>CM055118.1:222242684-227042684 GCA_029206835.1 Rana muscosa
CAAAAAAGTGTAGATACAGGTGTATACTGTGCTGGGGCACACAACACCCACTAACTCCTGCAGATGCCTGTATTATAGAACAGCAAAAAAGCGTAGATACAGGTGTATACTGTGCTGGGGCACACAACACGCACTAACTCCTGCAGATGCCTGTATTATAGAACAGCAAAAAAGTGTAGATACAGGTGTATTCTGTGCTGGGGCACACAACACCCACTAACTCAGGCAGATGCCTGAGAAAAGAACACACTGTCCCTCCCTATATAGCTTAGAGAACAGTAATAAAGGGTAGATACAGGTGTATACTGTGCTGGGGCACACAACACCCACTAACTCCTTCAGATGCCAGAGAAAAGAACACACTGTCCCTGCCTATCTAGCTTAGAGAACAGTAATAAAGGGTAGATACAGGTGTATACTGTGCTGGGAAACACAACACCCACTAACTCCTGCAGATGCCTGTATTATAGAACAGCAAAAAATGTAGATACAGGTGTATACTGTGCTGGGGCACACAACACCCACGAACTCCTGCAGATGTCTGTATTATAGAACAGCAAAAAAGTGTAGATACAGGTGTATACTGTGCTGGGGCATACAACACCCATTAACTCCTGCAGATGCCTGTATTATAGAACATCAAAAAAGTGTAGATACAGGTGTATACTGTGCCGGGGCACACAACACCCACTAACTCCTGCAGATGCCTGAGAAAAGAACACACTGTCCCTGCCTATCTAGCTTAGAGAACAGTAATAAAGGGTAGATACAGGTGTAAACTGTGCTGGGGCACACAACACCCACTAACTCCTGCAGATGCCTGAGAAAAGAACACACTGTCCCTGCCTATCTAACTTAGAGAACAGTAATAAAGGGTAGATACAGGTGTATACTGTGCTGGGGCACACAACACCCATTATTTCCTGCAGATGCCTGTATTACAGAACAGCAAAAAAGTGTAGATACAGGTGTATACTGTGCTGGGGCACACAACACCCACTAACTCCTGCAGATGCCTGTATTATAGAACAGCAAAAAAGTGTAGATACAGGTGTATACTGTGCTGGGGCACACAACACCCACTAAATCCTGCAGATGCCTGAGAAAAGAACACACTGTCCCTGCCTATCTAGCTTAGAGAACAATAATAAAGGGTAGATACAGGTGTATACTGTGCTGGGACACACAACACCCACTAACTCCTGCAGATGCCTGTATTATAGAACAGCAAAAAAATGTAGATACAGGTGTATACTGTGCTGGGGCACACAACACCCACGAACTCCTGCAGATGCCTGTATTATAGAACAGCAAAAAAGTGTAGATACAGGTGTATACTGTGCTGGGGCACACAACACCCATTAACTCCTGCAGATGCCTGTATTATAGAACATCAAAAAAGTGTATATACAGGTGTATACTGTGCCGGGGCACACAACACCCACTAACTCCTGCAGATGCCTGAGAAAAGAACACACTGTCCCTGCCTATCTAGCTTAGAGAACAGTAATAAAGGGTAGATACAGGTGTATACCGTGCTGGGGCACACAATACCCACTAACTCCTGCAGATGCCTGAGAAAAGAACACACTGTCCCTGCCTATCTAGCTTAGAGAACAGTAATAAAGGGTAGATACAGGTGTATACTGTGCTGGGGCACACAACACCCACTAACTCCTGCAGATGCCTGTATTATAAAACAGCAAAAAAATGTAGATACAGGTGTATACTGTGCTGGGGCACACAACACCCACTAACTCCTGCAGATGCCTGTATTATAGAACAGCAAAAAAGTGTAGATACAGGTGTATACTGTGCTGGGGCACACAACACCCACTAATTCCTGCAGATGCCTGTAATATAGAACATCAAAAAAGTGTAGATAAAGGTGTATACTGTGCCGGGGCACACAACACCCACTAACTCCTGCAGATGCCTGAGAAAAGAACACACTGTCCCTGCCTATCTAGCTTAGAGAACAGTAATAAAGGGTAGATACAGGTGTATACTGTGCTGGGGCACACAACACCCATTATTTCCTGCAGATGCCTGTATTATAGAACAGCAAAAAATTGTAGATACAGGTGTATACTGTGCTGGGGCACACAACACCCACTAACTCCTGCAGATGCCTGTATTATAGAACAGCAAAAAAGTGTAGATACAGGTGTATACTGTGCTGGGGCACACAACACCCACTAACTCCTGCAGATGCCTGTATTATAGAACAGCAAAAAAGTGTAGATACAGGTGTATACTGTGCTGGGGCACACAACACCCACTAACTTCTGCAGATGCCTGTATTATAGAACATCAAAAAAGTGTAGATACAGGTGTATACTGTGCCGGGGCACACAACACCCACTAACTCCTGCAGATGCCTGAGAAAAGAACACACTGTCCCTGCCTATCTAGCTTAGAGAACAGTAATAAAGGGTAGATACAGGTGTATACTGTGCTGGGGCACACAACACCCATTATTTCCTGCAGATGCCTGTATTATAGAACAGCAAAAAAGTGTAGATACAGGTGTATACTGTGCTGGGGCACACAACACCCACTAACTCCTGCAGATGCCTGTATTATAGAACAGCAAAAAAGTGTAGATACAGGTGTATACTGTGCTGGGGCACACAACACCCACTAAATCCTGCAGATGCCTGAGAAAAGAACACACTGTCCCTGCCTATCTAGCTTAGAGAACAGTAATAAAGGGTAGATACAGGTGTATACTGTGCTGGGACACACAACACCCACTAACTCCTGCAGATGCCTGTATTATAGAACAGCAAAAAAATGTAGATACAGGTGTATACTGTGCTGGGGCACACAACACCCACGAACTCCTGCAGATGCCTGTATTATAGAACAGCAAAAAAGTGTAGATACAGGTGTATACTGTGCTGGGGCACACAACACCCATTAACTCCTGCAGATGCCTGTATTATAGAACATCAAAAAAGTGTATATACAGGTGTATACTGTGCCGGGGCACACAACACCCACTAACTCCTGCAGATGCCTGAGAAAAGAACACACTGTCCCTGCCTATCTAGCTTAGAGAACAGTAATAAAGGGTAGATACAGGTGTATACCGTGCTGGGGCACACAACACCCACTAACTCCTGCAGATGCCTGAGAAAAGAACACACTGTCCCTGCCTATCTAGCTTAGAGAACAGTAATAAAGGGTAGATACAGGTGTATACTGTGCTGGGGCACACAACACCCACTAACTCCTGCAGATGCCTGTATTATAAAACAGCAAAAAAATGTAGATACAGGTGTATACTGTGCTGGGGCACACAACACCCACTAACTCCTGCAGATGCCTGTATTATAGAACAGCAAAAAAGTGTAGATACAGGTGTATACTGTGCTGGGGCACACAACACCCACTAATTCCTGCAGATGCCTGTAATATAGAACATCAAAAAAGTGTAGATAAAGGTGTATACTGTGCCGGGGCACACAACACCCACTAACTCCTGCAGATGCCTGAGAAAAGAACACACTGTCCCTGCCTATCTAGCTTAGAGAACAGTAATAAAGGGTAGATACAGGTGTATACTGTGCTGGGGCACACAACACCCATTATTTCCTGCAGATGCCTGTATTATAGAAAAGCAAAAAAGTGTAGATACAGGTGTATACTGTGCTGGGGCACACAACACCCACTAACTCCTGCAGATGCCTGTATTATAGAACAGCAAAAAAAGTGTAGATACAGGTGTATACTGTGCTGGGGCACACAACACCCACTAACTCCTGCAGATGCCTGTATTATAGAACAGCAAAAAAGTGTAGATACAGGTGTATACTGTGCTGGGGCACACAACACCCACTAACTCCTGCAGATGCCTGTATTATAGAACATCAAAAAAGTGTAGATACAGGTGTATACTGTGCCGGGGCACACATCACCCACTAACTCCTGCAGATGCCTGAGAAAAGAACACACTGTCCCTGCCTATCTAGCTTAGAGAACAGTAATAAAGGGTAGATACAGGTGTATACTGTGCTGGGGCACACAACACCCATTATTTCCTGCAGATGCCTGTATTATAGAACAGCAAAAAAGTGTAGATACAGGTGTATACTGTGCTGGGGCACACAACACCCACTAACTCCTGCAGATGCCTGTATTATAGAACAGCAAAAAAGTGTAGATACAGGTGTATACTGTGCTAGGGCACACAACACCCACTAACTCATGCAGATGCCTGAGAAAAGAACACACTGTCCCTGCCTATCTAGCTTAGAGAACAGTAATAAAGGGTAGATACAGGTGTATTGTCAGGGAACCAACAGCAGGCGAAGGACTTTAGGACCCAGCATCTCTGGCAGGAGAAGGGCTCTAGGACCCAGTATCTCTACAAGCAGGTCACATGGGCCTATATAAGGAAGTCTGCTAGTGTCTGCATTTGCTGGATTATCGTCAGCTTCTCCTGTGTTCCTGTGTCTTGCATCTCCTGCCTGTCTGATCTCCTGTGTACCAAACCCGGCTTGCCTGACCTGCTCCTGTTGACTTCCTAGCGTATACCTGACCCCGGCCTGGCTAACGGACTCCGCTTACCTTGTCTTCTGTGCTAAGACTCAGCTCTGCTGTGTTCTCGGACTGTCTTGCTGTGTTTGACCCTCTGGCCTGGCTTTGACCCTGTTATCGGAACATTCCATTGGTCCTTACCCTTTGGACCTCCTAAGCACGCCTGCTGTCCTGCAGTCTGCCTGTTCTACCTAGTTCCTGGCAACCAGCACTACCTACCAGGCAACCCGTGCTTCTGTGGGCACCACATCCCCTGTGTCATCTTCAGGGCTGTGCTGCACTCGGCCGCAAGGGGCGCCCTCTCTGCTACTCGACCTCACATCAGAGACTTGACAGTATAATCCAGCCATGTCTGAGGCCGGCAGAGGTGCGTCCCCGTTAGAGGCATTATGTCAACAGGCCGCTACTCTGACCCAAGCAATCCAGACACTGCAAGAAGGATACCTCCAGCTAGAGGAGAGATTGCAACACCTGTCAGAGTCATCTGCTTCTGCGGACCCGGTCCCAGCTTCTCCCAGTTCCACCCTCGTACGTTCCTCTGTGGCTCCTACGATGGTGTTCCCTCCTCCAGAACCCCGTGTTCCTGTCCCTGAACGGTTTTCCGGGGATCGAAGAAAGTTTAGATCCTTCAGGAATGCCTGCCTATTGTACCTATCCTTGCAGCCCCGGACTTTTGCTTTAGAAACTGTTAAGGTCGGGTTCCTCATCTCCCTGCTATCTAATGAACCCCAGACCTGGGCCCACAGTTTATGGGAACAAAGAAGCCCAGTCATTAACACAGTGGACACATTCCTGGCAGCCATGTCACAACTCTACGAGGACCCCCAGCGTACAGCCACCGCCGAAGCCGCTCTGCATTCACTACAGCAGGGTAGTCGACCAGTGGAGGACTATA
Source organism: Rana muscosa (assembly GCA_029206835.1). Taxonomy (NCBI): domain Eukaryota; kingdom Metazoa; phylum Chordata; class Amphibia; order Anura; family Ranidae; genus Rana; species Rana muscosa. The sequence goes on from CM055118.1 coordinate 222,248,125, forward strand.
CCGTGGACTTCCGTCGGTGGTCTGCAGACACAGGCTGGAACGAGGCTGCCCTCAAGCACCAGTTCCGCTTAGGACTTTCTGAGTCTCTCAAAGATGAGCTGGCCAGGATTGGGGTCCCCACTACACTTGAGGATCTCATCCAGTCATCCATCCAGCTGGATCGACGTTTACGTGAGAGACAGTCCGAACGAGCTCAGTCCTCCAGGCCCGCCATGATGCCGCCTAAGGTTTCCACTTCATCAGTGCCTGCTCCCACTGGTACTTCTATCCCAGTTCCTAGACAAATCGGCCTGCTACGTTCCGCATTATCCCCTGATGAAAGGCGTCATCGTATGCAATCAAGGCTCTGCCTCTATTGTGGAGGAAGCGGACATTTCTTGTATAACTGCCCCAGAAGGCCCAAGAAGCCACCTTCCTACCCTCCGGTGTATTTCCAGGTTTCCGGAGCTTCTCCTTCACACCTAGTGCTACCCATTACGCTGCAATTTGGAAAAGAAGAGATCCGGCTGCAGGCCATTATTGATTCTGGAGCATGCAGCTGCTTTGTGGACTTGAACCTGGTGAGAAACCTGCAGCTGCCCCTCCTCCAAAAGAAACAGGGACTTGAAGTCCGCCTGGCCGATGGCACATTGCCTAGTTCTGGCCCTGTTACCCAGGAGACTGTCCCTCTGCTTATCACCACTCCTGATGGCCATCAGGAATTCATACGCTTTGACGCTCTAAGCTCGCCTATGTCTCCAGTTATCCTAGGAATTCCATGGCTCCAAGCCCACAACCCTCAGATCAATTGGATCAAGAAGGAGGTCCTGTTCACCTCTCCCTATTGCCAGCAGCATTGCTTTATTCCTGAACCCAGAGACATTACCAGTTGCTTGACAGTCCACCCTGTATCTACCACTAACCAGAATATACCCCAGGCATACCAAGAATTCCTGGATGTCTTTGATAAGAAAAAAGCTGACGTTCTACCACCACATCGGCCATATGACTGTCCAATAGAATTACTTCCAGGGGCCGAGATTCCATTTGGACGAATATTCCCTCTCTCTGAAATGGAATTGGGAACTCTGCGACAATATATCGATGAAAATTTGGCTAAGGGCTTCATCCGAGCTTCCTCCTCTCCTGCCGGTGCCGGAATCTTTTTTGTCGAGAAGAAAGACAAGTCTTTAAGACCATGCGTGGATTATAGGGAGCTCAATAAAATCACAATAAAGAACCGCTACCCACTGCCATTAGTTCCTGAACTTTTCCAGAGATTCCGTACGGCCCAAGTATTTACCAAGCTCGACCTCCGGGGTGCCTATAACCTTGTTCGGATCCGTGAGGGCGATGAATGGAAGACAGCATTCAGAACGAGGTTCGGACACTTCGAGTATCTTGTAATGCCCTTTGGGCTCTGTAATGCCCCGGCGACGTTTCAGCACTTCGTCAACGATATTTTCCGGGAATATCTTGACTACTTCGTCATCATCTATCTGGATGACATTCTCATATTTTCGGCTACTCTGGAGCTCCACCGGACCCATGTAAAGACAGTGCTGCTCACACTAAGAAAACATGGACTTTATGTGAAAGCGGAAAAGTGTGACTTCGAGAAGAAATCAATACAATTCCTAGGACTGATCATCTCCACGGGCGGTGTAGCTATGGATCCACAGAAAGTGCAGGCAATCCTGGATTGGCCAACTCCATCAGATAAGAAAGGGGTGCAAAGGTTTGTGGGCTTTGCGAACTTCTATAGGAGGTTTATAAGAAACTTCTCCTCCATCATCTCACCCATTACCCAGTTGACCCGCTTACATACCCGTTTCCAGTGGTCCTCCGAAGCCCAAACTGCTTTCGAGAGACTAAAGTTATTGTTTACCTCTGCACCAATCCTTCAACACCCTGAGCCTGCCCTGCCATACATCTTGGAGGTCGATGCCTCAGAAGTAGCTACAGGGGCAGTCCTTTCACAACGCCAGGGACCCAAGTCCTTGCTTCACCCCGTGGCCTTCTCCTCGCGGAAAATGAGCCAGCCCGAGAGGAACTATGATGTAGGAGACCGCGAGCTCTTGGCCATTAAAACAGCCTTAGAGGAGTGGAGATACCTTCTTGAGGGGTCTGCTCACCCCATAATGATATTTACAGATCATCGGAACCTCGAATACCTCCGTACTGCCAAACGTCTGAGACCCCGTCAAGCCCGCTGGGCTCTGTTCTTTTCAAGGTTCAACTTCCACATCACCTACCGTCCCGGCTCCAAGAACGGAAAGGCCGATGCTTTATCCCGAATGTTTCCCGATACTCCGGAGGAGACAATATCTAGTACAATCCTGTCACCTCAGAACTTTCTTCTGATCCAACCCGATCTAAGATCTTCTCTTGAACAGGCTTCCCTCCAATGCCAGGAACCAGAAGCATCCTCTCTAAGAAACCAGGAAGGGTACCTCTGGCATCAGGACAAGATCTTCGTTCCGCAACAAACCCGAATACAGGTACTGAAGACCTTGCATGACCACCAACTCGCTGGCCACTTCGGAGTGCGGAAAACTACGGATCTTATCCAACGATCCTTCTGGTGGCCTACCTTGAAATCTGATTGCAGGGAGTTTTTTAGCTCCTGCACTACCTGCCAGCGAAATAAAGGGTCCAATGTCAAGTCGTGGGGTCTGTTACGTCCTCTGCCAGTGCCAGAACTACCATGGAGAAATATATCTATGGACTTTATAGTAGAGTTGCCCCCATCCGAAGAATCTACAACAATCCTGGTAGTTGTGGACCGTCTATCCAAAATGGCGCACTTCTTGCCCATGGCAGGAACTCCTTCTGCTGCAGAAACAGCAAAAATTTTCATAAGGGAGATAGTCAGGCTCCATGGCCTTCCTGACAGCATTGTGTCTGATAGAGGGGTACAATTCACCTCCCGGTTCTGGAGAGAGCTCTGCAAAGCACTATCAATCAAGGTGTGCCTGTCCTCAGCCTATCACCCCCAAAGCAATGGTCAAACTGAAAGGACCAACCAGACCTTAGAACAATATTTGCGTTGCTTCTGCTCCTTCTCCCAGGACGACTGGATCTCTCTACTCCCTTGTGCGGAGTTTGCTTACAACAATGCAGTACACTCAACCACCAATCAATCTCCGTTTTGGGCCAACTACGGTTTCCATCCTTCATTTCTACCTAATGTCATTCCGGAAGCCTCAGTTCCAGCAGTTCAAGACAGGATAAGCTCCATTCAGGCTAATTATCAAACCCTCCGGCTAACCATGCAGAAAGCGCAAGAGGACTACAAGAAACAATATGACAAGAGGAGAGGAGAGAGTCCTAGCTTTGAGGTTGGAGATAAGGTCTGGCTCTCTTCAGCAAATCTCAGGCTCCCTTGCCCCTCCCGGAAATTGGGTCCAAGATTTATCGGTCCATTCGAAATTAAACGAAAAATTAACCCAGTAGCTTTTGAACTGTTACTACCAAGTTCGTATAAAGTGCATCCTGTGTTTCACGTTTCTCTTCTTAAATCTGTTGTCTCTAGTCCTTTTCCAGGAAGAGAAGAAGACCCTCCGCCTCCAGTCTCAGTGGGAGATGAAGCCGAATTCGAGGTAGAATCCATCCTGGACTGTCACAAAAGAGGTAGGACTATTCAATTTCTTATTAAATGGAAGGGTTATCCAGCAGAAGGGAATTCTTGGGAACCTGCAGGCAACATACATGCTCCTAGACTTCTCCAGAGATTCCGTGCCAGATACCCTGAAAGATGGGCCCGGGTGGGCATCCGGAGGCTGCCCCTTGGGGGGGGGCACTGTCAGGGAACCAACAGCAGGCGAAGGACTTTAGGACCCAGCATCTCTGGCAGGAGAAGGGCTCTAGGACCCAGTATCTCTACAAGCAGGTCACATGGGCCTATATAAGGAAGTCTGCTAGTGTCTGCATTTGCTGGATTATCGTCAGCTTCTCCTGTGTTCCTGTGTCTTGCATCTCCTGCCTGTCTGATCTCCTGTGTACCAAACCCGGCTTGCCTGACCTGCTCCTGTTGACTTCCTAGCGTATACCTGACCCCGGCCTGGCTAACGGACTCCGCTTACCTTGTCTTCTGTGCTAAGACTCAGCTCTGCTGTGTTCTCGGACTGTCTTGCTGTGTTTGACCCTCTGGCCTGGCTTTGACCCTGTTATCGGAACATTCCATTGGTCCTTACCCTTTGGACCTCCTAAGCACGCCTGCTGTCCTGCAGTCTGCCTGTTCTACCTAGTTCCTGGCAACCAGCACTACCTACCAGGCAACCCGTGCTTCTGTGGGCACCACATCCCCTGTGTCATCTTCAGGGCTGTGCTGCACTCGGCCGCAAGGGGCGCCCTCTCTGCTACTCGACCTCACATCAGAGACTTGACATGTATACTGTGCTGGGGCACACAACACCCACTAACTCCTGCAGATGCCTGTATTATAGAACAGCAAAAAAGTGTAATTACAGGTGTATACTGTGCTGGGGCACACAACACCCATTAACTCCTGCAGATGCCTGTATTATAGAACAGCAAAAAGTGTAGATACAGGTGTATACTGTGCTGGCGCACACAACACCCACTAATTCCTGCAGATGCCTGTATTATAGAACATCAAAAAAGTGTAGATACAGGTGTATACTGTGCCGGGGCACACAACACCCACTAACTCCTGCAAATGCCTGAGAAAAGAACACACTGTCCCTGCCTATATAGCTTAGAGAACAGTAATAAAGGGTAGATACAGGTGTATACTGTGCTGGGGCACACAACACCCACTAACTCCTTCAGATGCCAGAGAAAAGAACACACTGTCCCTGCCTATCTAGCTTAGAGAACAGTAATAAAGGGTAGATACAGGTGTATACTGTGCTGGGACACACAACACCCACTAACTCCTGCAGATGCCTGTATTATAGAACAGCAAAAAAATGTAAATACAGGTGTATACTGTGCTGGGGCACACAACACCCACAAACTCCTGCAGATGCCTGTATTATAGAACAGCAAAAAAGTGTAGATACAGGTGTATACTGTGCTGGGGCACACAACACCCATTAACTCCTGCAGATGTCTGTAATATAGACAATCAAAAAAGCGTAGATACAGGTGTATACTGTGCTGGGGCACACAACACCCACTAACTCCGGCAGATGCCTGAGAAAAGAACACACTGTCCCTGCCTATCTAGCTTAGAGAACAGTAATAAAGGGTAGATACAGGTGTATACTGTGCTGGGGCACACAACACCCACTAACTCCTGCAGATGCCTGAGAAAAGAACACACTGTCCCTGCCTATCTAGCTTAGAGAACAGTAATAAAGGGTAGATACAGGTGTATACTGTGCTGGGGCACACAACACCCATTATTTCCTGCAGATGCCTGTATTAAAGAACAGCAAAAAAGTGTAGATACAGGTGTATACTGTGCTGGGGCACACAACACCCACTAACTCCTGCAGATGCCTGTATTATAGAACAGAAAAAAAGTGTAGATACAGGTGTATACTGTGCTGGGGCACACAACACCCACTAAATCCTGCAGATGCCTGTATTATAGAACAGCAAAAAAGTGTAGATACAGGTGTATACTGTGCTGGGGCACACAACACCCACTAAATCCTGCAGATGCCTGAGAAAATAACACACTGTACCTGCCTATCTAGCTTAGAAAACAGTAATAAAGGGTAGATACAGGTGTATACTGTGCTGGGGCACACAACACCCACTAACTCCTGCAGATGCCTGTATTATAGAACAGTAAAAAAGTGTAGATACAGGTGTATACTGTGCTGGGGCACACAACACCCACTAACTCCTGCAGATGCCTGAGAAAAGAACACACTGTCCCTGCCTATCTAGCTTAGAGAACAGTAATAAAGGGTAGATACAGGTGTATACTGTGCTGGGGCACACAACACCCACTAACTCCTGCAGATGCCTGTATTATAGAACAGCAAAAAAGTGCAGATACAGGTGTATACTGTGCTGGGGCACACAACACCCACTAACTCTTGCAGATGCCTGAGAAAAGAACACACTGTCCCTGCCTATCTAGCTTAGAGAACAGTAATAAAGGGTAGATACAGGTGTATACTGTGCTGGGGCACACAACACCCGAGAAAAGAACACACTGTCCCTGCCTATCTAGCTTAGAGAACAGTAATAAAGGGTAGATACAGGTGTATACTGTGCTGGGGCACACAACACCCACTAACTCCTGCAGATGCCTGTATTATAGAACAGCAAAAAAATGTAGATACAGGTGTATACTGTGCTGGGGCACACAACACCCACTAACTCCTGCAGATGCCTGTATTATAGAACAGCAAAAAAGTGTAATTACAGGTGTATACTGTGCTGGGGCACACAACACCCATTAACTCCTGCAGATGCCTGTATTATAGAACAGCAAAAAGTGTAGATACAGGTGTATACTGTGCTGGCGCACACAACACCCACTAATTCCTGCAGATGCCTGTATTATAGAACATCAAAAAAGTGTAGATACAGGTGTATACTGTGCCGGGGCACACAACACCCACTAACTCCTGCAAATGCCTGAGAAAAGAACACACTGTCCCTGCCTATCTAGCTTAGAGAACAGTAATAAAGGGTAGATACAGGTGTATACTGTGCTGGGGCACACAACACCCATTATTTCCTGCAGTTGCCTGTATTATAGAACAGCAAAAAAGTGTAGATACAGGTGTATACTGTGCTGAGGCACACAACACCCACTAACTCCTGCAGATGCCTGTATTATAGAACAGCAAAAAAGTGTCGATACAGGTGTATACTGTGCTGGGGCACACACCACCCACTAACTCCTGCAGATGCCTGTATTATAGATCAGCAAAAAAGTGTAGATACAGGTGTATACTGTGCTGGGGCACACAACACCCACTAACTCATGCAGATGCCTGAGAAAAAGAACACACTGTCCCTGCCTATATAGCTTAGAGAACAGTAATAAAGGGTAGATACAGGTGTATACTCTGCTGGGGCACACAACACCCACTAATTCCTGCAGATGCCTGTAATATAGAACATCAAAAAAGTGTAGATAAAGGTGTATACTGTGCCGGGGCACACAACACCCACTAACTCATGCAGATGCCTGAGAAAAGAACACACTGTCCCTGCCTATCTAGCTTAGAGAACAGTAATAAAGGGTAGATACAGGTGTATTGTCAGGGAACCAACAGCAGGCAAAGGACTTTAGGACCCAGCATCTCTGGCAGGAGAAGGGCTCTAGGACCCAGTATCTCTACAAGCAGGTCACATGGGCCTATATAAGGAAGTCTGCTAGTGTCTGCATTTGCTGGATTATCGTCAGCTTCTCCTGTGTTCCTGTGTCTTGCATCTCCTGCCTGTCTGATCTCCTGTGTACCAAACCCGGCTTGCCTGACCTGCTCCTGTTGACTTCCTAGCGTATACCTGACCCCGGCCTGGCTAACGGACTCCGCTTACCTTGTCTTCTGTGCTAAGACTCAGCTCTGCTGTGTTCTCGGACTGTCTTGCTGTGTTTGACCCTCTGGCCTGGCTTTGACCCTGTTATCGGAACATTCCATTGGTCCTTACCCTTTGGACCTCCTAAGCACGCCTGCTGTCCTGCAGTCTGCCTGTTCTACCTAGTTCCTGGCAACCAGCACTACCTACCAGGCAACCCGTGCTTCTGTGGGCACCACATCCCCTGTGTCATCTTCAGGGCTGTGCTGCACTCGGCCGCAAGGGGCGCCCTCTCTGCTACTCGACCTCACATCAGAGACTTGACATGTAAACTGTGCTGGGGCACACAACACCCACTAACTCCTGCAGATGCCTGTATTATAGAACAGCAAAAAAGTGTAATTACAGGTGTATACTGTGCTGGGGCACACAACACCCATTAACTCCTGCAGATGCCTGTATTATAGAACAGCAAAAAGTGTAGATACAGGTGTATACTGTGCTGGCGCACACAACACCCACTAATTCCTGCAGATGCCTGTATTATAGAACATCAAAAAAGTGTAGATACAGGTGTATACTGTGCCGGGGCACACAACACCCACTAACTCCTGCAAATGCCTGAGAAAAGAACACACTGTCCCTGCCTATATAGCTTAGAGAACAGTAATAAAGGGTAGATACAGGTGTATACTGTGCTGGGGCACACAACACCCACTAACTCCTTCAGATGCCAGAGAAAAGAACACACTGTCCCTGCCTATCTAGCTTAGAGAACAGTAATAAAGGGTAGATACAGGTGTATACTGTGCTGGGACACACAACACCCACTAACTCCTGCAGATGCCTGTATTATAGAACAGCAAAAAAATGTAAATACAGGTGTATACTGTGCTGGGGCACACAACACCCACAAACTCCTGCAGATGCCTGTATTATAGAACAGCAAAAAAGTGTAGATACAGGTGTATACTGTGCTGGGGCACACAACACCCATTAACTCCTGCAGATGTCTGTAATATAGACAATCAAAAAAGCGTAGATACAGGTGTATACTGTGCTGGGGCACACAACACCCACTAACTCCGGCAGATGCCTGAGAAAAGAACACACTGTCCCTGCCTATCTAGCTTAGAGAACAGTAATAAAGGGTAGATACAGGTGTATACTGTGCTGGGGCACACAACACCCACTAACTCCTGCAGATGCCTGAGAAAAGAACACACTGTCCCTGCCTATCTAGCTTAGAGAACAGTAATAAAGGGTAGATACAGGTGTATACTGTGCTGGGGCACACAACACCCATTATTTCCTGCAGATGCCTGTATTAAAGAACAGCAAAAAAGTGTAGATACAGGTGTATACTGTGCTGGGGCACACAACACCCACTAACTCCTGCAGATGCCTGTATTATAGAACAGAAAAAAAGTGTAGATACAGGTGTATACTGTGCTGGGGCACACAACACCCACTAAATCCTGCAGATGCCTGTATTATAGAACAGCAAAAAAGTGTAGATACAGGTGTATACTGTGCTGGGGCACACAACACCCACTAAATCCTGCAGATGCCTGAGAAAATAACACACTGTCCCTGCCTATCTAGCTTAGAGAACAGTAATAAAGGGTAGATACAGGTGTATACTGTGCTGGGGCACACAACACCCACTAACTCCTGCAGATGCCTGTATTATAGAACAGTAAAAAAGTGTAGATACAGGTGTATACTGTGCTGGGGCACACAACACCCACTAACTCCTGCAGATGCCTGAGAAAAGAACACACTGTCCCTGCCTATCTAGCTTAGAGAACAGTAATAAAGGGTAGATACAGGTGTATACTGTGCTGGGGCACACAAAACCCACTAACTCCTGCAGATGCCTGTATTATAGAACAGCAAAAAAGTGTAGATACAGGTGTATACTGTGCTGGGGCACACAACACCCACTAACTCTTGCAGATGCCTGAGAAAAGAACACACTGTCCCTGCCTATCTAGCTTAGAGAACAGTAATAAAGGGTAGATACAGGTGTATACTGTGCTGGGGCACACAACACCCGAGAAAAGAACACACTGTCCCTGCCTATCTAGCTTAGAGAACAGTAATAAAGGGTAGATACAGGTGTATACTGTGCTGGGGCACACAACACCCACTAACTCCTGCAGATGCCTGTATTATAGAACAGCAAAAAAATGTAGATACAGGTGTATACTGTGCTGGGGCACACAACACCCACTAACTCCTGCAGATGCCTGTATTATAGAACAGCAAAAAAGTGTAATTACAGGTGTATACTGTGCTGGGGCACACAACACCCATTAACTCCTGCAGATGCCTGTATTATAGAACAGCAAAAAGTGTAGATACAGGTGTATACTGTGCTGGCGCACACAACACCCACTAATTCCTGCAGATGCCTGTATTATAGAACATCAAAAAAGTGTAGATACAGGTGTATACTGTGCCGGGGCACACAACACCCACTAACTCCTGCAAATGCCTGAGAAAAGAACACACTGTCCCTGCCTATCTAGCTTAGAGAACAGTAATAAAGGGTAGATACAGGTGTATACTGTGCTGGGGCACACAACACCCATTATTTCCTGCAGTTGCCTGTATTATAGAACAGCAAAAAAGTGTAGATACAGGTGTATACTGTGCTGAGGCACACAACACCCACTAACTCCTGCAGATGCCTGTATTATAGAACAGCAAAAAAGTGTCGATACAGGTGTATACTGTGCTGGGGCACACACCACCCACTAACTCCTGCAGATGCCTGTATTATAGATCAGCAAAAAAGTGTAGATACAGGTGTATACTGTGCTGGGGCACACAACACCCACTAACTCATGCAGATGCCTGAGAAAAAGAACACACTGTCCCTGCCTATATAGCTTAGAGAACAGTAATAAAGGGTAGATACAGGTGTATACTCTGCTGGGGCACACAACACCCACTAATTCCTGCAGATGCCTGTAATATAGAACATCAAAAAAGTGTAGATAAAGGTGTATACTGTGCCGGGGCACACAACACCCACTAACTCATGCAGATGCCTGAGAAAAGAACACACTGTCCCTGCCTATCTAGCTTAGAGAACAGTAATAAAGGGTAGATACAGGTGTATTGTCAGGCAACCAACAGCAGGCGAAGGACTTTAGGACCCAGCATCTCTGGCAGGAGAAGGGCTCTAGGACCCAGTATCTCTACAAGCAGGTCACATGGGCCTATATAAGGAAGTCTGCTAGTGTCTGCATTTGCTGGATTATCGTCAGCTTCTCCTGTGTTCCTGTGTCTTGCATCTCCTGCCTGTCTGATCTCCTGTGTACCAAACCCGGCTTGCCTGACCTGCTCCTGTTGACTTCCTAGCGTATACCTGACCCCGGCCTGGCTAACGGACTCCGCTTACCTTGTCTTCTGTGCTAAGACTCAGCTCTGCTGTGTTCTCGGACTGTCTTGCTGTGTTTGACCCTCTGGCCTGGCTTTGACCCTGTTATCGGAACATTCCATTGGTCCTTACCCTTTGGACCTCCTAAGCATGCCTGCTGTCCTGCAGTCTGCCTGTTCTACCTAGTTCCTGGCAACCAGCACTACCTACCAGGCAACCCGTGCTTCTGTGGGCACCACATCCCCTGTGTCATCTTCAGGGCTGTGCTGCACTCGGCCGCAAGGGGCGCCCTCTCTGCTACTCGACCTCACATCAGAGACTTGACATGTATACTGTGCTGGGGCACACAACACCCACTAACTCCTGCAGATGCCTGTATTATAGAACAGCAAAAAAGTGTAATTACAGGTGTATACTGTGCTGGGGCACACAACACCCATTAACTCCTGCAGATGCCTGTATTATAGAACAGCAAAAAGTGTAGATACAGGTGTATACTGTGCTGGCGCACACAACACCCACTAATTCCTGCAGATGCCTGTATTATAGAACATCAAAAAAGTGTAGATACAGGTGTATACTGTGCCGGGGCACACAACACCCACTAACTCCTGCAAATGCCTGAGAAAAGAACACACTGTCCCTGCCTATATAGCTTAGAGAACAGTAATAAAGGGTAGATACAGGTGTATACTGTGCTGGGGCACACAACACCCACAAACTCCTGCAGATGCCTGTATTATAGAACAGCAAAAAAGTGTAGATACAGGTGTATACTGTGCTGGGGCACACAACACCCATTAACTCCTGCAGATGTCTGTAATATAGACAATCAAAAAAGCGTAGATACAGGTGTATACTGTGCTGGGGCACACAACACCCACTAACTCCGGCAGATGCCTGAGAAAAGAACACACTGTCCCTGCCTATATAGCTTAGAGAACAGTAATAAAGGGTAGATACAGGTGTATACTGTGCTGGGGCACACAACACCCACTAACTCCTTCAGATGCCAGAGAAAAGAACACACTGTCCCTGCCTATCTAGCTTAGAGAACAGTAATAAAGGGTAGATACAGATGTATACTGTGCTGGGGCACACAACACCCACAAACTCCTGCAGATGCCTGTATTATAGAACAGCAAAAAAGTGTAGATACAGGTGTATACTGTGCTGGGGCACACAACACCCATTAACTCCTGCAGATGTCTGTAATATAGACAATCAAAAAAGCGTAGATACAGGTGTATACTGTGCTGGGGCACACAACACCCACTAACTCCGGCAGATGCCTGAGAAAAGAACACACTGTCCCTGCCTATCTAGCTTAGAGAACAGTAATAAAGGGTAGATACAGGTGTATACTGTGCTGGGGCACACAACACCCACTAACTCCTGCAGATGCCTGAGAAAAGAACACACTGTCCCTGCCTATCTAGCTTAGAGAACAGTAATAAAGGGTAGATACAGGTGTATACTGTGCTGGGGCACACAACACCCATTATTTCCTGCAGATGCCTGTATTAAAGAACAGCAAAAAAGTGTAGATACAGGTGTATACTGTGCTGGGGCACACAACACCCACTAACTCCTGCAGATGCCTGTATTATAGAACAGAAAAAAAGTGTAGATACAGGTGTATACTGTGCTGGGGCACACAACACCCACTAAATCCTGCAGATGCCTGTATTATAGAACAGCAAAAAAGTGTAGATACAGGTGTATACTGTGCTGGGGCACACAACACCCACTAAATCCTGCAGATGCCTGAGAAAATAACACACTGTCCCTGCCTATCTAGCTTAGAGAACAGTAATAAAGGGTAGATACAGGTGTATACTGTGCTGGGGCACACAACACCCACTAACTCCTGCAGATGCCTGTATTATAGAACAGTAAAAAAGTGTAGATACAGGTGTATACTGTGCTGGGGCACACAACACCCACTAACTCCTGCAGATGCCTGAGAAAAGAACACACTGTCCCTGCCTATCTAGCTTAGAGAACAGTAATAAAGGGTAGATACAGGTGTATACTGTGCTGGGGCACACAACACCCACTAACTCCTGCAGATGCCTGTATTATAGAACAGCAAAAAAGTGTAGATACAGGTGTATACTGTGCTGGGGCACACAACACCCACTAACTCTTGCAGATGCCTGAGAAAAGAACACACTGTCCCTGCCTATCTAGCTTAGAGAACAGTAATAAAGGGTAGATACAGGTGTATACTGTGCTGGGGCACACAACACCCGAGAAAAGAACACACTGTCCCTGCCTATCTAGCTTAGAGAACAGTAATAAAGGGTAGATACAGGTGTATACTGTGCTGGGGCACACAACACCCACTAACTCCTGCAGATGCCTGTATTATAGAACAGCAAAAAAATGTAGATACAGGTGTATACTGTGCTGGGGCACACAACACCCACTAACTCCTGCAGATGCCTGTATTATAGAACAGCAAAAAAGTGTAATTACAGGTGTATACTGTGCTGGGGCACACAACACCCATTAACTCCTGCAGATGCCTGTATTATAGAACAGCAAAAAGTGTAGATACAGGTGTATACTGTGCTGGCGCACACAACACCCACTGATTCCTGCAGATGCCTGTATTATAGAACATCAAAAAAGTGTAGATACAGGTGTATACTGTGCCGGGGCACACAACACCCACTAACTCCTGCAAATGCCTGAGAAAAGAACACACTGTCCCTGCCTATCTAGCTTAGAGAACAGTAATAAAGGGTAGATACAGGTGTATACTGTGCTGGGGCACACAACACCCATTATTTCCTGCAGTTGCCTGTATTATAGAACAGCAAAAAAGTGTAGATACAGGTGTATACTGTGCTGAGGCACACAACACCCACTAACTCCTGCAGATGCCTGTATTATAGATCAGCAAAAAAGTGTAGATACAGGTGTATACTGTGCTGGGGCACACAACACCCACTAACTCATGCAGATGCCTGAGAAAAAGAACACACTGTCCCTGCCTATATAGCTTAGAGAACAGTAATAAAGGGTAGATACAGGTGTATACTCTGCTGGGGCACACAACACCCACTAATTCCTGCAGATGCCTGTAATATAGAACATCAAAAAAGTGTAGATAAAGGTGTATACTGTGCCGGGGCACACAACACCCACTAACTCATGCAGATGCCTGAGAAAAGAACACACTGTCCCTGCCTATCTAGCTTAGAGAACAGTAATAAAGGGTAGATACAGGTGTATTGTCAGGGAACCAACAGCAGGCGAAGGACTTTAGGACCCAGCATCTCTGGCAGGAGAAGGGCTCTAGGACCCAGTATCTCTACAAGCAGGTCACATGGGCCTATATAAGGAAGTCTGCTAGTGTCTGCATTTGCTGGATTATCGTCAGCTTCTCCTGTGTTCCTGTGTCTTGCATCTCCTGCCTGTCTGATCTCCTGTGTACCAAACCCGGCTTGCCTGACCTGCTCCTGTTGACTTCCTAGCGTATACCTGACCCCGGCCTGGCTAACGGACTCCGCTTACCTTGTCTTCTGTGCTAAGACTCAGCTCTGCTGTGTTCTCGGACTGTCTTGCTGTGTTTGACCCTCTGGCCTGGCTTTGACCCTGTTATCGGAACATTCCATTGGTCCTTACCCTTTGGACCTCCTAAGCACGCCTGCTGTCCTGCAGTCTGCCTGTTCTACCTAGTTCCTGGCAACCAGCACTACCTACCAGGCAACCCGTGCTTCTGTGGGCACCACATCCCCTGTGTCATCTTCAGGGCTGTGCTGCACTCGGCCGCAAGGGGCGCCCTCTCTGCTACTCGACCTCACATCAGAGACTTGACAGTATAATCCAGCCATGTCTGAGGCCGGCAGAGGTGCGTCCCCGTTAGAGGCATTATGTCAACAGGCCGCTACTCTGACCCAAGCAATCCAGACACTGCAAGAAGGATACCTCCAGCTAGAGGAGAGATTGCAACACCTGTCAGAGTCATCTGCTTCTGCGGACCCGGTCCCAGCTTCTCCCAGTTCCACCCACGTACGTTCCTCTGTGGCTCCTACGATGGTGTTCCCTCCTCCAGAACCCCGTGTTCCTGTCCCTGAACGGTTTTCCGGGGATCGAAGAAAGTTTAGATCCTTCAGGAATGCCTGCCTATTGTACCTATCCTTGCAGCCCCGGACTTTTGCTTTAGAAACTGTTAAGGTCGGGTTCCTCATCTCCCTGCTATCTAATGAACCCCAGACCTGGGCCCACAGTTTATGGGAACAAAGAAGCCCAGTCATTAACACAGTGGACGCATTCCTGGCAGCCATGTCACAACTCTACGAGGACCCCCAGCGTACAGCCACCGCCGAAGCCGCTCTGCATTCACTACAGCAGGGTAGTCGACCAGTGGAGGACTATACCGTGGACTTCCGTCGGTGGTCTGCAGACACAGGCTGGAACGAGGCTGCCCTCAAGCACCAGTTCCGCTTAGGACTTTCTGAGTCTCTCAAAGATGAGCTGGCCAGGATTGGGGTCCCCACTACACTTGAGGATCTCATCCAGTCATCCATCCAGCTGGATCGACGTTTACGTGAGAGACAGTCCGAACGAGCTCAGTCCTCCAGGCCCGCCATGATGCCGCCTAAGGTTTCCACTTCATCAGTGCCTGCTCCCACTGGTACTTCTATCCCAGTTCCTAGACAAATCGGCCTGCTACGTTCCGCATTATCCCCTGATGAAAGGCGTCATCGTATGCAATCAAGGCTCTGCCTCTATTGTGGAGGAAGCGGACATTTCTTGTATAACTGCCCCAGAAGGCCCAAGAAGCCACCTTCCTACCCTCCGGTGTATTTCCAGGTTTCCGGAGCTTCTCCTTCACACCTAGTGCTACCCATTACGCTGCAATTTGGAAAAGAAGAGATCCGGCTGCAGGCCATTATTGATTCTGGAGCATGCAGCTGCTTTGTGGACTTGAACCTGGTGAGAAACCTGCAGCTGCCCCTCCTCCAAAAGAAACAGGGACTTGAAGTCCGCCTGGCCGATGGCACATTGCCTAGTTCTGGCCCTGTTACCCAGGAGACTGTCCCTCTGCTTATCACCACTCCTGATGGCCATCAGGAATTCATACGCTTTGACGCTCTAAGCTCGCCTATGTCTCCAGTTATCCTAGGAATTCCATGGCTCCAAGCCCACAACCCTCAGATCAATTGGATCAAGAAGGAGGTCCTGTTCACCTCTCCCTATTGCCAGCAGCATTGCTTTATTCCTGAACCCAGAGACATTACCAGTTGCTTGACAGTCCACCCTGTATCTACCACTAACCAGAATATACCCCAGGCATACCAAGAATTCCTGGATGTCTTTGATAAGAAAAAAGCTGATGTTCTACCACCACATCGGCCATATGACTGTCCAATAGAATTACTTCCAGGGGCCGAGATTCCATTTGGACGAATATTCCCTCTCTCTGAAATGGAATTGGGAACTCTGCGACAATATATCGATGAAAATTTGGCTAAGGGCTTCATCCGAGCTTCCTCCTCTCCTGCCGGTGCCGGAATCTTTTTTGTCGAGAAGAAAGACAAGTCTTTAAGACCATGCGTGGATTATAGGGAGCTCAATAAAATCACAATAAAGAACCGCTACCCACTGCCATTAGTTCCTGAACTTTTCCAGAGATTCCGTACGGCCCAAGTATTTACCAAGCTCGACCTCCGGGGTGCCTATAACCTTGTTCGGATCCGTGTGGGCAATGAATGGAAGACAGCATTCAGAACGAGGTTCGGACACTTCGAGTATCTTGTAATGCCCTTTGGGCTCTGTAATGCCCCGGCGACGTTTCAGCACTTCGTCAACGATATTTTCCGGGAATATCTTGACTACTTCGTCATCATCTATCTGGATGACATTCTCATATTTTCGGCTACTCTGGAGCTCCACCGGACCCATGTAAAGACAGTGCTGCTCACACTAAGAAAACATGGACTTTATGTGAAAGCGGAAAAGTGTGACTTCGAGAAGAAATCAATACAATTCCTAGGACTGATCATCTCCACGGGCAGTGTAGCTATGGATCCACAGAAAGTGCAGGCAATCCTGGATTGGCCAACTCCATCAGATAAGAAAGGGGTGCAAAGGTTTGTGGGCTTTGCGAACTTCTATAGGAGGTTTATAAGAAACTTCTCCTCCATCATCTCACCCATTACCCAGTTGACCCGCTTACATACCCGTTTCCAGTGGTCCTCCGAAGCCCAAACTGCTTTCGAGAGACTAAAGTTATTGTTTACCTCTGCACCAATCCTTCAACACCCTGAGCCTGCCCTGCCATACATCTTGGAGGTCGATGCCTCAGAAGTAGCTACAGGGGCAGTCCTTTCACAACGCCAGGGACCCAAGTCCTTGCTTCACCCCGTGGCCTTCTCCTCGCGGAAAATGAGCCAGCCCGAGAGGAACTATGATGTAGGAGACCGCAAGCTCTTGGCCATTAAAACAGCCTTAGAGGAGTGGAGATACCTTCTTGAGGGGTCTGCTCACCCCATAATGATATTTACAGATCATCGGAACCTCGAATACCTCCGTACTGCCAAACGTCTGAGACCCCGTCAAGCCCGCTGGGCTCTGTTCTTTTCAAGGTTCAACTTCCACATCACCTACCGTCCCGGCTCCAAGAACGGAAAGGCCGATGCTTTATCCCGAATGTTTCCCGATACTCCGGAGGAGACAATATCTAGTACAATCCTGTCACCTCAGAACTTTCTTCTGATCCAACCCGATCTAAGATCTTCTCTTGAACAGGCTTCCCTCCAATGCCAGGAACCAGAAGCATCCTCTCTAATAAACCAGGAAGGGTACCTCTGGCATCAGGACAAGATCTTTGTTCCGCAACAAACCCGAATACAGGTACTGAAGACCTTGCATGACCACCAACTCGCTGGCCACTTCGGAGTGCGGAAAACTACGGATCTTATCCAACGATCCTTCTGGTGGCCTACCTTGAAATCTGATTGCAGGGAGTTTTTTAGCTCCTGCACTACCTGCCAGCGAAATAAAGGGTCCAATGTCAAGTCGTGGGGTCTGTTACGTCCTCTGCCAGTGCCAGAACTACCATGGAGAAATATATCTATGGACTTTATAGTAGAGTTGCCCCCATCCGAAGAATCTACAACAATCCTGGTAGTTGTGGACCGTCTATCCAAAATGGCGCACTTCTTGCCCATGGCAGGAACTCCTTCTGCTGCAGAAACAGCAAAAATTTTCATAAGGGAGATAGTCAGGCTCCATGGCCTTCCTGACAGCATTGTGTCTGATAGAGGGGTACAATTCACCTCCCGGTTCTGGAGAGAGCTCTGCAAAGCACTATCAATCAAGGTGTGCCTGTCCTCAGCCTATCACCCCCAAAGCAACGGTCAAACTGAAAGGACCAACCAGACCTTAGAACAATATTTGCGTTGCTTCTGCTCCTTCTCCCAGGACGACTGGATCTCTCTACTCCCTTGTGCGGAGTTTGCTTACAACAATGCAGTACACTCAACCACCAATCAATCTCCGTTTTGGGCCAACTACGGTTTCCATCCTTCATTTCTACCTAATGTCATTCCGGAAGCCTCAGTTCCAGCAGTTCAAGACAGGATAAGCTCCATTCAGGCTAATTATCAAACCCTCCGGCTAACCATGCAGAAAGCGCAAGAGGACTACAAGAAACAATATGACAAGAGGAGAGGAGAGAGTCCTAGCTTTGAGGTTGGAGATAAGGTCTGGCTCTCTTCAGCAAATCTCAGGCTCCCTTGCCCCTCCCGGAAATTGGGTCCAAGATTTATCGGTCCATTCGAAATTAAACGAAAAATTAACCCAGTAGCTTTTGAACTGTTACTACCAAGTTCGTATAAAGTGCATCCTGTGTTTCACGTTTCTCTTCTTAAATCTGTTGTCTCTAGTCCTTTTCCAGGAAGAGAAGAAGACCCTCCGCCTCCAGTCTCAGTGGGAGATGAAGCCGAATTCGAGGTAGAATCCATCCTGGACTGTCACAAAAGAGGTAGGACTATTCAATTTCTTATTAAATGGAAGGGTTATCCAGCAGAAGGGAATTCTTGGGAACCTGCAGGCAACATACATGCTCCTAGACTTCTCCAGAGATTCCGTGCCAGATACCCTGAAAGATGGGCCCGGGTGGGCATCCGGAGGCTGCCCCTTGGGGGGGGCACTGTCAGGGAACCAACAGCAGGCGAAGGACTTTAGGACCCAGCATCTCTGGCAGGAGAAGGGCTCTAGGACCCAGTATCTCTACAAGCAGGTCACATGGGCCTATATAAGGAAGTCTGCTAGTGTCTGCATTTGCTGGATTATCGTCAGCTTCTCCTGTGTTCCTGTGTCTTGCATCTCCTGCCTGTCTGATCTCCTGTGTACCAAACCCGGCTTGCCTGACCTGCTCCTGTTGACTTCCTAGCGTATACCTGACCCCGGCCTGGCTAACGGACTCCGCTTACCTTGTCTTCTGTGCTAAGACTCAGCTCTGCTGTGTTCTCGGACTGTCTTGCTGTGTTTGACCCTCTGGCCTGGCTTTGACCCTGTTATCGGAACATTCCATTGGTCCTTACCCTTTGGACCTCCTAAGCACGCCTGCTGTCCTGCAGTCTGCCTGTTCTACCTAGTTCCTGGCAACCAGCACTACCTACCAGGCAACCCGTGCTTCTGTGGGCACCACATCCCCTGTGTCATCTTCAGGGCTGTGCTGCACTCGGCCGCAAGGGGCGCCCTCTCTGCTACTCGACCTCACATCAGAGACTTGACATGTATACTGTGCTGGGGCACACAACACCCACTAACTCCTGCAGATGCCTGTATTATAGAACAGCAAAAAAGTGTAATTACAGGTGTATACTGTGCTGGGGCACACAACACCCATTAACTCCTGCAGATGCCTGTATTATAGAACAGCAAAAAGTGTAGATACAGGTGTATACTGTGCTGGCGCACACAACACCCACTAATTCCTGCAGATGCCTGTATTATAGAACATCAAAAAAGTGTAGATACAGGTGTATACTGTGCCGGGGCACACAACACCCACTAACTCCTGCAAATGCCTGAGAAAAGAACACACTGTCCCTGCCTATATAGCTTAGAGAACAGTAATAAAGGGTAGATACAGGTGTATACTGTGCTGGGGCACACAACACCCACTAACTCCTTCAGATGCCAGAGAAAAGAACACACTGTCCCTGCCTATCTAGCTTAGAGAACAGTAATAAAGGGTAGATACAGGTGTATACTGTGCTGGGACACACAACACCCACTAACTCCTGCAGATGCCTGTATTATAGAACAGCAAAAAAATGTAAATACAGGTGTATACTGTGCTGGGGCACACAACACCCACAAACTCCTGCAGATGCCTGTATTATAGAACAGCAAAAAAGTGTAGATACAGGTGTATACTGTGCTGGGGCACACAACACCCATTAACTCCTGCAGATGTCTGTAATATAGACAATCAAAAAAGCGTAGATACAGGTGTATACTGTGCTGGGGCACACAACACCCACTAACTCCGGCAGATGCCTGAGAAAAGAACACACTGTCCCTGCCTATCTAGCTTAGAGAACAGTAATAAAGGGTAGATACAGGTGTATACTGTGCTGGGGCACACAACACCCACTAACTCCTGCAGATGCCTGAGAAAAGAACACACTGTCCCTGCCTATCTAGCTTAGAGAACAGTAATAAAGGGTAGATACAGGTGTATACTGTGCTGGGGCACACAACACCCATTATTTCCTGCAGATGCCTGTATTAAAGAACAGCAAAAAAGTGTAGATACAGGTGTATACTGTGCTGGGGCACACAACACCCACTAACTCCTGCAGATGCCTGTATTATAGAACAGAAAAAAAGTGTAGATACAGGTGTATACTGTGCTGGGGCACACAACACCCACTAAATCCTGCAGATGCCTGTATTATAGAACAGCAAAAAAGTGTAGATACAGGTGTATACTGTGCTGGGGCACACAACACCCACTAAATCCTGCAGATGCCTGAGAAAATAACACACTGTCCCTGCCTATCTAGCTTAGAGAACAGTAACAAAGGGTAGATACAGGTGTATACTGTGCTGGGGCACACAACACCCACTAACTCCTGCAGATGCCTGTATTATAGAACAGTAAAAAAGTGTAGATACAGGTGTATACTGTGCTGGGGCACACAACACCCACTAACTCCTGCAGATGCCTGAGAAAAGAACACACTGTCCCTGCCTATCTAGCTTAGAGAACAGTAATAAAGGGTAGATACAGGTGTATACTGTGCTGGGGCACACAACACCCACTAACTCCTGCAGATGCCTGTATTATAGAACAGAAAAAAAGTGTAGATACAGGTGTATACTGTGCTGGGGCACACAACACCCACTAACTCCTGCAGATGCCTGTATTATAGAACAGCAAAAAAGTGTAGATACAGGTGTATACTGTGCTGGGGCACACAACACCCACTAACTCTTGCAGATGCCTGAGAAAAGAACACACTGTCCCTGCCTATCTAGCTTAGAGAACAGTAATAAAGGGTAGATACAGGTGTATACTGTGCTGGGGCACACAACACCCGAGAAAAGAACACACTGTCCCTGCCTATCTAGCTTAGAGAACAGTAATAAAGGGTAGATACAGGTGTATACTGTGCTGGGGCACACAACACCCACTAACTCCTGCAGATGCCTGTATTATAGAACAGCAAAAAAAGTAGATACAGGTGTATACTGTGCTGGGGCACACAACACCCACTAACTCCTGCAGATGCCTGTATTATAGAACAGCAAAAAAGTGTAATTACAGGTGTATACTGTGCTGGGGCACACAACACCCATTAACTCCTGCAGATGCCTGTATTATAGAACAGCAAAAAGTGTAGATACAGGTGTATACTGTGCTGGCGCACACAACACCCACTAATTCCTGCAGATGCCTGTATTATAGAACATCAAAAAAGTGTAGATACAGGTGTATACTGTGCCGGGGCACACAACACCCACTAACTCCTGCAAATGCCTGAGAAAAGAACACACTGTCCCTGCCTATCTAGCTTAGAGAACAGTAATAAAGGGTAGATACAGGTGTATACTGTGCTGGGGCACACAACACCCATTATTTCCTGCAGTTGCCTGTATTATAGAACAGCAAAAAAGTGTAGATACAGGTGTATACTGTGCTGAGGCACACAACACCCACTAACTCCTGCAGATGCCTGTATTATAGAACAGCAAAAAAGTGTCGATACAGGTGTATACTGTGCTGGGGCACACACCACCCACTAACTCCTGCAGATGCCTGTATTATAGATCAGCAAAAAAGTGTAGATACAGGTGTATACTGTGCTGGGGCACACAACACCCACTAACTCATGCAGATGCCTGAGAAAAAGAACACACTGTCCCTGCCTATATAGCTTAGAGAACAGTAATAAAGGGTAGATACAGGTGTATACTCTGCTGGGGCACACAACACCCAATAATTCCTGCAGATGCCTGTAATATAGAACATCAAAAAAGTGTAGATAAAGGTGTATACTGTGCCGGGGCACACAACACCCACTAACTCCTGCAGATGCCTGAGAAAAGAACACACTGTCCCTGCCTATCTAGCTTAGAGAACAGTAATAAAGGGTAGATACAGGTGTATACTGTGCTGGGGCACACAACACCCATTATTTCCTGCAGATGCCTGTATTATAGAACAGCAAAAAAGTGTAGATACAGGTGTATACTGTGCTGGGGCACACAACACCCACTAACTCCTGCAGATGCCTGTATTATAGAACAGCAAAAAAGTGTAGATACAGGTGTATACTGTGCTGGGGCACACAACACCCACTAACTCCTGCAGATGCCTGTATTATAGAACAGCAAAAAAGTGTAGATACAGGTGTATACTGTGCTGGGGCACACAACACCCACTAACTCCTGCAGATGCCTGTATTATAGAACATCAAAAAAGTGTAGATACAGGTGTATACTGTGTCGGGGCACACAACACCCACTAACTCCTGCAAATGCCTGAGAAAAGAACACACTGTCCCTGCCTATCTAGCTTAGAGAACAGTAATAAAGGGTAGATACAGGTGTATACTGTGCTGGGGCACACAACACCCATTATTTCCTGCAGATGCCTGTATTATAGAACAGCAAAAAAGTGTAGATACAGGTGTATACTGTGCTGGGGCACACAACACCCACTAACTCCTGCAGATGCCTGTATTATAGAACAGCAAAAAAGTGTAGATACAGGTGTATACTGTGCTGGGGCACACAACACCCACTAACTCCTGCAGATGCCTGTATTATAGAACAGCAAAAAAGTGTACATACAGGTGTATACTGTGCTGGGGCACACAACACCCACTAACTCCTGCAGATGCCTGAGAAAAGAACACACTGTCCCTGCCTATCTAGCTTAGAGAACAGTAATAAAGGGTAGATACAGGTGTATACTGTGCTGGACACACAACACCCACTAACTCCTGCAGATGCCTGTATTATAGAACAGCAAAAAATGTAGATACAGGTGTATACTGTGCTGGGGCACACAACACCCACAAACTCCTGCAGATGCCTGTATTATAGAACAGCAAAAAAGTGTAGATACAGGTGTATACTGTGCTGGGGCACACAACACCCATTATCTCCTGCAGATGCCTGTATTATAGAACATCAAAAAAGCGTAGATACAGGTGTATACTGTGCCGGGGCACACAACACCCACTAACTCCTGCAGATGCCTGAGAAAAGAACACACTGTCCCTGCCTATCTAGCTTAGAGAACAGTAATAAAGTGTAGATACAGGTGTATACTGTGCTGGGGCACACAACACCCACTAACTCCTGCAGATGCTTGAGAAAAGAACACACTGTCCCTGCCTATCTAGCTTAAAGAACAGTAATAAAGGGTAGATACAGGTGTATACTGTGCTGGGGCACACAACACCCATTATTTCCTGCAGATGCCTGTATTAAAGAACAGCAAAAAAGTGTAGATACAGGTGTATACTGTGCTGGGGCACACAACACCCACTAACTCCTGCAGATGCCTGTATTATAGAACAGCAAAAAAGTGTAGATACAGGTGTATACTGTGCTGGGGCACACAACACCCACTAAATCCTGCAGATGCCTGAGAAAATAACACACTGTCCCTGCCTATCTAGCTTAGAGAACAGTAATAAAGGGTAGATACAGGTGTATACTGTGCTGGGGCACACAACACCCACTAACTCCTGCAGATGCCTGAGAAAAGAACACTCTGTCCCTGCCTGCCTATCTAGCTTAGAGAACAGCAATCAAGGGTAGATACAGGTGTATACTGCGCTGGAGGCACACAACACCAACTAACTCCTGCAGATGCCTGAGAAAATAACACACTGTCCCTGCCTATCTAGCTTAGAGAACAGTAATAAAGGGTAGATACAGGTGTATACTGTGCTGGGGCACACAACACCCACTAACTCCTGCAGATGCCTGTATTATAGAACAGTAAAAAAGTGTAGATACAGGTGTATACTGTGCTGGGGCACACAACACCCACTAACTCCTGCAGATGCCTGAGAAAAGAACACACTGTCCCTGCCTATCTAGCTTAGAGAACAGTAATAAAGGGTAGATACAGGTGTATACTGTGCTGGGGCACACAACACCCAATAATTCCTGCAGATGCCTGTAATATAGAACATCAAAAAAGTGTAGATAAAGGTGTATACTGTGCCGGGGCACACAACACCCACTAACTCCTGCAGATGCCTGAGAAAAGAACACACTGTCCCTGCCTATCTAGCTTAGAGAACAGTAATAAAGGGTAGATACAGGTGTATACTGTGCTGGGGCACACAACACCCATTATTTCCTGCAGATGCCTGTATTATAGAACAGCAAAAAAGTGTAGATACAGGTGTATACTGTGCTGGGGCACACAACACCCACTAACTCCTGCAGATGCCTGTATTATAGAACAGCAAAAAAGTGTAGATACAGGTGTATACTGTGCTGGGGCACACAACACCCACTAACTCCTGCAGATGCCTGTATTATAGAACAGCAAAAAAGTGTAGATACAGGTGTATACTGTGCTGGGGCACACAACACCCACTAACTCCTGCAGATGCCTGTATTATAGAACATCAAAAAAGTGTAGATACAGGTGTATACTGTGTCGGGGCACACAACACCCACTAACTCCTGCAAATGCCTGAGAAAAGAACACACTGTCCCTGCCTATCTAGCTTAGAGAACAGTAATAAAGGGTAGATACAGGTGTATACTGTGCTGGGGCACACAACACCCATTATTTCCTGCAGATGCCTGTATTATAGAACAGCAAAAAAGTGTAGATACAGGTGTATACTGTGCTGGGGCACACAACACCCACTAACTCCTGCAGATGCCTGTATTATAGAACAGCAAAAAAGTGTAGATACAGGTGTATACTGTGCTGGGGCACACAACACCCACTAACTCCTGCAGATGCCTGTATTATAGAACAGCAAAAAAGTGTACATACAGGTGTATACTGTGCTGGGGCACACAACACCCACTAACTCCTGCAGATGCCTGAGAAAAGAACACACTGTCCCTGCCTATCTAGCTTAGAGAACAGTAATAAAGGGTAGATACAGGTGTATACTGTGCTGGGACACACAACACCCACTAACTCCTGCAGATGCCTGTATTATAGAACAGCAAAAAAATGTAGATACAGGTGTATACTGTGCTGGGGCACACAACACCCACAAACTCCTGCAGATGCCTGTATTATAGAACAGCAAAAAAGTGTAGATACAGGTGTATACTGTGCTGGGGCACACAACACCCATTATCTCCTGCAGATGCCTGTATTATAGAACATCAAAAAAGCGTAGATACAGGTGTATACTGTGCCGGGGCACACAACACCCACTAACTCCTGCAGATGCCTGAGAAAAGAACACACTGTCCCTGCCTATCTAGCTTAGAGAACAGTAATAAAGTGTAGATACAGGTGTATACTGTGCTGGGGCACACAACACCCACTAACTCCTGCAGATGCTTGAGAAAAGAACACACTGTCCCTGCCTATCTAGCTTAAAGAACAGTAATAAAGGGTAGATACAGGTGTATACTGTGCTGGGGCACACAACACCCATTATTTCCTGCAGATGCCTGTATTAAAGAACAGCAAAAAAGTGTAGATACAGGTGTATACTGTGCTGGGGCACACAACACCCACTAACTCCTGCAGATGCCTGTATTATAGAACAGCAAAAAAGTGTAGATACAGGTGTATACTGTGCTGGGGCACACAACACCCACTAAATCCTGCAGATGCCTGAGAAAATAACACACTGTCCCTGCCTATCTAGCTTAGAGAACAGTAATAAAGGGTAGATACAGGTGTATACTGTGCTGGGGCACACAACACCCACTAACTCCTGCAGATGCCTGAGAAAAGAACACTCTGTCCCTGCCTGCCTATCTAGCTTAGAGAACAGCAATCAAGGGTAGATACAGGTGTATACTGCGCTGGAGGCACACAACACCAACTAACTCCTGCAGATGCCTGAGAAAATAACACACTGTCCCTGCCTATCTAGCTTAGAGAACAGTAATAAAGGGTAGATACAGGTGTATACTGTGCTGGGGCACACAACACCCACTAACTCCTGCAGATGCCTGTATTATAGAACAGTAAAAAAGTGTAGATACAGGTGTATACTGTGCTGGGGCACACAACACCCACTAACTCCTGCAGATGCCTGAGAAAAGAACACACTGTCCCTGCCTATCTAGCTTAGAGAACAGTAATAAAGGGTAGATACAGGTGTATACTGTGCTGGGGCACACAACACCCACTAACTCCTGCAGATGCCTGTATTATAGAACAGAAAAAAAGTGTAGATACAGGTGTATACTGTGCTGGGGCACACAACACCCACTAACTCATGCAGATGCCTGTATTATAGAACAGCAAAAAAGTGTAGATACAGGTGTATACTGTGCTGGGGCACACAACACCCATTATCTCCTGCAGATGCCTGTATTATAGAACATCAAAAAAGCGTAGATACAGGTGTATACTGTGCCGGGGCACACAACACCCACTAACTCCTGCAGATGCCTGAGAAAAGAACACACTGTCCCTGCCTATCTAGCTTAGAGAACAGTAATAAAGTGTAGATACAGGTGTATACTGTGCTGGGGCACACAACACCCACTAACTCCTGCAGATGCTTGAGAAAAGAACACACTGTCCCTGCCTATCTAGCTTAAAGAACAGTAATAAAGGGTAGATACAGGTGTATACTGTGCTGGGGCACACAACACCCACTAACTCCTGCAGATGCCTGTATTATAGAACAGCAAAAAAGTGTAGATACAGGTGTATACTGTGCTGGGGCACACAACACCCACTAAATCCTGCAGATGCCTGAGAAAATAACACACTGTCCCTGCCTATCTAGCTTAGAGAACAGTAATAAAGGGTAGATACAGGTGTATACTGTGCTGGGGCACACAACACCCACTAACTCCTGCAGATGCCTGAGAAAAGAACACTCTGTCCCTGCCTGCCTATCTAGCTTAGAGAACATCAATAAAGGGTAGATACAGGTGTATACTGCGCTGGAGGCACACAACACCAACTAACTCCTGCAGATGCCTGAGAAAATAACACACTGTCCCTGCCTATCTAGCTTAGAGAACAGTAATAAAGAGTAGATACAGGTGTATACTGTGCTGGGGCACACAACACCCACTAACTCCTGCAGATGCCTGTATTATAGAACAGTAAAAAAGTGTAGATACAGGTGTATACTGTGCTGGGGCACACAACACCCACTAACTCCTGCAGATGCCTGAGAAAAGAACACACTGTCCCTGCCTATCTAGCTTAGAGAACAGTAATAAAGGGTAGATACAGGTGTATACTGTGCTG
This sequence comes from Rana muscosa, assembly GCA_029206835.1. Taxonomy (NCBI): domain Eukaryota; kingdom Metazoa; phylum Chordata; class Amphibia; order Anura; family Ranidae; genus Rana; species Rana muscosa. Next base: position 222,275,871 of record CM055118.1, read on the forward strand.
GGGCACACAACACCCACTAACTCCTGCAGATGCCTGTATTATAGAACAGGAAAAAAGTGTAGATACAGGTGTATACTGTGCTGGGGCACACAACACCCACTAACTCATGCAGATGCCTGTATTATAGAACAGCAAAAAAGTGTAGATACAGGTGTATACTGTGCTGGGGCACACAACACCCATTAACTCCTGCAGATGCCTGTATTATAGAACATCAAAAAAGTGTAGATACAGGTGTATACTGTGCCGGGTCACACAACACCCACTAACTCCTGCAGATGCCTGAGAAAAGAACACACTGTCCCTGCCTATCTAGCTTAGAGAAAAGTAATAAAGGGTAGATACAGGTGTATACTGTGCTGGGGCACACAACACCCACTAACTCATGCAGATGCCTGAGAAAAGAACACACTGTCCCTGCCTATATAGCTTAGAGAACAGTAATAAAGGGTAGATACAGGTGTATACTGTGCTGGGGCACAGAACACCCACTAACTCCTTCAGATGCCGGAGAAAAGAACACACTGTCCCTGTCTATCTAGCTTAGAGAACAGTAATAAAGGGTAGATACAGGTGTATACTGTGCTGGGACACACAACACCCACTAACTCCTGCAGATGCCTGTATTATAGAACAGCAAAAACATGTAGATACAGGTGTATACTGTGCTGGGGCACACAACACCCACGAACTCCTGCAGATGCCTGTATTATAGAACAGCAAAAAAGTGTAGATACAGGTGTATACTGTGCTGGGGCACACAACACCCATTAACTCCTGCAGATGCCTGTATTATAGAATATCAAAAAAGTGTAGATACAGGTGTATACTGTGCCGGGGCACACAACACCCACTAACTCCTGCAGATGCCTGAGAAAAGAATACACTGTCCCTGCCTATCTAGCTTAGAGAACAGTAATAAAGGGTAGATACAGGTGTATACTGTGCTGGGGCACTCAACACCCATTATTTCCTGCAGATGCTTGTATTAAAGAACAGCAAAAAAGTGTAGATACAGGTGTATACTGTGCTGGGGCACACAACACCCACTAACTCCTGCAGATGCCTGTATTATAGAACAGCAAAAAAGTGTAGATACAGGTGTATACTGTGCTGGGGCACACAACACCCATTAACTCCTGCAGATGCCTGTATTATAGAACATCAAAAAAGTGTAGATACAGGTGTATACTGTGCCGGGGCACACAACACCCACTAACTCCTGCAGATAACTGAGAAAAGAACACACTGTCCCTGCCTATCTAGCTTAGAGAAAAGTAATAAAGGGTAGATACAGGTGTATACTGTGCTGGGGCACACAACACCCACTAACTCATGCAGATGCCTGAGAAAAGAACACACTGTCCCTGCCTATATAGCTTAGAGAACAGTAATAAAGGGTAGATACAGGTGTATACTGTGCTGGGGCACACAACACCCACTAACTCCTGCAGATGCCTGTATTATAGAACAGGAAAAAAGTGTAGATACAGGTGTATACTGTGCTGGGGCACACAACACCCACTAACTCATGCAGATGCCTGTATTATAGAACAGCAAAAAAGTGTAGATACAGGTGTATACTGTGCTGGGGCACACAACACCCATTAACTCCTGCAGATGCCTGTATTATAGAACATCAAAAAAGTGTAGATACAGGTGTATACTGTGCCGGGGCACACAACACCCACTAACTCCTGCAGATGCCTGAGAAAAGAACACACTGTCCCTGCCTATCTAGCTTAGAGAAAAGTAATAAAGGGTAGATACAGGTGTATACTGTGCTGGGGCACACAACACCCACTAACTCATGCAGATGCCTGAGAAAAGAACACACTGTCCCTGCCTATATAGCTTAGAGAACAGTAATAAAGGGTAGATACAGGTGTATACTGTGCTGGGGCACAGAACACCCACTAACTCCTTCAGATGCCGGAGAAAAGAACACACTGTCCCTGTCTATCTAGCTTAGAGAACAGTAATAAAGGGTAGATACAGGTGTATACTGTGCTGGGACACACAACACCCACTAACTCCTGCAGATGCCTGTATTATAGAACAGCAAAAACATGTAGATACAGGTGTATACTGTGCTGGGGCACACAACACCCACGAACTCCTGCAGATGCCTGTATTATAGAACAGCAAAAAAGTGTAGATACAGGTGTATACTGTGCTGGGGCACACAACACCCATTAACTCCTGCAGATGCCTGTATTATAGAATATCAAAAAAGTGTAGATACAGGTGTATACTGTGCCGGGGCACACAACACCCACTAACTCCTGCAGATGCCTGAGAAAAGAATACACTGTCCCTGCCTATCTAGCTTAGAGAACAGTAATAAAGGGTAGATACAGGTGTATACTGTGCTGGGGCACTCAACACCCATTATTTCCTGCAGATGCTTGTATTAAAGAACAGCAAAAAAGTGTAGATACAGGTGTATACTGTGCTGGGGCACACAACACCCACTAACTCCTGCAGATGCCTGTATTATAGAACAGCAAAAAAGTGTAGATACAGGTGTATACTGTGCTGGGGCACACAACACCCATTAACTCCTGCAGATGCCTGTATTATAGAACATCAAAAAAGTGTAGATACAGGTGTATACTGTGCCGGGGCACACAACACCCACTAACTCCTGCAGATAACTGAGAAAAGAACACACTGTCCCTGCCTATCTAGCTTAGAGAAAAGTAATAAAGGGTAGATACAGGTGTATACTGTGCTGGGGCACACAACACCCACTAACTCATGCAGATGCCTGAGAAAAGAACACACTGTCCCTGCCTATATAGCTTAGAGAACAGTAATAAAGGGTAGATACAGGTGTATACTGTGCTGGGGCACAGAACACCCACTAACTCCTTCAGATGCCGGAGAAAAGAACACACTGTCCCTGTCTATCTAGCTTAGAGAACAGTAATAAAGGGTAGATACAGGTGTATACTGTGCTGGGACACACAACACCCACTAACTCCTGCAGATGCCTGTATTATAGAACAGCAAAAAAATGTAGATACAGGTGTATACTGTGCTGGGGCACACAACACCCACGAACTCCTGCAGATGCCTGTATTATAGAACAGCAAAAAAGTGTAGATACAGGTGTATACTGTGCTGGGGCACACAACACCCATTAACTCCTGCAGATGCCTGTATTATAGAATATCAAAAAAGTGTAGATACAGGTGTATACTGTGCCGGGGCACACAACACCCACTAACTCCTGCAGATGCCTGAGAAAAGAACACACTGTCCCTGCCTATCTAGCTTAGAGAACAGTAATAAAGGGTAGATACAGGTGTATACTGTGCTGGGGCACACAACACCCACTAACTCCTGCAGATGCCTGAGAAAAGAATACACTGTCCCTGCCTATCTAGCTTAGAGAACAGTAATAAAGGGTAGATACAGGTGTATACTGTGCTGGGGCACACAACACCCACTAACTCCTGCAGATGCCTGTATTATAGAACAGCAAAAAAGTGTAGATACAGGTGTATACTGTGCTGGGGCACACAACACCCACTAAATCCTGCAGGTGCCTGAGAAAAGAACACACTGTCCCTGCCTATCTAGCTTAGAGAACAGTAATAAAGGGTAGATACAGGTGTATACTGTGCTTGGGCACACAACACCAACTAACTCCTGCAGATGCCTGAGAAAATAACACACTGTCCCTGCCTATCTAGCTTAGAGAACAGTAATAAAGGGTAGATACAGGTGTATACTGCGCTGGAGGCACACAACACCAACTAACTCCTGCAGATGCCTGAGAAAATAACACACTGTCCCTGCCTATCTAGCTTAGAGAACAGTAATAAAGGGTAGATACAGGTGTATACTGTGCTGGGGCACACAACGCCCACTAACTCCTGCAGATGCCTGTATTATAGAACAGTAAAAAAGTGTAGATACAGGTGTATACTGTGCTGGGGCACACAACACCCACTAACTCCTGCAGATGCCTGAGAAAAGAACACACTGTCCCTGCCTATCTAGCTTAGAGAACAGTAATAAAGGGTAGATACAGGTGTATACTGTGCTGGGGCACACAACACCCACTAACTCCTGCAGATGCCTGTATTATAGAACAGCAAAAAAGTGTAGATACAGGTGTATACTGTGCTGGGGCACACAACACCCACTAACTCCTGCAGATGCCTGTATTATAGAACAGCAAAAAAGTGTAGATACAGGTGTATACTGTGCTGGGGCACACAACACCCATTAACTCCTGCAGATGCCTGTATTATAGAACATCAAAAAAGTGTAGATACAGGTGTATACTGTGCCGGGGCACACAACACCCACTAACTCCTGCAGATGCCTGAGAAAAGAACACACTGTCCCTGCCTATCTAGCTTAGAGAAAAGTAATAAAGGGTAGATACAGGTGTATACTGTGCTGGGGCACACAACACCCACTAACTCATGCAGATGCCTGAGAAAAGAACACACTGTCCCTGCCTATATAGCTTAGAGAACAGTAATAAAGGGTAGATACAGGTGTATACTGTGCTGGGGCACAGAACACCCACTAACTCCTTCAGATGCCGGAGAAAAGAACACACTGTCCCTGTCTATCTAGCTTAGAGAACAGTAATAAAGGGTAGATACAGGTGTATACTGTGCTGGGGCACTCAACACCCATTATTTCCTGCAGATGCTTGTATTAAAGAACAGCAAAAAAGTGTAGATACAGGTGTATACTGTGCTGGGGCACACAACACCCACTAACTCCTGCAGATGCCTGTATTATAGAACAGCAAAAAAGTGTAGATACAGGTGTATACTGTGCTGGGGCACACAACACCCACTAAATCCTGCAGATGCCTGAGAAAAGAACACACTGTCCCTGCCTATCTAGCTTAGAGAACAGTAATAAAGGGTAGATACAGGTGTATACTGTGCTTGGGCACACAACACCCACTAACTCCTGCAGATGCCTGAGAAAAGAACACTCTGTCCCTGCATGCCTATCTAGCTTAGAGAACAGCAATAAAGGGTAGATACAGGTGTAAACTGCGCTGGAGGCACACAACACCAACTAACTCCTGCAGATGCCTGAGAAAATAACACACTGTCCCTGCCTATCTAGCTTAGAGAACGGTAATAAAGGGTAGATACAGGTGTATACTGTGCTGGGGCACACAACACCCACTAACTCCTGCAGATGCCTGTATTATAGAACTGCAAAAAAGTGTAGATACAGGTGTATACTGTGCCGGGGCACACAACACCCACTAACTCCTGCAGATGCCTGAGAAAAGAACACACTGTCCCTGCCTATATAGCTTAGAGAACAGTAATAAAGGGTAGATACAGGTGTATACTGTGCTGGGGCACACAACACCCACTAACTCCTTCAGATGCCAGAGAAAAGAACACACTGTCCCTGCCTATCTAGCTTAGAGAACAGTAATAAAGGGTAGATACAGGTGTATACTGTGCTGGGACACACAACACCCACTAACTCCTGCAGATGCCTGTATTATAGAACAGCAAAAAAGTGTAGATACAGGTTTATACTGTGCTGGGGCACACACCACCCACTAACTCCTGCAGATGCCTGTATTATAGAACAGCAAAAAAGTGTCGATACAGATGTATACTGTGCTGGGGCACACAACACCCACTAACTCCTGCAGATGCCTGTATTATAGATCAGCAAAAAAGTATAGATACAGGTGTATACTGTGCTGGGGCACACAACACCCACTAACTCATGCAGATGCCTGAGAAAAGAACACACTGTCCCTGCCTATATAGCTTAGAGAACAGTAATAAAGGGTAGATACAGGTGTATACTGTGCTGGGGCACACAACACCCACTAACTCCTTCAGATGCCGGAGAAAATAACACACTGCCCCTGCCTATCTAGCTTAGAGAACAGTAATAAAGGGTAGATACAGGTGTATACTGTGCTGGGACACACAACACCCACTAACTCCTGCAGATGCCTGTATTATAGAACAGCAAAAAAAATGTAGATACAGGTGTATACTGTGCTGGGGCACACAACACCCATTAACTCCTGCAGATGCCTGTATTATAGAACATCAAAAAAGTGTAGATACAGGTGTATACTGTGCCGGGGCACACAACACCCACTAACTCCTGCAGATGCCTGAGAAAAGAACACACTGTCCCTGCCTATCTAGCTTAGAGAACAGTAATAAAGGGTAGATACAGGTGTATACTGTGCCGGGGCACACAACACCCACTAACTCCTGCAGATGCCTGAGAAAAGAACACACTGTCCCTGCCTATCTAGCTTAGAGAACAGTAATAAAGGGTAGATACAGGTGTATACTGTGCTGGGGCACACAACACCCACTAACTCCTGCAGATGCCTGAGAAAAGAATACACTGTCCCTGCCTATCTAGCTTACAGAACAGTAAAAAAGGGTAGATACAGGTGTATACTGTGCTGGGGCACACAACACCCATTATTTCCTGCAGATGCTTGTTTTAAAGAACAGCAAAAAAGTGTAGATACAGGTGTATACTGTGCTGGGGCACACAACACCCACTAACTCCTGCAGATGCCTCTATTATAGAACAGCAAAAAAGTGTAGATACAGGTGTATACTGTGCTGGGGCACACAACACCCACTAAATCCTGCAGATGCCTGAGAAAAGAACACACTGTCCCTGCCTATCTAGCTTAGAGAACAGTAATAAAGGGTAGATACAGGTGTATACTGTGCTGGGGCACACAACACCCACTAACTCCTGCAGATGCATGAGAAAAGAACACTCTGTCCCTGCCTGCCTATCTAGCTTAGAGAACAGCAATATAGGGTAGATACAGGTGTATACTGCGCTGGAGGCACACAACACCAACTAACTCCTGTAGATGCCTGAGAAAATAACACACTGTCCCTGCCTATCTAGCTTAGAGAACAGTAATAAAGGGTAGATACAGGTGTATACTGTGCTGGGGCACACAACACCCACTAACTCCTGCAGATGCCTGTATTATAGAACAGCAAAAAAGTGTAGATACAGGTGTATACTGTGCCGGGGCACACAACACCCACTAACTCCTGCAGATGCCTGAGAAAAGAACACACTGTCCCTGCCTATCTAGCTTAGAGAACAGTAATAAAGGGTAGATACAGGTGTATACTGTGCTGGGGCACACAACACCCATTATTTCCTGCAGATGCCTGTATTATAGAACAGCAAAAAAGTGTAGATACAGGTGTATACTGTGCTGGGGCACACAACACCCACTAACTCCTGCAGATGCCTGTATTATAGAACAGCAAAAAAGTGTAGATACAGGTGTATACTGTGCTGGGGCACACAACACGCACTAACTCCTGCAGATGCCTGTATTATAGAACAGTGTAGATACAGGTGTATTCTGTGCTGGGGCACACAACACCCACTAACTCAGGCAGATGCCTGAGAAAAGAACACACTGTCCCTCCCTATATAGCTTAGAGAACAGTAATAAAGGGTAGATACAGGTGTATACTGTGCTGGGGCACACAACACCCACTAACTCCTTCAGATGCCAGAGAAAAGAACACACTGTCCCTGCCTATCTAGCTTAGAGAACAGTAATAAAGGGTAGATACAGGTGTATACTGTGCTGGGACACACAACACCCACTAACTCCTGCAGATGCCTGTATTATAGAACAGCAAAAAATGTAGATACAGGTGTATACTGTGCTGGGGCACACAACACCCACAAACTCCTGCAGATGCCTGTATTATAGAACAGCAAAAAAGTGTAGATACAGGTGTATACTGTGCTGGGGCATACAACACCCATTAACTCCTGCAGATGCCTGTATTATAGAACATCAAAAAAGTGTAGATACAGGTGTATACTATGCCGGGGCACACAACACCCACTAACTCCTGCAGATGCCTGAGAAAAGAACACACTGTCCCTGCCTATCTAGCTTAGAGAACAGTAATAAAGGGTAGATACAGGTGTAAACTGTGCTGGGGCACACAACACCCACTAACTCCTGCAGATGCCTGAGAAAAGAACACACTGTCCCTGCCTATCTAACTTAGAGAACAGTAATAAAGGGTAGATACAGGTGTATACTGTGCTGGGGCACACAACACCCATTATTTCCTGCAGATGCCTGTATTACAGAACAGCAAAAAAGTGTAGATACAGGTGTATACTGTGCTGGGGCACACAACACCCACTAACTCCTGCAGATGCCTGTATTATAGAACAGCAAAAAAGTGTAGATACAGGTGTATACTGTGCTGGGGCACAAAACACCCACTAAATCCTGCAGATGCCTGAGAAAAGAACACACTGTCCCTGCCTATCTAGCTTAGAGAACAGTAATAAAGGGTAGATACAGGTGTATACTGTGCTGGGGCACACAACACCCACTAACTCCTGCAGATGCCTGTATTATAGAACAGCAAAAAAATGTAGATACAGGTGTATACTGTGCTGGGGCACACAACACCCACTAACTCCTGCAGATGCCTGTATTATAGAACAGCAAAAAAATGTAGATACAGGTGTATACTGTGCTGGGGCACACAACACCCACTAACTCCTGCAGATGCCTGTATTATAGAACAGCAAAAAAGTGTAGATACAGGTGTATACGTTGCTGGGGCACACAACACCCACTAACTCCTGCAGATGCCTGTATTATAGAACAGCAAAAAAGTGTATATACAGGTGTATACTGTGCTGGGGCACACAAAACCCACTAACTCCTGCAGATGCCTGTATTATAGAACAGCAAAAAAGTGTAGATACAGGTGTATACTGTGCTGGGGCACACAACACCCATTAACTCCTGCAGATGCCTGAGAAAAGAACACACTGTCCCTGCCTATCTAGCTTAGAGAACAGTAATAAAGGGTAGATACAGGTGTATACTGTGCTGGGGCACACAACACCCACTAACTCCTGCAGATGCCTGAGAAAAGAACACACTGTCCCTGCCTATCTAGCTTAGAGAACAGTAATAAAGGGTAGATACCGGTGTATACTGTGCTGGGGCACACAACACTCACTAACTCCTGCAGATGCCTGTATTATAGAACAGCAAAAAAATGTAGATACAGGTGTATACTGTGCTGGGGCACACAACACCAACTAACTCCTGCAGATGCCTGTATTATAGAACAGCAAAAAAGTGTAGATACAGGTGTATACTGTGCTGGGGCACACAACACCCACTAACTCCTGCAGATTCCTGTATTATAGAACAGCAAAAAAGTGTAGATACAGGTGTATACTGTGCTGGGGCACACAACACACACTAACTCCTGCAGACACCTGAGAAAAGAACACACTGTCCCTGCCTATCTAGCTTAGAGAACAGTAATAAAGGGTAGATACAGGTGTATACTGTGCTGGGGCACACAACACCCACTAACTCCTGCAGATGCCTGAGAAAAGAACACACTGTCCCTGCCTATCTAGCTTAGATAACAGTAATAAAGGCTAGATACAGGTTTATACTGTGCTGGGGGCACACAACACCCACTAACTCCTGCAGATGCCTGTATTATAGAACAGCAAAAAATGTAGATACAGGTGTATACTGTGCTGGGGCACACAACACCCACTAACTCCTGCAGATGCCTGTATTATAGAACAGCAAAAAAGTGTAGATACAGGTGTATACTGTGCTGGGGCACACAACACCCACTAACTCCAGCAGATGCCTGTATTATAGAACAGCAAAAAAGTGTAGATACAGGTGTATACTGTGCTGGGGCACACAACACCCACTAACTCCCGCAGATGCCTGTATTATAGAACAGCAAAAAAGTGTAGATACAGGTGTATACTGTGCTGGGGCACACAACACCCACTAACTCCTGCAGATGCCTGAGAAAATAACACACTGTCCCTGCCTATCTAGCTTAGAGAACAGTAATAAAGGGTAGATACAGGTGTATACTGTGCTGGGGCACACAACACCCACTAACTCCTGCAGATGCCTGTATTATAGAACAGCAAAAAAGTGTAGATACAGGTGTATACTGTGCCGGGGCCAGGGATGAGCCGAACACCCCCCTGTTCGGTTCGCACCAGAACCTGCGAACAGACAAAATGTTCGTGTAAACTTTAGAACCCTATTAAATACAATGGACTCGAACGTTCGAAATCTAAAGTGTTAATTATAAAGGCTAATATGCAAGTTATTGTCCTAAAAAGTGTTTGGGGACCTGGGTCCTGCCCCAGGGGACATGTATCAATGCAAAAAGAAGTTTTAAAAACGGCCGTTTTTTCGGGAGCAGTGATTTTAATAATGCTTAAAATGAAAAAATAAAAGTGAAATATTCCTTTAAATTTCGTACCTGGGGGGTGTGTATGATATGCATGTGAAGTGGCGCATGTTTCCCGTGCTTAGAACTGTCCCTGCAAAAAATGTCATTTTTGAAAGAAAAAAAATGCATTTAAAACTGACTCGCGGCTATTAATGAATTGTCGGCTCCCGGCAATACATACAAAAGTCATTGAGAAAAAAAAAAAAAAAAAGCGTGGGGGTTCCCCAGAATTCAATTACCAGGCCCTTCAGATCTGGCATGGATTTTAAGGGGAACTCCACCCCAAGTTTAAAAAAAAAATGGCGTGGAGTCCCCCTAAAAATCCATACCAGACCCCTTATCCGAGCACGCAACCTGGCCGGCCGCAGGGGAAAAGGGGGGGACGAGAGAGCGGCCCCCCCCTCCCTCCTGAACCGTACCAAGCCACATGCCCTCAACATGGGGAGGATGTCCCCATGTTGATGGGGACAAGGGCCTCATCCCCACAACCCTTGCCCGGTGGTTGTGGGGGTCTGCGGGCGGGGGGCTTATCGGAATCTGGAAGACCCCTTTAACAAAGGGGACCCCCAGATCCCGCCCCCCCCTATGTGAATTGGTAACGGGTACATTGTACCCCTACCATTTCACGAAGAAAGCGTAAAAAAAATGTTTAAAAAAACACACAAACACCTTGAAAAAGTCCTTTATTTAAAAAAATAAATAAATAAACATTCCAGCGGTGAAATCCAGTGTCCCGCGGCGATCCCGATGTCCAGCGCTGTCCTTCATTGGTTGTGCCTGAGCGGACCTGATGGGGAACTCCCTCTCAGTATTTTAAATGTATAGACCCGCCCCTTCTAAAGTTCCCCATCAGGTTCGCTCAGCGGACGAGATGCGGAACATGAGAAGGGGCGGGTCTATACATGTATTACCAAAGTGAGAGCAGTTCCCCATCAGGTCCGCCCCCTCGGTATGTCAGACCCGCCTACGTCATTGGCTTGAGCGGGGAACTTCCTTCACTATGTAAATTTAAATTTACATAGTGAAGGAAGTTCCCCGCCTCTCGTCCCCCCCTTTTCCCCTGCGGCCGGCCAGGTTGCATGCTCGGATAAGGGGTCTGGTATGGATTTTTAGGGGGACTCCACGCCATTTTTTTTTTAATTTGGGGTGGAGTTCCCCTTAAAATCCATGCCAGATCTGAAGGGCCTGGAATGGATATTTGGGGGAACCCCACGTCAATTTTTTTTTTATTTGCGGCGGGGTTCCCCTTAATATCCATTCCAGACCTGAAGGGCCTGGTAATTGAATTCTGGGGAACCCCCACGCTTTTTTTTTTTTTTATCAATGACTTTTGTATGTATTGCCGGGAGCCGACAATTCATTAATAGCCGCGAGTCAGTTTTAAATGCATTTTTTTCTTTCAAAAATGACACTTTTTGCAGGGACAGTTCTAAGCACGGGAAACATGCGCCACTTTACATGCATATCATACACACCCCCCAGGTACGAAATTTAAAGGAATATTTCACTTTTATTTTTTCATTTTAAGCATTATTAAAATCACTGCTCCCGAAAAAACGGCCGTTTTTAAAACTTCTTTTTGCATTGATACATGTCCCCTGGGGCAGGACCCGGGTCCCCAAACACTTTTTAGGACAATAACTTGCATATAAGCCTTTATAATTAGCACTTTAGATTTCTCCCATAGATTTTTCGAATTTGCCGCGAACACCCCAATTTGTTCGCTGTTCGGCGAAAGGGCGAACAGGCAATGTTCGAGTCGAACATGAGTTCGACTCGAACTCGAAGCTCATCCCTAGCCGGGGCACACAACACCCACTAACTCCTGCAGATGCCTGAGAAAAGAACACACTGTCCCTGCCTATCTAGCTTAGAGAACAGTAATAAAGGGTAGATACAGGTGTATACTGTGCTGGGGCACACAACACCCATTATTTCCTGCAGATGCCTGTATTATAGAACAGCAAAAAAGTGTAGATACAGGTGTATACTGTGCTGGGGCACACAACACCCACTAACTCCTGCAGATGCCTGTATTATAGAACAGCAAAAAAGTGTAGATACAGGTGTATACTGTGCTGGGGCACACAACACGCACTAACTCCTGCAGATGCCTGTATTATAGAACAGCAAAAAAGTGTAGATACAGGTGTATTCTGTGCTGGGGCACACAACACCCACTAACTCAGGCAGATGCCTGAGAAAAGAACACACTGTCCCTCCCTATATAGCTTAGAGAACAGTAATAAAGGGTAGATACAGGTGTATACTGTGCTGGGGCACACAACACCCACTAACTCCTTCAGATGCCAGAGAAAAGAACACACTGTCCCTGCCTATCTAGCTTAGAGAACAGTAATAAAGGGTAGATACAGGTGTATACTGTGCTGGGACACACAACACCCACTAACTCCTGCAGATGCCTGTATTATAGAACAGCAAAAAATGTAGATACAGGTGTATACTGTGCTGGGGCACACAACACCCACGAACTCCTGCAGATGCCTGTATTATAGAACAGCAAAAAAGTGTAGATACAGGTGTATACTGTGCTGGGGCATACAACACCCATTAACTCCTGCAGATGCCTGTATTATAGAACATCAAAAAAGTGTAGATACAGGTGTATACTGTGCCGGGGCACACAACACCCACTAACTCCTGCAGATGCCTGAGAAAAGAACACACTGTCCCTGCCTATCTAGCTTAGAGAACAGTAATAAAGGGTAGATACAGGTGTAAACTGTGCTGGGGCACACAACACCCACTAACTCCTGCAGATGCCTGAGAAAAGAACACACTGTCCCTGCCTATCTAACTTAGAGAACAGTAATAAAGGGTAGATACAGGTGTATACTGTGCTGGGGCACACAACACCCATTATTTCCTGCAGATGCCTGTATTACAGAACAGCAAAAAAGTGTAGATACAGGTGTATACTGTGCTGGGGCACACAACACCCACTAACTCCTGCAGATGCCTGTATTATAGAACAGCAAAAAATGTAGATACAGGTGTATACTGTGCTGGGGCACACAACACCCACGCACTCCTGCAGATGCCTGTATTATAGAACAGCAAAAAAGTGTAGATACAGGTGTATACTGTGCTGGGGCATACAACACCCATTAACTCCTGCAGATGCCTGTATTATACAACATCAAAAAAGTGTAGATACAGGTGTATACTGTGCCGGGGCACACAACACCCACTAACTCCTGCAGATGCCTGAGAAAAGAACACACTGTCCCTGCCTATCTAGCTTAGAGAACAGTAATAAAGGGTAGATACAGGTGTAAACTGTGCTGGGGCACACAACACCCACTAACTCCTGCAGATGCCTGAGAAAAGAACACACTGTCCCTGCCTATCTAACTTAGAGAACAGTAATAAAGGGTAGATACAGGTGTATACTGTGCTGGGGCACACAACACCCATTATTTCCTGCAGATGCCTGTATTACAGAACAGCAAAAAAGTGTAGATACAGGTGTATACTGTGCTGGGGCACACAACACCCACTAACTCCTGCAGATGCCTGTATTATAGAACAGCAAAAAAGTGTAGATACAGGTGTATACTGTGCTGGGGCACACAACACCCACTAAATCCTGCAGATGCCTGAGAAAAGAACACACTGTCCCTGCCTATCTAGCTTAGAGAACAGTAATAAAGGGTAGATACAGGTGTATACTGTGCTGGGGCACACAACACCCACTAACTCCTGCAGATGCCTGTATTATAGAACAGCAAAAAATGTAGATACAGGTGTATACTGTGCTGGGGCACACAACACCCACTAACTCCTGCAGATGCCTGTATTATAGAACAGCAAAAAAATGTAGATACAGGTGTATACTGTGCTGGGGCACACAACACCCACTAACTCCTTCAGATGCCTGTATTATAGAACAGCAAAAAAGTGTAGATACAGGTGTATACGTTGCTGGGGCACACAACACCCACTAACTCCTGCAGATGCCTGTATTATAGAACAGCAAAAAAGTGTAGATACAGGTGTATACTGTGCTGGGGCACACAAAACCCACTAACTCCTGCAGATGCCTGTATTATAGAACAGCAAAAAAGTGTAGATACAGGTGTATACTGTGCTGGGGCACACAACACCCATTAACTCCTGCAGATGCCTGAGAAAAGAACACACTGTCCCTGCCTATCTAGCTTAGAGAACAGTAATAAAGGGTAGATACAGGTGTATACTGTGCTGGGGCACACAACACCCACTAACTCCTGCAGATGCCTGAGAAAAGAACACACTGTCCCTGCCTATCTAGCTTAGAGAACAGTAATAAAGGGTAGATACCGGTGTATACTGTGCTGGGGCACACAACACTCACTAACTCCTGCAGATGCCTGTATTATAGAACAGCAAAAAAATGTAGATACAGGTGTATACTGTGCTGGGGCACACAACACCAACTAACTCCTGCAGATGCCTGTATTATAGAACAGCAAAAAAGTGTAGATACAGGTGTATACTGTGCTGGGGCACACAACACCCACTAACTCCTGCAGATTCCTGTATTATAGAACAGCAAAAAAGTGTAGATACAAGTGTATACTGTGCTGGGGCACACAACACACACTAACTCCTGCAGACACCTGAGAAAAGAACACACTGTCCCTGCCTATCTAGCTTAGAGAACAGTAATAAAGGGTAGATACAGGTGTATACTGTGCTGGGGCACACAACACCCACTAACTCCTGCAGATGCCTGAGAAAAGAACACACTGTCCCTGCCTATCTAGCTTAGAGAACAGTAATAAAGGGTAGATACAGGTTTATACTGTGCTGGGGGCACACAACACCCACTAACTCCTGCAGATGCCTGTATTATAGAACAGCAAAAAATGTAGATACAGGTGTATACTGTGCTGGGGCACACAACACCCACTAACTCCTGCAGATGCCTGTATTATAGAACAGCAAAAAAGTGTAGATACAGGTGTATACTGTGCTGGGGCACACAACACCCACTAACTCCAGCAGATGCCTGTATTATAGAACAGCAAAAAAGTGTAGATACAGGTGTATACTGTGCTGGGGCACACAACACCCACTAACTCCCGCAGATGCCTGTATTATAGAACAGCAAAAAAGTGTAGATACAGGTGTATACTGTGCTGGGGCACACAACACCCACTAACTCCTGCAGATGCCTGAGAAAATAACACACTGTCCCTGCCTATCTAGCTTAGAGAACAGTAATAAAGGGTAGATACAGGTGTATACTGTGCTGGGGCACACAACACCCACTAACTCCTGCAGATGCCTGTATTATAGAACAGCAAAAAAGTGTAGATACAGGTGTATACTGTGCCGGGGCACACAACACCCACTAACTCCTGCAGATGCCTGAGAAAAGAACACACTGTCCCTGCCTATCTAGCTTAGAGAACAGTAATAAAGGGTAGATACAGGTGTATACTGTGCTGGGGCACACAACACCCATTATTTTCTGCAGATGCCTGTATTATAGAACAGCAAAAAAGTGTAGATACAGGTGTATACTGTGCTGGGGCACACAACACCCACTAACTCCTGCAGATGCCTGTATTATAGAACAGCAAAAAAGTGTAGATACAGGTGTATACTGTGCTGGGGCACACAACACGCACTAACTCCTGCAGATGCCTGTATTATAGAACAGCAAAAAAGTGTAGATACAGGTGTATTCTGTGCTGGGGCACACAACACCCACTAACTCAGGCAGATGCCTGAGAAAAGAACACACTGTCCCTCCCTATATAGCTTAGAGAACAGTAATAAAGGGTAGATACAGGTGTATACTGTGCTGGGGCACACAACACCCACTAACTCCTTCAGATGCCAGAGAAAAGAACACACTGTCCCTGCCTATCTAGCTTAGAGAACAGTAATAAAGGGTAGATACAGGTGTATACTGTGCTGGGACACACAACACCCACTAACTCCTGCAGATGCCTGTATTATAGAACAGCAAAAAATGTAGATACAGGTGTATACTGTGCTGGGGCACACAACACCCACGAACTCCTGCAGATGCCTGTATTATAGAACAGCAAAAAAGTGTAGATACAGGTGTATACTGTGCTGGGGCATACAACACCCATTAACTCCTGCAGATGCCTGTATTATAGAACATCAAAAAAGTGTAGATACAGGTGTATACTGTGCCGGGGCACACAACACCCACTAACTCCTGCAGATGCCTGAGAAAAGAACACACTGTCCCTGCCTATCTAGCTTAGAGAACAGTAATAAAGGGTAGATACAGGTGTAAACTGTGCTGGGGCACACAACACCCACTAACTCCTGCAGATGCCTGAGAAAAGAACACACTGTCCCTGCCTATCTAACTTAGAGAACAGTAATAAAGGGTAGATACAGGTGTATACTGTGCTGGGGCACACAACACCCATTATTTCCTGCAGATGCCTGTATTACAGAACAGCAAAAAAGTGTAGATACAGGTGTATACTGTGCTGGGGCACACAACACCCACTAACTCCTGCAGATGCCTGTATTATAGAACAGCAAAAAATGTAGATACAGGTGTATACTGTGCTGGGGCACACAACACCCACGAACTCCTGCAGATGCCTGTATTATAGAACAGCAAAAAAGTGTAGATACAGGTGTATACTGTGCTGGGGCATACAACACCCATTAACTCCTGCAGATGCCTGTATTATACAACATCAAAAAAGTGTAGATACAGGTGTATACTGTGCCGGGGCACACAACACCCACTAACTCCTGCAGATGCCTGAGAAAAGAACACACTGTCCCTGCCTATCTAGCTTAGAGAACAGTAATAAAGGGTAGATACAGGTGTAAACTGTGCTGGGGCACACAACACCCACTAACTCCTGCAGATGCCTGAGAAAAGAACACACTGTCCCTGCCTATCTAACTTAGAGAACAGTAATAAAGGGTAGATACAGGTGTATACTGTGCTGGGGCACACAACACCCATTATTTCCTGCAGATGCCTGTATTACAGAACAGCAAAAAAGTGTAGATACAGGTGTATACTGTGCTGGGGCACACAACACCCACTAACTCCTGCAGATGCCTGTATTATAGAACAGCAAAAAATGTAGATACAGGTGTATACTGTGCTGGGGCACACAACACCCACTAACTCCTGCAGATGCCTGTATTATAGAACAGCAAAAAAATGTAGATACAGGTGTATACTGTGCTGGGGCACACAACACCCACTAACTCCTTCAGATGCCTGTATTATAGAACAGCAAAAAAGTGTAGATACAGGTGTATACGTTGCTGGGGCACACAACACCCACTAACTCCTGCAGATGCCTGTATTATAGAACAGCAAAAAAGTGTAGATACAGGTGTATACTGTGCTGGGGCACACAAAACCCACTAACTCCTGCAGATGCCTGTATTATAGAACAGCAAAAAAGTGTAGATACAGGTGTATACTGTGCTGGGGCACACAACACCCATTAACTCCTGCAGATGCCTGAGAAAAGAACACACTGTCCCTGCCTATCTAGCTTAGAGAACAGTAATAAAGGGTAGATACAGGTGTATACTGTGCTGGGGCACACAACACCCACTAACTCCTGCAGATGCCTGAGAAAAGAACACACTGTCCCTGCCTATCTAGCTTAGAGAACAGTAATAAAGGGTAGATACCGGTGTATACTGTGCTGGGGCACACAACACTCACTAACTCCTGCAGATGCCTGTATTATAGAACAGCAAAAAAATGTAGATACAGGTGTATACTGTGCTGGGGCACACAACACCAACTAACTCCTGCAGATGCCTGTATTATAGAACAGCAAAAAAGTGTAGATACAGGTGTATACTGTGCTGGGGCACACAACACCCACTAACTCCTGCAGATTCCTGTATTATAGAACAGCAAAAAAGTGTAGATACAAGTGTATACTGTGCTGGGGCACACAACACACACTAACTCCTGCAGACACCTGAGAAAAGAACACACTGTCCCTGCCTATCTAGCTTAGAGAACAGTAATAAAGGGTAGATACAGGTGTATACTGTGCTGGGGCACACAACACCCACTAACTCCTGCAGATGCCTGAGAAAAGAACACACTGTCCCTGCCTATCTAGCTTAGAGAACAGTAATAAAGGGTAGATACAGGTTTATACTGTGCTGGGGGCACACAACACCCACTAACTCCTGCAGATGCCTGTATTATAGAACAGCAAAAAATGTAGATACAGGTGTATACTGTGCTGGGGCACACAACACCCACTAACTCCTGCAGATGCCTGTATTATAGAACAGCAAAAAAGTGTAGATACAGGTGTATACTGTGCTGGGGCACACAACACCCACTAACTCCAGCAGATGCCTGTATTATAGAACAGCAAAAAAGTGTAGATACAGGTGTATACTGTGCTGGGGCACACAACACCCACTAACTCCCGCAGATGCCTGTATTATAGAACAGCAAAAAAGTGTAGATACAGGTGTATACTGTGCTGGGGCACACAACACCCACTAACTCCTGCAGATGCCTGAGAAAATAACACACTGTCCCTGCCTATCTAGCTTAGAGAACAGTAATAAAGGGTAGATACAGGTGTATACTGTGCTGGGGCACACAACACCCACTAACTCCTGCAGATGCCTGTATTATAGAACAGCAAAAAAGTGTAGATACAGGTGTATACTGTGCCGGGGCACACAACACCCACTAACTCCTGCAGATGCCTGAGAAAAGAACACACTGTCCCTGCCTATCTAGCTTAGAGAACAGTAATAAAGGGTAGATACAGGTGTATACTGTGCTGGGGCACACAACACCCATTATTTCCTGCAGATGCCTGTATTATAGAACAGCAAAAAAGTGTAGATACAGGTGTATACTGTGCTGGGGCACACAACACCCACTAACTCCTGCAGATGCCTGTATTATAGAACAGCAAAAAAGTGTAGATACAGGTGTATACTGTGCTGGGGCACACAACACGCACTAACTCCTGCAGATGCCTGTATTATAGAACAGCAAAAAAGTGTAGATACAGGTGTATTCTGTGCTGGGGCACACAACACCCACTAACTCAGGCAGATGCCTGAGAAAAGAACACACTGTCCCTCCCTATATAGCTTAGAGAACAGTAATAAAGGGTAGATACAGGTGTATACTGTGCTGGGGCACACAACACCCACTAACTCCTTCAGATGCCAGAGAAAAGAACACACTGTCCCTGCCTATCTAGCTTAGAGAACAGTAATAAAGGGTAGATACAGGTGTATACTGTGCTGGGACACACAACACCCACTAACTCCTGCAGATGCCTGTATTATAGAACAGCAAAAAATGTAGATACAGGTGTATACTGTGCTGGGGCACACAACACCCACGAACTCCTGCAGATGCCTGTATTATAGAACAGCAAAAAAGTGTAGATACAGGTGTATACTTTGCTGGGGCATACAACACCCATTAACTCCTGCAGATGCCTGTATTATAGAACATCAAAAAAGTGTAGATACAGGTGTATACTGTGCTGGGGCATACAACACCCATTAACTCCTGCAGATGCCTGTATTATAGAACATCAAAAAAGTGTAGATACAGGTGTATACTGTTCCGGGGCACACAACACCCACTAACTCCTGCAGATGCCTGAGAAAAGAACACACTGTCCCTGCCTATCTAGCTTAGAGAACAGTAATAAAGGGTAGATACAGGTGTAAACTGTGCTGGGGCACACAACACCCACTAACTCCTGCAGATGCCTGAGAAAAGAACACACTGTCCCTGCCTATCTAACTTAGAGAACAGTAATAAAGGGTAGATACAGGTGTATACTGTGCTGGGGCACACAACACCCATTATTTCCTGCAGATGCCTGTATTACAGAACAGCAAAAAAGTGTAGATACAGGTGTATACTGTGCTGGGGCACACAACACCCACTAACTCCTGCAGATGCCTGTATTATAGAACAGCAAAAAAGTGTAGATACAGGTGTATACGTTGCTGGGGCACACAACACCCACTAACTCCTGCAGATGCCTGTATTATAGAACAGCAAAAAAAGTAGATACAGGTGTATACTGTGCTGGGGCACACAACACCCACTAACTCCTGCAGATGCCTGTATTATAGAACAGCAAAAAAGTGTAGATACAGGTGTATACGTTGCTGGGGCACACAACACCCACTAACTCCTGCAGATGCCTGTATTATAGAACAGCAAAAAAGTGTAGATACAGGTGTATACTGTGCTGGGGCACACAAAACCCACTAACTCCTGCAGATGCCTGTATTATAGAACAGCAAAAAGTGTAGATACAGGTGTATACTGTGCTGGGGCACACAACACCCATTAACTCCTGCAGATGCCTGAGAAAAGAACACACTGTCCCTGCCTATCTAGCTTAGAGAACAGTAATAAAGGGTAGATACAGGTGTATACTGTGCTGGGGCACACAACACCCACTAACTCCTGCAGATGCCTGAGAAAAGAACACACTGTCCCTGCCTATCTAGCTTAGAGAACAGTAATAAAGGGTAGATACCGGTGTATACTGTGCTGGGGCACACAACACTCACTAACTCCTGCAGATGCCTGTATTATAGAACAGCAAAAAAATGTAGATACAGGTGTATACTGTGCTGGGGCACACAACACCAACTAACTCCTGCAGATGCCTGTATTATAGAACAGAAAAAAAGTGTAGATACAGGTGTATACTGTGCTGGGGCACACAACACCCACTAACTCCTGCAGATTCCTGTAATATAGAACAGCAAAAAAGTGTAGATACAGGTGTATACTGTGCTGGGGCACACAACACACACTAACTCCTGCAGACACCTGAGAAAAGAACACACTGTCCCTGCCTATCTAGCTTAGAGAACAGTAATAAAGGGTAGATACAGGTGTATACTGTGCTGGGGCACACAACACCCACTAACTCCTGCAGATGCCTGAGAAAAGAACACACTGTCCCT
Organism: Rana muscosa; assembly: GCA_029206835.1. Taxonomy (NCBI): domain Eukaryota; kingdom Metazoa; phylum Chordata; class Amphibia; order Anura; family Ranidae; genus Rana; species Rana muscosa. The sequence continues at coordinate 222,297,140 of CM055118.1, forward strand.
GCCTATCTAGCTTAGAGAACAGTAATAAAGGGTAGATACAGGTTTATACTGTGCTGGGGGCACACAACACCCACTAACTCCTGCAGATGCCTGTATTATAGAACAGCAAAAAATGTAGATACAGGTGTATACTGTGCTGGGGCACACAACACCCACTAACTCCTGCAGATGCCTGTATTATAGAACAGCAAAAAAGTGTAGATACAGGTGTATACTGTGCTGGGGCACACAACACCAACTAACTCCAGCAGATGCCTGTATTATAGAACAGCAAAAAAGTGTAGATACAGGTGTATACTGTGCTGGGGCACACAACACCCACTAACTCCCGCAGATGCCTGTATTATAGAACAGCAAAAAAGTGTAGATACAGGTGTATACTGTGCTGGGGCACACAACACCCACTAAATCCTGCAGATGCCTGATAAAAGAACACACTATCCCTGCCTATCTAGCTTAGAAAACAGTAATAAAGGGTAGATACAGGTGTATACTGTGCTGGGGCACACAACACCCACTAACTCCTGCAGATGCCTGAGAAAAGAACACACTGTCCCTGCCTGCCTATCTATCTTAGAGAACAGCAATAAAGGGTAGATACAGGTGTATACTGCGCTGGAGGTACACAACACCCACTAACTCCTGCAGATGCCTGAGAAAAGAACACACTGTTCCTGCCTGCCTATCTAGCTTAGAGAACAGCAATAAAGGGTAGATACAGGTGTATACTGCGCTGGAGGCACACAACACCCACTAACTCCTGCAGATGCCTGAGAAAAGAACACACTGTTGAACACACTGTCCCTGCCTATGTAGCTCTTTCCCTGCACGTCGGAACACACTACACAAGGCCGCCGCGCTGGCGGCCTTTTATAGTGTGGGGCGGTTACTAAACCCCCCTGAGCTATGATTGGCCACAGGCATCCTGCCTGTGGCCAATTATGGCTCTCCTCGCTGCCGGCGCTGTGATTGGCCAAGCATGCGGGGTCACAGTGCATGCTTGGCCAATCAAAGCGCCGGCAATGCAGTGCGATGGCGCAGTGCATTGTGGGCCATTCGCGTCACACGAATTTGGCGCGAACGGCCCACAAAGTTCTGGTTTCGCCGAATAGGCGAACAGGCGATGTTCGAGGCGAACAGGTGATGTTCGAGTCGAACATGCGTTCGACTCGAACACCGAGCTCATCCCTACTCAGGGCGCGGAATTTAAGAGCAAGCGGGTGTTCACCAGAGGTCCCTAGTGGTGGGGATGGATTTAGCTGCAGTCTGGCTCCAGGTCACGACCCCCAGGGCCTCCCAGCTCACGCTCACGGTAGACTACAGGAAGGTAGAGAGGAAGCAGCAGACTGCGACAATAAAGGATAGTCAGGCGATAGCCAAAGGTCGGGCCAACAAGCAGGTAAGGATAGTCAAGGAACACGCCAAGGTCGGGAAATGAAGCAGACAAGGACAATCAAGAACAAGCCAAGATCAGTAGCTAGAATCAGACGTAGAACACACAGCATTCTCAGACCTTCTTCAACAACCCTTCCTTGACGCCTTCAATACACTCTCTCCCACAAATCCTTTCAAAAGCGAAATGTTAGAAGCACATATCGTTGTTATCCCCAAAGAAGATAAGGACCCCACCCAAACGGGAAATTATAGACCAATCTCATTATTGAATGTAGATGTCAAAATCTTTTCTAAGATTTTGGCAAACAGACTCTTACCGCTTCTCCCTTCCTTAATCTCTCATGACCAGACCGGCTTTATCCCTGGACGTGAAGCCAGGGACAACACTGTTAAAGCAATAAACTTACACCACCTTATGACACAGACAACCCAAAAAGGCCTGTTTTTGTCACTCGATGCGGAGAAGGCGTTCGACAGAGTAGCTTGGGACTATATGACAGCGGTTCTGAGGGCCATAGGATTGGGCCCATATATGTTAGGCCTAATCCTGTCACTATACACGGGACCATCTGCTAAGGTACGGGTCAACAATACTCTGTCGGACGCCTTTCCCATCGGAAATGGCACAAGACAGGGCTGCCCCCTGTCCCCCATCCTCTTTGTACTCACACTTGAACCATTCCTCCGTAAACTGACATACAACCCAGATATCCAAGGTATAAGTTCCTCCAAAAGAGAATATAAATACGCTGCTTTCGCAGACGATATTTTGTTGTTCCTGTCGAACCCACTGATCTCCCTACCAAACCTTCTTTCTGAATTTAAACAATTTCAGTTCCTCTCCCACCTTAAAATTAATTTCTCGAAATCCTTTGCCCTTAATATAACATTACCTCAACACATAGTTGATCAATGTAAGGCTAACTTCCCGTTCCAATGGAAACATGATTCCATCACATACCTAGGGATACAACTCCCTTCCAAACTCTCAAACCTCTACGCTAAAAACCATGTTCCTATCCTACACAGAATATCCTCTGATCTTGAAACATGGAACAAACCGCTTTTCTCTTGGTTTGGCAGAGCGGCGATCCTCAAAATGAATGCCCTCCCGAGAATACTCTATATATTGCAGGCGATCCCTATACATATACCTCCGGCCTTTTTTAAATCTTATAGAAACATATGCACTAAATTCTTATGGGGGAACTGTAGACCCAGAATCAGCTTTACGCAGCTCACCCGACCTAAAAGACTTGGGGGCATAGGCCTCCCCAACCTTCTCAATTATTACACTGCTACACACCTTACCAGGATAGTGGACTGGAATACTCAATCTCTCCACAAAGATTGGGTTTCCCTAGAAGCATCTTTTTCTGCTCTCCCTTTGGAGTCTCTCCCATGGTTACTCTCACCCCACGTCCCCTCTGAATTACACGTACACCCACTTATAGGCCCAACCTTGCAATGCTTCAAAAAGCTTTGCTACCGATCACCCATATCTTCGATTCCCGGCCCACTGACACCTGTAAAAATGAACCCTGGGTTCCCACCAGGTATGCACGCAAAGTTTCTTACCGATAACTGGACACAGAGCCCAATTAGATCACATCAGTTCTTCCTCCGGGGCAAACTATTGTCTACATCCCAACTCTCCTCCCAACTAAACAAGCCACCCATTCCCCCTTGGACATATATTTTAATTGCTCATTTTCTAAAATCCCTTAACAAGAATATACAATGCTCCAGAGAACTCACCCCTTTCGAAAAGCTATGTATCCAAACGACACCCCAATCTCATCTAGTTTCTACCACACATGAACTCCTCTTCGCCGAGATGAAAGCTAACGAGACCTTAGCCTGTAAGAACTGGGAGTCAGACCTCTCGGTATCTCTTTCAGCGGAACAATGGGAACTAATTTTCCTCAACATACATAAAGGGTCGACGAATGTGTCGACCCAGGAAAACGGCTTTAAGATCCAATCTAGATGGTACCGCACGCCCACCCTTCTGCATAAATATAATCCCACAATCCCAGAGGTTTGCTGGAGATGTCTCCGGGAAAGGGGAACCCTTCTCCATATCTGGTGGTCCTGTCCATCTCTAAAAGACTTCTGGGAAAAGGTATGCCATATAACCTCTCGAGTCACCTCATATCATTTGGACCTTTCCCCTTCTCAATTCCTTCTACACCATTCACCCCTGTCGCACAATTCCTATCACAAATCCCTAGCAATGCACATGATCAATGCGGCAAAGCAGTGTATCCCTATACACTGGAAATCGACTCACCAACCAACCATAAAAGAATGGTTTAACAGAATATGCAAAATTGAGGAAATGGAAAATCTTATACATATTGCAAGAGAGACTCCGTCATCATTTAGTAAAAAATGGGCCTGCTGGTTACACTATAAAACGACCCCAGAATTTGCAAACTCCCTGAACCCTGACAAAGGATAAATTACTCCTCTGAGAATTGTCATTAAAAATCTACGACGTGCCAGGATCTCCCCTTAACCCTAAACCTTACAAAGACACCTCTCTCCTCCTATATCTCCCCCTATACAGATCCGCCCCTAGTTTCTCATAACACGCCCCTTGAACACCCCAAGGGGTCGGGGAAGTCAGAGACGGACCCCCTGCCAACGCCATCCCTTCCTGCCTCACTCCCCTCCCCTCGATCCCCACCCCACCCCTTCTCCTTCCACCACTTACCCCCTCCTACTTTCTCATCCACAAGCTTCTGTACAATACAACCACTAACATAGCTCCAGCCTACACTACCGCATTCATACACTCTCAACGAAATAAACCTGTTTATAGCTCCTTCCCTCCCTTTCTGCCATATTGCACCTGTTGGCCTTTCCCTCCCACACAGACCAAAAGTCCATAACGGCATCCGTGAACCTACCTAGCTCTAACCTACCAACAAGATCTATCCCCGTCAATGGTAGTGGACTTTGACTAGACCCCACAACTACCTTGAATTAAGGTAGCCCACCCCAACACGGCCTAGTTCATGAAGGATGCACATAGCCATTTCATTTTCACTACCCGCAAGTTGAATTGTATGTGACACATGTTATTCATCCATGTTTTGTGGTTGTATTAATACCTTATTGTACTACTATTGTTCAAGATATCTGTAAATGCTTTTTACATTTCAATAAACTGTTTTTGGAAAAAAAAAAAAAAAAAAAAAAAAAAAGAACACACAGCAAGAAGCACACGGAAGCCAAACACACAATATTGATCAGCAGGGCTGGCTTGCAGTGTAAAGTTTAATATAGTGTTTCCTGATAGGGGCTGGGGTGGAGCCATGCTTGAGAAGAGATTACTTAAGCAGCCAGTTGAAGGGCGGCTGGTCTCTTAAGCTAAACACATGGAGAGGTAAGCTGACAGACAAACATTACAGCGGATCCATGACAGCATTGTCATCCTATAACGGGAGATGCCTGTACAAGGCCCTTCATTGCAGTGTCATCAGATATTATTTTATTGAAAACTTCCAATTTAAAATGCTGTAAAAGGATTTGACATTACATCAAAGGCTAAATTCACCTTTAAAAAAAATAAAAAATAACAGGTGAACTGGCTCACAGCATCCTCCCACAGTCCCCTCTGCACTGATAGATTATAATCACTGTGTCTGTGAATTACAGACCAGTTAGCCTAACATCAATTGTATGCAAGCTCTTGGAGGGGATGATAAGGGACTATATACAAGAGTTTAGTAATAACAACAGTATTAATAGCAGTAATCAGCATGGATTCATTAAGAATCGTTCTTGCCAAACCAATCTATTAACCTTCTATGAGGAGGTGAGCTGCCATCTAGATAAAGGAAGGCCCATAGACGTGGTGTCTAAGCATTTGATATAGTTCCCCATAAAGGTTTACTCTACAAAGTAAGGTCCATTGGCATGGACCATCGGTGAGTACATGGATTGAAAACTGGCTACAGGGGCGAGTTCAGATAGTAGTGATAAATGGGAATGGTCTGGGGTGGAAAGTGGGTTCCCCCGGGGTTCTGTCCTAGGACCAATCCTATTTAATTTATTCATAAATGACCTGGAGGATGGGAAAAACAGCTCAATCTCTGTAATTGCGGATCATACTAAGCTAAGCAGGGCAATAACTTCTCCGCAGGATGTGGAAACCTTGCAAGAAGATCTGAACAAATTAACCACTTAACGACCCGCCCATACTAGAATGACGGCTACAAGGCGGTTCGTTTATTCTGGGAGGGCGTACATTCACTAGGGATGAGCCGAACAGCCAGAATACAATGGACTTGAACGTTCGAAATCAAAAGTGCTAATTATAAAGGCTAATATGCAAGTTATTGTCCTAAAAGTGTTTGGGGACCCGGGTCTTGCCCCAGGGGACATGTATCAATGCAAAAAAAAGTTTTAAAAACGGCAGTTTTTTCAGGAGCAGTGATTTTAATAATGCTTAAAGTGAAACAATAAAAGTGAAATATTCCTTTAAATTTTGTATGCCTGTAAAGTCGCGCTTGTTTCCCTTGCTTAGAACTGTCCCTGCACAAAGTGTCATTTCTGAAGGAAAAAAAGTCATTTAAAACTCACTCGTGACAGAGCCCCTGCCCCCCTTTTTTTTTTCTCTTCTCTTCTCCTATTTATTTTTATTTTATGGAAAGGTGTTGAAGAATCCGTGTTTGTTTTATAGTATTTACAGAGCCCATATTGAATACTTTCCTATGAAGTATTGCATTCCAACGTGAATCAGGCAGGCCTGTTATGCACTGCAGTATACCTTCTTTAAAAGTCTGTGCCTTACTACTTTAAGTTTTTTTATGTGGCCATTATATTAGCAACCCGTAGAGGCGTCATCTGTGGGTTTCTACTCTCACAAACTTTAAAGTCTATGCCTCCTTCTAGTTGGAACATGTATCTGTATCCTGGTTTTGTGCTTTATGGTACCATTTGTATTACTCATGAAAACTTTCAATAAAAAATTTGTGGAATAAAACTCACTCGCGGCTATAATGAATTGTCGGCTCCCGTAACTCCACCCCAAATTAAAATAAAATGGCGTGGAGTTCACCCAAAAATCCATACCAGACCCTTTATCCAAGCACGCAACCTGGCAGGCCGCAGGAAAAGAGGGGGGGACGAGAGAGCACCCCCCTCCTGAACCGTACCAGGCCACATGCCCTCAACATGGGGAGGATGTCCCCATGTTGATGGGGACAAGGGCCTCATACCCACAACCCTTGCCCGGTGGTTTGGTGGGGTCTGCGGGCAGGGGGCTTATCGGAATCTGGAAGACCCCTTTAACAAAGGGGACCCCCCAGATCCCGGCCCCCCCCTATGTGAATTGGTAAGGGGTACATTGTACCCCTACCATTTCACGAAGAAAGTGTAAAAAAAATGTAAAAAAACACACAGACACCTTGGAAAAGTCCTTTATTAAAAATAAAAAAAATTAAATTAAAAACCCATTCCAGCAATGAAATCCAGTGTCCCGCGGCGATCCGATGTCCAGCGCTGTCCACACGAAATGTCATTGGCTGAGCCTGAGCGGATCTGATGGGAAACTTCCTTCGCAGTGTATTAAATGAATAGACCTGCCCCTTCTAAAGTTCCCCATCAGGTCCGCTCAGCCAATGATGTAGGTGTAAGGCTAAGCGGACCAGATGCGGAACGTGAGAAGGGGCGGGTCTTTTCATTTATTAAAAAATGTGTATATCCAGGGCGCTCCAAGCATTGAATCCTGACAGATAAGGTCTGTGTTGGAGAGGGTAGCAAATCTTCACACACTTTAGGCAGCACTCAGGGAGACAAGCAATCTCTAATGGAAACAGAAAAACAAACAAGGCGCCTCTAAGTGCAGAAGTAAAAAACATTTAATATCCCCTAAAAGGGTTAAAAACACTTACAAGATAGTGGATGAAACAGGCATGTAGCAGGTAAGTGCGTCCAGGAGATGTTCCAGTGGCAGGGCAGTCCCAGTCTGTGATGGTAAAGCTTCCAGGAAGTCCACGAGATAACAGCTGATTGTGCTGTGAATTTCAGAGGACACAGTAACGCTGGAGCCTGGGGATGATGTCAGAGGAAGCGAGACAGAAATCAGCATGGAACACAAACAGCAAGTTGACAGGAAGTGTGTCATAGAGGCGGGACGCCTTTCGGAACAGCTCATTGGTTCCTTCTTCAGCCAGTGACGATGGTTCCATAAGGGCTAGACTTCTTATAGTCTATGAGTTGTAATGGAGGCAGGACTTGTGGACGTCAATCAAATAAAAAGCAACACAGTGTTTTAGCAGCAGAACACTGCCAAATTACTATACACTGTTTACACACACAAATAAAAATAAAAATAAAAATAAAAATAGGAATAAAAATAAAAATAAAAATAACAATAGGAGGAGGACCATAGCTGGACAGCATAATAGGACAGAATCTGCATACTACTTATTGCTCAGTTTGCATACTCATTTTTTGTTGGGGAAAAAAATGATGTATGACATAAATATTTAAACATACAACATAATCTATTTTTGACGATATTAAAATCCATATAAATTACAGTTAAAACAGGGGAATTATTATCAGGGAGAATAAGGATCATTATCTGGGATGGCAGTGTATCCTCAGTCTTTGATTTTGTTGCTCACTGTAACAACAATAATATGGGTCTTAATTTCACTTGTCAAAGACGAACATCAGTTGGCCTTTCTTGATCTGGAGCTCTTCTTTATTGGGAAGGACATCCATGCCAAGAATTTTACTAAGCCTACGGCGGGTAATTCTTTTCTTTATTATAAAAGTTGCCATCACCCTCAGTGGCTTAACAATATACCTAAAAGCCAGTATTGCAGATTGAAAAAGAACTGCACTAGGGATACCGATTATGAGCGGTATGATTCTGTCTGGAATTATGTACCAAAAGCGGTACAATTATTTTGCATGGAAATTTGGTGTTATGTATTGTAGGCCTGCAATTCTTAGTAATTACTTACTTAAACCTGACCAAACAAGAGTCTAGTAGACATCCCGGGTATGATAAAGTTTGAAACACAAAATCATAAATTATAATATAATAAATAACTATAAATAATTATAACAAATAGTAATGTAATTATAATAACAATTATTCAATAATGTAATCAAATCAAAAACACAGAAATTTGCTCAGTTGCAGAATTGTCGCTGTCATTAGATTTAGTATTTGATGACGAATTTCCCCACAAATCGCTATCGCTCAATTCTGCAAGTGATTCTAATTTATTATCGCTGTTTTTTAGCTGGTCTAAAATCACTTTTGACATAAAGGGACACTTTTTGGTTGTGTGAGGGGGTTAGCTCGGCAGTGGGTGTGTGTGACCCCCGGGATGGGCTCCCCACCCAAAAACAGGCCCAGCAAACGGAGGTTGTGGTTTTCAAAATCAAAAAAAGGTGCGGTTTATTTTCTATTTACAGTGACAAAACACAGCAAAGCCAAAAGAAACATAAACAAAATAAATCCTGGTCAACTTGACCTCTGACTAAACATACAGGTTTCCTAACTAACAACTGGGATCAGCCTAGTGCTGTCCTAGTCCCTAAGTCCCTGGTTTTAAATGTCCAAGCAAATAGCCACACAGGCTTTGTCTCACCGCACAGGGGTTCACTCTCCCTAGACAGTCCACACAGGTCTGGGTCCAGGCATGAGCTAACATCTAATGAAGCTGGGAGTTCTTATAGAGGCCTAAATGAGCTGACAAGCTTCAGCTGGTCTCATCAACTCCCTGTCTGCACGACGCCCCACACTCTCCCTAGAGGTATGAGTCATCCATGAGCCCACTAGCCTTAGCTGGGCTTATACAACTCTCCACCTAGTTGTATAAGTCGGCGTAAAGCCTGAATCTGGGCGAAATATATCTACCCCCCTGGATGCAACCAGGTGACTTTACCTTCCTGCTGTCACATACCCCCCCTCTTGTTTTAACCTCGGGGTTGGAACACCAGCAATCAGGCATTCATGTACTTGAGACAAAGCATCCACATTCCCCATTTGAACGCCAGGGCGATGCTTTACTGTGAAGTTGAATTCCTGGAGGGCCAGGAACCACCTATTCACTCTTCTATTTGTTTCCTTGTTTTGAGCCATCCACTTTAACGGAGCGTGATCCGTAACCATGTCAAAGTGCCTACCTAGCAGGTAGTACCGAAGGGAATCTAGAGCCCACTTCACCGCTAAACACTCCTTTTCAACGGTGGCGTAATTTACCTCATGGGACTTCAACTTCCTGCTGAGGTAAATGACTGGGTGCTCTTCCCCGTTCCAGACCTGGGACAATACTGCTCCTAACCCCACATCTGACGCATCACTTTGTACGACAAAGTCTTTAGAGAAGTCGGGTGAGTACAACACTGGCTGGCTACATAAGGCTTGTTTCAAGAATTGGAATGCTGCCTCAGCCTCGGGGGTCCATTTAATCATGACCGACCCTTTCCCCTTCGTTAGGTTGGTTAGGGGCACAGCCTTAGAAGCAAAGTGGGGAATGAATCGCCGATAATACCCAGCGATTCCCAGAAAGGCTCGTACCTGCTTCTTGCTGTTGGGACGTGGCCAACTCTGGATGGCCTTGACTTTGTTGAGTTGGGGTTTTATTACTCCCCTCCCAATGGTGTACCCAAGATATTTGGCCTCCTCCTGCCCAATGGTACACTTCTTGGGGTTAGCCGTAAACCCCGCTTCCCGAACAGAGTCCAGGACTGCTTGCACTTTTGGCAGATGTGAGGCCCAATCTGTGCTATGGACAATTACGTCATCCAGGTAAGCCGCAGCATACTTCCGATGGGGCCTCAGCATCTGGTCCATTTTCCGCTGGAATGTGGCCGGCGCATTCTGTAACCCGAACGGCATTCTTTTATATTGGAACGCCCCGTCTGGGGTTACAAATGCGGTTTTCTCTTTGGCCAATTTGGCCAGGGGGATTTGCCAATACCCTTTTGTGAGGTCAAGAGTCGTCATGTATCGGGCTGTTCCCAGCCGGTCGATCAACTCAGCTATACGTGGCATGGGGTAGGTGTCAAATTTTGTAACTTTGTTCAACTGACGAAAATCGTTACAAAATCGCCAGCTCCCATCCGGTTTAGGCACCAACACAATGGGACTAGACCAATCACTTTGGGACTCCTCTATCACCCCTAAGTTCAGCATTTTCTGTACTTCCTCCCGTATTGCCTCCCGTCGGGCCTCTGGGATCCGATAGGGTTTTAACTTCACCCTTTCACCGGGCGGGGTAATGATGTCATGCTCTACCCCAAATGTTTGTCCCGGCAGCTCAGAGAATACCTCCTTGTTGCGAAGCACAAACTCCTTAACCTCCTGTTGTTGGGGTTGTGACAAGGTGGCTGCTATTCCAACCTCAGGAATCACGCAACCAGTTTGAGCTGGTGACCAAGTGTCTGCGACTAGGGACTCTCTATCCCTCCAGGCTTTCAACAGATTAACGTGATAGATCTGTTCGGGCTTTCGCCTTCCTGGTTGTCTGACCTTGTAATTCACTTCGCTCACTTTTTCCATTATCTCGTAGGGGCCTTGCCATTTGGCAAGGAATTTACTTTCAACCGTAGGGACAAGTACCAGTATCCTATCCCCCGGGGAAAAGGTACGGGTCTTGGCTCCACGGTTGTGCACTCTCTGTTGTGCTAACTGCGCTTGGGCCAAATGTTCCTTCACGATGGGCATTACCTGTGCAATTCGGTCTTGCATCAGGGCGACATGCTCAATCACACTCCTGTGGGGAGAACTCTCACTTTCCCAAGTTTCCTTGGCAATATCCAACAGCCCTCTTGGGTGTCTCCCATACAGTAACTCAAAGGGGGAGAATCCCGTAGAGGATTGGGGCACCTCCCTAATAGCAAACATCAGATAAGGAAGTAGACAGTCCCAATCCTTTCCATCTCTATCCACCACTTTCTTCAACATTTGTTTTAGGGTTTTGTTGAATCTTTCAACCAGCCCATCGGTTTGGGGGTGATACACAGATGTACGTAATTGCGTCACTTTGAACAATTTACACAGCTCCTTCATAACCCGGGACATAAAGGGTGTACCTTGGTCCGTAAGCAGTTCTTTACAAATACCCACCCGGCTAAACACAAGAGATAGCTCTTTGGCTATGGTTTTGGCCGAGGTATTTCGGAGAGGGATCGCTTCTGGATAACGGGTGGCATAGTCCATTATAACTAATATGTACTGGTGCCCCCTAGCGGACTTGATTATAGGACCTACCAAATCCATGGCGATCCTCTCAAACGGGACCTCAATGATGGGTAGAGGGACCAGCGGGCTACGGAAATGTGGCATCGGGGCCGACCTCTGACACACAGGGCAGGAGGAACAATAATTTTCTATGTCCTTCATCACCCCCGGCCAATAGAATCTCTGCAATACCCTCTCTCGGGTTTTCTCTGTCCCCAGATGACCTCCAAGAATGTGCCCATGGGCCAACTCCAACACCAACTTCCTGTAAGGTTTGGGCACCACAAGCTGCTCAACGGTTTCTTCTGCCCTTTTTGCCACCCGATACAGTAGGTCCTTCTCTACGCTGAAGTATGGGTAAGTGCAGGTATTATCTGGGTTCACTAACTCGCCATCTATTTTCACTACGTTTTCCCGTGCCTTTATTAGGGCGGGGTCTTTCAACTGTTCTGTGGCAAAGTTTTCCCTGTGAACCTCAAGATCAGAAAACTCCACAGACGGTAGGTTTTCGTCTGAGGAGGTGGGCTCCTCTCCAGTTTCTTGAGTCTCCCCTGCCAATACTGATAAGGGAAATTCCGGAGAGTCCTCACCACTCTCAGGGGAGTTCTGGCTATCACATTCCTGGTACATAGGGGCACCAGTGGGGGGCTCAGGATCATCCCACAGTTCCCAGAACTTCGGAAAATCCCTTCCCACAATGGCGTCATACGGTAACTGAGATACTAAGCCCACTGGATGAGAGAGGGTACCTTTGGGGGTCTCGAAACACACTGTAGTCACTGGATACTCTCGGGTGTCCCCATGCACACAAATAACAGCTACCTTGCTATTCCCAGAGACCTCTGTTTTAACTAACTCAGCCTTTATCAGGGTCACAAGGCTACCTGAATCCAGCAATACCACAACATTTCTACCATTAACACACATTTTGCATAAATGTTTCTCAGTTCCTCGAATGGCAGTGCATGCGACTGTCGCACACAGCGACTGACGTCTGCCCGTCAGAAAGTCACACTGCATGGGTTCCTCCACAACCGGGCAATTGGCTGCAATATGTCCTGCTTGCCGGCAGCGGTAGCAAACGATCTTTCTTGCCGCCTCTTGAGCCGCTGATTTCCCAGGCTGTTCTCGCCAAACTTGGGGTAGAGCTCCCACCCTCTCACTCTCTCCACCCTTACCCCTTGGAATCCTCTTATCCGCCCCTGGGGATGGTCTGGTCTTAGGGTGGAAAGTCCGAGTGTCTCTGGAAGAGGCCGTCAGGTTCTCTGTAGCCAAGTATTTCTCCACACGATCCACAAGACCATCGGCCGTCTCTGGGTCTCCATGGCTTACCCACTTTTGGATGGCAGTAGGAAGAGCTCTCAAAAACCGATCCATTACAAAACGTTCCACAATCTTTGGTGCGGACAAAGTCTCTGGCTGTAGCCACTTTCTGCTCAGGTGAATGAGATCATACATTTGAGACCTGGGGGGTTTTCCAAGCTGGAAAGTCCAGTTATGCACACGCTGAGCCCGGACAGCCTGGGTGACACCCAGCCTTGCCAATATCTCAGCTTTTAGCATCACATAGTCTTTTGCTTGGTCAGGCTCTAGGTCATAGTAAGCCTTCTGCGATTCACCAGTTAACAGAGGAGCCACCAGTCCAGCCCACTGCTCCTCAGGCCACTTTTCTCTTTCAGCAGTCCTTTCAAATGTGGTCAAAAATACCTCTGGATCATCCTCTCCAGTCATTTTTGTCAATAAACGACTCACCCCAAAGGACGCGGTATTAGTGGGACGGCTTTCCTCACTGGTCTGCGGACGTTGCTGCATTACTGCTTCCATTTGTTGTAGTCTCTGCTCTTGCTTCTGTAACAGGTCTATGAAGCGGGCCTCAGATTGCTGCTGGGCTTGTTGCTGAGCTTCCAGACTCTGTTGGTGAGCTTGCTGCTGGGCTGCAAGGCTCTGTTGATGAGCTTGCTGCTGGGCTGCGAAGTTCTGTTGTTGAGCTGCAAGGCTCTTTTGCAAACCTGCATTTGTCTGCTGTTGATTGGCATTTGCTAGAGCCAGCTGCTTCAGTATCTCCTCCATGCTGGCTTAAAAAAAACTGCCACTGGTTCTCCACCAACTGTGAGGGGGTTAGCTCGGCAGCGGGTGTGTGTGACCCCCGGGATGGGCTCCCCACCCAAAAACAGGCCCAGCAAACGGAGGTTGTGGTTTTCAAAATCAAAAAAAGGTGCGGTTTATTTTCTATTTACAGTGACAAAACACAGCAAAGCCAAAAGAAACATAAACAAAATAAATCCTGGTCAACTTGACCTCTGACTAAACATACAGGTTTCCTAACTAACAACTGGGATCAGCCTAGTGCTGTCCTAGTCCCTAAGTCCCTGGTTTTAAATGTCCAAGCAAATAGCCACACAGGCTTTGTCTCACCGCACAGGGGTTCACTCTCCCTAGACAGTCCACACAGGTCTGGGTCCAGGCATGAGCTAACATCTAATGAAGCTGGGAGTTCTTATAGAGGCCTAAATGAGCTGACAAGCTTCAGCTGGTCTCATCAACTCCCTGTCTGCACGACGCCCCACACTCTCCCTAGAGGTATGAGTCATCCATGAGCCCACTAGCCTTAGCTGGGCTTATACAACTCTCCACCTAGTTGTATAAGTCGGCGTAAAGCCTGAATCTGGGCGAAATATATCTACCCCCCTGGATGCAACCAGGTGACTTTACCTTCCTGCTGTCACAGTTGCTCTGGACAATCTCCAGTTTCCAGGCAGAAAGAACCGTTTTTATAATATAAAAGTGCATGCAGGACACTGGACAGACCACTAGGGACAAAGGGGGGTGTAATTATTTGATACAGTACTGTAATCAGTAAGATTACAGTATACTGTATCTATACTGTGTTTTTCACTTTTTGAATTTGGCGCCGAACTCCGTCCCCGTGCGTCGCAACGTCACAGGGAACGGAGCTTGGCACTCGGCAGTGTGGATCAAGCGAGACACGGCTCGCAGACACTGTGGGGAGACATCGTAGGATCCCGGGAACAAGGTAAGTAACTTCCCCTGGATACTGCGATGCAGCCCGAGTCTGGCTCGGGGTTACCGCTCTTAGCATTAAAAACTCACCCCGAGCCTGACTCGGGAATACTGCCAAGGGGGATAAAGAATTCCCAGCTGATATTGTCAAAACAGCCTATTCCTTTTATAAAGATACGTCCTAAGATCCAAGCCGACACTAGCACTAACAATAAAAATGATATACGGTTTATCACTCAATTTCACTACCGCCACAGACAGATGGAGGGCATCGTGAGGAAACATTGGCCCTTATTGTTGCAGGATGAACACCTTGTCCCTGCTTTACCAAAAAAGCCCAAATTTACCTATAGAAAGGCCCCTAACATGAAAGGTAAAGTGGCACCAAGTAAGTTAAAAGAAAAACCCTTACCGCCAGGGTATTCTATCCCTACATTTTTAGCTATTTCAGGCATGTATTAGTGCCAAAAACCCATTTGTAAGACCTGTAGGTTTGTCAAGCATGGCCAGAAGGACTTCTGTGTAAAAGGAAAAACGTACCCCATCAAAGGTTTCCAGACTTGTTCCTCTGACCATGTAGTCTATTGCTTGACATGTCCTTGTGGTTTGTTCTATGTAGGGTGAACTATTAGACCACTGCGCAAACGGTTTGGTGAACACCGCCGTTTTATTACCGATGGTCTAGACAATCATAGCGTCCCTAGGCACTACCTTGAACATCACCAAAAATCTACTGAATGTCTTTCGGTTTGGGTGATTGAGGCGATGCCCAGAAACCTACCATCAGCTGAGCGCTTTCGCAAGCTTTGTCGTAGGGAAATGTTTTGGATTTTTTCTTTAAATGTTTTGGCCTCGGGAGGTTTAAATGAGGATTTTGAAATTAGTGCCATTGTATAAAGCAATCCTCTATATTGTTCATCCTCTTCTATGTCTGGTGTACTATGCGTTTTTTTATGCGTTTTTATGTATGCATGCTGTGGTAGTATGGTACCCCACCAGTGTATGGATGCAGGATTCTCAACCAGGCAGGTTGAGGGGCTCCAGGGTATTTGCTTGTTTGGGAGGAAACTGGCTTTTCAGTTTCCTCATGATTTACTAAAATCCACTTTGGGACCCGGAGCTTGGGGATTTCTTAGAGATCTGGGTGGGATGAAATCCCCTGTCCTGGATCCGGGTTTTGAGACTCAACTGCACACTGTTTGTTCAGGTGTGTGTGGGCCTGATAGTAGAATCAGGACCAGCATTCTTGGCCCCACCCTCCCGAAGAGTGCAAGTGTGCACTGGGGAAGCCATAGAGTGCTTGTGTGCACAGTGGAAGCCAGAGACCCAGGTCTGAGGGTCAGAGCAGCAAGGGGCTGCTATCCAAATGGATGGTGTTGCAGATGGAATAGTCTATAGGAGACAGACAAGAGCCTGAAGTGGAAGGCCTGAGCAGCACTGCTGTATGTATAAGCCAGGAGGCTGAATGTCATTTTGTTGTTGAAAAGGAGTACTGAAACCCCTGCGAGGGAAAACCTTTTGATTTTGTTTTGAACTTCTTTTAATAAAAATGGGCAAACAACCCTTAAAAAGAAGAACCAGCGAGTGGCGGTGTCCTTCAAGCTCTACACTTGATGCTAGTCCTTCACAAGTGGTGGAGAATTTTGGCACAATCTGAGATCCCTACAATCAAGTAAGTTCATCTGTTATATGAACTGTGTTTTTGGTGCATGAGACTGCATAATCTGTGTGTGTGCAGGTGAGGAGAACCTGCAAGCGAAAGGTAACTAGCCTTGAAGAGACAGTGCTCCAATTTGTTGCAGGTGGTGTACCTGTGAACAAAAAGTCATTTTTTTTTCTCTGCAGTGAACTGCTGCTAGCTGTGTGTGGCAGCCAGGCAAACTGCATTGCGCAGAAGTTTATTTGATGGACTGTTGCATGCAGGTTGTGTACCTGTGAAAGGAGAAACAAACAGATTTATTTATTTTTTTCCTTTTCTCCGCCAAGAACTGTTACAAGTTGCTGTGTGCAAGACCGCAAGGATGGGGCGATCAAAACGCCTAAAAGAAGCAGGGATGGCTGAGATGATAGATAGAGCTCTGTGGCTGGAGGGGTTGTTACCGCCTGATCGAACCCCATACATGCCTAAACAGAGTTTTCCAAGGGAAAAGAGGGCTGCTGTTGTCCCTAGCAACCCTGGTGCAATGAATGCACAGATGACTGCTAGTGTGGAGAGTCCACCAGCGTTTGAATCTGCAGTGGATTGGTGCAAGCGACACCTGGCAGGATTGGACCAAGCTAAAGTGGAAGGCAAGCCAACCTTCCATACAAAAAGAGAGCTGCCGGATGTCCATGCCTGGGAGAGGGGTGCTGTTGCCCCTGGCAACGCTGCTGCAGTTAAACCAGAAGCTGTTGCGAAAAGTGTGAAAGTGACACAGCTTGAGACAGGGTCCAGCAGATGCAGGGTGGGAAACCCTGACAAGACATGGAACCAAGTGCGCTGTTTGCGGTGCAGTGAGTGGGGGCATGCAGTCTCAAAGTGCCTTTTGTCCCTGGCTCCAGTTCAAAGCTACCTAGCAAAACAAAGGTCTGCGAAGCCTGTGTTATATGCCAGAAGAGAGGCTGATCAAAGGCCAGGACAGAGAGTGGTTGCCCATAGCAACACAGAGGAGGCCAGTCGGGCTGTCTGTGGACCAAGGGGTGTGCCTCCCATGGGTCGTGACAAGTGGCTTCCGGAGGAGCCAATACAGCATGTTGGAGAGAGCCAGCAAAGCTCTGCTGGGAGACTGCGATCTCTCATGGCAACGAGAGTGGAAGTTATGCCTGGAAGGAATCATCAGGAGAGAAACGCACTAGGGAAAAGTCATCCAGTACCATGCCTGGAATGTGGCCAGCTGGGGCACAAAATATTGTCTTGCCCTATATTCTGGGGTGCACCTAGAGGTAATGTTGCTAAACAGAACTCTTTACCTGTGGGCCAAGATCCCTTTGCAAATATGTTTGCAGTCACCCCTGGCAACAAGGAGGAGTTTTCTGTGGTGTCTGCACCGGGTGCTAAACAGTGGGAGATGCCTGCTGTGATTTCATCCCATGGCCACCAGGGGGAGTTGGCCAGTAAATGTGTGGCTGAGGACTGGTTCTTAAGACAACGTACTCAAATGAAGATGGAAACCCCAACTACTGTGGTGGGTAAGACTATCTTTAATGAAATGATGCCTGGAACTGCTGATTTCAGGTATAAAAGAACTGGCTACGAGACTGTCCATGATGATGTGAGAGTGACCCCAGTTAGTGGGGCCACAGAATGTGCGCTTGAGAATGACTTTTTCATACCCAGTGGGAATGCAGGGGTTAAAGTCCAAACAGAACCTGTGTTGATGACTAAAAATGCTATAAGTATTACTGTTAATGAAAAGTTTGCTGCTGTTGGGAAAACCCCAGGTTCTTCCAGAGCAAAAGCTGTTGTCACAAATGGGTCATTGCCTGTAGCAATTGGTGGTAAGACAGCACAGTTGTCCCCAGAAATCTCCAGGGAACTTCATGTATTGGAGTCGGAGGTTGCCATGGACAACTGCGATGTCACTCTGGTGGGACAGAGTGGAACTACACCGTGTAATGGTAATGTGTTAGTGCAAGCTGCTAGTACTAAAAATGTGCCGCTAAATGGTGGGTTAACACAACCTGTGAAAAATGCAAAGGTGTGTGAGGCTTATGAAGCGCCACCTGAGCAAGGTGGTGGTTATGGTGTATTGCAACCTGCGGTGCTAAAACATGTGTTACCGAAGTCTGCCATGATTCGTAATTTGGGTGATGAATCTGAAACTAAACCCATCTGTTCTAATGTGTCTCCTTGGGCGGATGGATCAGGGCTGAGGAACGCCAGTGAATGGAGCACAGCTACAACGGATTGGGATAGTTGGGGTAAAAATCTAATGTCCCTGATAGATGAGGCTTTCATGCACAAAAATAAGGTGGACAAAGTTTCTGCTGTGCCAGCAGGAGGGACGGCAGAACAGCTTATACCTGAGGGCGCGGTGGCTGCTGCAGGGGTTAACCCTCGTGAGAAATATGGACCATATAAGGGCGAGCACACAGCAGACACTTTGTCCATAACCTACAAAAATTATGCTGACATGGCGTGTCAAAGTGACGTTGTCACTGGTAATGTGAAGCAGTTCATTGGTGCTGAACCTGAGAAGTTGGGTATGAGTCAAGCACCTGGCAGCGCTCTGGTAGAGCACCAGGCTGTGGTTGTCTCCAGCTGGGAGAAGGTTCCATTAAACCTTGCAACCTCTCACGTCTCAGCAAGTGAATCTGTCTGCATCCCCAGTGTCAGGAAAGTCCCCAGGAAGGACTTGGGTCTGGAGCCAAGGGTATGGTTTCTAACAAAAGTATTCAAGGAGATGCTTAAACTTTGGGATGTACAGCCAGTCTATACTGGGGTGTCTCCACCACAGTCAGACAGTCTGGTACTGCGGAGTACCATTAGGTGGACCCCTGAGTGGCAGGTGGTACAGCACAAAGGAAGACCAGACAGAAATGGTTTATTTATGACTGTATTACTAGTGTTAAAAATTGCCTCTAGGTATGCTGATGGGTTACTTCCTGTACAAGAGGTATATGGGAGAGGCTTTGGCGAAAACAAAGTGTCTGAGGTTTCACCACCTAACAGCCAGGTAGAAGGCATTTCTGCTGCTATGGTCCAAGGTAGTACTGGTCAGCTGTCGGTGAAGGGCGTGTGTGCTGTACCAGTGGAAGAATCGCATGAGATGGAAGGGCCAAGTGTGGACCAGAAAGCAGCAGAAATCCTGACCGGGGCTTAACCAAAGGTGGTTAAAAAGACTGGGGTCCTCAGTCCAAGGTTTGGTTTAGGTGACAAACCTAATAAGGTCCCCGAGATAGGGAAACTAATAAAAAATGCGGTAAAAATTGTATGTGGATCAGACAAGAGCTTGTCTGTGCAGGTGGATAAAAATACAGATGGCATCAGAACAGGTCAAGTGGTAGGACAGCTGCCTGCAGAGTGGGTGAACCCCGGGGAGGTGATGTCTTGTGAGGTTCCCATGGGTGATGGCAGCCCTCCAGTATGTGTGCCCTCTGCAGACGCTGCCCTGGCAAATGAAAAAAAAAAGGCATTGGTGATCTGTGCAACGTAGAGAGGTGTAATGTTGGTTTGAATATGTCTGTCAATCATGAACCAAATAGTTTGTTAAAGGTACATGACAGTGTGGTGTCCAAAGGTATTGGAAAGACCAGGGGTGCCCTGTTAAAATTTCAGGAGAGGCAGTGCTTATGGAACCCCAAAAGAAGAGGGAGAAGGTTGAGTATAGGGAAATATAGGACCTTGTTAAGATCCAGGGTTGGACGTACCTGGAAGCGCACCCGGAAAAAAGGTTGGGCCTACGTGGCTGACAGCCAGCACAGAGGTGTCCCAACCATAATGATGGGTGCTGGTGTTCCTCCCTCCGGATCTAAACAAAGGGGGAGGGTATGTGGTAGTGTGGTACCCCACCAGTGTATGGATGCAGGATTCTCAACCAGGCAGGTTGAGGGGCTCCAGGGTATTTGCTTGTTTGGGAGGAAACTGGCTTTTCAGTTTCCTCATGATTTACTAAAATCCACTTTGGGACCCGGAGCTTGGGGATTTCTTAGAGATCCGGGTGGGATGAAATCCCCAGTCCTGGATCAGGGTTTTGAGACTCAACTGCACACTGATTGTTCAGGTGTGTGTGGGCCTGATAGTAGAATCAGGACCAGCATTCTGGGCCCCACCCTCCCGAAGAGTGCTTGTGTGCACAGTGGAAGTCAGAGACCCAGGTCTGAGGGTCAGAGCAGCAAGGGGCTGCTATCCAAATGGATGGTGTTGCAGATGGAATGATCTATAGGAGACAGACAAGAGCCTGAAGTGGAAGGCCTGAGCAGCACTGCTGTATGTATAAGCCAGGAGGCTCAATGTCATTTTGTTGTTGAAAAGGAGTACTGAAACCCCTGCGAGGGAAAACCTTTTGATTTTGTTTTGAACTTCTTTTAATAAAAATGGGCAAACAACCCTTAAAAAGAAGAACCAGCGAGTGGTGGTGTCCTTCAAGCTCTACACTTGATGCTAGTCCTTCACAATGCATATGTGTATGCATATCCTTATTCCCCCTGATGATAATAATTCCCCTGTTGTTGATTTTTTCTTTAAGTGTCTTGGCCCTTGGAGGATTTTGAAATTAGTGCCAGTGTATAAAGCAATCCTCTATAATGTTCATCCTCCTCTATGTCTGGTGTACTATGCGCTTTTCATGCGTTTTTTTTATATATGCACACATATGTGTATACATATTCTTATCTCCCTGATAATAATTCACTCGTTTTTAACTCCCTTTATGTCTGGTGTATTATGCGTTTTTCATGCGTTTTTGATGTATGCATACATATGTGTATGTATATCCTTATTCTCCCTGATAATAATTCCCCTGTTTTAACTGTAATTTATATGTATTTTAATATCGTCAAAAATAGATTATGTTGTATGTTTAAATATTTATGTCATACATAATTTTTTTCCTCAACAAAAAATGAGTATGCAAACTGAGCAATAAGTAGTATGCAGATTCTGTCCTATTATGCTGTCCAGCTATGGTCCTCCTCCTATTGTTATTTTTATTTTTATTTTTATTTTTATTCTTATTTTTATTTTTATTTTTGTGTGTAAACAGTGTATAGTAATTTGGTAGTGTTCTGCTGCTAAAACACTGTGTTGCTTTTTATTTGATTGATGTCCACAAGTCCCGCCTCCATTACAACTCATAGACTATAAGAAGTCTAGCCCTTATGGAACCATCGTCACTGGCTGAAGAAGGAACCAATGAGCTGTTCCCGAAACGCGTCCCGCCTCTATGACACACTTCCTGTCCACTTCCTGTTTGTGTTCCATGCTGGTTTCTGTCTCGCTTCCTCTGACATCATCCCCAGGCTCCAGCGTTACTGTGTCCTCTGAAATTCATAACACAATCAGCTGTTATCTCGTGGACTTCCTGGAAGCTTTACCATCACAGACTGGGACTGCCCTGCCACTGGAACATCTCCTGGACGCACTTACCTGCTACATGCCTGTTTCATCCACTATCTTGTAAGTGTTTTTAACCCTTTTTAAGGGGATATTAAACGTTTTTTACTTCTGCACTTAGAGGCGCCTTGTTTGTTTTTCTATTCATTTATTACACTGTGGAGGAAGTTCCCCATCAGGTCCACCCCCTCGTATGTCAGACCCCGCCTATGTCATTGGCTGAGCGGACCTGATGGGGAACTTCCTCCGCAGTATAATAAATGAATAGACCCGCCCCTTCTCACATTCCGCATCAGGTCCTCAGCCTTACACCTACGTCATTGGCTGAGCGGACCTTGTGACATGGGGGTCACTTTGGACACAGGGTGAGCCAGGAATCAATGGACATTGAGAATATGGCTTGGATTGCTTAACCACTTAAGCCCCGGACCATTTGGTAGCTAGAGGACCAGAGGTGAATTCAGAATTTTGCACTGCGCTGCTTTAACTGTAAATTGTGCGGACATGCAATGTTGTACCCAAACGAAATTTGCGTCCTTTTCTTCCCACAAATAGAGCTTTCTTTTAATGGTATTTGATTGCCTCTGCGATTTTTATTTTTTGCGATATAAACGGAAAAAGACCGAAAATTTTGAAAAAAAATGATATTTTCTACTTTTTGTTATAAGAAAAATCGAATAAACTCAATTGTAGTCATACATTTAGGCCAAAATGTATTCAGCCACATGTCTTTAGTAAAAAAAATGACAATAAGCGTATATTTATTGGTTTGCGCAAAAGTTATAGCGTCTACAAACTAGGGTACATTTTCTGGAATTTACACAGCTTTAAATTTATGACTGCCTATCTCATTTCTTGAGGTGCTAAAATGGCAGGGCAGTACAAAACCCCCCAAAATGACCCCATTTTGGAAAGTAGACACCCCAAGGAAATTGCTGAGAGGCATGTTGAGCCCATTGAATATTTTTATTTTTTGTCCTAAGTGATTGAATAATGACAAAAAAAAAATTACAAAAAGTTGTCACTAAATGATATATTGCTCACACATGCCATGGTTATATGTGGAATTGCACCCCAAAATACATTCTGCTGCTTCTCCTGAGTACGGGGATACCACATGTGTGGGACTTTTTAGGAGCCTAGCCACGCACGGGACCCCGGAAACCAAGCACCGCCTTCAGAATTTCTAAGGGCGCAAATTTTTGATTTCACTCCTCACTACCTATCACAGTTTCGAAGGCCATAAAATGCCAAAATAGCACAAAACCCCCCCAAATGACCCCATTTTGGAAAGTAGACACCCCAAGCTATTTACTGAGAGGCATGTTCAGTCCATGGAATATTTTATATTTTGCCACAAGTTGCGGGAATATGACAAACTTTGTTTTTTTTGCACAAAGTTGTCACTAAATGATATATTGCTCACACATGCCATGGGCATATGTGAAATTACACCCCAAAATACATTCTGCTGCTTCTCCTGAGTACGGGGATACCACATGTGTGGGACTTTTTGGGAGCCTAGTCGCATACAGGACCCCAAAAACCAAGCACCGCCTTCAGGATTTCTAAGGGCATACATTTTTGATTTCACTCCTCACTACCTATCACTACCTATCACAGTTTTGAAGGCCATAAAATGCCAAGATGGCACAAAACCCCCCCAAATGACCCCATTTTGGAAAGTAGACACCCCAAGCTATTTGCTGAGAGGCATGTTGAGCCCATTGAATATTTTTTTTTTGTCCCAAATGATTGAATAATGATAAAAAGAAAAAAAAAAAGAAGAAATGTACAAAAAATTGTCACTAAATCATATATTGCTCACACATGCCATGGTTATATGTGGAATTGCACCCCAAAATACATTCTGCTGCTTCTCCTGAGTACGGGGATACCACATGTGTGGGACTTTTTGGGAGCCTAGCCGCGTACGGGACCCCAAAAACCAAGCACCGCCTTCAAGGTTTCTAAGGGCATAAATTTTTGATTTCACTCCTCACTACCTATCACAGTTTTGAAGGCCATAAAATGCCAAGATAGCACAAAACCCCCCAAAATGACCCCATTTTGGAAAGTAGACACCCCAAGGAAATTGCTGAGAGGCATGTTGAGCCCATTGAATATTTTTTTTTGTCCCAAGTGATTGAATAATGACAAGAAAAAAAAAAAAATGTACAAAAAGTTGTCACTAAATGATATACTGCTCAAACATGCCATGGTTATATGCTGAGTTGCACCCCAAAATACATTTGGCTGCTTCTCCTGAGTACGGGGATACCACATGTGTGGGACTTTTTGAGAGCCTAGCCGCGTACGGGCCCCCAAAAACTAAGCACCGCCTTCAGGATTTCTAAGGGCACAAATTTTTGATTTCACTCCTCACTACCTATCACAGTTTTGAAGGCCATAAAATGCCAAGATAGCCCAAAACCCCCACAAATGACCCCATTTTGGAAAGTAGACACCCCAAGCTATATGCCGAGAGGCATGGTGAGTATTTTACAGCTCTCATTT
This sequence comes from Rana muscosa, assembly GCA_029206835.1. NCBI lineage: Eukaryota > Metazoa > Chordata > Amphibia > Anura > Ranidae > Rana > Rana muscosa. Next base: position 222,321,328 of record CM055118.1, read on the forward strand.
GTTTTTGAAAATGAAGAAAGGCATATTTTTTTTTTCTTTTTTTTCTTTTTTCAATTTTTAAAACATTGTGACAAAAAGCGAGATCTGCAAAATACTCAACATACCTCTCAGCAAATAGCTTGGGGTGTCTACTTTCCAAAATGGGGTCATGTGGGGGGGGGGTTTGTGCCATCTGGGCATTCCATGGCCTCCGAAACTGTGATAGGCAGTGAGGAGTGAAATCAAAAATTTACACCCATAGAAATCCTGAAGGCGGTGCTTGGTTTTCGGGGTCCTGTACGCGGCTAGGCTCCCAAAATGTCTCACACATGTGGTATCCCCGTACTCAGGAGAAGCAACAGAATGTATTTTGGGGTGCAATTCCACATATAACCATGGCATGTTTGAGCAATATATAATTTAGTGACAACTTTTTGTACATTTTTTTTTTCTTTTTGTCATTATTCAATCACTTGGGACAAAAAAAAAAATATTCAATGGGCTCAACATGCCTCTCAGCAAATAGCTTGAGGTGTCTACTTTCCAAAATGGGGTCATTTGGGGGGGTTTTGAACTGTCCTGGCATTTTATGCACAACATTAGGAAGCTTATGTCACACATCATCCACTCTTCTAACCACTTGAAGACAAAGCCCTTTCTGACACTTTTTGTTTACATGAAAACATTTTTTTTTTGCAAGAAAATTATGTTGAACCCCCAAACATTATATATTTTTTTAAAGCAAAGGCCCTACAGATTAAAATAGTGGGTGTTGCATTTTTTTTTTCCACACAGTATTTGCGCAGCGATTTTTCAAACTTATTTTTTGGGGGAAAAACACACTTTTTTTATTTTTAATGCACTAAAAAACACTATATTGCCCAAATGTTTGATGAAATAAAAAAGATGATCTTAGGCCGAGTACATGGATACCAAACACGACATGCTTTAAAATTGCGCACAAACGCGCAGTGGCGAGAAACTACATTCATTTTTAAAAGCATTTAAAAGCCTTTACAGGTTACCATGTTAGATTTACAGAGGAGGTCTACTGCTAAAATTACTGCCCTCGATCTGACCTTCGCGGTGATACCTCACATGCATGATGCAATTGCTGTTTACATATGACGCTAGACCGACGCTTGCGTTCGCCTTTGCGCAAGAGCAGCGGTGCTTTTTTTTTTTTTTTTTAATTATTTATTTTGCGTTTTTATTGTATTTTTAAACTGTTCCTTCCATATTTTTATTTTTATTGTTATCTCAGGGAATGTAAATATCCCCTATGATAGCAATAAGTAGTGACAGGTACTCTTTTTTTGAAAAAAAAATGGGGGTTAGACCCTAGATCTTTCCTCTGCCCTCAAAGCATCTGACCACACCAAGATCGGTGTGATAAAATGCTTTCCCAATTTCCCAATGGCGCTGTTTATATCCGGGGGGGGGCATTCCCTCCCACTGCTTGTAAAAGCAGTCTAGAGGCTAATTATCTGCTAGAATTGCTTTTACATGAAAGCCGGCCACTGGCTGAAAAGAATGATACCAAGATGATACCTAAACCTGGAGGCATCATTCTGGTATAAACATTCAAAGTCCAGCAACATACCAGTACGTTGCTGGTCCTTGTTGGACATGTATTGTAATCTTTTTTTTCATGCAGCCTGTTGGCTGAACGAAAAAAAGAGATTGATCGGTGGGTATGCCCACCATTAGAATACCTCCCTTCATCCACCCACTTCTAATGAAGGGCATATATGCCGAAGCATGGGGGCATCCTCCCGCAAAAAAGTTATGCCGCGTACACACGGTCTGACTTTTCCACGGGCAAGCCTTCGTCGGAATTTCGACCGTATGTACGCGGCATAAAAGGTTATGCCGCGTACACACGGTCAAACTTTTCCACGGGCAAGCCTCCGTCGGAATTTCGACCGTATATACGCGGCATTAGGAGCAAAATCGCTCCTCCGCCCCTGCTGCCCCCATGCTTCGGCATATATGCTCTTTTTTTAACTGTGGTGGTGAAATCACCTCCTACAGCGTTGGAGTCACGGCTTTATGTATCGTGGGAGCAAACGCTGTTGCTGTCAAGATAAATAAATCCGCGATGCAACTGAATGGCGTACCTGCTAAGCAAATGATGGTTAACATTAAAACAAAGTAACATTACAGTACAACAGTAAGACCTTACCATACCATACCTGCAAAGCAAATACCAAAACAAAACCTAGTAAAAAATAAAACATTTTTTTAACGCAACCTGTGCCTAAAATATATATATATGCCGAAGCATGGGGGCATCCTCCCGCAAAAAAGTTATGCCGCGTACACACGGTCGGACTTTTCCACGGGCAAGCCTCCGTCGGAATTTCGACCGTATATACACGGCATTAGGAGCAAAATCGCTCCTCCGCCCCTGCTGCCCCCATGCTTCCGCATATATGCTCTTTTTTTTTAACTGTGGTGGTGAAATCACCTCCTACAGCACTGGAGTCACGGCTTTATGTATCGTGGGAGCAAACGCTGTTGCTGTCAAGATAAATAATTCTGCGCTGCAGTTGAATGGCGCACCTGAAAACAAAAAAATTACATACCTGAAAAGCAAGCATGATAAAACATTGCAGAATGAAATACAGTAAAAAAGAGCATAACAATAGAGAGAAAATAGAGAGAGAGAGAGAACAATAAAACGACAACTATTTTTGTTTTTTTTCTTTTATATTTTTTTTGTTTTGTTTTTTACGTTTTTTTTTTCTTTTTTACACTTTTTTTTTTAAACTTTAACAACTGTAATGGTTCGGGTCTCTCAAAATGTAATGGCATCTTGGGAGACCCTGTGTAAGTGTGTCCTAGTCTGTGAATTGCTGTACCCTACGCTAAAACTTCACTTTTGAGTGGTAGCGTTCAAAACATTCACCAAGGCAAAGGCCAGGTTTGTCAGGACAGAGTGGACAATAATAACGGGTGTCACGCCTAAATCCCCGCTTGCTTCAGACACATCTTTTTTGGGGGGCTCGTTGGGTAGGGGTACTCGGGAGGAGATGCGTATAATGCCTCTCATGCAGCCGGCTTACTGCATTTGGTAGGGGATGGTGAGGTGCAGAACCGCCTGGATACAGGAGTTCTGTGACAATCTCATTCTGGAATTTTAGAAGAGATAACGTCCCGCCTGAAGCTCTGTATAGCACATGAGCGTTCAGCAAAGCCAATTGGAATAAGGATAGAGACACTTTTTTGTACCAGCGTCTCGCCTTACGGTCAATTAGATACGGCGCCATCAACTGGTCGTTGAGGTCCACCCCTCCCATATTTTTGTTATATTCGTGGACACAGAGGGGTTTCTCCACAACACCAGTCGCCGTAGGAATTTGGACTGTCGTGTCTGCATGAAGGGAGGTAAGAAGGAAAACATTCTTATTGTCCCTCCACTTCATAGCGAGCAAGTTATTACACTTTACGCAGGCTCTCTCCCCCAGCCTAAGACTGGCATCTACAAGCCGCTGGGGAAAGCCCCGGCGATTAGGTCGCACGGTGCCACATGCTCCAATCTGATGATCAAACAAGTGACTAAACAGTGGCACGCTCGTGTAATAATTGTCCACATACAAGTGGTACCCCTTTCCGAATAAGGGTGACACCAAGTTCCACACTATCTTGCCAGCGCTCCCTATGTAATCCGGGCAGTTGACCGGCTCAACCTGACTATCTTTTCCCTCATAAACCATAAAGCTCCATACATAGCCTGTTGCCCTGTCACAGCACTTATAGAGCTTGACCCCGTATCTGGCACGCTTGCTGGGAAGGTACTGCTTGAAAGCCAAGCGGCCAGAAAATTTAATCAGGGACTCATCAACGCAGACAGCTTGATCGGGAATAAACAAGGCTGCAAAACGTTCGTTGAAGTGGTTTATGAGGGGCCAAATTTTATAGAGCCGGTCGTATTCAGGGTCCCCACGTGGACGACAAAGTTCATTGTCGTTGAAGTGCATGAACCGCAAAATCTGCTCGTATCGTTTCCTGGGCATGGAGGCAGAGAACACGGGCATGTGGTCAATTGGGTGCGTGGACCAATAAGCACGCAATGACGGGAATTTATGTGTGCCCATGTTGAGGGAAAGGCCCAGAAAGGTCTTAAATTCGGAAACCGTAATTGGTTTCCAATCTTTGGCAATGGAAGGCAACTGGGGATTAGCGGCGATGAATTGACCAGCATATAAATTACTCTGGTCCACAATAGATCTATAGAGATCTTCTGTGAAAAACAGCGAATAATAATCGATTGGCATAAAATCAGCTGTTTCCACCTGAATACCGGGTTGGGCAGTGAATGGGGGAAGTACGGGTTCTGCAGAAGTGGTGGGGACCCAATCAGGATAGGCGAATTCTGCAGGAAGAGCACTATGGGTACGACGGGCCTGCCTTTGTCTTCTTGGTGGCAGCGGGACACTACTTGTGCTTGCCACCTCGCCAGCTTGAACTGCACTTATGGGACTCGCCACGTCACCACGTGATACTGCAGTGCTGGATGTACGCCCAGGCTGTACTAGGCCGCTGGTGCTTGCCAATTCACCAGAAGGAATAGCGGCGCTAGTACTCCTCTGCTCCATGATACGAGAGCCCTGCGGTTCTTGCTCCTGAACAACCTCAGAAGATCGGGTACGCCTGACCTTAGCAGGGACCTCAACTTCGTCGTCAGAGCTATCTGACGTGGGGCCGCTGACGTCACTGTCTTCTACGGGAAGATATTCTGAGCCTGAATCTGACAGATACGTGACCTCCTCTTCACTATCTGTCATGCTCAGAATCTCGTAGGCCTCTTTACTAGTGTACCTTCGACTTGCCATTTTGGGCTCTAAATTTAGGGGTACACTAGTAAGATTCACAGGAAAAAAAGCACCCGACTGTCATCAGCAAATATATCAAACGCTACAAAAAAAACTGTTAGCGGTCGCAGGGATCAGGACTGTCTCTGCGAACGCTGCAGTTATGTGTGTTGTGTTTGGTAAGTGACAGTGATCGATCGATACTGCACTTGGGTGGGCTGGGCTGGGCAGAGGGGCTAAACGCAGGTACTAGCAGGTATCTGGGCTGATCCCGCTAACACTGCGTTTTTGGGAACCCTAAACCGCTGGGGACGCTAGTATAGATCTGATCAGATACTATACCACTAAGGGAGGTGTATGCTTTGCGCGTGGGTGTTAGCGTTACTGGCACTAACCTAACGCTGCCTGGGGCGACGCAGACCCTCTCTGGCGCTAAAACCTAATTGATCTCACCCGCCGGGCGATCAGGGGGTTAAACCTTTATTGGGTGATATATGGCGGGTGCCCTGATGCTATAAAAAGCAAACTAACCAACCAGTGTCACCCGTAACCTTTATATGGTGATCACTGGTGAAAGGGTTAACTAGGGGCAATCAGGGGGTTAAAACCTTTATTAGGTTAAATATGGGGGTACCCGACGCTATATAAAAACCTGACGGGTTACCTAAATAACTAAATAATTAACTGGGTAACCAGTGTCACCAGTGACGCTTATACGGTGATCACTGGTGAAAGGGTTAACTCTAGGGGCAATCAGGGGGTTAAAATAATATATGGGGGTACCTGACGCTCTAAAAACCTGCGGTGAAACTAAAAATAAATAACTGGCAATCTAGGGCACCACCGGCACTAAATACAGCGATCGAAAATACGATCGCTTAGTGACGCTGGTGTTAGGGGGTGAAAGGGTTACCTGGGGGCGATCAAGGGGTTAAACCTTTATTAGGGGGGGTTAGGGGGCTACCCTGGACCTAAAGGGGCCTAATCCTAACTGCCCTGCAACTTTTTACTATCACAGATGACACTAAAAGCAGTGATCAGTAAAATAAATGATCACTGCAATCAGTGACACTGTGATTGGGGGCTGGGGGGTGACCTGGGGGGTGATCTGGGGGTGACTGGGGGGTGAAATGTGTGCCTATGTGTACCTACGTGTCAGTGGACTGTTGGTGCACTAACCTGCTTCCTCTCTCCTCGGCGCCGGAATCGAAAAGACCGCCGCGAGGGAGATGACATCACTTCCTCCTGCCTGTGTTTACATCACATGGCAGAGGAAGCATTTTCATTGGCCGGGAGCGATCGCGAGGGGGTGGCCGAAATCGAATGGTCACCCCCTCATCTCTGAACGCTCCCCAATGATAAACGGCCGCTCACTGTATAGAAGGGGGGTCCGATCGGACCCCCCAACTGTACAAAGGCGATCACGTACACTCTACGTGATTGTGCCTGTCGGTGCCATTCTGCCGACGTATATATACAGTGAGCGGTCGTTAAGTGGTTAAAATGGGTCTGTAATATTTATCCACCATATTCCCCAGGATATCTGTAAAGAACTATCTACTGTTTTATGAACTCAACAGGTTAAATTAAGAGAGGCTGATATGTCTCCTGTCTCCTTGTGTAATGCTAATGAGCCTCACCTATGCTACAGGCCCTTTCATTGTGATGATGTGGATTGGAGCTTAGTAAACCATCTGGCTCCATATTATGGGATGTGGAAGTGTCTTCTGTGAGGAGGGGGGGGAATCAACCCCCCCTGCCTAAGACTGTTTATCAAAGGAGAAGTTTGAACACACCTGACCTGTATCACCATTGTCATTGGACAGTTTAACCCGCCCTGTTCCCCAAGGTTGGGAGGGAAGGGTTTTGAAGAGAAATGTGTTACCATGTGTTTTGAAAATAAAGTCATTCCCTGTTTTGGAACATGAATACAGAGCGTTGTCTCGTATCTGTGGGGAGAATCATTCGTATGTAGTCTTATTCGGCTGGTTGGAGTGTCTGGTGGCTTTCGTGTGGTTGGAAAGGGAATATCCTAACGGTGTTAACCCCTTTCATACTTGGGGTGCCGTTACAATTGTTGGCAAGCAGTGGGATTGATCCCCACAGCCAGAAGGACAGCTACAAGAGGACACAGGACAATGGAGGCACAGTATGAACGGCTAAAGCTCTCCACCCTCAAAGACTTACTGGAGAACCGGGGAAGACCGGCCAACAACCGTAAGAAGAGGGACATTATCAGAGAACTAGTCGAAATGGATGGAACCGAAAGGCCCAGCGTAAAAGACAGGACACCCGAAGAGGCAAGTTTTAATCGGGCTGTTAAACTAAGACTGGCACAGTATGGTCCTAACCCTCCAGCGGAGATAATAGACCTAGTTATAGCGGCTGTGGACGCAAATTGGCTACATCAAAAAGGTGCTGCAGCCGCAGAAGTCACAGCAGCACCAACTGCAAGGAGAGGAGAGGTACAGATACCAGCCCCCATGGAAGAGGAATTCAGAAGGAGGTTACAAGAGATGCAGATACAGCATAGAGGACCAGTATCAGAGGAGGTCCTGCTGGGATGGTCTGATTCGATCCGCTGCGAACTCTGGAAGAAAGCGCTTGCTCTCGAGCAGCAACACCAGGGAAAGGTTCTCCCCTCCATCTATGTAAGGTACCGGTCGCAGTATGATGTACGAATGCCGTTATTGGAGGAACAACCAAAGCAGGAGTGGACAACTGAGTTAAGCAGGCTGATCCGGGCAGAGATGCGGTTGGACGAGAGCTACAGAGCCCTCCGGTGGTATGTAGCCCAAGAGTGCCCATGGTCAGCGGATGACAGCCCCACGGAAGGCTTTGACTATGATGGCCTGGGATTGTTGTATTGGAGGCTGTCCAGTGACCCTGACTTTGGGAGTGATCGGGAGTGGCATTTGGAGGAAATAATGGAGCACAGAGAGCAAAGACTGAATGTCTCGGAAGGGCACTGGGCACAGGAAGATTTGGAGTTTCTGGCCGTTCAGGAATGGGAGCTGGAGATTGCCTACTGACAGCTGCTAGACTCGGCTCAGCAGCAGGGTGGGGCCCCCTTTGCCTGGGACTATCAGGAAATACCAGTTGACAACTATGAAATCCTGGCTGAAGAATCGGCAGTGGAAAATCTGAAGATTGCCATCCCTAAATCCGAAGTGGATGATATGGAGTTCCAGGGAGCTAGGGCAGTTGGCTCATCTCCCCAGCCACAGATTACAGAAGGTATGGACTTAAGGGACTGTTCAGAGGATATTATGGATTATGCATCGCCTGCTCAAGTACTGGCAGCAGGACAAAGTATTGCAGACCCCTGCTCTACACCCGTAGCAGTTTTGGAGGCCCGAGTTGAGAAGGTGATGGTTCCTCTTTCCGAGTGGATTTCAGAGATGCAGGGAGGAGAAGAAGCCATTTTCCCTCACCAACAGTTAGCCAGAGCAGATGGTGTGGAGTCCCCAGCAGAAGTGCTGGCAACAGGGCAGAGTGATGGCAACCTCTGCCCAGCACCAGAAACAACTGTGGAGTTTCAGGGAGCCGGGGAAGTTGGCCCCTCTCCCCAGCAACCAGCTAAGGTAGTAAAGCTGTTACTCCCAGCTGAATCACTGGCAGCAGGGCAGAATGCTACTGGCCGCTGCACACAACTGCAACTTGAGCTGATATCGGCGGATGGGACTGCGGCCTCCACTCACAGCAACCCAGCAGAAGAGCTGGCAACAGAGCAGAGTGCCGCGGGCCTCTGCTCTCAACTAACGGAAGAGGGAGTTCCTGTGGTACTGGATGGGACTTCGGTCCTCACTGACACAACCCCAGAAAATGGTGGGACACTGGGACAGGAGAATGTCAGACTTGCTTTGCAAGCACTGGGGGATTTTCACCTACCACAAGTGGATGGGACTTCAGTCTCCACTTGTATACCCCTGGGAGGCTGGGCAGTCGGCCCAGATCCCCAACAGCATGACGGACTGAGCCCAGTCACCCTGTCTCCTCTCCAGCGGCTGAAAGGACTCCAGGGAGAAGGGCCAGTCCAGGCCTCTCCCCAACGGCGGGTATGTTCTCTAAGAGAGGCAGAGGTTGGCTGGGTAAGTAATGCTCTGCTTGGAACAATTGATTTGGGGTACTGTGGGGATACCGGCATTGGAGGAATGGACCTATGGACTAACTTCGGAGTCAATCCGTCTGGGGTCCCCTCCTCTGTTAGTCTCCTGCCGAAAGGGGAGATGTGTGACATGGGGGTCACTTTGGACACAGGGTGAGCCAGGAATCAATGGACATTGAGAATATGGCTTGGATTGCTTAAAATGGGTCTGTAATATTTATCCACCATATTCCCCAGGATATCTGTAAAGAACTATCTACTGTTTTATGAACTCAACAGGTTAAATTAAGAGAGGCTGATATGTCTCCTGTCTCCTTGTGTAATGCTAATGAGCCTCACCTATGCTACAGGCCTTTTCATTGTGATGATGTGGATTGGAGCTTTGTAAACCGTCTGGCTCCATATTATGGGATGTGGAAGTGTCTTCTGTGAGGAGGGGGGGGGAATCAACCCCCTGCCTAAGACTGTTTATCAAAGGAGAAGTTTGAACACACCTGACCTGTATCACCATTGTCATTGGACAGTTTAACCCCCCCTGTTCCCCAAGGTTGGGAGGGAAGGGTTTTGAAGAGAAATGTGTTACCATGTGTTTTGAAAATAAAGTAATTCCCTGTTTTGGAACTTGAATACAGAGCGTTGTCTCGTATCTGGGGGGAGAATCATTCGTATGGGGTCTTATTCGGCTGGTTGGAGTGTCTGGTGGCTGTCGTGTGGTTGGAAAGGGAATATCCTAACGGTGTTAACCCCTTTCATACTTGGGGTGCCATTACAGACCTGATGGGGAACTTTAGAAGGGGCGGGTCTATTCATTTAATACACTGCGGGGAAAGTTCCCCATCAGGTCCGCTCAGGCTCAGCCAATGACGTTTCGTGTGGACAGCGCTGGACATCGGATCGCCGCGGGACACTGGATTTCATCGCTGGAATGTTTTTTTATTTTTTATTTTTTTAATTTTTTTAATAAAGGACTTTTCCAAGGTGTCTGTGTGTTTTTTTGTTTTTTTTTACACTTTCTTCGTGAAATGGTAGGGGTACAATGTACCCCTTACCAATTCACATAAGGGGGGGTGGGATCTGGGGGTCTCCTTTGTTAAAGGGGTCTTTCAGATTCCGATAAGCTTCCTGCCCGCAGACCCCCACAACCACCGGGCAAGGGTTGTGGGGATGAGGCCCTTGTCCCCATCAACATGGGGACATCCTCCCCATGTTAAAGGGCATGTAGCCTGATACGGTTCAGGAGGGGGGGGCGCTCTCTCGTCCCCTTTCTTTTCCTGCGGCCTGCCAGGTTGTGTGCTCGAATAAAGGGTCTGGTATGGATTTTTGGGGGAACTTTTTTTTATCAATGACTCTTCTATGTACTGCCGGGAGCCGACAATTCATAATAGCCGCGAGTGAGTTTTAAATTACTTTTTTTCTTTCAGAAATGACATTTTGTGCAGGGACAGTTCTAAGCATGGGAAACAAGCGCGACTTTACATGCATACTATACACACACTCTAAGTACGAAATTTAAAGGAATATTTCACTTTTATTGTTTCACTTTAAGCATTATTAAAATCACTGCTCCCAAAAAAACTTCAGTTTTTAAAACTTTTTTTTGCATTGATACATGTCCCCTGGGGCAGGACCCGGGTCCCCAAACACTTTTTATGACAATAACTTGCATATACTGTAAGCCTTTAAAATTAGCACTTTAGATTTCTCCCATAGACTTTATGAATTTGCCGCGAACACCCCAAATTGTTCGCTGTTCAGCGAATGGGCGAACAGGCAATGTTCGAGTCGAATATGAGTTTGACCCAAACTCAAAGCTCATCCCTAACATTCACGTCCTCCCAGAATCGCGCTCCCATCACGGATCATGGTAAATGGCCGCTGATAGCGGCCGTTTACCACGTGAGCGCTCCGTCAAATGATGGAGCGATCACTTGTAAACAAACCGTCGGTTCCTCTCTCCCCTCTCTGTACCGATCGGTACAGTGTGAGTGGGGGAGAGATCCATCCATCCATGCTCAGCCATCCCTGCCATACTCTGCAATACCCTGCCATACTCCGCAATACCCTGCCATACACTGCCACCCCCAGCCATACTCTGTCATACCCTGCAATACCCAGCCATACTCTGCTATACCCAGCCATACCATGCCATACTCTGCAATACCCAGCCATACCCTGCCATACTCTGCAATACCCAGCCATACTCTGCAATACCCAGCCATACTCTGCAATACCCAGCCATACTCTGCAATACCCAGCCATACTCTGCAATACCCAGCCATACTCTGCAATACCCAGCCATACCCTGCCATACTCTGCCATACTCTGCAATACCCAGCCATACCCAGCCATACTCTGCAATACCCAGCCATACTCTGCAATACCCAGCCATACTCAGCAATTCCCAGCCATACTCTGCAATACCCGGCCATACCCGGCCATACTTGGTGATACCCAGCCATACTCTGCGATACCCAGCCATACCAAGCGATAATCGGCGATACCCAGCCATACTCTGCAATACCCAGCCATACCCAGCGATACCCAGCCATACCCAGCCATATTCAGCCATACCCAGCAATGCTCAGCTATATTAGGCCATACTCGGCCATGCTCAGCCATGCTCGGCCATGCTCAGCCATACTCGGGTGTACTCGGCCTCTGTATGTGGCCAGGTTGTGGAAGTCTCACACATGTGGTATCGCCGTACTCAGGAGAATGAGGAGAATCTATTTTGGGGTGTTATTTTTGGTATGTACATGCTATGTGTTAGAAATATTGTATAAATGGACAAAGTCAACGTCATATGACTTCCTTGAATTTGTGCGGGGATATCTGAATGATGCCTGCAGCTACAGGCATCATTCAGATATCAGCTTTTTCAGCAGGCGATTCCCTACACCATAAGAATGATTATAGTGGCTGTTCCACCACTTGATCATTCTTACGGGAGGCAAGAGGGGACATCCCCCCTCCCGCCGCCCTCCGGTGCTTCTACCAACTTACCACTACGATCGAAGCTAGGATCGTTTTTTTTATTTTATTTCTGGCTTCCCAGCCTAGAGGTGATATGTGGGGTCTTATTGACCCCATATCTCACTGTAAAGAGGACCTGCCATGCCATATTCCTATTACAAGGGATGTTTACATTCCTTGTAATAGGAATAAAAGTGATCAAAAAATTAAATTTTGGGAAAAAAGTGTCAAACTAAAATAAATAAAGTAAAATGAACAATAAAAAAAAAATATTTTTTAAAGCGCCCCTGTCCCCGTGTGCTCGCACGCAGAAGTGAACGCATAAGTAAGTCCCACCCACATATGAAAACGGTGTTCAAACCACACATGTGAGGTATTGCTGTGAACATTAGAGCGAGAGAAATAATTTTGGCCCTAGACCTCCTCTGTAATTCAAAACATGTATCCAGTATAAAAATTTAAAGCGTCGCCTATAGGGATTTTTAAGTAGCGAAGTTTGGCGCCATTCCACGAGCGTGTGCAATTTTGAAGGGTGACATGTAAGGTATCTATTTACTCAGCGTAACTTCATCTTTCACATTATTATTATTATTTATGCAAAAACATTGGGTTAACTTTACTGTTTTTTTTTTTGTTTTTTTTTTTTTTTAGCACAAAACAGTTTTTTTCCCCAAAAAATGCATCCGAAAAATTGCTGCGCAAATACTGTGCAAGATAAAAAGTTGCAACGACCGCCATTGTATTCTCTAGGGTCTTTGCTAAAAAAACATATATATAATGTTTTGGGGTTCTATGCAATTTTCTAGCAAATAAATTATTAATTTTACATGTAGGAGAGAAATGTCAGAATTGGCCTGGATGCTCCAGGACGCCTGAAGGTGCTCCCTGCATGTTGGGCCTCTTTATGTGGCCACGCTGTGTAAAAGTCTCACACATGTGGTATCGCCATACTCGGGAGTAATAGTAGAATGTGGTTTGGGGTGTAATTTGTGGTATGCATATGCTGTGTGTGAGAAATAACCTGTTAATATGACAATATTGTGAAAAAAAAGAAAATAAAATAAATCTTGATTTTGCAAAGAATTGTGGGAAAAAATTACAACTTTGAAAAAACTCACCATGCCTCTTTCTAAATACCTTGGAATGTCTTCTTTCCAAAAAGGGGTAATTTGGGGGGTATTTGTACTTTTCTGGCATGTTAGGGTCTCAAGAATTGAGATAGGCCGTCAGTACTTCAGGTGTGATAAATTTTCAGATATTGGCACCATAGCTCAGTGTTTCTCAACTCCAGTCCTCAAGGCGCCCCAACAGGTCATGTTTTCAGGATTTGTCTCAGATGAAATGACTGTGATAATTACTAAGGCAGTGAGACTGATCAAATCACCTGTGCAAAATAATGGAAATCCTGAAAACATGACCTGTTGGGGCGCCTTGAGGACTGGAGTTGAGAAACACTGCCATAGCTTGTGGACTCTATACCTTTCACAAAGACCAAATAATATACACCAATTTGTACTTATTTTTTACCAAAGATATGTAGCAGTATAAATTTTTACCAAAATGTATGAAGAAAATATAATAATTTGCTAAATTTTTTAACAGAAACAAAGAAAAATTATTATTTTTTACAGAATTTTCAGTCTTTTTTCTTTTATAGCGCAAAAAATAAAAAAAACAGCAGTGATTAAATGCCACCAAAATAAATCTTTATTTGTGTGAAAAAAAAGGACAAAAATTTCATATGGGTACAGTGTTGTATGACAGAGTAATTGTCATTCAAAATGTGAGAGCACCGAAAGCTGAAAATTGGTCTGGTTATTAAGGGGGTTTAAGTGCCCAGTGGTCAAGTGGCCAGTGGTCAAGTGGTTAAAGTGATTGTAAACCTTTGTGTTTAAAAAAAAATAACAAACATATCCTACTTACCTCCACTGTGCAGTTAGTTTTGTACAGTGTGGCCCAGATCACATCTTCTGGGGTCCCGGCTCCTCCCGGCTCCTCCTCACATCGGTAAACCCCCTGGGAGAAGCGCTCTCCCTGGGGGCTTTCTTGCGGGGGCTCTCCTGAGTCCAGCATTTGCGTCTATAGTCACAGAATGCCAAACTCGGCCCCGCCCCCCCCCCCAGTGCCCTTGTCATTGGATTTGATTGACAGCAGCGGGAGCTGCTATTAATCTATCCAATCAAGAGCCGAGAACCCCGGGCAGAGAGGAATAGCGTGTCTTCGCCAAGGGAACAAAGGGCTCAGGGGAGGCTGGGGGACCGGTCAGTGTCAGAAGTTTTTTCACCTTAATGCATATGATGCATTAAGGTGAAAAAACATGAGGGTTTATAACCCCTTTAATGGTGTGGGCAACTACAAGGCAAATGAGGTTTAATGTAGAAAAATTTAAAATAATGCACTTAGGTGGCAAAAATATGAATGCAATCTACTCACTGGGGGAGAATCTCTGGGGGAATCTAGGATGGAAAAGGACCTGGGGGTCCTAGTAGATGATAGGCTCAGCAAGCAAAACAAATAATATTGGCATGCATTAAAAAGGGGATTAACCTGATTCGATTTCATAATCTAGTTTCTTCCGATGACATTCTTACGTTTCCAACACTATGTGATAATTACGGGCTCCCCATGAAGGAGCTCTTCCGTTATCTACAAATTTAAGAATTTTTATACACCCTTTATCAGAACGGGATCTCTTCTTAAAGTGGAAGTAAACCCTCCTATCATTTTCAGGCAAGGAAGCTGCCATCTTGGCCTCTGTTTAATCTTCAACTGCCATGATGCTGCACATGTGATCAGTTATGACACCAGCCATTGGATGGTTTTGACAGTTTGGTTGAGAGCACAACCAATGTGACAGTTGGCATTTCCGGCATGCCGGGAATGTAACTGCTTTTTGAAACTGTTAAATCGATGGGTTTACTTCCGCTTTAACCAAATGACACAATTCGAACGCATCTGCAACAGTGACCCCCATATAAGAGGACTAATCTCACTTTTATATAAACAACTCAATTCTATACCTGATGACATTTTACCATCCTATACCAACAAATGGACACAGGACATGGATAGAACGTTTTGTAAAAAACGATTGGGATAATATATGGTCAGCTACCAAACATTCTTCGCCAAAGTGCTTTGCGTTGGAAACAAACTTTAAGGTCCTGGCACGATGGTACCTACAGTAGGTGCCGCCGATATTGTGTTTCTATCGCGCTCCCATCGCCGAGATTCTCGGCGACAGGAGTGCCGAGATGTCGGCAGCAGGGTGGCGACACGTGTCGCGCTCGCTGCAATAGCGAGGAGACGCGACACTGTATTGAGCGGGGATCCGACGCGGATTCCCGCCAATACCAGGCACTGCGTTGGTATGAATCCTGAGCGGGAACTCCACGCCAATTTTTAAAGAAAAAAACGACGTGGGTTCCCCCTCCAGGAGCATACCAGGCCCTTGGGTCTGGTCTGGATTTGAAGAGGAACCCTACGCCGAAAAAACAGCGTGGGGGTCCCCCTCAAGATCCAAACCAGACCCTTATCCGAGCACGCAACCTGGCAGGCCGCAGGGGAAGAGGGGGGGACGAGAGCGCCCCCCCCCTCCCTCCTGAACCGTACCAGGCCACATGCCCTCAACATGGGGGGTTTGGTGCTCTGGGGCAGGGGGGCGACCTGCGGCCCCCCCACCCCAGAGCACCCTGCCCCCATGTTGATGAGGACAGGGCCTCTTCCCGACAACCCTGGCCGTTGGTTGTCGGGGTCTGCGGGCGGGGGGCTTATCAGAATCCGGGAGCCCCCTTTAATAAGGGGGCCCCCAGATCCCAGCCCCCCCACCCTATGTGAATGAGTATGGTGTACGTCATACCCCTACCCATTCACCTGGTGGAAAATAAATGGAAATAAAAACACAACACAGTTTTTAAAAGTATTTTATTGCACCGCTCGGAGGTCTTCTTCCGACTTCGGGGGTCTCCGGTGTCGTCGCCGCGTTCTCCGGTTCTTTCTTCTGCCGGGCCTCTGCTAACTTCTTTTTAGCTCTTTTGCTAACGGAGGCCCGGTCTTCTCCGTCGTCTTCTTCTTCTCCCGCTCTCCGGTTCTTCTCCCGCTCTCCGGTTCTTTCTTCCGCCGGGCCTCCGCTAACTTCTTTTTAGCTCTTTTGCTAGCAGAGGCCCGGTCTTCTCCGTCGTCTCGTCCGGCTCTCCGTTGTCCTTCTGCCGGCCCCTCCACTAACTTCTTGGTAGCTCTTTTGCTAGTGGAGGAGCCGGTCTTCTCCGTCGTCGCCGTTGGCGTCTTCTTCCCTCTTCTCCTCCTCAATGTTGACTCGTTGCTTCCTATCGCAGTAATGGTAAATCTTCGGTCCGCAGAGATTAATATAGGCTTCACATGACGTCACAGTCACTTGGTCCCATGACGTCACAGTCACATGCTCCGGGGCACATGTGCCCCAGAGCATGTGACTGTGACGTCATGTGCACATGTGCCCCGGAGCATGTGACTGTGACGTCATGTGAAGCCTATATTAATCTCTGCGGACGGAAGATTTACCAGTACTGCGAGAGGAAGCGACGAGTCAACATCGAGGAGGAGAAGAGGGAAGAAGACGCAGACGGCGACGACGGCGACGACGGAGAAGACCGGCTCCTCCACTAGCAAAAGAGCTACCAAGTAGTTAGTGGAGGGGCCGGCAGAAGGACAACGGAGAGCTGGACGAGACAACGGAGAAGACCGGGCCTCTGCTAGCAAAAGAGCTAAAAAGAAGTTAGCGGAGGCCCGGCGGAAGAAAGAACCGGAGAGCGGGAGAAGAGCCGGAGAGCGGGAGAAGATGAAGACGATGGAGAAGACCGGGCCTCCGTTAGCAAAAGAGCTAAAAAGAAGTTAGCGGAGGCCCGGCAGAAGAAAGAACCAGAGAACGCGGCGACGACACCGGAGACCCCCGAAGTCAGAAGAAGACCTCCGGAGCGGTGCAATAAAATACTTTTTAAAACTGTGTTGTGTTTTTATTTCCATTTATTTTCCACCAGGTGAATGGGTAGGGGTACGATGTACCCCATACTCATTCACATAGGGTGGGGGGCCGGGATCTGGGGGCCCCCTTATTAAAGGGGGCTCCCGGATTCCGATAAGCCCCCCCGCCCGCAGTCCCCGACAACCAACGGCCAGGGTTGTCGGGAAGAGGCCCTGTCCTCATCAACATGGGGGCAGGGTGCTCTGGGGTGGGGGGCCGCAGGTCGCCCCCCTGCCCCAGAGCACCAAACCCCCCATGTTGAGGGCATGTGGCCTGGTACGGTTAAGGAGGGAGGGGGGGGCGCTCTCGTCCCCCCCTCTTCCCCTGCAGCCTGCCAGGTTGCGTGCTCGGATAAGGGTCTGGTTTGGATCTTGAGGGGGACCCCCACGCCATTTTTTAAGCGTAGGGTTCCTCTTCAAATCCAGACCAGACCCAAGGGCCTGGTATGCTCCTGGAGGGGGAACCCACGCCGTTTTTTTCTTTAAAAATTGGCGTGGAGTTCCCGCTCAGGATTCATACCAAACGCAGTGCCTGGTATTGGCGGGAATCCGCGTCGGATCCCCACCTATCGGCAATGCATGTCGCTCATCGTGAAAGGAACATTTTTTCCTTTCCCGATGACGAGACAGCTCGGCGCTGGCTCTCGCGACGGAGCTCATAGGGTGTCAATATCGCTTCTAGAAGCGGCGAGATTGACACAATATCGGCGGCACCTACTGTAGTTCCAGCTAGGATAGCCAAATTTGTCCCCTCATACCCAAATTTATGTTTCAGAGGCTGTTCCTCACCTAGTACACACTTCCATATATGGTGGCAATGCCCAATCGTTCAAACTTTCTGGAATAAAATATTCAACATGGATTCTACGGCCTTAGAAATACCAATCTCTCCTGATCAAGCACTGGCATTCCTCAATCTCAAACCTCCTGAACTGAACAAGTCTCAATTCCAATTACTTTTACACCTCACCACTGCAGCTAAACAAACTATAGCTAAGGCCTGGAAAACCCAAACTTTAGTTGTAGCTGAAACCAAACATAGAATTAATAGAGCCCTTATTTTTTTCCAAAATGTCTGCTATTGAAGATAACAATATTACTACATACAATAAAGTATGGAAACCATGGATTAAACACTTTTTACCCCCAGATTTTGATCAATTACTGTTGATGCCTTGCTAAAATATTTTAATTATTTACTAATCATTTCTATAGTAGAATGTTGCCTTGGCTTTGACTGGAGTGCCACCGGGGGAGACAACCTTTATCTCTCTTTTTCTTTCTCTATACCTTCTTTTCTATATATTTTATTTTTTCCCCTATTTCCTCTTTTTCTCTCTGCACTGCTTCCATTTTTCTATTCTTGTTATCTTTATTATTTCCGTAATATTGATCATATACACATACGACTTTATGTCCATTACATGATTTACGTACATACTTCTAAGGTTTAATCTTACCAATCACTTAGATTCCTTATCTGACATATGCTTTGATAGAAAAGTATTTAATTAAGCATTGAGATTTAATAGCAATCTCCTGTTGTATCTCCTATTAATAATTCACCAACTACAATATAATACTCTATTATTCCTTATTTTGCCCCCATCTGCTCACAGTTTGTTCCCTTTTGGGGTGAGCGGATGGCCTGGAAGCATGATATATTACTTATAGTATAACTTGTTACTATTTCTCTAATCATTTTTATCTCTCTATTTGTATTATTATAATTGTTATTGAGGTTTTTAACCTCTACTACTTTTCTTTCAACATGGATTGTTAGTGATTGCTGTATTTAATTGCAATTCTACTTTTTTCAAGAATGTAATGTTCATAATACATGCTATTTACATGTAAAATTTCAATAAAAATTGTAAACAAAGAAAAAGGGTATTAACTACAGAGATAAAACAATAATTTTCCCACTCTACAAGACTCTGGTCAGGACGCACCTGGAGTATGCCATCCAGTTCTGGGCACCAGTCCTCAGGAAGGATGTGCTGGAACTGGAGGGAGTCCAGACAAGGGCAACAAAGTTAATAAAGGGACTGGAGGGCCTTAGTTATGAGGAAATATTACAAGCACTAAACTTTTCTCTCTGGAGAAGAGACGCTTGAGAGGGGATATGATTTCAATGTAAAATTACCGCAAAAGGGAATTTTATAAGACACGCAGTCATTCACTAAAATTAGAAGAAAAGTGGTTTAACCTAAGGATGTGGAATTCTCTTCCACAGGCAGAGGTTTCAGCAGGGAGCATTGGTAATTTAAAAAAACTATTAGATAAGCACCTGAACGACCACAACATACACGGATATACAATGTAATACTGACATAAAATCACACACATATGTTGGACTTGATGGACTTTGCCCACTATGTAACTATGTAACCTTCTCTTGCTACCACCCCCATTGGTGTAACTTGAAAACTTTACTAAACAGCCCCAGAGGCTGTGTCTGATCATATTGCATGCAATTTGGAGCTGTCCTTGGCCATGCTGACCAATGAGACACTGAACAATTAAGATTTTCTATTTTTCTAGAGTGCCTTTCCAGGAAAAAAGGCTCAGAAGAGATTCCTGTTGGTCAGAAATATCATATGACAGCTTCCCATTGCATGCATTGTTGTGTTACACATTTTTCAGGGCTGTTTAGTAAAATGTTCATGTGTGCCTTTACACCTGTTTTGATGGGCAGTGGTAAAAAAAGTGTTTATAATAGATAAATGCACTGGAGGATTGGGGAAGGCGCTGTGAGCTAGTTCACCTTTTCCTTTTTTATAAAAAGGTGAACTTAGCCTTTAACATGATAAAACATATATAAGATGTTAGTGACTGGCTTAACATATATTTAACAACAAAAATAATATTATTTAGATAATAGTTATTTAGGTAAAGGTTATTTATGCATTTAATAATTTAAGGGGCTGAACCTGCAGCTGGGGCACATGGTGGTGTGAGGCGAGAGCTCCGAGACAACAGGAGCTATACAGCTACATACAGCGGCAGCTCACACTCCCCAAATGGCTTCTACACAAGCAGGAACAGTGGAGACCTGAATGGCCACTATGGGCAAAAGAAAAAACGGAGAGGGGCCAAAGAAAAAGTTCTTCACTCCTGCAGTGGGCCGGCGCAGTCAAGATGGTGCCGGAGCCGATCGCATGAGCTCTGAAATCCTTACAGCGAGGGATGGATAGGGACAATACAGAGATGACTCACCTGCATGTCAGTGAAGGCTGTCAGAGGAGAGGGAGCCATCATCTGAAGGGGGACATGGAGGGGAGGAAATTGAGGAGACACAGCCTGAGCAAACGTTAGATGCTTTAGGGCAGCTTGTAATTGACACAACTTTAAAGGACATGCTATTGTCATTAAGGACAGCACTGTAGCATGATATGGCTAACTTCTTGCGTTCAACTAGAAGAGAATTAGAGAATATAGTAGACAGAGTGGACTACATGGAGCATAAAATGGGGTATTTCACCCAAGCCCACAATGAGCTAGTGGACGCACACTTTGACATGGAGGAGGAGCTTCTGGCAATGAAATTAAAAAGGCGAATCTGGAGGATAGATTCCGCAGAAACAATGTCAAGTTCCGAGGGATCCCAGAATCCAATAAGGAAGCAGACCTCCGTCCTTTCCTGCAAAAAAATTATGACAACTTTTCTGCCATCTCTGTCCCCTACCGATGTCATCATAGACAGTACACAAAGACTACCTAAACTGACTCATCCGCCAGACACGATCCCAAGAATTGTTATAGCGAGAATTAATTTTTACCACGTTAAAGATCAGCTGATGCGTTTCTCATGGCAACAGCCCTCCCTGCCTGATCCTTACGTGTGAATCTCTCTATACGCGGATCTTTCTTCTTTCACATCCCCTACACAATGCTTAGAGGGGAATATTAAGGAGTTATTGGAGCTTAATAAGGATGCCTCCAGCTCTTCATCTTTGGTATGGTGCGCCCTTAATGAGGGGTATCATTATTCAGCTGGCATCCCAAGAAAAGAAAAAAAAACTGCAGGTCAACTCACAACTTCAAAAAGAGATTGTGGAATTGGAGGCCCAACACAAAAAAAAAAACACATTCCCCCTCTATAGCTACCCCACCAAGAGTTGAAACAAGCTTTAATTTCCGACCATGACAAATATCTTAAACAGTTAAAACGGCCATACTACTCCCAGAGTAATAAGGCAGGTAAAGTTTTGGCACATGAACTAAAACAAAGGCAGACGAAAAATAGACTATCTCCCTCAGACACTATAAAAAAACACAACATTTTCTATAACCCACAGGAGATAGCGAATGCCTTTTGAGAATATTATGAGTCTTTGTACAATCTCCATAAGGATCCAGAAACTACCCAATCCACGGCAGTTGATATTGGGAATTTCTTAAACATCTACATCTCCCTAGAGTAGATGTAGAAACCCTTCAGCTACTTAATAATCCGATTACAGACACAGAAGTAATGTCAGTGATTAAATCACTACCATTACATAAATCCCCAGGGGCCGAAAGCTTCTCATCTGATTATTACAAAGCCTTTGCTGAAACTATTGTCCCAAATCTCACAGAACTTTTTAATGAAAGCATTGACTTTAGGTTCCTTTCCCTCCAAGATGCTTCAAGCTATCATAGTAACCCTCCTAAAACCAGGAAAAGACCCCTCTATCCCCTAAAATTTCCACCCTATCTCCCTATTAAATTCGGACCTCAAGATCTATGTCAAAATACACACAAATAGGCTATTGGATGTTACACCATTCCTCCTAGGTTTAGACCACGTAGGTTTTGTTAAAGGCCGCCAAACGCCTGTTGGGACTAGAAAAATGATTAACCTAATAGGATTTGCAGAATCAACTAAAAAACCCTGTGTGTTCCAAGCATTAGATGCCGAAAAGACCTTCGATAGGGTGCACTGGGGTTACTTATCCCAGACCCTGTTGAAATTTGGGCTTTCAGAATCTATTCATTCAGCGATTATGTCTCTATACACTACACCTACGGCTAAAGTATATACCTCAAGTATGCAAGGTTGCCTTCTTTCTCCAATAATTTTCTCCTTGACTATAGAACCTCTAGTGGAGTATATTAGAACTATTTCCTCTATCCATAGCATTAAAGTGGGCCAAAGAGAACATAAACTGGGACTTGTTTCAGATGATATTATTTTAACGTTAAGCTAGCCCACTATCTACATTCTCGCGGTCCAAAAAGGTTTATCTTGGTTTATAATAATTTCCTGCTCCAAGCTGAATACGACAAAATGCTATGCCCTTCCGGTAAGCATGTCTCTGACTCAATACAACCTACTGCAACAGTTATTTCCATGTAACAGGGACTCTGCTTCGATTACATACCTTGGAATCCAACTAACCCCACCTATATCTAATATGTACAAAGTCAACTTCCCCTATCTCCTTAAACAGTTTTTACTATAAATGG
This sequence comes from Rana muscosa, assembly GCA_029206835.1. Taxonomy (NCBI): domain Eukaryota; kingdom Metazoa; phylum Chordata; class Amphibia; order Anura; family Ranidae; genus Rana; species Rana muscosa. Next base: position 222,343,657 of record CM055118.1, read on the forward strand.
CGCAAATAAAAAAATACCAACTCTCATGGGTACGGCAAATTGTGGCCTACAAAATGCAAATGTTACCTAAATTAATATATTATTTTAGGACGCTCCCTATTCATGTGCCGCCTTCTTTTTTCGCCTGTCTGGCCGCTGTATTACGCAACTTTATTTGGGCTGGAAAGAACCCCCGGGTTGTGCTAGCGACACTATATGCACCCAAACATTCTGGGTGTCTAGGACTCCCCAATGTTTAAATTTATTATCAGGCCGCACTTTTAGACCAACTCTGATACTGGCTCTACTGTCAAGAAGACAAAATCTGGGTGGAAGTAGAAAGCAAGGTAACCCCAGGACAAGACTTATTCACCTTGATGATGGCCTTGTGTCTCCAGCATAAAGTATATGCACAGGACTTTCAGACCATCCAGGCAACCATTTCTACATGGTCTTGGTTAACCAGACTCAAAGGTAATATTGGCAAGCCGGGTAAAATAGAAGTTCCACTGAGAGCATACAAATACCTAATCCTGTACCTGTCTATCCAGAAATGGGCAGAGAGGGGAGTGAACTTCACACTAGAGGACTTAGGGAACAAAGACGCTGCAGACACATATAAAACCAAAATCAAATAAGGCACTTTCAAAAAGCGAACACTGTTCATCAGATACTGATACCCCAGGAAATATGGAAATTCCTGCTGAGCAACCTTCCTAAGATGCCAATGGGCATCTCCTCCTTTTATAAACAGTGCAACCAGAGTCTCTTAAGAAAAAAAAATCCAACTCTATGCTGAAATGGAAAAAGGAACTAAATCAAACATTCATATTACCACAGTGGTTACAAGCAATTAAGGTGAATAGTAGATCGACAGCATGCACAGAGCATTGAAATAACTCCCAAAAAATCTTTCATAGATGGTACATGACTACCCTGAGAATTTATACGATGCGTCCAAAGTCTTCCCCGCTCTGTTGGAAGAACTGTAGTAAGGTAGGAAACCTACTGCACATTCTATGAAGTTGCGATATTCTCCAGAATGTGCAGGGCCATATTACGCCAGCATTAGCACTATTTAGCATAGAGTTGGAATCCTTTCCACCCAATTCCAGAAATGTGGTAGCACATGTATTGTTTGCTGCTCGATTAACTATTGCTAAAGAATGGAAGTCCCCATACCCACCAAAATTAGAATCAAGTAGTAAATACGCAATGTCTAATGGAAAAAATTGTAGCGTACAAAGAACAGAAAGCTCATATCTACCATAAGCAATGGGATCTATGGAGAGGGTACACTTTAGCCTTGGCACAGCTGTAACCCTGAAAATGTATTATCACACGTTCAGGTTTAGATGGAACTGAATGAAGGAACTATCCCAATGTTTTACCTATATGTTTTCTTTTTGCTTGTGTTCTCATTTTCACATTTTATACTGTGATTCTCAATTATTACTGGAAGGTATGACCCGGGGAGTTAAAGTGTGTCTATACATAGAGCTTACTAACTAGGCCAGATGAGGTTTAATAGGGAATTGCTGGCATGCCTGTTCACAGTGTGCACCCAATAGGGGTGACAGGCATCCTGCCTCTAATAGGGGCTGGAATTAATAATCGACATCTTGATTTCCTAGAGTTGACATATTATATATCTTGTTATATTGTACCTCCATCTTCATAGCAATTTTTTTTGACGATTAGTTACAGTGCATTCCGGAAAGAAATCGCAGCACTTCACTTTTTCCACATTTTGTTATGTTACAGCCTTATTCCAAAATTGATTAAATTGATTATTTTCCTCAAAATTCTACAAACAACACCCCATAATGACAAGATGAAAGAAGTTTGTTTAAAATCTGTGTAAATTTATGAAAATAAAAATAAAAATCCCATGTACATAAGTATTCACAGCCTTTGCTAAATACTTTGTTGAAGCACCTTTGGCACCAATAACAGCCTCAAGTCTTTTTGCGTATGATGCTACAAGCTTGGCATATCTATTATTGGGCAGTTTCTCCCATTATTCTTTGCAGGACCTCTCAAGCTCCAGCTTAGATTCGATGGGGAGCGTCGGTGCACAGCCATTTTGAGATCTCTCCATAGAACGAGTTCAAGTCTGGGCTCTATCTGAGCCAAGGACATTCAAAGAGTTGTCCCCTAGCCACTCCTTTGTTACCTTGGCTGTGTGCTTAGGGCCGTTGTCCTGTTGGAAGATGAATCTTCTCCCCAGTCTGAGGTCCAGAGTTCTCTGGAGCAGGTTTTCATCAAGACTGTCTCTGTATATTGCTGCATTTATCTTTCCCTCGATCTGGACTAGTCTCCCAGTTCCTGCCGCTGAAAAACATCCCCACAGGATGATTCTGCTACCACCATGCTTCACTGTAGGGATGGCATTGGCCAGGTGATGAGCGGTGGCTGGTTTCCTCCAGACATGACGCTTGCCATTCAGGTAGGTCAAAGAGTTCATTCTTAGTTTCATCAAACCAGAGTATTTTATTTCTCATGGTCTGAGAGTACTTCAGGTGCTTTTTGGAAAACTCCATGCAGGCTGTCATGTGCCTTTTACTGAGGAGTGGCTTCCGACTGGCCACTCTATCATACAGGCCTGATTGGTGGAGTGCTGCAGAGATAGTTGTTCTTCTGAAAGGTTCTCCTCTCTCCAAAGAGAAATGCTGGAGCTCTGTGGGTTCTTGGTCACCTCCCTGACTAAGGCCCTTCTCTCCCGAAAGCTCAGTTTGGCCAGGCGGCCCACTCTAGGAAGAGTCCTGTGCTCATTCGGACCTTCAAGGATGCAGATTTTTTTTGTACTCTTCCCCAGATCTCTGCCTCAATACAATCCTGTCTCGGAGATCTACAGACATCTCCTTGCACTTCATGGCTTGGTTTGTGCTCTGACACGAGATAACAGCAGCTGAACATTTGTGTCGGGAAGGGAGCTTAGAGGTAAATAAACAGAGAGCTTGTCTATTCAGACTGCAGCTCTGCATGTTCCTTCGTTCAGGAAAAAGAAGGGAGCTGCGCAAAAATAATAAACATATACAGTGTACCATCAGTGAATAAAAATGTACATTAATATATATGATTAAGGAAATCACCATAGATAGTGACTACCATCCAAAAGAACTCAATTGATTTATATACCCACGAATAAAAATTGTGTAAAGTTGAAAAGATGCAAAAATGCAAAATAACAAATAAGTCCAATTTAAAATGAAAATAAAAAGTCCATAATGTGATCCACAGTGAAATCCCAAAGTAGGTATAAAGTGAAAAAGGTGAATCTTGAAAATCAACACCACTCTGCACTCGTGTACCACCACCAATTGGATGCGCTTACCAGAGGCAAGCTGGTTACAAGCCCAAACACATGAAAAGCCACCTTCCTGAACTTGAAATAGAAATAAAGATATTATAAAAAAAAAGAAAAGCCACCTTCCTCACGATAGATGGATATCCGGGGAATGACACACTCCAAGGTTAGGACTCGGTAGCCCAGCAATGTCCGAGAACAGAAAGAGAGACCCACATAGTGTATATCGTCCAATCAATACATTTAATGAATTTAAAAAGGCAACTTACATCAATGTGATGAATTTAAGGCATAAAATACATAGGAGAGCCGGCCGGCATGCAATCTCCCGTCCTTTAGCGATGACGTCAGCACGTCTGCCTCCCGACGTACGTTTCGCTACACAATAGCGTCCCCCCCCCAGACGACGCTATTGTGTGCAGAGTGGTGTTAATTTTCAAGATTCACCTTTTTCACTTTATACCTACTTTGAGATTTCACTGTGGATCACATTATGGACTTTTTATTTTCATTTTAAATTGGACTTATTTGTTATTTTGCATTTTTGCATTTTTGCATCTTTTCAACTTTACACAATTTTTATTCGTGGGTATATCCATCAATTAAGTTCTTTTGGATGGTAGTCACTATCTATGGTGATTTCCTTAATCATATATATATAAATGTACATTTTTATTCACTGATGGTACACTGTATATGTTTATTATTTTTGCACAGCTCCCTTCTTTTTCCTTATATAATTGGTGTTTTGTCTGACATTTGGAGCTTGCTGCTATTTTAGGGGTGGTGTTTATTGTTTTTTGTATTTAGCGCAGTAATTTTTCCATTTTTTATGTTCCTTCATTCCTCTGCCTATGTGGAGTCAGGTGTGTGCCTTTCCTCCAATCATCTCTCACACAGTGTAAGCCCAAAATCCACAACCACTGCTGAAACAGAAAGATTTCTAACATGATCTGCACTTTCCAAAGAGTGTAGAAAGGGAAAGACAGCAGATATACAAGTAAAACTCATGTAGGATGATTTTATTTTCATCTCTGTGTATCATCAGAGGCTATTCACTTCACTGGTATAGGAGAGGGTTTACAACCACTTTAAGTAAATCACAGAGTTAGTGTCAAGTTAACATACACATGCTGACGTTAATGAATTTGGTCTGGGTACGCCTCAATGACCTCTACAGATGATTAGGTGGCTAGGTATCTGGACATATTCTTGCACTAACTAATGTAATAATGCCACAGGATGTCTGCTAGGGATGAGCCGAACACCCCCCTGTTCGGTTCGCACCAGAATATGCGAACAGGCAAAAAATTTGTTCGAACACCATTAAAGACTATGGGACACGAACATGAAAAATCAAAAGTGCTATTTTTTTTTAAAAAAAAGAGTTTATTGAAGGAATTGACATACAGATAATAAATTTGAGCGCCGTTGGATGAAAATCCGCTTCGCCCAAGATATAACATTTCAACCAAAGGTACGGACAGGACAGAAGATCCATTATACACCTGAGGGATTAACTCGTAAAATACAATCCGCATTGGAACTGAATTGATCAGTAAGACAGCTAGGTATCTAGACAACTAGATTTATGAAAGTGGTAATAAGTAGTACAAATTGTAAACAAAGTATTATAAAAATGTAAACTAAAGCCAACATAAAAAAGGGGGGGGTAACCTGCGATATTGTCACAAAGAGCATGAGTTAATAGGAATTTAATAGTAATTTAAAAGTAAGTTCGTGAGGCAACACTAGCAAAAGGACCTTGAAGGCGAGTCTTTGGAGGAAAGATTAGCTTGACTCTAATCAGATCCGTTGAGTTCTTAAAGGGAAAAGAGAGGACCAAAAAGTTTAGGGTGAAATGACTGTATCCCTTTAGAGATAGGAGAGTTTTGTAGTAGACGAAAGGGGTATGCAAGGATTCGTGTGGGTCTGAGAGACTTGAGGTGGCCAGGAAGGCTCCCCATCTTAGGAAGAAACAACGGTTCGAGGCCAAAAGGTTGAAGTCTGTCGTAACTTTTTCCTTGTGGAGATGCAGGAATAGTTCTTGTTTGACCAATGATATTGTTGGAGAGGAAGATGAAGTCCAATTTTTCAGGATTGCTCTCCTTGCCGCAAAAAGGGTAATGGGGATCCACTCCTTATGTTGAGGGCCAACATTGGAGGACCAAGTTAGAAGTTGCTTGTCCCAATAACTAAAGAATAGAAGCATGGGGTCTTGAGGGAGTTGTAGTAGGGTGACTCCCTTGATGAAAGAAATGATTTGCTGCCAGAAGAAGGAAATAAAAGAACATGACAAGAAACGATGGGTTAAAGTGTGTTTAGGCTTTTTGCAGAGTGGACATAATGAAGAAGCAGCCTGGGGGTTATTTTTGTCCTTAAGAAAGGGTATGTAAGCCCGGTGTAGTATTTTCATCTGAGTTTCTCTCCAGTGTTCACATGGTATCAATTTGAGAACTTTGTTGTACCCCTGTAGGAGTTTGTCGGTTAGCTCTGGATCTGGAAAGTCCTTTCCCCAGTGCACAACGGAGGAAGAAGCTATGGGCGGTGTGATCTTGCGAAGTAGAGGTTTATATATGCCAGAAATGGTATTAGATCCAATGAGTAGCACATTATCCGTGACAGAAGCTTTGAATCTTTTGCATCCTTCCCTACAAGAGGCGCGGATAAAGTTGACACATTGCCAATAGTAGAATAAGTGGGAGTTAGGCAGAGCAAATTTGTGGGCTATGGCTGGAAAGGCTAATGGTTGACCAGTATCCAATTCACAGAGGGAGGAAAAGTTATTGAGGCAGTTCCTTGCCCAGGTAGTATAGATGTGGAGATCCAATCCCGGGGAGAAACTAGGGTTTCCTTGAATAGGCGAGTGTCTGGATAGGAAAGGGGATAATTTTTCACTCTTCCGCATTTCTCTCCAAGCCAAGACAGTGTCACGTAGGAGGAGGTTGTGTCATAAGTCCAGGCGAATAGATTTCCACTGGCAATGTAGCAGGGCCACCAGGGAGTAGGGATGAGCCATTGCTGATTCAAGAAGATAATTAGAGTATCGAGATGTCTGTTGTATCCAATCAATGCCTATCCTTAGTAAACAAGCAAGGTTATACATCCTAATATTTGTAAAAAAGTAAGGGAGATAATGGGCAGCCTTGCCTCGTTGCTTTAAATAGGCGGAATTCTTCAGATAAGAGCTCCGCCACTACCAGTCTGGAGCAGAATACATAGATTTGATAAGGTGATGGAAGGGATCCGATAGGCCCATTTTCGAGAGAACCAGAGAAAGCCAGTCAAAGCTGACGTTGTCAAAAGCTTTTTCCACGTCTAGAGTGATAATGGCAAAATCCCCCCCTTTGTGTTGTAGTGCATGGTCTAATACTATCAATACCTTGCGAATGTTAAGTGACGCCGTTCTCCCTTTTAACAAAACCCGACTGCACCGGATGGATTAAGAAGGGAATGATAGTGGCAAGTCTGGTGGCAATTATTTTGGACAGTAACTTGACATCCAGGTTCAAAAGGGAAATGGGTCTATAGGAACCCGGGTTCCCTTTTTTCGAAAGTAGTTTCACGATGGCTTGGTTACCGGAGGGTAGGTATCGCCCACCTTTCCAGATGTGATTATATACATCCAGGAGGATGGGTTCGAAGGTCTCATGGAGGGTCTTGTAAAACTCCCCAGTGAGGCTGTCAGGGCCTGGGGCCTTGCCAAGGGCAGTGTGGTGTATGGCATTGGAAATCTCTGACGTAGAAATGGGTGCATTAAGGATCTGTAGTTGGGAAGAAGTGACCGATGGTAGTTTAATGTTATCAAGGAATTCTTTAGCTAGACCGAAGTCTATGGAGTTTGGCGAGTATAGGGAGGAGTAGAAGGAATGCATGATTTTATTAACTTCTAATGGTGTCTTTTTGATGGAGCCGGATGTATCACGGAGAGCTGTGATGTGTAGGCTTGTGTGGACCTTTGCAAAGTCTAGCCAAGAGTTTGCCCGATTTATTGCCAAACTTGTAAAGGTGTGCGTCAGCATTAGCCCGTTTAGTGAAATTCCATAATATCCGTCCATGTGTCAAAATAATTTTTGGCTGTACGCCAGGCGTCTCTGTTCTCGGGTGAGTCCTGAGAGGCCAGGGTTTGTTGTGCTCGATTGAGGTGGGAACTGGCTGTCTTGTAACTGGATAGGGAATGTTTCTTGTGTGAGGTAGCATATGATATGATTCGTCCCCTTAGGTAAGCTTTCCCTGTGCCCCAGTAGAGATTATGGTCAGCTGCATGGGAGGAGTTGGCGTCGGCAAACTCCCTCCATGCCCCCTCCATGTAAGTCTGAAAATCTGTGTTTTTGTAAAGATAGGATGGGAAGCGCCATAGACGGGCGTTGGACTTAGATGTCATGTCATTAAAGGATTTTGAGATTGGAGCATGGTCTGATATAACTATGTCATGTATCTCGGTCTCAGAAATCAGAGGGATCACGTTGTCAGTGCCAAATAAGAAGTCAATTCTAGTAAACACCTTATGTGGAAAGGAGTAGAAGGTGTATTCTCTGTCCAGTGGATGATTGAGTCGCCACAAGTCAGTGAAACGAAGGGAGTCCATGGTAGAGGCCAGAGGAGTATGGTCTGAGCCTGATACTATCTTCAGAGAATTTTTGGGGTAGGATCTGTCTTTTGAGGAATTTAGAATGGAATTAAAGTCCCCTCCGACAACGTGTGGTGTAAGAGGGTGGAGTAGGAGTCTGGAGGAGAGGTCACCCAAGAACTGTTTCCCAGGGCTGTTGGGTGCATAGACATTTGAAATCACAAGATCCCTGTCGCCTAATTGGACATGTATAGAGAGGAATCTCCCCTGGTCATCAGCGTTGGTGGAAAGAACTGTGCATGAAAGACATTTGTGAATCAGTATGATAACCCCTGCTTTGCAGCCCACCGTGTCAGAACCTAGTACTGAACCCACCCATAGTTTATGCATGTGGTGATAGTCTGAGTGAGACAGATGGGTTTCCTGAAGTAGAGCTATATTGGTTTTAAGTCTTTTAAGGTGTCTTAGGACCTAAAGCCTCTTAATAGGGGATCTCAATCCCTTTTCATTCCAGGAGACAATTCTCATGGGGGGGGTGTATAGTTTTGGGAGATGTGCAGGTTTTAGTATCCTATACGCATAAGTTGAACATTGGGAGGCCAATACTTGAGGGGATGGGAGAGCATGTTGCCCAGTTGAATTATTGATTGTTTGTAGAGTGTGCAGGTAATAAAAGGTGGGGGGAGTGGATAAAACACGGGTCATGAAAAAGTGGGGAAGGGTAACAAACATGAAAATAATCAAAACAACATAGCATACATAGGACTTCGCTTTTTTATGCATGGGAAATCAGTAAGAGCCAGCTCCCTACCACCGGACCTACCAAAGGTGTGCCCGTTTGCCCCACAGGTACGAAAGTGCAGTGTGGTGAGCATATACTGCCAGGTGAAGGTGCTCTCAGTGCTATAACAGAGATCCATGACGGAAATTTACGGAGCAAGGTTAAGTGTATAGCAACAGGCAATTCAATAAACAATATAGTTGAACATGTTACTTAGAGGGTGCGATAGTGGGCAGCAAGTGCTATCAGAATTTAAGTCTACCTTAAAGTTACCAGGATGGAAAACCACGGAGTAGCAAGATCATGGCGTCAGTGAGCAGTATGGCAGTCTTTTGGTCCTGAGGGTTTGAGACGCTTGGGAGAGTCCTTACATGGGCTGCGTTGCTCCAGGGGTCTGGGGAGCGAAGTCGCCTTGGCTTGATAGGAGGGATGCGCATCTTGGTGCAGAGAACGCAGGAACTTATCTGCTTCCGACGGATCCTGGAAACCCAGTTGGGCTCCGTTTGGCGCCTTGACCCAAAGGGTGGCTGGGAAAGCCAGAGTAAATTTCACCTGTTTTTGGTGGAGTGCCGAGCAGATATGCTGGAATGCTTTTCTTCTCTTGGAGACATCGATCGAGTAATCGGCGAACATCAGAATTTTTACGCCATCTATTTGAAGACATCTATTTTGCCGGTACTTCTGCAGGATGGCTGCTTTATCAGCATAATTTAAGTACTTGGTGATGATCGTACGAGGTGTGGATCGATCGGAAGTGTATACCCCATACGATGGGCACGTTCGATCGTGCAAGGACTGGCTAGACCTAAGGCTTCGGGAATGCGACAAGAACAGAATTCTGCAATAGCTGAGGATTGAAGCGATTCTGGTACGCTGACAAATCGCAGGTTGCTTCTTCAGGATCTGTTCTCTAAATCTTCTAATTTTTGAAGGACATATTGATTAGTCTTGTCCTGGGTAGGGTTGAGCGGACACCTGGATGTTCGGGTTCTACGGGTTCGGCCGAACTTCGGAAACATGACCCGAACTTGACCCCGAACCCGAACCCCATTGAAGTCAATGGGGACCCTAAATTTTGAGGACTAATGGCTCTAAAATAGTAATGGAAAGAGCTAGAGGGCTGCAAATGGCAGCAAAATGTCGTTAAGAAAGAGCATGGCAAGTGCTCTGCAAACAAATGTGGATAGGGAAATAATAACTTAAAATAACATAAAATATTTTTGGCAGAAAACGCACCAAAAACCTTTTTTTGCCCCTAAATTATTACTTTTTTTGAAGAGCAGAATAGGAGAACAGTAACTAAAGTGTGTATCTCACACGTACAGATATGCAGAAAATGCACCAAAATACATTTTTATGGCAGAAAATGCACCAAAAACATTTTTTTTTTCCCTAAATAATTATTTTTTTGAAGATCAGAATAGGAGAACACTATCTAAAGTGTCTATCTGACACGTACAGATATGCAGAAAATGCGCCAAAATAATTTTTTATGGCAGAAAACACACCAAAAAAATGTTTTGCCCTAAATTATTATTTTTTGAATAGCAGAATAGGAGAACAGTATCTAAAGGGTGTATCCCACAGTAACCTATGCAGTAGGGATGAGCTTCGAGTTCGAGTCGAACTCATGTTCGACTCGAACATTGCCTGTTCGCCCGTTCGCCGAACAGCGAACAAATTGGGGTGTTCGCGGCAAATTCGAAAAATCTATGGGAGAAATCTAAAGTGCTAATTATAAAGGCTGATATGCAAGTTATTGTCCTAAAAAGTGTTTGGGGACCCGGGTCCTGCCCCAGGGGACATGTATCAATGCAAAAAGAAGTTTTAAAAACGGCCGTTTTTTCGGGAGCAGTGATTTTAATAATGCTTAAAATGAAAAAATAAAAATGAAATATTCCTTTAAATTTCGTACCTGGGGGGTGTGTATGATATGCATGTAAAGTGGCGCATGTTTCCCGTGCTTAGAACTGTCCCTGCAAAAAGTGTAATTTTTGAAAGAAAAAAATGCATTTAAAACTGACTCGCGGCTATTAATGAATTGTCGGCTCCCGGCAATACATACAAAAGTCATTGATAAAAAAAAAAAAAAAAAGCGTGGGGGTTCCCCAGAATTCAATTACCAGGCCCTTCAGGTCTGGAATGGATATTAAGGGGAACCCCGCCGCAAATAAAAAAAAATTGACGTGGGGTTCCCCCAAATATCCATTCCAGGCCCTTCAGATCTGGCATGGATTTTAAGGGGAACTCCACCCCAAATTAAAAAAAAAATGGCGTGGAGTCCCCCTAAAAATCCATACCAGACCCCTTATCCGAGCATGCAACCTGGCCGGCCGCAGGGGAAAAGGGGGGGACGAGAGAGCGGCCCCCCCTCCCTCCTGAACCGTACCAAGCCACATGCCCTCAACATGGGGAGGATGTCCCCATGTTGATGGGGACAAGGGCCTCATCCCCACAACCCTTGCCCGGTGGTTGTGGGGGTCTGCGGGCGGGGGGCTTATCGGTATCTGGAAGACCCCTTTAACAAAGAGGACCCCCAGATCCCGCCCCCCCCCTATGTGAATTGGTAAGGGGTACATTGTACCCCTACCATTTCACGAAGAAAGCGTAAAAAAATGTTTAAAAAAACACACAAACACGTTGAAAAAGTCCTTTATTAAAAAAAAAAAACATTCCAGCGGTGAAATCCAGTGTCCCGCGGCGATCCCGATGTCCAGCGCTGTCCGTCATTGGTTGTGCCTGAGCGGACCTGATGGGGAACTCCCTCTCAGTATTTTAAATGTATAGACCCGCCCCTTCTAAAGTTCCCCATCAGGTCCGCTCAGCGGACCAGATGCGGAACATGAGAAGGGGCGGGTCTATACATGTATTACCAAAGTGAGAGCAGTTCCCCATCAGGTCCGCCTCCTCGGTATGTCGGACCCGCCTACGTCATTGGCTTGAGCGGGGAACTTCCTTCACTGTGTAAATTTAAATTTACATAGTGAAGGAAGTTCCCCGCTCAAGCCAATGACGTAGGCGGGTCATCGCTCTCTCGTCCCCCCCCTTTTCCCCTGCGGCCGGCCAGGTTGCATGCTCGGATAAGGGGTCTGGTATGGATTTTTAGGGGGACTCCACGCCATTTTTTTTTTAAACTTGGGGTGGAGTTCCCCTTAAAATCCATGCCAGATCTGAAGGGCCTGGTAATTGAATTCTGGGGAACCCCCACGCTTTTTTTTTTTTTTTTTTCTCAATGACTTTTGTATGTATTGCCGGGAGCCGACAATTCATTAATAGCCGCGAGTCAGTTTTAAATGCATTTTTTTTCTTTCAAAAATGACATTTTTTGCAGGGACAGTTCTAAGCACGGGAAACATGCGCCACTTTACATGCATATCATACACACCCCCCCAGGTACGAAATTTAAAGGAATATTTCACTTTTATTTTTTCATTTTAAGCATTATTAAAATCACTGCTCCCGAAAAAACTGCCGTTTTTAAAACTTCTTTTTGCATTGATACATGTCCCCTGGGGCAGGACCCAGGTCCCCAAACACTTTTTAGGACAATAACTTGCATATTAGCCTTTATAATTAACACTTTAGATTTCGAACGTTCGAGTCCATTGTATTTAATAGGGTTCTAAAGTTTACACGAACATTTTGTCTGTTCGCAGGTTCTGGTGCGAACCGAACAGGGGGGTGTTCGGCTCATCCCTGCTATGCAGTGCTGGTGCACTGAGCTTGCATAAAATGCCTGCCGAAGCCAACCTAACAGACGGATAAAAGTTATCTTTTCTATGGCACTGGGCTCAGGGCAGGATAAAAAGATTGTGCACTGCACCCACACAACAAAAGCAAGGTAGATCGCTGAGTAATTTGATTTCTGAATCAGGTCAGGACTCCTATCTAATTCTCTCCCTCAAAGCAGCAGCAGCAATCTTTCCCTACACTAACTGAAGCAGAGTGACATGCTGTGCTATGTGCCTCTAGCTTATATAGAGGCTGGGTCACATGCTGCACTGGCCAATCACAGCCATGCCATTAGTAGGCTTCTAAGGGTACACAAGTTAAACAAATGTTGATTGGCTGCCCTGCAGCTTTTTAAAATACGCCATTACATTGCCGAACACCGAACCCGAATCCGAACATACAGTAAATTGTTCGGGTCCGGGTACCAAAAACCCAAAAGTCCGGTACGAACCCGAACTTTGCAGTTCGGGTTCGCTCAACCCTAGTCCTGGGCTTCCTCAGTTGCCTGAGCCTTGTAAAGTTCTTCTTTCAAGCTTGCAATTTTTTCCTCTGCTTCATTGAGCCCAGAGATAGTGGGAGCAAGGATCGCTGCTACAGCCTGTGCGATCCACTTGCCTCCCGCAGTTGCGACGGAGGGGGCTGGCTGCCACTCACCTCCATGCTGGGCGCGTCTTCTGCACTGGTGGACAAGGCCGCATCCCCGGCCTTAATTTGGCGCTAAGCCGCCGCGGATCGCCGGCCGTTTTTTTCCACATGGACATGGATCCCGGTGGCAAGGGGAAGGTGTGCGGGCGGTGTGCTGTTATTGGTGGGTGGTGGGGCCAATTTTACAGGCAGATGTAAGGACCGGGACGCGGGAGCTGTGGAGGTTTACTGCTCCACCATGAGGTGCCGGAACCAAAAGTCCAAAAGTGCTAATTTTAAAGGTTAATATGCAAGTTATTGTCATTAAAAGTGTTTGGGGACCCGGGTCCTGCCCCAGGGGACATGTATCAATGCAAAAAAAGTTTTAAAAACTGAGGTTTTTTCGGGAGCAGTGATTTTAATAATGCTTAAAGTGAAACAATAAAAGTGAAATATTCCTTTAAATTTTGTACCTGGGGGGTGTCTAAAGTATGCCTGTAAAGTCAAGCATGTTTCCCGTGTTTAGAATTGTCCCTGCACAAAATGTCATTTCTGAAGGAAAAAAAGTCATTTAAAACCACTCGCGGCTATAATGAATTGTCGGCTCCCCGGCAATACAGATCAAAGTCTTTGAAAAAAATGGCAGGGGTCCCCCCCACAGTCCATTACCAGGCCCTTTGGTTCTGGTATGAATATTAAGGGGAACCCCAGACCAAAAAAAAACATGGGGGTCCCCTCAAATTCCATATCAGGCCCTTCAGGTTTGGTATGGATATTAAGGGGAACCCCGCACCAAGTTAAAAAAAAAATGGCGTGGGGTCCCCCCAAAAATCCATACCAGACCCTTCAGGTCTGGTATGGATTTTAAGGGGAACCCCGCACCAAAATAAAAAAATGGCTTGGGGCCCCCCAAAAATCCATACCAGACCCTTATCCGAGCACGCAACCTGGCAGGCCACAGGAAAAGAGGGGGGAACAAGAGAGCACCACCCCTCTCCTGAACCATACCAGGCCACATGCCCTCAACATGGGGAGGATGTCCCCATGTTGATGAGGACAAGGGCCTCATCCCCACAACCCTTGCCCGGTGGTTGTAGGGGGCTTATCGAAGGGGAACAAAGGGGAACTCCAGATCCCGCCCCCCTGTGTGAATTGGTAACGGGGTACATTGTACCCCCACCATTTCACAAAGAAAGTGTAAAAATTTGTAAAAAACACACAGACACAGTTGGTCAAGTCCTTTGTTTAAAAAGAAAAAATAAAATAAAATAAATTCCAGCGATGTAATCCCGTCGATGTCCAACGATGATCCATTCTCCAGCGAAGCTGCAGTCTCCCCTCTCCAGCAGGAATGAAACCCCCATGACGCGTAAGAGGGGGCGGGGTCACCCGTCGTTATCATAGGGAACCCCTGGGTTTTTTAAAATTTGGTATTTGGGGGGACCCCCACTTTTTGTTTCGGGGTTCCCCTTAATATTCATACCAGACACAAAGGGCCTGGTAATGGACAATTCTAAACACGGGAAACATGCATGACTTTACAGGCATACTTTAGACACCCCCCAGGTATGAAATTTAAAGGAATATTTCACTTTTATTGTTTCACTTTAAGCATTATTAAAATCACTGCTCCCGAAAAAAAGGCAGTTTTAAAAACTTTTTTTTTGCATTGATACATGTCCCCTGGGGCAGGACCCAAGTCCCCGAACACTTTTTATGACAATAACGTGCATATTAACCTTTAAAATTAGCACTTTTGATTTCTCCCATAGACTTTTAACGATGTTCTGCGGCTTTTCGAATTTGCCGCAAACCCCCCAAATTGTTCGCTGTTCGCCGAAGGGGCGAACAGCCAATGTTCGAGTCGAACTCATGTTTGAATTTAAGCATTTAAATTAATTCTACAAAGTCCTAACTTCTACTTCAACCCATTTTTATCTGCCTTGCAAATCTTGCACAAATTGTAATGATTATGCTCTCACCGCAAATACTCTGACTGGTTAATCTACAGGCTAAGTAGTTGTAATTCTGTTTACCAAAGCCCCCTTCACTTGTAAGGATGCAATCAACGCAAACTCATGTCAGCTTCTCATGAACGTCAACCCAGCAAACTCTGTAGCTGAGGACAGTTAAACCCGTCATAAATATTCACAGTGAAATCTTTGATTGGAAATTCACAGCTTCCCTGACTTGTCAGCTATTATCTGCTAAGCATCCAGTGTGCCATATAGAAATTGAAAGATTTTCAGGGAGCCTCAGGTGAAGGTTACTTAATTTGCTAAAGGAGAAGCTTTTAGTTTGCAAGAATGTCACTTTCAAGCACAGCACGGGAACAAAGCATCCTGTACACTTTACAGAATGCAAAATGTGATTCATGGGCAGGTGGAAATAGGCTTCTGTTTGCGGTTTTATAGGGGTCACTGAAGAATACACCGGCAATGCCGAGTCACTGATAACAATCTGATGTGTTTTACCAGGACTCAGAGATAATGCGCTGCTTCTGTATTCAATGAATAGTTTATTTTTATGTTATTACCTGTTAACTCTTGAAAGTAATGTCGGGTACTGTTATTGCTCATAGTGTATACATCACCTACTGTATATTTCCTAAACAGAAACAATGTTATTTAAAGCATAATTAAATAAAAAAAAGACACATATGTTTCAAGTTTTACTTTTCAATTGTTTGATCCTATTTCTTTAAAATTCTGTGTACATTTAGTCTCTATATATACCGTAGTATCGTTCCAGAGAACCCCATCTGCTTCTATTTCCTTTATGTCTGTATCTACAATTTTGCTCTTTTGATATCTTCTTTTGTAGTCACACATTCAAATGCAGTGAGAGGAGAAAGTGTAAGTGAGGAGACAAGTGAAACAACACATCCCCAGCAAATCGAGCCCAACTGTTGGGCAGACTGCATAAGCAAAACCTACACATGCAGCATCCAGCACCCTACCTGGAACATACACATCCAAAGGGTGCCATATGATGTGTTCTTTTACTTTTGCAATAAGCAGGAAGTTGATGTATCACTCTTCCTGCTGGCTGTTAAAAAAAAAACAGCAGCTGTAGTTATCGGGTGAATTGAAGATATGCACATAAAAGGATATTTCAAAATATATTCAATATACTATTACAGTATTTTGAGTCAGAGATTAATGCTCATTTTAATACTAAATGTCATTAATGTGACTTTAGTACTTCTTTATTTTCTGAAAGATCATTTTAGTTATTTCTATATTGTAACATAGAATGACCCAGTTTACAACCTTCTGTAAACAGGAAACATACCCTCCTCCCACTTTCCATTGTTCAATATATTTTCTGGTGGGCTGAAATCCATTTAGCAAGGTATAATAGCGCTCACAGAGCTTGTGTCTAAACACATGAAGAGTTGTAATGACAGATTTCCTCAGTAGGTACCACTGCAGTTTAGATCAGTAATTGCAGTTGCCTTTATCACAATCACTCTGAAGGCAACCTAGACAGGAGCTTAGGCACCACTAGATGTCCAGGGGGCTCAGCTATAACTTTCATGCAAATCCAGTAACCCAACAGATAGCACAGTTCAACAAAGCTGTACACCTTCTGCTGTTTAATAATGGAGGACATACTCGTAAGCCAGTTTGTGTCTGATGGTGCCATACCACTAGCGTTGCTAGCCAGGTGCGGGGGGGGCGGGCCGCACCCGGGTGACACCCACCAGAGGGGTGACACCCGTGGGTAGCGCAGCGGCACCACACTGACATCGCCCGCCTGCCCGCTGCCCTGTGCCTTAGGCTCACGCTTCGGCTGTGTCCCTCAGCGGAGCGGAAGGAAGCCGCCGCCCCCTCTGCCTCCTCTCTGTTTACATCCACAGAGGAGGAGGAGGAGCCCGCCCTCAAGAGACACACCGCTGTGTGTAACTGCCGCTCTGTTCTGAGGTCTGTAAGGTAAGGGGGGAATCTTTACTGATGGGGGAGGGGGTGTCTGTACTGCTGGGGTCTGCACAAGGGGAAGCTTGCACCAGGGGGGGGGCTGTAACTGAGGGGGTGTCTGTACTGAGGGGGGTCTGGTACTGAGGGGGGTGTCTGTACTGAGGGGGTGTCTGTACTGAGGGGGGTGTCTGTACTGAGGGGGGGTCTGTACTGAGGGGGGGGTCTGTACTGAGGGGGTGTCTGTACTGAGGGGGGGTCTGTAACTGAGGGGGGTCTGTTACTGAGGGGGGTCTGTTACTGAGGGAGGTGTCTGTAACTGAGGGGGGTGTCTGTAACTGAGGGGGGTGTCTGTAACTGAGGGGGTGTCTGTAACTGAGGGGGTCTGCACTGAGGTGGGGGTGTCTGTACTGATGGAGCGGTCTGTAATGAGGGGGAGGTTCATACTGAGGGAGGTGGGTCTATATTGATGGCGGGGAGTCTGTACTTAGTGGAGCGGGTTTGTACTGAGGGAGGGGATCTATACTGTGGGAGTGAGGTCTGTAGTTAGTGGAGGGGGGTCTGTACTGAGGGGGGACTATAGTTGTTGGGGGGTGACACCATTTTTTTTCGCACCGGGTGACACCAACCCTAGTGACGCCACTGTGCCATACCAGTAACATTGCAAATGGGTCTCAATTAAAGATCAAAGGATTGGGGGGGGGGGTCAGTGGCAAAGATGCTACCTTTCCTAGGACCTTATTCTGCCTTTAATCTTGTGTGAACTAAAACCTGGAGTTGTAGGCTGTTAGGGGACCATTCTGTGTTACTGAAAAAAGAGTAAAGATAAACAGATTGATTTATGAATCACATGGATTTTTCCAATCTCATGTAAGGCAGATATCAATAGGTGCATGCAGGTAAGGAAAAAATCTACAAAAATTAGAAAAATTCAGCAGGTTTATCTGACTTATATTTGCTCATCTCAACTGGCCCATTCACACTGATGCCTTGTACAGACGCTCGGAATTTCTGTCGGAATAAACTCCAACGGGTTTTTCCAACAGAATTCCGACGGAATTCCGCTCAAGCTGTCTTGTATACACACGGTCACACTAAAATCTGACCGTCAAGAACACAGTGACGTAAAACACTACGACGAGCCAGGAAAATGAAGTTCTATGCTTTCGAGCATGCGTGGAATTGTTTCCGAGCATCGAGCATGCGTGTTTTTTAGTCCATCGGAATTGCTTCCAGACGAATGGAAATTCCGATAGAAATTTTTTTCATCGGAAAAATTAAGAACATGTTCTCTATCTAATTCCGTCTGATTTTCCGACGGAAAAAGTCTGATGGGGCATACACACGGTCAGAATATCCGATGAAAAAATTCCGTCTGACTTTTTCCATCGGAAATACCGAGCATGTGTACGTGGCATTAGGCTATGTTCACACTGATCCGATACATAAGTCGCACGCACGACTTCTGATCTGACTTTGCCCTGCGACTTCAGGTCTAACTTCCATGCGACTTCAATTAACAAAATCCGATTTTTATCCGACTTTGAGATGATTGTGACTTGTACTTTGACCAATTAAAACAATTCCTCTGGTATGGATGAAACCTGACGCCAAATTTCTAAAAATACTAAGCTCATCGCATAGTATGTAAAAACAGGGGGCTTATTTAAGCTAAAATATGCACTTACAACAGAGATAATAATATTAGGCAGTAGAGAGAGGATGATCCAACATGGAAATCACTAACAAATCTGGATGCTCATCATGTCACAGCTCCCGTCTCCTTCCAGTGCATTTCCCCTTAACAGGCTACGTCTGGGAATTTAGGATGAAGTGCATATTTTAGCTTAAATAAGCCCCCTGTTTTTACATACTATGCGATGAGCCTTCTTTATGTGTTCCTTTATCCTGCACACACACCTGAGTGAAGCTTATTGATCATCCTGAGTAAGGTAAGCTGTGCTGGGACACTGTGGAGTACACTTTCAGAGTCAAGAGTGAGCGGTGTGGGGACACTGAGCTGGGAACTGTCGGATCCATCCATCCATCTTGGAGGTCAGTAGATACACAGAGGATGTGGCCAGGCATCAGACAATTACTTACCTCATGCGTTTGATGATCTCTTATAATCTAGAGATCATCGGGAGTTGGTAAGAGGTCAATTTAATTCTCATTTGGATTGTTACACGTTATTATCACTGGGAACGGTGGATAGCACATCCAGTTGGTGGAATAGCAATGGAAACATTTTGATACACATGGACACCTGTTTATTGAACTCTTTATTTATCACTAGTTGATACACTGCGTTTGTTAGAATTTTTTGATTGCTTTGTTTTATGAGATAGCGCAACCTTTTTTATTTTCACTTTTTTTTTCCATTATCTCTTGTATCCAAGGAATGGAAAAAGTGCAGGAGTCTACACTTATAATTAGAGCAAGATTTTCACACATATTTCTAAGAAATGGACAGTGATTGCATGTGGGGCATGAAGGATAGATCAGAGTTCAGGATTACACCTATAACCTTGGCATGGGGGATGGGCTGATAGTTGTGCCATCGATCTTGACAGAGAGATAAGGGGCAGAGGCATGTGGGGGAGGAAATAATATGAACTCAATTTTGGATAGACTGAGTTTGAAGAAGTGGTGTGACATCCAGGCTGATATGTCTGTTAGTAAATTAGTTATACGTGAGGAGACTGAAGGAGTGGGTTGGGGAGTAGAGAGATAAATTTGGGTGTCGTCGGCATAGAGATGGCATTGGAAGCCATAGGAGGCTATCAGCTGACCCAGGGAGGAAGTGTAGATCGAGAATAGGAGAGGTCCAAGAACAAAATCTTGGGAGACTCAACAGAGAAAGGAAGAGGAGATGAGGAAGTAGAATGGTAAGTAATGCTAAAGATGCGGTTGGATAAATAGGAAGAGAACCAGTGAAGTGTACAGTCACGGAGACCAAAGGCATGGAGTGTCCATTGGTTTTGGCTATTAGTAGATCGTTTGTTAGTTTTAGGAGGGCAGTTTCTGTGGAGTGTTGAGGGCGAAATCCAGACTGAAGGGGATCAAGAAGGTTATTTTTGGTGAGGTGGTCGCTAAGCCGGTTGTAGACCAGACGTTCATGGAGTTTGGATAAAAAAGGGAGCAAAGAGATGGGGCGCAGGTTGTTAAGATTGGTGGAGTCTAGTGAGGGAATTTCAAGTATGGGGGTGACTAATGCATGTTTTAGAGAGTTGGGGAAGATGCCAGAAGAGAGGGAGAGATTGAAGATGTAAGTTAGAGAGTGTAGAATAGAGTCAATTAGCTGGACGTTAGCAAGAAGTTTAGCAACCTCATTTATAGTGGTGGGGTTAAATGAGGGAAGTAATGATTGTACCTTTGAGCATGGAGTGTTAAATGGAGAAAGTATCTGTACACCGGAAATCTCCTCACAAATTGCATAAATATTATTTTTGAAGTGTTTGGCAATATCCTGGGCAGTGAGTGAGTTAGTTGGTGTGGGCAGTGGAAGACATAGAAGAGAGTTGAACGTAGAGTAGAGTTGATGGGGACAGAATGATAAGTTGTTAATGAGAGTGATAAAATAGGCCTGCTTGGCAGTGAGGAGGCAGGCATCGTATTTTTGGAGGGCAGACTTATTTTGGTTGAAATCTTTCTGAGACTAATGCCGCGTACACACAATAGTTTTTAATGTCATTTTTAAAAACAACATTTTTCTCGACGTTATTTTTCTTGTTTCCTCTCAACCCTGTCTTGCGTACACACGATCATGAAAAAAACCGCTTGAGCAAAGCGCAGTGACGTACAACACGTACGACGGCACTATAAAGGGGAAGTTCCGTTCTAATGGCGCCACCCTTTGGGACGCTTTTGCTAATTTTGTGTTACCGCGTGTTAGTAAAAGTTTGGTGAGAGACGATTCGCGCTTTTCAGTCTTCGTGCTTTGAAGATCGTTTTGTGAAGTTAATTTTGTGCTTGTGGGTTCGTATCTGTCTTTCAGTGCTTGTAGTCAGTTCGTATCTGTTTATTCAGTGCGTTCTTGTCTGCTCATTACTGTTTTTCAGCTCGTTCTTCATAGGCCTTGCTGTTCTTCCGTGCATTCTTTTAGTGCATTCTGAGCAGCCGACCGTTATCTAGCCATGTTGCGGTTACGTACTCGTCTTAGAGTTCATGATGTAGTTGGAGCAGGGGTTCATGCTGTATCCCGACTCCAGGCCATGAACAGGGTGAGGAGGAGTTCATGGACCAAGAATTGGTTGCTCCAGCGGCACCAGTTCTGTCACATGCCTTTGTTGCGGGAGATCAGGGAGAATAATCCTGAGGACTACAGGAATTTTCTCAGGATGTCTGACCCCGTATTTCAGCATCTGTTGGCTTTGGTGTCCCCCTATATTACCAGGCAGGACACCGTTATGCGGGAAGCCATCACTGCTGAGCAGAGGCTCATCGCCACGTTGCGATACCTGGTGACTGGGAGAAGCCTGCAGGACCTCAAGTTCTCAACAGGCATCTCCCCCCAGGCTCTGGGGATCATTATACCAGAGACTTGTTCTGCCATCCTTCAAGTTTTGCAGGAGGACTATATTAAGGTAAGTTTTCTACTTTCAAACACCACATTTTATGTCTTTCTTGCTTAATAATGTTTCTTATTTCTTTCATCAGTCCCTAATTCCCATGATTCTAATATGCTGGGAATGTCCCCTTTCTCCCCATGCATGTTGTGTATTTTTTTTTCTTTGGCCTACATGCATATTTCCCCTAACTAACCTCTCCCGCATGCTATCCTGGGGCCATACCCACCTAGCCTAGTCACTTCCCTTTCTTTAGTTGTCTGCTCCATTGTAGTGCTTTACCCTAAACGCCCCCTAAAGATTGCTTAGGAATGTTACATTTTCTTTCAATTCATCAAAAGTGCTACAGCCTTGATTTGTGAGGTCCCCAACTCATCTTCAACTCCCCCCCCCCATAAAAGATCTTAAATGGCTCATCAGAGGGGTTGTTGGATTTGAGAAGTGACTGTGTATTTTTTTTTATTTCTTTTTATTTATTTATTTTGGCTTTTTTACTGGTTACAAATCATTTAACAATCTTTCTAAGTTTCTCTTGATGTTGTCCAGGAAGGATTTTGTCAAATCTGCTTGCAATGTTTATGTCTGAAAGTATTAATCTTTTTTTTTGTTTAACTCCACAGTTCCCTGTTATGCCACATGAATGGCAAAATGTGGCATCTCAGTTTGCCCAACGATGGAACTTTCCAAACTGTGGAGGGGCCATCGACGGCAAGCATGTTCGGGTCATACCACCACCCCATTCGGGATCCTATTACTACAATTACAAGGAGTTCCACAGCATCGTCATGATGGCAGTGGTGTCGGCCACCTACGAATTTCTTTATGTGGACGTAGGAAAAAATGGACGTATGTCGGATGGCGGAGTCTTTTCTCAGACAGAGTTTGGCCAACGGCTCATATCAGATGATGCCACCAGCGGAGCAGAATGTGGAGGGACTCCCTTTTGTCTTTGTAGCGGATGAGGCGTTTGGCCTGGGTCCCCATTTAATGAGGCCATTTCCTCAACTAACCCTCACCCCTGAGAGGAGGGTGTTTAACTATCGGCTGACCAGAGCCAGAAGGGTGATGGAAAATGCCTTTGGCATCATGGCCAGCCGATTCCGCTTGTTCCTCACCTCCATCCACCTTGCCCCCTATAAATGGAACCATGTGGTCATGACCTGTTGTGTCCTACATAATTTTTTACGGGTCCATTCCCCGAATTATCTTACCTTGAGTGGGCCTGAGGCCTCATTACAGGACAATACCAATTTAGTGGCCCTGGAAGCTGGCCGTCCAGGCTTGGCCCCCCAAACCGGCTGTGATGTTCGGCAGCATTATGTGGAATATTTTGTGGGTGGGGGGGCCATTGATATGCCTGGGGATTATTAATTTTATATTTTTGTTAAATAAAATCTTTCTGCGAAAATGTATTTGTATTGTCTTTTTGTTTTGGTTTCTTTTATGTTTCTCCTAGGTTCTCCTTATTAAATACCCTTCACTGTCAGTGTAAACACAAAACCAAATTTTGTGAACTTTGGGCAACATTTACATAATTAACCCACACATTTTTTTGCTTTAAAATCTTTTTATTGTTTTGTACCTTTTTTTTTTTTTTTTAACAAAACTATTTTAAAATTTTTGAGTGTTCAAAAATAATTTTTGGGGTAAAACGCATGAACAGACATGCTTACAAAACTTACAAAAAAACTTTTCTCTAAATTTCTACATGTAGTATTAATTAAACATTAAACGAAACAAAAACCTGCAAAAACACAGCAAGTTCAAAGTTCTTTTGTGGCCAAAAATTAAACCCGCCCAAGCACAGGCATGATATTTTGTAGCCTTTGCTCCACCCGCTTGGTATTTTGCCTGATCTCTATCAATTCTCCCTTTATTTTTCAAGATCACAACAGCAGACCATTAGGTATTGTATCAGGATCTGTGCACTGTGACTTGTAAACTTTTCGGGGTCTTATACCATAGTATCAAAAAAAGTGACTGAAGTAGATATCCATCCTACAGCCAAAATGAATAAGCACGTACCTTTAAGGAGTAGTTGAGTAATGCATTGAAGCCGCTGCAATAGCGGCAGTCGTGGCGTGTAAAAAACAGGGACGATTTCCAAGCAGTCTCACAATCCCCAGCTCAAGGGGAATGACAGAGTGATATGGCGAAATACCGCCAATTTATACTCATCCCGGCGCGGCTAACGTCTGATGTCATTGCCGTGCGGCGGACGCATTCATAAGGGCGGCACTCAGGCAGCTGAACGCTAATGCCTGACTAAATGAGGCCGGATGATGCTGGAACGGCCATTTTGGGAAATCCCCGGATCCCTTATCATGTACAGGACATGAAAGGGAAAGCGCTGTTGGATAGCGCTATACCAGGGGATTCATGAAAAGACAAAAATAGGTCTAACAAATGGTGCAGAAAACGGCATAGCGTTAAAGATGCCCAAGAGGGTATCCCCTTCAGGGCTGACATGACATAAACTAATGATTAAAGAACATGAAATGACTGCCCATGGCGTCCATACAGGCTCAAAAGGAAGAACTCTGAATCATTGCAGCTGGAGCAAAATCTAATTGAATATAAATAAAATTGAATAATGATTTTCCTAGAAAATATAATTGGGTTGAGAACATCAAAAACCTGACCGCAGAATTGTTTAAATAAAACCAAATTTTATATCATGGCTTAAAACTATTTTCAAGTTAAATTGATTTTGATGCAACAAAAAAATGACCACAACAGTTAGAACCTCATATACAAATTGAGAATGCATACCAATGAAATTTATCAAACATTTGCCATAAATGAATAAACAATATGATAATGGTCTAGGCTACAAGATTTATTGGAACGAACATCATTGCCACACATCATACAAATGTTTTGAAAAAAAAAAAGGGGGGGGGGAAAGGGGCCATTACAAGAAAGGTTTAAAGCTTATGGCATCATTCAAGCCGGGATATTGAAGAGCTTCCAGGTTTGAGATCCATTTTGTTTCACGTTGTAAAATAATTTTATCATAATCCCCCCCGCGGGGATTAGGTGGAACGTGTTCAAGAGCAAAAAAATGCATAACAGAATCATCAAAACCATGAAATAGGCCCATATGTCTACTTATGGGTGTTTCCATTTGCTTCTTTAGAACTAAGGAAACATGGTCCCTTATACGATGGAAAAAGGGGCGTTTGGTTTTACCTATGTAATAGGCTTTACAGGTGCATATCATAATATATACTATGCCTATGCTCTGACAATTGGCCAAAAATTTGGGTTTGTACAGAATGCCATTTGGCAGCATGATGCTCCGAGAGGCATATAAGTATCGACAATACCCACATTTGTGACAGGGTTTTGTTCCTGTATTTTGAAGTGAGGATTTGACATTGGGATTATAGTGACTGTGGACCACCAGATCTCTAAGTGATCTTGATCGTCTAAAAGTGATCTCGGGATGATCCTTTAGATGTTTAGAGACCGAGGGATCCCCAGTCAAGAGATACCAATGCTTTTGAAGAAGATTCCTCATTTGTTGGTGCTGTCCAGAAAATCTGGTTATAAGACGTACACCTTTATTGGATCTTATTCTGGGGGAGCGATGGATTAAAGACAATCGTTCCTGACCTTTTGCCCTTTGGTAGGCCTTTTTGAGGCATTTGCCGCTATAACCTCATCCGGAAAAGCGGGTCCGCAATAGTTTAGCCTCAACCTCAAATGTAGATTCCTCGCTGCAGTTTCTGCGTAAGCGAAGATATTGCCCATACGGTATACTCGCAACTAGAGAGGCTGGATGAGAGCTGCTTGCATGCAGAAGCGCATTTCCAGACGAGGGTTTGCGGTATAAGGTTGTTCCTAATAGGCCTTCAGAATCAACAGTGATTTGGATATCAAGAAATGTTAAACTTTCCTGACTGCTTTCCATGGTAAAATTAAGATTATAATTGTTAGGTGTCAGATTTTTGAAAAACAGGGAAAGGTCCTCTCCATTTCCCGTCCATATGAAAAAAACATCATCTATAAAACGTTGCCATAGCGGTATAGAATCAGCAAATTTCTGCATATGGTCCTGAAAAAATAAATTATGCTCCCACCCCCCCAGGTACAGGTTGGCGTAGCTTGGGGCACATTTCGTCCCCATAGCTACCCCCTGCACCTGGAGGTAGTGGGATTCCAAAAAAAGAAAAATATTGTTGGCCAAAATAAAATGCAGTAGGTCTAAAAAGAACTGATTGTAGGCAGTTGTGACTGAAGTGCCACCGGACAGGAAACCACCCACAACTCCCACACCCTTCTCGTGGGGGATGGAATTATAAAGAGCCTCCACATCCAAAGCCACAAGCCACGCCCCCTTGGGGACCAAAAGGCCATCCAGTGCTCTTAAAAGGTCACTTGTATCCTGCAAATAGGATTCCAAACCCTCTGCAATAGGTCTTAAATAGTCATCCACAAATTGACTGGCTGTTTCCGTAAGACAGCCATTCCCGGATACGATAGGTCGAGCCGGTGGATTATGAAAGTTTTTGTGGATTTTTGGGAGGGCATATAATGTAGGAGTACGTGGAAAAGTGACATTCAAGAACTGCCAAGTGGATTTCTGGATAGTTCCTTGTTGATAAGCTTTGCCTATTAATTGTCGAAACTTTACAGTGGTATAGTTTACATGACTTTCTGGGATTTTACGATACCAATCTCGATTACTTAAGAGTCTAAAGACCATATTTTCATATTGGTCCTTATCCATAACCACTAGGTTACCCCCTTTGTCAGAGGGTTTTATTACCAAATCCTGATTGGATTGTAGAGATGTTATGGCTATGATTTGTGCAGGGGTTAAGTTGGATTTTTTGGCCTGCTTCCACTTAGTTTTTCTTATCTCCGCCGTTACTTGGTTGGTAAAGGCCCAGATACTCGTGTTTCCTTGTAAGGTAGGAAAAGTTTTAGACTTTGGCTTGTAATTATGAGAGGCTAGAGTGGAACATGTGGATAATTCAGTTGTTGACCCACCGAGAACAGAAGAAGGAGTAGACATATGGGAAATCCCCTGTAGATTTTCTGCTTCCATTAGTTCATCCCCATCAATATGTCCCTCATCCCACAGCTCCATAAGTTCCTCAAGAGCTTTTATATCATTAAGAGTCATATTTGTGGGGGGGGGAGAAGGAATGGATTCAGACAAAGACACAGGAGTGGACATTACCGATTTAGATTTATCAAAGATGGTACGATACATAAGTTTGCGGGCAAATAAGTTGACATCTTTAATCATTTCAAAAGAATAGATTTTTTGAATAGGGCAAAAAGTTAAACCTAACTGTAAAACTGAAATCTGGTCTGCAGAAAGGACTGTAGATGACAAATTAATTATTTCAAACCCATCTTCGTTACTTTGGGCAATACTGGCTCTGCGTGTGACATCTTCCTCGATTCGGCTGGTAACTGGGTGAAAATGGGGGCCGGGCGAAAATCCACCTGCGAATTAGCAGTTTGTATAGGGGGTGTATTGGGCATATCACTGCATGATTCGGCATGCAGAGATGCATTGGTAGACAAATTTCTAGCCGTCGTGGCTCTGGTATGGACCTGTATTCGATTTGCATACTTAGGTTGCTTCCCACTAGGGCGTGTGTTAACATTGCCCGTTTTTTGTTGGAGAGAGGTTAATTGAGCAGAGACTGGATTTGAGTCTGCTGCCTGTGAAGAGACAGAAGAGGAGGAGTTATCTGAATCAGTGGGTTCTGGGCAGGATTCCCTAGGTTGGCGTTGTTTCTGATTGCGTTTTTTATTGGGATTTTTTGAAGCCCAGTTGTAAGCTACATTGTTATCATAAGATAACTTGTCCCTAATATACTTTTTTTCTTTAGTTTTGAGAATTTCTTGTACAAATAGTTCCATTTCCCTTGAAGAGCTGTACTCCACACGAGAGGAAACTCTCAAGGCAAATCTTGAACTATATGTACAAGAAATTCTCAAAACTAAAGAAAAAAAGTATATTAGGGACAAGTTATCTTATGATAACAATGTAGCTTACAACTGGGCTTCAAAAAATCCCAATAAAAAACGCAATCAGAAACAATGCAAACCTAGGGAATCCTGCCCAGAACCCACTGATTCAGATAACTCCTCCTCTTCTGTCTCTTCACAGGCAGCAGACTCAAATCCAGTCTCTGCTCAATTAACCTCTCTCCAACAAAAAACGGGCAATGTTAACACACGCCCTAGTGGGAAGCAACCTAAGTATGCAAATCGAATACAGGTCCATACCAGAGCCACAACGGCTAGAAATTTGTCTACCAATGCATCTCTTGCATGCCGAATCATGCAGTGATATGCCCAATACACCCCCTATACAAACTGCTAATTCGCAGGTGGATTTTCGCCCGGCCCCCATTTTCACCCAGTTACCAGCCGAATCGAGGAAGATGTCACACGCAGAGCCAGTATTGCCCAAAGTAACGAAGATGGGTTTGAAATAATTAATTTGTCATCTACAGTCCTTTCTGCAGACCAGATTTCAGTTTTACAGTTAGGTTTAACTTTTTGCCCTATTCAAAAAATCTATTCTTTTGAAATGATTAAAGATGTCAACTTATTTGCCCGCAAACTTATGTATCGTACCATCTTTGATAAATCTAAATCGGTAATGTCCACTCCTGTGTCTTTGTCTGAATCCATTCCTTCGCCCCCCCTCCCACAAATATGACTCTTAATGATATAAAAGCTCTTGAGGAACTTATGGAGCTGTGGGATGAGGGACATATTGATGGGGATGAACTAATGGAAGCAGAAAATCTACAGGGGATTTCCCATATGTCTACTCCTTCTGTTCTCGGTGGGTCAACAACTGAATTATCCACATGTTCCACTCTAGCCTCTCATAATTACAAGCCAAAGTCTAAAACTTTTCCTACCTTACAAGGAAACCCGAGTATCTGGGCCTTTACCAACCAAGTAACGGCAGAGATAAGAAAAACTAAGTGGAAGCAGGCCAAAAAATCCAACTTAACCCCTGCACAAATCATAGCCATAACATCTCTACAATCCAATCAGGATTGGTAATAAAACCCTCTGACAAAGGGGGTAACCTAGTGGTTATGGATAAGGACCAATATGAAAATATGGTCTTTAGACTCTTAAGTAATCGAGATTGGTATCATAAAATCCCAGAAAGTCATGTAAACTATACCACTTGTGACAGCAGGAAGGTAAAGTCACCTGGTTGCATCCAGGGGGGTAGATATATTTCTCCCAGATTCAGGCTTTATGCCGACTTATACAACTAGGGAGTTGATGAAGCCCAGCTGAGGCTAGTGGGCTCATGAATGACTCATACCTCTAGGGAGAGTGCTGGGCGTCGTGAGGCAGGGAGTTGATGAGACCAGCTGAAGCCTGTCAGTTCGTTTAAGGCCTCTATAAAAACTCCCAGATTCATTAGATGTTAGCTCATGCCTGGACCCAGACCTGTGTGGACTGTCTAGGGAGAGTGAACCCCTGTGCGGTGAGGCAAAGCCTGTGTGGCTATTTGTTTGGACTTTTACTAAACCAGGGACTTAGGGACTAGGACAGCACCAGGCTGATCCCAGTTGTTAGTTTAGGAAACCTGCATGTTTAGTCAGAGGTCAAACTGACCAGGATTTATTTTGTTTGTTTCTTTTTGGCTTTGCTGTGTTTTTGTCACTGTACATAGAGAAATAAACCGCACCTTTTGATTTTGAAAACCACAACCTCCGTCTGCTGGCCCTGTTTTTGTGTGGGGAGCCCAACCAGGGGGTCACACACACCCGCTACCGAGTTAACCCCCTCACAGTTGGTGGAGAACCAGTGGCAGTTTTTTTAAGCCAGCATGGAGGAGATACTGAAACAGCTGGCTCTAGCAAATGCCAATCAACAGCAGACAAATGCAGGTTTGCAAAGGAGCCTTGCAGCCCAGCAGCAAGCTCATCAACAAGCCCAGCAGCAATCTGAGGCCCGCTTCATAGACCTGTTACAGAAGCAAGAGCAGAGACTACAACAAATGGAAGCAGTAATGCAGCAACGTCCGCAGACCAGTGAGGAAAGCCGTCCCACTAATACCGCGTCCTTTGGGGTGAGTCGTTTATTGACAAAAATGACTGGAGAGGATGATCCAGAGGTATTTTTGACCACATTTGAAAGGACTGCTGAAAGAGAAAAGTGGCCTGAGGAGCAGTGGGCTGGACTGGTGGCTCCTCTGTTAACTGGTGAATCGCAGAAGGCTTACTATGACCTAGAGCCTGACCAAGCAAAAGACTATGTGATGCTAAAAGCTGAAATATTGGCAAGGCTGGGTGTCACCCTGGCTGTCCGGGCTCAGCGTGTGCATAACTGGACTTTCCAGCTTGGAAAACCCCCCAGGTCTCAAATGTATGATCTCATTCACCTGAGCAGGAAGTGGCTACAGCCAGAGACTTTGTCCGCACCGGAGATTGTGGAACGTGTTGTGATGGATCGTTTCTTGAGAGCTCTTCCTACCGCCATTCAAAAGTGGGTAAGCCACGGAGACCCAGAAACGGCCGGTAAACTTGTGGATCGTGTAGAGAGATACTTGGCTACAGAGAACCTGACGGCCTCTTCCAGAGACTCTCGGACTTTCCACCCTAAGACCAGACCATCCCCAGGGGCGGATAAGAGGATTCCAAGGGGTGAGGGTGGAGAGAGTGAGAGGGTGGGAGCTCTACCCCAAGTTTGGCGAGAACAGCCTGGGAAATCAGCGGCTCAAGAGGCCGCAAGAAGGATCGTTTGCTACCGCTGCCGGCAAGCGGGACATATTGCAGCCAATTGCCCGGTTGTGGAGGAACCCATGCAGTGTGACTTTCTGACGGGCAGACGTCAGTCGCTGTGTGCGACAGTCGCATGCACTGCCATTCGAGGAACTGAGAAACATTTATGCAAAATGTGTGTTAATGGTAGAAATGTTGTGGTATTGTTGGATTCAGGTAGCCTTGTGACCCTGATAAAGGCTGAGTTAGTTAAAACAGAGGTCTCTGGGAATAGCAAGGTAGCTGTTATTTGTGTGCATGGGGACACCCGAGAGTATCCAGTGACTACAGTGTGTTTCGAGACCCCCAAAGGTACCCTCTCTCATCCAGTGGGCTTAGTATCTCAGTTACCGCATGACGCCATTGTGGGAAGGGATTTTCCGAAGTTCTGGGAACTGTGGGATGATCCTGAGCCCCCCACTGGTGCCCCTATGTACCAGGAATGTGATAGCCAGAACTCCTCTGAGAGTGGTGAGGACTCTCCAGAATTTCCCTTGTCAGTATTGGCAGGGGAGACTCAAGAAACTGGAGAGGAGCCCACCTCCTCAGACGAAAACCTACCGTCTGTGGAGTTTTCTGATCTGGAGGTTCACAGGGAAAATTTTGCCACAGAACAGTTAAAAGACCCCGCCCTAATAAAGGCACGGGAAAACGTAGTGGAAATAGATGGCGAGTTAGTGAACCCAGATAATACCTGCACTTACCCATACTTCAGCGTAGAGAAGGACCTACTGTATCGGGTGGCAAAAAGGGCAGAAGAAACCGTTGAGCAGCTGGTGGTGCCCAAACCTTACAGGAAGTTGGTGTTGGAGTTGGCCCATGGGCACATTCTTGGAGGTCATCTGGGGACAGAGAAAACCCGAGAGAGGGTATTACAGAGATTCTATTGGCCTGGGGTGATGAAGGACATAGAAAATTATTGTTCCTCCTGCCCTGTGTGTCAGAGGTCGGCCCCGATGCCACATTTCCGTAGCCCGCTGGTCCCTCTACCCATCATTGAGGTCCCGTTTGAGAGAATCGCAATGGATTTGGTAGGTCCTATAATCAAGTCCGCTAGGGGGCACCAGTACATATTGGTTATAATGGACTATGCCACCCGTTATCCAGAAGCGATCCCTCTCAGAAATACCTCGGCCAAAACCATAGCCAAAGAGCTATCTCTTGTTTTTAGCCGGGTGGGTATTTGTAAAGAACTGCTTACGGACCAAGGTACACCCTTTATGTCCCGGGTTATGAAAGAGCTGTGTAAATTGTTCAAAGTGACGCAATTGCGTACATCTGTGTATCACCCCCAAACCGATGGGCTGGTTGAAAGATTCAACAAAACCCTAAAACAAATGTTGAAGAAAGTGGTGGATAGAGATGGAAAGGATTGGGACTGTCTACTTCCTTATTTGATGTTTGCTATTAGGGAGGTGCCCCAATCCTCTACGGGATTCTCCCCCTTTGAGTTACTGTATGGGAGACACCCAAGAGGGCTGTTGGATATTGCCAAGGAAACTTGGGAAAGTGAGAGTTCTCCCCACAGGAGTGTGATTGAGCATGTCGCCCTGATGCAAGATCGAATTGCACAGGTAATGCCCATCGTGAAGGAACATTTGGCCCAAGCGCAGTTGGCACAGCAGAGAGTGTACAACCGTGGAGCAAAGACCCGTACCTTTTCCCCGGGGGATAGGATATTGGTACTTGTCCCTACGGTTGAAAGTAAATTCCTTGCCAAATGGCAAGGCCCCTACGAGATAATGGAAAAAGTGAGCGAAGTGAATTACAAGGTCAGACAACCAGGAAGGCGAAAGCCCGAACAGATATATCACGTTAATCTGTTGAAAGCCTGGAGGGATAGAGAGTCCCTAGTCGCAGAAACTTGGTCACCAGCTCAAACTGGTTGCGTGATTCCGGAGGTTGGAATAGCAGCCACCTTGTCACAACCCCAACAACAGGAGGTTAAGGAGTTTGTGCTTCGCAACAAGGAGGTGTTCTCTGAGCTGCCGGGACAAACATCTGGGGTAGAGCATGATATTATTACCCCGCCCGGTGAAAGGGTGAAGTTAAAACCCTATCGGATCCCAGAGGCCCGACGGGAGGCAATACGGGAGGAAGTACAGAAAATGCTGAACTTAGGGGTGATAGAGGAGTCCCAAAGTGATTGGTCTAGTCCCATTGTGTTGGTGCCTAAACCGGATGGGAGCTGGCGATTTTGTAACGATTTTCGTCAGTTGAACAAAGTTACAAAATTTGACACCTACCCCATGCCACGTATAGATGAGTTGATCGACCGGCTGGGAACAGCCCGATACATGACGACTCTTGACCTCACAAAAGGGTATTGGCAAATTCCCCTGGCCAAGTCGGCCAAAGAGAAAACCGCATTTGTAACCCCAGACGGGGCGTTCCAATATAAGAGAATGCCGTTCGGGTTACAGAATGCGCCGGCCACATTCCAGCGGAAAATGGACCAGATGCTGAGGCCCCATCGGAAGTATGCTGCGGCTTACCTGGATGACGTAATTGTCCATAGCACAGATTGGGCCTCACATCTGCCAAAAGTGCAAGCAGTCCTGGACTCTGTTCGGGAAGCGGGGTTTACGGCTAACCCCAAGAAGTGTACCATTGGGCAGGAGGAGGCCAAATATCTTGGGTACACCATTGGCAGGGGAGTAATAAAACCCCAACTCAACAAAGTCGAGGCCATCCAGAGTTGGCCACGTCCCAACAGCAAGAAGCAGGTACGAGCCTTTCTGGGAATCGCGGGTTATTATCGGCGCTTCATTCCCCACTTTGCTTCTAAGGCTGTGCCCCTAACCAACCTGACGAAAGGGAAAGGGTCGGTCATGATTAAATGGACCCCCGAGGCTGAGGCAGCATTCCAATTCTTGAAACAAGCCTTATGTAGCCAGCCAGTGTTGTACTCACCCGACTTCTCTAAAGACTTTGTCGTACAAAGTGATGCGTCAGATGTGGGGTTAGGAGCAGTATTGTCCCAGGTCTGGAACGGGGAAGAGCACCCAGTCATTTACCTCAGCAGGAAGTTGAAGTCCCATGAGGTAAATTACGCCACGGTTGAAAAGGAATGTTTAGCGGTGAAGTGGGCTCTAGATTCCCTTCGGTACTATCTGCTAGGTAGGCACTTTGACATGGTTACGGATCACGCTCCGTTAAAGTGGATGGCTCAAAACAAGGAGACAAATAGAAGAGTGAATAGGTGGTTCCTGGCCCTACAGGAATTCAACTTCACAGTAAAGCATCGCCCTGGCGTTCAAATGGGGAATGTGGATGCTTTGTCTCGAGTACATGAATGCCTGATTGCTGGTGTTCCAACCCCAAGGTTAAAACAAGAGGGGGGGGTATGTGACAGCAGGAAGGTAAAGTCACCTGGTTGCATCCAGGGGGGTAGATATATTTCTCCCAGATTCAGGCTTTATGCCGACTTATACAACTAGGGAGTTGATGAAGCCCAGCTGAGGCTAGTGGGCTCATGAATGACTCATACCTCTAGGGAGAGTGCTGGGCGTCGTGAGGCAGGGAGTTGATGAGACCAGCTGAAGCCTGTCAGTTCGTTTAAGGCCTCTATAAAAACTCCCAGATTCATTAGATGTTAGCTCATGCCTGGACCCAGACCTGTGTGGACTGTCTAGGGAGAGTGAACCCCTGTGCGGTGAGGCAAAGCCTGTGTGGCTATTTGTTTGGACTTTTACTAAACCAGGGACTTAGGGACTAGGACAGCACCAGGCTGATCCCAGTTGTTAGTTTAGGAAACCTGCATGTTTAGTCAGAGGTCAAACTGACCAGGATTTATTTTGTTTGTTTCTTTTTGGCTTTGCTGTGTTTTTGTCACTGTACATAGAGAAATAAACCGCACCTTTTGATTTTGAAAACCACAACCTCCATCTGCTGGCCCTGTTTTTGTGTGGGGAGCCCAACCAGGGGGTCACACACACCCGCTACCGAGTTAACCCCCTCACACACTGTAAAGTTTTGACAATTAATAGGCAAAGCTTATCAACAAGGAACTATCCAGAAATCCACTTGGGAGTTCTTGAATGTCACTTTTCCACGTACTCCTACCAGGGCCGGCCCTACCATGGGACCCAGTGGGCCCATGGTCCCAGGCGGCATTTTAAGAGGGGCGGCAGCCATCCCGGCTGTTTCCGAGATCTGCCATGAAAGGCTGCATCTATTGTGTGCAGCCCTTACTGCCTGGAGACAGTTTCACACTGAGCCGATTTTGACACTTGCCAGAGATGTAAAATACCTGAATGCAGAGAGACTAGCTGTCGGTATTGAGTTGATGTCGGGGTGGGTGGGGGAGCTATCAAACACCAGCCAATGGGATGGGGTCTGGGCGGGCCGCTATGTGTGTGTGTATGTAGCCCCGCCCCCTTTCTTAAACAGGACAATCATTGGCTGGTGCTCGATAGCTGCTGGGTCCCGCCCACCCCACATTACCGCTGGATTTTGAAAGCTGGTCTCTCTCTGCACTGCCTATGCTGACACTGAATTCCATGTTACACCAGGCAGAGATTCGGGCGCTGCAATCCTGAACACTGAGCCTGAGAGGAGGCATGGAAACATACTTGTTACAGTGTTTCTGACAGTAGATGCGGAATCCAGGCAGAGATGTAGTGAGGAGGGCAGACAGACCAGTGTCAGTCCCCTCTGCATGTGCTCTGTTTTGTTGTGTGATCAGACACCTTGAGGCTGCAAACATCTGGGAGCCTCTGAAGCAAAGGACAGTGTCATACCTTCTAATCGGCTGCAGTTCCTGACCATCTGATTACACAGAACGAGGTTGGTGGGGAGAAGGGGGGCTGCTTCTAGTTCACAGGGTCTGCCCAGCCCCTTGTACCTGGCTGAAGTGCACTGATATGGTTGCTGGATTTAATAAAGGAAGGCTGCAAGTGCAGGAGCTCCTTCTATATTTTCTATTATGTCCCTATGCCCACCATGGTCCCTAATAGAAGGTCTGTACTGAGATGGGGCTGGAATGGTGGTTTGTGCTGGGGGGAGTTTAGGACTGTGGGGGGAGTTCTGTACTGAGTGGGGGTTTGGGGGGGATCGTCATGATAGAATATGACCTTGGAGGGGAGATTTGTACTGAAAGGAAGGGGTTTGGTTGTCGTCAGCGTTCCCATGTGGTGCGATTTTGGAGCCCATTCATTTTAAATGGGCTTTAGTTCACACCAGAACACAGAAAAAAATTGTGCATGCACTACTTTTTGGTGGTGTGTTTGCAATCTGCTTTACAGGTGGCGTAAAGCACCCACAGCAGATCACAAAGGTAGTGCTTTCCAGCAGCATCAAAAATGCTCACAGAACAATACATACAATTCAAAAAAAAAATAAAAAA
Source organism: Rana muscosa (assembly GCA_029206835.1). Taxonomy (NCBI): domain Eukaryota; kingdom Metazoa; phylum Chordata; class Amphibia; order Anura; family Ranidae; genus Rana; species Rana muscosa. The sequence continues at coordinate 222,379,253 of CM055118.1, forward strand.
TTTAAATTCTAAAACATAATTAGCAAAAAATAAAGGGCCGTTCACATGTACTTTGCTATCTGAAGAGCTGTCAGCATTTAGATTGCTCTTCAGAGAGCTTTTAACAGGTGGCGAGGAGGCATATTGCCTCCTCACTGCCTGTTTTAACCCCACACTAGCACGCTGCAATCATGTGCTTTGCATGCTGTTGCAGGACACTTGCAGAGCAGCACTATTCACTTGACTTTTTCGACAAGGATATAATTTCTGCTATGGCTGTGAAGCACGGCATCGAATGTCATGGAATGTGTATACCCCCAGCCACTGCCTCCACTGCTAAAGGGGGTAGCATTTTGTCAGGCAGTAAAAACACTGTTCAACCATGGGTTTTTACCACCCCCAAGCTCATGTGTAAATGAGCCCTAAGGACTCATTCATCCATGTATTCTGGCCTTGCGAATGAGTAAATTGTTCACACAGCTGGAGCTGCCTGTTAGGCCCCTTTCACACGGGACGGATCCGTGATGATCCGCCCCGTGAAGCTCCGCTTGCTCAGTGGGGATCGCTCCATTGATCCCCGCTGAGCTGGCAGATGACAGGGCGGTCCCTGCACACTGTGCAGGGACCGCCCTGTCAGATCTCTGCTCTCCCCTATGGGGGGATCGGATGAACACGGACCGTCTGTGTCCGTGTTCATCCGATCCGCTCTGCAGACGGATTGAAAAATGGGATTTTCCTCCGTCTGCAGAATCGGAGGATTGCGGACACGGAGGAGATCGGGTGTCAGCGGATATTCATCCGCTGACACCCGCAATCTCATAGGGACCAATGTATGTCCCTTTTTCATCCGTAAACGGATGGATGAAAAAGCGGACATACGGTCAGCATGTGTGAAAGGGGCCTTAGGGACGCAGTGGTTGTATAAACACAGCCACAGGTCCAAATTTGACAGGTGTGCAATTGTGGGGGAGTGGTCCTGAATGCGCACTATGGGCTCTTTCACATGGGCGGATCCCGTGATGATCTGCCCCGTGAACATCCGCTTACTTAGCGAAGATCGCTTCGTTGATCCCCGCTGAGCCGGCGGATGACTTGTCCGTCTCTGCACATTGTGCAGAAACGGAACGGTCAGATCGCCGCTCTCCTCTATGGGGGGGATCGGATGAAAACGGACCTTCTGTCCGTTTTCATCCGATCCGCAGACGGATGGAAAAGTAGGATTTTCCTCCGTCATGCTAAACGGACCATAGCGGAGACTGATGTCATCCGCTGACATCCGCTATCCCATAGGGATACATGCATGTCCGTTTTTTCATCCGAAAACGGATGGATGAAAAACAGACATACGGAACGTCCTTGTGAAAGAGCCCTTTGGGGCCGTACACCTGCACTCACACACCTGTCACCCATAGTGTAACATTTTCTGCCTGCACACAGCTCCAGGTGACTCCAGACACATAAAAAAACCACTGATTCACATTGTACAGGCCACAGTACCCTTGTGAATGAGCCCCGATACCTCATTCACACATAAAGCTTTGATTCTCAATACACTTTCTTAGCTTTTAGATTTAGTAGGAATTCTGTTGTGTTTGTGTCAGGTAGACTGTACAGGGCCCAGCAATTTCTAACAGCAGCTCTGATTACATGACAGTGTCGCACACAGTTTCACTAAGGGTCAATATCGGCTCAGTGTGAAACTCCCTCTTCTCTGTCAGTGCTAATCAGTGCCACCTGTCAGTGCTAATCAGTGTTTCCAATAAGTGCCGCCTAATATCAGTGCCAACCAATGCCACCTATCGGTGCCAAGTGTTTCCAATCAGTGCCACCTACCAGTGCCAATCAGTGACAGTGCTTCCGAACAGTGCCCATCAGTGTCGCCAATCAATGCCCATGCGTGCCACCTATCAGCGCCCAGTGATGCCAATTTGTGTCCATCAGTGCTGCCAATTAGTGCCCATCAGCGCTGCCAATCAGTGCCACTAAGTGCTGCCTATTAGTGTCAATCAGTGCTTTCTATGAGTGCCAATCAGTGGTGCCTGTCAGTGCCAATCATTGCTGCCTGTCTGCCAACCATTGCTGCCAATCTGCCAAACTGAGTGCAGGAATGGGGCGATGAACTCGGCAGCCAGGCACATTGTCCATGGGGAGCCGGCCTGGTGGGGCACAACTAAAATCTGTTGATGTTTATTAATTCCACATGCCGATCTTTAGTATAATAGGTAATCACCACACTACTAATTTTCAATAAACTACTGGAGGTAAAAAAAAAAAAGTGTCAGTAAAAGGCCTGCCCCTAAGCACTGTTATGTGTTCCCACACCACCAAAAAAAAAGAAAGTGCAGCGCTAACTTACTGATCAATAGCTTTAAAAAAATGTCTTCATCAGTTCAGGCCAATATGTATTCTTCTACATATTTTTGGTTAGAAAAAAAAAACAAAAACCCAATAAGCGTATATTGATTGGTTTGCGTAGAAGTTATAGCGTCTACAAAATAGGGAATAGATTTATGGCATTTTTATACTGATTTTCTGATAAAATAAATTTTAGTTATGATATAACTTAATGAATGTGGGGGGCCTTTTGGTGGGCGTGATTTTTTTTGGGGGGGGCAGCATTTCATTATTGGTCCCAGGCAGCACAATGTCTTGGGCCGGCCCTGACTCCTACATTATATGCCCTCCCAAAAATCCACAAAAACTTTCATAATCCACCGGCTCGACCTATCGTATCTGGGAATGGCTGTCTTACGGAAACAGTCAGTCAATTTGTGGATGACTATTTAAGACCTATTGTAGAGGGTTTGGAATCCTATTTGCAGGATACAAGTGACCTTTTAAGAGCACTGGATGGCCTTTTGGTCCCCAAGGGGGCGTGGCTTGTGGCTTTGGATGTGGAGGCTCTTTATAATTCCATCCCCCACGAGAAGGGTGTGGGAGTTGTGGGTGGTTTCCTGTCCGGTGGCACTTCAGTCACAACTGCCTACAATCAGTTCGTTTTAGACCTACTGCATTTTATTTTGGCCAACAATATTTTTCTTTTTTTGGAATCCCACTACCTCCAGGTGCAGGGGGTAGCTATGGGGACGACATGTGCCCCAAGCTACGCCAACCTGTACCTGGGGGGGTGGGAGCATAATTTATTTTTTCAGGACCATATGCAGGAATTTGCTGATTCTATACCGCTATGGCGACGTTTTATAGATGATGTTTTTTTCATATGGACGGGAAATAGAGAGGACCTTTCCCTGTTTTTCAAAAATCTGACACCTAACAATTATAATCTTAATTTTACCATGGAAAGCAGTCAGGAAAGTTTAGCATTTCTTGATATCCAAATCACTGTTGATTCTGAAGGCCTATTAGGAACAACCTTATACCGCAAACCCTCGTCTGGAAATGCGCTTCTGCATGCAAGCAGCTCTCATCCAGCCTCTCTAGTTGCGAGTATACTGTATGGGCAATATCTTTGCTTACGCAGAAACTGCAGCGAGGAATCTACATTTGAGGTTGAGGCTAAAATATTGCGGACCCGCCTTTCCGGACGAGGTTATAGCGGCAAATGCCTCAAAAAGGCCTACCAAAGGGCAAAAGGTCAGGAACGATCGTCTTTAATCCATCGCTCCCCCAGAATAAGATCCAATAAAGGTGTACGTCTTATAACCAGATTTTCTGGACAGCACCAACAAATGAGGAATCTTCTTCAAAAGTATTGGTATCTCTTGACTGGGGATCCCTCGGTCTCTAAACATCTAAAGGATCATCCCGAGATCACTTTTAGACGATCAAGATCACTTAGAGATCTGGTGGTCCACAGTCACTATAATCCCAATGTCAAATCCTCACTTCAAAATACAGGAACAAAACCCTGTCACAAATGTGGGTATTGTCGATACTTATATGCCTCTCGGAGCATCATGCTGCCAAATGGCATTCTGTACAAACCCAAATTTTTGGCCAATTGTCAGAGCATAGGCATAGTATGATATGCACCTGTAAAGCCTATTACATAGGTAAAACCAAACGCCCCTTTTTCCATCGTATAAGGGACCATGTTTCCTTAGTTCTAAAGAAGCGAATGGAAACACCCATAAGTAGACATATGGGCCTATTTCATGGTTTTGATGATTCTGTTATGCATTTTTTTGCACTTGAACACGTTCCACCTAATCCCCGCGGGGGAGATTATGATAAAATTCTTTTACAACGTGAAACAAAATGGATCTCAAACCTGGAAGCTCTTCAATATCCCGGCTTGAATGATGCCATAAGCTTTAAACCTTTCTTGTAATGGCCCCTTCCCCCCCCCTCCCTTCCCCCCCCTTTTTTTTTCCAAAACATTTGTATGATGTGTGGCAATGATGTTCGTTCCAATAAATCTTGTAGCCTAGACCATTATCATATTGTTTATTCATTTATGGCAAATGTTTGATAAATTTCATTGGTATGCATTCTCAATTTGTATATGAGGTTCTAACTGTCATTTTTTTGTTGCATCAAAATCAATTTAACTTGAAAATAGTTTTAAGCCATGATGTAAAATTTGGTTTTATTTAAACAATTCTGCGGTCAGGTTTTTGATGTTCTCAACCCAATTATATTTTCTAGGAAAATCATTATTCAATTTTATTTATATTCAATTAGATTTTGCTCCAGCTGCAATGATTCAGAGTTCTTCCTTTTGAGCCTGTATGGACGCCATGGGCAGTCATTTCATGTTCTTTAATCATTAGTTTATGTCATGTCAGCCCTGAAGGGGATACCCTCTTGGGCATCTTTAACGCTATGCCGTTTTCTGCACCATTTGTTAGACCTATTTTTGTCTTTTCATGAATCCCCTGGTATAGCGCTATCCAACAGCGCTTTCCCTTTCATGTCCTGTACATGATAAGGGATCCGGGGATTTCCCAAAATGGCTGTTCCAGCATCATCCGGCCTCATTTAGTCAGGCATTAGCGTTCAGCTGCCTTAGTGCCGCCCTTATGAATGCGTCCGCCGCACGGCAATGACATCAGACGTTAGCCGCGCCGGGATGAGTATAAATTGGCGGTATTTCGCCATATCACTCTGTCATTCCCCTTGAGCTGGGGATTGTGAGACTGCTTGGAAATCGTCCCTGTTTTTTACACGCCACGACTGCCGCTATTGCAGCGGCTTCAATGCAATACTCAACTACTCCTATCTACTTCAGTCACTTTTTTTGATACTATGGTATCTACTTACTTTCACGCACAGGATCTTTATGCAAATCTGTATGAATCAATGCGGTTCTCCACAAAAGATCTAGTACTGCTATCCATACTTTACAAAAACAAATGATTCGATAAACCAGGTATTTTTCAATATCTTTAATATAAATTTATTCTTTTTGTGGATTTAAATTATTTTGAATTCACTTATATTATATATATTTTTTAACTATATAATTTTTACTCATCTGCAGGTCTCAACTTAGGAGTTTCTCTGTATCATTTCTAGCAGGATTATTATTAATGTCGGTTTTTAGATTATTTGAGGAGTCTGGACTGACACTAGTATTTTTGTCTTGTTTTTGACTTTCAGAAAAGATGCAGGCTTTCAAGAGTCCAGAGTTCATGGGGGAGTTCCTGGACAGATGGAAGGAACTCCCTGTCCTGTGGCAAACTAAAACTGCCAAAAATAAAAATAAAGCAGCCAGGACAGCAGCACTGGAGAGCCTGCTTGGATTTGTAAAAACGCAGATCCCCACAGCAACCATCCAAGATGTGAACACCAAAATAGCTAGCATTAGGGGCACATACAGGACACAGCGGAATATGGTCCTGAAGTCCCAGAGGTCAGGTGCTGCAGCAGATAAGGTTTATAAACCCAGTCTGTGGTACTACAGCAAGTTATCATTTCTGGATGACCATCTGGAAGTCAGGGAATCTCTGTCAACCCTTCCCCCCAGAGGTCTCTCCAGCCTTCCTTGTAGCCAACCCTCCAGCCTTCTTTGCAGCCAACCCTCCAGCCTTCCTTGCAACCCAGCTCTGGCTTCTTCGGAGGATCAACCAGAGGTCCTTGATGAGCCAGATTTGGACATATGGAGCCAGGTATAGTATTGATATCAAGGTTTATATGTAACAAAAGTGATGATGTAAAATAGATGTTAATATTGCTATCTATTTAATGTCTGTTAAAAAATTGGTTTGCATAGCAATAGACAGTAGTGGTCAAAATTGATGGGGACAAGCCAAAAAATGCAGGGGGCAGAATCATTGTATTTTTAATAACTTTTGGCATTCTATTTTCAAATGTCTTGAGGTGAAAAATGTGTGTGATTGATGATGCCAAAAATATAAGTATGTCCCTTTTTTTATACAGCCAGAGCAGAGCCAGGAAGAGGGTGACGTTGGGGACCAGGAGGAGGCAGGGCCCAGTGGCACACAGGAGGAGGCTGGGCCCAGTGGCACACAGGAGGAGGCCAGGCCCAGCACAAGAGCCCAGATGCCTCCCCTGAAAATACAACAACGAATGCCAAGGAGGGTTAGGCAGGTGGAGGAGGAAACCCAGGCCTTTCTTCGAGAGGCTACTGCGGCCCTCAGAGAGCCCCCCTCTGTTGAAGAGGGCTATGCCGCTGTACTGGCCCATAAATTAGGCCAGATGGACATGAGGCAACGCCTGTACAGCGAGAATTTGATGTTTAAGGTAATCTTACACAGTTCACAGATCTAACAGAGGTCGTCCCTCCTCCTCCACCTCCTCCTCCGGCCACAAGCTCTCCTCCTGAGACCCAGCCTTTGAGGAAGCGCTCAACAAAGGCTGCAGAGGAGGCTGGAGAGAAGGCTACAAGGAAGAGGAAAAAATAATGACTGCTGTAGTACCACAGACTGGGGACATATCTGACTTATCTGCTGCTGTTCCTGACCTCTGGGAGTCCAAGACAAGATTGTGCTCCTATTTTTCTTTTTTTGTTATTACAGAGTTTGGTGTTCTATTCTTGGATGTTTTCTGTGGGGTCCAAAGGATGCACAAATTCAAGCAGGGTCTCCAGTGCTGCCTTCCCCTTTCATTTGTTATCTGCCTAAATAAAGGATTATTTGATTTACAGCAAATACTTGACTATGTGATCTTAATTCAAAAAGAGAGTTTGCTAGTGAGTAGGCAGGGACATGTCAACAATTTTTTTTTTATAATTAACAAGGGACACAAACCTCCTTGAGGGAAAATAATACAAATTTATAATGTTGGTGTGGTAACTTGACACACAAAAGACAATTAAAAATAGAGACATTCCTAAATCTAAAAGAAAAAAAAAAAAAAACATTACTAAAGATAAAAGAAAAAAATATAAACATTCCTAAATATAAAAGAAAAAAAAATGTGTGAAGCTATTTTAAATTATTTAATAATTTATGATGGAGAGCTGGCTTACCAACAAAAAATTAAGTTCATGAGATCACTAAAAATTACTAACAAACAAGTTTGTCATAACTCTGAATATCATTAGCAAAAGAAGTTCATTATTTAAGCATTATATAAAGAAGAAAGGAATGCGCTGCATTAAACGATGCAATAATTTCCAGCGTGACGATTGTCCTATCTCTATTTCAAACACTAGCTTTACCAGAACGAGCGCTCCCGTCTCATACTTGATTCTGAGCATGCGCGTTTTTTTCCCCCTCGGAAAAGCATACACACTACCGTTTTTAACAACGTTAAAAAAAACGACATGAAAAACGACGTGAAAAAATAGAGCAGGTTTGATAAAATTTTAGGCCATTTTTCACATCGTTAAAAATGCTCTGGAGCATACACACGATCGGTTTTAATGACCAATTTTAAAAATGGCATTTTTAACGTCATGAAAAACGATTGTGTGTACGCGGCATTAGTCTTACGCCACAGGCGCGAAAGAGCGCGGCTATTTTTTTTTCCAGCATTCTGGTGTCATCAGTTTGCCAAGGTTGTAGGGGTCGGGCCGGATTATGTGTGTAGTGAGGGGAGCCAGTGTGTCCAGGGAGGATGACAGTAAAGCGTTGTAGACAGAAGTGGCTAGGTTGGGGCAGGACAGTGGTGTAATTCTGTCAAAGAGGTGGTCAGTAGCAGAGTGGAGAAGAGAAGGGTTGAGATGGTGAAGGTTGCTACAGGTAACTGTTAGGCGGTTGGAGGGAGAGGAGGTGGAGGAGAGGGAGATAGTGAAACTAATAAGGTATTGTTCAGAGATAGGTAAAGGATAGTTGGCGAGGTTGTACGGAGTGCATAGGTGGGAGAAGACAAGTTCAAGAGCATTGCTGCCAGAGCGAGTAGAAGCGTGTATCCATTGCTTCGGGTCAAAGGAGGAGGTTAGACTGAGAAGTTTGAAAGTAGCAGGAGTATGCCATATTTTCCCCAGGCATCATGGGGTTTTTGCATTTTGTGTTGGTTTATCAGTGACACTTTCATGGACTAGAGATAAAGAGACTTAGGAACAAGAGACTACACCCTATTAAAGTATAGTAAAACACATTGGTATTGTGTTGGTGGTGTTGAATGCACATTTCTTGCAATATGGCAGGGACCTTTTGAAATAGTCAAAGAGGTAGGAAAGGGGAGGATTTATTTTGAGAGATTTGGGGGGGTAAGAGTATCTGTGCTAAAAGGAGGGACTGGGGGAGAGTATTTGTGTTAAAAGGGTGGATTGAAGTGGGGGAGGATTTTTGCTGAGGGTATTTGGAGAGGAAGATTTGGGCTGGGAGAGGAAGAGTATTTAGGCTGGAGGAGGTTGGGGGGGCTGAGTGTACTAGAAGGGGGAGAGTATTTGTGCTGGGAGGGAGACCTGGATGGGGGATGGGTGGGTTTTTGGAGGGGAAGAAAACATGTACTAGGATATTGGGTGGGATTTGTCCTGGAGAGGGGGAATTGAGATGGAAAAGAATTGGGCTGGGAGGGGGTTATGCTGGGGGGAGAGGATTTGTGCTGGGAAGGGTGGATTTTGGGGGGCAAAGAAGTATGCTGGGATGGGTGAGTGTGTAGATGCTGTTTTTTTGGAAGGGGAAGGGGGATTGTTTGCTAAAAGGATAAAGTGGGGGAAAGCATTGTGGGAGAATTTTGCACCTTCCTGACCCCTACACTGCATTACATTTTCCTGACTCCTGCATTCTGCCTGACAGACTCCTGCACTATATACACTATATTGTACATTATATGCTTTTGACCAAAGTGTTTATTGTCTCAACAGTTGCTGGTTACTAAGCAGCCCCTGACTATTTTAATTAAGTTCTACTTGTGTTTTTTCACCTTAATGCATTCTATGCATTAAGGTGAACAACCTTCTGTCACTCAGCAGGCCCCCCAAGCCCCCGTTATACTTACCTGAGCCCTGTGTCTCCCACGACAGGAACAAGCACACCAGCTCCGGCCAGTGTCTCGTGTCCTGATTGGATAGATTGATAGCAGCGCAACCACTGGCTCCCACTGCTGCCAATCAAATCCAATGATGCAGGACTTGGCCCCGCTGGGGGGCGGGGCCAAGTCCTGCTTTCTGTGTGAATAGAAGCAGAAGCAGGATACACACCCGCACGGGTGTCCACAAAGAAGAGTGCTTCTCCAACGGGACACTCGGGAAGAGGAGGAGCCAGGAGCGCCGCTGAGGGACCCCAGAAGAGGAGGATCAGTATGACATGTTTTTTTTTTTAAACCCTGAACTTTTACAACGCCTTTAAGGTAGGCTCAGACAAAGTGTTACACTTTTTTGCACACTGAAAATAGACAAAGGTATGTAATGGAAGCATTTTTTTTCTGTATATACATTATATATTGTACTGAGAATTAAATGTGTTTGTGACACACCTACTTGTGGCACAGTAATCAAAGCATATTTTTAGGTACAAAGAGGCTCAAGTTTTGTTGAACCAAGCCTCTTAAGACACTCCAACTGTTAAAAGTTTGGCCACACCCATCGTTCTGTGCAGCGTACACATCATGCAGCATTACTGCTCTCCTTGGGGTGCAACACCCCTGGGGGGCACACTGGAAGCTTCTGCTATACCTACAATTCTCCTACGCTTTACTGACATGAGTAACTGATGCATCACTCTTGTCAGAAGAAGCAGAAGCCTGAAAGGTGCCCCTCCAGTAACAGCCTGCTGTGGGCAGAAAATAGCAGGCACTGGGAACACACCTCTGTTTCAAAAGGGCACAATTGGGGAGTGAAAATAGACTGCCCTTCTTTCTCTCTCCCCTTGGCCTGCAACATATATTACCCGAGAGATGAAGAAGGAGAAGCTGCCTTGATTCCCAGCAGCTGCTGTACTGAGCTGTGAATTGTGATGAGGTCGGGGGGACAGGTCAACCCTAGACCTCCTCTTTCCCCCTCAAAACAAAACACTTAGCTTCTTCCCTTCCTCAGGGCTCACTTACATTTGTGGTAGGCCTCTGAAGAGCATTCCACGGCAGATAGCTTTACAATGGATGTTTGACAGGTGGTGAGGAGGTATTATGTTGCCTCCTCACCACCTGCTTTAACCCCTAAAATCCTATAATGCTGTGTGCACCACTATTAGCTCCATCCTCTTCTCCTATTGGGGGGCGCAGTGGGCAATCTTTACCCTAGGTACTAAATCACCTTGCCCCAGCACTGTTGACAGTAAACTAGAGAATTCAGGAATATTGCAATTCCCAGACTAAAAAAGTAGGTATAGCAAAAAACCTTTATCCATCTCGAAAACAGGAGCACTGGGAATTAGTACAGAGAAATTGAGAAACTTTCTCAAACTTGCCAGGTCTAACTAATGTAACTGAGCATGATCTGGGCTTCCAGAAAGTGCTCCTTGTATAAAAAGATGCTTCAAAACTGGGCCTGGGTGTAGTCTTGTCCCAGATAGTTGAGGCAGAAAAGCAATCTGCCATGTTCTTGAGCTCGAAGTTTACTCTGGATGCAAAAAAATATTTAGTGATAACAAGGGAATGTCTTTAGAGACATTGTGAATTGGACAGTAGAGCACAACAAACACTACAGTGCACCATAATGCACAGTATATGTGTTTAAAAAATAGGGGTCATGCACATTTTTTCATCTGTTGTCATGCATATTTATCAAGCATGGGACTGCCCCTTAAGTCAACATATGCAACATATGCAACATATGCAACATATGCAAACGCTTGCCATATGGTATTGTGTGTACATTAAATGTACCCAAACAGGATGCTTTAGTGTGAATGAGCTCGCAATGATATCCCCATAACTCTGCCTTTTGAGATAAGCATGTTATGTAGTGGGATCTTTCCATGCTCTGATCCCACCTGAGCTGACTATTAAATAACTTGATGCTTGGGGTCGACAAAAGATTTGAGAAGGTATTCAATACTGCATACTATTTTCATTTTGATGTTCTATGTAGATAAAAGTGTTAATTGGTTTTGTTTTCTTTTATGAGCTCCTTTTCCACCATGTTCTACAACATTCTGTTTTTTTCTTAGAACAAGCTCTTATTTAAAAGAGAGGCAGAGTAGTTCAAATGTAAACATTCTTATAGTCATCTGTTATTGTTTATAGAAATGCTGGTCTTGTTCTGCTCGATTAATACATTCCCTTTTTATTATTTGTCTTAGCCTCTTCATACTTCACAAAGTACGGAATTGCTTCGCGTATTGTAGGTTATTTATCAGCAAAAAGAATCTGCTGCAATAAAGGTATTGTTATTTAATATCATCACTGTCTCAATAATATTACTGCAGGGAGGCTGTGCTACAGTGCCTGCCGTGCGCACCATCACTCTGCAATACTGCATCTCTTTCCAGACCAATAAAAACATAGATAATTAGGTGTCATATCCAGATATAACTAGCTGAGTAACAGAGTGCGGAGGTGTCCTGTAGCTTATACACAGCACACAGCTCAACGTGACAGTATGGTAGAGAATGCTGCTGCAGGTTTAGCTCTAAAGAGTAACCATAAAGTATGGCTTCCATTCTGTGATTTGTAGACACCGGACGAAAGGGTCCTTAACACCTTCATGACTGGGCCACCTACCTTTGTGACCTTAGCAAGTTTTTCCTTTTTTTGCCGTGTGTAGATTCAACTGCCACTTCCTTTATAACATCTTTATGTATTAGCATATACAGTATGTATTTCTTGTTTTACTACATTTTAGTAAAATAACAAAGGAAGGCAGAGAGACAAAGCAGTATATTGTACACTTTTTTTGTGATCTCCCCAACAAATAACACTTTTCTGTCACCGTCAACCTTTGATCGACTCCTAGAACTGCTTTCATCTTGAAACTTTTGAAGTGTTAATAAACCTGAAAAAAAAAATGTATTATATAGCATTTTATCAATGCTTAAGCCCTGTACACACAATCAGAATATCATACACAAAATATCACTTTTGAAGCGATTGTACGATAATCTGATTGTTAGTACACAGCTGTTGTCCGAAATGTTAAGAAGGAACAAGCAAAATATTTTCTCGTATGATATCAGATCGTACAATTTTCATTTAATCGGTACAGTTTTTGTCCAAAAATACAATACAAATACATTACATCACTTCCGAATTTGTATTCTGTTATACGATAATTTTCGTACTTTAGTAACTTATCCATTTTTCATATGGAGACTAGCATCCAAAAAAAAAAAGGACGATCATTCGTCCTATAATCTCATTGTGTTGCTTTAATGTGGTTAAATTTGTTTTATTTTTTCTCTTTTTTGTGTTTATTTTCATCTGGTGATCTGACGGGTAACACATGTTTTTTCTTAGGATATCTTCACTCCACTGGAGGATTAATGGAGACGCCTTTGGACAGCAGCATTGTCAACCTGGAGAGAGGGTCATGTTAGATACACTAGCAGATTTAGAGTAACACATTAAAGACAAACATCAGCTAACCTTATTTAAGCAGTTACAGCAACATTTTTTTTCCTTTTAGGATAAAGATCTTATATAAATGAATAAAAGCTGACAACTGCACACTCTCAACCCTCCAACTGACACTTTTTCTGGACAGCCTGGTCTGTTAAAGTGAGTTGTAAAAATTACAGACTTATGCCGTGTACACACGATCGGTTTTACCGATGAAAACAGTCCGATGGACTTTTCTCATCGGACAAACCGATCGTGTATGGGCCCCATCGGTCTTTTTTCCATTGGTGAGAAAAAATAGAACATGTTTTAAATTTATCCGATGGGAAAAAAAACTATAGCAAATTCCGATCGTCTGTGTGGAACTCCATCGGACAAAAAACCCACGCATGCTCAGAATCAAGTCGGCGCATACTCAGAAGTAGTGATGAGCCGAACACCCCCGGGTTCGGTTCGCACCAGAACCCGCGAACGGACTGAAAGTTTGCACAAACTTTAGAACCCTATTAAATACAATGGATGCGAACGTTCGAAATCTAAATTGCTAATTATAACGACTATTATGCATGTTATTGTCATAAAAAGTGTTTGGGAACCCGGGTTCTGCACCAGGGGACATGTATCAATGCAAAAAGAAGTTTTAAAAACGGCAATTTTTCGGGAGCAGTCATTTTAATGATGCATAAAGTGAAAAAAAAAGTCAAATATTCCTTTAAATGTCGTACCTGGGGGGTGTCTAAAGTATGCCTGTGAAGTGCCACGTGTTTCCCGTGTTTAGAACTGTCCCTGCACAAAATTACATTTCTAAAGGAAAAAAAGCCATTTAAAACTGCTTGCGGCTTTAATGTAATGTCTGGTCCCTGTAATATGGGTGAAAATCTTTAAGAAAAATGGCATAGCTACCCCATCACAGCCCCCCCCCCCTACCCCAGCCCATTACCAGCCCCTTTGGGTCTTGTATGGATATTAAGGGGAACCCCGCACAGAAAATAAAAAAGGCCCTATATACTCTGAACAGCCGTATACAGGCGGTGCATACAAGACAGGGTCTGTAGGTTTGTTCTTATGTAGAATCTGTTTGTAATTTTGAACAGGTACATTTTTTAAGTGTAGCTCCAGCCCAAAAATCTATTTTTAAGCTTTTTGGAAAACATAGGGAAGGGTTATCACCCCTGTAACATTTGTTTTGCTGTCTGTGCAGTGTGCACCTGTCCAGAACAGTTCACCTCACTTTCCGTCCTAATGACAAATGTTTTTTGAAAATTTGGGGTTTTTATTGAAACAAGAATTGGTGATAAAGCATCAGTGGAGAGGAGACACTTTTTTTCCCATATTAACTCTTACAGGAGAGAATTTGCCTTCCTAGGGGTAGATTTCCTCTCACTTCCTGTTGTATCCTTCCGTTTGCAAGGAGGAGTCGTTTGTAAGTTGGATGTTTGAAAGTAGGGGCCTGCCGTATATACTCAGCTAAAATTTGCCCCTTACATGTTGGTGTTGCCACAACACTGTGAGCCCTCACAGTTACTCTTGGTGGGCGCATGAATGGGCCCTGCTGTGAATTATTAGATCAAGAATTGTAATTGCATGCCCCTGTTGAATAGGGGCTGGGAAATTGGGCCTTTAGTGGTGGTGGTGTTGACACAACACTGTAAGGCCTCACAGTTACTCTTGGTGGGCGCAGGAATGGGCCCTGCTGTGAATTATTAGATCAAGAATTGTAATTACATGCCCCTGTTAAACAGGGGCAGAAAAATTGGGCCTTAGGCACTGGTGCCACAACACTGTAACCCCTCACAGATACTGTACTTGGAGCACAGCAATGAGCCCTGTTGCAAAGTATTGCATCAAAAATTGTAATTACACGCCCCTGTTAAACAGGGGCTGAAAAATTGGGCCTTAGCCACTGGTGCTGGTGCCACAACACTGCAACCTCTCCCAGATACTCTAGTTGGAGTGCAGGAATGAGCCCTGCTGCAAAGCATTGCATAAAAAATTGTAATTACATGCCCCTGTTAAACAGGGGCTGAAAAATTGGGCCTTAGCCACTGGTGGCGGCACCCAGAAACAAAAATGTTCTTCCAAGCTATCATCATCAATCGGATCATTGAGGAGGAAGAGGATAGTCAGTCAATATAACAGGACAGTCTCTCAGCATCAGCATCAGTCTTGAAGGGATGTGACATTTGAAAATAAATTAGTCTGTTATATCAGCTTCAGGTGTTTGGTAGCTGGTGGTGATCCAAGACTTGTTCATCTTTATGAAGGTCAGTCGATCAACCGAGTCGGTGGACAGGCGCACCCTGTGATCCGTGACAAATCCTCCAGCAGCACTGAATGTGCGTTCTGAAAGAACGCTGGATGCAGGACAGGCCAGTAGCTCAATTGCATACTGTGCAAGCTCTGGCCAGTGATCCATCCTCAAGACCCAGTAAGCCAGAGGATTTTCGGTGGGGAAGGTGTCCAAGTCTGACCTTGCCCCTAGGTATTCCTGCACCATGTATATCAGACGCTGGCGATGGTTGCTGGAACTGATCATACCTTGGGGCTGCGGACTAAAGAATTGTCTGAACGCATCGGTCAGACGGCCACCTTCCCCACCGCTCCTTCTTTGACTGACCGAAGCCTCAGCAACTCGTTGTCCAGGACCAGGAGTTTGTAACCTCCCAGTCTCTGGGAACGCGTTGCATAGACCTTTCTGCAAGGCCTTCCGGAGTTGTCTCATCTTCTGCTCCCTCTGCGACGGTAAGATAAGGTCTGCAACCTTACCCTTGTACCGTGGATCAAGGAGAGTGGCCAGCCAGTAATGGTCCCTCTCCTTATCCGAAGAATACGAGGATCCTTCTGCAGACTTTGCAGGATCAGGGAGGCCATGTAGCGAAGGTTAGCTGAGGCATTCTGTCCGGAGTCCTCTGGGTCACTAAGGACGACATGATCCGCAGCCACCTCCTCCCAGCCACGTACAAGTCCACTGGTTTCTTGGGACTGTAAATCATCCCTAAAAGACTGCTGCTGATGATGCTGAGTGCCAGGCTCCACCTCCATGCTGACACAATCCTCCTCCTCCTCCTCTTCCTGTGCGATGGGTGGGACAGAAGGAACACTGTCTGGGTAAAGGGGGCCTTGAGAGGCAAGGAAGTCCTCCTCTTCCTGCCTCTGTTCTGCCTCAAGTGCCCTGTCCATTATTCCACGCAGCGTATGTTCCAACAGGTGGACAAGAGGTACAGTGTCACTGATGCATGCACTGTCACTGCTCACCATCCTCGTGGCCTCCTCAAATGGTGCCAGGACAGTGCATGCATCCCTGATCATGCCCCACTGGCGTGGTGAAAAAAACCTGAGCTCCCCTGACCCTGTCCTGGTGCCGTAGTCGCACAGGTACTCATTGATGGCCCTCTGCTGCGTGTGCAGCCGCTGCAGCATGGCCAACGTTGAGTTCCACCTGGTGGG
Organism: Rana muscosa; assembly: GCA_029206835.1. NCBI lineage: Eukaryota > Metazoa > Chordata > Amphibia > Anura > Ranidae > Rana > Rana muscosa. The sequence continues at coordinate 222,395,486 of CM055118.1, forward strand.
CATGTCACATATAAGGCGGTTCTTGGGTAGGTTCAACTCCTTTTGCAGCTCAGCCAGGCGAGCACTGGCATTATAAGATCTGCGGAAATGCACACAGACTTTCCTGGACTGCCTATGGACATCCTGTAAGCCCGGGTACCTGCCCAAGAACTGCTGCACCACCAGGTTAAGGATGTGAGCCACACAGGGCACATGGGTCAGTTGTCCCTGTCGGAGGGCGGAGAGGAGGTTGGTGCCATTGTCGCAAACCACCATTCCTGGCTTAAGCTGGCGTGGCGTCAACCACCTCTCCGCCTGCCCCTGCAGAGCAGACAGAACCTCTGCCCCAGTGTGGCTCCTGTCCCCCAAACACACCAGCGCAAGCACGGCATGGCATCTTTTTGCTGCGTACTTGCGTAGCCCCTTGAACGCCTACGGAGCACCGCTGGTTCATAGGACAAAGCACAGGAAGAGGCCATGGAGGAAGAAGAAGAGGAGGGGGTGGAGGAAAGAGGTGTGTCACAACCAGTAGTAGTATTTTGGAGGTGTGGCGGCAGAACAACCTCCAACACTACTGCACCTTGTCCTGCATCCTTCCCAGCTGCCAAAAGAGTGACCCAATGGGCCGTGAAAGAAAGGTAACGTCCCTGTCCATGCCTGCTGGACCATGAGTCAGCGGTAATATGCACCTTACCGCTGACCGCCCTGTCCAGCGAGGCCAAGACATTGCCTTCCACATGCCGGTAGAGAGCCGGAATCGCCTTCCGTGAGAAAAAGTGGCGTTTGGGAACCTGCCACTGATGAACCGCACATTGCACAAATTCACGGAAGGAAGCCAAGTCTACCAACTGAAAAGGCAGCAGTTGAAGCGCTAGCAATTTAGCCAAGCTAGCATTCAACCGCTGGGCATGTGGATGGCTGGGAGTGAACTTCTTTCGACGGTCCAGCAGCTGGGGCAGGGAAATTTGCCTGCTAGAATCAGACGTCGGTGTACTGCTAGCAGAGTGGCCGCAAGTACTTGGCTGTGACACACCTAATTCTACACCTTCATTCCTCTCAGTGCAGGTTTCAGAGAGGACTGAAGGTATAGTGGGGTTGGAGATCCCAGCTGATGTGGTGCAAGGAGAGGTCTGCTTTGTTCTTTGGTGTGGGTCTTTAAGGTAGGCTTGCCAACGAGCTGCATGGCAGGTCAACATATGTCTGGTCAAGCATGTGGTGCCCAAGCGGGTGATGTTTTGGCAACGCGATATACGCTTGAGACATATGTTGCAAACAGCAGCTGTGCGATCTGATGCACTCGACTCAAAAAAGGCCCACACCAAAGAACTTTTTGAATAACGGGCAGAGGCAGCGCCCTGCACAGGCGGAGCTCTGCGGTGTGATTCCGTCGGTGTGCTGCCCTTACGCTGGCCCCCCGAGGGCATCCTGCCTCGTTGGAGATGTGCCTCCTCCTCATCCTCCTCCTCCTCCTCCTCTCCTATTAGGCACCCACGTGGAGTCAGTGACCTCATCATCCCCTCCCTCCTCATCACTGGAGCCAATCTGGCAGTATGCTGCAGCTTCTGGAACATGACTGCCAGATTGGTGTCCTTCTTGAGCATCCCCTCTCTCTGCTCTCACGCTACTGCCTTCCTCTAGCTGGGTATCATCATCAGACCCTTCGAAACGCTGGGCATCCTCCTGGAGCATGTACCCAACACTGTGCTCAAACAGTTTGGTGGACTCCTCAGGAGGACATGGTTGGTCTAGGGAAGGAGTGACTGATGATGACATTGATACCAGGTTAGAGGACGCTTTGGCAGCTGCTTTGCCAGTACCCTGAGCCTGGGTGAGAAAGGATGAGAAGGATGAGGAGGGCTTGGTCATCCACTCTACCAAGTCTTCGGCATGATGCGGCTCAACACGTCCAGCTGCCGAAAAGAAGGACAAGCGTGTCCCATGGCCACGTGCTGATGGCGATGCACCGCGTCCACGACCAGCACTGTTGTCTCTAGACACAGAGCCTGCTTGCCCTCTTTTATTGGCTCCTGACTGTCTGCCTCTCCTTGTTTGCCTTCCAGACATTCTAATGGCCTGCAGGGAGATGGGAAAACCAGCAATAAGGCCTAGCTTCAGGGGTATATTTTGCAGGACTCACACTACGCCTGCTGTAAGTGCTGCAAATGCCTGTTGGTGTAACCCACCAGGAAAACACAGCAATACAGGCTAACTTCAGGTGTAATATGATCAGGAGGCACACTCCGCCCGCTGTAATTGCTGCAAATGCCTGCTGGTGTAACACCAGGAAAACACAGCAATACAGGCTAACTTCAATTGTATAATGTGCAGGAGGCACACTCCGCCCGCTGTAAGTGCTGCAAATGCCTGTTGGTGTAACACACCAGGAAAACACAGCAATACGGGCTAACTTCAGGTGTATAATGTGCAGGAGGCACACTCCGCCCGCTGTAAGTGCTGCAAATGCCTGTTGGTGTAACACCAGGAAAACACAGCAATACAGGCTAACTTCAGGTGTATAATGTGCAGGAGGCACACTCCGCCCGCTGTAAGTGCTGCAAATGCCTGTTGGTGTCACACCAGGAAAACACAGCAATACAGGCTAACTTCAGGTGTATAATGTGCAGGAGGAACACTCCGCCCGCTGTAAGTGCTGCAAATGCCTGTTGGTGTAACACCAGGAAAACACAGCAATACGGGCTAACTTCAGGTGTATAATGTGCAGGAGGCACACTCCGCCCGCTGTAAGTGCTGCAAATGCCTGTTGGTGTAACACACCAGGAAAACACAGCAATACGGGCTAACTTCAGGTGTAATATGATCAGGAGGCACACTCCGCCCGCTGTAAGTGCTGCAAATGCCTGTTGGTGTAACACACCAGGAAAACACAGCAATACGGGCTAACTTCAGGTGTATAATGTGCAGGAGGCACACTCCGCCCGCTGTAAGTGCTGCAAATGCCTGTTGGTGTAACACCAGGAAAACACAGCAATACAGGCTAACTTCAGGTGTATAATGTGCAGGAGGCACACTCCGCCCGCTGTAAGTGCTGCAAATGCCTGTTGGTGTAACACACCAGGAAAACACAGCAATACGGGCTAACTTCAGGTGTATAATGTGCAGGAGGCTTAGCAACAATGACACTGACACTGTCCCCTGCCTATCCTTCTCTCTCCCTGCACACAAGGTTTATCAAAGAATTTGACACTGACACTCTCCCTGCCTATCCTTCTCTCTCCCTGCACACAGGGTTTAGCAAAGAATGTGACACTGACACTGTCCCCTGCCTATCCTTCTCTCTCCCTGCACACAAGGTTTATCAAAGAATATGACACTGACACTCTCCCTGCCTATCCTTCTCTCTCCCTGCACACAAGGTTTAGCAAAGAATGTGACACTGACACTGTCCCCTGCCTATCCTTCTCTCTCCCTGCACACACGGTTTAGCAAAGAATATGACACTGACACTCTCCCTGCCTATCCTTCTCTCTCCCTACACACAAGTTTGAGGTACAAATAGCACTGACACTGTCCCTGCCTATGTAACTCTTTCCCTGCGCCGGAACACACTACACAAGGCCACCGCGCTGGCGGCCTTTTATAGTGTGAGGCGTGTGCTAAACCCCCTGAGCTATAATTGGCCACAGGCAACCTGCCTGTGGCCAATTATGGCTCTCCTAGCTGCCGGCGCTGTGATTGGCCAAGCATGCGGGGTCACAGTGCATGCTTGGCCAATCACAGCGCCGGGATTGCACTGCGATGGTGCAGTGTATTGTGGGCCGTTCGCGTCACTCGAAATTGGCGCGAACGGCCCAAATCGTTCGATGTTCGCCGAACGGTCGAACAGCCGATGTTCGAGTCGAACTTATGTTCGACTCGAACACCGAGCTCATCCCTACTCAGAAGCATTGAACTTAAATTTTCTCGGCTCGTCGGAGTGTTTTACATCACAGCGTTTGGGACGGTCGGATTTTTGACTGATGGTGTGTAGGCAAGACTGATGGAAGTCAGATCGGATTTCATTCCATCGGAAATCCGATTGTGTGTACAGGGCTTTAGTGTCTGGATTACCAAGTGAAAAGAAATAGAAAAGCCTATAAAAAAACATGAATAAGTAATTTTCAATATAACACATTTATGGTTTTATAGGGTAGAAACAATTTAGTACTGTCAATGATAATTTATAATATATTATTTATTATTTTATTATTTGCACTAACATATAATTTTTTAGGAAAGCTTTCGGGGTGTGTCCCCTTATGTGTATTAGTTTGTGTGTTCTTTTTTTCTTAAGCCTCGTACACACGACCGAGTTTCTCGGCAAGAACCAGCAAGAAACTAGCTGGCAGAGCTTTCTTGCCAAGTAAATCGGTCATGTGTACGCGGCTTTCAGTTTTCTCGTCAAGAAAACCGTCAAGAATCTTGACGAGAAAAATAGAGAACCTGCTCTCTATTTTCTTGTCGGGTTTCTCGTCGGCCTGTTTCTCTATGAGAAACCTGAGTGTGTGTACACTTACCTGTCGCCGTGGAAACCCGTGCATGCTCGAAATGACTTTGACGCATGCGCGGTAGCTTCCTAGGCATAGGTAGGGTGTAGCAAGATGGCGGCGATGGCATAGAATGTGACGAGCGCACGTCACCGCATTCGCTCCATTCAAAGAACCGCGGGTTCTTTGAAATGAGTGTGTGTACACTTGGCCGGGACAAGTTTCTTGTCCAAGAATCTCGTCAAGAAAAACGACGAGTTTTTTCCTGACAAGATTCTCGGTCATGTGTACGAGGCTTTAGAGATTGTTTTGTTAACACTGCTAAAACTTTGTCCATTAGTATTGTTGGGACCTTGATGCAGGGGACACATCTCGAAAGCTTGTTCTGAAAAATTGGATGTTAGTGCAAATAAACAAAGTATCATGAACGGTACCCAATTATTTCTGTTACAAGTGCACTAATTTGGCTACAATCACCTCAAGCAAGATGTTTTGTGGGTTTAATACTGTTTTAAAGCCAAAAAGTTCAGTTATAAGGTTCAGTTCAATCATAGGCTAAAAAGTGTTGGGTTGGATACCACCCTGAAATATTAGAAAAATCCATAATAAGCAGCCTTGCCTTGTTTGCCACATTCATAGCAAGTCTTTCCTTATGTTAGAATTGATTACTCTTAATTGCCTGCTCACTTGCATATCCACAATATAAACCATTGGAGTTGCAGCAGCTACCTTGAGCCCACCTTCAGTTTCTGCTAAACAACTTCAGACATCATAAATCTAGAGCTTAATCTCCAGCAAGAAGGAGCGCAAGCAGCACAGTGATTTGACAGTATTTGACACTTGGTTGACCCCCTTGCATTTAACCTGTTTCATGCAGGTTTTTATCCTATGAAAAATGTTCTTGAACTGATCAAAATCCTGTTGACACAGGCCCTTGTTATAATCTCCACCAATGTGCACCGTGCATCAAGACAGAGCAATGTGACAAAAGAAGCATTAATACTGTGCCGCATTTCAGGTCAATGGTGATTGTTTCTGAAAAGCTGTAGTTGCAGTAATATGGTGATGCAGATTATAATAAAGAAGTTGAACTTGTTGCACCTATCATAAAGTCTCTGGTGCTGTAACAACAAAAATATCCAAAAAAAGGCATTTCAAAAAAGTTATAAATTGATTTGCATTTTAATGAGTGAAATAAGTATTTGATCCCTCATCAATCAGCAAGATTTCTGGCTCCCAGGCGTCTTCTATACAGGTAACAAGGCGAGATTAGGAGCACTTTCCTAAAGGGGGTGCACCTAATCTCCGCTTGTTACCTGTATAAAAGACACCTGTCCACAGAAGCGATCAATCAATCAGATTCCAATAGCTCCACCATGGCCAAGACCAAAGATCTGTCCAAGGATGTCAGGGACAAGATTGAAGACCTACAAGACTATTGGCAAGCAGCTTGACTCCTGGAGTTTCAATGATCATGATAACAGTGAGGAATCAGCTCAGAACTACATGGGAGAATCTTGTCAATGATCTCAAGGCAGCTGGGACCATAGTCACCAAGAAAACAATTGGTAACACACTACGCCGTGAAGGACTGAAATCCTGCAGCGCCCGCAAGGTTCCCCTGCTCAAGAAAGCACATGTACAGGCCAGTCTGGTTTGCTAATGAACATCTGAATGATTCAGAGGAGAACTGGGTAAAGGTGTTGTGGTCAGGTGAGACCAAAATTGGGGGTGTTTTTCTACTAAGGGGACAGAACAACTTCACTGCATCAAAGGGACAATGGACGGGGTCATGTACCATCAAATCTTGGGTGAAAACCTCCTTCCCTCAGTCAGGGCATTGAAAATGGGTCGTGGATGGGTATTCCAGCATGACAATGACCAGAAACACACAGCCAAGGCAACAAAGGAGTGGCTTGAGAAGAAGCACATTAAGGTCCTGGAGTGGCCTAGCTAGTTTCCAGACCTTAATCCCATAGAAAATATGTGGAGGGAGCTGAAGGTTCAAATTACCAAACGTCATCCTCAAAACCTTAATGACTTGGACAGGATCTGCAAAGAGGAGTGGGACAAAATCCCTCCTGAGATGTGTGCAAACCTGGTGGCCAACTACAAGAAAAATCTGACCTCTGTGATTGCCAACAAGGGTTTTGCCACCAAGTAAAAAGAATGTATTTACTCATTAAAATGCAAATCAATGTATAACTTTTTTGAAATGCGTTTTTCTGGATATTTTTGTTATTATTCTGTCTTTCACTGGTAAAATAAACCGACCATTAAAATTATAGACAGATTATTTCTTTGTCAGTAGGCAAACATACAAAATCAGCAGGGGATCAAATACTTTTTTCCCCTCACTGTAAATGCTACCAAGGTTGACAGGAATTTCAAATAATTTTGTCATGTGTGAGGGGGTTAGCTCGGCAGCGGGTGTGTGTGACCCCCGGGATGGGCTCCCCACACAAAACAGGCCCAGCAAACGGAGGTTGTGGTTTTCAAAATCAAAAAAAGGTGCGGTTTATTTTCTATTTACAGTGACAAAACACAGCAAAGCAAAAGAAACATAACCAAAATAAATCCTGGTCAAGTTGACCTCTGACTAAACATACAGGTTTCCTAACTAACAACTGGGATCAGCCTAGTGCTGTCCTAGTCCCTAAGTCCCTGGTTTAGTAAAAGTCCAAACAAATAGCCACACAGGCTTTGCCTCACCGCACAGGGGTTCACTCTCCCTAGACAGTCCACACAGGTCTGGTTCCAGGCATGAGCTAACATCTAATGAAGCTGGGAGTTCTTATAGAGGCCTAAATGAGCTGACAAGGTTCAGCTGGTCTCCTCATCTCTGTCTGCACGACGCCCCACACTCTCCCTAGAGGTATGAGTCATCCATGAGCCCACTAGCCTTATACAACTCTCCACCTAGTTGTATAAGTCGGCGTAAAGCCTGAATCTGGGCGAAATATATCTACCCCCCTGGATGCAACCAGGTGACTTTACCTTCCTGCTGTCACACATGGGATGAATAACAAAAACACTATTGTTAAAGAGGAGCTTCAGTAATTTCTGCAATAAATGAAAAGTCAGCAGCTACAAAAACAACTGAAGTTGCTAATTTTTAATAAACAGACACTTACTTGTCCAAGGATCTCACCCCAGCCGGTTCTTCACTGGTCTTCAGCTCCCCATCATCAGCATGTTAAAGGATAAGTTCACTTTAAAAAAATAAGAAGAAGAAATGCACATTTTTTTGCAGGTGATAAAATGTGCATTTATTATTTTTTGTTGCAGGAGCCTGCAAAGCATTGCACCAACGATCAGCAGATCGTTGATGCCATGCAGGTCTCCTACAGACCTTTCAGTGTATCTGATTGCTCGTGCCTCCTACGAAGAAGCCAAAACATTCTGAAAGGAAGAATCAATGAACTACCACAGCGCTCACAGCACCATGGTAGTTTATTGAAAACTACAAGCTGACAGTCACAAAGGATGTCAGGACTTGTAGTTCATTCATGTGTATGAAGGAAGCTGTGTGTTCAGAACCCTGTATGGCCGCACTGTTTTCAAAAAGTGACAGCTGGTACAAGGAACTGCTCCCAGTACTGCTGCCACAGGGAGAACGAGCAGTAGGCATTAGCTGCAGCAGTAGGAACTTGTTGCATGTTTCACCCTAAAAACGGGTGGAACATGTAACATGTAGAAAGTGCCTGTAGTGCCTTTGCCGAGCACAAGGCCTACAACTGGAAAAATATGCAAAGTAGATTTAAACCACAATTTAAATCCAGATCCTACAATCAGGATCAAGGTCTCTCAGAGGCCTCCTCGGCCTCCTCTGTCTCCTCGAGGAGACCGATGAGATCAAAGAGATCTGGGAAGACTAAGAGGAGATCTAATGAAAGTGGTGGTTCCAATGAAAAACTAAATAAAAAACACATTACCGAATCACGTGGCCCTAACCCCACGCACAGTGGTCCTCGTGTAGCACGGGGGAACTCCACATCAAATGTCAACTCTAGGGGAGCTCCCTCTCATCAGGATGTAAATTCTTTCTTTCCCAGGTTGATGTCAGCAGGGGGCAAAATACCCTCTTTGACTGTTTTACAAGATACAGGTCCAACTCAAGGAAATCCAAACAATGAATCCTCATGAATTCAGGATGGGGTAAGCCCAGCACCTGATCATACCTCTGTCAACCAACAAGTGGTCCCTGACCTCAGTGTTATAAATTTGTCTTCTTATACTTTTATCTTATTTAGAACTGCATGTACTGTCCAAGGGCCTCAGCTTCTACCCCAATCAGGATTTCAACAAATTTGATGCGAACAAGGATCTACAGCTATTCACACGCAAATTAATTCTTAAGCAGATGTACTCAAAAGAAGCCCCCCCCCCTCTACCAAAGTTTGAATCTTTGGAGCTAAAGGCAGTGGATGCTCTTGTGAGTCTTTTGGAGGAAAACGAGACCCCAGACTTAATTGATCAAATAGATTTAGACAAGCTACTGGATTGTTTTGATCAAACAGAGCCTCCGCTCTAATTATTCCAAATGTGGAAGAGGAGGAGAGGAAGGAGGAAGAGCTTCTACTATTGGGTGAAGTTCCCACTTTAACCTCCTACTGAAAACGTCAGTTGCCTTGCTGTAATGCTGATTATGGATTTATTGCTTCCTGTGTCATTGACCTAAAACAAACATTAAACATAGAAAGTAGATTACAAACCAGATGTCAGCAACCAATACACTTTATTTAGTATAAAAATAAGCATCCACTTACATTAAGATAAGGAATTTCAGCATCATAATGAAGGAAAGCCAACAGCTCTTCAGGAATCACAGAGAAAATGGAAAAGGTCCAGGATTCAGGCACAGCTCCAACAGCTCACACAGAAGATGATGTTTGTGTGCATACCTATTTTATACCAAATAAAGCGTATTGGTTGTTGACATCTGGTTTCTGCTCTGCTTTCTAGGTTTATTGTTTCTGGATTTTCCCAAGATGGCTTCCTGTGGATGTTGCATCCTGATGTACAGCTCTCTCCAGTTTTGGAGGAAAAAGAGGACTTTACACCAATATCCCTTTCCATTGGACTACTACATGTAAGAATTTACAAACTCTTAACCAACACAACCGCCTGTGCTTGTTAGCTCTTTACCCATCTATTTGGCCCCTTCCTTTCCCTTTATACTAGTTCACGTTTAGAGCTACAGTTGCATTCTCTGTTTACCTGAAACAAACATGCTGATCAGGTTCTCTGACTTTAGTTGCCGCATACCAGTTCCAGATCAGTGACCTAGAAAGTACTAGGTCCTCAAACATCCAGCTTTTTCCAAAGTAGGTCAGCAATGGCAGCCAATATATTTTTTTCATGACAAGTGTCCAATAACACAAAAAGGAATTGCAGGTACTTGCACTTACAGGATTTTTATGAACAGCATTGCCATTTTTATTGAAGATATATTACTAAATACGGGTCATAAATCTAAGTTTAGAATTGCACAGTAAGCGATTCCTGCCTTCACTTTTTGCTTTCTTTTTTCTGTTTTGCTTCTCTGCCACTTAAAGTAATTAAAGCGGTGCTCCACCCGCAATTTTTTATTGTTTTTTAAAGTCAGCAGCGACTAACACTGTAGCTGCTTACTTTTAATCAGGACACTTACCTGTCCTACTCTCCCGCACTGATGGCCCCCCAGATGCCGATCCCTCGATCGGTGCAGGTCCCACGCCGCCATCCACACTAAGGGAAAAGGCAGTGACGTTTCCTACTGCCGTTGCGCAAGTCTCGCGCCGACTTGTGAATGGGAGGCTGCTCTCTGGGATTACACACAGTTCCCAGAAAGCAGCGCGCCCCATTCACTAGAAGAGGACGGGAAAGAAAACAGACTGCGGTTACGGAAGAGGCAGATTACGGACTTCCGCATAGCAACGGGTATTTCGGGTGAGTGTAATTTTTTATTTATTTTTTTCTAATTTTTTTTCTATTTTTTGTGTGGTTTTTTGGTGAATTTTTTTTTCTGGGTGGAACTCCACTTTAATATGCATATTGTATTTAAAATAGCCATAAGCTAAAATGTGGGGTGACCTCAGCCTGTGTATCATGGATCAAGGGCTTTTGTTGGACTTGTCAACCTCTCTGAGGATGAAACACAGTTCCAGTAATAAAACTTGACAGCTGCAAATAGAAAACCACTGAGTACATTTAATTTACAAAAAATACCATGTGCTAAGTCACAACTATGATTATTGTTGTTTTTAGTATTATTTATTCATTAGTTTTAAATAATGCAAAACCACCCAAATGTGAAAAGTTATACTCTTAAAAATCATTTCACTTAACTAAACCGTGGGTCTTTGGTAATATTAGTGGATTATTTATCCATCAGGGTTTCCAGTGATAAAAATATGAGATTTTATAAAAAGATTATTAAATCTTATCCGGTGTATACCGCATGAAACTTGTAAAATATGTTTCAAGTTACAACGGAGTGTACCAAACTGTACTTCAGTCATGCTGAAAAACGTTTGAACAAGAATAAAATGATTAAAGCCCAGCTCCTGGCTATAAAATGGAGCCCCATCAGATTATCAAAGTTTAAATATTCACCTTTAACCAGTTCTTGCCCAGCTTATACCAAAATGACAGACAGGCAGGACTTTCGTCTTTCCGGTGGACATCATATACAAAATTATGGCCTGGCGGAAATTTTGTTAATCCAGATGGAAGACATATGTTGTCCTCCAGGGCGGGAACATGTTGCGGCGCAATCTGTCACCGGCTGTATCCATCAGACACAGCCAATAACTAATAAGTGTACGGGCTCGTAGCCGATACCATGTGATCACTGTGACCAGTCACAGAAGATCACATGAAAATTTTAAACAATGGATGGCTTCCTTTCATGACATCTATTGTGTAAAATCGTGTTGCTAGCTGTGATTGGTCACAGTGATCACATGGTACAGACAGGGACAATCACAGCCTATCTGTACTATGTGATTAGCTCAATGCCAGCTAATCACAACAAAACAAACTGAATGAATTGATTTCATTCAGCAAAATGCTTGCTTATAGAAGTGTAAAAACAAATTCTGATCATTTCCCTAGAGTAGTACAATGTTACTATGTTAACATTGCATTGCTCTGGTCACAGCGTGTTAAAAAAATAATTTTATATTTTTTTGAATAAAAACCAAAAAATTGAAAATAAATAAATATATATATATATATATATATATATATATATATATATATATATATATTGTGACAGCAGGAAGGTAAAGTCACCTGGTTGCATCCAGGGGGGTAGATATATTTCGCCCAGATTCAGGCTTTACGCCGACTTATACAACTAGGTGGAGAGTTGTATAAGCCCAGCTGAGGCTAGTGGGCTCATGGATGACTCATACCTCTAGGGAGAGTGTGGGGCGTCGTGCAGACAGGGAGTTGATGAGACCAGCTGAAGCTTGTCAGCTCATTTAGGCCTCTATAAGAACTCCCAGATTCATTAGGTGTTTGCTCATGCCTGGAACCAGACCTGTGTGGACTGTCTAGGGAGAGTGAACCCCTGTGCGGTGAGACAAAGCCTGTGTGGCTATTTGCTTGGACATTTAAAACCAGGGACTTAGGGACTAGGACAGCACTAGGCTGATCCCAGTTGTTAGTTAGGAAACCTGTATGTTTAGTCAGAGGTCAAGTTGACCAGGATTTATTTTATTTATGTTTCTTTTGCTTTGCTGTGTTTTGTCACTGTAAATAGAAAATAAACCGCACCTTTTTGATTTTGAAAACCACAACCTCCGTTTGCTGGGCCTGTTTTTGTGTGGGGAGCCCATCCCGGGGGTCACACACCCCCGCTGCCGAGCTAACCCCCTCACAGTTGGTGGAGAACCAGTGGCAGTTTTTTGTTAAGCCAGCATGGAGGAGATACTGAAGCAGCTGGCTCTAGCAAATGCCAATCAACAGCAGACAAATGCAGGTTTGCAAAAGAGCCTTGCAGCTCAACAACAGAACTTCGCAGCCCAGCAGCAAGCTCAACAACAGAGCTTCGCAGCCCAGCAGCAAGCTCATCAACAGAGCCTTGCAGCCCAGCAGCAGACAAACGCAACTTTGCAACAGAGTCTGGAGGCTCAGCAACAAGCCCAGCAGCAATCGGAGGCCCGCTTCATAGACCTGTTGCAGAAGCAAGAGCAGAGACTACAACAACAGATGGAAGCAGTAATGCAGCAACGTCCGCAGACCAGTGAGGAAAGCCGTCCCACTAATACCGCGTCCTTTGGGGTGAGTCGTTTATTGACAAAAATGACTGGAGAGGATGATCCAGAGGTATTTTTGACCACATTTGAAAGGACCGCTGAAAGAGAAAAGTGGCCTGAGGAGCAGTGGGCTGGACTGGTGGCTCCTCTGTTAACTGGTGAATCGCAGAAAGCTTACTATGACCTAGAGCCTAACCAAGCAAAAGACTATGTGATGCTAAAAGCTGAAATTTTGGCAAGGCTGGGTGTCACCCAGGCTGTCCGGGCTCAGCGTGTGCATAACTGGACTTTCCAGCTTGGAAAACCCCCCAGGTCTCAAATGTATGATCTCATTCACCTGAGCAGAAAGTGGCTACAGAGAACCTGACGGCCTCTTCCAGAGACACTCGGACTTTCCACCCTAAGACCAGACCATCCCCAGGGGCGGATAAGAGGATTCCAAGGGGTGAGGGTGGAGAGAGTGAGAGGGTGGGAGCTCTACCCCAAGTTTGGCGAGAACAGCCTGGGAAATCAGCGGCTCAAGAGGCGGCAAGAAGGATCGTTTGCTACCGCTGCCGGCAAGCGGGACATATTGCAGCCAATTGCCCGGTTGTGGAGGAACCCATGCAGTGTGACTTTCTGACGGGCAGACGTCAGTCGCTGTGTGCGACAGTCGCATGCACTGCCATTCGAGGAACTGAGAAACATTTATGCAAAATGTGTGTTAATGGTAGAAATGTTGTGGTATTGCTGGATTCAGGTAGCCTTGTGACCCTGATAAAGGCTGAGTTAGTTAAAACAGAGGTCTTTGGGAATAGCAAGGTAGCTGTTATTTGTGTGCATGGGGACACCCGAGAGTATCCAGTGACTACAGTGTGTTTCGAGACCCCCAAAGGTACCCTCTCTCATCCAGTGGGCTTAGTATCTCAGTTACCGCATGACGCCATTGTGGGAAGGGATTTTCCGAAGTTCTGGGAACTGTGGGATGATCCTGAGCCCCCCACTGGTGCCCCTATGTACCAGGAATGTGATAGCCAGAACTCCCCTGAGAGTGGTGAGGACTCTCCAGAATTTCCCTTATCAGTATTGGCAGGGGAGACTCAAGAAACTGGAGAGGAGCCCACCTCCTCAGACGAAAACCTACCGTCTGTGGAGTTTTCTGATCTTGAGGTTCACAGGGAAAACTTTGCCACAGAACAGTTGAAAGACCCCGCCCTAATAAAGGCACGGGAAAACGTAGTGAAAATAGATGGCGAGTTAGTGAACCCAGATAATACCTGCACTTACCCATACTTCAGCGTAGAGAAGGACCTACTGTATCGGGTGGCAAAAAGGGCAGAAGAAACCGTTGAGCAGCTTGTGGTGCCCAAACCTTACAGGAAGTTGGTGTTGGAGTTGGCCCATGGGCACATTCTTGGAGGTCATCTGGGGACAGAGAAAACCCGAGAGAGGATATTACAGAGATTCTATTGGCCGGGGGTGATGAAGGACATAGAAAATTATTGTTCCTCCTGCCCTGTGTGTCAGAGGTCGGCCCCGATGCCACATTTCCGTAGCCCGCTGGTCCCTCTACCCATCATTGAGGTCCCGTTTGAGAGGATCGCCATGGATTTGGTAGGGCCTATAATCAAGTCCGCTAGGGGGCACCAGTACATATTAGTTATAATGGACTATGCCACCCGTTATCCAGAAGCGATTCCTCTCCGAAATACCTCGGCCAAAACCATAGCCAAAGAGCTATCTCTTGTGTTTAGCCGGGTGGGTATTTGTAAAGAACTGCTTACGGACCAAGGTACACCCTTTATGTCCCGGGTTATGAAGGAGCTGTGTAAATTGTTCAAAGTGACGCAATTACGTACATCTGTGTATCACCCCCAAACCGATGGGCTGGTTGAAAGATTCAACAAAACCCTAAAACAAATGTTGAAGAAAGTGGTGGATAGAGATGGAAAGGATTGGGACTGTCTACTTCCTTATCTGATGTTTGCTATTAGGGAGGTGCCCCAATCCTCTACGGGATTCTCCCCCTTTGAGTTACTGTATGGGAGACACCCAAGAGGGCTGTTGGATATTGCCAAGGAAACTTGGGAAAGTGAGAGTTCTCCCCACAGGAGTGTGATTGAGCATGTCGCCCTGATGCAAGACCGAATTGCACAGGTAATGCCCATCGTGAAGGAACATTTGGCCCAAGCGCAGTTAGCACAGCAGAGAGTGTACAACCGTGGAGCCAAGACCCGTACCTTTTCCCCGGGGGATAGGATACTGGTACTTGTCCCTACGGTTGAAAGTAAATTCCTTGCCAAATGGCAAGGCCCCTATGAGATATTGGAAAAAGTGAGCGAAGTGAATTACAAGGTCAGACAACCAGGAAGGCGAAAGCCCGAACAGATCTATCACGTTAATCTGTTGAAAGCCTGGAGGGATAGAGAGTCCCTAGTCGCAGACACTTGGTCACCAGCTCAAACTGGTTGCGTGATTCCTGAGGTTGGAATAGCAGCCACCTTGTCACAACCCCAACAACAGGAGGTTAAGGAGTTTGTGCTTCGCAACAAGGAGGTATTCTCTGAGCTGCCGGGACAAACATCTGGGGTAGAGCATGACATCATTACCCCGCCCGGTGAAAGGGTGAAGTTAAAACCCTATCGGATCCCAGAGGCCCGACGGGAGGCAATACGGGAGGAAGTACAGAAAATGCTGAACTTAGGGGTGATAGAGGAGTCCCAAAGTGATTGGTCTAGTCCCATTGTGTTGGTGCCTAAACCGGATGGGAGCTGGCGATTTTGTAACGATTTTCGTCAGTTGAACAAAGTTACAAAATTTGACACCTACCCCATGCCACGTATAGATGAGTTGATCGACCGGCTGGGAACAGCCCGATACATGACGACTCTTGACCTCACAAAAGGGTATTGGCAAATCCCCCTGGCCAAGTCGGCCAAAGAGAAAACCGCATTTGTAACCCCAGACGGGGCGTTCCAATATAAAAGAATGCCGTTCGGGTTACAGAATGCTCCGGCCACATTCCAGCGGAAAATGGACCAGATGCTGAGGCCCCATCGGAAGTATGCTGCGGCTTACCTGGATGACGTAATTGTCCATAGCACAGATTGGGCCTCACATCTGCCAAAAGTGCAAGCAGTCCTGGACTCTGTTCGGGAAGCGGGGTTTACGGCTAACCCCAAGAAGTGTACCATTGGGCAGGAGGAGGCCAAATATCTTGGGTACACCATTGGGAGGGGAGTAATAAAACCCCAACTCAACAAAGTTGAGGCCATCCAGAGTTGGCCACGTCCCAACAGCAAGAAGCAGGTACGAGCCTTTCTGGGAATCGCTGGGTATTATCGGCGATTCATTCCCCACTTTGCTTCTAAGGCTGTGCCCCTAACCAACCTGACGAAGGGGAAAGGGTCGGTCATGATTAAATGGACCCCCGAGGCTGAGGCAGCATTCCAATTCTTGAAACAAGCCTTATGTAGCCAGCCAGTGTTGTACTCACCCGACTTCTCTAAAGACTTTGTCGTACAAAGTGATGCGTCAGATGTGGGGTTAGGAGCAGTATTGTCCCAGGTCTGGAACGGGGAAGAGCACCCAGTCATTTACCTCAGCAGGAAGTTGAAGTCCCATGAGGTAAATTACGCCACCGTTGAAAAGGAGTGTTTAGCGGTGAAGTGGGCTCTAGATTCCCTTCGGTACTACCTGCTAGGTAGGCACTTTGACATGGTTACGGATCACGCTCCGTTAAAGTGGATGGCTCAAAACAAGGAAACAAATAGAAGAGTGAATAGGTGGTTCCTGGCCCTCCAGGAATTCAACTTCACAGTAAAGCATCGCCCTGGCGTTCAAATGGGGAATGTGGATGCTTTGTCTCGAGTACATGAATGCCTGATTGCTGGTGTTCCAACCCCGAGGTTAAAACAAGAGGGGGGGGTATGTGACAGCAGGAAGGTAAAGTCACCTGGTTGCATCCAGGGGGGTAGATATATTTCGCCCAGATTCAGGCTTTACGCCGACTTATACAACTAGGTGGAGAGTTGTATAAGCCCAGCTGAGGCTAGTGGGCTCATGGATGACTCATACCTCTAGGGAGAGTGTGGGGCGTCGTGCAGACAGGGAGTTGATGAGACCAGCTGAAGCTTGTCAGCTCATTTAGGCCTCTATAAGAACTCCCAGATTCATTAGGTGTTTGCTCATGCCTGGAACCAGACCTGTGTGGACTGTCTAGGGAGAGTGAACCCCTGTGCGGTGAGACAAAGCCTGTGTGGCTATTTGCTTGGACATTTAAAACCAGGGACTTAGGGACTAGGACAGCACTAGGCTGATCCCAGTTGTTAGTTAGGAAACCTGTATGTTTAGTCAGAGGTCAAGTTGACCAGGATTTATTTTATTTATGTTTCTTTTGCTTTGCTGTGTTTTGTCACTGTAAATAGAAAATAAACCGCACCTTTTTGATTTTGAAAACCACAACCTCCGTTTGCTGGGCCTGTTTTTGTGTGGGGAGCCCATCCCGGGGGTCACACACACCCGCTGCCGAGCTAACCCCCTCACAATATATATATATATTTTTTGTACTGCCACCAGTTAGTGTCCCTGATCATTGCCATATGATGACGCTGTATGTACTGCACTGGTGAAAGTATGTAAAAAAAAATCTTTTTTTTTATTTCTTAATTTTCCAAAAAATTAGGACAAAAAAAATACAACTTGCTATGCCTCTTACTACATACCTTGGACTGTCTAATTTCAAAAAATGAGTCATTTGGGGGATAGCTGTACTGTCCTGACATTTTTGGGCCTCAAGAACTGAGATAGGCCGTCAGTACATCAGGATTGATCAATTTTCAGATATATGACATAGTTTGTAGACTCTATAACTTTCCTGCAGACTAAATAATATACACTGATGTGGGTTATTTTGATCAAAGAAATGTATCAGAATACATTTTGGCCTAAATTTATGAAGAACAATTATTTATTTGCAAAATTTTATAACAGAAACTAAGAAAAGACGTTTTATTTTTTCAAAATGTTATTTAGGAAAAAAAAAACCTAGTGGTGATTAAATAACACCAAAAAAGCTCTAGTTGTGTGAACAAAATTATAAAAAATTTCTTTGGGTACAGTGTTGCATGACCGCACAATTGCCATGCACAGTGCAACTGTGCTAAAGCTGAAAATTTACCTGGGCAGGAAGAGGGTAAAAGTGCCCGGTATTGAAATGGTTAATGTGGAGACATCCCTTTGCAGTAACTTTCATTGCCACATTTTGTCCTCTGTCTTGCAAGTTAATTGATGCCCAGTGTCAGTTAACCCGGAAGACTGAGTACTGTACTCTGCTGTGAATACAAAGCATCATAGGTCCACCACATCTGGTTGGGTGTCACCATGACATCCTTCGCTCGCGGTTTAATGATGCAGAGAGAGGTGCTATGGTCCTCATGCAAGTGCTGCTTTCTGCATCATCCAAGACCATCCACTGCCAGGAGAACGACAAAGAGGACTGAATTAGTCACATGACCACCCTAAAGACTTAGCGAACAAGTTATTAAAAAAAGAAAATAAAAGCATAACATATATGCTCAGGCCTTTGTGGGACAGAGAGTTAGACTTCATGTACACGGGACTCTTCTGAACGATTTAACTTGACAGATAGTAACTGATGTTTAAAACTTCTGTTTTGCCGCGTTTACATGCCGCGTTTGTGTTTAAAAAAAAAAAAAATACATAATTTTTCTTTTTTAAATAGCCAAAAATGAAAATGAAATTACTGTGTTAGGTGCGTTTGGTGCTTGAAATGTCTGTAAACTCTTCTGAACACATTTTTTTTGCGTTCCAAAAAATGCCTCTAAACTCAACTGCCTAGAAATGACTGTAAACGACCCCGTGTACGTGGACACATAAGATAACATAGAGGAGAGTTCAGGGGCAGTTGGAAAAAAATGCCCAACTGCTCCTAAACGTCAATTTAACAGCAGCAGTGTACATGAGGCCTTAAGGTGGGTGGTTGGGGGCTATGCCCATGTTGTGTTTTGGAAGTGTGAATATGATTTTTATTAGCAGTTTACATTTTGTTAGTGACATGCAATGTATTTCATGTCACCTGTGGCTATTGCAAAATTTCCAAAGTTTTAAGACTGAGAATGTCTAAATGTAAACTGTGGCTATAAACTGCAAAATGTTTTGCCACTTTAACTCTTCATTGGCTCATGATAATTCAGGAACACAACAGGAAGAAATTGACAAAGGATTGTCATCCTATAACAAGAAGTGCCTGAACAATAATCTTAATTCAATCTTATTTTATTTGTTTATGCAATGAAACGACAGAAAAAGACATACATTGTCTTAAACATTACAAACATTAATAGGATACATCCTCAACAGGCATCATGTGTGTCAGAACAGAGCAGGGCTAAGTACCATCAGATGAAGGTATACACAAACCTATTTGGAGAGTATGAAGTAGGGTCACTCAATGGGTTGTAGGTAGTAGGTAAATTGAAGCCCTGGTACGTTATCCTACTGGGTTCTTAGAGGTGTATTTATGTGTAGAGAAAAGAGAAAGAGTCAGAGTCAGGGGCAAATAGTAGGGGTACACAGATAGGGGACAGGGATCAGAATCACTCCATCAAGGTCCGAGAGCGGTCTCGTCCAGGGCACACTCCGCCCAAGAGATAAACTCCGAGGAGTACCGAAACATGGACCACGAAGTCCATGTGAGAGAGAACTGTTCACTTTTGTCATTTTCCTCCGCCACCAGGCGCTCAAGGTCCCTAATGCGGTCCACCTCAACAGCCCAATCCCCCAGGGAAGGCATGGTTGCCGTTCTCCAATGACGGGGAATCACTACCCTGACCGCCGCCAGAAAGTGTCGCAAGACATCATTTCTGATGGATTTAAATGATCCTGGGATAATAGACAAGAGAGCCACCTCAGGTGAAGGGTGGATAGAGGTCGCCATCAATTTGCAGTAGAGTGTGAAAATCCGCTGCCAGTACTTCCGCACAGGAGGGCACTCCCACCAGATGTGGAGCATGGTTCCCCGGGAGCCGAGGCACCGCCAGCAGGCATCCGACACCTCCGGATTGAAGTGGTGAAGAGTTGATGGACATCTGTACCATCTTGTTAACAGTTTAAACCCCTTCTCCTGGGTCTTGGTGGCTATGGACAATTTGTGCGTCAGGGTAAAACATTTCTGCCAGTCAATAGGGGAGATAGTGTGACGGAGGTCTGTCTCCCAGGCCACCGTAAACGGTGGGAGGCCAGGGGAGTAAACATCGAGCAGAAGGGAGTATAGTTGCGATACAACATGTGTTGGAGGTTCCACCTGCAGGAGCAGTTCCTCGAATCCCGTCGGTTCAGCAAGAATGTCTGTAATAGATGGGAAAGTCCGGATGTAGGAGGCAGTCTGTTGCCTCCGAAGCCACTGCATGGGGTGACGAGAGGTCAGACCAGTAGAGGTATCTGACCTCAAAGTGGGGTCTGCACGAAGGACCTGGGCAAGTCGCCTATGATCCTCTCTTCGCCATGGTCCGAATCTTGCTACCGACATAGCTGGCGGAAAGGCCGGGGTCCCAAAGAAGGAAGTCATAGGCCCCATGCGGTTTGATAAGCCCCTTCTGGACAGCATGCGATCCCAAATCTGGATCGTTTGATGGGTAAGGTCATTAAGAGGGCCCGAACCCCCCCGTACCGTAGGCAAGGTCCAGGGGAGAGCGGAGAGCTCAATTGGGCTCATGTGGCTTTCCAACTGAACCCAAAGCTTGGTTGAAGAATGATGGAACCAATCTAGTATGCGGGTGAGCACCGCTGCTTTATGGTATAGGGAGGCATCTGGGGCTCCAGCCCCCCCCCCCCCCGAGCCTTTGGAAGAGAAAGTGTTTCATATCGTATCCTGGGACGGGCCGCATTCCAAATAAATTTGGAAAACAGTTGGCGTATTTTCTTAAAGTACGAATTAGGTATGTGAATAGGGATGGTCTGAAACAAATACAGGAACCTAGGGAGAACATCCATTTTCAGGGCATTCACTCTACCTAGCCATGAGAGCTGTTTGGACGCATAATTGATTAAATCTGCCTGGGTCCTAAGAAGTAGGGGGGCAAAGTTCAAGGAAAAAAGTTGGGAAGCGTCCGCCGGTATTTGAATTCCGAGATACCTTATGGAGGAGGAACCAGTTTTGAAGGGGAAAGAAGACGATAGTCTTCGCAGGGCCGACGTAGGCAGAGATATGTTGAGGATTTCCGATTTATTGTAGTTGACCTTGAAGTTGCTAACTTCTCCAAATTTCCGAAACTCCTGCAATACCAAGGGCAAGGATGTGTGAGGGTGTGTCACGAACAGGAGCAGATCATCTGCAAAGAGGACAAGTTTAGTATGTGTGGGCCCGACTGTTATGCCTTGGATAGAAGTATTGTTACGTAGAGCAATAGCTAGGTGTTCCATAGTGAGAACGTAGAGGAGGGGGGACAGTGGGCATCCCTGTCGCGTCCCGTTAGATACAGAGAAGGCTGGAGATAGCGAGCCATTTAGTCTAATCCTAGCATATGGAGAGGAGTAAAGGGACATTATTCTCGCCATCATATTGGTTCCCACGCCTATTTGTTGCAGGGATAGTCGAAGGAACTGCCAGTCTACTCGGTCGAATGCCTTCTCGGCATCGACTGTTAAGAGGCATAGTGGGATATCGTGGGACCGGGCATAGTTGGTTAAAAGAAGGGTCTTCAGGGTATTGTCCCTAGCCTCACGGCCACTCACAAAGCCGACCTGGTCTAGGTGTATTATCCCAGGCAACAATGGTTGTAATCTATTGGCTAGGATTTTAGCAAAGACTTTCAAATCGACCCCAATCAAGGAGATCGGCCTATAGCTTGCACAAAGAGTGGGGTCTTTGCCTGGCTTTGGGATGAGGGATATGTGAGCCTCAAGTGTTTGTGGAGGGAACACTGAACCCTCCGACAAAGAGTTGAACACCTTAGTTAGAAAGGGCGTGAGGAGGGCGGCAAAAAGTTTGTAGAACTTAGGAGTAAAGCCGTCTGGGCCCGGGCTCTTTCCACTCGGTGTACCCGCTATGGCTTTGGTGACTTCGTCTTCTGTGATTGAGGTTTCCAGATCAGCGATGACGTCATCGTCTAACGTAGGGAGCGCGGTTTCCAATACATATGACATCTGGTCCTCCACCCCGGAGGAAGGGGAACTTGTCCCTTGAGTCTTAGGGATATTGTACAGGGACTGATAAAAGTCCCTGAATTCCCCCGCCATCTTAGTGGGTGAGGATACCATTTCCCCCTGTGCCCCCCGAATATGAGGCACAAAGGCGGAGGTTGTTTTTGGGTGCAGGGAGCGAGCCAGTGGCCTACCACATTTATCTCGAAACTTATATTGATGGAAAGTGAGCTTATCTGCATATGTACGTGCAGAGGCTTCATAAAGTTCTCTAAGTTGTGATCGTGCCCTAGAAACGTCCGCCAGCATTGTCACTGTCGGGGATCGTTTGTGCTCAGTTTCTAAGTTTCTAAGCGTTTTATTTGCTGCCTCTATGGCGGCTGAGCGCTCCTTTTTAAGACGCGTACCCATTTGGATAAAGGTACCACGTAGGACAGCCTTAAGTGCCTCCCATTGAAAGGGCAACGATGTCGTATCCAAAGCGTGGTCCGCAAAAAAGTTAGAGATTGTATCTGAAACCCTTGTCACACATTCCGGGTTCGTAAGCAGCGAATCGTTCAAGCGCCATGACCATTCCCTAATCGGAGTGGAAGGGAGCGAGAATGTCATGTGTATAGGAGAATGGTCAGACCAGACCATTGGGTCTATGGTGCATTCCGGGGACCAGTCCAGGCAGCTATGGTCACTCATTAGGTAGTCTATGCGACTATAGGTGTGATGAACATGGGAGAAGTGGGTATAGTTACGGACCGTGGGGTACAGCACTCTCCAAACGTCTACCAGACGCAGATCGTAGAATGCCCGTTTCAGAGCCCTCAGTTTGGGGAAGGAGATACAC
This sequence comes from Rana muscosa, assembly GCA_029206835.1. Classification (NCBI taxonomy): domain Eukaryota; kingdom Metazoa; phylum Chordata; class Amphibia; order Anura; family Ranidae; genus Rana; species Rana muscosa. Next base: position 222,418,174 of record CM055118.1, read on the forward strand.
GATCGCGAGGTGGAGGAATCTAAAAGTGGTTCAAGAGGGGTGTTAAAATCTCCCCCCAATATGAGCCTACCCTCCCTGAATCCTGACAAAATCCTCATGTATTGTAACGCGGCCGATACTTGATTAACATTAGGAAGGTAAATGTTAGCTACTGTAAATTTGGTACCCCATAACACGAATTTCACAAAAACATACCTCCCCTGGGGGTCCGAGAGATGGTCAAGCACCTCTATAGGGAGCGTCTTATGGAAGGCCACAGACACTCCCTTGGCTTTCTGGGTTGGGCTAGTGCTGTGGAACCACCTGTTGAAGTATCTGTTGGAACAGGAAGGGGTGGAGGCAGAGTGAAAATGTGTCTCTTGGAGAAGAAGCACATTGACTTAGCGTTTGTGCATTTGATACAGGATTTGTCCTCTTTTGGAGGCAATATTGAGCCCATTGACATTGTAGGAACAGAATTGTAACCTAGGGTGAGAGGTCACTGTGTGGGCCATGATGGAGCGATGGGGGGGGAGGGGGGGAAGGAGAGAGAGAAGAAGAAAAAAAAGGAAAAGCGGGGAAGAAAAAAAAGGGGGAAACACAACAGGGGAGGAAGAGAGAAGGTAGAGCGAGGCGGGTGAGAGATTGAACGGAGAGAGCACCTGGGGAAGGCGGCTCAAGAATACTAAAGTGTGCGCAAAAACGTAACACTTCGTGAAATATCACGTAGTAGGCACTAACTGTGCCAATCCTATTTAGGGGGAGAGAACGGGGTTAGAACAGCTGAGTTGTGATCCCGACAACCTAACAGGCATATATAACATAACTGTAAGTGTAACACACCCAATGACCGTGGCATCTAATGCTCAACTGCCTAGTCACTAAAGGGCAGAGTGTCAGACTAATACCATTGGTACGCTGGAGTGTAATAAACAGTCTAAAATTACATAGAAAAAGAACATCAACGTAGAACAAGGTGTACACAATCTGGTGACAGAATAAAGGCACAGGTATTCCCACGTAAGCATGCGAGGGTTGGAAGCACCAATTACTACATTTATAGCAGCATTAACTATGATAGTTGTCACGGCTTAGCTCAGATATCTGTGTAAACGCACAGAAGGTGTCAGTGATAAGGCCAGTCAGTCCCAAGCTCCAGGGACATAGATGTCCAGAGCCCGAGGGAAGACCCGGAGGTCCCCGGACAAGCCAAAGGGCTATGCCCGGGAAACACCAAGCCAGCCAGTAGAGCCAATGCCGTGAAAGAACATATCAACACCACCGACCGTCTTTCCAAAGCCCCCGCAAGCACAACCGCACCAGCTGAGGGCAAGGAAACATTCTCCGTGCCAAGCGAGACAACTAAACCGTCAGCAGCACTTAGATAACAAAGTGAGCAAGAGTCAGCGGGGTGGATACGCAAGTAAAACCGTGAGTACAAAACAAAATAGAGAAAACATTAGGCAAACCTGGCCGGAGTCTCATAAAGGAACTGTAGTCACCTGGTGGACTAAAGGACATATCAAAAAAGAACCATTTCAGGTCTCGGACGACAGAATCTGGATCAGTCTTCTGGTGACGTGGCTCGCCGTACTCTAGGACCGGAAGGTACCGATCTAGACTGTGGGCGTCCTCGACGCTGTAGAGGAGGACCCGGTAGCCGCTGACGGTCATCTGGGGGGTCCAACCAGTTCGGGATGACAATAGGGTCCCGGTCCAGGAACAGGAAGAAGGCAGGAAGCTGGTCCGGGACTGACAGCACAAATTTGTGGTTATCTTCTCGGGTCACTTTGATGCTGAAGGGGTGGCCCCAAGTGTACGTGGCGCCTACTTGGCGAATCAAGTCCAGCAGAGGACGGACCGCTCGCCGCATGTACAGCGTGTTGCGGGAGAGGTCCGGGTAGAGGTGTATAGGTGATCCGTGAAAGTCCAGTGGCCCCAGGCGCCAGGCCTTGCGCAAAATTTCTTCCTTCAAGGTATAGTAGTGCACCCGGCAAAGTACGTCACGAGGGCGGTCCCTGCGGTCACCCCCCATGCCTCCCACTCTATGCACTCTGTCCAATTCAATGGGAGATGTAACTTCCCTGCCCAGGACCTGATTGAGGATAGCGATGACAGTGGGTTTGAGATCGGCACCTGATGTAGCCTCCGGGACCCCCTGCAGCCGGATGTTGTTCCTGCGGCTCCGGTTCTCACTATCTTCTATCCGGAGCTGGTGTTGCCGTAGACGGGAGAGGTGAGCCGTAGATGCATTTTCAAGCGCCTTTATGCGGGCTGAATGGTCCTCCTGGGTGGTGGCCATAGCAGAAACCGTGACCTCCGACGCGGAAACCCGTTGTTTGAGGGCATTCAGTTCAACATGGAGAGAAGTTTCCATTTTGGAAGCCCAGGAATCAAAGTCAGCTCGGAAAGCAGAAAGTACGGCAGCGGATCCATCGGAGGGGTCGGGTGTACACCTGGGCCGGTCCCACCGACAGAGAAAGCTGCTGCAGCCAGGGGAGGAGGTGTTGGTTTGCCTGGAGTTCGGGCTGATGAAGCCCTGTCTTTCCCTGTACGGGAGTCCTGTGAGGCTGTGCGTAGCAGGTACCGTTGGATATTACCTGGTTGCAGTGCAGCGGAATCAGTAGAGGTAGAGCTGGAAGCCGCCATCAGCAGATTGGGCGTGATTGGTTGGGAACGCAGCCTGCGGTCGTCGGGAGAGCACAATGCTCAGCAGTACATGTCTTCAGCCGTCCATCCTCAGCCACGCATCCCCATAGGTGGAGTGGAAGAACAAAAAGTGCGACCCGTGTCGTACATGGGAATAGACGCTTGCTTTGCTGCTACTGACGTCTTGGAGCAGGCGCAGGGGAGTGCCGGTGTTTGCGTTACAGGACAGCGGTACGGCAGCCTGGGCAGCACTGGCGGCTGAGGAGGGGGCAGAGCAAGGCTAGTGGCAAGGGGGAGCACGGAGTCCGGGTGGAGCAAGATGGGCACTACACTGCTCGCTAGTCTGTGACTGGAGGGTTACGGGGAGGGCCAGATGAATGAGGTGGAGGCCCAGCCGCCCCGTACACCAGAGTAATCAGACCTTGATGGGTAGGGCAAAGCGGTTTTAAACGGGTAAGGGGGGACCCAGCAGTCCTATGGTCGGGTATAGCAAGATGGCCGCCCCTCGAACCTATGGGGTCAGGGCTCCCACCGAGTGCTCCTTTCTGACTGCCAGCTGGGGAGGGATCAGCCTACTTCTGGTGCCTTTTACTCTGCCCCCGCCCTGCTTACCCCGTGCGAGATGGTGCTTTGTGCTGGATGTTGCTCTGGGTGTATTGGGAGCAGCAAGATGGCCGCCGACTTCCAGGAGTAGGCCGAAGCCGCGGACTTTCCTAGAACTGTCCGCCGCGGGTGTGTCAGGCCGAACGTCCCGGGATCCCTCAGGTATGTAGACCAGACCAGTGCAGACACACTTGCGGCCGATCCGCCCGCTGCACACTCCGCCGACCGCAGCACTTTAGGCCGGAGGATGCTGCTGTTCCCGCAGGCCGCAAGATGGCGGCCAGGCCCCGGAGCCGACCACGGGCCGAAAAGAAGACCGAGGGGGTTCCCTAAGAGTCAAACACCTCCATCCAAGCCTGGATGGAGATGTAGAATGTCCGTGGGGTATCCGGAGACCCTCCGGAAGGCGGTGGAGGCTTCGTGGGCCCCAAGATGGCGTTGGGCCTGGGCTGTGTAGAGCAGGCCTGGTAGTTGCCGCACGGCCGGCCCGGAGTCACAATTCAGGCTGGGTTGCAGGTATGGAATCCTCAGGAACGACAGGGGAAGAGTTGGAGCAATTTCCAGTGGATTAGGAGCGAGGATGGCTATAGATTGAGGGTGCAGTTGTGGAGCTCAATGTCTGCACGTCCTCCTCAGTCGGCTCCCGGACACGCCCCCAAATCCTGAACAATAATCTTTACAGCAGGATCATCAGGTATAATTTTAATAAATGCAAAAATTATAAAATAAGAAAAAATATATATAGTCGCGCTAACTTATGAATATAAACATAAGCCCACCACTGAGTAATTGAAAAAATTGTTTCCAAATCACCACAGTGATAAATTATGTGAGTGCTCAGTGAAGAGCAATAACTAAACAATGTAAACAAAGCATATAAATTAATAATAATACAAACTTAATTAATAATATTATTACATGCTTGTATAGGACCCTTAAATGATCAAGTCTAAAGTCCATACAAAAAAAAAAACAAAAAAAAAAAAAACACACCCGTGATCAAGTGTCCATACTAGATAAAAAAGAAAAAAGGAAAAAAGAAAGAAAACAAAACAAAAACGATTCCAAATCTTCTTGTATTCGTGACTTTCACCACCACCAGTAAAAATTCCTGCTTACCAAAAAGCGATGGTCCCCTATAACGGAGGACCCCAAACAGCCTCAAATGGTAATCAATAGGACTCCAAGCTTCAGTATAAGTTGAGCCTCAATTAATTTGGTAGCCAGAACGCTCATATACCATCATGCAGTACTCGATGCGGAACATGAAAGGAAGGGAGGACACTACATAGTGTAAAATCCTTGGTGGATGTTTATTTAAAAGAAGAAAACATACTTACAAAAATGCAATTTAAAAACAGCCTTAGAAGTGTGACAGCGCCGACCGGTCAAAGGCGCTAGTCACACACATACGTCCGTGGAAGTCGAGCAGTGGAGGGTGACGTCAGCACAAAGCTCGTATCCTGCCCTACGCGTTTCGTGAAAATTCACGTCGTCTCGGGGCACGGGCGATGGGCTGCGTCACCCCCTCTTTATAGGGAACACAAGAACTCAAGGGTCCGGCCCGAGGGAGGGCGCGCGCGCGCGCACCTCGCGCCGCGAGGTAACCACGCCACGCTATCGCATCCGCCAAACAGCAAAAACAGCGGATGCGCGCGCATCTCTCCCCACGAGGAAACCAAGCCTCGTTTGCAAATACATACCGTGCGCGTCATCACGCCAAGCGGGATGACGAAAACATGGTGGGGAGTATGCCGCACATACGCGTGTCCATGGCAACAATGGCCACGACCGCAATACGCGCGCCACCCAAGGGGGAGGAGCCTCCAGGTGTGTCACAGGAGACAGTAAGACCCACAACCTCCGCCGCAACCATAATGTGCGGTGAACATAATGGGACCTTAAACTGCTCCAAATTTAACAACCTAACTATAGAGGACATGTACATACATGAATATAAAACATAAATGTCATGACAATATCTAAAACCATACATGTTTAAAAATACGTAGATAAATTGCCTCATAATAGTTAATAGTCCTTAAATGATAATAAAATCACCAAGGTTACAACAGTTACCATCTAATCTCGTCCCTCTTACAACCCCGCTTAACATGGTCAAATGTCCATTACAAAACGGGAAAAAGAGACGGAAATAAACGGTTAAATTTAAACGGAATAAGGAAAAGAGGAAGAAAAAAGTGTGCATACAGCACAATCTGCATCTCCCAAAAACTATAATTCAATATAATTCAATAGTCCACCCCAAACAGCCATTATAAAAACACAATTAACTGATTGGCTAGATTGATTCAAGAATTGTTAATAAAAGCGTTGACATCGGTGTCCACGTTGAGTCCATGCGGAACATAAGTTCTCAACCTGTATACCCATGCCATTTCCTGCTTGGAGATTTCTCTCACAAGCGAGCTGCCTCTCCAGTGGGGTCTATATTTGTCAATAGCGATGAATAGTGTACCAGACGGGTCTCTCTTGTGAACTTGATCGTAGTGCCTGGATACAGAGTGTTTATCGAAACCTTTGCGTATGTTCGCTATATGTTCGTTAAGTCTCACCCTTACTGCCCTTTTGGTCCTCCCCACGTATTGGAGACCGCAAGGGCATTGTATGAGGTAAATAACCCCCAAAGATGAACAAGTAATAAAGGGTTCGATTTCATAGGAACGGCCCATGCTCGTTGAAGAAAAATGGCTAATCTTCCTATCCCTGCAGCTATTCAGGCTGCACACTTGGCATTTTTTGCATCTATAGTATCCTGTCAAGTTCTCTAGAAATGTTCTATTGGCCCGTGGGGGGTCCTGGACACTTGGGGCCACCCTACTGGACAGTGTAGACGCCCCCCTAAATACAATAGCTGGTCTCTCTGGAAGGGACGGTGCCAACACTAAATCACTGGTTAACACATGCCAGTGCTTACGTATCAGACTTTTAATGGTCTGATGCTGTACGGAGTAGGTGGTAATAAATGGAAGAGAAAACTTACCATCCCTAACCACCCTCTCCCTGTCAGCCAACAATGATTCTCGATCGATCTCACTGACAGATTGTATCAATTGAGACAGATCACTCTGTTGATAACCTTTATCAACAAATCTCTTAGAGAGGATCTCGGCCTGGCATTTGAAAGCCTCTAAGTCTGTACAGTTACGTCTCAATCTGGTGAATTGTCCCTGGGGGACGGCCTTCAACCAAGGGGTATAATGACAACTGTCAAGCGGAATATATGAGTTCCTGTCAGTTGGTTTGAAATAAGTGGTCGTAACAAATTTGCCATCAACCACTGAAATTTTCAAATCCAGATAGTGTACTGACTCCTGACTGGCCTCAAAAGAGAATCTGATACCTCTGTTGTTATCGTTTAGGGACAACATGTAATCCCGCAAAGCAGATTCGCTGCCATCCCATAGGAGGAGGACGTCGTCGATGTACCTAACCCAGAGAACAACCTCTGGTCTCCGGCAAACATCGACGACATCCTCCTCCCACTTGGCCATGAACAGGTTGGCCAGGCTAGGGGCGTACTTCGCCCCCATCGCCACACCTCGATCTTGGCGGAAGAATTGATTATCACACCAAAAATAATTGTGACCAGCTGCATATTTCAGTAGGGTCATAATAAAATTAATTTGCCGCAGTGGTAGATCTGATCCTCTCACTAAATACATCTCAACAGCCTCAAAGCCACGCTCATGGGGGATGATGGTATAGAGCGAGGTCACGTCTGCCGTGACCATCCATATACCATTTGTGGGAGTGAGATCTCTGAGTAAATTGATAACGTGTTTAGTGTCCCTTACATAGGAAGGGATCTGCTGAACCAAAGGCTGCAGGAAAAAATCAATATACTTCCCGACCCGGGACGTGATAGAGTCTATCCCACTTACAATGGGTCATCCCGGGGGGGAAGTAAGGCTTTTGTGGATCTTCGGGAGGTAATATATAACGGGAGTCCGAGGGGCACAGGGTATCAAAAACAATCTCTCCCTGTCACTGAGGATGCCCTCCCGGTGTCCCTCATCCACAATAATCTCAAGGTCTCTTTTGTATTTGACAACGGGGTCCCTATTCAGAGGGGTATAGGTTTCGGTGTCATCGACGATCCTGTGTAACTCTTTCAAGTAGTCACACCTATCGAGAATGACTATCCCTCCCCCTTTGTCTGCAGGTCTGATGACCAGGGACTTGTTGGAACAAAGGGACTCAAGCCCTTTCTCCAGATTCCTTTGCATCTTGACCTTTTTTACCTTGATCTTTTCAAGATCTTTGAGTACCACATCCCTAAAAACTTTAATACTCGGGGCCAATGAACCAGGGGGATTAAACAGTGAAGCATTGGCCAACCCAGTATGTTTGTACTCAGGTAAGGGACTCACTCTATCCATTGTAGGATTAGACAGAAAATGCCTCTTGATATTGAGCTTTCTTGCAAACTTGTGGACGTCCATAAAAGTTTGAAATTTGCTCAAGCTCCTAGGCGGAGCAAATTTCAGACCCTTATCCAACAAGCGCTGCTCAGTCTCTGACAAGGCCTGTTGGCTCAAATTGAAAATACCCATACCTAGATTCTTTTTCTTTTTGAGCAACTGGGCCCTCCTCCCCCCTCTGACCCCTCTCTTCGTTCTGATGGGCCAAACCGGCCCTGGTGGCCCATGGGAAAACCCCAACTGGGGTTCGGTCTAAAATCATATTGACCTGGGGGATAGGAGGGTCTAGAATAATCATAACCCCTGTCAAAATGATTAGACTGAGGAAATTGACCATTCCCGTCCAAATTATTAAATCCATATCGCCTTTCCATAGGTTCACGGCCTAATGGCCCCAATGAGTCTGTTAAGGGAAAAAACCGGTTATGGGTGGGGATATTAAAATCCCGCATACCATTGGACTCAAAGCTGGTTCTTGGAAATCCCTGATTATGTCCCGCATCATGATGGATGGGTCCAAATGAGGGATGCTCCCATCCTCTCATGGATTCACCCTGATAATGCTGGAACTGTACATCAGACCTATGAGGTTTCACATTTTTAGGCATTTTAGATGAAAAATTGCCCTGTTTGGACCCGTTCTTAGTCTTGACCTTATTGTTACGTTGAGCTGGGGTGGGAGTGGGGGGGTTAGAAGCCCCTCTCCTACCAATCATGGGAGGGTTGGCAATCGGGCCGGATGGCACCGCGCCCTGAGGGGCAGTGTCCATCACTACCTCATTTATCTCATCTGCTGCCAACTTTTTCTGCCACAGAAAAACAAGGCCGGACTGGTAATCCTCAAAATCTCTAAGGTATTTTTTCTTCTTTTTTGTTTTTTGATCTTTTTCTTCCCTCTCTAAGGTTTTTTGGAGAGAGTTGGAACACTCCCTATATTCCTCTCCATTTTTGAAAGAGGTCAGCAGATCTCTAACCGTTTTGATTTCGGTATCAAGTCTCTGCAGCTTCTCGCTTTTTCTTTGGGCCAAAAATCGCAAAAAAGAAACTCCAGCATCATTAAAGTATTTAGCCCAAACCTCCAAATCAGGCTCACCTTTTTGTGGACTTACCTCCCAACGGAGGCTTCTTGGGACCATGGCATTCCGAATATAATTCTCAAGGAACGCTATGTCCCACTGAATGTGTATCTCAGTTGTCATGATGTTCTTTAGTCGCATAAAGAGACCACTGACATCAGAGCTACCAGAGGCCGGGGTGGAGTCGAACACCCCGGTCGTGTTGACTGTCCGTTTCGCTCGGAAGTCGAAAATATCCATTGTGGTCGAGTTAATGACCACTCACTAAGCAGCAATTAATGGTAGTTAATATAAAAGGTTAGAAAGTGAAAAAAGAAATTGCGCTACAGGTATGGAACTAGGCAGATATATCAAATGCCTAGGAACAAACAAAGGGAAAAAGCAGCAACTATTCTGAAAACTAACAGTGCATACAAATAAGAAAAAATATATATAGTCGCGCTAACTTATGAATATAAACATAAGCCCACCACTGAGTAATTGAAAAAATTGTTTCCAAATCACCACAGTGATAAATTATGTGAGTGCTCAGTGAAGAGCAATAACTAAACAATGTAAACAAAGCATATAAATTAATAATAATACAAACTTAATTAATAATATTATTACATGCTTGTATAGGACCCTTAAATGATCAAGTCTAAAGTCCATACAAAAAAAAAAAAAAACACACCCGTGATCAAGTGTCCATACTAGATAAAAAAGAAAAAAGGAAAAAAGAAAGAAAACAAAACAAAAACGATTCCAAATCTTCTTGTATTCGTGACTTTCACCACCACCAGTAAAAATTCCTGCTTACCAAAAAGCGATGGTCCCCTATAACGGAGGACCCCAAACAGCCTCAAATGGTAATCAATAGGACTCCAAGCTTCAGTATCAGTTGAGCCTCAATTAATTTGGTAGCCAGAACGCTCATATACCATCATGCAGTACTCGATGCGGAACATGAAAGGAAGGGAGGACACTACATAGTGTAAAATCCTTGGTGGATGTTTATTTAAAAGAAGAAAACATACTTACAAAAATGCAATTTAAAAACAGCCTTAGAAGTGTGACAGCGCCGACCGGTCAAAGGCGCTAGTCACACACATACGTCCGTGGAAGTCGAGCAGTGGAGGGTGACGTCAGCACAAAGCTCGTATCCTGCCCTACGCGTTTCGTGAAAATTCACGTCGTCTCGGGGCACGGGCGATGGGCTGCGTCACCCCCTCTTTATAGGGAACACAAGAACTCAAGGGTCCGGCCCGAGGGAGGGCGCGCGCGCGCACCTCGCGCCGCGAGGTAACCACGCCACGCTATCGCATCCGCCAAACAGCAAAAACAGCGGATGCGCGCGCATCTCTCCCCACGAGGAAACCAAGCCTCGTTTGCAAATACATACCGTGCGCGTCATCACGCCAAGCGGGATGACGAAAACATGGTGGGGAGTATGCCGCACATACGCGTGTCCATGGCAACAATGGCCACGACCGCAATACGTGCGCCACCCAAGGGGGAGGAGCCTCCAGGTGTGTCACAGGAGACAGTAAGACCCACAACCTCCGCCGCAACCATAATGTGCGGTGAACATAATGGGACCTTAAACTGCTCCAAATTTAACAACCTAACTATAGAGGACATGTACATACATGAATATAAAACATAAATGTCATGACAATATCTAAAACCATACATGTTTAAAAATACGTAGATAAATTGCCTCATAATAGTTAATAGTCCTTAAATGATAATAAAATCACCAAGGTTACAACAGTTACCATCTAATCTCGTCCCTCTTACAACCCCGCTTAACATGGTCAAATGTCCATTACAAAACGGGAAAAAGAGACGGAAATAAACGGTTAAATTTAAACGGAATAAGGAAAAGAGGAAGAAAAAAGTGTGCATACAGCACAATCTGCATCTCCCAAAAACTATAATTCAATATAATTCAATAGTCCACCCCAAACAGCCACTATAAAAACACAATTAACTGATTGGCTAGATTGATTCAAGAATTGTTAATAAAAGCGTTGACATCGGTGTCCACGTTGAGTCCATGCGGAACATAAGTTCTCAACCTGTATACCCATGCCATTTCCTGCTTGGAGATTTCTCTCACAAGCGAGCTGCCTCTCCAGTGGGGTCTATATTTGTCAATAGCGATGAATAGTGTACCAGACGGGTCTCTCTTGTGAACTTGATCGTAGTGCCTGGATACAGAGTGTTTATCGAAACCTTTGCGTATGTTCGCTATATGTTCGTTAAGTCTCACCCTTACTGCCCTTTTGGTCCTCCCCACGTATTGGAGACCGCAAGGGCATTGTATGAGGTAAATAACCCCCAAAGATGAACAAGTAATAAAGGGTTCGATTTCATAGGAACGGCCCGTGCTCGTTGAAGAAAAATGGCTAATCTTCCTATCCCTGCAGCTATTCAGGCTGCACACTTGGCATTTTTTGCATCTATAGTATCCTGTCAAGTTCTCTAGAAATGTTCTATTGGCCCGTGGGGGGTCCTGGACACTTGGGGCCACCCTACTGGACAGTGTAGACGCCCCCCTAAATACAATAGCTGGTCTCTCTGGAAGGGACGGTGCCAACACTAAATCACTGGTTAACACATGCCAGTGCTTACGTATCAGACTTTTAATGGTCTGATGCTGTATGGAGTAGGTGGTAATAAATGGAAGAGAAAACTTACCATCCCTAACCACCCTCTCCCTGTCAGCCAACAATGATTCTCGATCGATCTCACTGACAGATTGTATCAATTGAGACAGATCACTCTGTTGATAACCTTTATCAACAAATCTCTTAGAGAGGATCTCGGCCTGGCATTTGAAAGCCTCTAAGTCTGTACAGTTACGTCTCAATCTGGTGAATTGTCCCTGGGGGACGGCCTTCAACCAAGGGGTATAATGACAACTGTCAAGCGGAATATATGAGTTCCTGTCAGTTGGTTTGAAATAAGTGGTCGTAACAAATTTGCCATCAACCACTGAAATTTTCAAATCCAGATAGTGTACTGACTCCTGACTGGCCTCAAAAGAGAATCTGATACCTCTGTTGTTATCGTTTAGGGACAACATGTAATCCCGCAAAGCAGATTCGCTGCCATCCCATAGGAGGAGGACGTCGTCGATGTACCTAACCCAGAGAACAACCTCTGGTCTCCGGCAAACATCGACGACATCCTCCTCCCACTTGGCCATGAACAGGTTGGCCAGGCTAGGGGCGTACTTCGCCCCCATCGCCACACCTCGATCTTGGCGGAAGAATTGATTATCACACCAAAAATAATTGTGACCAGCTGCATATTTCAGTAGGGTCATAATAAAATTAATTTGCCACAGTGGTAGATCTGATCCTCTCACTAAATACATCTCAACAGCCTCAAAGCCACGCTCATGGGGGATGATGGTATAGAGCGAGGTCACGTCTGCCGTGACCATCCATATACCATTTGTGGGAGTGAGATCTCTGAGTAAATTGATAACGTGTTTAGTGTCCCTTACATAGGAAGGGATCTGCTGAACCAAAGGCTGCAGGAAAAAATCAATATACTTCCCGACCCGGGACGTGATAGAGTCTATCCCACTTACAATGGGTCGTCCCGGGGGGGAAGTAAGGCTTTTGTGGATCTTCGGGAGGTAATATATAACGGGAGTCCGAGGGGCACAGGGTATCAAAAACAATCTCTCCCTGTCACTGAGGATGCCCTCCCGGTGTCCCTCATCCACAATAATCTCAAGGTCTCTTTTGTATTTGACAACGGGGTCCCTATTCAGAGGGGTATAGGTTTCGGTGTCATCGACGATCCTGTGTAACTCTTTCAAGTAGTCACACCTATCGAGAATGACTATCCCTCCCCCTTTGTCTGCAGGTCTGATGACCAGGGACTTGTTGGAACAAAGGGACTCAAGCCCTTTCTCCAGATTCCTTTGCATCTTGACCTTTTTTACCTTGATCTTTTCAAGATCTTTGAGTACCACATCCCTAAAAACTTTAATACTCGGGGCCAATGAACCAGGGGGATTAAACAGTGAAGCATTGGCCAACCCAGTATGTTTGTACTCAGGTAAGGGACTCACTCTATCCATTGTAGGATTAGACAGAAAATGCCTCTTGATATTGAGCTTTCTTGCAAACTTGTGGACCAGGGCCGGTTTGGCCCATCAGAACGAAGAGAGGGGTCAGAGGGGGGAGGAGGGCCCAGTTGCTCAAAAAGAAAAAGAATCTAGGTATGGGTATTTTCAATTTGAGCCAACAGGCCTTGTCAGAGACTGAGCAGCGCTTGTTGGATAAGGGTCTGAAATTTGCTCCGCCTAGGAGCTTGAGCAAATTTCAAACTTTTATGGACGTCCACAAGTTTGCAAGAAAGCTCAATATCAAGAGGCATTTTCTGTCTAATCCTACAATGGATAGAGTGAGTCCCTTACCTGAGTACAAACATACTGGGTTGGCCAATGCTTCACTGTTTAATCCCCCTGGTTCATTGGCCCCGAGTATTAAAGTTTTTAGGGATGTGGTACTCAAAGATCTTGAAAAGATCAAGGTAAAAAAGGTCAAGATGCAAAGGAATCTGGAGAAAGGGCTTGAGTCCCTTTGTTCCAACAAGTCCCTGGTCATCAGACCTGCAGACAAAGGGGGAGGGATAGTCATTCTCGATAGGTGTGACTACTTGAAAGAGTTACACAGGATCGTCGATGACACCGAAACCTATACCCCTCTGAATAGGGACCCCGTTGTCAAATACAAAAGAGACCTTGAGATTATTGTGGATGAGGGACACCGGGAGGGCATCCTCAGTGACAGGGAGAGATTGTTTTTGATACCCTGTGCCTCTCGGACTCCCGTTATATATTACCTCCCGAAGATCCACAAAAGCCTTACTTCCCCCCCGGGACGACCCATTGTAAGTGGGATAGACTCTATCACGTCCCGGGTCGGGAAGTATATTGATTTTTTCCTGCAGCCTTTGGTTCAGCAGATCCCTTCCTATGTAAGGGACACTAAACACGTTATCAATTTACTCAGAGATCTCACTCCCACAAATGGTATATGGATGGTCACGGCAGACGTGACCTCGCTCTATACCATCATCCCCCATGAGCGTGGCTTTGAGGCTGTTGAGATGTATTTAGTGAGAGGATCAGATCTACCACTGCGGCAAATTAATTTTATTATGACCCTACTGAAATATGCAGCTGGTCACAATTATTTTTGGTGTGATAATCAATTCTTCCGCCAAGATCGAGGTGTGGCGATGGGGGCGAAGTACGCCCCTAGCCTGGCCAACCTGTTCATGGCCAAGTGGGAGGAGGATGTCGTCGATGTTTGCCGGAGACCAGAGGTTGTTCTCTGGGTTAGGTACATCGACGACGTCCTCCTCCTATGGGATGGCAGCGAATCTGCTTTGCGGGATTACATGTTGTCCCTAAACGATAACAACAGAGGTATCAGATTCTCTTTTGAGGCCAGTCAGGAGTCAGTACACTATCTGGATTCGAAAATTTCAGTGGTTGATGGCAAATTTGTTACGACCACTTATTTCAAACCAACTGACAGGAACTCATATATTCCGCTTGACAGTTGTCATTATACCCCTTGGTTGAAGGCCGTCCCCCAGGGACAATTCACCAGATTGAGACGTAACTGTACAGACTTAGAGGCTTTCAAATGCCAGGCCGAGATCCTCTCTAAGAGATTTGTTGATAAAGGTTATCAACAGAGTGATCTGTCTCAATTGATACAATCTGTCAGTGAGATCGATCGAGAATCATTGTTGGCTGACAGGGAGAGGGTGGTTAGGGATGGTAAGTTTTCTCTTCCATTTATTACCACCTACTCCGTACAGCATCAGACCATTAAAAGTCTGATACGTAAGCACTGGCATGTGTTAACCAGTGATTTAGTGTTGGCACCGTCCCTTCCAGAGAGACCAGCTATTGTATTTAGGGGGGCGTCTACACTGTCCAGTAGGGTGGCCCCAAGTGTCCAGGACCCCCCACGGGCCAATAGAACATTTCTAGAGAACTTGACAGGATACTATAGATGCAAAAAATGCCAAGTGTGCAGCCTGAATAGCTGCAGGGATAGGAAGATTAGCCATTTTTCTTCAACGAGCACGGGCCGTTCCTATGAAATCGAACCCTTTATTACTTGTTCATCTTTGGGGGTTATTTACCTCATACAATGCCCTTGCGGTCTCCAATACGTGGGGAGGACCAAAAGGGCAGTAAGGGTGAGACTTAACGAACATATAGCGAACATACGCAAAGGTTTCGATAAACACTCTGTATCCAGGCACTACGATCAAGTTCACAAGAGAGACCCGTCTGGTACACTATTCATCGCTATTGACAAATATAGACCCCACTGGAGAGGCAGCTCGCTTGTGAGAGAAATCTCCAAGCAGGAAATGGCATGGGTATACAGGTTGAGAACTTATGTTCCGCATGGACTCAACGTGGACACCGATGTCAACGCTTTTATTAACAATTCTTGAATCAATCTAGCCAATCAGTTAATTGTGTTTTTATAATGGCTGTTTGGGGTGGACTATTGAATTATATTGAATTATAGTTTTTGGGAGATGCAGATTGTGCTGTATGCCCACTTTTTTCTTCCTCTTTTCCTTATTCCGTTTAAATTTAACCGTTTATTTCCGTCTCTTTTTCCCGTTTTGTAATGGACATTTGACCATGTTAAGCGGGGTTGTAAGAGGGACGAGATTAGATGGTAACTGTTGTAACCTTGGTGATTTTATTATCATTTAAGGACTATTAACTATTATGAGGCAATTTATCTACGTATTTTTAAACATGTATGGTTTTAGATATTGTCATGACATTTATGTTTTATATTCATGTATGTACATGTCCTCTATAGTTAGGTTGTTAAATTTGGAGCAGTTTAAGGTCCCATTATGTTCACCGCACATTATGGTTGCGGCGGAGGTTGTGGGTCTTACTGTCTCCTGTGACACACCTGGAGGCTCCTCCCCCTTGGGTGGCGCGCGTATTGCGGTCGTGGCCATTGTTGCCATGGACACGCGTATGTGCGGCATACTCCCCACCATGTTTTCGTCATCCCGCTTGGCGTGATGACGCGCACGGTATGTATTTGCAAACGAGGCTTGGTTTCCTCGTGGGGAGAGATGCGCGCGCATCCGCTGTTTTTGCTGTTTGGCGGATGCGATAGCGTGGTGTGGTTACCTCGCGGCGCGAGGTGCGCGCGCGCCCTCCCTCGGGCCGGACCCTTGAGTTCTTGTGTTCCCTATAAAGAGGGGGTGACGCAGCCCATCGCCCGTGCCCCGAGACGACGTGAATTTTCACGAAACGCGTAGGGCAGGATACGAGCTTTGTGCTGACGTCACCCTCCACTGCTCGACTTCCACGGACGTATGTGTGTGACTAGCGCCTTTGACCGGTCGGCGCTGTCACACTTCTAAGGCTGTTTTTAAATTGCATTTTTGTAAGTATGTTTTCTTCTTTTAAATAAACATCCACCAAGGATTTTACACTATGTAGTGTCCTCCCTTCCTTTCATGTTCCGCATCGAGTACTGCATGATGGTATATGAGCGTTCTGGCTACCAAATTAATTGAGGCTCAACTTATACTGAAGCTTGGAGTCCTATTGATTACCATTTGAGGCTGTTTGGGGTCCTCCGTTATAGGGGACCATCGCTTTTTGGTAAGCAGGAATTTTTACTGGTGGTGGTGAAAGTCACGAATACAAGAAGATTTGGAATCGTTTTTGTTTTGTTTTCTTTCTTTTTTCCTTTTTTCTTTTTTATCTAGTATGGACACTTGATCACGGGTGTGTTTTTTTTTTTTTTGTATGGACTTTAGACTTGATCATTTAAGGGTCCTATACAAGCATGTAATAATATTATTAATTAAGTTTGTATTATTATTAATTTATATGCTTTGTTTACATTGTTTAGTTATTGCTCTTCACTGAGCACTCACATAATTTATCACTGTGGTGATTTGGAAACAATTTTTTCAATTACTCAGTGGTGGGCTTATGTTTATATTCATAAGTTAGCGCGACTATATATATTTTTTCTTATTTGTATGCACTGTTAGTTTTCAGAATAGTTGCTGCTTTTTCCCTTTGTTTGTTCCTAGGCATTTGATATATCTGCCTAGTTCCATACCTGTAGCGCAATTTCTTTTTTCACTTTCTAAAAATTATAAAATGTTAACACTGTCTGTCACTGGGACAGCAATATTTTGTCTCTAACAAGAACCTGGCAGTTACTAAACTATCCCTTTTTATTGATGTAGTGCCATGCCTCTGTTAGGCTAAATTTAGTTTTTGGGTTCAGTTGACCAAGGATATGTTTTTTTTTTGTCTGATCAGGGCTTCCTAGGAGTGATTGTTTGCTCCTACCTGTTTTTGGAGGGAGCTTCCAGAAAAAAGAGCAGGGTCATCCAGCTATAAATATTTATTAGACCTCAGCCAATCCCTGAATATGACACCAAGAAGGTGGCTGAAGGGATTGGTAAATACTATAAGGCTATTCCAGAGTGTTGCTGGGCTGAGGACCTAAAGAATTTTTGCTAAAGGGTTTCTGCTAGAGGGAACTGCTCTGGAGTTCTTTTCTGGAGAAGGATATTTTGTCTTCCTCACTAAGGAGTATAATGTGGATGTTGGGTGGTAGTCAGCTCCTGTGACATTGTGAGTAAGTCCTGATTTTTGGACTTGCATGTGTGCCTGCAGTTATAAGGATTTGTGCTAAGAAGTTTGTCCTGCTGGTGATTTCTGATATAATTTTGGAGTATCCTGAACCCCCAAATGCTCTCCTGTTAAAGTTGCTGTAACCCCCCCCCCCCCCTCAAAGAAAATACATTCCCTAGACTGAGCCTGTATTGTCAATATGCATGGAATTGTGTCTGTGGAAGGAAGCCTCTGTACTAGCAAGGGTGATCTGGGCATAGTCAGTCAGGGGCCCTAGCTGAAGTGAGTGCTAGGCTTCGTACACACGACCGATTTTCTCGTCCAAAACAGTCAAGAAAAGTGCCGCGAGAGTTTTTTGTCTAGAAAAACATTCGTGTGTATGGTTTTACGACGAGAAACTTGCCGAGAATCTCGACGAGAAAATAGAGAACCTGCTCTCTATTTTCTCGTCAGGATTCCAGATTTCCTCGTCGTGTTTCTCGTCGGCCTGTTTTGTGACGAGAAAATGGTTCGTGTGTATGCTTTTACGACTCTTCCAAAAGCGCGCATGCTCACAAGCAACTATGAGACGGGAGCGCATCTTCTGGTAAAACAAGCCTTCATAATGAAGAGAGCACATTCGTCACGCTCATAAATATTTCATCGTTTAAATGTTCTGCATTGAAATCTTCGTTAGAATGTTACATTAATCAAAACGAGTGACCTTCTTTTGCTGCTGATATTCACACAGAGTTGTGCCTTATTTTTAACCTTTTTCATGCTGCTCTTTATAAGATTTATGTGTATTATATCGTGCAAGTTTTTAGGAATAATTTAAATGGTTAGATTTTTCAAAATGATGTTAATTATAATTTCTCAATGTTTTGATAGCGATCTCCCATTTAATTTTGGAATCTATATTATTAAAATTTCACACCATGTTTTTGTGCTAATCAGATTTAGTTATTCTTTTGGGGGGGGTGATATCTGTGCCTTTTATTGTCAGTCAAATGTATCTGCTTACTCCAAAGCTTGATTTTTTTTTTTTTAAATACACATAGTCAAGTATGAACTTAAACAAAAAACACATTTATTCATGTTTATAAATTAAATAAAGAGAAGGCAGCGCTGGAGAAGCTGCTGCCATTTGTGCATCCCAGGGACCCCAGAGCACACAGCAACCCTGTGTGGACACTAAAATTGGGAGCTTGAGAAGGCCCACATTTCTGAACACAATCTGATGCTGGCCTCCCAGAGGTCAGGAACAGCAGCAGGTGAGATATATGTCCCAAGTGTGTGGTACTACAACAGGCTGCCTTCTGTCCGACCACAATGAAGCAAGGCCATCACTTCCTCTTCTTCCTGGCAACCTTCCCTGCAGCCTTTTCTGAAGCCTTTCCTGCAGCCTTTCCTGCAGCCTTCCTTCTTCGTTTGGCTGGAGGCTGGCCCACTGGAGGGGTACTCCTGTCAGGAGGAGGAGGTGGAGGTGTAGCAGAAGGGGGTGGGGCAGAAGAAGAAGGTGGAGGTGTAGCAGAAGGGGGTGGGGCAGAAGAAGAAGGTGGAGGTGTAGCAGAAGGGGGTGGGGCAGAAGGTGAAGGTGTAGCAGAAGGGGGTGGGGCAGAAGGTGGAGGTGTAGCAGAAGGGGGTGGGGCAGAAGGTGGAGGTGTAGCAGAAGGGGGTGAGGCAGAAGGTGGAGGTGTAGCAGAAGGGGGTGGGGCAGAAGGTGGAGGTGTAGCAGAAGGGGGTGGGGCAGAAGAGGAAGGTGGAGGTGGAGGTTGAGGTTGGGTCAGTTGGGCCACCTCACATATGGCGGTATTGGGGGTAATTTTCTCCATCACCCCCTTGTTGAGCAAGGTGATGAGCAGGGGCTCGCATAGGAGACGTTGCTCCATGCTCATCACCTTGAACTTAGCCTCCACTAGGCCGGCAATGGCCTCTTCAGGGGATGTGGGCTCCTTGAGGGTGGCATGGGCCTCTTTAATAAGGGCCATTGCTGCCTCACTGGTGGTCCTGTCCCTCCTGCCTCTTTTGTGAAGCCGGATGGGAGGCACCTGGGATCTGGTGCTTCTCCTTTGCCCTGCCACCTCCTGGCTGCCACTGGGCCCTGCCACCTCCTGGCTGCCACTGGGCCCTGCCACCTCCTGCCTGACAGTTTCCAGACCCTCCTCCTGGCTGATTTCATCCTGTGTATGAAAAAGGAACATAGTTTAATATGTTGGTTTAATCTTTGCATCAAACTTTGTAATCCTGATTGAAGCAATTAGAATGTAAATGCATAAATCCTTGCTTTAAATTTACCACTACATCAGCTTGACTATTTACCACACAATTAAGTGCAGAATAATGTCTACAGATCCTGATTTCACTTGTGGAATACAAAATAATGTATGTTTCTCATCCTGACATATTTGGGAAACATTAATTTTATCCCAAAACATTTTCAGTTAATACTATACCTGGCTCCAGATGGACAAATCAGGATCATCCAGGATGGCTGCCTCCTCTTGCTCCATAGAAGGCTCAGGTTGGCTGCAGGGAAGTCTGGGGGGAAGAGTGGAGAGTGATGGCCTTGTCTCAATGTGGTCATCCAGGAAGGACATCCTGTTGTAGTACCACAAAATCGGGACATAAACATCATCTGCTGCTGCTCCTGACCTCTGAGAAGCCAGCACCTTAGAGCGTTCAGTCCTGTAGGTACCTCTCAAGCTCCCAATTTTAGTGTCCACTTGTTTTGCTGTGGCTGTGGGCACCTTGGTATGCACAAATGGGAGCAGCTTCTCCAGCGCTGCTTTTCTCACCCCTTTTTTTTATGGATGGGGTTTTTCGTCTCCCACAGAGCCGGCAGCTCCCTTACCCGGTCAATAAATTCCGCCAGGAACTCTTTGTCGCTAATAAAGACATTCATATTGTATCTGCAAGTAAAATAAATTATATTTAAATAATGTGAGTCAAACAGTCTAACCTCCTTCACATCCTAGTCACCATATATATCCTCCAACAATCTCAAGACAGTATAGGCCAACAATTTTTACAAGTCACAAAATCACATACCTTCGTTCGCACGTCCGTCACTTGAACTCCTCTCTCCGCACACCGAACGTACTATAGTCACATGTGTGTTTGCTATATACACACCACGCATGCGTCAAAATTCGAACACGTCGCTCCGCACACGTCGCCCGCCCATGACGTTCTAACTTACATCTTTTCCCCGCCCCTTCTCTTTCGGCGCGCAGACAGATATGGCGGAGTTACAGCAGGTGTCTGATAATTCCGCAACTAGCGAGGAGACAAGCCCGGAGACCGAGGACACGTCACGATCAAGGAGGAGATTCAAGGCATCGAATATGTCTTTGGCGGAGATGGCGGAGATGGTGGACATCTTGGTCAAGGCTGATTATGATGCCAAGCATGGGCCGTATAGCAAACCAAATAGAAGGAAGGCCAAAATCCTCACTAAAGTTGTGAAGAGTCTGAGGGCGAAGTTCGGGGTGAAACGCTCAAATGAGCAGCTCAGAAAGAGGTGGTCAGACCTCAAACTGAGGGAGCCAGACCAGTTGAGGATCATAAAGAGGATGCTCGCTAAAAGTAAGTAAAATGACGACGTTTCTGCTATTAATCTTTTTAGAAACTGACATGTTTTTTTTTTTATCATATTGGACTCCCTTCCAATATGTAATATTTTGAACTAGGTTGGGCACAGTAATCGTTCGTTACGTTACCGACACTTCGTTCGGCCACTATCCGCGGTTTTGGCTTATTTAAGAGCCACAAAAGTAATTAGACATCTGCCATTTTTGATCAAGTATTGTGGATAATTTTTTAGTCTAGATGATGTGTTTGTAAGGAGAATGAAATGCAAACTTTTATCAGTGTAAAGGAGAGGACACTCAGCAGCTGCTTCCACATCTGTACTTTGGAGCACTATAGTGTGGGCCAACAGACCCGCCTTTTTTGGGTGTCCCACACAGGTGCATCAGAGTTTATTTGTGGTGCCTCCATGTCCAAAAAATTACATCCAAATGTGAATACTAAACATATTTGGGGTCATAAATAATGCATTCTTCTTTAAATTCCGCACAAACACACACTTGTACCCCACTTCCAAACAATTTATCCTTTTTTTAGTTTAACAAGGAGATTTACAGTGTGATAAATAGACCTTTGGTTTTATTCTCATAGGGGAGAGAAGACTGGGAGGAGGACACTCCAGGGAGCACATGCACCCCACAACTTCCAAACAACACCAAACTCCCAAAGATCCACAACCGAAAGATGTGCAGGAAGTTGAGGTGGAGGAAGGAGAAGTGCAGGAAGGAGAGGTGGATGACGTTGTGGATCTGGTCACCACAACAGGTCAGTATCTGACACCACAGCTTAAGGTAAGCGAGGTAGGCCTACAGAGTTTTATTAATTTTTTTTTTGGTTTTTAGTGGATGTAAATGTTGTGAAGGATAGCACACGGTTCTCTGCTGACAGTGCCCTCCGCCTCATCCAGCAAGTGATGGAATGTAGCACGGAACTGGACCTAATTAAACAAAGAATCCATGTGATGGAACAAACATTTAAAGACATTCTCGATGTTTTGGGGAGAATTCAATAAGCCATCCAAACACATTTGTTTTTACATGTTTGTTTTTATATTTTTTTCTAATTTTTTGAGTAACAAACCAGCCAAAAATTGAATATGCACACAGTGTGTGAACATGTGCTATCTGCCATCAGGGGATATCCATGTACGTCTTTTGTGGGTGCAACCCCTTCCTCGTATCAAAAGTCGGTGAACTGAGGAAGGGGATGCACCCCCAAAACATGTCCATTGATCACCCCTGATGGCAGATAGCACATGTTGACAATAGGGATCAGGATTGTAAACTTCCTATATGCAAAAAATTAAAAATGTGTGCATATTCAATTTTTGGCTGGGCAAGGGGTGGCAGGACCCCATATTAGGACGGGCACATAGAGACATAGTTTGTGTAAGTGAATGTCTCCGATTGCTCAGAGGTATCCAATGTTGTAATTTTAGAAATGCAAGTGATATTTTTGTATTTTCATAAGCCAAAATTTGCCGGGTTGTGGCCAGGCCAACCCCAAAGTAAAAAAAAAAAAAAAAAATGAAGAGAATGTGCACAGAGTAAAATATTTGACCACAAACAACGTGTAGCTTCTTTTTATAATACTCTCTAAGCTTATTTGGTTCTTTTGTAAGGTAACATAGTGAAATTGGTTGTTATTTACTAAAGTAAAATACACTTGCCACTACAAATGCACAAAGACAAACTAGGAGACAGGAAAGAACAAATAATTAAAGGTTTAAACAAGATTTTTATTGGGATACTTAGACATAGGCTGGCATAGGAATTGCCCCCCTACCCGTGAAATACTCCATGTATTTGTCCCGAACCACACGGGCATTTTGGGGGGGCAAGCCAAGACGGGCAGATTCCAGGCCCGGAAGGGGATTTGCAGGGGAAAGTCCAGCCTCTGGCAAAACTGAGGCCATATAGGAATTTGATTTTTGGCTCAGAAAGTTGTGTAGCACACAGCAGCATAACACTACATAGTTTCTTTTGTAGTCCGCCAAGTGGATGGAAGTCATAAAAAGGCGGAACCGGCTGGCCATTATGCCGAAGGCATTTTCAACTACTCTTCGGGCCCTGGCCAGACGGTAATTGAACACACTCTTCTCTGGGGTCAGGGTCCTCTGTGGAAATGGCCTCATAAGATGCCGTCCGAGTCCGAAGGCTTCATCAGCCAAGAAAACAAAGGGGAGTCCTTCAATATTCCCTGCATCCGGTGGCAATGCAAAGTCGTCACTCTGGAGACGGAGGGCAAACTCCGTCTGGATGAAGGATCCCCCATCGGACATCCGGCCATTCTTCCCTACATCAACATAGAGGAATTCATACCGTGCTGACACCACCGCCATCAGCACAATGCTATGAAACCCCTTGTAGTTGTAGTAGTAGGACCCAGAACGGGGTGGCGGCACGATGCGGACGTGCTTCCCGTCTATGGCACCACCGCAGTTGGGGAAGTCCCACCGCATGGCAAACTCCGATGCCACAGTCTGCCATTCCTGTGGCATGGAAGGAAGCTGTGGAGTGAAACAAGATGAAATAATATTAGAAAAACAAAGGCATACATTACAAGGAAATTCTATCCCAAAAAATTAGAGACCAACATCAATCTAATTATACGTTTATTAAGGTGTGTAAAAAAAGTATAATGGAAGGCTCATTTATCATATTCATCACCCCCTCTGATGGGCCATTACTAAATTATTTTTGGGGGGGGGGAGATGTGTTTGGCCACAGGATAGCATTGCAGTGGCGGTGCGTCCAGAGTAGGTGCTGGAGCACTGTCCCCTCTCTCCTGTGCCCATCACTCAGAACAATACATAGGTTCATGCGTTGCATGAACCTATGTATTGTCTATGCCGCACACTATTCAGGTGGATGGCCTCTTGTAAAGCGACCGGCATATGAATAATTGCGGCATTTAGGGGGTTAAAATTGCAGAGCAGAAACAGGTATTAAAATAGTCTTGCAAATTACAACCTGAGGGATGTAATTGGCTTCCTCAAAGAAAAATCGGGGACGCAAGGAGGGGGGCATTCCTTGTGTAAACACTGACAGGCTGCTCTGCCAATCATGTTCACCAAGTCTGTTTAATGGTAACATGATTGGCTGATGCAACATGAAGGAAAGGAGAAGACATCAAGGACAGAAGAAGGATAGCGCTGACCACAAGAAGGTAAGTGCAGGGCTGGGGGGAAACTGGCTGCATTAGAGGGGACTAAATGGCTGCATTTGAGGGAACAAAATGGCTGCATTGGAGGGGACAACTGGGGGTGTTTATTAGGCAACAGAGCAAAAAAGGAGGAAGTTTATTTCCTAAATTGGGGTTTGAACCCCCCAACATTTGGAGCAACAGGCGCCCCTGCTGGAAAAGTTAGTGAGGGGAAATATTTAGGGAGGAGAAAAAAGGGGCAATCTAAAGCTTCCAACATGCATGGGGACAAAGGGGACATTCTCAGCATATTACAATCATGGTAATTAGGGAAGGATGAAAGAAATACAATACATTAGCATACATGTAATACCTAAAATGTGATGTTAAGGGAGCAAACTTACCCTAATATAGTCCTCCTGCAGGACTTGTATAATGGCAGAACAGGTGTCTGGGATTATGAGGCCCAGAGCCTGGGGGGAGATGCCTGTGGTGAACTTCAAGTCCTGAAGACTTCTCCCTGTCGCCAGGTAACGCAACGTGGCGATGAGCCTCTGCTCAGCACTGATGGCTTCCCGCATAACGGTGTCCTTCCTGGTAATATAGGGGGACACCAAAGCCAACAGTTCCTGAAAAACGGGGTCAGACATCCTCAGAAAATTCCTGTAGTCCTCAGGATTATTCTCGACGATCTCCCGCAGCAGAGGCATGTGGCAGAATTGGTCCCGCTGGAGCAACCAATTCTTGGTCCATGAACTCCTCCTCACACCATTCATGGACTGGTCTTGGTCCAAAACAAGCAGACCAACACCAAGCGCACGCACAGCATGAACTCGACGACGAGAACGTCCAGGCGACATGGCTAGGAAACGGTCGTCTAATCAGAGCGTACAGAACAGAACGCACTTTAGAACAGCAAGGCCTATGAATAACGAAATGAAAATCAGAAACGAACAGGCAAGAACGCACTGTAAAACAGATACGACCTGCCTAGACGCCCTGAAAGTCAAGATACGAACCCACAAGCACAAACTGAACGGCAGAAAACGATCTGAAAAGTACGAAGACTGAAAATCGCGAATCGTCTCTTCCCAAACTTTTACTTCACACGCGGTAACACGAGATCAGCAAAAGCAGCCCAAGGGGTGGCGCCAAGAAAAAAGATCTTCCCCTTTATAGTGCCGTCGTACGTGCTGGACGTGAGCGCAGAGAACCACAAGGAAATTGGGAAATGACAGTGTGTACGCATAGAAAGCTTTACGAGAAAATCGACAAGCTTAACAAGAATCTCGTCGAAAAAAACGACGTGTTTTTTACGACGAGAAAATCGGTCGTGTGTACGAGGCCCTACATTAAAAAAATGTGTGTTTGTTTTTTCAGTCTGTTTTCCCACTGGAAAGATTTCTCTATCACTTTCTGTTCTGACTGAAAGTAAGAAAAAATCTCAATCTCAACACTGGGAAAACCAACTGCAGTAGAAATCAAAACAAGGGTTGTATCCTTTCCCCATCTTGTCCAAGATTAATGAAACATTTAGCTGGAGTTCTGGTCAAAACGTTTTTATTTTTGTTTTTAATAATGTGCAAAAAGGCTCAGGATTTTATACTGTTCCTATAATTATAGGAGACATTTTCCTTCACTTCCCTATGATCACTAAAATAGGAAATGTACAAAATCACTCCAATAGAGGTACAAACAGTAAAGCCGTGTACACACGATCGGTTTTACCGATGAAAACAGTCCGATGAACTGTTTTCATCAAACAAACCGATCGTGTATGGGCCCCATCAGTCTTTTTTCCATCGGTGTGAAAAAATAGAACGTTTTAAATTTATCCGATGGGGAAAAAAAACAATAGCAAAATCCGATCATCTGTGTGGATGCTCAGAATCAAGTCGACGCATGCTCAGAAGCATTGAACTTAATTTTCTCGGCTCATCGGAGTGTTTTACGTCACCGCGTTTGAAACGGTCCGTTTTTTGAATGATGGTGTGTGGGCAAGACTGATGGCAGACAGTTTCATCGGATTTCCGATGGAAAAAACCATTGGATTAGAATCCATAGGATATCCGATCGTGTGTACAGGGCTTAAGAAATTGATATTCTCTATTTTTAAAGTAAACCTATATGCTCTTGTGACAAATCTGTGTAGGGAACCTTCACAAATAAAAGCAGTAAATATTGTATATTTAAAAAAATAAAATAAAATTACTTTCTTTTCCTTCAGGCTATATGACTGCTCATTCTGGGCTATGTGTGGCCCAGAAGGTGAGCGGGACAAGGCCATTAATGCAGTTCATGGCAATGACAACAGCTCTCTAGGCTGTCAATTGCAAAGCCTGGCCCACTCACCTCCCTGAAGTCACTAAATGCCCACCAGTCAGTGTGCTATGTGAAAGAAGCACCTCCCCCCAATCTACAGTGGTACCATGTGCTCCTAAAGCTACAGGGTATTGAGCTTGTCTAACAAGTCTGCATTGGGCTTGATCTAAAGTGCATGTAGTGGGGTGGATCTGAGGTCTAAACTGCTTGCATTGGGCTGTCAATTACAAGTCCTGGCCAACCCACCTCCCTGATGTCACTAAAAGCCCACCAGCAGCTGAGCATTACGCCATTCTGTGCAGAAGAAGTCTGCCCATATATTTATAGTAGTACTCTGCATTTTTAAACGCACAAGGTATGGTGATGATCTGAAATCTGAAGTTTAAGAGTTCACTTAAAAGTGCATTGCTATATCTTTAAATGTGCATAGATTCATTCACATAAATGCATCCTCCATTAGACAGTCCTGGGAACTAGCAAGAGCTACTGATTTCTGTCTTAGGAACCAGTTACTTATCATGCGCTTAAATGACTGTCCATACCAGAGGGTCATTGCCTTCTAGTGAGAGTGGATTTGCTATACACTGGATATGTGGAAGTTTACTTGAGGATTTTGTTGGCGCTTTTGATGTTCACAGTTTGTGATTTATGGACTATAATCTTTGCATGTTACATATGGGATTGAGATAAAACGTATATCAAGGGCGCTCCGAATGTCAGGACCAGGCAGATAGTGTCTATATTGGAAAAAGGTATTCAGATGATGTGGTCTTCAAACACTTCAGGCTGCACTTAAAGAGGGTAGCAATCTCTAATGGAAAACAGATAAAAGAAAAAGGCGCCTCTTAGTGCAGAATTAAAACTTTTAATATCCCCAAAAAGGATTAAAAACACTTACAGAATCTAAGATAAAAAGGGGCACATCATGGATATATAAAATAAGTGATCCGGCATCAGGGAGGTCCCAGTATATTACAGCTTTCCAGGGATATCGATATGCAACAGCAGAAGATCCCAGGGTAACCGTCTGATGAAAGCCCCAGGCTCTGGGAACACTGATGAAGCAGTCGTGCCGTCTGAATCAACGTGGAGCATAGATCCCGGAAATTACGTCAGCAGAAGGGGACAACAACCAGTGTGGACCGCAAACAGGAAATAGGTCATCAAAATGGGACGTGTTTCAGAACTACTGATTGGTTCCTTCTTCAAGCCTTCTTCAAACCAAGGTCATTGGCTTGAAGAAGGAACCAATCAGTAGTTCCGAAACGCGTCCCATTTTGATGACCTATTTCCTGTTTGCGGTCCACGCTGGTTGTTGTCCCCTTCTGCTGACGTAATTTCCGGGATCTATGCTCCATGTTGATTCAGACGGCGCGACTGCTTCACCAGTGTTCCCAGAGCCTGGGGCTTTCATCTGACGGTTACCCTGGGATCTTTTGCTGTTGCATATCGATATCCCTGGAAAGCTGTAATATATTGGGGCCTCCCTGATGCCGGATCACCTATTTTATATATCCATGACATGCCCCTTTTTATCTTCGATTCTGTAAGTGTTTTTAATCCATTTTGGGGATATTAAAAGTTTTAATTCTGCACTTAGAGGCGCCTTTTTATTTTATCTGTTTTACATATGGGATTTTAAGATTAAAGTGATAGTAAAGACAATTAAAAAAAAATAATCATAAAGATGTCATACTTACAGTGCATCCGGAAAGTATTCATAGTGCTTCACTTTTTCCACATTTTGTTATGTTACAGCCTTTATTCCAAAATTGATTAAATTCATTATTTTCCTCAAAAATCTACAAACAATACCCCATAATGACAATGTGAAAAAAAGTTTGTTTGAAATCTTTGCAAATTTATTAAAAATGAAAAAAATCACATGTACATCCTGTAAGTATTCACAGCCTCAATACAGCTCAATACTTTGTTGAAGCACCTTTGGCACCAATTACAGCCTCAAGTGTTTTTGAGTATGATGCTACAAGCATGGCACACCTATTTTTGGGCAGTTTCTCCCATTATTCTTTGCAGGACCTCTCAAGCTCCATCAGGTTGGATGGGGAGCGTTGGTGCGCAGCCATTTTCAGATCTCTCCAGAGATGTTGAATCCGGTTCAAGTATGTGCCATTCAAGGACATTCATAGAATTGTCCCATAGTCGCTCCTTTGTTATCTTGGCTTTGTGCTTAGGGTCGTAGTCCTGTTGGAAGATTAACTTTTGCCCCAGTCTGAGGTCCAGAGCGCTCTGGAGCAGGTTTTCATAAAGGATTTCTCTGTACATTGCTGCATTCATCTTTTCCTTAATCTTGACTAGTCTCCCAGTTCCTGTTGCTGAAAGACATCCCCACAGCATGATGCTGCCACCACAATGCTTCACTGTAGCTATGGTATTGACCAGGTGATGAACGGTGCCTTGTTTCCCCAAGACATAATGCTTGCCATTCAGGCAAAAAGAGTTCAATCTTTGTTTCATCAAACCAGAGTATTTTGTTTCTCATGGTCTGAGGGATCTTCAGGTGCCTTTTGGAAAACTCCAGGTGGGCTGTCATGTGCCTTTTACTGAGGAGCTGCTTCCGCCTCACCACTCTACCATACAGGCATGATTGGTGGAGTGCTGCAGAGATGGTTGTTCTTCTAGAAGGTTCTCCTCTCTCCACAGAGAAATGCTGGAGCTCTGTCAGAGTGACCATCGGGTTCTTGGTCACCTCCCTGAATAAGGCCTGCGACAGAACCCACTGTCACTGTGTGCTTTGGAAGGGACTGAGGGCGGGCCTCCTACCCACAGATTATGGCCCAGAAGAGACTGGAGACTCGGGGAGAAGCTGGCATTGAGATAATGTAATGTAATGCTACATCCCTTCTCCCCCATCCCCCCCCTCTTGTTGCTGTGTTTAGCTGTGTTGGTTCATGGCACACAGACAATGGTCTGGACTGCAGACATCTCTCCGCAGGGGATGTGTATTGAGGGGTTGCCTGCTTATCATAATCCCTTTGTTTATCTGTAGTCTCTGTTTCAATGTACAAGTGTTCAGTTCCCATTGATTCTTCCTTGTCCCCTACCCCCCCTCTATGACAAGGCTAAGGGGAGTGTCCCTAACTGTGTGTAAAAGTGTATGTTTTGGATTTAATAAACAGTTAATGCTCTGCATGTTTAACCCTCAACACCTGTGTGGATTGTCTCGTGATTGAGGGGTTAAGGGCTGGTTATGGCGAATCTGCAGGCTGCGGGTGCATTTGGAGGACAGGAGACACAAGTCTGGCGGATGTGCCCATCTGGGGTATCTGAGATCCGTTACAGTGGTGGCAGCAGTGGGATGTCTCCTGCAGTCCGGGCCATCCAAACCACCACCAGGATTCAAGATCTGGGCAGCCGTCGAGGAGCAATACGGGGACCAGCCAGCATGAGAGCGGAGTTTGAGAGGAGGCTGCAAGGCATGTGGAAGCAACATCGGGGACCAGCGACAGAGCGCACCATGCTCGGCTGGGAGGATGTGATCCGCTGGCAACTCTGGCATGAAACGCTAAGCCACGAGCGGTGCCATCAGGGGAAGATCCTTCCCTCCTCCACAGAGATGTACTGGACGCAGTACCATGCGCGAGAGGTGTTCCTGAGGGAACGACCGCGAGATGAGTGGAAGACGGAGCTCGGAAGATTGGTCCAGGAGGAGATGAGGCTGGACGCCAGCTACAGAGCCCTCCGGTGGTTCGCGGCTCAACTGTGGCCAAGTACAGCAGACGGCAGCCCGACAGAAGGCGTTGGCTACGGCGGCGTGGGGCTGCTCCATCAAAAAATGTACGGAGACCCAGACTTTGGGAGCGATGAGGAGTGGCGGCTGGAAAACATCCTGGACTTCCGAGATGAGGTGCTGGACCTCCCTGAAGAGGCGTGTGACCTGGAGGAATTGGAGTTCCTGGTTGAGCAGGAATGGGAGCTCGAGATTGCCTACAAGCGGATGTTTGACGGTGATCAGCAGCCTGGCATGGCTCCCGTTGCCTGGGACTGTCCTGGAGAAACAGCGGACAGTCACGAAGATGCGGAGCAAATGGGGCCAGGAGTGCCCCTACGTTTTCCCGTCCTAACCGCAATGGAAGAAGCGGCGATGATACAGAGGGCACTGCGAGTGCTAGAATGCCGGAACGCACCAGAGGTTCCCCAAGCAGAGAGACAAGATAATAGCATAAAGGTCTCAGAAGGGGAAGTTGAGACTGGCGCTGGAAGGCTGGTAAATGGTGATCAGCAGCAAGTCGAGAGTATTGCATCCGGTGCCCCAGCAGAAGCGCTGGCTACAGGGCAGAGTGCCACTAGCCTCAGCCCAGCATCAGAAAAAGAGTTGGATCCGGAGAGTCTGAGAGATGATTTTCGTGAGCCTTTTCCCCAACAGCAGATATCCCCAACGGGAGTGGAGGAAGCAATTCTCCCTCCCCAGCAATTGGACATTACCCCAATGTATATCCCCCCAGCAGAAGCACTGGCTGCATGGCAGAGTGTTACCGGCCCCGACCCAGCCCTCAGTAGATTTTTGGAGGGTTTGGGAGACAGCCCCTGTCAGAAGTCGCCTCAGAAGCTGGTCACAGAACCAGGAGGGGAGAAAATCCTTCCCCCTCTTCAGCTGCTGAACTCTACCATTGTATATGTCCCCCTAGCAGAAGCACTGGCTACGGGGCAGAGCGATGTTGGCCTCTGCCCAGCATCAGAAAAAGAGACGGAGAGTCCGGGAGACAGTCCCTGCAAGATACCTCCTCAGCGGCTGTTAGCTACTCCAGGAGAAAAGCAAGAACCTTTTCCTCCCCAACTGCATAGCACTGCCAGCCTATGTTCCCTACAAGCTGAAGCGCTGGCATCGGGGCAGAGGATTATTCAGCTCCCCTCAATATCTGCAACCCAGCCCCGGATCACGGGAGTGCGGACAGCTGTTCCCACTCTGCAGCGGCTGTTTTTATTCACGGGAGACCGTATGTGCGATTTTGCTCCCCAGCCCCAGAGACGTACTTTTCCTTTTCCTGGTGGCCTGGGGTGGAAGTTTGCGACTAACGCAGGTCCAGACCAGTTCGGGGTCAGGAACCTGGTTAGTCTGTTTTTAAAAGGGGAGAAATGTGACAGAACCCACTGTCACTGTGTGCTTTGGAAGGGACTGAGGGCGGGCCTCCTACCCACAGATTATGGCCCAGAAGAGACTGGAGACTCAGGGAGAAGCTGGCATTGAGATAATGTAATGTAATGCTACATCCCTTCTCCCCCATCCCCCCCTCTTGTTGCTGTGTTTAGCTGTGTTGGTTCATGGCACACAGACAATGGTCTGGACTGCAGACATCTCTCCGCAGGGGATGTGTATTGAGGGGTTGCCTGCTTATCATAATCCCTTTGTTTATCTGTAGTCTCTGTTTCAATGTACAAGTGTTCAGTTCCCATTGATTCTTCCTTGTCCCCTACCCCCCCTCTATGACAAGGCTAAGGGGAGTGTCCCTAACTGTGTGTAAAAGTGTATGTTTTGGATTTAATAAACAGTTAATGCTCTGCATGTTTAACCCTCAACACCTGTGTGGATTGTCTCGTGATTGAGGGGTTAAGGGCTGGTTATGGCGAATCTGCAGGCTGCGGGTGCGTTTGGAGGACAGGAGACACAAGTCTGGCGGATGTGCCCATCTGGGGTATCTGAGATCCGTTACAAGGCCCTTCTCCCCCAATCGCTCTAGGAAGAGTCCTGGTGGTTCTAAGCTTCTTCCATTCATGAATGATGAAGGCCACTGTGCTCATTGGGACTTTCAATGCTGCAGAATTTTTTCTGAACCCTTCCCCAGATCTGTGCCTCAATATGATCCTGTCTCAGAGGTCTAAAAACAATTCATTTGATTTCATAGCTTGGTTTGTGCTCTGACATGCACTGTTAACTGTGGAACCTTATATAGATGGGTGTGTGCCTTTTAAAATCATGTCCAATCAACTGAATTTATCACAGATGGACTCCAATCAAGTTGTAGAAACATCTCAAGGATGCTTAGTGGTACCAGGATGAACCAAGCTCAATTTTGAGTGTCATGGCAAAGGCTGTGAATACTTATATACATGTGATTTTTTTGTTTTTTATTTTTAATAAATTTGAAAACATTTCAAACAAACTTCTTTCACATTGTCATTATGAGGTATTGTTTGTAGAATTTCGAGGAAAGTAACAATTTTAATCCATTTTGGAATAAGGCTGTAACATATCAAAATGTGGAAAAGGTAGCAGGCACATGCGCGGCAGCTCCCAAGATGGCCGCCGGCTTCTAGAGCTCCGCTCCACCACGGCCCGTTTTTAGCCACTGGAGCTCACACCCCCAGCACCCTCACCGGAATTTTCGAATAGGGGAAGCCCCCCGGAATCTCTGGATGTCAACAGCGCCAGCGAGGAGGAATCTGTCACTTCAGATGTCGGCGATTCCCAGCCCCCTCAGCTATGCCAAGATGGTGGCGGCTACATGAGTCCCTCACAGCACGGAGTTTGCAGAGGACTCTATTGCAGACCAGGACCTGATCCCTCCGTCCCCTTCAGGTACAGACTATCCGCCATGAATCTCTGCTGGGCAGGATGAGTACAGGCATCCCCACTACCCCCATGCTGGATCCCCATACAGGCCTCCTCCTGGAGGTCAGTGAAGCCACAGATGCTTTGCCTATTTCCTCTGACTTCCCATCCATGATGGTAGCATTTGCCGAAATGCTCTCTAAAGGACTGGCACAGAACGCTGCTCAGATCACTGCATCCATTCATGCTGACTTACAGCAAATAGGGATGAGAATGGACACTATAGAGAAAAAAGCTGACCATGCGGTTTCCCATATTAAACAAAATACAGCTAGACTTCAAGATGTGCAAGATCAATTGGAAACAGCATTCGCAAAGATCGACGACCTCGAGAACAGATCGAGACGCTACAACTTTAGGATCAGGGGCTCCCGAATCTGAAAGGGAGGTTCAGGGGACTGTAAAAGCTCTCATACGAAGCCTTATTCCAGATATTGCTGAAAACCGCCTGGAGCTGGATAGAGCTCACAGAGCCTATCAACCCCCCCGCTCTGACGGCCTCCCCAGAGACATCATAGTAAAGCCTCACTACTATTCAGTAAAAGAGGAGGTGATGAAGAAATCCAGGAGCTCAGATAAACTCACTTTCCAAGGACACAAAATTCAGATTTTTGCTGACCTGTCACCTGTGACAAGGGGGTCACTTTGGACACAGGGTGAATGGAAAAACCCCAATATGGTCTATGATAGCCATATTCAATGCTGTACATACATTTTATCTAGATTGGGTCTGTAATATTGATCCACCATATTCCTCAGGATATCTGCAAAGAACTATTTACTGTTTGATTATGACCTCAACAGGGTAATTGAAAAGTGACGCCTTCATGATGTTGGGACACATACTGTTAGATGCTAATGTCATCACCCCCAGCCCCTTGTCTTTGTGTAATCATTGCTGGGAGGAATTAAGGTGATTTGCATTCTATTGTTCGTTATGACTTGGGAAGGTCTGGTGTGAATAGAGATAATTAACACCATGCCTGTGTGTATGGTAGCCGGCAGACAGACTGGCTGCCAACACTTTGTGATAAGATGTGTATTGGGGATCGTTATATTCTATTGTGTGGGATCTTTTGAAGCCTAGCAGACGTCAGGATGATGTGTTGAGTCTTGTGATGTGTGGGTGGAGCTGGGCCATTGTTCATGTTAAACTAATGCAGTATTGGATATATATAAAAGTTACAATGTTTCTCAATAAAGGCATTCCATCCTAGGAAGATACAGAGCGTGTTGTCCCGTTCTTCCAGAAGGATTAATTCCTATGGGAGGGGGTCGTTTGGCTGTGGAAGATTGGTAGCGAGTGGATGTGTGTCCAGGAGAGGGGACAGAGGAAACGGCGTTAACCACCTTCGTATTTGGGGTGCCGTTACATCACCATATACAATTCAAAAAAGACGATCGCTTAAACCGTTACTCCAGATCCTGATGGAAAAAGAGATCACATACAGGTGGTCGTTCCCCCTGCGCCTGAACCTTTCCTTCAAGAACAAAAGCTTTGGCTTCTCCTCACTAGTAGAGGGTGAGCGCCTCTTGTTACACCTTGGGATTCTGTCACAGGAACCTTCCTCCATGCAGATCAACAGAAGCACCCCCTCCTCGTCAAAGAGACCACCACCAGCAAGTCCACTGCAACACACCTGGCTGAAACAAAATTCCAAGCGACCTAAAGAAAATCTCCCACCTTGATGGTCGACTCTCCTGTACCGGATCAGGGCCCTGATCTGTGAAACTTCCACCTTCCCTACGTGCTTGAGACTTCTATGCTCACCCCCTTACTGGTAGCCCGAGTGTGACCTGACCCCTAGCTTAATGTGGATAGGCAAATGTTTTTACCTGCTCATGATTAATGTCACAGTTTGATCTTCTGGGTCGGGTATCCTGGACTTGGGGTGGGATGGGGGGCATTAACTCTTGCAAGCCGCAGTGAACTTGCTGGACTGCGGTCCGCCTTATTATGCCTTTCCTTTTGTCTAACATTTAGCTCTTAGTAGAATGATGATCCTCACCATTGCATTATTGCTGTATGTTTATTGTTGCTGTTCAGTCAAACTAATTTTTGTTCCGCTGACGTGCTCCTTTACCCGGCGGGCTTGGGCTAGCCCTCCTGCTGGACAGAGGAGTACTACTACGTTGCTTAGGGGGGTACCCCTTGTTTTAGGTTATGACTTTCTAGATGGTAATCCTTTCTGGTTCTGCCTACCCCCCTCGGCCCCCTGCTCTATGGGCGGAGGTCGGGGGGGAGGGGCGGTGGTCGGGAGAAATGTTAGGTGATGATCCTTGAAATAGTTGCTAACATAGTTGGGGTGCTCTGTTTTGTTACCATTATGGGCTCCCTCATGCCTTAAGACTTATGTGTTATTAGGTGGCTGGGCTGTGGTGGACTCAGTGCACCTCCCCTAGGAACCGAGAGCACTGTCAGTGCTCCTAGGTACCGTTCCGGACTCCCCATAACTGGGGATTTCTGGACCTCTCAGGTTAAAGGAGTGGGTAATGGCTAGCCCATCTCACTCCTCT
Source organism: Rana muscosa (assembly GCA_029206835.1). NCBI lineage: Eukaryota > Metazoa > Chordata > Amphibia > Anura > Ranidae > Rana > Rana muscosa. The sequence continues at coordinate 222,453,721 of CM055118.1, forward strand.
ACGATTCCTCTAATCAGAGGCTCCAAAATAGTGGAGTCGCCTCTATCAGATCACTCGACGGTCACTGTGACCGCGCTGCGTTCTTCGAGAGTTAGAGGTCCCCCTCGCTGGTGTTTACAGGAATCCCTTTTGAGTGACCCAATCCAATGTACATTATTGGAGGCAGCCAATAAGGAATATTTTCTTATAAACTCGGCGAATGAGATCTCCCCCTCTACCGTATGGGCGGCGCATAAATCGGTCATCAGGGGGAAACTCATTCAGATATCCTCACAACTCAAAGCAGAACGCAAAGCAGATACACTGAAACTCACGGAAGAATTTCGCTCCCTAGCTAAGGCTCATAAACGTAACCCCACGCCCGGAACCTTAGCAAACCTAGACAGAGCCCGGGTTCTACTTAACTTGAATCTGATGATGGCCGCTGAACAGCACCTTAGATGGACCGGGTCAAGATTATTTTCCCAGAAAGACAGGATAGGCTCTAAACTAGCCGTGAAACTCAGTCCTAAGCACCGCTCTTTAGCTTTCCCTAAAATTCGGGCAGCGTCGGGGGATTTGACACAGAATCCAACTAAGATCATGGACACCTTTCTACAATTCTACTCTGACCTGTACAAACAGAACCGTCAGGCCCCCAGACCGCTTCTAAATACATTTTTAGAGGAACTACCTTTACCCTCCCTGACGGAAGAACATAGGGACATCCTCGAGAGTCCATTCACTCAAGAGGAAGTCATGGCTACCATTAAATCTCTTAAGGTGGGATCCTCCCCTGGTCCGGATGGCTTCTCCACTGGGTACTATAAAAAATTTGGCCCTTGTCTGGCCCCGCATCTGGCCCAGTTGTTCAACTCTCTCTGGGATGGAGCACCGTTGGGTACGGACCTAAACGCTGCTTATATTTTGGGAATACCCAAACCTGATAAGGACCCCAGTGAGGTGGGCAATTATCGTCCGATCTCGCTTATTAATAACGATATTAAAATCATGACCAAGATTATAGCAAACAGAATGTCTGGTTTCATCGCTTTATACATTCACAAAGATCAGGTGGGCTTCATCCCTGTAAGACAGGGTCCGGACCAGATTCGACAGACCGTTGACATAATCTCACTTTTACAGTCTCAGTGGGATGGGGGGTCCCCAACAAAAAGGTTATTTGCTCTCTATAGACCTACACAAGGCCTTTGATTCTATAGATTGGGCATACCTGTCTGGTATCCTGGAGAAATGGGGTTTTGGCCCGTACTTCCTAAATCTTATCCACTCGCTTTACTCTAAACCTACTGCTCATGTATGCCTGATGGGGAGATACTCGGAATCCTTCTCTATAGGCAGGGGCACCAGACAGGGATGCCCACTCTCCCCCCTCCTCTTTGCGATAGCCATTGAGACTTTAGCCATCGCTCTTAGATCGAATCCTGATTTTAAGGGAGTGAACTGCGGGCCCCAAGAACATAAGTGCGCACTATACGCCGATGACCTGCTCCTCTTTGTTACTTCCCCACTAACCTCTACTCCAGTTGTTCTTAAAATATTGAAGGTATTCAGTGAGGTGTCAGGCTTAAAAGTAAATATAAAAACAAAAAATGCAGCGCCCAAAAAGTGTATGAAGGCCCAAACACACAAAGGGATTGGGACAGACAACAAACAGTGAAAAAAAAATATACAGCCCACAGAGAGGCCAAGGATAATAAATTACAACTGTGCTTCACTCCAGATAATACCGACACATATATATAAAAACTCATATGTAGTTGTGTACAGTAAACTAATATAAAAGTCCAATAAGAGTGACAATGTGTAGACTGGAAACGGATGACAGAAATGTTACATGAATGTTGAAACATTAGAACATTGTCCCCATATAAGAAATCCAACGAGACTTCGAGATCATAGGACACGTATGTTCATAAATCCATAGCACCCGGGGACGTGACTCCAACACCAGGGATGGGGGAAAGAAATGGATACTCTTACCCCTATATGTGGACGCACACACCAGCGGTGGTGAGTCAAACAGGCAGAAGATATAAGTGTAGACCACACTGGATCTGTCCTCCTGGAGCAGCAGCAGATGAAGCAAGCTCAGGGAATCCAATCCTCTCCAGGATACAGGCACGAAATTTCCAAGACATCAGTATATCAAAGATCATATAAAAAAAATGGAACAGAGGAGGCTCCTCATAGTGCAGGATCAGATGGCAAGATAAAAATCACATTTATTCAGGAACAAGTCACAAAACACACATGGTGTAAAAAATAAAACAAGAAAACATGCAGGCTTCCATGCAGAGACTTGCAAATATGGTGATCACAGAAATGGTTTCAAATAACGGCGTAGCAGCAAAGCAGGTTCATGTATGTCTATTTGCTGATGCTGGCAGCCACGATTACACTTTATTCACCCAGTAGCGCAACTTTTTTCTTTTTTCTTTTTTGCATTAAAAGTAAATATGAATAAATCAACAGCGCTGAACATTACTGTCCCACCGGACATACTTCAACAACTTTCTAGTAACTTTGAATTTGTTTGAGCTTCTGGGGCGATCCCATACCTAGGCATCAAGCTGATGCCAGACATCAGTAACCTCTTTAAAGCAAATTACCCCCCTGTGCTGCTGAAATGTAGAGACGACATGAATAAATGGTCAAGATGTGGTCTGTCCTGGCTTGGTAGAATTCATGCGATTAAGATGACTTTTCTCCCTCGTCTGTTGTACTTATTCCGCTCCCTTCCAATCCTGATTAAGAAACAAGTCCTTGGTAAACTTCAGTCTGATGTAGTTTGCTTTGTATGGGGTAGCAAAGGTTATAGATGTCCCTCGGGAATCCTGTTCCGCTTAAAATCACAGGGAGGCTTGGGTCTTCCGAACCTATGGGATTACTATCAGGCGGCACAAATAGCACAAATTTTAATGGTCTTCTCGAGGGGCCCGAAGCCTGACTGGCTTTCTAAAGAAAGGCAAGCTGTCCCCTCGAACACCATTGACTACCTGCTATGGTGTGACCCTAAAGCGAGACCTGTGATTTTATCCCCCACACTCTCCCATTCTGTTGCTCTCTGCTCCAAGCTTTATGATCGTAATACCCTGACATCACCTCTAAAACCCCTGGCACATTTGTTCCATAACACTGCTTTCCTGCCGGGAATGAACATTGGGGCATTTAAATGGTGGACAGATAAGGGCTTATACCGAATTGGTCACTTTCTCTCTCCTGCGGGCCCAATTTCATTATCACACTGCAAGAAGAAATTAGATATGCCCGACTCCGAAATTTTTAGATTCTCTCAAATCTCCCATTTCCTTCACTCCCTCTGGAACAACAAATCGGAACCACCTACAATAACACCCTATGAACACTGGTGCTCGTACACCATGGATCAGAGGGGAGGTATCTCTTTGATTTACACGGCTCTGATGACTAAGTTGAACAAGCCTACCTATGCCCAGTTCTGGGAGGAGGATATGGACAGCTCATGGGACACTGAGGTATGGTTCCGCTCATCGAGGCGAACATTTAAAGGTATACTCAATGTCTCCCTAATCGAAGCTAGTCTAAAAAGACTAGTTTGGTGGTATTATGTTCCTTCCAGGCTGGCAAAGATGTACACAGGTACCTCACCAGTATGCTTCAGAGGGTGTGAGCTAGAGGGCTCTATGTTCCACACTTGGTGGTCCTGCCCCCGCATTAGAACGTTCTGGCGCAAGGTATTTCGCACCATTGGATCTCTGACGGGGATGAAGATACCGCCACATCCCAGCATAGCACTTCTAAATCATAGTATTCCCAACTTGCCCAAACTCTCCCAGACACTATAATTTTTTGTATTACTGGGAGCCAAAATGACCGTAGCCAAAGCCTGGAAGAAACCCTCCGTCTCCTTCCAAGGGTTCAGGAGGAAAGTCTCCTGGATCATGGTGCAAGAGCAAATTGTAGCTAAATTTCATGATAAAACTGAAAAATTTATGGCTACCTGGGAACCTTGGGCCACCTCCTGCAATGTATCTCTTATATCTGGTGTTCAGCCTGGAGTTTTGAGCGCTCATGTCCATCATAGCTAACATGCGAGTATATCTGTCTTCTTCCTTCACACGTTTTACTCTCTTATCCTTTCTTTTGCCTCTCTTGGCATACCTGGGTTATTGAAGCCCATGTTGTAACGCTGTTTTTTTTTTATTGTTTTTTGTTTTTCTCTCTTCTTACTGGCTTTATCTTTAATTACTGAGTCTAGTTGCTCCCTGTTCCGACATACAACGCTATGTTTATCAGTAGACATGTGCACTGCCAAAAAATTCGTTAGTTTTCGTTTTCGTTTCATTCGTTTTTTTTTTTTTTACGTTTTTCGGGTCATTCGTTATGATCGCAATTCGTAAATTCGTAAATTTGTACATTCGTAAATTTATACATTTGGAAATTTGTACATTCGTAAATTTGTACATTCGTAAATTTGTACATTCATAAATTTGTACATTCGTAAATTTATACATTCGTAAATTTATACATTCGTAATTTCGGAAATTTGGAAATTCGATATTTTTGAAAACCCGAAAATTTGAAAATCTGAAAAAATAACTATTAAATTATAGGTATTGTAATTTCCTTTCAAATTTGGCTGTTAGCGAACGTAACGAATACAAATTTATCTGAAGTTACGCATAACCTGAAATAACAAATGCCGCATCTAAACAAATGGAACGGAACAAATTAATAATAATAATAATAAAACGTTTTTATTATTATTATTGTTATTTATTATTATAATTAATTCATTACGTTCCATTCGTTTAGATACGGCATTCATTATGTCGGAAAACAATTCGTAACTTCGTTAAGTTCACTAACAGCCAAATTTGAAAGGAAATTACAATACCTATAATTGAATAGTTAGTAATAGTTAAGTTATTAGTTAATTATTATTTCAGATTTCCGAATTTACTAATTTACGATTGTACGAATGTACAAATTTACGAATATTCGGAAATTCGTAAATTCAAATTTACGAATTTCCGGATAGTTGTACATTCGTAAATTCGTGCATTGGTAAATTCGTATATTCGTAAATTCGTACATTCGTAAATTTGAATTTACGAATATTCGTTAAAATTCGTTAAATGAGTTTTCGTTAATTGGGATATTTCCGAATTAACGAATTTGTCGAAATTCGTTAAAAAACTAATTCGGAACGAAACAAATTGCACATGTCTATTTATCAGTATTGGTTAGGTGCATCCTCTATACAACAAGATGGTCATACCATGTTGATGGTCACTTCTTGGGAACTTGTGTCCTCGCCTACTGGGATGCAGTGTGATCCCTGAGGGGCGTCCCGGGGGTTGGGGACACAAGGTTTGATCCGCTTTAGGTAGACCTCCAGCTTGTTGGGGTGGAGCGTATTTATGCTCTGGGCAGTGTTGCTACGACGGTGTTATGTGAGGTAACTCGCTAGATTCACTTATGTATTTGCAGGAACATATGTTTATAAGGATGCACACTCAGATCTTGAACTGTAATACCTACTTGTATGACAATGGAATTTTCTTCATTCTTCTGTTATCATTGAAAACTTATTTGAAACATAAAAATGTGGAAAAGGTTAAGCACTGTGCATACTTTCTGGATGCACTGTACTTGCTCTGTGTAATGGTTTTGCACAGAGCAGCCCTGATCCTCCTTTTTGTGGTTTCCCCACCTTGTCCTAGCCTCTCCTTCCTGCCAAGTGCCCCCAGAGAAAACAGCTTGCTCTGGGGAGACCCAAGTAGGCTCACTCCCGAGCTGCTGTGTGTCCATTCCCACACAGTGCCACAATTCAGCCCCGCCCCTTATCTCCTCACTGGCTCACTGGCTGTGATTGACAGCAGCGGGAGCCATTTTCTCCCGCTGCTGTCTCAGCCAATGAGGAGGGAGAATCCCCGGAAAGCCGAGGCTCTCGTGCACATCGCTGAATTGCGCTGGGGCTAAGGTATGTATTGGGGGCTGCTGCACACAGAAGATTTTTTTTAACTTCATGCATAAAATCCCTTTTACCACTCCCCCCCCTAGAAGGTTTTACCCACTTCCTGACCAGGCAATTTTTTTGCAATAGGGCACTGGGCCGCTTTAACTGACATTTGCGTGATTGTGCAATGCTGTACCCAAATAAAATGTATGCCTTTTTTTTTTCTTCACAAATAGAGCTTTCTTTTGGTGGTATTTGATCACCTCTGCGTTTTTTTTTATTTTTGCGCTATAAACAAAAAAAGACAGAAAATTTAGAAAAAAAACAATATTTTTTACTTTTTGCTATAATACATATCCCCCCCCCCCCCCCAAAAATAAATAAATAAAAAATGTCTTCATTAATTTAGGCCAATGTGTATTCTGCTACATATTTTTGGTCAAAAAAATATCCCAATAAGCGTATATTGATTGGTTTGTGCAAAAGTTATAGTATCTACAAAATAGGGGATTGATTTAGGGACTTCATTTTTTTTATTGTTTTTACTGGTAATGGCCGCAATCTGCGATTTTTGGTGGGACTGCAGTATTGTGGCGGACAAATCTGACCCTAAGTGACACTTTTTGGGGACCAGTGATGCCAGAACAGTAATCACTGCTAAAAAAATGCACTGATCCCTGTATCAATTACACTGGCAAGGAAGGGGTTAACTACAGGGGTGATCAAGGGGTTAAATGTGTTCCCTGGGAGGTGTTTTTAACTGTGGGGGAAGTGGATTCACTGTAGAAAAGGAGACAGAGCAGCGGTGTGCTTTGTTTATATCAGCACACCGCTGTTCCGTGTCTCTTCTGAATAATCAGTGGTTCGCGGCGGCCAACGCGGCTGCCAGAACCACAGATTGGCTTTCTCTGTGATTGGACACAGCGGGAGCCAATCAGCGAGTCCGGTGGCCGCAATGGCCGCTGCGACCCGCCGATCGTTCAGAAGAGGCACGTGCGCCCCCTAGACCCCGTGCACAGAATCACGTACAAGTATGTTATTTTGCGCACCCGAGCAGCCCTGCCACAGTAAATGTCCATGGGGCGGTCCAGAAGCGGTTAGTCAATTTTCACAAATATGTTTTCACCATTGGCAGAGTTTTTATATGAAAAATATTTTGAGTGAATGTATTAGGGTTGTCCCGATACCACTTTTTTAGGACCGAGTACAAGTACCGATACTTTTTTTCAAGTACTCGCCGATACCAATTACCGATACTTTTTTTAATGTCATGTGACAATTTGACTAATTGCCACTGATGGGCACTGACAGATGGATGGCACTTATGGGTACTAATAGATGACACTGATAGGCGGCACTTATGGGCACTGAAAGGTGGCACTGATAGATGGAACTGATGTCACTTATGGGCACTTATGGGCAGGCACTGAAATGAAGCACTGATTGGCAATTGCATAATAAATTACATGAATGATGAGAGGAGAGGAAGGACTTTGCAATACTATATGGCATATAGCATTGCAAAATCCTTCCTTTCCTCTCATCATTCATGTCATTTAACTTCTAGTAAGTATACTGCAACACATTTCTTGTTAAAAAAAAAAGTATACTGCAACACCTATATTGGTACACCTTGCACTTGGCTGCAGTAAGCCAGCAGCAGACATCTTGTTACACCCAGCCCGAACTATATGAGCTGGGTGTAACAAGATGTCCGCTGCTGGCTTACTGCAGCCGAGTGCAGGGTGTACCAAGATGGGCGTCGTGATGTTTACCTTCCGACGGAGACACGGAACGTCACTTCCTGTACCGAATGTGACTGCTCCGGTCACCGTTTTGGAAGGAATATGCGGCGTTGCCCTGCACTCCTGCCCCGGCCAACTTACCCCCGTGATCTGCAGCTGCCAGGCCGATCTCTGCTCCGCCCTCTCCGTCCGCCGACTTCCGGTTCCAGGTATCGGATCTGGAATCGGGAGCATTTGGGTGAGTACAAGTACTCGCCCAAATGCTCGGTATCGGTCCCGATACCGATACTAGTATCGGTATCGGGACAACCCTAGAATGTATGCACTTTATATTTATTTGGTGGTACACTATAATGCACTATATTATGGATGATGCATTTATATGAATGAACCTATGCACATTTAAATAACTCTGAATGGTCTAAGGTTATCAGTGGTGTACCTCAAGGTTCAGTGCTGGGACCCTTACTTTTTAATATCTTTATAAATGATATAGGGTCTGGGATTATAACTACCATTTCAGTCTTTGCAAATGACACCAAACTATGCAGTGGAATAACGTCCTTACAGGATGTTGCCAATTTACAAGCCGACCTCAATGCACTGTCTAATTGGGCGGCTAAGTGGCAGATGAGGTTTAATGTTGATAAATGTAAAGTTATGCACTTGGGGGCTAAGAATATGCATGCATCATACATACTAGGGGGAGTACAACTGGGGGAATCAATGGTGGAGAAGGACCTGGGGGTTTTGGTAGATCATAAACTCAATAATAACATGCAATGCCAAGCTGCAGTTTCCAAAGCGAGCAAAGTCCTTTCTTGTATTAAGAGAGGTATGGACTCCAGAGAGAGAGATGTCATTTTGCCCCATGCAAATCATTAGTAAGACCTCATCTGGAATATATAGTTCAGTTTTGGGCACCGGTTTTTAACCAGTTCTCAAAAAGGATATCAGGGAACTGGGGACAGTACAGAGAAGGGCTGTCAGGGTCACCTGTGGCCAGGTGACAGATGCACACCGTAGGGGGACAGGAGTGCACCGCGAGGTAGTGAACCCTATGGCTGGCTTCTGTGGATAGGAAACTGGGTGGTTGTGGAAAGCGGGACCAGAGGAGCACAACCGGGATCCCAACGGAAGCGAGAGCCAAGATTCCCCAGGGCGCGGAGTCTAAGACCCAGCTGGTCTTCTCCAGGGCCTCTAGTGGTGAGGATGTTACGCTGCAGGCTGGGACCAGGTCGCGGCCCCTGGAGTTTCCTAGCTCACGCCCCGTAGGATAAGGGGAAGCAGCAGCACACGATAGAGAGAACCGAATAACAAGCCGAAGGTCAGGGGCCACAAGCAGACAAGGATAACGAAGAACGAGCCGAAGGTCAAGGGTCACGAGCAGACAGGGATGGACGGGGACAAGCCAATAACGTAACAGAGAGACAGACGTAGCACACGGCAGGCAGGAACCCAAACACACAATGCCTAACAAACACGTTGATCAGCAAAGCAGGCTTGCAGTGCACAGGTTAATATAGTGTTCAGTGATAGGGCCTGGGGTGGAGTCAGGCTGGGAGGAGATTATAAAGGAAGCCAGGTGAAGGAGGTCTGGTCTCTAGATGAACACATGAGGAGGAAGGTAAGATGGCAGACAAACACTACTGCATATCCATGACAGTACCCTCCCTCTTATGGGCCCTCCCCCGCCTGGACCCAGGCTTAAAGGGAAATCTCTGATGAAACCTTCTCAACAGATGAGGTGCAGCGACATCAGATGCAGCGATCCAAGACGCCTCCTCAGGACCAAAACCTCTCCAATGCACAAGGTACTGAAGAATGCCTCTGCAGAGCCGAGAATCCAGAACTTGTCTAACCTCGTACTTAAGATTATCCTCAGAGACTGAAAACGAGGTAGGGAGATGACAAGAAGATCTATTGAGGACCAAAGGCTCTCTAGGAATAAGCAAGGGCATGAGACGATCAACAGGAATCTGAGGAGGGTCCCCTAGACCCTTAAAGGGGAACTGGCCATCTTGCACAGGACCATCAGACTGGGCAGATGTCAGTGGAACCCTGAAGTCAGGTTGGTTAGAAGGTGACATGTCGCCGGAGTCAAGCTGAATAGCTGAAGGACAAGCAGAATGTCCCGAACAAGAAAAAGTGAGAGGCTCACTGGGCATGGGCTGGACTGGCATAACTAGTACAGAGGCAGAGTGAATAGCTGAGTCAGGTGTAGCGACTACCTGAATCGCATCGCAAGACGTAGCGACTGCAGGACTTGTAGACAAGCTAGCCTGGCTGTGCGTCCAAGGGTGGTTAGGGACAGAGAAATGTAAATGGTTATGCAACCTGGAATGAATGACCGGCTCAGATTCACAGGGGGCAACCTTGGGTAGGCAGGACGAGGAACAGGAGGGACCCCAAGCCAGGATCTGTCCAGTAGTCCAGTCCACATGAGGAGAATGGAGCTGTAACCATGGGAGACCCAAAATTATAGGCGTTGAGGCCTTGGGTAAGATAAGGAAGGATATCCACTCCTGGTGGAGTGTACCCACCGACATCTTAACAGGGAGGGTCTGGAAGCGGATAGGTCCCCCTGGGAGAACAGTACCATCAATCGCCAAGACCACCAATGGCGTGGTGAGGGGCAAAAGAGTAAGTCTCATGGACGATGCGATTTCCCAGTCCATGAAATTACCAGCGGCTCCGGAATCCAGATATGCTGAGACCGAATGAGAAGAAGCACCAACATGAAGGAACACAGAAAGCAGAAGACGAGAAGGGGAAGGTGATATTTCTGGGTCCAATACTCCACTTTCCAGATGAAGTGGACCCAAACGTTTTTCTGGACAAAGAGAGCAAGTGTCACGAAAATGACCTTTGCCCCCACAGTAGAGACACAGGCCTAGATTTCTGCGCCTAGCACGTTCCTCTGGGGATAGCCTGGTCCTGCCCAGCTGCATGGGTTCCTCAGCTGGCAGGAGATGCTCCACGGGTCGAGGAGAGGGGAGCTCAGGCTGACTAAGGACCAAGGAGTGCTGGCGCCGCTTTTCTAGGGTCCTTTCCTGAAAGCGAATATCGATCTGGTTACACAAGGAGATAACTCCGTCCAGATCAGTGGGGATGGTTCTTCCTGCTAATTCATCCTTCACTCTATCAGAAAGGCCATGCAAAAAGGTTGCGACTAAGGCCTCATTGTTCCAGCTCAACTCAGCCGACAGTATGCGGAAATTAAGGACGTACTGTCCCACTGAAGCAGACTCTTGGCGGAGACGTAGAAGGGCGCTGGCCGCTGAAGAGACACGAGCCGGTTCTTCAAAGATATTCCGAAAAAGTTTCAAGAAGCCAGACAGGCTAGAAACCACTGGATCATTCAGTTCCCACAGAGGGGCTGCCCAGGCTAAAGCTTCACCGGAGAGGAGGGAAATGATATAGGCTACCTTTGCCCTATCAGACAGAAAGTTTTGAGGCTGAAGCTCAAAATGAATCGTGCATTGGCTAAGAAACCCTCTGCAGGCCTTGGAGTCCCCAGAGAAACGGAACGGAGCTGGCAGTATTAGTGAGTGTGTGGCTGCGACTGGTGCGATAGGTACCACCGCTGGTTGTACTTGAGGTTGCGGATTCGGGGTTCCCAAGGAGGCCTGAAGCTGCTCGAATCGAGAAGCCAGATCCTGGAGGAATCGCATCACCTGAATCTGATTCGATTCCTGGGTTTCAAGTCTGTGGACTATGCCCTGCAATGGATCATCCGCGGGGATCGGGATGTCAGCCGGGTCCATGGCTGATCAAACTGTCAGGGTCACCTGTGGCCAGGTGACAGATGCACACCGTAGGGGGACAGGAGTGCACCGCGAGGTAGTGAACCCTATGGCTGGCTTCTGTGGATAGGAAACTGGGTGGTTGTGGAAAGCGGGACCAGAGGAGCACAACCGGGATCCCAACGGAAGCGAGAGCCAAGATTCCCCAGGGCGCGGAGTCTAAGACCCAGCTGGTCTTCTCCAGGGCCTCTAGTGGTGAGGATGTTACGCTGCAGGCTGGGACCAGGTCGCGGCCCCTGGAGTTTCCTAGCTCACGCCCCGTAGGATAAGGGGAAGCAGCAGCACACGATAGAGAGAACCGAATAACAAGCCGAAGGTCAGGGGCCACAAGCAGACAAGGATAACGAAGAACGAGCCGAAGGTCAAGGGTCACGAGCAGACAGGGATGGACGGGGACAAGCCAATAACGTAACAGAGAGACAGACGTAGCACACGGCAGGCAGGAACCCAAACACACAATGCCTAACAAACACGTTGATCAGCAAAGCAGGCTTGCAGTGCACAGGTTAATATAGTGTTCAGTGATAGGGCCTGGGGTGGAGTCAGGCTGGGAGGAGATTATAAAGGAAGCCAGGTGAAGGAGGTCTGGTCTCTAGATGAACACATGAGGAGGAAGGTAAGATGGCAGACAAACACTACTGCATATCCATGACAAGGGCAACCAAACTGATAAGAGCTATGAGGAAAGATTAGAGGAACTGAATTTATTCACTCTTGAGAATAGGGGATTAAGGGGATATGATCAACATGTACAAATATATAAGGGGTCTATATAGTAAACTTGGTGTTGAGTTATTCACTTTACGGTTAACACAGAGGACTAGGGGGCACTCTTTATGCCTAGAGGAAAAGAGATTTCATCTCAAAATACGGAAAGGTTTCTTCACAGTAAGAGTAGTGAAAATGTGGAATAGAATCCCTCCAGAGGTGGTTCTGGCCAGCTCAGTAGATTAAGATTTAAGAAAGGCCTGGATACTTTCCTAAATGTACATAATATAACTAGGTACTGATATTGATAGGTAAAGTTGATCCAGGGAAAATCTGATTGCCTTTCGGGGGTCAGGAAGCTGTAGCAAATTGGATCATGCTTTGCTGGGGTTTTTCGCCTTCCTCTGGATCAACTGTGGGTATAGGATTGGGCATATGGGATTGTATGATATTATTTTTTATTTATTTATTTATTTTTATCGTTGAGCTAGATTGACTTGCGTCTTTTTTCAACCAGACTAACTATGTAAAAGATATAGCATTGCACTTTTGAGTACATGATTTACTATCTAATATCAGGATTATTATTATTATTGTTATAATACAGGATTTATATAGCACCAACAGTTGTGCAGCGCTTTACAATGTTAGGGCAGACAGTACTGTTACAATACAATTCAATACTGGAGAAATCAGAGGGCCCTGCTCATTAGAGCTTACAATCTAGAAGGGAGGGTCAAGTGATACAAAAGGTAATAACTGTGAAGGATGAGATGATGAAGAAATGAGTTGTTAGGTGGAGGCAGGATAGGCTTCTCTGAATAGAAAAGTTTTCAGGGATTGCCTAAAAGTGGATAGGATATTGTGTAGGCGGCTCCATATTTCAATATTATCCATTTAAAATCTGCACTCAGGTGCTAAAGTACACAATTTATTAAACTAGGTTGATCTAAGGTCTGAGGTTTTTGCATTGGGGCGGATCTTAGGTGTGAAGTGCATGAACTGGGATTGATCTTAGGTGTAAAGTGCATGCATTGGAGCTGATCTAATGCGTGAAGTGCATGACTTTTGGCTGATCTGAAGCACATGCAATACAGCTGATCTGAAGTGGATGCAATTTGGCTGATCTATGGTCTAAAGTGCATGCATTGCCTCTAAACATGTTTTGTGTGTGTACTAGGTAATCAGTTTTTGCACTCGAAAATTAGAAAATTCTGAAATTTTCAAATTTGGAATTTGTAAATTCATAATTTGTAAATTCAAAAATTCGTAATTTGTAAATTCGAAAATTCAGAAATTCAAAAACTCGAAATTTCAGAATTCGGAAAATTTTGAAAAATCCGAAATTCTAAAATTCTGAAATTTTAAAATCCGAAAATTCGAAAAATTGAATATAAGAAAAGAAGATCCGAAAATTCGAAAGAAAAAAAATCCGAAAATCCAAAAATTTGATATAATAACTTACTAATAATAACTATTAAATTATAGGTATTGGAATTTCCTTTCAAATTTGGCTGTTAGTGAACGTAACGAATACAAGTTTATTTGAAGTTACAAATTATCCAAAATGACAAATTCAGCATCAAAACAAATGGAACAAAACAAAATAATAATAAATAATTTATTTCCCAATTTCCGAATTTTCAAATTTCCGAATTTTCAAATTTAGAATTTCCGAAATGTCGAATTTTTGAATTTCCCGAATATTTGGAAAAATTCGGAACTAAACAAATTTCACATGTCTTGTAGTGCCCCTATTAGTTGGAGGAATAGTACCCCATCATTGGTATCAGTGGAAGAAAAAATGCACCATTGTTGGTGTCAGTAGGAGGAATAGTTCCCCAAGGGCCAGATAGAGGCTAGCAAAGGGCCGCAGTTTGGAGACCCCTGCTCTAAAACTACAGAAAGAGTTGTCTAATGCTTGTGAACATGACACTTGGAAAATGTTTCTGACCACTACCTCTACATAATAGCTGGTGCAGGTAATATTTTTTCATCACATTATTCTACAGGCACAAACACCTAAGAAGAGTTAAAATAAGCCTTTATTCTTGCAAACAGAACAAGCGTATGGAAAAAAAAAAAGTGTGACTGCCCCGTGATGCAGCTGAGTGCACTCGCTCTAGAATCCAGCACGCTAAGCAAAAGCAGACAGAAAAAAACCTGAATCAGAGAAGCAGGGAGCATAGACAATGAAATAAGTAGGACACGCACAGAGCTAAAGAGAAAATCTCAATTAATTTGGATAATACTTTAGTATTAGCAGTTCATACAGGGAGAAGGGGTTTAGGAATAAATGTTTTAAAGTGAGATCCATTTGAAGCCTAAGAGGATTTAAAGTAGTTCTAACAAGAGCCAAGTATAGTCTCCACAATGGGAAGCAGGTGCCACTTATGCAATACTCTGAAATTTCTGTTAACCCCTCACATTAGACAGAGTTACTCAAAATGAAGCTTCTATGGTTATTTTTTACATACACATAATAGCTGGTGGTATTATATATATTATATATAATTATGTGTACAAGTACAAGCAAAATAAGCATAGTCACATGGGAATTGTTAACCCAACTATCCCTTCTCACCAAGAGTAAGCTTAGACTGTGTAGGGAACCAACCTTTCTTTCTTCCTTTTTTACTTCCTCTCCCTTTCTATTTTCCTCTACCTTTGCCTTTCCATCTCTTTCCTTTCATTATTATTTTTGTGGGGACTGTACCCATTCTACTATTTTACTATTATACTGTAGATAAAGGATCTGCTGTATGCAGACTGACTGGCTGACCTCAGTTCTACAGTATATTCAGTTAAAATTCCTACATAAAGTTATAGTATAGGTAAACTTCAGAATTCAGAAGTAGTTTTCAATATTTTTAAAGCTGCATATTTTATTAACATAATATCTAAAAGAATGGTGTTTGACAGTAGTAGGTATGGCGCCGTTATATTGGTTTAAAATGTGTGGTGCCCTTTAAGTAAATATCTGGTGTTTAATTTCTTTCGTTTTTTTTTTTTAAATCATTTTTTTTTTTAATTTTTATTATTGAACAAACATACAAATATGTAAAATTAATCCATGAATTATCAAAAATAGGAAAACACACACAACAGACAAACCTTGCATCTCTCGGACTAAAGTGACTTAGCATATAATAAGCAAAGCATAATAGAGACATAAATACATGTTACACATCAAGTTGTTTGCCACTAGTGATGAGCCGAACACCCCCGGATTCGGTTCGCACCAGAACCCGCAAACGGACCGAAAGTTCGCACGAACTTTAGAACCCTATTAAATACAATGGATGCAAACGTTCGAAATCTAAAGTGCTAATTATAACGACTATTATGCATGTTGTTGTCCTAAAAAGGGTTTGGGAACCCGAGTTCTGCACCAGGGGACATGTATCAATGCAAAAAAAAGTTTTAAAAACGGCCGTTTTTCGGGAGCAGTCATTTTAATGATGCATAAAGTGAAAAAAAAAGTCAAATATTCCTTTAAATATCGTACCTGGGGGGTGTCTAAAGTATGCCTGTGAAGTGCCACGTGTTTCCCGTGTTTAGAACTGTCCCTGCACAAAATTACATTTCTAAAGGAAAAAAAGCCATTTAAAACTGCTTGTGGCTTTAATGTAATGTCTGGTCCCGGTAATATGGATGAAAATCTTTAAGAAAAATGGCATAGCTACCCCATCACACCCCCCCCCCTACCCCAGCCCATTACCAGCCCCTTTGGGTCTTGTATGGATATTAAGGGGAACCCCGCACACAAAATAAAAAAGGCCCTATATACTCTGAACAGCCGTATACAGGCAGTGCATACAAGACAGGGACTGTAGGTTTGTTCTTATGTAGAATCTGTTTGTAATTTTGAACAGGTAAATTTTTTAAGTGTAGCTCCAGCCCAAAAATCTATTTTTAAGCTTTTTGGAAAACATAGGGAAGGGTTATCACCCCTGTAATATTTGTTTTGCTGTCTGTGCAGTGTGCACCTGTTCAGAACAGTTCACCTCACTTTCTGTCCTAATGACAAATGTTTTTTGAAAATTTGGGGTTTTTATTGAAACAAGAATTGGTGATAAAGCATCAGTGGAGAGGAGACACTTTTTTTCCCATATTAACTCTTACAGGAGAGAATTTGCCTTCTTAGGGGTAGATTTCCTCTCACTTCCTGTTGTATCCTTCCGTTTGCAAGGAGGAGTCGTTTGTAAGTTGGATGTTTGAAAGTAAGGGCCTGCCGTATATACTCAGCTGAAATTTGCCCCTTACATGTTGGTGTTGCCACAACACTGTGAGCAATCACAGTTACTCTTGGTGGGCGCAAGAATGGGCCCTGCTGTGAATTATTAGATCAAGAATTGTAATTGCATGCCCCTGTTGAACATGGGCTGAAAAATTGGGCCTTTGGTGGTGGTGGTGGTGGTGGTGTTGACACAACACTGTAAGGCCTCACAGTTACTCTTGGTGGGCGCAGGAATGGGCCCTGCTGTGAATTATAAGATCAAGAATTGTAATTACATGCCCCTGTTAAACAGGGGCAGAAAAATTGGGCCTTAGGCACTGGTGCCACAACACTGCAACCCCTCACAGATACTGTACTTGGAGCACAGCAATGAGCCCTGTTGCAAAGTATTGCATCAAAAATTGTAATTACACGCCCCTGTTAAACAGGGGCTGAAAAATTGGGCCTTAGCCACTGGTGCTGGTGCCACGACACTGCAACCTCTCCCAGATACTCTAGTTGGAGTGCAGGAATGAGCCCTGCTGCAAAGCATTGCATAAAAAATTGTAATAACACGCCCCTGTTAAACAGTGGCTGAAAAATTGGGCCTTAGCCACTGGTGCTGGTGCCACGACACTGCAACCTCTCCCAGATACTCTAGTTGGAGTGCAGGAATGAGCCCTGCTGCAGAGCATTGCAAAAAAAATTGTAATTACATGCCCCTGTTAAACAGGGGCTGAAAAATTGGGCCTTAGCCACTGGTGGCGGCACCCAGAAACAAAAATGTTCTTCCAAGCTATCATCATCAATCGGATCATTGAGGAGGAGGAGGATAGTCAGTCAACATAACAGGACAGTCTCTCAGCATCAGCATCAGTCTTGAAGGGATGTGACATTTGAAAATAAATTAGTCTGTTATATCAGCTTCAGGTGTTTGGTAGCTGGTGGTGATCCAAGACTGGTTCATCTTTATGAAGGTCAGTCGATCAACCGAGGTGGTGGACAGGCGCACCCTGTGATCCGTGACAAATCCTCCAGCAGCACTGAATGTGCGTTCTGAAAGAACGCTGGATGCAGGACAGGCCAGTAGCTCAATTGCATACTGTGCCAGCTCTGGCCAGTGATCCATCCTCAAGACCCAGTAAGCCAGAGGATTTTCGGTGGGGAAGGTGTCCAAGTCTGACCTTGCCCCTAGGTATTCCTGCACCATGTATATCAGACGCTGGCGATGGTTGCTGGAACCGATCATGCCTTGGGGCTGCGGACTAAAGAATTGTCTGAACGCATCGGTCAGACTGCCACCTTCCCCACCGCTCCTTCTTTGACTGACCGAAGCCTCAGCAACTCGTTGTCCAGGACCAGGAGTTTGTAACCTCCCAGTCTCTGGGAACGCATTGCACAGACCTTTCTGCAAGGCCTCCCGGAGTTGTCTTATCCTCTGCTCCCTCTGCGACGGTAAGATAAGGTCCGCAACCTTACCCTTGTACCGTGGATCAAGGAGAGTGGCCAGCCAGTAATGGTCCCTCTCCTTGATCCGAAGAATACGAGGATCCTTCCGCTGACTTTGCAGGATCAGGGAGGCCATGCAGCGTAGGTTAGCTGAGGCATTCGGTCCGGAGTCCTCTGGGTCACTAAGGACGACATGATCCGCAGCCACCTCCTCCCAGCCACGTACAAGTCCACTGGTTTCTTGGGACTGTAAATCATCCCTAAAAGACTGATGCTGATGATGCTGAGTGCCAGGCTCCACCTCCATGCTGACACAATCCTCCTCCTCTTCCTGTGTGATGGGTGGGACAGAAGGAACACTGTCTGGGTAAAGGGGGCCTTGAGAGGCAAGGAAGTCCTCCTCTTCCTGCCTCTGTTCTGCCTCAAGTGCCCTGTCCATTATTCCACGCAGCGTATGTTCCAACAGGTGGACAAGAGGTACAGTGTCACTGATGCATGCACTGTCACTGCTCACCATCCTCGTGGCCTCCTCAAATGGTGCCAGGACAGTGCATGCATCCCTGATCATGCCCCACTGGCGTGGTGAAAAAAACCTGAGCTCCCCTGACCCTGTCCTGGTGCCATAGTCGCACAGGTACTCATTGATGGCCCTCTGCTGCGTGTGCAGCCTCTGCTGCGTGTGCAACGTTGAGTTCCACCTGGTGGGCATGTCACATATAAGGCGGTTCTTGGGCAGGTTCAACTCCTTTTGCAGCTCAGCCAGGCGAGCACTGGCATTATAAGATCTGCAGAAATGCACAGACTTTCCTGGCCTGCCTCAGGACATCCTGTAAGCCCGGGAACCTGCCCAAGAACCGCTGCACCACCAGGTTAAGGACGTGAGCCACACAGGGCACATGGGTCAGTTGTCCCTTGTCGGAGGGCGGAGAGGAGGTTGGTGCCATTGTCGCAAACCACCATTCCTGGCTTAAGCTGGCGTGGCGTCAACCACCTCTCCGCCTGCCCCTTCAGAGCAGACAGAACCTCTGCCCCAGTGTGGCTCCTGTCCCCCAAACACACCAGCGCAAGCACGGCATGGCATCTTTTGCCTGCCTACTTGCGTAGCCCCTTGAACGCCTACGGAGCACCGCTGGTTCCGAGGACAAAGCACAGGAAGAGGCCATGGAGGAAGAAGAAGAGGAGGGGGTGGAGGAGAGAGGTGTGTCACAACCAGTAGTAGCATTTTGGAGGCGTGGCGGCGGAACAACCTCCAACACTACTGCACCTTGTCCTGCATCCTTCCCAGCTGCCAAAAGAGTGACCCAATGGGCCGTGAAAGAAAGGTAACGTCCCTGTCCATGCCTGCTGGACCATGAGTCAGCGGTAATATGCACCTTACCGCTGACCGCCCTGTCCAGCGAGGCCAAGACATTGCCTTCCACATGCCGGTAGAGAGCCGGAATCGCCTTCCGTGAGAAAAAGTGGCGTTTGGGAACCTGCCACTGAGGAACCACACATTGCACAAATTCACGGAAGGGGGCCGAGTCTACCAACTGAAAAGGCAGCAGTTGAAGCGCTAGCAATTTAGCCAAGGTAGCATTCAACCGCTGGGCATGTGGATGGCTGGGAGTGAACTTCTTTCGACGGTCCAGCAGCTGGGGCAGGGAAATTTGCCTGCTAGAATCGGACGTCGGTGTACTGCTAGCAGAGTGCCCGCAAGTACTTGGCTGTGACACACCTAATTCTACATCTTCATTCCTCTCAGTGCAGGTCTCAGAGAGGACTGAAGGTATAGTGGGGTTGGAGATCCCAGCTGATGCGGTGCAAGGAGAGGTCCGCTTTGTTCTTTGGTGTGGGTCTTTAAGGTAGGCTTGCCAACGAGCTGCATGGCAGGTCAACATATGTCTGGTCAAGCATGTGGTGCCCAAGCGGGTGATGTTTTGGCCACGCGATATACGCTTGAGACATATGTTGCAAACAGCAGCTGTGCGATCTGATGCACTCGACTCAAAAAAGGCCCACACCAAAGAACTTTTTGAATAACGGGCAGAGGCAGCGCCCTGCACAGGTGGAGCTCTGCGGTGTGATTCCGTCGGTGTGCTGCCCTTACGCTGGCCCCCCGAGGGCATCCTGCCTCGTTGGAGATGTGCCTCCTCCTCCTCTCTCCTATTAGGCACCCACGTGGAGTCAGTGACCTCATCATCCCCTCCCTCCTCATCACTGGAGCCAAACTGGCAGTATGCTGCAGCTGCTGGAACATGACTGCCAGATTGGTGTCCTTCTTGAGCATCCCCTCTCTCTGCTCTCACGCTACTGCCTTCCTCTAGCTGGGTATCATCATCAGACCCTTCGAAACGCTAGGCATCCTCCTGGAGCATGTACCCAACACTGTGCTCAAACAGTTCGGGGGACTCCTCAGGAGGACATGGTTGGTCTAGGGAAGGAGTGACTGATGATGACATTGATACCAGGGAAGAGGACGCTTTGGCAGCTGCTTTGCCAGTACCCTGAGCCTGGGTGAGAGAGGATGAGGAGGATGAGGAGGGCTTGGTCATCCACTCTACCAAGTCTTCGGCATGATGCGGCTCAACACGTCCAGCTGCCGAAAAGAAGGACAAGCGTGTCCCATGGCCACGTGCTGATGGCGATGCACCACGTCCGCGACCAGCACTGTTGTCTCTAGACACAGAGCCTGCTTGCCCTCTTTTATTGGCTCCTGACTGTCTGCCTCTCCTTGTTTGCCTTCCAGACATTCTAATGGCCTGCAGGGAGATGGGAAAACCAGCAATAAGGCCTAGCTTCAGGGGTATATTTTGCAGGAATCACACTACGCCTGCTGTAAGTGCTGCAAATGCCTGTTGGTGTAACACACCAGGAAAACACAGCAATACAGGCTAACTTCAGGTGTAATATGATCAGGAGGCACACTCCGCCCGCTGTAAGTGCTGCAAATGCCTGTTGGTGTAACACCAGGAAAACACAGCAATACAGGCTAACTTCAGGTGAATAATGTGCAGGAGGCACACTCCGCCCGCTGTAAGTGCTGCAAATGCCTGTTGGTGTAACACACCAGGAAAACACAGCAATACGGGCTAACTTCAGGTGTATAATGTGCAGGAGGCACACTCCGCCCGCTGTAAGTACTGCAAATGCCTGTTGGTGTAACACCAGGAAAACACAGCAATACAGGCTAACTTCAGGTGTATAGTGTGCAGGAGGCACACTCCGCCCGCTGTAAGTGCTGCAAATGCCTGTTGGTGTAACACACCAGGAAAACACAGCAATACGGGCTAACTTCAGGTGTATAATGTGCAGGAGGCACACTCCGCCCGCTGTAAGTGCTGCAAATGCCTGTTGGCGTAACACACCAGGAAAACACAGCAATACGGGCTAACTTCAGGTGTATAATGTGCAGGAGGCTTAGCAACATTGACACTGACACTGTCCCCTGCCTATCCTTATCTCTCCCTGCACACAAGGTTTATCAAAGAATATGACACTGACACTCTCCCTGCCTATCCTTCTCTCTCCCTGCACACAAGGTATAGCAAAGAATGTGACACTGACACTGTCCCCTGCCTATCCTTCTCTCTCCCTGCACACAAGGTTTATCAAAGAATATGACACTGACACTCTCCCTGCCTATCCTTCTCTCTCCCTGCACACAAGGTTTAGCAAAGAATGTGACACTGACACTGTCCCCTGCCTATCCTTCTCTCTCCCTGCACACAAGGTTTAGCAAAGAATATGACACTGACACTCTCCCTGCCTATCCTTCTCTCTCCCTACACACAAGTTTGAGGTACAAATAGCACTGACACTGTCCCTGCCTATGTAACTCTTTCCCTGCGCCGGAACACACTACACAAGGCCGCCGCGCTGGCGGTCTTTTATAGTGTGGGGTGTGTGCTAAACCCCCTGAGCTATAATTGGCCACAGGCAACCTGCCTGTGGCCAATTATGGCTCTCCTAGCTGCCGGCGCTGTGATTGGCCAAGCATGCGGGGTCACAGTGCATGCTTGGTCAATCACAGCGCCGGGATTGCACTGCGATGGCGCAGTGTATTGTGGGCCGTTCGCGTCACTCGAATTTGGCGCGAACGGCCCAAATCGTTCGATGTTCGCCGAACGGTCGAACAGCCGATGTTCGAGTCGAACTTATGTTCGACTCGAACACTGAGCTCATCCCTATTTGCCACTAATATCAATCCTTAAACTATGGCAGCTTCCTCTATACAGCATCAAATTATCTTTCTTTTACACACATTTTTTTTTAATTTGTTTAGTTTTTAAACCTTAAAGTGCCTTTATATTTTGAACTTACTCTTATTGATGAGATTCTAAAGTGACAGGTGCCCCTAATTGATCAAAAATAAATAAATAAAACCATAGAAATTTGATGAACTTTTCTTTACAGAAAATCTCCTTAGGTAAACAACATTGGTTATTTGCATAACAGGTGAATTATTTAGTTGATACGTTTATAAAGTGACAGGTGCTCTTTAAATAAATAAAACCACCAACAATTTGATAAACATTTGCTGTGCAAAAAAATACTCTTTAAGTGAAAAAAACATTTGAAAATTTAAGTGACCAGTGCTCTTTAAAAAATATAAAGATAAACAAATAGTCTTTGGTAAATGTAAATTCTCCTTGATTGGATACTCAATGGGTTATGTGACAGGTGCTCTTCAATCGTGCATATCAAAAACTTATGCTTGTGCTGGTGCTTCATGTAGTGCTTCCTTTATAGTACTGCACTCACCAGAAAAAAACTTCCCTCTAGGGGGTATCACACGTTCACAGAACATGTTCACAGCCCGCAGCCTGTACTACCCAACATGGCGAAGATCGCAAAAACACACAAAGTAAATGGAGAGGCTCACTCTTTATAAGAGGAAGGAGAGAAAATATACGTGGATCTGGGTCTGCTACACAGTGGCATATACTGTGAACGTGTGATACCCCCTAGAGCAGTGGTTCTCAACTCCAGTCCTCAGGGCCCACCAACAGGCCAGGTTTGCAAGATAACTGAAATGCATCACAGGTGATATAATTTGCTGCTCAGGGATTGCAGTATTCTAGTCTGCATCTCCCCAAGGTAATACTTAAAATATGGCCTGTTAGTGGGTCCTGAGGACAGGAGTTGAGAACCACTGCCCTAGAGGGATTTTTTTTCTTCTGAGTGCAGAACTATAAGGGAAACACTACATGAAGCACCAGCACAAGCATGAGATTTTGATATGCACGATTGAAGAGCACCTGTCACATAACCCATTGAGTATCCAATGAAGGAGAATTTACATTTACCAACGACTATTTGTTTATCTGTATATTTTTTAAAAAGCACTGGTCACTTTAATTTACAAAAGCTGTTCTCTTAAGGAGTATTTTTTTGCACAGCAAAGGCTTATCAAATTGTTGGTGCTTTTATTTATTTAAAGAGCACGTGTCACTTTATAAACTTACCATCTAAATAATTCACCGGTTATGCAAATAACCAAAGTTGTTTACCAAAGGATATTTTCTGTAAAGAAAAGCTCATCAAATTTCTATGATTTTATATATTTATTTGTGTTCAATTAGCACCTGTCACTTCATAATCTCATCAATAAGAGTAAGTTCAAAATATAAAGGCACTTTAAAGGTATAAAAACCAAACAAATGAAACACCAGATATTTGCTTAAAGAGCACCACACATTTTAAACCAATAGAACAGCACCATACCTACTACTGTCAAACACCCTTAATTTCAGACTCTACCTAATTAGGTAGTTGTACCGATAGGGGCAGCAGTTCTTATATATTCTTATAAATATAAATCAACAGCCTTCTGCACGGAATCACCCTAGATTTTATAATATCTGGTAAGCCTGCTGTGAAGGTCCTTTTTCAGGCACGTCATGTGATAGGGGTGACAACACTTTGTTATTTCTCTTCCTCCTCATTGTGCTTCTTTATTGTCACAAAGGCTTTCAAAGGAGACTTTAAGTGGTCGTTTAAACTAAAAAAATGCGTCAAGGAAATTTGGTTCTTGGATGGAGACATTTCTGTATGCAGTCAATTCGTTGACTATTAAAAAATGCGCTAAGAGGAGCTAAGTGGGGTACGCTGATATTTTCATATTTTCAATGGTTCACTGATGTCATCATGAGTTCTGAGAAATGCTATGCAACCATCACTGGAGTGGATTAAAGGAAATTTGAGAGGTTTGAAAAAACAAACACATATACTCACCTCCATGCTGTTGTCCCTTGTCATTCTTCTTGGAGTGGAGAGCAGTGACTGTCACTCATTGTTCTCCACTCTGCCCCTCCTAGTTAGCAAGGATAACTTGCCACAAATTTGTGGCAGTGTTAAACTGTATGTCTATTAACTTGCTGTACATTTTCACTCGCAATTTGTACACTTGAAGCACAAGTTCTAGTTGACACTTTTCCAATTTGTAGCAAATTTGCATGGCAAGGTTGCAGTGGTGAGTCTACAGCATGAAAATTCAGCCAGAGTGGCCCACTGTGGTGGGGTGACTATTGCACAACATAACTGAACCAGAACTTGCAACAGACTTGCAAAATGTTTGCAAAGAAAGTTGATCTGGAGTCATACAATGTGGACTTGCTGCCATTGTCCAACAAACTTGTTAAGTCTGGAAAGTCTAGCAATAGCTTAGCAAGTCATTTTAAAACTTGCAGCACAATTGCATGCTATCTGGGCTCCAGCACTCAGTGGAGCGCCGAGCTGGAGAGGGTAAGAACTGCTGGCTCCAGCTCTCAGTGGTGTGCTGAGAGGCTAAGCCAGCTGGTGACATCAGCTGTGACGCCAGATGAGAGCAGGCGTTAACTTAAAAGAAAGTGATAGTATTTTATTAAAAATGCATTTATTTTCCATACATGCTTAACAAATTAGATTGCATTTGGTTAGGATTTAAATACACGTAAAATCAGGCAAATAGCCAATAAAACTAGGAATTTCTTCACAATATAGAATATCTTCACAAATTATATTTTTCTTGGTCCCAGATTGTATTGCGACTATTCCAAAAATAGGGCTAAAAGCCAGAATGGTACTAACGATTCATGCATTTATACTTTGATAATAGAAATTAAGCCTGCCTGCCTACAATAGCCTTTTAGAATGATTTGTATGATGCACTAAAATATCTGAAAATTAACATGTCAAGTAAGAGCTTGTGCATTGACAGAAGACCTTTGTTCTGATAGATACTGAATTATTAATATTTAACCTTGACACATGTCTCAATATAATCTGTTCCCAGATTTTGCATGCAGATGCATTGTTTTTGGCTGCATTATCCCTTCCCTTTAAATAATGATGTATTGATATCAAGTTTAGGTCAAGAAAAGGGTCTCTTGGTTCTTGGCCTAGCTGTCTCTTCCATCAAATGAGACCATGTATCTTGGACAAGTGAGACTTCAGCCATAATTTACAGCATAGGAGACAGCAGCTATAATCCTGTGAGCTTCAAAACATGCAGATATTGGATTTTGTCAAGATTTATTGACTTGATGAACCAAAAGATCAATATTTTCCATGTGGGACAATGAATGTTGATGTTCACTGGAGTCATACATGGATTTCTTCATATAGTTTAATCATCTCATCAAACAAGAACAGAGCGTTGGCTGCATGTTGTCAGCTGAGGGTGGAGGAGAGTTTTCATTGTTTAATGTGACAGTAAAAACGATACAGGACTTTGTTTTTTTAAAAACTTTTTTAGTATTGCCTATTGTAAGCAGTAGATCTGAGGTGGTAGTCCTGCTTCCAGAGCAAGCAAGCTGTGAGAAAGAAATTTCATGCATGCACTTTCATAATATTATAATTTTTTAATACAGATTGTCTTTTGTGTCTTTTTCAATTATGCAATGTAATGTAAGTCGAAGAAACTGAAGACGTACAATATCACTTTAAATAGATGAGGATTGGGTGTCATCAGTAATACTTTTGTGAGGTTTTGAAGGGAAAAGTTGAAGCAGTGGTTTAAAATATATTTCACAAAACTGTTTTTTTTTTGCACTCATTGTAATAAACACATACCCTCTTGAAATAGTTGCAAAGTTACCATAAAGAGGCAAACAGACAAAATCCCAGAATTCCAGTTCTCCCATTTTCCTGTAGATGGCATTGATATGAGTATGTATATCATCTCCAGGGGTGTATCTGCACAATTCCAGATTTGCCTCACTTATTATCATTTGTACATTACAGATCAGGATGGGTCAAAAGTAGGGATGAGCTTCGAGTTCGAGTCAAACTCATGTTCGACTCGAACATTGCCTGTTCGCCCGTTCGCCGAACAACGAACAATTTGGGGTGTTCGCGGCAAATTCGAAAAGTCTATGGGAGAAATCTAAACTGCTAATTATAAAGGCTTATATGCAAGTTATTGTCCTAAAAAGTGTTTGGGGACCCGGGTCCTGCCCCAGGGGACATGTATCAATGCAAAAAAAAGTTTTAAAAATGGCAGTTTTTTTAGGAGCAGTGATTTTAATAATGCTTAAAATGAAAAAATAAAAGTAAAATATTCCTTTAAATTTCGTACCTGGGGGGGGGGGGTGTATGATATGCATGTAAAGTTGCGCATGTTTCCCGTGCTTAGAACTGTCCCTGCACAAAGTGTCATTTTTGAAGGAAAAAAGGTAATTTAAAACTCACTCGCGGCTATTAATGAATTGTCGGCTTTTATCAATACATAGAAAAGTCATTGATAAAAAAAAAAAAGCGTGGGGGTTTCCCCAAATTCAATTACCAGGCCCTTTAGGTCTGGAATGGATATTAAGGGGAACCCCGACGCAAATTAAAAAAAAATGGCGTGGGGTTCCCCCTAAATATCCATACCAGGCCCTTGAGATCTGGCATGGATTTTAAGGGGGAACTCCACCCCAAATAAAAAAAAATGGGGTGGAGTCCTCCCAAAAATCCATACCAGACCCTTATCCGAGCACGCAACCTGGCCGGCCGCAGGGGAAGAGGGGGGGACGAGAGAGCGGCCCCCCTCCCTCCTGAACTGTACCAGGCCACATGCCCTAAACATGGGGAGGATGTCCCCATGTTGATGGAGACAAGGGCCTCATCCCCACAACCCTTGCCCGGTGGTTGTGGGGGTCTGCGGGCGGGGGGCTTATCGGAATCTGGAAGACCCCTTTAACAAAGGGGACCCCCAGATCCCGCCCCCCCTATGTGAATTGGTAAGGGGTACATTGTAACCCTACCATTTCACAAAGAAAGTGTCAAAAAATGTAAATAAAAACACACACACCTTGGAAAAGTCCTTTATTAAAAAAAAACAAAAAAACATTCCAGTGATGAAATCCAGTGTCCCACGGCGATCCCGATGTCCAGCGCTGTCCGTCATTGGTTGTGCCTGTGCGGACCTGATGGGGAACTTCCTCCGCTGTGTTTTAAATGTATAGACCCGCCCCTTCTAAAGTTCCCCATCAGGTCCGCTCAGCGGACCAGATGCGGAACATGAGAAGGGGCGGGTCTATACATGTATTACACAGCGAACGAAGTTCCCCATCAGGTCCGCCCCCTCGGTATGTCCGACCCCGCCTACGTCATTGGCCTGAGCGGGGAACTTCCTTCACTGTGTAAATTTAAATTACACAGTGAAGGAAGTTCCCCGCTCAGGCCAATGACATAGGCGGGGTCGGACATACCGAGGGGGCGGACCTGGTGGGGAACTTCATTCGCTGTGTAATACATGTATAGACCCGCCCCTTCTCATGTTCCGCATCTGGTCCGCTGAGCGGACCTGATGGGGAACTTTAGAAGGGGCGGGTCTATACATTTAAAACACAGCGAGGAAGTTCCCCATCAGGTCCGCACAGGCACAACCAATGATGGACAGCGCTGGACATCGGGATCGCAGCGGGACACTGGATTTCATCGCTGGAATGTTTTCTTTTTTATTATTGTTATTTTATTTTTTAATAAAGGATTTTTTCAAGGTGTTTGTGTTTTTATTTACATTTTTTGACACTTTCTTCGTGAAATGGTAGGGGTACAATGTACCCCTTACCAATTCACATAGGGGGGGCCGGGATCTGGGGGTCCCCTTTGTTAAAGGGGTCTTCCAGATTCCGATAAGCCCCCCGCCCACAACCACTGGGCAAGGGTTGTGGGGATGAGGCCCTTGTCCCCATCAACATGGGGACATCCTCCCCATGTTGAGGGCATGTGGCCTGGTATGGTTCAGGAGGGAGGGCCGCTCTCTTGTCCCCCCTCTTCCCCTGCGGCCGGCCAGGTTGCATGCTCGGATAAGGGTCTGGTATGGATTTTTGGGGGGACTCCACGCCATTTTTTTTTTAAATTTGGGGTGGAGTTCCCCTTAAAATCCATGCCAGACCTGAAGGGCCTGGTATGGATATTTAGGGGGAACCCCACGTAATTTTTTTTTGAAATTTGCGGCGGGGTTCCCCTTAATATCCATTCCAGACCTAAAGGGCCTGGTAATTGAATTTGGGGGAACCCCCAAGTTTTTTTTTTTTATTTTTTTATCAATGACTTTTCTATATATTAATAAAAGCCGACAATTCATTAATAGCCGCGAGTGAGTTTTAAATGACTTTTTTTCCTTCAAAAATGACACTTTGTGCAGGGACAGTTCTAAGCAACTTTACATGCATAACATACACACCCCCCAGGTACGAAATTTAAAGGAATATTTCACTTTTATTTTTTCATTTTAAGCATTATTAAAATCACCGCTCCCGTAAAAACGTCTATTTTTTAAACCTTTTTTTGCATTGATACATGTCCCCTGGGGCAGGACCCGGGTCCCCAAACACTTTTTAGGACAATAAATTGCATATTAGCTTTTATAATTAGCACTTTAGATTTCGAACGTTCGAGTCCATTGTATTTAATAGGGTTCTAAAGTTCACACGAACATTCTGTCTGTTCGCAGGTTCTGGTGCGAACCGAACAGGGGGGTGTTCGGCTCATCCCTGGTCAAAAGCAAATGTGCATCCCTGTGTAAAGATAACCACTTAAGGATTAGAAGGATTTACTCACTTCCTGACCAGGCCATTTTTTGCGATACGACACTGCGTTACTTTAGCGGACAATTACGCAGTTGTGCGACGTTGTACCCATATGAAATTGATAGCTCTATTTTTGGGGAAAAAAAGGACTTCTTTCGGTGGTATTTGATCACCTCTGCCGTTTTTATTTTTTGCGCTACAAACAAAAAAAGAGCGACAATTTTGAAAAAAATATATATTACTTTATTTTTGCTATAATGATAGTGATAATGATAATGAAAATTAAAAAATTTCTTCCTCAGTTTAGGCCAATATGTATTCTTCTACATATTTTTGGTAAAAAAAGAAATCTCAATTAGCGTATATTGACTGGTTTGCGCAAAAGTTATTTGCGTCTACAAAATAGGGGATAGATTTATGGCATTTTTATTATTATTTTTATTATTATTATTATTATTATTTATTTTGTAACACACGGACTTTTTTCCTGCCTTTGGCTCCTTTGCAGGTCAAGGCACACCGTGCTATATGCCCGTACCCTCCTGTTTGAAGAGGTTGAGCGGTGTTAACAATTTTGGGTCCTGCAGCAAGGTATCCCATTAGACTGGTTCTCGTCTCCTAGACTGTAGGGATAAGTCTCTATTTCTCCCCAGGAAGACCAATGTCCACACCACTTTAACTCCAACGCTGATTTTATTTTATAAGCAAAGTTCAAGTTCAGCAGACAGGAAAGGTGGACGAGAGAAAGGACAGTAAGGTTTGGGAGATCCAGGCACCAACTGGTATGATAGTCACCACTCAATCCCGAGTGGGTTTAGCTCACCCGGATAGTGCCCTGTAAGAGCGGATCCTAGCAGCTGGAGTGATGCTCGAATGTTCACTTTAGGTTTCCTAGAGATACGATCGGGAGATCCTCTGCCACAGAATCTTTAAGTCCCAAACTTCTCAGCAATTTCAACACAAGGACAGGTGCCAGCGATAGCACGTTGCAAGGCCTGTGATGGATCTTTGAATCCCTCCAGAAGGTAACCAGGCCTCTCTTTCACCGTGAACTCTCACCGGTCCATCAGAAAGATCCTCCCCCGGTCTCCTCTTCTTAGAGCGGGTCCACCCTTTCCAGGGCACCCTGGGATTCTTCTTCTTAAGATAGGCCCCAGCTAAAGGTGCTGGGCATAATAGTGCAGATGCAGCCCCAGGCTAAAGGTGCCTAAGACTGATACACGCGCACACCCCTGGCATGGAGGGCGGGGTGGCGCGAACCGCTTACACTCCAGACTCCCGACTCGACCCCTGAAAATATGGCGTCTGCCCCTTATGTATCCTCTCCCAGCATGCACAGCAGGCTAACCACGCCCACCGCACCACTGCCGAGAGAGGACACCCTAAGGCATAGCAATGTCACCCACGGTTCAACCCTGAGCTGATATGGCAGTGCCACCTACAGGCCACAGGGAACTGCACATCAGGTTACATCACATAGGCAGAAGCGAGTACCAACAAATCAAAGTGGTCTGAGCCTGGCTACTAGCTCAGACCAACCCCTAAATTTAAGTACATAGCACCCCTGAAAAGTAAAGGGGCGCTACATTTTTTTTTACTAGTAATGGCAGTGATATGCGATTTTTTTAGCAGCACTGTGACATTGCGGCAGAGAGATCAGACACTTTTGACACTTTTTTGGGACCAGTGACATTTATACAGTGATCAGTGCTATAAAATGCAAAAGCCAGTCTGTTGTTTTTCACAAGGTCCAGCTCTCCATTAGAATGTATCCATTTACAACATGGATGAGACCAACTACTTAACACTGGCAGGGATGATTAAAATGATCAGCATTTATTTATTCATGCAAAATCCTTATGTCAAAAGAAACAAAAATGTTTGCTGTAACTGATTATACAGTGTGAGCTGGAGTTTGTTTACAATTTGTTGGTGTATCTAAATCTGCTAATCCATTTAACACTACCCTCTACCCCAAGAATGGCAATGCTGCCTTCTGCTGTGCCTCATGTTCTCATTCCTCCAGAGTGTTGTCTCTCTAATACAGGAGGTGTATTACTGGCCAGGTCACCAGGTGAAAACAGAAGGGAAAAAGCCAAAGAATAGAAAACTGATACAGCCACCACATCTAATGATTGTTAATTTGCAATAAATATAATACATTTTCGGTTTGGGGTTTAATACCGCTTTACCATATTTAACTGATCAAATGTTGCCAGTCTTTATGATCTGGTCTTCACTGCATCATGCTGTCAACATGCACATTGCATAACAAATCCACATTACCAGTTAAAATAAAGTTGATGTAAAAAAAGATAAAACAATTCCCATCTCACATATTCCTGTAATAATAATTATCTGGTCTTGCAGTGTTTTTAGCACATTTCTATTACAGAATTCTCATATAGCTGCCATCACATACTAGTTATCTCTGCTTTTTGCTTTTGGCACTACTAATACTGCTAAAAAATGTGCAAAGATTTGAATGAAAATCTTAGACTATGGTATTATAAAGATGATATTGGGTTTATATTGGTTCCTAGCAATGCAAGCCCATAAACAACATTATCTGCCATGTATTTTTAAGAGGACCTGAATGGAACTGTGCCTTAAAGATGCAAGCAAAGGGCAAAGGACTAATCCCCAGTATTACCTCTATGCTCCCTGCAGCTAACTTGCCAAGCCCTATTCTGCACTGTGTCTCTTAGTAGAGGCAGGACAGGGCCAGAGTGGTCCTCCTGATGACTGGTGATCTGATGATTGGTGGGTGAATATATAGGTAACAGCAGAAGAGGTTTAGGACTCGCAAGACAATGCAGGAAGATAATTGCACTGCAGGTTCTTAAAGCTGAGTCGTCGTCGTCCCCCCAGCAAAAAAATTAAACGTCAGCAGCTACACATATTGTAGCGGCTGACTTTTAATATTAGAACACTTACCTGTCCTGGAATCTAGCGATGTCGGCACCCCAAGGGTGGGGGAAGGAGAAGGGGGGCTGAACTTTCAAGTGATCTTGCTGCGGTGAGATCTCTTGGAAACAGGGACAGGTACCTGTCAATAACAGAAAATAAAATAAATTGCGCTAACCCATGATCATTCAATAGTGATAAATAAACAAAATAAAGCAACACTACATAAATGACTTAAGTAATGTGACGAGGAAATAAACACAGAAAGATGTGAAACACAAAATGATTGTGAAACACAAATTAATTAAATACATTTGATTAATAATGAAATTAGTCCATTAGTGAATAAGCAAAACAATGTCCATTCTAAACACCAGTGCTCTGTGTAAAGGAAGTCCATATGGTGAGATATTGCATCCAAAAAATAAACGTGTTAGTCCACCACCAATCAGAAGAAATTTCTCCTTACCAACTAGTTACGATCCCCCATGACAGAGGATCAATGAGTGCATATAGTAAACCAGCTCCGTCCGCAGATCAGCGATCACAAATAGTATTCCTTGGCATTAACTCCCGACAACCATCAGCAAATACACCCAATATAGAAAAAATAATATGGGCTCCACATGCATTACATGCACATGGACATTGTTTTGCTTATTCACTAATGGACTCATTTCATTATTAACCACTTAACGACCGCTCACTGTATATATACGTCGGCACAATGGCACCGACAGGCACAATCACGTAGAGCATACGTGATTGCCTTTGTACAGTTGGGGGGTCCGATCAGACCCCCCTTCTGTACAGTGAGCGGTCGGAATTCGTCTGGGAGCGTTCCGAGATGGGGGGGGCGGCCGTTCGATTCCGACCACCCCCCCGCGATCGCTCCCGGCGAATAGAAATGCCCCCTCTGTCTGTGTACTGTTTACACAGATAGAGAAAGCAGGAGGAAGTGATGTCATCTCCTGTGAGGCGCTCACATATACCGAGTGTCGTACAAGAGAAGACACACAGGTCAGTGCACTAACACTACACTAACACCAGCACACATAGGCACATAAATCGCCCCCCCAGGCCCCCCCAGATCACCCCCCAGCCCCCCCAGATCATCCCCCAGCCCCCAGTCACAGTGTCACTGATTGCAGTGACCATTTATTTACTGATCACTGCAATCAGTGACATTTGTGACTGTAAAAGTGTCACTACATTTAGTTTTAGGTCCAGTGTAGCCCCCTAACCCCCCCCCCTAATAAAGGTTTAACCCCTTGATCACCCCCCAGATAACCCTTTCACCCCCTAGCACCGCCGTCGCTTGGCGATCATTTTTCTGATCGCTGTCTTGGCGTCGGTGATGCAGATCGGTACCCAGTAATTTTTTTTAGGTTCGCCGCAGGTTTTTATAGCGTCGGGTACCCCCATAAATTATCTAATAAAGGTTTAACCCCCTTGATCGCCCCCCAGGTAACCCTTTCACCCCCTATCACCACTGTCACTAAGCGATCGTTTTTCTGATCGATGTCTTAGCGTCGGTGATGCTGATCGGTAGCCAGTATTTTTTTTTTAGGTTCGCCGCAGGTTTTTAGAGCGTCGGGTACCCCCATAAATTATCTAATAAAGGTTTAACCCCCTTGATCGCCCCCCAGGTAACCCTTTCACCCCCTATCACCACTGTCACTAAGCAATTGTTTTTCTGATCGCTGTCTTGGCGTCGGTGATGCAGATCGGTACCCAGTAATTTTTTTAGGTTTGCCGCAGGTTTTTATAGCGTCGGGTACCCCCATAAATTATCTAATAAAGGTTTAACCCCCTTGATCACCCCCCAGGTAACCCTTTCACCCCCTATCACCACTGTCACTAAGCGATCGTTTTTCTGATCGATGTCTTAGCGTCGGTGATGCTGATCGGTAGCCAGTATTTTTTTTTTAGGTTCGCCGCAGGTTTTTATAGCGTCGGGTACCCCCATAAATTATCTAATAAAGGTTTAACCCCCTTGATCGCCCCCCAGGTAACCCTTTCACCCCCTATCACCACTGTCACTAAGCAATTGTTTTTCTGATCGCTGTCTTGGCGTCGGTGATGCAGATCGGTACCCAGTAATTTTTTTAGGTTCGCCGCAGGTTTTTATAGCGTCGGGTACCCCCCATAAATTATCTAATAAAGGTTTAACCCCCTTGATCGCCCCCCCAGGTAACCCTTTCACCCCCTATCACCACTGTCGCTAAGCGATCATTTTTCTGATCGATGTCTTAGCGTCGGTGATGCAGATCGGTAGCCAGTAATTTTTTTTAGGTTCGCCGCAGGTTTTTATAGCGTCAGGTACCCCCATATATTATCTAATAAAGGTTTTAACCCCCTAATTGCCCCTAGTTAACCCTTTCACCAGTAATCATCATATAAGTGTTACGGGTGACGCTGGTTAGTTAGTTTGCTTTTTTATAGTGTCAGGGCACCCGCCGTATATAACCCAATAAAGGTTTAACCCCCTGATCGCCCGGCGGGTGATATCAATTAGGTTTTAGCGTCAGAGAGGGTCTGTGTCACACCCCAGGCAGCGTCAGGTTAGTGCCAGTAACGCTAACACCCACGCGTGAAGCATACACCCCCCTTAGTGGTATAGTATCTGAACAGATCAATATCTGATCTGATCAGATCTATACTAGCGTCCCCAGCAGTTTAGGGTTCCCAAAAACGCAGTGTTAGCGGGATCAGCCCAGATACCTGCTAGCACCTGCGTTTTGCCCCTCCGTCCAGCCCAGGCCACCGAAGTGCAGTATCGATCGATCACTGTCACTTACAAAACAAAAACACACATAACTGCAGCGTTCGCAGAGACAGGCCTGATCCCTGCGACTCCAGTGCTGTAGGAGGTGATTTCACCACCACAGTTTAAAAAAAAAGAAGCAAACATGCCGAAGCATTGGGGCAGCAGGGGCGGAGGAGCGATTTTGCTCCTAATGCCGCGTACATACGGTCGAAATTCCGACGGAGGCTTGCCCGTGGAAAAGTCCGACCATGTGTGTGCGGCATAACTTTTTTGCGGGAGGATGCCCCCATGCTTCGGCATATATAAATGGTGCATGTATGCCCATCATTAGAAGTGGGTGGATGAAGGGCGGTATTCTAATGGTGGGCATACCCACCGATCAATCTCTTTTTTCGTTCAGCCACCTGGCTGCATGAAAAAAAAAGATTACAATACATGTCCAACAAGGACCAGCAACGTACTGGTATGTTGCTGGAGTTTGGATGGTTATACCAGATTGATGCCTGCGGGTTTAGGTATCATCTTGGTATCATTCTTTTCAGCCAGCGGCCGGCTTTAATGTAAAAGCAACCCTAGTGGCTAATTAGCCTCTGGACTGCTTTTACAATCAGTGGGAGGGAATGTCCCCCCCCGGATATAAAAAGCGCCATTGGGAAATTGGGAAAGCATTTTATCACACCGATCTTGGTGTGGTCAGATGCTTTGAGGGCAGAGGAAAGATCCAGGGTCTAGACCCCAGTTTTTTCAAAAAAAGAGTACCTGTCACTACCTATTACTATCATAGGGGATATTTACATTCCCTGAGATAACAATAAAAATGATAAAAAAAAAAAAAACATGGAAGGAACAATTTAAAAATAAAATAAAAAAGCAAAATTAATAATAAAAAAAAATAAAATAAAAAAAAAGCACCCTTGTCCTGCCCTGCTCTTGCCCAATGGCGAACGCAAGCGTCGGTCTGGTGTCATATGTAAACAGCAATTGCACCATGCATGTGAGGTATCACCGTGAAGGTCAGATCGAGGGCAGTAATTTTAGCAGTAGACCTCCTCTGTAAATCTAACGGGGTAACCTGTAAAGGCTTTTAAAGGCTTTTAAAAATGTATGTAGTTTGTCGCCAATGCGCGTTTGTGCGAAATTTTAAAGCATGTCGTGTTTGGTATCTATGTACTCGGCCTAAGATCATCTTTTTTATTTCATCAAACATTTGGGCAATATAGTGTGTTTTAGTGCATTAAAATAAAAAAAAGTGTATTTTTTCCCAAAAAAATGCGTTTGAAAAATCGCTGCGCAAATACTGTGTAGAAAAAAAAATGCAACACCCACCATTTTATTCTGTAGGGCCTTTGCTTTAAAAATATATATAATGTTTGGGGGTTCAACATAATTTTCCTGCAAAAAAAAAATGTTTTCATGTAAACAAAAAGTGTCAGAAAGGGCTTTGTCTTCAAGTGGTTAGAAGAGTGGATGTAAGCTTCCTAATGTTGTGTATAAAATGCCAGAAAAGTTCAAAACCCCCCCAAATGACCCCATTTTGGAAAGTAGACACCCCAAGCTATATACTGAGAGGCATGTCGAGTCCATGGAATAGTTGCGGAAAAAAGACAATTTTTTTTTTTTTTTTGCACAAAGTTGTCACTAAATGATATATTGCTCAAACATGCCATGGGCATATGTGGAATTACACCCCAAAATACATTCTGTTGCTTCTCCTGAGTACGGGGATACCACATGTGTGAGACTTTTTGGGAGCCTAGCCGCGTACGGGACCCCAAAAACCAATCACCGCCTTCAGGCTTTCTAAGGGTGTAAATTTTTGATTTCACTTCTCACTGCCTATCACAGTTTCGGAGGCCATGGAATGCCCAGATGGCACAAAACCCCCCAAAATGACCCCATTTTGGAAAGTAGACACCCCAAGCTATTTGCTGAGAGGTGTTGTGAGTATTTTGCAGATCTCGCTTTTTGTCACAAAGTTTTGAAAATTGAAAAAAAAAAAAAGAAAAAAAAAAAATTCTTTCTTCATTTTCAAAAACAAATGAGAGCTGTAAAATACTCACCATGCCTCTCAGCAAACAGCTTGGGGTGTCTACTTTCCAAAATGGGGTCATTTGGGGGGTTTTGTGCTATTTTGGCATTTTATGGCCTTCGAAACTGTGATAGGTAGTGAGGAGTGAAATCAAAAATTTGTGCCTAGAAATCCTGAAGGCGGTGATTGGTTTTCGGGGTCCCGTACGCGGCTAGGCTCCTAAAAAGTCCCACACATGTGGTATCCCCGTACTCAGGAGAAGCAGCAAAATGTATTTTGGGGTGCAATTCCACATATAACCATGGCATGTGTGAGCAATATATCATTTAGTGACAACTTTTTGTAATTTTTTTTTTTTTGGTCATTATTCAATCACTTGGGACAAAAAAAAAATATTCAATGGGCTCAACAGGCCTCTCAGAAATTTCCTTGGGGTGTCTACTTTCTAAAATGGGGTCATTTGGGGGGGTTTTGTGCTATTTTGGCATTTTATGGCCTTCAAAACTGTGATAGGTAGTGAGGAGTGAAATCAAAAATTTGCGCCCTTAGAAATCCTGAAGGCGGTGCTTGGTTTCCGGGGACCCGTACGTGGCTAGGCTCCTAAAAAGTCCCACACATGTGGTATTCCCGTACTCAGGAGAAGCAGCAGAATGTATTTTGGGGTGCAATTCCACGTATAACCATGGCATGTGTGAGCAATATATCATTTAGTGACAACTTTTTGTAATTTTTTTTTTTTTTTTGTCATTATTCAATCACTTGGGACAAAAAAAAAATATTCAATGGGCTCAACATGCCTCTCAGCAATTTCCTTGGGGTGTCTACTTTCCAAAATGGGGTCATTTGGGGGGGTTTTGTACTGCCCTGCCATTTTAGCACCTCAAGAAATTAGATAGGCAGTCATAAATTTAAAGCTGTGTAAATTACAGAAAATGTACCCTAGTTTGTAAACGCTATAACTTTTGCGCAAACCGATAAATATACACTTATTGACGTTTTTTTTACTAAAGACATGTGGCTGAATACATTTTGGCCTAAATGTATGACTAAAATTGAGTTTATTCGATTTTTCTTATAACAAAAAGTAGAAAATATCATTTTTTTTCAAAATTTTCGGTCTTTTTCCGTTTATATCGCAAAAAATAAAAATCGCAGAGGCAATCAAATACCATTAAAAGAAAGCTCTATTTGTGGGAAGAAAAGGACGCAAATTTTGTTTGGGTACAACATTGCATGTCCGCACAATTTACAGTTAAAGCAGCGCAGTGCAAAATTCTGAATTCACCTCTGGTCCTCTAGCTACCAAATGGTCCGGGGCTTAAGTGGTTAATCAAATTTATTTAATTAATTTGCGTTTTTTTGTGTTTATTTCCTCGTCACATTACTTAAGTCATTTATGTAGTGTTGCTTTATTTTGTTTATTCATCACTATTGAATGATCGTGGGTTAGTGCAATTTATTTTCTTTTTTATATGATCCTCTTGTACTTTTTGTTTACATGGTAATCACAGCTCCCAACCAGTAACTGTGATATCGTTTGCAGTTATTGGGCTCTTTTTTATTTTACATTTTTAGTCTTTTAGCGCAGTTCTCTTCTATTTTCCACCTGTCAATAACAGGTACATGCTCCTCCCTGAAAGGTGCCACTTTTGGATGGAACTCTGCTTTAAGTACAGCTTGCTTTCCAACAAAGAGAAAAGTGAAAAGCACAGTAGAGACATCACCAAATATCACTCAAAATCTCTTTAGACTAGCAGGCAGAGGCAGCAGTGCTTTTCACACAAAAAATATACAGCTATAAAGACTGGAGACACAACAATACCTAAACATACTCACATGCTAGGGACACACTGATATTTAGGAAGATATTTAAAAGAGAAGTATGTTTTGTTTTTCCCTTTTTATACCTACCTAGGTGGATACAGCATGGGACTGAGGCTGCATCTTCATCTTACCCCGGGCCGCCTCTGCACTGAGAACTGAGCGATCGAACATCGCTGATGCCTCGATTCTCACAGATCTTCGAGAGGAGAGCTGCTGCCTGTCAATCAGCATCTCTCCACTCTGCTCCTCCATGCTCACTGGATTGCTGAGCTGTGGAGGGGGCAGAGATCGGCCATATTAGCCTCTCAATGGCTCGCTGAGAGGCTGAGACAGGCATCAGTCCAGGCACCTGGCAGATTCAGACTTTGTCGGGATGACACGGTGCATGGACTGAATTCAGTGACGTCAGCAGAGAGCGGACTTTGCTCTCTGCTGAAAATGGGTCACAGGAGTGCAAAACGAATTGCACTCCTGTGGTCCATAGCAGAAGCCCAGCCAAACAAGCTCAGGCTGGACTTCTCCTTTAAGACAAAAGGTCAATTATTCAGGGTACTGTTTAGGCACAATTAACATTTCTAAATGTCTTCTTAACCACTTAATGATCGCTCACTGTATATATACGTCGGCAAAATGGCACGGACAGGCACAATCACGTACCTGTACGTGACTGCCTTCGTATGGGTGGGGGGTCCGATCGGACCCCCCTCTGGTACAGTGAGCGGTCAGTATCGCTCCGGGAGCGATCCGTGATGAGGGGGCGGCCATTGGTTTCTGGCCAACCCCTCGCGATCGCTCCCGGTGAATCAAATGCTTCCTCTGCCTGTGTAATGTATACACAGGCAGGAGGAAGTGATGTCATCTCTCCTGCGGCGCTCACATAGACAGAAGCGCCGTGGAGAGAAGACATCAAGTAAGTGCACCAACAGCCCACTGACACATAGGCACACATAGGCACACGATCGCCCCCCAGTCACCCCCAGATCACCCCCCAGATAACCCCCCAGATCACCCCCCAGCCCACAGTCACAGTGTCACTGATTGCAGTGATCATTTATTTACTGATCACTGCAAACAGTGACATTTGTAACTGTAAAAGTGTCAGGGCAGTTAGTTTTAGGTCCAGGGTAGCCCCCTAACCCCCCCTAATAAAGGTTTAACCCCTTGATCGCCCCCCAGGTAACCCTTTCACCCCCTAGCACCACTATCACTAAGCGATCATTTTTCTGATCGCTGTATTAGTGTCGGTGGTGCCGCCAGGTAGTCAGTTATTTTTTTAGGTTTGCCACCAGGTTTTTATAGCGTCAGGTACCCCCATATATTACCTAATAAAGGTTTAACCCCTTGATCGCCCCCAGGAAACCCTTTCACCCCCTTTTGCCAGTGTCACTAAGCGATCGTTTTTCTGATCGCTGTATTAGTTATGCTGGTGCCGCTAGGTAGTCAGTTATTTTTTTAAGTTCGCCGCCAGGTTTTTATAGCGTCAGGTACCCCCATATATTATCTAATAAAGGTTTTAACCCCCTGATTGTCCCTAGAGTTAACCCTTTCACCAGTGATCACCGTATAAGTGTCACTGGTGACACTGGTTAGCCAGTTAGTTATTTTGTTATTTAGGTTCCCCGTCAGGTTTTTATATAGCGTCAGGTATCCCCATATATTACCCAATAAAGGTTTTAACCCCCTGATTGCCCCTAGTTAACCCTTTCACCAGTGATCACGTATAAGTGTTACGGGTGACGCTGGTTAGTTAGTTTGCTTTTTATAGTGTCAGGGCACCCGCCGTATATAACCCAATAAAGGTTTAACCCCCTGATCGCCCAGCGGGTGATATCAATTAGGTTTTAGCGTCAGAGAGGGTCTGTGTCACACCCCAGGCAGCTTCAGGTTAGTGCCAGTAGCGCTAACACCCACGCGTGAAGCATACACCTCCCTTAGTGGTATAGTATCTGAACAGATCAATATCTGATCTGATTAGATCTATACTAGCGTCCCCAGCAGTTTAGGGTTCCCAAAAACGCAGTGTTAGCGGGATCAGCCCAGATACCTGCTAGCACCTACGTTTTGCCCCTCCGTCCAGCCCAGGTCACCCAAGTGCAGTATCGATCGATCACTGTCACTTACAAAACACAACACACATAACTGCAGCGTTCGCAGAGACAGGCCTGATCCCTGCGACTCCAGTACGGTAGGAGGTGATTTCACCACCACAGTTAAAAAAAAGAGCATATATGCCGAAGCATGGGGGCAGCAGGGGCGGAGGAGCGATTTTGCTCCTAATGCTGCGTACATACGGTCGAAATTCTGACAGAGGCTTGCCCGTGGAAAAGTCCGACCGTGTGTATGCGGCATAACTTTTGCGGGAGGATGCCAACCATTCTTCGGCATATATAAATAGTGCATGTATGTCCATCATTAGAAGTGGGTGAATGAAGGGAGGTATTCTAATGGTGGGCATACCCACCGATCAATCTCTTTTTTTCGTTCAGCCAACAGGCTGCATGAAAAAAAAGATTACAATACATGTCCAACAAGGACCAGCAACGTACTGGTATGTTGCTGGACTTTGAATGGTTATACCAGAATGATACCTGCGGGTTTAGGTATCATCTTGGTATCATTCTTTTCAGCCAGCGGCCGGCTTTCATGTAAAAGCAATCCTAGCAGCTAATTTGCCTCTGGACTGCTTTTACAAGCAGTGGCAGGGAATGTCCCCCCCCCCCGGATATAAAAAGCGCGATTGGGAAATTGGGAAAGCATTTTATCACACTTTCAAAAAAAGAGTACCTGTCACTACCTATTGCTATCATAGGGGATGTTTACATTCCCTGAGAAAACAATAAAAATGATAAAAAATAAATAAATATGGAAGGAACAGTTTAAAAATAAAATAAAAAAGCAAAATTAATAATAATAAAAAAAAAAAAACCCTGTCCCGCCCTGCTCTTGCGCAAAGGCGAACGCAAGCATTGGTCTGGCGTCATATGTAAACAGCAAAAAATATATATGCGTCTTAAAAATATAAAATGCATTAACAGCGCTATAAATGGAATACAAATTTCCACAAACTACACGTGGGACTCACAGGAGCAGACACAAAGCGTGATAGCGCTGCCGCAAGTGAGTGGATGCCAAGCGATTTGTGACAAGCCTTTTTTGATCTTTTATCTTGTAAGCATTTCTTGTATGCGGGGGGAATTTTTATGTTTAAATAAACGGATTTACACTATGTAGTGCATACCCCTTTTTATTTTCACATACCTGCACTGCTACACTCAAAAATCCTCTGACCTGCACGGCTGCATGCAATCAGGCTGACAACAGGATCATCGCCTATCCAGGGAGTTTTCTACCATAGCATCTAGAGGGATCTTGCTACAGGCCTTTACCAACTCATCATCTGGTGAGTAGATTCCCATACGGGAGTGCACAAGTGCAAGCAAGGAAGGGATAGAATGGATAAGTTGCACACAGCATATTCCAGCCTTCTGTTATTATGAACTGTGTAGTGTGATGCACAAGATTTGGATGAACATTTATTTTGCTTACTCAGTTTCAAGACCAGAAAGGGACTTTTTGATATCCCTTTTTTTTTTCCTTTACTGGCCTATATGATTATTGTCATTTATCTTCTCTTTCTTTAGATTTAGAGGAATATTTTATACCGTGTTTTATACTGCAATATATGGAAACGTGTAGTTTGTGGAAATTTGTATTCCATTTATAGCGCTGTTAATGCATTTTATATTTTTAAGATGCATATATTTTTTATGACCTTCATTTTTATATAATAGCAGCTTTTAATGCAGATCATTTATTTATCTATTTGAGCGCTGGGATCTGGGCACCTTAGGGAGTGTTCTGATAATTTTTTCAATATGTAAACAGCAATTGCATCATGCATGTGAAGTATCACCGCAAAGGTCAGATCGAGGGCAGTAATTTTAGCAGTAGCTCTCCTCTGTAAATCTAATGTGGTAACCTGTAAAGGCTTTTAAAGGCTCTTAAAAATGTATGTAGTTTGTCGCCACTGCGCGTTTGTGCAAAATTTTAAAGCATGTCGTGTTTGGTATCCATGTACTCGGCCTAAGATCATCTTTTTTATTTCATCAAACATTTGGGCAATATAGTGTGTTTTAGTGCATTAAAATAAAAAAAAGTGTATTTTTCCCCAAAAAATGTGTTTGAAAAATCGCTGTGGAAAAAAAAAATGCAACACCCACCATTTTAATCTGTAGGGCCTTTGCTTTAAAAAATATATAATGTTTGGGGGTTCAACGTAATTTTCTTGCAAAAAAATTTTTAAAAATTTCATGTAAACAAAAAGTGTCAGAAAGGGCTTTGTCTTCAAGTGGTTAGAAGAGTGGATGATGTGTGACATCATGTTGTGTATAAAATGCCAGGACAGTTCAAAACCCCCCAAATGACCACATTTTGGAAGGTAGACACCCCAAGCTATTTGCTTAGAGGCATGTTGAGTCCATGGAATATTTTATATGTTGACACAAGTTGCAGAATTTTTTATTTTTTTTTGCACAAAGTTGTCACTAAATGATATATTGCTCAAACATGTCATGGGCATATGTGGAATTACACCACAAAATACAGTCTGTTGCTTCTCCTGAGTACGGGGATACCACATGTGTGAGACTTTTTGGGAGCCTAGCCACGTACAGGACCCCAAAAACCAAGCACCGCCTTCAGGCTTTCTAAGGGTGTAAATTTTTGATTTCACTCCTCACTGCCTATCACAGTTTCGGAGGCCATGGAATGCCCAGATGGCACAAACCCTCCCCCCCAAATGACCCCATTTTGGAAAGTAGACACCCCAAGCTATTTGCTGAGAGGTATGGTGAGTATTTTGCAGATCTCGCTTTTTGTCACAAAGTTTTGAAAATTTAAAATATAAAAAAATATAAAAATGATTTTCTTTCTTCATTTTCAAAAACAAATGAGAGCTGTAAAATACTCACCATGCCTCTCAGCAAATAGCTGGGGGAAAACGATTCAATGGGCTCAACATGCCTCTCAGCAATTTCCTTGGGGTGTCTACTTTCCAAAATGGGTTCATTTGGGGGGGGGGGGGGTTTGTGCTATTTTGGCATTTTATGGCCTTTGAAACCGTGATAGGTAGTGAGGAGTGAAATCAAAAATTTGCG
Organism: Rana muscosa; assembly: GCA_029206835.1. Taxonomy (NCBI): domain Eukaryota; kingdom Metazoa; phylum Chordata; class Amphibia; order Anura; family Ranidae; genus Rana; species Rana muscosa. Next base: position 222,497,260 of record CM055118.1, read on the forward strand.
CCCTTAGAAATCCTGAAGGCGGTGCTTGGTTTTCGGGGTCCCGTACGCGGCTAAGCTCCTAAAAAGTCCCACACATGTGGTATTCCCATACTCAGGAGAAGCAGTAAAATGTATTTTGGGGTGCAATTCCACATATAACCATGGCATGTGTGAGCAATATATCATTTAGTAACATCTTTTTGTAATTTTTTAATTTATTTTTTGTCGTTATTCAATCACTTGGGACAAAAAAAAAAATATTCAATGGGCTCAACATGCCTCTCAGCAATTTCCTTGGGGTGTCTACTTTCCAAAATGGGGTCATTTGGGGGGTTTTGTACTGCCCTGCCATTTTAGCACCTCAAGAAATGAGATGGCAGTCATAAATTAAAAGCTGTGTAAATTTGTAGACGCTATAACTTTTGCGCAAACCAATAAATATACACTTATTGACATTTTTTTTACTAAAGACATGTGGCTGAATACATTTTGGCCTAAATGTATGACTAAAATTGAGCTTATTCGATTTTTCTTATAACAAAAAGTAGAAAATATAATTTTTTTTTAAAAAATTCGGTCTTTTTCCATTTATATCGCAAAAAAAAAAATCGCAGAGGCAATCAAATACCATTAAAAGAAAGCTCTATTTGTGGGAAGAAAAGGACGCAAATTTTGTTTGGGTACAACATTGCATGTCCGCACAATTTCCAGTTAAAGCAGCGCAGTGCCAAATTGTAAAATCAGCTCTGGTCTTTATGCTGCGTATTGGTCAGGGGCTTAAGTGGTTAAAAGCAAATCTTCACTTTTTTAAATTCAAGCTATTTTGTTTGACAAAAAGTACATTTTGATTATCAGTTCAGTTCAGCTTGTTAAAAATGCTCTTTATAAACCACATAAATTATGTTGGAAGTCAGTAAGAAATGGAAAGGAGAAAATGGAACAATTTCAGAAGACAGTTCACATTAGGTTGTTTACGCACTTATCTTTGTAAAAAAAAAAAACAGGTACAGTCTCCAGGCTAACAACTCTGGTTTTGCCTCACTAAACCAAATGCAGTGTTTTTTCTTATGGGCTCTTTCCTCAGCCCAGCCACTCACCCACACTGCTCACCCCCTGCAGCCCTTTAAGAAGCAAAAGGGCACCCCACCTCTAACCTGTGGCCTTCCAGCCAAGTGCCAGAATCAAAGGAGGTGTACTCTGGGGTCAGTTGCCACAATACCCATAAATGTATGTGTGGCTACATTACTTCATTCTAATACTAATTTAAAAAAACTGTCACGGGGGAATACTGTAGCAAAAGAAAATTATACATAAATTCCTTAAATTGCATTGAGTTCATAAGCCTGGATCATGATACTTGTGGCATATTGTTTATTTTGAAAAATATATTCAAGGAGGCATATACCTTAGGGCAGTGTTTCTCAACTTCAGTCCTCAAGGCGCCCCAACAGGTCATGTTTTCAGGCTCTCCATTGTTTTGCACAGGTTATTTGATCAGTTTAACTGCTTTAGTAATTCCCACAGCTGTTTCATCTGAGGGAAATCCTGAAAACATGACCTGTTGGGGCGCCTTGAGGACTGGAGTTGAGAAACACTGCCTTAGGGAATGCGGTTACAGATTTTCCAGGAATAAACACTCTATATAATGAATATGAATGGAAAAGGGAAACAAAGTTTGAGATAGGCACAAGCAATACGATACTGCAAATGCAAGAATATAATCAGAAACAATTATCAAGCACTGAGTTGCAAGTACTGTACATGAGATATACAGTATACACTGTATACTGTATAAATAATTGTCTGCATTTGGGGATCTGCCAGTTTACCAAGAAAAAAAAAATCATAATAAACAAACTTACTAAATATGTTTAGCATCTGAAAATAGATGTGGTTGAGAAAAAGAAAGTAAAAAAGATCAGCCTATTTAACTTATACTACTAGTAAGGTATATACTGTAAATGGGATTTCTACCTAGTTGGAAAAAGATTGGGCTCTTTAGGGAACAAACATAATTTGTGATACATGTATCTGGTGGATCTGCATCCTTGTATGTTTTGTAAGAACAGAGGGAAAGATTTTGTATTACAAACAGAGAAGAAGTAAATCCAGTGGTGAACTGAAAATATCCACTTCCATCAAAGAAAGCTAATATACAAAAACAAAATGAAAACAGCATCAGTTCAAATACTGAAACCAATGGTCCATCGCTTAAAATTCCAGGTGGCCAATATTCTATAAGACTGCAACAGAGGGTGGTCAAATGATATAAGTCCCAGTGTATCACAATTCCCTTTTTTTTTTTTTAAATAAAGTCAGTTTGAATCAGTTTTTGTAAAAAAAAAAGCAAAATAAATCCTGTAAGTCGTTATTCTATCTTCCTGACTCTTTTTAGAATATCAGATAACAGCAAAGGACTTTTGGTCTGAATATAATTGACAGTGGAAGCAAGGATGTATGTGAATCACTGTTTAAAGTATTTAAAGTGACACTAAACAATCATTCTAAAATATCAAGTATGCCATGGCCCTCTTTTTGTTTAAAATGTCTCTTACTACATGTTGTAATATGTTGGCCGATTTATGTGGGACATTATATTATTATATATATATATGTATAAGTACAAGATTGACCAGGCCAGATTTCAGTTGATATTGTTGTATGGAGGGGCGGAGCACAAGGCCCGCCGGCCACCTCTCCCCCTCTCTTCTTGCAGCTGCTGCTGAGAGGCGGCCGGCGGACCTTGTGCTCCGCCCCTCCAGCCGTCATGCCAGGCCCGCAGGCCGGGAGCAGAGCCCGGGTCTATGCCGATGTCAATAGCCAGAGGAGCCGAGACTATTGGGACTACGAGGCGCACCAGCCCACCTGGGGGAATCAGGAAGATTATCAGCTGGTGAGGAAGTTGGGCCGTGGGAAGTACAGCTAGGTGTTTGAGGCGATAAACATCATCAACAATGAGCGCGTGGTGGTGAAGATACTGAAGCCGGTGAAGAAGAAGAAAATAAAGCGAGAAGTGAAGATTTTGGAGAATTTAAGAGGAGGAACCAACATCATCCGACTGCTGGACACCATAAAGGTGTTCGAGTACATCAATAACACAGACTTCAAGCAATTATATCAGATCCCAACATATTACAACATATATTTATTTTTCATTCGGTACACGTTCCTTATCCTCTAATGATGTACCTTACTGCTACAGGTGTAGAGTGAGCAGTGCCATTATTTCTGGTCACAAGCTTTGCTCTCTATGTGTACTACAATTCCCATAATGATGAATGTGTTTGCGTGTAGATGTGTAGTCTATCTTAAGGGCGAGCTGCAAAGGGTGGCTAGGTTCTCTAGAACAGGAAGTCTGAGAATAGCAGAAAAAAACTTGCATTTGGAAGATGAAGCAAAGAAAGAGAGATGGAAGGTACATTCTGCTTATAATTACGCATATTGCATTTATTTTATTTTATAAAAAAATTGGGTTTAGTTTTGCTTTAAGAAAATGTCATGTGTGCAGGATACAGGGGGGGATTTACTAACACTGGAGTGTGCAAAACCTGGTGCAGCTCTGCATAGAAACCAATCCGCTTCCAGGCTTTATGGTCAAAGTCCAATTGAACAAGCTGAAGTTAGAATCTGATTGGCCACTATGCACAGCTTCACCAGATTCTGTGTGTACCAGTTTTAGTAAATCTCCCCCAAGGTGTTTGTTATTGTTTCCTAAAGGATTAATTCTAGCTTGGCCTGGCAGGGGGGAATTAGTGTAAGCACCTGGCACATGCACAGCGGTGTCTCTCCTCCTCCCCAGCTCCTCCTCCCGTCTGGGCGGGGGTGGGTTCATCGGCGTTGCACTTTCTGTATTGCCAGTGAGAAGGGCAGCCGGTGGGGAGTGATGCCAGCTGCCATAGAGAGCTGATATCGGGTGGGACAGCAAAACACCCCGCACAAGCTGGCTTTAGCCAGTATTCACTGGCAAGCAAGGGGTAGATAATCAAGGAGGTATGGTTGACACTCCCGCCCCCAATGTGTGGCACCCGGGGCAGAACGCCCCTCCCCATGCCTCTGTTGGTACGCCACTGATCAGAGCCACTGGTTTATAATATCAGCCTATTATTTATTCCAGCAGCTTGCATACAGCTGTTTTAGGCTACTTGGCTATCATCAGTTGGGAGATACCCAGATATCACAGTAAGCTCAAAGAGCAACCTCTACACACCAAGTACCAGTATCTTTAATTCATTTTCTAGATCTATATGGTCATATTGCAAACCTGGATCCTCCTAACCTGACACCCCTCCCTGGAAGTCTGCCGCAAGTCCTCCTCCTCCTCCTTAATACTGCCATGGCAACAATACCCCTCCTCCTTGTGCTTCTCCTGCACCTGCTAAGAGCTCACAGGGAGAGTGTCTGAATATAGGAGGCCCTGAGAAACCAGGAAGTTACCCTGTTCTTCCTGCTATTGTGCCTCCTGTGCTCTGTCTATAATGCCACACATTGTCTGCACCAGCAAGAAAACCATAGGAATTGCAATGTTGATACCACATTGTCACAATTCATCATTCTGGTTGCCTACTTAAACAGTGACGATATAATGCATGTGTCCTGTATGAGGACAATGACATATTGCACGGCAAATACCAAAGTCACTAGGAAAGAGTGATTATTTAAACAGTCATAGAACAAACCATGCTTGAATCCTTCTACTCTATCATGGCTCATCCAAGACTGGATTTCATTATTAAGGCCTCTACAATTATGCTGAGACTGGATGGAGATCCCCTCTTACCAACCCCCCTTCAGTCCTCCTAGCTTGGGGTAATTTTTTTTTCTGATGGGGAAGGGAGGGGACTTCCTATCTTCCTGGATGGGGGTCCCCTGTTATCACCCCCTGCAGTGATCCAACCTGGAGGTCTTCTTTATCTGGAGGGGGGAGGGAAGGGTGTTACTGGATGGGGGTTCCCTCTTATCACCCCCTGCAGTCCTCCTAGCTGGGGGTCTTCTTTATCTGGAGGGGGGAGGGAGGAGAATTCCTGGATGAGGGTCCTATTTGATCACCCCCCTGTAGTACTGCTAGCTGTGAGTCATCCTTTTCTAGAAGGGGGAGTTCCTGTATTCCTGGCTGGAGGTTACCTTCTGATCACCCACTGCAGTCATATTATCCAAGGGTCCCTTCAACTGGAGGAACGGGGTTCCTGTATACCTGGATGGGGGACCCATGTCATGACCACCCTGGGTGACTGACCTGAGGGGATTACACTGGGGGACGGACTGACCTGGGGGATTACACTGGGAGATGGACTGACCTGGGGGGATTACAATGGAGGACATACTGACCTGGGGGGATTACACTGAGGGACAGACTGATCTGGGGGATTACATTGGGGACAGATTGATCTGGGGGATTACACTGGGGGACAGACTAACCTGGGGGGATTACACTGGGGGACAGACTGATCTGGGGGATTACATTGGGGACAGACTGATCTGGGGGATTACACTGGGGGACAGACTATCCTGGGGGGATTACACTGGGGACAGATTGATCTGGGGGATTACACTGGGGGACAGACTGACCTGGGGGGATTACACTGGGGGACGGACTGACCTGGGGGCATTACACTGAGGACAGACTGACCTGTGGGAATACACTGGGGGATAGACTGACCTGCGGGGATTACACTGGCGGACAGACTGACCTGGGGGGATTACACTGGGCGACGGACTGACTTGGGGGATTACACTGGGCGATGGACTGACTTGGGGGGATTACACTGGGGGACGGACTGACCTGGGGGGATTACACTGGGGGACAGACTGACCTGAGGGGATTACACTGGGGGACGGACTGACCTGGGGGGATTACACTGGGGGACAGACTGACCTGGAGGGATTACACTGGGGGACATACTGACCTGGGGGGGTTACTCTGGGGGACAGACTGACCTGGGGGATTATACTGGAGGACAGACTCACTTGAGGGGATGTACTGGGCGACAGACTGACCTGAGGGGACAGACTAACCTTTTGGACATACCCACTGTTCATCACAGCACCTCATTACAGCTCTTCTTAGGCCCCCCAAAAGGTGTCCCAATTATTTTACAGACCTATAGGTTATACTGCAAAAAAAGTAATAAAATTGCTGTGCGCCGCTAAAGTGTTTGGGTTTGGCTTAATGAAAAGGTGGCAACCCTACCCACAGACAATGTGTCGTATTCCGTGGGCAATTGAGCTTCTGGTCTGACCTGCAGCTAGTGTCCCCTCAGAGCATGCATTTAGGCATGTGGGGGACTTTGTGATAGAGAAGAGAGTCTGTTTGTCCATGAACACAGTTGATCAGCTATGCAAAAGTCCTGTACAAAGTCTTGGATCAGTGACATCTACCAAATCCTGCAAAAATGTTTGAAGATTCTAACACCCAAAGTATTTATTTTCTGTACAGACTAAGCTTCTCCTTACTGCAGGCCTGAAATAAGTCCCACCTCTTGCCTCCTTTGCTATTCCTGCCCCCATGAGCACACCCATTGTAGACCTGCCACCAACATTACTGGGCCCATTGTTTTGGCTTTGGCACTTTTTTACAGCAGCAAACTAATTACATTTTTTGGCTGGATAACATTCTGCGATCTGAATGAATATTTATGTAGGGTTACAGTGTTTTAGCACTACTAACACCCCAAACCCTATTTTGCACAGCTGTTTTAAAGTTGCAAAGAATGTATTTATTTATTTGGCAGGTAACATCCTGTGTTTCGCATACATTTTTCTTTATGGTTATGATGTTTTAGCACCACTGACACCCCAACCCCATTTTTTTTCTGCAGCTGTTTTACAGTTACAAAGAATTTATATTGTTTTGGCCAGGTAACATCTAGTCGTCTGCACAAATATTTATGTTGCTTTATGGTATGCTGGCACCAACAAAAATCAAAACCTAAACTAACTATTTAGACTTTTTTTGGCTAGATAACTCCTGTGCTTGCCATTAATGTTTGCATATGCTTACAGAGCAAGACTTTATATTTCCGCATCTTTCTCTTCAGTTTGTATTTTTTTTTTTCACTTTTTACTTTAATTTTTTTTTTCACTTTCATGTAGGCTATATCATGCCGTTTGTATCAGCCTTTTGACCCTACTTAAGTATACTGCAATCATTATTTTAGATAAATGCTCTTTAAATAGTGTGGCCTAACAATGGTTCTTTAAATAGAAACAGCCCATTCTCATTTCGTAACTACAAATTTTGTGGCTAAAAATATATTTTACATTTTGGCAGCCAATTTGATCATTTTTTTTTCCTTCTTTTGCGACTGAAGAAATTATTATTATTTTTTTTTTAAATAAAGATGGAGTCTGCTTGCTTTCTCCCTCTTTAATTGCATAGCTATGGAAAATGTATTAACCATGTAATCCAAAGATTTTTTTTTAAATAACAGTGCAATTGATTATTTTGGACTGAAATATAAGTACTCCTTTCTTTTAAAATGTAATCTTATTTAAAATGATGATATTCTGTGTATTAAATCTTTAATTTTTTTTTAAATATCTCTAAAAAAGATTGTATGTATTAAGGCTCAACCTATGCAGGTTGCAGTTTGCATAATCCAGGTGCATTTTGCATTTTTCAATACAGGTTTTTGATCCATTGAAGTATACGCAACCAAAAAACTGAAAAAAGTCCCTAGCCCTTTTTAAAAAACATGCACAGATGTGAACTACATCCAAAGGAAACCATGTTAAATGGACTGTAGTGTGTTTCTGCAAAACTGAAAGCGCACTAAAAAATGCATAGGTGTGAACCAGGCCTAAATGTGTACAATGTTTATACAGTGTGTCTGGATAAGTAAATATTCACTTAATATTTATAGGTAAAATGTGTCTTCTCTCTGCCTCCAAAATGCCATCACATCCTAAAGAATGTGATTTAGTTCAGTAAATAATGCAATGTAATTTTTATTATTTTGAGAACAATACATTTTAATTTAGTATTTATGGCTGAAATATGGCAACTCCCTGCCTTACAAATTTTCTCTCATTGTAAAGGATCCTGTTAAAGTGGAGGTTCACCCAAAAGTGAACCTCCACTTTTCGGAACCCTCCCCCCCTCCGGTGTCACATTTGGCACCTTTCAGGGGGGAGGGGGTGCAGATACCTGTATAAAACAGGTATTTGCACCACTTCCGGGTGCAGACTCCCACGGGAGTCCCGCCCCTTCGCGTCACCCCCCCCCCGTTGTGTTCTGGGAAACACTCGGCTCCCAGAACACAACGGGAACCAGTGAGGACGGCTCACGCATGTGCCGTAGGGAATCGGGCAGTGAAGCCGCAGCGGCTTCACTTCCCGATTCCCTCATCGAGGATGGTGGCGGGGGAAGCCGAGAGCTGAGCGGTAGCTCGGCTTCGGCTGCCGACGTCGCGGGCACCCTGGACATGTAAGTGTCCTTTTTCTAAAAGTCAGCAGCTGCAGTATTTGTAGCTGTTGGCTTTTAAAAAAAAATAATTCCGGTGAACCTCCTCTTTAAGCAAATCCATACAAATTGCATGTTGAGTCTTAATAAGTACACTTTAATAAATTTTTTAATGCTTAAATTATTATACATGCAATTTATGTGATGCCACAATACGGTATCACTGGTGCTGTTCCTGAGAATCACAATGTTCTGTGAAACCAAAAAGCATGTCATTTGACGAGTTTCTGTATTTTCAATGTTGTCCTTTAATCTACTTACACACTGGGACAGGGAGGCGTTAGAGGTAAAGTGCCTCTAATTTTAGCAGAGTTTTCCCGTTGTTATAGCGGCGCTTTTTGGCCGCTAGCAGGGGATTGATTTCAATGGCAGGGGCGGTGGAGGAGCGGTGAAATGCATTAGGATAAAAAGCCTTCTGTGTTCAGCAGCCCCCTCATGCTTACCTGAGCCCCATATCTTTCCAGCAATGTCCAAGAGTGCCTCGGCCATCTACTCTCCTGATTGGCTGAGACACAGCAGTGGAGCCATTGGCTCCAATCGACTCCTGTCGATTAAAGTCAGTTATCCAATCAGGAGAGAGAGGTAGCAGGGTGGACCCGGGGTTCTGTGTCTGAATGGACACAGGGAGCTGTTACATAGTTACATAGTAGGCAAGGCTGAAAAAAGACAGAAGTCCATCAAGTCCAACCTACGTGCGATTTTATGTCAGTATTACATTACATATCCCTGTATGTTGTGGTCATTCAGGTGCTTATCTAATAGTTTTTTTTAATTATCGATGCTCCCCGCTGAAACCACTACCTGTGGAAGAGAATTCCACATCTTTGATTTTAGTAAAAAATATTTCCAATAAAGGTGAATTTTAGATGTGTGGTTGAGCCAATTGTTTCTCCCTATTGTGGGGTCACCAGTACGGTATTTGTACATTTAAATTATATCCCCTCTCAAGCGTCTCTTCTCCAGAGAGAACAAGTTCAGTGCTCGTAACTAGGGATGAGCGTCGAGTTTGAGTCAAACTCATGTTCGACTTGAACATTGCCTGTTCGCCCGCACGTCACTGGGGAAGCTCGGGTTTCCCCTTGCGTCAGAGGGGGACGGGGTCACGTGACGGGTGGCCCCGTCCTCAGCTACATAAGAGACCTGTCAGGCTGCCCGGATTCCCGGGGTGTCTCCGGTGGAGACAGGATGCTTGCTATTCCTCGCTGCGCTGGACATCATCGTTGGAGCCTGGACCTGGAGAGGAGAGATCATCCATCGCTGGACCCCGGAGAGGAGATCACCCATCACAGGATACTGACAGCGTTGGAGTGGAGACCGAGAGTGGATTACCACCACTGGATCCTTTTTTTAATTTTTTTTTATTTTTAATAAAGGACTTATCCCAACGGTGTCTGTGTGTTTTTTTTACAATTTTTTACACTTTCTTTGTGAAATGGTAGGGGTACAATGTACCCCTTACTAATTCACATAAGGGGGCCAGGGTCTGGGGGTCCCCTTTGTTAAAGGGGTCTTCCAGATTCCAATAAGCCCCCCGCCCGAAGACCCCCACAACCACCGGGCAAGGGTTGTGGGGATGAGGCCCTTGTCTCCATCAACATGGGGACATGGTGCTTTGTAGGCTTGTGCAATTCGTTTCGTAACGAATCAAAATTCGTCCGAATTTAGCAACTTTCGGACATTCGGAAGCATTCGAATTTCCGAACAGAGCAATTACGAATAAAACCGAATCCGAAATAAATTATACCGCAAAATAGCGAATGCCCGAAGGTCTTCGGCATAATTCGTTATGAAAAAAGTTACGAATGTACGAATCCATTCGAAGCACAATAACACTCACTCTGCTCTCTGCTTCTCCCTCACCATGCTGAACTCCCTCTCAAAATGGTGTACAGGGGCGGAGGCTATAGCCGCATGAAAAAACGAAAGTAAAATACGAGATTTCAAATCCATTCGAAGCACAATAACACTCACTCTGCTCTGCTCTCTGCTTCTCCCTCACCGTGCTGAACCCTCTCAAAATGGTGTACAGGGGCGGAGCCTATAGCCGCATGTAAAAAATGAAAGTAAAATACAAGATTTCGAATCGTTACAAATAACCGCTATGTATTTAGAAAAGTACAAATCCATTCGAAGCACATTAGGCATAATAGGCAGCGTCGTTGTGAGAGAGACACGGAAAATTACGAATCAACGAACCCAAAAAAAGTTACGAAAGTAGGAGTTGTGTCCAGAATCAACGAAAAACAACGTACTCTACCGAAAGTACGAATTATAAAGCAACAAAAAATTCAACGAAAAATGTCGCTTGCAAAAATACGAATGAGTCCGAACACGAAAAATCCCGTCTAGCAAAATTACGAATGATTACGAATCAACAGGACCGGAAAGAAACGAACCGAAACGGAACGAATTTTTCCGTTGTGCACAAGTCTAGTGCTTTGAGGGGTCACAGACCCCCAAAGCATCCTCCCCATGTTGAGGGCATGTGGCCTGGTACGGTTCAGGAGGGGCGCTCTCTCGTCCCCTCTTCTTTTCCTGCGGCCTGCCAGGTTGCGTGCTCGGATAAAGGGTCTGGTATGGATTTTTGGGGGGAACTCCACAACGTTTTTTTTTTATTTGGTGTGGAGTTCCCCTTAAAATCCATACCAGATCTGAAGAGTCTGGTATGGATATTTGGGAGGAACCCCACGTCATTTTTTTTTTATTTGATGCAGGGTTCCCCTTAATATCCATACCAGACCTGAAGGGCCTGGTAATTGAATTTGGGGGGAACCCCACGCATTTTTTTTTTTTTATCAATGACTTTCAATTATTTTTCTCTGTATTGCGGCGAGCCGACAATTCATTATAGCCGCGAGTGCTTTTAAATGACTTTTTTTCCTTCAGAAATTACACTTTGTGCAGGGACAGTTCTAAGCACGGGAAACAAGCGCTACTTTACAGGCATACTATACACACCCCCTAGGTACAAAATTAGCACTTTAGATTTTTCATGTTCGTGTCCCATAGACTTTAACGGTGTTCGGATGTTCAAACAAATTTATTGCCTGTTCGCATGTTCTGATGCAAACCGATCTGGGGGGTGTTCGGCTCATCCCTACTCGTAACCTTTCCTCATACCTAAGGTCATCCAGTCCCTTAGCTTTGTTGGCCTTCTATGGACCCTCTTCAGTTCCAGCACATTTCTCCTGAGACTGGTGCCCAGAACTAGATGGCATACTTCAGGTGCGGTCAGACCAGAGTCTTGTAGAGTGGGAGAATTATTGTTTTATCTTTGGAGTCAATCCCACTGCACAGAGCAGGTAAGTGTAATATGTTTGTTATTTTTTGGGAAAAAAACGAGACTTTACAATCTCCTGAAAAAACCCTCTATTCGCTGAATGTGTAGAAAAAAAAATAAAAAATCCTGGTAAAAGTCCCCCAGGCCAATGCCCAGGTCCTCTTGTCTTTTATTCAGCACCCACTTGCTTAATATCCCAGAAAATGTCCATTACTGATGTCTAAAGCCTAGTACACACGGCCGAGAATCTTGTCGCAAAAAAAACGTTGTTTTTCTCGACGGGTTTCTTGTCAAGCTTTCCTTGCATACACAGTGTCAATCCAAAATCTTGTCGGTCTAAAGCACGGTGACGTACAACACGTATGACGGCAGTATAAAGGGGAAGTTCCATTCTCATGGCGCCACCCCTTGGGCTGCTTTTGCTAATCTTGTGTTACTGCGTGTTAGTAAAAGTTTAGTGAGAGACGATTCGCGCTTTTCAGTTTTCGTGCTTTCAGTTCGTTACAGCGTGACGAATGTGCTATCTCCATTACGAATGCTAGTTTTACAAGAAGGTGCGCTCCCGTCTCATACTTGATTCTGACCATGCGCTTTTTTTGAAGACTCGGAAAAGCATACACACGAACGGTTTTCTCGTCCAAAAATAATCTGACGAGAATCACGACGAGAAAACTGAGACTCCCGACGAGAAAAAAGAAAGCAGGTCTTCTTTTTTTCTCGTCGAGATTCACGACAGTTTCCTCGACGAGAAACCATACACAGAAACGGTTTTCTCAACAAGAAAGCTCTCCCAACAGTTTTCTTGTTGTTTCTTGCCGAGAAAACCGGTCGTGTGTACTAGGCTTAAGATTTGAATCCCTTTGACTTAAATATGGTGGATTTGGGATCCTAACTTTGGTCTTGTTCGTTGAACCTTTGTCAAACTGAACCCCATCACTTGTCAGCAGTTGTAGCCCTGGTTATTCACTCTTGTCAAGTTAGTCCAGGCTGGACCTAACTATGCTTAAAACATCTCCCACCCCCTCTTGACTCCTATTCTAATTACCCTGCAGATGGAAGAATTTTATACTTGCCTATTCTCAGGGTGTTCCAGTCCCGTCACGCGATTGGCTCCCAGCGGCTGGCTTCAGGGGAGAGGAGGGGCAGCCAACAATGGACACCCCATAGTAAGCCTATGGATAACTTCACCACCCAGGCATTCCATTTGTTGTCTGCATTCTTTTCTGATTTCCTTTGGATTAGTTGTGATGTTTCCAATTTGTATTCTTCACTCCCACATTCCTTAGGCATTTGGGCAGTTTAATATCATTATTCAATTGTTTATCAGGAATTTATCCTGTTCAGTTTGGAGTATCTAATGACTCACATTTTTTTATGTTCAACAGGGGTTGCTCCTAAATAAACATTGAGGTGTTAACTGAGAGTTTGGATCCCTTGTGATAATAATCTGCAAGTTTTCTTCTACTCCATATAGTGCAGAATATAAAAAGAGTAGGACAATAGTAGAGAGATACTTACCTGTGCTTTTTAAAGACCTAAACTACTCACAGATTCTGTCACAGGGGATACAAGTGGTGCCATTGGGTAGGTATCTGTCCCCTAGATATTTTTCTAGTAAGGTCCAAAGCTCTTATCAGTGGTTACAATTCAAGGGAACTTTTAGATGTGATGCTGGTTAGTACCCTTGTTGTTTGCATGATATGAGAGGCAATACAGTACATTCCACAAGCAATAATAGTGATCATGAAATTTCCTCCTTCATCAATTGCAACATCAAAAATCTTATTCATGTTGTGACGTGTATTTCTTTTTTAATTCAATATGTGGGTTGAACCACTTGACGTTTGAGACCTGCATGATCATTTGTACAATATAGAAAAAGATCAACTAATATAGCAACACATTTCAATTAATGCTCTGCAGGTGATAGCATGTCTTTATTCATCCAGGGTATGGAAAGGACCCCCGAAGAGAGGGGAAGACAGTTGTAGGATACTGTGAAAGTGGAAGGTTTTCTGGATTTTTCAGTTGTGTAACAACTGCTGGATTAAATCATGAGTGGGACATCTCATATTTTTATGAATGAATTATTAGTGATTTCCCAATAGTTTGTTTAGTTGCTAATTTTTAATGATTTCATTTCTAAATGGGCTAATTCATTATGGTTTTGTTTTGTTTATTTATGTAGCTTTGTTTCGCCTTTATGGCAGGCAGCACACAGCCAGTAATGATTGACGGCTCTGTTGTTTGTTACTTTATTCACTTTCACCTGTTAGTGGGTGGTCTATTGGAGTATAAATGAGTGTTTTGGTCATGTTCATGTGTTTTCAGCTGTGAATAAGCATCAGGTGTTGTTTTGCTCCCCTCTGCTGTAAGATGTCTTGATTTTAGTTAAAAAGATTTCCAATAAAGGTGAATTTTAGATGTGTGGCTGAGCAAATTGTTTCTTTCTTTAAGTACATATTCCTTTTTATTAACATTAAGGCCTGACAAACAAGTCTTCCATCCCTGATGCCTTGTACACACAACCGGACTGTCCGTCGGAATAAAGTCTGACGGATTGTCTGACGGAGTTTCGACGGAATTCTTCTCAAGCTGTCTTTCATACACACGGTCACACAAAGGTCCGACCGTCAAAAACGCGGTGACGTACAACACATACGACGAGCCGAGATTAATGAAGTTCAATAGGCAGTTCGGCTCTTCTGCTTGATTCTGAGCATGCATGGTTTTTAGTCCGTCCGTCGGAATTGCATACAGACGAACGGTCTTTCCGATTTGTGTCCGTCGGAAAAAAAGAGAACAAGTTCTCTATCTAAGTCCGTCGGAATTTCAGAAGTAAAAAGTCCAATGGGGCATACACAAGGACGGAATATCCGATGAAAAGAGCCCGTCTGACTTTTTCCATTGGAAAATCCGGTCGTGTGTACAAGGCATAATACTTATTAATTAACTGCCAATATAGAAATGGAAAACTAACATACAGTATGACCTCTATCTTCTAATGACTCCTTTTCATAAAGCAAACATGTATGCCGTGTTCATGTATATTTTACCATTTTATCATTGTTTTGGGTTACCTTTATTTTATAATTTTAGCTTATATGTTTTAAGCTGAGATACAATGATGAAACTGAGTACAATAATGAGTGTCTTCAAGCAACAGTGAAGGTTCCTTGCAAGTCTGGGGCTGCATTTCTGCAAATGGAGTTGGAAATTTGTCCGGGATCAATGGTGTCCTCAATGCTGAGAAACACAGACAGATACTTATCCATTATGCCATACCATCAGGGAGGCACATGATTGGCCCCAAATTTATTCCGTAGCAGGACAAAATCCCCAAACATGCAGCCTATGTCATTAAGAACTATCTTCAGTGTAAACAAGGAGTCCTGGAAGTGATGGTTTGGCCCCCACAGAGCTCTGATGCCAACATCATTGAGTCTGTCTGGGATTACATAAAGAGACAGAAGGATTTGAGGCAGCCTATAGTACATACACAGAAGATATGTGGTTAGTTCTTCAAGATGTTTGGAACAACCTACCTGCCTAGTTCCTTCAAAAACTGTGTGCAAGTGTACCTAAAAGAATGGATGCTGGTTTTCTGGTCACACGAAATATTGATTTGATTTAGATTTTTCTTCTGTTCGATAACTTAATGAATTCATAATAATAAACAATTAAAACATATATATTTTGAAAGCATTTTTGCTTCATGGCGTTTATTAACCCCTGACTTTTGCACAGTACTCTATTTTTAGTAAACATGTTTTCATATATTTTTCCAGTAATTTTACTTTGACTTATGTGTGAATATAAAATTATTCTGCCCTACAAAACTGGTGAGCTATATACACTGCCTTGAAAAAGTATTCATACCCTTAACATTTTCCACATTTTTTTCATGTTACAACCAAAAACGTAAATGTATTTTATTGGGATTTATATGTGATAGACCATCACATAGTGGCACATAATTGTGAAGTGGAAGGAAAATGATCAATGGTTTTCAATTTTTTTTACAAATAAATATGTGAAAAGTGTGGCGTGCATTTGTATTCAGCCCTTCTGAATCAATACTTTGTAGAACCCCCTTTCACTGCAATTACAGCTGCAAGTCTTTTTGGGGATGTCTCTGCTTTTCACATCTAGAGAGTGACATTGATGATCATTCTTCTTTGCAAAATATCTCAAGCTTTGTCAGATTGGATGGAGAGTGTCTGTGAACAGCAATTTTCAAGTCTGGTCACAGATTCTCAATTGGATTTAGGTCTGGACTTTGACTGGGGCATTCTAACACATGAATATGCTTTGATCTAAACCATTCCATTGTAGTACTAGCTGTATGTTTAGGGTTGTTGTTCTACTGGAAGGTGGACCTCTTCCCCAGTCTCAAGACTTTTGCAGACTCCAACAGGTTTTCTTCTAATATTGCCCTGTATTTGGCTCCATCCATCTTCTCATCAACTCTGACCAGCTTCCCTGCCCCTGCTGAAGAAAAGCATGCCCACAACATGATTCTGCCACCATCATGTTTCACGTGTTCAGGGTGATGTGCAGTGTTAGTTTTCCGCCACAAATAGCGTTTTGCTTTTAGGCCAAAAAGTTACATTTTGGTCTCATCTGACCAGAGCACCTTCTTCCATATGTTTGCTGTGTCCCCCACAAGGCTTCTCGCAAACTGCAAATGGGACTTCTTATGATTTTCTTGCAACAATGGCTTTTTTCTTGCCACTCTTCCATAAAGGCCAGATTTGTGGAGTGCATGACTAATAGTTGTCCTGTGGACATATTCTCCCATCTGAGCTGTAGATCTCTGAAGCTCCTCCAGAGTTACCATGGGCCTCTTGGCTGCTTCTCTGATTAAGGCTCTCCTTGCCCGGGCCTGTCAGTTTAGGTAGAGGGCAATGTCTTTGTAGGTTTGCAGTTGTGCCATACTCTTTCCATTTCAATGATGGATTGAAAAGTGCTTTGTGAGATGGGATATTTTTTTCATAACCTAATCCTGCTTTAAACTTCTCCACAACTTTATCCCTGGCCTGTCTGGTATGTTCCTTGGCCTTCATGATGCTTTTTGTTCACTAAGGTTCTCTATGAACCTCCTGAGGGCTTCACAGAACAGCAGTATTTATACTGAGATTAAATTACACACAGGTGGACTCTATTCACTAAGTATATTGACTTCTGAAGGCAATTGATTTCACTAGATTTTAGTTAGGGGTATCAGAGTAAAGGGGGCTGAATACAGATGCATGCCACACTTTTCTGATTTTTATTTGTAAAAGATTTTGAAAACCATTCATCATTTTCCTTCCACTTCACAATTATGTGCCACTTTATGTTGGTCTATCATATAAAATCCTAATAAAATACATCTACGTTTTTGGTTGTAAACATGACAAAATGTGGAAAATTTCAAGGAGCGTGAATACATTTTCAAAGCACTGTAAGCCACACAGAGAGTGCATTTGTTTCAATGAATCGTCCAATTCACAGACCTACATTGTGGGATGCAGCACTAAAACACAACTATTGTGTAGGGTTGCTAAGCAGGAAGCAGTTCCTACGTAATAAGCAAATAAAATTTCCTCAAGTCCATAATATTTTTCAAATTACATAAAGGAACAAGATCTTTCAAAATAAACAAACAATGCTAAGAGTATTTACCTGTGTAGTTAACTACTTTGAAAATGCCATACATTTTGTTTAAGAATGTCCACAGGCATGTAAAAAATATGCAACTGTATAAAGGGAGTTTCATTCTGGTAAGCCTCATACAAATATGAACGCATGTAAGACCTTGTGTATACATGTTTGTGAATGTTGCAATTCCCCATCATATGTTACAGCATTTATTTTCCTGAGGGTTCAGTTATTGTACCACAGAGGGCTCCTATCATTTAACTTAGCCTCAGTGGCGGCTGGTGCTCAAAATTTTTGGGGGGGCAAGCAAACTGAAAAAAAAAACATCAATTGCAGCCACTGTGCCCATCAAACGCAGCCACTGTGCCATCAAACGCAGCCACTGTGCCCATCAATTGCCACCACTGTGCCTACTAAACGCAGCCACTGTGCCCATCAAAAGCAGCCACTGTGCCATCAAACGCAGCCACTGTGCCCATCAAATGCAGCCACTGTGCCCATCAAACGTAGCCACTGTGCCCATCAGACACAGCCACTGTGCCATCAAACGCAGCCACTGTACCCATCAATCGCCACCACTGTGCCCATCAAACGCAGCCACTGTGCCCATCAAAAGCAGCCACTGTGCCCATCAAAAGCAGCCACTGTGCCATCAAACGCACCCACTGTGCCCATCAAACGCAGCCACTGTGCTCATCAAACGCAGCTACTGTGCCCATCAAATGCAGCCACTGTACCATTAATTGCCACCACTGTGCCCATCAAACGCAGCCACTGTGCCCATCAAACGCAACTACTGTACCCATCAAACGCAGCCACTGTACCCATCAATTGCCACCACTGTGCCCATCAAACGCAGCCACTGTGCCCATCAAACGCAACTATTGTACCCATCAAACGCAGCCACTGTACCCATCAATTGCCACCACTGTGCCCATCAAACACAGCCACTGTGCCCATCAAACGCAGCCACTGTGCCCATCAAACGCAGCCACTGTGCCCATCAAATGCAGACACTGCCCATCAAATGCAGACACGGCCCATCAAACGCTGACACTGTGCCCATCAAACGCAGCCACTGTGCCCATCAAACGCAGACACTGCCCATAAAACGCAGCCACTGTGCCCAAATGCAGACACTGTGCCCATAAAACACAGACACTGTGCCCAAACGCAGACACTGTGCCATCAAATGAAGCCACTGTGCCATCAAACGCAGACACTGTGCCCAAACGCAGACACTGTGCCCAAACGCAGCCACTGTGCCATCAAGCGCAGCCTCTGTGCCCATCAAATGCAGCCACTGTGCTCATCAAATGCAGCTACTGTGCCCATCAAACGCAGCCACTGTACCTATCAATTGCCACCACTTTGCCCATCAAACGCAGCCACTGTGCCCATCAAACGCAGCCACTGTGCCCATCAAATGCAGACACTGCCCATCAAACGCAGACACGGCCCATCAAACGCTGACACTGTGCCCATCAAACGCAGCCACCTTGCCCATCAAACGCAGACACTGTGCCCATCAAACACAGACACTGCCCATCAAACGCAGCCACTGTGCCCAAATGCAGACACTGTGCCCATCAAACACAGACACTGTGCCCAACCGCAGACACTGTGCCATCAAATGAAGCCACTGTGCCATCAAACACAGACACTGTGCCCAAACGCAGCCACTGTGCCATCAAACGCAGCCACTGTGCCCATCAAACGCAACTATTCACAAAAAAAATGGGATTTTTTTTTACCAAAAAACATTTAGCAGAGTACATATTGGCCTAAATATAAGAAATTAGATTTTTTTTTCGATTTTTTTATTAAATGTTTGAAACCAGAAAATAAAAAATATTGTTTTTTCTTTCAACATTTATTTGTTCATACTGCAAAAAACAAACAAAAAAACACGCAGACGTGATCAAATACCACCAAAAAAAAGCTCTATTTGTGTGAAAAAGAGGGCGTCAATTTTGTTTGGGAGCCACGTCGCACGACCGCGCAATTGTCAGTTAAAGCGACGCAGTACCGTATCGCAAAAAATGGTCTGGTCAGGAAGGGGGGTAAATCTTCCGGGGCAGAAGTGGTTAAACAGGGACCTGGACAATGCCATACACAGTAGTGTGTGAAGGAGAGGGACTGTGTACTGTGACATGCTCTGTATACAGTGGGGGAGGTGTCTCAGTGTAGCACACACACAGGCAGTAGAGATGTACAAACACACACTGACAGATAAAGCCCTCTCCACCCCTCCTCTCCCCTCCTAAGGACTCTCATGGTCCCCTCACAGCCCGGTGTGATTGTTCCAGCACAATGGCATTCCAAGCAGGCAGGTTAGGGAGAGGGGGAAGTGGAGAAAGTGAGTGAGAGGAAGTAACAAGCTACACACACACTGCTGGCTTCGTTCCCCCTTCCAGACACTTACTGTGTGATCACGGTGACACATCCATCAGTGACACATCCATCGCTGCTGCCGGCTGCTCCAGGGGAATTCAGTCCCATGCTGTGAAGGGTCAGGCACCCAGAGTAGCGTCCCAGGGAGGTGAATTTTTTTTAGAAACTCCAGCATGTTTCTACGCAATGCCCAGTCCACAGCACAGTGAGCCGAAATCCGAAGTGACTCCGAAAATTTAGCGCCCATCGTCCTCAGGTCCCCGCCAATAAAAAAAAATAACAGGCGGCCAGAAACAAATCATTGAAGAGTGGGAGTGTTTGCGGGCGCAATGCTTGCGCCCTGCACACACCCTGAAAATGGGCAAATCAGCTTGCAATCAGCTGATTGCAAGCTGGGAAGCTTCCCATAGACTGCTGTGTGTCTGGCGCCTGGTCACTCTGATAGTGACACTTTTTTTTTTTTGTGTGTGAATAGCTTGGGGGGGGGGGGGCGCCCATGCGCCCCCTATGGACGGGCCACCACTGCTTAGCCTGTAGTTAATGGCTAAATCTAAAATATTAGCAAAACAATAGACCACCCAACATCAAACATCCCTGGTAAAAGGAGCAAAAAAGAACCCCCTGTACTAGTGGGACTTTAAGGGCAACTAATGAAAACACAGGTAAATATAAAATGACAGTTTTTTATTCATACAAAATATAAAAGGTGTATACATCACCAAGAAAACATATAGAGGCGCATGCGCGAGGGCTCCTAAGATGGCCGCTTAGGACCAGAGCTCCGCACAGCGCCGGCCATATAGCGCCTACAACAGCTGGAACGGCTCCCCAGAGACCCGAATTTCTCAGGTAACATCAGCGGAGGCACCTGGGCACCTTTCTATGCCAAGGAAAAAAAATAAAAAAGCCCTGGGGACTCAATACAAGGCCTTGGAAAAACTGGAGTTTTCCAAAATGGCGGCCGCACCTCAGACAAGAGCACAGACTGCAGCTGAGGGCACTTCAACAAGCAAGCAGGTTGTATACCCAGCGACCCTCTCTTATGCTTCTTATGCCTCAAAACAACAGGGTTCAGCTCCCTCTCCTAAAACATTGTCTCCAGAGCCTACTGAAAACAATTTAGATAACTCTATGGGGTCTATGGGACTCCCGCCTCTGGAAGGAGTCCCTCCTGACACTGGCACTTTTTCTGCACAAATAGAACAGGCTCCTGAGGTAACATTTAATGTCTCTGAATTATTTACCAGAATATCTGGACTGCTGGATAAGGGCCTAGCTCAAAATGCTGACAGGATTACTGGAGAGACTAGAGCAGACTTCCAAAGCCTGGGAAATAGGATTGAACACATTGAACAAAAATTGGACATTACCATTACCAAAGCAAACCAGAATTCTGACCATTTAGAATTTTTACAGGATCAGCTTGATCCTGCTCAGGCAAGGATCGATGATCTTGAGAATCGTTCAAGAAGAGACAATTTTTGGATCAGAGGACTGCCGGAGTCCATAACTGAGGTACACGCTGCTGTACAAGATGTTATAAAAATCCTGATCCCTACCATTCCGGTTCAGAAATTGGAGTTGGATAGAGCACATAGGTCTCTGGGCCCTCTTAGTAAGGATGGTTCTCCAAGGGACATTGTGGTGAAACTACACTATTACTCTGTTAAGGAGGAAGTGATGAAGCAATCTCGCCAACAGGAACAGATACAGTACAAGGGCACATCTATACAAATCTTTTCTGATATGTCTCCCTATACTATACAAAAAAGGAGATCTTTGAAACCACTCCTGGCTGTTCTTTCTAAGAAAGATATTAAATACAGATGGGCCTTCCCATTTGCCCTGAAATTTACATACAACAGTAGACAATATGCTTTCCATAACTTTCCAGAAGGCGAACGTATGGTACTTGATCTAAAGCTCATTTCTCTGGACACAGACATGGACATTTCACCAGCACAACAGGGCTCTGCTAAACGCCAATCTCCTCCTAGCCCCGCCTCTTCTCTTTGGAACAAAACCAAACATAGGAGAGTTAAGGATAAACTCCCACCCTGAAGAGAGATAGATTGTTGTTCACTGCAAAAAAAAAATTCTCAATTACTTTCTCTTTCACCCTAATTTTTCTTTGAGGTGAAAATGGTTTACTATGAACTAACTTTGTATCTACAATTGTGCCTTGTCATATGAGACTATAGCAAGGATTCAAAGTAGTAGTCTTTATATTGTTTGCTATGCTGCGATATGTTTTGTCTTTTTTGCAGCCTTTTTTTTTTCTTGTGGCTGCGGGTTGCCTAGCCCTTAATTAATTTTTTTTTAGCACCAGTTTAAATTATCTATATTTTTAATTCATTAGGATTCACTGGTAAGTTGGATCCGCACTGTTTGTGCTTTAATTTTGATGAGTGCTGTCCCTGGCCGGTGCTGTTGCATTGTGCCTACACCCACTTCTCAGTTCGGTTGTTTACCGCTCGGAGTAGTGGGTACTTGGCCCTTCATAAGGGCTGCTCTAATGTTTTCCTTTTGAATGGGAGGAGGGAGTCGTTATCCTCATCTCATTCTGGGCTGATTTTCAGCCTTATGTTCTCCTACATATTGAAATTGTTTGTATCTGTTTTTTCTTGTCTTTTTTGCTTTTTTCTTTCTTTTTGTTTTTTTCTCTTTTCTTTTTTTTCTCTTTCTTATAGCCTGCCTGCCAGTGAAATATCAGTATGAAGTGTGTTTTACACAGTCGCCCCCAAGATGGCTGTTCGTTTCTATCTTGTTTAATGCCTGTTCTACGAGAGGAGAGGTAGGTGACTGTGGATTGGGAGGCTTCTCTCCCCTTTTGCTCAATGGCTGGTACTAATTTTAATCCTACACCCTTGCGTATTGTCTCACACAACACCCAGGGATTGAACTCCGCAGTCAAGAGAAGGAAAGCTTTTCAGGACTACCGATCTCATCATATTGACGTGGTGCTTTTACAGGAAACCCATTTTCCACTACGGTACACCCCCTCGTTCATATATGCTCACTGGTGTTTTATTTGGCTAATGCGGAAAATAAGACAAGGGGGGTGGCAATATTATTCGCTAAAAACTGCAAATTTTATTTTAAGATGGAGTATAGGGACCAGGAAGGAAGGTTCTTGTTGGTTAAAGGAACAATTGATCATCGATTGTATACTTTTATATCTTATTATGCTCCTAACAAGAGACAAAAACTGTTTTTTCAGAGATTATTTCAGGTACTTAGTCCATATATGAAGGGTATCAATTTTATGTGAGGTGACTCCAATACAGCTTTTGATTTAAGTCTATACAAATCTAAACCATTACGGGCACAATTATTTCGGCCAAACAAAGCAAGCTTAGAGATCGTTTGGTTGATTTTTCAATCTCGACTAACTGATATTTGGAGGGAATTAAACCCCCAAAAAAAAGAAATTTTACACACTACTCCGCACCAGTCCTATTCCCATACAGACCACATTTTGGTCTCTACTAAACATATTCCATTGACATTATCTTCCTCTATTGTTGAGGCTGCCTGGTCAGACCATTCGATGGTCTTATTGACAATTAGAAGAGATGTTCTTAGCCAACAGGTGTCTCATTGGACTCTCAATCAATCTCTGTTGAAAGATCATATGGTAGTTGCTGATATTCAGGATGCTTTGAAGGATTACTTCCGCTTTAATGATATAGATGATATTTCTTCAGAATCCTTATGGGCAGCCCATAAAGTAACTATCAGGGGTAAACTGATACAAATAGCAGCTAATAGGAAGAAAGAGAGGGCTTTAGAAGTAGAGAGACTGGAGAGAGATTTTGTTGATTTAAGCAAAAAGCATAAAATAAATCTTTCCAGTGTCCCTGTTTCCAGCTTGGATGCTGTGAGGGTAGCCCTTAATTTAGCCCTCACAGTAAAAGCTGAACAGCCCATTAAATGGTCTGGAGCTAAATTTTATCAGATGAGAAACAGGGTGGGACCCATGTTGGCTCGTCGATTATCACCCAGGCTCCGCTCGCATGCGCTTCCCAAAATCAAACAAGCTGATGGTTCTTTTACCTTGAATTCTCAACGTATAATGGGGGCTTTCCAGGAGTTATATTCTTCGTTATACAAGAAGGAGGATCCATCTACCTCTAACGGTCTAGATGAATTTCTGGACAGCTTACATTTACCGACTTTATCAGACACACACAGAGCGGAATTAGATGCTCCCTTCTCAGTTGAGGAAGTGTCAGATGTCATAAAAGCTTTAAAGGGGGGTACAGCTCCAGGTGCTGATGGTTTCTCCTCACCATACTATAAAACTTTCTCGGATATTTTATCTCCCTATCTAACTCGTTTTTTTAATTCCGTGACTAATGCACGATCATTTTTCCCGTCTGGAATTTTTTTTTATTTTTTTTTAACAAGAAAAACGACTGTGTGTGGGCTTTTTGTCATTTTTCCCGATGGGAAAAACGGCATTAATCACGACGAGAAAAATTAGAACATGCTCTAATTTTTCTCGTCGTGATTCCCGTCGTTTTTTTCCGCGGCAGTTTTCCCATAGGGAAACACTGGCACTAAGCCCACACACGGTCGTTTTTCTCGACCAAAAAAAAAAAATTCGTTTTTCCCGTCTATTTTCTCGACGGTGTTTTCACCGTCGAGAAAATCGATCGTGTGTACACGGCATAAGGGTTCTCCAATAGGTAATCAACTCAATATGGCTTATATCTCTGTGATCCCAAACCAGATAAAGATATAAGTCAGAATGAAAATTATAGACCAATTTCATTAATCAATAATGACCTAAAATTTTGGACCAAATTATTAGCTAACAGAATGGCTACTTTTATAGGACATTATATTCATAAGGATCAGGTCGGGTTTATACCTGGTAGGCAAGGGCCTGACCAAGTATGTCGAACAGTAGATCTCATATCCATTTTGCAATCAGGATGGGCAGGAGGGTGCAAGCAAGAGGGTATGCTGTTATCGTTGGACCTCCAGAAGGCCTTTGATTCAGTTTTGTGGTTCTTAAGCGCTGGGGAATTGGTCAGAATTTCCTTGGAATTTTAGAAGCCCTATATTCCACCCCTCAAGCTAGAATCAGACTACAGGGAATCTTTTCAGATACAATTAAGATTGGCAGGGGTACACGTCAAGGTTGCCCCCTCTCCCCCCTGATATTTGCTATTGTTATGGAGTTGCCATATGTGGTAACCCAAATGTCGGGGGGGTTCAGTGTGGCCAACATACTCATAAATGCACTCTATTCGCAGATGACCTCTTACTATTCATTACTTCTCCATTATCCTCCTTATCTGAGATATGCTCATTACTCGATAAATTTTCAGTGCTATCAGGACTCAAAGTTAATATGTCTAAGTCACAGGCTCTCAATGTGTCTCTCCCAGATTCTGTGGTCTCCCACTTACAAGAAACCAACACATTTTGTTGGAATAGCTCATCTATTAAGTATTTGGGTATTAATGATACCTCAAAGATAGAGAATTTATACCAAGCTAACTACCCTCCTATGTACAAGAACCTAGAGGCTGATCTCAGGGAGTGGGAGACACACAGTATTACTTGGATTGGCAGAATTAACTCGGTCAAGATGACCCTTTTGCCCAGACTATTGTACTTATTTTGTTCGCTTCCTATTCCGATTAAAAGGGACCATCTAAAATAATTTCAAGGTAAACTCACAAAATTTATTTGGAATAAGAAAGGCCCACGTCTTTCTAACCATAGCCTATATAATCTTCCCAAACAAGGAGGCTTAGGCCTTCCAAATCTGGTATTACCAAGCTGCGCGACTGGCGCAAATGTCCGTTATATACTTTAATTCAGAGCAACCAGACTGGGTGTCGATCGAGGGTCTCACAGGCCCCCTCTTTCTCTGTGGAACATTTAATGTGGTGCCCTCCCAAAATCAGACCTCCTATCCTATCACCAACCCTCTCTCTGTCTCTCTCTTTGTGGGACTCTCTTCGTAAGCTTCCTTCTCTGGTCTCTAGGATCCAACCACTGGCCTCTCTGCTCCAGAATCCTCTTTTCCAGCAGGGAATGGAAGCTGAAGCCTTCAAATGGTGGCAGGACAAGGGGGTGTACCGTATTGGCCAATTCATGTCCCCCACAGGCCCTCTGCCACTTAAACACTTTCATGATGTATTTAAACTCCCCCCCGCTGAAAATTCTAGATTCCATCAGATTTTTTGTTTTGTCCAGGCCCTGTGGAATTATGATCCTTCTTTACGCAGCTTTACATATGAAGTCTGGTGTGGGCAGGCCATGGAGCGGAAGGGGGGGATCTCTGTAATCTACAAGTCACTAGCATCCCATTTGGTGAAGCTACCACACGTTAGCCTGGGAAAGGTAACTCCAGACTGAATGAGATATTGAGGATTGGCATATCAACTATTCTCGCTCGATAGCAGGTTGTTTTAATAAGTAAATATGTGTACTGAAGCGCTAAAATGGTGCACAATGATGTGTAAAACTTTAAATAGTGAAACTGATCAACACGGATAACTAAATGATGTAAGCTGCAATCATTCAAAAGGATAATCTGGTATCATAAAAAGTGAATATTAAATAAATAATGATGCGCTATAAAATCAACCCTATGTGAATACTACAGATAAAGCAATACATAAATATATATATATATATATAAATAAATATGTATAAAAACAAAAGTGCAAACTGCAAACCATGTGCAAACTACAAACCATGTGCAAATAATACAATAGTGCAAAAAATTACCAAAGTGCAAGTAAAGGAACCCTGCATACATATATGTGCAATCCTGTGAAAAACAAGCAGCCTATGGACAGACACTAACAAAGTCAATGCTCCTCAGTAGCTATGTGAAAGAACACACACACGCAGTTCTCAGTCCTAGATAGAGACCAACTTGGTGTTTCCCTAATGTGTCCCTCTCATCCAGCTGATCAGAGGCTGGGACGGGTATCAGTTGTCTGACACAAGCAGTCAAAGCGGTGAGCTCATTTTAAGTAGGCAAAACATAAAAAGAAAGGAGAAAAGATAATTGCGCAACACTGTATGAACTACAGGCAATGATATTTCATTGGTGCATTCACTCACGTGACCGCGATAAAAGTTAGTGCATAGATAGCCACAATTCAGCTCAGTTGAGCGATCTTCCTCACTGCCCCGGCTTATGAGTCCTCAGAATACCGCTGGTAGCGTGACTAAGCTCCCCCCCCCTAGGTTGTTTTAATACCTCTCTTATGGAAGCCAATATAAAAAAAAATACGAGATGGTACATGGTTCCTGCGAGACTGGCGGTAATGTATTCCTCTACCTCACCTCTATGTTTTAGGGAAAAACACAAGGAGAGAGGCGCCTCTGGGTGTAGCAGTATTAAAACAATTTATTTAGGCAGTGAACAAAAGCCACTCACATTTTGTTGGTAAAAAACAAGCATGTAGAACTTCCCAATCAGGGGAAAGGAGGGATCATCAGATGTGTCAGTCCACTTCTCTTCCTGCTGGGGCGCTAGGGTGCTCTGGATTCGCTCGCACTGCTGACAGATGTATAGAAGAGGCTAGCTGCGATGGAGGAGGAAATCCAAAGCGAGGCTTGGAGTGCGATGGTGTAGCAGGCGAGGGGTGCTGACGTCACTGGAATAGCTTGATAAAGGAGTGCGGCTGCCACGTCACTCGCAGCCTGTACCTCACGAAACACGTCGCATTCCAGTGACGTCAGCACCCCTCGCCTGCTACACCATTGCGCTCCAAGCCTCGCTTTGGATTTCCATGGCTTTTGTTCACTGCCTACATAAATTGTTTTAATACTGCTACACCCAGAGGCGCCTCTCTCCTTGTGTTTTTCCTGCAGAACTGGAACATGGTCTCTGTTCCCCTTTGACGCCAGCCCTGGGAGTGTAACGTTAACCCCTGATATACCCTTCACCTCCAGTACTTTCAACTAACTTTTCACCTAAGTCTACTTAGCTGTGTCTATCACTATGTACACTTAGTTACTACCATATTGTTTGGATATTTGAGTCTCTGGTATTTTTGCACATTTTTACTTGTATATCTATGTATTAGGGGCTGTTAGAGTTTTGGCTCTATGATTAACATATGGTGGGAGTGTCCCAAGATTCAAGGTTTTTGGAATAAAGTGTTTCACATTTTACGAAAAGTTACAGGTTGTACTATACATCAAACACCAGCGATTGCTTTGCTCAATGGATTTTTACCTCATATTCCTAATATCACCCGTAAACTGATTCTGTACATTTTGACGGGAGCGAAGATGACCATTGCTGCTAGGGCATGGAAAAAAACATTGGTCTCTCTATTGCCAATGAAAAGAAAAGTTTCTTGGATAATGGAACAAGAAAAAATGGTTACCGTATATACTCGAGTATAAGCCGAGTTTTTAAGCACAATTATTTGTGCTGAAAATGCCCCCCTCGGCTTATACTCGAGTCACCTTTTTGCGCCTGATCTCCCGGAATTTGGGGAGCCGCTACTGGCCGGCCATAGGTCCCCTGGACCCCAAACTTGGCACACATATAGCCCTACTCTTCCTCTACAAGTGTGCAAAGTTTCTTGCCCGGGGGACCTACGGCCGGGGAGCACCGATTTTTCAAACTGGGCACCCCTTCCATAGACTCCCATGTTAAACGGTCATTTCTCTGGTGACTTTGGGGACCCGGTACTGTCCGATCGTAGGTCCTCTGGACCCCAATCATGGCACACATGTAGCCCCATTCTTCCTCTACAAGTTTGCAAAGTTTCTTGTCCGGGGGACTTACGGCCGGGGAGAACCGATTTTTCAAAGCCGGGCACCCCCTCCATAGACTCCCATGTTAAACGTCAGACTAGTCATGGACACAGTGAGGCATGGACAATGGACACAATGAGGCAAAGTGAGGCACACCCTAGGCTTATACTCGAGTCAATAGGTTTTCCCAGTTTTTGTGGTAAAATTAGGTGCCTCTGCTTATATTCGGGTCGGCTTATACTCGAGTTTCACATTTTACGAAAAGTTACAGGTTGTACTATACATCAAACACCAGTGATTGCTTTGCTCAATGGATTTTTACCTCATATTCCTAAGATCACCTGTAAACTGATTCTGTACATTTTGACGGGAGCGAAGATGACCATTGCTGCTAGGGCATGGAAAAAAACATCGGTCTCTCTATTGCCAATGAAAAGAAAAGTTTCTTGGATAATGGAACAAGAAAAAATGGTTAGTTCTTTATTAGACAAATCATCACAATTTGAAGCTATTTGGGATCCATGGGCTCAATTCTTAGGAATATCGCTGGTACCTTGTGTTGGCAGCAACACCAGTCACTGATCTTTGTATTTTTTATCTGGCAGGTAGGCTTTCTATTTCTTTAGTCTCTCTTTTCATGTATTTTTTACTTTCTTCTTCTCTTTAGGTATAATTTTATTAAATATATTTTTTGAAATCTATTAGATTTTCAGGTTTTGACTCTAGATACCGGTAATAGAGTCAGGTAGTCAGATGTTGCTCTAACAGGATGACAACAGGTTTTTACTATCGCTAAGAGCTTTAGACCCTTCTCATTTATGGGAAAAAAAAGGGATTCTCAATATTATATCCCTTCATATCTATGCAGGTAACTCCTGACGGATACTGGATGATGGGAGGGAGGACACTCTCTCCTCCCCGGACACAGTTTGATCCCTTTAGGGGTGTCGGGGGGGAGGGCAGGGGTCTTCTCTGTTATTCAGCTATAATTGGAGTTAGCTTTTCCTTGTGGAAATTTAATATGTGGATTACTCCATAAGTTACCGTATATAATGGTCTTATAACAAAGTCATATATTTTATTTTATTCGTCAACTGGACGGTTATGGTCTAGTTATAGTGATACTATATATTTAAGTTTACTGTAATGATCTCTGCATTCTACAGGAAGTTTATTGTAATAATTACTGAATGTTTCCTGAATGTTTCCTATCCTGTAATGACTCTCTTTTTGATGAAAATAAAATAAAAAAAATGAAAAAGAAAACATATAGATTCAACAACATATGATGACTAAATTTACAAAGTGATCTCGCGCAGTAATGTATTATCAGTAAAAAACACTAAATATTAAAAATCACAAAAAATTTATAAATAAGGTTACAAAATTTAAAGGAGAATATAAACGATAATTAAACGTGTATAATCCAAAAAAGTCAAGGAATATATGTAAAAAGTCAATAAATATATGTGAAAAACTCTTCAAGCAAAGGTCCAAATCAGTATTAATGGTGGATAAAAATAGATATAAAATGATGAATATAAAATCGTGGAATGAGGGTATAATGGTATAAGTCCTTATGGTGCTGCACAAAGTAACTACAAAGATTTCTTGATATCCAGTAAAAACAGTCTCTCAGAACTCTCACCTCATAGAATGAAATAACTTGCATCAAATAGTAGGATTTTTAAAACAGCTTACCTGTAAAATCCTTTTCTTGGAGTACATCACGGGACACAGAGCAGCATAGTCATTACTATGTGGGTTATATAGAATTACCTTCAGGTGCTGGCACTGGCAACTTCCAAACAGGAAGTACCCTCCCCTATATAAGCCCCTCCCATCCGGGAGTACCTCAGTTTTGTAGCAAAGCAATACGTGTCCCCAAAAGAGGGGTGGGAGCTCTGTGTCCCGTGATGTACTCCAAGAAAAGGATTTTACAGGTAAGCTGTTTTAAAAATCCTACTTTCTTGTTCATACATCACGGGACACAGAGCAGCATAGTCATTACTATGTGGGACGTCCCAAAGCAATGCCACATGAGGGGGGGGATACACCATACATAAGCTGGGCGCCATCAGGCATGAGGATCTTTTGCGGCCTGCAACACACTGCGTCCAAAGGCGACATCCTCCTGACTTCTCACGTCCACCTGGTAGAACCTAGTAAACGTGTGTACTGAAGACCATGTTGCAGCCTTACAAATTTGCGCCAGGGAGGCCTGGTGATGCACTGCCCATGAAGTTCCAACTGCTCTCGTGGAGTGCGCCCTAACTTTGAACGGAGGCGGTCTACTTTTCAAGCCATAGGCTTGTATTATGACCTGTCGAATCCACTTGGCTAAAGTAGATTTTGATGCTGCCTGACCCTTTCTGGGGCCTTCCGGCAGAACAAACAGAGAATCCGTTCTACGAATCTGAGCAGTGGCTTTTAGATAAGCTTTAACTGCTCTTACTACATCCAAAGAATGCAATAACTTTTCCTCTACCGAGCTTGGTTTGGGGAAAAAAGAAGGAAGAACCACATCCTGGTTCAAGTGAAACCTCGATACCACCTTAGGAAGAAAGGCTGGGTGAGGACGTAATACTACTCTGTCCTTATGGATAACCAGATATGGCTCTTTACAGGACATGGCGGCTAATTCCGACACTCTTCTAGCCGAGCATATGGCTACTAAAAATATCAATTTCCTGGTGAGTAGAACCAAGGAAATGTGCCGCAAAGGTTCAAATGGCTGCTTCTGCAGAACCGACAGAACCAAATTTAGATCCCATGGGCACATGGGAGCCTTAATCGGTGGAATAATACGAGTCACACCTTGCATAAAGGATTTGACAAGTGAATGCATAGCCAGGGGCCTTTGAAATAGTATTGACAAGGCCGAAACCTGGCCCTTGATAGTACTTAAGGCAAACTTCCTGTCTACAGCCCACTGCAGGAAGTCCAGAATTCTGCCTATAACGTACTTACGTGGATGCCATTTTCTGGCCTCGCACCAAGTGATGTACGCCTTCCAAACTCTATAGTAGATCTGCCTGGATACAGGCTTCCTGGCATTGATTATAGTTGATACCACAGAGTTAGAGAGACCTCTCTTCTTTAGGATGTGGGACTCAATAGCCAGGCCGTTAAACTTAGAGTTAGTAAGGAAGGGTGGTATATCGGTCCTTGCGAAAGCAGGTCCGGACGACGTGGAAGGGTCCAAGGACTCCCCACAGACATTTTGATGATCTCCGCGTACCAGGCCCTTCGGGGCCACGCTGGAGCCACCAGGATCACTGGCTTCTTCTCCAACCTGACTCTGCGAAGGAGTCGAGGCAACAATTGTAGCGGAGGGAATGCATATATCAGTCTGAACTGATCCCAAGGGAACACCAGAGCATCCGAGCCGCAAGCGAGGGGATCCCTTGTCCGGGAGACAAATCTGTCCACCTTTGCGTTGAATCTGGATGCTAGCAGATCTACATCCGGTGTTCCCCACCGCTGACATATTGCTCGGAAGACCTCGGGATGAAGGGACCATTCCCCTGGGCATAACTGTTGGCGACTCAGAAAGTCCGCCTTCCAATTCTCCACCCCTGGAATGAAGACAGCTGATATACATGGGACATGCTTTTCTGCCCATTCCAGGATGTGACTTACTTCCCTCTGGGCTGCACGACTCCTGGTGCCTCCCTGATGATTGATATATGCCACTGCTGTGGCATTGTCTGATTGAATTCTGACAGGGGACCCTTGGAGTCTGGATGTCCAGGCTACTAGGGCGTACCGGGCTGCTCGTATCTCTAAGAGATTGATGGGCAGGGTTTTTACTACATTTGACCATCTGCCCTGGAGAGACCATTGCTCCAGTACTGCCCCCCAGCCTGTAAGGCTGGCATCTGTAGTGACCACCTTCCAAGATATCGGGCTGAAGGTTTTTCCCTTCTGGAGATTCTGGGGGATCAACCACCAGCAGAGACTCTTCCGAACGGAAGGGGACAAAGCCATCGGGAAGTCTAGAGCCTGAACCTTTCCGTTCCAGGCTGACAATATGGCCCTTTGTAAATTCCTTGAGTGGAATTGGGCGTATGGCACAGCTTCGAATGATGCTACCATCTTTCCTAGCAGCCTCATGCACAGGCGTATGGACGGCTGTCTTTTTGCACAAAGCAGACGGACCAAGCCCCTCAAAGAGGATACCTTGTCTAGAGGTAAGAAAATCTTCCTCTGGTCTGAATCCAGCCGTAGCCCTAGATATACCAGGTTTTTCACTGGCTGTAGGGCTGACTTGTCCAGGTTGATGACCCAACCGTGAGATTCTAGATACTTGATTGTATCGACAATTACCACTTCTAGCTTGGCAACTGAGTGGTCCATCAACAACAGGTCGTCTAGGTATGCCATTATCGTTACACCCCGTGTTCTTAGATCGGCCAACAGTGGGGCCAGAATTTTTGTGAACACTCGTGGTGCTGTGGCCAGACCGAATGGTAAGGCTCTGAACTGAAAATGGCGCCCTTCTACTGCAAAGCGTAGGAATTTTTGATGACCTGGAAAGATGGGAACATGCAAGTAAGCATCTTTGATGTCGATCGAGGCTAACCATTCCTCCCCTTGTAGGGCAGCGGTGACCGATCGGATCGACTCCATCCGGAAAGACCGGACTTTTAGAAATTTGTTTAGACTCTTTAGGTCCAATATGGGTCTTATGTCCCCGTTTGCTTCGGGACTGTGAAAAGGTTTGAGTAGAAACCCAACCCCCACTCTTCCATAGGAACCTCCATAATTACTCCTTGGAGCAATAGTTGTTCTAACGCCAATAGGAGAGACCGTCTTTTCAGAGGGTCTCTTGGCATGCCTGACCACATAAAATGGGACGGAGGAGACTCTTTTAACTCCAACTTGTATCCCAGAGTTACTGCGGAGAGCACCCATCTGTCTTTGATCGTCTCCCGCCAGGTCTCTGCGAACAACTGAAGTCTTCCCCCCACCCGTTTGAGTGGGGGCAGCCCTTCATAGGCTTGACTTGGAGGCTGGTTTAGTACCTCTTCGGATCCAGGGCTTTTTATTACCCTGTGGCTGTCCCTGATTTTTACCTCCTGAGTTTGACCGAGGAGGCCGTCGGAACTGCTTAGTAGCAGACGTCGCAGGGATAGGAGAGGTAGTCCTCTTAAAAGATGGACCCCTAGACCTCTTCTTACTCGGTAAGAGAGTACTTTTACCACTGGAAATCTTCTGGATATACTTATCCAGGACTTCGCCAAAAAGGCGTTCCCCATGAAATGGGAAGCTAACTAAGAGCTTCTTACAGGGAGCTTCAGCAGACCAGTTTTTGAGCCACAGAAGCCTACGCATATGTACCAAAGACAGCGTGAAGCGGGAGGCCTGATGGATAGATACCTTGATGGCGTCAACCGCAAAGCATAATGCTCTAGGCAGATCAGCCAGAGCCTGGGCCTGTTGGTCTGGCAAATCCCTCAGGACCATTTTCATTTGATCCTTTAAAGCTTGGCAGACTCCAATAGCTGCCACTGCTGGCTGTGTAACAGCCCCTGCTGTGGAAAAAGCAGATTTTAATAAAGATTCCAATTTTTTATCCACTGGATCTTTGAACATTTGAACATTATCTACTGGACATGTCAGTGATTTGTTCACAGAAGAGATGGCTGCATCCACCGTAGGAACATTCCATCTCTGGGTGAACTTTTCCTCCATGGGATAGATCACCGGAAACCTTTTAGGCGGAACAAATAGTTTATCAGGATGTTCCCAGTCCTGGTATATAAGTCCTTCCAATAATGGATGTATTGGAAAGGAGCAATTAACCTGGGGAGCTTTTAGCGACCCCAATGAGGAGACAGCAGTAGTTGATGGTTCAACAAGAGGCATTTTAAATGCAGATCGAACCATGTCAGTTAGGGTCTGGACCCACAATCTTTCAGTCTGTGATGCTGAAAATGGTTCATCTACTGTCGATTCCTCAAAAACAGAGCTAACCTCCTCCTGATCCCCTTCAGGTAGGTTGGTCCCTTCCTGGGACTGTTGCTCTGCCAACAGGCACTCTAATGGAGGTGATGGAGATCTGGCGCGCTTTCTTTCCTGTAGAGAAGAAGCGATCAATGCTGCCAATCTCTGCTCCAATCCCTCCAGAGTTGAGGAAAAAACCTCCTCTGTTATATATGCAGGAGCAGGTGGACTGAGGACAGCCGCAGTACCTGGCACTCCCGGGGGTTCCTTATGGGTATTAACCTCTGATTTCTCAGGGGAGGAGGGTGCAGATGACTGCTCCAGATCCTCAGAGCCCGATGGAGACCCCCTACACTTCCTGAGAGGTATATCTCGGAGTTTTTTAGGCGGCATATTCCTTAGTTCAAAGCTGAGGTATTCCAGCCGCAATACACCCCTTACTGAAATAGTCTAATGCAATTTGCTGCTATGTACATCAGTGGGTGTCTACTAATGCGTCTTTCTGGGGATGCCTGTATCAACCGCCCGCTGTAAGCCCCTATACCATGCTACCAGCTCCTTTTCATGCTCTGTGTCCATAGCAAGCAGCGTGGACTGAGTCCTTTTATCTTGCTGGGACACCCGCACATGCGCAGAAGCGCTGGGCGCACAGAGCGCGTCATCCGCCAGGCTCCGCCCCCTTTTTTGAAGCTAAACCTTATAAAAAGAAAGCATGTGTGCGCGCGCGCACGCGTGCACGTGTGCGCTCTTGGCGCCATGTAGGGAGAGGAGCCAGGGTCCCTGTTTCACCAGGACTCGGGGATGGAAGGAAACTACTTGGCAGCATGACAGAGGAATGCAGCTTCCCTGATAGAGAGCTCACTCATCTGCCTGGACTTTCACCATGGAAGGAATAGTCCCAAGAAAAAAGACGTTCCACAGCGGCCTCTAGTGGACAAACACAGGTACCGCACTTTTGTCTTTTTTTTTTTTTTTTTAAAACCACCTTTATGAAAAACATTTCCAGGTTTACAGTTTTTTTAAAACTTCCCTTATGAAAAAACATTTCTAGGATTTCTTAGGCATATACAGCTATTAGCGGGAATACCCTTTAGGTAACAGGCAGAAAGACATATTAGGCTTGGGGGTCCCCTCAATAGAACCAAGTTCCTGAGGGGCCCCCACTTACCTTTTCCCCGCCGCAGGACTTTGTTTGGTCCACAGAAGCCCAAACTTCACCTCTCACGGCAGGCATTGTACTAGACCTTCAGGGACCGGGTTCCCAAGGATTCCACTCCCCTGGACCTGTATAGCACCCTGCACAGATAGCCTCTTGGTTTTGGGTATGACCAGAGCTCTGGATCCCAGGGTCCAGCCCTCCTAAGAGAGGCATTACAGGCAAAACCCTGCTCTTCTCTGCAAGGCCCGGGTACCGACCGTTTAGCTATGAAGCTTTTTTGGTCGGATCCGGAATAGCTTGCTAAGGCCCAGAGAACCTGTACACAAGCCCAGATGAATACATGTTAACCTTGGCCAACACCTTAGACACTGGCAAAAAACTGAGGTACTCCCGGATGGGAGGGGCTTATATAGGGGAGGGTACTTCCTGTTTGGAAGTTGCCAGTGCCAGCACCTGAAGGTAATTCTATATAACCCACATAGTAATGACTATGCTGCTCTGTGTCCCGTGATGTATGAACAAGAAAAGTAAAGATATTCTTCGACCTTCATGTAGAGTTATTCCTCAGCATCCAATTGGGACCTCTCCGGCTCTGAAACCGCTATTGCGGTGTCCTATACTGATCCTAAAGCCGTAAATTTGATCCACAAAATCACCTTATGCTCCAACAATGGAACAAACAAACCCAAAAGAGGCACAAACGGGAGGCAGACATGGCCAGGTACGTGGGGGAATGTGTCACCAAAGATCTCTCAGGATCCATTAGTAATGTCAACTTGAATGAAGTGAGACTGCTGCATGTGAGTGAAACAGGAAACAGGAAACTCACATGCAGAAGTCTCACTTCATTCAAGACATTACTAATGGATCCTGGGAGATCTTTGGTGACACATTCCACCACCCCGGCCATGTCTGCCCCCAGTTTGTGACTCTTTTGGGTTTGTTTGTTCCTCTGCTTCCTCAGTTCCCGAGCTGGACGCTCATTACTGCCGCCTCTGGGCATCCAGCAATGGGTAGCCTGATCCAGCCTTTTATGTACTACACACGCATCTACCCCTGATGAAGCGAGCATGGTCTTGCAAAACGTGTTGGGATACTTTTAATGCCTGTGTACTTTGCAATTTACATTTTAAACCATGATACGTGTAATGACATTTTTTACTTTATGTATCATTTCAGTGGCTTGGTTATAATTCATGTTTATGTTTGCATGACAATTTTAATACATTTTCAGACTGCATTTACTCTGTCAATTGTTGGCTAACCGCATTCACCTCATTTAAATTCCCGGGGCGATCTCCTGTTTTTTGTTGCATATACTGGGATGGAGGTGGATTGCGGGTGACACCAGACCTTTTCTTTTTTGTTACTAATGCCACGTACACACGACCATTTTTCATGACGAGAAAAATGCCATTATTTAGATTGGTCGTGAAAAAACGGTTGTGTGTATGCTCCATAGCATTTTTCTCAACGCGAAAACTGCCCGAAAAAAAAAAATAGAACCTGCTCTATTTTTTCTCGTCGTTCTTTTTCACGTCGTGAAAAATGGTTGTGTGTCCGCTTTTACGAGTGGAAAAAAAAAACGCGCATGCTCAGAATCAAGTATGAGACGGGAGCTCTGGTAAAAACTAGCGTTCAGAATGGAGATAGCACATTCATCGCGCTGTAACGGACTGAAGAGCACGAGGCTAAAAAGCACGAATCGTCTCTCACCAAACTTTACTAACACGAGGATCAGCAAATACAGCTCAAAGGGTTGCGCCATTCGAATGGAACTTCCCCTTTATAGTGCCGTTGTATGTGTTGTATGTCACAGCTCTTTGCTCAAACGTTTTTTTCATGAACGTGTGTATGCAAGGCAGGCTTGAGAGGAATCACGACAAGAAAAAAAGTTTTTTTTGCATGACATGAATAACGGTCGTGTGTACGCGGCATAAGTAGTAAGACAGGTATAGGTAATTAGCATTAATGATATTAGATGATTTGTACAGAATCCACCCATATCTATATCAGTTACAGCTCAGGAAGAGGGAGTAAGTCATACAGTAGCTTGTCTCACAACTACATAGAAGTAGGGTTAAAAGGAAAGCAGGAGACAAGAGTAAATTAGGAAAGAAAAAGCATACATATTTCACAGGTGTCCCTGTGACTGGGGTACCCTGTTAATTCTTTCTTGGACCCCCCCGAAGAAAAACCCTCCAGGAAGGATTGATAGCTCAATTGTTCATTTAGTCGCCCCAAGCTCTGCCAACCAATGTGCTTCACGTTGTAGCAAGAGCTTGTTCCAATCTCCGCTATGATTAAACACTAAGAAAGTGTGAAACTAGTCAGCTCTAACCAGAATTTTGTGACTTGCTGTGCTGTATTTTGGATTTTTTAAGATTTTACATAATAAAGGCTTTTTATTGATTGGAGTGCTGCTGTCCAGAAGACTTGATCTTTTGTTTTGCTTCACGTTGTAGCAAGAGCTTGTTCCAATCTCCGCCCCTGGGACTAGGATGAACCCTATCTAGAATTAGTAAAGGGGGCTGATTACAAATGCATGCCACACTTTTCAGATATTTATTTGTAAAACCTTTTTGAAAACCATTGATCATTTTCCTTCTTCTTCACAATTATGCGTCACTTTGTGTTGGTCTACCATATAAAATCCCAATAAAATACATTTAAGTTTTTGGTTGTAACATGAAAAAATATGGAAAATTTCAAGGCGTATGAATACTTTTTCAAGCCACTGTAATCCACACATCGTTTCAATGAGTCGTCCAATTCACAGACCTGCATTGTGGGATGCAGCAGTAAAGCACAACTACTGTGTAGGGTTGCTAAGCAGGAAGCAGATCCTACGTAATAAGCAAATAAATCTTCCCCTATGTCCATATATTTTTGCAAATTACATAAAGGAACAAGATCTTTCAAAATAAACACACAATGCTAAGGGTATTTACCTGTGCAGTTAACTACTTTGAAAATGCCATATATTTTGTTTAAGAATGGCCACAGTCATGTGAAAAATATGCAACTGTATAAAGGGAATTTCATTCTGGTAAGCCTCATCCAAATATGAACGCATGTAAGACCTTGTGTATACATGTTTGTGAATGCTGCAATTCCCCATCATATGTTACAGCATTTATTTTCCTGAGGGTTCAGTTATTGTTCCACAGAGGGCTCCTATCATATTGCTTAGCCTGTAGTTTATGGCTAACTCTAAATCTAATATATGAGTGTTAGACATCAAATAATTGGACCAATAAAAGGCTGGCTGCTACACTGTGTTCAGGCCACTGCTGTTCTGCAAGAAAAAAACTGAGAAAATGTCATACTCAGAATCCACTTATGCTGCCTGACATGCTGAAATGATTATGCAGCATGTGTTCAAATGTCTTTCAGTATCAGATATTAAACTGAACACTTAATGATTGCAGCGAGGGGTATTGATTCCTCTTTCCCAGCATCATATAAACACATCATTGACAAAGATGAAAATCTGCTGTATACCTACTAAATGCTAAGTTGTAAAGTACACTAAATTATATGTATAGGTTTATTTTGCCTTTTCAATTTAGGGCACATTTCTACTCATATTATATTGCTTTGATGTTCAAGGGGTTCTTAAGTGTTTCTCCATTTACACAGGGAGCCAGAAACAGATTTTCAGCCTTTACTTTTACCATGCTTATTTAGTTCCACGAGTAGCTATGGCAGCATATTCCCAAACAACCAGTCTGTCTCGGCACAGTTGGTTTCTGATAAGGACCGACACTTCAAACAACCTTCTGCTACCCTGTAAAAGTAGAACTGTAGCCAATGTTACAATAAATAGCTCTGAACCAATACAATGAAAGAAGGAAACAGCAATATTTTAACTGGAAATTTCACCTTCTATCTTTTTATAAATACCTGCTACCAGTATCTGGAATGTTCTCCAACAGGGTATTGATGCAGATTCTCCTGGTTGAAATCATTACAGCATTGTTACCCTGTTCAGTACTGAAGCTTTATGGACTACATTGATGTGCCTTCAGATAGAATGTTGTCACCCCTAAAAGCCCCTGTCAGGAAGGACATTCCAGCAGATAGGATGGCCCTTCTAGACAGCGTCCTGTGTATAGGTACAGGCTAATTCATGGTCCTGTTCATGCTAATAGAAATTGTGCTCACATTGGTGCCAAGTAGGCTATTTAAACTGAGGCTGTGCTATGTTTCAGTACTGTCTTGTCTATAGCATTCCCGTGCATAACTGCAACCTGTTACTCTGCATCTAACTACTGTTACTGATCCCGCTTGTCTTGACTACTCTGCATGCATTGATCCCTGCTTGCCTCTGACCATGCTTCTGCCTGTTCCCCTTGCTGCTAATCCACTGATCTGTTCCCGTATTGGCCTGCATCCTGACATTGTTCCTGCCTACGCATCTGCACCTGATCCATCTGCCTGTGTATGACTCGGTTCGTCTGACTCTGCTTCTGTTCCCATTGCTGCTGGACTGCCTGTTGTGAGCCTCTGCCTATATTCCACTGGTGCCACTCACCGCCTGTCTGCTACCAGCCTGTGCCTGTCCACTATCTCCAGGACCAGCTTGCTCCTCTCTCCTGCTTACTGGTGTCCATCCAGCACTCCTGCTCCGCTGTACGTGACACCCCCCTTGTCAATTCCAGTCTGGCCATGACTATCTCTTCCAACAAGCATTGTGACTAGAGCATATCGCTGGCAAAATTGCCTGGGGGAGAACCTGAGGCAGAACTGATGTAGATCATCCTCTCCCATCCTTCCTTCATACTCTGGTGGCCAGAACAGCTCTATAGTCCTGATGATGATACACAGGGGCTATAAAAAGGCTTTTTATGGCTCATTCACACATGCTTTGATCTCTGAAGAGCGATCCACATTCAAACTGCTCTCCAGAGAGCCAGCGGTGAGAAGGTGTTGTACTGCTTCTTCACTGCCTGCTTCATGGGTGCACTCACACTTACGAAGGCA
Organism: Rana muscosa; assembly: GCA_029206835.1. Lineage (NCBI taxonomy): Eukaryota > Metazoa > Chordata > Amphibia > Anura > Ranidae > Rana > Rana muscosa. The sequence goes on from CM055118.1 coordinate 222,537,856, forward strand.
CCTGCACTGTGATTAGATGTAAGTAGCCCAGTGGAAATTCCTGTGATTAGCTATGAAAGGCAGCCCTATTGAAAGCAATGGAGGGTGGCCATCCCTTGCAGCATATCATGGCCACATGTATGTAATCTCTCATGTGGTGATCACATGCGAGTGATTAGTCTTTAATGCAGGCAATCCAGGGATGATGACTCGCATGTGATCACTGCATGAAAGATTACATACGAGTGGCCACGATTAGCCGTGAAAGAAGAAGGTAGCCTCCCACTTCTTGGAGGCTCAGTGGAGCCTTTTCGCACAGCTAATCATGGTAAACCCCTGGGTGAATGCATACACAAGTGTGAATGCACCCTTAACCTGTTGAACTCCACATTAGCCTGTCACAACCACATGCATTGCATGCGGTTGCGGGATGTTTGTAGAGTTGCCCCATTCACTTGAATGGGTCAAACTCGGAGGGTGCTATGCCCACCAAAAGCAGCAGGGTGTATAATTTCTGCCATGGCTGTGAAGCATAAATTTGTGGCATGTGATCACACCCTGTTGCTGCCTCTGCAGTTTTTTTTTATTATCTTTTTTATTAATTTTCCAACAACATATAACACACATTACAATACAATACATAAAACACATATACAATCTCAATATTTCCCATTACAGAAAAAATAGAAATAATAGAAAAAAGTAATGATGCTATTAATAATAATCGATGATCTACACTCCCATATAAAAAGCCCAGCCATGAAACCCCACAATCCGTAGTGACTAGGGGAGTCCGGGCCGGGCCGGGCGGGAGAGAGGGAGAGGAGTGCACAGGAGAGAAAGAAAAAGGAAGGATAGAGAGAGAGAGAGATGGGGAAGAGAGAGGGAGAGAAAGAGAGAGGGAGAGAGAAGAAAAAAAAAAAAGGGGGGGTGATTTGAGGGGGGGGGGTGGGGGAATAAAGTCCCCATACTCTCCCCCAGGTATATTATGTGCTATAACTCTAGTGTTGGTGTCCTTTAAAGTGAAAGTAAATAATGAGGAGTGACAAAAAGTGATTTAAAAAACTACTACAAACTGAAAAACAAGTGTTAAAGTCTAAAAGTGGACTGTATAGCGGACTGGGTAATAGGTTTACGAGTGACTGTATTGATGGAGTGACAAAACATGTATGTAGAGATAAAAGTGAAAGGGAAAGGTGACCTCACCTATGTGTAAGGAAAAAAAAGGGGGGGAGGGGGGGGAGGGAATACTCCCCCTTCCCTCTGTGTGTTAATTTACAGTATGTGTCTCTTATCACAATTGGTAAACGCTAGTGAACAAGTCTAATCCCCCTCCCTCACTCTCTCTAAGAGGAGAAAGGAAAAAAAAAAGATAGGGGAATAGGGAGGGAAAGGGAGGGAAGGCCGGCATGCATGGTGTCCAGTAGAATATATGTCACAGTACATTTTAGTCTCTTAAGGGATAAGCCAAAGAATAACTGCAGTTAAAGGGGGGATGGTTGAGGATGGGAAAAACACTTCTCAACCTTGGGGTTTTGCTGCCCTCTCAATCACTAGTGTGAATGACCCCTTAATGTTTCTGGGCTTGGTAAGTAAAAATATATATATATATATATATATATATATATATATATATATATATATATAGGAAGGCCAGTATGCTGGCCTGAAATTATGGGAGGAGTTCGAGGGGTACTTAAGCAGACCGTCCACCATCGTCAGTGTTGGCTCTAGTGCGCAGTATTCGTCGTCATCAGCCGACGCCATACGACTCGCAACGTCCGTGTAGTTGCTTTCGTTCCTTCCAGCTTCGCTCGCAGTTGATCGTATCCCCGCTCACTGTCGCAGGTAGGACCGGCCGTTACCATTCGTACTAATCGTAGCGCCGGTACACGTTTCTTCTTTTACAAATCACACGGTTCATAACCCCGTGTTTTTCCGTCTGCATCGTATGTATACCGACTAGTCCAGTTGTCTTTCGAAACCTGTCGCATGTACGTTACCACAGTAACGGCCCGCCTAGACACTACGTCTCACAGAGCTGTTGTACGAATTACTCGCAGCTCGCAAGCCTCTTACCTCAAGTCGCACATCCGATACCCAGTCGTCGGACTGGTATCCCACACTTCACTTCCTCATCCATAGTCACTGATGCCCTACACCTCCTACGATACTCTCCCTTCACCTTACTGATGCCCCACACCTCCTACTACACACACCATACACCGAACAGTCCGGTCCGGCCCTAGTCGCAACAATCGACACTACAGGTCGGACCCTCGGCAATCACAAGCCCCTTCAACTTCAAAACACCGAACAGCAGTCCGAGTCCAGCCGTATCTCCGGCGCTATGATTCGGACCCGGCAATTCAAACCCCCTCCTCTTGCACCCGTTATCAGCCCGAATACAGGCACAGCATCGGCTCAGAGATTCGGATCTCTGGCACCCACGTTTGTTCCGAGCACAGTCGCACCACCGGCTCATCGGCTCGGATCTACAAACATCAAACTTCTAACCATCCGAATTCAGTCGTAGCATCGGCTCAAACTTTCGGACCTATGGCATTCCCAATCGATCCGAGTCCAGTCGCAGCACTGGCTCGTCCGACTCGGATCTTTAGCAACAAACCATTCTATCCGATCCAAACGCAGTCGTAGCATCGCCTTGACGTTCGGTCCTCTGGCATCTACGGACAATCCGAGCACAGTCGCACCACCGGCTCATCGGCTCGGATCTACAAACGTCAAACTTCGAACTGATTCGAATTCAGTCGTAGCATCGGCTCAAACTTTCGGATCCATGGCATTTACAATCGTTCCGAGTCCAGTCGCATCACCGGCTCAATCGACTCGGATCTCTAGCAACAAACCCTCCTATCCGATCCGAACCCAGTCGTAGCATCGGCTCAAAGGTTCGGATCCTCCGCTAACATGACCAATTCGAGCACAGTTGCACCACCGGCTCATCGGCTCGGATCTACAAACATCAAACTTAGAACTGATCAGACCCATCCAACCGATCCGAACCCAGTCGTAGCATCGGCTCAAAGGTGCGGATCCTCCGCTAACACGACCGACCCGAGCATAGTCGCACCACCGGCTCAAACGGTTGGATCTGCGGCATCAAACTTTCTAATCCATCCGAATCCAGTCAGAACGTCGGCTCTAAGATTCGGATCCTTTTCAAACACTATCAATTCAAATACAGTCGCACCTCCAGCGCAGCAACTCAGCTTCCCAGCACTACAGACCCATCCTAACGATCCAAACTCAGTCGTAGCAGCAGCTCAGACGTTCAGTTCATTGGCCATTCGAAGTGCTAGTACATTACCGGTCGCATTAGCGGCGCCTCACGCTTGAATCGTTCCCCAAAAAAATAAAATAAAAAAATAGATAAATGAATAAATAAATAACAAATAGTCGAATATAAATAAATTAATAGTAATTAAATGCGACTTTTCTTCATGCATTACATACACGCCTTACTTTAATTACTCAAGGTTCATCACGGACGGTCATCCCTACATACTCACAATTCACAAACTTTCCTTCTTTCGCCTCTCAGCAAGGCTACTTTCCCTCGCAATCGCTGCGAGCATACGACAAGTGGTTCAAATCAGCCACTCATCATCTCCAGTAGCAACACGGCTACTCACCTTTTCTCTGTCGCTTTCCCCACGCAGGTCAGTGTCACAGGTTTCGGGTCGACCCATGTCTCGACCTCGACCAGACTTAAACTACTAGCGCACAAGTCAGGTGCGTCAATGCAAGGTCCCCCTTGCTTTCTCCTCGCACTCTTTCACGACATATGTTTCTTCACATACACAATTTGACCGCTCGTGAGGCGTTAGTAACTGTCACATACTTCTGTGCACTACACTCTGTTTTCAAAGAGCGATCCGAGATCCTTCACCACACAGACAAGGTTGCCTAACATCCACCTTGCTGGCAGTGCGAGGGATAGCAGACCGACCACACATCAACCACTACAGATCGAAACATTCTTACTTAGCATACCAGACTTCAGCCACTCGCCCCAGCACGCCCTGGAGGCTCTGGTTCATTAGTCTGTGCCGAGCACAGACGGCACCTGAGCTATCGGTTATCTAGCCAGTCACCTCCTGGCTCACCTCAGTTGCCTAGCATTCTTTTGAGTTTTCCAAATTTCACTCAACCGCGCTCGTTCGCAAACTAATCTGTCATCTATGCCTATCGCTCCTTGCCCTGTCCTCACTGCTCTCCTTCTTCCTCCCCGTTTTCTTAAACCCTTCTATCCCCTCCAAACCTCGCAAACTTAATCTAAAACATATGCATTCCCCTCCTTTTAGCCGACGCCATGCCGCGAGCCGACAGCAAACTTTTGCCTCACCATCACCCTTCGCGGGTCCGGCGGACGGCAATACACAGTCCCCCAGACCTTGGACCACCCCCAGGCCACGGCCGAACTACGACGTATGGGCATCCCCTACCTGGCCTCAGCCAGGAAAGCCAAGCTTAGGCTGCTGTTTCCTCCACCAGCGGCAGCCTTACCAGACACACAAGCTCCATCACAGTCGTTATCCTCTGCAATTATCCAGCTGCACGCCTTGGTGACCACACTGGCAACTGCAGTCACCGATGTCCAGGCTAGAGTAAGGGGCCCTGGAAACACGACCATCCACGCCCCCCCTTAGCCCCAGTCTCCACCGGCTGGCACAGGGCCAGCTAAACACCAACTGGAGCACTATTGACACAGAACCTTTCTACCGCCACTTCACCGACCTTCGCTCCCCACTCTGTACGATCTGTCAATCTGCCACCCTCACGATTAATTGGTGCTCCGAGCTGAGTCGCAGACAATACGCCTCATAGATTATCAGCAAGCCACACAGTCCTCCCAGTCGGGCACACTAGGACGTCTAATTTGTGCACCGGGGGGGCGCAGCCATCTCCAACGACTTTCTAGGGTTGGTTCTACCCACACTGCAAACCTCTGCACATCTGTCTCCTACTCCAGACGGCTGCCCTCGAAGTACCTGCGGCACCGAGCAGCAGAGCCCAGCTTGTCTAGGCCGCATGCACGTCGGGCGGCTTGGCTTCTCTCCTCACATCCAACTCCCCCTCTAGCAGCCTTTCTAGGGCAGGAGTTCACTACAGGGTTCCACACCGGACTCATCACATTACCCGACTCTACCCGTGGAAAAAAAAAAAAAACACGCTCTCAGTAGCCCCGACGTAGAAGTTATCAGCACTCCGCTTCAGATCGAAATGGACCGGGGGCATGCGATCAGCCCCTCCCCTCTTTTCGCAGACACCGTTCACAGTACGAAGAGTCAGTCTTCGATCTTGTCGAGGGCAAGTTTTCTAATAAACTTTGATTAGTCTACTACTTATCCGCGCCTCATTCTTCTAACGTACCCAGTTAAACTGCCTCATACCCTTACAGGAGTTCTCACTAAATACTAAACCCCCAGGAGTCCTAGGAATTCTAAAAGAGGTCTTTTAATCAATATGCCCGTAACTGAGGAAAACGTAGGAAGCCCGGCTTAGCTCATCTCCTTCCGGACATCATCCTAGACAAACGCGCCATGCAGGCCAGCCCACCTCTCGGTAGATTGACCCGCAACAGGACTGTCGCCCATACGTTACCGTCACGCCAGGGTGCACCAAACACACAGCTACAATCCCTACTGGGCATGCTCAACTTCACGATGAGGTTCATTCCTCAAGGGCGATCCGTTATCTCACGCTTCTTAGTGTTCCTCTCCCAGGCACAAGACCCTGACCAAGTCATTAAGCTAGACGCAGCCGCTATAGCGGATCTGGCCATCTGGGCCCATTTCCTCGAGTATTAGCATAGTAGACCCACGTTCATCCCATCAGCATCCCTTCGTCACCACAGATAATCAAGGACATAGCAGCTTCCACAGGCTTCATTGCAATTTTTGGCCATCATTGGTTCGCGGGTCCGTGACCGTCAGAGATACTCACAAATCCGCGTTTAGTCAGTCCTCCTCTCTATTCGAGATCTACCCCATAGTTGCAGTGGCTCAAGTATAGGGCCGCACCTGGGCAGGAGAGGCCGCCACGTTTGCCACAGATAACCAGGCCACAGTCGTTAAAAGAGGCTGGTCAAAATCGGTGGCCACCATGGCCTTCCTACGCAGGCTGTTGCTACTGTCCCTACAACATCAGTTCAGTATCCCCAGGGTCCACATCCCTGGTAAATGCAATACCTCGGCCGACGCACGTTCCCGCCTAACTATGCCTCATCCTTTCACCGGAGACCGGAGCCGACCATGTCCGGCATCCCACGTTAGTCGCAACCAACTCTGCAACGAGATAGCACCTCCTTGGTGCTACCTCCCTCATCAATGTGTTCTATTCTTCCAATACACTAAAGGCCTACCATACTGCCTGGAAGACCGACAGGTTCCTAGCCGCTAAGCCCGGGGCGTTTCCAGGAAACTCAGACATATCTGGCCTTCGTTTCCTACTATCACACGATACCATCAGACTCTATTCAGCCGGCATCCAGCATTTATCTCTCTACTAGACCCTACCAAACCTTCCCTGTTTGCCGCTCATGCAGTCAAAACCATACCACGTGGCATCCACAGACAGCAACCACACACTGGTACCTAACGCTTACCAGTGACCAACGCCGTATTCCAGGACATGTCTGCTATGCTTCCACGTTCCCCCTTCGGTTATGACCCAGCCTGGTAATTCGAGCAACCATTACCTAGCCTTTCCCGGTTTTCTGCGGCCCAGCGAATTTACTGTCACGAACCCGAATACCAAGTACTACGCAGGCACCACCTGACTCACCACCAGAGTAGTTTCATCCTACACCCGACGGTGTCGGGAAACGCTACAATCCGGTCCCAGTGTAGACGTCAAAACTTTCCAGACGCATAACGCCTGGTGCCCTATGGCCGTTCTAAAGTAATTGGTATACTCTACTGCCCGACCTATCAGAGGACAGCCTCTACTACGTTTCCCAACTGAACCCCTAAGCAAGTACGAGTTCATCAGTTAAGTCAGAACGCTCCCATGCATCTTAGGCCTTAAACCCAGGTCGTTACTCAGGACATTCTTTTGCATGGGAGCAGCCTTAGCTGCATCGCATAACTCAGTTCCAGACCACACAATCAGGATGATGGGCAGATGGAAGTCCACGCGTTTCGCCCGATACGTCCCCAATCCTCAAACAGATCGTCACGAGTCTGCAACAGACTCGCTCTGTTGTTATTGCCTTGTACAATAAAACAATTCCTTCCCTAACCAAGTGTATTTTGGCCCCTTCTCTTGGCATACCGTCCAACAGGCCAGGCCACACTTCAGGTCTTATCTGTGTTGTTAGTCTTGTGATGTGTTTATGTGATCCATATCTCTTCTGACTGAGGGCTCCGACCATAAATAGGAAGGCCAGTATGCTGGCCTGAAATTATGGGAGGAGTTCGAGGGGTAATTAAGCAGACCGTCCACCATCGTCAGTGTCGGCTCTAGTGCGCAGTACCCGCCCACCCATACCCCTTTTTAGGGCACTTCCCTTCAAACAATTCTCAACAGAATTATTCATTACTTCTATCTTAGGTATGGCCCCTTCTCTTGGCATACCATCCAACAGGCCAGGCCACACTTCAGGTCTTATCTGTGTTGTTAGTCTTGTGATGTGTTTATGTGATCCATATCTCTTCTGACTGAGGGCTCTGACCATAAATATATATATATATATATATATATATATATATATATATATATATTACTGTAAATGGAAACTGTAATGTCTTTTGCACATTTTTTTTAAAACATTTACGGTATATGATTTTGGGTTCTATTGTTACTGCTTTTTAATAGTTGTAAAATCTTTATATTACAAATATACATTCAATACAGAGTGTGCTCATGACAGTGGTGACACAAATCATTGAACATCTTCTAAAGAAAAAACAGCAGATGCTGTATGCCTTCAAGCAGAACTACAGGCAAAACTTTATAGATGCCACAGCATTCACACATTATTTGGGGCGTGGCTGTGCGGCAACTAGTAGGAACATTTTACTACAACGAGAGATGTCTAAGCTGAATTGGCAGGTGCAGCAGCAGTGTGGCGAGATATCTCCGTCTTGACTTTCATCTCTAAATCGTGCAACGCACTGGTTGACATTTTTAAGCTGAATTTACTTATATATATTGTTAAGTGCAATGTATGACGATTTCTTTGAATAAACATTGGTGTGTTTGGCGTTATCACACTAGTGGAGCTCTTTCTTTGTTATCTCTCCATGTGATTGCATCTACCCGTCCATTGTGTGTGGAGAGGAGCAGACCGTTGGCTTAGCCCTTTATGGGTAATGTGTTTTTGCCGAACATGAAAGTGTAAGGGTTTATTCACACTAATGCATTTTTTGATGTATTTTGCAGAAATGCAGGATTTTTTTTTAACATGGCTTCCTATGGAACATGTTCACATCAATGCATTTTGTGCCTCTGCGTTTTTGGAAAGGGTCGGGGACTTTTTTTCTCGCAAAATGCAGCGTTTTGCATGTAATAGAATTCAATGGACCCGCATCCAAAACGCAAGTACCGCGTTTTTAACACAATTTTGCGTTTTGCGTTTTTATTATTTATTTTTTTACACTGTATATAGCTGGTTGCTAAGGAGGGGGACGGGAAGCCGGCCGCCGTATCCTTAACAACTGATGAGTCATTAGCTGTCAGCTGGCTTCCCGCTCAATGTAAAAAAAAATGCAGGCTAAAAAAAAAACAGCATGGGGTCACCCCCAAAATCCATACCAGACTCTTATCCGAGCATGCAGCCCGGCAGGTCAGGAAAGGGAGGGGACGAGCGAGCGCCCCCCCTAAACCATACCAGGCCGCATGCCCTCAACATGGGGGGATGGGTGCTTTGGGGCAGGGGGGCTCTGTGCCCCCGCCCCAAAGCACCTTGCCCTCATGTTGATGGGGACAAGGGCCTCTTCCTGACAACCCTTGCCCGGTGGTTGTCGGGGTCTGCGGCAGCGGGCTTATTGGAATCTGGAAGCCCCCTTTAACAAGGGGGTCGGCTACCCGGCCCCCTCCTTAGCAAGCAGCTATATACAGTGTTTAAAAAAAACACAAAACGCAAATCGCGGTAAAAATGCGTGTCCAAAAACGTGGCAAGCACCTCAAAAAGCACTGCAGAAACGCTCAAAAGCAACATGCATAGATGTGAATCGAGCCCCAGGCAATATTTTTTGGTAAGTTCAGCACTGACTTGGAGCTGGCTGCAAGATACACATGGTGTAGTGTGAAGACTCTATCACCCTTTGGATGATTCTCTTATGTTTGAAGGACATTCTTAGCACTTTCATTTTATATATGGACTTGTGTCACTGAATTTCCACTTATTTTCTGCATTCTGTTGTTTGTTATTTAAGTGCTGCTGATCACCTTTGTTTTCTCTGGGATGATATTTTATACTGCATTATGGCCCCTAGATGGAGATACAGATCATAGGAAATAAATAAAATAATAACAATATGAAATTAATAAAACATGAATACAATTTTGCCTGGAATTCTTTCAGCTGTGTGCTCTCTCTCTGATTGAACAATTGGGTTATTGGGTAGTGAATGAATGTAACTTTTGTTCACTTTAATGATCCAATAACATAAAAGATCCTGTTATTTTTTTATTTATCTTGCACAGAAATGGCTATTCACAGTTAACATTTACTTTTCCAAATGTACATACACTTTCCAAAATTAATATTAACTTATCAAAGGAAACAGTCTACAGTATATTCCTTTTTCTCTTATATTCCTTTCTTAGATTGAATAAACATAAAAATATCTGTATATCCCAAGCCACTATGTAGTTTCTTTAACCCTTTTCCTCCCTGCATTTATTTTGGCATTCATGATAAAATGCATATTTTAACCACTTAAGGACCGGAAGGATTTATCCCCTTAATGCCAGTTTTTATGATACAGCACTGCGTTATTTAACTCACAATTGCGCAGTTGTGCAACCCTGTACCCGAATAAAATTGATTTCCATTTTTTCCCCACAAATAGAGCTTTCTTTTCGTGGTATTTGATCACCTTGACAGTTTTTATTTTTTGCGCTATAAACTAAAACAGAGCAACAATTTTGAAAAAAAAATAAAATATTTTTGACTTTTTGCTATACTACATATCCAATAAAAAATGTAAAAATTCTAATTTCTTCATCAATTTAAGCCAATATTTTTTCTGCTACATATTTTTAGTAAAAAAAAAATCCCAATAAGTGTATATTGATTGGTTTGCGCAAAAGTTATAGCGTCTGCAAAATATGGAATATTTTTATGGAATTTTGTATTTATTTCATTTTTTTTTACGTAAGTAATGGTGGCGATCAGCAATTTATAGTGGGATTGCAGTGGACAAATCGGACACCTAACTGACCCTTTTTTGGGAACCAGTGACATTATTACAGTGATCAGTGCTAAAAATATGCACGATTGCTGTTCTATTGACATTGGCAGGGAAGGGGTTAACACCAGGGGCTATCAAAGGGTTAAGTGTGTCCCTATGGGATACTTTCTTACTGTGCGGGGGATGGACTCACTGTATGAACAGAGATATCCATCTTCCTGCTTAGCAGGAACACAAAATCTCTTTGTTCATACCTGACAGGATGGCAATCTGCTTTGTTTATATCAGCAGACAGCCGTTCTGTCTCTCTGGGGAGCGATCGCGAGTGCGCACCCACACAGGCTAGTGCACAAAACGACGTACAGGTACGTTGTTTCGCGTCGCCGTGCCACCTTGCCACAGAATATCTGCGGCGGGTGGTCGGCACGTAGTTAAGCCCAAAGATTAGATATCTCCAACCATTATATAATTTCTGAAGACAGGGACTATGGAGAATAAAATGGTTGTAGTTGCAATTTATTAAGTTACACAATATTAGCACAGCTATTTATCAAGCTCATATTTTTCAGTAAAAGTACAGTAAAGTTATTTTGTGTACACAAATAAAGCACCCTCCTTGTTAGAATATAGAATGCTAGGTACATTTGTCTCCTCTGCAGCCAGTGATTGCTTTAGCCTGCTTAGTGTTTCACAGGATGCTGGTCTGATTATTTCCCCCTGCATTCTAGAGGGTTCTAGAATCATAGTGGGAGAAAAGGCAGAAGGGCAGTCTAAACATTTATCGGGACCATCTAGTAGCCACACAGAAGAAGAGGAGCTGAGTGTGCTATTAGGGGACCCCAGAAGAAGGTTAGGGACCACTCAATATCATTGCATACATTTTTTATTATTTTACCAAAAAAAACACACTTTACAACTGCTTCAAAATTGCATGTGCCTGTGAAATGACCACAAACTATGGTATCCAGATTTGTGTATAATCAATGTTTTAAAAGCCCTAACAGCTCATCAACTAGAGTTAACCATGATTGGTGGCACTAGAAATATTGCTCTAACTCTGGCATTCACGACAATACGTAATAATAATATGGGTAGTGTAATTGTTTCCGTGTGTAAGTGCAGCTGATTTCTGAGTTTATGTTTGTATGTGCATGTATGTGGAGGCAGGCCGAAGTGTGCTTTAATTATTATTATTTCTTTTTTTAAGTTTAATTTTTTTAAATTTCTCTTTTTGAAATTTGTGGTAAAAAGTGTAACGTTATGCACAGTCCCTAAAATCAATTGTTAAAAAATGCATTCTGTAACAATTTGCTGATTACTATGCAGTCATATTTTATAACTACCATACTTCTATGGCCAAACTTGAGGTTAATAGAAATTTAATGTGGGTTCTATCCATGTAGTCTAGAAAGAATTCATGGCTTTCCTTGAGGTAAAAATTGCAGCAACAATCACAATAATAGTTTAATCCAGTGTGCATTATAGTAATGAATACAAGCCCATGCATATTGTAAAATGTTGTAGAAACATTGAACATTTCTGAGCATGCAGAAGAAAAAGCTGCCATTATTTTCAATTATTTCATTTTTTTATTATCTGGAATTTATGGTCGAATTAGGGCATGGAAGCACATGTGCACCAAACAAGCACGGATGACACCTTAAATGGATTTTCTCATTTGCCTGTAGATTTAGCCAAGACTTTCGTGAGCCTTCTGATAATTAAAAGATTATGTTTAACTTGATGCAGGAAACATCTTTTGATGCTTTTTACTTTTTGTAGCTGAACTCATCTGCAATACGTGTATTTTTCTGAATGTTGGTGAGCTAAAGTAGAGAAGCATTTTGCCTGAGATAGAATGGATTCAAACCTTTGTGTTTAGGTTTCCTTTAAAGTTCTTCTCCATCCGTGTCTTTTTCCCTATGCCTCATCAATTTCCTGGCCCTCCACAACATGCAGAAATTAAAAAGTTTTGACTAAATCTCTTCTGTGCCCTTCATTGTCGGGCTGCAGAGAGGAATATTCTGTGCATGTCGGGTGCCCAACAAAATGCCAGCCCACACAGATTATTGTGTGGAACGTTGAAGGCTCCCAGCAGGGTTAGGCACAGCAGCCCTGTGCCCCTATTTAGCACGTGCACACTCAATAATTTAGGTAGTGCTGACTTGAGGACATCAGCAACGTCTAAAATGGAGCTACAAATGCCTGTTAAGCAGACTTGTCATCCAGTGCCAACAGTTTGCACAATATTGGGAGACAGTACACTTACAATACAGATGAATAAAAAAGGGCTAGGATGGCCCTGCTTGTGAGAGCTTACAATCTATTTGGGAGTGGTAAATGATACAAACAAATAATAATTAAAGTGATACTAAAATTTATTTTTTTCCGTTTAAAAATTAAAAAATTTTTTTACACTTACCTGCTCTGTGCAGTGGTTTTGCACAGAGCAGGCCAGATCCTCCTCTTCTTCAGTCCCACATCAGCACTCCTGGCCCCGCACTCCTGCAGAGTGCCCCCACAGCAAGCGGCTTGCTATGGGGGCACCCAAGCCGAGCCGCTGCTCTGAGTGTCCATTCAGGCACGGAGCCGTGGCTCAGCCCCACCCCCTCTCTCTCATCATTGGCTCATTTACTTTGAGCAAATGGAGCCCCACTGTTTCAGCCAATGAGGAGGGAGAATACCAGACAGCCCAGACTCTCGTGCAACATCGCTGGATGGAGATGAGGCTCAGGTAAGGATTAGGGGGGCTTAGGGGGGCTGCTGCACACAAGTTTTTTTTTATCATAATGCATAGAATAGTTACATAGTAGGTAAAGTTGAATAAAGACAACAGTCCATCCAGTTTAACCTGTGTGGGTGTACCTGTGTCAGTGCCTGTAATCATTTCCTATTGATATTGCATTATTTTGCACAGTCTTTCTTCCACCAGGGCCCCCAGATCTTTCTCCATCCTTGACTCCCCCAGAGGTTCTCCCCCCCAGTAAATAGTAGTTTGCGTTTATGTTCTTAGCCCCCAAGTTCATTATTTTACATTTCTATATCCTGCTGTGAAGTTATTGTCCTGCAAATTTTTGTATCATCTGCAAAAACTGACATTGAGCTATGTTTCCCTTCCTCTATGTCATTTATAAATAAATTAAACCTTGTGGTACCCCACTTACCACTCCAGACTAGTCTGAGTACACATTATTTATCAATACCCTTTGGACGCACCCCTGTAACAAGTTTTCTATCCAAGAACAAGCCTTATGGTCCATGCCTGCAGACCTTGTAGATTAAGCATTTATGGGGAACTGTATTGAATGCTTTTGCAAAATCCAGATACACCACATCCACAGGCCTTCCCCTATCTAGATGGCAGCTCACGTCCTCAAAGAATGTTAACAGATTGGTCTGGCAAGAATGACCCTTTGTATACCCATTCTCATTACTAGGGATGAGCGAACGGGAGTTTGGCAAACAGCCGAACAAACAGGTCATTCTACCGTTGGTTCGGCCCCCCGAACCGACCACAATGCATTGCGGCGCTGAAAAGTGCATTGCAAGCCCTGATTGGCTGAAGCAGTGAAAACTTCAGCCAATCACTGCACATAGCATGATTGGACACTGATTGGACACTGTCATGAGTCATGATTGGACACTGTCATCATGACTTTATCCAATCATGGCTCATTCCCGCCCCACAGTATAAAAGTATTCTTTCAATGGCAGCCATTTTCAGTGCGATTTTGGCATGGAGAGAGATAGAACAGGGCTCTTTTCAGTGCTATTAGTTAGTGTGCTATACTGTGCTATTTTGCTTCAATTGTCAGTGTAGAATATTAGTTTAGTGTCAGTCTAGGGATAGTGTGAGTGTAGTGAGAAGGACCATCATTCAGCTTTGCATAGTGTGCAGCTAAAGTAGGTACAGCTCAGATAGTTTCACTGTAGTGTAGTGAGACCGTTTCATCCATTACTAGATTAGTGTAGAGTAGGCACAGCTCATATAGTTTCAGTGTAGTTCAGTATAGTGTAGTGAGACCGTGTCAGTAATCTTGACATTAGTGTATAGCTAGAGTAGGGACAGTTCAGGTCCGTGTAGTGACGGTTGAACACTGTCTATCTGATTGTGTTACTGCCAGTTTAACGCCATATAGTTTTGCGTGCTTTACTGCCAGTTTAACACTATTTACTTCTGTGTGCGTTACTGCCAGTTTAACGCCATTTACTTATGTGTGCGTTACTGCCAGTTTAACGCCATATTGTTTTGTGTGCGTTACTGACAGTTTAACGCCACATCGTTTTGCGTGCGCTACTGCCAGTTTAACACCATTTAGAGCCCATTCACACAGGGGCAACTTTGGATCCGACTTCAAATCGCCCCAGGTCGCCCCTAGTCGCGTCAAATCGCGCTGCATGAGAAAATCAATGTAAGTGAATGGAGCCGTCTTAATGCACACTACTGCAGTCGCTCTGACTTCAAAAAAGGTTCCTGTACTACTTCAATCCGACTTCTAGGCAACTGCTAGGTGACCTGTACCCATTGATTTCAATGGAAGTCGCTCAGAAGTCGGATCCCCTGTCTTGACAGAAGCAACTTTCCAGGAAGAAAACATACATTTCTCAGGCAAACCCCTCCCTCCCCCCTCCTTCCCACAGAGCTGATTCTTGTTTGATTGGCCACTGGAATGTCTACTGTCCTGCAGGCAACTTTAAGTTGCCTTGTAATTAGCTCCAGGTCGCGCTGTGATTCATACTCAAGTCGTGTCCAAGTTGCCTGCCAAAGTCACGCTGGAAGTCGTGTTGCCCCTGTGTGAATGGAGTCTTACTTCTGTGTGCGTTACTGCCAGTTTAACGCCATATCGTTTTGTGTGCGTTACAGCCAGTTTAACGCCATATAGTTTTGCGTGCATTACTGACAGTTTAACATCATATAGTTTTGCATGCGTTACTGCCAGTTTAACACCATATCATTTTGTGTGCGTTACTGTCAGTTTAACGCCATTTACTTCTGTGTGCGTTACTGCTAGTTTAACGCCATATGATTTTGTGTGCGTTACTGCCAGTTTAACGCCATATAGTTTTGCGTTCGTTACTGCCAGTTTAACGCCATATAGTTTTGCATGCATTAATGCCAGTTTAACACCATATAGTTTTGCATGCATTAATGCCAGTTTAACGCCATTTACTTCTGTGTGTGTTACTGCCAGTTTAACGCCATATCGTTTTGTGTGCGTTACTGTCATTTACTTCTGTGTGCATTATTGTCAGGTTAACGCCATATCGTTTTGTGTGCGTTACTGCCAGTTTAACGCCATATCATTTTGCGTGCGTTACTGCCAGTTTAACGCCATATTGTTTTGCGTGAATTACTGCCAGTTTGACACCATTTTCTTCTGTGTGTGTTACTGACAGTTTAACGCCATATCGTTTTGTGTGCGTTACTGCCAGTTTAACGCCATATAGTTTTGCGTGCGTTACTGCCAGTTTAACGCTATATAGTTTTGCGTGTGTTACTGCCAGTTTAATGCCATTTACTTCTGTGTGCATTACTGCCAGTTTACGTCATATCGTTTTGTGTGCGTTACTGCCAGTTTAACGCCATATAGTTTTGCGTGCGTTACTGCATGTTTAACACCATTTACTTCTGTGTGCATTACTGCCAGTTTAATGCCATATATTTTTGTGTGTTACTGACAGTTTAATGCCATATAGTTCTGTGCGTCACTGTACATTTGGCTCAATATATTGCAGTATATTACAGTGTATCCGTGGAGTGTGTCTGTGTAGTGTTAGTACTCAAATTAAAGTGCACCAAACACCTCTTTACATTGATTAAAGTGCATCTACGTACAGATTTTTACTTCTTCTTTACATTTGCTTATAAGCACGGCCCCCTCCCTCCCAATAATGTCTGGGAGGACAACAAGGAGAGGCAGATGTTCCCTTGGCACTGTAAGGGGGCCAGCAACAAATGTGTCCACAGGCAAAGGTGGACGTGGTGGTCAGTCCTCAGACAGGGCATCATTTCCTCTGTTTAGTGAGTTTACCCGGGCTATCCATGCTATCCAGCCACATTATGCAGAGGAGGTGGTGGACTGGCTTACTAAACCTTCCTCATCCTTCTCATCCTCTGTCATGCAAGCACAGACAAGTGTGCAGTTGCCAGAGTGAATAAACCTGCCTCTTTGTCCACATCTATTCCTGCCATAGCCCCAACATCATACATTGAGGAGTCAGCTAAGTTATTTGACCACAGCGTCAGCCACTTGCTCCTTGATGATGTTCAGTCATTACTGGACACAGATGTTGGTTCTGAGGTTGAGGATGACAGGAACATGAGCCTAGAGAGAGGGAGGAACACTGGTAGACAAATTGGCATTCATGTTCACCAAGCCGCAGCGTATTGCCAAGTTGCCTCCAGTGGTAATGATGCAGATGGAGGAGATGGAGATGATGATGATGGTGATGATGAGGTCACTGATGCGACTTGGGTGCCAGATAGAGCAGAGGAGGAAACTGAAGGTGAGGTGGCACAACCCCAAGGAGGCCGACATCAAGAAAGAGTAGAGGGCAGCCACCCTATTCCATCAAATTCTGCAGCTGTTATCTCCCGGCCCACTCCCCAAAGCTCAGCTGTCTGGGCCTTTTTCAACACATCTGCAGCAGATCGCACTGTTGCTATCTGCAAAACGTGTCTCAGGCACATCAAACGTGGCAAAAACACCAACCATTTGGGTACCACATGCCTAACAAGGCATTTAACGTCCAACCACTCAGCCTGTTGGCAAGAGCACCTAAAAGCCACACAAAAGGGGCACAAATCTGTCCCTTCTCCTCCTTACCCACTTCAGTCTGCCCCTGCGATACAGAGTCATTACCTTTCAGCAGCCTCAACTGGCAGGGATTATGGTATAGCACAGGGTGTCCCAGGTCCTAGCAGCACATCTGTCAGCAGCACACCACCAACTGTAGACTGTAGCCGGTAAATTTCTCTGCCCCATCTGCTGCAGCGTAAAAAAAAAAAACAGTCCTTGCCACCCACATGCCCAGAGCCTGAATGCAAGCTTATCAAAGCTGTTGCTTCTCCAACTTCTGCCTTTCAGCCTGGTGGATTCTGCCCCCTTCCATGAATTCGCACAATGTGCTGTACCCCAATGGCAGGTTCCCAGTCACTACTATTTTTCACGTAAGGCCGTTCCATCTCTCTACCATCACGTGGAAGGGAATGTTCTGGCATCGTTGGGCAAGGCAGTCAGCCATAAAATCCACCTTACTGATGACGCGTGTCCCAGTAATGGGCAGGGACAATATATTTAGTTCACAGCACACTAGGTAACGCTGCTTATAACTCGAAAGGATGCATGACAGGGCTCAGTGCTGCAGCTTGTTGTGCCCCCACGTCTCCATATAGCTGGTGGTGATGATGCCAGACCTTGTGAGTTCCACCCCCTCCTCCTCTTCCTCCGCCATCTCCATGCCCTCCTCTGCAGATTTGTCCTATAAACATCAGGTACCCCCTAAGCATTCAAAGGGCTATTCCCAGAGTCAGGCTAAAAGGTGCCATGCAGTGCTTCAGCTTGTGTGTTTAGGGGACAGGAACCACACAGGAGCAGAGATTCTTGCAGCTCTGCAGGGACAGGCCCAGAGGTGGTTCACACCATGCCAGCTGGAGCCAGGAATGGTGGTGTCCGATAATGGCTCAAACCTCCTGTCCACCCTTAGACAGGGAAAGTTGACACATGTGCCATGCCTGGCAAATGTCCTCAATTTGGTGGTGCAGCGTTTCCTAAGTACGTACCCAGGGTTGCAAGATGTACTAAAGCAGGCCAGAAGAGTCTGTAGCCATTTCAGGTGGTCATTCACAGCCAGTACTCGGTTGGCTGAAATTCAGCGGGAATTCCACCTGCCTGTTAACCTGCCCGATTTGTGACATGCCCACCAGGTGGAACTCAACTTTGGGAATGCTGCAGTGGCTATACATACAGCAGAAGGCCGTCAATGAGTACCTGTGCCAATACCTGTGCCACCTGCCCATTAACCTGCCCAATTTGTGACATGCCCACCAGGTGGAACTCAACTTTGGGAATGCTGCAGTGGCTATACATGCAGCAGAGGGCCGTCAACGAGTACCTGGGTCAGTACGGCACGATGACAGGCTCAGGCCATCTCGGCTTTTTTCCCCACGCCAATGGCTGATCATTAAGGATGCATGCACTGTATTATCACAATTTGAGGAGTCCACAAGGATGGTGGGCAGTGACACTGCATACATTAGTGACACAATCCCAGTTGTATTCCTGCTGGAGCAGACTCTGCGTGGCATTATGGACAGGGCACTGGAGGCAGAGCAGAAGGAGGAAGAGGAGGACTTCCTTTCCTCTCAAGGCCCACTTTATCCAGACTCCATAATTCCTATTAGGTATGAGCCTGATGTTCAAGTTAAAAGTAAGTTTGACTCGAACATCGGGTGTTCCCCTGTTCACGAATAGCGAACAATTTGGGGTGTTTGCGGCAAGTTCGAAAGCCACGGGACACCCTTTAAAAGTCTATGGGAGAAATCAAAAGTGCTAATTTTAAAGGTTAATATGCAAGTTATTGTCATAAAAAGTGTTTGGGGACCCGGGTCCTGCTCTAGGGGACATGTATCAATTTTTCAGGAGCAGTGATTTTAATAATGCTTAAAGTGAAACAATAAAAGTGAAATATTCCTTTAAGATTCATACCATACATGTCTATAGTATGCCTGTAAAGTGGAACATTTTTCCCATGTTTAGAACAGTCCCTGCACAAAATGACATTTCTAAAGGAAAAAAAGTAATTTAAAACTACTCACGGCTATAATGAATTGTCGGGTCCCGACAGATAAAAGTCATTGAAAAAAACGGCATGGGTTCCCCCCCCAGTCCATTCCCAGGCCCTTTGGGTCTGGTATGAATATTAAGGGCAACCCTGCGCCAATTTTTTTTTTTAAATGGCGTAGGGGTCCCCCTCAAAATCCATACCAGACCCTTCAGGTCTATAATGGATTTTAAGGGGAACCCAGCGCCAAAAAAAAAAAATCCATACCAGACCCTTATCCGAGCATGCAAACTGGCAGGCCGCAGGAAAAGAGGGGTGGACGAGAGAGCGCCCCCCCTCCTGAACTGTACCAGGCCACATGCCCTCAACATGGGGAGGATGTCCCCATGTTGATGGGGACAAGGGCCTCATCCCCACAACCCTTGCCCGGTGGTTGTGGGGGTCTGCGGGTGGGGGGCTTATCGGAATCTGGAAGCCCCCTTTAACAAAGGGGATCCCCAGATCCCGCGCCCCTATGTGAATTGGTAACGGGGTACATTGTACCCCTACCATTTCACAAAAAAGTGTAAACATTTTTAAAAAACACACAGACACATCTTGGGACAAGTCCTCTATTAACTGCTTGCCGACCAGCGCACAAAGATATATGTCGGCAGAATGGCACAGACAGGCATATGGGTGTACAGGTACATCCCCTTTAAGAAGCGGCATTGTGGGTGCGCGTGAGTTCGACCGCGGGTCCCACAGATTCGATGTCTGCCGGGAGTCCCGCGATCATCTCACGGAGAGGAAGAACGGGGAAATGTTAATGTAAACAAGCATTTCCCCATTCTTCCTAGCGCTGTAATCCTTCCTGGATCCGGGATACGGAAAAACACACCGCCACGATCCGATTCTGCCTCCATAGGATGCGACCGCTGAATGACGCTAGACCCGCCGTGACAGCTCTTAAATAGCTGAGTGCGGGGCCACCCGTGACGTGCACGGGTGACTCGTCCCCCTCTGACGCAATGGGGTTTCCGGCAGTTTCCCTGTGGTGTCATGGGTGACCCTGCCCCTGTTGCGTCAGAGGGGGCGGGGGTCACCTGTACATGTCACTGAGTAATCCTGCGGCATTTCCCCGTTGCCTCAGAGGGGGGCGGGGTCACCCGCACATGTCACGGGTGGCCCCACCCTCAGCTATTTAAGAGCTGTCATGGTGGGTCTAGCGTCATTTGGCGGGTGCCTCCGATGGAGGCGGAGTCGGATCATGGCGGCGTGTTTTTCCGTATCCCAGGTCGAGGAAGAATTACATCGCTGGATTTTTTTTTCTTTTTTAATAAAGGACTTTTCACAAGCTGTGTCTGTGTGTTTTTTTAATTTTTTTTACACTTTTTTTGAGAAATGGTAGGGGTACAATGTACCCCGTTACCAATTAACATAGGGGGCGGGATCTGGGAGTCCCCACGCCATTTTTGTTTTAATTTTGGCACAGTGTTCCACTTAAAATTCATACCAGACCCTTTGGGTCTGGTATGGATTTTGAGGGGGACCCCTTTGTTGTAATATGTTGGCCGATTTATGTGGGATATTATATATATATATATATATCTATATATATATATATATATATATATATATATATATGTACACATACAGTACAATATTGACCAGGCCAGATTTCAGTTGACAATGGTTGAGTTGTCCGAGCCAACTGAATTTTAACATATCAAAGGGACAGCTGAAGATCCTTTGATGTGTTGATCTTACGCAAGTCTACCTAGGTGTGTGAGGTGGCCTGTTAACTTAATTGAACATTTCAAAGAGTACATTGTTTACATTCTTAAGGAAGTATTTATTGATGGTAATTAGACTTGAGGGGGTATTCATGGGAAACATTTGGTTGACCTAACAGAAACCCCCCCAGTGCCAGACCAGTATTTGAGCAAGCTGGCATTCAGTCAGTCTGGTCATTCTCTCTATGGATATGAAGGCACAGGTCTAGGAAAACATGGGATAACGAAGGCTGGTATTCGTTGTCATATTTACTCTGTGGGATTTTTGTCATCTGTTGCAAGTATTGGACTTTGTTCTGTGTTGGAAGTCAAAATAAAGTGCGTCTCTCTGGAAGAATTGGGTTGTTGCTGCTGGAAAATTACTTAATACTTAAACATCAATTATCTACACACTATATTACTTCACTACACCCTTCGCCATTTAAAAAAAAAATGGCTCAGGGTTCCCATTAATATCCATACCAGACCTGAAGGGCCTGGTATGGAATTTGGGGGAACCCCCGCGCAATATTTTTTGAAATTTTGGTTCAGGGTTCCCCTTAATATTCATTCATTCATTCCAAAATGGTCTGATAATGGACTGGGGGGGGGAACCCATGTTGTTTTTTTCAATGACTTATCTGTATTGCCGGGACCCAACAATTCATTATAGCCGCGAGTCTAAACATGGGAAAAATGTGCCACTTTACAGGCATACTATAGACACCCCCCAGGTTCGAAATTTAAAGGAATATTTCACTTTTATTGTTTCACTTTATTTATTATTAAAATCACTGCTCCCGAAAAAACATCAGTCTTTCAAACTTTTTTTTGCATTGATACATGTCCCCTGGGGCAGGACCCAGGTCCCCAAACACTTTTTATGACAATAACTTGCATATTAACCCTTAAAATTATCACTTGATTTTTCACACTTGTGTGCCGTAGACTTTAACGGTGTTCGCGTGTTCGAACAAATTTTTTGCCTGTTCGCATGTTCTGCTGCGAACCGAACCAGGGGGTGTTCGGCTCATCCCTAATTCCTATGTCACAGAACATACAGGAGGAGAGAGAAGAGGAGGATGAGGAGAAGGATTCTGGCACTTTCATAGGCTTTGAAGAAGAGGAAGACATGTGTCAATCTGTAAGCGATGGCTTTCCAACCCCAGGACCCTTGGGAGCAGTACGTGGATGGTAGTAAGAAATTCCAGATGCTGTCATGCAATGTGACTTTCTAAAGGGACAGACGCCAGTCACTGTTTGCAACAGTCGCATGCACTGCCATTCGGGTAACTGAGAAACATTTATGCAAAATGTGTATTAATGGTAAAAATGTTGTTGTGTTGCTGGATTCAGGTAGCCTGGTGACACTGATAAAAGCTGAATTAGTCACTACAGAGGTCTTAGGGAATAACAAGGTAGCTGTTATTTGTGTGCATGGGGACACCCGAGAGTATCCTGTGACTACAGTGTGTTTTGAGACCTCCAAAGGTAACCTCTCTCATCAGGTGGGGTTAGTGTCTCAGTTACCACATGATGCCATTGTGGGAAGGGTTTTCCAAAGTTTTGGGAACTCTGGGATTGTCCTGAGCCCCCCACTGGTGCCCCTATATACCAGGAATGTGATAGCCAGAATTCCTCTGAGAGTGGTGAGGACTCTCCAGAATTCCCCTTGTCGGTATTGGCAGGGGAGACTCGAGAAACTGGGGAGGAGCCAACATCCTCAGACGAAAATGTGCCGTCTGTGGAGTTTCCTGATCTCGAGGTTCACAGGGAAAATTTTGCCACAGAACAGTTAAAAGACCCCACCCTAATAAAGGCACGGGAAAACGTAGTGAAAATAGATGGCGAGTTAGTGAACCCAGATGAGACCTGCACTTACCCATACTTCATCGTGGAAAAGGACCTACTGTATCGGGTGGCTAAAAGGGCAGAAGAAACCATTGAGCAGCTTGTGGTCCCCAAACCTTACAGGAAGTTTGTGTTAGAGTTGGCCCATGGGCACATTCTTGGAGGTCATCTGGGGACAGAGAAAACCAGAGAGAGAGTATTGCAAAGATTCTATTGGCCTAGGGTCATGAAGGAAACAGAAAATTATTGTTCCTCCTGCCCTGTGTGTCAGAGGTCGGCACCGATGCCACATTTCCGTAACCCGCTGGTACCTCTTCCCATCATTGAGGTCCCCTTCGAGAGGATCGCAATGGATTTGGTAGGTCCGATAATAAAATCCGCTAGGGGGCATCAGTACATTTTGGTTATATTGGACTATGCCACCCGGCATCCGGAAGCGATTCCTCTCCGAAATACCTCGGCCAAAACCATAGCCAAAGAGCTATCTCTTGTTTTTAGCCGTGTGGGTATTTGTAAGGAACTGCTTACAGACCAAGGTACACCCTTTATGTCCCGGGTTATGAAAGAGCTGTGCAAGTTGTTCAAAGTGACACAATTGCGTACATCCGTGTATCACCCCCAAACAGATGGGTTGGTTGAAAGATTCAACAAAACCCTAAAACAAATGTTAAAGAAGGTGGTGGATAGAGATGGAAAGGATTGGGACCGTCTAATCCCCTATTTAATGTTTGCCATTCGAGAGGTACCCCAATCCTCTACGGGTTTCTCACCCTTTGAGTTACTCTATGGGAGACACCCAAGAGGGCTGTTGGATATCGCCAAGGAAACTTGGGAAAGTGAGAGTTCTCCCCACAGTGTGATTGAGCATGTCGCCCTGATGCAAAATAGAATTGCACAGGTAATGCCAATCGTAAAGGAACATTTGGCCCAAGCGCAGTTGGCACAGCAGAGAGTGTACAACCGTGGGGCCAAGACCCGTACCTTTTCCCCGGGGGATAAGATATTGGTACTTGTCCCTACGGTTGAAAGCAAATTCCTTGCTAAATGGCAAGGCCCCTACGAGATAATGGAAAAAGTGAGCGAAGTGAATTACAAGGTCAAACAACCAGGAAGGCGAAAGCCCAAACAGATCTATCACATTAATCTGTTGAAAGCCTGGAGGGATAGGGAATCCCTAGTCGCAGAAACTTTGTCACCAGCTCAGTCTGATTGCATGATTCCTGAGGTTGGAATAGCAGTCACCTTGTCAAACCCCCAACAACAGGTTAAGGAGTTTGTGCTTCGCAACAAGGAGGTTTACTCTGAGCTGCCAGGACAAACGTCTGGGGTAGAGCATGATATTATTACCCCGCCCGGTGAAAGGGTGAAGCTAAAACCCTATCGGATCCCAGAGGCCCGACGGGAGGCAATACGTGAGGAAGTACAGAAAATGCTTGAGTTGGGGGTGATAGAGGAATCCCAAAGTGATTGGTCCAGTCCCATAGTGTTAGTGCCTAAACCGGATGGGAGCTGGCGATTTTGTAACGATTTTTGACAACTGAACAAAGTTACAAAATTTGACACCTACCCCATGCCACGTATAGATGAGTTGATCGACCAGCTCGGAACAGCCCGATACATGACAACTCTCGATCTCACAAAAGGGTATTGGCAAATTCCCCTGGCCAAATCGGCCAAGGAGAAAACCGCGTTTGTAACCCCAGACGGGGCGTTCCAATATAAAAGAATGCCGTTTGGATTACAGAATGCACCGGCAACATTCCAGCGGAAAATGGACCAGATACTGAGGCCCCATCAGAAGTATGCTGCAGCTTACCTGGATGATGTAATTGTCCATAGCACAGATTGGGCCTCACATCTGCCAAAAGTGCAAGCAGTCCTAGACTCTATCCAGGAAGCTGGGTTTACGGCCAACCCTAAGAAGTGTACCATTGGGCAGGAGGAGGCCAAATATCTTGGGTACACCATTGGGAGGGGAGTGATAAAACCCCAAGTCAATAAAGTTGAGGCCATACAGAATTGGCCACGTCCCAACAGCAAGAAGCAGGTACGAGCCTTTCTGGGAATCGCTGGTTATTATCGGCGATTCATTCCCCACTTTGCCTCTCAGGCTGTGCCCCTAACCAACCTGACAAAGGGGAAAGAGTCTGTTATGGTTAAATGGACCCCAGAGGCTGAGGCAGCATTCCAATTCTTAAAAAAAGCCTTATGTAGCCAGCCAGTGTTGTACTCACCAGACTTCTCTAGGGACTTTGTCATACAAAGAGATGCATCAGACGTTGGGTTAGGAGCAGTATTGCCCCAGGTCTGGAACGGGGAAGAGCACCCAGTCATTTACCTCAGCAGGAAATTGAAGTCCCATGAGGTAAATTACGCCACGATTGAGAAGAAGGTGGGCTCTAGATTCCCTTCGGTACTATCTGCTAGGGAGGCACTTTGACCTAATTACTGATCACGCTCCTTTAAAGTGGATGGCTCAAAACAAAGAGACAAATAGGAGAGTAAATAGGTGGTTCCTGGCCCTACAAGAATTCATCTTTACGGTAAAGCATCGCCCTGGCGTTCAAATGTGGAAAGTGGATGCTTTGTCTCGAGTACATGCATGCCTGATTGCTTGTGTTCCAACCCCAAGGTTAAAACAAGAGGGGGGGTATGTGACAGCAGGCAGGTAAAATCACCAGGTTGCATCCAGGATGGAAGGTATATATGTCCTAGATTCAGGCTTTATGCCGATTTATACCACTAGGGAGAGTGCTGGGAGTCTTGCAGGGGAAGAGTTAATGAGCCCAGCTGAAGTAAGTGGGCACATTAGGGCCTCTACAAGAACTCCCAGCATGCTAACGGAGATGCTCCAACCTGGAACCAGATCTGTGTGGATAGTCTGGGGAGTGTGATCTCTGTGCGGTGAGCCAAAGCCTGTGTGGTTATTGCTAAGAACTTCTAAAAGCAGGGAGCTAGGGACTGGGACAGCACAAGGCTGTACCCAGTTGTTAGTTAGGGACACCAACGTGTGTAGTGAGTGGTCAAGTTGACCAGGATTTATTTTCCTGTTTCTTTTGTTTTTGCTGTATTTTTTTGTCTTTATATAGTTCAAATAAAACCACACCCTTTTGTTTTCTCCTACCACTGTCTGCTGTGCCTGTTTTTGTGTGGTGAACCCATCCAGGGGGTCACACACACCCGCTGCTGAGTTGACCCCCTCACACAAGTTATCAGCATGAACATTGAGGAGGAAGAGGATAGTCACTCAGCATAACAGGATAGTCACTCAGCATTAGGGATGAGCTTTGAGTTCGAGTTGAACCCATGTACGACTCAAACATCGCCTGTTCGGTTGTTTGTCGAATTGCGAACATTATGGGCCATTCGCGACAAATTCGAGTGGCGCGTCACGGACCATAATTCAGTGCATTGCTGGCTGATGATTGGCCAAGCATGCACTATGACCCGCATGCTTTGGCCAATCACAGCGTGCAAAAAAAGGAGAGCCATAATTGGCCAAAGCCATGGTGGCTTTGGCCAATTTTGTCTCACAGGGTTTAGTACATGCCCCACCCTATATAAGGCCGCCACCGTGGCGGCCTTGTGTAGTGTGTTGTGGTGTTGGTTAAATAGAGAGCTTATAGAGAGAGAGAGACAGTGTCATTTATATTGAGTTAGATAGAGCAGGCAGGCGAGTCAGTTAGCTGCAGATACAGTGTGTAGAGGATATACAGTATATGCATCCTAGGTGTTGTATATAGATTTATATACTGTATTCAGTTTAACTATATCCGTTCCTGTTATTCTCTATACTGTGACAGGCAGCAGGTGAATGTGCTAGCTGCAGTCAGTGTTTCACTTAGTGTACTGTGTGCTTTGCATAGCGTTCACCTAAAGCTTACCTGAATACAGTTAGTGACTAATAGTGGTGTTCTCATAATAAAACCACAGGCAGAGAGCTGCAAGTATTTTCAGTTAGTGTATGGTGTCCTCTGCACAGTTTTCACCTAAAACTAACTAAAGACAATTGCTGCTTTCCTCATACTAATACCACAGCAGGCAGTTGATTCTGATAGCTGCATTATAATCAGTATAGAGATATGTATATATATATATATATATATATATATATACACATCCCACCTTTGTGCAGCTACATCTCACTGCAGGCCATTAGTATGTCTGGAAGGCAAACAGGGAGAGGCAGACAGTCACGAGGCAATAAAAGAGGGCAAGCAGGCTCTGTGTCTAGAGGCAACAGTGCTGGTTGTGGACACGGTGCATCCTCATCAGCACGTGGCCGTGGGACACGCTTGTCCTTCTTTTTGGGAGCTGGCCATGTTGAGCAGCAACATGCCGAAGACTTGGTAGAGTGGATGACCAAGCCATCCTCATCCTCCTCATCCTCTCTCACCCAGGCTCAGGGTACTTTGTCTGGCAAAGCATCTGCCAAAGCGGCCTCTTCCCTCGGCTCAATGGCATCAGTCACTCCTTCCCTAGCCCCGCCATGTCCTCCTGAGGAGTCCCCCGAACTGTTTGACCACAGTGTTGGGTACATGCTCCAGGAGGATGCCCAGCATTTTGAAGGCTCTGTTGATGGAACCCAGCTAGAGGAAGGCAGTAACGTGAACCCAGAGAGAGGGGGTAGTAACGGGAGCCCAGAGAGAGGGGTGCCCAACAAGGACAGCTATCTGGCAGTCATGTTCTCCCAGCTGTAGCATACTGCCAAATTTGCACCAGTGATGAGGAGGGAGGGGATGATGAGGTTACTGACTCCTCGTGGGTGCCTGATAGGAGAGAGGAGGAGGAGGAGAAGGAGGAGGGGCACATCTCCAACGAGGCATGATGCCCTCCAGGGGCCAGCCTAAAGGCAGCACACCGACTGCATCACACCGCCGAGCTCTGCATGTGCAGGGCGCTGCTGTCTCTGCGTGTTATTCCAAAAGTTCTTTGGTGTGGGCCTTTTTTCAGACGTGTGCAGCAGATCGCACCATTGCCATTTGCAACATATGTCTCAGGCGTATCTCGCGTGGCCAAAACATCAGCCGCTTGGGCAACACGTGCTTGACCAGACATATGTCGACCTGCCATGCAGTTCGTTGGAAAGCCTACCTAAAAGACCCACACCAAAGAACAAAGCGGACCTCTCCTTGCTCCTCATCAGCTGAGATCTCCAACTCCACTATACCTTCAGTCCTCTCTGAAACCTACACTGAGAGGAATGAAGGTGTAGAATTAGGTGTGTCACAGCCAAGTACTTGCGGGCAATCTGCTATCAGTACACCAACGTCAGATTGTACCAGGCAAATTTCCCTGCCCCAGCTGCTGCAACGCCCCTGGACAACGTGTTGCTGAGGCTTCGGTCAGTCAAAGAAGGAGCGGTGGCGAAGGTGGCCGTCTGACCGATGCGTTCAGACAATTTTTTAGTACGCAGCCCCAAGGTATGATCAGTTCCAGCAACCATCGCCAGCGTCTGGTTTACATGGGTCTTGAGGATGGATCACTGGCCAGAGCTTGCACAGTATGCAATCGAGCTACTGGCCTGCCCTGCATCCAGCGTTCTTTCGGAACGCACATTCAGTGCTGCTGGAGGCTTTGTAACAGATCACAGGGTGCGCCTGTCCACTGACTCGGTCGATCGACTGACCTTCATAAAGATGAATCAGTCTTGGATCACCACCAGCTACCAAGCACCTGATGCTGATGTAACATAAGAATTTTTTTTGAAATGTCAGATCCCTTCAAGACTGCCTATGCTGATGCTGAGTGACTATCCTGTTATTCTGAGTGACTATCCTCTTCCTCCTCAATGATCATGCTGACAGCTTGTAAGAATATTTTTGGTTCTGGGCACCGCTACCAGTGGCTAAGGCCCAATTTTTCAGCCCCTGTTTAACAGGGGCGTGTAATTACAATTTTTGATCTAATAATTCACAACAGGGCCCATTCCTGCGCCCACTAAGAGTAACTGTGAGGGCTTACAGTGTTGTGGCAACACCACCACCAAAGGCCCAATTTTTCTGCCCCTGTTCAACAGGGGTATGTAATTACAATTATTGATCTAATATTTCACAGCTGGGCCCATTCCTGCGCCCACTAAGAGTAACTGTGAGGACACAGTGTTGTGGCACCAGCACCACCACCAAAGGCCCAATTTTTCCTACCACTGTTCAACAATGACATGTAATTACAATTCTTGATATAATAGTTCACAGCAGAGCGTTCCAGCACCCACCAAGAGTAACTGTGAGGGCTTACAGTGTTGTGGCAACACCAACACCGAAGGGACAAATTTCTGCAGAGTATATACGGCAGGCCCCTACTTTCAAACATCCAACTTACAAACGACTCCTACTTACAAACGGAAGGAGACAACAGGAGGTGAGAGGAAATCTACCCCTAGGAAGGGAAATTCTCTCCTGTAAGAGTTAATATGGGAAAGAAGTGACTCCCCTCCACTGATGCTTTATCACCAATCCTTGTTTCAATAAAAAACCCAAATTTTCAAAAAAACATTTGTCATGGACGGAAAGTGAGGTGAAATGTTCTGAACAGGTCCACACTGCACAGACAGCAAAACAAATGTTACAGGGGTGATAACCCTTCCCTATGTTTTCCAAAAGCTTGAAAATAGATTTTTGGGCTGGAGCTACACTTAAAAAATGTACCTGTTCCAAATTACAAACAGATTGTACTAAAAAAACTACAGTCCCTGTCTTGTTTGCACCGCCTGTATACTGCTGTTCAGAGTATATAGGGCTTTTTTAAAATTTGAGTGCAGGGTTTCCCTTAATATCCATACAACACCCAAAGGGACTGGTAGTGGGCTTGGGGGGGGGGGGGGGTACTCATGCCATTTTTCTCAATGATTTTCATCCATATTGCCGGGACCAGACATTACATTAAAGCCGCAAGCAGTTTTAAATGACTTTTTTTCCTTTAGAAATGTTATTTTGTGCAGGGACAGTTCTAAACACGGGAAACACATGCCACTTCACAGGCATACTTTAGACACCCCCCAGGTACGATATTTAAAGGAATATTTCTTTTTTTTCACTTTAAGCATCATTAAAATCACTGCTCCCGAAAAAACTGTTGTTTTTAAAACTTTTTTTTGCATTGATACATGCCCCCTGGGGCAGGACCCGAGTTCCCAAACACTTTTTAGGACAATAACTTGCAGATTAGCCTTGATAATTAGCACTTTTGATTTAGAATGTTCGAGTCCATTGTATTTAATAGGGTTCTAAAGTTCGCACAAACTTTCGGTCCGTTCGCAGGTTCTGGTGCAAACCGAACCAGGGGGTGTTCGGCTCATCCCTACTCAGCATCAGCATAGGCAGTCTTGAAGGGATCTCCCAATCAAGAAAAAGTTATTCAGTTACATCAGCCTCAGGTGCTTGGTAGCTGGTGATCCAAGACTGATTCATTTTTATGAAGGTCAGCCTTTCGACCGATTCGGTGGACAGGTGCACCCTGTGATTGGTTACAAAGCCTCCAGCAGCACTGAATGTACGTTCCGAAAGAACGCTGGATGCAGGACAGGCCAGTAGCTCAATTGCATACTGTGCAAGCTCTGGCCAGTGATCCATCCTCAAGACCCAGTAACCCAGATAATTTTTGGTGGGAAAGGTGTCCAAGTCTGATCTTGCCCCTAGGTATTCCTGCACCATGTAAAAGAGACGCTGGCGATGGTTGCTGGAACCGATCATACCTTGGGGCTGCGGACTAAAAAATTGTCTGAAGCCTCAGGAACACGTTGTCCAGGACCAGGATTTTGTAACCTCCCATCATCAGTCGGCAACAAATGTTCAATGCTTCAGCTGATATCACCGATGATCTGTTAGTTTCCACTCATTGGATCCGGAAGAAATCATTCGAACAAATGCACTTGAAGTAAAAGTCTGTCCATAATAGTGAGACTTCGGTATGT
Source organism: Rana muscosa (assembly GCA_029206835.1). Classification (NCBI taxonomy): domain Eukaryota; kingdom Metazoa; phylum Chordata; class Amphibia; order Anura; family Ranidae; genus Rana; species Rana muscosa. The sequence continues at coordinate 222,568,524 of CM055118.1, forward strand.
GCACGCCGCAGAGCTAGTCCCAAGTCAAGGCGGCATAATCAATGATCATTGTCATTTTTCATCTACATAAATTAGGGGTGAATTCCCGATACTTGTGTATGTGTTCCCGAAAATATATTACATCCCCTTTTCCCCCCTCCCCCCCTCTTCCTCCCTCTTCCTATTCCCCCTTCCCCCCCCCCTCCACACGGTAGACTTTTAATACTTTTTCTATAGTCTGTACCAAAAGAATTGCATTAACAAGCGCGAATGGTGGTATGACTGATCCAATTACACAGTAGTTGTGATAATGAAAAACACCTGTGAGGTAAAACTATTTCTGGACAGGCACCAGGCTCATGCGCATGCTCCGATGAAACCTTACTGAAGGTGAAACATGTAAGCAGTTAGGCAATTTTGCAGCTACACTCTTTGTAGCGTTTAAACAGGGGGACCTGACCCACCAGACTAACCGCCTAAATCACCCGTTATGATCATTGATTATGCCGCCTTGACTTGGGACTAGCTCTGCGGCGTGCACATACCGAAGTCTCACTATTATGGACAGACTTTTACTCCAAGTGCATTTGTTCGAATGATTTCTTACAGATCCAATGAGTGGAAACTAACAGATCATCGGTGATATCAGCTGAAGCATTGAACATTTGTTGCCGACTGAACACACAACGAAGTGGTGAGTGAATATTTCCTTTACATGGATCTGTCTACTGATCAGCTGGCTGTTCCCACTGGATGGTGGAAAACTCCACAAAGACATTCTGTTTGAGGTATCACTGTTGACTATACAACTAATCACTGGCCACAATATCGTTTCATGTGTAAAAGAAGTTTACATCCAGGCGCTTGACATCCTCACCACGCTAAACAGTGTGTAAGACTGTCGGCTTGTTCATGGTCATTCAGCAAATTCACCCATTAACATTTTCCATCAGAATAACTAACTGCACGGAAGGAACTCTGTCCATTATCAACTACATATCAAGATACTGAGATTCATAAGCACTATTGACTATTGCAAACATCGGTATATTACTTAAGATCAGCAGCGGTTGAATGTGTATGGTGTGTATGGTCGATTGGGTGGCCACCCCTGTTTAATGTTCATTTTTGACTAGTCATATTTCATATTAGGTGGTTTAGATGTAGTGTTTTTTTCATATAATATTATCATTAAATTGTTTTCTTTAATTTCTATCCTTGCGGTTTACTATTATTTAGTACATATAATTACCTGAGCCTCATTGAAGTATACTGTCAGTAGGGGACTCTGATTCCCCACATCCCTTCCCCTTTTTTCTATATATGCTTCCATTATTCAGAGGCTCTATAAGTGTGATAAGCCTTTATAGTCGGGTGGTCTAATCAATATCCGATTATTGACCAATTACATTTTTATACTCCATTAGGCACCACTATCAATTATATTTTGGATGAGCTTTCTATATACCCATTTTTGTGCTTTTTTGATCCTAGGTGCTCAATGAGATAATACTTCTCTTCCCGGGTATAGCCCTTCAAAACCGCCACACCCACACCATAACCCCTATTTTTAATTACACACCGTGTGGGGTATTTAACCAGAGGAACACATACAGACCTATCCACTTCATTGATGACTTAAGTATTTGTTTTCTATTGCTTAATTTTGACAGTATCATTATGTGTTGCTACTAGTAACAGTCATCCGGGGAATCCCATTATGGCCTATCTTTTGGATGATGACATTGAACGTGAAATTAGTTCAGCTTTTCTATGTGATCAACAGACTTCTGCAGACAATGATGACACGTTACGAACTCTGTTCAAAAATTGCAAGAAACTCACTGTGAAATATCTCAATCGCAAATGGGATATTTCTTCCCTAAAATCACATATTGAACACAGAATTATACCTAGGGGATTAAGGGAACGTATCATTCCAGCTGGTCATCTCCATACCCCTAGATTTCTAGAACAATGGAAAAAGAGCTGTATAGTCCGGGGTCTTGAAACTTTGCAAATGATTATAGATGAAGAATTGTTACAGCTGGACGAGATTAAGTCAGAAATTGACAATAGTGTTAGATTACTGGAACCCTTCAAAAACGATCCAGCTTTTGAGACTAATAATGATTTACTAAAAAAAGAGATAGAGAGATTACAAAGGACTCTTAAAACCACCAAACAGGAACGCTTCAGACAGAATCTCCTTGACTGGGAAAAAGGGGATATTTTTGACCCCACTATTCAAAGAGGCAGGAGTAAATCCCGGAGAGGGCGTAACTCCAAATCCAGAGGAAGAAATCCCTCCACTAATGTTTCCTCTGACAGTGAACATGATTCATCTGAAGCTATCCTACCTAAATCTGTTATTTTTTTAGACCCAAAAGGGGACGAGGGAGAAGGTCCCGCCCCCAGGAAACCTATACAAAACAAATCATCACAAAGGGAAACACAAAACACCAGACAGGGAAATCGACACAACGCGGAACACCACAAAAGGGACCTAAGATCAAGATCACACAAGAAATAATTGATACTGACATATCAGCAGTTGATCGGGAAGAATCTACCCCAATTACTGATATGAAAATAGTAAACCTTACAGATTTCCCATTAAACAAATATCATCTCTCACTTCTAAAAAGAGGACTGTCTTTTTCTCCCAAGTCCTCAATGAACGAGTTTGAGGTGTTTAAAGACATTAGCTTGTTCTTGAGGAAACTTGTATTTAAATGCTGGCATATTCAACGAGATAGTGAGCAATCAATGACCGATGTAGATATGACTGAACAGGAAGCGTTGAGGAATTTGGTTTCCCCTCTGGAGGAAAATGAGGATGCGGATATCGACTCACCAAATGAAAATGAGTCTGACTGTACGCGTCAATCTAAACTCCCCATTAAATCAGTTAAAATGCCACCACTGGCGAAACATCGCTGGATTTCACTATTCTTGGATCAAGTCCAAAAAGACCTATCTAAGGTGAATTGGCAATGGAGAGGTCTAGACAACCTCTCCAAGTATGAACATAAAGCACTTAGACAATTAGAGAAAGCTGATGATATAATAATCAAGAGCAGTGACAAAGGTGGTAACACTGTCCTCCTCACACAGACAATGTATGAAGGGGAAATTGAACGATTGCTGAGTGACAAAGACACCTACCTGAAACTTGAACAGAATCCCTTTCCTAGGATAGTGCAGGAATTAAATTTCAAGTTGAGTTTTGCCTATGAGGAGAAACTCATTACCAAGAAAGAATTTGAGTATTTAAGGGTGATAGAGTTTAATACACCAACATTTTACATTATCCCCAAACTCCATAAATCCATCACTAATCCTCCCGGTAGACCGATCGTATCTGCCATTAAGGGACCTCTGGAAAGGGTAGGTAAACTAGTCGATGCTCTCATCAAAGATCTTGTTATAGGACTCCCGTCGTTTATACAGGATACAAGAGATGTACTTCAACATCTCGAAGGAACCAAATATCCCGCGGGAGCTCTTTTAGTGGGGATTGATGTCGAATCGCTGTATACATCGATCCCCCATGAGTGGGGACTTAAAGCAACCGACTATTTTTTGCACCAGAAGTTCCCTATGCTAGCTGCACAAAATGAGTTCCTAGTTGATACATTGAACTTCATGTTGACAAATAATTGCTTTCAGTTTCTTAACAGAAACTATAGGCAAATAAGAGGAACTTCTATGGGTGCACCCTGGGCACCAGCCTACGCATGTTTACATCTTGGCCTATGGGAAGAACAACTAGTTTATACATCTCCCCTTTACCTGGCACACAGCCGATTATGGCTAAGATTTATTGATGATGTAATCATGCTGTGGGCAGGGTCCCCAGATGAACTCACCCAATTTATTGTTGAGCTCAATTGTAACAACAGGAACATTAAGCTTACCTACAGTTGGCACCAACAAACACTTTCCTTCCTGGATCTATCTATATGGGTAATTGACGATAAACTAGCTACCAAGACATTCAGGAAGGATACAGCAGCAAACAATCTTTTGTTCGCTGGTAGCGATCACCCCCGATCCCTAATACAAGGAATCCCTGTGGGACAGTTCTTACGCAGTAAACGTAACTGCTCTAGAGAAGCCGACTTCAAAATTGAGGCGGAACAACTATACAGTAGATTCAGAGACAGGGGCTATTCCCATGGTTGTCTGAGGAAGGCCAAAAAAAGAGCCTTCAAAACGGAAAGGAATACTCTGTTGACTAAAAAGAAAAGGGAAAAACAAACCAAAACACACGCTCCCATCCGCATCATTACTAAATACGGATCCCAGTGGGAACAAGTTAGGAGTATTTTAAGTCAACATTGGCATATTCTATCCAATGCCCCCATCCTGAGGGACTTTGTAGGGGAACGACCTATGCTTACTGCGAGGAGATCTCGCAATCTAAAGGACAGTCTTGTCCATTCGGAATATGTTAGACCCACCAGAACGAACTGGTTGACCACTTTACCTCCATTGAAAGGCATGTATGCCTGTGGCAGATGCTTCATGTGCAAACACGTAGATCGCACTGACACATTCACCAATTCAAATGGTACCAAAAGTTTTAAGATTACTAATTTCATTAACTGTCTTACTACCCGGGTCATCTACATGCTGACCTGCCCGTGCGGGAAGATCTATGTGGGGAAGACGAAAAGGCAGCTTAAAATTTGAATTGGGGAACATATTCAAACAATCCTTAAAAAAGACGATGAACGACCCCTATCCCTTCACTTTTTAAAACATCATGAGGGTAAACCTGATGGACTAGTAGTAAAAGGGATTTATCGCCTAAACCTTCCACTTTGACGGGGAGATTTTGACAGAATTTTGTACAGGAAAGAAAAAATGTGGATATACAATTTAGATAGTATGCAGCCGTTGGGACTGAATAATGAATGCAATCTATCTGTTTTTCTTGATACTTGATCTAAATATGCGATTGGAATTATATGCTACCATCGCAGGGGGCCATTGATAGTAAACATGACCCCCTCTTGTCAATGAAAAAACGTAATAGATGCAATCTATACTATTTATTTAGGTCGGTCTGCTACAACCATTGTTCCACAACATACCTATTTTATGAAGAATCTGCATTCAGGATGGACTGTAATTACAGCTCATAATTTTGTTTCTATGAATGTAGTCGATTGTAATCCTGAGAACTACTATTCGGGCATGGTGCTCAATTATGCACACTTAGCCCGTCAGGATTTGATTGCAAGGTTGAGAATTCAGATGAACGGATTAACAGCACCACACATAGATGTGGATGCGTTTTCACGCTATCCACGGTGCACCTGGAGAAACCTTGCAATACTAGCAATTGTCTAATTTAATTTATTGTATTTTTCTTATTTTTACTAATTCCAAACCCCCCCCCCCTTTTTTCATGTGATACAGTCCACTTTCCTGTTTGGGTTCCAGGGCACCGCTCTACTTCTGGCTCTGCATAGTTAGGTAACGATCAAAATTGCAGCCAGACCTGTGTATTGTTGTGTATAGTTGCTATGTCTTTTCTTCTTCCATTAATGAATACATGTATTGTCATTTTTCATCTACATAAATTAGGGGTGAATTCCCGATACTTGTGTCTGTGTTCCCGGAAATATATTACATCCCCTTCCCCCCCCCCTCTTCCTCCCTCTTCCTATTCCCCCTTTCCCCCCCCCCCCTCCACACGGTAGACTTTTAATACTTTTTCTATAATCTGTACCAAAAGAATTGCATTAACAAGCGCGAATGGTGGTATGACTGATCCAAATACACAGTAGTTGTGATAATGAAAAACACCTGTGAGGTAAACTATTTCTGGACAGGCACCAGGCTCATGCGCATGCTCCGAAGAAACCTTACTGAAGGTGAAACATGTAAGCAGTTAGGCAATTTTGCAGCTACACTCTTTGTAGCGTTTAAACAGGGGGACCTGACCCACCAGACTAACCGCCTAAATCACCCGTTATGATCATTGATTATGCCGCCTTGACTTGGGACTAGCTCTGCGGCGTGCACATACCGAAGTCTCACTATTATGGACAGACTTTTAATCCAAGTGCATTTGTTCGAATGATTTCTTCCGGATCCAATGAGTGGAAACTAACAGATCATCGGTGATATCAGCTGAAACATTGAACATTTGTTGCCGACTGAACACACAACGAAGTGGTGAGTGAATGTTTCCTTTACATGGATCTGTCTACTGATCAGCTGGCTGTTCACACTGGATGGTGGAAAACTCCACAAAGACATTCTGTTTGAGGTATCACTGTTGACTATACCACTAATCACTGTCCACAATATCGTTTCATGTGTAAAAGAAGTTTACATCCAGGCGCTTGACACCCTCACCACGCTAAACAGTGTGTAAGACTGTCGGCTTGTTCATGGTCATTCAGCAAATTCACCCATTAACATTTTCCATCAGAATAACTAACTGCACGGAAGGAACTCTGTCCATTATCAACTACATATCAAGATACTGAGATTCATAAGCACTATTGACTATTGCAAACATCGGTATATTACTTAAGATCAGCAGCGGTTGAATGTGTATGGTGTGTATGGTCGATTGGGTGGCCACCCCTGTTTAATGTTCATTTTTGACTAGTCATATTTTATATTAGGTGGTTTAGATGTGGTGTTTTTTTCATATAATATTATCATTAAATTGTTTTCTTTAATTTCTATCCTTTGCGGTTTACTTTTATTTAGTACATATAATTACCTGAGCCTCATTGAAGAATACTGTCAGTAGGGGACTCTGATTCCCCACATCCCTTCCTCTTTTTTCTATATTTTGTAACCTCCCAGTCTCTGGGATTGCGTTGCACAGACCTTTCTGCAAGGCCTCCCGAAGATGTTTCATCCTCTGCTCCATCTGCGACGGCAAGATAAGGTCTGCAACCTTACCCTTGTAATGTGGATCAAGGAGGGTTGCCAGACAGTAATGATCCCTCACTTTGATCACACGAATATGAGGATCCTTCCGCAGGCTTTGCAGGATCAGGGAGGCCATGCAGCGTAGGTTTGCTGAGTCATTCGGTCCGGAGTCTTCTGGGTCACTCAGGACGACATGATCAGCAGCCACCTCCTCCCAGCCATGTACAAGTCCATGGGTTTCTTGGGACTGTCATTGATCCCTTGAAGACTGCTACTGATGCTGAGTGCTAGGCTCCACCTTCATGCTGACACAATCCTCCTCCTCCTCCTCCTCCTCATCCTCTTCCTGTGTGATAGGCAGGCCAGCAGGAACACTGTCTGGATAAAGGGGGCCTTGAGAGGTAAGGAAGTCCTCCTCTTCCTCCCTCTGTTCTGCCTCAAGTGCCCTCTCCATTATTCCACGCAGCATGTGCTCCAACAGGTGGACAAGAGGGACAGTGTCACTGATGCATGCACTGTCACTGCTCACCATCCTCATGGCCTCCTCAAATGGTGGCAGGACAGTGCATGCATCCCTGATCATGACCCACTGGCGTGGCAAAAAAAAAAAGCTCCCCTGACCCTGTCCTGGTGTCATATTGGCACAGATACTCATTGAAGGCCCTCTGCTGCGTGTGCAGCCGCTGCAGCATGGCCAACGTTGAGTTCCACCTGGTGGGCTTGTCACAGATTAGGCGGTTCTTGGGCAGGTTGTATTCCTTTTGGAGGTCAGCCAGCTAAGCACTGGCATTATATGACCGGCGGAAATGCACACAGAGTTTCCTGGCCTGCCTCAGGACATCCTGTAAGCCCGGGTACCTGCCCAAGAACAGCTGCACCACCAAGTTAAGGATGTGAGCCAAACAGTGAACATGGGCCAGTTGTCCCTGTCAGAGGGTGGAGAGGGGGTTGGTGCCATTGTCGCAAACCACCATTCCTGGCTTAAGCTGGCGTGGCGTCAACCACCTCTGAGCCTGCCCCTGCAGAGCTGACAGAATCTCTGCCCCGGTGTGGCTCCTGTCCCCCAAGCACACCAGCTCAAGCACCGCATGGCATCTTTTTGCCTGCGTACTTGCGTAGCTCCTTGAACGCCTACGGAGCACTACTGGTTCCGAGGACAAAGCACAGGAAGAGCCATGGAGGAAGAAGAAGAGGAGGGGGTGAAGGAGAGAGGTGTGTCAGAATCACCAGTAGTAGCATTTTGGATGCGTGGTGGCAAAAAAACCTCCAACACTACTGCACCTTGTCCTGCATCCTTCCCAGCTGCCAGCAGAGTCACCCAATGCGCCGTGAAAGATAGGCAACGTCCCTGTCCATGCCTGCTGGAACATGAGTCAGCGGTAATATGCACCTTACCTCTGACCGCCCTGTCCAGTGAGGCCAAGACATTGCCTTCCACATGCTGGTAGAGAGCCGTGAGGAAAAGTGGCGTTTGGGTACCTGCCACTGAGGAACCACACATTCCACAAACTCACGGAAGGGGGCAGAGGCTACCAACTGAAAAGGCAGCAGTTAAAGTGCTAGCAATTTAGCCAAGCTAGCATTCAACCGCTGGGCATGTGGATGGCTGGGAGCGAACTTCTTTCGGCGTTGCAGCAGCTGGGGCAGGGAAATTTGCCTGGTACAATCTGACGTCGGTGTACGGATAGCAGATTGCCCGCAAGTACTTGGCTGTGACACACCTAATTCTACACCTTCATTCCTCTCAGTGTAGGTTTCAGAGAGGACTGAAGGTATAGTGGAGTTGGAGATCCCAGCTGATGAGGAGCAAGGAGAGGTCCGCTTTGTTCTTTGGTGTGGGTCTTTTAGGTGTGCTTGCCAACGAACTGCATGGCAGGTCTACATAGGTCTGATCAAGCATGTGGTGCCCAAGCGGGTGATGTTTTGGCCACACGAGATACGCCTGAGACATATGTTGCAAATAGCAGCGCTGCGATCTGTTGCACTCATCTCAAAAAGGCCCACACCAAATAACTTTTTGAATAACGCACAGAGACAGCAGCGGCCTGCACATGCGGAGCTCTGCCCTTAAGCTGGCCCCTGGAGGGCATCCTGCCTCATTGGAGATGTGCCTCCTCCTCCTCTCTCCTGTCAGGCACCCACGTAGAGTCCGTGACCTCATCATCCCCTCCCTCCTCATCACTGTAGCAAACCTGGCAGTATGCTGCAGCTGGGGGAACATGACTGCCAGATTGCTGTCCTTCTTGGGCACACCCTCTCTCTGGGCTCACGTTACCACCTTCCTCTAGCTGGGTACCATCATCGGAGCCTTAAAAATGCTGTGCATCCTCCTGCAGCATGTACCCAACACTATGGTCAAACAGTTAGGGGGACTAAAGTTAGGGGGACCTCAGGAGGACATGGTGGGGCTAAGGAAAGAGTGACTGATGCCATTGAGCCAAGGGAAGAGGCCGCTTTGACAGCTGCTTTGCCAGACAAAGTACCCTGAGCCTGGGTGAGAGAGGATGAGGAGGATTTGAACGGCTTGGTCATCCACTCTACCAAGTCTTCGGCATGTTGCGGCTCAACACGGCCAGCTGCCACAAAAAAAAAAAAGGACAAGCGTGTCCCACGGCCACGTGCTGATGAGGATGCACTGTGTCCACGACCAGCACTGTTGCCTCTAGACACAGAGCCTGCTTGCCCTCTTTTATTGTCTCGTGACTGTCTGCCTCTCCTTGTTGAACTTCCAGACATACTAATGGCCTGCAGGGAGATGTAGCTGCACAAAGCTGGGATGTATATATATATATATATATATATATATATATATATATACACACACACACATACACACTGATTACACTGCAGCTAGCAGAATCAACTGCCTGCCTGTAGTATTATTAGTAAGAGAACACCAAAAATTGTATTCGGGTAGCTTTAGGTGCACACTGTGCAAAGGACACAGTACACTAAATGAAAATATTGCAGCTCCCTGCCTGTATTAGTATGAGAACACCAGCAATTGTATTCAGGTAGTTTTAGGTGCACACTGTGCAAAGGACACAGTACACTACATGAAAATATTGCAGCTCCCTGCCTGTATTAGTATGAGAACACCAGCAATTGTGTTCAGGTAGCTTTAGGTGCACACTGTGCAAAGGACACAGTACACTAAATGAAAATACTGCAGCTAACACAATCACCTGCCTGCCTGTCAGTATATTATGAATAACAGGAACAGATCTATCTAAACTGAATATATATATATATATATATTGTGAGGGGGTTAGCTCGGCAGCGTGTGTGTGTGTGTGGCCCCCTGGAAGTGTTCACCACACAAAATTAGGCACAGCAGACAGTGGTAGGAGAAAAACAAAAGGGTGGGGTTTTATTTGAACTATATACACAGACAAAGAAAAATAACACAAAACAAAAGAAACAGGAAAAGAAATCCTGGTCAACTTGACCGCTCACTACACATGTTGGTGTCCCTAACTAACAACTGGGTACAGCCTTGTGCTGCCCCAGTCCCTAGCTCCCTGCTTTTAGAAGGTCTTAGCAATAGCCACACAGGCTTTGGCTCACCACACAGAAAACACACTCCCCAGTCTCTACACACAGATCTGGTTCCAGGTTGGAGCATCTCCCTTAGCATGCTGGGAGTTCTTGTAGAGGCCTTAATGAGCCCACTTACTTCAGCTGGGCTCATTAGCTCTTCCCCTGCAAGACTCCCAGCACTCCCCCTAGTGGTATAAATTGGCATAAAGCCTGAATCTAGGACATATATATCTTCCATCCTGGATGCAACCTGGTGATTTTACCTGCCTGCTGTCACAATATATATATATATATATATATATATATATATATATATATATATATATATATTGTGAAGGACTAGCATCAAAAGGTAGAGCTTGAAGGACACCGCCACTCGCTGGGTCTTCTTTTTTAGGGCTTTATTTGCTAATTTTTATTAAAAGAAGTTCAAACAAAATCAAAGGTTTCCCTCGCAGGAGTTTCAACACTCCTTTTCATCAATAACAAGACATTCAGCCTCCTGGCTTATACATACAGCAGTGTTGCTCAGGCCTTCCACTTCAGGCTCTTGTCTGTCTACTACAGACTATTCCATTGGCAACACCATCCATTTAGATAGCAGCCCCTCGCTGCACTGAGCCTCAGACTTGGGTCCACTGCTCTGGCCCTCAGACCTGGGTCTCTGGCTTCCAGTGTGCAGACAACCACTCTCTGGCTTCTCCAGTGCACACCTGCACTCGTCGGGAGGGTGGAGCTCAGAATGCTGGCCCTGACTCTACTATCAGGCCCACACACACCTGAACAATCAGTGTGCCGGTGAGTCTCAAAACCCTGATCCAGGACTGGGGATTTCATCCCACCCGGATCTCTAAGAAATCCCCAGGCTCCAGGTCCCAAAGTGGACTTTAGTAAATCATGAGGAAACTGAAAAGCCAGTTTCCTCCAAAACAAGCAAATACCCTGGAGCCCCTCAATCTGCCTGGTTGAGAATCCTGTATTCATCCACTGGTGGGGTACCACACTATCACAATATATATATATATATATATATATATATATATATATAGATACACACACACACACACACACTTGCAATAAAAAGTATGTGAACCCTTTGGAATGATATGGATTTCTGCACAAATTGGTCATAAAATGTGATCTGATCTTCATCTAAGTCACAACAATTGACAAATTGACAATCACAGTCTGCTTAAACTAATAACACACAAATAATTAAATGTTACCATGTTTTTATTGAACACACCATGTAAACATTCACAGTGCAGGTGGAAAAAGTTTGTGAACCCCTAGACTAATGAGATCTCCAAGAGATAATTGGAGTGAGGTGTCAGCCAACTGGAGTCCAATCAATGAGATGAGATTGGAGGTGTTGGTTACAGCTGCCCTGCCCTCTAAAAAACACACACCAGTTCAGGGTTTGCTTTTCACAAGAAGCAATGCCTGATGTGAATGATGTCTCGCACAAAAGAGCTCTCAGAAGACCTACGATTAAGAATTGTTGACTTGCATAAAGCCGGAAAGGGTTATAAAAGTATCTCCAAAAGCCTTGCTGTTCATCGGTCCACGTTAAGACAAATTGTCTATAAATTGAGAAAGTTCAGCATTGCTGCTACTCTCCCTAGGAGTGGGAGTCCTGTAAAGATGACTGCAAGAGCACAGCACAGACTGCTCAATGAGGTGAAGAAGAATCCTAGAGTGTCAGCTAAAGACTTACAAAAGTCTCTGGCATATGCTAACATCCCTGTTAGCGAATCTACGATACGTAAAACACTAAACAAAAATGGATTTCATGGGAGGATACCACAGAGGAAGCCACTGCTGTCCAAAAAAAACATTGCTACACGTTTACAGTTTGCACAAGAGCACCTGGATGTTCAACAGCAGTACTGGCAAAATATTCTGTGGACAGATGATACCAAAGTTGAGTTGTTTGGAAGAAACACACAACACTATATGTGGAGAAAAAGAGGCACAGCACACCAACATCAAAACCTCATCCCAACTGTGAAGTATGGTGGTGGGGGCATCATGGTTTGGGGCTGCTTTTCTGCATCAGGGCCTGGACGGATTGCTATCATCGAAGGAAAAATGAATTCCCAAGTTTATCAAGACATTTTGCAGGAGAACTTAAGGCCATCTGTCCACCAGCTGAAGCTCAACAGAAGATGGGTGTTGCAACAGGACAACAACCCAAAGCATAAAAGTAAATCAACAAAAGAATGGCTTAAACAGAAGAAAATACGCCTTCTGGAGTGGCCCAGTCAGAGTCTTGACCTCAACCCGATTGAGATGCTGTTGTATGACCTCAAGAAAGCGATTCACACCAGACATCCCAAGAATATTGCTGAACTGAAACAGTTCTGTAAAGAGGAATGGTCAAGAATTTCTCCTGACCGCTGTGCACGTCTGATCTGCAACTACAGGAAACGTTTGGTTGAAGTTGCAATGTGATATTGATGCGCTGTAAATCAACCCTAAGTGAACCAATCATACCATATACATTAAATTAATAATGTGACCAAGATACAAAATACACAAATAACCAAATGTGCAAAACAGTGCTAAAATGAATATGCACTCAGTGCTAAATAGTGTGATGAATAAGTATTATGCAGAGACCCTAATGAGGATCACTCATAATAAGCAGACAAACAAATACACTTAAAAAAACCTGCTGCTTTTCATACGTTTGGTTGAAGTTATTGCTGCCAAAAGGAGGTTCAACCAGTTATTAAATCCAAGGGTTCACATACTTTTTCAACCTGCACTGTGAATGTTTACATGGTGTGTTCAATAAAAACATGGTAACATTTAATTATTTGTGTGTTATTAGTTTAAACAGACTGTGATTGTCTATTGTTGTGACTTAGATGAAGGTCAGATCACATTGTATGACCAATTTGTGCAGAAACCCATATCATTCCAAAAAGGTTCACATACTTTTTATTGCAACTGTATATACACACACACACACACACACACACAACACATAGGATGCATATATATCCTCTACACACTAACTGCAGCTAACGGACTCACCTGCCTGCTCTATCTAACTCAAATGAGATGACACTATCTCTCTCTCTCTCTCTCTCTCTGTCTGTCTTTCTTTAACCGCCGCCGCAACACACTACACAAGGCCGCCACGCAGGCGGCCTTATATAGTGTGGGGCGTTTACTAAACCCCCTGAGACATAATTGGCCAAAGCCACCCTGGCTTTGGCCAACTATGGCTCTCCGTTCTTACCGCGCTGTGATTGGCCAAAGCATGCGGGTCATAGTGCATGCTTGGCCAATCATCAGCCAGCAATGCACTGCGATGCCGCAGTGAATTATGGGCCGTGACGCGCCACTCGAATTTGGTGCGAACGGCCCATAATGTTCGACATTCGACGAACGGTCGAACAGCCGATGTTTGAGTTGAACATGAGTTTGATTCAAACTCAAAGCTCATCCCTAATCCACACCAGGAGCCTCATATCAACTGTTTCCTCAATACAATATCACTCCTACAGTTAATACCATCTACCCTAACCAAGAAAATCAAATTTTCTGTGTCACGATCAGGCGTCAGGCTTGAAGACCAGTTGCTATAGCAGTTGCAGGACAGGTATACAGGCAGTCACTTCTGGCAGATGACACAGGCTCACCTGAGGTGCGGAGTCTAAGTACTAGCTGGTTTTCCCCAGAGCTCCTGATGGTGGAGTTGGATTTAGCTGCAAGCTAGTACCTGATCACGGTCCTCAAGTTTTCCCCACCAGGGTGTGACCAAGCTGGGGTCCAATAGCGGATAAACAGACAAGGATGAAACAGCAGCGTGGTCAGAAAACAAGCCAAGGGATCAATCACGAGTGGCTGCAGGTTGGGATCAAGCAGTAGAATGGTCAAAGAACAGGCCGAGGGTCAAACACGGGTGGTTGCAGATTGGGATCAGGCAGTAGAGAAGTCCAGGAACAAGCCAAGGGTCAATCACGAGTGGTTGTAGGTACAGATGGCAGCAGGAAAGACAGCAGCAAGGCACTGGCAGGGAAGGCACAATAACCTGGCAAAGAGGAAGTGCTGAGACAAGGCTTTTATAGGAAGTTCATGGGAGGAGCAAGGAGTTCAAGGTTCAACAGTAATCAAGACTCAAGACAGGGTTGTCCATTGGATCAGGTTTGTCCAGCAGATCAGGCAGGGAGCTGTCCAGTATCCCAGATAGCTCAGTGGGAAGAGTCAAACCCAGACACCGATGAGGTCCCAGGTTCAAGCCCAGGTCCTGATATGCTGTTTCCTTTATTACAGCTATTATAACTTTCAGGCCAATATTTAGAGCACCTTCTCCCCTCCCTCTATTTCCTATAGTATTTTGTGGGCTTGAGTCTTCCAGGGACCTCTGCGGGGATGCCCATGCCATATTACTTATTACTTTATTAAATTAAATTAACGTTCTAAAGGACATATTAGTTGTGGCATGGACATCCACGCATAGATTCCAGGCATCCGGACAATTGTTTATTTGTTTAATTGTAGTGTTGTGTGTCTGTTGTCTTGTGTTGTGTGTTGTCATATCCGGAAACTATTTGACACAATAGTCTTTGGATATATGTCAAGTTAGTAGTGTCAATACCGCCATCTCCCATTGGGGAGTATAATGAATTTTTCCCTACATTGTATGCTGTGTCGCTCATTTGGTCTTCTGGTTCCTTATTGCCTGGATAATGAAAACCCCGTTTTTGATGTATATGAGTTTACAAAAGGGCCTGGTAGGGTGTACTGAGTGCACAAGGGTGCATAGTGAGTTGTCTCTTCTTACACTGTAGTGTTTGTGACATATCTAGACTGCACAATTCTGTATGCAGTTTAGTATGTAACATGCAGCTCCTTCCAACTTACTGGGTTAAGAAAGAGTAGCACCTTTTAATACAGATTATTTAATGTAACAAAATAATTGGTTAAACTTGCAACTGATTTTTTACTACCACTTTTCCATTAAACTGTCTTTTCAAAATACATCAGACCCAAAAGAGGGACAACCAAGTAGGAAAAAAGAACAGAAAGATTTGGTTTCCATAGGGTTGGTTTCCATCCATGGGGACCTATGCATGATATACTCCACACTGCTGTACTCCGAACTCTGTGCTCTGTGAACTAATCTTTACTCTGTATACTAGCTATACTTTTATACTGCAGACTTTTGCCATAGTATTAGACAGAAGTTATTTATACTATTGGCTTTTCTAAACTACATCTTGTTCAATATTCAGTTACGCATATAACTTAACCACTTAACGACCGCCCACTGTAAATATACGTTGGCAGAATGGCACCGACAGGCAGAATCACGTACATATACGTGATTGCCTTTGTATAGTTGGGGGGTCCGATCGGACCCCCCTTCTTTACAGTGGGTGGTCGTTTTACCTTCGGGAGCGATCCGGCATGAGGGGACGGCCGTTCGATTCCGGCCACCCCCTCTCGATCGCTCCCGGCGAATAAGAGAGCTTCCCCTGCCTGCCAGGAAGGAGGAAGTGATGTCATCTCTCCTGCGGCGCTCACATATACCGAGCGCCGTACAGGAGAAGATGCAGGTTAGTACACAAAACAGCACACTGACACCAGGACACATAGGCACATAAATCGCCCCCCCAGGCCCCCCAGACACCCCCAGATCACCCCCCAGCCCCCCCCCCAGCCCCCAGTCACAGTGTCACTGATTGCAGTGACCATTTATTTAGTGATCACTGCAATCAGTGACATTTGTGACTGTAAAAGTGTCACTACATTTAGTTTTAGGTCCAGTGTAGCCCCCTAACCCCCCTAATAAAGGTTTAACCCCCTGATCACCCCCCAGATAACCCTTTCACCCCCTAGCACCGCTGTCACTAAGCAATCATTTTTCTGATCGCTGTCTTAGCGTCGGTGATGCTGATCGGTAGCCAGTAATTTTTTTTAGGTTCGCCGCAGGTTTTTATAGCGTCGGGTACCCCCATATATTACCTAATGAAGGTTTAACCCCCTTGATCGCCCCCCCAGGTAACCCTTTCACCCCCTATCACCACTGTCACTAAGCGATAATTTTTCTGATCGATGTCTTAGCGTCGGCGATGCTGATCGGTAGGCAGTAATTTTTTTTAGGTTCGCCGCAGGTTTTTATAGCGTCAGGTACCCCCATATATTACCTAATAAAGGTTTAACCCCTTGATCACCCCCCAGGTAACCCTTTCACCCCCTAGCACCGCCGTCGCTATGCGATCATTTTTCTGATCGATGTCTTAGCGTCGGTGATGCTGATCGGTAGCCAGTATTTTTTTTTAGGTTCGCCGCAGGTTTTTATAGCGTCGGGTACCCCCATATATTACCTAATAAAGGTTTAACCCCTTGATCGCCCCCCCAGGTAACCCTTTCACCCCCTATCACCACTGTCACTAAGCGATAATTTTTCTGATCGATGTCTTAGCGTCGGCGATGCTGATCGGTAGCCAGTAATTTTTTTTAGGTTCGCCGCAGGTTTTTATAGCGTCGGGTACCCCCATATATTACCTAATAAAGGTGTAACCCCCTTGATCACCCCCCAGGTAACCCTTTCACCCCCTAGCACCGCCGTCACTATGCAATCATTTTTCTGATCGATGTCTTAGCGTCGGTGATGCTGATCGGTAGCCAGTAATTTTTTTTAGGTTCGCCGCAGGTTTTTATAGCGTCAGGTACCCCCATATATTATCTAATAAAGGTTTAACCCCCTGATCGCCCCCCAGGTAACCCTTTCACCCCCTATCACCACTGTCGCTAAGCAATCGTTTTTATGATCATTGTCTTAGTGTCGGTGATGCCGATAGGTAGCCAGTAATTTTTTTTTAGGTTCGCCGTCAGGTTTTTATATAGCGTCAGGTACCCCCATATATTACCTAATAAAGGTTTTAACCCCCTAATTGCCCCTAGTTAACCCTTTCACCAGTGATCATCATATAAGTGTTACGGGTGACGCTGGTTAGTTAGTTTGCTTTTTATAGTGTCAGGGCACCCGCCGTATATAACCCAATAAAGGTTTAACCCCCTGATCGCCCGGCGGGTGATATCAGTTAGGTTTTAGCGTCAGAGAGGGTCTGCGTCACACCCCAGGCAGCGTCAGGTTAGTGCCAGTAGCGCTAACACCCACACGTGAAGCATACACCCGCCTTAGTGGTATAGTATCTGATCAGCTCAATATCTGATCTGATCAGATCTATACTAGCGTCCCCAGCAGTTTAGGGTTCCCAAAAACGCAGTGTTAGCTGGATCAGCCCAGATACCTGCTGGCACCTGCGTTTTGCCCCTCGGTCCAGCCCAGGGCACCGAAGTGCAGTATCGATCGATCACTGTCACTTGCAAAACACAACACACATAACTGCAGCGTTCGCAGAGACAGGCCTGATCCCTGCGACTCCAGTGCTGTAGGAGGTGATTTCACCACCACAGTTAAAAAAAAAAAGCATATATGCCGAAGCATTGGGGCAGCAGGGGCGGAGGAGCGATTTTGCTCCTAATGCCGCGTATATACGGTCGAAATTCCGACGGAGGCTTGCCCGTGGAAAAGTCTGACCATGTGTACGCGGCATAACTTTTGCGAGAAGATGCCCCCATGCTTCGGCATATATAAATGGTGCATGTATGCCCATCATTAGAAGTGGGTGGATGAAGGGCGGTATTCTAATGGTGGGCATACCCACCGATCAATCTTTTGTTTTCATTCAGCCAACAGGCTGCATGAAAAAAAAGATTACAATACATGTCCAACAAGGACCAGCAACGTACTGGTATGTTGCTGGACTTTGAATGTTTATACCAGAATGATGCCTGTGGGTTTAGGTATCATCTTGGTATCATTCTTTTCAGCCAGCGGCCGGCTTTCATGTAAAAGCAATCCTAGTGGCTAATAAGCCTCTGGACTGCTTTTACAAGCAGTGGGAGGGAATGTCCCCCCCCGGATATAAAAAGCGCCATTGGGAAATTAGGAAAGCATTTTATCACACCGATCTTGGTGTGGTCAGATGCTTTGAGGGCAGAGGAAAGATCTAGGGTCCAATAGACCCCAGTTTTTTTCAAAAAAGAGTACCTGTCATTACCTATTGCTATCATAGGGGATATTTACATTCCCTGAGATAACAATAAAAGTGATAAAAATAAATAAATATGGAAGCAACAGTTTAAAAATAAAATAAAAAAGCAAAATTAATAATAAAAAAAAAAAAAAAAAAAAAAAAAAAAGCACCCCTGTCCTGCCCTGCTCTTGCCCAATGGCGAACGCAAGCGTCGGTCTGGCGTCATATGTAAACAGCAATTGCACCATACATGTGAGGTATCACCGCTAAGGTCAGATCGAGGGCAGTAATTTTAGCAGTAGACCTCCTCTGTAAATCTAACGGGGTAACCTGTAAATGCTTTTAAAGGCTTTTAAAAATGTATGTAGTTTGTCGCCAATGCGCGTTTGTGCAAAATTTTAAAGCATGACGTGTTTGGTATCTATGTACTTGGCCTAAGATCATCTTTTTTATTTCATCAAACATTTGGGCAATATAGTGTGTTTTAGTGCATTAAAATTAAAAAAAGTGTATTTTTTCCCAAAAAAATGCGTTTGAAAAATCGCTGCGCAAATACTGTGTAGAAAAAAAAATGCAACACCCACCATTTTATTCTGTAGGGCCTTTGCTTTAAAAATATATATAATGTTTGGGGGTTAAACATAATTTTCTTGCAAAAAAAAAAATGTTTTCATGTAAACAAAAAGTGTCAAAAAGGGCTTTGTCTTCAAGTGGTTAGAAGAGTGGATGTAAGCTTCCTAATGTTGTGTATAAAATGCCAGAACAGTTCAAAACCCCCCCAAATGACCCCATTTTGGAAAGTAGACACCCCAAGCTATATACTGAGAGGCATGTCGAGTCCATGGAATATTTTATATGTTGACACAAAATACAATTTTTATTTTTATTTTATTTTTTTGCACAAAGTTGTCACTAAATGATATATTGCTCAAACATGCCATGGGCATATGTGGAATTACACCCCAAAATACATTCTGTTGCTTCTCCTGAGTACGGGGATACCACATGTGTGAGACTTTTTGGGAGCCTAGCCGCGTACGGGACCCCAAAAACCAATCACCGCCTTCAGGCTTTCTAAGGGTGTCAATTTTTGATTTCACTTCTCACTGCCTATCACAGTTTCGGAGGCCATGGAATGCCCAGATGGCACAAAACCCCCCCCAAATGACCCCATTTTGGAAAGTAGACACCCCAAGTTATTTGCTGAGAGGTATTGTGAGTATTTTTCAGATCTCGCTTTTTGTCACAAAAGTTTTGAAAATTGAAAAAAAAAAAGAAAAAAAAAATGTTCTTTCTTCATTTTCAAAAACAAATGAGAGCTGTAAAATACTCACCATGCCTCTCAGCAAACAGCTTGGGGTGTCTACTTTCCAAAATGGGGTCATTTGGGGGGGTTTTGTGCTATTTTGGCATTTTATGGCCTTCAAAACTGTGATAGGTAGTGAGGAGTGAAATCAAAAATTTGCGCCCTTAGAAATCCTGGAGGCGGTGCTTGGTTTCCGGGGTCCCGTACGTGGCTAGGCTCCTAAAAAGTCCCACACATGTGGTATCCCCGTACTCAGGAGAAGCAGCAGAATGTATTTTGGGGTGCAATTCCACATATAACCATGGCATGTGTGAGCAATATATCATTTAGTGACAACTTTTTGTAATTTTTTTTTTTTTGTCATTATTCAATCACTTGGGACAAAAAAAAAATATTCAATGGGCTCAACAGGCCTCTCAGCAATTTCCTTGGGGTGTCTACTTTCTAAAATGGGGTCATTTGGGGGGGTTTTGTGCTATTTTGGCATTTTATGGCCTTCAAAACTG
Source organism: Rana muscosa (assembly GCA_029206835.1). Lineage (NCBI taxonomy): Eukaryota > Metazoa > Chordata > Amphibia > Anura > Ranidae > Rana > Rana muscosa. The sequence goes on from CM055118.1 coordinate 222,588,824, forward strand.
TGATAGGTAGTGAGGAGTGAAATCAAAAATTTGCGCCCTTAGAAATCCTGAAGGCGGTGCTTGGTTTCCGGGGTCCCGTACGTGGCTAGGCTCCTAAAAAGTCCCACACATGTGGTATCCCCGTACTCAGGAGAAGCAGCAGAATGTATTTTGGGGTGCAATTCCACATATAACCATGGCATGTGTGAGCAATATATCATTTAGTGACAACTTTTTGTAATTTGTTTTTTTTTTTTGTTATTATTCAATCACTTGGGACAAAAAAAAAATATTCAATGGGCTCAACATGCCTCTCAACAATTTCCTTGGGGTGTCTACTTTCTAAAATGGGGTCATTTGGGGGGGTTTTGTACTGCCCTGTCATTTTAGCACCTCAAGAAATGAGATAGGCAGTCATAAATTAAAAGCTGTGTAAATTCCAGAAAATGTACCCTAGTTTGTAAACGCTATAACTTTTGCGCAAACCGATAAATATACGCTTATTGACATTTTTTTTTACTAAAGACATGTGGCTGAATACATTTTGGCCTAAATGTATGACTAAAATTGAGTTTATTCGATTTTTCTTTTAACAAAAAGTAGAAAATATCATTTTTTTTCAACATTTTCGGTCTTTTTCCATTTATATCGCAAAAAATAAAAATCGCAGAGGCAATCAAATACCATTAAAAGAAAGCTCTATTTGTGGGAAGAAAAGGACGCAAATTTCGTTTGGGTACAACATTGCATGTCCGCACACTTTACAGTTAAAGCAGCGCAGTGCAAAATTCTGAATTTACCTCTGGTCCTTTAGCTACCAAATGGTCCGGGGCTTAAGTGGTTAAAGGCAGAAATGGTTGTAAAGGCAGAATTTTTTTTTTATCTTAATGTATTCTAATGCCGAGTACTGACGATCGGTCATTCGGACAACAAAATCGTGTATTTTTTTCCGACGGATGTTGGCTCAAACTTGTCTTGCATACACACGGTCACACAAATGTTGTCGGAAATTGCAAACGTCAAGAACGTGGTGACATACAACACATACGACGAGCCGAGAAAAATGAAGTTCAATAGCCAGTGCGGCTCTTCCGCTTGATTTTGAGCATGCATGGAATTTTGTGCGTCGGAATTGTGTACACACGCTCGGAATTTCCAACAAAAATTTTTGTTGTCGCAAAATTTGAGAACCAGCTCTCAAATTTTTGTTGTCGGAAATTCCGACAACAAATGTCCGATGGAGCCTGCACATGGTCGGAACAAGCTCCTATCGAACATTTGTTGTCGAAAATTCCAAGCGGGTGTATGCGGCATATGCATTAAGATAAAAAGCCTTCTACAGTATGTGCAGCTCCCCCCTCAGCCCCCCTAATACTTATTTGACCCCCATCTAGATCCAGTGATTTTGTAGGATTGTCTCGGCTGCCCGATACTCCCCTCCTCATTGGTTAAGACAGCAGCGCAGTGCCATTGGCTCCCACTGCTGTCAATCAAATTCAGTCAGCCAATGAGGAGAGAAGGGTGGCGATGCCAGCTGACGGCACCCTGTCTGAATAGATATACAGAGCTGTGGCTTAGCTCGGGTGCCCCCATAGCAAGCTTCTTGCTGTGAGGGCACTCAACAGGAGGGAGGGGCCAGGAGAGCCGAAGAGGGACCCAAGAAAAGGAGGAGGAGGCTCCTCTGTGCAAAACCACTGCACAGAGCAGGTAAGTATAACATGTTTATTATTTTTCACCAAAAAAAAAAGAAGGAGACATTACAATCACTTTAATAACCATGCATTGTTCTATGGATGAGAATGACCACTGTGAATGATATGCCAGTTTTCAGTGGGGCTGAGAACAAAATAAAATAAGTTCTCAAAAAATTTCCTTAAAGTGTAAATAAAACCATTCCTTCCAATATATATTTTTTAGGATGGTTTCATAAAATGGGTTTGGTAATGCAGACAAAACAGGGTAAAAAAACAAAACATACAAAAAAAAAACACTTTTAAAGCAACTATGGTAGCAATGTATACAAAATGCAAAAGCTTTTTTTATTTTTTTCTAGTTTTGGATAGAGTGGGAAAGGGTTAAAACCCCTGTCATGTTTTTACTATTTTACCAGACTCTTATGCCGCGTACACACGATCATTTTTCCCGTCGGGAAAAATGACATTTTTTCCTTTGGACGAGAAAAACGATCGTCTGTGGGCTTTTTGCCGTTTTTTCCGGCGGGAAAAACGGCATTAATCACGATGAGAAAAATTAGAACATGTTCTAATTTTTCTCGACGTTTTTCCTGACATTTCTTCCGCGGCAGTGTTTCCCATAGGGAAACACTGTCGCGGAGCCCATAGACGATCGTTTTTCTCGTCATTTTAAAAAATGACGAGAAAAATGACCGTGTGTGGGGAACAAGCTGTTCCCTCGTTTAAAATGTCATTATTCACAGCGGTTTTTAAACCACCGTGAATAATGATCTTGTGTACGCGGCATTATAGGCAAACTTACCCATAACTCCTGTCCTGCTGACAGTGGTTTCACCAGGCAGGAAGTGAGAAAAACCTTTTAATAGGGACTGTAACATTTCTAAACTCCACTGAAGAAAAAAAAAATATTGCTGTGTGTTTCTCTTTGTGGAGATTTTCCTCACTTCCTGCCTGGTAAAATGTTGTCAGCAGGACAGGAATTTAGGTTAAATCTGTCTACTTCATTCAAAACTAAGAAAAAAGGTTTGGCTGGACACATAAGAAAATTCCTAAAATATTTAAAGAATAACTGCATTTTCAATCAAAATTCAGATTTCCTTTTGCCCCCTTCAACCCCTGAACTAAACTACACACTCCATCCCCACCCAAGATGACCTAAATCAGAAGACCAGGGCCTGTAAGAATATTTAGTGCCTCGGGCCGAAGTTCCCCCCCCCAGTGGAACCTACACAGTAAAACATCATAGCTAATGATTATAGGGAGTTTCAATAAGGTCAGTGATGTCATTAATTGGACACAATGCAGATGGAATTAAAACATCACTAATAATGTACTTTCTCCACCACCCAGTAATTCATATCTAGCACTCACATGCATGAGATACCATCTCAAATAAAGCCAGAACTTTGAGGTCCCATCAACACTTAAAGTTTAACACTCTTTACAGAGCTGTAATTTTAAGGCACAAGACAATTTATGACCACTGTCAGCCTCCATATGGTTTCCCTATTAAAATTACATTTTCAAAATGGCATCCATGGATTCTTTCAAAACAGAGCAACACAAAGTGATTGTATAAGCAGAGCATGTCTTCCAGAGCACTGATTGTGGATCAACATTGTGTGTGGGTGATGCAAACACTTTTAATGCTATTTCCTTAAATCTTGGAACCGAGTCAAAAAATCCCATATGTGCAAATATCTCAGATTGTATGGCTATACATTTTTGTTAAATAAGAAGAAATGCATGAATGTGACATGCTAAAGATTAGTCAGAGTGGATTTTCATGTATACCTGCACATACAGTCCGAAAGGCATTACATTTGTGAAAATTAGTTCACATGTTGTTTCAGAATTGCTTGACTAAAATATTCATCAATTCCTCCAGGTTAAATAAGAGTATGGGCTGCAAGGGTTTATAAATGGCCACAGCAGACATTTTATTTACACACAATTAACAACCCAATTAATAACATAAATTGGATAAATGATTTTTGTAAAAGTTACCAAGGTGGGGTCTTTGTAAATCCATAAACACAACATTTATTTAGCGACAAAGAAAAATCAAGGATAAACTTGGACTTTAAATTGGTAATCACAAGTAGACGCAAAATGAAAAAGAGAGCACCCAATTGAATAAAAATCCAAATTTATTTTAACATCAAAGTAAAAACATATTAAAATCAGAAATAGAGTACATATAAGGTGATTCCATAAATAAATTATATTGTCCCACCTAGGTGGAACCTATGTGAACACAGAAAAACCTGTAGGTATACCTATAGATATGGTGGATTCTGTGGCTGGTGTATACAGAACATCTTACATATCAGGGCCCCACAGGAAATCAATGTTCCGAGAGAACACTACGCGTTTCGCTTACAGATTCCTCAGGGGATCCTATTGGTACCAGATTACAGTAAAGAAACATAGAATGCCCAACCCCATGCCACAAGGAGAGACAGAGGAACAGAGCACAGACAGCTCCAGACCGGCTGAAATACTGTTGAAGCCCTCTTTAGGTGATCCCTGGAATCTTATCTCTATAAGGAAGTTTATCTTGTCTCCACCAAACAACTGAACTTTTACTTTATCCATCAACTCATCCTCCCATAATTAAAGTGGTTCTAAATTCAGAGGGTTTTTTATCTTAAAAAACACATCACATGATATACCCTTGTGACTAACAGAGTCAAGGAAAGACTAGATAAGCTTAACACAAATAAATCACCAGGACCAGATGGCTTACACCCGAGAGTCCTCAAAGAACTCAGTCAGGCTATAGCTAGACTATTTTTCCTAATCTTTGCGAACAGCATACTAAGAGTATTGCACCAGCTGATTGGGGAAAAGTCAATGTGGTACCAATATTCAAAAAAAGCCATTGACATATTTCGGAGAACTACAGGCTGGTCAGTCTAACATCAATAGTAGGTAAATTATTTGAGGGGATGATAAGGGACTATATCCAAGAATTTGCTGATGAAAACAGTATCATTAGTAGTAATGAGTAGGGATGGGCCGAACGGACCCCTGTTTGGTTCGCACCAGAACTTTTCGAAAACTGCAAAAGTTCGGACCCGAATAACGAACCCCATTAAAGTCAATGGAACCCGAACGTCAAAAATCAAAAGTGCCCATTTTGAAGGCTTATATGCAAGTAATTGGGCATGCAATGGTTTTAGGGGTCCGGGTCCTGCCCTGGGGGACATGTATTAATAAAAAAAGTTTGTGAAAAACGTCATTTTTAAATGAGCAGTGATTTTTTGATTTTTTAAGTGAAAGTATAAAAATTAAAAATTCTTTCCAATATAGGGGGGGTCCCCTTAGTCTACCTGTGAAGTGGCAGAACTGTACAATGTCTAGAATCTGCTCCAGCAATAATTGCATATATAAAGCCAAAAGTAATGTAATTTTCCCTGCAAGCTGCCTTTATTTTGCTCAGCAACAGCTGGGAAGCCAGTGTGTATGATTAGGTCACAATGTAGTGCACTAGGAACAAGATTACAGATCTTTTGGATACATTCTGGTGTCACTTTGATTTTGGATAGAAGTAACGGGTGCGTAAAAATTGGTCCTTGGGTGTCAGTGGCGTCTTCCCACTGTAACCCTATAGAGGTACTCTTGATGAAAGCAAGAATTGGCCTGCTGTAAAAAATTGCAATGATATCCACCTGTCAAACAGGTGCAGAAAAATGGCTATTTGGGTGTTAATTGTGCCCATGAAACCTATACCAAAAACATTCTTCCAGATGAAATGATTGAACACCCTCAAAGCTAGGCAGCCTCGAAGTCCTGCAGAGGTTCCAAATCCAAAAAGACTTAATCAGTGACATCGGCATCAGGGGCTCCATAGCTGGTAATCCAGGACTGATTCATTTTTATAAAAGTCAAATGGTCCACGGAGTCTGTGGACAGACGCGTTCTACGAAACCTCCTGCAGCACTGAATGCCTATTCTGAAAGCACGCTGGATGCAGGGCAGCCCAACAACTCAATAGCATACTGGGCAAGTTCTGGCCAGTGGTCTATTCTCATGACCCAGTAAGTTAGTAGATCGTCAGCTGGAAAGCTCTCCATCTCTATTTTGGCCCCGAGGTAATCGTCCACCATGTGATGCAAACGCTGCCGATGGGATGTGGAAGCTGACAGCCCTGGGCGGTGAGGACTAAAAAAATTCTGAAATGCCTCACTTAGGTGGACGCCTTCTCCAACGCTCCTCTCTTGACCAACAGAAGACTCAAAACGAAGTTTCCCACCACACTGTAACCTACTGGAGTCAAGAAAAACATTCCATAAAATCCTCTTTAACGTGTCCTCATGGGATTTTATCTTCTGCACTCTCTGTGGGGACGGTATGAGTTCTGAGACCTTTCCCTTACAACGGTGGCCAAGGAGGGTTGCCAACCAGTAATCATCCTTCTCCTTTATGCCATGTATTCTTGGGTCCTTTCGCAGGCTTTGAAGCATGAGGTTGTCCATGTGCCTCCTCGGGGTCACTCAGGATGGGTTCATCCACAACCGGGCAATTTGCTGCAATATGTCCCTCTTGTCGGCAGCGGTAACAAACAATCCTTTTTGCTGCCTCTTGAGCCCCTGACTTTCAAGGCTGTTCTCGCCAGACCTTAGGTAGAACTCCCACCCTCTCGTTCTCTCCACCCCCACCCCTTAGAATCATCTTACCCGCCACTGGGAATGGTCTGGTCTTAGGGCGGAAAGTCCGTGAGTCTCTGGAAGAGGCAGTCAGGTTTTTTCGTAGCCAAGTACTTCTCTACGCGATCCACAAGATTATCGGCCGTTTCTGGGTCTCCATGGCTTACCCACTTTTGGATGGCAGTAGGAAGAGCTCTCAAGAAACGATCCATCACAACACGTTCCACAATCTTTGGTGCGGACAAAGTCTCTGGCTGTAGCCACTTCCTGCTCAGGTGAATGAGATCATACATTTGAGACCTGGGGGGTTTTTCCAAGCCGGAAAGTCCAGTTATGCACACGCTGAGCCCGGACGGCCAGGGTGACACCCAGCCGTGCATATATTTTATTTTTTAGCATCACATAGTCTTTTGCTTGGTCAGGCTCTAGGTCATAGTAAGCTTTCTGCAATTTACCAGTTAACAGAGGGGCCACCAGTCCAGCCCACTGCTCCTTAGGCCACTTTTCCCTTTCAGCAGTCCTTTCAAATGTGGTCAAAAACACCTCTGGATCATCCTCTCCAGTATTTTTTTTCAGTAAACGACTCACCCCAAAGGACGAAGTATTAGTGGAACTACTTGCCTCACTGGTCTGCGGACGTTGCTGCATTAATGTCTCCATTTGTTGCTGTAGTCTCTGTTCTTGCTTCTGCAACAGGTCTATGAAGTGGGCCTCAGATTGCTGCTGGGCTTGTTGCTGAGCTTCCAGACTCTGTTGATGAGCTCGCTGCTGGGCTGCCAGGCTCTGTTGTTGAGCTACAAGGCTCTTTTGCAAACCTGCATTTGTCTGCTGCTGATTGGCATTTGCTAGAGCCAGCTGTTTCAGTATCTCCTCCATGCTGGCCTTAAAAAAACTGCCACTGGTTCTCCACCAACTGTGAGGGGTTAACTCAGCAGCGGGTGTGTGTGACCCCCTGGATGGGTTCACCACACAAAAACAGACAGTGGTAGGAGAAAACAAAAGGGTGTGGTGTTATTTGAACTATATACAGACAAAAAAATACAGCAAAAAACAAAAGAAACAGGAAAATAAATCCTGGTCATACTTGACCGCTCACTACACACGTTGGTGTCCCTAACTAACAACTGGGTACAGCTTTGTGCTGTCCCAGTCCCTAGCTCCCTGCTTTTAGAAGTTCTTAGCAATAACCACACAGGCTTTGTCTCACCGCACAGAGATCACACTCCCCAGACTATCCACACAGATCTGGTTCCAGGTTGGAGCATCTCCCATGCTGGGAGTTCTTGTAGAGGCCCTAATGAGCCCACTTACTTCAGCTGGGCTCATTAACTCGTCCCCTGCAAGACTCCCAGCACTCTCCCTAGTGGTAAAAATCGGCATAAAGCCTGAATCTAGGACATATTTACAGTACCTTCCATCCTGGATGCAACCTGGTGATTTTACCTGCCTACTGTCCCACTTGTAAGAACATTTTTGGTTCTGGGCACCGCCACCAGTGGCTAAGGCCCAATTTTTCACCCCTGTTTAACAGGGGCATGTAATTACAATTTGTGATGCAATACTTTGCAGCAGGGCTCATTTCTGCGCTCCAACTATGGTATCTGTGAGGGGTTGCAGTGTTGTGGCACCAGTTCCTAAGGCCCAATTTTTCTGCCCCTGTTCAACAGGGGCGTGTAATTACAATTCTTGATCTAATATTTCACGGCAGGGCCCGTTCCTGCGCCCACCAAGAGTAACTGTGAGGGCTTACAGTGTTGTGCCAACACCAACACCAACACCTAAGGCCCACATTTCTGCAGAGTATATAGGTCAGGCCCCTACTTTCAAACATCCAACTTACAAATGACTCAGGAAGTGAGAGGAAATCTAGCCCTAGGAAGGTAAATTCTCTCCTGTAAGAGTTAATATGGGAAAAACGTGTCTCCTCTCCACTTATGCTTTATCACCAATCCTTGTTTCACTAAAACCCCCAAATTTTCAAAAAACAATTGTCATTGGGACAGAAGTGAGGTGAAATCTTCTGAAGAGGTGCACAGACAGCAAAACAAATGTTACAGGGGTGATAACCCTTCCCTATGTTTTCCAAAAAGCTTAAAAATAGATTTTTTGGCTGGAGCTACACTTTAAAAATGTTACAGTTCTAAATTACAAACAGATTCTACTTAAGAACAAACCTACAGTCCCTGTTTTGTTTGGATACTGCTGTACATAGTATATAGGGCCTGAGGGCCCCACGCCTTTCCTTTTTTTAATTTGGGTGTGGGATTCCCCTTAATATCCATACAAGACCTAAATGGGCTGGGGGGGTACCCATGTCGACTTTCTCAATGATTTTCGTCCACATTGCAGGGACCACACATTACATTAAAGCCGCAAGCAGTTTTAAATAACTTTTTTTTTTTTCTTTTAGAAATGTCATTTTGTGCAGGGACAGTTCTAAATACGGGAAACATGTGCCACTTCACAGGCATACTATAGACACCCCCCAGGTGCGATATTTAAAGGAATATATTTTTTTTCACTTTAATCATCATTAAAATCACTGCTCCCGAAAAAACAGATGTTTTTAAAACTTTTTTTTTTGCATTGATACATGTCCCCTGGGGCAGGACCCGGTCCCCAAACCCTTTTTAGGACAATAACTTGCATATTAGCCTTTAAAATTAGCACTTTTGATTCCGAACGTTTGAGTCCCATAGACTTTAACGGGGTTCGATAGTTCGCGCGAACATTCGGTCCGTTCGCAGGTTCTGGTGCGAACCGAACCGGGGAGTGTTCGGCTCATCCCTAGTGTGGATATATAGTCCGGATTTATCCTTAGAAGAAGGGCTGTAAAGCAACATATACGTTGCAGGGAGAACTATGCTCCAATAATAACCCAGGAGACATGAACAATTATATTGTGAAAAGTGTTTAGCTGCTAATTACTGGACTAAATTGTTACTGTATCCTGGTTTTGGATCAACAAGGATGACATAACCCGGATTTTAGTCCTGAACACCTGTATTGGGTTAGCAGATCAGGCTGGACAGACCTTAATTGTTACTCCATACCCGACACAATATTTTAAGGCTGTATTAGGCTGTATTGGATACAGGGCCCGTTCATACGATATCAGACTGTGATGGTACTCTTCACGGTAGGTCAACTCTTGAGCATGGACACATGGGATGTATCCACACGTTCTGCAAATGTCCCTCAGTGTAGGCACTAACAGCGCATATATCCCTTCCAAAGTTCCGAAGTTTCCGTGCTGTATTACAGCCTTCAACCTAGCTGACTCCCTCACTCATCATAGGCTCCCTTCCGGGATATTGTGGAATCAAAAGGCGTCATGTGACGCTGATGATGTCAATGCGTTTCGCAAGGTAAATCACGTAGATTCGTCTGGACGTATGGGCGGACCTTCGTCAGTTCCTTTTTGTAAACTCCACATTCCCCGCCATTAATCCCTCACATCTAATACCCAATGCATAGCTTTTTATTCTATCTAGCTTTGTGTGGATCAGCAAGCTAAGACTTGTTAGGTTGCAGGCAGTTGGCTTCATTTTCTCCAGACTTTTCTCTGACTTGAAGCCCCACCTTTTTCCTGCACATCACTCTCTTGCCGCTTCCAATGTTAGCCCCATTCACACTAAACTTGGATATGTGAAATGGTGTAGATAGGGCTACCTCCTACTGTCACTGCCTGGGTTGTGTCTTTAATATAGTTATATGATGGGATGCACTATTTTTTTTTTACTATTATGATATATTAACATTTTAAATCAAACTCCACATAGCTTTCATTCATTGGTTTCTTTTAATAGCTATTTATTTTATAAAAAAAAAAACAATAAAGGTATTTTAACCACTTAAGGACCATAAGGATTTACCCCCTTAATGACCAGGCCATTTTTTGCAATACGGCACTGCATCGCTTTAACTGACAATAGCGCGGTCATGCAATGTTGTACACAAACAAAATTTATGTAATTTTTCCCCACAAATAAAGCTTTCTTTTGGTGGTATTTTATCACCTCTGCGGTTTTTATTTTTTGCACTATAAACAAAAAAAGAGCAACAATAAATATCAAAAAAGGAAAAAAAAATGTCTTCATCAATTTAGGCCAATATGTATCCTTCTATATATTTTTGGTAAAAAATAAATCGCAATAAGCGTATATTGATTGATTTGCACAAAAGTTATAGTGTCTACAAAATAGGGGATATATTTATGGCATTTTTATTATAATTTTTTTTTTTTACTAGTAATGGCGGTGATCAGCAATTTTTAGCGGGACTGCGACATTGCCGCGGACAATTCGTACACTTTTGGGACCATTGACATTTATACAGCGATGAGAGATAAAAATAGCCACTGATTACTGTAAAAATGTCACTGGCAGGGAAGGGGTTAACACTAGGGGGCGATCAAGGGGTTAAGTGTTCCCTAGGGAGCTGTTTCTAACTGTGGGGGAAGTGGACTGACAGGGAGTAGAGAGAGATCACTGTTCCTGATCACTAGAAACAGCAGATCTCTCTCTACTTCCCTGACAGAACGGGGATCTGTCTGTTTACATTGACAGATCCCCATTCTGTCTCTCTGAGGGGCAATCGTGGGTTGCCGTCGTACACCTATGGGAATTTGCACAGCCGTGCAAACCTGCCGCAGTATAATGATGGTGGCTGGTCAGCAAGCGGTTTAATGAAATGCTACTACATTTGACACGATTTTAACCACTTGTAATCTCATGTACAACAGCACTCATATTTGGAGAAGGGCCAATCAGGTATAAGCAAAAAGATTACTTCACCAGTCTGTAGGCTGTACTATCCAATCATAGACCAGTGCAGAAAGGTGGCCTAAATATGTTGTATATATGTAAATCTTAGGGCCAGGTGGATAGAAATACAAATCCTTTGGCAAGTAAAGCAAATCCCTTATAAATATTTAATTTGAGTGTTTAGATGTTTTTCAGGTTTAAGCAATGCCTTTGCTCTTTCGGTATTACACAAGATGAAACACATAGTTTGACATTTTCACATGCTGTCCTCAAATGTTTTTTTCATCCCAATAGATCTTTAATTGTCTACTTGTTTTTACTTTATCAAAGGAACTTTAATTCCCTTTCTGTGACTAGCCACTGCTTCAAAGTACACAAAATTTAGTTTTGTTCTGAGAAAATCAACTATCCAGAGGAAGCAAGCAGACAGTTAATCTTTGTCAGATATTGGCAATCCTTTGGCATTGGGCCGAAGCCATAGATTAGGTCAGTGCAGACAAAAACCCATAGACTAACTGTCTGTATAGTGAATGCATGCTAAGCCCTGACAAGAGATCACTGAGCCTTTAAAATCCTCAGCCTAGGACATGAATGTGTCTAGGTAGTGAAGCTCTCAGGTCAAAATTAAAAAAAAAAGCCCTCTGCACAAATGTATGCAGACCCACATATGCACGCTAATAAAAATTCACAAATACATAGTCTCCAGGACTCATTAAAGGTTAAGGAAAGGCCACAATACCCACAACAGGTTAAATATAGATACAACATAACTATGCACATTAAGTCTGTGTATGCATATGCAATAACTGGTATAGTGAAATATTGTACTGTACATGTCGGGATTAAAAAACTTTTTGAAAAGATCTGGACCCCCCGACTTACTAACCTACAGGTTCCGGATGCAGGGAGCTGACTCCTGGGTTCGTGAGAGATGGATTCCTGGTTGGACCTACTTTCTTTATCTCAGTTCTTTCTCTTTTTTTTCCTTATTTTCTTTTTCCTGCCCCCCCCTTTTTTTTCTTTACTTCCTCTTTATTTTTTTAATGGTAACCTTGATCCAGCTGAGGGGTTATTTAACTCAATAGGTGATTAAGATATCTGTTGGGAATATGTTTTGGTACTTCACAACACAAGTTATAAGCTTTAATATTTTTAAGTCAATCTTGCAGATGCTATATCGTGATGGTGCTACAAGCCCCATGGGTCCTACCTATCTATTCTCATAGTCAGATCTGTCATATAATTCTCCCATGCGTGTCTACTGCATCATTTGGCTAGTGTGAGCCGTCCCTAATCTGAATTCTTACATGTTGTTTTGTTATGGTTATTAATAGGTTGTTGTTCTTTCAAAGGGGTTGGACTATTTACTACCACGCTAATGGACTTATGTTCATTGATACCCTCATTTCTTACATACTATGTTTTCCTCTAAACTTATACTGGGCTCACTGAACAGTCCAGCCCTGACAGGAGATTGCTTTGTTGTTATGTTTTGTTTATTATTTGGAAAGAAAAATCTAATAAAAAAATGATTGAAGCGACAGAGTTTTTCAGTAAGGGTTCAGGAGATACACAAATGGCCTACACCTATATCATTTTACATTTACAGTATATCATAGCATTGCTTAACTTTGGCCAATGCTTCATTGTGTGTCTTTATCACAGGCCCCTTACCTGCATAGGCAGTTTTTTGATAAAGGAGAACTACCCTTTCAATCTAATTAACATTTGTCTTAGTGAACATTGCTTTTGACAGAATTGTTACTATCATGCTACTGTCTAGCTCACAATATAAAGTGTGTATGTGGTCACTAGACTTGTGCACAACGGAAAAATTAGTTCCGTTTCGGTTCGTTTCTTTCCGGTCCTGTTGATTCGTAATCATTCGTAATTTTGCTAGACGGGATTTTTCGTGTTCGGACTCATTCGTATTTTTGCAAGCGACATTTTCCGTTGAATTTTTTGTTGCTTTATAATTCGTACTTTCGGTAGAGTACGTTGTTTTTCGTTGATTCTGGACACAACTCCTACTTTCGTAACTTTTTTTGGGTTCGTACTTTCGGTAGAGTACGTTGTTTTTCGTTGATTCTGGACACAACTCCTACTTTCGTAACTTTTTTTGGGTTCGTTGATTCGTAATTTTCCGTGTCTCTCTCACAACGACGCTGCCTATTATGCCTAATGTGCTTCGAATGGATTTGTACTTTTCTAAATACATTGCGGTTATTTGTAACGATTCGAAATCTCGTATTTTACTTTCGTTTTTAACATGCGGCTATAGGCTCCGCCCCTGTACACCATTTTGAGAGGGTTCAGCACGGTGAGGGAGAAGCAGAGAGCAGAGCAGAGTGTTATTGTGCTTCGAATGGATTCGAAATCTCGTATTTTACTTTCGTTTTTTACATGCGGCTATAACCTCCGCCCCTGTACACCATTTTGAGAGGGAGTTCAGCACGGTGTGGGAGAAGCAGAGAGCAGAGCAGAGTGAGTGTTATTGTGCTTCGTATGGATTCGTACATTCGTAACTTTTTCATAACGAATTATGCCGAAGACATTCGGGCATTCGCTATTTGCGGTATAATTTATTTCGGATTCGGTCTTATTCGTAATTGCTTTGTTCGGAAATTCGAATGCTTCCGAATGTCCGAAAGTTGCTAAATTCGGACGAATTTCAATTCGTTACGAAACGAATTGCACAAGCCTAGTGGTCACCATTGGCTGGGAAAATGCGACTGAGGATCAATGTTCCAGCTGATGAGGACTGCATAAATCCACTACAGTGCAGAGGTTACTAGTCAACCGGCATCTTTGCCTTTAATTGGTTATGGTTCATAGTGAGACTGCATACAGGGAAGCTAACAATTCTATTTTTTTTTTTTTCACTTTTCTTTTGTACAGTTCTTTAAGTCCTGGCACACCATGTCACAAACAGATTATACTGTTCGCAAATTCAGTTTTTCTTAGGATCAATAGCTGGCAAACCCAGCACTTTATTTTGCCAATTTTGAAGAATAAAATGTCTGGTGAAAAATTATTCATAGCTTGCAATCCAATACTCAGTTGATGCCGGCTTTCATTAAAACATGGTAGTTTAAAAAGAATTACGTAGAAGAGAAAGTATTCTTTTAATGAATTAATGTCATTTCCAAAGACATGAATTAAATAGCCATCTCTGTACATTTTAGTTTCTTAAATAATTCACTTTTTATTTAAGAAGGTTATGAGTCCATTGAGTTATATAATATTGTTTTATATGCATGAGTTCTTTTACACCAGTTCTACAATGGGTGTACTAGGTACAAAATGCTCTTAGCTGATTGGCTAAAATTAGTCACAAACTTACAGGTACTGCTGTATGTACATTATCATTGTTGTATTAGGTGTCTTTCAAATCAAAGTAACCAAAAGAGGGCTGTTTGGACTAGATTTATAGAAAATAGTATCAGTATGAGAACAGCTTCCTGACTGGAATGGTACCAGCTGATTGACAAATATGGTGCCAATATAAAAAAAAAAGGGGCCAACAAGCTGGAAACTACAAACCAGTCACCCTGACATCAATAGTATGTAAACTATTGGAAAGGACGCTAAGGGACCACATCCAAGAATTGACTTATTAAAATAGTATTATTAGTAGTAACCAGCATGGATTTATGAAAAATAATTCTTGGCAGATAAACCTGTTATAATTTTTGGAGGCGGTAAGCTACAATTTGGATAGAGAAAGGCCTGTGGATGTGGGGTATCTGTATTTAACCAAAGCATATGATACAGTACCCCATAACATGATTGTAAACCTTACCTTTCTTCATTTTAAAATAACAAACATGTCATACTTATCTGCTCTGTGTGATGGTTTTGCACAGAGCAGCCCAGATCCTTCTTTTCCAGGTCCCCGGCCGACTCTCCTGGCTCCTCCCCTCTGTCTGGTGGCCCCATAGCAAGCCACCTGTACTGGGGGCACTTGGGCCAGCTCTGTATGTCCATTGACACCCATAGTGTGGCTCAACCTTCTGCTCCCTCCTCACTGGCTGTGATTGACAGCAGTGGGAGCCAATGGCTTCTGCTGCTGTCTCTGAGCCAATGAGGAGGGAGAGAGCAGCTGCTATCATGAACACTACTGGATCAAGATCGGGCTCAGGTAAGTATAAGGGAAATTGGCGGAAGCTGGGCATTAAAGGTTTTTTTAGCGTAATGTGAAGAATGCATTAAGGTAAAAAAGCTTCAGCCTTTACAAGCACTCTAACTTAAAAATTGAGGTCTGCTGGCATTGAAAATCGTGTAGTACCTAGATTGAAAACTGGTTACAGGGGCATGTGCAGAGGGTGGTGATAAATAGTTAATGTGGAGAACAGCGGCGCTCATCTGAGTGCCGTATATTAAAACATATAATGATGAGTTTATTAAGATAAAAATTGAAATAAGAATTAACTCACAGGGTAAGGGTTAAAAAGGCTAGTCACAAGGGGAGGCTCACTGTGTAGTCCTGATCCAGAGAGCCGGCGGTGTGGGGTGCTGCTGCTGTCTCACTAGCTGCAGGGGTTTCCAAGGCTCCAAGTCAAGCTGGCAGTCATCTCCCCGTCGGCTGTGATGTCACTGGATGTGGAACACAGGGCCGGCAGGCACGTGTTTGGAATGTGCTTGCTCCTTCTTCAGGCTGTGATAGCATCATGATGGAATGAGGCAGTATTTATATAGTGATAAATAAAGTGTGGTCTCTAGCGCTTACCAAGTGAATAGGTGAATAGATAAATAAATAAAAAACAATGAACTGTATAAAAATGAAAACGCTGCTCAGTATAAAAAGTGTACATATGCACTAAAAAGTAGGTTGAAAGGTGCATGCGCGGCAGCTCCCAAGATGGCCGCCGGCTTCTAGAGCTCTGCTCCACCACGGCCCAAATATAGCCACCGGAGCTCACAGAGCGCCCCCACAGCACCCTTACCGGGATATTTGAGCAGGGGAAGCCCCCCTGATCCCCCGAATGACAGCAGCGCCAGCGAGGAGGAATCTGACAAGCCAGATGGCCGCGAGTCCCGGCCCCCTCAGCTATGCCAAGATGGCGGCGGCTGCACGAGGCCCTCACGGCACAGAGCTAACAGAGGACACTATAGCTGACCAGGACGTGCTCCCGCAGTCCCCCTCAGGTACAGACTATCCGCCCCTGACCCTGGCCACATCCCCAGCCTCCACAGAATCGCTGCTGAGCAGAATGAACTCAGGCATCCCCACAACCCCTATGCTGGATCCACATACAGGCCTCCTATTAGAAGCCAATGGAGTCACAGGTCCTTTTCCTAATCCCTCTGACTTCCCATCCATGATGGCTGCTTTTGCTCAAATGCTCTCTACAGGGCTGGCACAGAACGCTGCTCAGATCACTGCATCCATTCATGCTGATTTACAGCAAATAGGAGTGAGAATGGACATTATAGAACAAAAAGCTGACCAGGCTGTTTCCCGTATTAACCAAAATACTGCTAGGCTGCAAGATGTACAAGATCAATTGGAAACAGCATTCACAAAGATCGACGATCTCGAGAACAGATCAAGATGATACAACTTTAGGATAAGGGGGTTCCCCGAATCTGAAAAGGAGATACAGGGAACTGTAAAAGCTCTCATATGCAGCCTGATTCCTGATATTACAGATATCTGCCTGGAGCTGGATAGAGCTCACAGTAGACATGTGCAATTCGTTTCGTTCCGAATTCGTTTTTTAACGAATTTCGACAAATTAGTTAATTCGGAAATATCCGAATTAACGAAAACTCATTTAACGAATTTTAACGAATATTCGTAAATTCAAATTTACGAATGTACGAATTTACGAATATACGAATTTACCAATGCACGAATTTACGAATGTACAACTATCCGGAAATTCGTAAATTTGAATTTACGAATTTCCGAATATTCGTACATTCGTAAATTTGTACATTCGTACAATCGTAAATTAGTAAATTCGGAAATCTGAAATAATAATTAACTAATAACTTAACTATTACTAACTATTCAATTATAGGTATTGTAATTTCCTTTCAAATTTGGCTGTTAGTGAACTTAACAAAGTTACGAATTGTTTTCCGACATAATGAATGCCGTATCTAAACGAATGGAACGTAATGAATTAATAATAAATAACAATAATAATAATAATAAAAACGTTTTATTATTATTATTATTAATTTGTTCCGTTCCATTTGTTTAGATGCGGCATTTGTTATTTCAGGTTATGCGTAACTTCAGATAAATTTGTATTCGTTACGTTCGCTAACAGCCAAATTTGAAAGGAAATTACAACTATAATTTAATAGTTATTTTTTCAGATTTTCAAATTTTCGGGTTTTCGAAAATATCGAATTTCCAAATTTCCGAAATTACGAATGTATAAATTTACGAATGTATAAATTTACGAATGTACGAATTTACGAATGTATAAATTTACGAATGTACAAATTTACGAATGTACAAATTTACGAATGTATAAATTTACGAATGTACAAATTTACGAATGTACAAATTTACGAATTTACGAATTGCGATCATAACGAATGACCCGAAAAACGAAAGAAAAAAAAAACGAATGAAACGAAAAAGAAAACGAACAAATTTTTTGGCAGTGCACATGTCTAGCTCACAGAGCCCTTCAACCCCCCCCGCTCTGATGGTCTCCCCAGAGACATCATAGTAAAACCTCACTACTATTCAGTTAAAGAAGAGGCGATGAAGAAATCCAGGAACTCAGATAACCTCACTTTCCAAGGACATAAAATTCAGATCTTTGCTGACCTGTCACCTTATACTATCCAAAAAACACGATCGTTAAAGCCTTTACTCCAGATCCTAATGGAAAGAGAGATCACATACAGATGGTCGTTCCCCCTTCGCCTGAACTTTTCCTACAAGAACAAAAGCTATGGCTTCTCCTCACTAGTGGAGGGGGAGCGCCTCCTGTTACACCTGGGGATCCTGTCACAGGAACCTTCCTCCATGCGGATCTCTAGAAACACCCCATCTTCGTCTAAGAGACCACCGCCAGCTAGTCCACTGCAACACAACTGGCTGACACAAAGTTCCAAGAGGTCTGAAGAAAATCTCCCACCTTGAAGGACGACTACCCTATCCTGGATCAGGGCTCTGATCTGAGAAACCTCCACATTCCCTAAGTGCTTGAGACTTCTAATCCCACCCCATTACTGGTAGCCCGAGTGTGACATGACCCATTGCTTTTCGTGGATGGACAAATGTCTTTGCCTGCTTCTGCTGAAGGTTACAGTCTGCTTTTGGGGCCAGGTATCCTGGACTTGGGGCGGGAGGGGGGATATTTTCTCTTGCAAACCACAGTAAGCATTCTGGTCTGTGGACCGCCTTATTAGGCCTTCCCTTTTGCTTACAATTTTACTCTTTATAGACTGTTTTTCCTCACCGTTCATTTATGTTATAGGTTCATGGTTGCTGTTCAGACAATCTTATTTTTGTTCGGCTGATGTGCTCCTTCCTCCAGTGGGTGGGGGGGTTTTTCCCTCCTGCTAGACGGGGGAGCACTACTTAGTTACTATGGGGGATACCCCATATTTTAGGTCATGAATTGCCGGATGGTATTCCTTTCGGGTTCTGCCTGGCCTCCTAGACCCCCCGCTATAGGGGGGGGTCGGAGGGGTGGGGGCGGGAGTCGGGAGGAATGTTAGGGGCTGTTCCTTGCATTGGATGCTCACTTAGATGGGGCGCTCTGTTTAGTTGCTATTATGGGCTACCTCCTGCCTTAAGATTTATGTGATACCAGGTGACTGGGCTGTGGTGGACTCAGTGCACCTACCCTAGGAACCAGGAGCACTGTCAGTGCTCCTAGGTTCCGCTCTGGAATCCCCGTTATTGGGGTGTTCTGGACCTCTCAGGTTGTAGGAGTGTGGAATGGCTAGCCCATCCATTGGGACCCCCCAATTCAGAGTTTGTTTAAGTTGATTTTACAGGACAAACGGTTACTTATGGTTTACAATTGTATAACCCCATTTTTCTTCTTTCTCTCTTTTTTCATCCTCTCTCTTCTTCTCACTCATGCTCGACGGAATACTCTCAGGATTCATGACTACATCCTTCCTACCATCTCTGACAACAGAATCTCGCTCTGTCTGCTCACATGGCCGATCTGGGAGTTCCTCTCCCTGGGACAAGGTAAGCAACTGAGCCTTATCATAGACTCATCCCCTCTGATCCATGTCTAACGCACACCATTCCATGCCCACACTTAAAATAGTCTCACATAACACACAGGGTCTCAATTCCCCCATGCATGCAGATATACTCCTGTTACAGGAAACCCACTTCCCATCCACATTCAAACCCTCTATCCAGCAAATGTAACTTCCCCATGTGTGTCCATCGAATGCGTTGTCAATTATAGATGATTCCCAACAAAAGGATTGCACCATCATTGTTTTGCAACATACAACATTTACTTTCTGGACTGAGATGCTGCCTCAAAGGTAGATCTCCAACTTTTCAGGATTGTCTATGTCAACAGTTGATCGTTGATGTGCTGTGTAGTTTGCAACTAATGAAGTTCATCTTTAAGGAAAAAAAATGGATCTATAATTGACAACGCATTTGATGGACACACATGGGGAAGTGACATTTGCTGGATAGTTGGAAGATCTGATCGTGCGAGCCTCGTCCACACTGGGTATTGTTGACATCATCACGGATATTGTGGAGTACTACCTGCGCTACCGATAGCCGAGAGGGATAGTGAGACGGTCATCTGTGGTCCCTCTGGATGTCTTGAAAGGCCCGTTTTACCTATTGGTGAGTTAAGCGCTCTGTGAGCATTAACTATAAGGAGGAACATTGAAAGAAGCACTGTTTGGCACGTTTTTTGCAAGAATTTGCCACATTTACCCGGATACATTCATTTGCATTATGGTTTTATTTTCTGGATTCAGATTTTATTTGAACATTTTGGACACTTTTTATCACGTGTATCACTATTTTCCACTTGATGGACATTTAGGAGATTGCGCTCATCAGTATTTATATAGTGACATGGAGGAGGGAGGAACTACATTACCCAGTGTCCTATGAGAGCTGCTACGGTGGTCAGGTGGTAACATTTTTAGTTCAGCGAAAAAGGCATAGGGGCATGTGTGGTGCACATGGATACTAGAAATGAAAAATGGATTTAAGAATGAATATTCAATTTCAAAAGAGTAAGCAAGGTTATAGGGAATGGTGGGAAAGAGATATTTGGTATAGAGGGGACTGGAACTACTTGAATGGTGGCTATGGGGCTGGCCACTTGGAAGGAGTAGCAGATTGTTTTTTGGGGTGTAATTCTAAGCAAACCTATGATATGTGTGAGAAAACACATATCAATTAAGACTTTACATTTTTATTATTTTCCCAAAAATTGTGACAAAAAATTAAAGATTTAAAAAAAACTGACCATGACTGATACTAAAAGCTTGGACTATCTACTTTCCAAATGAAATGAACATTTTAATGAAATGAGACAGACAGTGGGTACATCAGGACTGATCAATTTTCAAATATACCATATACAGTGTATCTATTATTGCTTGTAGACTCTATAACTTTCGCAAAAACCTAATAATGTAAACTGATTTGGGTTATTTTTACCAAGGAGATGTAGCAGAATACATGTTGGCCTAAATTTATGAAGAAATATTACATTCCTACTTCTTAAAGAAAAAAGAAAAAACTCAGTGGCAATAAAATACCACCAAAAGAAAGCTCTATCTGTCTGAAAAAAATGATAAAAATTGAATTTGGATACAGTGTTGCATAACTAAATAATTGTCATGCAAAGTGGGACATCACAGAAATCGGCAAAATGGCCTGGGCAGAAAGGGGAAAACAGTCCTGTTCTGAAGTCACAGGCATGTGCATGGGGTGTGCCCAGTGTGACTGGGCACACCTTAATCACCCGTGCACATCGCTCTGTCTGGCCCTGCAAATTCAGCAAGGGGGGCCAGCGGCAAAGAGGAGTCCGACTGACACGTTTTTGGCCACCCCCCCACTCTGCAGCTGTATAACAAAAAACTTCCCAGGTCCTATTGTTCAGCTAAGGCCCTGGGGGAAGAGAAAGGACTATTTAACCACTTCAGGTGCAGGCAGAGTGATCTACTGCACTGCGGTTCTAACAATTGAATTAAAGACCCAGCCTCTTCTATATCAATCCACCGGGCAGGCTGAACTGCAATGCAGTAGATCACTCCACTTGTACCTGAAAGTGGTTAAATAGTCCTCTTTCTGCCATGGACTCTGCTGCACAGCTCAGTTACCAGGTGGAAGGGACACTACTGGTGCCTGGCTCTCAGCTAACGGGGGTCCTCCAGAAAAAGCACTGCACCCAGTCCCTGGGCCCCAGGTAAATGAGGCCAACTAAACCAGGTGCTTGTGGAGACAATGGGTTGCCACCTGTCCAGCATTCACCAGTGATGGCTCCCCACAGTGCTGCCGGCTACTCTCCTCTCCCGCCAGATGCTGCAGGAGGGAAGGGGGGTTGGATGGAGAGCGGTGGGGAATGGGATGGTAAATATGTAATTTACCGTGCCCTTCCTTTTCTGAAAGACTAGAGCAAGTGATTGGTGCTGATCACCATGCTTCAGTTTATGCATAAACAGGAGCATCTGTCTCCTGTTTATTCATCTGCAGTGCAGCTGAGGCTACAGAGAAAGGGACTGGGGAATGTTTCCTCAGTCCCTTACTCTGTCTCAAAGATGAAACATCAGAGGGCCCCAACGGGGCTCCTAAAAAAAATGTAAAAAAATAACAAATAATTAAAAATTGAAGTAAGCTACTAAAAAATTAAATTGTAAAAAAAAAACTAAAAAAACGTTTGACATTGTGCTCTGCCCTACTGACCTCATTCACTACCCTACCAACACCGTCCACTGCCCTACTGATACCGATACCGACCTCTGCCCTTCTGACCTCGTCCACTGCCCTACTGACCCTATCCACTTCCCTGCTGACCCCATCCACCCATCCACTGCCCTACTGACCATATCCACCCATCCACTGCCCTACTGACCCCGTCTACTGCCCAACTGACCCCGTCCACCCATCTACTGGCCCTGTCCACTACCCTACTGACCCCCTCCACTGCTCTACTGACCCCGTCCACTGCTCTACCGACTAACACTATTCACTGCCCTACTGATCCCGTCCACTGCTCCATTGACTAACACCGTCCACTGCTCTACTGGCACCAACCTCTACCCTACTAAGACCAACCTCTGCTCTACTGACCCCATCCACTGCTCTACTGATCACGCCCACTGCTCTACTTACCCCATCCACTGCCCTACTGACACTGTCCGCTCCTCTCCTGACAAAGACCACTACTCTATTGATCTACTGACCTGATCCATGTTTTAATACATTGTAAAATGTTACTTTACATACTGTATGTACAGTATATATATATATATATATATATATATACACACACACACACACACACGCATGTGTTCGAGCTTCGGGTTGCACATCCTAATGCACTAGGCTGCACAAACCAGTGCATGGAGTAATTATATTAACTAAATACTTTCAGATGCATTAAAAAAAAGTTTTGCGCTTCTTATGCCTTGTACACACGATCAGTTTTCCAGACAAGAAAAGTGTGATGTGAGCTTTTTGTCAGGAATTCCGACCATGTGTATGCTCCATCACACTTTTTCTGTCAGAATTCCTACCAAGAAAAGATTGAGAGCAGGTAGGAAAAATTCCTATCGGGAATCACGCTCGTCTGTATGCAATTACGACGCAAAAAAAAAAAACACGCATGCTCAGAATCAAGCAGAAGAGCTGAACTGCCTATTGACCTTAATTTTTTTCTTGGCTCGTCATACGTGTTGTACGTCACCGCGTTCTTGACGTTCGGAATTTCAGACAAGATTTGTGTGACTGTGTGTATGCAAGACAAGTTTAAGCAGTTTTCCTGCTGAAAAAAAAAACACGGTTTTCCTGTCAGGAAAAACTGATCGTGTGTACGAGGCATTACAGTTCATTTTTTAGAAATCAACCATGGCTTGGGTAGAAAAGCCATTTTGTTTATTTCAGACATTTTTAGAGTTAATGCAATCACATTATTTTTTAAACAGAGAGAGGAATAATTTGGACCTGGAGTAGACATGTTCAGGTTTATAAGGCAAGAGCTGCATAAAAATTTCTATATATTTAGAGCTTGAGTAAACTACTCAGTTTTGTTGAAAAGACATTCATTTGCTGACAACAAAATATCGTTCTGTTCTTTTGTGTTGACATAAAGTTTATGGGAACAAGATAAAGCATCATTTTAAAAGACCATCTCAAAATACACACAAAGTTTTAAAGACGACAACATAATAAAAATGTAATGTTCTCACCAATCAAGATGAGTTGAACAATCTGTAAAGCTTGAGACTTAGAATGGGGCCAATTCATAAAAAGATGACACTTGTTCCATTCTGATCCACAAATATTTAATGTGGCCAGATTTTGTAATATCCCAGGTGGGGAAGGGGAAACAAGAATGCAGGCATCTTGTGATGCTGATACCAATCTGTATACTTATCAGACCCCGACAGGAACATTGGGGGGACAGAGAGGTAAAAGAGAAAATACCTCCTCTCAAAAATGAGCATAGTTCTAACAGGCACTGGGCTATCATAGACTACAGGTGTCCTAAGCAAGGATTTGAAAGGTGATGAGGGTGGGGGGACACATACATATTGACTTACCTATAGTTGTTTCTTGTGCACCACCAAACTAATGTCTTCAACATTACAGAATAACTCCAGTTGAATGTGATTTACTACTTCTAGCTATACTATGACCCGGTACATGAGAACCTTCACAGATATACTTTAATCCGCTATGTATTTCTGCTCTCAAGCCTCGTACACACGACCGAGTTTCTCGTCCAAAACAGTCAAGAAAAGTGGCGCAAGAGTTTTTTTGTCTAGAAAAACGTTCGTGTGTATGGTTTTATGACGAGAAAATTGCCGAGAATCTCGACGAGAAAATAGAGAACCTGCTCTCTATTTTCTCGTCAGGATTCCAGATTTCCTCATCGTGTTTCTCATCGGCCTGTTTTGTGACGAGAAAATGGTTTGTGTGTATGCTTTTACGACTCTTCCAAAAGCGCGCATGCTCACAAGCAACTATGAGACGGGAGCGCATCTTCTGGTAAAACAAGCCTTCGTAATGGAGAGAGCATATTCGTCACGCTCAAAAATATTTCATCGTTTAAATGTTCTGCATTGAAATCTTCGTTAGAATGTTACATTAATCAAAACGAGTGACCTTCTTTTGCTGCTGATATTCACACAGAGTTATGCCTTATTTTTAACCTTTTTCATGCTGCTCTTTATAAGATTTATGTGTATTATATCGTGCAAGTTTTTAGGAATAATTTAAATGGTTAGATTTTTCAAAATGATGTTAATTATAATTTCACAATGTTTTGATAGTGATCTCCCATTTAATTTTGGAATCTATATTATTTAAATTTCCCACCATGTTTTTGTGCTAATCAGATTTAGTTATTCTTTTGGGGGGGGTGATATCTGTCCCTTTTATTGTCAGTCAAATGTATCTGCTTACTCCAAAGCTTGATTTTGTTTATTTAAAAATACACATAGTCAAGTATGAACTTAAACAAAAATCACATTTATTCATGTTTATAAATTAAATAAAGAGAAGGCAGCGCTGGAGAAGCTGCTGCCATTTGTGCATCCCAGGGACCCCAGAGCACACAGCAACCCTGTGTGGACACTAAAATTGGGAGCTTGAGAAGGCCAACATTTCTGAACACAATCTGATGCTGGCCTCCCAGAGGTCAGGAACAGCAGCAGGTGATATATATGTCCCAAGTGTGTGGTACTACAACAGGCTGCCTTCTGTCCGACCACAATGAAGCAAGGCCATCACTTCCTCTTCTTCCTGGCAACCTTCCCTGCAGCCTTTCCTGAAGCCTTCCCTGCAGCCTTTCCTGAAGCCTTCCCTGCAGCCTTCCTTCTTCGTTTGGCTGGAGGCTGGCCCACTGGAGGGGTACTCCTGTCAGGAGGAGGAGGTGGAGGTGTAGCAGAAGGGGGTGGGGTAGAAGAAGAAGGTGGAGGTGTAGCAGAAGAAGAAGGTGGAGGTGTAGCAGAAGGGGGTGGGGCATAAGGTGGAGGTGTAGCAGAAGGGGGTGGGGCAGAAGGTGGAGGTGTAGCAGAAGGGGATGGGGCAGAAGAAGAAGGTGGAGGTGTAGCAGAAGGTGGAGGTGTAGCAGAAGGGGGTGGGGCAGAAGGTGGAGGTGTAGCAGAAGGGGGTGGGGCAGAAGAAGAAGGTGGAGGTGTAGCAGAAGGGGGTGGGGCAGAAGAAGAAGGTGGAGGTGTAGCAGAAGGGGGTGGGGCAGAAGAAGAAGGTGGAGGTGTAGCAGAAGGGGGTGGGGCAGAAGAAGAAGGTGGAGGTGGAGGTTGAGGTTGGGTCAGTTGGGCCACCTCACATATGGCGGTATTGGGTGTAATTTTCTCCATCACCCCCTTGTTGAGCAAGGTGATGAGCAGGGGCTCGCATAGGAGGCGTTGCTCCATGCTCATCACCTTGAACTTAGCCTCCACTAGGCCGGCAATGGCCTCTTCAGGGGATGTGGGCTCCTTGAGGGTGGCATGGGCCTCTTTAATAAGGGCCATTGCTGCCTCACTGGTGGTCCTGTCCCTCCTGCCTCTTTTGTGAAGCCGGATGGGAGGCACCTGGGATCTGGTGCTTCTCCTTTGCCCTGCCACCTCCTGTCTGCCACTGGGCCCTGCCACCTCCTGTCTGCCACTGGGCCCTGCCACCTCCTGGCTGCCACTGGGCCCTGCCACCTCCTGGCTGGCACTGGGCCCTGCCACCTCCTGGCTGGCACTGGGCCCTGCCACCTCCTGGCTGCCACTGGGCCCTGCCACCTCCTGCCTGACAGTTTCCAGACCCTCCTCCTGGCTGATTTCATCCTGTGTATGAAAAAGGAACATAGTTTAATATGTTGGTTTAATCTTTGCATCAAACTTTGTAATCCTGATTGAAGCAATTAGAATGTAAATGCATAAATCCTTGCTTTAAATTTACCACTACATCAGATTGACTATTTAGCACCCAATTAAGTGCAGAATAATGTCTACAGATCTTGATTTCACTTGTGGAATCCAAAATAATGTATGTTTCTCATCTTGACATATTTGTCAAACATTAATTTTATCCCAATACATTTTCAGTTAATACTATACCTGGCTCCAGATGGCCAAATCAGGATCATCCAGGATGGCTGCCTCCTCTTGCTCCAGAGAAGGCTCAGGTTGGCTGCAGGGAAGTCTGGGGGGAAGAGTGGAGAGTGATGGCCTTGTCTCAATGTGGTCATCCAGGAAGGACATCCTGTTGTAGTACCACAAAATCGGGACATAAACATCATCTGCTGCTGCTCCTGACCTCTGAGAAGCCAGCACCTTAGAGCGTTCAGTCCTGTAGGTACCTCTCAAGCTCCCAATTTTAGTGTCCACTTGTTTTGCTGTGGCTGTGAGCACCTTGGTATGCACAAATGGGAGCAGCTTCTCCAGCGCTGCTTTTCTCACCCCTCTTTTTTTATGGATGGGGTTTTTCGTCTCCCACAGAGCCGGCAGCTCCCTTACACGGTCAATAAATTCCGCCAGGAACTCTTTGTCGCTAATAAAGACATTCATATTGTATCTGCAAGTTAAATAAATTATATTTAACTAATGTGAGGCAAACAGTCTAACCTCCTTAACATCCTAGTCACCATATATATCCTCCAACAATCTCAAGACAGTATAGGCCAACAATTTTTACAAGTCACAAAATCACATACCTTCGTTCGCACGTCCGTCACTTGAACTCCTCTCTCCGCACACCAAACGTACTATAGTCACATGTGTGTTTGCTATATACACACAACGCATGCGTCAAAATTCGAACACGTCGCTCCGCACACGTCGCCCGCCCATGACGTTCTAACTAACATCTTTTCCCCGCCCCTTCTCTTTCGGCGCGCAGACAGATATGGCGGAGTTACAGCAGGTGTCTGATAATTCCGCAACTAACGAGGAGACAAGCCCGGAGACGAGGACACGTCACGATCAAGGACGAGATTCAAGGCATCGAATATGTCTTTGGCGGAGATGGCGGAGATGGTGGACATCTTGCTCAAGGCTGATTATGATGCCAAGCATGGGCCGTATAGCAAACCAAATAGAAGGAAGGCCAAAATCCTCACTAAAGTTGTGAAGAGTCTGAAGGCGAAGTTCGGGGTGAAACGCTCAAATGAGCAGCTCAGAAAGAGGTGGTCAGACCTCAAACTGAGGGAGCCAGACCAGTTGAGGAGCATAAAGAGAATGCTCGCTAAAAGTAAGTAAAATGTAGACTTTTCTGCTATTAATCTTTTTATAAACTGACATGTTATTTTTTTTTTCTCATATTGGACTCCCTTCCAAAATGTAATATTTTGAACTTGGTTGGGCACAGTAATCGTTCGTTACGTTACCGACACTTCGTTCGGCCACTAGCCGCGGTTTTGGCTTATTTTAGAGCCACAAAAGTAATTAGACATCTGCCATTTTTGATCAAATATTGTTGATAATTTTTTAGTCTAGATGATGTGTTTGTAAAGAGAATGAAATGCAAACTTTTATCAGTGTAAAGGAGAGGACACTCAGCAGCTGCTTCCACATCTGTACTTTGGAGCACTATAGTGTGGGCCACCAGACCCGCCTTTTTTGGGTGTCCCACACAGGTGCATCAGAGAATTTTTGTGGTGCCTCCATGTCAAAAAAATTACATCCAAATGTGAATACTAAACATATTTTGGGTCATAAATAATGCATTCTTCTTTAAATTCCGCACAAACATACACTTGTACCCCACTTCCAAGCAATTTAGCCTGTTTTTATTTTAACAATGAGATTTACAGTGTGATAAATAGACCTTTTGTTTTATTCTCATAGGGGAGAGAAGACTGGGAGGAGGACACTCGAGGGAGCACATGCACCCCACAGCTTCCAAGCAACCCCAAACTCCCAAAGACCCACAACCGAAGGATGTAGAGGAAGTTGAGGTGGAGGAAGGAGAAGTGCAGGAAGGAGAGGTGGATGACGTTGTGGATCTGGTCACCACAACAGGTCAGTATCTGTCACCACAGCTTCAGGTAAGAGAGGTAGGCCTGCAGAGTTATAATACATTTTTTTTTGGTTTTTAGGGGATGTAAATGTTGTGAAGGATAGTACACGGTTCTCTGCTGACAGTGCCCTCCGCCTCATCCAGCAAGTGATGGAATGTAGCACGGAACTGGACCTAATTAAACAAAGAATCCATGTGATGGAACAAACATTTAAAGACATTCTCGATGTTTTGGGGAGAATTCAATAAGCCATCCAAACACATTTGTTTTTACATGTTTGTTTTTGTAATTTTATGCATTTTTTTGACTATCAAACAAGCCAAAAATTGAATATGCACACAGTGTGTCAACATGTGCTATCTGCCATCAGGGGATATCCATGTACGTCTTTTGTGGGTGCAACCCCTTCCTCGTATCTAAAGTCGGTGAACTGAGGAAGGGGATGCACCCCCAAAACACGTCCATTGATCACCCCTGATGGCAGATAGCACATGTTGACAATAGGGATCAGGATTCTAAACTTCCTAGATGAAAAAAATCCCAAATGTGTGCATATTCAATTTTTGGCTGGCCAAGGGGTGGCAGGACCCCATATTAGGACGGGCACATAGAGACATAGTTTGTGTAAGTGAATGTCTCCGATTGCTCAGAGGTATCCAATGTTGTAATTTTTGAAATGCAACTGTTATTTTTGTATTTTCATAAGCAAAAAATTGCCGGGTTGGGGCCAGGCCAACCCAAAATAAAAAATAAATAAAAAAAATGAAGAGAATGTGCACAGAGTAAAATATTTGACCACAAACAACGTGTAGCTTCTTTTTATAATACCCTCTAAGCTTATTTGGTTCTTTTGTAAGGTTACATAGTGAAATGGTTGTTATTTACTAAAGTAAAATACACTTGCCACTACAAATGCACAAAGACAAACTAGGAGACAGGAAAGAACAAATAATTAAAGGTTTAAACAAGCTTTTTATTGGGATACTTAGACATAGGCTGGCATAGGAATTGCCCCCCTACCCGTGAAATACTCCATGTATTTGTCCCGAACCTCAAGGGCATTTTGGGGGGGCAAGCCAAGACGGGCAGATTCCAGGCCCGGCAGGGGATTTGCAGGGGAAAGTCCAGCCTCTGGCAAAACTGAGGCCATATATGAATTAGATTTGCGGCAAAGAAAATTGTGTAGCACACAGCAGCATAACACTACATAGTTTATTTTGTAGTCCGCCAAGTGGATGGAAGTCATAAAAAGGCGGAACCGGCTGGCCATTATGCCGAAGGCATTTTCAACGACTCTTCGGCCCCTGGCCAGCCGGTAATTGAACACCCTCTTCTCTGGGGTCAGGGTCCTCTGTGGAAATGGCCTCATAAGATGCCGTCCGAGTCCGAAGGCTTCATCAGCCAAAAAAACAAAGGGGAGTCCTTCAATATTCCCTGCATCCGGTGGCAATGCAAGGTCGTCACTCTGGAGACGGAGGGCAAACTCCGTCTGGATGAAGGATCCCCCATCGGACATCCGGCCATTCTTCCCTACATCAACATAGAGGAATTCATACCGTGCTGACACCACCGCCATCAGCACAATGCTATGAAACCCCTTGTAGTTGTAGTAATAGGACCCAGAACGGGGTGGCGGCACGATGCGGACGTGCTTCCCGTCTATGGCACCACCGCAGTTGGGGAAGTCCCACCGCGTGGCAAACTCCGATGCCACAGTCTGCCATTCCTGTGGCGTGGAAGGAAGCTGTGGAGTGAAACAAGATGAAATAATATTAGAAAAACAAAGTCATACATTACAAGGAAATTATATCCCAAAAAATTAGAGGCCAACATTAATCAAATTATACATTTATTAAGGTGTTTAAAAAAAGTATAATGGAAGGCTCATTTATCATATTCATCACCCCCTCTGATGGGCCATTACTAAATTATTTTGGGGGGGGGGATGTGTTTGGCCACAGGATAGCATTGCAGTGGCGGTGCGTCCAGAGTGGGCGCTGGAGCACTGCCCCCTCTCTCCTGTGCCCATCACTCAGAACAATACATAGGTTCATGCGTTGCATGAACCTATGTATTGTCTATGCCGCACACTATTCAGGTGGATGGCCTCTTGTAAAGCGACCGACATATGAATCATTGCGGCATTTAGGGGGTTAAAATTTCATAGCAGAAACAGGTAGTAAAATAGTCTTGCACATTACAACCTGAGGGATGTAATTGGCTTCCTAAAAGTAAAATCGGGGACGCAGGGGGGGGGGAATTCCTTGGGTAAACACTGACAGGCTGCTCTGCCAATCATGTTCACCAAGTCTGTTTTTTTTTTTTGAATCAAAAAGGTTTTTATTGAACACCAGATAGATCACAACAGTTTCCATTGTACAAAAAATAGCAAAGGTTTCCCTCTGCTGGCGAACTGTAAAACAACATATAAGATCACATCAAAAACAGCACCACAATCTTGCATGTATAAGCATATTAATCCTCGGCCGCTTGGTTTCAATTTTACTGCAAAAGTCGGGACATCACCAGCTCCCTGGGGCTCAGGCCAGGGGTATCAAGCCATTGGGACCAAATTCTCTCAAACCTGCTCGGGCTTCCCCTGTGCTGGTATATGTACTTTTCCATTATAAGAGTATTCCCCATGTGTGCTACCCAAGAGGTGGTGGTAGGCGGTGAGACTGACTTCCAACCCATCAAAATAAGCTTCCTAGCCTGAAACAGGGCCCTAGAGACCGCGACCCTGGTCAACTCCCCAGGGATCGCTTCCTCCAAGATCCCCAGCAGGCAGCACTTAGGGTCCAAAGGGATCGTAGTTTGAAACACTCTGTTTATTGTACCCACCACCTCAGTCCAATACCTGTGAAGCTTAGGGCATCTCCACAGGAGATGAATGAGATCTCCATTGTGCCTCTGACATCTACCACACACAGGGTCCCCGAGCTTACCCATCTTATATAATTTCAGCGGGGTGTAATGTACCCTCAATAATATATATAGCTGTGACACTTTCTGCGCAACGTTTAAAGAACAGGTAGTGACTGACCGCCACGCCTCCTCCCATTGGTCCCCTGACAGTGTACCTATGTCCTTCTCCCACATGGATTCCGCCCTGCTCGGGAATGCCTGTAGGTGACTTGCCAGTAACATCTGGTAGCATTGTGAGATAAATCCTTTTGTTTCAGTGCTAGTGTGCAGCACACGGAACACCGGGGCGGGCGACTGAACCCATTCCACCGCATTCCCGTGTGCCGCAACCGCATGTTGAAGCTGCATGTAGTAATAATGCATATGAGCTGGGAGGTCAAATCTGGCCTGCAGTTCGGGGAAAGTGAGAAGCCTGCCGTTAACGAAAATGTGGGACAGCAGAGCCACACCATGGGCACGCCATCTGGGCCCCTGCTGCAGCTTCACCAACTCCACATAAGACCTATTGCCCCATATTGGGCTGTCCTCTGTGAATTCCTGCACTCCCTGGAGTTGTCGGCCCTTATTCCAGACTTTCTGGATAAGTGCGAGCGTCGGGGTCCGCTTGTTGGATTTGAGGAACATTTGCGCCTCCAGCCCCATCGGGATAGTCTCAGCGCCAGTGGCCGACAGCATCAGTCGTGCCGCCGAGCTCCCCGGGTCCTGGGAAATAGAGCCGATCAAATGCTGTAACTGGGCCGCTATGTAGTACAGCCAAGGATTGGGAACCGCCAGCCCCCCACTGTCCTTGGCCCGCTGCAAGTGTTCCAGTCTAATCCGAGGGGGCCTAGTATGCCATAGCAACCGTCGGAAGAGAGTGTTCACTATTCGGAAGATTTTCAGGTGTATCACTACAGGCGAGTTATGAAGAAAGTAAAGTAGTTGTGGCATTAAAATCATTTTGATCAGATTGGCTTTACCTGCAAGTGACATTTTTAGGGTGTTCCAAGTATTAATTTTGTCCCTAAACCGGGACAGCAATGGGTGCACATTAAGGGAGCAGTAGTCCCCCAGCCTGGGCGACACCTGTACCCCCAAATATTTAAAGCTAGATACAACTGGGATGGGACAAGATTCCGGCAGGGCAACCCCACCATCCTCATCCAACAGCATCAGGGCGGATTTTGACCAATTAATGGTCAATCCCGAGTAGTGGCCGAATTGCTCTATTATTGACATAGCCCCGGGGATGGAGTGCGTGGGGTCCTCCAGGAACAGCAGCATGTCGTCCGCGTACAACATGATTTTTTCTTGCAGCGTGCCATATTGGAATCCCCGGACGCGGGCACTAGCCCGTATCAGGGCAGCCAATGGCTCTATAGCGATCGCGAAGAGCAGGGGGGACAGGGGACATCCCTGCCTCGTCCCCCTACCCAGAGCAAAGGCCGGTGACATCCTACCCGCGACCCTAATGGTCGCCTGGGGGGACGCGTACAGCAGCCTGACCCACTCTATAAACTTGTCCCCAAAGCCAAACTTGGCCAACGTCGCCCAGAGGAACCTCCAACTGACACTATCAAATGCCTTGTTGGCATCAAGGGACAAGAGCGCCCTACGGCCCCCATTGTCTGCCTGCACCTGCATGTTCAAGAACATGCGCCTCAAGTTGGTGGTGGTGGACTTCTGCGGCATGAAGCCAGCCTGGTCTGGGTGGATAATAGACGTGATTATCCCGTTGACCCTGCGCGCCAGGACCTTTGCCAGGATTTTTACATCGCTCTGCAGCAACGATATAGGCCTATAGGAGCCAGGGTCAACCGGATCCTTTCCCGGCTTCAACAGTAAAATAATATTAGCCCTAGCCATGGAACCAGGCAGCTGACCACCCTCTAGTGCGGCGTTAAAGACCTTCAATAGTTCAGGTAACAAGTGCTCCCCAAATTGAGTGTACACTTCTATGGGCAGGCCATCCTCTCCGGGGGCTTTACATGTAGGAAAAGAGCTTGCCGCTAATTGCAGCTCGCCCAGAGTAATTGGTGCATCTAACTGTTCTCTGGCAGATGTGGAGAGAGCAGGCAGATCAATACTAGCCATGTATGTTCCAAGGTCCGCATCCGAGTAGGCATCCCTCGATCCATAAAGGCCTTCATAGAAGGACGCCAGCTCGGATATAATGGTTTCAGGGGTATTAACCACCTTATCCGTAGAGGCGCGTATAGCACCGATGGCCGGGGATTGTGTTTGAGACCTCGCTATCTTGGCCAGCAATCGTCCAGTTTGTTCCCCTTCCTCATAGAATGCAAGTTTGGTAAAGAACCTCTTCCGCTCTGCCTGTGAGGATCGCAGACGGTCCAGAGAGTCCTGGGCCGACATCCAAGCCTCCCTGGCCAAGTCAGTGGGGCTAGTCACATAAGCGAGTTCCAGCTGCCTCACCTGGTCTCCCACCCGCTCCACCAAGGCAGAGGAGTTGTTCCTGACAATTTGTATTTCCTCGATAAATACCCCTCTAAGATAGGCTTTCAAAGTTTCCCATTTTAGCAGTGGGTCTAGGTAGTGCTCATGGGCCCGGAGAAAGACTTCAATCTTGGTTTCAATACGTTCTGGGGATGTAAACAGTTTGAGCCAATAAGCATTCAGTTTCCATGGGGCTCTAGGTAGGGAGCTAGACGGTTGAGTTACCAACCAAAGTACTAGCGGGGAGTGGTCTGATACCCCCCGTGGGAAATACTCCACCTTAGAGGTGCAATTAACCATGTTGGGAGTGCCCAGACACAGGTCTATACGGGAGAGGGAACCATGTGACTTGGAGAAACAGGAGAATTGTTTACACTTGGGGTTCCTAACCCGCCAAATGTCAACCCACCCCACCTCCTCCATCAGGCGTCCAAGAGCCGTACCCCGGTTGCCCTTAGGGGGCATCACCGGGGGGTGTCTGTCCAATTTAGGGTCTAGGTAGCAATTAAAGTCCCCTAGCAACAGTAGTGGGACGTCAGGCTTGTTTGCCAGGTAAGACAGCAGCAACTGCAGCACCTCTCTAGAAAAAGGTGGAGGCACATATACAAACGCCAGAATCATAGTAACGGTAAACAGTTTGCAATAAAGAAATACAAATCTCCCAGATATATCAATAAGCGAATCTAACTCCTGGTATACCAGAGCCTTGTGGATCAATACACTCACTCCGCGTGAATAGGCGGAGTGAGTGGAGTGATAGGCCTGCCCCACCCACGCATATCACCAAGTCTGTTTAATGGTAACATGATTGGCTGATGCAACATGAAGGGAAGGAGAAGACATCAAGGACAGAAGAAGGATGGCGCTGACCACAAGAAGGTAAGTGCAGGGCTGGGGGGAAACTGGCTGCATTAGAGGGGACTAAATGGCTGCATTTGAGGGAACAAAATGGCTGCATTGGAGGGGACAACTGGGGGCGTTTATTAGGCACCAGAGCAAAAAAGGAGGAAGTTTATTTCCTAAATTGGGGTTTGAACCCCCAAACATTTGGAGCAACAGGCGCCCCTGCTGGAAAAGTTAGTGAAGGGAAATATTTATGGAGGAGAAAAAAGGGGCAATCTAAAGCTTCCAACATGCATGGGGACAAAGGGGACATTCTCAGCATATTACAATCATGGTAATTAGGGAAGGATGAAAGAAATACAATACATTAGCATACATGTAATACATAAAATGTGATGTTAAGGGAGCAAACTTACCCTAATATAGTCCTCCTGCAGGACTTGGATGATGGCAGAACAGGTGTCTGGGATTATGAGGCCCAGAGCCTGGGGGGAGATGCCTGTGGTGAACTTCAAGTCCTGAAGACTTCTCCCTGTCGCCAGGTAACGCAACGTGGCGATGAGCCTCTGCTCAGCACTGATGGCTTCCCGCATAACGGTGTCCTTCCTGGTAATATAGGGGGACACCAAAGCCAACAGTTCCTGAAAAACGGGGTCAGACATCCGCAGAAAATTCCTGTAGTCCTCAGGATTATTCTCGACGATCTCCCGCAGCAGAGGCATGTGGCAGAATTGGTCCCGCTGGAGCAACCAATTCTTGGTCCATGAACTCCTCCTCACACCATTCATGGACTGGTCTTGGTCCAAAACAAGCAGACCAACACCAAGCGCACGCACAGCACGAACTCGACGACAAGAACGTCCAGGCGACATGGCTAGGAAACGGTCGTCTAATCAGAACGTACAGAACAGAACGCACTTTAGAACAGCAAGGCCTATGAATAACGAACTGAAAATCAGAAATGAACAGGCAAGAACGCACTGTAAAACAGATACGACCTAGACGCCCTGAAAGTCAAGATACGAACCCACAAGCACAAACTGAACCGCAGAAAACGATCTGAAAAGTACGAAGACTGAAAAGCGCGAATCGTCTCTTCCCAAACTTTTACTTCACACGCGGTAACACGAGATCAGCAAAAGCAGCCCAGGGGGTGGCGCCAAGAAAAAAGATCTTCCCCTTTATAGTGCCGTCGTATGTGCTGGACGTGAGCGCGGAGAACAACGAGGAAATTGGGAAATGACAGTGTGTACGCATAGAAAGCTTGACGAGAAAATCGACAAGCTTAACAAGAATCTCGTCGAAAAAAACTACGTGTTTTTTATGACGAGAAACTCGGTCGTGTGTACGAGGCCTCAGTTTAGGAATATGACTTTAAGTTACATTTATGCAATGGTGATACAAACAGACTGTGAAGGTCACAAGGAACAGGGGATCCATGACGCATACTGTAGTTTCCACTGACCATTGCCTCCTGACTCTCACCCACTGACCTCTAGACTTACCTGAAGCTACCACTGCTTGTCATGCTTCACTACAATGTGTGCTTGAATGTTAGCAGTTCTTGCTCTTTGGCGTTAGCCTTATATATTCTAAACCAGCAGGGAAGAAAATCATACAGTGATGTGTCCAAACAGAACAATGTTTATTGTTTGCATCCCATAGCCATTAATTATATGGCATCAAGCATATGTTGTCTCTTTGCAGGGAGGTTATCAGTCATATTGATGAACTGGAATAGAAATATGTAGAAATGAAAAGGGAATTGTATTTTTAGTTTGAAAAGAAACTGAACAATGTGCTTATAAAAAAGTGAAATACAGAAAAGGATGATCTCCTCCATTCAAAGTTTTATTCTGAAGAGTCTGTCCTGGTATGATGAAGGACCTCTACTCATTTTTGTTACAGTGCTCTGATAGGTGCTTGCTTGGAACCTTAGGTTAGAGTAAATGTTGCCTGTCTTTGGAATTACTGTATATACAGTATATGACAAGGTTTCCTGTGTTGGCCAGGCAGTGGCAATGATGCTTAACAGCATTGGGGTATTCAATTCAATTTCTACAAGGTAAATTGTATTGCTTTAACCACTTGCCCTCTGGAAGATTTTACCCCCTTCATGACCAGGCTATTTTTTGCTATTTGGCACTGTGTTTTAGCAAACTAAGTGTGGCGCTTGCAACCTCTTCTATATATCACAATGTGGTTGATAACAAACATACAGTGGGTACGGAAAGTATTTAGACCCCCTTAAATTTTTCACTCTTTGTTATATTGCAGCCATTTGCTAAAATCACTTAAGTTCATTTTTTTCCTCATTAATGTACACACAGCACCCCATATTGACAGAATTGTGGCAAGGCACAGATCTGGCCAAGGTTAAAAAAAAATTATGCTGCACCTCAGGTTCCTAAGAGCACAGTGGCCTCCATAATTCTTAAATGGAAGACGTTTGGGACGACCAGAACCCTTCGTAGAGCTGGCCGTCCGGCCAAACTGAGCTATCGGGGGAGAAGAGCCTTGGTGAGAGAGGTAAAGAAGAACCCAAAGATCACTGTGGCTGAGCTCCAGAGATGCAGTCAAGAGATGGGAGAAAGTTGTAGAAAGTCAACCATCACTGCAGCCCTCCACCAGTTGGGGCTTTATGGCAGAGTGGCCCAACGGAAGCCTCTCCTCAGTGCAAGACACATGAAAGCCCGTATGGAGTTTGCTAAAAAACACCTGAAGGACTCCAAGATGGTGAGAAATAAGATTCTCTGGTCTGATGAAACCAAGATAGAACTTTTTGGCCTTAATTCTAAGCAGTACGTGTGGAGAAAACCAGGCACATCACCTGTCCAATACAGTCCCAACAGTGAAGCATGGTGGTGGCAGCATCATGCTGTGGGGGTGTTTTTCAGCTGCAGGGACAGGACGACTGGTTGCAATTGAGGGAAATATGAATGCGGCCAAGTACAGGGATATCCTGGACGAAAAGCTTCTCCAGAGTGCTCAGGACCTCAGACTGGGCTGAAGGTTTGTGAATATATATATATATATATATATATATATATATATATATATATATATATGTGCAACCTTGTGAATGGTAAAAACAAAGTACCATATAAAAAGAGGAAAAAAAAAATAACAATAATGGTAAGTCTCCTCGTCCAAGTGAGGTGTAGATTGGTGCTACAAAATACAAAATCAGAATAAAATAAAAATAAAAATATATAACAGATTTCAGTTCACTTCAGCTGCCAATTCTGGCCACCCTGATGCTGACAAGAAGAAGGGATGTGTCCAAAAATAGCACAGCGGCTTGTATATAACCAAAACCATAGGGGGTTGTAGATAACCAAAACCATAGGGGGTTGTAGATCCTCCGCTTGAACTTCTTAATACAAGGTGATATGGAACATCAGCAGATAAGTAAAAAGAGAAAAGATGGGTCCCTGTAACGGAGACCAAACGAGCTTAATGCACACACATCGAATCTGGATGTTGCTGTCAGCCACAATTCCTTTGCTTCACCTGCCGACTGGAGACTATCAATCATCGTCACTCCTGGGAAGCAAGTGCGCTTAGGTAGCGTGGCCAGAGGCCAGTTTCATAGGGAAATAAAATAAAGCTTCATGGTGCAGTAGGTTTAAGTAAAAAAACGTACCCTTTATTGTTTAAAAGAATGAGTAAGGGCTCTTTCACACGGGGCGGATCAGTCCTGATCCGCCCCGTGAACCTCCGCTTGCTCAGCGGGGATCGCTCCGTTGATCCCCGCTGAGCCGGCGGATGACTGGGCGGTCCCCGCACACTGTGCAGGGACCGCCCTGTCAGAGCGCCGCTCTCCCCTATGGGGAATCGGATGACGACGGACCGTAGAGTCCGTTGTCATCCGATCCGCCGACGGAAGGAAAAATAGGGTTTTCCTCCGTCACACTTTGGCGGAGCGGAGCGGATGTCAGAGAAAATGTCACCGCTGACATCCGTGCCTCCATAGGGCTACATGGAGCGTCCGTGCAGGTCCGCCTAAAAAACTGACAGGCGGACCTGAACGGACCCTCCGTGTGAAAGGGGCCTTACTGACATCCACATGAAAAAAAACACAGCTATTTCAAAAAGACACTAAAACCCGCAGCGGCTCGAGCCAGCAGGCTGGGGGCGTGGTGACGTCAGAATCGTGAGCTCCGCCCTACGCTTTCTACTGGGAAAGCACCTTGTATTAAGAAGTTCAAGCGGTGGATCTACAACCCCCTATGGTTTTGGTTATCTACAACCCCCTATGGTTTTGGTTATATACAAGCCATTGTGCTATTTTTGGACACATCCTTTCTTCTTGTCAGCATCAGGGTGGCCAGAATTGGCAGCTGAAGTGAACTGAAATCTGTTATATATATATATATATTTTTTTTTTTATTATTATGATTTTGTGTTTTGTAGCACCAATCTACACCTC
The DNA here is from genome assembly GCA_029206835.1 of Rana muscosa. Lineage (NCBI taxonomy): Eukaryota > Metazoa > Chordata > Amphibia > Anura > Ranidae > Rana > Rana muscosa. The sequence goes on from CM055118.1 coordinate 222,627,704, forward strand.
ACTTGGACGAGGAGACTTACCATTATTGTTATTTATTTATTTTCCTCTTTTTATATGGTACTTTGTTTTTACCATTCACAAGGTTGCGCATATACAGTGGGGCAAAAAAGTATTTAGTCAGCCACCAATTGTGCAAGTTCTCCCACTTAAAAAGATGAGAGAGGCCTGTAATTGTCATCATAGGTAAACCTCAACTATGAGAGACAAAATGTGGAAACAAATCCAGGCAATCACATTTTCTGATTTGGAAAGATTTTATTTGCAAATTATGGTGGAAAATAAGTATTTGGTCACCTACAAACAAGCAAGATTTCTGGCTCTCACAGACCTGTATCTTCTTCTTTAAGAGGCTCCTCTGTCCTCCACTCATTATCTGTATTAATGGCACCTGTTTGAACTTGTTATCAGTATAAAAGACACATGTCCACAACCTCAAACAGTCACACTCTAAACTCCACTATAGTGAAGACCAAAGAGCTGTCGAAGGACACCAGAAACAAAATTGTAGACCTGCACCAGGCTGGGAAGACAATCTTGCAATAGGCAAGCAGCTTGGTGTGAAGAAATCAACTGTGGGAGCAATAATTAGAAAATGGAAGACATACAAGACCACTGATAATCTCCCTCGATCTGGGGCTCCACACAAGATCTCACCCCGTGGGGTCAAAATTATCACAAGAACGGTGAGCAAAAATCCCAGAACCACACGGGGGGACCTAGTAGATGACCTGCAGAGAGCTGGGACCAACGTAACAAAGGCTACCATCAGTAACACACTACGCCGCCAGGGACTCAGATCCTGCAGTGCCAGACGTGTCCCCCCTGCTTAAGCCAGTACATGTTCGGGCCCATCTGAGGTTTGCTAGAGAGCATTTGGATGATCCAGAAGAGGATTGGGAGAATGTCATATGGTCAGATGAAACCAAAGTAGAACTGTTTGGTAGAAACACAACTCGTTGTGTTTGGAGGAGAGAGAATGCTGAGTTGCAACCAAAGAACACCATACCTACTGTGAAGCATGGGGGTGGCAACATCATGCTTTGGGGCTGTTTCTCTGCAAAGGGAACAGGACGACTGATCCGTGTACATGAAAGCATGAATGGGGCCATGTATCGTGAAACTTTGAGTGCAAACCTCCTCCCATCAGCAAGGGCATTGAAGATGAAACATGGCTGGGTCTTTCAGCATGACAATGATCCCAAACACACCGCCCAGGCAACGGAGGAGTGGCTTCGTAAGAAGCATTTAAAGGTCCTGGAGTGGCCTAGCCAGTCTCCAGATCTCAACCCCATAGAAAACCTTTGGAGGGAGTTGAAAGTCCGTGTTGCCCAGCGAAAGCCCCAAAACATCACTGCTCTAGAGGAGATCTGCATGGAGGAATGGGCCAACATACCAGCAACAGTGTGTGACAACCTTGTGAAGACTTACAGAAAACGTTTGACCTCTGTCATTGCCAACAAAGGATATATAACAAAGTATTGAGATAAACTTTTGATATTGACCAAATACTTATTTTCCACCATAATTTGCAAAAAAAATTCTTTACAAATCAGACAATGTGATTGTCTGGATTTGTTTCCACATTTTGTCTCTCATAGTTGAGGTATACCTATGATGACAATTACAGGCCTCTCTCATCTTTTTTAAGTGGGAGAACTTGCACAATTAGTGGCTGACTAAATACTTTTTTGCCCCACTGTGTATATATATATATATATATATATATATATATATATATATTCACATGTTTTCATAGCTGAATATTCCAGTCTATTTAATATTTGCAGCACCATTTCAAGTTTTCTGATTATGTTATAAACACTCTGAGGTTTAGCATTTTAGCATATATACGTTTATATATATTGTTTTAGTGTGTTTACACCATTACAGTTGCACTCTTAGGGGGGTAGCGTGGATTACTCACATTACACATGGGCCGAAGGTTTACCTTTCAACAAGACAATGACCCTAAGCACACAGCTAAAATAACAAAGGAGTGGCTTCACAACAACTCCGTGACTGTTCTTGAATGGCCCAGCCAGAGCCCTGACTTAAGCCCAATTGAGCATCTCTGGAGAGACCTAAAAATGGCTGTCCACCAACATTTACCATCCAACCTGACAGAACTGGAGAGGATCTGCAAGGAGGAATGGCAGAGGATCCCCAAATCCAGGTGTGAAAAACTTGTTGCATCTTTTCCAAAAAGACTCATGGCTGTATTAGATCAAAAGGGTGCTTCTACTAAATACTGAGAAAAGGGTCTGAATACTTAGGACCATGTGATATTTCAGTTTTTCTTTTTTAATAAATCTACAAAAATGTCAACAATTCTGTGTTTTCTGTCAATATGGGGTACTGTGTGTACATTAATGAGGAAAAAAATGAACTTAAATGATTTTAGCAAATGGCTGCAATATAACAAAGAGTGAAAAATGTAAGGGGGTCTGAATACTTTCCGTACTCACTGTATATCAAAGTGAATATTGCATATAGCAAATATCATAAATTAATATACCATAAAAGTAAAAAAGTCCAATATAGTGCTACTGCTTGACCAGTGATCCACAAATGTGATTCCTGCTGTTATATTAATCTCCCAACTTCTTCACCACTTGTGTTCCACATATAGGTGTGCACTCATCTTTTTTCAGGTAGGTCAAGTAGTGCTTATTCAGCTCTCAAAGGGTTCTCTTTATGATGATCCCCAGATCCTCCTTCAATATGTTGTCAATTCACTGATAAGGTAACAAAAGTGGAAGATACCAAATTAACCACTTAAGCCCTGGAACATTTTGTTGCTAAAGGACCAGGCCCCTTTTTGCGATTCGGCACTGCGTCGCTTTAACTGACAATTGCGCGGTCGTGCGACGTGGCTCCCAAACAAAATTGACGTCCTTTTTTTCCCACAAATAGAGCTTTCTTTTGGTGGTATTTGATCGCCTCTGCAGTTTTTATTTTTTGCGCTATAAACAAAAATAGAGCGACAATTTTGAAAAAAATTACATATTTTTTAATTTTTGCTATAATAAATATTCCCCAAAAATATATAAAAAAAAGTTTTTTTCCTCAGTTTAGGCCGATATGTATTCTTCTACATATTTTTGGTAAAAAAAATTGCAATGAGCGTATAGTGATTGGCTTGCGCAAAAGTTATAGCGTCTCCAAAATAGGGGATAGTTTTATGGCATTTTTATTAATATTTTTTTTTTACTAGTAATGGCGGCGATCTGCAATTTTTATCGTGACTGTGACATTATGGCGGACACATCAGACACTTTTGACACATTTTTGGGACCATTGTCATTTTTACAGCGATCAGTGCTATAAATATACTGATTACTGTGAAAATGACACTGGCAGTGAAGGGGTTAGCCTCTAGGTGGCGCTGTAGGGGTTAAGTGTGCCCTAGTGAGTGACTCTTACTGTAGGGGGGCGTAGCTTGGCGTGTGACATCGCTGATCGTCGTTCCCTATGACAGGGAACAGATGATCACTCATTCTTCAGCTCTGTGACCCGATCGCGGGACACCGGCGGCGCGCGACCCACGGCTGGGATCTTAAAGGGGACGTACCTGTACGCCCTTGTGCCCAGCCGTGCCATTCTGTCTACGTATATTGTCGTGCGGTGGTCCTTATGTGGTTAAAGTAATATAGTGTAGTATTTCTTGATAAAAAGAAAACATCCAATAAAAGTAGAAGTTTACACTCAGACTTTACAGTGCCTATATACTGGTACGGTACCAGTGTATACAGCCAATGTTATTGATAATGCCCCGCCATACTCATCTCACTGGTTGGTGTGCACTTAAAGCCTCGTGTCTAGACGGGATGTGATGTGATACGGGACCTGGAAGTGATATACACTATATTACCAAAAGTATTGTGACACCTGCCTTTACACGCACATGAACTTTAATGGCATCCCAGTCTTAGTGCGTAGGGTTCAACATTGAGTTGGCGCACCCTTTGAAGCTATAACAGATTCAACTCTTCTGGAAAGGCTGCCCACAAGGTTTAGTAGTGTGTCTATGAGAATGTTTGACCATTTCTTCCAGAAGCGCATTTGAGAGGTCAGACACTCGACGAGAAGGCCTGGCTCGCAGTCTCCGCTCTAATTTATACCAAAGGTGTTCTATCGGGTTGAAGTCAAGACTCTGTGCAGGCCAGTCAAGTTCCTCCACCCCAAACATACTAGGTAGGTGATCCAGCGCAGGGAGTCCGCTTTGCTGCCACACATCTATATTTCTGTTCTTCCTGTCCTTTTTTGTCTTATTTGAGATCTTAACCAAAAGCATATATTTATGCATATCCAAACCCAAAAGCAAAAATGCAATACATTTTAGCTTACCAGTCCATAGATGTCTTGGCTGCATTAGTTTTTATTTTTCTGGCTATTTTCCCTTTTTTTTTACACCAATAGTACAACACTTCCTGTCCTAGAGTAACAATGCTCTAGGTATGTCCTTTGTATGTACAAAGGAACAGTGTTGTAACCCAAGGCTATTCTCCTGATTTGGACTACAGAAACCTCCCATTATCTTCCCTTTTGCATAGAGGAGAGTTGTTCTGCAGTTAACAGAAGATATCTGACGAGTCAGCTAACATTGTTTGAGATTTCAATTCAGCACACAGGACATTACAAAGACAAAAGATTTCTTCTGTACTTTCAGAAAATGTACTTAGCCTGAAAATAAGAAAACAAATGCAGCCTCCACATCTGAGGAGTGGTAATCTGAAACAAATCACATTTTGGTCTTTGGATTTAAATATAGTTTAACTGGCTTCTACCTCTATGGGCCTATTGTGCATATGTGTGTCTTATTGGTTCAATATCCTTTGTAATTTTGGCACTCTTTAATTATAAGGAGTAAACCTATAGCTTCAGTAGGATCATCTTACCCTTCTCTTCATTACTGGGCCATACAGACCATCCATGGAAATAATATATTGGACATTGAGACCACATAACAGCCTTGGCCTAGGGTACAATATTTATTCTTCCATTGATCCATTTTTTTTGTACTGTATTGGACACATTGGAGATGCTGGAAGCATTTCCCTAAACAAACACATACAGTGGATATAAAAAGTTTACACATCCCTGTTAAAATGTCAGGTATCTATGATGTAAAAAAAAATTATACAAAGATAAATCATTTGAGAACTTTTTCCACCTTTAATGTGACCTATAAACTGTACAACTCTGTTGAACAACAAATTGAAATCTTTTAGGTAGAGGGAAGTAAAGAAAAAATACTAATAATATGGTTGCATAAGTATGCACGCCCTTAAACTAGAACTTTGTTGAAGCACCTTTTGATTTTATTACAGCACTCAATCTTTTTGGGTATGAGTCTATCAGCATGGCACACCTTGACTTGGCAATAGTTGCCCACTCTCCTTTGCAAAAACACTCCAAATCTGTCAGATTGCAAGGGCATCTCATGTGCACAGCCCTCTTCAGATCACCCCACAGATTTTCAATCAGATTCAGGTCTGGGCTCTGGCTGGGCCATTCCAAAACTTTAACTTTCTTCTGGTGAAGCCATTACTTTGTTAATTTGGATGTATGCTTTGGGCCGTTGTCATGCTGAAAGATGAGGTTCCTCTTCATGTTCAGCTTTTTAGCAGAAGCCTGAAGGTTTTTTGACAATATTGACTGGTATTTGGAACTGTTCATAATTCCCTCTACCTTGACTAAGGCCCCTGTTCCAGCTGAAAAAAAACAGCCCCAAAGCATGATGCTGCAACCACCATGCTTCACGGTGGGTATGGTGTTCTTTTGGTGATGTGCAGTGTTGTTTTTGCGCCAAACATATCTTTTGGAATTATGGCCAAAAAGTTCAACCTTGGTTTCCTCAGACCATAACACATTTTCCCACATGCTATTGAGTGACTTCAGATGTGTTTGCAAAGTTTAGCGGGTCTTGGATGTTTTTCTTTGTAAGAAAAGGCTTCCGTCTTGCCACTCTACCCCATAGTCCAGACAAATGAAGAATATGGGGGGTTGTTGTCACCTGTACCACACAGCCAGTGCTTGGCAGATATTCCTGCAGCTCTTTTACTTTTGCTGTAGGCCTCTTGGCAGGCCAGTTTTCTTCTCGACTTTTCATCAATTTTGGAGGGATGTCCAGTTCTTGGTAATGTCACCGTTGAGCCATGTTTTCTCCACTTGATGACAACTGTCTTCACTGTGTTCCATGCCTTGGAAATTATGTGGTACCCTTCTCCTGACTGATACATTTTAATAATGAGATCCCTCTGATGCTCTGGAAGCTCTCTGCGGACCATGGCCTTTGCTGTAGGATGCGACTAAGAAAATTTCACAAAAGACCTACTAGAACAGCTGAACTTTATTTGGGGTTAATCAAAGGTACATTAAATTATGGCAGGTGTGTACTGACTCCTATTTAACATGAGTTTGTATGTGATTGCTTAATTCTGAACACAGCTACATCCCCAGTTATAAGAGGGTGTGCTCACTTATGCAACCACATTATTTTAGTTTTTTATTTTTACTTTCCCCCTAAAAGATTTTTATTTGTTTTTCAATTGAGTTGTACAATTTATCGGTCACATTAAAGGTGGAAAAAGTTATTAAGTGATTTATCTTTGTCTTATTTTTTTACATCTCAGAAACCTGACCTTTTAACAGAGGTGTGTAGACTTATTCTATCCACTGTACCTCAACCATCAACACTAATATTTGATATGTCAGCAGACATTATATGAGGGTTTTAGTTCATTTTGGCTGTATTTTTCCTAAACTTTATTAAAGTGGTTGTAAACCCTCTCATATAACCAGTGAAGTGAATAGCCTCAGATGATACACAGAGATGGACGGAATCCTGCTACATATGTTTTACTTGTTTATCTGCAGCCCTTTCTTCTGTACATCCCTTCAAAAGAGCACAATTGTGATAAAATCTTTCTTCATCTGTGAGAAGTACAGATGAGGGGTAGAGAACTGCAGTTACAGCTCTTATACACTATGTGAGAGCTGATTGGAGGTAAAGGACACACACCCCCTCCACATAGGCAGAGGAAGGAAAGGAACATGCAGAGCTCTATTCTGAATAGACAAGCTGTTATGCTTATCTAATAAAAATAAAAATAAACTGCGCTAAGAGTAAATTATAAAAAAGGATTCCTACTCTGTAGGAAAATGTAAATGAATACCAGTTCAGAGCTGCGGCTTTCTGTGATACATAAACCAGTGAACAACATAAGAAAAAGTAATAAAGCCGTGCAACCAATAATTACAAATTCAATGAAAAATATATAAAATACAGTGAGAAATGTATAAATGCTCAAAATGTGCAACATATGAATTGCCCGAGCATGTGCACATTCACAAATAATGCTGTGACACAAATGTACAAATAAGTAAACTTAAGTGAATAAAGAAATGTCCCAAGTTGAATTCAAAGAATATATCCTCGAATCTTCCTCAAGATATATATAAGCACACTTGATGAAATCCACCCGTGTATAAAATCTAATAATGGTGACAGTCCACACTCTGTAGCAATAGAGTAGTAGACGAAAAATTATCCACCACCAATGAAGGGAATCCGCTTACCAGAACCCCGTGGTCCCCTACCATGGAGGACCCAGGGAAGCGTTGAGTGCAAGTACTGCTGGGCTGCTGTGCTGGATGACTCCAAACTGCTCCTCACCTGCTATACTCCACCCTTCAGGGCAGTGGGTCCCGATGGATAATGGATATATGGAACAAACAAAGGCCTCTGATAGTGTAAAATCATTGCATTTATTCCAAAAGCAAATCAAAAATACACTTACAGGGTTTCAGTAGTAGGTAGGCCTATAACCTGATGCGCCGGCTGAATGCAAACAGGTCACCCTTCCATGCAGAGGTAATGAGCAAAATAGGGGGGTGACAACAGTACACCGCTCTTTCCGCCCCTGGAAGAAGTGATTCTGTCATGAAACTAGTCGCCTATTTGGCCTTAACAATGGAGTCTCTCTGCTGCAACTGGATTATTAAATTCATTTTTTATTGTTCATTCTACATTATGAAAAATGTATTCAAAAGAGTGAAATTGTCCATTTGCCTTAGCAGTGGCTGCCGCAACTGAGTAGAACTAGAGATTCTGATTGGAAAATCTCACCACTAAATTTTCTAGGAGGTAGAATATCCCACCACTAAAGAAGAAGCAAACCACCCAAACTGAGTTTTTTGAGTTGGTATACTGTAGCCTCTAACAATGAACACAATTGTGATGACAAGAATGTTTAAAATGCTTGGGACAGCACTTTTTAAAGCAGAACGAAACTCCACATCCACTGGCAAATAAACTCCAAACTCCAAAGTAAAAGTTGTCCAAATCAATAAAATAAGCTATATTCAGCTATATAAATTGCTTACCATGTGCAAGATTATAAATGACACCACCCTTCCTTCCAACAAGGAGGCCACCTTCTCAGATTTAGGAGTAGACAGGACTTCACTACGCTATGCTGGAGGGAGGGCCTGACATAATCCCTGCAAGACAATCTGCAGATCCTGGCATGGCAAAGATCCAGAAAATGCAGGAAGGACTGAACATGCACAGGTATGTGTTATGAGAATAAATTAAGGTGCACTATTTTAAAAAAACAAATGTTTTGGAGAGCTTGGATACTCTGGTTTGATTATATGTAAGACCTGCTTTGATATGGGCATACAAAAAACAAAAGAATATGTATATGGGAAGCTCATCCAATATATAATTATCGGGGATTTCATATGTTAAGTACATTAAGTATCTCCAGTAGAATAGTTGGCAATAGGCCAATTGATTTGGTTAGGTGGAGTACCTGGTATACAAGAGATACACCCTACTACATTGCCTCTGAATTGTTTAAAGCGCATACAAAAAAACGGGGGAGGGATTTGGGGACTAAAAGTCCACCAAAGGAAAGAATTCTTCAAAAAGGCTCTAGTAGTTATATATACTTTATTAGTAAACCGCAGTTAATTAGTAGAAAAATATTGGATTATAGAAAAAACACGTCATTATAAACACCTAATTTAAAATAAGACTAGTCAAAAAACTATAAACAGGGGTGGCCACCCGATCGGCCATACACACCACATTCATTCATCCACAGCTGAATTTATTAGCAATTCCGGTATTTATCAGTTTTTAAATGCTCATTCATTTAGTTATCTGAATCCTGGAAACACTAGAGGGTATATAACATCAGTCAAACAAGACTGTAATTTGATCTCAGGGTAGCGTTCATTGATTAGATTGCTGACAGACCATAGACAGACCGACTAAATCTCACGCGTATTAGGTAGGTGGAGGTATCATGAGACGAGCCTGACTGTTCATGCATAGAACAACCCTCCAAACAGAGCTTGACAATGTGAAGACAGATTTTATAGCTCACCATTGGGGTCTTGAAAAGTCACTCAGCCGTCCAATTCATGTATCCTTCTGATTTTCATTCGGTCCCATATAGGGAGAAAGTACTATGAAACACTCACCGGTTCCTTGCGTGTTCGGTCTGTGCTGTTGCAACTGGGTTTCAGAAAATATCAATCATGAGGAGTTAGTTCATACCCGTCCATTTGTTTTGAGTCCGTATGACAGCCCTGAGAAGAGTTGAAAAAAGTCCAGGTATATCCAGGATAATGAGATATTGATGTCAGCATTCCGGTGTGGCAATTTCCAGACGAAAGGCAGTGGATGATTGTTTTGTAAGTAGTTAGGTGGTTGGTCGCAGCTAGTGTAGCGGCAAACTGCTTACATGTTTCACTTTAAACAAAGCTTCATCGGAGCATGCACATTGGTCTGGTGTCTGTCCAAATATACCTTCCTTAACAGGTGTTTTGATTATAATCACCTGTGGCTTAATTGGATCTACTACACCACCATCCATGCCAATCACGGCCGATCCTAGGGTCACAGACGCCTGGGTGCAGAAATATTTCTGGCGCCCCACGTGGGCGTGGTCATCCTACAAACTTCTTCCCTTTACACATGTTTCTATGGCAACGATTCAAACACAGAGATGCTCCCCTAAGAAGTCGTCGTTACACTAGGATCCTCCCATGATCCTTTAACAATAAAGAAAATACAGGAAAAGCGTACAATAATGAGACCTGGAGGGGAGTCTCTCTGATGCACACAGAGAGGCCTTCTGTTAGAGAGTCTGTTAGGAAGAGCCCCCAGACATAGTACAAGAGATGGTCAGAGAGTGCAGACATATTACAGGTGACCGTTAGAGTGCAGACATGATACAAGAGACTGTCAGAGACTGCAGACATATTACAGGAGATGGTCAGAGAGTGCAGACATAGTACAGGAGACAGAGAGTGCAGACATAGTACAGGAGACAGAGAGTGCAGACATAGTACAGGAGATGGTCAGAGACTGCAGATATAAAACAGGAGATGGTCAGAGACTGCAGACATAATATAGGAGATAATGGCTCTCACCTGACCCAGCGATACAGCAACAACGGTTCCTCTGATCAGGAGTCAGCTCACTCTGAATTGCCCGTAGTGACTCCACCGAGTCCAGATCTGTATTAAGTATAGACTCCCTACTAAGTATAAACCCCTCCCTCAATACAGACCCCCCTCCATTAGTACAGACCCCCAGGACAAACCCCCCTCCATTAGTACAGACCCCCAGGACAAACCACCCCCCTCCATTAGTACAGACCCCCCCATTAGTACAGACCACCCCCCTCCATTAGTAGAGACCCCCCACAAACCACCCCCCTCCATTAGTAAAGACCACTCCACAAACCATCCTCCCTCCATTAGTACAGACCCCCCTCAGGACAAACCCCCCCTCCATTAGTACAGACCCCCCAGGACAAACCACCCCCTCCATTAGTACAGACCCCCCCACAAACCACCCCCCATTAGTACAGACCACCCCCTCCATTAGTACAGACCACCCCACAAACCACCCGCCCATTAGTACAGACCCCCCACAAACCACCCTCCCATTAGGACAGACCACCCCCTCCATTAGTAGAGACACCTCCATTAGTAGAGACCCCCCCACAAACCCCCCCCATTAGTACAGACCACCCCCCTCCATTAGTAGAGACCCCCCCACAAACCACCCGCCCATTAGTACAGACCCCCCACAAACCATCCCCCCTCCATTAGTACTGACCCCCCTTGCCTCCACACACCAGACCCCCCCGGCCCCCACAAACCATCCCCCCTCCATTAGTACAGATCCCCCACAAACCATGCCCCCTCCGTTAGTACAGACCCCCCCTGGCCCCCACACACCACCCCCCTTCCATTAGTACAGACCCCCCTGGCCCCCACAAACCACCCCCTTCCATTAGTACAGACCCCCTTGGCCCCCACCCACCACCCCCCTCCATTAGTACAGGCCCCCACACACCACCCCCCCCTCCATTAGTACAGGCCCCCACACACCACCCCCCCTCCATTAGTACAGGCCCCCACACACCAGACTCCCTCCATTAGTACCGACCCCCCACAAATTATCCCCCTTCATTAGTACAGACCGATCCGGCTCTGGACAAACACAAACCCCACCCAGGGGGGGCAGCTGGAGAGGACAGTGTGCAGCCATGCCTCCCAGGTGGAGAGGATCGTGACAGTGAGAAAAAATGTCACGCTGATGCACGGACCGCCCCGCCCCCCCACTACGTCACCACGGGTCTCTCTGTCTCCGAGCAGCCGCTCCAATCTCTGATCTCCTCTGACAGGAGGGGGGAGCAGGGAACAGCAGCGCCGCAGCAGCGATGATCGGCGGCAGTGAGCGGCGGAGAGAGCGGCCTCTGGATACGAATAAGGAGGAGGAGGAGGGAGACGAACACTCTGGCGTTTGGGCTCCCCCACCTCTGTGGCGCCTGGGTGAACTGCACCCCTCGCACCCCGTCTAGGACCGGCCCTGATGCCAATTCACACAAGTTCGTTTGCATAGACTATACGGGGGGATGACCTGTGGAATTCCAAACCCACCATGACGCAAAAACAACAAAAAAAGTTTAATCATTTTTTTCTATTTCTTTATTTGTTTATTTTATTTTTTTATTTCTTTATTCTATTTCAATTATCATTACGCGTCAAAATAAAACATAATAGTTAAATGACTTACGCTGATATCTGCTGCTCTACACTGCTTTGTATATAACTAGATGGATACTACACCAACACAGTCCTTCTTCTTAATAACTATAGATAGGAATAATTGATTTTCAGATGTTCACTATTATGAGATCTCGCAACCTAAAGGACAACCTTGTCCAGTCAGAGTATGTAAGATCAGCCAATACAAACTGGCTGACTAACTTACCACCCCTAAAAGACATGTATGCCTGTGGTAGGTGCTCAATGTGTAAATACACAGATCCAACGGATGTCTTCACCAACTCAAATGGCACTAAAAAAAATTAAATGACCAACTATGGTCTGTCAGCAATCTAATCAATGAACCCTACCCTGAGATCAAATTACAGTCTTGTTTGACTGATGTTATATACCCTCTAGTGTTTCCAGGATTCAGATAACTAAATTAATGAGCATTTAAAAACTGATAAATACCGGAATTGCTAATAAATTCAGCTGTGGATGAATAAATGTGGTGTGTATGGCCGATCGGGTGGCCACCTCTGTTTATAGTTTTTTGACTAGTCTTATTTTAAATTTGGTGTTTTTATAATGACGTGTTTTTTCTATAATCCAATATTTTTTTACTAATTAACTGCGGTTTACTATTAAAGTATCTATAACTACTAGAGCCTTTTTGAAGAATTCTTTCCTTTGGTGGACTTTTAGTCCCCAAATCCCTCCCCCCTTTTTTTGTATATGCTTTGATATGGGGCAAACTTTTAATTGGGAGTTTAGTTCCACTTTAACTACTTCCACTGGTTGCGTTATCCTGACCCGGTGTCATATGACGTCCAACAGGATAAGCCGCTAGTGCGCGTCTGCAGGGGTACGTAGTGCGGTGATCGGGGATGGTGCATGTCCCACAGACATAGCCCATGCCCGATCATGGTAAACAGCCAATTAAATGTTTTTAATTTTCACTCTTTTTTTCGCTCATATCGCAAAAAAATAAAAAACCCAGCAGTGATTAACTACCACCAAAATAAAGCTCTATTTATGAGGAAAAAAATGATAAAAATGTTGTTTGGATACAGTGTAGCATGACTGAGTAATTGTCATTCAAAGTGTGAGAGCACTGAAAGCTGAAAATTGGTCTGGGCAGGAAGGTGTATATGTGCACTGTATTGAAGTGGTTAAATAGATCATAACCCATATTTTCACTGCCAAATATGGTGGGGAGCAATGGCTTTTGTATCCTAGTCACACAGGTGATTTGCTTTCTAGCACTAGCAAGTTCCCTTTAGCAGTTATCCATAGTTTCCCATGGGATTTACACAGCTTCAGAGGGGATGTGACAGCAATCAGAGCAGAGGAGAGTCACCAAGCATGGCTGAACTGAGCTCATACAATTTTTATATCAGCAGATTGAGAGAAAGTAAACAGATGCTTGTGTATAGAGCCCCAGTCTCAACTCAGCAAACAGTATTTAGTTGCTTCAAATAGGTCCATTAATAATTCACATTTACCACTGTAACACATATGAATTCGGATCTGTTAGATGTGCTAAATGAATAATATACAGTGTTAAGAAAAAAAAAAGTAATTGCACAAGCAGATCAATCCAACACAGATCAGGTCATTCCATTGAGACAACAGTTCGTCTACAAGTATAAAAAGTGATTATAAAAAGAAAAATTTGTGCTAGGTGCAAAATAATGTGAAGTAATAAATAAATGAATAAGTCCCTTAAGGAAACCTGCTGCTAACACCAAAAAAAACCTTGATATAAGGTACAAAAATGGATATACAAAAAGGTGCCCCTGATGATGTCAGATGTGACGAAATGGCGTAGGGCGACACGCATATGCACTGTGCACGCGCGAATGGTCTTTGACAGAAACTCGGAGCAATTTACTTCCTTGCAAGGATTTTCTCTTTTATTATTTTATGCATATAGGAGAACTGTACTTTCTCTTGTACATTTTTTTAAATCGAACTAAAACTTCCTTGATGAACTCTGCACTATGGAAAGTTCTTTTTTCTTTTTTGGATTTCGTTTCATCTGCTGAGGATTATTCACTCTGATTCATCAAGAGTGTTTCCCATTTCTGGATTGGATCAGCTGTGCAGACACGTCTCTGGAGACTCGCCTACTGTGAATGGAGTGTTCCTACTGCAGTCTTCCTGCCTCCCATGGAGTGAACATCGCTCTGCTAAGCTTGTTTTGACCCCCCTGAGAAGGGCGGTCACAGGCTGTTTGGTAAGCCTTCATTTCTCACTTTGGTGGCGGGATCTTCACTTATTGTTGGAATAATATCTACCAGTTTTTTTTTTTTTTTTTATAAATTGTTTTTATTGAATTTTCTAACACGTACAAAACATACAGCTTAAGCACCTACAGTCATAAAAAAGAACATGTACAGATGAGAATACAATTGCAATGTGAACCCAACGATACAATGCACAGCCATGGAAGGGTACAGCAGCACCGCCCAAATAAATCAAGTAGGGCACCCAATATGGTAAGACCCACTAGTCAATGAACACATATCAGAGGTCATCGGAGGAAGAGGGAGGTAGAAGAGCAAGGCAAGACCTTGACACGATGATCTGGTTCACCCCCAACTCCCTAGGCTGTTTCGGGCTCATCTAACCAATTGCGCCAGACCTTGTCATATTTCAGTGGGCAGCCCCGATTGGCATAGGTATCTTTGTATAAAGGAAGGCTGCCGTTTACCAAGTGTTTCCATTGCGCCAAAGTGGGGGGGGGGTAGGCCTCTTCCACTGCATAGCAATATTCTTTCGGGCATAAAAGAGCAGCAAGGAAATTAGCGTGCGTTTGGCAGAGGATGGTACAATGGTCTCAATGAGCCCCAAAAGGCACACCTCCATTGCCAAAGGCACAGCGACTGAAGCAACTCTGTTAATTAGATCCAGCACCATTTCCCAATACTGTTGGACCCCTGAACACCGCCAGAAGATATGGGAGAAGTCGCCCGGTGAGGCGCCGCATCTCCAACACCCCGAGGAGTGGGCAGGGTCCATCCTATGCAGTCTGTGTGGGGTAAAATAAGCTCTATGAACTATTTTGTACTGCACTAACCTGTCTCGCATGGAAACTAAGGAGTTGAAGGGGAGGTCCCACACGTCGTCCCAGTCATCCCTATCTAATGTGGGGATATCAGTCTGCCATTTATTCCAGAGTTTATCCAGAGGTGGAAGAGACACAAAGATCAAGTACGAATAAAGATGTGAGGTGGGTTTGTCTTCACAGCTAAATCTAAGTGTCCTCTCTAGTTCCGACTGGGCCACGATGCACGAAGATTGTGGAAATTGCGCCGTAAATGCGTGGGACAGTTGCAGATATCTAAATAGGAAATGGTCGGGTAAGTTGTATTGGAAGGAAAGGTGCGAGAAGGGGAGTAGGGAGTTTTGAGATATTATGTGAGACACAAGTTTGATACCGTATTTTGTCCACGCGTAAGGGTCAGGGATCTTGTAGATGTGAGATAGACTAGGGTTCAGCCAGATAGGGGCATTGGGGGAGATTTCAGACTGTTTACATTTCTCAATAGCTAATCCTGTCCGCCATGCCCGCAGGGTGGTAAGCATAGAAGGGGTCAGAGGATACGGGGCACGAAGGCCCCTAAAAAGTAGTAATTGAAGAGCTTCCCACGAACCGACCACTGTTGCTTCCAGCACAGTCGACGAGTTCGTTCTGTCCGGCTGCAGCCACCACGCCGCAGTCACCAACTGCGCGGAGAGGTAATACTTATGACAGTCCGGGAATGCCATGCCACCCTGCGTTCGTGGCCTCATTAGAGTAGTCAACCTATATCTGGGAGGAGAGGGGCCCCATAAGAAGGAAGAAAAGATGCAGTTTAATTTTTTAAAAAAGGACTTGGGCACCCATTGTGGGGAGTGGCGGAAAAGATATGTCAGTTTGGGAATAATCTTCATTTTTATGAGATTAACTCGCCCCCATAATGACAGGGGCAGATTACTCCAGGATTTGAGCTTCGCCTGGGACTCCAACAGTACCGGGGCTAGATTTAAGGATATATAGTCTGAGGCTGAACCAGAGACATGTACCCCCAAGTATGTAAAGGAGTCTACCCACAGGAGGGGGCTATCAGGAGGGGATGTGGACCTAGCCGCTGGATCAATTGGGAACAGGAGGGATTTAGACCAATTTACCCTAAGACCGGTGACCTCTGCAAAGGTGTCCAAAATATTTAGCGCTCCCTGCAAGGACGGGCCGGCATCATTTAGGAAGAGTAGCATGTCATCGGCGTACATGGCCACCCTCTCCTCCAGCAACCCGAGTTGGAGACCCCTAATGTGCGGTGAGGTGCGAAGTGCCTCCACCACCGGTTCGATAGCGAGGGCAAACAAAGCCGGCGAGAGAGGGCAGCCCTGCCTCGTTCCCCTGGTAAGCCCGAAGGGGGCCGATAGTCCACCTCCCAAGCGCACCGAGGAAGTGGGGCACCTGTAGATCACCTGGAGCCACCTGATAAACTGCAAAGGAAACCCCATCCTGCGCAAAGTTTCCCACAAGAAGGGCCACTCGACCGTATCAAAGGCCTTTTCCACGTCCAGAGAGGCCACAGTACGAGATTCCTTATTGAGGTGGTGAGCGTGTATGTTGGTGAATAGTCTTCTGAGATTCACACCCGTGGACCTACGGGGCATGAAACCTGTCTGGTCTGGGTCTATCACTGGGGGTAGCATGGGGTATAACCGAAGGGCCAGAAGCTTAGTCAGAATTTTAAAGTCAGAATTAAGCAATGCAATAGGATGATATGAAGCACAGGAAGTGGGGTCTTTGGGAGCCTTATATATCAGTGTCAAGTATGCGTGATACATTGAAACAGGCAGACTACCGTCTGCCAGGCATACAGTATACAGTTGTGCCAGCAGGGGTGCTAGAAGTTCCACATGAGCCCTATAAAAGTCTATTGAAAGCCCATCCGGCCCCGGCGCCTTGCCGGGGGGGAAGGATCGGATAGCCTTTACGACCTCCGAGACCGCAAAAGGTTGGACCAAAATCTCTCTTTCGTGGTCCGAGAGCCAGCCAAGCGCCAACGGGTCTAACAGACCATTCAGCGCCTCCGGCCGAAACTCTGAGGACAGACCGGACGAGTATAACTTGCCATAAAAGGAGTTAAACGTCTGTAGAATATCAGAGGGGGAGGACACCGTCCCGCCCCCGGGGTCTGCAGGGTGGATACAAGGGTAAGGGGTTGGTCGTGTTGTGCCATCATGGCTAGTAGGCGGCCATTCCGGTCACCCTGTTCAAAGGCCCTCTGTTTACCTCTATACGACTCGAGTCGCGTGACCTCAGCCAGGTGCAACTGCAGTTCCCTCCGAGCCACCATTAGTAGGTCAAAGTGAACTGGGGTGGGGTCATTGCTATACTTAGCAGTGTGATCTTCAACAGCCTTCTGCAGCGCCAGCGCTGCAGCCGATTGTTGTTTTTTGATGCTAGCAATAGAAGAAATATACTGTCCCCTTGTGAAAGCTTTAAAGGCATCCCATACAATATCGGGAGAAGAGGAGTCTTTATTATTTTCCCAGAACTCAGACAGCAGGGGCGGCAGCTGGCCAGCGAGGTCAGGATGAGAGACCCATTGTGTGCCCAACCTCCAGAGCGAAGCGCTCCGGGAAGCCGGGGAGCGAAGCACCACCACTAAGGGATTATGATCGGACAGACTGCTAGGCAGATAGGACGTCTCCAGAACATCCGCTAACAGTGCAGGGTTGGAGAAGGCTAGGTCTATCCGCGACGCAGTCTTATATGATGCCGAAAAACATGAATAGGCCCTTGTGGTAGGGTGCTTCCACCTCCAGATCTCCACCAGCCCCACCGCCTGAGCCCAGGCAGAGAGGTCCATACACTGTTTCTTAGTCGGGGCAGGTCTATCTAGCTCAGGTGATAAGATGGCATTAAAGTCGCCCATTACCAGAACCTTCCCCGGGCAGAAAGGTGAAATTTTTTCTAGAACCTCATATAATAATGCGGAGGAAAACGGGGGAGGGATGTATACATTAAGAACAATATACCTGACAGACCATAGCGTGAACACCACTATCACAAATTTCCCCTGGGGATCAGTACGGATCTCCTCAATTACACAGGGGAAATTCTTATGGACAAGAACCGATACACCTCTGGCGTATGTAGAATAGGTGGCATGTATCGCTCGCTGTATCCACGGTTTCTTGAGAGTCAAAATCTTGCTGCCCGTGAGGTGAGTCTCCTGAAGGAGAATAATCTGGGGGGAGTGAGATTTTAAGTATTTGAATAAAAGGGCTCGCTTAAATTTGGAGTTAAGACCCCTGACATTCCAGGAGAGAACGGTGAAGGAGTCTACTACTTGACTAGCCATTGGATGAAGGGGAGAAACAATTAAGGAGATACTCTAGAGGGCATGTACCGGTGCACCCCACAGGCAGCAAGATCCCGGTCACACTGCATAAAATGCTGACAGTACTTAAGCGTAACACAAAACAAAAGCATACAGATAAGAAATATAAAACCATAAGAACAAGGGATGACTAAATCCCTAATCAACTTCCCAGGCACGGTGCCTATCCTACTATACCCAGCCTACCTCCTAACAGGGGGGGAAAGTCTGGGAACAGTTTTTACCCAAACGAAAAACTTTTATAAAGAGTGTTAGTGAACCCTTACACTGGGGGCCCTACACTTCTTGTAGCAGTTCATCCACTCTGTCGACGGGCAGTGTCGCATCCGTCACGTACGAACAAGAAGCAGAGGGACGTGGGATATCTATCCCATAAACCTGTATCCTCAAAGTCAGCGGAAAATAAAGTCCGTGTTCTAAGAGGAAAAACAAAAAAAACCAAAACCAAAAGCGAAAACAAGGGCAATCTAAAGCCTCGTGGGGGTCTCGTGTAAAAGTACATTTGAAGTAACTCCGGTGGTTGAAGAAGGTGTAATAGGATATAGCGAACAAGGAAGTGGAAGATCCGTGCATCAAAGGTGACCGTGAGAAGATCTCATCAACGCAGGTTGGTCAGCCAGTCGTCAGCATCCGCTGGGTTATCAAAGAAGCGGACCGTCCCCTCATGTTGGACTCGTAGGCGGCTTGGGTAAAGCATGCCATATTTAATGTCCTTATCTCTAAGTCGTTTGCGGACATCGTTGAAGGTTTTCCTCTTTCTCTGCAAGTCCGCCGAAAAGTCAGGGAAGAGGAGGACAGAGGAGTTACAATATTTGAGCGTGGGATGTTGGCGGGCTTCCGACAGAATCTTGTCCCTGTCCCGATAGTTAAGAAAACGGACTAAGAAGGGCCTGGGGGGTTTCCCCAGGGTGGCTCGGCCCGCGGGCACCCGGTGGGCCCTCTCCACCACGTAGGTAGGGGGAACATCTGTAAGGCCCAGGAGATTTTTAAAGAACTCCTCCGCAAATATAGCAGGGTGGTCTCCCTCTTCTCCCTCAGGCAAACCTAAGACTCTGACATTATTGCGCCTCAGCCTGTTCTCGGCATCATCTGACTTTGCGACGATGGACTGCACTGTGCGCTGCAGCTCGGTAATGGAGGCGGTATGGGAGGCCGTAAGATCTTCAGTGGTCGACACTCTGGATTCAGTTTCCGCCATTCTACCCCTCATTTTGTCAAGGTCGTTTCGTATGAGGTTACATTCTTCAGCGAGGTGGTCAATATGCACCAAAAGCGAGGTCCTACTCTGCTCGATCGCAGCGAGGATCACTGCTGTACCATCCTTAGCCAGTGGGGCTGGCCCCTCTGTCGGCGGAGCTTCAATGGGATCCATTTCTAAGCCAGCCAGCAAGGCCCGAAGCCGACCCAGAAGTATGGGATCAGGTTGTGGGGAAGATGGCGGTGGCAGCAGGAGTGGTACGTTGGTCTTTGCGGCTTTCGAGGACCTGTTCCCTTTTTTGGAGGAGGAGGACATCTGACAATTCGCCAGGGGGGCCCACTCTCAGGAGATTTGACGGTGTTCAGACGAGCACCCAGGAGGTAGGTAAGGGGCGACCCAGGCCACAGCAGGTGTCTCGGGAGGGATTATGTCAGGTGCCGCTGCAGGTACCAGGTAACGACAGCGGTCACCGGCAGCCCCCCACCCCACAGTAGACAAAGAAGTAGGGACAAGGTGATAAGGATGAGAAGCTGGGACCAGCGCAGCAAGGCTGAGGCAGAAGGGTGGCGGAGGACCGGAGAAGCTGGGCTCCAGGGGTAACGCAGCCGCTCCAAATTAGGCAAGTTCAGTGCCACAGCACCCCAGGCCTAGGCAGGGATGACAGGGCGTGAGAAGGCAGGCGATCCGCGCTGTTGCGCTCGGCGATGTCGGCCGCGGTGCACTTCCGGTGGGGCGGCGGTCTAGGAAAGACCGGTGCTTCGTAGGCCGCACTAGGCCGCACCGGGTCGCGGCCTCCACGGATCCCTTTTTCGGCCCAGCGGACCTCCGGATCGGGCCAGGAAGGTGGATGGGCAAGCAGATGTGGCCGGATGACAGTCCCTTACCTGCAGGCAAGCTGGGATCGGGTCCTTGCAGTACAGCACAGTTGCAGGCTGGGAAGATGGCGGCGGCCTCAGGTGAGTGGAGGATTCAGGCGTGCAGGCGTGCAGGCGATCCAGGCAGAGAGTCTCCACAATTTTGTCCCAGGATGAGACAGGGGACACAGGGGAACAGGCTGGAGTGAGTTGTTTCTCTTTTAAATCGATGGAAATGCACGGATGGCAAAGGATTCATACAGGATAGCCGGAGCTCTTCAAAAACACGTCCGCTGGCTCTCACATCCGGACACGCCCCCCATATCTACCAGTTTTATTGGATATTTTCTCTGTGGAACTTTCATCATCCAATTAGAGGGAAGACCCACTACACATTCAAGTATAAAAAGTATCATTGCTCACAGCAAATTGTAGGATGTTCACAAACCCTTTTCTTATCCGCTGGCCACCTTCTGTAATTTAGATGGTACATATCAGAGTAAGGAAAAAATATTACCGTATTTATCGGTGTATAACACGCACCCCAAGTTTAGGAGGGAATTTTAAAGGAAAAAAACTTTTAGGAGGGAAATTCAAGGAAAAAAAACATACATTTAAATGCAGCATGCAGCCTTGCCCAGTGTCCATCTGCAGCCTTGCCCAGTGTCTATCTGTCCATCTGCAGCCTTGCCCAGTGTCCATCTGTCCATCTGCAGCCTTGCCCAGTACCTTTGCAGCCTTGTCAGTCTCTGCGATTTTAAAATTGGTGCCGATTTCTGTGTGGAGAGGAGCGAGCGGGGCCGAGTTTACTTTGGCTAGACTCAGCTCCTCTCGCAGTCCCGCCCATCTCCACTGACTGCGCCGCTGACATAGAGAAAGCCAAGTGTACTTCGGCTAGACTCGGCTCTGCTCTCAGTCAGGGGCAGGACTGTGAGAGGAGCCGAGACTAGCCGAAGTACACTCGGCTTTCTCTATGTCAGCGGCACAGTCAGAGATGGGCGGGACTGCGAGAGGAGCCGAGTAAAGCCGAGTGTACTTCGGCTTCGGCTCCGCTCGCTCCTCTCGCTCATTTGAGCAGGGGAATCGGCGGAGTATCGGCGTATAACACGCACCCACGATTTTCCCCTGATTTTAAGGGGAAAAAAATGTGCGTTATACGCCGATAAATACGGTATGTCAAATGTGTCCCTTTGTCCTCCATCACCAGAAAATATTTAATGACTCCAGTGGCAGGGAGTACATAATTAAAAAGTTCTTTACATGTTCCACCACTTTTATAGTACACTGCCTATCTTGACCATGTGGCCTGATTTATGTGGGCTACACCATCCGTACAGTTGGAGCAAGATTTGGGGAGTACAGAAGGCTGATTGAGGATGGAGAGGTTTACCATAGCGTTGTAACACATTTCACCCTTAAGCATAACAAATCTACCAAATGGCTTAGGGTCTGGATAATCAAATCTATCTTTAAAGAGGAAGTAAACCCTCCGTTCAAAAACAAAACAAATAAAGATCCTGCAAGACAAAGGCATAATCAGCTAGTATGCAAAGCATACTAGCTGATTATGTTCTACTTACCTCCGATTGAAGCCCCCCCAGCGGTCCATGTCTCCCCCTCCGGCCACCGACATGTTGTCCCGGAGTGACTTCCGGGTCTTGCGGCTCCGGCGCTGTGATTGGCCGGAGCCGCGATGACTTCACTCCCGCGCATGCGCACGATCACGGCACAGTACAACTGAAGCAACGGCACATAGTGCCATTGCTTCAGTTGGCTTAAGTGCGCATGTGCACACTTAACCCCTACAGCGCCACCTAGTGGTTAATCCCTTCACTGCCAGTGTCATTTTCACAGTAATCAGTGCATTTTTATAGCACTGATCGCTGTGAAAATGACAATGGTCCCAAAAATGTGTCAAAAGTGTCTGATGTGTCCGCCATAATGTCGCAGTCATGAAAAAAATCACTGATCGCCGCCATTACTAGTAAAAAAAATGTTTTTAATAAAAATGCCATAAAACTATCCCCTATTTTGTAAACGCTATAGCTTTTGCGCAAACCAATCAATAAATGCTTATTGCGATTTTGTTTACCAAAAATATGTTGAAGAATATTAAATATTTTTTGGGGATATTTATTATAGCAAAAGGTAAAGAATATTGCATTTTTTTCAAAATTGTCGCTCTATTTTTGTTTATAGCACAAAAAATAAAAAATGCAGTGGTGATCAAATACCACCAGAAGAAAGCTCTATTTGTGGGAAAAAAAGGACGTCAATTTTGTTTGGTAGTCACATCGAACGACCGCGCAATTGTCAGTTAAAGCGATGCAGTGCCGAATCGCAAAAAGGGGCCTGGTCTTTAACCAGCCAAAATGGTCCGGGGCTGAAGTGGTGAAAGTGCACAATAAAAATGAAAAATGTATTTAAATATAGTACCTGGGGGGTCCCCTTAGTCTGCCTGTAAAGTGACGCATCTGTATATAGAACATGCTGTAGATGAGTAAAATCACATTTAAATTGAAGGGTCTGGTATGGACTGGAGGAGGGACCCCCACACCGTTTTTTTTTTTTTACCATTTACAGCGCTCCTTAACAACCAGCTTTTATTGCACCCTGATTAGGCAAAGCTTTGCCCAATCAGGGGGCAAAATGCACTGTGCAGCGTGCAGTGCATTGCAGGGCATTCGGCGGGGCAAACACCCGCTGAACATCCTGAAAATGCAGGTGTTCCCTGAACAGGGCGAACAGCCAATGTTCAGCCCAAACTCATGCTCGGGCCAAACTGTTCCCCCACCCTTAGTCTCTACTAACTTTGCACATCTAGACTTTGCAATATTTGCCCACTCTTCTTTGCAGAACTGCTCAAGTTCAGTTAAATTTGATGGTGACCATTTGTGAACTGCAGTCTTCAAGTTATTCCACAGATTTTCAATGGGATTTAAGTCTGGGCTCTGACTAAGCCATACAAGGACAGTCACATTTTTCTCTTTCAACCACCGTGTGGTAATTTTTGCTGTGTGCTTTGGGTCATTGTCATGTTGGAAGGTAAACCTTCTTGCCATTGACAATTTTCTGGTAGAGGGCAGTAGATTTTCTTCATGAATTTAATGGTATTTTGCCCCATCCATTTTTCTTCTATGCTGACAAGTGCTTCAGTCCCTGTTGCAGAGAAACACCCCCAAAACAGGATAATACCACCCCCATGCTTTACTATAGGAATAGCGCTGTTTGAATGTTAGTTGTATTGAATTTCTGCCAGACAAACCGTTTGGTGTTGAGGCCAAATAATTCCATTTTAGTCTCATCTGACCACCTTAAATGCACCCTGAAGATTCCAAGACCGCATAGAAAAAGGTGTTATGATCAGATGAGACTAAAGACAAAAAACTGACATAGGGGGGTGATCCCTTTTTCCAACTTTTTTTTTTTTTCTGACATGTTGGTGTTATACCTTTTCATTTAAAGCATGACTCCACTTTTGTTGGGAAAAAAAAAAATTCCCCTCTGGGTGATCAATGTACATTGCAAGGATTATAACAAACTTTGTTGCAGATTCCTATTCTGAAAAAAATCCACGTGGGTTTCTCTGTGCCTCTGTTCTGAGTAAGTCTAATGGGAGTGGTTTCATAATTAACTGTGAGGTATGGAGCTACTGGACACTAATGAAGAAATCTGCTGGGCCTGCATCCCTTTAGATTTGTTCCTATTGAAAGTGTTTCTCAAAAATGACATTTTTTGTTGCAAGGGATGCCTGAAATCTGACTTTTATCTTAGGCAGACTTCTGGGAAAATTGGTGAGCCAATCACACAAGCAGGAAATGATGTTACTGGGGGGTGGTCAGTATACACTGTGTATGGAAAATTCCAGATAGCCATATTGCAATGCATTCTCAGAAAATTACATTGGCTGCAGATTGAAAAGTATAGGTATTTTTTAATAACATTCAATTACAAAATGATTAGTGTTGCAATCATATGCACTATATTATTTTTTCTCTTGATTTGCAATTTTTTTTCCCCACGAAAGTGAAGTTACCCTTTAAATGTTATAAGTTACACTAGTAAATACAGTTGGATAAAACAAAAACTGTGTCTGGCTTGGGGGGGTGATTCTTTTCTTTTTTTTTTTTTTATCTTTTTTTTTTTTCTTGTCAAATTTGTTTATTAAATTTTCAAAATTACAAGCATATATTGTCAATAAACATAGTCACTATAAATAGTAGCAGTTAAGGAGAACACAAATTAGATATTTATGTCAAGCTCCGGTGATTTTTGAAGGCAACAACAACAGAAGAGGAGAAAAAAAACAGTAATTTAAGTTTAACATATGTTGACCATTATCTGGAGACTTGCTAAAATATATGCTTAGTGTTGAATTTAGTAATTACAAACCAGATTTAGTAATAATATATAACATGTAAGGTAATATAAGGATTTATAAAGAAAAAATGAAGGGTCATAA
Source organism: Rana muscosa (assembly GCA_029206835.1). Classification (NCBI taxonomy): domain Eukaryota; kingdom Metazoa; phylum Chordata; class Amphibia; order Anura; family Ranidae; genus Rana; species Rana muscosa. The sequence goes on from CM055118.1 coordinate 222,652,706, forward strand.
TTTCTCGACCTCATATAATGTTATTGTAATATATAAGGTTTGTATGGTTTCAAAGGAGCTCTAAAGCTGAAATATACTGATAAATAAAAAACATAAAAAAATAAAAATGTTGCTACCATTTTTGCATATAATAACAATATATGCTAAGAAAGAAAAAAACAACAAAAAAAGAGCTAAAGAGCGAAGATAGAAGAGAGGGAAGGGTAAGAAGAAGAAGAGAAAAAAAATAAAGATAGTAGGTAGAAAAGGTCGAAAAGGTCGAAAAGGTCCCCGGGGTATCTTATAATGTTGGTCTGATAATATTAGTATATTAAATAGCTATTAGTAGTTATATTACCAAGGTCTTAATAATGTGATGTCAAAGTTGGGAGGGAAAAAATTAGTCACCCAAGGATTCCAGATTTTTTCAAATTTTCCAATATTATCATTGGTAATGGCTTCCATTTTTGAGTGGGTCATGGCTTGGTTTATTCTGGTTTTGGTCTCTGAGATCATTAATGTTGGGGTTTTCCACGCTTTGGTGATTGTCTGCTTTGCTGCAGTAGTGATTTGTAGAAGGAGTTTGAATTGAGTGTGGGAAATAGAAGTCGGTTTTAGATTTAGTAGTGCAATTGAAGGGTCAGGTTTGATTGTTTTTTTGAATAAGGTAGAGAGGATAAGAAAAACCTCTTTCCAAAAACATTTTGTAACGGGACAATCCCAAAATATGTGTATGTGTGATCCTAGTTCACCACAGCCACGGAAGCAGAGTGGGGAGTATTGCGGAATATATTTCGCGATTCTGACAGGAACCAAATACCAGCGCAAAAGTACTTTATAATTTGTCTCTAGAGCTATTATATTTTGTGAAGATGATTTTGTTGTGGTCCAAATTTTATCCCAATCGGATGGTTCCAACTGAAGTCCAAGGTCTCTCTCCCATTTTGCCACGTATGATGGTGGGTCTGCAGTAGGCAAAGTAATAAGGTGTTTATATATTATTGATATGAGACCCTTAGAGTGCGGTTCGCGTTTACATATACGTTCAAATTGTGTGAGTTCGTTGAGCTTACTCATATTTTGTATATATGGCATGAATTTTTTTTTGATCTGCAGATATCGGAAAAGTTCTGATTGGGGGAGTTGATGCCTATCACATAGTTCAGGAAATGTTATAAGTGAGGTAGATGTCGATAAATCACAGAGTTGCGTTATGTCAGAGGAGATCCATTTTTTAAATGAATTAGGGAATAGTGTAGAATGGGTAGAATAGTGGGTTTCTAATAAATGATAGAAGGGGAACATGAGGAGATTGTAGTCCTTTGATAAGTTTAAATTTATCCCAGATAGTAACTGTGTGTTTGGTAATCTTATTTTTTATATTTTTATGATCTGAGGGTTTGGACCAAATTAAATTTGTTATAGAAAATGGATCACAGTCAATTGCTTCAATTGCAACCCAGAGTGGGGTTTCGTATTTTGCGTGATATTTGGGGATGCATGCTATTTGAGCTGCATGGTAGTAAGAGGCGAAATTGGGGAATCCTAGTCCACCTTTAAGTTTGGGAAGGTAGAGTGTGTGTTTAGATAAACAATGTTTTAAAGAGCCCCAGATGAACGCTAGTGTTTTGCGTTGAAGATTTCTAAGAAAGTATGCTGGAACTGGAATGGGCAAAACCCGAAATAGATATAGTATCTTGGGTAAAATAGTCATCTTTATTACGTTTATTTTACCAATCCATGAGATTGGTAAAGAAGACCATTGTTTAAGGAGATTGGTAATTTGCTTTAGTAATGGCGGAAAGTTAGCTGAGAAGAATTCAGTTAAATTGGGAGTAAGAGTAATTCCTAGGTAGGTCAGGTGCGATGTAGACCAGGAGAATGGGAGGGAAGTTTGTGCTTGTTGTAAAGTATGGGGAGGTAAGGAGATATTTAAGGCTGTAGATTTTTGAGAGTTGATAATTAGTCCAGATATCTGTGCAAAATGATCTAGCTTACTTATAAGGTTGGGAGCAGAAATATGAGGGGAAGACATAAATATTAGTATATTGTCAGCAAACAAACATAATTTGTGCTGATGACCAGCTAAGTCTATCCCTTTGATTGAAGGGTCAGATCGTATAGCCTGAGCTAGGGGTTCAATAAGTAGGGCAAATAAAAGTGGGGAGAGTGGACAACCCTGACGTGTACCTCTATTTATGTTAAAGCAACCAGATTTATATCCAGCATATTTAATATAGGATTTGGGATTATTATATAGTGATGAAACCCAGTTAAGAAAGTGAGGACCGAACCCCCATTTTTGTAAAGCAAAATGTAGATAGGGCCATGATACTGTGTCGAATGCTTTTTTAATATCTAACGACAGAAGACACATAGGTATTCGCCGTGTTTTAGCTGCTTGGATTAATAAAGTTGCCCTGCGTACGTTATCAGCTGCTTGGCGAAAAGGAATAAAACCAACTTGGTCTTTATTTATTAATGAACCAATAATATTGTTCAAACGAGTTGCTAGAATTTTCGCTAGTAGTTTGATATCAAGATTAAGCAGGGATATGGGCCTGTAATTAGCACAAGATGAATCATCTGAATGAGGTTTGGGGATCATTGTGATTATTGCTGTTAGGCCTGGTTCACACTGGGGCGACAAACGCTCCGACATTGGGAGCTCATGTCGCATGACGTGTGAAAATCAATGTTTCCCTATGGGAGCCGTCCTAACTGGTCCGACACATGTCGGTCCGACTTTGAAAATGCTCCCTGTACTACTTTGGTCCGACTTTGATCCGACTTCAGCCCATTGACTATCATTGAAGTCGGATCAAAGTCGGACCGCAGTCTTGCATGGTCCGACTTTGGCATGCGACTTGTGCTGTACTGCTCTTGAGGGGGAACTCCAGGCCAAATTTTAAATAAAAAACCAGCGTGGGTTCCCCCTCCAGGAGCATACCAGGCCCTTGGGTCTGGTCTGGATTTGAACGGGCGCCCCTACGCCAAAAAAAACGGCGTGGGGGTCCCCCCAAAATCCAAACCAGACCCTTATCCGAGCACACAACCTGGCAGGCCGCAGGGGAAGAGGGGGGGACGAGAGAGCGGCCCCCCCTCCCTCCTGAACCGTACCAGGCCGCATGCCCTCAACATGGGGGGTTTGGTGCTCTGGGGCAGGGGGGCGACCTGCGGCCCCCCCACCCCAGAGCACCCTGCCCCCATGTTGATGAGGACAGGGCCTCTTCCCGACAACCCTGGCCGTTGGTTGTCGGGGTCTGCGGGCGGGGGGCTTATCGGAATCCGGGAGCCCCCTTCAATAAGGAACATGTGACTGTGACGTCATGAGAAGCCTATATTAATGCGGAGCGGAGCGGAGAGCCAGTATTACAGTGGGAAGAAGCGACGTGTCAACATCGAGAAGGAGAAGAGGGAAGAAGAAGCCGACGGCGACGGGAAGCCCGGCCCCTCCACTAGCGAAAGAGCTACCAAGAAGTTAGTGGAGGGGCCGGCAGAAGGACAACGGAGAGCCGGACGAGACAACGGGAAGACCGGGCCTCTGTTAGCAAGAGAGCTAAAAAGAAGTTAGCGGAGGCCCGGCGGAAGAAAGAACCGGAGAGCGGGAGATGACACCGGAGACCCTCGAAGTCGGAAAAGACCCCCGGAAGTCGGAAGAAGACCCCCGGAAGTCGGAAGAAGACCCCCGGAGCTGTGTAATAAATTACTTTGAAAACCTGTGTAGTGTTTTTTTATTGCAATTTTTTTCCACCAGGTGAATGGGTAGGGGTACGATGTACCCCATACTCATTCACATAGGGTGGGGGGGCGGGATCCGGGGGCCCCCTTATTGAAGGGGGCTCCCGGATTCCGATAAGCCCCCCGCCCGCAGACCCCGACAACCAACGGCCAGGGTTGTCGGGAAGAGGCCCTGTCCTCATCAACATGGGGGCAGGGTGCTCTGGGGTGGGGGGGCTGCAGGTCGCCCCCCTGCCCCAGAGCACCAAACCCCCCATGTTGAGGGCATGCGGCCTGCTACGGTTCAGGAGGGAGGGGGGGCCGCTCTCTCGTCCCCCCTCTTCCCCTGCGGCCTGCCAGGTTGTGTGCTCGGATAAGGGTCTGGTTTGGATTTTGGGGGGACCCCCACGCCGTTTTTTCGGCGTAGGGGCGCCCGCTCAAATCCAGACCAGACCCAAGGGCCTGGTATGCTCCTGGAGGGGGAACCCATGCCGGTTTTTTGTTTAAAATTTGGCCTGGAGTTCCCCTTCAAGATTCATACCAAACACAGTGCCTGATATTGGCTGGGATCCAAGTCGGATCCCCGTTCATTGAAAGTCGGACATATGTCGGCTTCATGTCGCAGGGCAAAGTCGGATCCAAAGTAGGACAGATGTCGTGTCGCACTAGTGTGAACCCGGCCTGAAGGTTTCAGGACGAAAGGATTGGTTGTTCAGAAGTGAATTGAAAGCATCTGTCAGCAATGGCGCAAGAAGATGAGTAAATTGTTTATAATATAGGGCAGAGAAGCCGTCAGGACCCGGGCGTTTATTTGGTTTAAGGGATTTAATGGCTAATTCAACCTCTGCAGTTGTAATGGGACTTTCAAGATGTTCATGTTGAGTTAAAGGAATCTTTGGAAGTTTGGTTTGTGAAAAAAAAAAATTCTGCAGCGGATCGGTCAAACAATCCCTGATTGTTGTATAAAGATGTAAGGTGTTTGTGGAAGGTTTGTAGGATTTTTTCTGGATTACTGGTGTAAGTATTATGAGGTAATTTTAATCGAATCGGTTTGTATGGGTTGTATAATTTTTTAAGTGCTCGAGCGAGAAGAGTGCCAGGCTTGTTAGCTTTAATATAAAATTTATGCTTGGATTTGCGTATGGTTTTATCTGCGGATTCAGATAGGAAAAGATCAAGATTTAGGCTAGCTTCATCTAGTTGATTTTTTGTCACAGGGGTAGGATTCGCTTGAAAATTTGGGTGGCAAGTGTTAAATTTTGTTTCTAATATTAGTTGTAGCTTCTTTTTTTCTTTTTTAAGATATGATGCTTGGCGTAAGCAGATTCCTCGAAGGACGGGTTTGTGTGCCTCCCATAATGTTAATGGAGAAATATCAGGGGTTTTATTATTTTTCAGATAGTCTTTTATGGCTATTTCTAAGTCAGTAGAGTGTGATGGATGGGATAGGGTTGAATCATTTATGTACCATGTGGGGTCTTGATGTTTGGGTATGAGGGAAGTGAAAGTAGAAAGTATTGCACAATGATCAGTCCATGTAAAGGGTATTACAGATGATGTGAGCATTTCCGGGGACATACTAATAGAGATTAGTATATGGTCGATACGGGAAAAAGACTTATGTGGATGGGAATAGAAGGAATATTGACGTTTCGTGGGATTGATTTCTCGCCAGGAATCTAGCAAGGAATGTTGTTGTAGAAGTCTTTGGAACCTACGAGATTGAGAATTGGAAGTGATAGGAATTGGGGACTTATCTAAAAAAGGGTATAGAACTTGGTTCGAATCTCCACAGATCAAAAGTGTGCCCATTTTATGAGTCTCTATTACCTGGAACAAATGGGAGAGGAATGCTGTCGGATTTTTATTAGGAGCATAATAGGATACTACTGTGATTAGCGTATCACATAGATGCCCTGTAATAATGAAATAGCGACCTTCTGGGTCTTTGGTTTCTGTCAGAAGAGAGAAGGGTGTAGCTCTATGAAATGCAATTAGCACTCCCCTTCGTTTAGTCTTAGCTGAAGCAGTAAAAACTTGGGGATAAGCTGTACCAAAATATTTAGGTGTCGAGGTTTCAGTGAAATGGGTTTCTTGGAGGCAAATTATATGCGCCTTTGAAGAAGATAATGATCTAAAAACTTTGGTTCGTTTTTGTGGAACATTTAGACCTTGGACATTTAAGGTAAGAATATTTAAAGGAGCCATCATGAAATTTTATAGAAAATATTATAAGACATATCTAAAAACAATTGAAAATCCATACTTACCCCGGGGAGGAGCAAAGAGAAAAGGGAGAGTGGAGACAGAATGTTGAGAAAGAGAGAGAAAATGAGAGTCATTATTAAACAAATAATTAACAAAAAACGTTTAGAATGCAAGAAGGTAAAACGTTGGCGTTCCGAGCATGCAAAAGTGCAAGCTCGGAGGCACAGATTCTGACCAGGGAGGCTCCTCACACAAAAAGGTGTGGGGAGAGTCGAAAGACAGAAAAATGGAGGGAGCAGTGACAGTTTCTCGGGTCCCTCACGACCAAAAATATATCTAGAGAAGAAAAATATATTATGACACCCAAACTGGGCGGAAGTAAGCAAAAATGAATCAAATATAGGAAAATATTATATGTTCAACATTAGTACATGTAAAATTTTAATCTAACAATTGTGTTTTATGGTTTCACGGGGAGAGTGTTAGAATATAAATTTTGTTGAATTATACAGGTTACCTCTGGGTTGCCAGTTGTAGGAGAGGCAGTAATGTCCTTATTAATTAGGATGAAAAATAAATAAAATATCAATTATTACTAATATATTAGTAATATTTACTTCTATTCAGTAAACAATTTTGTACAAAAATAATATAGAACCCTTGTTGTGGGTAGGAAAGGATTAGGGGAAAGGAGCGGGTAGGAGGGGGTAAAATGTGGGAAGTAGAAGGGATAGAGGGGATAGAGGGGGGTGAGGTTGGAAGGATAGGATGAGGAGGGAAGGGTGTTATGAGAATATAATTTTTTGGGGGATAATTTAAAACGTCATTTATCCTAGACCAAAAAGGGGATAAAAATTGGAAAATAAAAAATAAATAAATAAATAAATAAAAATAAAGTATTAAAAAAATAAAAATAATAATAATAAAAAATAATAATAATAAAAAATTAAAATAAAAAATATATAAAATTAGACCATAACCTGCTTAAGGGAAGTAAATTCAGGATGGTTAAATGACATTAAGTGTTTAGCATCCAAAAAGTGGATGAAAGATCAAAAATATTGAGTGAATTTCAATTTGATATGCAAAATGCATTCAGTCCATTGAGTCTGGAGTAACTTGGTTTGGAGAGTTGAATCGACCCCTCTTCGATGGGCTTTGTCTGGTTCTGTCATTTTTGATTTTGGATACATTTTGTGGAGAACTGGATGCTGTTCGTCGGCGAGGGCCAGCTGAAGGACTTTCGCAGAGATGAAGTTTTTGTAGGGTGTTCTGTAGTTCATCAGGGGTTTTGCATGAGTACTTGGTGCCTTGATATGTGAAGCGAAGTGAAAAAGGGAACCCCCATTGGTATGGGATCTGATGTTGTTGTAGGTTTTGTAATAAGGGTTTCATCGAGCGCCGTTTAGCGACTGTTATTGGGGAAAGGTCAGCAAAGATCTGATATGGGTGGCCTTGGAAGATGAGGGATTCTTTGTTCCTTGCAGCGACCATGAGCTGCTCTTTGGTGCGAAAGAAATGGAATTTCGCAATTATGTCACGGGGGGGGGGGACCTTCAGATTTGCGTGGTGCTAATGCACAATGTATTCTGTCTATTTCCAGTCTCTCAATTGGAATTGACGGTGATAACTCTTGAAATAGGGCAGTAATTGTCGATTGTAGATCAATAATAGACTCCGGTATACCTCTAATGCGGAGGTTTGAACGACGTGCGCGATTTTCAAAATCTTCTAAACGAGTTTGTAGCGAGAAATTTTCATCTTTAACCACTTAACGACCGCCCACTGTAAATATACGTCAGCAGAATGGCACCGACAGGCAGAATCACGTACATATACGTGATTGCCTTTGTATAGTTGGGGGGTCCGATCGGACCCCCCTTCTTTACAGTGGGTGGTCGTTTTACCTTCGGGAGCGATCCGGCATGAGGGGACGGCCGTTCGATTCCGGCCACCCCCTCTCGATCGCTCCCGGCGAATGAGAGAGCTTCCCCTGCCTGCCAGGAAGGAGGAAGTGATGTCATCTCTCCTGGGGCGCTCACATATACCGACGCCGTACAGGAGAAGATGCAGGTTAGTACACAAAACAGCACACTGACACCAGGACACATAGGCACATAAATCGCCCCCCCAGGCCCCCCAGACACCCCCAGATCACCCCCCAGCCCCCCCAGCCCCCAGTCACAGTGTCACTGATTGCAGTGACCATTTATTTAGTGATCACTGCAATCAGTGACATTTGTGACTGTAAAAGTGTCACTACATTTAGTTTTAGGTCCAGTGTAGCCCCCTAACCCCCCCTAATAAAGGTTTAACCCCCTGATCACCCCCCCAGATAACCCTTTCACCCCCTAGCACCGCCGTCACTAAGCAATCATTTTTCTGATCGATGTCTTAGCGTCGGTGATGCTGATCGGTAGCCAGTAATTTTTTTTAGGTTCGCCGCAGGTTTTTATAGCGTCGGGTACTCCCATATATTACCTAATGAAGGTTTAACCCCCTTGATCGCCCCCAGGTAACCCTTTCACCCCCTATCACCACTGTCACTAAGTTATAATTTTTCTGATCGATGTCTTAGCGTCAGCGATGCTGATCGGTAGCCAGTAATTTTTTTTAGGTTTGCCGCAGGTTTTTATAGCGTCGGGTACCCCCATATATTACCTAATAAAGGTTTAACCCCCTTGATCACCCCCCAGGTAACCCTTTCACCCCCTAGCACCGCCGTCGCTATGCGATCATTTTTCTGATCGATGTCTTAGCGTCAGTGATGCTGATCGGTAGCCAGTAATTTTTTTTAGGTTCGCCGCAGGTTTTTATAGAGTTGGGTACCCCCATATATTACCTAATAAAGGTTTAACCCCCTTGATCGCCCCCCCAGGTAACCCTTTCACCCCCTATCACCACTGTCACTAAGCGATAATTTTTCTGATCGATGTCTTAGCGTCGGCGATGCTGATCGGTAGCCAGTAATTTTTTTTAGGTTCGCCGCAGGTTTTTATAGCGTCGGGTACCCCCATATATTACCTAATAAAGGTGTAACCCCCTTGATCACCCCCCCAGGTAACCCTTTCACCCCCTAGCACCGCCGTCACTATGCGATCATTTTTCTGATCGATGTCTTAGCGTCGGTGATGCTGATCGGTAGCCAGTAATTTTTTTTAGGTTCGCCGCAGGTTTTTATAGCGTCAGGTACCCCCATATATTATCTAATAAAGGTTTAACCCCCTGATCGCCCCCCAGGTAACCCTTTCACCCCCTATCACCACTGTCGCTAAGCAATCGTTTTTATGATCGTTGTCTTATGCCGCATACACACGATCGTTTTTCATGCCGTTAAAAATGCCATTTTAAAAAATGGCCATTAAAAATGATCGTGTGTAGGCTCCAGAGCATTTTTAACGACGTGAAAAACGGCCATTAAAAATTCCGGACATGCTCTCTTTTTTCACGTTGTTTTTCATGTCGTTTTTTTTAACGACGTGAAAAACGATAGTGTGTATGCTTTCACGACGTGCAAAAAAAACGCACATGCTCAGAATCAAGTATGAGACAGGAGCGCTCGTTCTGGTAAAACTAGCGTTCGTAATGGAGATAGCACAATCATTATACAGTAACGGACTGAAAAGCGTGAATCGTCGCTCAACAAACTTTACTAACATGAAGGGTGGCGCCATTCGAACGGAACTTCCCCTTTATAGTGCCGTCGTACGTGTTGAACGTCACTGCGCTTTGCTTGATCGTTTTTTTTAATGATGGTGTGTACGCAAGGCAGGCTTGAGAGGAAACATGAAAAAAAACGAGGAGAAAAACGTCGGTTTAAAAAATGACATTAAAAACGATCGTGTGTACGGGGCATTAGTGTCGGTGATGCCGATAGGTAGCCAGTAATTTTTTTTTAGGTTCGCCGTCAGGTTTTTATATAGTGTCAGGTACCCCCATATATTACCTAATAAAGGTTTTAACCCCCTAATTGCCCCTAGTTAACCCTTTCACCAGTGATCATCATATAAGTGTTACGGGTGACGCTGGTTAGTTAGTTTGCTTTTTATAGTGTCAGGGCACCCGCCGTATATAACCCAATAAAGGTTTAACCCCCTGATCGCCCGGCGGGTGATATCAGTTAGGTTTTAGCGTCAGAGAGGGTCTGCGTCACACCCCAGGCAGCGTCAGGTTAGTGCCAGTAGCGCTAACACCCACACGTGAAGCATACACCCCCCTTAGTGGTATAGTATCTGATCAGCTCAATATCTGATCTGATCAGATCTATACTAGCGTCCCCAGCAGTTTAGGGTTCCCAAAAACGCACTGTTAGTGGGATCAGCCCAGATACCTGCTAGCACCTGCGTTTTGCCCCTCCGTCCAGCCCAGGCCACCGAAGTGCAGTATCGATCGATCACTGTCACTTGCAAAACACAACACACATAACTGCAGCGTTCGCAGAGACAGGCCTGATCCCTGTGACTCCAGTGCTGTAGGAGGTGATTTCACCACCACAGTTAAAAAAAAAAAGCATATATGCCGAAGCATTGGGGCAGCAGGAGCGGAGGAGCGATTTTGCTCCTAATGCCGCGTATATACGGTCGAAATTCCGACGGAGGCTTGCCCGTGGAAAAGTCTGACCATGTGTACGCGGCATAACTTTTGCGAGAAGATGCCCCCATGCTTCGGCATATATAAATGGTGCATGTATGCCCATCATTAGAAGTGGGTGGATGAAGGGCGGTATTCTAATGGTGGGCATACCCACCGATCAATCTTTTTTTTTCATTCAGCCAACAGGCTGCATGAAAAAAAAGATTACAATACATGTCCAACAAGGACCAGCAACGTACTGGTATGTTGCTGGACTTTGAATGTTTATACCAGAATGATGCCTGCGGGTTTAGGTATCATCTTGGTATCATTCTTTTCAGCCAGCGGCCGGCTTTCATGTAAAAGCAATCCTAGCGGCTAATTAGCCTCTGGACTGCTTTTACAAGCAGTGGGAGGGAATGCCCCCCCCCCGGATATAAAAAGCGCCATTGGGAAATTGGGAAAGCATTTTATCACACCGATCTTGGTGTGGTCAGATGCTTTGAGGGCAGAGGAAAGATCTAGGGTCCAATAGACCCCAGTTTTTTCAAAAAAGAGTACCTGTCATTACCTATTGCTATCATAGGGGATATTTACATTCCCTGAGATAACAATAAAAGTGATAAAAATAAATAAATATGGAAACAACAGTTTAAAAATAAAATAAAAAAGCAAAATTAATAAAAAAAAAAAGCACCCCTGTCCTGCCCTGCTCTTGCCCAATGGCGAACGCAAGCGTCGGTCTGGCATCATATGTAAACAGCAATTGCACCATGCATGTGAGGTATCACCGCGAAGGTCAGATCGAGGGCAGTAATTTTAGCAGTAGACCTCCTCTGTAAATCTAACGGGGTAACCTGTAAATGCTTTTAAAGGCTTTTAAAAATGTATGTAGTTTGTCGCCAATGCGCGTTTGTGCGAAATTTTAAAGCATGTCGTGTTTGGTATCTATGTACTCGGCCTAAGATCATCTTTTTTATTTCATCAAACATTTGGGCAATATAGTGTGTTTTAGTGCATTAAAATTAAAAAAAGTGTATTTTTTCCCAAAAAAATGCGTTTGAAAAATCGCTGCGCAAATACTGTGTAGAAAAAAAAAATGCAACACCCACCATTTTATTCTGTAGGGCCTTTGCTTTAAAAATATATATAATGTTTGGGGGTTCAACATAATTTTCTTGCAAAAAAAAAATATGTTTTCATGAAAACAAAAAGTGTCAAAAAGGGCTTTGTCTTCAAGTGGTTAGAAGAGTGGATGTAAGCTTCCTAATGTTGTGTATAAAATGCCAGAACAGTTCAAACCCCCCCCAAATGACCCCATTTTGGAAAGTAGACACCCCAAGCTATATACTGAGAGGCATGTCGAGTCCATGGAATATTTTATATGTTGACACAAGTTGCGGAAAAAATAATTATTTTTTTTTTTTGCACAAAGTTGTCACTAAATGATATATTGCTCAAACATGCCATGGGCATATGTGGAATTACACCCCAAAATACATTCTGTTGCTTCTCCTGAGTACGGGGATACCACATGTGTGAGACTTTTTGGGAGCCTAGCCGCGTACGGGACCCCAAAATCCAAGCACCGCCTTCAGGCTTTCTAAGGGTGTCAATTTTTGATTTCACTTCTCACTGCCTATCACAGTTTCGGAGGCCATGGAATGCCCAGATGGCACAAAACCCCCCCAAATGACCCCATTTTGGAAATTAGACACCCCAAGCTATTTGCTGAGAGGTATTGTGAGCATTTTGCAGATCTCGCTTTTTGTCACAAAGTTTTGAAAATTGAAAAAAAAAAGAAAAAAAAAAATGTTCTTTCTTCATTTTCAAAAACAAATGAGAGCTGTAAAATACTCACCATGCCTCTCAGCAAACAGCTTGGGGTGTCTACTTTCTAAAATGGGGTCATTTGGGGGGGTTTTGTGCTATTTTGTCATTTTATGGCCTTCAAAACTGTGATAGGTAGTGAGGAGTGAAATCAAAAATTTGCGCCCTTAGAAATCCTGGAGGCGGTGCTTGGTTTCCGGGGTCCCGTACGTGGCTAGGCTCCTAAAAAGTCCCACACATGTGGTATCCCCGTACTCAGGAGAAGCAGCAGAATGTATTTTGGGGTGCAATTCCACATATAACCATGGCATGTGTGAGCAATATATCATTTAGTGACAACTTTTTGTAATTTTTTTTTTGTCATTATTCAATCACTTGGGACAAAAAAAAAAAATATTCAATGGGCTCAACAGGCCTCTCAGCAATTTCCTTGGGGTGTCTACTTTCTAAAATGGGGTCATTTGGGGGGGTTTTGTGCTATTTTGGCATTTTATGGCCTTCAAAACTGTGATAGGTAGTGAGGAGTGAAATCAAAAATTTGCGCCCTTAGAAATCCTGAAGGTGGTGCTTGGTTTCCGGGGTCCCGTACGTGGCTAGGCTCCTAAAAAGTCCCACACATGTGGTATCCCCATACTCAGGAGAAGCAGCAGAATGTATTTTGGGGTGCAATTCCACATATAACCATGGCATGTGTGAGCAATATATCATTTAGTGACAACTTTTTGTAATTTTTTTTTGTCATTATTCAATCACTTGGGACAAAAAAAAAATATTCAATGGGCTCAACATGCCTCTCAGCAATTTCCTTGGGGTGTCTACTTTCTAAAATGGGGTCATTTGGGGGGGTTTTGTACTGCCCTGTCATTTTAGCACCTCAAGAAATGAGATAGGCAGTCATAAATTAAAAGCTGTGTAAATTCCAGAAAATGTACCCTAGTTTGTAAACGCTATAACTTTTGCGCAAACCGATAAATATACGCTTATTGACATTTTTTTCACTAAAGACATGTGGCTGAATACATTTTGGCCTAAATGTATGACTAAAATTGAGTTTATTCGATTCTTCTTATAACAAAAAGTAGAAAATATCATTTTTTTTCAAGATTTTCGGTCTTTTTCCGTTTATATCGCAAAAAATAAAAATCGCAGAGACAATCAAATACCATTAAAAGAAAGCTCTATTTGTGGGAAGAAAAGGACGCAAATTTCGTTTGGGTACAACATTGCATGTCCGCACAATTTACAGTTAAAGCAGCGCAGTGCAAAATTTTGAATTCACCTCTGGTCCTTTAGCTACCAAATGGTCCGGGGCTTAAGTGGTTAAGTGTGTCCAATTCAGTTTCATGAGTCATTACATTAGTTTCTATGTCATCCACTCTGTTTACTAATTCAGCCGTGCGCTGACCTAAGTCACGGATTTCTTTTGTTAATTTCTCAGTAATATGGTCGGAGGTCTGCTTTAATGCCTTCTGTAGCATTTTTTCTATTTGAATTAAAACATTTGGGTGTAAAGAGCCTGTCTGTTGTGGCTGGCAGATGGCGCTGTCCTCACAGTCTGTATCATATAGTTCATGAGGTAACTGCTGCTGCTGCCTGGCAGCATGAGGTGAGATTGTGTGAGGTGATTTAGTCTGTTCCATTTTACTGAGGCCTCTAGATGAATTATCTCTGAGGGGTTTCACCTTATTTTTTCCCCGGACAGCTCCTTTAACCATCTTAAAACATTCCCAGGGCACTGAGGAAGACCAGGGTAAGCTTTTGAAATAATTACCCTTCCATTCGGGTGTGTATGCTGGCCGTGAAGTCCCGAGAAAAGGGGAGCCTCAGCAGGACATGTCTGTCACAGTGAGCTCCCAGCATGCCCCCTCGTGATTCTTTTCTAAACCCACTGTACATCATGGAAGCATGGAGTGTCATAGTTATAAGACCTTTAAGTAACTGTCATTGTTCCATAATGTTACAGTAATTTGACCATCATAGTTTTTTAGAGCTACGGTGACATACAATAGGTTACTATCATTGTTTCAAGAAACAGAATTATAGTTAAAACCATAACATGTAACTACAAGGTATTCTCTTAGTGTTGCCATGGTAACAGGCACTTAGGGTAGTATAAGCCCTAAACATGTCATACCAAAACCAATAACCTCTTTATTACAGAAGGAGCTAAGTACCTACCATTCCCACCTTTCTCCTTTAAAACTTGATGTTCACACTAGTATAAGCCTATCATATTAAAAAAAAACTATAACTCAGAATCATTATTTTTACATGAAAAGACCACATAGGTTGAAACTGTCAATGAATAGCTAAGGGTTGCATCTACTAACAAGGGACTCAGGAGGCTAACAATGTTCAGTTAATAAAATTCTCTCTCTCTCTCTCTCTCCCCCCCCCCCCTCTCTCTCTCTCTCTCTCTCTCTATATATATATACATATATATATACATATATAAATAAATAAAAATCAAGCAACTCATAAGCATAATTCAAATTAAGCTGTTCATCTACCAGCACAAAGGCTCACTTCCACTAACAATAATTTTTAATCCTCCATACAAGATGAGATATTTTAAAGAGCAATTATAACAGATCATTATAAAAGGAACAGCTAATTCTGCTGGCAAGCCCTGCATCTTTCAGGGTGCAACAAAAGAGTCCTGTGTCTGCCAGGGAGATAAATTCATAATACCCAATATCATAATGCAATGGATTAATTTACTGACCCTCTCCTATTCTCCCAAGTAGTCATAGATTATTTTTGCAAGTTCTTACCAAGTGATGCTGTAGCTTTGTAGTAGCCATAGCTCCCAACTGTCCCTGATTTGGAATCCCTCTGTCCATCTTTCTTCCTCATTTGTCCCTCATTTTGGTCAGATCTATATAGTTGTATATAAAATGCACTTTTTATCTTTCAAAAAGTGTTTCCCAGTGCTAAACCTTTCATCCAATTTCTAAATTGCTGCATTTGTATATTTCAAAAGCCAATACAAAGGAATAGTAGTGGTAAAAAAAGCACTTGTGGGTTTAACCAATAATATATTTTTTTCCAAGTCTCCTTTAACCGCTTGCCGACCGCCGCATGAACTTATACGTCGACAGAATGGCACGGCTGCGCAAATGGGCGTATATATACGTCCCCTTTAAATTGCCGCCATTTGGTCTCACGCGCACTGCCGGCAGCGCGCTCGCGACCCTGCTGCGAGCTCCGTGACCGTGCCCGCGGGACTCGCGGACTCGATGTCCATCGGTGTCCCGCGATCGTGTCACGGAGCTGAAGAACGGGGAGATGTCAGTGTAAACACAACATCTCCCCGTTCTTCCTAGTGACATGTCACTGATCGTCTGTTCCCTCTTATCAGGAACAGCGATCAGTGATGTGTCACTCGTAGCCACGCCCACTAACAGTTAGAATCACTCCCTAGGACGAACTTAACCCCTTCAGCGCCCCCTACAGGTTAACCCTTTCACTGCCAGTGTAATTTTTAGAGTAATCTGATTGCTGTAAAAATTACAATGGTCCCAAAATGGTGTCAAAAGTGACCGATGTGTTCGCCATAATGTCGCAGTCACGATAAAAATCGCTGATCACCGCCATTACTAGTAAAACATTTTTTTATAAAAATGCCATAAAACTATCCCCTATTTTGTAGATGCTATAATTTTTGCACAAACCAATCAATAAACGCCTATTGCAATTTTTTTCACCAAAAATATGTAGAAGAATACGTATCCGCCTAAGCTGAGGAAAAAAAAAATTATATATATTTTTGGGGCATATTTATGCCATCATATTAGTAAAAAATATTGCATTTTGTTAAAAATTTTTGTTTATAGCGCAAAAAATTAAAACCGCAGTGGTGATCAAATACCACCAAAATAAAGCTCTATTTGTGATAAAAAAAAGGATGTCAATTTTTGTTTGGGAGCCACATTGCACGACCGCGCAATTGTCAGTTAAAGCGACGCAGTGGCGAATCGCAAAAAGTGGCCTGGTCTTTGGCCAGCCAAATGGTCCGGGACTTAAGTGGTTAAAGGGGGCGTGACAGAGGGTGTGTCCTGCAGCTACATAATATTGCTAATAGGTGGGAGGTATGAGTAGCATATACATGGCATGTTGCATGCAGCATAAAGAAACTCAGTAAAGGAGCTGCTTGTGCTAACAACTTTTTTAACTTTTTTTCCAAAAGTAATGCCCCATACACACGATCATTTTTCATGCCGTTAAAAATGGCATTTTTAAAAATGGCCATTAAAAATTATCGTGTGTATGCTCCAGAGCATTTTTAACGACGTGAAAACGGCCATTTAAAATTACAAACATGCTCTCTTTTTTCACATCGTTTTTCATGTCGTGTTTTTTAACGACGTTAAAAACGATAGTGTGTATGCTTTAACGACGTGAAAAAAAACGCGCATGCTCAGAATCAAGTATGAGACGGGAGCGCTCGTTCTGGTAAAACTAGCGTTCGTAATGGAGATAGCACATTCGTCACGCAGTAATGGACTGAAAAGCACGAGGCTGAAAAGCGCGAATCGTTGCTCAACAAACTTTACTAACATGAAGGGTGGCACCATTCGAACGGAACTTCCCCTTTATAGTGCCGTCGTACGTGCTGTACGTCACTGCGCTTTGCTCGAGCGTTTTTTTTTAATGATCGTGTGTACACAAGACAGGCTTGAGAGGAAACATGAAAAAAAATGACAAGAAAAACGTTGGTTTAAAAAATGGCATGAAAAATGATCGTGTGTATGGGGCATAAGCCTAAATTTCTCTGTATCATAGCACGGAATTTTTTCAATAGGCTCTAAACAGTACAGTCCAATCACATGTTGAGCCTTTAGCGCCATCTTAGTACCTTAAAGCGTTTGTTACCCTAAAAAAAAAAATGGCCCTGTCCCTTTAAAGCATGTAATTTGGCCCCCTGTGTCACCTAAAAAACCTGGCTGATCCTGCCAGTTTCTACCCTCCTCCCCTGTAAACTGACCACGGTCCATCATGGCTGCTGAGCCCTGACATCGTGGTCAGTTTACGTGCCTCCATCACCCGCTGTCTCCTGTCTGCTCACCTTTAATCTTCATCCTCCCCTCCCTACCTATCAGCTTGTGACAGTGCCTGCCCTTCCTGCTGCTTACAGAACATGTACATTTTCATACTATCCGCTCTGTCTCTTAATACTGTGTCCCCCTGTGTGTGTGTTATTTATTAACCACTTCCCTACCCAGCCATAGTCAAATGACGTCCACAGATGGGATCTCCCATCCTGGGTGGACGTCATATGATGTCCTCGGCTTTGTAGGGGGATATCTGAATGATGCCTGCAGCTAGAGGCATCATTCAGATATCCTTTTCTTGGGCCAGCGATTCTGTGCACCATAAGAATGATCATAGCGGCGGTTCCGCCGCTTGATCGTTCTTATAGGCGGCGGGAGGGGACATCCCCCCTCCCGCCGCCATCCGGTGCTTCGCCGGGCTCTCCCGTGCGATCGGGGACCCGGAGCGAATCTTCCGGCGTCGTTGGTGGGTTACGTGATGAGCATAGAGATGACTGGTGACCAGATGGTCACCAGTCATCTCTATGATCGTCGGAGGCCCGGGCGCGATGTGATGACGTCACGCCCAGGCCTCAAATGTAAACAAAGCCGCCATTGCGGCTGTAAGTATGAGATCAGTGAAAAAATTTTCACTGATCTCATGCTTTCCAGCCTGGAGGAGAGATGTGGGGTCTTATTGACCCCGCATCTCTCAATAAAGAGGACCTGTCACACACATTTCTATTACAAGGGATGTTTACATTCCTTGTAATAGGAATAAAAGTGATAAAAAAAGTAAAATAATTGTAAAAAAAAAAAAAAAATAAGTAAAAAAATAAAATAAATAATAATAAAAAAAATTAAAACGCCCCTGTCCCTGGTAGCTCGCGATCAGAAGCGAATGCACACGTAAGTCGCCCACATATGTAAACGCCGTTCAAACCACGCATGTGAGGTATCGCCGCGTGCGTTAGAGCGCGTGCAACAATTCTAGCACTAGACCTCCTCTGTAATTCTCACCTGGTAACCTGTAAAAAAATTAAAGCGTCGCCTATGGAGATTTTTAAGTACCGAAGTTTGGCGCCATTCCATGAGTGTGCGCAATTTTAAAGTGTGACATGTTAGGTATCTATTTACTCGGCGTAACATCATCTTTCATATTTTCCCAAAAAATTGGGCTAACTTTACTGTTTTGTTATTTTTTAATTCATGAAACCATTTTTTTTTTTTAAAAGGCGTTTTAAAAATTATTGCGCAAATATCGTGCAAGAAAAAATGTTGCAATGACCGTCATTTTATTCCCTAGGGTGTCTGCTAAAAAAACATATATAATGTTTGGGGGTTCTGAGTAATTTTCTAGCAAAAGAATGATGATTTGTACATGTAGGAGAGAAGTGCTAGAATAGGCCCGGTATTGAATTGGTACAAAAAGCCCTGTATGGAAGTGGTTAACCACTTGCTTACTGGGCACTTAAACCCCCTTTCTGCCCAGACCAATTTTCAGCTTTCAGCGCTGTCACGATTTGAATGACAATGGCTCCCAAACAATATTGACGTCGTTTTTTCCCCACAAATAGAGCTTTCTTTTGGTGGTATTTGATCATCTCTGCGGTTTTTATTTTTTGCGCTATAAACAAAAAAAGAGCGACGATTTTGAAAAAAACACAATATTTTTTGTTTTTTGCTATAATAATATCCCATTTTTTTTATTTTTTTTATATATTTTTTCCCTCAGTTTAGTCCGATACGTATTCTTCTACATATTTTTGGTAAAAAAAAAATCGCAATAAGCGTTTATTGATTGGTTTGCGCAAAACGTATAGCGTCTACAAAATAGGGCATAGTTTTATTGCATTTTTATTAATATTTATTTTTTTACTAGTAATGGCGGCGATCAGCGATTTTTATTGTGACTGCGACATTATGGCGGACACATCGGACACTTTTGACACCATTTTGGGACCATTGTCATTTTTACAGCGACCAGTGCTATAAAAATGCACTGGTTACTGTAAAAATGACACTGGCAGGGAAGGAGTTAACACTAGGTGGCGAGGAAGGGGTTAAATGTATTCCCTAGGAGTGATTACTACTGTGTGGGGGAGGGGACTGACTGGGGGAGGTGACCGAGCTGTGTCCCTATGTACAAGGGACACACCATCGGTCCCTCTCCCTGACAGGACATGGATCTCTGTGTTTACACACAGAGATCCACATCCCTGCTCTGTGTACACGCCGATTGCGGGTACCTGGCGGACATCGCGGCCGCCAGGCACGCGCATCGGCATCTCAGTGATGCGCCGGGCGCGCGCGCGCGCCCCCTAGTGGCCAGAATACCCGAGGCCGTATAATGACGGCCTCCCGGATTTCTAGATCCGCTTTGAGGCCGTCATTTGTACATGGCCCGGGTCTCAAGGGGTTAATAAAATTCTGAATATACCACATTTCAGAGTGCTCACATGACCGGCTGGCTCTCTCCTCCTCTCCTCCTCCCGACTGTGGGATAGCTCAGCGGGATAATGTACATCGATTTTTGAAAACTGCACAGCACCCTGCTGGTTCTTGGGAGGAGTTATGCGAATATCAAAATGCCTTGATTGGTGGGTGTAGGTCTGGAAAAGTATGCATTGCTAGCCAGGCTGCATCATTACACATGATACTGATCTGCCATGATTAAAAGAACTGAAATTTAATGAATGAATGGGCAGGCCTGGGACAGTAAGGCTAGAGAGGAAAATGCTAGATGATATTGGACATACTTAAGCTAGTGAATGACATGTGCACTATTTAATTGTGGCAGGTTATAATGCACACTGTGCAAAGCTTACAGTTTGCAGTGAAATTAGGGTAAGCAATTTCAATATAGGAGAGGAGCCTGTACAACTATCCAAGACTAATGGTAATAAACAAAATTCTGCCGCTAGTAATAATATAATACAAACAACATCAATAAAGTGAAAAACATATGTGAAAAAAATTATATATAAAAAATTATAAGTCCATTTAAAATGTGCATAGCTGAAAACAACAATCACTTTGTTGATGTGGTTTGTATTTTATTATTACTAGCGCAACAGAATTGTGTTTATTTTGTTGAGTGCAGTGTGTCTGCAGTTGCTTTCTCTCTCTGTATATGGAAATGTGAATGTAGCGCTAGTGATACTAAAAAATCTCACTGAGTGAGTGTGACCCCTGAGTGTGCACAGTAAAAATAAATATAATAATGTGAATATAAATTAAATAAGTCCACATGGGAAAAAAATTCAAAAGAAATGTCCACCATGATAGCGTGTGAAGTGACGATGAAGGTGAACGTGTAACCATAAGGATCATCAAATGGAACTTTCTTTCACAATGGTAAGAATAGATGGAATACGCTTACCAGAACCAGTAGATCTGACTGTCAGCGACAGCAGATCATTCAGGCATAGGAAATCCCAACGATGGATAGGCTCAACTTGTTTGAAGACTCTGTATAGCAGGTATCACTGGACCGAACAATCCACGGCTCGATGAATGGTGTCCTGGACTTTGTAGAAAAATGCTCAGAGCTCCCAGGGTATACACCCTGTTTTAAACGAATGTTGAGACAACTTTGGATGGGAAGAGGACCCTTGTAGGGGTCAAATGAAGGGCACAATGGAATGGCTCAAAAAACTTAATCCACCAACCATGAAAGGAAAAAGAAAAACAGTGCTCCAATGGTGCAGGTCAAAAGAGTATAAAAAGGGTTTTATTGTAATAAAACCGGTAGATACATAAAAGTGGTCAAAAAATTCAAGATAAAAAGCAATATGGGGAGTGGTGTACCAAGCCCCTCCCCTTCTGCCATGTGTCCCTACAGCAAACAGCTTGCTATGGGGGCACCCGAGGCGAGCCGCTGCTCTGTGTGTCCATTCAGATATTGAGCCGTGATTCGACCCCACCTCCTCTCTCTCCTCATTGGCTCTCTGACTTTGACCTTTGGCTCCCACTGCAGTCTAAGCCAATGAGGAGAGCGAGTCCCAGATGGCTGAGACTCTCGTGCAACATTGCTGAATTGAGATGGGGCTCAGGTAAGTATAAGGCCTCATGCCCACGAATGTTTTTACAGCTGCGTTTTTTACAGCTTAAAAACGCCTGTCCATGTTATTGTCTAATTTTTTATAATTTTTTTTTTAAAAAAACGTCGGAGCTTAAAAACGCAATCGCTGCGTTTTTTGACACTTTGCGTTTTTTTATGCCTAACGCCGACGCTGAGGAACGCACTGGTCCTGTTTTTTTTTTACAGCTTAAAAACATCAATGCTATTTGCAGCTCAAAAACGTCTAGGTGGGCATGAAGCTATAGACTAACATGGACAGGCGTTTTTAAGCTGTAAAAAACGTTCAAAAACGCGGCTGTAAAAACGTCCGTGGGCATGAGGCCTTAGGAGGGCTGAGGGGGACTGCTGCACACAGAAGGTTTTTATCTTAATGCATACAATGCATTAAGATCAATAAAAACCTTCTGCCTTTACAACCATCTTAATGCAGTCTTTGGATAAAGTTAAAAAAAACTTGGAAATGCAGTGCCCCCCAGCCCCCCTTCCTAACACTTATCTGAGTCCTGCAGATTCAGTTCTTCTCTCTCCTCTCCATGCTCTCACAAGCTTGGCTGAGAGCAGTGGGAGCCACTGGCACATACCGCTGTCAGTCAAATTCTGTGAGGAGGGAGAAGGGGGCAGGGCCAAGTTACTCTAAGTGTGTCTATAGATGTACACAGCCCAGATGGGAGTGAGTCTGCACAGGTGCCACCATAGCAAGAGAAGAGGAGGAGCCAAGAATGCCAACAGGGGACCCCAGAAGAGGAGGTTCAGGGCCGCTCTGAGTAAAACCATTGCACAGAGCTAGTAATAATAAAAAAACAGCCTTTACAATTACTTTAATCGCTTAAGGACTGCCCCACGTACATGTAGCGGGGTCCCCTTTAAGACTCCCGGGACTACCTTGCCCAGAATCCCTTTCAGCAATGTTTCCACTCCAGAGACTCATGGGAGGGGTTATAAAAGGAGTAGGTGAGGCTGGGCTCGGCCCCTTTGGGACACGAGACTTCAGTGACTGATCCTCCTGTGTGGATGTGCCGGAGTGCAAGGCCTGAAGCCTGAGGCCTTGCGCAGCACCAAAGAGCCTTCCACCCCACTGCGAGCCTGGGTGGCATCTGACTTCGCTTATCTACAGCCTTGGTTGGATCGGGGACCCGATCACTGGAGACACTGTGTGTGAGGACACAGTCGGTGGGAGTTCCCGGACTGGGATCGCTCCCGGAGGGGTGAGCGAGCGTATGCTCAGACCATATACTGTTTGTTGCTGATGTGCCTATAGACTGCCGTGGCCCACAAGTTTATATCTGATACTCTCGCTGGAGATCCATATCAGAGCTGAACTCAGAGGTTCTTCAGTAAAGTGTTTATTCCATTACAATCTTCTCACAGGATTACAAATGTTATTCTGTTATGTGCACCACCTTTAAAGACTTGCCGGTGAAGAAACCATCATCCCCTATAGACTGAGTTTTAGATATCTGAGCCAGGCCTGGCCAGCTAGTTAGTTCATTTAGTTACTGCGCCACAGGGCGCCTAGTTAACGGTCGCCCACGCGGCGCACCTTTACTGTTCATTTAATGCATAGTATGTTTATTGCTGCAGGGCTCTGCAACTTATTACCTGTAAACTGTTACCACTGTTAACCCTTTTACCACAAGCCTAAAGTAAATTAGATACCCCCTTTCATTATTGCCTTGGTGTCTGAGTTTAATCATACAGTATAAGAAATATATTGCTGCCATAACTAACTGTGCCAGTAGGGGGTCGAGTACATTGCCGGGGGTTGGCGGAGCTGTCTTCAGGGCCCAAACTAAATCTGCGGCCCTCTTAGTTGAAGGTATCGCTACACGTGGGGGTTCTCGTCCGGGATCCTGATACAGCAATTAAACGCCAGAGGTGCCGGCATGGACCCACAAGCGATAGAAGAGTGGTGCAAAACCTCTAGGGCAGAGCCGAATAACTCGATAGTCATCAGTCTCCCAGGGGAGGAATGGAAGACTGACATGGTAGAGGAGTTAATGAAGTTAGTGTCCCCAGGTCACACACCATGGGTGATAGATATAAAATCAGACCCAGACACTTCATATCAGTATGCACTGGTGGAATACGGAGACGGGATACCAGAGGCTTGCAAGTACAAGTGTGTAAAGACGCCAGACAATAGAACCTATAGGTTGGCGCCCGCAGTAGCTATAAAGAAGGAACCAACACAGATGGGATCACCGCAGGCTGCGGCCCGTACCTCACCAGAAAGAGGAGGTGGGGTGACACACCCGGTAGCACCCGCACCTGCCACTGCTATATCACCAGAATTGATAAAGGCAATAGGGGATCTACTAATCAAATGTCAGAAGACAAACACGGTGCATGTGGAGACTAGCTACCAGAGACTGAAAACATTCTCAGGGAAGCTCCCTGTCCCTGCAGGGGAAGAAGATTTTGATACCTGGGTGGAGCAGGCATTACAAGCAGTAGAGGCATGGGAGGTGCCTGAAGCGCAGAAGAGGCAACGAGTAATAGAGAGTTTCAAAGGCGCAGCAGCAGAAGCAGTGAAAAGCTTTCGGTTTTGAATGCAGATTGCACGGCTCAAGACTGTCTAGCCATGCTACAGGAAGAGTTTGGTCAATTGGAAAAGGTGACAGAGATGGTCTACCAATTTGAACACACTTTCCAACAGCCAAGGGAGAAACTTTCAGAGTATGTTAGGAGACTGAACAGGTTGTTGTGCAAGATTGTGTTGAAGAAGGGAATGAAGCCCCAAGATACAGATGCGGCAAGAATGAAGCAAGTCTTAAAGGGAGCGTTACGCTCGGATCCAGTCTGGCTGCACCTGAAGACCTTGGGAGGAGGAACATTACTGACTTATGCTGACTTGATAAAAATCATCAGAGATGAGGAGGCGCTACAACAGGACTAGCAAATGATTAAGACAAATGTTGTACCCGCACAGGTGCTAGTCAATCCAGTGATGACCCCTGAAAGAGGCTCAGAGGTAGACACTCTAAAATCTCAAATGTCCAAGGTGTTAGAGATGTTGACCTCTCTGATGGCAAAAGACCCAGAGGGTCCCAAGAGAGAAGTACCAAGGAAGAAATTATTCCCAATTGCCTCAGCACCCGCATCTTTACAAGAATGGGGAGATATGGTCTGCTTTAACTGTGGAGGAATTGGCCATATTGCAGCTACATGTTCCAGTCCCAAGAAGAAGAAAACGGACAACCGCAAGTCGGCGGGAAACTTCAGAGGGCCCCGATGAAGGAGTCAACCGGGTGCCCATCACCTTCAGTGAGCTCCAAGCTAAATGCAAAGCAGAAGAAAAGAGGAGATAAAACACCTCAGAGGAAACACAACGTTCCTCAACAGAGATACACCCCAGGGAAAGGGGCCAAGACCCCTCAGAAGAGACACAGCACTCCCCAGAGGGGATGCACACCTAAGAAAAACAATAATATCCCTCAGCGGGTCCGTACACCCATTAAAAGGAGGGAAATCAATGCATACCAGGCTCAAGAAAGATTAAAGTCCAAAGGGAATTGGACGAGAGAGAGTCCGAAAGGAAAGGGCCAGAAGAAGGCGACCCCTGCCAGGCCATATCCGGAGAAGCTGGTAGGCCCATCTCCTATAGTGCCCATTCAAGTGGAGGGAGTCTACACCAGAGCAATCCTGGATACTGGGGCACAAGTGACCTTATTATACCGGGATTTCTACGATAAACACTTGAGTCACCTGCCCATCCAGAAGATAGAGGAACTGGAAATATGTGGGATTGGAACCCAGAGTTTCCCCTACGATGGCTATCTGCCCGTCAAAAGGACTTTTGACCCATCTGTGGCTGGGAAGGCCGAAGTGTTTGACACCCTGGCAGTTGTGTGCCCTCGACCGCCAGGAGCCAACAAGAGTTCCCTTATAATAGGGACAAACACGGACCTGGTCCGAAGACTCTTGACCCCTCTAGTGGAAGAAAAGGGGCAAGCGGCCACCAAGATCCACCCCATGCTAAAGACGGCTTACCAACGGCTGGTCCTAGAGCAGAAGACCCCTGGAGAAGGGATAGGGAAGGTGTGGAGACTTGGAAGAGAAGGGGTAGTGTTGCAGCCCGGTGAAGTAACCTGTCTCAGAGCCACTGTGAAGCTTACTTGGGAGCGGCCTGGACCCTTTGTCATGTTGGAGTCCGACCCAAGGGAAGAGTCCCCTGGTCTGGAAGTGATACCAGAAGTGATTCCACAGAAGGCCCTGAAGAAGGCCCATTGTAGAGTTCCGGTGAGTGTTAGGAACAATACAGATGACCCCATGGAAATCCCAGCTAGGATGCTGCTGGGCCAGGTGAGCCCTGCTGCCCCTGTTACCCTGTCGGAAGTCAAGGGGATGGGTGAAGGAGGAGATGCTTGGGAGAAGCTATCCATGGAAAACCCGAATCTGCCCAGGGCTTGGAAAGAGAGAGCCAAGGCCCAGTTGATCAGATGGGAGAAGATCTTCTCCAAAGATGAGTTCGATGTGGGGTGTGCAAGGAGTGCCACCATCGGATCCGCCTCCAAGAAGATAAGCCCTTCAGAGAGAGGATCAGGCGGGTCCCACTAGCAGATCTGGAGGATCTAAGGGAACAACTTGCAGAACTCAAGAGGACTGGTGTGATACGGGAGTCTAGAAGCCCCTATGCCTCCCCGATAGTGGTGGTCAGGAAGAAGAATGGGTCATTGAGGCTCTGTATAGACTACAGGACTCTCAACAGGAGAACCATACCCGACCAGTACACCACTCCGAGGATAGAGGACGCTTTACAGAGTTTGTCTGGAGCCAAGTGGTTCAGCGTTATGGATCTCAAGAGTGGATACTATCAGATCCCTATGCATCCAGAAGACAAGGAGAAGACAGCCTTCATAACCCCAGTGGGGTTCTTTGAGTTTGATCGAATGCCTCAGGGACTGTCTGGAGCTCCTGCTACCTTCCAACATCTCATGGCGAAGACTGTAGGAGACATGAACCTTATTGAAGTCCTTGTATACCTGGACGATGTCATTGTCTTTGGAAGAACCCTGGAGGAACATGAGGAGAGGCTGGAAAAAGTCTTGAGGAGACTCAGTGAGGAGGGACTCAAGCTTTCGCCTGAGAAGTGTCGGTTCTACCAGTCTTCTGTGAACTATCTGGGGCACATAGTGTCTGAAGAAGGGGTGGCCACAGACCCTGAGAAATTGGAGGCAATTACCTCCTGGCCACGACCCACCACAGTAACAGAACTCAGATCCTTCTTAGGGTTCTGCTTCTATTACAGGAGGTTTGTGGAAGGATTCGCCCGAATTGCTAGACCATTGAATGAACTGCTCAAGACTGAGGGAGAAGAGGATGACTCAGGGCCCATGAAGCCAGGAGAGTCAGTCAGAGATCAGTGGAATCAGAAGTGTGAAGAGGCCTTCCAGGCGTTGAAGAAGAGCCTAACCACTGCTCCAGTCTTGGCCTACGCAGACTCAACCAAACCCTATGAACTACACGTAGATGCTAGTCATGTCGGTCTGGGAGGAGTACTTTATCAAGAACACGAAGGGCAACAACGGCCTGTTGCCTATGTGAGCAGGAGCCTGACCTCCTCTGAGAAAAACTACCCCACTCACAAGCTAGAGTTCCTGGCCCTTAAGTGGGCGGTAGTAGACAAGCTCAAAGACTACCTGTATGGGGCGGAGTTCACTGTGAAGACCGACAACAACCCCCTTACCTACCTATTCACTACAGCAAAGCTGGACGCCACTGGACACAGGTGGTTGGCCGCATTGTCTGGATTCAATTTCAGCCTAAAGTACAGGCCAGGGATTGGGAATCGAGATGCAGACGCTCTGTCCAGGAGATCTCATGCCCCCATCAGTGACACAGAAGACTGGACTCAAGTGGCACCTGACG
Organism: Rana muscosa; assembly: GCA_029206835.1. Lineage (NCBI taxonomy): Eukaryota > Metazoa > Chordata > Amphibia > Anura > Ranidae > Rana > Rana muscosa. The sequence continues at coordinate 222,680,000 of CM055118.1, forward strand.
GGGTGCGGGCCCTTTGTCAAGGGGCTGAATTACAAGCCAGAGGTGGCTCAAGGGCGGAAGAGATAGGAGTTACCATGATAGGAGTCCCCAAACAATACTGTGGAGTAACTCAACTGGAGAAAGACCATCTGCCAAAGCTGTCCAGGAAGGAGCTAAGATGTGAGAATTAGAAGACCTCATAGGGAAATTAGTTCTGGAAGCCCTGGAGAATCAGGATCCAAACAGACTTCTGAGCCACTCCTCAAAGGAAGCTCGCCTGTTGAGGAAAGAGTGGGACAGGTTACAGGTACATCAGGGAGTGGTCTACCGAAGGGGCCCCTCTGATGACCTGGAAGATAAATGGCAATTGTTTCTTCCGGAAAAACACAGAGAGACTGTTCTGATTGCCCTACATGACAATCATGGCCACCTAGGGGCGGAAAGGACCTTTCAACTTGTCAGGAGTCGGTTCTATTGGCCCTGCATGAGGGCAGAAGTGGAAGAGTACTGTCATTCATGTGCACGCTGCATCCAGAGGAAGACTTTACCCCATCAAGCTGCCCCAATGGGCCATCTACAAAGCCAAGGCCTCGAACCCGATCTGAGTGGACTAGGAAATGTTCTGGTGATAACCGATCATTTCACCCGGTATGCCCAAGCTTTTGCAACCAAAGACCAGAAGGCTTCCACAGTAGCCAAGGTACTTATGGAGAAGTATTTTGTCCATTATGGGCTGCCCCAGTGACTTCATTCAGATCAAGGAAGGGACTTTGAGAGTCGACTGATCCGAAAACTCCTGAATTCGTTAGGAATCAAGAAAACTCGAACCACACCTTACCACCCACAGGGAGATGCTCAGCCGGAGAGGTTTAACCGAACCCTGCTCAACATGTTGGGGACTCTGGAAAGTGAGAAGAAACAACATTGGAGCAAACACATAGCAGCTATAGTACACGCTTACAACTGCACCACCAGTGATGCTACAGGCTACTCCCCATATCGACTCATGTTTGGGAGAGAAGCGAGGTTGCCTGTGGACCTGGCCTTTGGCACTTCTTTAGACCATTCCTCAGCCACATCCCACAAAGGATATGTGGACAGGCTCAGACACAGCCTGAAAGTAGCTTATGAACAAGCTCAAGCGGCCTCAGATCAAAGGGGAGCCCGAAACAAAAGAAACTTCGACTTGAAGGTCCGGGTACAAGACCTGCAGCCCGGGGACCGAGTACTGCTACGCAATCTGGGGGTCCCTGGGAAACACAAACTTGCAGACAGATGGAGATCTGAACCCTATGTCATCTGTAGGAAGCTGCCGGGCCAACCGGTCTACAAGTTGAAGCCAGAAGGAAAGGTAGGCCCACTGAAGACGTGGCATCAAAACCACCTGCTCCCACTTGCTGAAGCAGTCAGGATACCTCCAGTGAGGGACTCCCCTGAACCAGTCTCTATTCTGGATACCCCCAGGCCAAACACTCGGTCCCAGACCTCTCGGACTGAAGATACAGAAGCTTCTGAACTCAGTGGAGATGAAGAGAGAGAGCTTGACTGGCTGTGGCCTTCCCAAACTCAAGGAACTTCTGCTATAGATCTTCCAACTACTGAAGACACTATAGATGGACAACTGAATGCAGAAGCCGCTGAATTCATCCCATCTAGTCCTTCATCAGATTACTGGGAGGATGCTTGTGATGTTTGCCCTGAACAGGATCCTAGAGACTCTATGTATCCCTCGGCTCCTGAGACAGATGTTACAGAGCCTTCTGTGTCGCCTGAACCTGTTACAGAGGAAGAGCCTGTGGCGCCAGAGCCAGAAACCCCAAGGGAACAAAGGGCTCGCAGAGTCATAAGGCCTCCCAGAAGGTTGACCTACCCACAAATGGGGGAGAGTTCAGAAGATTCTGTGGTCACTGCCAGGAGGAGTGTAGAGAATCCGGATCTCTCCACCCACTCACTCTCTGGCACAGTTAGGCAGGCCACTCAGGATAGTGTGACCTGTGGGCAAGGGAATCCAACCCCTCGGTTTTGGTGGGAATTCCCTATGCCAACCTCTTATGCAATGTTGTCTGGGGTTGTATGCAGTGTATGCTAAAGTTTTCTTTGGGGACCAAAGAATTTAAGTGGGGGGAGTGTGTAGCGGGGTCCCCTTTAAGACTCCCGGGACTACCTTGCTCAGAATCCCTTTCAGCAATGTTTCCACCCCAGAGACTCATGGGAGGGGTTATAAAAGGAGGAGGCGAGGCTGGGCTCGGCCTCTTTGGGACACGAGACTTCAGTGACTGATCCTCCTGTGCGGATGTGCCGGAGTGCAAGGCCTGAAGCCTGAGGCCTTGCGCAGCACCAAAGAGCCTTCCACCCCACTGCGAGCCTGGGTGGCATCTGACTTCGCTTATCTACAGCCTTGGTTGGATCGGGGACCCGATCGCTGGAGACACTGTGTGTGAGGACACAGTCGGTGGGAGTTCCCGGACTGGGATCGCGTCCGGAGGGGTGAGCGAGCGTATGCTCAGACCATATACTGTTTGTTGCTGATGTGCCTATAGACTGCCGTGGCCCACAAGTTTATATCTGATACTCTCGCTGGAGATCTATATCAGAGCTGAACTCAGAGGTTCTTCAGTAAAGTGTTTATTCCATTACAATCTTCTCACTGGATTACAAATGTTATTCTGTTATGTGCACCACCTTTAACCACTTAAGCCCCGGACCATTTGGTAGCTAAAGGACCAGAGGTGAATTTAGAATTTTGCACTGCGCTGATTTAACTGTAAATTGTGCAATGCAATGTTGTACCCAAACTAAATTTGCGTCATTTTCTTCCCACAAATAGAGCTTTCTTTTAATGGTATTTGATTGCCTCTGCGATTTTTATTTTTTGCGATATAAACAGAAAAAGACCGAAAATTTTGAAAAAAAATTATATTTTCTACTTTTTGTTATAAGAAAAATCGAATAAACTCAATTGTAGTCATACATTTAGGCCAAAATGTATTCAGCCACATGTTTTTAGTAAAAAAAATGTCAATAAGTGTATATTTATTGGTTTGCGCAAAAGTTATAGAGTTTACAAACTAGGGTACATTTTCTGAAATTTACACAGCTTTAAATTTTTGACTGCCTATCTCATTTCTTGAGGTGCTAAAATGACAGGGCAGTACAAAACCCCCCCAAATGACCCCATTTTGGAAAGTAGACACCCCAAGGAAATTGCTGAGAGGCATGTTGAGCCCATTGTATTTTTTTTTTTTGTCCCAAGTGATTGAATAATGACTAAAAAAAAAAAAAAATTACAAAAAGTTGTCACTAAATGATATATTGCTCACACATGCCATGGTTATATGTGGAATTTCACCCCAAAATACATTTTGCTGCTTCTCCTGAGTACGGGGATACCACATGTGTGGGACTTTTTGGGAGCCTAGCCGCGTACGGGACCCCGGAAACCAAGCACCGCCTTCAGGATTTCTAAGGGCGCAAAGTTTTGATTTCACTCCTCACTACCTATCACAGTTTCGAAGGCCATAAAATGCCAAAATAGCACAAAACCCCTCAAATGACCCCATTTTAGAAAGTAGACACCCCAAGGAAATTGCTGAGAGGCCTGTTGAGCCCATTGAATAGATTTTTTTTTGTCCCAAGTGATTGAATAATGACAAAAAAAAAAAAAATACAAAAAGTTGTCACTAAATGATATATTGCTCACACATGCCATGGTTATATGTGGAATTACACCCCAAAATACATTTTTCTGATTCTCCTGAGTACGGGGATACCACATGTGTGGGACTTTTTGGGAGCCCAGCCGCGTACGGGACCCCGAAAACCAAGCACCGCCTTCAGGATTTCTAGGCACAAATTTTTGATTTCACTCCTCACTACCTATCACAGTTTCGAAGGCCATAAAATGCCAAAATCGCACAAAACCCCCCAAATGACCCCATTTTGGAATATAGACACCCCAAGCTATTTGCTGAGAGGAATGGCGAGTATTTTACAGCTCTCATTTGTTTTTGAAAATGAAGAAAGAAAATATATATATATTTTTTTTGTTTCAATTTTCAAAACTTTGTGACAAAAAGCGAGATCTGCAAAATACTCACAATACCTCTCAGCAAATAGCTTGGGGTGTCTACTTTCCAAAATGGGGTCATTTGGGGGGTTTTTGTGCTATCTGGGCATTCCATGGCCTCCGAAACTGTGATAGGCAGTGAGAAGTGAAATCAAAAATTTACACCCTTAGAAAGCCTGAAGGCGGTGCTTGGTTTTTGGGGTCCCGTACGTGGCTAGGCTCCCAAAAAGTCTCACACATGTGGTATCCCCGTACTCAGGAGAAGCAACAGAATGTATTTTGGGGTGTAATTCCACATATGCCCATGGCATGTTTGAGCAATATATCATTTAGTGACAACTTTGTGCAAAAAAAATTGTCGTTTTTCCGCAACTTGTGTCAACATATAAAATATTCCATGGACTCGACATGCCTCTCAGTATATAGCTTGGGGTGTCTACTTTCCAAAATGGGGTCATTTGGGGGGGTTTTGAACTGTTCTGGCATTTTATACACAACATTAGGAAGCTTACATTCACTCTTCTAACCACTTGAAGACAAAGCCCTTTTTGACACTTTTTGTTTACATGAAAACATTTTTTTTTTGCAAGAAAATTATGTTGAACCCCCAAACATTATATATATTTTTAAAGCAAAGGCCCTACAGATTAAAATGGTGGGTGTTGCATTTTTCTCTACACAGTATTTGCGCAGCGATTTTTCAAACGCATTTTTTGGGTTTAAAAATACACTTTTTTAAATTTTAATGCACTAAAACACACTATATTGCCCAAATGTTTGATGAAATAAAAAAGATGATCTTAGGCCGAGTACATAGATACCAAACACGACATGCTTTAAAATTTTGCACAAACGCGCATTGGCGACAAACTACATACATTTTTAAAAGCCTTTAAAAGCCTTTACAGGTTACCCCAGTAGATTTACAGAGGAGGTCTACTGCTAAAATGATTGCCCTCGATCTGACCTTCGCGGTGATACCTCACATGCATGGTGCAATTGCTGTTTACATATGACGCCAGACCGACGCTTGCGTTCGCCATTGGGCAAGAGCAGGGCAGGACAGGGGTGCTTTTTTTTTTTTTCTTTTTTTTCTTATTAATTTTGCTTTTTTATTTTATTTTTAAATTGTTCCTTCCAAGTATTTTTTTTAATCATTTTTATTGTTATCTCAGGGAATGTAAATATCCCCTATGATAGCAATAGGTAGTGACAGGTACTCTTTTTTTGAAAAAACTGGGGTCTTCTAGACCCTAGATTTTTCCTCTGCCCTCAAAGCATCTGACCACACCAAGATCGGTGTGATAAAATGCTTTCCCAATTTCCCAATGGCGCTTTTTATATCCGGGGGGCATTCCCTCCCACTGCTTGTAAAAGCAGTCCAGAGGCTAATTAGCCGCTAGGATTGCTTTTACATGAAAGCCGGCCGCAGGCTGAAAAGAATGATACCAAGATGATACCTAAACCCGCAGGCATCATTCTGGTATAAACATTCAAAGTCCAGCAACATACCAGTACGTTGCTGGTCCTTGTTGGACATGTATTGTAATCTTTTTTTTCATGCAGCCAGTTGGCTGAACGAAAAAAGAGATTGATCGGTGGGTATGCCCACCATTAGAATACCGCCCTTCATCCACCCACTTCCAATGATGGGCATACACGCACCATTTATATATGCCGAAGCATGGGGGCATCCTCCCGCAAAAAAGTTATGCCGCACACACATGGTCGGACTTTTCCACGGGCAAGCCTCCGTCGGAATTTCGACCATATGTACGCGGCATTAGGAGCAAAATCGCTCCTCCGCCCCTGCTGCCCCAATGCTTCGGCATATTTGCTTCTTTTTTTTAACTGTGGTGGTGAAATCACCTCCTACAGCACTGGAGTCGCAGCGATCAGGCCTGTCTCTGCGAACGCTGCAGTTATGTGTGTTTTTGCTTTGTAAGTGACAGTGATCGATCGATACTGCACTTGGGTGGCCTGGGCTGGACGGAGGGGCAAAACACAGGTGCCAGCAGGTATCTGGGCTGATCCCGCTAACACTGCGTTTTTGGGAACCCTAAATTGCTGGGGACGCTAGTATAGATCTGATCAGATCAGATATTGATCTGTTCAGATACTATACCACTAAGGGGGGTGTATGCTTCACGCGTGGGTGTTAGCGTTACTGGCACTAACCTGACGCTGCCTGGGGTGTGACTCAGACCCTCTCTGACGCTAAAACCTAATTGATATCACCCGCCGGGCGATCAGGGGGTTAAACCTTTATTGGGTTATATACACGGCGGGTGCCCTGACACTATAAAAAGCAAACTAACTAACCAGCGTCACCCGTAACACTTATATGGTGATCACTGGTGAAAGGGTTAACTAGGGGCAATCAGGGGGTTAAAACCTTTATTAGATAATATATTGGGGTACCTGACGCTATAAAAACCTGCGGCGAACCTAAAAAAAATTACCAGCTACCGATCTGCATCACCGACACTAAGACAGCGTTTAGAAAAACGATCGCTTAGTGACAGTGGTGATGGGGGTGAAAGGGTTACCTGGGGGGCGATCAAGGGGGTTAAACCTTTATTAGATAATATATTGGGGTACCTGACGCTATAAAAACATGCGGCGAACCTAAAAAAAATTACTGGCTACCGATCTGCATCACCGACACTAAGACAGCGTTTAGAAAAACGATCGCTTAGCGACAGTGGTGATAGGGGGTGAAAGGGTTACCTGGGGGGCGATCAAGGGGGTTAAACCTTTATTAGATAATATATTGGGGTACCTGACGCTATAAAAACCTGCGGCGAACCTAAAAAAAATTACCAGCTACCGATCTGCATCACTGTCACGTACCTTGTGATGGGAGCCCAACGTGCAGGGAGCGGCCTCTCGTAATCCCCTGGCTCGAGAGCCCCTGATAGAGCAGACAGAGGCTCAGGAGGACAGGGGGCACAAGTGCCTGGCAGGTAAGCAGGATATTGGGTAGTTGTGGCAGCAGATGGTGCACGGCAAACCGGAACAGTCCAAAGATAACTGGAAGGTGCACAGTAGGACTAATCAGAATGCAGACAACAGGCAGATGTATAAAAGTCCCGGATCAGACTGCAGAAACAAGGTGGTGTATTGTAGTACAGGCTGAGGTGTACTGTAGCTCAGGCACAGGTGAAGGGTAGTTCAGGCAGAGATGCGCTATGATTCAGGCAGAGATGCACGGTGGCTTCAGGCAGGATGCACTGTAGTTCAGGTGGAGGTGCCTTATAGTTCGAACAGACCGCTGGGTCGGACCAGCAGGCGACCAGGTACAGGGATGACCAAGAGAGTTGTCAGAGCAAGCCGAAGTCGGGGCGGGCAGCAATCGGGGTTAAACAGAGACAAGCCGGATCAGATAACAGGTGTACAGGAATCAGAAGTCAATGGCAGGGGTCTCGGGAACGCTGTAGACCAGACAGCAAGAAGCAAGGTATGCAGATAGTTTAAATACCTTGTTTGGCGCCAAATGCTGTCACTGTGCGTGCTCCCGCGAACGCGCGCGCGCGTGCGCGCTCCCGTGAACGCGTGCGCCCGCGCACGCCGATCGCGCTGTTGTGCACGCGCATGCGCGGAATGGACCTATGGAGTATAGACGATCTCCTGGCGGCACTGTTGCCAGGCAGATTGTAAAAACGCCTTTCCTGACATTGCCCCCCCCAAGGGGCAGCCTCAGGATGCCCAACTGGGCCACTTTGTCTGGGTGAGATTTCTCAAAGTCCTTGATTAGCCTTTCCGCGTGGACATTCACCTCTGGCTCCCATGAGTTTTCTTCTGGCCCGTAACCCTTCCATTTCACCAGGTATTGGATCTGGTTTCGTCTTCGTCTACAATCCAGAATGGACTCAACCTCAAATTCCTTTTCTCCATCGATAAGCACGGGTTCGGGAGGATTGGTGTCCCGATCCGTAAAGGGATCAGGAACCGTGGGCCTAAGCAGGGCTACATGAAAAACTGGGTGAATCCGGAAGGACTCAGGCAGTTTCAATTCGTAAGCTACCTCGTTAATCTTCCTTGTTATAGGGAAGGGACCCACGAATTTAGGGCCCAACTTCTTGGATGGGCATGCCAATTTTAGATTCAGGGTAGAGAGCCAAACTTGGTCCCCAGGTGCCAGGTTGAGCTCCCCTCTCCTCTTCCTGTCGAAAATTTCCTTGTTGTAGCTTTGTGCCTTAGTCATGGTCTCCTGGAGAAGTTTATTGTTGGTGGAGAAGAAATTTTGAGTTTCCTGGGCGGCTGGTACCGGACATTCGGGCATGTTGTTAGATAGAAATAATGGGTGAAACCCATAGTTTGCGAAAAATGGGGATTGCTTGATGTCAGAATGAGCAGAGTTGTTGTAGGCAAACTCAGCAAGAGGCAAAAGAGGAGCCCAATCATTCTGGGAGAAGCTTGAAAAGCAGCGCAGGTACTGCTCGAGAGTTTGATTGGTGCGCTCTGTTTGGCCATTGGTTTGGGGATGGTATGCTGAGGAAAAGAACAGATCGATCTTCAGTGATTTACATAGTGCCCTCCAAAATCTTGATGTAAACTGTACCCCCCGGTCAGATGTAATGTTAGCAGGTACACCGTGCAGCCTTACTATTTCCCTGATGAAGATTTTTGCAGTCTCCGAGGCCGAGAGGACGCCCCTCATGGGTAGGAAATGGGCCATCTTGGAGAGTCTATCCACCACTACAAAGATGGTCGTAAAGTCTTCTGATGGAGGTAGTTCAACTATAAAGTCCATTGAGATCATCCCCCATGGCCTCTCCGGGACGGGTAGTGGTTTTAGTAACCACCAGGCTCTGGTTTTGCTGTTTTTGTTCTGAATGCAGGTGGTACAAGATTCCACATAGCGCTTGCAATCTTGGGATAATCGTGGCCACCAGAATGTCCGCTGGAGAAGTTCGGAAGTTTTGTACACACCGAAGTGGCCGGCTAACTGGTGGTCATGACAGGATTTCAAGACGGCCACCCGAAGTTGTTGAGGTACAAAAATCTTGTTCTTGTTCCACAGCAGACCGTCTTTAGACTGTAGGGCAAGGCCAGAAACTGGGCATGGTCCCGAGGAGGCCCGTCTGATTTGGGACAGGAGGTCCTCTTGTAACAGGAGGAAGTTACCGGGAGGTAGAATGGTATCCGGGGGGGAAAGGACCTTAGGTTCGGCAAACATCCGGGAAAGGGCGTCCGGTTTGGTGTTCTTTGATCCGGGTCGGTACGTGATGTGAAACGAAAATCGGGTAAAAAAGAGTGCCCACCTGGCCTGGCGTGGTCTCAGTCTCTTGGCAATCTTTAAGTATTCCAGGTTCTTATGGTCGGTATAGATCAGGATAGGATGTGCTGCTCCTTCCAGGAGGTAGCGCCATTCCTCAAGTGCGGACTTTATTGCCAGAAGTTCCCTGTCCCCGACGTCGTAGTTTTTCTCGGCCTCCGTTAGTTTACGGGAGAAGAAGGCTACTGGATGCAATGCGGCCTTTGGGCCTTGTCTCTGGGAAAGTATTGCTCCAACTGCCACTTCAGAGGCATCTACCTCCAAGATGTAAGGTAAGGCCGGGTTAGGGTGCTTTAGGACAGAGGCCGAGATGAACAGATTCTTAAGGTTAGCGAAGGCGGCCTGAGCTTCGGGGGACCAGTGAAACCGGTTACCTTGTTTAGTTAAGTTGGTAATGGGGGCAATGATAGAGGAGAATCCTTTAATGAATTTCCGGTAGAAGTTCGCAAAGCCCACGAAGCGTTGGATCCCCTTCTTATCGCTGGGGGCTGGCCAATCCAGAATGGCCGTGACCTTCTGAGGGTCCATCTTAATACCCTCTACCGAAATGATCAGCCCTAGGAACTGGATATCTTGTTGTTCGAATGCACATTTCTCGGGCTTGGCGTACAAACCATGTTGGCGAAGTCGGGCCAATACCTTCCGGACGTGTTCACGATGGTCGGTTAAGGAGGAAGAGAAGACCAGGATATCGTCTAGGTAGACGATGACGAATAGATCTAGGTAGTCTCTAAAAATATTGTTTATGAAATGTTGGAACGTGGCAGGGGCATTACATATCCCGAAGGGCATGACCAGGTATTCAAAGTGCCCGAATCTGGTGCGAAACGCTGTTTTCCATTCATCACCGCTTCGAATGCGGACTAAGTTGTAGGCCTTGCGGAGGTCCAATTTAGTGAAAATGGCTGCTGTCCCAAGTCTTTGAAAAAGTTTGGGTACTAATGGCAGGGGATACCTATTTTTAATAGTTACTTTATTCAGGGCTCTGTAATCCACACAGGGGCGTAGGGAGTGGTCTTTCTTTTCTACAAAGAATATACCGGCTCCTGCAGGAGAGGTGGAGGGACGTATGAATCCCTTCTCTAAGTTGTCATCCAGATACGTCTTGAGAGTTCCAAGCTCTAGTTCAGATAAGGGGAAAATTCTTCCAAAAGGGACCTCTGCTCCCGGAAGAAGGTCAATAGGGCAATCGTAGGGCCTGTGCGGAGGTAGAGTCTCCGCGCCCTTTTTGCTAAAGACATCTAGAAAGTTGTGATAGGCCTCCGGGACCAGCCGCCGGTTCTCCATATCACTCCCCAGACAAAGTAATGGGGACGAGGTGTCGGATGGCGCTGGAAAACAGTGTTCATGGCAATAGAGAGATGGAAAGCGAACCTCTCCAGTGTTCCAGTCGATCTGAGGATTATGAGCTTTTAGCCATGGTATCCCCAAGATAATTGGGAAGAGAGGGGATTCTATAATGTCCAAGCACAATAGTTCTTGATGCTTGTCCGCAGTGGTTGTGCGCAGGGGAATTGTCTGCTGCGTCACTGGTCCTGATCTGATGGCCGATCCGTCGGCAAGATGGACCGTGAGTTCTTTAGGTCTGGGCCTCAAAGGGACTTGATGTTTCAAGGCAAAGGAAAGGTCCATGAAGCCGCTGCAAGCACCGGAGTCAATAATGGCGGGAGTCCGGATGTTCCTTCCTGGGAGCTGTAGAGAGATGGAAACGATCAGGTGAGCGAAATGGTTAGGCAGAACAGGCGAGACAGTAGAGGAGAGGTGGCACTTACGCAATTTAGCGGGGCACATCCTCACGTAGTGTCCTGACTCCCCGCAGTAGAGGCAGAGGTTGTGAACCCGGCGTCGCTGGCGCTCCTCAGGAGTAAGCGAGGGTCGGATCAACCCCAGTTGCATGGGTTCAGAGGCATCGGTAGCGGAGCGTGGGGAGGTCGAAGAAGCGGAATGAGGAGGATAGGGTACCCGTGGCAGCATCCATACTGGGCGGGATGGTCCCGCTGACCGTTCAGCTCTACGCTCCCTTAGTCGCCTGTCGATCTGAATAGCTTGAAGGATCAAGGCATCGAGCGTGTTCGGTATACCGACCCGGGCCAACTCGTCCTTTAAGGGCTCTGATAGTCCCAGCCGGAATTGGTGTCACAGGGCGGTGTCGTTCCAGCTGGTATCGGCGCTCCAGCGCCTAAAGTCTGATACGTAATCTTCAGTGGCTCTGCAACCCTGCTGGAGAGAGCATAATGCTGCTTCGGCGGTAGCGGCCAGTTGAGGGTCCTCATAGAGGAGGTCCATGGCCTGGAGGAAAGTACTTAGTTGGTCAAGGCAGGTGTTTTTCTGTTCCAGGAGGCGGTGTGCCCAGGCCTGAGGTTCACCGGACAATAGGGCTATGACAAAGCCCACCTTGGTAGATTCAAGGGAGAAGGTCCTGGGCTGTAGCGCAAAGAAAAGTTTGCAGGCGTTACGAAAGGCCCTGTACTTGCCGCGGTCCCCAGAGAACCTCTCCGGAGTAGGGACCCTGGGTTCAGGTGGCAACATGACAACCGACGGTGCAGGTGAAGCGCCTGATGCGACAGGTGCTGAGGTAGCCAGGGTCTGGACACGCTCCTCTAGCCGGGTATATCCCTCTTGCAAACTCCTGACTGCAGCAGTAAGTCCGTCCAGGTGGCGGCATAGTTCCTCCATGGGAGAGGCCCCCTGCGTAGGCTCCGACATGGCTGTCTGGTACTGTCACGTACCTTGTGATGGGAGCCCAACGTGCAGGGAGCGGCCTCTCGTAATCCCCTGGCTCGAGAGCCCCTGATAGAGATGACAGAGGCTCAGGAGGACAGGGGGCACAAGTGCCTGGCAGGTAAGCAGGATATTGGGTAGTTGCGGCAGCAGATGGTGCACGGCAAACCGGAACAGTCCAAAGATAACTGGAAGGTGCACAGTAGGACTAATCAGAATGCAGACAACAGGCAGATGTATAAAAGTCCCAGATCAGACTGCAGAAACAAGGTGGTGTATTGTAGTACAGGCTGAGGTGTACTGTAGCTTAGGCACAGGTGCAGGGTAGTTCAGGCAGAGATGCACTATGATTCAGGCAGAGATGCACGGTGGCTTCAGGCAGGATGCACTGTAGTTCAGGTGGAGGTGCCTTATAGTTCGAACAGACCGATGGGTCGGACCAGCAGGCGACCAGGTACAGGGATGACCAAGAGAGTTGTCAGAGCAAGCCGAAGTCGGGGCGGGCAGCAATCGGGGTTAAACAGAGACAAGCCGGATCAGATAACAGGTGTACAGGAATCAGAAGTCAATGGCAGGGGTCTCGGGAACGCTGTAGACCAGACAGCAAGAAGCAAGGTATGCAGATAGTTTAAATACCTTGTTTGGCGCCAAATGCTGTCACCGCGTGCGCTCCCGCGAACGCGCGCGCGTGCGCGCTCCCGTGAACGCGCGCACGCCGATCGCGCTATTGTGCACGCGCATGCGCGGAATGGACCTATGGAGTATAGACGATCTCCTGGCGGCACTGTTGCCAGGCAGATTGTAAAAACGCCTTTCCTGACAATCACCGACACTAAGACAGCGTTTAGAAAAACGATTGCTTAGCGACAGTGGTGGTGGGGGTGAAAGGGTTACCTGGGGGGCGATCAAGGGGATTAAACCTTTATTAGATAATATATTGGGGTACCTGACGCTATAAAAACATGCGGCGAACCTAAAAAAAATTACTGGCTACCGATCTGCATCACCGACACTAAGACAGCGTTTAGAAAAACAATTGCTTAGCGACAGTGGTGATAGGGGGTGAAAGGGTTACCTGGGGGGCGGTCAAGGGGGTTAAACCTTTATTAGATAATATATTGGGGTACCTGACGCTATAAAAACCTGCGGCGAACCTAAAAAAAATTACCGGCTACCGATCTGCATCACAGACACTAAGACAGCGTTTAGAAAAACGATTGCTTAGTGACAGTGGTGATAGGGGGTGAAAGGGTTACCTGGGGGGCAATCAAGGGGGTTAAACCTTTATTAGATAATATATTGGGGTACCTGACGCTATAAAAACATGCGGCGAACCTAAAAAAAATTACTGGCTGCCGATCGGCATCACTGACGCTAAGACAGCGATCAGAAAAATGATCGCTTAGCGACAGTGGTGATAGGCGGTGAAAGGGATATCTGGGGGGTGATCAAGGGGTTAAACCTTTATTAGGGGGGGGGTTAGGGGGCTACACTGGACCTAAGACTAAACTTTGGTGACACTTTTACAGTCACAAATGTCACTGATTGCAGTGATCACTAAATAAATGGTCACTGCAATCAGTGACACTGTGACTGGGGGCTGGGGGGTGATCTGGGGGGTGATCTGGGGTGTCTGGGGGGGCGATTTATGTCCCTATGTGTCCTGGTGTCAGTGTAGTGTTGTGTGCACTGACCTGATGTCTTCTCTTGTACGGCGCTTGGTATATGTGAGCGCCGCACCAGAGATGACATCACTTCCTCCTGCTCCCTCTGTCTGACACAGACAGAGGGGGCATTTCCATTCGCCGGGAGCGATCGCGAGGGGGTGGCCAGAAACGAATGGCTGCCCCCTCATCCCGGAACGCTCCCGGACACTTAGCCACCGCTCACTGTATAGGAGGGGGGTCCGATTGGACCCCCCAACTATACAAAGGCAATCACGTATGCTCTACGTGATTGTGCCTGTCGGTGCCATTCTGCCGACGTATATATACAGTGAGCGGTCGTTAAGTGGTTAAAGACTTGCCGGTAAAGAAACCATCATCCCCTATAGACTGAGTTTTAGATATCTGAGCCAGGCCTGGCCAGCTAGTTAGTTCATTTAGTTACTGCGCCACAGGGCGCCTAGTTAACGGTCGCCCACGCGGCGCACCTTTACTGTTCATTTAATGCATAGTATGTTTATTGCTGCAGGGCTCTGCAACTTATTACCTGTAAACTGTTACCACTGTTAACCCTTTTACCACAAGCCTAAAGTAAATTAGATACCCCCTTTCATTATTGCCTTGGTGTCTGAGTTTAATCATACAGTATAAGAAATATATTGCTGCCATAACTAACTGTGCCAGTAGGGGGTTGAGTACATTGCCGGGGGTTGGCGGAGCTGTCTTCAGGGCCCAAACTAAATCTGAGGCCCTCTTAGTTGAAGGTATCGCTACATACATATAATGCGGCAGGGCCCTCAAGCGTAATACGTGTACGTGATTTTTTCTTCCTGGTCTGATGCGCACATGCACGCTGCCAGGGGCCCGCTCCCGCTGTGATTGGACACAGCGGGAGCCAATCACTAAGTCCAGGTTCCCAGTAATCATTTGGAGAGAGGCAGAAAGGTGGTCTGCCTATGTAAACAAGGCAGACTGTGGTTCTGCCAGAGGGAAAAACTGAGCTCTTGTGTTTCTGCAAAGAAACATAGATCTCTGTTTTCCTTTAATCAAAGTGCCTCCCCCACAGTTAGAAAGCACCATCTAAGGACATATTTAACCCTTTGTTCACCCTAGTTGTTAACCCCTTCCCTGCCGGTGTCATTAGTACAGTGACAGTGCAATTTTTTTTTAGCATTGATCACTGTATTAGTGTTCCCAAAAAGTTTCACTTAATGTCAGATTTGTCCTCCGCAATGTCACTGTCCTGCTAAAAATCGCTGATCACCACCATTACTAGTAAAAAAAAAATAAATGTAAAGTCCATAAATATTTCCCATTGTTTGTAGACGCTATAACTTTTGCACAAACCAATCAATATACACTTATTGGGATTTCTTTTACCAAAAATATGTAGCAGACAAGGGCAACCTACTGCATATCATGTGGCACTGTAATATTCTGAAAGACTTTTGGAGAGATGTATTTTTGCTCATTTCAAATATTACTAAAATAAAGTGTACCCCCTCCCCGGAACTAGCACTACTGAGCCTGGGGATAGAATTCTTCCCATATAATCACAGGAACGTGGTAGTACACATACTACATGCAGCCCATATCTCTATAGCAGCAAAATGGAGAACTACAACTCCTCCAGCTATAACGAAAGTAATAAATAGGGTAAATACACAGAGCTTTATGGAAAGAATGTTGGCATACAAAGAGGGCCGAATACATGTATATCAGAAATTCTGGGATATGTGGCCCTCATTGCACAGCACCCTCTAGCATTGAATGCCTCGTATAATATGTTGAATAGAACAAACTCGCATCTATTGGTGGCTTAGCAAATTCAGAGCAGTGGATTAGAAATTAGCAATGTTAACTTCTTATGTTTGACCACGGGTATATCTGTTTTGAGTGATCAGTTAATGTTTATACAAAACGTGTATATCTTTTTCACTGTAACAATGATAGTCATACTCTTATGCCCGTACACACGATCGTTTTTAATGTCATTTTTTAAACCGACGTTTTTCTCCTCGTTTTTTTTCATGTTTCCTCTCAAGCCTGCCTTGCGTACACACCATCATTAAAAAAACCGATCAAGCAAAGCGCAGTGACGTTCAACACGTACGACGGCACTATAAAGGGGAAGTTCCGTTCGAATGGCGCCACCCTTCATGTTAGTAAAGTTTTTTGGGCGATGATTCGCGCTTTTCAGTCCGTTACTGTGTAATGAATGTGCTATCTCCATTACGAACGCTAGTTTTACCAGAACGAGCGCTCCCGTCTCATACTTGATTCTGAGCATGCGCGTTTTTTTCACGTCGTTAGAGCATACACACTATCGTTTTTCACATCGTTAAAAAAAACGACATGAAAAACGACGTGAAAAAAGAGAGCATGTCCGGAATTTTCAATGCCCGTTTTTCACGTCGTTAAAAATGCTCTGGAGCATACACACGATCATTTTTCAGGGCCATTTTTTAAAATGGCAGTTTTAACGGCATGAAAAACGATCGTGTGTACGGGGCATTAGTATTATTTTGTTCTAGTAACATAGTTCTGATATACTTTAGAAACCAACTCGGGACGGCCATAAGCTGGGCCGCACTCATAGTACCTGGAAAAGCGTAAGGTCAGCCTGCTCACAGTATGTTCCCGATAGGGGTGACAGACTCTTCAAAATACTTACTCCTTCACCAATTTACCCAGGTACTACAGTTCAGATTAAAGACTCATAAAGAACTAAAATAACCAGTTGTCTTTTCTATTTTTATTTTGTATTGTTTACTGCTGAATGTATTAACATTAACGTACAACTGCTATATTTGTACCTGTACAATATTATCTCTCAATAAAAATCTTAAAGTTAAAAAAAAAAAAAAATATGTAGCAGGATACATACTGGCCTAAATTGATTAATAAAACTGAACATTTCCTATCAAATACCTACCGTAGTTTTCCTTTCCTGGTAGACTCCATGGCAGCATATGTATGGATTAACCCCACCTCCACTCCTCCCCTATAGGACCCTACACCCAAAAATCTTTGCTCTGAGCCAGAGGCCGCGTTCTGTAATTAGCCTACTCCGGACACAAGGGGGGAACTCCTGCTGCCATGGAGTCTATCAGGAAAGGAAAAATACGGTACGTTTTTGATAGGAAATTTTCAGTTTTCCTGACAGATTCCATGGCAGCACACATATGGGAACTAACTAGCCATACCCCCAATGGGCCGGCAATGCTTTTAATGTATACCGTCAACAAACAGGACCTGCAAGACAAAATAAACAGAGGATAAGGAAGCAGACTCTACACAATAATGAGCCACAAATGTATTGATTGAGGACCAAAAGGCCGGCTAAAAATAAGTTGGGAACCGCATTCTGTGAAGCTTCCCAAGGTGTAGACCCACTCCTGGAAGAGTGAGCAGTCACTACCTCCAAAAGAGCCAAGCCCTTGGCTCTGTGAGCCTTTTGGATGAGGCACGTTTTCTCTGTCCTTTCTGGCAAAAGAATGAACAGGCATTCTGACGCCTGAAGGTAGTTGTAGCTTGTAGATATGACTTCACAATATCTGAGGAATTCCTGAAACTGAAGGAAGGCCGTGCTGGGAGTCAACTCAGGATTCCCTGTTTACTAGACATGTGCTTTAACCAACTTAGCCACAGTGTGCCCTCTCCCACGTCTAAAAGACCCAAGTAAGAACTCTAAAGGTTGGCAGAGCAATTTCTTGGCTCCCATGAAAGACTGATGCACCCTTGAGAATTGTGTCAAGCAAAGGTAACAACCGTAAAGAACGTAAGAAAAGTTCATGACCAGTGAATCAATCTCTGAGGCTTTTTATGCCGATGTGATAGCCAGTAAAAAGGCAAACTTGACAGAGGGGCCTTTAACGGAGATAGCCTTAGAACACTCTGCTCCAGTTCCTGAGAGGGAGTTGAGAACAAGAGGGAGACTCCATTTGAAAAACCTCCGCTTACTCTGAGGACTGAGCCTAGCTCCTCCCTTGAAGAATTGTTAGACAGGAAAGGATGCCTAGACTGGAATACACATGTGAAGGCCAAAAAGTGGACACTTAAACTCCAAGGGAGCTGACCAATAGAGCCAGATCTAAATCCGTCTGGAGCAAGTGTAGAATATTTAGAACTTCTAGATCACTACCTGATCTGTCAGTAGCAGACATATATTGAGCAAACTTTGACCAGATCTTCCTGTTAACTTTGTTTACGTTAATTTTTCTAGTATTCAAGAGAGTGGAGATGACTCTGGAGAAGCAGCTGAGGGCCTCCAATCTCGAGAACCAGGACCTTAAGGCGCAACTGTGCTGGACATGGATGTAGAATTTTACCCAGTGATAGAAGGTGTGACGTACCTGAAGGGAGACTGAAGTGACGAGGTCGGCCTCTCTTGTATCTCCAGCCCTGGTCCCACTGGCGGTGGAACAGAGGGAACCGAGGGACAGGAGGAACACGAGTGCGTGCAGATGTAGACCCGGAAACCTGTAGCAGGGGGAGCGAGCCTGGACGAGCAGGAGGACCTTCAGATCACAGAAGGCAGCTGTGCACCTGTGCAAGGATCAGTCGGGGTTAAAGAGGCACTCCGCTGGAACAGTGGCACTGGGACGTCAGATGATGTTAAGTCCCTGGAAGACCTGCAGCAGGAAGTCGCAGAGAGTCGCAGGACTGAAGTCGCAGACACTCGGAGGTTGAAGAGGAGCGACACAGGGAGCAGATGCAGGGTCACAACGGTAGCCAAGTCAGGTAACAGGCGGGCAGCGAGGTACAAGGCAGCAGGCAGAAGCAGGGTCAAATGGGTAGCCAGGATCAGGAGCCAGTAATCAGAACAGAAGCAGAGTCCAGAAGCAGGGTCAAGGCAAACCAGGTTCAACAACAGGTATTAAGCAGGATCACAACAGGGTTCAGGATATCGGGTAACAGCTGAAGACCAGTCAGCAAGGGTCTGGGGTCAGGGCACTTCCTTAAATAGGCCGTCTGGCGCCAATTGGTGCTAGGGACGCGCTCCTGCGCGTGCACGCAGTTCGTTGCACGCGCATGCGCATTGGTGCGCCTATGCATCTCAGAGCGCCCGTGTCCGTGCGCATGCGCAAGATTGCGCATCGGACGAAAACTAATGGTCCTCTTACAGAGGGTCTGGCCTGAGGAGAAGGTGTACTGGGTTCCATAAGCTGAACTGTGCTAGCAAGGGGAACCATGGCCTACTTGACTAATAAGGCATCACTGCCACTACCTCCACAACCTCTGTTCAGAGTCTTCGTAGAAATCTCGAGGTTGACCAGGACTGGAAGAAATGCACAGGTCCTCCTGCATTTCCAATGATCCATCAGGACATCTGCGCCTGAAAACTTCCACATGTAGAGACTAGGCTTGTGCAATTCGTTTCGTAACGAATTGAAATTCGTCCGAATTTAGCAACTTTCGGACATTCGGAAGCATTCGAATTTCCGAACAAAGCAATTACGAATAAGACCGAATCCGAAATAAATTATACCGCAAATAGCGAATGCCCGAATGTCTTCGGCATAATTCGTTATGAAAAAGTTACGAATGTACGAATCCATACGAAGCACAATAACACTCACTCTGCTCTCTGCTTCTCCCACACCGTGCTGAACTCCCTCTCAAAATGGTGTACAGGGGCGGAGGTTATAGCCGCATGTAAAAAACGAAAGTAAAATACGAGATTTCGAATCCATTCGAAGCACAATAACACTCTGCTCTGCTCTCTGCTTCTCCCTCACCGTGCTGAACCCTCTCAAAATGGTGTACAGGGGCGGAGCCTATAGCCGCATGTTAAAAACGAAAGTAAAATACGAGATTTCGAATCGTTACAAATAACCGCAATGTATTTAGAAAAGTACAAATCCATTCGAAGCACATTAGGCATAATAGGCAGCGTCGTTGTGAGAGAGACACGGAAAATTACGAATCAACGAACCCAAAAAAAGTTACGAAAGTAGGAGTTGTGTCCAGAATCAACGAAAAACAACGTACTCTACCGAAAGTACGAAGCCAAAAAAAGTTACGAAAGTAGGAGTTGTGTCCAGAATCAACGAAAAACAACGTACTCTACCGAAAGTACGAATTATAAAGCAACAAAAAATTCAACGAAAAATGTCGCTTGCAAAAATACGAATGAGTCCGAACACGAAAAATCCCGTCTAGCAAAATTACGAATGATTACGAATCAACAGGACCGGAAAGAAACGAACCGAAACGGAACGAATTTTTCCGTTGTGCACAAGTCTAGTAGAGACCATTTGTTGTTGTCCAATTGGACTCTGGAAAGAAAGTCTGTTAGAATATTTTGGACTCGGGGGACATAGGCCATTGAGATGTAGGCTTGATTCTTCTGAGCCCAAGATATAATTGTCTCCTGCTTCCTATAATAGAGAACAGGCAGTGAGTCCCCCTTTGTCTTTTAATATAGGAGACCGCCGTAGTGTTGACTAACCTAAGAGCACTGCCGCTCTCTTCGTTGAATGGTGAAAGTCCTGTAGGGTGCTGGTGTCGGTTTCCATGGTGAGGCTCCAATTGACATCATCCGCATAGTGAATCTTTTCCATCTCTTGTCGTGTATTGTCAATCTGACCTAGAAGGACTCAAAAAAGCAAAAAAGAAAATAAAGGAAAGGAAATGGTTAAAGAACCCAAAAAGAGTACCCAGGTAAGCAAGGAAAGGAGAGGGTTAAACCCACCCTCTCATACCTGCTACACAAGGATGGTCACACAGGGGGCAGTGATACATCCACAGGGTGAAACTGCACAGACAGACAGACAACCTGCACAGGTGATCAAATCATAGCAGAATCACACAGCAGCCTACCAGGATGTTAATGTAGATACCTGTGATGATTGCACACAGCATTTAGGGAAACTGCTGCCCACAGAGAAAGCCCAATATCAACAGAACTGATCGCTGATTGAATTTCTCCACTGAAATTACACCACCGCCGCCCCCAGCGCCCATGCGCTGAGCCCCTGGGCAGGAGTAACCCAGGGACACCGGTCAGAAGAGAAAGCAGCAGCTTGGAATGCCAATGTGCTCTAGCTGCCATAGACTGGAAGACACTAGAACCAGGGAAGAAAAAAGACAAACAGAAAAACACACAAACTGCTGCCATGGAATATGTAACATAAAGGTATACATCACAGCACACGGCATGAACACAGATCTGCAATTCAACACTGCTTCCACGATCAAAGTGGGCCAGGTAGGCTGATCATGCCATGGGGCAGATAGGGCCACCCGCTAATAGCTGGGCTATCTGGCCATTGTGCTGCTTGCCTGCCAATGGCCAGGCTTTAGCTCTTCCAGCGCCTCTTCCATTTGCCTACTCCATACCCTGCTAATAGCCAAGGCTTATCGGAGTATCGCAACCTGTCTTCCCAGTGGTCACGGTTGGCCGGTCTTGAGAGGAAAAACATCAGGTATTTGAACTCCAAACCGGTCTTAGGAGGAGGACAAAAAAGGAATGTGACCTCTGGCCCAGAGAAAGGATTTATTGGAGTGGGGTCCCATAGGGGAAGAGTGAAGGTGGGGGTAACGCATACATATGCTGCCATGGAGTCTGTCAGGACTTTTTATTTTATTTTACATTTTATTGGATATGTTTTATAGCACAATGTAAAAAATATATATTTTTTTCACAATTGACGGCCTTTTTTTGTTTATAGCACAAAAAATAAAAACCGAAGAGGTGATCAAATACCACCAAAATAAAGCTCCATTTGTTGGAAGAGAATGACATCAATTTTATTTGGGTACAGGGTCACACGACCACGCAATTGTCAGTTAAAGCAACGCAGTGCAGTATCACAAAAAATGGCCTGGTCATTAAGGGGGTTAATCCTTCCGGAGCTGAAGTGGTTAAGCTCCTTAACTGTGTGTGAAAAAAAGAATACATTTTTGACAAAAAACAATAGGATATACTGTATATTTATTAAATGAGTTACATGTGAAAGGAAACACTTGGATTGCAAAGAAGTCCCCTCGCCTATATCAGTGCTCAGCATAGATGACCTCTGGCATTTATTGTACCCTACAGTAGTCCTGGCATAAAGCCAAAAAAAGTTTGGGCAGTGTCACAATTATAAATATAACAGGGAAAAGTACAACCTATGCTTAACCAAACAAATTTTATAAAAACAAGGTTCTTAACCAATCACAACTGATAAGGAAATATAGTTTTATGACATACTGTATACTGTACAATCACTGCATGACGGAGTATATTCCATAAGGCATTTTTCACATGGGAGGCCAAGGAGCAGTAAACACAGGCCCCCTCCTAAAACATGACCACCTAAATCATAGCATTCAGATGAACAGGACTGTACACATTTATTTATTTATGTATTATTATTTTATTTACAGGTACTTATATAGCGCTGTCAATTTACGCAGGGCTTTACAGATATTATACATTCACATTAGTCCCTGCCCTCAAGGAGCTTACAGTCTAAGGTCCCCAACTCACATTCATACATACTAGGGTCAATTTAGAATGGAGCTAATTAACCTACCAACATGTCTTTGGAGTGTGAGAGGAAACCAAAGTACCCGGAGGAAACCCACATAGGCACAAGAAGAATATGCAAACTCCAAGCAGGTATTTTTGTTGCTTGTGGAGTTGACAGGTGGCACTGATGTTGAACTTGCCTATTCAAATCAATATGACTGCCCTGCAACTGTAAGCCAAACACTTGGTTTATGGTTGTGGTGTGTTGGTTGCTTTTCGTTTGGCAAATAAATAAATAAAATATAAAACAGGCATTCAGGTGGTGGTAGGATTACTTCCTGACTGTCTAAAAGCTGTTGATAAATAAGCCCACCCCTGAAAAGCAATCCACTGAGAATCACTTTTCAGATACAGCTCCAGTGTGAATCCAGTCTAAGTATGTTCTTAGCTAAACATGTTTGCTTTCTTTAATCAGTGAACCAATACACACTTTAAAACAATTCCCCTTTCATTATAGCCCCTGGCCCAGTACTGAAACTAAATATATATTCTCTTGTGAAACATTAACTGTTCCACATTCACAACAATTGGGGAAGGATTAAAACCCCTGTCAAGATTTACAATTATCTGGGACTCCAATAGAGAGACTTTATCAAATTATTGTGATTTTGACATTGGTTTTACCAGTAAATCTCTAATGGCAACATAGTCCAAATGATGTATATACTGTGTATGTGTATTTTTAAATAAAGTAGGGGAAGTTGTCAGGTTTTTATTACTACCTGTGTCCCCATTGACAATAAGTGAGGGATTGAGAAAGGACTGAACCACAAACTTGATTTTGTGCAATATATAAATGTGGAAAACTGCAGTAAATACTGTACTGGTGATTGACTTCATTCAAATACAATGAATGGAATACAATTTCAATATACTGGGAGGTTTGGGATTTAAGAGCCTGAATGAACTGGATTCTGTTCAATATAAGAATATTAATAAGGCACTTTGCTGTAACTATTGTAATATTGACATATTCCAAGACTATGGGTTTTTCAATTATGGGTTAAAAAAAAAGAACCAACGCTATTACTGTATGTAGCTAAATAAAAAGAGACTTAAAGCTTGTCGAATAAAGTTTAATCCATAGAAATGATAGGGAAAACAGCGGTTTAAATTATAAAACATGATTTGCTGCAATTTATGAATGTGGTAAGCTGTGGGAATTTCTACTGACTGAAAATATGCACCGTGAGACCTGGGATTTTTGTTGATTGGTACAATATTGTTGTACTGCGAGTAGACATCTTTTTTGAGTATAACAAAGCAGCAATGCTTCATATAGCAAATTCTAATGCCGCGTACACACGGCCATTTTTCTCGTCGAAAAAAACTAAATTTTTCCCATTCGACGAGAAAAACGATAGTCTGTGGGCTTCCTGTCGTTTTTTTCGACGAGAAAAACGGCATTAAAATCGACAAGAAAAATTAGAACATTCTCTAATTATTCTCGTCGTTTTTTTCGACATGTTTTCCGCGGCAGTGTTTCCCATAGGGAAACACTGCCGCGGAGCCCACAGACGGTCGTTTTTCTCGTCAAGAGAAAAAATGACGTGAAAAACGACCGTGTGTGGGGAACAAGCTGTTCCCCCATTTTAAATGACATTATTCACGGCGTTTTTTTAACCGCCGTGAATAATGATCGTGTGTACGCGGCATGAGAGTCAACTTTTTGTAGATAAAAAAAGGAATTGAAGTGCCACACCACAGCTAATAGATCTAGATACAACTTTATTCTAATAAATGTTTGGGGAATAATTCATTGCATTTTGAGGGTCCAAAAATGCCCCCCTTCATCGGAGCTAGAAAGATGTATTTGAACCCAAAACACATTTACTACTCTTTGGGTTGCCCCCCAGATATTTAATGGGAAACGGTTGCATCTGGACATCTTTTCAGGGGTGTGGCACTTCAATATCAATTCTAGTGCATTGTATTGCTAATGTAGTGGTACCCTCTTGAGGGCAGCTGTGTGTTGTAGTCCATCTGTCACCCTGCCCAGCCAGACACACGGTTCTCATTCACCCTCAAACTTGGATGGGGATGGGATATTCATGAGATGCCCAAACTGATTTGCAGAACAATATATATGAAAATGACTATATACACTTCCAGTTTATACAACTCCATTCTTGAACTCCAGCACATCACTTGCTTGCAGACTATCTCTCCTCAACTCCTCCAGCACATCACTTGCTTGCACTTCCCGGACCAGCTATTACTGATTTGTAGGCCTGACACTAGCTCAGCTAGGCCTAGGGTGAATTCTCTTTGCAGGCAGGGACCACAGCCCATTTAGCATAGCAAAAATATGGTAGTCTTTAGTGCTAGCTGTCCACCAGGTTTATGAGCCCAATACCACACCTTCAGGCCCTGCCAGCCCTCATGGATGCAGCTGCCTCTCTCTCCACTGCCCCTGACACCCCAGTCAATGTCTCTTGCTCTGCACCCATCTCAGACTGCACTCTCCCTAGTCCACTCCTGACTGTGTGTCAGTCACCAGCCCTCTTGGCTGCGACCTGTTGTTCCTCTCCCAGAGACTTTGCCTGGCAGTGCTCTCCCACTGTCATCTCTTTCTCCCATGCCACCTGTCCAAAACACCTCAGTGTGTCATGAGAAGAGTCCTCCTGTCCACACCTGAGCCCCAGGCCCATGGTCACCCCCCAGACTGGAAAGCTCCCCCAAAGGCCCTGACAGCCTAACACTCCATCTCCAGCTTCCACCCGAACAACTCCTCCCCCAGCTGCGCTGACCCTGGGTATTTAAGGAGGCCTGCCCCAAGCCAATTCAAATTGGGGATTGGTCAGGGCTACACAGAACACCCCAGACAGCTCCACTCCCCCTCTCCTTCTTCCGTTCCAGAAAACACTAAAACATTTTGAAAAGAAGTGGGGGTCTTGGTAATGCTGCCTGTGAATTACCCAGCTCTACTCTGAGTCACTCCCAACCCAGATCAAAACACACCCAGGCTCGGCTGCCAGCCAAGCCTGGAAATGTACCTACTCTCACAAAAAAACTCTGCACAATAGAGGGTGCTACACTAAATAATGTGTGTTTTCTGGTCCATTGCGCCATGTGGACAGCCTGTTCATAATGAATGGGCTGCCTTAATACAGTGCACATTAATGTGGATAGGTTAATGTACTGCAAAGTATTGCAAAAATCTGAATCTAGCCTTAAAGCTTTTATCCCCCTTTGATAAACAAATGGTAGGAAAGTCTGAAGGCAGGGCCGCTGATAGGGGAGGACTGAGGGGCCTGGACAGCAGGAGGATCGGTGGAGAACAATGCCCTCTGTGTCTCTCACCCAGGTTTCTCCCCCTCCCCCTCCTGCCGTCTTTTAGTTGCTGGATGAGAGGCACGGCGGGATGATAAGCCTGGGCGGCCGCCGCTGGACTCCTTCCCCCGCCCCCTGCCCACACTCACAGCTGGGACAAGGAGACAGGAGGCTAGAGCATAGAGGAGGCATCCAAGAGGAGGTGCACTGTGTTGTGCTCTCCTTCCTGTCAGAAGAGCATTCCACTATACAGCACATGAGACCTCAGATCGCTGTTACTGTGGATCGCATTGCATTGTATACATACAGTGCCCCCTATCCACATTTCTTGCTGCTTGGAGAAGAGCATCCCTTGGAGGTGATAGGGGGTTGTGTATGTGTACAGTGCAATGCGATCTACAGTAAGATCCAGTCTCATGCCCTGTATACTGTAGGTGAATGCTTTTCTGACAGGACAGGACACAGCACACCTCCTGCTGGCTATTAGTGGCTTTCCCCTATAAGTTGGGGGAGAGGGATGGGCAGCTATCTGTGTTGGGAAAAGTGATGGGGATTTAGAGAGGGGGGATATGTGCTAGAGGGAGGGAGGTAGGGAGTGGAGGGTTGAACTATGAGAGGGGATGCTTGTGCTAGGGGGGGATTAGTGCTGGGGGGGATTTGGGTAGGGAGGAAGGATTTGTGCTGGGAAGAGTAACTTAGAGGGGGTTGAGCTAGGAGGAGGGATTTGTGGAATTTGTCTTAGGATGGGGATTGTAGAAAGAAGATTTGTGCTGGGAGGGGAGAAGGGGGTATTTTGTGCCAGGAGCAGGTGGGGAAATTCAGGGCTTATAGGAAGGATCAGGGGGATTTGTGCTGGCAGTGGAGAAGATGTCTTAAGGTGTCTTATACTTCTCATCTCCATTGTAGAAAAGGAGAGCTGTGGGACTTTGAGTGAGGCAACCGCCATGTCAGATATAAACAGAAACATAAAATCTACAGTACAGTGGCTCCTCCACATGCAGCTGGGAATCCCCTCCCCACCTCTCTTGTGCAGTATGGCCAATCAGGCATGACGTTGACGGGCCCCTCCCTTGGAATGGGAGTATATAGTAGCCTTGGAGCAGCCGATGGTTCATTTGCTTGACTCAATCACAAGGACAGCACACACAGAATCCACACATAGGTTACCTTAGTTGGGAACTCAGCAATCCTTTTTTGGTATGTTTTTTCTTTTTTTCCCCTTAATTGGTTTTATTTCACATACACCCCCTCATGTAGTCCCCTTGTGGGAACACATAGATATTTTGCCATGATTTCACACACCTTACACTTTTACACATTTAATTAATCTTCCCCCTTTTTGATACACATTTTTCCAGGAACACTATGCACTTTTTGTGCACACATAGTCCATTGGATCAGGCTGTGACCACCGTGTTATGCTCTGGGCGCTGTTCTTAGTCCTTGGAGGGTTCCCCTGTCTCAACCCCGGGGGAGACATCATGCCTGTCACCCCCATCTTCCCTGGCGGACACCGGGCCTGGCCTTGGGGCTGTGCAGTGAGTATCCCAGATTGTCCCCACCTTGTTGGGACACAGTCTCTCTGTCCTCCCTTATTCTAAGGGCATAATCATTAATCTTTGTCCCTTTCCTTTCCAGTATATTATGTTACAACACTCCTGATGAATGGCTGTAATGCCAGGAAACGCATTGAGTGCCACTAGATGCCCTAAGTTACCTGTCCCGACAATGTTTTTTAACCCATTTATCTTACTATGTACATTTATTCTGTTGAATTCTGATTTGTATTGCATGCTATATAGCAGCATATTTAGTGTAAGTCATGTGACTACCTATTTATTTGATACAATATTTTTTCTACAATGTAACAATAAATCATGTACTTTCAATTTTATGTTTCTGTTTATATCCGACATGGCGGTTGCCTCACTCAAAGTCCCACAGCTCTCCTTTTCTACAAATTAATTTAGTGATGGAGGTCGCCATGTGTGCTATAGTGTGTGTCAGGTCACATCCAATTCACTGTTTTCTCATCTCAATTGTGAAATCAGAAAAAATTGTATAATCAAATTATTCCTGGGAGATCTGGTATCAGATGATCAGGAGTACAGCTGTTTGCTCACCAAGAATACACCAAGTTAATTTTTCAGAGGAATTTAGGTCTTATGCCGCGTACACACGATCGATTTTTTCGACGGTGAAAACACCGTCGAGAAAATCGACGTTAAAAACGAGGAACAGCTTGTTCCCCCCACACACGGCCGTTTTAAATGTCATTTTTTTTTGGTAGAAAAAAACGACCATGTGTGGGCTCCGCGGCAGTGTTTCCCTATGGGAAACACTGCCGCGGAAAACATGTCGAAAAAAACGATGAGAAAAATTAGAACATGTTCTAATTTTTCTCGTCGTTTTTAATGCCGTTTTTCTCGTCGAAAAAAACGACAGAAAGCCCACAGACGATCGTTTTTCTCGTTGAATGGGAAAAATGTCGTTTTTCTCAACGCGGCATTAGGCCGGGTTCACACTGGGGCGACAAACGCTCCGACATTGGGAGCTCATGTCGCATGACGTGTGAAAATCAATGTTTCCCTATGGGAGCCGTCTTAACTGGTCCGATACATGTCGGTCCGAGTTTGAAAATGCTCCCTGTACTACTTTGGTCTGACTTTGATCCGACTTCAGCCCATTGACTATCATTGAAGTCGGATCAAAGTCGGACCGCAGTCTTGCATGATCCGACTTTGGCATGCGACTTGTGCTCTGCTGCTCTTGAGGGGGAACTCCAGGCCAAATTTTAAATAAAAAACCGGCATGGGTTCCCCCTTCAAGAGCATACCAGGCCCTTGGGTCTGGTATGGATTTTAAGGGGAACCCCTACGCCGAAAAAACGGCATGGGGGTCCCCCAAAATCCAAACCAGACCCTTATCCAAGCACGCAACCTGGCAGGCCGCAGGGGAAGAGGGGGGGGCGAGAGAGCGGCCCCCCTCCCTCCTGAACCATACCAGGCTGCATGCCCTCAACATGGAGGGTTTGGTGCTTTGAGGCAGGGGGGCAACCTGCGGCCCCCACACCCCAAAGCACCCTGCCCCCATGTTGATGAGGACAGGGCCTCTTCCCAACAACGCTGGCCGTTGGTTGTCGGGGTCTGCGGGCGGGGGGCTTATCGGAATCCGGGAGCCCCCCTTTAATAAGGGGGCCCCCATATCCCGGCCCCCCACCCTATGTGAATGAGTATGGGGTACATCGATATTCTGACAAATTTAAAATTGCTCACAGACACCTGAACTACAGGTTTGGTTCCAGCAATCGCGAGATGTCTATCCTTCTCCTTCTTCTTCCGTATTCTTCTTCTCTTTTTCATCCTCTTACTTTTCTATTCTATTTGGACTATATTTTGTCCCACACGCATCTTGGTAAAATGTGAAGTTACCATGATTAACACTATAATTTAATTATATCTTTTTTGAGTTTTATGTATTTTTAGATAAGTATGCCTATGCGGGGTTCCCGGTCATTATTGGGAAAACCAACAAGGTTACGAGCTTTAATTACTAAGTGTTGTATTATTTGGTCTAGTATAGCTGTTATTAATCAAACACTTCCCTTTACTGTTAGTAAGAGGAATATAAGGAACTACCTGAGGTCTAGGTCCATTAGGTTGTGCAACATGGGCAGGCTGGTCTACGGAAGTCCCTGGTTAATTTCCATTAACCAAGACCGTAATGTTACTATCAAGATCCTTCTGCCATTTAACAACTTTATTTAACCTATAATTTTCACTGTCCCTGACGTAGATCTTTCTTTTCTTATTCCTCTGTTCTCTTCCCTCTCTCCAAAATTTCACAGGGTTCCTTAGAATAATTAAGATAGGCCTCATCTTTATAATAGGGATTTTGAGTGTGGCCTCATGTAAACAAATTAAAGTCTTAGGAACGTACCATCATCCAGATTAATATAGAGAAACAAAAGGGATGGGGCAAAGGGACAAGGGGATAGTGGCTGATGCTGACCCTGCAGCATTCCCTCCCCCTAAAATTGATGGACTATCTCGGTACTGATAAACAACGACATACATATTAAGTAAAAAAGATTTATTACAATTGGGGATTATACAAAATATGCATTTAAAATTGAAAAAAAACAGAAGCTCAGGATTCCCCTGAGCAGTATCTGTTATTACAAACATATAGACTGGTCTGGGTCTCGACTAGTTTCGCAGTGTGACCGCTTCCTCACGAGGACTAATCTATGGAACAAACGATACAGTAAAACAAACATAATAGGTACAACAATATAATTACAGCGTATGAGGAGGGTAATGATGATAAAGAGAAAATAGCTTACTCAATGTTTAGGTGGTCATGTGAGGCACCAAACCGCCCAAGCAAGGTTCCCACGCGGCGGACTAGGGGGATTGTGTGAAGGTCTCTAAATAAAGGTATGATATGGATAAGAAGCCTGCTAGTTGACAATTGTGGGATGGGGGAGGGTGAGACCCCTGTGAGGATGGGAGGGAGGAGGAAAAAGGGGGGGAGGGTGGGAGGGATGGACAACCAGGTAAAAGGGTGGGGAAGTGAGGAGAAGGAGGGGGGTGGGGGAAGAGGCCAGGTGGAGAGGGTAGGGAAGTGGGGAGGGGGAAGGGAGGGGGGTGTGTGGAAGGGAAAGGGGGTAAGTGGAAAGAAAGAGAGGAAGGTGGAAGGGATGGGGGGAAGGGAGGTGCCCGGAGCCCTAGATTGGTAAAATAGAACCCAATATAAACAAAAAGTGTCTCACCGAGGTATTTATATCAGATGGTGATATGGATACCAAACCACAGGATGGTTCACGGTAATGTGAAGGCAGAGAGACAGGTTCAAAATTAGGGCGCCCGCTGTTGTCACTGACTGAGGTATCATGAAGGGTACAAAGGTATATGAACCCGGCAATGCGGGTGAATGTCCAACAGTAGTTGTGGGAGTCTATGAATAAAGGGTAACAATTGTAATTATAAAAACTCAGGTACAAAGTACAAAGTAGTGCCCCTAGAGACCAAGGAAACATACCCATAAGGATCCCTAGTGAGCCAACGATGGCGACCATCCTGTCTCTGTCTCACAATGGAGAGATCCGCAGTGCTCATTCACGGGCCTGGGCTGCCGCCGGCCGGCAGCGTCTGATGTCACCGGGTCAGGTTCTCCGCACAGAGCAGGTGCGTGGACCACGCTGCTGCGCATGCACGTTCAGACCGAGCCCATGGGCGGGGAGCCCGGCTCGGAGATAACAAGGAGGGGAAGAACTGGAATGGGTCACCCCTACCAGGGGAAACACAGGTCCGCCGCTATGGGTAGAAAACAGCCCAAGACCACACAGAAACACCAAGGGGTCGCTAGATACAACAGCATCAGCCACTGTCCCCTTGTCCCTTTGCCCCCATCCCTTTTGTTTCTTTGTAATAGGGAGATAACAATTCATGAAGTTTGATCATCTCACTCTTAATTTGAATTATTTTCTATTCTTTGTCTCAAATAAAAAAACTTAAGGAACCCAATACCTGCCTGATTGAAATATTGAGAACCAATTCTGCAGATCTTTCTCATTATTTTCAGGATATACATTCCATCTGAGGCTCATTGGTATCAAAGCCCCTTCCATGTATTTCTTCAAGAAAAGAAAATGTTCCACTGGTTATGAATTTGGGTGATAATAACATTCTTGAGCTGCATAAAGGCTCCTCTGAGATCAAAAGAGTCACCTGTCTCCTGTTCTAAGACTCCAGTGGTATCAGTTTTTCTATTTTTCCAATAATCAAAAACGAATTATTAATTTGTGTAGCTTAGCATGTTATTTCAGCAACATATACAGCGCAGATACTGTGGAATTCCTGGCTTAATATAAAAAACTTTATTTCAGCACCATGGACAGCAAGGATATGGTAGAATTCCAGGCTAGCAGTAAAAGGGTTTATTTCAGCACCATGGACAGTGTGGATGCAGTAAAATACCAGGCTGCTTGATAGTAAATACAATACTTACAATAAACAATGTACTATACAAAAGGGCCCCTTTCATACAGGCGGACCAGATCAGACCATCCATTGCTCTCTATGTAGTGGCGGGTGTCAACTGACATCCGCCGACATCCGATCCGGTCCTATTAGTTAAAAAAAGACTGATAGGGATCCATTCCCTATCCGTCTGATGGATCGGATGGGAAAACAGTCAGATGTAAACTGACAGACAATCTTTTTACATCCCGATGCCCATAGAGAAGAGTTGGCTGTGCTTGTGCATAAGCAGTGTGGAAACGCTCCAGCCATCCACTAGCTCAGTGGGTTCCCCACTGTGCAGCAGACTGCAACGGAGCCTGTCCCATGTGAAAGGGACCTAAAATGTTCTTACAAATACATTTGTAACATTCTGTACCTTATGTTTTGACTTTTTCATGTGCGTCAAATTGCCTTCACAAGGGTTTAAACAATGCTGACTTGGAGTCACACTCACATACACAACAGTTTTTAGCATTGTTTACAGCCAGAGGAGTTTGAAGGGTGGATGAGGTTTCTATATTATACAGAGTCTTCCTCCTATCTTCCTTTTAACCACTTCAATACAGGGCTTTTTGTACCACTTCAATACCGGGCCTATTCTAGCACTTCTCTCCTACATGTACAAATCATCATTCTTTTGCTAGTAAATTACTCAGAACCCCCAAACATTATATATGTTTTTTTAGCAGACACCCTAGGGAATAAAATGACGGTCATTGCAACATTTTTTCTTGCACGATATTTGCGCAATAATTTTTCAAACGCCTTTTTTTAAAAAAAAAATGGTTTCATGAATTAAAAAATAACAAAACAGTAAAGTTAGCCCAATTTTTTGGGAAAATATGAAAGATGATGTTACGCCGAGTAAATAGATACCCAACATGTCACGCTTTAAAATTGCGCACACTCATGGAATGGCGCCAAACTTCGGTACTTAAAAATCTCCATAGGCGACGCTTTAATTTTTTTTACAGGTTACCAGGTTAGAATTACAGAGGAGGTCTAGTGCTAGAATTGTTGCACGCGCTCTAACGCACGCGGCGATACCTCACATGCATGGTTTGAACGGCGTTTACATATGTGGGCGACTTACGTGTGCATTCGCTTCTGATCGCGAGCTACAGGGGACAGGGGCGTTTTAATTATTTTTTTTTTTACTTATTTATTTATTTTTTTACAATTATTTTACTTTTTTTTTATTTGATCACTTTTATTCCTATTACAAGGAATGTAAACATCCCTTGTAATAGGAATGTGTGTGACAGGCAGGGGCGTACCTAGAGCATTTGGCACCCGGGGCGGATCCTATATCTGGCACCCCCCCACATTAAAATGTAAAACACCCCACTGTGCCCCCGGCATACCTCTGCATCCTTCAATATTTCTTTGTCACTACTGTGTACCCCCTCTCCACAACTGCATCTCTGGGCCCCTTTACATTACACAGCCCCCTGCACCTCTGGGCCCCTTTACATTACACAGCACCCTGCCCTTCTGGACCCCTTTACATTACACAGCCCCCTGCCCTTCTGGGCCCCTTTACATTACACAGTCCCCTGCACCTCTGGATCTCTTTACATTACACAGCACCCTGCCCTTCTGGACCCCTTTACATTACATAGCACCCTGCACCTCTGGACCCCTTTACATTACACAGCCCCCTGCACCCCTTTACATTACACAGCACCCTGCATCTCTGGACCCCTTTACATTACACAGCACCCTGCATCTCTCGACCCCTTTGCATTACACAGCACCCTGCGCCTCTGGGCCCCTTAACATTACACAGCACCCTGCCCTTCTGGACCCCTTTACATTACACAGCCCCCTGCACCTCTGGGCCCCTTTACATTACACAGCACCCTGCCCTTCTGGACCCTTTACATTACACAGCCCCCTGCCCTTCTGGGCCCCTTTACATTACACAGTCCCCTGCACCTCTGGATCTCTTTACATTACACAGCACCCTGCCCTTCTGGACCCCTTTACATTACATAGCACCCTGCACCTCTGGACCCCTTTACATTACACAGCCCCCTGCACCCCTTTACATTACACAGCACCCTGCATCTCTGGACCCCTTTACATTACACAGCACCCTGCATCTCTCGACCCCTTTACATTACACAGCACCCTGCGCCTCTGGGCCCCTTAACATTACACAGCACCCTGCCCTTCTGGACCCCTTTACATTACACAGTCCCCTGCACCTCTGGGCCCCTTTTTTTATCCAAAAGAAAACAAAGTTTATTGATCCAAATTTAACACTTACAGTCCAAAGTACCATAATCTCTTCAAATACAGTCAACATGACCGTACTACTTACAATACATGCATTGAATTTTAAACACAATTGTCACCATCCTGAGTATTCATACTGCCATGAGCGGCCACCACACCTCCCCCAAGTCACTGTCCGTGCCCGGACAATCTGCCCACTATACTCCAGTGCCTACGCACTTAAGTAGCATATCAACCCACATTTAGTCTCAAAAGTCTGTCCATAATTAGGTCGTCCGGAGCTAGCCCCGGTGTTCCCAACCACAGGTCCCATAATTTTTCAAACTTTCCAGAGCATCCCCTATGTTGGTATATAACCTTTTCCATTCTCAGTGCGTTACCAAGTGCAGTAATCCATTCCCTGACTGTGGGGGGTGATTCAGACTTCCAATGTTGCATAATCATTTTGCGGGCCATGAAAAGGGCCCTAGTGAGGGCTTCCCTAATATGGGGTTCCCATTCCAGCTCATCTAGCAGATTCAGAAGACATTGTTTCGGATCTAATGGGACTGACACCTGGAATACTGTGTTCAGCGTGTCTATCACCCCCTTCCAATAGGTATGCAACTTGGGGCAGCGCCAGAGCATGTGTATCAGGTCCCCATGGTCCCTTTTACATCTCGTACAAGTCGGTGTGGGCAGCAGTCCCATACCATGTAATCTGTGAGGCGTGTAGTATACTCTCAGGAGTGTATATAGTTGCGTTAGCCGCTGTGTCACATTGAGGGAGCATATGGTAACCGACTGCAGGGCCTTCTCCCACTGATCCTCATCCAGGGGTCCTACATCTGTTTCCCATTTCCCTTTAACAGTCAGGGGGTGTTTTGTGAGAAATTTACAAAGCAGCGTACCGTAGCTCTGGGAAATGAAGCCCTTAGACGTCTCTGCACCCCTAAGCTGCAAGAGAAGTGGAGGGGAATCTACATGCCACTCTGAGACCCTGGACTGAGCTGTAAATGCATGCCGAAGCTGCAGATAGTAGAAAAGCATGTTCACAGGCAAATGATATGCCTCCCTTAAAGTCTCAAAGGGCAGTAACTTACCGTTCCCAATAATTTGTGTCAGGTAGCAGACTCCATATCTCTTCCACCTGTCCCCATGCTGTAATTTGGCTAGCTCGGGATAGGAATCATTTGCCCAGATAGGGCTGAACTCTGTAATACCTGAGGCCCCCTGTAGATATTTAGTTTTATTTCATATCTTCTGTATTAAACTGTACGTAGGGAAGCTTTTGTGAGGCCTTCCAAAAGCTAGGGCCTCAAGCGCTGTCGGAACTGACTTTCCCCCCCACTGTCCAAAGCATAATATGTTCAGAGGCGCCATGGCTTCTACCCGCCGTGTCACCCTCCAAAACCATGGTACCTATCAGATACTGCAATTGCGACGCCAGATAGTACAACCACGGATTCGGCAAAGCAAGGCCACCTTCACCCTTGGGGCATTGCAAGTGCTCTAATTTTATCCTGGGGGGGCCATTTTTCCAGATCAGTTCGCGAAATATGGTATTCACTATTCTGAAGATCTTCAGTGGGATCACTACCGGGGAATTGTGGAGCATGTACAGCAGTTGGGGCATAAGAATCATTTTAATTAGAATCACTTTGCCCTGGGCCCCTTTACATTACACATCCCCCTGCACCTCTGGGACCCTTTACATTACACAGTCCCCTGCACCTCTGGATCTCTTTACATTACACAGCACCCTGCCCTTCTGGACCCCTTTACATTACATAGCACCCTGCACCTCTGGATCCCTTTACATTACACAGCACGCTGCATCTCTGGACCCCTTTACATTACACAGCACCCTGCGCCTCTGGGCCCCTTTACATTACACAGCACCCTGCGCTTCTGGACCCCTTTACATTACACAGTCCCCTGCACCTCTGGATCCCTTTACATTACACAGCCCCCTGCACCTCTGGACCCCTTTACATTACACAGCACCCTGCATCTCTGGACCCCTTTACATTACACAGCACCCTGCATCTCTGGACCCATTTACATTACACAGCACCCTGCGCCTCTGGGCCCCTTTACATTACACAGCACCCTGCCCTTCTGGACCCCTTTACATTACATAGCACCCTGCACCTCTGGGCCCCTTTACATTACACAGCACCCTGCCCTTCTGGACCCCTTTACATTACACAGTCCCCTGCACCTCTGGGCCCCTTTACATTACACATCCCCCTGCACCTCTGGGACCCTTTACATTACACAGTCCCCTGTACCTCTGGATCTCTTTACATTACACAGCACCCTGCCCTTCTGGACCCCTTTACATTACACAGTCCCCTGCACCTCTGGACCCCTTTGCATTACACATCCCCCTGCACCTCTGGGACCCTTTACATTACACAGTCCCCTGCACCTCTGGATCTCTTTACATTACACAGCACCCTGCCCTTCTGGACCCCTTTACATTACATAGCACCCTGCACCTCTGGATCCCTTTACATTACACAGCCCCCTGCACCCCTTTACATTACACAGGACCCTGCACCCCTTTACATTAAACAGCACCATGCATCTCTGGACCACTTTACATTACACAGCACCCTGCCCTTCTGGACCCCTTTACATTACATAGCACCCTGCACCTCTGGATCCCTTTACATTACACAGCACGCTGCATCTCTGGACCCCTTTACATTACACAGCACCCTGCGCCTCTGGGCCCCTTTACATTACACAGCACCCTGCGCTTCTGGACCCCTTTACATTACACAGTCCCCTGCACCTCTGGATCCCTTTACATTACACAGCCCCCTGCACCTCTGGACCCCTTTACATTACACAGCACCCTGCATCTCTGGACCCCTTTACATTACACAGCACCCTGCATCTCTGGACCCATTTACATTACACAGCACCCTGCGCCTCTGGGCCCCTTTACATTACACAGCACCCTGCCCTTCTGGACCCCTTTACATTACATAGCACCCTGCACCTCTGGGCCCCTTTACATTACACAGCACCCTGCCCTTCTGGACCCCTTTACATTACACAGTCCCCTGCACCTCTGGGCCCCTTTACATTACACATCCCCCTGCACCTCTGGGACCCTTTACATTACACAGTCCCCTGTACCTCTGGATCTCTTTACATTACACAGCACCCTGCCCTTCTGGACCCCTTTACATTACACAGTCCCCTGCACCTCTGGACCCCTTTGCATTACACATCCCCCTGCACCTCTGGGACCCTTTACATTACACAGTCCCCTGCACCTCTGGATCTCTTTACATTACACAGCACCCTGCCCTTCTGGACCCCTTTACATTACATAGCACCCTGCACCTCTGGATCCCTTTACATTACACAGCCCCCTGCACCCCTTTACATTACACAGGACCCTGCACCCCTTTACATTAAACAGCACCATGCATCTCTGGACCACTTTACATTACACAGCACCCTGCCCTTCTGGACCCCTTTGCATTACATAGCACCCTGCACCTCTGGATCCCTTTACATTACACAGCACGCTGCATCTCTGGACCCCTTTACATTACACAGCACCCTGCGCCTCTGGGCCCCTTTACATTACACAGCACCCTGCGCTTCTGGACCCCTTTACATTACACAGTCCCCTGCACCTCTGGATCCTTTTACATTACACAGCCCCCTGCACCTCTGGATCTCTTTACATTACACAGCACCCTGCATCTCTGGACCCCTTTACATTACACAGCACCCTGCATCTCTGGACCCATTTACATTACACAGCACCCTGCGCCTCTGGGCCCCTTTACATTACACAGCACCCTGCCCTTCTGGACCCCTTTACATTACATAGCACCCTGCACCTCTGGGCCCCTTTACATTACACAGCACCCTGCCCTTCTGGACCCCTTTACATTACACAGTCCCCTGCACCTCTGGGCCCCTTTACATTACACATCCCCCTGCACCTCTGGGACCCTTTACATTACACAGTCCCCTGCACCTCTGGATCTCTTTATATTACACAGCACCCTGCCCTTCTGGACCCCTTTACATTACACAGTCCCCTGCACCTCTGGGCCCCTTTACATTACACATCCCCCTGCACCTCTGGGACCCTTTACATTACACAGTCCCCTGCACCTCTGGATCTCTTTACATTACACAGTCCCCTGCACCTCTGGATCTCTTTACATTACACAGCACCCTGCCCTTCTGGACCCCTTTACATTACATAGCACCCTGCACCTCTGGATCCCTTTACATTACACAGCACCCTGCACCCCTTTACATTACACAGGACCCTGCACCCCTTTACATTAAACAGCACCATGCATCTCTGGACCACTTTACATTACACAGCACCCTGCATCTCTGGACCACTTTACATTACACAGCACCCTGCGCCTCTGGGCCCCTTTACATTAGACAGCACCCTGCCCTTCTGGACCCCTTTACATTACATAGCACCCTGCACCTCTGGACCCCTTTACATTACACAGTCCCCCGCACCTCTGGGCCCCTTTACATTACACATCCCCCTGCGCCTCTGGGCCCCTTTACATTACACAGTCCCCTGCAGCTCTGGACCCCCTGCATGTTACACAGACCCCTCTTCAGCGCAGGCCCCCCTTCAGTGTATCCACCCCTTCAATGCAGACCCCCCATTCAGTGCAGACCCCCGTTCAGTGCAGACGCCCCCCCCCGTTCAGTGCAGACCCGACTCGTTCAGTGCAGACACCCCCCGTTCAGTGCAGACGCCCCCCGTTCAGTGCAGACGCCCCCTTGTTCAGTGTAGCCCCTCTCCCCGCTCAGTGTAGCCCCCCTCATTCAGTGTAGCCCCCCTCGTTCAGTGCAGATGCCCCCTTGTTCAGTGTAGCCCCCCCCGCTCAGTGTAGCCCCCCTCGTTCAGTGTAGCCCCACCTCGTTCAGTGTAGACCCCCCTCGTTCAGTGTAGCCCCCCCGTTCTGTGTAGCCCCCCGCTCAGTGTAGCCCCCCTCACTCAGTGTAGCCCCCTCGTTCAGTGCAGACGCCCCCTCGCTCAGTGTAGCCCCGCCTCGTTCAGTGTAGCCCCCCGCTCAGTGTAGCTCCCCTCGTTCAGTGTAGCCCCCCGCTCAGTGTAGCCCCCTCGTTCAGTGTAGCCCCGCCTCGTTCAGTGTAGCCCCGCCTCGTTCAGTGTAGCCCCCCGCTCAGTGTAGCCCCCCTCGTTCAGTGTAGCCCCCCCCGCTCAGTGTAGCCCCCCCCGCTCAGTGTAGCCCCACTCACTAAGTGTAGCCCCCCTCGTTCAGTGCAGACGCCCCCTCGCTCAGTGTAGCCCCGCCTCGTTCAGTGTAGCCCCACCTCATTCAGTGTAGCCCCCCCTCGTTCAGTGTAGTCCCCCACTCAGTGTAGCCCCCCTCGTTCATTGCAGGCGCCCCCTCATTCAGTGTAGCCCCCCGCTCAGTGTAGCCCCCTCGTTAAGTGTACCCCCCTCGTTAAGTGTACCCCCCCTCGTTCAGTGAAGACCCCCCTCGTTCAGTGTACCCCCCCTTCAGTGTACCCCCCTCGTTCAGTGTACCCCGCTTCAGTACCTCAGATCAGCGCAGCGCAGCGGCACATGCACGCAGGTCCCCTCCCCCTGTTTACACATAAATAGAGAGGAGGGGGAGGTGGCTTCACTCTGCTGCTCTGTGCCTGTGTGACATCCGGGATCACACAGACAGGCAGCCCGCGGCCACGAGAGGAGAGTAGGGGATGGCAGGTGCAGCGGTGTCACTCTGCACCTCCGCACACCCCCTCCCCCCCTCTCGCCACTGTAGCTAGCTCGCCAGCCTCTCTCTGCCTGTCAGTGTGCCGCTGCCTAAACCCGCAGCGCTGCCACCGCGGGTTTAGTACAATCGCGGAGAGGGGTGCCGGTCTGACACCCCCCCAGTGTGTGGTACCTGGGGCGCCCCGCCCCCATCGCCCCCCCCTTAGTATGCCTCTGGTGACAGGTTCTCTTTATTGAGAGATGCGGGGTCAATAAGACCCCACATCTCTCCTCCAGGCTGGAAAGCATGAGATCAGTGAATTTTTTTTCACTGATCTCATACTTACAGCCGCAATGGCGGCTTTGTTTACATTTGAGGCCCGGGCGTGACGTCATCACATCGCGCCCGGGCCTCCGACAATCATAGAGATGACTGGTGACCATCTGGTCACCAGTCATCTCTATGCTCATCACCTGACCCACCAACGACGCCGGAAGATTCGCTCCGGGTCCCCGATCGCACGGGGAGCCCGGAGAAGCACCGGATGGCGGCGGGAGGGGGTGATGTCCCCTCCCGCCGCCTGTAAGAACGATCAAGCGGCGGAACCGCCGCTATGATCGTTCTTATGGTGCACAGAATCGCTGGCCCAAGAAAATGATATCTGAATGATGCCTCTAGCTGCAGGCATCATTCAGATATCTCCCTACAAAGCCGAGGACGTCATATGACGTCCACCCAGGATGGGAGATCCCATCTGTGGACGTCATTTGACTATAGCTGGGTAGGGAAGTGGTTAAGATGGTGGATCAGGAAGGGGTAATAAAAAGTAGTAAATCTCCTTACCCTTTCACATGGAGTTCCCTAGAAGAAATTTAGATAAGTCTATACACTATAAATGTTGTTAGCCTGCAAATCACTAGCTGTTTCTAATTAACAATAAAAACAGAGGTTAAAAACATTTTAAACTATACATGGACTCCATTAGATCTCTGAAGATATGCTGTGGTATCTGGGATCAAGCTGTCAGTAGCAAATCCTTTAATGCCGCGTACACACGATCATTATTCACGTCGGTTTAAAAACCGCCGTGAATAATGACATTTTAAACGAGGGAACAGCTTGTTCCCCACACACGGTAGTTTTTCTCGTCATTTTTTTAAATGACGAGAAAAACGATCGCCTATGGGCTCCGCGGCAGTGTTTCCCTATGGGAAACACTGCCGCGGAAGAAATGTCAGGAAAAACGACGAGAAAAATTAGAACATGTTCTAATTTTTCTCATCGTGATTAATGCCGTTTTTCCCGTCGGGAAAAACGGCAAAAAGCCCACAGACGATCGTTTTTCTCGTCCAAAGGAAAAAATGACATTTTTCCCGACGGGAAAAATGATCGTGTGTACGCGCCATTAGTCCTGTAGGTTACAAGGTGGGGCCGCCAAGGATTGGACTTGTTTTTCCTGTATACTCCATAGCTGCTTGATTGGATTGAGATATGGAGAATTTGAAGGCCAAGTCAATACCTTAAACTCATTGTTGTGTTCCAAAAACCCTTCTTGAATTCATCAGACCACGCCACCTTCCTCCATTGTTCCTGTGGTCCAGTTCTAATGCTCACATGCCCATTGAAGATGCTTTTGGCTGTGGATATAGGTAAGCATGGGCACCCTGCCCACTCTGCGACTACGCAGCCCCATACGCAACAAACTGAGATGCATTGTGTGTTCTGACACCTTTCTATGGGAACCAGCATTATTTTTTTCAGCAATCTAAACTACAGTAGCTCATCTATTGGATGGGACTACATGGGCCAGCCTTCACTCCCCACATGCATCCATGAGCCTTAATCAATCCATGACCCTGTCACTGATTTGCCAGTTTCCCTTTCTTGGACCAATGTTTGGCAGGTCCTGGCCACTACAG
This sequence comes from Rana muscosa, assembly GCA_029206835.1. Classification (NCBI taxonomy): domain Eukaryota; kingdom Metazoa; phylum Chordata; class Amphibia; order Anura; family Ranidae; genus Rana; species Rana muscosa. The sequence goes on from CM055118.1 coordinate 222,721,408, forward strand.
ACTGAGAACATTCCACAAAAGCTGCAGTTTTGGAGCTGCTCTGACCAGTGTTGCCAACCGTATGTATATTTACGTACGGCACGTGAATTTAACCCCTTTTTCGGGGTGTACGTTAAAGTCCGTTATGGGCACCGGCACCCATAAAAAAGATGGCCATGAGCCGGCCATACAACTGCGCATGCGCCGTTCCAAAGCCGGTAGAGCTCAGGGAAACTTGTTCGCGCTCGGCCGGGCGGAGCACGCCCAGTAACGTGATGGCGCCGCTGGCGCCATTTTTGAATACACCACAGCGGCTGGCGCAAGCCGCGCGTCTCCTGCAGTGAGTGCATGGCATGCACTCATCATAGGTGGAGGAGCGAGCGCCGAGCGGAGCACTGACAGGGGTGGGGAGGACAGACAGACTCGAGGTGAGTGAAACTGGGGGGGTACGAGGGGACAGCGAGTGGTCCTGGACATTGATTACTGGGAGCGTGAAGTCGTGCCATGCAGGGGACACGGACTGATGTGCTCTGTCCACCATATTACTTCTCGAAATCATCAGTGTGCTGTGTCTTCCTCTGGCTCCTGTGCCCTTTTCACCTCTCCACAGGTCAGGGCAGCACAGTGCTGCCCTGACCTGTGGAGAGGTGAAAGGGGCACAGGAGGAGGACACAGCACACTGATGATTTCGAGAAGTAATATGGTGGACAGAGCACATCAGTCTGTGTCCCCTGCATGGCACGGCGGTGGTGGTGGACAGAGGAGGAGGCTACTGTGAGGGGGTGAGGAGGGCACCATCATGTCCGCAGAGTGTCTCCACCGGCACCTCCTGTAGTATGTCCGCAGTCTCTGTCCAGTGTCCACCTCCTGTAGTATGTCCGCAGCCTCTGTCCACCTCCTGTAGTATGTCCGCAGCCTCTGTCCACCTCCTGTAGTATGTCCGCAGCCTCTGTCCACCTCCTGTAGTATGTCCGCAGCCTCTGTCCCCCTCCTGTAGTGTGTCTGCAGCCTCTGTCCCCCTCCTGTAGTATGTCTGCAGCCTCTGTCCCCCTCCTGTAGTATGTCCGCAGCCTCTGTCCCCCTCCTGTAGTATGTCCGCAGCCTCTGTCCCCCTCCTGTAGTATGTCCGCAGCCTCTGTCCCCCTCCTGTAGTATGTCCGCAGCCTCTGTCCCCCTCCTGTAGTGTGTCCGCAGCCTCTGTCCCCCTCCTGTAGTATGTCCGCAGCCTCTGTCTCCCTCCTGTAGTGTGTCCGCAGCCTCTGTCCACCTCCTGTAGTATGTCCGCAGCCTCTGCCTCCCTCCTGTAGTGTGTCCGCAGCCTCTGTCCCCCTCCTGTAGTGTGTCCGCAGCCTCTGTCCACCTCCTGTAGTATGTCTGCATCCTGTCTCCACCTCCTGTAGTATGTCCGCAGCCTGTCTCCACCTCCTGTAGTATGTCTGCAGCCTGTCTCCACCTCCTGTAGTATGTCCGCAGCCTCTGTCCACCTCCTGTAATATGTCCGCAGCCTCTGTCCACCTCCTGTAGTATGTCTGCAGTCTCTGTCCACTTCCTGTATCGTGTCCACAGCCTCTGACCATCTCTTGTCATGTCTGCAGTCTCTGAGGGGATCCTAGAAAGGAGTCAAGAGTGGGAGTGCCGCCGGGATGGGGGTTACGGCCCGGGAAGAAACAGACATGTGGACTGGGGAGAGGAGATCAGAGCCACCAAGCTGGAGCCGTCTGACCGAGCCCCACACTGTGCACCTGAGAGGAGGTCAGTGACAGTGCCGCCAGGCCATTCTGAGGGGGGGGGGGTCACTGATGTAAGGAGGTGAGTGAATACAATAATGTAAGGGGGCACTGATATAAAGGTTTCCCCCTTATATTAGTATCCCCCCCTTACCTTAGTGTATTCACTCTGTGGAAGGTGGTCTCTATTCACCAGAGCCCCCCTCCACATCAGAGTTCCCCCTTACATCATGATCTGCAGCGTTCCCCTTTACATAAGAGTTCCCTTGCACTGTATCCCTGCAGACTCTGAGGTAAGAGGGAACTCTGTGCTGGCTGGGTTATAGTAACCTAACCTTCATGTGAATTGAGAAATAGTTTTTTTTACTTTTGTTTTACTTAAACACATTGACAATAGCATTAGCTGTGTGTTTATAGTTCAAATATTGATATTTGCACTGTTTAGCACTAAAAACAGTAATTTTAGGTACTTTTTTTGCAGTGTCAGTAAAAAATGCGGCTCTGCCAGGAATTTTCATGATTTTTGCCAGTAAAAAATTGGTGCCGTTCAGAAATTTTGGCATCTTGCATCATTTCACTTCAGGGGGTTGGCAACACTGGCTCTGACCCCCCGGTTGTCTATACATTACACAACACATCAACTTCAGGGATAATATGTTTGCCTGCTGCCTGCTGCATAATATATCCCACACACCGTCAGGTGCCATTGTCACAAAAAAATAATGTTATTCATGTTACCTGCCAGTGGTCATAATGTTATGGCTGATCAGTGTGTGTGTGTATATACAGTATTTATATATATATATATATATATATATATATATATATATATATATATCCTGCAGCTGGGAACCTATTCAGATTATGGGGAATGGAGGTTTATGTTTTATTTCTAATAAAGGCTTTCTCTTAAATAGTGGTGGGCCTCAAGCATTTAATTACTTGCAGTTACCTGGTAAGGTGTCCTATCTTCTATTTTATTGGTGTAGAGGGTAGCTGATTTGCCTGCTCTCTAAAAAGTCAGGTGAGATTTACATGAATCTAGTTATTTACAAATCCTTATCGGGACATCAGAAATGCAAAAGATATTGGTGTACATCCAAACTGAAATGGAGCTTTCAGAAGGGTGCACTCATGCACATATCCTGTATGAACAAGTATCAGAATAGCGTGGAAGCCACGCTTTTATTGGCCCTCCAACATTTGGTATAGCAGCTGTATGTATATACAGTATATATATATATATATATATGTAGCGCTCATCCCAAAAGGTTGGGACGCTATTTAAATTTAGAGGGATGTCTGAGCCAATAGTTGGGCTCAGACAGTTGATAATTACATTTAATTTCGTCTCGGTCTCAGTTATGGTTTGCCTGGTAGTGATTTCCCTTTTTTCCTGTAGGTGGCGTTATCACCTCAGGCACTTGTTGGAACACAGGCAGATCATGGTACATTGAGTGGCCCCTCTCAGCGGTGGTATAGTGGGAGTGGCCAACCTGCTGTGCCTGCTGGGAGTGGATACTTAAGGGGCAGACACCATTGCTTGGGGTTCGTTCTCGCCCCGCAGCCCTCCGGGCACGAGGTGTGCGTGTGTGGTCCTGGTCTCGGGGCCACGTTGGCCCGAGGCTGCATCACAACTTAGTAGGCCTAGCTAGGCTGGCTGGGGCCTATATCCGGAGAAGGGATACCAAGCTGTCCATTCAAAATGGAGAGGAATCATCTTAATGAAGGAGACCAGGGGAGGACCTGCCCCGGAGGAGACCGGCAAAATGCTACTGTCTCGGGTGAGGCCTGGCAACTTTATTAAGGAGGGATCCATTAGGCTACAAGCCCTGCAGTTCGCCGGATTGGCTTAAAGGCTCTTTAACTGTAAGGCTGGAAGTTCGTGACTTTGAAATCCTGTGGCAGAGGATTCCTGGACTATCCATTGCTCCACTTCAAACAGGTCTGTGGCAGAGACCTTCTTCACTCTCTGCCACAGACTGCTCGCTTGCTGATTTGTGTTTCATCCCGGCTGCTAGGCCATGTGAGAGGGGACTATCCGGGTGACCAATACCCACTCTAACATTGAGAGTGGTGAGTGACTTTGAACTTGTACCTTTGTCAACTTTTTGTGGCAAGTGCCTGAACCTTCCCCTACTCTTCTGTACCTTCTACTTCTCAAAGTTTACTACATAAGAAAAATAAAGCCTAACTGTTTGAGGTTTTACATCTGTGTGGACATTGCATTATTACAGACTTCCCTACCCGGACAATGCAGCTGAAGAGGTAACGTGCAAAACCCAAACGAATCAGTGGCCCTGAAAGAGGGTATTGCTACATATACATATAGCATTCTGTAAACTGTTGAATTGTACTGTGCTAAATTCACAGAAATCAACCTCCATTGCAAAGGAGGAAGTAGTTGAATTCCCACCATTTTATTTGTGGTGTCACCAGATCTAGCCTTGGTGAACAGCACAGATTTAACCAAAAAAAAAAAAAAAACACCAACTGAAAAATGTAAAATAACATTATATGCACATTATTCAACTTGATTTGTCACAGTTTTGATTTTATTGTCTATCTGGAGTTGCACTTTATTTCAGAAGTAATCACTAAAAATATCAGGGTGTACTTGCGTATGAAATGTTATGTGACCTGCCTTCCTACCTGCATATTGAATGTTACAAATGCTTTCACAACAGGTGACAGCAAATTTCACTTAAGCAAAGTGGATGAAAAAAGATTTAGTGGCAAAGCGAGGTCTGTTGGAGGAATGGCTATTATGTTGTCCAGAACACATTCACTGCCCTATGGGTTGTCAGAATCATGTCTGCCTCTACACCTGGTGGTTTGATTGCCTCCTGGTTGTGTACCTGTGATCGCGGATTCATCATTCGATGGTTGCGGAAGGAGTTCCCAACGCTCCAGTGAGGACCTTCACTCTACTGAGCCTTGTTTGACCCCCCTGAATAAGGGCAGTCGCAGGCTTTTTGGTAAGCCTCCATTTCTACTCTGGGTGGCGGGTAGTGCTATTGGATGACTACATCCTTGCCCATACACTGCAAATTTTACTGGATTTTCATTCTTATGAACTTTCACTTCACATTTACAAGGAATGTGTTATGATTTATGGACTATTTAGTACTTTTATTATTTGTTTTATTTTTGATTCACTTTCACTATTGAGTTAAAGCGGAGGTGCCGCGGAAAAAAAAAATATTAAAAGCCAGCAGCTGCTGACTTTTAATATATGGACACTTACCTGTCCTGGAGTCCAGCGACGTCCGCAGCAGAGGAGGAGCAATCGCTCATCACTCTGCTGCCCCCATCGCCATCTTCGGTAAGGGAACCAGGAAGTGAAGCCTTGCCTACGGCGCATGCGCGAGTCGCGCTGCGCCGTTCTGAATGGTCCCCTGTGTTCTGGGAGCCGAGTGTCTCCCAGAACATAACGGGGAATCTGCGGGAAGTGACGTGCTTCCCGCAGATTTCCCGCAGAGAGGACTCCCAGAAGTGGGTGCAAATACCTGTCTTAGACAGGTATCTGCACCCCCCTCCCCCCTGAAAGGTGTCAATTGTGACACCGGAGGGGGGGAGGGTTCTGATCAGCGGAAGTTCCACTTTAGGGTGGAGCTCCGCTTTAAATAGGTTTATATTAACCATTATCCAGTGCTACACTCTTATTGTATATTCCTGATTTATAAAAGAAAAAAATATATTATTGTGGGCTTGCATGATTCATATTATTTATAAAATGTGTATTTGTTTTATATGTTGTACACTAACAAAATAATCCACACATTTTTTTTAAAGTAAAAGATTACTGCCATCTATAATTAAAATCATGCTTTTTTGCAAAACAGCTAAAAACAGAGTAAAGAGAAATTTTGGAATGGGACTTTTAAGGTGCATGAAAAACACAAAATGTATATAAAAAAATAGGTTTTATTTATACAAAAATAGAAAATTATTGATAGAATATAAAATCCATCATACAGTAAAATGTGGTTTCAGATAAGCATACAGACGAGTTTCTCAACATGTTTCGCCATTTGAATTGGCTTCTTCAGAAGTTTTGTCAAGCACAACTGAAACAAAAAAGAATATAAACACACACACATATATATATATATATATATATATATATATATATATATATATAATATATAATAGTAAAAGAAAAATGATAATGGAAAAAGAAGTAACCTGTAAGCAGGGATGGATAACCTAAAAATATATAAATTATATGAATAGGCCACATCAAGAGGAACATCTCAAAGATGGAGTCATATGGTGTACCATAGAGGGGAGGATACGGTCACAGCGTACATATACAAAAAATGCACGTCAAGGGATGCTGAGAAGTGTCAGAGAACCACCTAAAAGGGCAATTTTTTTTTATAATTGAACAAACAAACCAACAAGATTAGTGTCTCTAAAAGAGCACATGAACCCACAAATAGATTTATCTGGTCCCTACTTATTCCAAAAGGATAAGCAATTCAGAGACAAAAATGTCTCATTATGTCCACAAACATGTCCACTCTAAAACAGAAAGACACATAGTGAAATGTATAATCAAAAAACCAAGGACCAGGGCACAAATTAATTAGGCCACACAATATCCACAAGAAAAAAAAAGGTCAATACCTGATAAATGCTGCTAAAGTATATTGAGTCCAGAAGGGAAGGACATCCAAAGCCGTGAAGACGACATTCATCTATCAGCAATCTAGGGGAGTACACATTATATATATATATATATATATATATATATATATATATATATATATATATATACACACACACACATATACACACACACATACATACACACACCATAAGGTACAAATACAAAAATCCATAAAGGAATCTTAGGCTAGTCTAGAAACCCCAATACCTTTAAGGTTGTTTAATAAGGGAAATCCTCTCCTCATGACGCTGGCCATGCCACTGACACAATCAAACAACATCGCTTATATACCCCCCCCCTCCTCCTTCCCATTGGGCGCGCAGCTAAAAACAGAAATAACTCAAACTGTATGTAAAATGGCAATTAAAACCTTAGCTACTTCATTAGGTTAGGGATAGAGAAAACGATCAAGGGTAAGACACATGCAGGAGAAAAGAAAATGGTCCTGCGCACCCCGGTAAATGCGAAAAAGAGAAGTTTCCCCCACTTGGGGTTTTCAAGGCAGCAGAGATTCAAGGATATAACAATGAAGTAGTAAAAGAATGTGCTTTATTTGGTGGAAACCACAATGGTTGAACATTTGGCAGTTAAGTTATGAGATCTGGTAAATGAATTAAAATCTCAATACAAAAAGTGCAAACACCATGTATCATACAACATCGCTATGGTATTACAATGTCGGTGAATACATAAATCTTGACGCGTTTCGACCCATCTGGGTCTTCTTCAGAAGATGTGTTTAACTGTGAGGAAATTGCATTTAATGAATAATTAAAACTTTTTCAATTCAAAACAAGTTACTGACATATGCAGGTATTGTAACGCATATTTACCAAACAGACTGTATTGTACAAGATTACATGACCAGGGGTCCTCTTAAAAGAGTCTTCGTAGGAACCCAGAAACCAGGTCCGCCTGTCAGTCACCAAAACCACATGAAGGGAGCACCCCATTGAATTGTACGTGGCTTACAAGGAGTCACGATAAATTGGGAGCCATATCTCACGCCTGAGGGGTGTGAAAAAGAGAAAAGAGGGGTGACCACACCTGCAGTGAATCAATAGGGGACATAGTTGTAACTAAATAGAATTGCATAGACATGAAGTTTTGTCAGAGTTCAAAAATTGGGTTAGACGTAGATAGACACTTAGGTCAGGTTGACGGGGAGTAACCAACGTGGATATTTAGGTATTAAGAAATTTATATATAATAATCAATTGAGTTATTAGATTATTAAGAATTAAAATTTTAAATTGTTAAATGAATTTAATAATTAGTAATTATAATAGGCTAGTTGAATTAGATGTATCAGAGTAAAAAATGATATGTTATTTAATAATTAAGGAAATTATTCCAAAAATAAATAGGTTATATTGGGTATGAGAAGTATTGGTAAATTGAAAATGAAGAAGGTTGGTGATAACTAAGTGAATGAGTGACTAAATGTGTGAGGGAATAAAACAGAAATGAAAGTGAATGTGAGGATAATGGTGTGAAAAGTGGGTGCGTTTATCTGTGAAAGTTGGAAAATGGGAAAAAAAAAGAATGGGAAAAAGTGGAGAAAGAATGACGAAAGGAGGGAGAGGGGAAAGGAGTGAGAGTGATGGGGAGATATTGGAAAAACAGGAAAAATGAAAGGACAATAGTGATGGAGTGAAAAAAGGGGGGGGGGGGTAATAAATGGTTGGAAAATTGTGAACTGAAATGAATAAATGAAATAAATTGAAATAAAATAAAAATAGTAAAACTGGAAACAGCTGGATAAGGAAACATGAGATGAGTGTATGGGGAAAATTATGTGAAATCGGGGGAATAGTGGTGAACAAATGGGGTGGGATTGAATTGCAGTGGTGGGAGGAAATTGAGATGGTAGGTACTGTAAAGAGTGGGAAAGAGAGGGGGGAAGTGAGTGGCAAGGCGGGTCGATTGTGAAATCTGGGGAGTGATGAATGAAGACCATAGTATGGTGGAGGAATGGAAATAATGAGAGTAAACAAATCTATTGAGGGGGGACACTGGGAAACAGTTAAGAATAAATGTATAAAGGAAAAGTGATGTATAGTGAGGGTGTGTATGGGATGTTGGTGGTGTGGGAACGAGAGAGTGAAAAACTGAGAAAAGGGGAAAAAAAATAGTACAACAAACACAAGAAACACACGCAGTGAAACAGCAGGATATTGAAATAAAAAATAAGAGAAAGGAGGGAAACATTTACCTTGGTGAAAATAGTCAGGGAAAATTCCATCAGCTACAAGGAAAAAATTCCAGGATGACCCGGGAGAGTGATGAAAGTATATACCAAAGGTTTAAGTCAATCTGAAATATAAGGGATGAGTTGATGAAGTATTAAAAGTAAAAATTTGTTGATATTTTTGGAAGCTTTTGGAGGTAGGGAGGTAATATAGTTACCTACACTTGGTATGCCCGTCAGCTTGCGACCTTCTGGTTAAAAAGGTGGGGATCAACTGAGACGTGGCAGTGATCCCACAGCTTAATAAAGGAATTCAGTGATTGGCCCGAATATACTGCAGGTGCGGTCGCTCCTTCCCCATACTTACCTAATGCGGGAACTCCGCACAGATGAGGCTCCTTACGTGGCTTCCTCGGCGTTCTGAAAGACCAAGGTCTCGGTATCCACCGTCATCTCCGCGGCAAAGACATGACGCCGTGACGTCACGCACACGCGCCGTATGGCGCATGCGCGAGCGTTGCCACGTCGTCCAGGGGTGATCCTGCTTCATTGGTCCTGGTCACTGAGACCATCAAGCCCATTTGACCCACTGTCGTATGGCAGGTGGGTCCACCATTTGTGGTAAGAGTACCCAACGTATTCATCTTTATCGTGTGTTGTGAGTCCCAACTGTCAACATTGTGGTTTTTCAACAGTCAACATTGTGGTTGTGGTCCCTCCATGAGAAGACACCCATTGAATTTGTACATGTTGTTTGGACTTTTTTTCACTTATATTGTTTCACTTTTTTCTTTGTTGCATTTAATCTGCACCTATCACTACCAAAGTTGTGTGCAGTTTATACGGGTCACATCCTGTCTGTCTCTCTCAAGGACAGTTCTATAGTTATGGCCATTCATTTGAGCTAATCTATGTTTGGACTGTTCTTTGTTGATGTTCACATATTAACACATAGTGGATGTTTCCATCCAGGAGACATGTTCATATTTTATGTTTTTCATTCATTCGGTTTTATTCATTTAGAACACTATGTTATTTATGTTTGGCTTTGCTGCTAACCGGCAGTAACTAGAACATTCCAGCGCTGCACTATTTGTTTTTATAAAAAAAAAAGAATTGCTGGCAATCAAATCTGGAAAAAAAATGGTGAGGAACCCCCTTGACAGCTGATGACTCATTGGTTGTTAGGGACGCGGAAGTCGCCAGCTCCCTAACAAATGGCTAGTCACAGTTTGTTATAGAGAAAAAAAATGCAAAACGCATTCATTTTTGGTGCAGGTCCATTGACATTTATTACACACAAAAACAAAATCTGCTGCGGAAAAGAAAGTCCCTGACCCTTTCCAAAAACACAGCAGCTGAAAAATGCATTGATGTGAACATGTACCATAGGAAACCATGTTAAATGGACTGTAGTGCGTTTCTGCAAACTGCAAAACACACAGGTGTGAACCTAGCCTTAGAGCACATTGCATTGAGTTAACAGTCTTGGTTTAGCACAGTGGATTTTCCTAGATAGTATTTACACTTTTAGACTTTGTTGCCTGGTGAAGAGAAAAAAAAAAAAAAAAAAACACTCTTTTTGGCATCAAGCCATTCACAGTCCTCAAGTACAAGACTTTTTGTTTTTTGTTGTTGTTGTGATGCCCCTTTAAAGGCAACCCATCATAAGAATTAGTCACAGGAGTAATCTTATGTTAGGAATAGAAGTGTATAATTATAGAAGCAGGTATGAGATAAATTGCCTTTCAGAAGATAAAAAGATCCATTAATTACATGAAGTGTGCCTGAAAGATGTCCTCTGTATTTGCCAGAGCACAAAAGACAATATTTGCTGCATCATCCTGACACATCCTCTTGCACAGACTCAGTGGGACTGAACTGATTCTAGATCTTCCGAGGCTAAAACTGTCAATCTGAGCATTATGGTGTCTTCAACTTGTGCACATCCTACCAGCCTGATCCTAATAATATCCATCAGGAATCAGAGCATGACATCCGCTTGCAAGAGCTGCAAAGACCACAGGCAGATGGTATAATTATACTGCATTTCCTCAGCTTGATTTCTCTGAGGATATGCAGCTTTTCAATTAATTGTTTTACAGGCTTAACCCTTTCAGTACCAGGGCTAATGAATTACTGTGCTGGACTCTGCTTTGGGACATTCAAAGGTCCAGGCAGCTTATGGTGTCTTGTGGGTAGAGCGATAATAATACTATACTAAAGTCAGATAAGGATACATGGCACATATTTGTATTCCCAGGTGGAGGGATATGGCTTGTCTAATGACTCCAAAAATGTAATAGACTTTCTTTTTTTTTTTTTGCTTCCAATAACATAGTTCAAATTAAAGTGGCAATACACTGTACCTGAACACAACAAACTGAAAACACTATTTCATGAATTGTTAATATTCACAACAAACTCACCCAACCTTGTCTCCATGCTTTATTTTGTTGAGAAATCTCATTGAAAAATATCCCCTAGCTTTTCTAGCTGCAACCATCTTGAGTAATGTCAGATGATTTATGTAACATTAACTTCCTGGAAGTTCTATCTTTAGCTTAGGCATGCAGACAGGAAGGTGTGCTTAGGTGAAAAAACCCTTCCTTCCCTCCTCCAGATAAAAGAAAAATGAATGTCCATGAAGACTCCTGGGATATATAACATAAAGCCTCGTACACACGGTCGGACTTCAAACAAACTTTTCCGTGGATTTTTGTCCGAAGGGAGTTGGCTGGGCACACCCATAGCATACACAAGCTCTGACTTTTCTGCAAACTTTCCCAACATCACGCGGTTTTTCTGCTCTTTTCTGCTCTTTACCGCCACCCTTTGGTCAACTTCTGCTATTGTTGGTTGATTTTAACATTGGCAACTGAAGAAATGTAAAAAACAAGTTTAAAACAAGTAAGTATAATATACTTTCTTTTCTACTTACTAATGCTAGTAGAATAAGGATTAAAATAGTTAAAGAGGAAGTAACCTTCCATATTTTGCTTTTACCTATAGGTAAGCCTATAAAAAGACTTACCTATAGGTAGTGTAAATATCTCCTAAATGTGCTAAAGGAGATTTTTTAAATTACATGCAGCCAGTGACATCACTGGCCCATGGTCTCTGAAGGAACGGTCACCTGTGCCCTGTGGCTCCCGAGCATATGCGCAGGAGTGACGTAATCGCGGCTCCGGCCAGTCACAGAGCCGGACGCAAGACGGGTAAAGATGGGAGCCCCTGCGCTGACTTCTCGGCTTCGTTTTACTAGAAAAATATGCCTTTACCTTGGCTTACAACCAGTTTAACCCCTTAGTGACAGAGGGTAAAATAAATGTTAATGCCAATTTTGCAACTTTGACATGTGTTAATAAAACGCTACATATTAATGCAACTACCTTGTGTATCCAGGTGGATTATACCTTGTTAAAATAGTAAAATAAATAAAGACTTTTTTTTTAAATGTAGCTGTATATTTCTTGCTATTACAATAATTTACAGCCAAAATCAATTCTCCTGCTCCTGACGATCATAGCAGTACTACATATGTATATGTTAGTTGTTGTTTGTACCTATAGTAGGGCCCAGAAACAATGGTGCACATGTTGCTTTATTTTATTTTTTGTTATCCTACCTAAAATATACTGACACCCTACTGATACAGAAACTAATTAAAAAAAAAAAAATCCTAGCCAAAGTATACCTATTCTGACCTTTGACCCCAACTTTTGCCCCCTACCTTGACCCTAACCTAGATCAACCCTTGATCTAGCTGTTTTTTTTTTTGTTTTTACACACGTTTATTTACATCTTCATCTCCTGCAAGGAGAAAAAGATGCAATGGGGATTATTTACTAAAGGCAAATCCACTGTGCACTACAGGTGCAAAGTGCACTTGAAATTGCACTGAAACTGCACTTGGAAGTGCAGTCACTGTAAATCTGAGGCGTAGATCTGAAATGAGGGGAAGCTCTGCTGATTTTATTATCCAATCATGTGCAAGCTAAAATGCTGTTTTTTATTTTTCTTTGCATGCCCCCCTTGGACCTACAGTGACTGGACTTCCAAGTGCACTTTCAGTGCAATTTCAAGTGCACTTTGCACTTGTAGCGCAAAGTGGATTTGCCTTTAGTAAATAACCCCCAGAGTTGTCAACATTGCAAAAAAAATTATCTGGGACACTTTTTTTGCTTGGAGACAGAGCCTTGCTATAATTAGGGGGCGGAGCATTCGTTTGTAGGCGTGTCACATCCTAATATGAAAATATGGCACAAAAATTGGCGTGGTTTACACGTGGTACTGGGCGTGGCTTAAATGGGCATGACTCATAAGGGGTGCGGTTAGAGTCCGAGAGGAAGGAAGGAAGAAAGAAAGAAAGAAAGAAAGAAAGAAAGAAAGAAAGAAAGAAAGAAAGAAAGAAAGAAAGAAAGATCCTACACCACAATAGAAATGTGTGTATTCCAGAAAGTTTAACAAAATCGGCAGATAAAGATACTCCAAAACACCTGATGTTGGCGCTTCAATCATCCCGGCACCATGGTTGTTATGGTGTCAGGGTGATTAAAGCGCATTATTTATTACATTGTAATATAAAATGAAATCATTCAACTTACCATAATGCCAAATCAGTGGAAGCGTGTCACCTGCCACGTCGCCTGCCACCAGATGGCCTCCCCAGCAGAGTCCGTCCTTGCATCAGGTGCCTCCCCAGCAGTTCGTCCTTGCATCAGGTGCCTCCCCAGCAGAGTCCCTCCTTACTTTAGGTGTCTCCAGCAGAGTCCCTCCTTACACCAGGTGTCCCCAGCAGAGTCCCTCCTTACACCAGGTGTCCCCAGCAGAGTCCCTCCTTACACCAGGTGTCCCCAGCAGAGTCCCTCCTTACATCAGGTGTCCCCAGCAGAGTCCCTCCTTACATCAGGTGTCCCCAGCAGAGTCCCTCCTTACATCAGGTGTCCCCAGCAGAGTCCCTCCTTACATCAGGTGTCCCCAGCAGAGTCCCTCCTTACATCAGGTGTCCCCAGCAGAGTCCCTCCTTACATCAGGTGTCCCCAGCAGAGTCCCTCCTTACATCAGGTGTCCCCAGCAGAGTCCCTCCTTACATCAGGTGCCCGCAGCAGAGTCCCTCCTTACACCAGGTGCCCGCAGTAGAGTCCCTTCTTACACCAGGTGCCCCAAGCAGAGCCCCCACCACACTTCTGTGTCCCCATCAGAGCCCCCACCACACTTCTGTGTCCCCTTTAGAGCCCCCACCACACTTGCCATCAGAGTCCCCTCCACACGCGGGCCGTACTACAGCGATCATCCAATAGCTTTACAGAGGCTTTGGCGGCAGCGGCGGGATGAGGATAATCCTATCTGATCACAGTCTCACTCTGTGTGAAGAGCGGGGAGGGGCCGAGGAAAGATAGAGAAGCCGCGATTGGCTGCCCCTCTCCTCACACTAGAGGTAAGAGGAAAGAACAGTCGTGGTGGCGGTGGCGGCCATTTTGGTGTAGTTGCAAAACGAGACAAAAAGAATTGGGCTTGTCCCGAATCGGGACAAGCCCAATCCGGGACAAGGGTCCAAAAATCGTGATTGTCCCGGGAAATTTGGGACTGTTGGCAACTATTTAAACAAGCCCTAAGTTTTGCCACTTTGGCAGTGTTAAATTAAGGTAATAGTTTTACCTAAAGCAGCAGCATCCAGATATGAGACACCCAAGTGGTAATTGCAAAAGTCAAAAGAATATTTTTTTTTTTTTTCCATGTGAAAAGAGAAAGAGGGAAAAATGTTGACAGCTGCAGATAATGTGAATCGATGGAACAAGCAGTTGTTCAGTTATCCAGCAGCACCTGCGTCTAGATATCCCCCACCAGAATTCTAATTTCTCTCGAACAATACCTACAGTGCCTTGAAAAATATTCATACCCCTTGAAATTTTCCACATTTTGTCATGTTACAACCAAAAACGTAAATGTATTTTATTGGGATTGTATGTGATGGTCCAACACAAAGTGGCACATAATTGTGAAGTGGAAGGAAAATGAGAAATAGTTTTTCATTTTTTTTTTACAAATAAATATTCACCAGCTCAGAGGTGGAGAATCTGGGAGAGAAGCTGGTGTGATTAGCGGAAGAAGGCTTATTTCTTCCTAATATCAGCACCAGTGGGTTAAAAATTAATATTAACATTATATATATCTACTATATACAAGTGTGTGTGTATATATATATATATATATATATATATATATATATATATATATACACATACATACATACACACACGTGTGTATGTATATAGATACTGTATATATGTTTGTGTATATATATGTAGCGCACCCCCAGCTAAGAGAGACGCTGAATTTGGTCTAGGGCCCTGCACACAGCACCGCCAACCCCCGGCAATTTACTCGACCCACTCTGGCACAGTTAGTCTAGGGTAATATCTCTTATACTCTATGGTAAAATTCAAACACCAATAAAGAATAGTAAAGTATAACAAGTTTACTTTTCTATAAGTAAAAGAACAGTTATAACAAACCACATGAATTACTTGCAGAGCCCTGCACTGAATAACATACTACGCATGGACTATGTATGATAGTAGTTCACCAGGCGCCCTGTGGCGCAGCAACTACAGAGAACTATCTAACTGGTCAGGCCTGACGCAGGATCTATACTCAGTCTCTCAGAAGATGATTTCTTCGCATGCAAAATCTTGACTGGAGGTGCACATTCAGGAACAATTTATAATCCACAGGTTAATCAGCAACAAGGAACACTTCACTGGAGACCGTTTAACTCAGTTCCACTATATGTCTCCGGTGCAACATCAAATAAAGGCCGATAGGCCAAGGCAGTCTGTAGGCCTAATGACAGTACAACGTGCTTGGATTGAGCATGTGCTCGCTCACCCCTCCGGACGCGATCCCAGTCCGGGACTTCAACCTGCTGTGTCTCCACACACACACACCGTCTGCAGCGGTCGGGTCTCCGATCCAACAGAAGTTGAGGATAACAAAGTCAGATGCCACCCAGGCTCGCAGTGGGGTGGAAGGCTCTTTGGCAGCTGTGCAAGGCCCCAGGCTTCAGGCCTTGGACTCCAGCAGATCCGCACAGGAGGACCTCTCGATCAAAGTCTCGTGTCCAAAGAGGCCGAGCTCAGCCTCGCCCCTTCCCTTTATAACCCCACCCATAAGTCTCTGCGGTGGCAACAATGCACCCTGGGTGCCAAACGGGGTTCTGGGTAAGGTAGTCCAGAGAGTCTTAAAGGAGACCCCGCTACATATATATATATATACTGTATTATATGTATGTGTGTGTGTGTGTATGTATGTATATATATATATATATATATATATATATATATATATATATATATATATATAAAATATGTAGCGCCCACCCCATTTAGGGGTGCTATATACCCAAATTTAGGGGCTAGTCTGAGATAGTAGTTAGGCTCAGACCATTCTCAATTTATAGGTTGTGCTGTTTATTTCCAGGATGGTATACTGGTGTGCAGTTCCCTGTGGCCTGTAGGTGGCACTGCCATAATGGGTCAGGGTTGGACCACTGGTATTAGTGCTGTGCCTTGGGTGTCCTCTCTCGGCAGCAGTACGGTGGGTGTGGTCGAGCTGCTGTGCATGCCGGGAGGGGATACATAGGGGGCAGACGCCGCCTGGGAGGGGTCTTCGTTCCAGAGTCGGAGTCCTTGTGCGTGGCGCATGGCCCTTCAGGCCATGGGGCCATGTGTGCATCAGTCCCCAGCACCTTTAGTCCTGGGGCTGTATCTTCAACACTGGGCCCAGCAGCTTTAGCTGGAGCCCACTTCGAGGAGGAGAAGTCCCAGGGTGTCTCTCGCGAGGGAGCCCGCTTCTAAGAGGAGAAGACCGGGGGAGGACCTTTCTGATGGACCGGTGAGAGTTCACGGTGAAGGAGGGGGCTCGGTAACTCTCTGGAGGGATTCTCCTATTCACCAAGGGCCTAGTAATGTGCTGCTGCTGTTGCCTGTCCTTAAGTATCAGAAGATAAGAGATTCGGGGTCTGATAGATTCTGTGGCAGAGAGTCTCCCGATCGCATCTAGGAAAGAACTTGATCAAACGTCCGAGCATCACTTCGGCTGCTAGGATCCACTTGTAGGAGACTATCCGGGTGAGCTAAACCTACTCAGGGATAGAGTAGTGATTGTGCTATCCATTGTGCCTGGACTAACCTCCCAAAACCTTGCTGTCCTGTCTCTCTTCCACCCTTTACCTGTCTGCTGAACATTGAGAAAATAAACTCAACGTTGGAGTTTAGAGTGGTGTGGACACTGGAATTACTGGGGGGAATACAGAGACTTGTCCCTATATCCTAGGAGACGAGAACCAACTGATGGAAGAACCTAGCTGTGGGACCCAAATACATAACTCCGCTTAACCCCCTCAACCAGGAGGGTACGGGCATATAGTATGGTGTGCCTTTTTCCTGCAATTGAGCCAAAGCAAGGGAAAAGGGTCCGTGTGCTACATATAAATACTGTATATTGGGTAAGGTCTCCACCCTGGCACATAAAGTCAGGGATGATTCTGTGGAAGCCAGAGCCTTTGTAACCAAATCCTGGTTGTCCAGTGCACAACTGAAAGAAGTTTTCACAGGTCTTTGGAACAACATCAAATCTCAGCTCAATAACAATGCGGCCTAGAGGGCTGCCGTTGGCTGTGATATCGAAGAAAACCCACTTATTTGCCATGATGACAAACCGGCGAACGAGCTGTAGAACAAAATGAATGTTTCTGAGATTACCGCTCCTTTCGGCAAGAGAGAACACCCTATATATATATATATACACATATATATATATGTGTGTGTGTGTGTATATATATATATATATATATATATATCAGCCCTCAAAATTTCCACTCGCCTGCTCGCACTTTGCAAGTGGATTTTGAGGGCTGGGCGAGTGTGGGCTGCCTGGGGGCGGTCGTGGGGCAAGGGAGAGGAGAGGAGGAGATGCTGCCGCCGCCGCCACCCGCATTGATCAGCGCGCGGGGAACATAACAGCTTTCATTTCAATAGGTGTGTGTTCCCCGTCTTCATATATAGCCCCTCCCCCTTGTCCGGGCACTTTGATAGACAGATCACCCGCCCCAGGATTGGGCAGGTGATCTGTCTATCAAAGTCCCGGGAAAAGGGGGAGGGCCTGATCAATGCGGCGGCGGCAGCAGCTCCTCCTCTCCTCTCTCTTGCCCCACGACCGCCCCCAGGCAACCCACAGCTCTCTCTTACACAGGTAGGCCACTTGGGACCTACACATGGCCGCATTTGGGGACATGGCTGCTAGACATGTGCAAAAGGAAAAAAATTGTTTCGTTTCGTTTAGTTTTAATTAGTTAATTAATTAATTTTGTTTAGTTAGATTCGTTAAATTCGTTTTCGGATTTCGTTTCGTTTTCGACCGAATTCGAAAAATAGGTCGCATTCGAAAATATTTCAACCGAATTCGAAAATATTTCTACCGGATTCGAAATTATTTCAACATGATTCGAAACTATTTCAACCGGATTTGAAAATATTTCAACCGAATTCGAAAAAATTTCAACTGGATTCGATAATATTTCAATCGGATTTTTTACAGATTACTATTTATTTCCATCAGATCTCCTGCAGTATATTAACATCTATTTCATATATATATATATTTTTTTTGCAGGTCTCATCCGAAACAAATAGTAATCTGCAAAAAAAAATTAAAATTAAATAGATAGTATCTATATTCTATTCTGTTGTTCTATTGTTTTTCTAGTCTATTTTCTATTTCTAATCTTTTCTAATTGGAATTCGAAAAATTGGAATAATTTCGAATCCGGTTGAAATATTATCGAATTTGGTTGAAATATTAACGAATGCGGATGAAATATTATCGAATCCGGTAGAAATATTTTCGAATTTGGTTGAAATATTTTCGAATGCGACCGATTTTTCGAATTCCAATTAGGAAAGATTAGAATAGAAATAGAAAATAGACTAGAAAAAAAAATAGAACAGAATAGAATAAAATATAATATATATATATTTTATTTTATTCTATTCTGTTCTATTGTTTTTCTATTCGATTCTTTCCAATATTTTCAAATCTATTCTAATTTTTTTCAAATTCGATTAGACTAGAATTTTTTTCGAATTCAATTCGATTTTTTTTAAAATTTGATTCGAATTTCGTCCGTGGTTTTTCGATTCGAAACGTTATTTCGGATTCGGTTAAATTCGTTAGCATTGTAATTCGTTAATTCGAATGCATCCGAACGTCCGAATAATGAAAATTTGTCCGAATTTTGATTCAGAACGAAACAAAATGCACATGCCTAATGGCTGCATTTCGGGACATATGGCTGCATTTCAGGACATATGGCTGCACTTGGGGACATGGCTGCATTTCAGGACATATGGCTGCATTTGGGGACATGGCTGCATTTCAGGACATATGGCTGCATTTGGGGACATGGCTGCATTTCAGGACATATGGCTGCATTTGGGGACATATGGCTGCATTTGGGGACACATGGCTACACAAGGCTGCATTTGGGGACACATGGCTACACATGGCTGTATTTGTGGACACAAGGCTGCATTTGGGGACACATGGCTACACAAGGCTGCATTTGGGGACAGATGGCTGCATTTGGGGACAGGTGGCTGCACTGGCATACACAGGCTGTATTGGCGGACACGGGCAGGCTGCAGTTTTGGACAAAGTTGTTGGGCCCGGGAACTGGTGGCGAGCATCCCTTGAGGTCTGGCTAGTAGTTCCAGGATTTTAAAATTTGAGCCCTGTGTATATATATATATATATATATATATATATATATATATATATATATATATATATATATATATATACATATACACACATATACAGTATATATATATAGGTATACACACACACATATATATATATATACAGTATATATATATAATAATGTGTTTGTGTATATATATATATATATATATATATATATATATATGTAGCGGGTATATACTCTTAAATCTGGTGAAGACATCGGTGATGTCTAGTTCCCTGCGGCCCAGCAGATGGCGCTGTCACTTTGGGCCGGGTTGAACCATCACTGCAGTGCCGTACCCTTTGTGACCTCTCGCAGCAGTTGTACGGCGGGGCAGGGAACTTGCTGTGCTTGTTGGGAGAGGGTATAAAGGGGGCAGACATCTTCGCCATGAGGTTCGAGTCCCAGGCACCTTCAGCCTGAGGGCTGCTGTCCGCGGTCGGTGTCCAGGCGGCCTAGGCCTGGACACTTGGAGTTCGTTTTCCATCCCAGACGCCTTCAGTCTGGGGTGAGGTACTCGGCCCGAGGCCTGGGGCCCAGTACCTTCCGCTGGGTCCCGCGAGGGAGGGATTGTCCTAGGGTGCCCCGGGAGTTGGGCACCCGAATCCAGAGGCGTAAGGGACCGGAGGAGTGATTCATCCGAAGATCTGGTGCAGCATATTGCCAGTGCCGGGTGAACCTCTGGAGACCGCTGGGAGGGGATATCTTTCCCGAACAGGGGCCAAGTTCATAGAGGAAGGTGGTTCTATGACCGGTGGCAGCGATCCAACTATTCAACTCAGGTCAGTGGCAGGGACCTGCTATCAGGCCTGTGGCAGGGGCCTCAACGGTTCATCCGGTCGGTGGCAGCAACCAAAACTCACGGTCGGTGGCAGACACCGTGCGCCAGGCCTATTCGCTAGCAAAGGAATAGGAGAGTTCATTTGTGCCTGGGCCTACTCGTATCCACACCCCTGTTTGTCTGTTACTAAAAGTTCAACTAATCGTGTTCACCCTGAAAGCAGAGAAATAAAGGAGTGTTGGACTTTTGATTGGTGTGGGACTCTATTATTGGCAGACACATCTCCATGGAACAACTGGAGGCTTCGTATGCAGTGAACAGACCCGGAGGTAATTCAAGTGACTTTGCTCAACCCTCATACACATACGAGGGGAGAGCTTGGCGTAGTGGTCCTGCACTCTCGTCTCCCAGGTACCTCTAGACAAAAGCCACTCAAATGAGAAAACCGAGAGGGAGAGTGAGGCTCCCGCTACACATATATATATATATATATATATATTAGGGCTGTGGAAATTAACTATTAATTCCTCGATTAATCGATTAATTGCTTTGATCGATCAAAAATATTTTGATTGATCAAATTTCGATCAAAATTCTTTGGGCTTGCCGTGTCCATCTGAATGGCTCCTTTGCTGTGCCTTCATATCTGCATGCCGGCGGGACCTTACTATCTGCCACACGCAAGGGCTGTTACATTTCCCTCTATCAACCTGGGATTCTACAGCCATCCACTGGGAGTTGTGATAGTTTCTCATCTGGATTCAGCAGTGGTATCGTTGTACACATTTTTATACCAGTATCATACTTAGATACATGTTTTTATGACTGCTTTTGCTACCATAGATTTTATCTCCAGTGCAATATTTATTTTGTTACCTACTTGAAGACTATAAAAGTTTTAATGCTATTCCCATCGAGCGCTGCATTTGTGTGTTTTTTGTATCCTGCTATCGATTTTTCCAGTGGTTGGTAGCTGCACTGGGAATCCACCTGCAAGGAGATCAGCTAAAAGTAGTTGGATATCTATGTGCGTTATAATTAATCGAAATTAGTCGATTAATCGATAAAAAAAAAAAAAAGATTAATCGAACACGAAAATTTTAATCAGTAACAGTCCTAATATATATATATATATATACATATATATACATATATATATATATATATATATATATATATATAAAAATACTGTATATGTGTGTATAAATACAGTGTATATATATATATATATATATATATATAGTTATCACATGTCTGAAAACATGTAATTACATGTTCTTTTAAACTTTAGTTTCACTTTTTGAACTCGGCTGCACCGTAATCTCACATTAAATAACGGGATTACAGGCAGCCCACCCACTTTTACACTGATCTCGGCCGTTTTCAGAGAAAACACTTCTCCTGTATTCTCCCTCTGAGAACTGAAGTTCTCAGTTTACTAAACTGGCTGCAGAGGAGATCATTATCCTCTGAGAACTGCCGAGAACTGAACTGAGAAAAAATGTCTCAGTTTACTAAACGGACACCTAAGTCAATACTTTGTAGAACCACCTTTCGCTGCAATTACAGCTGAAAGTCTTTTTGGGGATGTCTCTACCAGCTTTACTCATCTAGAGAGTGACATTTTTGCCCATTCTTCTTTGCAGAATAGCTCAAGCTCTGTCAGATTGGATGGAGAGCTTCTGTAAATAGCAATTTTCAAGTCTTGCCATTCTCAAATGGATATAGGTCAAGACGTTGGTTGGGCCATTCTAACACATGAATATGCTTTGTTCTAAACCATTCCATTAGACTTGTGCACAACGGAAAAATTCGTTCCGTTTCGGTTCGTTTCTTTCCGGTCCTGTTGATTCGTAATCATTCGTAATTTTGCTAGACGGGATTTTTCGTGTTCGGACTCATTCGTATTTTTGCAAGCGACATTTTTCGTTGAATTTTTTGTTGCTTTATAATTCGTACTTTCGGTAGAGTACGTTGTTTTTCGTTGATTCTGGACACAACTCCTACTTTCGTAACTTTTTTTGGGTTCGTTGATTCGTAATTTTCCGTGTCTCTCTCACAACGACGCTGCCTATTATGCCTAATGTGCTTCGAATGGATTTGTACTTTTCTAAATACATAGCGGTTATTTGTAACGATTCGAAATCTCGTATTTTACTTTCGTTTTTTACATGCGGCTATAGGCTCCGCCCCTGTACACCATTTTGAGAGGGTTCAGCACGGTGAGGGAGAAGCAGAGAGCAGAGCAGAGTGTTATTGTGCTTCGAATGGATTCGAAATCTCGTATTTTACTTTCGTTTTTTACATGCGGCTATAACCTCCGCCCCTGTACACCATTTTGAGAGGGAGTTCAGCACGGTGTGGGAGAAGCAGAGAGCAGAGCAGAGTGAGTGTTATTGTGCTTCGTATGGATTCGTACATTCGTAACTTTTTCATAACGAATTATGCCGAAGACATTCGGGCATTCGCTATTTGCGGTATAATTTATTTCGGATTCGGTCTTATTCGTAATTGCTTTGTTCGGAAATTCGAATGCTTCCGAATGTCCGAAAGTTGCTAAATTCGGACGAATTTCGATTCGTTACGAAACGAATTGCACAAGCCTACATTCCATTGTAGCTCTGGTTGAATGTTTGAGGTCATGGGGGGTTATTTACTAAAGGCAAATCCACTTTGCACTACAAGTGCAAACTACAAGTGCAAAGTGCACTTGAATTGCACTGAAATTGCACTTGGAAGTGCAGTCGTTGTAGATCCGAGGGGGACATGCAAGGAAAATAAAAAACAGCATTTTAGCTTGCACATGATTGGATAATAAAATCAGCATAGCTTCCCCTCATTTCAGATCTACCCCTCAGATTTACAGCGACTGCACTTCCAAGTGCACTTTCAGTGCAATTTCAAGTGCACTTTGCACTTGTAGTTTACACTTGTAGTGCAAAGTGGATTTGCCTTTCGTAAATAACCCCCATTGTCCTGCTGGAAGGTGAACCTCTACCCCAGTCTCAACTCTTTTGCAGACTCTAATGCCACGTACACACAATCGTTTTTTCTGATGAAAAAAGACAGATGGACTTTTTTCATCGGAAAAAACGATCGTGTGTGGGCCCCATCAGTCTTTATTCCATCGGTGTAAAAAATAGAACATGTTTTAAATTTTACAGATGGAAAAAAAAACGATAGCAAATTCCGATCGTCTGTGGGGAGCTCCATCGGAGAAAAATCCACGCATGCTCAGACTAAGTTACAAGACGGGAGCGCTCGTTCTGGTAAAACTAGCGTTCGTAAGGGAGATAGCACATTCATCATGCTGTAACGGACTGAAAAGCACGGAGACTGAAAAGCGCGAATCGGCTAACACCAAACTTTTACTAACGCGTGGTAACACTAAATCAGCAAAAGCAGCCCAAAGGGTGGCGCCGTTGGATTTGAAGTTCCCCTTTATAGTGCCGTCGTACGTGTTGTACGTCATGCCGTTTTGGACGGTCAGAATTTTGTCTGATGGTGTGTAGGCAAGACTGATGAAAGTCAGCTTCATCTGAATTCCGATGGAAAAATCCATTGGATTTTATTCCATCGGAAATCCGATCGTGTGTACAGGGCATTACAGATTTTCTTCTACGATTCCCCTGTATTGGGCTCCATCCATCTTCCCATCAACTCTAACCAGCTTCCCTGTACCTGCTGAAGAAAAGCATCCCCACAACATGATTCTGCCACCCCCATGTTTCACGGTGGGGGTGGTGTGTTCAGGGTGATGTGCAGTGTTCATTTTCCACCACACATAGCGTTTTGCTTTTAGGCCAAAAAGTTAAATTTTGGTCTCATCTGACCAGAGCACCTTCTTCCACATGTTTGCTGTGTCCCCCACGTGGGTTCTCGCAAACTGCGAACAGGACTTCTTATAGCTTTATTTCAACAATGGCTTTCTTCTTGACAATCTTCCTAAAGGCCAGAATTGTGGAGTGCAAGACTAATAGTTGTCCCGTGGACAGATTCTCCCACCTGAGCTGTGGATCTCTGCAGCTCCTCCAGAGTTACCATGGGCCTCTTGGCTGCTTCTCTGATTAATGTTCTCCTTGCCCGGCCTGTCAGATTAGGTGGACAGCCATGTCTTGGTAGGTTTGCAGTTGTGCCATACTCTTTCCATTTTCGGATGATGGATTGAACAGTGCTCCATGAAAATTTCAAAGCTTGGGATATTTATTTATAACCTAACCCTGCTTTAAACTTCACCACAACTTTATCCCTGACATGTCTGATGTTTTCCTTGCCTTTAATGATGCTGTTTGTTCACTAAGGTTCTCTAACAAACATCTGAGGGCTTTACAGAACAGCTGTATTTATACAGAGATTAAATTACACACTGATGGACTCTATTTACTAATTAGTTGACTTCTGGAGGAAATTGGTTCCACTCGATTTTAGTTAGGGGTATCAGAAAAGGGGGCTGAATACAAATGCACACCACACTTTTCATATATATATTTGTAAAAATTTGAATACCACTTATCATTTTCCTTCCACTTCACAATTATGTTTCACTTTGTGTTGATCTATCACATAAACCCCAATATTTTTTTTTTACGTTTTTGGTTGTAACATGACGAAATGTGGAACATTTCAAGGGGTATGAATACTTTTTCAAGGCACTGTATATCTGGTCACATGACTCATTCTCCATAATATACAGTGAACAGCTTCAGTGGAGTTACACCTTCACTATGACCCTCTGGGAGGGGACAGAGATACAAGTTGTTGAAATCTTTACCTCTGAAATCTCCATAGAAAGCACAGTGACCCAATGGGGTTGATTTACTATTGGGAAATCCACTCTGCACTACAAGTGCACTGCAAGTGCACTTGAAAGTGCAATTGTAAGTGCAGTCGCTGTAGATCGCTGTAGATGTGAGGGGAAGCTCTGAAATGAGGGGAAATTCTGCTGATTTTATCATCCAATCATGTACAAGCAAAAATGCTGTTTATTATTTTCCTTGCATGACCCCCTCAGATCTACAGCGACTGCACTTCCAAGTGCACTTTCAGTGCACTTTCAAGTGAACTTGCACTGCACTTGTAGTGCAAAGTGGATTTGCCTTTCGTAAATAACCCCCAATGTGTATTATTATTACAGTGCAGCCACCAAACGCTTACATGATATTACCCTTGTAAATATTTAATTATATGGTTGACCAGAGTGAAAATTGCAGGGTTTCACTTTTCCTTCTTCAGCCAACACATTTTCTTCCTCCACTGACCTCTTTTAGCACTGTTAAAAAAAAAAAAAGTACAGCTTTACAAAACTAAAATTCTCATTGGAAACATCAAACATTTGACACATCACATGTCATGAAGTGTTAGATAGTTATCCTGTGTCCTCATTTTAATCCATATTTGATATCCAATTACTGAAAGCATATGGGTACACTGCAGTGATAAAGAATTGAGTACTGAGCTCCAGATTTACAGTACTTTAAATAAGTTGAGTCAGATTAAAGCTTATTGAGGAAACTGGCACAGAGCAAGATGAGCGCACAGCTACCAAGGAGGAGTTTTGTGGTAAATTAAGTGCCTAATCAGACTGTTTTGCCTACTAAACATCTTATTGAACTGTGTAATTGAGTCCTAAAAATAGTGCTAAAATCATACAGATCAGTATGCTGTGTTACTCTACAGTGCACTTAACATTGCAAGTAGTACTCTGCAAATCTGATTTAAAGATTTATTCATGCTGACTCCTTGTAAAAAATAAAATAAAAAAAAATGTCTTAACTTCGTCCTGACTGTCATACAAATAGAGAAACCTAATTCACTAAAACTTTAGAAAAGAAAATGAGAACATACTTGTTACACAGAGCAATCAATCATAATTTCTGTTTTATTTTCGATAAATGTTAAAGCTGATTGGTCCCCCCCGATCTTCATCACAGGTGCTGCAGCATCTCCACAGGCATAAACTGACATTTACAAAAAATTATTATACAATGTGGAAGTGATAATGTGAAAAGGAATAAGAACCTATAAAAATTACTGCCTATGTATTGTGTCATAAATTGGTGTTCCAACCCCTATATGGTCAACATTTCTTGGAAATTGATAAATGTATTTATTACCCCCTACCTGACTAGGAAAAGGCTTTACCTAATGATTACTATGTTGACAACATGTACGGTTACGTATGTTTGTGCTGTCATTTTCTTTTACAAAAAAAGTTATAACAAAAAAATATATAAAAAGTTGCTATGGGCAAATATTAAAGATTGTGGTCAGTTCTCTTTAACATGAAACAAACAAGGATGTAGCCACTCAACCTCCAAATGTCTAGAATATGTTTTATTAATGTGTTCAAACACAAGGAACGCCCACCTGCTCTACTTACTAGGGATGAGCTTCGTGTTCGAGTCGAACATACGTTCGACTCGAACATCGGCTGTTCGATCGTTCGACGAAGATCGAACGATTTGGGCTGTTCGCGCCAAATTTGAGTGACGCGAACGGCCCACAATGCACTATGCCATCGCAGTGTCATCCAGGCGCTGTGATTGGCCAAGCATGCACTGTGACCCCGCATGCTTGGCCAATCACAGCGCCGGCAGCGAGGAGAGCAATGATTGGCCACAGGCAGGATGCCTGTGGCCAATTATTGCTGAGGGGGTTTAGTACACGACCCACACTATAAAAGGCCGCCAGCGCGGCGGCCTTGTGTAGTGTGTTCCGGAGCAGGGAAAGAGAAGCATAGGCAGGGACAGTGTCATTTTTTTCCTTTACTAATCCTGGATTCCTTGTGTTTAGGGACAGAGAAGGATAGCTAGGGAGAGTGTCAGTGTGTTATTCTGTGCTAAACCTTGTTTGTAGGGACAGAGAAGGACAGTGAGGGAAAGTGTCAGTGTGCTATTCTGTGCTAAACCTTGTTTGTAGGGACAGAGAAGGACAGTGAGGGAAACTGTCAGTGTGCTATTCTGTGCTAAACCTTGTTTGTAGGGACAGAGAAGGACAGTGAGGGAAAGTGTCAGTGTGCTATTCTGTGCTAAACCTTGTTTGTGGGGACAGAGAAGGACAGTGAGGGAAACTGTCAGTGTGCTATTCTGTGCTAAACCAATCTTGCTGAACCGTATTTGAAATCCTTGAGTTTAGGGACAGAGAAGGGCACTCGGGGAAACTATCAGTGTGCTATTCTGTGCTAAACCTTGTTTGTAGGGACAGAGAAGGACAGTGAGGGAAACTGTCAGTGTGCTATTCTGTGCTAAACCAATCTTGCTGAACCATATTTGAAATCCTTGAGTTTAGGGACAGAGAAGGACACTCGGGGAAACTGTCAGTGTGCTATTCTGTGATAAACCTTGTTTGTAGGGACAGAGAAGGACAGTGAGGGAAAGTGTCAGTGTGCTATTCTGTGCTAAACCAATCTTGCTGAACCATATTTGAAATCCTTGAGTTTAGGGACAGAGAAGGACACTCGGGGAAACTATCAGTGTGCTATTCTGTGCTAAACCTTGTTTGTAGGGACAGAGAAGGACAGTGAGGGAAACTGTCAGTGTGCTATTCTGTGCTAAACCAATCTTGCTGAACCATATTTGAAATCCTTGAGTTTAGGGACAGAGAAGGACACTCGGGGAAACTGTCAGTGTGCTATTCTGTGCTAAACCTTGTTTGTAGGGACAGAGAAGGACAGTGAGGGAAAGTGTCAGTGTGCTATTCTGTGCTAAACCAATCTTGCTGAACCATATTTGAAATCCTTGAGTTTAGGGACAGAGAAGGACACTCGGGGAAACTGTCAGTGTGCTATTCTGTGCTAAACCAATCTTGCTGAACCGTATTTGAAATCCTTGAGTTTAGGGACAGAGAAGGACACTCGTGGAAACTATCAGTGTGCTATTCTGTGCTAAATCTTGTTTGTAGGGACAGAGAAGGACAGTGAGGGAAACTATCAGTGTGCTATTCTGTGCTAAACCTTGTTTGTAGGGACAGAGAAGGACAGTGAGGGAAAGTGTCAGTGTGCTATTCTGTGCTAAACCAATCTTGCTGAACCATATTTGAAATCCTTGAGTTTAGGGACAGAGAAGGACACTCAGGGAAACTGTCAGTGTGCTATTCTGTGCTAAACCTTGTTTGTAGGGACAGAGAAGGACAGTGAGGGAAACTATCAGTGTGCTATTCTGTGCTAAACCTTGTTTGTAGGGACAGAGAAGGACAGTGAGGGAAAGTGTCAGTGTGCTATTCTGTGCTAAACCAATCTTGCTGAACCATATTTGAAATCCTTGAGTTTAGGGACAGAGAAGGACACTCGGGGAAACTGTCAGTGTGCTATTCTGTGCTAAACCTTGTTTGTAGGGACAGAGAAGGACAGTGAGGGAAAGTGTCAGTGTGCTATTCTGTGCTAAACCAATCTTGCTGAACCATATTTGAAATCCTTGAGTTTAGGGACAGAGAAGGACACTCGGGGAAAATGTCAGTGTGCTATTCTGTGCTAAACCAATCTTGCTGAACCGTATTTGAAATCCTTGAGTTTAGGGACAGAGAAGGACACTCGTGGAAACTATCAGTGTGCTATTCTGTGCTAAATTTTGTTTGTAGGGACAGAGAAGGACAGTGAGGGAAACTATCAGTGTGCTATTCTGTCCTAAACCTTGTTTGTAGGGACAGAGAAGGACAGTGAGGGAAAGTGTCAGTGCGCTATTCTGTGCTAAACCAATCTTGCTGAACCATATTTGAAATCCTTGAGTTTAGGGACAGAGAAGGACACTCGGGGAAACTGTCAGTGTGCTATTCTGTGCTAAACCAATCTTGCTGAACCGTATTTGAAATCCTTGAGTTTAGGGACAGAGAAGGACACTCGTGGAAACTATCAGTGTGCTATTCTGTGCTAAATCTTGTTTGTAGGGACAGAGAAGGACAGTGAGGGAAAGTGTCAGTGTGCTATTCTGTGCTAAACCAATCTTTCTGAACCATATTTGAAATCCTTGAGTTTAGGGACAGAGAAGGACACTTGGGGAAACTGTCAGTGTGCTATTCTGTGCTAAACCAATCTTGCTGAACCGTATTTGAAATCCTTGAGTTTAGGGTCAGAGAAGGACACTCGGGGAAACTATCAGTGTGCTATTCTGTGCTAAACCTTGTTTGTAGGGACAGAGAAGGACAGTGAGGGAAACTGTCAGTGTGCTATTCTGTGCTAAACCAATCTTGCTGAAGCATATTGCAAATCCTTGTGCTTAGGGACAGAGAAGGATAGGCAGGGGACAGTGTCAGTGTCATTGTTGCTAAGCCTCCTGCACAGTATACACCTGAAGGTAGCCCTTATTGCTGTTTTTCCCATTTCCCTGCAGGCCATCCATTAAAATGTCTGGAAGGCAAACAAGGAGAGGCAGACAGTCAGGAGGCAAAAAAAGAGGGCAAGCAGGCTCTGTGTCTGGGGGCAACAGTGCTGGTCGTGGACGCGGTGCATTGTCATCAGCACATGGCCATGGGACACGCTTGTCCTTCTTTTCGGCAGCTGGACATGTTGAGCCACATCATGCCGAAGACTTGGTAGAGTGGATGACCAAGCCCACCTCATCCTCCTCATCCTCTCTCACCCAGGCTCAGGGTACTGGCAAAGCAGCTGCCAAAACGTCCTCTTCTCTGGTATCAATGTCATCATTAGTCACTCCTTCCCTAGACCCACCATGTCCTCCTCCTGAGGAGTCCCCCGAACTGTTTGAGCACAGTGTTGGGTACATGCTCCAGGAGGATGCCCAGCGTTTCGAAGGATCTGATGATGATACCCAGCTAGAGGAAGGCAGTAGCGTGAGAGCAGAGAGAGGGGATGCTCAAGAAGGACACCAATCTGGCAGTCATGCTCCAGCAGCTGAAGCATACTGCCAGATTGGCTCCAGTGATGGGGAGGGAGGGGATGATGAGGTCACTGACTCCACGTGGGTGCCTAATAGGAGAGAGGAGGAGGAGGAGGATGAGGAGGAGGCACATCTCCAACGAGGCAGGATGCCCTTGGATGGCCAGCGTATGGGCAGCACACCGACGGAATCACACCGCAGAGCTCCGCCTGTGCAGGGCGCTGCCTCTGCCCGTCATTCAAAAAGTTCTTTTGTGTGGGCATTTTTTGAGGCGAGTGCATCAGATCGCACAGCTGCTGTTTGCAACATATGTCTCAAGCGTATATCGCGTGGCCAAAACATCAGCCGCTTGGGCACCACATGCTTGATCAGACATATGTTGACCTGCCATGCAGCTCGTTGGCAAGCCTACCTTAAAGACCCACACCAAAGAACAAAGCGGACCTCTCCTTGCACCGCATCAGCTGGGATCTCCAACCCCACTATACCTTCAGTCCTCTCTGAAACCTGCACTGAGAGGAATGAAGGTGTAGAATTAGGTGTGTCACAGCCAAGTACTTGCGGCCACTCTGCTAGCAGTACACCGACGTCCGATTCTAGCAGGCAAATTTCCCTGCCCCAGCTGCTGGACCGTCGAAAGAAGTTCACTCCCAGCCATCCACATGCCCAGCGGTTGAATGCTAGCTTGGCTAAATTGCTAGCGCTTCAACTGCTACCTTTTCAGTTGGTAGACTCGGCCCCCTTCCGTGAGTTTGTGCAATGTGCGGTTCCTCAGTGGCAGGTTCCCAAACGCCACTTTTTCTTGCGGAAGGCGATTCCGGCTCTCTACAGGCATGTGGAAGGCAATGTCTTGGCCTCGCTGGACAGGGCAGTCAGCGGTAAGGTGCATATTACCGCTGACTCATGGTCCAGCAGGCATGGACAGGGACGTTACCTTTCTTTCACGGCCCATTGGGTCACTCTTTTGGCAGCTGGGAAGGATGCAGAACAAGGTGCAGTAGTGTTGGAGGTTGTTCCACCGCCACGCCTCCAAAATGCTACTACTGGTTGTGACACACCTCTCTCCTCCACCCCCTCCTCTTCTTCTTCCTCCATGGCCTCTTCCTGTGCTTTGTCCTCGGAACCAGCGATGCTCCGTAGGCGTTCAAGGGGCTACGCAAGTACGCAGGCAAAAAGATGCCATGCCGTGCTTGCGCTGGTGTGTTTGGGGGACAGGAGCCACACTGGGGCAGAGGTCCTGTCTGCTCTGCAGGGGCAGGCCGAGAGGTGGTTGACGCCACGCCAGCTTAAGCCAGGAATGGTGGTTTGCGTCAAGGGCACCAACCTCCTTTCCGCCCTCCGACAGGGACAACTGACCCATGTGCCCTGTGTGGCTCATGTCCTTAACCTGGTGGTGCAGCGGTTCTTGGGCAGGTACCTGGGCTTACAGGATGTCCTGAGGCAGGCCAGGAAAGTCTGTGTGCATTTCCGCAGATCTTATAATGCCAGTGCTCGCCTGGCTGAGCTGCAAAAGGAGTTGAACCTGCCCAAGAACCGCCTTATATGTGACATGCCCACCAGGTGGAACTCAACTTTGGCCATGCTGCAGCGGCTGCACACGCAGCAGAGGGCCATCAATGAGTACCTGTGCGACTACGGCACCAGGACAGGGTCAGGGGAGCTCGGGTTTTTTTCACCACGCCAGTGGGGCATGATCAGGGATGCATGCACTGTCCTGGCACCATTTGAGGAGGCCACGAAGATGGTGAGCAGTGACAGTGCATGCATCAGTGACACTGTACCTCTTGTCCACCTGTTGGAACATACGCTGCGTGGAATAATGGACAGGGCACTTGAGGCAGAACAGAGGCAGGAAGAGGAGGACTTCCTTGCCTCTCAAGGCCCCCTTTACCCCGACAGTGTTCCTTCTGTCCCACCCACCGCACAGGAAGAGGAGGAGGAGGAGGAGGAGGATTGTGTCAGCATGGAGGTGGAGGCTGGCACTCAGCATCATCAGCAGCAGTCTTTTAGGGATGATTTACAGTCCCAAGAAACCAGTGGACTTGTACGTGGATGGGAGGAGGTGGCTGCGGATCATGTCGTCCTTAGTGACCCAGAGGACTCCGGACCGAATGCCTCAGCTAACCTACGCTGCATGGCCTCCCTGATCCTGCAAAGTCTGCGGAAGGATCCTTGTATTCTTCGGATCAAGGAGAGGGACCATTACTGGCTGGCCACTCTCCTTGATCCACGGTACAAGGGTAAGGTTGCGGACCTTATGTTACCGTCGTAGAGGGAGCAGAGGATGAGACAACTCCGGGAGGCCTTGCAGAAAGGTCTGTACAACGCGTTCCCAGAGACTGGGAGGTTACAAACTCCTGGTCCTGGACAACGAGTTGCTGAGGCTTCGGGCAGTCAAAGAAGGAGCGGTGGGGAAGGTGGCCGTCTGACCGATGCGTTCAGACAATTCTTTAGTCCGCAGCCCCAAAGTATGATCGGTTCCAGCAACCATCGCCAGCGTCTGATATACATGGTGCAGGAATACCTAGGGGCAAGGTCAGACTTGGATACCTTCCCCACCGAAAATCCTCTGGCTTACTGGGTCTTGAGGATGGATCACTGGCCAGAGCTTGCACAGTATGCAATTGAGCTACTGGCCTGTCCTGCATCCAGCGTTCTTTCAGAACGCACATTCAGTGCTGCTGGAGGATTTGTCACGGATCACAGGGTGCGCCTGTCCACCGACTCGGTTGATCGACTGACTTTCATCAAGATGAACTAGTCTTGGATCACCACCAGCTACCACACACCTGATGCTGATATAACAGACTAATTGATTTTAAAATGTCACATCCCTTCAAGACTGATGCTGATGCTGAGTGCCTGTGCTGTTATGTTGACTGGCTATCCTCCTCCTCCTCCTCAATGATCCGATTAATGATGATAGCTTGGAAGATCATTTTGGTTTATGGGTGCCGCCACCAGTGGCTAAGGCCCAATTTTTCAGCCCCTGTTTAACAGGGGCGTGTAATTAAAATTTTTCATGCAATTCTTTGCAACAGGGCTCATTGCTGTGCTCCAAGTACAGTATCTGTGAGGGGTTGCAGTGTTGTGCCACCAGTGGCTAAGGCCCAATTTTTCAGCCCCTGTTTAACAGGGGCATGTAATTACAATTTTTGATGCAATACTTTGCAACAGGGCTCATTGCTGTGCTCCAAGTACAGTATCTGTGAGGGGTTGCAGTGTTGTGCCACCAGTGCCTAAGGCCCAATTTTTCAGCCCCTGTTCAACAGTGGCATGCAATTATAATTATTGATCTAGTAATTCACAGCAGGGCCCATTGCTGCGCCCACCAAGAGTAACTGTCAGGCCTTACAGTGTTGTGTCAACACCACCACCACCACCACCACCACCAAAGGCCCAAATTTTCAGCCCCTGTTCAACAGGGGCATGCAATTATAATTATTGATCTAATAATTCACAGCAGGGCCCATTGCTGCGCCCACCAAGAGTAACTGTCAGGCCTTACAGTGTTGTGTCAACACCACCACCACCACCACCAAAGGCCCAATTTTTCAGCCCCTGTTCAACAGGGGCATGCAATTATAATTATTGATCTAATAATTCACAGCAGGGCCCATTGCTGCGCCCACCAAGAGTAACTGTCAGGCCTTACAGTGTTGTGTCAACACCACCACCACCACCACCACCAAAGGCCCAATTTTTCAGCCCCTGTTCAACAGGGGCATGCAATTATAATTATTGATCTAATAATTCACAGCAGGGCCCATTGCTGCGCCCACCAAGAGTAACTGTCAGGCCTTACAGTGTTGTGGCACCAGCACCACCATCAAAGGCCCAATTTTTACTACCACTGTTAAACAATTATATGTTATTACAATTCCTGATATAATAGTTGACAGCAGGGCGTTCCAGCACCCACCAAGAGTAACTGTGAGTGCTTACAGTGTTGTGCCAACACCAACACCTAAGGGGCCAATTTCTGCAGAGTATATACGGCAGGTCCCTACTTTCAAACATCCAACTTACAAACGACTCCTACTTGCAAACGGAAGAAGACAACAGGAAGTGAGAGGAAATCTACCCCTAGGAAGGAAAATTCTCTCCTGTAAGAATTAATATGGGAGAAAGGTGTCTCCTCTCTACTGATGCTTTATCACCAATCCTTGTTTCAATAAAAACACCACATTTCAAAAACAGTTGTCATTGGGACGCAAAGTGAGGTGAAATGTCCTGAACAGGGGCACAGACAGCAAAACAAATGTTACAGGGGTGATAACCTTTCCCTATGTTTTCCAAAAAGCTTAAAAATAGATTTTTTGGCTGGAGCTACACTTAAACAATGTACGTGTTCAAAATTACAAACAGATTCTACTTAAGAACAAACCTACAGTCTCTGTCTTGTTTACACCGGTCTTGTTTACACCGCCTGTATACTGCTGTTCAGAGTATATAGGGCCTTTTTTATTTTGTGTTGCGGGGTTCCCCTTAATATCCAAACAAGACCCAAAGGGGCTGGTAATGGGCTGGGGTAGGGGGGGGGGTGATGGGGTAGCTATGCCATTTTTCTTAAAGATTTTCATCCATATTACCGGGACCAGACATTACATTAAAGCCGCAAGCAGTTTTAAATGGCTTTTTTTTCTTTTAGAAATGTCATTTTGTGCAGGGACAGTTCTAAACACGGGAAACACGTGGCACTTCGCAGGCATACTTTAGACACCCCCCAGGTACGATATTTAAAGGAATATTTGACTTTTTTTTTCACTTTATGCATCATTAAAATGACTGCTCCCGAAAAACGTCAGTTTTTAAAACTTCTTTTTGCATTGATACATGTCCCCTGGTGCAGAACCCGGGTTCCCAAACTCTGTTTAGGACAATAACATGGATAATAGTCGTTATAATTAGCACTTTAGAATTCGAACGTTCGCATCCATTGTATTTAATAGGGTTCTAATGTTCGTGAGAACTTTCGGTCCGTTCGCGGGTTCTGGTGCGAACCGAACCCGGAGGTGTTCGGCTCATCACTACTACTTACGCATTTTACTCCATTATTGCTCCTAATGGAGTGAAATACTTACATTGAGCAGGTAGACTTTTCCTGATCATGGAGAAGAAAAAGAAAACTGCATAGAGATCGATAAGCTGCCAACACTCCACTAGACAATATAGTGCAAAGAAACATGTAAACAAATTAGTGTAGCGCTCAAAATGGTGAATATAAAAGTAAATAAATAATTTTAAAAGGTGAATGTCAATTCAACAGTGAACATGTGTGAATGAACAACCCATATATATAAGTGCAAAAAATTATATAAAAAAACATTCAAAAGTCCAAATTCATGTGGAGACACCAAGAGGAGGTTAATCCGAAGAATAAACGACCATAGAAAGTCTCTCTTGATGTGTACAAGGAAATTGATAACATATCGATCCCAAAAAGTGCAGTAGAAAGTGATAAAGTTGGCACGCTTACCAGAGAGACGATGGACACACATACTATATAGCAGGTGTGTCAAACAGGCATTGGTGTGGATGAACCTCAACCCACACTCGGCGCATTTCGTCCTATTGGACATCATCTGGGGTGCCACCCCAAATGATATCCAATAGGTTGAAATGCGTGGGGTTAAGGTCGTGGAATCATTGCATACTTACCTACTGTCAGAAACCATGAATCAGACCGAGACAGAAGTACAGTTAAATCACACGTGTTTAATAATAATAAAAAGATAAACAGAGTAAGCGTAGTCAAAACATAGCCAGAGTTCAGGAACCGGATTGGATAGTCAGCCAAGCCAAATGTCAGAGAGCCAGAGATATATGTAGTAGAACAGCAAGCAGGATCAGGAGCCAGAAGGGATGTCAGCCGAGCAAAGTCTTCAACAGGAACGCAGGAGAAAGTCTCTGTAAGGTTGACCAAGGCAAAGGCAGAGATCATCTGAACTGGAAGGCTTAAGTAGGCAGGACTGACGAGCAGGATCATCAACAGGTGAGTCACTGTGGAGAGATAGGAGCTGGCAATTAGCCGAAAGCTGAGCGGCCAGCTCAGAGAAGGAAGGGCTGAGCCCAGCCCTGACAGTACCCCCTCCTAAACAACCCCTCCACCTCGGAGGACCACGAGGCTTGAGCGGAAAACGTCTATGGAAATCACGGAGGAGGACAGGGGCATGTATGTCAGAGGATGAGACCCAAGAGCGTTCCTCCGGACCGTACCCTTTCCAATGCACTAGGTACTGTATGCACCCACGGAACCTACGGGAGTCAACAATGGACTGTACTTAGTACTCCTCATGGTTCTCAACCTGTAGAGGGTGAGGACGTGGCACTGAGGTGGTAAATCGGTTGCAGACTAACGGTTTCAATAAGGAGACATGAAACACATTTGAGATATGCATACTAGAAGGAAGGTCCAACGCGTAAGCCACTGGGTTAATCTTGCGAAGGATACGGAGAGGCCCAATAAACTGAGGTGCGAACTTCAGAGAAGGAACACAAAGTCGGAGGTTGCGAGATGACAGCCAGACCCTGTCCCCAACCTGGTAGGAAGGCGCAGGCAGGCGTCTGCGTTCAGCATGGAGTCTGTACCTATCGTTAGCATGTCGCAAAGCCTCCTGGACTTGTGCCCAAGTGGAATCAAGACCACGGAGATGCTCCTCTAATGCAGGAAGGCAAGGTTGGAAACCATAGTTCGCCATAAACAGGGACAATCGGGAAGCAAAATTCAAAGCACTATTGTGAGCAAACTCTGCCCACGGTAAGAGGTCTGACCAGTTGTTATGATGGTCAGAAATATAGCAATGTAGGAATTGCTCCAAGGACTGATTGGCTCGTTCTGCGGCCCCATTAGACTGTGGGTGATACGCAGAGGAGAAAACAAGCTGAATTCCCAACTGTGCTCAAAAAGCTTGCCAGAACCGGGACACAAACTGACTACCCCTGTCTGAGACAATCACCTTGGGGTAGCCCATGTAAGCAAAAGATCTCCCGAGCAAAAATGGAAGCCAGTTCCTAAGAAGTGGGCAGCTTCTTAAGTGGAATACAATGAGACATTTTCATGAACCGGTCTACCACCATAAAGGTTTCGGTGTTGCCCTGGGAGTTGGGTAACTCCACAATGAAATCCATAGAAAGGTGGGTCCAGGGCCTCTCTCCATTGGGTATGGGTTGTAGGAGGCCCACGGGAAGGTGTCGTGGAGTCTTACTCTGAGCACACACAGAACAGGCAGCTACGAAGGCGGTTACATCAGCACGTAGACTAGGCCACCAGAATTGGTGGGAAATGGCCCAAAAGAGTTGATTCTTCCCAGGGTGGCCAGCAGCCTTGGGAGAATGGTAAGTCTGGAGCACGGCAGTACGGAGACTCTCTGGGACAAAGCAGCGGTCACACGGTTTCTCAGGAGGAGCATCGACCTGAGCAGCAAGAATTTTGTCACCCAAAGGAGAAGTGAGACTGGTGCGAACCATAGCCAGAATACGATCAGGAGGAATCACAGGAACCGGAACCGACTCCATCTTGGAAGTGGAGGAAAATTGTCGTGACAAAGCGCCAGCCCTTACATTTTTAGTACCGGGTAATAATGAGACAATATAATTAAAACTTGACAAGAAAAGAGCCCATCGCGCCCTTCTGGGAGAGAGGCGTTTAGCCTCAGACAAGAATGTGAGATTCTTATGGTCAGTAAGAATGAGAACCGGCACAGTGGCACCCTCGAGGAGATGTCTCCATTCTTTCAGGGCTAAAATGATCGCCAACAGCTCTCTGTCACCAATCTCGTAGTTGCACTCCACAGGTGACAATTTCTTGGAAAAGTAGCCACACGGATGCATAGCGCTCTCAGAGCTAGGACGTTGAGACTGAAGGGTGCTAACTCCAGTCTCAAAAGCATCAACTTCAAGGATAAAAGGCAACGTAGGATCAGGATGTGCCAACACAGGAGCAGAAACAAAGGCAGCCTTGAGACTCTCAAAGGCCTTAATGGGCTCCGGAGACCAACTCTGTGGGTTACCGTCTTTTCTGGTCATATCAGTCAGGGGCTTGACCAGAGACGAGAAGTTACGAATAAACTTCCGGTAATTGTTGGCAAAGCCAAGAAAACGCTGCAGAGGACGTAAACCCACGGGTCGGGGCCACTGTAGGACTGTTGAAAGTTTCTCTGAGTCCATCGAAAAGCCAGCAGTGGAAATTACATAACCCAGGAATTTAATCTGTTCACGATTGAATTCGCACTTCTCCAATTTACAATAGAGATTGTTCTCTCTTAGTTTCTGAAGCAAACGACAGACATCTGTATGGTGGCTCTCCAGAGACTTGGAAAATATGAGGATATCGTCAACATAAACCACCACACATAACTGCAACAAATCTCGGAGGACATCGTTAATAAACTCCTGGAAAACTACCGGAGCGTTACAAAGGCCAAAAGGCATTACGAGATACTCATAATGACCTGTTCTGGTATTAAACGCAGTTTTCCACTCGTCGCCCTCCTTAATCCTGGCGAGATTGTATGCCCCTCTCAAATCAAGCTTTGTGAAAACCGTTGCTCCCTTGAGGATGTCAAATAACTCTGTAATCAACGGAATCGGATAGGCATTCTTAATTGTGAAACGATTGAGACCCCTATAATCAATACAAGGTCTCAGTTCACCACTCTTATTCTTCATGAAGAAGAAACCAGCACCAGCAGGAGACAAGGATTTGGGGATGAAACCTCAAGAAAGTGCATCTGCAACATACTCCTCCATGGCCTTATCCTCCAAGATCGACAAAGGGTAAACCCGGCCACGAGGGGGTATGGCACCAGGTTGAAGGTCAATTGCGCAATCATACAACCGGTGTGGAGGCAAAGTACGGGCTTGACCTTTGTCAAAGACATCGCTAAAATCGCGGTACACCTCCGGCAGGGAGGAGAGTGAAGAGGTGCACAGGACCTTGGCTACCTTCTGGAAGCATCTCTTACTGTATTGTGGCGACCATGACAGAACCTCAGCACGGAGTCAATCAAAATAAGGGTTGTGCCTCTGTAACCAAGGATAACCAATAACCAGCAGAAACTTAGGTGAGGAAATAACTTGGAATTGGATTATCTCATGATGAAGAGCCCCTACGGCCATGGACAATGGAGCAGTCTCATGAGTCTCATTGGCAGGCTGTAGAGGTCTCCCGTCAAGAGCCTCAATGGCAAGTGGAGTGTCACGCAACTGCAGCGGAATCGAGTGCTTCGATACAAAGGCAGCATCAATGAACAGGCCTGCAGCCCCAGAGTCGATTAGAGCCTGTATCTTGACGGACGACTCAGCCCAAGAAAGGGTAACCAAAACCAGGGGCTTATCCTTCTGGATAACTGGAGAATAAACAACGCCACCTAAGGTCTGTCTGTGACAGGACCTTTAAGGTTCGGGCGTTACCTGGACGGGTAGGACAAGACTTTAAAAAGTGACCAGCCTGGCCACAATAAAGGCACAATCTGTGCCAACACCTTAAGTCGAATGAGTATATCATGTTTTTTCTTTTTTTTCTCTTGACCGAGCAATCTGTATTTAAGCCATCTACAAGTTTAAGTAATACTAACTTAATATCTTAATGGGACCATTCCCTAAGTGAGAGTAATCCTCTCACCTGTTACAGCAACACTGGGCTGTTCTCCTCTTGGGTCACAAAGTGTTCCCAGTTGGGGTGATTCAGGAGGAGATAGGTCCATGAAAGCAAGTAATCACACTACTATCTAAATGTGTTTTCTTTAAAACAATCTTGTTAATGCTACTATAACTGTATTTTTCTCATGTACCACACCTATTGTACTAGAGTCGTTGCACGACCTATGAACAATGCAATATTTGTTAATCTGATATTTACAAATCTTTAATAAAAATAATTGAAATGAAAAAAAAAGGCACAATCTCTTCGTCCTCCTAAGGGCTCTCTCATCCGCAGAGAGATGCGTGAAGCCCAAGTGCATGGGTTCACCTTCACTGACCGACTTGGTACTAGGAGGCATGGGAGGTGAGGGAGGCAAGGGTGGGACTGCAAAGCTCGGAGACAAATGTACAGGAGGCTTCTGCAAGCGCTCCTTAAAAGA
This sequence comes from Rana muscosa, assembly GCA_029206835.1. Classification (NCBI taxonomy): domain Eukaryota; kingdom Metazoa; phylum Chordata; class Amphibia; order Anura; family Ranidae; genus Rana; species Rana muscosa. The sequence continues at coordinate 222,761,480 of CM055118.1, forward strand.
GAGTCTTTCTCTGAGTCTGGAGTCAATGAGGATGGCAAATGTGATCAACTTCTCCAGCTCAGTGGGTATATCTTGGGCTGCTATCTCATCCTTGATGTTATCCGAGAGACCATGAGAAAAAGCAGCCACGAGGGCCTCATTGTTCCAAGCAACCTCTGCTGCCAGAGTACAGAATTCAATGTCGTAATCGGCAACAGTTCTCGTACTCTGTTTGATGGACATGAGGCTCTTGTCAGCAGAAGCGGAGCATGCAGAAACGTCAAATACCCTTTTGAAGGAAGCCACAAATTCTGGGTAACTCAGGACCAGGGTTTTTGTGTCTCCCATAGAGGGTTTGCCCAGGCCAAGGCTCTCTAAGAAAGCAAAGATATCACGAAACCTACTTTGCTTCTGTCCGTGGGAAACACCTGGGGCAGCATCTCAAAGTATATCTCAATCTGGTTGAGAAACCCTCTGCATTGAACTGGATCGCCCCAATATCTCTTTGGAGGCGGAGCGGAACCAGACATACCTCTTATAGAGGTAATACTCAAGGCGGATGCCTGCACAGAGACCGGAGCAGCAGCAGGGGTGGCCTGCAACCCAGGTTGTACCGGAGAAGACACAGTGGGAGATTCCAGGTGAGCCGTGGTCATCCAATCTGGAAAAAATATTACCAACAAGTGGATTGACTGCATCTTCTGAATTCATGGCCTTTGCCTACTGTCAGAAACCATTAGGCCCCTTTCACACTGAGGCGTTTTTACCGTGTTTTTGCGGTAAAAACAGCGCTGTAAAAATGCATGAAATAATCCTTCCCCATCATTCTCAATGTGAAAGCCCTGAGGGCTTTCACACTGAGGCGTTTTGCTGGCTGAGCGTTGGAAAAAATCCTGCAAACAGCTTTTTTGGAGCATCTTTGGGGCGCATAAAATATCGCTGTAAAAACGCCTATCCCCATTGAAATGAATGAGTATCGCTGTAAAAACGCGATAAAAACGGGGTAAAAAACACCCAGAAGCTGTGGGAAGGTCACATGACCGCAGTAGAGTGGAGGATTGTGGGATACCAAATAATCCTTTTTACCGCAAAAACGCGGTAAAACGCATATGCGTTAGTGCTATTTTTACCGCGAACGCAGTAAAAACGCGGTAAAATCGCGGTAAAAAAAATCATAATTTTTTTGCGTTTTTTTCAACGCCTCAGTGTGAAAGGGGCCTTAATCAGACCGAGACAGAAGTACAGTAAAATCACACTTGTTTAACTACTTCCTTACTGGGCACATATACCCCCTTCCTGCCCAGGCGAAATTTCAGCTTTCAGCACTGTCACGCTTTGAATGACAATTGCGCGGTCGTGCGACGTGGCTCCAAAACAAAATTGACGTCCTTTTTTTCGCACAAATAGAGCTTTCTTTTGCTGGTATTTGATCACCTCGGCAGTTTTTATTTTTTGCGCTATAAACAAAGATAGAGCGACAATTTTGAAAAAAAGCAATATTTTTTAGATTTTTGCTATAATAAATATACCAATTTTTTGAGAATTTTTTTTTTCCTCAGTTTAGGCCGATACGTATTCTTCTACATATTTTTGGTGAAAAAAATTGCAAGCGGCGTTTATTGATTGGTTTGCGCAAAAGTTATAGCGTTTACAAAATAGGGGGTAGTTTTATGGCATTTTTATAAAAAAAAAAAATTTCTAGTAATGGCGGCGATCAGTGATTTTTTACGTGACTGCGACATTATGGCGGACACATCGGACACTTTTGACACTATTTTGGGACCATTCACATTTATACAGAGATTAGTGCTATAAAAATGCACTGATTACTGTATAAATGTGACTGGCAGGGAAGGGGTTAACACTAGGGGGCGAGGAAGGGGTTAATATGTTCCCTAATGTGTGATTGCTACTGTGGGGGGAGGGGACTGACTGGGGGAGGTGACCGATCTGTGTCCCTATGTACTAGGGACACAGCATCGGTCCCCTCTCCCTGACAGGACATGGATCTGTGTGTTTACACACACAGATCCATGTCCTTGTCTGTGTAACCGCCGATCGCGGGTGCCTGGTGGACATCGCGGCCGCCAGGCACGCGCATCGGCATTGCAGTGACGCGCCGGGTACGTGCGCACGCCGCCGGCGGCGCTCGCGCGCCCCCCAGTGGCCAAATTAGCGGATTTGTAACAACCACCTCGCGGCCGTATATACTCGTACGGCGGGCGCGAGGTGGTTAATAATAATAAAAAGATAAACAGAGTAAGCGTAGTCAAAACATAGCCAGAGTTCAGGAACCGGATTGGATAGTCAGCCAAGCCAAATGTCAGGGATCCAGAGATACAGTGGGGCAAAAAAGTATTTAGTCAGCCACCAATTGTGCAAGTTCTCCCACTTAAAAAGATGAGAGAGGCCTGCAATTGTCATCATAGGTATACCTCAACTATGCGAGACAACATGTGGAAACAAATCCAGACAATCACATTGTCTGATTTGGAAATAATTTATTTGCAAATTATGGTGGCAAAAAAGTATTTGGTCAATATCAAAAAAGCAAGATTTCTGGCTCTCACAGACCTGTATCTTCTTCTTTAAGAGGTTCATCTGTCCTCCACTCATTACCTGTATTAATGGCACCTTTTTAAACTTGTTATCAGTATAAAAGACACCTGTCCACAACCTCAAACAGTCCCACTCCAAACTCCACTATGTTGAAGACCAAAGAGCTGTCGAAGGACACCAGAAACAAAATTGTAGACCTGCACCAGGCTGGGAAGACTGAATCTGCAATAGGCAAGCAGCTTTCAGAATTCAACTGTGGGAACAATAATTAGAAAATGGAAGACATACAAGACCACTGATAATTTCCCACGATCTGGGGCTCCATGCAAGATCTCACCCCGTGGGGTCAAAATGATCACAAGAACGGTGAGCAAAAATCCCAGAACCACACGGGGGGACCTAGTCAATGCCCTGCAGAGAGCTGGGACCAACTTAACAAAGGCTACCATCAGTAACACACTACGCCACCAGGGACTCAGATCCTGCAGTGCCAGACGTGTCCCCCTGCTTAGGCCAGTACATGTCCAGGCCCATCTGAGGTTTGCTAGAGAGCATTTGGATGATCCAGAAGAGGATTGGGAGAATGTCATATGGTTAGATGAAACCAAAGTAGAACTGTTTGATAGAAACACAACTGGTCATGTTTGGAGGAGAGAGAATGCTGTGTTGCAACCAAAGAACACCGTACCTACTGTGAAGCATGGGGGTGGCGACATCATGCTTTGGGGCTGTTTCTCTGCAAAGGGAACAGGACGACTGATCCGTGCACATGAAAGAATGAATGGGGCCATGTATCGTGAGATTTTGAGTGCAAACCTCCTCCCATCAGCAAGGGCATTGAAGATGAAACGTGGCTGGGTCTTTCAGCATGACAATGATCCCAAACACACCTCCCGGGCAACGAAGGAGTGGCTTCGTAAGAATCATTTCAAGGTCCTGGAGTGGCCTAGCAAGTCTTCAGATCTCAACCCCATAGAAAACCTTTGGAGGGAGTTGAAAGTCGGTGTTGCCCAGCGACAGCCCCAAAACATCACTGCTCTAGAGGGGATCTGCATGGAGGAATGGGCCAACATACCAGCAACAGTGTGTGACAACCTTGTGAAGACTTACAGAAAACGTTTGACCTCTGTCATTGCCAACAAAGGATATATAACAAAGTATTGAGATGAACTTTTGATATTGACCAAATACTTATTTTCCACCATAATTTGCAAATAAATTCTTTCCAAATCAGACAATGTGATTGTCTGGATTTGTTTCCACATTTTGTCTCTCATAGTTGAGGTATACCTATGATGACAATTACAGGCCTCTCTCATCTTTTTAAGTGGGAGAACTTGCACAATTGGTGGCTGACTAAATACTTTTTTGACCCACTGTATACGTAGTAGAACAGCAAGCAGAATCAGGAGTCAGAAGGGATGTCAGCCGAGCAAAGTCTTCAACAGGAACGCAGGAGAAAGTCTCTGTGATGTTGACCAAGGCAAAGGCAGAGATCATCTGAACTGGAAGGCTTAAGTAGGCAGGACTGACGAGCAGGATCATCAACTGGTGAGTCACTGTGGAGAGATAGGAGCTGGCAATTAGCTGACAGCTGTCGGCCAGCTCAGAGAAGGAAGGGCTGAGCCCTGACACCTACATGTTACAAGCTTGTTTATCTGGAATTTTTGTAATTGTAAACCTCTTTTTTTACAATAAATATAGCAAACGGTATTACACTATGTGCAGTTCTCTTTTTTTTTTCATGCACATCATGGATCATTGCACCATTTGATGCGGTTCAGTGCAAGTTTTGGAGTCTGTGTCTTGCTACTGGGAACCTTTGGGGTATATCGGATGGGACCAATCCTGCTTACAGTGTCTTCTTGTGGTGGATTTCCTTGAAGTTCATGCTCACCAATGCCTGTTTGACACACCTGCTATATAGTACGTTTGTTTATCGTCTCTGGTAAGCGTGCCAACCTTATCACTTTCTACTTCACTTTTTGGGATCAATATTTTATAAATTTTCTTGTACACATCAAGAGAAACTTTCTATGGTCGTTTATTCTTCAGATTAACCGCCTCTTGGTGTCTCCACATGAATTTGGACTTTTGAATGTTTTTTTTATATACATTTTTTCATATATATATATATATATATATATATATATATATATATATATATATGGGTGGTTCATTCACTCATGTTCACTGTTGAATTGACATTCACCTTTTACGTTTATTCATTTACTTATATATTCACTATTTTCCTGATCATTGACTGTCACTGGAGCAGTGCAGGGGGGCTTTTAGTGGAGTGGTTTGGGATGTTTTGCAATATGTACTTCTTTATAACAGTTTTAATAAATCAACCTTATAATCTTAAAGCAAACTGCAAGGAATTATTTACCAAGGGGATAAAAAATTTTTTTTACACAAGAGTAGGGATGAGCTTCGTGTTCGCATCGAACACACGTTCGACTCGAACATCGGCCGTTCGATCGTTCGACGAAGAATGAACGTTATGGTCCGTTTGCAACAAATTTGTGTTGCGCGACACGGCCCATAATTCACTGCGGCATCGCAGTGCATTGCTGGCTGATGATTGGCCAAGCATGCACTATGACCCGCATGCTTGGCCAATCACAGCGCGGAAAAAATGGAGAGCCGTAATTGGCCAAAGCCAGGGTGGCTTTGGCCAATTACGGCTCAGGGGGTTTAGTACACACCCCACACTATATAAGGCCGCCTGGAAGTCGGCCTTGTGTAGTGTGTTGGCGTTTGTGAAAGAGGCAGTGTCAGAGAGATAGACAGTGTCATTTATATTGAGTTAGATAGAGCAGGCAGGCGAGTCAGTTAGCTGCTGTTACAGTGTGCAGAGGATATATATGCATCCTAGGTGTTGTATATATATTTATACACTGTATTGAGTTTAGCTAGATCCGTTCCTGTTAGTCTCTATACTGTGACAGGCAGGCAGGTGATTGTGCTAGCTGCAGACAGTCAGTGTTTCACTTAGTGTACTACTATGTGCTTTGCATAGCTATCACCTAAAGCTCACCTGGATACAGTTATTCTCTATACTGTGACAGGCAGGCCGGTGATTGTGTTAGCTGCAGACAGTCAGTGTTTCACTTAGTGTACTACTGTGTGCTTTGCATAGCTATCACCTAAAGCTCACCTGGATACAGTTATTCTCTATACTGTGACAGGCAGGCTGGTGATTGTGCTAGCTGCAGACAGTCAGTGTTTCACTTAGTGTACTACTGTGTGCTTTGCATAGCGATCACCTAAAGCTCACCTGGATACAGTTATTCTCTATACTGTGACAGGCAGGCTGGTGATTGTGCTAGCTGCAGACAGTCAGTGTTTCACTTAGTGTACTACTGTGTGCTTTGCATAGCAATTACCTAAAGCTCACCTGGATACAGTTATTCTCTATACTGTGACAGGCAGGCCGTTGATTTTGCTAGATGCAGACAGTCAGTGTTTCACTTAGTGTACTACTGTGTGCTTTGCATAGCATCCACCTAAAGCTCACCTGGATACAGTTATTCTCTATACTGTGACAGGCAGGCCGGTGATTGTGCTAGCTGCAGACAGTCAGTGTTTCACTTAGTGTACTACTGTGTGCTTTGCATAGCATCCACCTAAAGCTCACCTGGATACAGTTAGCGACTAATACTATTATAGTGGTGTTCTCATAATAAAACCACAAGCAGAGAGCTCCAAGTATTTTCAGTGTACTGTGTCCTCTGCACAGTTTTCACCTAAAACTAACTGAAAACAATTGCTGCTTTTCCCCATACTAACACCACAGCAGACCATTAGTATGTCTGGAAGGCAAACAATGAGAGGCAGACAGTCACGAGGCAATAAAAGAGGGCAAGCAGGCTCTGTGTCTAGAGGCAACAATGATGCTGGTCGTGGACACGGTGCATACTCATCAGCACGTGGCCGTGGAAAACGCTTGTCCTTCTCTTCGGCAGCTGGCCATGTTGAGCCGCAACATGCCGAAGACTTGGTAGAGTGGATGACCAAGCTGTCCTGCTCCTCGTCATCCTCTCTCACTCAGGCTCAGGGTACTTTGTCTGGCAAAGCAGCTGCCAAAGCGGCCTCTTCCCTCGGCTCAATGGCATCAGTCACTCCTTCTCTAGCCCCACCATGTCCTCCTGAGGAGTCCCCCAAACTGTTTGACCACAGTGTTGGGTACATGTTCCAGGAGGATGCCCAGCGCTTTGAAGGCTCCAATGATGGAACCCAGCTGGAGGAAGGCAGTAACGTTAGCTCAGAGAGAGGGGGTAGTAACGTGAGCCCAGAGAGAGGGGGTGCCCAACAAGGTCAGCTATCTGGCAGTCATGGGATGATGAGGTCACTGACTCCATGTGGGTGCCTGATAGGAGAGAGGAGGAGGAAGAGGAGGAGGAGGAGGAGGAGGCACATCTCCAATGAGGCAGGATGCCCTCCAGGGGCCAGCTTAAGGGCAGCACACTGACTGCATCACACCGCAGAGCTCCACATGTGCAGGGCGCTGATGTCTCTGCGCGTTATTTCAAAAGTTCTTTGGTGTGGGCCTTTTTTCAGATGTGTGCAACAGATCGCACCATTGCTATTTGCAACATATGTCTAAAGCGTATTTCGCGTGGCCAAAACATCAGCCGCTTGGGCACCACGTGCTTGACCAGACATATGTTGACCTGCCATGCAGTCCGTTGGAAGGCACACCTAAAAGACCCACACCAAAGAACAAGGCAGACCTCTACTTGATACTCATCAGCAGGGATCTCCAACCCCACTATACCTTCAGTCCTCTCTGAAACCTGCACTGAGAGGAATGACGGTGTAGAATTAGGTGTGTCACAGCCAAGTAATTGCGGGCAATCTGCTATCGGTACACCGACGTCCGATTGAACCAGGCAAATTTCCCTGCCCCAGCTGCTGCACCACCACAAGAAGTTCGCTCCCAGCCATCCACATGCCCAGCGGTTGAATGCTAGCTTGGCTAAATTGCTAGTACTTCAACTGCTGCCTTTTCAGTTGGTAGACTCTGCCCCCTTCCGTGAGTTTGTGGAATGTGCGGTTCCTCAGTGGCAGGTTCCCAAACGCCACTTTTTCTCACGGAAGGCGATTCCGGCTCTCTACCGGCATGTGGTGTTGGAGGTTGTTCCGCCACCACGCCTTCAAAATGTTACTACTGGTGATTCTGACACACCTCTATCCTCCACCCCCTCCTCTTCTTCTTCCTCCATTGCCTCTTCCTGTGCTGATTTGTCCTCGGAACCAGCGGTGCTCTGTAGGCGTTCAAGGGGCTATGCCAGTACGCAGGCAAAAAGATGAGATCGGCAATTGAAAGGAAGTTTTTTTCATTCGATTTTTCCTATTAGATTTTATTAGGATATATTTTATTAGGATATATTTATTTGCGAAATGTGGCCTTAGGCCCCCTTTTTCCTTTTTTGTCAATCTCAGAATTTTTTCATCATCTATACACATTACATAATTCCATTATTAATATATTGTGACCTTCGATTTTTTCCTTTTCCTTGTTCTTTTTGTGCTTTTTTCCCCCTTTCTACACTAATGTTCTATGGGGCATAACTACTTATTATTTTTACATATTAAATCCAAATTAAATTAATTTTAATTATAATTTTAAATTTATTTTGACGTTATTCCCCATATGATTCTTCAACAATGTTGCTATATTTGAGCAACCACAATAGCGTACATAAGGGCCAACTGCATACCACAAGGTTGTGGGTCGGTTATCTACACATAATAATATATTACATTTTCATGGTTAACTTCATCCCTACACTACATTATGACACTTTACGATAAACAAACCAATAATTAATTTTATGTTATGGTTGTTTATCAATTTTGTTCCATACATTTACTTGTATTTAATTTTTACATTCCTCACCTTTTTATACCAATCACAGGATTTTCTCACAAATTTCTTATTTATTTAGTTTGCTGTACACTCCCCCAAGGATATTATATATATTTTCACAGTAGCTAGTGGATTAAAATTATACACTTTTACAAATATCTATTCCTTGGTCACTGGTTAGTCAGCATGCAATTATCATTTAATTAGCACATATTAGAACTTAATTACTCACATCTGTGGTTGGGTCATATGATTTTTTTCCTTGGGGTATATTATAGGAATCATTTGTGCATTAGGCAGCTATGATTAAACTCTAAGACAGTGTGAAACGCGTCAGCTTTGACCAGAATTTTGTGACTTGCTGTGTGTTATTTGGATTTTTGAAGATTTTACATAATAAAGGCTTTTATTGGAGTGCTGCTGTCCAGAAGACCTGATCTTTTGTTTTGCGATTCCGGCTCTCTACCGGCATGTGGAAGGCAATGTCTTGGCCTCGCTGGACAGAGCGGTCAGCGGTAAGGTGCATATTACCGTTGATTCATGGTCCAGCAGGCATGGACAGGGATGTTACCTATCTTTCACGACGCATTGGGTGACTCTGCTGGCAGCTGGGAAGGATGCAGGACAAGGTGCAGTAGGGTTGGAGGTTGTTCCGCCACCACGCCTCCAAAATGTTACTACTGGTGATTCTGACACACCTCTCTCCTCCACCCCCTCCTCTTCTTCTTCCTCCATGGCCTCTTCCTGTGCTGATTTGTCCTCGGAACCAGCGGTGCTCCGTAGGCGTTCAAGGGGCTACGCAAGTACGCAGGCAAAAAGATGCCATGCAGTGCTTGAGCTGGTGTGTTTGGGGGACAGGAGCCACACTGGGGCAGAGATTCTGTCAGCTCTGCAGGGGCAGGCTCAGAGGTGATTGACGCCACGCCAGCTTAAGCCAGGAAAGGTGGTTTCCGACAATGGCACCAACCTCCTCTCAGCCCTCCGACAGGGACAACTGACCCATGTGCCCTGTTTGGCTCATGTCCTTAACTTGGTGGTGCAGCGGTTCTTGGGCAGGTACCCAGGCTTACAGGAGGTCCTGAAGCAGGCCAGGAAACTCTGTGGGCATTTCCGCCGGTCATATAATGCCAGTGCTCGGCTGGCTGAGCTGCAAAAGGATTACAACCTGCCCAAGAACCGCCTAATCTGTGACATGCCCACCAGGTGGAACTCTACGTTGGCCATGCTGCAGCAGCTGCACACGCAGCAGAGGGCCATCAATGAGTATCTGTTGCAATATGGCACCAGGACAGGGTCAGGGGAGCTTGGATTTTTTTCCCCACGCCAGTGGGCCATGATCAGGGATGCATGCACTGTCCTGGCACCATTTGAGGAGGCCACTAGGATGGTGAGCAGTGACAGTGCATGCATCAGTGACACTGTCCCTCTTGTCCACCTGTTGGAGCATGTGCTGTGTGGAATAATGGACAGGGCACTTGAGGCAGAACAGAGGCAGGAAGAGGAGGACTTCCTTACCTCTCAAGGCCCCCTTTATCCAGACAGTGTTCCTGCTGGCCCGGCTATCAACCAGGAAGAGGAGGAGGAGGAGGAGGAGGAGGATTGTGTCAGCATGAAGGTGGAGACTAGCACTCAGCATCAGCAGCAGTCTTCAAGGGATCAATTACAGTCCCAAGACACCCATGGACTTGTACGTGGCTGGGACGAGGTGGCTGTGGATCATGTCGTCCTCAGTGACCCAGAGGACTCGGCACCAAATGCCTCAGCAAACCTACGCTGCATGGCCTCCCTGATCCTGCAAAGCCTGTGTAAGGATCCTCGTATTCGTGCGATCAAGGAGAGCGATCATTACTGGCTGGCAACCCTCCTTGATCCACGTTACAAGAGTAAGGTTGCGGATCTTATCTTGCCATCGCAGAGGGAGCAGAGGATGAGGCATCTTCGGGAGGCCTTGCAGAAAGGTCTGTGCAATGCGTTCCTAGAGACTGGGAGGTTACAAATTCCTGGTCCTGGACAACGTGTTGCTTAGGCTTCGGTCAGTCAAAGAAGGAGTTGTGGAGAAGGTGGCCCTCTGACCGATGCGTTCAGACAATTTTTTAGTCCGCAGCCCCAAGGTATGATCGGTTCCAGCAACCATTGCCAGCGTCTGGTTTACATGGTGCAGGAATACCTAGGGGCAAGATCAGACTTGGACACCTTTCCCACCGAAAATCCTCTGGGTTACTGGGTCTTGAGGATGGATCACTGGCCAGAGCTTGCACAGTATGCAATTGAGATACTGGCCTGTCCTGCATCCAGTGTTCTTTCAGAACGCACATTCAGTGCTGCTGGAGGCTTTGTAACCGATCACAGGGTGTGCCTGTCAACCAACTCGGTCAATCGACTGACCTTCATAAAAGTGAATCAGTCTTGGATCACCACCAGCTACCAGGCACCTGATGCTGATGTGACAGAATAATTTTCTTTGAAATGTCCGATCCCTTCAAGACCGCCTATGCTGATGCAGAGTAGGGATGAGCTTCGAATTCGAGTCAAACTCATGTTCGACTCGAACATTGCCTGTTCGCCCGTTCGCCGAACAGCGAACAAATTGGGGTGTTCGCTGCAAATTCGAAAAGTCTATGGGAGAAATCTAAAGTGCTAATTATAAAGGCTTATATGCAAGTTATTGTCATAAAAAGTGTTTGGGGACCCGGGTCCTGCCCCAGGGGACATGTATCAATGCAAAAAAAAGTTTTAAAAACTGCAGTTTTTTCGGGAGCAGTGATTTTAATAATGCTTAAAGTGAAACAATAAAAGTGAAATATTCCTTTAAATTTCGTACCTAGGGGGTGTGTATGATATGCATGTAAAGTGGCGCATGTTTTCCTTGCTTATAACTGTCCCTGCATAAAATGTCATTTTTGAAGGAAAAAAAGTAATTTAAAATTCACTCGCGGCTATTAATGAATTGTCGGCTCCCGGCAATACATACAAAAGTCATTGATAAAAATAAAAAATAAAGCGTGGGGGTCCCCCAGAATTCAATTACCAGGCCCTTCAGGTCTGGTATAGATATTAAGGGGAACCCCGCCGCAAATTTAAAAAAAAATGCGTGCGGTTCCCCCAAATATCCATACCAGGCCCTTCAGATCTGGCATGGATTTTAAGGGGAACTCCACCCCAATTTTTTTTAAAAATGGGGGTGAGGCCCTTGTCCCCATTAACATGGGGACATCCTCCCCATGTTGAGGGCATGTGTACTGGTACGGTTCAGGAGGGGGGCCGCTCTCTCGTCCCCCCCTCTTTTCCTGCGGCCTGCCAGGTTGCGTGCTCGGATAAGGGTCTGGTATGTATTTTTGGGGGGACTCAACGCCATTTTTTTTTTATTTGGGGTGGAGTTCCCCTTAAAATCCATACCAGATCTGAAGGGCCTGGTATGGATATTTGGGGGAACCGCACGCAGTTTTTTTTTAAATTTGCGGCGGGGTTCCCCTTAATATCTATACCAGACCTGATGGGTCTGGTAATTGAATTCTGGGGGACCCCCACGCTTTATTTTTTTATTTTTATCAATGACTTTTGTATGTATTGCCGGGAGCCGACAATTCATTAATAGCCGCGAGTGAGTTTTAAATGACTTTTTTTCCTTCAAAAATGAAATTTTATGCAGGGACAGTTCTAAGCACGGGAAACATGCGCCACTTTACATGCATATCATACACACCCCCTAGGTACGAAATTTAAAGGAATATTTCACTTTTATTTTTTCATTTTAAGCATTATTAAAATCACTGCTCCCGAAAAAACGGCCGTTTTTAAAACTTCTTTTTGCATTGATACATGTCCCCTGGGGCAGGATCCGGGTCCCCAAACACTTTTTAGGACAATAACTTGCATATAAGCCTTTATAATTAGTAGTTTAGATTTCGAACGTTCGAGTCCATTGTATTTAATAGGGTTCTAAAGTTCACGCGAACATTCTGTCTGTTCGCAGGTTCTGGTGCGAACCGAACAGGGGGGTGTTCGGCTCATCCCTGATGCAGAGTGACTATACTGTTAAGCTGAGTGACTATCCTCTTCCTCCTCAATAATCATGCTGATAGCTTGAAGGAACATTTTTGGTTCTTGGCACCGCCACCAGTGGCTAAGGCCCAATTTTTCAGCCCCTGTTTAACAGGGGCGTGTAATTACAATTTTTGATGCAATACTTTGCAACAGGGCTCATTGCTGCGCTCTAAGTACAGTATCTGTGAGGGGTTGCAGTGTTGTGGCACCAGCACCAGTTCCTAAGGCCCAATTTTTCTGCCCCTGTTCAACAGGGGCATGTAATTACAATTCTTGATCTAATATTTCACAGCTGGGCCCATTCCTGCGCCCACCAAGAGTAACTGTGAGGACTTACAGTGTTGTGGTACCAGCACCACCGCCACCACCAAAGGCCCAATTTTTCAGCCCCTGTTCAACAGGGGCATGCAATTACAATTCTTGATCTAATAATTCACAGCAGCATTCCTGCACCCACCAAGAGTAACTGTGAGGGCTTACAGTGTTGTGGCAACACCACCACCACCACCACGAAAGGCCCAATTTTTCAGCCCCTGTTCAACAGGGGCATGTAATTACAATTCTTGATCTAATAATTCACAGCAGGGCCCATTCCTGCACCCACCAAGAGTAACTGTGAGGGCTTACAGTGTTGTGGCACCAGCACCACCACCAAAGGCCAACATTTTCCTACCACTGTTCAACAGTGGCATGCAAATACAATTCCTGATATAATAGTTGACAGCAGGGCGTTCCAGCGCCCACCAAGAGTAACTGTGAGGGCTTACAGTGTTGTGGCAACACCAACACCTAAGGGGCAAATTTCTGCAGAGTATATATGGCAGGCCCCTACTTTCAAACATCCAACTTACAAATGACTCCTACTTGCAAATGGAAGGAGATAACAGGAAGTGAGAGGAAATCTACCCCTAGGAAGGCAAATTCTCTCCTGTAAGAGTTAATATGTGAAAAAGGTGTCTCTTCTCCACTGATGCTTTATCACCAATCATTGTTTCAATAAAAACCCCAAATTTTCCAAAAACATTTGTCATTGGGATTGAAAGTGAGGTGAAATGTTCTGAACAGGTGCACAGACAGCAAAACAAATGTTACAGGGGTGATAACCCTTCCCTATGTTCTCCAAAAAGCTTAAAAATAGATTTTTTGGGCTAGAGCTACACTTAAAAAATGTACCTGTTCCAAATTACAAACAGATTGTACTTAAGAACAAACCTACAGTCAGTGTCTTTTTTGTACCGCCTGTATACTGCTGTTCAGAGTATATAGGGCCTTTTTTTATTTTGGGTGCGGGGTTCCCCTTAATATCCATACAAGACCCAAAGGGGCTGGTAATGGGCTGGGGTAGGGGTGGGTGATGGGGTAGCCATGCCATTTTTCTCAATGATTTTCATCCATATTGCCGGGACCAGACATTAAGCAGTTTTAAATGGCTTTTTTTCCTTTAGAAATGTCATTTTGTGGAGGGACAGTTCTAAACACGGGAAACATGTGCCACTTCACAGGCATACTTTAGACACCCCCCAGGTACGATATTTAACGGAATATTTCACTTTTTTTTTTCTCCTTATGCATCATTAAAATCACTGCTCCCGAAAAAACGACCGTTTTAAAAGATTCTTTTTACATTGATACATGTCCATTCGGACAGGACCCGGGTCCCCAAACCCTTTTTAGGACAATAACATGCATATTAGGCGTTATAATTAGCACTTTAGATTTTGAACGTTCGCGTCCATTGTATTTAATAGGGTTCTAAAGTTTGCGCAAACTTTCTGTCCGTTCGGATGTTCTGGTGCAAACCAAACCGGGGGGGGGGGGGGAGGTGTTCGACTCATCCCTAAACTTTACCTATAAATGTTAGTACCCAGTTATATTATGTAGATTTAGGAAAGTATAAAGGCCTTTCTTAAAGCAAACTACTGAGCTAGCCAGAACCACCTCTGGAGGGAGTCTATTCCACATTTTCACAGCTGTTACTGTGAAGAAACCTTTCCGTATTTGGAGATGAAATCTCTTTTTCTCTAGACTTAAAGAGTGCCCCCCTTGTCCTCGGTGTTGACCGTAAAGTGAATAACTCAACACCATGTTCACTATATGGACCCCTTATATATTTGAACATGTTGATCATATCCCCCTTATTCTCCTCTTCTCAAGAGTGAATAAATTCAGTTCCTCTAATAATCTATCTTTCCTCATAGCTGAGTTCCTCCATGCCTCTTATCAGTTTGGTTGCCCTTCTCTGCACTTTCTCCAGTTCCCCCATATTCTTTTTGAGAACTGGTGCCCAAACTGAACTGCATATTCCAGATGAGGTGTTACTAATGATTTGAACAGGGGCAAAATGATATCTCTCTCTCTGGAGTCCATACCTCTCCTAATACAAGAAAGGACTTTCCTCGCTTTGGAAACCACAGCTTGGCATTGCATGCTATTATTGAGCTTATGATCTACCAAAACCCCCAGATCCTTCTCCACTACGGATCCCCCCAGTTGTACTCCCCCTAGTATGTATGATGCATTCATAGCCCCCAAGTGCATAACTTTACATTTATCAACAGTAAACCTCATCTGCCACATAGTCGCCCAATTACACAGAGCATTGAATTTGGCTTGTAAAATGGAGACATCCTGTAAGGACGTTATTCCACTGCATAGAAAGTTCTGGTGCGAACCGAACAGTGGGGGGGGGGGTGTTCGGCTCATCCCTACACAAGAGTAACATACAAGTAGCTTAAACAATAGTTGTACATTGAAAATCAATGAAACAAAGTAGCGTAACAGATGAAGTCTGGTTGACCGTGCATAAACCTTATGGAATTGGAACTGTGGTCGTGTATCATATGGTAAGGTAAATGAACCATAGATTTAAAGCAACGTGCGAGCTGAAGAGAATTTGACAGGAGGTTGAGTTCTGTAGGTGTCTATAGGCTTTAAGGAAATTTGTCTAGCATTGTTATGATGTTAGAGAATTAGGAGCCATTGATGGTTTTCTGTTTGTAGCTGTAAGAGTAAAGACCGTAATTTGTGGTTCTTGGGATGCAAATGAGTGAAGGTGGAGGACGGGACAGTTCCAACAATGGGAAAGGTCTTGCAATAGATTGGGTAAATGTGGAATAAAGTCAGATAGTCGGGTGTGGTGTATGCACAGTGGGCTTTTGGGGTTCGCATGAGGGGGGAAATGGGGAGGAGGGGAGAGGGAAGGGAGAGGGAGAAAGAAAAAAAAAGGGGGGGAGGGTGGAGGAAAAGGGGAAAAGGGTTACTGTCTCTTACTTCCCTCCCTCGTGACAGACTAAGTATGTGCAGCTCCATCGGGAGTACATGTTGGTAGTGGAGGGGGGGCGGCTATCATGAGACCAGGGTCTACAGATCAGGAGTTAAGTGTGTGGAATGAGGTGTTTCTGCAGTTAGCTGGGGAAATTACTTAGGCGGGAAAATTCCGGGGTTGACTAAAAATGTGTCCAGCATGCCCATTTGGTCACACATTTTGTGGGAGTGTCTCATGCAATGTGAATAAATTCTTGCATCTAAGCCACTTTATTAATTCTGTCAAACTATTCCTTGATTGAGGGAGAGTGGGGGAACCCCAGTTTAATGGGGATACACTGTTTTGCTGCATTATTAATGTGTGTGGCTAGTGATTTGTGGTAACCTTTGAGCTGGGAAAAGTTCTAAATTGTAGGATGTCACTTGAGAGGTATTGTGGCACACTTCCCACCAGAAGGTTTGAATGCGTAGACTGGTCCACATACTGTATATGTAGCAATGTGCCACAATCTGTTTGACATCTCCATCAAGTTTTTGGAATTTCAGTTTTAAATTTGTGTAGAGGAGTAGGGGTGCAATACCAATGTGATTACATTTTGTATCCATTTTCTTGAACATTTATTGAACCCTTGTGGATATTGAGATATATTTGTTCCCAGTCTTCTTGTGATAGGGATAGGGATAGATCCCATTCCCATGTCTTGCAAGCTTTACTGTCATTAGAAGGATGATCTTCAAAGAGTAAAGAGTGCATGTTGGATATGAGGTGGTGCTGAGGGGTCTTTTGTGTGCAGAACATCTCAAAAGGTGTAAGTTGTCTTGAACAGGAGGATATTTTGTCTAAGGATCTTAGGTAGTGTGTGAACAAAAAAAAAAATATGTCCAGGGAGGAATGGGCGATCTATCCATTTGGGTTGAGAGGTGGGAGGTAAATAGGAAAGTACCGTGGTCATAAAAGTGATGGGCCAGAATTTGATTGTGTGACCAATGTTCTGTTAGGAGTTGGTGTTGCATGCCTAGGGGAAAGTCTGGGTTCATTCTTATCGAGGTGAGTGGTACTGGGATGGTCGATAGAGAGGTATGCTTACATGCTTTGCGAAAACATTGCATAGTGGGTCCAATTAATAGATGAGAGCAGATTTCGGGGGAGGTATGACAATCAAACATCCAGAGTAGGGAATTGAGGAGTAGAGACCTGAAGGAAGCTTCTAGAGAGACCCAGTCTTTGTAATGCCGCGTACACACGACCGTTTTTAATGTCATTGAAAAGAACTGCATTTTTTTCGACGTGATTCTTCTTAAGCCTGCCTTGCCTACACACTATCGTGGAAAAAAATGCTTGAGTAAAGCGCGGTGACTAGTGATGAGCCGAACACCCCCGGGTTTGGTTCGCACCAGAACCCGCGAACGGACCGAAAGTGCTAATTATAACGACTAATATGCATGTTATTGTCCTAAAAAGGGTTTGGGAACCCGGGTTCTGCACCAGGGGACATGTATCAATCCAAATAAAAGTTTTAAAAACGGCCGTTTTTCGGGAGCAGTCATTTTAATGATGCATAAAGTGAAAAAAAAAAAGTCAAATATTCCTTTAAATATCGTACCTGGGGGTGTCTAAAGTATGCCTGTGAAGTGCCACGTGTTTCCCGTGTTTAGAACTGTTCCTGCACAAAATTACATTTCTAAAGGAAAAAAAGCCATTTAAAACTGGTTGCGGCTTTAATGTAATGTATGGTCCCAGTAATATGGATGAAAATCTTTAAGAAAAATGGCATAGCTACCCCATCACACCCCCCCCCCCCCAACCCCAGCCCATTACCAGCCTCTTTGGGTCTTGTATGGATATTAAGGGGAACCCCGCACACAAAATATAAAAGGCCCTATATACTCTGAACAGCCGTATACAGGCGGTGCATACAAGACAGGGACTGTAGGTTTGTTCTTATGTAGAATCTGTTTGTAATTTTGAATAGGTACATTGTTTAAGTGTAGCTCCAGCCAAAAAATCTATTTTTAAGCTTTTTGGAAAACATAGGGAAGGGTTATCACCCCTGTAACATTTGTTTTGCTGTCTGTGCAGTGTGCACCTGTTCAGAACAGTTCACCTCACTTTCCGTCCTAATGACAAATGTTTTTTGAAAATTTGGGGTTTTTATTGAAACAAGAATTGGTGATAAAGCATCAGTGGAGAGGAGACACTTTTTTTCCCATATTAACTCTTACAGGAGAGAATTTGCCTTCCTAGGGGTAGATTTCCTCTCACATCCTGTTGTATCCTTCCGTTTGCAAGGAGGAGTCGTTTGTAAGTTGGATGTTTGAAAGTAGGGGCCTGCCGTATATACTCAGCTGAAATTTGCCCCTTACATGTTGGTGTTGCCACAACACTGTGAGCCCTCACAGTTACTCTTGGTGGGCGCATGAATGGGCCCTGCTGTGAATAATTTTTTTTTTTAATCAAATATTTTTTTATTTCTTTATCACAACATTTATACATACATCCATTTCAATCCTGTGTTACAATACAAATATGCCTTGACTTATGTTATACATTCTCCAACTCATTCCCGTTTCCCACCCCCCCCCCCCTCATCCACCGTGCCCCCCCATCAATCCATTTATTCCATATATTATTAAATTTCTTTTTGTTACCTCTTTTAGTGTATATAAATTGTTCTTTTCTTATTGTGTCATTTATTACCTCCTCCCATTCTGTTACTGTAGGTGGGTTTACCGCTTGCCATTTCTGTGCAATAAGTTTCCTTCCCTGAAACAGGCATCTCCTAATCGCTATACGCTCGCCCTTTGAGGGTACCCTCTCTTCCACCAAGCCCAGCACACATAGCCTTGCCTCCGGCTGTAATAATGTTCCAAATGTTCTATTGATCTTTTCGACTATTTGCTTCCAATATTGGTACAGCTTGGGGCATCTCCAGACCATGTGTATTAGGTCTCCTTTATCCTGTCCACATCTCTGGCATCCTGGGTCTGGTCTCCTGCCAAATTGGAACATTCTTTGGGGCGTGTAGTATGTCCTATGTATCAGATATAGCTGAGACATATACTGGGAGGGGGACATTGACAGTTCGGGGCCTATACCCAGTATTTGTTCCCATTGATCTTGTGAAATTGTGCCCACATCCTTCTCCCATTTCTCCCTAATTTTATTAGCCATGATCTCGCTTCGATCTGCCCTTTCTAGGGAGTCATAAATGGTTGAGATTACTCCTCTAGTGTCCTCAGTGTTTACTAAGTTTCGGAAGATGGCCATATTATTCCATTCCGGTATCCTATTTTCAAATTGTGCATTCAGCGCATGTCTGATTTGTAAATATCTATAAAAAGATCTATTTGGAACCGAGAACTCCTCTCTTATTTCTTGAAATGTTTTTATTCTACCAACAGCAAATAGTTGTTCCAGTAGATGTATCCCTAATCTGTCCCACTCATCAACCTTTCCCATGATTTTAAGTTCTTGTAGGTTGCTATTATCCCAGATAGGGGAGAATTCAGAGAAACCTGTATATCCTAGAATCTTCTTCCCCTCTTTCCAACATTTTACCATTAATTGGACTGTGGGGCATTTAGAATGAAATGAATCTGCCTCCACTGCCTCAACTTCCGTGTCATGGCTTGTGTCATTCATGACTACCCTGGGTCCTCTCTGATTACTATTCCTCACGTGCTGCAGCTGGGCCGCTAAGAAATAAAATCTGGGGTTCGGGAGAGCGAGTGAATTATTAGATCAAGAATTGTAATTGCATGCCCCTGTTGAACAGGGGCTGAAAAATTGGGCCTTTGGTGGTGGTGGTGGTGGTGTTGACACAACACTGTAAGGCCTCACAGTTACTCTTGGTGGGCGCAGGAATGGGCCCTGCTGTGAATTATTAGATCAAGAATTGTAATTACATGCCCCTGTTAAACAGGGGCAGAAAAATTGGGCCTTAGGCACTGGTGCCACAACACTGCAACCCCTCACAGATACTGTACTTGGAGCACAGCAATGAACCCTGTTGCAAAGTATTGCATCAAAAATTGTAATTACACGCCCCTGTTAAACAGAGGCTGAAAAATTGGGCCTTAGCCACTGGTGCTGGTGCCACGACACTGCAACCTCTCCCAGATACTCTAGTTGGAGTGCAGGAATGAGCCCTGCTGCAAAGCATTGCATAAAAAATTGTAATAACACGCCCCTGTTAAACAGGGGCTGAAAAATTGGGCCTTAGCCACTGGTGCTGGTGCCACAACACTGCAACCTCTCCCAGATACTCTAGTTGGAGTGCAGGAATGAGCCCTGCTGCAAAGCATTGCATAAAAAATTGTAATAACACGCCCCTGTTAAACAGGGGCTGAAAAATTGGGCCTTAGCCACTGGTGGCGGCACCCAGAAACAAAAATGTTCTTCCAAGCTATCATCATCAATCGGATCATTGAGGAGGAGGAGGATAGTCAGTCAACATAACAGGACAGTCTCTCAGCATCAGCATCAGTCTTGAAGGGATGTGGCATTTGAAAATAAATTAGTCTGTTATATCAGCTTCAGGTGTTTGGTAGCTGGTGATGATCCAAGACTGGTTCATCTTTATGAAGGTCAGTCGATCAACAGAGTCGGTGGACAGGCGCACCCTGTGATCCGTGACAAATCCTCCAGCAGCACTGAATGTGTGTTCTGAAAGAACGCTGGATGCAGGACAGGCCAGTAGCTCAATTGCATACTGTGCAAGCTCTGGCCAGTGATCCATCCTCAAGACCCAGTAAGCCAGAGGATTTTTGGTGGGGAAGGTGTCCAAGTCTGACCTTGCCCCTAGGTATTCCTGCACCATGTATATCAGACGCTGGCGATGGTTGCTGGAACCGATCATACCTTGGGACTGCGGACTAAAGAATTGTCTGAACGCATCGGTCAGACGGCCACCTTCCCCACCGCTCCTTCTTTGACTGACCGAGGCCTCAGCAACTCGTTGTCCAGGACCAGGAGTTTCTAACCTCCCAGTCTCTGGGAACGCGTTGCACAGACCTTTCTGCAAGGCCTCCCGGAGTTGTCTCATCCTCTGCTCCCTCTGCGACGGTAAGATAAGGTCCGCAACCTTACCCTTGTACCGTGGATCAAGGAGAGTGGCCAGCCAGTAATGGTCCCTCTCCTTGATCCGAAGAATACGAGGATCCTTCCGCAGACTTTGCAGGATCAGGGAGGCCATGCAGCGTAGGTTAGCTGAGGCATTCGGTCCAGAGTCCTCTGGGTCACTAAGGATGACATGATCCGCAGCCACCTCCTCCCAGCCACGTACAAGTCCACTGGTTTCTTGGGACTGTAAATCATCCCTAAAAGACTGCTGCTGATGATGCTGAGTGCCAGGCTCCACCTCCTGCTGACACAATCCTCCTCCTCCTCCTCTTCTTCCTGTGCGATGGGTGGGACAGAAGGAACACTGTCTGGGTAAAGGGGGCCTTGAGAGGCAAGGAAGTCCTCCTCTTCCTGCCTCTGTCCTGCCTCAAGTGCCCTGTCCATTATTCCATGCAGCGTATGTTCCAACAGGTGGACAAGAGGTACAGTGTCACTGATGCATGCACTGTCACTGCTCACCATCCTCGTGGCCTTCTCAAATGGTGCCAGGACAGTGCATGCAACCCTGATCATGCCCCACTGGCGTGGTGAAAAAAAACCAAGCTCCCCTGACCCTGTTCTGGTGCCGTAGTCAAACAGGTACTCATTGATGGCCCTCTGCTGCGTGTGCAGCTGCTGCAGCATGGCCAACGTTGAGTTCCACCTGGTGGGCATGTCACATATAAGGCGGTTCTTGGGCAGGTTCAACTCCTTTTGCAGCTCAGCCAGGCGAGCACTGGCATTATAAGATCTGCGAAAATGCACACAGACTTTCCTGGCCTGCCTCAGGACATCCTGTAAGCCCGGGTACCTGCCCAAGAACCGCTGCACCACCAGGTTAAGGACGTGAGCCACACAGGGCACATGGGTCAGTTGTCCCTGTCGGAGAGCGGAGAGGAGGTTGGTGCCATTGTCGCAAACTACCATTCCTGGCTTAAGCTGGCGTGGCGTCAACCACCTCTCGGCCTGCCCCTGCAGAGCAGACAGAACCTCTGCCCCAGTGTGGCTCCTGTCCCCCAAACACACCAGCGCAAGCACGGCATGGCATCTTTTTGCCTGCGTACTTGCGTAGCCCCTTGAACGCCTACGGAGCACCGCTGGTTCCGAGGACAAATCAGCACAGGAAGAGGCCATGGAGGAAGAAGAAGAGGAGGGGGTGGAGGAGAGAGGTGTGTCACAACCAGTAGTAGCATTTTGGAGGCGTGGCGGTGGAACAACCTCCAACACTACTGCACCTTGTCCTGCATCCTTACCAGCTGCCAAAAGAGTGACCCAATGGGCCGTGAAAGAAAGGTAACGTCCCTGTCCATGCCTGCTGGACCATGAGTCAGCGGTAATATGCACCTTACCACTGACCGCTCTGTCCAGCGAGGCCAAGACATTGCCTTCCACATGCCGGTAGAGAGCCGGAATCGCCTTCCGTGAGAAAAAGTGGCGTTTGGGAACCTGCCACTGAGGAACCGCACATTGCACAAACTCACGGAAGGGGGCCGAGTCTAACAACTGAAAAGGCAGCAGTTGAAGCGCTAGCAATTTAGCCAAGCTAGCATTCAACCGCTGGGCATGTGGATGGCTGGGAGTGAACTTCTTTTGACGGTCCAGCAGCTGGGGCAGGGAAATTTGCCTGCTAGAATCGGACGTCGGTGTACTGCTAGCAGAGTGCCCACAAGTACTTGGCTGTGACACACCTAATTATACACCTTCATTCCTCTCAGTGCAGGTTTCAGAGAGGACTGAAGGTATAGTGGGGTTGGAGATCCCAGCTGATGCGGTGCAAGAAGAGGTCCGCTTTGTTCTTTGGTGTGGGTCTTTAAGGTAGGCTTGCCAACGAGCTGCATGGCAGGTCAACATATGTCTGGTCAAGCATGTGGTGCCCAAGCGGGTGATGTTTTGGCCACGCGATATACGCTTGAGACATATGTTGCAAACAGCAGCTGTGCGATCTGATGCACTCGACTCAAAAAAGGCCCATACCAAAGAACTTTTTGAATAACGGGCAGAGGCAGCGCCCTGCACAGGCGGAGCTCTGCGGTGTGATTCTGTCGGTGTGCTGCCCTTACGCTGCCCCCCCGAGGGCATCCTGCCTCGTTGGAGATGTGCCTCCTCCTCATCCTCCTCCTCCTCCTCTCTCCTATTAGGCACCCACGTGGAGTCAGTGACCTCATCATCCCCTCCCTCCTCATCACTGGAGCCAATCTGGCAGTATGCTGCAGCTGCGGGAACATGACTGCCAGATTGGTGTCCTTCTTGAGCATCCCCTCTCTCTGCTCTCACGCTACTGCCTTCCTCTAGCTGGGTATCATCATCAGACCCTTCGAAACGCTGGGCATCCTCCTGGAGCATGTACCCAACACTGTGCTCAAACAGTTCGGGGGACTCCTCAGGAGGACATGGTTGGTCTAGGGAAGGAGTGACTGATGATGACATTGATACCAGGGAAGAGGACGCTTTGGCAGCTGCTTTGCCAGTACCCTGA
The DNA here is from genome assembly GCA_029206835.1 of Rana muscosa. Lineage (NCBI taxonomy): Eukaryota > Metazoa > Chordata > Amphibia > Anura > Ranidae > Rana > Rana muscosa. Next base: position 222,784,781 of record CM055118.1, read on the forward strand.
GCCTGGGTGAGAGAGGATGAGGAGGATGAGGAGGGCTTGGTCATCCACTCTACCAAGTCTTCGGCATGATGCGGCTCAACACGTCCAGCTGCCGAAAAGAAGGACAAGCGTGTCCCATGGCCACGTGCTGATGGCGATGCACCGCGTCCACGACCAGCACTGTTGTCTCTAGACACAGAGCCTGCTTGCCCTCTTTTATTGACTCCTGACTGTCTGCCTCTCCTTGTTTGCCTTCCAGACATTCTAATGGCCTGCAGGGAAATGGGAAAACCAGCAATAAGGCCTAGCTTCAGGAGTATATTTTTGCAGGAATCACACTACGCCTGCTGTAGGTGCTGCAAATGCCTGTTGGTGTAACACACCAGGAAAAAGCAGCAATAAAGGCTAACTTCAGGTGTAATATGATCAGGAGGCACACTCCGCCCGCTGTAAGTGCTGCAAATGCCTGTTGGTGTAACACACCAGGAAAAAGCAGCAATACAGGCTAACTTCAGGTGTAATATGATCAGGAGGCACACTCCGCCCGCTGTAAGTGCCGCAAATGCCTGTTGGTGTAACACACCAGGAAAAAGCAGCAATACAGGCTAACTTCAGGTGTAATATGATCAGGAGGCACACTCCGCCCGCTGTAAGTGCCGCAAATGCCTGTTGGTGTAACACACCAGGAAAAAGCAGCAATACAGGCTAACTTCAGGTGTAATATGATCAGGAGGCACACTCCGCCCGCTGTAAGTGCCACAAATGCCTGTTGGTGTAACACACCAGGAAAAAGCAGCAATACAGGCTAACTTCAGGTGTAATATGATCAGGAGACACACTCCGCCCGCTGTAAGTGCTGCAAATGCCTGTTGGTGTAACACACCAGGAAAAAGCAGCAATACAGGCTAACTTCAGGTGTAATATGATCAGGAGGCACACTCCACCCGCTGTAAGTGCCACAAATGCCTGTTGGTGTAACACACCAGGAAAAAGCAGCAATACAGGCTAACTTCAGGTGTAATATGATCAGGAGGCACACTCTGCCCGCTGTAAGTGCTGCAAATGCCTGTTGGTGTAACACACCAGGAAAAAGCAGCAATACAGGCTAACTTCAGGTGTAATATGATCAGGAGGCACACTCCGCCCGCTGTAAGTGCTGCAAATGCCTGTTGGTGTAACACACCAGGAAAAAGCAGCAATACGGGCTAACTTCAGGTGTATAATGTGCAGGAGGCTTAGCAACAATGACACTGACACTGTCCCCTGCCTATCCTTCTCTCTCCCTGCACACAAGGTTTATCAAAGTATATGACACTGACACTCTCCCTGTCTATCCTTCTCTCTCCCTGCACACAAGGTTTAGCAAAGAATATGACACTGACACTGTCCCCTGCCTATCCTTCTCTCTCCCTGCACACAAGGTTTATCAAAGTATATGACACTGACACTCTCCCTGCCTATCCTTCTCTCTCCCTGCACACAAGGTTTAGCAAAGAATATGACACTGACACTGTCCCCTGCCTATCCTTCTCTCTCCCTGCACACAAGGTTTAGCAAAGAATATGACACTGACACTCTCCCTGCCTATCCTTCTCTCTCCCTGCACACAAGAATAGCACAAAGAATATCAACACTGTCCCTGCCTATCCTTCCCTTTCCCTGCGCCGGAACACACTACACAAGGCCGCCGCGCTGGCGGCCTTTTATAGTGTGGGGCGTGTGCTAAACCCCCTGAGCTATAATTGGCCACAGGCAACCTGCCTGTGGCCAATTATGGCTCTCCTAGCTGCCGGCGCTGTGATTGGCCAAGCATGCGGGGTCACAGTGCATGCTTGGCCAATCACAGCGCCGGGATTGCACTGCGATGGCGCAGTGTATTGTGGGCCGTTCGCGTCACTCGAATTTGGCGCGAACGGCCCAAATCGTTTGATGTTCGCCGAACGGTCGAACAGCCGATGTTCGAGTCGAACTTATGTTCGACTCGAACACCGAGCTCATCCCTAGCGGTGACGTACAACACGTACGACGGCACTATAAAGGGGAAGTTTCATTCGGATGGCGCCACCCTTCATGTTAATAAAGTTTGTTGAGAGACGATTCGCGCTTTTCAGCCTTGTGCTTTTCAGTCCGTTACAGCGTGGCGAATGTGCTATCTCCATTACGAGTGCTAGTTTTACCAGAACGAGCGCTCCCGTCTCATACTTGATTCTGAGCATGCGCATTTTTTTTCACGTCGTTAAAGCCTACACGCCCGTTTTTCATGACGAGAAAAACGACGAGGTGAAAAACGATGAGAAAAATTAGAGCATGTTCCAATTTTTTCATGGCCATTTTTCACGTCGTGAAAAATGCTCTGAAGCCCACACACGATCATTTTAATGACCATTTAAAAAAATTGCATTTTCTCATCATTAAAAACGGTCGTGTGTACACGGCAGAGTTATGGATGTTCCAGTCAATTATCCTAGATAGGTGGCTAGCTCTGTAATAATTTAGGAGGTCTGGTAAACCTATTCCACCCAAGTGTTTAGGTACTGTAGGTCAAGTTGTGCATAATTGATCCTGGGTTTGCGGTCTCCCCAGAGGAATCTGGAGAATTAATTTTATATGTTTTGAAAAAAGCTGGTGGGAGGTGTATGGGTATCGTCTGTAAAATGTAAAGCAACTGTGGAAGGGCATTCATTTTTTTAAATTGCCGCTCTGCCGAACTAGGAAAATATAGGCTTATTCCAACTTTTGAGGTCAGATGTCAGTTTATTTTGGATTGATATGTAATTTTTCGTGTATAAGTCTGATAGTCTGGAGGGGAGTTGTATGCCTAAATATGTAATAGAGTCGTCGGGTTTCCAATGGAAGGGAAAGTTTTCCTGGCAGTGGTCTACTAGATGTTGTGGTAGGCATATATTAAGTGCAAAAGATTTGGAGAAATACATTTTTAGGTTAGAAAGTGAGCGAAAATTCTTGAATTCTGCTAGTAGAACTGGTAGTATGGTAAGCGGCTTTATAAGGAACAGTAAAATTTTATCTGCGAAAGCAGCAAGTTTGAATTCTCTATTGGCAGCGCAAATCCCTTGGATATTTGGGTTGTGCCTTAGACTAGAGGAATGGCTCAAGAGTGAGTACAAAAAGGATGGGAGTCAGGGGGCAACCCTGTCTAATCCCCTTCAGGATGGGGAAGGCATTCGACAGGGTGCTGTTGACTCGGACCTTGCTGATGGGTTTGTATAAAGGGACAAGATCAGACTAAGCTTATGCAAACCTATACCTATGGTTCGGAGAACTGCCTCCGTGTAGTCCCATACCACCATGTCAAATGCTGTCTCCGCATCTAGGGATAGGAAGAAGCCCCTGTGTCCTGTCAGGGTCATTATGTGGTGTAGGTTGAGAGCATTGATGGTGTTGTCACTGACTTTGCTTCCGGGGATGAAGCCTACTTGATTTTGTGCAACAATTGAGGTGAGAAGTGGATGAAGTCTGTTGGCTAGGATTTTCAATCAATGTTACGGAGTGATATCGGTCTATAATTTGCGGTTTGTGCCGGGTCTTTCTCATAATGACCAATATGTGAGCCTCGAGCATCCTGGGAGTAAGAGGGTTAGAGGGAGAGAGGGAGTTGAAGGCTCTCAAGAAGGGGGAACCTAGTACTTCAGTGAAAGTCTTGTACTATACAGCTGAGAGACCATCCGGGCCTGGGCTTTTGCCTGGTTTTAGTTGTTTTATTGCTAGATCCTATTCTTTTGGGGTGATTGAGCATTCTAGGTGATTGGAAAAGTCTGGGTATATTGCCCTAGGGCAATATTTGTCTCGGAAGACCTTGATCTTGCTAGATCTCGCAGATGGAAAAGGGGTAAGGGGGTTGGATGCATTGAGATCGTATAGGGTTGAGTAGAATCTTTAAAATCCCTGTGCAATGTTACAATCTTTTATGAGTAATCAGCCAGCAGGGGAACGTCATTGATGAACTGTAGTTTTAGCTTTTTTTGGAGCGCAACGCCTGAGCCAATATTACACTATTGTGGGCTTCCTTCGCTCTTCCCCCAACTCTATGCACACTGACTTTGGAGTCTCCACGATTAGAAGACCTGGCAAACTCCCCCCCCTTCTACCTCATACAAGGCAGTACAGCTTCCCCAGGCCCCAGGGACCATTTAGACCAGTGATTCTCAACCAGGGTTCCGTGGAACCCTAGGGTTCCTCCAGAGGTTGCTAGGGGTTCCTTCAGCATTTGGCAATTTCTGCCTCTCAGATAAGTTCTCACTGACACCATTGATCTTTTTATCTATCTGTAAGGAGGTAATTCTTCCCAATGACCACAAGTGTAAGGACCATTCTTCCCACTGACCATTACACTAATGTATCATGAGTTGTAGATTTAATTTTTTTTAGCAGGGGTTCCCCGAGACCGGATAACTATTTCAAGGGTTCCTCTGTGTTGAAAAGGTTGAGAAAGGCTGATTTAGACAGAAGAGGACCGGACCAACAGAGGGCATCTCTAAATCCCTTTTACATGCTGTAACCTCACAGCAGTGAGGTAAGGGGCCATCTATATATTTCAGGATTCACAGTGTGGCAAACACTGAGTTTTTACCCCCCAGCACCAATCACAGCACCGCCAGCCAAACCACAAGGAATTTTCCTGTGCTTGTATATTCTCTCATAGCAACATAGTTGTTTGGACTGCACGTTGATTTTCTTTTAAAAGGACAATTCACCTTTCTGTTACTGTTTAGTAACAATTATATATATATCACAGGATTCATGTACTTTCTTGCACCTTATTAGAAGTATAAGCACTGCTACTGTCATCGTACAGCAACAATTCCATAGGCTTACTGCTACTGTTACTGTTTAGTAACAATTTTATATGTCACGGATTTATGCACCTTTTTGCACTTTATTAGAAGCATAGGTACTGCTTAGTACCATCCCCCTCACATTCATGCACTTTGTATAAATTTGTATTTCTGTCTTAATCATTTATTCTGTGTCACGGAATATTCGCACTTTTGCACTTTACCAATACTGCAGCATTTGCTGGCAACGCAAGCACTTTATTTTATCTATGTTATACTAGGAAGGATGTACAAATTACTGGATAATTGAATACTAAATATAGACACAGAATATCACATACCATTCACATCAACTCAGCACTATTTTTTATACCTATTCACATTCAAAGGACACGGATTTACCTTTCAGTGCTTTGTAGCAGATGACCATTTCACCATTTATACTTTAGTAGCGCGGAATTAATTTCTATATACATTCTACCTTTTTTCTAACCAATTTCGCAGCCACTATGGAAGTATTTTCATTTCTTGATAAAAGACAGATCAATTTAGATGAAATTTTCAATGCCGATAACCCCATTAATACAAAAAATGACAATTTGGAAAGCCTTATGCGCAAACTAGGACAAAATATGGAAAAAAAGATAAGCATATGGTGGGACACGATCACCTTTGAAAGATATTTAAAAGATAGTATAGTACCTAGACGTCTAAGATGGGATGTGCCACCAAACGATGGATTAATGGATAAAGAATCATTGGATGATTGGTTTAAGTTTTTCAATGATAAGGGGTTAGAACTTCTGACATTTTTATTAAAAAGAAAACAAATGAAGATGAAAAAGATAGATCAAATAATATCAGAAGTGAAGGAAGAATTAGACAAATACAAAGATACAACTGAATTCACTACACTCACAGCGCAACTAAATAGAGATCTAACAAAGAAAGACAAAGAGGTACAACAAAGAAAAAGCAAAAAATACACAAGAGATATAAATGATTTTAGAAATGATCAGACATTCAAATGGCAAAACCAGATTGGACAAACTGATCCTATTTCAACATATTCAACACCGGAAAAAATGGTCCGTATGCAACCTCAGCATACAAACATAAACCAGGGCCATAATACACCTAATAGACCCCATCAAGATAATAGATCTAGGGTAGACTCACCAAGACGCCCTAGAAATAACACGGGGAATGGGAACCAACAACAAAATACTCCATATAGAGGAGACAGAAGACCACCCAATAATAGAACACCACAAAATGGTTGGAAGAAACCACACTGGAAAAACAATAAAAAACCCTATTATGGACACAACAATTGGCATAAACCACAACATGAACAAAGGGACAATAGAGGACACCCACAAGACCATGGTAATAACAGGGGTGGCCACTACGAACAAAGAGGACCACCATATGAACAACAAAGACAGAGAGGCAGAAGCCCCATACCATACCAAGAACACAGATATGGTGAAAGAAGAGACCCCCCAACCCAAGGTCCATATAGACAAAACGAACGGAGCCCAATCCCAACATATAATTACTATGCACCATTAAGGAACTACCAAGATGAATACAGACAAGAGGCATATCATTCAGACTATAATAGGTCTTTTTTAGAGAGAGGTCGGGATCATCATCCATCGAGGAATCCGGAAGAAACAAGAACTGGAAGAAGAACCCCAGAACAAAAAGAGGATGTAGATCAGGAAAGAGAGAACAAAAGAAAAAGGGAAAGGGAATAAAAGGAGAAGGTATTTTTAATCTCAGTGGAAAACCATTAACCCATGAAGAAATAGGAGTACTCGATAAAGGGTTAAAATATGCCCCTACCAAAAATTTAGATAAGTTTCACACTTATATTGGAATTCAGAAGTATATAAGAAAACTAAACATTAAAAAGTATGTGGCAAGTAACACTGCAAAATCCAAGTCAAGAACACAAGAAGAAGACATAATCCACAGCAATCTGAGAAACAGATCATCAACATTTAATCCCCCAGTAAAAAACAACAAACACATTGAAGTTTAAAAAAAAAAAAAAATTAGTTGTAAAAGACCTGATGGACCTAAAAGTCCTTAAAAAAGAAGAACCAAGATACATCAAGAGTGGCATCAACAAGCTCACAAAAAGGAAAGATCTAGTGATTCGACCGGCGGATAAAGGAGGAGGAATAGTAATCTTTACTAAAGAACAATACCACGAAAATATGAACATATTACTACAGGATGAAAACACCTATTACAAACTCCTGGGGAACCCAATGTTTAAATGCAGAAAGGCTCTAGAACAAGTCGTACACCTAGGCCTGAAACGGGAAATATTAAACAAAAAAGAAGCAAAATATCTAATTCCAGAATCATGCCGGACCCCAGTTATATACTGTGTGTAGAGTTGAGCGGACACCTGGATGTTCGGGTTCGACGGGTTTGGCCGAACTTCGGAAAAAAGTTCGGGTTCGGGACCGAACTTTAACCCGAACCCGGACCCGAACCCGAACCCCATTGAAGTCAATGGGGACCCGGACTTCTAAGGACTAAAAAGGCTCTAAAAAAGTAATGGAAAGGGCTAGAGGGCTGCAAATGGCAGCAAAATGTTGTTAAGAGCATGGCAAGTGCTCTGCAAACAAATGTGGATAGGGAAATAACTTAAAATAACATAAAAAAAATAAAAATAAAAAATAATAATCTTGACCTAGGAGGACGAGGTCCATATGGAGTAGGAGGTTGAGGTGGCGGTGGATGTGGCTGTGTAGGTGGAAGTGGCGGTGGAGGAGGACGAGGTAGCCAACACTGATTCAAAAATACAACAATGACTGGGTAAGGCCGGTGATGTGTCGAATTCTGTCCCCCGTCAAATAGTGTCCACCCTGTACTGCGCTTGCTCAGTATGTAGGACAAGGGGATTTCTAAAATCTCCCAAGACGAACGGCGCCTGCGTGGTGAGTTCAGGTGAAGGCCACACCATCCGTGGTTCAAGCCGAGCCAAGTGAGGCCGTGCCCGAAGCGTGGCGATCGAACCGAGCCCGTGAGGGGCCCTGTTACTATGTGCTACCGTATGTCCACTTGGATGGTGGGGCTTGAACCTGCACTCACAGCGCAGGCGCCGTTCATCTTTGGAGACTTTGTGAATCTCCTTGTCCTCTGTACTGCGCAAGCGCTGCGCCTCCGCAGTATGGGCCGGACACAATCCGATGGCCGGGCAGTTTTTTGTCACAACACCGGTATACATGTCTATTCTGCACAAGGTACGGACAAGTCCTGTGGGATCCATGCCTGGTTCATTTTAATGAACGTGAGCTTGTCCACATTGGCTCTGGACAGGCGGCTGCGCTTGTCTGTGATAACGCCCCCTGCCGTGCTAAATACACGTTCAGATAATACACTGGCTGCAGGGCAGGGCAGCACCTCCAAGGCATAAAGGGCAAGCTCAGGCCAGGTGCCCAATTTGGAGACCCAGAAGTTAAAGGGGCAGACCCGTCATCCAGTACGTGTAGGCCTGTGGACACATACTGCTCAACCATGTTGGTGAAATGCTGCCTCCTGCTAAGACGTTCCATCTCAGCTGGTGGTGCTGGTTGTTGTGGCATGCTGACAAAGCTTTTCCACATTTCAGCCATGCTAACCCTGCCTTCTGAGGTGCTGCCGGTGCCCCGGCTGCGTTGGCGACCTCTTCCTCCTCCTCTGCCTTCGCCTTGTGCTTCCACCGTACGCCCGCTGTCAGGTGGGAATGCCACCAGCAGCGCGTCTACCAGCGTGCGCTTGTACTCGCGCATCTTACGATGTCCTTGTAATGGGGATCCAGCAGGGTGGCCACCCAGTAATCAGCACCAGTTAAAATGTGGGCAACTCGGCGGTCATTGCGGAAACACTGCAGCATGTAATCGCTCATGTGTGCCAGGCTGCCCAGAGGCAAATAAAAGCTGTCCTCTGTGGGAGGTGTATCGTCTGTGTCCTCTGTATCCCCCCAGCCACGCACCAGTGATGGCCACGAGCTGGTCTGGGTGCCACCCTGCTGTGAAAATGGCTCCTCCTCCTCCTCCTCCATCTCCTCCTCCACCTCGTCATCCTCCAGAACTGTGCCCTTTCTGCTGGACAATTGTGTACCTGGCGTTTGTTGGTGCAGGAACCCACCCTCGTAGCCACTTGTGAAAGACTGCCCTGAAAGCCTTTGAAATGATCCCGCTTCCTCCTCCTCCTCCTCATCCTCCTGTGCCACATCCTCTTCCATCATCGCCCGAAGCGTTTTTTCAAGGAGGCATAGAACTGGGATAGTAGCGCTAAGAACGGCGTCATTGGCACTGGACATGTTGGTGTAGTACTCGAAACAGCGCAACAAGGCACACAGGTCTCGCATGGAGGCCCAGTTATTGGTGGTGAAGTGGTGCTGTTCCGCAGAGCGACTCACGCGTGATTGCTGCAGCTGAAACTCCACTATCGCCTGCTGCTGCTCGCACAGTCTGGCCAGCATGTGCAAGGTGGAGTTCCACCTTGTGGGCACGTCACATATGAGGTGGTGAGCGGGAAGGCCGAAGTTACGCTGCAGCGCTGACAGGCGAGCAGCAGCAGGGTGAGAACGCCGAAACTGCGCACACACAGCCCGCACTTTCTGCAGCAGCTCTGGCATATTGGGGTAATTTTTAAGGAACCTCTGGACCACCAAGTTCAGCACATGCGCCAGGCAAGGGATGTGCGTCAAACCGGCTAGGCCCAGAGCTGCTACGAGATTTTGCCCATTATCGCACACCACCAGGCCGGGCTTGAGGCTCACTGACAGCAACCACTCATTGGTCTGTTGTTCCATGTCCCTCCACAACTCCTGCTGTCGTTTACCCCTGGCTGTGCTGAAGTTGGTGGTGAAGGTGTTACGCTGACCGGATGAGGAGGCGGTAGAGGAAGCGGAGTAGGAGGAGTTAGCAACAGGAGGCAAACTGAAGCGCCCTGCAATCCTCGGTGGTGGAAGGACATGCGCCAAACTGCTATCTGCCTCAGGCCCAGCCGCCACTGCATTTACCCAGTGTGCTGTTAGGGAGATATAACGTCCCTGACCGTGCTTACTGGTCCACGCATCCGTAGTTAGGTGGACCTTGCCACAGATGGCGCTGCGCAGTGCACACCTGATTTTGTCCCCCACTTGGTTGTGCAGGGAAGGGATGGCTCGCCTGAAAAAATAGTGGCGGCTGGGCACGACGTACTGTGGGACAGCCAATGCCATCAGGCTTTTAAAACTCTGCGTCTCCACCAGACGGAATGACAGCATTTCAAAGGCCAGGAGTTTTGAAATGCTGGCATTCAGGGCCAGGGATCGCGGGTGGCTAGGGGGGTACTTCCTCTTCCGCTCCAATGTTTGGGAGATAGAGAGCTGAACGCTTCCATGGGACATTGTGGAGATGGTTGGTGACCCAGGTGGTAGTGTTGCTGGCAGATCCTCTGTTTGCGGGGTGGCAGGTGCCACTGTCACTACAGAGGTGGATGAAGAGGCCGAGACTGCAGCAGAAGAGGAAGCAGGAGGAGCCAGAGACCTTTCTTGGTTTTTGAGGTGTCTACTCCACTGCAGCTCGTGCTTTGCACTTAGATGCCTGGTCATGCAGGTTGTGCTCAGGTTGAGAACGTTTATGCCTCGCTTCAGCCTCTGATTGCACAGCCTGCAAACCACTCGTGTCTTGTCATCAGCACATTGTGTGAAGAACTGCCACGCTGGGGAACTCCTTGGACCTGGCTTTGGTGTGCTCAGTCCCTTGCTGCGTTGGGCAGTAGCAGACATACTGTCTAGCTGACAGACGCTCCGCTTTTGCACCCTGCTCCCTCTTCTGCTGTGCTGGTGGCTCTGTGCGACCACCGCCTCTTCCTCCAAACTACACTGGTCACCTGCATAACGTTCATTCCATGTGGGGTCGAGGACCTCATCGTCCTCCACATCATCTTCCACCCAGTCTTCACCCCTGCCCTCCTTGTCTGTCTGCACAATTGCGAAAGCAGCAGCAGTTGGCACCTGTGTTTCGTCATCATCCGAGACGTACTGCGATGGTCCTCCCATGTACTCATCATGAAACATAAGTGGTTGGGCATCGGTGCACTCAATCTCTTCCACTTCTGGGGCAGGGCTAGGTGGATGGCCCTGGGAAACCCTGCTAACAGAGTCATCGAAAAGCAGAAGAGACTGCTGCATGATTTGGGGCTCAGACTGCTTGGCTGATTTGCAAGGTGGTGAGGTGAAAGACTGATGGACATGGGTTTCAGGTGCCAACTCTGTTCTTTCATCAGAAGAGTGGGTGGGAGACAATGTGAAGGAACCCGAGGCACTGTCAGCAACCCAATCTACTATCGCCTGTACTTGTCCTGGCCTAAACATTCGTACAGCCTCATTAGGCGCGACAAAATACCGCCGCAGGCTCGGTCACCTACTCGCACCTGAGGAAGGTGTTTCACTTGTGCGTGTATCTGGCACAGATCCACCACGTCCTCTCCCTGCAACAGGAGCTCCACCAGCAGCACCACGACCGGGGCCACCACGTCCCTTTGACCTTCTCCTCATATTTTCCAAATTTAGGATCTTGCCCTAAATGGGTGTTTTTGGAAGAGCAGAACACACCCACAGTACGTAACCGCTGAATCGCACAGCTACAGAACTGCAGAAAATGCTATTCAAAAAAAAAATAGTTTTTTTAGTATAGCACAGTAGGAGAAAACTATATAGAAATTGTTTATTTCACACACCTCCAAATATGTATAACACACTGCAAACTATTTTTTGTGCCCCTAAACGGCGTTTTTTGGAAGAGCAGAACACACCCACAGTACGTAACCGCTGAATCGCACAGCTACAGAACTGCAGAAAATGCTATTCAAAAAAAAATTAGTTTTTTTAGTATAGCACAGTAGGAGAAAACTATATAGAAATTGTTTATTTCACACACCTCCAAATATGTATAACACACTGCAAACTATTTTTTGTGCCCCTAAACGGCGTTTTTTGGAAGAGCAGAACACACCCACAGTACGTAACCGCTGAATCGCACAGCTACAGAACTGCAGAAAATGCTATTCAAAAAAAATGTTGTTTTTTTAGTATAGCACAGTAGGAGAAAACTATATAGAAATTGTTTATTTCACACACCTCCAAATATGTATAACACACTGCAAACTATTTTTTGTGCCCCTAAACGGCGTTTTTTGGAAGAGCAGAACACACCCACAGTACGTAACCACTGAATCGCACAGCTACAGAACTGCAGAAAATGCTATTCAAAATTTTTTTAGTTTTTTTAGTATAGCACAGTAGGAGAAAACTATATAGAAATTGTTTATTTCACACACCTCCAAATATGTATAACACACTGCAAACTATTTTTTGTGCCCCTAAACGGCGTTTTTTGGAAGAGCAGAACACACCCACAGTACGTAACCGCTGAATCGCACAGCTACAGAACTGCAGAAAATGCTATTAAAAAAAATGTTGTTTTTTTAGTATAGCACAGTAGGAGAAAACTATATAGAAATTGTTTATTTCACACACCTCCAAATATGTATAACACACTGCAAACTATTTTTTGTGCCCCTGAACGGCTCTTTTTGCAAGCGTACATTAAAGTGCAAATTTTATTTATTTTTTGCCCTAAATGGGTCTTTTTTTTGCACGAGCAAAATAAAATGCTTTTTTTTTTGCCTTATGGGTCTTTTGGAAAAGAGCACAATAAAGTGCCTTTTTTTTCCCCCTAATAGTTAGATTTTCTCTGACACTGGGCTCATGGCAGTGTAAAAAGACTGCACTGCAACACAAATAGGTAAACCTATGCAGATCGCTGATTTTAATCTCTGAATCGGGACTCCTATATAATATTCTCTCTCCCTGAAAGCACCAACACAGGAACCTGGCCCTACACTACACTATCTCTCTATCTTTTCCCTCAGATTGTAGAATCAGGACTACCTCATCTATTTTTCTATCTCTCCCTAAAAGCAGCAGCAGCAGACTAGATCCTCTCCCTATCTATTCTGAAGCAGAGTGACATGTGTGCTGTGTGCCTCTAGCTTATATAGAAGCTGGGTCACATGTTGCACTGACCAATCACAGCCATGCCATTAGTAGGCATGGCTATGATGGCCTCTAAGGGCACACCAGCTAATCAAAAGGTGATTGGCTGGCCCCTGAAGCATTTCTAAATGCGAAATTAGATTGCCGAACCCGAACCCGGACTTTTGGGCAAAGTCCGGGTTCGGGAAAAAGCTAAAGTTCGGTACGGACCCGAACTTTACAGTTTGGGTTCGCTCAACACTAACTGTGTGCCAAAAATACACAAAGACAGCACCAAGCCACCTTCTAGACCAATAGTGAATGGAATAGACTCTCTCACAACTAGGATGGGCGAATATATTGATCACTATCTACAACCGGCAGTACAAGACACTCGGGCCTACCTGCGGGACACAAAACAAATACTACAGATTTTAGAAAAGATTCCCACAATAGACAAACCTTGGATAATGGCCACAGCTGACGTCTCTTCCCTTTATACAATTATCCCACACCACTTAGCATGTGAGGCTGTAAAATGGGGGCTCAGAAAACACACAAAGTTACCATGTGTACAAAGAAAGTACCTAGTGAAAGGACTAGACTTTTGTCTCAAGAATAACTACTTCTGGTACAATAGAGATTACTACTTTCAACGCACAGGAGTAGCAATGGGAGCTAAATTTGCCCCAAGTGTTGCAGGCCTCTTTATGGCACAATGGGAGGAAGAAGTGATCTTCTCAGAAATCCCAAACGAATTGGTAATTTTTAAACGCTACATTGATGATATTTTTATCTTATGGAAAGGAGAAGAAGAAGGACTAACACTCTTCCTAGAAAACCTCAACCAAAATGACAGAAATATAAAATTAACCTGGGATATCAGTAAGAAGATAATCACATTTCTAGACTTGGAAATCATACAAGAAAACCAAGTCATTTCAACAAGAACTCATTTTAAAAATGTAGACAGGAATAGCTACCTACCCATTGAAAGTTGCCATCATAAAAACTGGCTGTGCAATATCCCAAAAGGTCAATTAATGAGATTAAGACGAAATTGTACACAAATAGACAAATTTACATCACAAGCCAATAATATAGGGAAGAGATTTATTAAAAAGGGCTACAACCCAAAAATAATTGAAGAAAATATAAAGATTGTGACAGAAATGAGTCGCAGTGATCTACTAAAAGAGAAGGGAAAACGAGAACAGAGCCTGGATAGAGTCCCCATCATTCTGGACTATAACAATCAACACAAAAAAGTGGAGCAAATCATAAAAAGACACTGGAGTGTCCTACTATCAGACACCCAACTGTATGACATATTGCCAAAAAATTCCAATTTTATATACAGAAGAGCCCCACTGTTCGGGATAAACTTGTAAAGAATATACCGGACCCTCCCACTAAAGGCTTCACATTTTTTACTGGAAAATGCTTCTTTCCGTGTAAACGCTGTTATGCCTGCACAAGAACTAAGAAACCGAATGAAAAAATATTTAAAAATGTTTTTAATTTTACTGCAAACAGCACAGGCAATAAAGAATTTATATGTTGCAACACAGAAGGAGCTGTGTATATGCTGGAATGCAGCTGTGGTTTACAGTATGTAGGACGCACAAAGAGACTCCTAAGAATTAGAATAAAAGAACACGTACAAAACATCCAAAATGGTTTTGATAAACATAACGTGTCTAAACACTTTTTGTTACACCACAACAAGGATCCTACCCACTTGAAATTTTGGGGACTAGAACCCTACACGAAACATTGGAGAGGAGGGCACAAAGTAAGAACACTCAGCCAAATGGAATCCAAATGGATTTTCCTATTGGATACTTTTGTGCCCCGGGGCCTTAATGTAGAGTTTGATCTAAACTGCTTTCTTAGTGATTTTTAACCTAATTTGCTATTTTAGTTTTACCGCCCCCACTCCATGTGATTTTACCACCCCCCCCATTCCCTTTCAATACAGAGTGGTATTTTAAATACATATCTTTTTTATATGTTTTTAGCCACACAATTTTTAACTTACACAATCTACTTTCCTTTTGTATTTATCAATGCATAGTATATATCCTTTTATTAGTTGTCATTTTTATGCTAATTGCACCTTGTCCGTGTCATTTCCGGTACTAGGGTAATTTAAATTTTAAACATTTTATTAAACTATTTTTATTAATTTTTATCTGGTAATAACATTGATCAAGCCATATATCAATCCGTCCATCACCCTTAGCGATATACTGTTAAGCTGGCATTGTTTTGTACCTAATGTCTTTTAAATGCACTAACCAAAAAGATGGCCGTGCTTGAGATGTAAACAAACCCATTGAAATATGGCCGCCATAGACTTCCTGTATTTGAACTCCGGGAAAATGGCCGCCGCAACACAATTAATAGCACCAATATAAGGACATCTCAAATGCTTGCACACATCCCCTGATGAAGTCACGTGACTTGTGACGACACGCGTTGGGACAACGCAAGCACCGGAGGTGACACGAGCTTGGCGTTCGTATCCTTAAGCGCTCGTTTTTCATTCATTAAATGTGAGTACTTTGCACATTGTTCTAATAAAACTGCAAACTTTTTACAAAACAATATTACACTATTGTGGGCTTCCTTCGCTCTTCCCCCAACTCTATGCACACTGACTTTGGAGTCTCCACGATTAGAAGACCTGGCAAACTCCCCCCCCCCCCCCTTCTACCTCATACAAGGCAGTACAGCTTCCCCAGGGACCATTTAAACAGAAGAGGACCGGACCAACAGAGGGCATCTCTAAATCCCTTTTACATGCTGTAACCTCACAGCAGTGAGGTAAGGGGCCATCTATATATTTCAGGATTCACAGTGTGGCAAACACAGAGTTTTTACCCCCCAGCACCAATCACAGCACCGCCAGCCAAACCACAAGGAATTTTCCTGTGCTTGGATATTCTCTCATAGCAACATAGTTGTTTGGACTGCACGTTGATTTTCTTTTAAAAGGACAATTCACCTTTCTGTTACTGTTTAGTAACAATTATATATATCACAGGATTCATGTACTTTCTTGCACCTTATTAGAAGTATAAGCACTGCTACTGTCATCGTACAGCAACAATTCCATAGGCTTACTGCTACTGTTACTGTTTAGTAACAATTTTATATGTCACGGATTTATGCACCTTTTTGCACTTTATTAGAAGCATAGGTACTGCTTAGTACCATCCCCCTCACATTCATGCACTTTGTATAAATTTGTATTTCTGTCTTAATCATTTATTCTGTGTCACGGAATATTCGTACTTTTGCACTTTACCAATACTGCAGCATTTGCTGGCAACGCAAGCACTTTATTTTATCTATGTTATACTAGGAAGGATGTACAAATTACTGGATAATTGAATACTAAATATAGACACAGAATATCACATATCATTCACATCAGCTCAGCACTATTTTTTATACCTAAGTGGCCACATTTGTTGCCGAATTCGTAAAGAAGTTTCTGTGATAATCTGTATTTTTGTCTAAGATTGCATCTTAGTTCTTCTTGTAGGAGCATGCAAACCTCAGTTAGTTCCAGATAGAATTGCTGAGCTAGGGTGCGTTTATGTGTTGCTTCCAGTGTTTTGAGTTCGGCGAAAAAATCTTCGAGACGGGCTTGTTTTTATCTTTTAATTGTTGCAACTATTGAGAGAAGTTTCCCTCTTACTACACATTCATGCACCTCCCATTGTGTTAATTAAAGGCATCAGAGGTGTTATTCTCTCTAAAATAGTCAAGAAGGCACTTGCGGATTTTCACTGCTCGGGTTTTGTTGGTTAAGAGAGCCGGGAGAAGCCTCAAAAGTTTTACATGAAGAATTTTGTCGGGAAAGGTCAGTGTTATGGAAATGGGGTGGTAAATCTAAATGACCAAAGGTTCTATCATCGTTGCTGTCATATATGAGAGATTTTGTTGTGATGGGATTAGTCAAGACGGGATTACCTATTGTGTGGGGAAGAGTAAAAGGTAAAATCTTTATTTTTTGGGTGGAGAGTACACCAGGTGTCGTGGAGTAAGAGGTCTTGGAGGCCTAGTCTAATTTGGCGTAGTGTCCAATAAGGTAGGTATGAAGTGCCTGAGGATTTGTCTAGAAGAGGGTCAAGAGGGACATTGAGATCACCTCCTAGGATCAGGATACCCTTTTGGAAGATAGACAGGTGCAAAAGAATGGGGACTTGGAAGGTGTTGGGGCTGTAAATGTTAGCCAACGTGATTGGTATGTCTCTTAGAGTGCCTTTGAGAAAAAGGTACCTTTCTTTGTTGTCTATAGGCCCCCCAGATGTGTGCTCCTTCTGTGGTAGCGGCAGTTCTTTGTTTTACCTGGGAGCTGCGAGGTGTATTCAGGGAGATTTCTTGTCTCCAGCTGTCCCCACCTGCTTTTTTGAGCGGGTGGGGACACCTAAACCTCGGCGTCATGAACATGCGCCGGCCATGTGGCATCTGTGACCATGAGATGGCATTTTGGCTGGACGCATTATGCCATCCGGATACGTTGGGGAGGCACCTGCGGTGCACGCCAACCATCCAATCATGGCGTTTTGGGTGGAGCTTCGCGGGGCTTGCTGGGGGTATATATTGGAGGGCTGACATGGTGTGGATTGTAGTGTTTGCACCTCAGAGCACACACACACACACCTGTGGAATTCACCTGCTCAGACTCACCATAGTCGTATACTCTCATCAACTTCAGGTACACCACACCATCTGCTCTTGACTCATTCCTAGTATTCACTTGTGTTTGATTTTCTTGCATTTCTTTGCCTTTTCGTTTTCACAGACCTTAACACATACTATTTTGCTTCATTTTCTTTCAATCTTTCTCTTTTTCCTCTTGCCTATTTTTTTGACCCTTATCACTCACTGGCATCTCTCTGCCTTTTCCATTCCTCCTTTAGTCTCCATGTCCTTACCATTAGGGATGAGCTTTGAGTTCGAGTCAAACTCATGTTCGATTCGAACATTGCCTGTTCGCCCGTTCGCCGAACAGCGATCAATTTGGGGTGTTCGCGGCAAATTCGAAAAGCTGCGGAACACCCTGTAAAAGTCTATGGGGAAATCTAAAGTGCTAATTTTAAAGGCTTATATGCAAGTTATTGTCATAAAAAGTCTTTTGGGACCTGGGTCCTGCCCCAGGGGACATGTATCAATGCAAAAAAAAGTTTTAAAAACTGCTGTTTTTTCGGGAGCAGTGATTTTAATAATGCTTAAAGTGAAACAATAAAAGTGAAATATTCCTTTAAATTTCGTACCTAGGGAGTGTGTATAGTATGCCTGTAAAGTAGCGCTTGTTTCCCGTGCTTAGAACTGTCCCTGCACAAAGTGTCATTTCTGAAGGAAAAAAAGTCATTTAAAAGCACTTGCGGCTATAATGAATTGTCAGCTCCCGGCAATACAGAGAAAAGTCATTGATTAAAAAAAAAAAAATGCGTGGGGGTCCCCCCAAATTTAGTTACCAGGCCCTTCAAGTCTGGTATGGATATTAAGGGAAACCCTGCCTCAAATAAAAAAAAAAAGATGTGGGGTCTGTGACCCCTCAAAGCACCATGTCCCCATGTTGATGGGGCCAAGGGCCTCATCCCCGCAACCCTTGCCCGGTGGTTGTGGGGGTCTGTGGGCAGGGGCTTCTCAGAATCTGGAAGACCCTTTTAACAAAGGGGACCCCCAGATCCCGCCCCCCCATGTGAATTGGTAAGGGGTACATTTTACCCCTACCATTTCACAAAGAAAGTGTAGAAAATTGTAAAAAAACACACAGACACCGTTGGGAAAAGTCCTTTATTAAAAATGAAAAAAATAAAAAAAAGATTCCAGCGGTGGTAATCCACTCTTGGTATCCTGCGATGGGTGATCTCCTCTCCGGGGTCCAGCGATGGATGATCTCTCCTCTCCGGGGTCCAGCGATGGATGATCTCTCATCTCCAGGTCCAGGCTCCAACGATGATGTCCAGCGCAGTGAGGAACAGCAAGCATCCTGTCTCCACCAGAGACACCCCAGGAATCCCGGCAGCCTGACAGGTCTCTTATGTAGCTGAGGGCGGGGCCACCCATCATGTGACCCCGTCCCCCTCTGATGCAAGGGGAAACCCAGGCTTACCCAGTGATGTGCGGGTGACCCGCCCCCCTCTGATGCAACGGAAACCTGCGGCCTGCCTCGGATAAAGGGTCTGGTATGGATATTTGGGGGGAACCCCACGTCATTTTTTTTTAAATTTGACACAGGGTTCCCCTTAATATCCATACCAGACCTGAAGGGCCTAGTAATTGAATTTGGGGGAACCCCCACGCATTTTTCATTTTTTTTATCAATTACTTTTCTCTGTATTGCCGGGAGCCAACAATTCATTATAGCCGCGAGTGCTTTTAAATTACTTTTTTTCCTTCAGAAATTACACTGTGCAGGGACAGTTCTAAGCACGGGAAACAAGCGCTACTTTACAGGCATACTATACACACCCCCTAGGTATGAAATTTAAAGGAATATTTCACTTTTATTGTTTCACTTTAAGCATTATTAAAATCACTGCTCCCGAAAAAACATCAGTTTTTAAAACTTTTTTTTGCATTGATACATGTCCCCTGGGGCAGGACCCGGGTCCCCAAACACTTTTTGTGACAATAACTTGCATATAAGACCTTAAAATTAGCACTTTCGATTTTTCATGTTCGAGTCCCATAGACTTTAACGGTGTTCGGATGTTCGAACAAATTTATTGTCTGTTCGCAAGTTTTGGTGCAAACTGGGGGGTGTTTGGCTCATCCCTACTTACCATTCTTGGCTTAGGCTTTTTTACTTATACAGAGATATATATACATACCATTATTACTTAATTTACTATTGCATACTTTCTGATAAACCCATTTACGCCTACAGCTTTTACAACACATGGACATAATGAGACCTCTGGGGACACTTCCTCACATCCACACCGTGTCTGTCCCCTATTTTGCCCTACTTGGGTCCTGTTTGGCTCCGCCTCCTCAGCTCCCGGGTAAGACACCTGCTGCTGCCTCTGGAAACCACACACCTGTTGTTTTGGCCCTATTTAGTGGTGAGTATGGGATCATATACCATGGCTCCCTATACCGTATGCTCATTCCACCAACATTATACCACATACCTACCTTTATTTTCCATCCTATGTACAGTTGTACACGCATCCACCCATGAAGAGCGAGGTGGGTCTTGCGAAAAACATGTCATGTCGGGTACATTAGATGCTTGTGTATCACATGTCTTTTACTATACATGTACCAATTGTCTATTTATATGTATGTTGTTTTATAATTGCCCACTGTTGATGATATTCATTGGCCCAATTGTGTCCACCTCATTTAAAGTCCCAAAGGGCGAATCTTTTTTGTTTGTTGTCTATAAGTGTGTCCAGGATTTGGAAGGGCACATGTTTGGAGATGAGTATTGATACTCTTTTGGATTTAGGAATTGGAGGGGTAGCATGGTAGCTTTGAGAGAAGAATGTGTTTTTCAAGTTTAGAGACAGCATTGGAATTAAAATGTGTTTCTTGCAGAAAAAACATGCCTGCCCTCATGCTACGCATGTTGGGCAGAAGTTGTGAGCGTTTCTCAGGTATATTTAGACCTTTGGTATTCAAAGAGATCAGCTTGAGGGTGTGATTATTAGTTACAACTGTGGAGGAGGTCATGATGGTTAGAAATCCATAGTTGCTTGTCTGTTGTTAAGTGGGGGAGAGAAGTAAGAGAGGTTGGAGTGGTTGAGGAGGAGAAAAAAAAGGAGGGGAAGGGGAAAAAGAGAGGGGGTGAGGATAAAGCGGGAATCTTTATATGGAGGTAAGGGGTTTACTGTGGTGGTGATGGAGGGGGGGGGTGCGGGTAGGAGGGCACAAGAGGCCTGTAGGATAAGGGGTTAGAGAGTCCGGAGGTGGGTGTGAACCTGCAGTCCCACCCTAGTAGGGGAGGGAAATCCGAAGTTGGTCAGCGTGGTCTCCCCTAATTTAAATGTTTGGTGGTTCATTCCAGTCTTCTACTCATGTGCAGGAGAAGACCACTTGTTTTTAAACTATTCTGAACATGATTAGGTGTTTAAAGTGTACACATGTTCACATCAGTAAAACTAAACATTACTTAATAAATGCAAACGAGATAACTTAGGCCCCTTTCACACCAGCGGACCAATGTTTTCCACCTGTCCTTTTTTTAGGCGGACCCAATCAGATCACCTATTGTTATCTATGTGTCAGTTTACACTCGCTTGCATCCAATCCAATTCCCACCAAAAACAGACAGATGGGGATCCGTCCCCAATCCATCTAGCAGATTGGATCGGATGATGGTCAAATGAAAACAAACAGGCAGTCCGTTTCCATCTGACCGCCCCATAGAGAACAGTGGGCTGTGTCCGCTATGCAGAGCAGACACGTACCTGTCATCCACCTGCTCAGTGGGCATCAGTGGACAAATCCCCCACTGAGCTGGCAGATCTGCTTGACTGAGTCCACCCCATGTGAAAGGGGACTTATGTTTAAGTTCTAACCATTCTTTGTCAGAAATACAGTATATGGAAAAATGTTAATGTAATGCTGAGCATTTAAAGTGAAACTATGGATAGAATAAACAACATAACATATATGATGCAGTCTCTCAATAGCATTAACAAAGCAGTTTGTGTTTCTCTGGTTCCCTCATGTAACAGTATTACTTGTTGATCCGGGCAGTTGGGCAATAAGGAGAAATGAAGGGGTTAAACATCTGGGAGAGAGAATCCCCTAGGAGTAAACCTAAGCAAGCCATTTAGCCAAGATAGGGATGAGCAAATAATAAAAACTAGTAGAAGGCAGCATTTGGTCAGGCATCTAGGATGTACAGGAGAATAGGAGAGACACGATCATATTAACTCATGTGTGCTCAAACTGTGGCCCCCCAGCTGTTGAAGAACTACAAGTCCCATGGGGCATTGCAAGGCTGACAGTTACAAGCATGACTCCTACAGGTTGAGTACCCATATGTTAACTCAACTCAATATCTCATCTACCAGTAGTATAAGCATTAATCACTCAGGAGTCCTCCTACTAAAATCCTGTTGCTTAAGCCAGTTAAACATATCCTCAGGGTTTTTAAAGAAAAGTTTATGGTCACCAATGCCATTAGTGACCAATAGCTGAGTGGGGTACAGCATTGTATTTTGGATATTGAGCACATCCAATTTCCACTTGACCTCAATAAATTTAGTGTGCTGCTTGGATATTTCTGGGAATTGACCCTGGCACTTGATCTTTTATTTTTCCCTTCAATTTAAAAGACGGGCAGAAAATGCAGTTTCATGGGTTGAGACAAATCATTTGGAAGTAGCATAATACTGAAAGTGATGCTTACAACATTTGGCCAGTGGCCACTGTGTCCATAGGGTAGACAACACTGTTGTGTGATTTTTCTGTTGAATGAACAGCGCTGTCACCCATTTACAAGATGTAGAAAAATAACTGATCTATTGCAGGATCAACAGGTAGTAACTATGTTCCATGGCTGAAAAACAAAAAAATTCTGTGTTTGACAGACTGCATAATACATTTTTTTTTTGCCCATAGTTACATTTTAAGTGAATGTTATTATTTTTTTCCTAAACTGCTAATAGGTGACAGATTTCTCAACAAAATCTTTTGAATATGAGAGATTTGTCTTTTACAGCCATGACTTCTGCAAGACTGGAAGAGTGTGATCCAGGCAACACTAAGCTCTGAAAGGCTAATTCCCATATAGAAACCTTCTACAATTACAGTACATTTTCAAGACTTTTAAAAAGTCATTGTGAGCAATAACACATGCTTAAATAACATTTTACTAGTTTGACCAGTGTTAGTTTTACGTTCAAAAATGTTTTATTTATGTCGGCATAAAAAAATAAAAACAGCCACATGGCAACAATATCACATTGACAAGAGCAACACACGTTGTATAATTCCGGGAACATAAGAGATTGTAGTTATAACAATACAGGCAAATTATAAAATACCAAGAACCATTAACTGGAACCCAGAAATGTATGAGAGCGCAGACAGCGGTTCTCGGTAAGGATGAGCCGAACACCCCCTGGTTCGGTTCTCACCAGAACTTGTGAAAAATTTTGTTCGAACATGCGAACACCATTAAAGTCTATGGGACACGAACTTGAAAAACCAAAAGTGCTCATTTTAAAGGCTTATATGCATGGTGTTGTCATAAAAAGTGTTTGGGGACCTGGGCCCTGCCCCAGGGGTCATGTATCAATGCAAAAAAAAGTTTTAAAAACGGACGTTTATTCGGGAGCAGTGATTTTAATAATGCTTAAAGTGAAACAATAAAAGTGAAATATTCCTTTAAATTTCGTACCTGGGGGGTGTCTATAGTATGCCTGTAAAGTGGCACAATTTTCCAGTGTTTAGAACAGTCCCGCAGCAAAATGACATTCGGGTCTGGTGTGGATATTAAGGGGAACCCTGCGCCAATTTTTTTTAAAACAATGGCGTAGGGGTTCCCTCAAAATCCATACCAGACCCTTCATGTCTGGTATGGATTTTAAGGGGAACCCTGTGCCTAAATAAAAAAAAATAGCGTAGGGGCCCCCCAAAAATCCATACCAGACCCTTATCCGAGCATGCAACCTGGCAGGCCGCAGGAAAAGAGGGGGGGACGAGAGGGCACCCGCCCTCCTGAACCGTACCAGGCCACATGCCCTTAACATGGGGAGGATGCTTTGGGACCCCAAAGCACCTTGTCCCCATGTTGATGGGGACAAGGACCTCATCCCCACAACCCTTGCCTGGTGATTGTGGGGGTCTGCGGGCGGGGGGCTTATCAGAATGTGGAATCCCCTTTAACAAGGGGACCCCCAAATCCTACACCCCCCATGTGAATTGGTAACGGGTACATTTTACCCCTACCATTTCACCAAAAAAAGTGTCAAAAATTGTAAAAAAGACAAGAGACACTTCGGGACAAGTCCTTTATTAAAAAATAAAAAAAATAAAAATGTCCAGCGATGTCCATTTGTCTTCTATTCCGACGCCGACGCCGAAAAAAAAAAAGCCGCAACAGCTCTGCCTCCCGCCGAGTGACTCTTCTCTCGCTTTGACAGCTGTTATATAAATGAGGGCGGGGCCACCCGGTGATGTAACCGGGAGACCCCGCCCCCTCTGACGCCATGGGGGCACCATGAAATTCACCAGAAAACACTTTTCAGAGGCGCGGCAATTACAGGAGTATATGTAAACAAGACCTAATAGAGAAAATTTCTGATTATCAATGTATTGGAGGATGCATTTCAATGCAAACACAATTGGGATTTTTGAGGCACAACAAATTATTTGAAATCATATTATTTATTAATTCATATATGAAAAAAGATAAAATAACTGTACATTACTCTATATCACATATACAGTATATTATGTACAAAAAAATAAGACTTTAAAAAATATGTATCTGATGCACTGATACAACAGTTAAATAGTGCGTGTTTGATGTAGATGTTTTCTTTTCTTTAAAGGCTCAACATGTTTCTAGGGCGTAGTCCTCTGCTTTAGGAGCCACATGCGGATAATAACATGGACAAATGTTGTCTAAATAGAACCATAAAATAAATTTAAATCAATGGTATATATTAAAATACATATACACGAGATTGCATTTTCATCAGACTTAGTATATGAAACTGCATTTACCCCAAACCAGGTGGAGGAGGCAAGGAGAGCAAGGCCTAAAAGGGTAACCCTTAAGGGGGACCAACCGGCAGGGCTGATCTTACAAAGGTCAGCTTTGGAGAGAGACAAGTAAACACTACAGAAATATGTACTTTGCTCAGATTCCATGACTGAGGTTTACAACCACTTTAAATTATTTTATTTTTTGCACACAATATACTGTATATGTGATATACAGTAATGTACAGATATTTTATCTTTTTTCATATATGAATTAATAAATAATAATAGGATTTTAAATACATTGTTGTGCCCCAAAATTCCAATTCTGTTTGCATGCAAATTTATGGTACATATGGATAGGGATGTGGCACTTATAGTGCAGATATATAGTATATCTGTACTTTTCAATGTAATGGAGCAAGTTACATTGATTACCAATGTAACAAGGGCATTTATACTAACCACCAATGTAAGTGGGCCATTTACACTGACTAGCAATGTAACTGGAGCATTTACACTGACCGTCAATTTGGCTGAGGCACAGATCAACCCTTGCTGTAGCCTCTCACCTTCTTGCAGTCTGATCACTGTAGAGAAGAGAGGATGTTTGTTTGTGCCTACACAATACTGACGACATGATCTCAGTCCAGGCAAAGTCACTTTATGTGAACTCAAGTTCTATTCTTTAATTATATAAAGCACAACTTTATTTAGAATGATCATGTTGCTGTATATGACACATCGGGAAATTGGTTGCACAGATATGTCAAGTTACTGAAAAGTACTCTTTAGATTGAATGGGAAATCTCACTGGAGTGGAAGGAACTCAGACACTCATTGATGCTATTCAGTGTATTGTTCCCTTCCTTCAGTGTCCCATTCCATCTGAAAAATCTGAAGGAAGCCAAGTACAGCTGTGTGTGGGCTGAACTAATCAGCTACTGGGAGTGAAACCTCTGCAATTTTCTCTGCTAAGTGGAAAGTCAGAGCTGATGGTTTATGAAAGTATGGAGCACAAGTTTTCTTAAATTGGACCTTTCAACAAAATGCAGGGTCCACTTATTTTTTACAGTCCGCCTTCACACATAAAAAAAGACAAAAATCACACACTAGGTTAAATTAAAAAAAATATCCTTACCTTTTACCCCAGAGTCTGCTCACAGCTTCTAGGGGACAATGACAACACTGCAGTGAAATCCAAGGAAAACCGAGGATCCCAAATCTCACAAGAAGATGCTTCAATGATGGGCTGGGGTATTTTCTCACAAGATGTTGGAATCCTCAGCTTTCTCAAGTTCTGCCTGAAAGGTTTGTGATCTCACACTCATCTAGGAGGGACAAGCAGAATAATGGTGACAGTTTACATGGACCTTGCCACCCTAGACCATGTCACCTAGCGAGAAATCTAGCCTTGATGGGAAGCATGTGGTCCTAGTGTATCATGGACAAGGGTCCATATTCACTGAGAGAAGGACAACCCGTGTGATTTCAGGAGCATATCTGAGGGTCATGAGTCAGCAGGAAGTACTGACATTGAGTGTAGCAGGCCAGACATCTCTGGAATGTGTCAGAAACTGCTTGGAGACACATTTGTTACAAAGGCAAAAGTGTACAGAGACCACAAGGACTCATTAGATGGCACAGAATGTTCTGAAGCCACGGGTGCACAGGGAAGCACTAGAGTCACTAGATAACACTGGGAGGCACACAAGGTTACTTCGAGTCATAGGATGACATGAGCACACTAGGAGGGGCCAGGAGCCCTGGCCAGGGAGGATCTGCGCTGCTCGGTGCAAAACCACTGCACAGATCAGGAAAGTAGAACATGTGTGTTAATTTAAACAAAAAAAAAAAACAAGACATTAATATCACTTTAAGACTGCAATAGTTAAACTAAAAAAACATAAAATAAGTCACCCCACTTCTTTATTTCCCATTTCATACAGTCTCCTGGAGATCCACCACAATGCAGCATAATGCTTCAATATAAGCACATAAATCCCCTGCAATTTCCATGATCCTTTTATTTCCCCGCTGGATGTTTATTATCCAGAGGTAATTTCATAAGAGCTCATATTTCTGTGTAAAACTGGACTAGAAAGGAAGCTGTGCACTCTGTCTTTATCAATAGTTACAAAAAACACAAAACACAAGTTATAAAATTATCAGTAGTGTCTCATTCTGACCAATAATCTGCTGAAAGGAGATCAATGTATAATAGATATAGGCCCCACACTTCCTGAGCTTGTCCTTGATCCTTAGTCAGTCAAGAAAAGGGTCACACCATACAGTCTATAAATTATTCCCCCAGCGTTATGTGAAACAGCTTGTGATTTGGGATTGCATTGTGAGAAGTAATTTCAGATTTACTGAAGGGATTAGAAACTGCAGGAATAATCCATCTCTTTCCCGGCAGCCCTTCTCTTGCTTGTGTCTTGAGACATTGTTCAGCGTGCTGTGCCTGAATACAGGTTTCACATGCGCACAGACAGTCACACAGCACCTCCTGTGTCTACAATAGGGATGAGCTTTGTGTTCGAGTTGAACGCATGTTCGACTCGAACATCGTCTGTTCGCCGAATTGCAAGCATTATGGGCCGTTTGCACCAAATTCGAGTGGAGCGTCACGGCCCATAATTCACTGCAGCATCGCAGTGCATTGCTGGTTGATGATTGGCCAAGCATGCACTATGACCCGTATGCTTTGGCCAATCACAGCGCGCAAAAAACGGAGAGCCATAATTGGCAAAAGCCAGGGTGGCTTTGGCCAATTATGTCTCAGGGGGTTTAGTACAAGCCCCACCCTATATAATGCTACCACCGTGGCGGCCTTGTGTAGTGTGTTGCGGTGTTGGTTAAAGAGAGAGCTTACAGAGAGGGAGAGAGAGACAGTGTCATTTATATTGAGTTAGATAGAGCAGGCAGGCGAGTCAGTTATCTGCAGTTACAGTGTGTAGAGGATATATATGCATCCTAGGTGTTGTATATATTTATACACTGTATTCAGTTTAGCTAGATCCGTTTCTGTTATTCTCTATACAGTGACAGGCAGGCAGGTGATTGTGCTAGCTGCAGTGTTTCACTTGGTGCACTGCGTGCTTTGCATAGCGTTCACCTAAAGCTTACCTAAATACAATTAGTGGTGTTCTCATAATAAAACCACAGGCAGGGAGCTGCATTAATTTCATTAAGTGTACTGCAGTACTTCTGTCCTTTGCACAGCGTTGACTTAAAGGAACCTGAATACAATTTGTGGTGTTCTCATAATAAAACCACAGGCAGAGAGCTGCAAGTATTTTCAGTGAGTGTACTGTGTCCTCTGCACAGTGTTCACCTAAAACTAATTGAAGACAATTGCTGCTTTTCTCATACTAATACCACAGCAGGCAGTTGACTATGATAGCTGCATTGTAATCAGTACAAATATATATATATATATATATATATATATATATATATATATATATACCGGTGTGTATATATATATATATATATATACATCCAACCTTAGTGCAGCTACATCTCACTGCAGGCCACTAGTATGTTTGGAAGGCAAACAAGGAGTCACGAGGCAGTAAAAGAGGGCAAGCAGGCTCTGTGTCTAGAGGCAACAGTGCTGGTCGTGGACACTGTGCATCCTCATCAGCACGTGGCCGTGGGACAAGCTTATCCTTCTTTTCGGCAGCTGGCCATGTTGAGCCGCAACATGCCCAAGACTTGGTAGAGTGGATGACCAAGCTGTCCTCATCCTCTCTCACCCAGGCTCAGGGTTCTTTGTCTGGCAAAGCAGCTGCCAAAGCGGCCTCTTCCCTCGGCTCAATGGCATCAGTCACTCCTTCCCTAGCCCCACCATGTCCTCCTGAGGAGTCCCCCGAACTGTTTGACCACAGTGTTAGGTACATGCTCCAGGAGGATGCCCAGCGCTTTGAAGGCTCCGATGATGGAACCCAGCTAGAGGAAGGCAGTAACGTGAGCCCAGAAAGAGGGGGTAGTAACATGAGCCCAGAGAGAGGGGGTGCCCAACAAGGACAGCTATCTGGCAGTCATGTTCCCCCAGCTGCAGCATACTGCCAGTTTTGCTCCAGTGAGGAGGAGGGAGGGGATGATGAGGTCACTGACTCCATGTGGGTGCTTGATAGGAGAGAGGAGGAGGCACATCTCCAATGAGACAGGATGCCCTCCAGGGGCCAGCTTAAGGGCAGCACACCGACTGCATCATACCGCAGAGCTCCGCATGTGCAGGACGCTGCTGTCTCTGTGCGTTATTCCAAAAGTTCTTTGTTGTGGGCCTTTTTTCAGACATGTGCAGAAGATCGCACCGTTGCCATTTGTAACATATGTCTGAAGCGTATCTCGTGTGGCCAAAACATCAGCCGCTTGGGCACCATGTGCTTGACCAGACATATGTCGACCTGCCATGCAGTTCGTTGGCAATCGTACCTAAAAGACCCACACCAAAGAACAAAGCAAACCTCTCCTTGCTCCTCATCAGCTGGGATCTCCAACCCCACTATACCTTCAGTCCTCTCTGAAACCTGCACTGAGAGGAATAAAGGTGTAGAATTAGGTGTGTCACAGCCAAGTACTTGCGGGAAATCTGCTATTGGTACACCAACGTCAGATTGTACCAGGCATATTTCCCTGTCCCAGCTGCTGCACCGCTGAAAGAAGTTCGCTCCCAGCCATCCACATGCCCAGCGGTTGAATGCTAGCTTGGCTAAATTTCTAGCACTTCAACTGCTGCCTTTTCAGTTGGTAGACTCTGCCCCCTTCCGCGATTTGTGGAATGTGCGGTTCCTCAGTGGCAGGTTCCTAAACGCCACTTTTTCTCAAGGAAGGCGATTCCGGCTCTCTACCGTCATGTGGAAGGCAATATCCATGCCTTGCTGGACAGGGCGGTCAGCGGTAAGGTGCATATTACCGCTGACTCATGGTCCAGCAGGCATGGACAGGGATGTTACCTATCTTTCACGGCGCATTGGGTGACTCTGCTGGCAGCTGGGAAGGATGCAGGACAAGGTGCAATAGTGTTGGAGGTTGTTCCGCCACCACGCCTCCAAAATGTTACTACTGGTGATTCTGACACACCTCTCTCCTCCACCCCCTCCTCTTCTTCTTCCTCCATGGCCTCTACCTGTGCTTTGTCCTCGGAACCAGTGGTGCTCCGTAGGCATTCAAGGGGCTACGCAAGTAGGCAGGCAAAAAGATGCCATGCGGTGCTTGAGCTGGTGTGCTTGGGGGACAGGAGCCACACTGGGGCAGAGATTCTGTCAGCTCTGCAAAGGCAGGCTCAGAGGTGGTTGATGCCACGCCAGCTTAAGCCAGGAAAGGTGGTTTGTGACAAAGGCACCAACCTCCTCTCCGCCCTCCGACAGGGACAACTGACCCATGTGCTCTGTTTGGCTCACGTCCTTAACTTGGTGGTGCAGCCGTTCTTGGGCAGGTACCCGGGCTTACAGGAGGTCCTAAACCAGGCCAGGAAACTCTGTGGGCATTTCCGCCGGTCATATAATGCCAGTGCTCGGCTTGCTGACCTGCAAAAGGATTACAACCTGCCCAAGAACCGCCTAATCTGTGACATGCCCACCAGGTGGAACTCTACGTTGGCCATGATGCAGCGGCTCCACACGCAGCAGAGGGCCATCAATGAGTATCTGTTGCAATATGGCACCAGGACAGGGTCAGGGGAGCTTGGATTTTTTTTCCCACGCCAGTGGGCCATGATCAGGGATGCATGCACTGTCCTGGCACCATTTGAGGAGGCCACGAGGATGGTGAGCAGTGACAGTGCATGCATCAGTGACACTGTCCCTCTTGTCCACCTGTTGGAGCACACACTGCGTGGAATAATGGACAGGGCACTTGAGGCAGAACAGAAGACACCCATGGACTTGTATGTGGCTGGGAGGAGGTGGCTGTGGATCATGTCGTCCTGAGTGACCCAGAGGACTCTGGACCAAATGCCTCAGCAAACCTACACTGCATGGCCTCTCTGATCCTGCAAAGCCTTCGTAAGGATCCTCGTATTCGTGCGATCAAGGAGAGGGATCATTACTGGCTGGCAACCTTTCTTGATCCATGTTACAAGGGTAAGGCTGCGGACCTTATCTTGCCGTTGCAGAGGGAGCAGAGGATGAAGCATCTTCGGAAGGCCTTGCAGAAAGGTCTGTGCAACGCGTTCCCAGAGACTGGGAGGTTACAAATTCCTGGTCCTGGACAACGTGTTGCTGAGGCTTCGGTCAGTCAAAGAAGGAGTGGTGGAGAAGGTGGCCATCTGACCGATGCGTTCAGACAATTTTTTAGTACGCAGCCCCAAGGTATGATCGGTTCCAGCAACCATCACCAGCATCTGGTTTACATGGTGCAGGAATACCTAGGGGCAAGATCAGACTTGGACACCTTTCCCACAGAAAATCCTCTGGGCTACTGGGTCTTGAGGATGGATCACTGGCTAGAGCTTGCACAGTATGCAATTGAGCTACTGGCCTGTCCTACATCCAGCGTTCTTTCGGAACGCACATTCAGTGCTGCTGGAGGCTTTGTAACCGATCACAGGGTGCGCCTGTCCACCGACTTGGTCGATCGACTGACCTTCATAAAAATTAATCAATCTTGGATCACCATCAGCTACCAAGCACCTGATGCTGATGTAACCGAATATTTTTTTTTTAAATGTCAGATCCTTTCAAGACTGCCTATGCTGATGCTGAGTGACTATCATGTTATGCTGAGTGACTATCCTCTTCCTCCTCAATGATCATGCTGATAGCTTGTAAGAACATTTTTGGTTCTGGGCACTGCCACCAGTGGCTAAGGCCCATTTTTTTTAGCCCCTGTTTAACAGGGGCGTATATTTACAATTTTTGATGCAATACTTTGCAGCAGGGCTCATTGCTGCGCTCCAACTACAGTATCTGTGAGGGGTTGCAGTGTTGTGGCACCAGCACCAGTGCCTACTGCCTAAGGCCCAATTTTTCAGCCCCTGTTTAACAGGGGCGTGTAAATACAAATTTTGATGCAATACTTTGCAGCAGGGCTCATTCCTGCACTCCTAATAGAGTATCTGTGAGGGGTTGCAGTGTTGTGGCACTAGCACCAGTGCCTAAGGCCCAATTTTTCTGCCCCTGTTTAACAGGGGCGTGTAATTAAAACTTTTGATGCAATACTTTACAGCAGGGCTCATTGCTGCGCTCCAACTACAGTATCTGTGAGGGGTTGCAGTGTTGTGGCACCAGTGCCTAAGGCCCAATTTTTCTGCCCCTGTTCAACAGGGGCATGTAATTACAATTCTTGATCTAATAATTCACAGCAGGGCCCATTCCTGCGCCCACCAAGAGTAACTGTGAGGGCTTACAGTGTTGTGGCAACACCACCACCACCACCACCACCAAAGGCCCAATTTTTCTGCCCCTGTTCAACAGGGGCATGTAATTACAATTCTTGATCTAATATTTCACAGCTGGGCCCATTCCTGCACCCAACTAGAGTAACTGTGAGGACTTACAGTGTTGTGGTACCAGCACCACCACCAAAGGCCCAATTTTTCCTACCATTGTTCAACAATGGCATGTAATTACAATTCTTGATATAATAGTTCACAGCAGGGCGTTCCAGCGCCCACCAAGAGTAACTGTGAGGGCTTACAGTGTTGTGGCAACACTAACACCTAAGGGCCGAATTTCTGCAGAGTATATACGGCAGGCCCCTACTTTCAAACATCCAACTTACAAACGACTCTTACTTGCAAACGGAAGGAGACAACAGGAAGTGAGAGGAAATCTACCCCTAGGAAGGGAAATTCTCTCCTGTAAGAGTTAATATGTGAAAAACGTGTCTCCTCTCCACTGATGCTTTATCACCAATCCTTGTTTCAATAAAAAAAACAAATTTTCCAAAAAAAAATTGGTCACTGGGACGGAAAGTGAGGTGAAATGTTCTGAACAGGTGCACACTGCACAGACAGCAAAACAAATGTTACAGGGGTGATAACCCTTCCCTACGTTTTCCAAAAAGCTTAAAAATAGATTTTTTGTCTGAAGCTACACTTAAAAAATGTACCTGTTCCAAATTACAAACAGATTCTACTTAAGAACAAACCTACAGTCCCTGTCTTGTTTGCACCGCCTGTATACTGCTGTTCAGAGTATATAGGGTCTTTTTTTAATTTGGGTGCGGGGTTCCCCTTAATATCCATACAAGACCCAAAGGGGCTGGTAGTGGGTGGGGGTTGGGGGGGTACCCATGCCATTTTTCTCAATGATTTTCATCCATATTGCCGCGACCACACATTACATTAAAGCCGCAAGCAGTTTTAAATGACTTTTTTCCTTTAGAAATTTCATTTTGTGCAGGGACTGTTCTAAACACGGGAAACACATGCCACTTCAGAGGCATACTTTAGACACTCCCCAAGTACGATATTTAAAGGAATATTTCACATATTTTTTTTCACTTTAAGCATCATTAAAATCACTGCTCCCCAAAAAACGGACGGTTTTAAAACTTTTTTTTGCATTGATACATGTCTCCTGGGGCAGGACCCGGGTCCCCAAACCCTTTTTAGGACAATAACTTGCATATTAGCCTTTATAATTAGCACTTTTGATTTTGACCGTTCGAGTCCATTGTATTTAATAGGGTTCTAAAGTTCACGCAAACTTTCTGTCCGTTCGCAGGTTCTGGTGCTAACCGAACCGGGGGGGTGTTCGGCTCAACCCTAGTCTACAAATGCATGTCAATAGGTGTGGATTAAACACAAATCTACACAAACATTTTCTTTTAACTATATTTTGTCTTCTTAATCTACTTTAATATAAATTTTCCTTTTTCCACTTTACTGTAGAATGAATAAGGGATCTTAGGATAAACAACATGATCCTGATAAAACATAAAGTTCAATGACACACAAGCCTTCATAATATACTGTATGCTTACATGTGTCTATATTTTTGTAGCACCCTGTAGCTTAGGCGGGGAGCTCCTCACAAATTTACTTACCAGGAGTAGTTATTAGACTTGTGCACAACGGAAAAATTCGTTCCGTTTCGGTTCGTTTCTTTCCGGTCCTGTTGATTCGTAATCATTCGTAATTTTGCTAGACGGGATTTTTCGTGTTCGGACTCATTCGTATTTTTGCAAGCGACATTTTTCGTTGAATTTTTTGTTGCTTTATAATTCGTACTTTCGGTAGAGTACGTTGTTTTTCGTTGATTCTGGACACAACTCCTACTTTCGTAACTTTTTTTGGGTTCGTACTTTCGGTAGAGTACGTTGTTTTTCGTTGATTCTGGACACAACTCCTACTTTCGTAACTTTTTTTGGGTTCGTTGATTCGTAATTTTCCGTGTCTCTCTCACAACGACGCTGCCTATTATGCCTAATGTGCTTCGAATGGATTTGTACTTTTCTAAATACATTGCGGTTATTTGTAACGATTCGAAATCTCGTATTTTACTTTCGTTTTTAACATGCGGCTATAGGCTCCGCCCCTGTACACCATTTTGAGAGGGTTCAGCACGGTGAGGGAGAAGCAGAGAGCAGAGCAGAGTGTTATTGTGCTTCGAATGGATTCGAAATCTCGTATTTTACTTTCGTTTTTTACATGCGGCTATAACCTCCGCCCCTGTACACCATTTTGAGAGGGAGTTCAGCACGGTGTGGGAGAAGCAGAGAGCAGAGCAGAGTGAGTGTTATTGTGCTTCGTATGGATTCGTACATTCGTAACTTTTTCATAACGAATTATGCCGAAGACATTCGGGCATTCGCTATTTGCGGTATAATTTATTTCGGATTCGGTCTTATTCGTAATTGCTTTGTTCGGAAATTCGAATGCTTCCGAATGTCCGAAAGTTGCTAAATTCGGACGAATTTCAATTCGTTACGAAACGAATTGCACAAGCCTAGTGGTTATCCTGGTTGATTTATAGAGATCCATTGATTTCTACCTAAGTTTGGCCTTGTTGCACTTTTCTCTTCTACGACTAGGTGGCCAGGTACTTGGCGGTTAGGGATGAGCTTCGAGTTCGAGTCGAACTCATGTTCGACTCGAACATTGCCTGTTCGCCCGTTCGCCGAACAGCGAATAAATTGGGGTGTTCGCGGCAAATTTGAAAAATCTATGGGAGAAATCTAAAGTGCTAATTATAAAGGCTTATATGCAAGTTATTGTCCTAAAAAGTGTTTGGGGACCGGGGTCCTGCCCCAGGGGACATGTATCAATGCAAAAATAAGTTTTAAAAACGGCCGTTTTTTCGGGAGCAGTGATTTTAATAATACTTAAAATGAAAAAATAAAAGTGAAATATTCCTTTTAAATTTCGTACCTGGGAGGTGTGTATGATATGCATGTGAAGTGGCACATGTTTCCCGTGCTTAGAACTGTCCCTGCAAAAAATGTCATTTTTGAAAGAAAAAAAGTCTTTTAAAACTGACTCGCGGCTATTAATGAATTGTCGGCTCCCGGCAATACATACAAAAGTCATTGATAAAAAAAAAAAAAAAAGCGTGGGGGTTCCCCAGAATTCAATTACCAGGCCCTTCAGGTCTGGAATGGATATTAAGGGGAACCACGCCGCAAATTAAAAAAAAAATTGACGTGGGGTTCCCCCAAATATCCATTCCAGGCCCTTCAGATCTGGCATGGATTTTAAGGGGAACTCCACCCCAAATTTTTAAAAAATGGCGTGGAGTCCCCCTAAAAATCCATACCAGACCCCTTATCCGAGCACGCAACCTGGCCGGCCGCAGGGGAAAAGGGGGGGACGAGAGAGCGGCCCCCCCTCCCTCCTGAACCGTACCAAGCCACATGCCCTCAACATGGGGAGGATGTCTCATCCCCACAACCCTTGCCCGGTGGTTGTGGGGGTCTGCGGGCGGGGGGCTTATCGGAATCTGGAAGACCCCTTTAACAAAGGGGACCCCCAGATCCCGGCCCCCCCATGTGAATTGGTAAGGGGTACATTGTACCCCTACCATTTCACGAAGAAAGCGTAATTTTTTTTTTTAAAAAGACACACAAACACCTTGAAAAAGTCCTTTATTTAAAATAATAATAAAAAAAAAACATTCCAGCGCTGAAATCCAGTGTCCCGCGGCGATCCCGATGTCCAGCGCTATCCTTCATTGGTTGTGCCTGAGCGGACCTGATGGGGAACTCCCTCTCAGTATTTTAAATGTATAGACCCGCCCCTTCTAAAGTTCCCCATCAGGTCCGCTCCCTCGGTATGTCGGACCCGCCTACGTCATTGGCTTGAGCGGGGAACTTCCTTCACTGTGTAATTTAAATTTACATAGTGAAGGAAGTTCCCCGCTCAAGCCAATGACTTAGGCGGGTCCGACATACCGAGGGGGCCGACCTGATGGGGAACTGCTCTCACTTTGGCAATACATGTATAGACCCGCCCCTTCTCATGTACCGCATCTGGTCCGCTGAGCGGACCTGATGGGGAACTTTAGAAGGGGCGGGTCTATACATTTAAAATACTGAGAGGGAGTTCCCCATCAGGTCCGCTCAGGCACAACCAATGAAGGACAGCGCTGGACATCGGGATCGCCGCGGGACACTGGATTTCACCGCTGGAATGTTTTTTTTTTTTTTTAAATAAAGGACTTTTTCAAGGTGTTTGTGTGTTTTTTTTAAACATTTTTTTACGCTTTCTTCGTGAAATGGTAGGGGTACAATGTACCCCTTACCAATTCACATAGGGGGGGCCGGGATCTGGGGGTCCCCTTTGTTAAAGGGGTCTTCCAGATTCCGATAAGCCCCCTGCCCGCAGACCCCCACAACCACCGGGCAAGGGTTGTGGGGATGAGGCCCTTGTCCCCATCAACATGGGGACATCCTCGCCATGTTGAGGGCATGTGGCCTGGTACGGTTCAGGAGGGAGGGGGGCCACTCTCTCGTCCCCCCCTTTTCCCCTGCGGCCGGCCAGGTTGCGTGCTCGGATAAGGGGTCTGGTATGGATTTTTAGGGGGACTCCACGCCATTTTTTTTTAAATTTGGGGTGGAGTTCCCCTTAAAATCCATGCCAGATCTGAAGGGCCTGGAATGGATATGTGGGGGAACCCCACGTCAATTTTTTTTTAAATTTGCGGCAGGGTTCCCCTTAATATCCATTCCAGACCTGAAGGGTCTGGTAATTGAATTCTGGGGAACCCCCACGCTTTTTTTTTTTTTTTTTTTTATCAATGACTTTTGAATGTATTGCCGGGAGCCGACAATTCATTAATAGCCGCAAGTCAGTTTTAAATGACTTTTTTTCTTTCAAAAATGACATTTTTTGCAGGGACAGTTCTAAGCACGGGAAACATGCGCCACTTCACATGCATATCATACACACCCCCCAGGTACGAAATTTAAAGGAATATTTCACTTTTATTTTTTCATTTTAAGCATTATTAAAATCACTGCTCCCGAAAAAACGGCAGTTTTTAAAACTTTTTTTTGCATTGATACATGTCCCCTGGGGCAGGACCCGGGTCCCCAAACACTTTTTAGGACAATAACTTGCATATCAGCCTTTATAATTAACACTTTAGATTTCGAACGTTCGAGTCCATTGTATTTAATAGGGTTCTAAAGTTTACACAAACATTTTGTCTGTTCGCAGGTTCTGGTGCGAACCGAACAGGGGGGTGTTCGGCTCATCCATGTTGGTGGTACTAGATATGAGAAGGGAAACCAAAGGTCAGGTTATGGGTATATGGGGTGTCCCAGCCAATGGGCATGGGTTTTCTTGAATCCCATGGCCTGCTGAGAGCACCTATATATTTGGGTGGAGTCAGGTGATCTGTGTTGGACAGCTGTCTAGGTGGACATGCATCGTATGCCCTGGGCTGCTAGGCCAGAGATTGGGCCTATCCCGGGGGCATCTGGCTGCCAGGCTGTGTGAGTGCCTATCCAGAAGTAAGAGGGCAGCGCAGGGTTGGGACTGCCGCTTGCAGTCCAACCAGAAGTAATGGTTCTGCTGGCCGAAGAACCTGTCGTAGTCGGAAGTAGAAGGGGAACTGTCGCCACTAAGGGACCAACCACCTTTACCAAGGGCCAAAGTGAGGAACTGAGGCAAATACCAGAGCAGTATTCTCATCGAACGGGCACGGTGGAGAATCGGGAAACTTCAGGCGGTGATCAAGTCAGGGACCCAACCAGCAGAGATGACGCTTGCAGAGCAGCCTTGTGTGTCAAGCCAGGGACCGAGCTGGTCAGCAGGGGTGGAGCTTGAGAAGTATCTGGAGTGCCAAGCTAGGGACCCAGCAGGGAAGTATGGGTAATGCTTGAGGGGATACCACAAAGATTGGAGGAGCTCAAGGGATTCAGAGTCAGTGAATAAGTCGGTCTAGAGACCCGGAGCTCAGTGTTGAAGAACTACAAGGAGCAGTTGTAGTGAAGCTGTAGGAACTGTTACTTTTGAGTTAGAAACTGTTAAAGACTGTTGCCATAGGAGACAGCAGTCCTGCATGTGCAGATGTGGCACCTTTCTGGGGCCTTTCCCTGCACGGCTGTCCTCCTATTAAAGTCTCGGAGCCTGCCAATTGAATCTACAACTACTTAAGGGTGTCCTGACCCTAACCCTCTTTCCCCAAAATATACAAAAAAGACTGTTAAAAGAAAAAGAACCTCTTTTACTTCCAAGAAGTGTCTGGCGCCCAATGACTTTCACCATCTTTGCACCCACTGTGCCTCACAACCCACTACACATTAAAGGATATCAACTATCTTTGGCCTTGGAGGTCCTCATTAGACAGGAAGAGGCTAAAGACTTTGCTACATTTTGTTTTTGCATTCAGGGCAGATTCAAACACTGCAAAATTTCTGGTAAATACAAAAAAACAATTCTTTAAAATGCATTCTCTTTTTTTAAACGTAGTGTTATTCGAAAAGCGTGTATACAATCCGGACGCATATAATACAGGTACATCTCATAAAATTAGAATATCATCAAAAAGTTCATTTATTTCAGTAATTCAATTTGAAAAGTGAAACTCATATATTTTATATAGATGCGCTACGCACATTGTGATATTTTTCAAGCATTTATTTATTTTAATTTTGATGATTATGGCTAAGGCCCCATGCACACGAGACGCCGGTGCAAACTCTGCTGAACACACGTTTTTAAAGGCTGAAACCAGCGTTTAGAAACGCCCGTTTTGCCGCGATTTTAGCGGCGTTTTACCGCGTTTGCGTCTATAAGCGTTTAGTTAAGAAACATCATAAGACCCGCCCTAAGCTCAAAAAACAGTATTATTTAACCATTTCAGCCATTTTGGGAGACCAGAGTGAGTAGCAGCAGCTGAGAGAGCAGCAGTGTACTTGTATTTAGCGTATCACTTGCCACGTCACCTGCCACAAGCTGTGGATTGTTCACTTGCCACGTCACCTGGCCACAAGCTGTGGATTGTTCACTTGCTATGTCACCTGCCACAAGCTGTGGATTGTCCACTTGCCACGTCACCTGCCACAAGTTGTGGATTGTCCACCTGGCCACGTCACCTGCCACAAGTTGTGATTTGTCCACTTGCCACTTCACCTGCCATGTCACCTGGCCACATCACCGGCCACATCACCTGGCCACGTCACCTGCCATGTCACCTGGCCATGTCACCTGCCACGTCGCCTGGCCACGTCATCTGCCACAAGTTGTGGATTGTCCACTTGCCATGTCACCTGGCCACGTCACCTGCCACGTCACCTGGCCACATCACCTGCCACAAGTTGTGGATTGTCCACTTGCCACGTCCCCTGGCCACGTCACCTGGCCACGTCACCTGCCACAAGTTGTGCATTGTTCACTGGCCACGTCACCTGGCCACATCACCTGGCCATGTTAACTGGCCACGTCATGTGCCAAGTTAACTGGCCATGTCACCTGCCACATCACCTGGCCACAAGTTGTGGATTGTCCACTGGCCACACCACCTGGCCACGTCACCTGCCATGTCACCTGGCCATGTTAACTGGCCACGTCACGTGCCAAGTTAATTGGCCACGTCACCTGCCACATCACCTGGCCACGTCACCTGCCACAAGTTGTGGATTGTCCACTGGCCACACCACCTGGCCACGTCACCTGCCACGTCACCTGCCACGTCACCTGCCACAAGTTGTGGATTGTCCACTTGCCATGTCATCTGGCCACGTCACCTGCAACGTCACCTGCCACAAGTTGTGAATTGACCACTTGCCACGTCACCTGGCCACAAGTTGTGGATTGTCCACTGGCCACGTCACCTGGCCACGTCACCTGCCACGTCACCTGGCCACGTCACCTGGCCACGTCACCTGCCACAAGTTGTGGATTATGCACTTGCCATGTCACCTGGCCACGTCACCTGACCACGTCACCTGCCACAAGTTGTGGATTGTCCACTTGCCACGTCACCTGGCCATGTCACCTGCCACAAGTTGTGGATTGCCCACTCGCCACATCACTTGGCCACGTCACCTGCCACAAGTTGTGGATTGTCACCTGGCCACGTCACCTGCCACGTCACCTGACCACATCACCTGGCCACGTCACCTGCCACAAGTTGTGGATTGTCCACTAGCCATGTCACCTGGCCACGTCACCTGGCCACGTCACCTGCCACAAGTTGTGGATTGTCCACTTGCCATGTCACCTGGCCACGTCATCTGCCACGTTACCTGGCCACGTCACCTGCCACAAGTTGTGGAATGTCCACTTGCCACGTCACGTGCCACAAGTTGTGGATTGTCCACTTGCCACATCACCTGCCACAAGTTGTGGATTGTCCACAATGCAATGCAAGCAATTACATTTTTTTAATTATTTTTTTATGGTTTTTCATCATTTGCCATCATTTTTGAGATTTCTAATGTAAAAAAATAAGTCACCTTTAAAAACGCTTATAAATGAAATTGCGGCAAAACGCCGGTACCCGCGTTTAGCCGCGTTTAGCGTCTGAAACGTGGAAAACGTTTGCGTCTGAACCCATTTTTTTGCTTCTGGAAAAACGAGGTTAAACGCAACTGCTTAAAAATGGCAAAAAATGAGACTGTGTGCATGGACACAAAGGATAACATTGAATGAGTTCAGGGGCAGTTGAAAAAAGCATCCAACTGCCTCTGAACACGCGTTTACCAGCGTCTCGTGTGCATGGGGCCTTACAACTAGTAAAAACAGGGAACTACACTAAGGAATCATGAGTATAGAAAGATCAAATCCGTTATGTGAGTATTAGTGGCTCATTTACCCGAAGTATAAACAAATTATACAATAGAAAACAGTAAGAATGGAACTATTGCAGTGGTTGGCCTACTATGACAGAGAAGCGCTCCAACATCCTAAACAAGGAGATTTGCGCAGGACCCACAATATTAGGTAATGTAGGGGTAGATTATGGTATAGTGTCAGAAACCAAATGGAGAAGAGAGTCACTAGTGTCTTGAGTATCTATCCAGGGTCCCCAAAATTTAGAGAATTTCTCTGGGCACCCTCTCGCCTTATCAGGTTACTTTGTAAAATGGGAGGTTCTGATTAATTAACCATTTCCACAGCCCGACACGTAGAGATTCAGAATGTATCCAATAAAAAACAATGGTTTTCCTAGCATAATTAAGTGGCAACTGAAGAAATTGTGTAGCCCTAGCAGTGATCTCAATATCATCAAATACACCCAATAGGATTACATTGCGTGATTATGATACTGTTGTGATAATTTTAATCCATAAAAAAAAAAACATAATACACTGCACTTACAAAGATAAAAACGTTTAAAAGCATGTAATATCCTCTAAAACCGCCCCCTGATGAAGTCTCCTACGAAATGCATTAGGGCATGACCATGTGATTAATCCATACAAACGTGACTGTGCCTCTCAAACTGGGAACTACCTTGTTCGTTTCCACGGAAGGGTGGTGAGAGTCATGCTTGCAGTTTGATGTTATTAGAGGATATTACATGCAATGTAATAAGTTTTTTTTTTTTTTTTTATGGATTACAATTATCACAACAGTATCACGCTATGGTGGTGAGTTGTTATAGGTGAAGAGTTCAATCTACAACAGACCGCAAGACAAAGAGATATTATCGTTTAAAGGGTAACTCCACATTTGTGTAAATAATATAGCGTATACAATTGCGACTTAAGTCATTCTGTAAGTGAA
This sequence comes from Rana muscosa, assembly GCA_029206835.1. Classification (NCBI taxonomy): domain Eukaryota; kingdom Metazoa; phylum Chordata; class Amphibia; order Anura; family Ranidae; genus Rana; species Rana muscosa. The sequence continues at coordinate 222,826,407 of CM055118.1, forward strand.
TGTTTCAATCTGCAGCTCTGTAATTTTCTGTAAAATGCAATGCAAGATGGCTACCTGGAGGCGTTCTGTATACAGATAGTATACAGAAAGCCCCCCCAGGAAATGTAATTTCCTGCTTGTGTGATGGGCTCATTGATTTTCCCAGAAGTCTGCACTAAGATACTAGTCAGATTTTTGGCATCTCCTGCAACAAATATGTACTTTTTGGTGAGATACTCCCAAAGGGAAATCATGTCTAACCCAGTACAAGAACTCTTCTGTGCTAACTTAAGGGTTTTAAGCCTTCTGAACTACAGATATGCCAAAAAGAGGAGGTTCAGGAGGTGAAGTCAGTACAGGAATCACTGCTTGCAGACAACAAGGTATCAGGGGATATGTAGCTGGTAGAACATGAAGTAAACAGTAGAGGAGAGGCTGCAAAGCATGCAAAGAATCCAGGAAGTTGTGGAAAGAGACAACCAGCAGACAAACAGCAATCACAACATAAAGCCCTGGTTCACACTGGTGCGATTTGACATGCGATTTGACATGTCAAATCGGCGATATTTGCCGCAAATTGCGGGCAATGGCACCGTCCTAATCGGTGCGACGCCGCATCTGCGGCGCTGCACCGATTTCAAAAAGTAGTTTCTGTACTACTTTTTGCGATTTCGGGCCGCGATTTACATTGACATCTGTGCAGAAACCTGCACAGATGTCCCTGTAATCGCGGCCGAAATCGGGACTGACAGGCAGGAGTGAAATCGTGCGAGTTCAGCTGAACTCGCACGGCTTCACTCCCGCAGCCCCAGTGTGAACGTGGGCTAAAGGAGATTTTCACAAGTAAGTTTATATTTTATTATCAATAATAAATATTGTGTTTATTGCTATTACAATTACAAATTGAAAGTGTATGCTGACTATAGAATTCCCTAATAACTCAGCGTCCATCTGACAGGTTAATATGTAGGTTCTTCTTCCACCGGGTGCTCTTACTTTCATTTGGCGACTGGGTTGCTTTTGACCATGAGTGCCTGTGAAAAGTTAACATTCCACAACAAATGTAACCTGCCTGTTTGTCTTTCAGACAGTGGGGTTGATTTATTAAAACTGGGGAGTGCAAAATCTGATGAAGCTCTGCATAGAAACCAATCAGCTTCGGGGGTTTTTGTCATATCGTGACTGAACAAGCTGAAGTTAGAAGCTGATTGGTTTGAATGCAGAGCTGCACCAAATGTTGAACTCTACAGTTTTAGTAAATCAACCCCAGTGTGTCATTGACACAGGCATTCCTGCATCACTGACAGACCACATTTTGTAACTAACTTAATGCAAAACTCCACAGAAACAGCTAAATACACAGTTGAATGCAGATACATGTCAAAACATTTGTAATTATGCAGAGCCAGTCTTGTGATTTACACACATTGTTCACACTACACAGACATGTGACACACATCATTTCTGATTAGGCAAATCATCTTTCTGGTTCAGCAACTGATCTTCTTATGTCACCTCTCCTCCTCCGTTCTATAATTTGTACAGTAAATCTGTATCATCACATCTGTCAAGTGAAAATGGATCTGTACTGGGAAGCATTTACCCTAAACAGAAAAAAAATGTCCGATAAAAAGTACAAACCCTTTGGCAAGGTAAACAAAAAATAATAATTATGTTTTCCTGACAGACTCCATGGCAGACTACGTGTGGGTTAACCCCGCCTCCTCTCCACAGCTATAGGACCCCTTACCCATAAATTTGAGCTCACCTCCACAGACAGGTGTTCCTTTTTTATCCTCCTCACATGGACCTTCATCATGCAATTCGGTGCGATGTCCAGGATGTGGATTACTTGGATCGATCGGTACTGTTACTGCGGTGCACCCAGGGCCCAGCTATGAGCGGGCAAGTGGTTTCAGGGCCGGAAAATACCCCTATGGTGGAAGGGATGTGGCCCCAGAGTACCGGATCGGATGTCGCAGGAATCCTCGGCTGGCAAGGTCTGAAGATTTTATTCACCTCTTCTTTCATGGCAGACAAGTTTGTGTATGTTGTTTTGTTTTCCCTTGTGTTATTTCGTATGTGTTGCGGCATGTGGAGCGCTTCTGCGTTCCAGGACGCCATATCTCTTCCTGGTTCCCGGTCCACCGTGGCTTTGTTTTCGCGCATGCGCATTGCGGCGGAGGGGTCAGGGGCCGCGCAGGCGCAGTGGGTCTGGTCTCATCGGCGCATGCGCGCAGCGGGATCGGCCGTGACGTCATTCCGGCGGTTTATTTAAACCGCTGAAGAGCCCTATACAGGTGGGATAACCTGTGGGCATAGAGCGGCAGCCTCCCGGAGCCTCAAGACTGCTAGGACGGGGTAAGCACTTCTATTGCAATGTAATGCCTGTTTTGTTTAAGTGTCTCTTAAAGGGACAGTTTTAAAAAAAAAAAAAAAAAAAACTTTTTCTTTTTCTTATGCTTCCTTGCATTGATTTGCTTATCCTTAGTCTAGGTAGTGTAGTACTCCTGTGTCTCCCTCGTAATGGACTCATCTTCACTGCCGTGTGGCCAGCCCTCCCGCACAAGGTATGTGTGGAGTGGGTAGGGGGTTGGTGTCTTTTATAAAAAGTAAAATATATACTGCGCTGTCTAAAACAAAAAATAACTAGCTATATAGCAACCTGATATGCTTCAGTGACAGATGCTGCAACTTAAATGTGAGACACACACAATAAATCCAAATAAACTTAAAAAAGCTGCGCAAAATATGTAAATAGTAAATCCTTAGAGTGAATAAAGGATTATCCAGAATCTAATCCTTATGATTGCAAACAAACAATAGTGACAAATTAATCCAAAAATGTGACTAAATATAAATCTGCCAAAATCAAAGAAATAGTCCTGTATATAAAAAAAATTACAGAAAGTGTCCAGTAGAATGACATAAATGAATCAAGGTCTCCTCAGTTCACTGTTGGTGACTTCAAACACAAACACCAGATGAAAGAGTGCTGTTATTCTGATAGACAAAGATTCCACCACCATTAGAGATTACTGCCGCTTACCGGAACACCCGATCCCATCTGAGATCAGTAAAAGCAGATAGCTGATATCCCCTGCCAGGGTCTCTAAGAGTGGCTAGAATCTGTATTCCTCCACTAGGATTATACGCCAGTCCTCTCCATGCAACCCGAATCCAAAATGCAAATGGAAAAGAGAGCCACCATAGCGTAATCCAGTATAAAAAATGATATTTATTAAATAAAAGTTGCACTTACAATGAGATGTAATATAAAAGCGTGTGGTATGTAGTATAATAGCCGGCCGGCTAAAGACAGCCCGTTCCTTCCGGACTCTCGGTATGTTGGTGACGTCAGCACGCCGCTCCTCCCTACGCCGTTTCGTCACAAATGACGTGCAACTTTTATTTAATAAATATCATTTTTTATACTGGATTACGCTATGGTGGCTCTCTTTTCCATTTGCATTTTGGATTCGGGTTGCATGGAGAGGACTGGCGTATAATCCTAGTGGAGGAATACAGATTCTAGCCACTCTTAGAGACCCTGGCAGGGGATATCAGCTATCTGCTTTTACTGATCTCAGATGGGATCGGGTGTTCCGGTAAGCGGCAGTAATCTCTAATGGTGGTGGAATCTTTGTCTATCAGAATAACAGCACTCTTTCATCTGGTGTTTGTGTTTGAAGTCACCAACAGTGAACTGAGGAGACCTTGATTCATTTATGTCATTCTACTGGACACTTTCTGTTAATTTTTTTATATACAGGACTATTTCTTTGGTGTCTTTTATGCTTCTGGTGGTTGCTAACGGTTACATCCTGCCCACCTCCCCTCCCCCTCCCTCTGTCTGTATTATCTCTTACAGCCCGGCAACTTCAGTTCATCGGTCACAAGAAAGGGACCTTGCCAGGCCGCATCATCACTCATCATCCAGGTCTAGACGCGACACTACGTCTAGGACCCATCATCATAGGGGACGTTCACATACCCCCTCTAGACATAGGAGATGTTCCCATTCCTCCTCTAGTCACCACCACCACCACCGCGATGATCGCTCTGACCACAGAGCCTGTTGGGGATGCATCACCAGAATCCCGGAGGGCAAATCGCTATGCGACCCATGTTATGCCCGAGCGGTTGGTGAGAAAGAGACCGAAAATCAAAACCTTGAGTCTCTTGTGAAATGTGTGGTACAGCAATCTATGAAAGAAATAGTTGCCCCCCCACACAAGGAGCCAGTCCACCACCTTGTCTGGCTCCTTGGCTGACGAGGCCCAGGAGGATCCTGGCCAATTCCAGCCCCATGATTCCTCCCATTATTCCTCGCAAGACGAGATGGAGGGAGATGATTCTGTGATTCCTCCCATGATTCCTCGCAAGACGAGATGGAGGGAGATGATTCTACGGTGGGATTCGACTACGCCTTAGTCTCTCCACTGATCAAGGCAGTGAAGGAAACCTTAAAGTTGGAGGATACCACTGCCCCCCCAGAAAAACAAAGAAAACAGTTTAAGCAACTGGGGAAAGAACGCTCCAATTTCCCACTTCCCTCTGAGCTGAAAGGAGTGTTTGAGGAAGAATGGAGCAAGGGAGATAAGAAGGTTTCCATGCTAAGCAAAACCTCTAGACTGTATCCCTTTAAATCAGAGGATGTCAAGCATCTGGAGAATGCTCCCCTCGTGGATGCAGCAGTAATGCGCCTAACGAAGCATGTCACCCTCCCGCTAGATGACACTGTTTCATTTAAAGATGGTCTGGATCGGAAGATCGACCAGGACCTCAAAAGAATATATAGCCTGGCCGGAACGGCATGCAAACCAGCTTTTGCCCTTGCAGTAACCTCCAAAGCAATGGAGGCCTGGGTGGAAAATGTTGACTCCGATCTGAAAGGTGTCTCGGAGGAATTGGCACAAAGTTCAGCAGTGCAAGAACTTAAACTGGCTATTGCCTTTTTGGGAGAAGCTTCAATTGATGTCATCCGCTTGATGGCTAGATCTATGCTATCTTTGGTCACAGCCAAACGAACACTATGGTTGCGCCCCTGGCTTGTTGATCCTGCCTCAAAGCAGGCATGGTGCAAAATTCCTTTTGAAGGAACTTCCTTGTTTGGAAACAAGCTAGATAACGCTATTTCAAAGGCTACAGGCGGAAAGTCGGGATTCCTCCCTCAGGACAAACGTCCGTTTAACCAAAGAAGGCCTCAGCGGAAACGCAGCACAGAGCGTTCAAGAGAGGCACGCTCCTATAGGCCTGGACGGGATTTTAGGAGAAGCTGGAACTGGAATAGGCAGATATCTTTCCAAAAAATCTGGCAAGAAACAGACGCCCGGTGGGCGTGAGCCAACCAAGTCCTTTTGAGATTGGGCCCGCCCAAGCGGGTCGGGTAGGGGGCTCGCCTACGTTTCTGCCGGCACGTCTGGGTGACCTTGATCTCAGATTATTGGACCATCAAAACAGTCTCAACAGATCACGCATGGTCCTTCACCAAGGTCCCTCCATGCAGACTAGTGTAATCTTCACTGCCTCAATCAGAAGAAAAACAACAAGTTCTTCTTTCATATGTGAATGCCCTGAAAGATCAAGGAGCAGTGGTGCCCGTCCCAAAGGACGAGGAATTCCAGGGGGTATACTTCCCCCTCTTCCTAGTACAAAAGAAGAACGGCTCTTGGCGTCTAGTTATAGATCTCACTTTCCTGAACAGGTACATAAAGCACGAGAAATTCAAGATGGAAGCACTCTCAACCATCCAAAAGTCGTTCAACCAGGCGACTGGTTGATCTCAATAGATGTTAAGGACGAGTATTTTCATGTTCCCGTGGCAGAAGAATTCCACAAATACCTTCGATTTCAGGTCGAACGAGAGCACTTACAATTTATTTGTCTTCCATTTGGACTAACGACCTCTCCAAGGGTCTTTTCCAAGGTACTGTTGGTAATTGTGTCTCTTATCAGAATACAGGGTGTGCGTCTGTATCATTACCTGGACGAGCTGCTACTACTGTCCCAAGACAAGCAGCAGCTGCTGATCCACAAAGATCAAGTGATCTCTACATTGATAGAGTTCAGATGGCTCCTAAACCGAGAGAAAAGTCAGCCAGACCCAACCCTACGCCTAACCTACCTAGGAGCTCAATTTGACACAGTAGAGAATACCATCTCTCTTCCGGAAGAAAAATCCCGGTCATTCGGGTAAGAATATCTTTAGCCCTAGACTACTCTCACCTAAGGGCGTCACAGTGCCTGAAGATAATCGGCACGATAGTGGCCACGTTCCCCATGGTCAAATGGGCAATGTGGAGGCTTCAGCCTTTTCAATCAGGATTCCTTCAGTAATGGAAGACAGACGATCGCAATCAGCTGATCAGGATTACTCAGTCAATGAGGAACAGTCTTCTCTGGTGGCTTCAACACAAAAACTTGTTAACATGCCACTCCCTTGCTCCCATCCAATGGATGACTGTTTCATCCGATGCCAGCAATGCGGGCTGGGGAACACATTGTGGGGCAGAACTGGCTCAGGGCAAATGGGATGCCCATCTCCACATTCCAGGGTCAAACGTTCTGGAATTGCGTGCGGCATGGTGCGCCCTTCACGCCTTCTCCCACCTTCTGAAAGGGAAGTCGGTCCTACTGAAAATGGACAATACCACCGCTGTGGCATATGTGAAGAGACAAGGGGGCACTCGGAGCTCTGCCCTTCTCCAAGAGGTCAAGCCCATTATGACCTGGGCTCAGAGGAATCTACTCAACTTAACAGCAGTCTTCATTCCAGGGGAGCAGAACATTCAAGCGGACTTTCTGTCATGCAGCAACCTAGACAACAACGAATAGTCACTGCATACACAGACATTCAAGTGGATCCTATCGTTGGGAATCGATCCAGTTTGCATCCCCCTGCAATCACAAAGTAGACAGATACTACACTCGAGGTCGGTGCAGTCAAGCCTTCAGAGTAGATGCATTAACAAGCCAACGGAAATTCAACAAGGCATATGCCTTCCCTCCACCTCCGATCATGCAAAAATTTCCTGCAGCGGCTCCAATTGGAGAAAAGCAAAGTGATAACAATAGCACCATACTGGACCGAACAGGCCATGGTTTCCTCTCCTGAATCTGATGAGCTTCAGGGACCCGCAAGAGTCTCTTGGGTGTGCTTTAGGGGTATTCTCTACCCTTATGAGCTCCAGAAAGCCTAACATGAACAAAACCTACAACAGAATCTGGACCAGGTTTGTCAGCTTCATGACTTCTGCTGGAAAATCTTTCAGAAATCCTGGAGTTCAAGACGTTTTGGGTTTTCTACAATCAGGCTTGGATCTTCCTTTGTACTCTGAGGGAACTGATTGACAAGTTTCAGCCTTTTCGGCATTTTCAGGAACATCATGGGCAACTCATCCCCTGGTTCAACAATCCTTTCGGGGGGCTTCGAGAATCAGGCCTCAGAGGAAACCTAGATTTCCCAAATGGGATCTTCCGCTCGTCCTTGATGCTCTTTCAGCACTCAACAACAAAGATCTTTCTATTAAGGACTTATCAATCAAACTGGCCTTTCTAGTGGCCATTACTTCAGCCAAAAGGGTTTCAGAAATAAGCTTCCTGGGTTGTCAAAAACCCTTTCTGACTTTCTTTCCGGACCATGTGGTCCTTATTCCCATGCTTGGGTCTAAACCAAAAGTCACGTCAGTTTTTCACGAGAGTCAGGAAATAGTCCTTCCTACTTTCAATTCTCCAGAATCAGCAGATGTTCATCCCTTGGATGTAGGTGAGACTCTGAAAGAATATTTGCGAGTCACTTCATCTTTTAGAAGCTTGAACTACCTGTTCTTGTTACATACTGGCGGCAACAAAGGAAAGAGGGCTTCCTCCAGAAAAATAGCAGCCTGGATTGTTCAATTTATCCAACAGGCCTACAGGGCAAAGGGCTTGGCTCCTCCAGAGGCGGTGACGGCTCATTCCACCAGAGGCATGGCAGCCTCATGGGCAGCAGCTCGACACGTGGCTCCTGAAGTGATATGCAAGGCAGCCTCGTGGTCTTCTATTCATACATTTATGTCTCATTATTGTATTGAGCCTGCTTCCCTTTCCTCTGTTAATTTTGGTCGAAAAATCCTATCAGTTGACGGGAAAGATTAAAATATATTTTTGTTCAGCATACCCTCCCGTGTGGTTTGGCTAGTTATTTCCCACACGTAGTCTGCCATGGAGTCTGTCAGGAAAACTGAAAATTTATTACCAAATACTTACCATAATTTACCTTTCCTGATAGACTCCATGGCAGACGGAGTTCCCACCCATGAATTAAAAATATGAGAGTTGAAATGTGAGTCGGCTAGTTACGGAACACCTGTCTGTGGAGGTGAGCTCAAATTTATGGGTAAGGGGTCCTATAGCTGTGGAGAGGAGGCGGGGTTAACCCACACGTAGTCTGCCATGGAGTCTATCAGGAAAGGAAAATTACGGTAAGTATTTGGTAATAAATTTTCAGTTTTTCAACTGTGGATTTAGCAGTTTACCTGGAGTAGCACTTTAAATATTGAAGATTGTGAGATTTTTTTCACAAACATGTCCATTTAGATGTTTTTAATAGCAAATTAAATTGAGGTTCTATGAGCTGACTTTTGTGATGGAGCACTAACTCATAGTGATAATGAGCAGGACAGCAGACTGAAACCTAGGGCTCCCCAGGAAGGCTGTGTTTATTTGAGTTTAATGTTTATTGCAGTGTACATTAAAAAAAAGAATGAACAAACTAGTTTGATAATCAATCTGTGAATCATATATATTTGTAGCACACAGACCCTTTTCCCTACCTTTGGCTCACTTGCAGGAAAAAAAGGCACACCATGCTATATGCCCGTACCCTCCTGGTTGAGGAGGTTGAGCAGTGTTATGTATTTGGGTCCCACAGCTAGGTTCTTCCGTCAGTTGGTTCTCATCTCCTAGGATATAGGGACAAGTCTCTGTTTTCCCCCCAAGTAATTTTAATGTCCTCTAAACTCCAATGTTGAGTTTATTTTCTCAATGTTCAGCAGATAGGAAAGGGTGTATGAGAGACAGGACAGCAAGGTTTTGGGAGGTTAGTCCAGGCACAAGTATATGTAGCGGGGTCTTTAAATTTAGTTGGGGTACACCTGGGTGGTAGTATGACCGAGGTGTGTAATTGTGAGAGGTTTTGGACCCCTTTGTATTCGTGGAGGATTGGGTGGTGTATTATTCTCCTTGGCCTGTGGGTGGCGTTGTACCCGCAGGCTCAAGGTAGAATCACTACCACAGTGCTACCCTTTTTGTCCCTTTCCGGAGACGGTACGGCGAGGGCGGGGAACCTGCCGTGGTGTCGATGGGAGGGGATAAAAGGGGGAGACGCCCTCGCCACAAGGTCTTCGAGGATCTTCTCTTCACGCACCCAGGCAACTTAGGCTTGGGTGCTGGCGGTTTGGAGTTCTGTCCCAGGCGCCCTAGGCCTGGCCGGAATGGAGTTGGAGTCCATCCCAGGCACCTTCAGCCTGGGGTGAGGTACTAGATCGTAGGCCTGGGGCCCAGTAACTTCGACTGGGTCCCGCAAGGGCGAAGTGATCCGAGGGTCCCCGAGGTGGACAGGACCCGCATCTGAGGTGAGGAGGCCGGGGAGGTCACCCGTCCGGAGAGTCCGGAGCAGCATCAACCCGGTGACTGATGGGCCTCCGGTAACTCCCTTAGAGGGACATCTTCCCCTGATAGGGGCCACAGCGCAGCGAAGGTACTCCTAAATACGTTCTCTTGAATTGCTGGTAGAGACTCACTAGTTCCATGTTCTGTGCTAATCAAGGCTATGATAACCGCTGGTGAAATCACAGTGGTTTAGATTGAAATTAGGATAGTGCCTCGACCTGCTCATCCCACCGTATCAGGCTGTTAAAACGTTCCAACCAGTTGGCTACAGAAGCACTGTTTATTGTGGAGCTTACAATAAAGCAAGAGTTGGACTGTGATCGGTGTGTGGACTCTGGTTAATGGGAGCAAAGGAGGGTGCCAGCATAGCAGGACTGAGTTTCATAACTAAAGCACATTGTCCTGAGGAAGATACTGATACTGGCCTTCACCTCACCCACAGCCATGGGGAGGACATGGGCCGTAGTGCATCTCACCCTGTCATGTGACATACCCCTAGAAAAAGGAGATGGGATGAGGCCGCTACACGTGGGGGCTCGTGAGTCCGGGATGAAATGTGTATTGACTTTGAAATTTGAAATGGCTGTGTCTGGACTTTGCTGCCCGGAGGAGTTCCGAGCAGGTTGGCCATGTGATTGGCCAAAGTGCGTCCCTGTGCTCGAAGTCGTGGAAATGATCCCAAGATGGGAAAGGCCCATGCAGAAAGAGCGGGAAGAGGGAGAAGTCCAGCCGTGTGAAGTACTACATGTGGGGACTTTTGCTGCACTGCGCCATGAGGCACCCCGTGACTGCGCAATTCGTGGGCGGAGACTGGAGAAAGCCCGCGAAAACGTGCAAGTCATGGGAGGAGTCTGGCCATGTGAGGAGATACACGTGGAGACTCCGGCACGTGGTCAGTGCGTGATGGAGCAGCAGATAGTCGGGATGGCCTCAAGCTCCCCGTGGATTCCGGTTCCCTACCCCACGAAGATGACTGCTTTTGCTGCTCCCCTTACAGACACGGGGATAAGACTCAGGCCCCGAGGGCAGTTGGCTTTGTACTCATGCAGAGACACGGAGGCCCTCGGCGTGATCTGTCCCGGATGCTCGGGACTGGTGGTCCACCTGAAGCCATTCGGGCGTTGCGAAGCATGCAAAGAGTTCTTGTTCGAGGTGGAGCTATCCACAGTAAGGCCCCGGGCCCTTCGCCTCAACAGCCTCACAGGTACCGCTACTCCGGAAGGGGAGATCCAGGCCTTTGCGGAGGTCCCCGTACGCACTGACCAGGGCGACGTGACTGCCCAACCAGAGACTGAGAGAGAAAAATCCAAGGATGCTGCTTCGGTCACCACAGATTCCCTGCTCCCACCTCCGAAGAGGAAAGTTGGCCTCGTGCAGGCCTCCTATGGTCGTGGTCGAGTTTCACCCCGTCGCTTGCCGGGCCTGGATGGATCCGGTTGGAAGAGTCCTGGACATCCCAGTTCTACAAAAGGTCAAGGTGAGCCAGGGGCTGGGACTGTGGTGGTGGTTGGAGGTGTCGGGAGTCCACAGTCGGTGGAGCCCGCAAGGGAGGGTAGTTCCACGTCTACTAGAGACTACCTTCCCGCCGAGATGTATGACACCTCTGACCTGGAATCGCTGTCAGACTGCGGAGATGACGGGGAAATAGATGAACTGTTTCACCGGAAGGGCTGGGACAAACGCCCGTTACCCTTGCTATGTGAACCACAGGATTCCCCTATGTCTATAGGAGACAGCACGCCCCGGGTGCAGGCCCCGGAGCTTACGAGGAAGTCTAGTCCTCCGGCCAACTTTCCACATTCCACAAAATCACCCGTTTTGGTAGCGGGGATGCCGCGTGCTTCATTGCGGGCACCGAGAGTGAAGCTGCCCGAGGTAGTGAAAGTACCTCGGCACCCGGAGGCCATCGTTCAACCAGGAGAAGGTGAGTGGGATGCCATGCCTCCTTTGGCCAGATTGCAAAGACTTTTATCCCAGAGAGTCGCCCGTGAGTACGGATGGGAATATCCCTACTTGTCTCGGGACTTACTTTACGAAGTTGAGGTCCTGCGACAGAGATGGTACGATGAATTTGTTTGGGAAAAACTCAAAGTGCCTCATGCCCGGCGATACTTGTCCTGTTGGCCACCAGTGTCGAAAAAGTTCAAAGACTGCAGAGCAGACTGGATGTTGGGGCGCCACATTTATGCGGACAAGGTGCTTATCTGCCGGAAGGATAAAGAGGATGTCAACTATTCGATTGAGGTTTTCGATATGCACCTAAAGCCTTTGTTCTTGCCTGACCCGAAGTTCTATCTGTGAGAAGAGAATCACTTGTTTTCCCTGCAGTTTCTGGAAATGTCCTTGCCGGAACATTTGAACTGTACCCTGGTTTTTTATTTGGGTTTGTTTTTCTACTCTTTGGAGGAATGAGAGCAGTTTTTGTTGTTCGTTCTCTCTTCTTCCAGACATCAAGGACAGAGACTTTTTGGGGGTAGAATCAGTGTAGGGACGCAGGAAGAATGAAGACTTCACCAAGTGTCATTACCGCGGCACTGTCACCAGGTGGCAGTGTTGCGCAACAGTTGTTGGAATTCTACACTTGCATTACTTTGCCATTGAAACAAATGGGTTTCTCGGCTGATAGACTCATTCGTTTCAAGTCAACACACAATGTTAGGATGTTTTTCTGTGTTTTTTTTTTTATTTCCCTCATGCAGGAGATTCGTCCGTCAAGACTACTGAGTATAGGGTGGTTCTTAGACAGTGACGGGAGGGATTGTATATATGTGAATGTTCAGATGGTTTTATGAAAAAGTTTTTTTGTTATATTCCCCTTGAGCAGGTCTTGGCACAAACAGGGTTTACATTTTTTAGGGATAGCCTCTGGGGCCAGGCTTGTGTCACCACTCCATGGGAGACATGGGTTTGCACCAGACGCTGGGGACCAGCGTCAAATCACAGGGGGGAGTATGTAGCGGGGTCTTTAAATTTAGTTGGGGTACACCTGGGTGGTAGTATGACCCAGGTGTGTAATTGTGAGAGGTTTTGGACCCCTTTGTATTCGTGGAGGATTGGGTGGTGTATTATTCTCCTTGGCCTGTGGGTGGCGGTGTACCCGCAGGCTCAAGGTAGAATCACTACCACAGTGCTACCCTTTTTGTCCCTTTCCGGAGACGGTACGGCGAGGGCGGGGAACCTGCCGTGGTGTCGATGGGAGGGGATAAAAGGGGGAGATGCCCTCGCCACGAGGTCTTCGAGGATCTTCTCTTCACGCACCCAGGCACCTTAGGCCTGGGTGCTGGCGGTTTGGAGTTCTGGCCCAGGCACCCTAGGCCTGGCCGGAATGGAGTTGGAGTCCATCCCAGGCACCTTCAGCCTGGGGTGAAGTACTAGATCGTAGGCCTGGGGCCCAGTAACTTCGACTGGGTCCCGCAAGGGCGAAGTGATCCGAGGGTCCCTGAGGTGGACGGGACCCGCATCTGAGGTGAGGAGGCCGGGGAGGTCACCCGTCCGGAGAGTCCGGAGCAGCATCAACCCGGTGACGGATGGGCCTCCGGTAACTCCCTTAGAGGGACATCTTCCCCTGATAGGGGCCACAGCGCAGCCAAGGTACTCTTAAATACGTTCTCTTGAGTTGCTGGTAGAGACTCACAAGTTCCATGTTCTGTGCTAATCAAGGCTATGATAACCGCTGGTGAAATCACAGTGGTTTAGATTGAAATTAGGATAGTGCCTCGACCTGCTCATCCCACCGTATCAGGCTGTTAAAACGTTCCAACCAGTTGGCTACAGAAGCACTGTTTATTGTGGAGCTTACAATAAAGCAAGAGTTGGACTGTGATCGGTGTGTGGACTCTGGTTAATGGGAGCAAAGGAGGGTGCCAGCATAGCAAGACTGAGTTTCAAAACTAAAGCACATTGGCCCGAGGAAGATACTGATACTGGCCTTCAGCTCACCCACAGCCATGGGGAGGACATGGGCCGTAGCGCATCTCACCCTGTCGTGTGACATACCCCTAGAAAAAGGAGATGCGGTGAGGCCGCTACATATATATTACAATCACTACTCTATCCCAGAGTAGGTTTAGCTCACCCGGATAGGCTCCTGCAAAGTGGATCCTAGCAGCCGAAGTGATGCTCGGACGATTAATCAGGTTCTTTTCCTAGATACGATCGGGAGACTCTCTGCCACAGAATCTATCAGGCCCCGAACTTCTCAGCTTAGCAATATAAGGAAAGGTGCCAGCAGCAGCACATTACTAGGCCCTTGGTGGATAGATGAATCCCTCCAGAAAGTTACCGGGCCCCTTCCTTCACCGTGAACTCTCACCGGTCCGTCAGAAAGGTCCTCCCCCGGCCTCCTCTTCTTAGAAGCGGGCTCCCTTGTGAAGGACACCCTGGGATTCCTCTTCCAGAAGTGGGCTCCAGCTAAAGGTGCTGGGCCCAGTGTTGAAGATGCAGTCCCAGAACTAAAGGTGCCTGGGACTAATGCACACGTGGCCCCATGGCCTGGAGGGCCATGCACCACGCACTTGGACTCCGACTCCTCTCCTCCTCCGAAGACCCCTCCCAGGCGGCGTCTGTCCCTTATTATCCTCTCCCAGCATGCACAGCAGGCCAACCACGCCCACTGTACCGCTGCCGAGAGAGGACACCCCAAGGCACAGCACTAGTACTGATGGTTCAACCCGACCCGTCATGGCAGTCCCACCTACAGGCCACAGGGATCTGCACACCAGTATACCACCTAGAGAAATAAAATGGCACAACCTATAAATGAGAATGGTCTGAGCCCAACTACTATCTCAGACCAGCCCCTAAATTTGGGTTTATAGCACCCCTAAATGGGGTGGGCGCTACATATTTTTTTCTTGAATGTGCAGATTGTTCCTTCCTGCAGAGAATCATACATTTTTTTTAAATTAAATTTAACTGGGCTTCTAAATTCTATGATTCCTCAGACCAAACTATGCAAATATTCAGGAGAATCAAAAGTGATGAACTGGTGTTTTCTGTTATTCAACCATCTCTAAACAGTACAAAAAATTCCTTTAGAAAATCAGCGACCTAAAAGTATATTCAATAATAAAAAATATATATATACAGTAGATAATACAATAGTTAACCGAATAGATAATATAATTGCTCATTGTGATTATGAATTAAATGCATCTCATAATCACTTTTGATTGCTGAGAACAAAGTGTGACATGTATAGAACATTTTAAGAAGCATTGTTAATTTTAATAGTTTTATATGGCAAAATTACAGAGTGTATTACAGATAATAGAACACAGTGGTTGAATCCTACACTCAGCTAAACTAATTAGAGATTGGACACAAGATAATGCAGAATTAAGGCTTAATCCATAGTCATGCTCCATTGTTCACTGCAACAAATACAATTCCAGTAGCATTTGCTTTATTTTGTGCTAAAAAGGACCCTATAGCATGTTACCCCAGGGGAATTAGTGGGTGGGGGGCGGGGCTGTAGTTTTAGGGGGAGGCGGGGAATGTTAGAACTGGGAATTTGTTGTATTTTGATGATGTGCTGTTTTATATATAATTTTATATGCTTAATAAACTTGAGGAGGTAGCCATTTTGGGTGTGCACAATTTAGATTTTTAGTTCTGATGGTTATATGCGGTGTTAACACACCCTGCCCGTATCTTGGGCGGCACCACCCATTAATTACCACATCAGGTTCCTAGATTTTTTCTTTTATTTATTTTTCTTTATTATCCTAGGAGTGTCTTGTGCCCTTTTTTTTCTGGGATCATCCTTTCCCCTTTGGGATTAAAAATACCTAAAACATGCACCTAATGCCGCGTACACACGCTCGGAATTTCCGATGAAAAAAGTCAGACGGAATTTTTTCATTGGATATTCCGACCGTGTGTATGCCCCATCGGACTTTTTCCGTCAGAAATTGAGACGGAATTAGATAGAGAACATATTCTCTTCTTTTCCGATGAAAAAAATTTCTATCGGAATTTCCATTCGTCTGGATGCAATTCCGACGGACTAAAAACCATGCATGCTCGGAAACAATTTGACGCATGCTCGGAAGCATATACCTTCATTTTCGCGGCTCGTCTTAGTGTTTTACGTCACCGCGTTCTTGAAGGTCGGATTTTAATGTGACCGTGTGTGTGCAAGACAGCTTGAGTGGAATTCAGTCTGAACTCCGTCGAAAAAAATAACGTCTGTGTTTATTCCAACGGAAATTCCGCTTGTGTGTACAAGGCATTACACTTTACTAGAAGCTTTCTCTATCCCTCTCCCCCTCCATTCTCAAGGTTTTAGTTTTGCAACTGTTATGACATTATTTCTATTCACTAGTTTTTAATAACATTATTTCTATTTGCTAGTTTTTAATAACATCTCACACCACCCCCTTTTTTATCTTCTGTATAAAATAGAATGTAATAATACATTTTATCAGAACGGATACTTTAACCACTTGACCTTCGGAAGATTTACCCCCCTTCATGACTAGACAATTTTTTGCAATATGGCACTGCTTTACTTTAACTGACAACTGTGCAGTCATGCGACACTGTACCCAAATAAAATGTATATTATTTTTTCAAACAAATAGAGTTTTCTTTTGCTGGTATTTAATCACCTCTGCATTTTTTATTTTTTGCACTATAAACAAAAAAAGACAGATCCAAACAAAGAATCTAATTTCCTAATAAATTTAGATCAACATCCACACCAAAAATTAAAAAAAGAACGGCGTGGGGTTTCCCTAAAATCCATACCAGACCCTTACCCGAGCATGCAGCCTGGCAGGTCAGGAAGGGGGGAGGGGCAAGTGGGCGACCCCCCCTTCTTGAACCATACTAGGCCAGATGCCCTCAACATGGGGTTTAGGTGCTTTAGGGCAGGGGGGCTCTACCTCCACCCCAAAACACCTTGTGTGGACAAGGGCCTCCTCCTTGCAACTCTGGCCAGTGGTTGTGGGGGGTGTGCGGGTGGGGGCATATTGAAATCTGTAAGCCCTCCTTTAACAAGGGGGCCCCCAGATCTCACCCCCCCATGTGAATGAGTATAGGGGAACATTGTACCCCTACCCACTCACAAAAAAAGTGTAAAAGTAAATAAAGACAGGCAGCAGTTTTTGACAATTCCTTTATTAAAAAACAAAAATAAATGTCCCCCAATGTAGATCCATCATCAATCACCATGCCCGCCACACCGCCGAACCAAAAAAAGAAAAAAAAAAGGTCCGCTCGCGACGAATGCTCTTGCGGTCTGCCTGCTCCGCCGTGTGACAGTTCCCATATAGGGAAGGGACAAGGCCACCAGGTAATGTCACCGTGTGGCCCCGCCTCTTCCCTATATAGGAACTGTCACACAGCGGATCAGGCAGACCGTAGGAACATTTGTTGGCAGCGGACCTTTTTTTTGTTATTTTTTTTTTCAGATAGACGGTGCAGCTGGCATCGTGATTGAAGATGGATCTACATTGGGAGAAACTGTTTTTTTTATTTTTTAATAACAGAATTGTCAAAAACTGCCTCCTGTCTTTATTCACTTTTACACTTTTTTGGTAAATGGGTAGGGGTATAATGTACCCCATACTCATTCACATGGGAGGGCCGGGAGCTGGGGGCCCCCTTGTAAAAGGGAGCTTCCAAAATTGTGATAAGCTCCCACCCGTAGACCCCCACAACCACTGGCCAGGGTTTTGGGGATGAGGCCCTTTTCCCCATCAACATGGGGACAAGGTGCTTTGGGGCTGCCTCGTCCCTCTCTTTCTTGACCTGCCACGCTGTGTGTTAAGATAAAGGTCTGGTATGGATTTTGGTGGAGTCATTTTGTTTTTAAATTTTGCATTTTTAAAAATGCATACCAGACCCGAAGGGGAAACCCATTGACAGCTGATGACTGATCAGTTGTTAAGGACGCCGCGGCCGGCTTCCTGGCCCGCTCCTTAACAATCAGCTTTTACTGCGTCCTGATTGGGAAAAGCTTTGCCCAATCAGGGCACAGAATACACTGTGCAGGCAGGCTGTGTCAGTTCCATTCTGGGACACTGCATTGTTCCGGGATATACGTGCCTGGGACAGACCTACAAAATAAAGGACTGACCTAAGCAATCCGTGATCCGGTGCACAGGTGCCGCCCTTAAGCAGTAAAATTGCTATAGGTCAGTCCGGACACGGTTAAACAGTGATTGCGTCCTGTGAAACTGTTTCTGCAATTGCAGAGTTACCTTTTCTTTTCAGAGTCTCACCCAGAAATTTCCAAAACAACAGTATTATCAAAGGCTCATTTATACCTTAACATGTGTTATAACACACATCATGACCTATGTTATAACCCACAGTAAAACAGTGAACAGTAACGCACTGGAGATGTACATTGCAATACAAAAGTAAATTGAACTTCAATCCATATCTACAGTATGCTGTGACACACCTGCAGTGAATATGCATCACAGCAAAGAAATACAAATGCTCAGTGCATTGCTTAGTGCTGAGTTTAATAAAAATATGCAGAGCTTCATTTTTCAGATGTGTTAGCAGCACATTAATTTTGAATGGGCTGCCTAATGCAATTCACTTCAATGCACAAAATGTGTGCATTGCAGTGCACTGTATTATGGTGTGAGTGGGTGATTAAAGGGGTTTTGTGCATTAGCTGTTGCCTCATTCAATTTCATCTTGAGTGACAGATGGGCAGCTGAAATCTGACATATTCTGCAAGGGGCCACGGAGGTATTGCCAAGTTGAAAAACTTTCTTCTGCTTTTCGAGAGATGGAAGACTGTAGAAATGTGAGAAATGTGTAATCTTTATTTTATTACTCATCAATTACAATTTATTATATCCAGACATGCCTTGTTGGCAATCATAGGAAGTCACTTAGGGGTAAGCAGTCAGCTCCAGAGCTGCAAATAAAAATACAATTGGGTGAAAATCTGCTACATCCGTTTTTATGATGAAATTTGCATATACTCCAGAATGTTAAGAAGATTGATCAGATAAATTACAATTAATTGAAAAGTCCCTCTTTGCCATGAAAATTCACTTAATCTCATAACAAACATTTTCACAGCATTTGTGAAGAAGACTTCAGGGTGCCCAAGAAAGTCTGAGGAGAAGACTTTTGGAGGATGGTCTGGTGTCAAGAAGGGCAGCAAAGAAGCCACTTCTCTCTAGGAAAAACATCAGTGACAGACTGATATTCTGCAAAAGATACAGGGATTAGACTGCTGAGGACTGCGGTAAAGTCATTTTCTCTGATGAATTCCCTTTCTGATTGTTTGGGGCATCCAATAAAAACCTTGTCCGGAGAAGAAAAGGTGAGCACTACCTTCAGTCCTGTGTCATGCCAACAGTAAAGCGTCCTGAGACCATTCATGTGTGGGGTTGCTTTTCAGCCAAGGTAGTCGGCTCACTCATAATTTTGCCTAAGAACACAGCCATGAATAAAAAATGGTACAAAAACATCCTCGGAGAGCAACTTCTCCCAACCATCCAAGAACAGTTTGGTGATGAACAATGCATTTTCCAGCATGATGGAGAACCTTGCCATAAGGCAAAAGTGATAACTAAGTGGCTTGGGGAACCAAACATTGACATTTTCGGTTAAAGCGGAGTTCCACCCAAAAATGGAACTTCCTCTTTTCAGAATTCTCCCCCCCCCCCCCGGTGTCACATTTGGCACCTTTCATGGGAGAGGGGGAGCAGATACCTGTCTAATACAGGTATTTTCTCCCACTTCCGTGCATAGATATTGGCAGATATCTACGCCACGTCCGGCGCCTCCTCTGTCCCCCCCGCTGTCTTCTGGGAGACACACAGGTCCCAGAAGACCACGCAGTCCGACTCGCGCATGTGCAGTAGGGAACCAGGAAGTGAAGCCACAAGGCTTCACTTCCTGATTCGCTTACCAAAGATGGCAGCGGCAGCACCCAAGAGCCGAGGTGCCGACATCGTGGATGCCCTGGACAGGTAAGTGTCCATATTTTAAAAGTCAGCAGCTGCAGTATTTGTAGCTGCTGACTTTTAAAAAAAAAACTCTGCTTTAATGGACAGGAAACTCTGCAGGCCTTAATCCAAATGAGAACTTGTGGTCAGCCCAGGTTCACACTGGGCTGTGGGAATGAAGCCGTGTGAGTTCTGCTGAGTTCACTCCCGCAGTCCCGATTCCGGATGCAATTTCAGAGACATTTCTGCAGGTTTCTGCAGAGATGTCAATGTAAATCGCGGCCCGAAATCGCAAAAAGTAGTACAGAAACTACAGTAGTACTTTTCTAAATCAGTACAGCGCCGCAGATGCGGTGCCGCACCGATTAGGACGGTGCCATTGCCGGCAATTGCCAGCAAATGCCGCCGATTTGACATGTCAAATCGCGTGCCATATCATACCAATGTGAACCAGGGATTAATCCTCAAGAGGCGAGTGAACAAACCCCCCCCCCCAAATTCTGAAAAACTCCAAGCATTGATTATGCAAGAAAGGGCTGCCACCAGTGAGGATGGGACACAGATGATTGACAGCATGCCAGAGCGAATTGCAGAGGTCTTGAAAAAGAAAGGTCAACACTGCAAATGTTGACTCTTTGCATAAACTTAATGTAATTGTCAATGATAGTCTTTGACACTTATGAAATGCTTGTAATTATAGATCAACATCTGACAAAAAGATCTAAAAACATTGAAGCAGCAGACTTTGTGAAAATTAACATTTGTGTCATTCTCAAAACCTTTGGCCATGGCTGTACATACCATGCATTGGTGTGCTCTGCACATGCATATGGGCACTTGAAGGCTGACAGAGGATTAGGCTGAAGCACGAGGTTTGTGTTAAGGCAGTGCTCTCCGTAAATGAACAGCACTTGGGACAGACAGTGATTTAACCCTTCAAATTTCATGGTAGAGTTCATTAGCTTTATACACTGTACACTATGAATAATATTCTTCTTTACACTTCTCTCCCTTATATACAGCATTTCTGAGCTGGTGCAGCGTGAAATGCATTGAACTTCACCAGCCCAGTTACCTGTCCCCTTTTACCAGTGACACTGATCCATATATGTAACTCTTCACTTCCTTCTGATTGAACTTGAATCTCAGGAAGCTTGAATCTGTACTCCATCTCCCTTGACATATAGGCTAGGTACCTAGGATGCCACATACCACAAATCGGACCCAAGTCTGGGGTACCGATTGCTAGGGAAGAAGACTAAGCACACAAGCTCCTTCACTACTAGGGCCTTCCGTCACCTGTGCCAAGTCACCTCTGCTTTCAGGCCGACTGGCCGACTGGCACATTGATACTAGTGCTTTAGTCAGTGGAATGGCAATATAGCCTTTTCTGGTGAGCTTGACCATTCATTGGACACTCTGTACTGCATCTTCTCTTGTCCTGTCTTCACCCCTGTGAACCATATGTGTGATACACCCTGCATGAACCCATGTATTTATGTCCTCAAATTAATTCAGACCAAGCAAAAATATTTAACAACAATGTGATCTTTACTGAAAGTTGTTCTTTAACCACTTAAGCCCCGGACCATTTGGTAGCTAAAGGACCAGAGGTGAATTCAGAATTTTGCACTGCGCTGCTTTAACTGTAAATTGTGCGGACATGCAATGTTGTACTGAAACGAAATTTGCGTCCTTTTCTTCCCACAAATAGAGCTTTATTTTAATGGTATTTGAGTGCCTCTGCGATTTTTATTTTTTGCGATATAAACGGAAAAAGACCGAAAATTTTGAAAAAAAAATGATATTTTCTACTTTTTGTTATAAGAAAAATCGAATAAACTCAATTTTAGTCATACATTTTGGCCAAAATGTATTCTGCCACATGTCTTTAGTAAAAAAAATGTCAATAAGCGTATATTTATTGGTTTGCGCAAAAGTTATAGCGTCTACAAACTAGGGTACATTTTCTGGAATTTACACAGCTTTTAATTTATGACTGCCTATCTCATTTCTTGAGGTGCTAAAATGGCAGGGCAGTACAAAACCCCCCCAAATGACCCCATTTTGGAAAGTAGACACCCCAGGGAAATTGCTGAGAGGCATGTTGAGCCCATTGAATATTTATTTTTTTGTTCCAAGTGATTGAATAATGACAAAAAATAAATAAAAAATTACAAAAAGTTGTCACTAAATGATATATTGCTCACACATGCCATGGTTATATGTGGAATTGCACCCCAAAATACATTCTGCTGCTTCTCCTGAGTACGGGGATACCACATGTGTGGGACTTTTTAGGAGCCTAGCCACGTACGGGACCCCGGAAACCAAGCACCGCCTTCAGGATTTCTAAGGGCGCAAATTTTTGATTTCACTCCTCACTACCTATCACAGTTTTGAAGGCCATAAAATGCCAAAATAGCACAAAACCCCCCCAAATGACCCCATTTTGGAAACTAGACACCCCAAGCTATTTACTGAGAGGCATGATTAGTCCATGGAATATTTTATATTTTGCCACAAGTTGCGGGAATATGACAAACTTTATTTTTTTTGCACAAAGTTGTCACTAAATGATATATTGCTCACACATGCCATGGGCATATGTGAAATTACACCCCAAAATACATTCTGCTGCTTCTCCTGAGTATGGGGATACCACATGTGTGGGACTTTTTGGGAGCCTAGTCGCGTACGGGACCCCAAAAACCAAGCACCGCCTTCAAGGTTTCTAAGGGCATAAATTTTTAATTTCACTCCTCACTACCTATCACAGTTTTGAAGGCCATAAAATGCCAAGATGGCACAAAACCCCCCCAAATGACCCCATTTTGGAAAGTAGACACCCCAAGCTATTTGCTGAGAGGCATGTTGAGCCCATTGAATATTTTTTTTTGTCCCAAATGATTGAATAATGACAAAAAGAAAAAAAAAAGAAAAAATGTACAAAAAGTACCTATCACAGTTTTGAAGGCCATAAAATGCCAAGATAGCCCAAAATCCCCACAAATGACCCCATTTTGGAAAGTAGACACCCCAAGCTATTTGCCGAGAGGCATGGTGAGTATTTTACAGCTCTCATTTGTTTTTGAAAATGAAGAAAGACATATTTTTTTTTCTTTTTTCAATTTTTAAAACTTTGTGACAAAAAGCGAGATCTGCAAAATACTCAACATACCTCTCAGCAAATAGCTTGGGGTGTCTACTTTCCAAAATGGGGTCATTTGGGGGGGTTTGTGCCATCTGGGCATTCCATGGCCTCCGAAACTGTGATAGGCAGTGAGGAGTGAAATCAAAAATTTACACCCATAGAAATCCTGAAGGCGGTTCTTGGTTTTCGGGGTCCTGTACGCGGCTAGGCTCCCAAAATGTCTCACACATGTGGTATCCCCGTACTCAGGAGAAGCAACAGAATGTATTTTGGGGTGCAATTCCACATATAACCATGGCATGTTTGAGCAATATATAATTTAGTGACAACTTTTTGTATTTTTTTTTTTCTTTTTGTCATTATTCAATCACTTGGGACAAAAAAAAAAAATATTCAATGGGCTCAACATGCCTTTCAGCAAATAGCTTGAGGTGTCTACTTTCCAAAATGGGGTCATTTGGGGGGGTTTTGAACTGTCCTGGCATTTTATGCACAACATTAGGAAGCTTATGTCACACATCATCCACTCTTCTAAACACTTGAAGACAAAGCCCTTTCTGACACTTTTTGTTTACATGAAAACATTTTTTTTTTTTTGCAAGAAAATTATGTTGAACCCCCAAACATTATATATATTTTTAAAGCAAAGGCCCTACAGATTAAAATAGTGGGTGTTGCATTTTTTTTTCCACACAGTATTTGCGCAGCGATTTTTCAAACGCATTTTTTGGGGGAAAAACACACTTTTTTTATTTTTAATGCACTAAAAAACACTATATTGCCCAAATGTTTGATGAAATAAAAAAGATGATCTTAGGCCGAGTACATGGATACCAAACACGACATGCTTTAAAATTGCGCACAAATGCGCAGCGGCGAGAAACTACATTCATTTTTAAAAGCATTTAAAAGCCTTTGCAGGTTACCACGTTAGATTTACAGAGGAGGTCTACTGCTAAAATTACTGCCCTCGATCTGACCTTCGTGGTGATACCTCACATGCATGATGCAATTGCTATTTACATATGACGCTAGACCGACGCTTGCGTTCGCCTTTGCGCAAGAGCAGGGGGGGACAGCGGTGCTTTTTTTTTTTTTTTTTTTTTTTTTTATTATTTATTTTGCTTTTTTATTTTATTTTTAAATTGTTCCTTCCATATTTTTTTTTTTTTATCATTTTTATTGTTATCTCAGGGAATGTATATATCCCCTATGATAGCAATAAGTAGTGACAGGTACTCTTTTTTTGAAAAGAAATGGGGGGTTAGACCCTAGATCTTTCCTCTGCCCTCAAAGCATCTGACCACACCAAGATCGGTGTGATAAAATGCTTTCCCAATTTCCCAATGGCGCTGTTTATATCCGGGGGGGGGGCATTCCCTCCCACTGCTTGTAAAAGCAGTCCAGAGGCTAATTAGCCACTAGGATTGCTTTTACATGAAAGCCGGCCGCTGGCTGAAAAGAATGAGACCCGCAGGCATCAATCTGGTATAACCATTCAAAGTCCAGCAACATACCAGTACGTTGCTGGTCCTTGTTGGACATGTATTGTAATCTTTTTTTTCATGCAGCCTGTTGGCTGAACGAAAAAAAGAGATTGATCGGTGGGTATGCCCACCATTAGAATACCTCCCTTCATCCACCCACTTCTAATGATTGGCATATATGCCGAAGCATGGGGGCATCCTCCCGCAAAAAAGTTATGCCGCGTACACACGGTCGAACTTTTCCACGGGCAAGCCTCCGTCGGAATTTCGACCGTATATACGCGGCATTAGGAGCAAAATCGCTCCTCCGCCCCTGCTGCCCCCATGCTTCGGCATATATGCTCTTTTTTAACTGTGGTGGTGAAATCACCTCCTACAGCGTTGGAGTCACGGCTTTATGTATCGTGGGAGCAAACGCTGCTGCTGTCAAGATAAATAAATCCGCAATGCAACTGAATGGCGTACCTGCTAAGCAAATGATGGTTAACATTAAAACAAAGTAACATTACAGTACAACAGTAAGACCTTACCATACCATACCTGCAAAGCAAATACCAAAACAAAACCTAGTAAAAAATAGAACATTTTTTTTAACGCAACCTGTGCCTAAAATATATATATGCCGAAGCATAGGGGCATCCTCCCGCAAAAATGTTATGCCGCGTACACACGGTCGGACTTTTCCACGGGCAAGCCTCCGTCGGAATTTCGACCGTATATACGCAGCATTAGGAGCAAAATCGCTCTTCCGCCCCTGCTGCCCCCATGCTTCGGCATATATGCTCTTTTTTTAAACTGTGGTGGTGAAATCACCTCCTACAGCGTTGGAGTCACGGCTTTATGTATCGTGGGAGCAAACGCTGTTGCTGTCAAGATAAATAAATCCGCGCTGCAACTGAATGGCGTACCTGAAAACAAAAAATTACATACCTGAAAAGCAAGCATGATAAAACATTGCAGAATAGAATACAGTAAAAAAGAGCAGAACAATAGAGAGAAAATAGAGAGAGAGAGAGAGAACAATAAAACGACAACTATTTTTGGTTTTTTTATTTTATATTTTTTTTGTGTTTTGTTTTTTCCTTTTTTTTTTTCTTTTTTACACTTTTTTTTGTAACTTTACCAACTGTAATGGTTCGGGTCTCTCAAAATGTAATGGCATCTTGGGAGACCCTGTGTAAGTGTGTCCTAGTCTGTGAAATGCTGTACCCTACGCTAAAACTTCACTTTTGAGTGGTAGCGATCAAAACATTCACCAAGGCAAAGACCAGGTTTGTCAGGACAGAGTGGACAAAAAACACGGGTGTCACACCTAAATCCGCGCTTGCTACAGACACGACATCTTTTTTGGGGGGTTCGTTGGGTAGGGGTACTCGGGAGGGCATACGGATAATGCCTCTCATGCAGCCGGCTTACTGCATTTGGTAGGGGATGGTGAGGTGCAGAACCGCCTGGATACAGGAGTTCTGTGACTATCTCATTCTGGAATTTTAGAAGAGATAACGTCCCGCCTGAAGCTCTGTATAGCACATGAGCATTCAGCAAAGCCAATTGGAATAAGGATAGAGACACTTTTTTGTACCAGCGTCTCGCCTTACGGTCAATTAGATACGGCACCATCAACTGGTCGTTGAGGTCCACCCCTCCCATATTTTTGTTATATTCGTGGACACAGAGGGGTTTCTCCACAACACCAGTCGCCGTACGAATTTGGACTGTCGTGTCTGCATGAAGGGAGGTAAGAAGGAAAACATTCTTATTGTCCCTCCACTTCATAGCGAGCAAGTTATTACACTTCACGCAGGCTCTCTCCCCCAGCCTAAGACGGGCATCTACAAGCCGCTGGGGAAAGCCCCGGCGATTAGGTCGAACGGTGCCACATGCTCCAATCTGATGATCAAACAAGTGACTAAACAGTGGCACGCTCGTGTAATAATTGTCCACATACAAGTGGTACCCCTTTCCGAATAAGGGTGACACCAATTTCCACACTATCTTGCCAGTGCTCCCTATGTAATCCGGGCAGTTGACCGGCTCAACCTGACTATCTTTTCCCTCATAAACCATAAAGCTCCATACATAGCCTGTTGCCCTGTCACAGAACTTATAGAGCTTGACCCCGTATCTGGCACGCTTGCTGGGAAGGTACTGCTTGAAAGCCAAGCGGCCAGAAAATTTAATCAGGGACTCATCAACGCAGACAACTTGATCAGGAATAAACAAGGCTGCAAAACGTTCGTTGAAGTGGTTTATGAGGGGCCGAATTTTATAGAGCCGGTCGTACTCAGGGTCCCCCACGTGGACGACAAAGTTCATTGTCGTTGAAGTGCATGAACCGCAAAATCTGCTTGTATCGTGTCCTGGGCATGGAGGCAGAGAACACGGGCATGTGGTCAATTGGGTGCGTGGACCAATAAGCACGCAATGACGGGAATTTATGTGTGCCCATGTTGAGGGAAAGGCCCAGAAAGGTCTTAATTTCGGAAACCGTAATTGGTTCCAATCTTTGGCAATTTTAGGCAACTGGGGGTTAGCGGCAATGAATTGACCAGCATACAAATGACTCTGGTCCACAATAGATCTATAGAGATCTTCCGTGAAAAACAGTGAATAATAATCGATTGGCATAAAATCAGCTGTTTCCACCTGAATACCGGGTTGGGCAGTGAATGGGGGAAGTACGGGTTCTGCAGAAGTGGTGGGGACCCAATCAGGATAGGCGAATTCTGCAGGAAGGGCACTATGGGCACGACGGGCCTGCCTTTGTCTTCTTGGTGGCAGCGGGACACTACTTGTGCTTGCCACCTCGCCAGCTTGAACTGGACTTATGGGACTCGCCACGTCACCACGTGATACTGCAGTGCTGGATGTACGCCCAGGCTGTACTAGGCCGCTGGTGCTTGCCAATTCACCAGAAGGAATAGCGGCGCTAGTACTACTCTGCTCCATGATACGAGAGCCCTGCGGTTCTTGCTCCTCAACAACCTCAGAAGATCGGGATCGGGTACGCCTGACCTTAGCAGGGACCTCAACTTCGTCGTCAGAGCTATCTGACGTGGGGCCGCTGACGTCACTTTCTTCTACGGGAAGATATTCTGAGCCTGAATCTGACAGATACGTGACCTCCTCTTCACTATCTGTAATGCTCAGAATCTCGTAGGCCTCTTTACTAGTGTACCTTCGACTTGCCATTTTGGGCTCTAAATGTAGGGGTACACTAGTAAGATTCACAGGTAAAAAAAGCACCTGACTGTCACCAAATGTATCAAACGCTACCAAAAAAACTGTTAGCGATCGCAGGGATCAGGACTGTCTCTGCGAACGCTGCAGTTATGTGTGTTGTGTTTGGTAAGTGACAGTGATCGATCGATACTGCACTTGGGTGGGCTGGGCTGGGCTGGGCTGGGCGGAGGGGCTAAACGCAGGTACTAGCAGGTATCTGGGCTGATCCCGCTAACACTGCGTTTTTGGGAACCCTAAACCGCTGGGGATGCTAGTATAGATCTGATCAGATACTATACCACTAAGGGAGGTGTATGCTTTGCGCGTGGGTGTTAGCGTTACTGGCACTAACCTAAAGCTGCCTGGGGCAACGCAGACCCTCTCTGGCGCTAAAACCTAATTGATATCACCCGCCGGGCGATCAGGGGGTTAAACCTTTATTGGGTTATATATGGCGGGTGCCCTGATGCTATAAAAAGCAAACTAACCAACCAGCGTCACCTGTAACCTTTATATGGTGATCACTGGTGAAAGGGTTAACTAGGGGCAATCAGGGGGTTAAAACCTTTATTAGGTTAAATATGGGGGTACCCGACGCTATATAAAAACCTGACGGGTTACCTAAATAACGAAATAACTCACTGGGTAACCAGTGTCACCAGTGACGCTTATACGGTGATCACTGGTGAAAGGGTTAACTCTAGGGGCAATCAGGGGGTTAAAATAATATATGGGGGTACCTGACGCTAATAAAAACCTGCGGCGAACCTAAAAATAATTAACTGGCTATCTAGGACACCAGCGACAAGAAAAAAGCGATCGGAAAAACGATTGCTTAGTGACGCTGGCGTTAGGGGGTGAAAGGGTTACCTGGGGGGCGATCAAGGGGTTAAACCTTTATTAGGGGGGGTTAGGGGGCTACCTTGGACCTAAAGGGGCCTAATCCTAACTGCCCTGCAACTTTTTACAGTCACAAATGACACTGATTGCAGTGATCAGTAAAAAAAATGATCACTGCAAACGGTGCACTGTGACTGGGGGTACTGGGGATGATCTGGGGGGTGATCTGGGGGTGACTGGGGGGTGATTTGTGTGCCTACGTGTACTGGTGTCAGTGGGCTGTTGGTGCACTTACTGTGAGATGTCTTCTCTCCTCGCGCCAGATCGAAAAGACCGACACGAGGAGAGATGACATCACTTCCTCTGCCTGTGTTTACATTACAGGCAGGGGAAGCTCTCTCATTCGCCAGGAGCGATCGAGAGGGGGTGGCCGGAATCGAACGGCCGTCCCCTCATGCCGGATCGCCGCTCCCGAACACTTAACCACTGCTCACTGTACAGAAGGGGGGTCCGATCGGACCCCCCAACTATACAAAGGCGATCACGTACATATACGTGATTCTGCCTGTCGGTGCCATTCTGCCGACGTATAATTACAGTGGGCGGTCGTTAAGTGGTTAAATAAGTTTGCTTGTTCCCAGACATCTAATCCTAAAACAAGTGCTTTCTTAGTGCCTCATGCTGCCCCTGCCTATTTAGGTAGTCAGATCTTATCAATTGTAGAACATGTTTTTGCTCAAGTCCATTAGTCCATGTCCTGAAACCCTGACTAGATTCCCGCCAATTAGTAATCTAGTCGCAGGATAGTAATCACATCTTTAGCACAGCACCTGTGCTATTCCAATACACGGAGTGACCTCCTTCTCCATAGGTAGTTCACTCTTTTAACTGTTTTGCCCAGCAGAAGGTGGTACCACCTAAAATCACGGGAAAATCTGAAGAACAGTGTTAACCCTCAATTCTCAGGAGGCACCAGCTCTGCAGGGCGACAAAATTAAACAGTTAAAACATGATAGAAACATAGAAAACACATAACTCAACAACCTTTCTGGAAGCACCTGCTTACAGCCAGCCTGTAGTGGTCGAGGACCTGTTATCTCTATCACACACCTATGCTGTCTGCACAGGTTCTAGCACAG
This sequence comes from Rana muscosa, assembly GCA_029206835.1. Lineage (NCBI taxonomy): Eukaryota > Metazoa > Chordata > Amphibia > Anura > Ranidae > Rana > Rana muscosa. The sequence goes on from CM055118.1 coordinate 222,855,808, forward strand.
TGATAATGCTACCATGATTATTTCAAGGTAACATCTGGGTTTGCAAAGTCATTTGGAGCACACAAACTAGAGTTCAGCTTTAACCTCCCTGGCGGTATTCCCGAGTGTTGCTCGGGGTGAGATTTTAGTATTGTAACGGGAGGGCCCGTGGAACCCAGAAGTTCTTAGAAAGTATGAGCCAGAAAATAATGGACATTGAGAATATGTCTTGGATTGCTTTGAAATGGGTCTGTAATATTAATCCACGGTATTTCCGAGGATATCTGTAAAGGACTATTTACTGGTTGTTTGATTCTGAACTCAATAGGTTAATTGAGAGATGCTGATGTGTTCAACTCTAACCACCTGGCTGCCTGTGTAATGTAGATTAAATCCAGACTAGCTTCCAAAGACCTTTTCATTGTTGTTTGTGGTGATGTGGATTGGAGCTGGTAGACCGTCTGGCTGCCTATTATGGGATGTTTAAGTGTCTTGCTGTGAGGAAAGGGGGAGGGAATCACTCCAGCAACCCCTCCTGCTAAGACTGTTTACTGAAGGAGAAGTTTGAACACACCTGACCTGTATCACCATTGTCATTGGACAGTTTAACCCGCCCTGTTCCCCAAGGATGAGAGGGAAGTGTGTTACCATGTGCTTGTAATAAAGATTCATTCCCTGTTTTTGGAACTTCAACACAGAGCGTTGTCTCGTTTGTGCGGGGAGAAATATCTGTATGGGGTCTTATTCGGCTGGTTGGAGTGTCTGGTAGCTGGCGTGTGTTCGAGAATGGAATATCCTAAACCAGGGCTTAAAATTTCAAGTCTAGACCTAATAGCCAGGCAAAAACCTTACTCTCCACCAGTTGCCCCACCAAACCTTTACCAGGTCCGTCCCTCAACCCCGCCCCTTAAAGCCACGCCCCCTTAAAGCCCCGCCCACTTAAAGATTATGAAATTACATTTTACTTTAGAATAAATAGTCCAAAATATAAAAAAAAACAGTGTCCCCAGAGAGCCTCCCCTTGCATCAGTGTCCCCAGAGAGCCCCCCCCCTTACATTAGTGTCCCCAGAGAGCCCCCACTTACATCAGTGTCCCCAGAGAGCCCCCCCCTTTACATCAGTGTCCCCAGAGACCCCCCCTTTACATCAGTGTCCCCAGAGAGCCTCCCCTTACATCAGTGTCCCCAGAGAGTAGTAAATGGAAAAAATCCAGCGCTGCCTTAAACAGTGACAAAATTAAATAAAAAATTCAAACTTAAGTGTGTTTTAAACACAATTTAAGTGTCAGGCCTCGTACACACGGCCGATTTTCTCGGCAAGAACCAGCAAGAAACTTGCTGGCAGAGAGGTCTTGCCGAGTAAATCGGTCGTGTGTACGCGGCTATCGGGTTTCTCGTCGAGAAAACCGACAAGAAACCTTGACGAGAAAATAGAGAACCTGCTCTCTATTTTCTCGTCGAGATTCTCCTCGGCATGTTTCTCGACGAGAAAAGTGAGTGTGTGTACACTTACCTGTCCTCCCGGAAGCCCGCGCATGTTCGAAATGAATTTGACGCATGCGCGGTAGCTTCATAGGCATACGTAGGGTATACCAAGATGGCGGCGACGGCATCGAATGTGACGAGCGCATGCTCGTCGTAGTCGATGACGTCACCGCGTACGCTCCATTCAAAGAACCGCGGGTTCTTTGAAACGAGCGTGTGTACACTCGGCCAGGACAAGTTTCTTGTCCAAGAATCTCGTTGAAAAAAACGACATGTTTTTTTCAACGAGAATCTCGGCCGCGTGTACAAGGCCTCATGCTCTAAATGTGTGAGAGAAGGGTGAATGGTATGACCTTCACCTGACGGGTGGGTGCTGCTATTCAATTAGCCTGAAAAAGGACTCAAAACATATGGAAAAAATAAATCAAAAAAGCGCAACCCAATGTGAATGATAACAGTGAATCTCTGAAACAATGTGAAATTCCAACCGATATCCCAACCGATATCTCAAAGCTGGAATATAAGTGAAACAAACATATATAAATAGAAAAAGATAAATTGATCAAAATAAAAATAAAACTTATGACATAAAACTCTCAATTGATAAAAGTCCATATGATGTAATATCTATGGGAGACTAGTCCAAAGATGACATATATAGGATTGTTGCCGTAAAGGAATTCCTATGCGGCGGAAGGCGTAATACTCAGACAGGTTGATAGTATAAGCTTCACATCCAATAGTAAGTAAATGGCTTGCTTACCAGATATAGGATGATATTGGGCTCAGGACTAGGCCGACCTGCCTTCACTCGATCTGTTCTCGGTGTTCACCACACATGGATCGATTGGAAAATCCGGAGGCGGTCACTTTGGCGCTGAATCCCACAGACTGCGGGCACTTCAAAAATCTTTCGCTTGCCGTAAGGTGAGTATTGTGTTTTATATAACTCACGTTTTCCACATACAGCAAGTGGAGATCAGCATCCAGAAGTCAGCAGTCAATTACCATAGAGAAGGAAGAAGAAAAGATCCTCATGGTGCAGTATTTCTTCATAAAAAACGTATTTATTGCACAGGCTTCATAAAACACTGACAACCATGGAACAGAGACAAATTTTCAAAAACAGCCACGGTTAGCACCAGCTGGCTGGAACGTGATGGTGTCAGAGACTTGTGGCTCCACCCTACATGTTTCCCCGTACAAGGATTCTACTGGGAACGGAGCCTCCGTCTGAGTATTACGCCTTCCGCCGCATAGGAATTCCTTCACAGCAACAATCCTATATATGTCATCTTTGGACTAGTCTCCCATAGATATTACATCATATGGACTTTTATCAATTGAGAGTTTTATGTCATAAGTTTTATTTTTATTTTGATCAATTTATCTTTTTCTATTTATATATGTTTGTTTCACTTATATTCCAGCTTTGAGATATCGCTTGGGATATCGGTTGGAATTTCACATTATTTCAGAGATTCACTGTTATCATTCACATTGGGTTGCGCTTTTTTGATTTATAGTGTCCCCAGAGAGCCTCCCCTTACATCAGTGTCCCCAGAGAGCACACCCATACATCAGTGTCCCCAGAGAGCCTCCCCTTACCTCAGTGTCCCCAGAGAGCCTCCCCTTACATCAGGGTCCCTAGAGAGCCCCCCTTTACATCAGTGTCCCTAGAGAGCACCCCCATACATCAGTGTCCCCTGAGAGCCTCCCCTTACCTTAGTGTCCCCAGAGAGCCCCCCTTTACATCAGTGTCCCCAGAGAGCACCCCCATACATCAGTGTCCCCAGAGAGCCTCCCCTTACCTCAGTGTCCCCAGAGAGCCTCCCCTTACCTCAGGGTCCCCAGAGAGCCCCCCGCTTACATCAGTGTCCCCAGAGAGCCCCCGCTTACATCAGTGTCCCCAGAGAGCCCCCCGCTTACATCAGTGTCCCCAGAGAGCCCCCCGCTTACATCAGTGTCCCCAAAGAGCCCCCCGCTTACATCAGTGTCCCCAGAGAGCCCCCGCTTACATCGGTGTCCCCAAAGAGCCCCCGCTTACATCGGTGTCCCCAGAGAGCCCCCCCTTTACATCGGTGTCCCCAGAGAGCACCCCCTTTACATCAGTGTCCCCAGAGAGCCCCAGCTTACATCAGTGTCCCCAGAGAGCACCCCCCTTACATCAGTGTCCTCAGAGAGCCCCCCACCTTACATCAGTGTTCCCAGAGAGCCCCCCCGCTTACATCAGTGTCCCCAGAGACCCCCCGCTTACATCAGTGTCCCCAGAGAGCATCCCCCCCTTACATCAGTGTCCTCAGATGGCTCTCATCTTACATCAGGGTCCCCAGGTCATGTACCTTAAGCTGGCAGGCCTCTCCTGGTGTCACGAACGGCGGTGGAGAGCGGACCTCTCTTTGTGCCTCCCTCGGCGGTGGAGAGCGGAACTCTCCTTCACCTGTCCCCTGTAATGGCGATGACGAAGAAGAAGCCGGAAGTCGGAAACCGGAAGTCGGAAACAGGAAGTCTATATGAAAAAAGCAGTGCAGCGCTAAAATTGCATTATAATAAAAACGTCCAAACAGTACAAGAGTTCAGAATTTATAGGAAAATATTGATGAGTGGAACATCAAGAAGATAGAAGGATCCTCTAATCGTGAAACAGGGTGATTGATAATGATCATAAGTGAAGTCACTTCCGTGTATAACCGCCACCAGGTGTACAGGCCGCTCACCTTAAAGCATGGACCTCTGTTTTACCAGAAGGTCAAAACTGCAGTCCCTTAACAAGGGTAATAATAAAGATGAGAGGGTAGTCCTCATACGATCCTTCAATCACAGTCCTCACTCACTCGGTAATATCCAAAACGAACTCATACGTTAGCGTAGTTACATGCAAAATTCCAAAAGAAATACATAGTGCTTTCCATATAAAACACTTGATTTATTGAATAAAAATTAGTTACTCACAAGCAATGCACAGATAGCCCTGTGCCAAGCTGATGTTCATGTAACAAAGGTATAAAACCAGGTAGATGGCTGTCCTGACGACATATGGCCCCTCGCACACGTATCGTCCGTAGGCAAGGACTTCCTCAGTGAAATGTAATGGAGCCAGCATATCAGTCTCTTTATATAAGCCATATACCAGGTGTGTGCAATATCTAAAAAATGGGAATAATATCCCGCCCCTTCTATAAGGATTATGAGACAAGCGCCCCCATTGGATATTATCAGATGAGCCAAAAGACATAGGCTTCAATTTGAGGCTTGAAACGCAAATCGAAAGCAAATGGATCCCCGGGGACTGGGGATCACATTGCAAGTCCGCTGTTACTGCGCTCGCCAAGTAACAATTTCCGCTCGCATTTGGCGAGCAGGCGAGTGCAAATTTTAACCCCTGTCCCAAACTACGTTAACCCCTGTCGTTACAAGTACCTAAAGCGGTAACCCCAAGCTACACTCGGGATTGCCTCGCTGGATCCAGGAAGAGGTGACTTACCTTGTCCCCGGGATCCCGCAATGTATTTCCGCAGTGTACAGCTGCCGGATCTTCCGCCCGATGCACTGTGTTCCACTGATTCCCTTCCCTGCAAGCGTCACGACGCTGGGGGGTGGAACCGGCGGTAAATTCAAAAAGTATAAAGCACAAACACACTAATACAATGTAATCCTATTGGATTACAATAGAAAATAAAATTAATTGACCTTAGATTGCCCCCCCCCCAGTGCTTTCTCCAGTGCCCTGGTCTGCAGTTTTACTATACTTTGTATCTGTAAACTGCACAGCGACCATGGCATCAAAAAGGCGCGCCTCCACCTCAAAATCGCTATATGACCTGTTGGAAAACAGCGATACAGAATCGCTTGCAGAGGAGTTGAGTGACAGCGATTCGTACGGAAGTTCATCATCAGACGCAGAAAGTGATTTTAGCGACGATCCTGCGACTGTGCCCAGCGATGTGCGGACTTGGTGCTCAATTGATTGCGGTACAGAGCACGTAGCGCCTCCAAGATTTCCATTTACAGGAGCACCTGGGATCAAAGTGGATGTTGAGGACGATAACCCCTTGGCATACCTTGAGCTCTTTCTGACTGATGAAGTTATTGCCCAAATAGTTTTGGAGACGAATCGCTACCAGGAGCAACAAGCTGCTACCCATCAGCGCATTTCAAGGACCAGAAAATGGGAACCGGTAACCAGAGAGGACATCTGGAAGTTTCTGGGCCTTATAATTAGAGTTGAGCGGGTAGCTGGATATTCGGGTCCGGCGGGTTCGGCCGAACTTCGGAAAAAAGTTCGGATTCGGGACCGAACTTTAGCCCGAACCCGGACCCGGACCCCATTGAAGTCAATGGGGACCCGGACTTCTGACGACTAAAAAGGCTCTAAAAAAGTAATGGAAAGGGCTAGAGGGCTGCAAATGGCAGCAACATGTTGTTAAGAACATGGCAAGTGCTCTGCAAACAAATGTGGATAGGAAATAACTTAAAAGAACATAAAAAAAATAAAAAAATAAAAAAATATGCTGGAGGCCCCCTTTTCAGCAGAAGAGGTACAGGAAGTCATTAAGAACCTCAGAAACTCAACGGCACAATGCCACACATATGGTGGGAATGCCCCAGAATATGCCCTTTCTGGAATAAATTATTTAATTTAATGGATAAGCTAGTGGGAAAATAAAATACTTTGAAATAAAAATGTAGCGGGGTGCTAAATTTAAGGAAAGTGTTTGAGTGGTAAATAGGCTCAAATACCCTAATTCTGTAGGATTCATGGACCATTTTGTCCTCGGGGGACAGTATTGGTGAGCAGTTCCCTGCGGCCTACAGGTGGCGCCTTTTGTGTCCCCTCTTGGCAGTAGTACAGCGGGGCGGGGAACCTGCTGTGCATGCCGGGAGAGCATATAAAAGGGGCAGACCTTTGGCCTAGGGGCTGATGTCCAGTGGGGTCCGCGCCCAGGTGCCTTCGGCCTGGGTGCATGTGTTCCTGTTCCATCTCGGGCACCTTTAGCCCGGGGTGAGGTACTATCCTGGAGTTCTTGCTGCCCTGGGTATGGAGGCCTAGGGGCGGGAGTAAAGCCTGGAGTCCAGAGCCGCCTCGTGTAGGGGACCCTGTTCCAGGGAAGGGAGGATCATTCTGATGGACCGATGCGGGAGTCACGGTGAAGGAATGGTCTGTTGACTCCCTGGAGAGATGTCTTCCCCTTGATATGGGCTAGGTTCGTAGAAGGAGAAGCTCAAGGTCACCTTGACTGTATCAGAGGCCTTATTCAACCGGCCCGTGGCAGGGGCCTTATACACCCTGGTCTGTGGCTGAGACCAAAGTTCTCCAGGCCCGTGGCAGGGGCCTTGTACACCCGGTCTGTGGCAGAGACCAACCTCAATGTCTGTGGCAGAGACCGTGCGCCAAAAACTGTTCGAGAAACCTAAGCAGTGAAGTGAATGTGCAACGTTTGTGCCTGGACCTCCTCCACACCTTAAGCTGTCCTGTTTCTTTGCTCTAACCTTTTCTATCTGAGTACAGTTTATTTTGCCATGAGAGAATAAGAGTTGGAGTTTCAGCTGGTGTGGACATTGACTTTACTGGCAATTAAAGGACTTGCCTCTACCTACAGTAGAGGTGAGAATCATCCTCTGGAGGAGTTTTGACTCCGGCTGTGGACACGGCCCGTCAAGTACACCGCTCAACCTCTTTATATAGGAGGATACGGGCTGGTAGTGCGGTGTGCCTTTCTCCCTCCTGCGAAGAGCCAACAACATAAAGGCAGGTAAGGGGGAAAGGATCTGTGCGCTACAAAAAAATAAAATAAAAATTTTAATCTTGGCCTAGCAGGACGAGGTCCATATGGAGTAGGAGGTTGAGGTGGCGGTGGATGTGGCTGTGTAGGTGGAAGCGGCGGTGGAGGAGGACGAGGTAGCCAACACTGGTTCAAAAATACAACAATGGCTGGGTAAGGCCGGTGATGTGTCGAATTCTGTCCCCTGTCGAATAGTGTCCGCCCTGTACTGCGCTTGCTGAGTATGTAGGACAAGGGGATTTCAAAAATCTCCCAAGACTAACGGCGCCTGCGTGTTGAGTTCAGGTGAAGGCCACACCATCCGTGGTTCAAGCCGAGCCAAGCAAGGCCGCGATCGAAGCGAGCCCGTGAGGGGCCCTGTTACTATGTGCTACCGTATGTCCTCTTGGATGGTAGGGCTTGAACCTGCACTCACAGCGCAGGCGCCGTTCATCTTCGGAGATTTTGTGAATCTCCTTGTCCTCTGTACTGCGCAAGCGCTGCGCCTGCGCAGTACGGGCCGGGCACAATCCGATGGCCGGACAGTTTTTGTCACAACACCGGTATACATGTCTATTCTGCACAAGGTACGGACAAGTCCTGTGGGATCCATGCCTGGTTCATTTTAATGAACGTGAGCTTGTCCACATTGGCTCTGGACAGGCGGCTGCGCTTGTCTGTGATAACGCCCCCTGCCGTGCTAAATACACGTTCAGATAATACACTGGCTGCAGGGCAGGCCAGCACCTCCAAGGCATAAACGGCAAGCTCAGGCCATGTGCCCAATTTGGAGACCCAGAAGTTAAAGGGGGCAGACCCGTCATCCAGTACGTGTAGGCCTGTGGACACATACTGCTCAACCATGTTGGTGAAATGCTGCCTCCTGCTAAGACGTTCCATCTCAGCTGGTGGTGCTGGTTGTTGTGGCGTGCTGACAAAGCTTTTCCACATTTCGGCCATGCTAACCCTGCCTTCTGAGGTGCTGCCGGTGCCCCGGCTGCGTTGGCGACCTCTTCCTCCTCCTCTGCCTTCGCCTTGTGCTTCCACCGTACGCCCGCTGTCAGGTGGGAATGCCACCAGCAGGGCGTCTACCAGCGTGCGCTTGTACTCGCGCATCTTACGATCCCGCTCCAGTGAGGGAATTAAGTCGGTACGTTGTCCTTGTAACGGGGATCCAGCAGGGTGGCCACCCAGTAATCAGCACCAGTTAAAATGTGGGCAACTCGGCTGTCGTTGCGGAAACACTGCAGCATGTAATCGCTCATGTGTGCCAGGCTGCCCAGAGGCAAAGAAAAGCTGTCCTCTGTGGGAGGTGTATCGTCTGTGTCCTCTGTATCCCCCCAGCCACGCACCAGTAATGGCCACGAGCTGGTCTGAGTGCCACCCTGCTGTGAACATGGCTCCTCCTCCTCCTCCTCCTCCATCTCCTCCTCCACCTCGTCATCCTCCAGAACTGTGCCCTTTCTGCCGGACAATTGTGTACCTGGCGTTTGTTGGTGCAGGAACCCACCCTCGTAGCCACTTGTGAAAGACTGCCCTGAAAGCCTTTGAAATGATCCCGCTTCCTCCTCCTCCTCCTCATCCTCCTGTGCCACATCCTCTTCCATCATCGCACGAAGCGTTTTTTCAAGGAGGCATAGAACTGGGATAGTAACGCTGAGAACGGCGTCATTGGCACTGGCCATGTTGGTGGAGTACTCGAAACAGCGCAACAAGGCACACAGGTCTCGCATGGAGGCCCAGTTATTCGTGGTGAAGTGGTGCTGTTCCGCAGAGCGACTCACGCGTGATTGCTGCAGCTGAAACTCCACTATTGCCTGCTGCTGCTCGCACAGTCTGGCCAGCATGTGCAAGGTGGAGTTCCACCTTGTGGGCACGTCACATATGAGGTGGTGAGCGGGAAGGCCGAAGTTACGCTGCAGCGCTGACAGGCGAGCAGCAGCAGGGTGAGAACGCCGAAAGTGCGCACAGACAGCCCGCACTTTCTGCAGCAGCTCTGGCATATTGGGGTAATTTTTAAGGAACCTCTGGACCACGAAGTTCAGCACATGCGCCAGGCAAGGGATGTGCGTCAAACCGGCTAGACCCAGAGCTGCTACGAGATTTCGCCCATTATCGCACACCACCAGGCCGGGCTTGAGGCTCACTGACAGCAACCACTCATCGGTCTGTTGTTCCATGTCCCTCCACAACTCCTGCGCTGTGTGGGGATTTTCCCCCAAACAGGAAAGTTTTAAAACTGCCTGCTGTCGTTTACCCCTGGCTGTGCTGAAGTTGGTGGTGAAGGTGTTACGCTGAATGGATGAGGAGGCGGTAGAGGATGAGGAAGCGGAGAAGGAGGAGTTAGCAACAGGAGGCAAACTGAAGCGCCCTGCAATCCTTGGTGGTGGAAGGACATGCGCCAAACCGCTATCTGCCTCAGGCCCAGCCGCCACTGCATTTACCCAGTGTGCTGTTAGGGAGATATAACGTCCCTGACCGTGCTTACTGGTCCACGCATCCGTAGTTAGGTGGACCTTGCCACAGATGGCGTTGCGCAGTGCACACCTGATTTTGTCCCCCACCTGGTTGTGCAGGGAAGGGATGGCTCGCCTGGAAAAGTAGTGGCGGCTGGGCACGACGTACTGCGGGACAGCCAATGCCATCAGGCTTTTAAAACTCTGCGTCTCCACCAGACGGAATGACAGCATTTCAAAGGCCAGGAATTTTGAAATGCTGGCATTCAGGGTCAGGGATCGCGGGTGGCTAGGGGGGTACTTCCTCTTCCGCTCCAATGTTTGGGAGATAGAGAGCTGAACGCTTCCATGGGACATTGTGGAGATGGTTGGTGACCCAGGTGGTAGTGTTGCTGGCAGATCCTCTGTTTGCTTGGTGACAGGTGCCACTGTCACTACAGAGGTGGATGAAGAGGCCGAGACTGCAGCAGAAGAGGAAGCAGGAGGAGCCAGAGACCTTTCTTGGTTTTTGAGGTGTCTACTCCACTGCAGCTCGTGCTTTGCACTTAGATGCCTGGTCATGCAGCTTGTGCTCAGGTTGAGAACGTTTATGCCTCGCTTCAGGCTCTGATTGCACAGCGTGCAAACCACTCGTGTCTTGTCATCAACACACTGTGTGAAGAACTGCCACGCTAGGGAAGTCCTTGGACCTGGCTTTGGTGTGCTCGGTCCCTTGCTGCGTTGGGCAGTAGCAGATGTACTGTCTAGGGGACGAATGCTCCGTTTTTGCACCCTGCTCCCTCTTCTGCTGTGCTGGTGGCTCTGTGCGACCACCGCCTCTTCCTCCGAACTACACTGGTCACCTGCATAACGTTGATTCCATGTGGGGTCGAGGACCTCATCGTCCTCCACATCATCTTCCACCCAGTCTTCACCCCTGCCCTCCATGTCTGTCTGCACAATTGCGAAAGCAGCAGCAGTTGGCACCTGTGTTTCGTCATCATCCGAGACGTGCTGCGATGGTCCTCCCATGTACCCATCATGAAACATAAGTGGTTGGGCATCGGTGCACTCAATCTCTTCCACTTCTGGGGCAGGGCTAGGTGGATGGCCCTGGGAAACCCTGCTAACAGAGTCATCGAAAAGCAGAAGAGACTGCTGCCAGATTTGGGGCTCAGACTGCTTGGCTGATTTGTAAGGGGGTGAGGTGAAAGACTGATGGACATGGGCTTCAGGTGCCAACTCTGATCTTTCATCAGAAGAGTGGGTGGGAGACAATGTGAAGGAACCCGAGGCACTGTCAGCAACCCAATCTACTATCGCCTGTACTTGTCCTGGCCTAAACATTGGTAGAGCCTCATTAGGCGCGACAAAATACCGCCGCAGGCTCGGTCGCCTACTCGCACCTGAGGAAGGTGTTTCACTTGTGCGTGTAGCTGGCATAGATCCACCACGTCCTCTCCCTGCAACAGGAGCTCCACCAGCAGCACCACGACCGGGGCCACCACGTCCCTTTGACCTTCCCCTCATATTTTCCAAATTTAGGATCTTGCCCTAAATGGCGTTTTTTGGAAGACCACAACACACCCACAGTACGTAATGGCTGAAACGCACAGCTACAGAACTGCAGAAAATGCTATTAAAAAAAAAAAAGGTTGTTTTTTTTAGTATAGCACAGTACAAGGAAAATATATAGAAATTGTTTACTTCACACACCTCCAGATGTGTATTTCACACTGCAAAATATTTTCTATGGCCCTAAATGGCGTTTTTTGGAAGAGCACAACACAACCACAGTATTTAACCACTGAATCGCACAGCTATAGAAGTGCAGAGAATGCTATTCAAAAAAAAAAATTGTTTTTTTTAGTATATCACTGTACAATATATAGAAATTGTTTATTTTACACACCTCCACATGTGTATTTCACACTGCAATTTTTTTTCTGTGGCCCTAAATGGCGTTTTTTGGAAGAGCACAACACAACCACAGTATTTAACCACTGAATCGCACAGCTATAGAAGTGCAGAGAATGCTATTCAAAAAAAAATTTGTTTTTTTTTAGTATAGCACTGTACAATATATAGAAATTGTTTATTTTACACACCTCCACATGTGTATTTCACACTGCAAAATATTTTCTGTGGCCCTAAATGGCGTTTTTTGACAGACCACAACACACCCACAGCACGTAACCGCTGAATCGCACAGCTACAGAAAATGCTATTAAAAAAAAAAGGTTGTTTTTTTTAGTATAGCACTGTACAAGAAGTATATATAGAAATTGTTTATTTCACACACCTCCAGATGTGTATTTCACACTGCAAAATATTTTCTGTGGCCCTAAATGGCGTTTTTTGGAAGAGCACAACACAACCACAGTATTTAACCACTGAATCGCACAGCTATAGAAGTGCAGAGAATGCTATTCAAAAAAAATTTTGTTTTTTTAGTATAGCACTGTACAATATATAGAAATTGTTTATTTTACACACCTCCACATGTGTATTTCACACTGCAATTTATTTTCTGTGGCCCTAAATGGCGTTTTTTGGAAGAGCACAACACAACCACAGTATTTAACCACTGAATCGCACAGCTATAGAAGTGCAGAGAATGCTATTCAAAAAAAATTTTGTTTTTTTTAGTATAGCACTGTACAATATATAGAAATTGTTTATTTTACACACCTCCACATGTGTATTTCACACTGCAATTTATTTTCAGTGGCCCTAAATGGCGTTTTTTGGAAGAGCACAACACAACCACAGTATTTAACCACTGAATCGCACAGCTATAGAAGTGCAGAGAATGCTATTCAAAAAAAATGTTGTTTTTTTAAGTATAGCACTGTACAATATATAGAAATTGTTTTTTTCACACACCTCCAGATGTGTATTTCACACTGCAAAATATTTTCTGTGGCCCTAAATGGCGTTTTTTGCAAGAGCACAACAACCCCAACAGTATATAACCGCTGAATCGCACAGCTGCAGAGGCCAGAGAATGCTTTTTAAAAATAATGTTGTTTTTTCACACACCTCCAGATGTGTATTTCACACTGCAAAATATTTTCTGTGGCCCTAAATGGCGTTTTTTGCAAGAGCACAACAACCCCAACAGTATATAACCGCTGAATCGCACAGCTGCAGAGAATGCTATTCAAAAAAAAATTTTTTTTTTTTTTTTAGTATAGCATAGTACAAGAAAAATATATAGAAATTGGTTATTTCACACAACTAGAGATATACACTGCAAAATATTTTTTTTGCCCAAAAATAGGTCTTTTTTGCGCACAACAAAGTGCCTTTTTTTTTTTTGCAACAGCACAATAAAGTGCCTTTTTTTTTTTTTTGGGGCTCAAAAATGGGTCTTTTTAGCAAAAGCACAATAAAGTGCCTTTTTTTTTTTTTTTTTTTCTGCCCGAAATGGGTCTTTTAGCAAGAGCACAATACAGCCACAGTATGGAATAGGTGTATCACTCAACGTAATGCAGTGCTGGTGCACTGAGCTTGCAACACAAACAGATAAACCTATGCAGATCGCTGAGCTATTATATCTCTCAATCTGGACTCCTATCTAAATCTCTCTCCCTGAAAGCACAAACAGGATCCTGCCCCTAAACTACACTACACTGTTTCTCTATCTTTTCTATCAGTAGATTGCAGAATCAGGACTAACTCCTATCATATAATTCTCTCCCTCACAGCAACAGCAGCCAGGATCCTTTCCCTACACTGTCTAAAAGCAGAGTGACGATCTGTGCTGTGTGCCTCTTGCTTATATAGAAGCTGGTCACATGCTGGGTCACATGTTGCACTGACCAATCACAGCCATGCCATTAGTAGGCATGGCTATGATGGCTTCTAAGGGCACACCAGCTAATCAAATGGTGATTGGCTGGCCCCTGAAGCATTTCTAACTGCGCCATTAAATTCCCGAATCCGAACCCGAACCCGGACTTTAGCGCAAAATCCGGGTCCGGGTCCGGGGTCGGGAAAACGCCAAAATTCGGTACGGACCCGAACTTTACAGTTCGGGTCCGCTCAACACTACTTATAATACTTCAGGGAGTGGTGGGGAAACCCCTACAGAAATGGTACTGGACAACCAACAAATTGCTGGCCACTCCTTTTATTGGCACCGTTATGTCGGAATACAAATTTTCACTCATAATGAAAAATATTTGCACTTTGCAAATAATGAAGACTTTGATGAGAGTTCTCATCCAGCTCCAAAACTGAAATTTTTTTGGGAGATTTACCAACTAATTTTGAATAATTTCCAGCAGACCTATGTGCCGGACAGAGACATAACTATTGATGAAAGTCTTATGGCCTACAAAGGTAGACTTAGCTGGATACAGTTTATCGCATCAAAGCAAGCTCGTTTTGGCATGAAGTCATTTATGCTGTGTTAATCCAGCTCTGGGTACATCTGGAATTCAGTCCTGTGCACCGGGAAAGGGGCCAAATTCAGCGATCGATTCAGCAATTTTGGAATGGCAACTGTTTTGGTTCTTTCTTTGATTGAGCCATTGCTGAACCAGGGCTACTGTGTCACCACAGACAATTTTTATACGTCCCCAGAACTCTATGAGTTCCTCCTTCTGAACAATACGGATGCCTATGGGACCGTTAGGCCTAACCGACGTGACATGCCGCCAACCTTTGCCAATAAAAAACTCGGAGCAGGAGAAATAGTGGCCTGGCAGAAAGGAAAAATTATGGCAATGAGATGGCGGGATAAAAAAAACGTGTGCCTTCTGAGTACCATTCACAACACCTCTACTGTAATGGTACATACCAAAGGTGGAAAGGATGTCATGAAGCCACAGGTCGTGTTGGATTACAACCATACCATGGGAGGTGTGGACAGGGCTGACCAGGCCATGACCTTTTATCCTGCCATGAGGAAGCAACAAAAAAAATATTATAAAAAAATATTCAGGCATCTTCTGGAACAGGGCCTGTGGAATGCATTCATTCTTCAGAAAAAAAAGAGTGACAGGCCTATGATTCATGCGGACTTTGTGTGGAAGGTTGCCAAACTCATATTTCTGAAGCACCAGACGCCAACGGCAGTAAACAGATCTGGACGTCGGGCTGCTGGCGTTGTGAACCCGGAACGCCTGACTGGTCGTCACTTTATGGACCACATTCCACCAACTGAAAAGAAGACACAAGGATGTGTGTGGTTTGCTGCTCCAAGCGCGACGACTCCGGAAGGAAAATCCGAAAAGAAACCCGATTCTATTGTCCCGACTGTGACTTTGGCCTTTGTGCTGTACCTCGTTTTAAGATTTTCCATACCTGAGACGTTTACTGACGCAATATGACTACTAATATTGCACCCTTGTTTGAGAAAAAAAAATTCAGTGTTTTTGATTATATTATTTACTAAAATTTATTGAATAAAAAGTATTATTATTATTAAATTATTATTTGTTATTATTTATTATATTATAATTTATGATTTTGTGTTTCAAACTTTATCATACCCGAGATGTCTACTAGACTCTGGTTTGGACAGATTTAGGTGAGTTATTCCTAAGAATTGCAGGCCTACAATGTAAAATGCCAAATTTCCATGCAAAATAATGGTACCGCTTTCAGCACCTAAAATCTGAAATAATCATACCGCCAGGGAGGTTAAGTGTGAATCGGCCAAAAAGTCTTATGCCGCGTACACACGATCGGACATTCCGACAACAAAACCGTTGATCTTTTTTTCGACGGATGTTGGCTCAAACTTGTCTTGCATACACACGGCCACACAAATGTAGCTCGGAAATTCCGAACATCAAGAACGCAGTGGCGTACAACACTACGACGAGCCGAGAAAAATGAAGTACAATGATTCCAACCATGCGTCAAATTGATTCCGAGCATGCACAGAATTTTCGTGCGTCGGAATTGGATACACAAGATCGGAATTTCCGACAAGAACTTTTGTTGTCGTAAAAATTGAGAACCAGCTCTCAATCATTTGTTGTCGGAAATTCCGACAGCAAATGTCCGATGGAGCCTACACACGGTCGGAATATCCGACCAAAAGCTCACATCGAACATTTGTTGTTGGAAATTCTGATCGTGTGTACGAGGCATAATTGTGCAAATTGTTTCCAGCAGCTTGTTCACCACTTTTACTAATGCATTCATAATTAATATACTAGACTAAATTTCCACTTTAAACAAAAATTCTAGTGTGAGAGCTATAATGGATTCAAAAAATTCAGACTTTCAATGAACATTTAGATTTACAGTTAATTATCTTCTTTTTTTGTTTGTTTGTTTCATTTAGAATGACATCAGTATGCATATCAAAGGCTTTTGAGTGCCAGAAGCCTACATAAAGTTTGTGTTTTGTGGTTTCTTAGCACTTTGTTTATGCTATCAGACAGTTTTGGCTCACAGAGCTGATACACATACTCTCTCCTATTCTGACTGACATTGCAACAAGAAGCACAATCCTGTTTCTGCAACACAGAGCAGTTGATGCTTTTTTCAGTGTATTGATCAAGTTGTGCAAAGATCTCCCTTGGCTGCTTGCCATACTGTACTCCAGTGAATAGTCATAGGAGATCTTAGCACAGCAGTAGCAGACTCTGGTTATCATTCATTGCAGACAAGCCCTTCTGTGAGGCAGAGAGAAACTCTCAGTCAGCATCAGCTAGATAAAACAAGACTCTGCTTGTCTTGTGGTCCCTCAGGGGGCATCTCCCCATGAAGATACCAGGTGAATAGTGTGTGGTATATATCACTTAAAGGGGGATTCCACCCGCAATTTTTTTTTTTTTTAAAGTCAGCAGCTACAAACACTGTAGGTGCTGACTTTTAATAAGGACACTTACCTGTCCTACTCGCCCGCAATGTCAGCCCCCCTGAGGCCGATCCTGGCAGCTCCCGGCACCGCCATCCTCAGTAAGGGAAACAGGCAGTGAAGCCGTGCGGCTTCACTGCCAGTTTCCTACTGCGCCTGCGCGATTCCGAGCTGCGCTTTGTGAATGGGCCGGCTGCGCTCTGGAATACACACAGTTCCCAGAAGGCAGCGCGCCCCATTCACCAGAAGACACCGCGAGTAGGACGGAGGAAGCTGACCAGCCGTGGATGATGAAGAGGCAGATTAGGGACTTCCGCATAGCAACCGCTATTTCTGGTAAGTTAATTTTTTTTTACAATTATTTTTCTTCTATTTTTTTTAGGATTTTTGGTCAAAATTTTTTTTTCAGGGTGGAACTCCACTTTAAACCTTATTGATTACAGTATCATAAGTGGCTGTGATAAAAAAAAAGTTGCAGAGTAGACCAAAGGTAGGGCTTAACAATTACAGAGAGGGGTAATTGGTTAATGTTGAGAGGCGGCACTACAAATAGGAATATGTAATAAATTACTATTTGCCGCACAGTCCAAAACTCTTATTAGTTCTCATAAATCTGGCTAAAAGTTTTCATCTGTGAGGGCTGCTGTGACCCTGCTATCAGCATTTCCTAGTGTTGTTTTATATGTAGACAACCCCCCATGTCAGACATTTCTGCAATAATGAATTCTTTGAACTACACTAGTTATTGCTATTACAGAACTTGTTTATTTTTTTTTCTATCAAACTGATGTCTAAAATTAAAAGTTAATGCCAATACATAGTGCCTTGAAAACTTAAAATGGCTCTGTTGCTGTAATAAAAATCATACTTACATGTACAGCCACCTGAACCATCTATCTTTGTTGTCTTTAAGAGATAAGTTTGCTGAAAGTTTTTCAGCAACTGACACGTTTCAGTGTGTGTCAGATTCCTGGTCCCCCGCTGCATTCCTTGGTTCCTTCCAGCAGCCCCATTTCATTACTTTATCCTATAGTAATGTAGGGGGCCAGCAAATAAAACCACAGAGAGTAGAGGGGGATCAGAAGTTGGACACTCCTGAAAGTGTCTTTTTAGGTCAGCAAAGATCAATACTGTATGGGGCGTGAATAGGTTAGTATTAATTATTTTCTTTACAAAAAGGCCTATTTTATTTGTTTAGGATAGCAACCTGCAGTGGTTTTATCCAGTTTAACCAGTCTCCAGACTGACTGAAGAGTGCGGTATTCACAGTTAAAGTGTTAGTTTACCTTAGAGAAAAAAATAAGATGCAAATAATACCATACAGCCTTCACACCCCCTTGTCCATGCTGTACTTACCTCTGGTGATGCTGAGCGGTCAGTGCCCATGGAGCCAGTCTGTCTGGAGATTTCAAATTCCCTTCTCTTTTCCCTCTTCTCCGTGATGGACCACAATGATTCACTGTGCAAGTAGATATTTGCCAGCACACCATGGATCGACACAAAGTAGCGTCCAAACGGGTAGTTTATTGCATGATCACAACATAAAGGCCCATACACATGATCAGACTTTTTGACAACAAACTTCACAATGACCAGGTTTTTCAGAAAATCCGACCGTGTGTACGCTCCATCGGACAACCTTTTTTGATTTTCATCAGACAAATGTTCGCTCTGCAAACAGACAAACTTTTCGGCAACAAAAGTCTGATGGTGCAAAGTTTGATTGTGTGTACAGAAATCCATGGGACTTAAGTCCAAAGTACAAACACGCATGCTCAGAACCAATGCAAAAGATCAAGCAGCAATAGCAGAAGTAGCCCAAAGGGTGGCACTAAAGAGCAGAAAAACCACGTAGTTGGCTGAAAAAGTCCTGCCGTGTGTATGCATACCAAGTTCACGGCCAACGCCCTTCGGACGAAAATCCACCAAAAAGTTTGTTTGAAGTCTGATCGTGTGTATGAGGCTTAAGAAGAGTGCAATGTTTCGGAGTCACGTAGGACCCCTTCGTCAGGCATGTGATGAAGGGGTCCTGCGTGACTCCGAAACATTGCACTCTTCTTATGTTGTGATCATGCAATAAACTACTCGTTTGGACGCTACTTTGTGTCGATCCATGGTGTGCTGGTAATTATCTACTTTGTGTGACTTGAACCAGTATCCAGCTGGTTGTTGCTGCAGCCCCCAAACTTTGAGAGCTTATCCAGGATAATGTATGATGGGAATATGAAGTATTATGTATGATTCACTGTGCAGGCACTGACCAATCAGAGTTGCTTAATCGCTGACAGAAAATAGGGAGAAGAGCAGGGATTCTAAGCTGGACCTACTGCAAGGGTGCTGACAGCTCAGCATCACCAGCGGTAAGTACAACTTGGAACAGGGGGTGGGCAGGCTGTATGGTGTTAAGCCTCGTACACATGGTCGGAATATCCAACAGGAATTGTGTGATGACAGGCTGGTGTCGGAAAATCCGACCCTTTGTATGCTCCATCGGACAATCGTTGTCGGATTTTCCGCAGACAAATGTGGGATAGCATGCTTTGAAATTGTCCACCAACAAATGTGTGTTGTCGGATTAACCCGAGCGTGTGTACACAAGTCCGTCGGACAAAATTCCAAAGTACAAACACGCATGCTCAGAAGCAATGCTCACCATAACACAACATTTGCAGAAGTTACCCAAAGGGTGGCGCTAAAGAGCTGAAAAACCACATCGTTTCGTGTTTGTTGGTTGACAATTCTTTGCTGTTTGTATGCAATACAAGTTCCTGGCCAATGCCCTTCGGACAAAAGTCCTACGCTTTGTCTGATGGAAATCCGATCGTGTGTATGAGGCTTTAGTTTACCATTTCCTTTTTTCTATAAAGATGAACACTTTAACCATGGACAGTGCAGTCTCCCGTCAGTCTTTGGAAAAGGAAAAGAAGAGGAGGAAGGAGAGGCATGGGAGTGCCTGTGGGGCTGTGTGTTTCTATTGATGCACACCCTGTAGGGAGACACAAATCTAGTTCCTGCATCCAAGGGTGGCTCCATAGGATGCTGCAAGAGAAAGAAGCCACCCTGAAACAGGAAACCTGGGGCAGCAGTCATGGCACCAGTTTAAACTGGCACATAGGCATGGATTAAAAGACAAAGAAGCTTCATACTCGATAAGTGATTACATCAACTGCTAAAAAAATAAAAAACCTGAGGGTCAATCATCACTTTAATACCATGTGTGTATCATTTTTATAGCAGATCATGGTGTTAAACTGTATAGATTTTACCCAGCACACCCTTTTTCTGACATTACATTCATTGATATCCAATTTTCTGTCTCTTTTTTAACAAGTTTAGCTATACCTGAAACAAAAATGAATTTACACAATCACCCAAATACCCTTGACTTGTTCTAGAAACTCCACAAAGATGTTTGAAAATAGAAACATTCATTTCTTGGAAGAGGAAAATAAAAGTCGCCGGAGAGATAATAGAACAAGAATCAAAATCTTAAAACTGAAATGGAAAAAGTTTTATGTCCCCCTGACTTGGAAACAAATGGAGGACAGTTAGGAAGTCTTGGTCTTTTAAGTAGTCCAACAGTCAGCTCTAAATAAGAGCATTAAGATGATGGAGGACAGGGAGGGTAATGTCTCAGAGCAGTAATCCGGAAGTATAATATCATTCTGTGTAATGCATTGCTCTGCTCAATGTGTCACAGGGTCTATCTGAACGACCTTGTGGACACATAATTGTCTTATACGGATCATTTCAATTGAGACACATTAACATAGCAGCTTTTAGGATACTGTCAAGTCACTTAAGAAGAATTACCTGGGTCATGGAAAGGTTGCACAGAAAGGCATGCCTTCATTTAACCCCTTATGAACTATGATAGCTGTACACAGGAGAAAAAATCGGACTTATTAATAATCAAGACTATGTGAATGATAACAGAATTAACATTAATCTGGTTGCTACATCCCATAACATTTCAAAGAATGCATTTTTCTTATTACTCAGTCTTTGGGACTAAAGCCTCGTACACACGACCAGTTTTCTCGTCAAGAAACGACAAGAAAACTGTTGGGAGAGCTTTCTTGCCGAGAAAACCGTTCTTCTGTATGGTTTCTTGTCAAGAAAACTGCCGGGAATCTCGACGAGAAAAATAGAGAACCTGCTCTCTATTTTCTCGTCAGGATTCTCGTTTTTCTCGTTGGGATTCTCGTCGGCCTGTTTCCCGACGAGAAAACCGGTCGTGTGTATGCTTTTCCGAGTCTTAAAAAATCGCTCAGAATCAAGTATAAGACGGGAGCGCTCCTTCTGGTAAAACTAGCGTTCGTAATGGAGATAGCACATTTGTCACACTAAAACGAACTGAAAGCACGAAGACTGAAAAGCGCGAATCGTCTCTCCCCAAACTTTTACTAACACGCGGTAATACGAGATCAGCAAAAGCAGCGCCATTGGAATCGAACTTCCCCTTTATACTGCCATTGTACGTGTTGTACGTGACCGCGCTTTACAATGAAGAGATTTGGAATTGACAGTGTGTATGCAAGGAAAGCTTGACAAGAATCTCGTCAAGCTTGGCAAGAATATCGTCGAGAAAAACGAAAAGAAAAACAAGATTCTCGGTCGTGTGTACGAGGCTTTTCACTGCTTCTTCATACTACAAAGCCCCAGTCATTTGTGATATGGCATGTAAGCACATTATTTTAATTGAGCGAGTAAAGATAAAGATTTAAATACATTTTAATCCATGTTTAATATGTATTAACACAATTAATGTAGTTCATTTGTATGCTATTATGATTGTCCCTGTTTCAGAGGAATGTGAAATGTGATCGTGAAATGTGTCAAAAACTGAGCCACCTCTTCTGTACTAAATGAGTCTGCACCCATATGGGAAAAAGCATGCCTTCAGCTCCAAAGGGGTTATGTTGTTGACAGTGACTGTGATGTACTAGTGATGAGCCGAACACCCCCCTGTTCGGTTCGCACCAGAACCCGCGAACGGACCGAAAGTTCGAACGAACATTAGAACCCTATTAAATACAATGGATGCGAACGTTCGAATTCTAAAGTGCTAATTATAACAACTATTATGCATGTTATTGTCCTAAAAAGGGTTTGGGAACCCGGGTTCTGCACCAGGGGACATGTATCAATGCAAAAAGAAGTTTTAAAAACGGTCGTTTTTCGGGAGCAGTCATTTTAATGATGCATAAAGTGAAAAAAAAAAAGTCAAATATTCCTTTAAATATCGTACCTGGGGGGTGTCTAAAGTATGCCTGTGAAGTGCCACGTGTTTCCCGTGTTTAGAACTGTCCCTGCACAAAATGACACTTCTAAAGGAAAAAAAAGCCATTTAAAACTGCTTGCGGCTTTAATGTAATGTCTGGTCCCGGTAATATGGATGAAATTCTTTAAGAAAAATGGCATAGCTACCCCATGACCCCCCCCCCCTACCCCAGCCCATTACCAGCCCCTTTGGGTCTTGTATGGATATTAAGGGGAACCCCGCACATAAAATAAAAAAGGCCCTATATACTCTGAACAGCCCTATACAGGCGGTGCATACAAGACAGGGACTGTAGGTTTGTTCTTATGTAGAATCTGTTTGTAATTTTGAACAGGTACATTGTTGAAGTGTAGCTCCAGACCAAAAATCTATTTTTAAACTTTTTGGAAAACATAGGTAAGGGTTATCACCCCTGTAACATTTGTTTTGCTGTCTGTGCCCCTGTTCAGAACATTTCACCTCACTTTCCGTCCCAATGACAACTGTTTTTGAAATGTGGTGTTTTTCTTGAAACAAGGATTGCTGATAAAGCATCAGTACAGAGGAGACACCTTTCTCCCATATTTATTCTTACAGGAGAGAATTTTCCTTCCTAGTGGTAGATTTCCTCTCACTTCCTGTTGTCTTCTTGCGTTTGCAAGTAGGAGTCGTTTGTAAGTTGGATGTTTGAAAGTAGGGACCTGCCGTATATACTCTGCAGAAATAGGCCCCTTAGTTGTTGGTGTTGGCACAACACTGTAAGCACTCACAGTTACTCTTGGTTGGTGCTGGAACGCCCTGCTGTCAACTATTATATCAGGAATTTTAATTACATATAATTGTTGAACAGTGGTAGTAAAAATTGGGCCTTTGATGGTGGTGCTGGTGCCACAACACTGTAAGCCCTGACAGTTACTCTTGGTGGGTGCAGCAATGGGCCCTGCTGTGAATTATTTGATCAAGAATTGTAATTACATGCCCCTGTAGAACAGGGGCTGAAAAATTGGGCCTTAGGCACTGGTGGCACAACACTGCAACCCCTCACAGATACTGTACTTGGAGCACAGCAATGAGCCCTGTTGCAAAGTATTGCTTCAAAAATTGTAATGACACGCCCCTGTTAAACAGGGGCTGAAAAATTGGGCCTTAGGCACTGGTGGCACAACACTGCAACTCCTCACAGATACTGTACTTGGAGTACAGCAATGAGCCCTGTTGCAAAGTATTGCTTCAAAAATTGTAATTACACGCCCCTGTTAAACAGGGGCTGAAAAATTGGGCGTTAGGCACTGGTGGCGGCACCCATAAACAAAAATGATCTTCCAAGCTATCATCATCAATCGTATCATTGAGGACTCGGAGGAGGAGGATAGCCAGTCAACATAACAGCACAGGCAATCAGCATCAGTCTTGAAGGGATGTGACATGTTAAAATCAATTAGTCTGTTATATCAGCATCAGGTGTGTGGTAGCTGGTGGTGATCCAAGACTGGTTCATCTTGATGAAAGTCAGTCGATCAACCGAGTCGGTGGACAGGCGCACCCTGTGATCCGTGACAAATCCTCCAGCAGCACTGAATGTGCGTTCCGAAAGAACGCTGGATGCAGGACAGGCCAGTAGCTCAATTGCATACTGTGCAAGCTCTGGCCAGTGATCCATCCTCAAGACCCAGTAAGCCAGAGGATTTTCGGTGGGGAAGGTGTCCAAGTCTGACCTTGCCCCTAGATATTCCTGCACCATGTTTATCAGACGCTGGCGATGGTTGCTGGAACCGATCATACTTTGGGGCTGCGGACTAAAGAATTGTCTGAACGCATCGGTCAGACGGCCACCTTCCCCACCGCTCCTTCTTTGACTGGCCAAAGCCTCAGCAACTCGTTGTCCAGGACCAGGAGTTTGCAACCTCCCAGTCTCTGGGAACGCGTTGCACAGACCTTTCTGCAAGGCCTCCCGGAGTTGTCTCATCCTCTGCTCCCTCTGCGACGGTAACATAAGGTCCGCAACCTTACCCTTGTACCGTGGATCAAGGAGAGTGGCCAGCCAGTAATGGTCCCTCTCCTTGATCCGAAGAATACGAGGATCCTTCCGCAGACTTTGCAGGATCAGGGAGGCCATGCAGCGTAGGTTTGCTGAGGCATTCGCTCCGGAGTCCTCTGGGTCACTAAGGACGACATGATCCGCAGCCACCTCCTCCCAGCCACGTACAAGTCCACTGGTTTCTTGGGACTGTAAATCATCCCTAAAAGACTGCTGCTGATGATGCTGAGTGCCAGCCTCCACCTCCATGCTGACACAATCCTCCTCCTCCATCTCCTCCTCCTCCTCCTCCTCTTCCTGTGCGATGGGTGGGACAGAAGGAACACTGTCTGGGTAAAGGGGGCCTTGAGAGGCAAGGAAGTCCTCCTCTTCCTGCCTCTGTTCTGCCTCAAGTGCCCTGTCCATTATTCCACGCAGCGTGTGCTCCAACAGGTGGACAAGAGGTACAGTGTCACTGATGCATGCACTGTCACTGCTCACCATCCTCGTGGCCTCCTCAAATGGTGCCAGGACAGTGCATGCATCCCTGATCATGCCCCACTGGCGTGGAGAAAAAAAACCAAGCTCCCCTGACCCTGTCCTGGTGCCGTAGTCGCACAGGTACTCATTGATGGCCCTCTGCTGCGTGTGCAGCCGCTGCAGCATGGCCAACGTTGAGTTCCACCTGGTGGGCATGTCACATATAAGGCGGTTCTTGGGCAGGTTCAACTCCTTTTGCAGCTCAGCCAGGCGAGCACTGGCATTATAAGATCTGCGGAAATGCACACAGACTTTCCTGGCCTGCCTCAGGACATCCTGTAAGCCCGGGTACCTGCCCAAGAACCGCTGCACCACCAGGTTAAGGACGTGAGCCACACAGGGCACATGGGTCAGTTGTCCCTGTCGGAGGGCGGAGAGGAGGTTGGTGCCATTGTCGCAAACCACCATTCCTGGCTTAAGCTGGCGTGGCGTCAACCACCTCTCGGCCTGGCCCTGCAGAGCAGACAGGACCTCTGCCCCAGTGTGGCTTCTGTCCCCCAAACACACCAGCGCAAGCACGGCATGGCATCTTTTTGCCTGCGTACTTGCGTAGCCCCGTGAACGGCTACGGAGCACCGCTGGTTCATAGGACAAACCACAGGAAGAGGCCATGGAGGAAGAAGAAGAGGAGGGGGTGGAGGAGAGAGGTGTGTCACAACCAGTAGTAGCATTTTGGAGGCGTGGCGGTGGGACAACCTCCAACACTACTGCACCTTGTCCTGAATCCTTCCCAGCTGCCAAAAGAGTGACCCAATGGGCCGTGAAAGAAAGGTAACGTCCCTGTCCATGCCTGCTGGACCATGAGTCAGCGGTAATATGCACCTTACCGCTGACCGCCCTGTCCAGCGAGGCCAAGACATTGCCTTCCACATGCCGGTAGAGAGCCGGAATAGCCTTCCGTGCGAAAAAGTGGCGTTTGGGAACCTGCCACTGAGGAACCGCACATTGCACAAACTCACGGAAGGGGGCCGAGTCTACCAACTGAAAAGGCAGCAGTTGAAGCGCTAGCAATTTAGCCAAGCTAGCATTCAACCGCTGGGCATGTGGATGGCTGGGAGTGAACTTCTTTCGACGGTCCAGCAGCTGGGGCAGGGAAATTTGCCTGCTAGAATCGGACGTCGGTGTACTGCTAGCAGAGTGGGCGCAAGTACTTGGCTGTGACACACCTAATTCTACACCTTCATTCCTCTCAGTGCATGTTTCAGAGAGGACTGAAGTTATAGTGGGGTTGGAGATCCCAGCTGATGCGGTGCAAGGAGAGGTCCGCTTTGTTCTTTGGTGTGGGTCTTTGAGGTAGGCTTGCCAACGAGCTGCATGGCAGGTCAACATATGTCTGGTCAGGCATGTGGTACCCAAGCGGCTGATGTTTTGGCCACGCGATATACGCTTGAGACATATGTTGCAAACAGCAGCTGTGCGATCTGATGCACTAGCCTCAAAAAAGGCCCACACCAAAGAACTTTTTGAATGACGGGCAGAGGCAGCGCCCTGCACAGGCGGAGCTCTGCGGTGTGATTCCGTCGGTGTACTGCCCTTACGCTGGCCACCAAAGGGCATCCTGCCTCGTTGGAGATGTGCCTCCTCCTCATCCTCCTCCTCCTCCTCTCTCCTATTAGGCACCCACGTGGAGTCAGTGACCTCATCATCCCCTCCCTCCTCATCACTGGAGCCAATCTGGCAGTATGCTGCAGCTGCTGGAACATGACTGCCAGATTGGTGTCCTTCTTGAGCATCCCCTCTGTCTGCTCTCACGCTACTGCCTTCCTCTAGCTGGGTTTCATCATCAGACCCTTCGAAACGCTGGGCATCCTCCTGGAGCATGTACCCAACACTGTGCTGAAACAGTTCGGGGGACTCCTCAGGAGGAGGACATGGTGGGTCTAGGGAAGGAGTGACTGATGATTTGTCTGACATTGATACCAGGGAAGACGACGCTTTGGCAGCTGCTTTTCCAGTACCCTGAGCCTGGGTGAGAGAGGATGAGGAGGAGGGCTTGGTCATCCACTCTACCAAGTCTTCGGCATGATGTGGCTCAACATGTCCAGCTGCCGAAAAGAAGGACAAGCGTGTCCCATGGCCATGTGCTGATGACAATGCACCGCGTCCACGACCAGCACTGTTGCCCCCAGACACAGAGCCTGCTTGCCCTCTTTTATTGCCTCCTGACTGTCTGCCTCTCCTTGTTTGCCTTCCAGACATTCTAATAGATGGCCTGCACGGAGATGGGAAAAAAGCAATAAGGGCTACCTTCAGGTGTCCTTCTCTGTCCCTTGAAACAAGGACTTTCACAGTGAAAGAAACTGACACTCTCCCTACCTACAGTTTTCTGTCCCTAGAATAAATGTTTTTTTTAAGCACAATATAGCACAAGGACAATTCACTCACTGTCCTTACAGGTCCCTGGAAACAAGGACTTGCAGAGTGAAAGAAAAAAAACACTCTCCCTACCTACAGTTTTCTGTCCCTAGAAAAAATGTTTTTTTTAATCACAATATAGCACAAGGACAATTCACTCACTGTCCTTCCAGGTCCCTGGAAACAAGGACTTGCAGAGTGAAATAAACTGACACTCTCCCTACCTACAGTTTTCTGTCCCTAGAATAAATGTTTTTTTAAGCACAATAT
This sequence comes from Rana muscosa, assembly GCA_029206835.1. NCBI lineage: Eukaryota > Metazoa > Chordata > Amphibia > Anura > Ranidae > Rana > Rana muscosa. Next base: position 222,882,736 of record CM055118.1, read on the forward strand.
AGCACAAGGACAATTCACTCACTGTCCTTCCAGGTCCCTGGAAACAAGGACTTGCAGAGTGAAAGAAAAAAAACACTCTCCCTACCTACAGTTTTCTGTCCCTAGAAAAAATGTTTTTTTTAATCACAATATAGCACAAGAACAATTCACTCACTGTCCTTACAGGTCCCTGGAAACAAGGACTTGCAGAGTGAAAGAAAAAAAACACTCTCCCTACCTACAGTTTTCTGTCCCTAGAAAAAATGTTTTTTTTAATCACAATATAGCACAAGGACAATTCACTCACTGTCCTTCCAGGTCCCTGGAAACAAGGACTTGCAGAGTGAAAGAAAAAAAACACTCTCCCTACCTACAGTTTTCTGTCCCTAGAAAAAATGTTTTTTTTAAGCACAATATAGCACAAGGACAATTCACTCACTGTCCTTACAGGTCCCTGGAAACAAGGACTTGCAGAGTGAAAGAAAAAAAACACTCTCCCTACCTACAGTTTTCTGTCCCTAGAAAAAATGTTTTTTTTAATCACAATATAGCACAAGGACAATTCACTCACTGTCCTTACAGGTCCCTGGAAACAAGGACTTGCAGAGTGAAAGAAACTGACACTCTCCCTACCTACAGTTTTCTGTCCCTAGAATAAATGTTTTTTTAAGCACAATATAGCACAAGGACAATTCACTCACTGTCCTTCCAGGTCCCTGGAAACAAGGACTTGCAGAGTGAAAGAAACTGACACTGTCCCTACCTACAGTTTTCTGTCCCTAGAATAAATGTTTTTTTTAAGCACACTATAGCACAAGCACAAAACACACTGACACTCTCCCTACCTATCCTTCTCTTTCCCTAAACTAAAGGAATCCAGGTTAAGCAAGAAAGAAATAACAGTCACTGTCCCTGCCTATGCTGCTCTATCCCTGCTCCGGAACACACTACACTAGGCCGCCGTGCTGGCGGCCTTTTATAGTGTGGGGCGTGTACTAAACACCCTCAGCAATAATTGGCCACAGGCATCCTGCCTGTGGCCAATCATTGCTCTCCTCGCTGCCGGCGCTGTGATTGGCCAAGCATGCGGGGTCACAGTGCATGCTTGGCCAATCACAGCGCCTGGATGACACTGCGATGGCGTAGTGCATTGTGGGCCGTTCGCGTCACTCGAATTTGGCGCGAACGGCCCAAATCGTTCGATCTTCGTCGAACGATCGAACAGCCGATGTTCGAGTCGAACGTATGTTCGACTCGAACACGAAGCTCATCCCTATGATGTACACTATATTACCAAAAGTATTGGGACAACTGCCTTTACATGCACATGAACTTTAATGGCATCCCAGTCTTAGTCAATAGGGTTCAATATTGCGTTGGCCCACCCTTTGCAGCTATCGCAGTTTCAACTCTTCCGGTAAGGCTGTCCACAAGGTTTAGGAGTGTGTCTATAGGAATTTTTATTTTATTTTTTTCAAATGTTTATTGAATTTTCAGGTGTACAATAAATAACAATGAAGAGCATTACATTGTTGAGATGGTACTTAAATGACAAGGTAAACATAAAAACTGTATGCAATTAGTACAATAGAAAATAAAATAACATATCAGTATAGAAAGCATAAAGACGTCACCACTAAAGGTTCCGAGAATGGAGAACAAGTGTAAAAGTGTATGTAGCGCCCTCCCCAAAAGGTTGGGACGCTATCTTAAATTTAGAGGGATGTCTGAGCCAGTAGCTGGGCTCAGACTGTTGAATTACATTGAGATTTGCTTCTGTTCTAGCTGTGGTTCGCCCGATGGTAGTTTCCCTATTTGCCTGAAGATGGCGTTACCACCTCAGTCACCTGTTGGAACATGGATTAAACATGGTGCATTGAGTGACCCTTCTCAGAAACGGTACAGTGGGAGTGGTCGCCCGCTGTGCCTGCTGGGAGGGGATACTAAAGGGGCAAACGCCATTGCCGGGGGTCGTTTTTCGCCTCGTGGCTCTCCGGGTGCGATGTGTGTGTGTGTGTGGTTCTGGTCTCGGAGCCACATTGGCCCGAGGCTGCATTGCTACATGGTAGGCCCAGCTAGTCTGGCTGGGGCCTGCATACCAAATGGGGATCCCAAGCAGTCCGTCCAAATGGGAGGAAGCTATCTTAATAAAGGAGACCAGGGGAGGACCTGCCCTGGAGGAGACCGGCAGAGTGCTGACGTCTTGGGTGAGGCCCGGTAACTTTATTGAGGAGGGATCCATCAGATCACAAGCCCTGCAGTTCACCGAGTTGGCTTAAAGGCTCTTTTCACTGCACAGCTGGAAGTTTGTGACTTTGAAATCCTGTGGCAGAGGATTCCCGGACTATCCACTTACTCAACATTAAAAGGTCTGTGGCAGAGACTTTGTTCATTTCAAAAGGTCTGTGGCAGAGACCAAATTCATTTTGGGAAGTCTGTGGCAGAGACTGCCCTGTTGCTGGTTCGTGTGTCACTCCGGCTGCTAGGCCAGGTGAGAGGGGACTATCCGGGTGACCAATACCCACTCCAACCAGGAGAGTGGTGAGTGACTTTAAACTGACATCTTTGAATAGTTGTGGCAAGTGCCTGAACCTTCCCCTGCTCTTCTCTTCCTTCTACTTTCTCAACGTTTACTGCATAAGAAAATAAAGCCTGACTGTTGAAGATTTTACATCTGTGTGGACATTGAATTACTACAGACTTTCCTACCCGGACAACGAAGCTGAAGAGGTAACGTGCAAAACCCAAAACTAACCAGCAGCTCCTATGGGGGTAGTGCTACACGTATAAACCTATATAGGCTCCCCATACAACCAATCACCCCTATCGGGTACAAACTGTGATTGAGTGGGGGGAGGCCTCTCATTCTATTGTCAAAAGAACGATAGTTTTTATCAAAATGTCCAGAAGTGCACTTGTGAGATCAGGCACTCTAATTCATCCCAAAGGTGTTCTGTCGGCCTGAGGTCAGGACTCTGTGCAGGCCAGTGAAGTTTCTCCATCCCAAACTCGCTCATTCATGGTCCAAATCATTTGGTGGTGGAGGGATTATGGTGTGGGGTTGTTTTTCAGAGGTTGGGCTTGGCCCCTTAGTTCCAGTGAAAGGAAATCTTAAAGCATACCAAGACATTTTGAACAATTTCATGCTCCCAACTTTGTGGGAACAGTTTGGGTATGGCCCCTTTCTGTCCCAACATGACTGCCCACCAGTGCACAAAGCAAGGTCTATAAAGATATATAAATAAATAAAAATGTAGGCGCTAAAAAAGGAAAGTAGGTGTGCAAAATCCTACAGGTAAACGTCATAAAAGAGAAGAGTGTTTACACAATGAAGTGAGCCATTAACAGCTGTGTATCGGTGCATAAATTGAAGTCATGTGTTGGGTGAGCAAACACAAAAACAAAACATATGTGATCCACCTAAAAGGAATCAGTGTAGCAAAAGCTAACATCAATTCTAGGATCACCAAAATCATGTGCGATTTATATAAAAGAAAATTAAATATTAATAAAAAAATATATATGAGGGTGTTTACACAAGAAAGTATACAGTGATCTACTATAAGGTATCATCAAATTATCAATGCGTGCGAACAAAGAGCAACCATATATCAATTGAACATATGTATACAAAAAATGGATGTATGTGATTGACCCAAGGGGAACTATACAGCATAATCACTTGAGAGATGTCCCCATGTGTTCCACAACGATGGAATAACGGTATTAGGTGGTATTAAACGTTTCACAAATATATATATATTGGTAAAATACAATCACAAATAAAATATCTCAAAAAGTTCCCAGGGTTCAATATTAATTGACTCCACCATGTCCATCCTTGAGCACCCGACCCCTCATCAAGTGTTGGTCAACTTGTAATGAAAAAGAAGGATGCCTCGAGATATTCACTGATGGACAGATAGTTTGTAAAATCTAGGACGTCTTCACTTTAAGATGATAGAGAAAAATGAATACTCTTGCCGCAGTGTGTGGACCCAGCTCACCTTACGGTGGTGGATCAACTTGGCTTGTGTCCACTATGGGGACTCAGACTGTGGCAATCTGCAGATGTCCTCTTCCCTCCATGGCCAGAGGCTCCAACCAAATCGGGATCTCCAAAACGGTCAGCAGGGCTCAGACGTGAAGAGGTCAGATGTCCAGGATTAAAGGTTGCACCAAACATAAATGGGTAAAGACAAAAAAGATCCTCCGCATAGTGTAAATCCAAATGACTGGAATGTATTAAAAAGTCTTACAAGGTTCAAACAACAGAACCAATATGAATCCAAAAAAACACAACAGGTCAGAAAAGTGTGGACTGGGTAGCTGTAGCTAGCGTGTAAATCCGACGCGTTTCGTCTGCAAAAGACATTAACTGGGGTACCCAGTCCACGCTTTTCTGACCTGTTGTGTTTTTTTGGATTCATATTGGATCTGTTGTTTGAACCGTTGAACCTTGTAAGACTTTTTAATAAATTCCAGTCATTTGGATTTACACTATGCGGAGGATCTTTTTTGTCTTTACCCATTTATGTTTGGTGCAACTTTTAATCCTGGACATCTGACCTCTTCACGTCTGAGCCCTGCTGACCATTTTGGAGATCCCGATTTTGTTGGAGCCTCTGGCCGTGGAGGGAGGAGGACATCTGCAGATTGCCACAGTCTGAGTCCCCATAGTGGACACAAGCCCAGTTGATCCACCATCATAAGGTGAGCTGGGTCCACACACTGTGGTAAGAGTATTCATTTTTCTCTATCATCTTAAAGTGAAGACGTCCTAGATTTTGCAAACTATCTCTCCATCAGTGAATATCTCGAGGCATCCTTCTTTTTCATTACAAGTAGGGATGAGCTTCGAGTTCGAGTCGGGGTGTTCGCGGCAAATTCGAAAAGTCTATGGGAGAAATCTAAAGTGCTAATTATAAAGGCTTATATGCAAGTTATTGTCATAAATAGTGTTTGGGGACCCGGGTCCTGCCCCAGGGGGGGACATGTATCAATGCAAAAAAAAGTTTTAAAAACTGCAGTTTTTTCGGGAGCAGTGATTTTAATAATGCTTAAAGTGAAACAATAAAAGTGAAATATTGCTGAGCGGACCTGATGGGGAACTTTAGAAGGGGCGGGTCTATACATTTAATAGACTGCGGAGGAAGTTCCCCATCAGGTCCGCTCTGGCTCAGCCAATGACGGACAGCGCTGGACATCGGATCGCCGCGAGACACTGGATTTTATCGCTGGAATGTTTTTTTTGTTTGTTTTTTTTTAATAAAGGACTTTTCCAAGGTGTTTGTGTGTTTTTTTGTTTTTTTTTACACTTTCTTCGTGAAATGGTAGGGGTACAATCTACCCCTTACCAATTCACATAGGGGGGGGGGGCAGGATCTGGGTGTCCCCTTTGTTAAAGGGGTCTTCCAGATTCCGATAAGCCCCCTGCCCGCAGATTCCCACAACCACCGGGCAAGGGTTGTGGGGATGAGGCCGTTGTCCTCCCCATGTTGAGGGCATGTGGCCTGGTACGGTTCAGGAGGGGGGGCGCTCTCTCGTCCCCCCTCTTTTCCTGCGGCCTGCCAGGTTGTGTGCTCAGGTAAGGGTCTGGTATGGATTTTGGGGGGGACTCCACAACATTTTTTTTTTTAATTTGGGGTGGAGTTCCCCTTAAAATCCATGCCAGACCTGAAGGGCCTGGTATGGATATTTGAGGGGAACCGCACGCATTTTTTAAAAAAAATTGCAGCGGGGTTCCCCTTAATATCTCTACCAGACCTGAAGGGCCTGGTAATTGAATTTGGGGGGACCCAGACGTTTTTTTTTATTTTTTATCAATGACTTTTCTATGTATTGCCGGGAGCCGACAATTCATTAATAGCCGCGAGTGAGTTTTAAATTACTTTTTTTCCTTCAGAAATGACATTTTGTGCAGGGGCAGTTCTAAGCACGGGAAACAAGCGCGACTTTACATGCATATCATACACACCCCCCCAGGTACGAAATTTAAAGGAAAATTTCACTTTTATTTTTTCATTTTAAGCATTATTAAAATCACTGCTCCCGAAAAAACGTCCATTTTTAAAACTTTTTTTTGCATTGATACATTAATTAGCACTTTAGATTTCAAACGTTCGAGTCCATTGTATTTAATAGGGTTCTAAAGTTCACGCGAACATTCTGTCTGTTCGCAGGTTCTGGTGCGAACCGAACAGGGGGGTGCTCGGCTCATCCCTTATTACAAGTTGACCAACACTTGATGTGGGGTCGGGTGCTCATGGATGGACATTGTGGAGTCAATTACCTGTAATATTGAACCCTGGGAACTTTTTGAGATATTTATTTGTGATTTGTTTTTTACCAATATATATATATATATATATATATTTGTGAAACGTTTAATACAACCTAATACCGTTATTCTATCGTTGTGGAACACATGGGGACATCTCTCAAGTGATTATGTTGCATAGCTCCCCTTGGGTCAATCACATACATCCATTTTTTGTATACATATGTTCAATTGATATATGGTTGCTCTTTGTTCACACGCATTGATAATTTGATGATTCCTTATAGTAGATCACTGTATACTTTCTTGTGTAAACACCCTCACATATATTTTTTATTAATATTTAATTTTCTTTTATATAAATCGCACAAGATTTTGGTGATCCTAGAATTGATGTTAGCTTTTGCTACACTGATTCCTTTTAGGTGGATCACATATGTTTTGTTTTTGTGTTTTGCTCACCAGGGATGAGCCGAACACGGTTCGCACCAGACAGACAGAATGTTCGCGTGAACTTTAGAACCCTATTAAATACAATGGACTCGAACGTTCAAAATCTAAAGTGCTAATTATAAAGGCTAATATGCAAGTTATTGTCCTAAAAAGGGTTTGGGGACCCGGGTCCTGCCCCAGGGGACATGTATCAATGCAAAAAAAAGATTTAAAAATGGACGGTTTTTCTGGAGCAGTGATTTTAATAATGCTTAAAATGAAAAAATGTCGGCTCCCGGCAATACATAGAAAAGTCATTGATAAAAAAAAAAAAAAGCGTGGGGGTCTCCCCAAATTCAATTACCAGGTCCTTCAGGTCTGGTAGAGATATTAAGGGGAACCCCGCCGCAAATTAAAAAGAAAATGCGTGCGGTTCCCCCCAAATATCCATACCAGGCCCTTCAGGTCTGGCATGGATTTTAAGGGGAACTCCACCCCAAATAAAATAAAAAATGGCGTGGAGTCCCCCCAAAAATCCATACCAGACCCTTATCCGAGCACGCAACCTGGCAGGCCGCAGGAAAAGAGGGGGGGACGAGAGAGCGCCCCCCCTCCTGAACCGTACCAGGCCACATGCCCTCAACATGGGGAGGATGTCCCCATGGTGATGGGGACAACGGCCTCATCCCCACAACCCTTGCCCGGAGGTTGTGGGGGTCTGCGGGCAGGGGGCTTATCAGAATTTGGAAGACCCCTTTAACAAAGGGGACCCCCAGATCCCGCCCCCCCTATGTGAATTGGTAAGGGGTACATTATACCCCTACCATTTCACAAAGAAAGTGTAAAAAAAACACACAAACACCTTGGAAAAGTCCTTTATTTTAAAAAAAAAACAAAAAAAAAAACATTGCAGCGATGAAATCCAGTGTCCCGTGGTGATCCGATGTCCAGCGCTGTCCGTCATTGGCTGAGCTTGAGCGGACCTGATGGGGAACTTCCTCCGCAGTCTATTAAATATATAGACCCGCCCCTTCTAAGGTTCCCCATCAGGTCCGCTCAGCCAATGACTAGGTGTAAGGCTAAGCGGACCAGATGCGGAACATGAGAAGGGGAGTGTCTATTCATGTATTACACAGTGGAGGAAGTTCCCCATCAGGTCCGTCCCCGCCCCCGCGGGGAACTTCCTCCACTGTGTAATAAATGAATAGACCCGCCCCTTCTCACGTTCCGCATCTGGTCCACTTAGCCTTACACCTAGTCATTAGCTGAGCGGACCTGATGGGGAACTTAGAAGGGGCGGGTCTATACATTTAATAGACTGCGGAGGAAGTTCCCCATCAGGTCCGCTCAGGCTCAGCCAATGACGGACAGCGCTGGACATCGGATCGCCGCGGGACACTGGATTTCATCGCTGGAATGTTTTTTTGTTTTTTTTTTAATAAATGACTTTTCCAAGGTGTTTGTGTTTGTTTTTTTACATTTTTTTACACTTTCTTCGTGAAATGGTAGGGGTACAATGTACCCCTTACTAATTCACATAGGGGGGGGCCGGGATCTGGGGGTCCCCTTTGTTAAAGGGGTCTTCCAGATTCCGATAAGCCCCCTGCCCGCAGACCCCCACAACCACCGGGCAAGGGTTGTGGGGATGAGGCCCTTGTCCCCATCAACATGGGGACATCCTCCCCATGTTAGAGGGCATGTGGCCTGGTACGGTTCAGGAAGGGGGGGCGCTCTCTCATCCCCCCCTCTTTTCCTGCGGCCTGCCAGGTTGCGTGCTCGGATAAGGGTCTGGTATGGATTTTTGGGGGGACTCCACGCCATTTTTTTTTTAATTTGCGGTGGAGTTACACTTAAAATCCATGCCAGACCTGAAGGGCCTGGTATAGGTATTTGGGGGGAACCGCACGCATTTTTTATTTTATTTGCGGTGGGGTTTCCCTTAATATCTATACCAGACCTGAAGGGCCTGGTAATTGAATTTGGGGGGACCCCCATGCTTTTTTTTTTTTTTTTTTATCAATGACTTTTCTATGTATTGCTGGGAGCCGACAATTCATTAATAGCCGCGAGTGAGTTTTAAATGACTTTTTTTCCTTCAGAAATAACATTTTGTGCAGGGGCAGTCCTAAGCACGGGAAACGACTTTACATCCATATCATACACACCCCCCAGGTACGAAATTTAAAGGAATATTTCACTTTTATTGTTTCACTTTAAGCATTATTGAAATCACTGCTCCCGAAAAAACGTGAGTTTTTAAAACTTTTTTTTTGCATTGATACATGTCCCCTGGGGCAGGACCCGGGTCCCCAAACACTTTTTATGACAATAACTTGCATATAAGCCTTTATAATTAGCACTTTCGATTTCTCCCATAGACTTTTCGAATTCGCCGCGAACACCCCAAATTGTTCGCTGTTCGGCGAACGGGCGAACAGGCAATGTTCGAGTCGAACATGAGTTCGACTCAAACTCGAAGCTCATCCCTATTGCTCACCCAACACATGACTTCAATTTATGCACCGATACACAGCCGTTAATGGCTCACTTCATTGTGTAAACGCTCTTCTCTTTTATGACGTTTACCTGTAGGATTTTGCACACCTACTTTCCTTTTTTAGTGCCTACATTTTTATTTATTTATATTGTTTTTACAATTTGTTCAATTGTTGTGTGGTCTGCTCACATTTATTGTTTATTCTTTGGGTTGGCGCAGTATTATCCCATTACTTCACTCTATAAAGATATGGATGAGTGAGTTTGGGGTGGAGGAACTTGACTGGCCTGCACAGGGTCCAGACCTTAACCCGATAGAACACCTTTGGAATGAATTAGAGTGGAGACTGCGAACCAGACCTTCTCGTCCACATCAGTGCCTGACCTCACAAATGCGCTTCTGGAAGAATGGTCAACATTCCCATAGACACACTCCTAAACCTTGTGGACAGCCTACCCAGAAGAGTTGAAGCTGGTATGGCTGCAAAAGGTGGACCAACTCAATATTGAGTCATACGGACGAAGACTGGGATGCCATTAAATTTCATACGGTGTAAAGGCAAGCCTCTCAATACTTTTGGTAACATAGTGTATGTGTATAAGGTGTATCAAATGCTATATCTATGTAGAGATTGGCTTCCAAGGCAGTTAACTCATGCAGTGATGGAAGTTCTGTGCTGTGAAGAAGACCCGGCTTCACTGAAGATTTTTACAGTAAGCTACAGTCGGTGGGACATAGGATACATTTCTTTACAGGTAGATTTTGTAACTGAAGCTGTACTGAACATGAAAAAATATAACTAAACTTCAGATTTAAATCTCATGTGAAATTTTAATTATTGGGTTTACTTTAATTCTAAAAGTAGTGAGCTAAATTGGAGACTCCACAAATTGCTGTTTTTGTAGTATATACAGTGGGTACGGAAAGTATTCAGACCCCCTTACATTTTCACTCTTTGTTATATTGCAGCCATTTGCTAAAATCATTTAAGTTCATTTTTTTCCTCATTAATGTATACACAGCACTCCATATTGACAGAAAAACACAGAATTGTTGACATTTTTTCAGATTTATTAAAAAAGAAAAACTGAAATATCACATGGTCCAAAGTATTCAGACCCTTTGCTCAGTATTTAGTAGAAGCACCCTTTTGATCTAATACAGTCATGAGTCTTTTTGGGAAAGATGCAACAAGTTTTTCACACCTGGATTTGGGGATCCTCTGCCATTCCTCCTTGCAGATCCTCTCCAGCTCTGTCAGGTTGGGTGGTAAATGTTGGTGGACAGACATTTTTAGGTCTCTCCAGAGATGCTCAATTGGGTTAAATCAGGGCTTTGGCTGGGCCATTCAAGAACAGTCACGGAGTTGTTGTGAAGCCACTCCTACATTTCTTTAGCTGTGTGCTTAGGGTCATTGTCTTGTTGGAAGGTAAACCTTTGGCCCAGTCTAAGGTCCTGAGCACTCTGGAGAAGGTTTTCGTCCAGGATATCCCTGTACTTGGCCGCATTCATCTTTCCCTCGATTGTAGCCAGTCGTCCTGTCCCTGCAGCTGAAAAACACCCAGTGCCTGGTTTTCTCCACACATACCGCTTAGAATTAAGGCCAAAAAGTTCTATCTTGGTCTCATTAGACCAGATAATCTTATTTCTCACCATCTTGAAGTCCTTCAGGTGTTTTTTTAGCAAACTCCATGCGGGCTTTCATGTGTCTTGCACTGAGGAGAGGCTTCCGTCGGGCCACTCTGCCATAAAGCCCTGACTGGTGGAGGGTTGCAGTGATGGTTGACTTTCTACAACTTTCTCCCATCTTCCGACTGCATCTCTGCAGTGTATAGTAAATTTAAATTTAGTTCCACTTTAACTTCTACTTTGCTTGCTGTTCTGTAATTTACCACCATAAATGCCCAACCTGTTTATTAAAGATATTATGAAAACATTATATTAGGTAAAGCGGCATTGCCATGTTGAAGGGAATGGTAACTTTTAACAAACTGAGCCTTTATTTTCTCTACATGGTTTTTCTACTACAAAGAGTGTTCAAGACAAGCTGGATTTCCTGCTGACTTAAATGTGAACTGCCGGGGGTACCTGAAGTTTTAGCCTAATGCAGTTTTATGATGGCCCGCTTTGTAACTTGTCCTTTTTATAGGCTTTCAAAATCAGCAGTAAGACTGCACAATAGTAGAGACAGGGGGCTCCAAATTGTGAATCCATTTATCTTTTGTGCACATGACTGCCATATTCAAAGAAATATCCTTTAAGAGTCGCTATTCTAAGCAACAGTTACAACTAATCATTTTGTCTTTCAAACTGTAATAGGAAAAAAATTCAACCTTTCAATTTCTCAATACAAAAAGGGGATCTTTATAAGGATACATGCCCATATTTTAGAAATGGAGTTTATATATGTGCTTCCCCCCTCCCCCTCTTTTTATTTGTATTTCTCTTAAAGAAAACACAGCTTTCAGTCATTCATTTCTATTGTCCATACATCTCCCCAACCCTTTACAAAATCATGTTATGGAAAAATGTTGATCAAAGATCATTCTTTCTTTTCTAAACAGGGTCATGCAAGACCATGTAGGGCTAATATCCTTGAGGCTTTGAGATCAAGTTGTGGTCAGTTTCAGTGTATATTGTTCCACCAGCTTCAGTTCAAAATGTAAACGTGGGGGTTATTTACTAAAGGCAAATCCACTTTGCACTACAAGTGCAAAGTGCACTTGAAATTGCACTGGAAGTGCAGTCGCTGTAAATCTGAGGGGTAGATCTGAAATGAGGGGAAGTTCTGCTGATTTTATTATCCAATCATGTGCAAGCTAAAATGCTGTTTTTTATTTTCCTTGCATGTCCCCCTCGGATCTACAGCGACTGCACTTCCAAGTGCACTTTCAGTGAACTTTCAAATACACTTTGCACTTGTAGTTTGCACTTGTAGTGCAAAGTGGATTTGCCTTTTGTACATAACCCCCATTGTGTTTCATATCCATCAAACATGCATCACAAACTGATGGTAGAAGCACATCTCAAATACTCTATTTTTTTCTTTCCAAATTAAAGCTGGGAACACTTGGGCAATTTTTTTAAATGAAACTGCACTGCTAAAATCGCTAGTGATTGATTACTACACATTAGTAGCATTGTGTGATCACTATGTGTTGTTTGATCCTACATGCTACTTGTGTTTTCTATTAAAAGACATTTGATCCAAACATGTAGTAAATAACTGTTATTGCTAGTAAATAATCACGAGCATTTAGGTCCACAATTGTAAAATTGCCTATGTGTGCCCAGCCTTAGTCTTATAGGTTGTTTCTATAAGTGTGTAGGCATCCCTGTTTGATGTCAGCTCCCACCAAGCTGGCTAAGTGCACCTACTTTTTTCCTGGAATAGGGTACGCCACACCTATAAAGGGAAACTCACATTCCCCTGACCTGGGGCTCACTTTCACAAAAAAAAGGAATGTCTACACGAGTAGCCTTTTAAAGATTTTACTTTGAGACAACATGTCAGCAACTCTGTACAAAAGCTTCTTCACCTCCACATTTCAGATCAGCAGTCCAGTTCACATTAGTGCAATAAATTTGAACTTAGAAAGTCCAGCCATCTCTCCCACATTCTCCAGTGTGAGTCCCCTGCTGGTCCTCATCTAGAGTGTTTCAGTGGCCTAGCCCAAAGGGACCTCTCATTTTCATTTTCGGTGTACAGACTTACATTATGTATATCAAGGGAAGCCTGTTCCCATCTTCCTTCTGCGTAGGACTTCTCCCCCAGTAGCGTACAAAGGGGTACAATATTTCAGCCACTTGCATCATCCAGAGGAACGTCCTCAGTAAAAGCCGTCTAACCTCTGCTTTAAGGTGTTTAAACAGTGGCGGTTGGTGCTTAAAATTTTTTGGGGGATGCAAACAAACTGAAAAGAAAAAAAATCATCAATTGCCGCCACTGTGCCCATTAAACCCAACCACTGTGCCCAAACGCCACCAGTTTGCCCCCTCAAATGCAGCCAGTTTCCCCTCAAATGCAGCCAGTTTCCCCCCAAATACAGCCAGTTTGTCCCCAAATGCAGCCAGTTTCCCCTCAAATGCAGCCAGTTTCCCCCAAATGCAGCCCGTTTGTCCCCAAATGCAGCCAGTTTGTCCCCAAATGCAGCCAGTTTGTCCCCAAATACAGCCAGTTTCCCCTCCAAATGCAGCCAGTTCCCCCCCAAATGCAGCCAGTTTGTCCCCAAATGCAGCCAGTTTGTCCCCAAATACAGCCAGTTTCCCCCCAGCCCTGCACTTACCTTCCTCGGGTCAGTGCCGTCCTTCTTCCGTCCTCGATGTCTTCTCCCGCCCTCGATGTCTTCTCCCGCCCTCGATGTCACTTCAGCCAATCAGGTTACCGGTAACCAGACCCGGTGAACCTGATTAGCTGAGACGCCTGTCAGTGTTAACCAAGGAACGCACCCCCCGGGCGTCCCCTGGTTAACTATTTGGAAGCCGATTACAGCCCTCAGGCTGTAATCGGAAAGCCTATCAGAGCCGCTGGCTCTGATAGGCACTTCCAAAAACCTACCAACCAGCCGATGTTATTCAGATGGCCGGCGCTCAACAGGGGGCTGGCCATCTGAATAGTGGGCGGCAGCGGCGGCGACAATACATAGGTTCATGCAATGCATGAACCTATGTATTGTTGTTGTGAGTGACGGGCGCAGGAGAGAGAGAGGGCGGCGCTCCTGCGCCCACTGTGTTTAAATGCTTAGACCAGGGATCCTCAAACTACAGCCCTCCAGCTGCTGTGGAACTACAAATCCCATGAGGCATTGCAAAACTCTGACATTCACAGACATGACTAGGCATGATGGGAATTGTAGTGTCTGAACACCTGGAGGGCCGTAGTTTGAAGACCCCTGGCTTAGACACTGTTAGAGGCTAACTGTGCAGTATTTGAGAAGAGAGTGTGATTACTGGTTTATGATTTTTACTCCACTGAGGCAAAGAGAGGGAGTTTTTTTCTTGTCAAAGAATGTTCTCCCACCAACAAGCACCATTTTATAGACTGAAGGCAAAATAAGACCTACTTATTTATTTAATTTATTAGGGTACATGTCAATTTATTTTGTTTCAAATATTTTTATTGAATTTTATAATTATCAACAAAATTCCATTAACAGAGCATGTACAATAAAATAATAGAAATAGATATTCCATTAACAGAACATGTATAATAGTATAATAGAAAAAGGTGTAATCATTCAGGAAAGTAACTCTTATAAATGTAAATGAAAATAGATAACCTAGCGGATTTTAGGTAAAATTATGTAACATGAAATGTCATAATCATAGCTTCATGGCAGCTATTTGATGACAAGTAATTGAGAAATTAAGTTGATTGAAACAATATAATATAATTATGTCATCTAGCTGTCAATTTATTTAGCACTTTATATATATATATATATATATATATATATATATATATATATATATATAGTACAGTCACATCAGTTCCTGCCCTCCAGGATCTTACAATCTAAGGTCTATAACTTACAAACATACACATACTAGGGCTAATTTAGGCAAGGACCAATTAACCTACTAGCATGTCTTTGGAGCATGGGAGGAAACCCACGTAGGCACAGGGAGAACATGCAAACTCCAGGCAGGTAGTGCCATGGTTTGGATTTGAACGACAATGACCCCCCAGCACATTAGTTTACATGGTCAGGAATCCCTGGCCGCATATGTAAAGGAGTTGAAATAGCAGTGACATTGCTGCCCACATATGATCACTGGTCATATGTAGGCAAATTACACCCACTTCACTCCTCCATTCCCCCTCTTTTTTTTCTAAACAGCATACTCAGGTAAAGGGTCTAGTATAGATTTTAAAAGGGACATCGCATAAATTGTTTTTTTTTTTTTTTTTTTTGCATCAATACCCCTTAAAAATCTGTACCAGGCTTAAAAGGTCTGGTATGTTTTTTTGTTTTTTTTTTGTTTTGTTTTTTATTGTAGGTTTTTATTGGAATTCTAGGAATAAGGTACAAAAAATGCACACAAGCACCAAAGACAGATATCATTTACAGAAACGATACAAATTATACCGTATTTTGCATATGAGTCACAAAAAAAATCTGAAAATCTGGTGAAAAAAACACGACAGGGTAGAACTAGCATATGACACTTACAGTATATATTGAAGACATATATAGGGGGGTAGAGATGGCCTTGCGGTTCGCCCCGCGGTCGGTTCGCAGCAAATTTTGCGCATTCGCGAAACCGGCGGACATATGGCGCTATTCGCGGCCACAATATTCTGAATCTTTTACATTGTGGAACTTTGACCTATGACACATCCATCATGTGGTACAGGACAGCCAATGAGACATTTCAGCAGATGGACATACCTTATAAATAGACCTGATCTGGCTGCCATTTTACATTCTGTTATTTGTCAGCGTAGGGACAGGTTGCTGTGTGGAGCAGGTACAGACTGTAATCCTAGCTATTAGGTCCACAAAAGTCCTTTTAAGAACTGGTATAGGTGTACAATTGTTTTGTGTGCAGTGTATAGGGGTGTAATACACTTTTAGTTCATTTCAATTGTGCAGCATTGGGACTGCAGTGCTGAGCAGTTCTGCAGCTGTCTTTAGTCAGTGTAGGAAGGTTGCTGTGTGTGTACTAGCAGGGACAGACTCTACTAAAACAAAAGTCCTTCTAAGGACTGGTATAGGTGTACAGTCCACAAAAGTCCTTTTACGGACTGGTATAGGTGTACTAATTTGTGTGCAGTAAATAGGGGTGTACTACACGCATAAAATACTCTAGGAAGAATAGTATAGTGCGGTTCTGCAGCTGTCTTTAGTCAGTGTAGGAAGGTTGCTGTGTGTGTACTAGCAGGGACAGACTCTACTAAAACAAAAGTCCTTCTAAGGACTGGTATAGGTGTACAGTCCACAAAAGTCCTTTTATGGACTGGTATAGGTGTACTATTTTGTGTGCAGTAAATAGGGGTGTACTACACGCATAAAATACTCTAGGAAGAATAGTATAGTGCGGTTCTGCAGCTGTCTTTAGTCAGTGTAGGAAGGTTGCTGTGTGTGTACTAGCAGGGACAGACTCTACTAAAACAAAAGTCCTTCTAAGGACTGGTATAGGTGTACAGTCCACAAAAGTCCTTTTACGGACTGGTATAGGTGTACTAATTTGTGTGCAGTAAATAGGGGTGTACTACACGCATAAAATACTCTAGGAAGAATAGTATAGTGCGGTTCTGCAGCTGTCTTTAGTCAGTGTAGGAATGTTGCTGTGTGTGTACTAGCAGGGACAGACTCTACTAAAACAAAAGTCCTTTTAAGGACTGGTATAGGTGTACAGTCCACAAAAGTCCTTTTATGGACTGGTATAGGTGTACTATTTTGTGTGCAGTAAATAGGGGTGTACTACACGCATAAAATACTCTAGGAAGAATAGTATAGTGCGGTTCTGCAGCTGTCTTTAGTCAGTGTAGGAAGGTTGCTGTGTGTGTACTAGCAGGGACAGACTCTACTAAAACAAAAGTCCTTCTAAGGACTGGTATAGGTGTACAGTCCACAAAAGTCCTTTTACGGACTGGTATAGGTGTACTAATTTGTGTGCAGTAAATAGGGGTGTACTACACGCATAAAATACTCTAGGAAGAATAGTATAGTGCATTTCTACTGTGCAGCTTCTGAGCGGTTCTGCTGCAGCTCTTTTCTTGGTTTAGGTAGAAATTGCCGCTGTGTGTCGCAGGCACAGACTAGCGACTAAAATCGCTAACCAATAGGGATGAGCTTCGTGTTCGAGTCGAACATACGTTCGACTCGAACATCGGCTGTTCGATCGTTCGACGAAGATCGAACGATTTGGGCCGTTCGCGCCAAATTCGAGTGACGCGAACGGCCCACAATGCACTACGCCATCGCAGTGTCATCCAGGCGCTGTGATTGGCCAAGCATGCACTGTGACCCCGCATGCTTGGCCAATCACAGCGCCGGCAGCGAGGAGAGCAATGATTGGCCACAGGCAGGATGCCTGTGGCCAATTATTGCTGAGGGTGTTTAGTACACGCCCCACACTATAAAAGGCCGCCAGCACGGCGGCCTAGTGTAGTGTGTTCCGGAGCAGGGATAGAGCAGCATAGGCAGGGACAGTGACTTTTATTTCTTTCTTGCTTAACCTGGATTCCTTTAGTTTAGGGAAAGAGAAGGATAGGTAGGGAGAGTGTCAGTGTGTTTTGTGCTTGTGCTATAGTGTGCTTAAAAAAAACTTTTTTTCTAGGGACAGAAAACTGTAGGTAGGGAGAGTGTCAGTTTCTTTCACTGTGCAAGTCCTTGTTTCTAGGGACCTGGAAGGACAGTGAGTGAATTCTCCTTGTGCTATATTGTGCTTAAAAAAAACATTTTTTCTAGGGACAGAAAACTGTAGGTAGTGAGAGTGTCAGTTTCTTTCACTGTGCAAGTCCTTGTTTCCAGGGACCTGGAAGGACAGTGAGTGAATTCTCCTTGTGCTATATTGTGCTTAAAAAAAACATTTTTTCTAGGGACAGAAAACTGTAGGTAGGGAGAGTGTCAGTTTCTTTCACTGTGCAAGTCCTTGTTTCTAGGGACCTGGAAGGACAGTGAGTGAATTCTCCTTGTGCTATATTGTGCTTAAAAAAAACATTTTTTCTAGGGACAGAAAACTGTAGGTAGGGAGAGTGTCAGTTTCTTTCACTGTGCAAGTCCTTGTTTCCAGGGACCTGGAAGGACAGTGAGTGAATTCTCCTTGTGCTATAGTGTGCTTAAAAAAAACATTTTTTCTAGGGACAGAAAACTGTAGGTAGGGAGAGTGTCAGTTTCTTTCACTGTGCAAGTCCTTGTTTCCAGGGACCTGGAAGGACAGTGAGTGAATTCTCCTTGTGCTATATTGTGCTTAAAAAAAACATTTTTTCTAGGGACAGAAAACTGTAGGTAGGGAGAGTGTCAGTTTCTTTCACTGTGCAAGTCCTTGTTTCTAGGGACTGGGAAGGACAGTGAGTGAATTCTCCTTGTGCTATAGTGTGCTTAAAAAAAACATTTTTTCTAGGGACAGAAAACTGTAGGTAGGGAGAGTGTCAGTTTCTTTCACTGTGCAAGTCCTTGTTTCTAGGGACTGGGAAGGACAGTGAGTGAATTCTCCTTGTGCTATAGTGTGCTTAAAAAAAACATTTTTTCTAGGGACAGAAAACTGTAGGTAGCGAGAGTGTCAGTTTCTTTCACTGTGCAAGTCCTTGTTTCTAGGGACCTGGAAGGACAGTGAGTGAATTCTCCTTGTGCTATATTGTGCTTAAAAAAAACATTTTTTCTAGGGACAGAAAACTGTAGGTAGGGAGAGTGTCAGTTTCTTTCACTGTGCAAGTCCTTGTTTCTAGAGACCTGGAAGGACAGTGAGTGAATTCTCCTTGTGCTATATTGTGCTTAAAAAAAACATTTTTTCTAGGGACAGAAAACTGTAGGTAGGGAGAGTGTCAGTTTCTTTCACTGTGCAAGTCCTTGTTTCTAGGGACCTGGAAGGACAGTGAGTGAATTCTCCTTGTGCTATATTGTGCTTAAAAAAAACATTTTTTCTAGGGACAGAAAACTGTAGGTAGGGAGAGTGTCAGTTTCTTTCACTGTGCAAGTCCTTGTTTCTAGGGACTGGGAAGGACAGTGAGTGAATTCTCCTTGTGCTATAGTGTGCTTAAAAAAAACATTTTTTCTAGGGACAGAAAACTGTAGGTAGGGAGAGTGTCAGTTTCTTTCACTGTGCAAGTCCTTGTTTCTAGGGACTGGGAAGGACAGTGAGTGAATTCTCCTTGTGCTATAGTGTGCTTAAAAAAAACATTTTTTCTAGGGACAGAAAACTGTAGGTAGGGAGAGTGTCAGTTTCTTTCACTGTGCAAGTCCTTGTTTCTAGGGACCTGGAAGGACAGTGAGTGAATTCTCCTTGTGCTATATTGTGCTTAAAAAAAACATTTTTTCTAGGGACAGAAAACTGTAGGTAGGGAGAGTGTCAGTTTCTTTCACTGTGCAAGTCCTTGTTTCTAGAGACCTGGAAGGACAGTGAGTGAATTCTCCTTGTGCTATATTGTGCTTAAAAAAAACATTTTTTCTAGGGACAGAAAACTGTAGGTAGGGAGAGTGTCAGTTTCTTTCACTGTGCAAGTCCTTGTTTCTAGGGACCTGGAAGGACAGTGAGTGAATTCTCCTTGTGCTATATTGTGCTTAAAAAAAACATTTTTTCTAGGGACAGAAAACTGTAGGTAGGGAGAGTGTCAGTTTCTTTCACTGTGCAAGTCCTTGTTTCCAGGGACCTGGAAGGACAGTGAGTGAATTCTCCTTGTGCTATATTGTGCTTAAAAAAAACATTTTTTCTAGGGACAGAAAACTGTAGGTAGGGAGAGTGTCAGTTTCTTTCACTGTGCAAGTCCTTGTTTCTAGGGACCTGGAAGGACAGTGAGTGAATTCTCCTTGTGCTATATTGTGCTTAAAAAAAACATTTTTTCTAGGGACAGAAAACTGTAGGTAGGGAGAGTGTCAGTTTCTTTCACTGTGCAAGTCCTTGTTTCCAGGGACCTGGAAGGACAGTGAGTGAATTCTCCTTGTGCTATAGTGTGCTTAAAAAAAGGGATTTTTATAACAGCTTACCTGTAAAATCCTTTTCTTGGAGTACATCACGGGACACAGAGCGACTTAGTCATTACTAATGGGTTATATAGTTTACCTTCAGGTGTTGGCACTGGCCAATTCCAAACCGGAAGTACCCTCCCCTATATAAGCCCCTCCCACCCGGGAGCACCTCAGTTTTGTAGCCAAGCAATAAGTGTCCCAAAAAGAGGGGTGGGAGCTCTGTGTCCCGTGATGTACTCCAAGAAAAGGATTTTACAGGTAAGCTGTTATAAAAATCCCTTTTTCTTTTTCGTACATCACGGGACACAGAGCGACTTAGTCATTACTAATGGGACGTCCCAAAGCAATGCCAAATGAGGGGGGGGTACATAAGCTGGGCGCCATCAGGCATGAGGATCTTTTGCGGCCTGCAACACACTGCGCCCAAAGGCGACATCCTCCTGACTTCTAACGTCTACCTGATAGAATCTAGTAAACGTGTGTACCGAAGACCATGTTGCGGCCTTACATACTTGAGCCAGGGAGGCCTGGTGATGCACTGCCCATGAAGTTCCAACCGCTCTTGTGGAGTGCGCCCTAACTTTGAACGGAGGCGGTCTCTTTCTCAAGCCATAGGCTTGTATTATGACCTGTCGAATCCACTTGGCTAAAGTAGATTTTGATGCTGCCTGACCCCTTCTGGGGCCTTCCGGCAGAACAAACAAAGAATCCGTTCTGCGAATCTGAGCAGTGGCTTTTAGATAAGCTTTAACTGCTCTTACTACATCTAAAGAATGTAATAACTTTTCCTCTACTGAGCTAGGTTTGGGGAAAAAAGAAGGAAGAACCACATCTTGGTTCAAATGAAACCTCGATACCACCTTAGGAAGAAAGGCTGGATGAGGACGTAATACTACTCTGTCCTTATGGACAACCAGATATGGCTCCTTACAGGACATAGCTGCTAATTCCGACACTCTTTTAGCCGAACAAATGGCTACTAAGAAAACCAATTTCCTGGTGAGAAGAACCAAGGAAATGTGTTGTAATGGTTCAAACGGTTGTTTCTGTAGAACCGACAGAACCAGGTTTAAGTCCCAAGGACATATGGGAATACTAACCGGAGGGCTAATACGCATCACTCCTTGTATAAAGGCTTTGACTAGTGAATGCGAAGCCAAGGGCCTTTGAAAAAATATTGACAAGGCCGAAATCTGACCCTTGATAGTACTCAAGGCCAGCTTCCTATCTACAGCCCACTGTAGGAAGTCCAGAATCCTCCCTATCATGTACTTACGTGGATGCCATTTCTTGGTCTCTCACCACGTAATGTACGCTTTCCAGATCCTATAATAGATCTGCCTGGATACCGGTTTCCTGGCATTGATCATGGTAGATACCACAGAATTAGAGAGCCCTCTCTTTTTCAGAATGTGGGCTTCAATAGCCAGGCCGTCAAACCTAGGGCTGGTAAGGAAGGGTGGTATATCGGTCCTTGCGACAGCAGGTCCGGACGAAGTGGGAGGGTCCAAGGACTCCTCACTGACATTTTTACAATCTCCGCGTACCATGCCCTTCGGGGCCACGCTGGAGCCACCAGAATCACTGGTTTCTTTTCTACCCTGATTCTGCGGAGTAATCGCGGTAACAATTGTGGCGGTGGGAATGCATATATCAGCTTGAACCGATCCCAAGGGAACACTAGGGCATCCGAGCCGCAAGCTAGGGGATCCCTTGTGCGAGACACAAACCTGTCCACCTTTGCGTTGAATCTGGATGCTAGCAGATCTACATCCGGTGTTCCCCACCGCTGGCATATTGCCTGGAAAACCTCGGGGTGAAGAGACCATTCCCCCGGGCATAATTGTTGGCGACTTAGAAAGTCCGCTCTCCAATTTTCCACTCCTGGGATGAAAACCGCGGATATGGCTGGGACATATCTTTCTGCCCACTCCAGGATGCAATTTGCTTCCTTCTGGGCTGCACGACTTTTGGTGCCACCCTGATGATTGATATATGCCACTGTCGTGGCATTGTCTGATTGAATTCTGACAGGGGACCCCTGGAGTTTGGATGTCCATGCTACTAGGGCATACCGGGCTGCTCGTATCTCTAAGAGATTGATGGGCAGGGCCTTTTCTGCTTCTGACCACCTGCCCTGGAGAGACCATTGCTCCAGCACTGCCCCCCAGCCGATGAGGCTGGCATCTGTAGTGACCACCTTCCAAGAGACCGGACTGAAGGGTTTCCCTCTTTCCAGATTCTGGGGCACCAACCACCAATGGAGGCTCTTGCGAACGGAAGGGGACAGGGACATTGGTAAGTCTAAAGCCTGAACTTTTTTGTTCCAGGCTGACAGTATGGCCCTTTGCAAATTCCTTGAATGGAATTGACCGTAGGGTACCGCTTCGAATGAAGCCACCATCTTTCCCAGCAGCCTCATGCAGAGACGTATGGATGGTTTTCTTTTTGTACCCACTAAGTGGGTCAAATTTCTTAAAGACGACACCTTCTCTGGAGGTAAGAAAATCTTTCTCTGATTTGAATCCAGCCTTAGCCCTAAGTATTCCAGACTTTTGACTGGTCTTAGAGCTGACTTGTCCCGGTTGATAATCCAACCGTGATATTCCAGATACTCGATTGTCTTGTGAATAGCTACTTCCAGCTTTTCCACTGAGTGGTCTATTAGTAGCAGGTCGTCTAGATATGCCATTATCGTTACACCCTGTGTTCTTAGATTGGCCAATAATGGGGCCAGAATTTTTGTGAACACTCGTGGTGCTGTGGCCAGACCGAAAGGTAAGGCTCTGAACTGAAAATGGCGCCCTTCTACTGCAAAGCGTAGAAATTTCTGATGGGCCGGAAAGATGGGAATATGCAAATAAGCATCCCTTATGTCGATCGAGGCTAGCCATTCCTGCCCTTGTAGGGCGGTGGCCACTGATCGGATCGACTCCATCCGAAAAGTCCTGATATTTAGGAACTTGTTTAGCCCTTTTAGATTTAATATGGGCCTCACGTCCCCATTTGGTTTGGGGACTGTGAAAAGGTTCGAGTAAAACCCGAATCCGCTTTCTTCCAGGGGAACCTTCATGATTACCCCTTGGAGCAATAGTTGTTCTAGTGCCAGAAGGAGGGATCCTCTCTTTTGGGGATCTCTTGGCACGTTTGACCTCATAAATTGGGCAGGAGGAGTGCCTTTTAACTCCAGCTTGTATCCCAGACTTACTGCGGAGAGCACCCATCTGTCTCTGATGGTGTCCCGCCAGGTCTCTGTGAACAACTGAAGTCTTCCCCCCACCCGATTGAGCGGGGGCAATACTTCATGCCTTAGGGGGAGGTTTTGTACCTCTCTTGATCCAGGGCTTCTTGTTACCCTGTGATTGTCCCTGATTTCTGCCCCCTGAATTTGACCGCGGAGGCCGTCGGAACTGCTTCACAGCCGATGTGCCCGGGACTGGAGAGGTAGGCCTCTTAAAAGAAGGACTTCTACCCTTGTTTTTAACCGGTAAGAGTGAACTTTTACCGGCAGAAATTTTCTGGATATATTTGTCCAGATCTTCTCCAAATAAGCGTTCTCCATGAAATGGGAAGCTAACCAGCAGTTTTTTACAGGGAGCTTCAGCAGACCAGTTTTTGAGCCACAGAAGCCTACGCATATGTACTATAGACAGCGTAAAGCGGGAGGCCTGTTGGATTGTATCCTTTATGGCGTCCACCGCAAAACACAAGGCTCTAGGCAGGTCAGCTAGGGCATGAGCCTGCTGATCTGGTAAGTCCCTTAAGACTTGTTTCAACTGATCTTTCACTGCTTGGCAGACTCCAATCGCTGCTACCGCAGGTTGTGTCACCATACTTGCTGTAGAGAAAGCAGATTTTAGTAAAGACTCCAATTTTTTATCTATTGGGTCTTTGAACATTGGAACATTATCTACTGGACATGTCAGTGATTTGTTAACAGAAGAGATGGCTGCGTCCACTATAGGGACCCTCCATTTTCTTATGAACTTATCCTCCATGGGATAGATCACCGGAAATCTCTTGGGGGGAGCAAATATTTTATCAGGATGCTCCCAATCCTGGTAAATAAGCCCTTCTAATAAAGGGTGGATTGGGAAGGAACAGACCGCCTGGGGAGCTTTTAGCGACCCCAGCGAGGAAACCGTAGTGGATGGTGGTTCCGCCAGAGGCATTTTAAATGCTGATCGGACCATGTTAGTCAGAGACTGAACCCATAATCTTTCAGCCTGAGAAGCTGAGAAAGGTTCTTCCACTGTTGATTCCTCTATAAGTGAATCAACCTCATCCTGATCCCCTTCAGGTAGGTCGATCTCTGTGTGGGGCTGTTCCTCCACTAACAGGCACTCTGAAGGAGGAGACGGAGATCGGACGCGCTTTCCCTGAGATAGGGAAGCAGCGATCAATGCTGTTAATCTCTCTTCTAATCCTCCCAGAGTTGAGGATAAAACCTCCTCTGTTATATATACAGGAGCAGGTGGACTGGGGACAGCCGCAGCACCAGGCATTCCTGCGGGGTTTCTACGGCTACTGACCTCTGCATTCTCAGGGGAGATTGGTGCAGTGCAAGCATGCCCAATATCCTCAGAGCCCGATGGAGACCCCTTTGGCTTCCTGGAAGATCTATTTCCGGAGCGTCTGGACGACATATCCTTTAAGCACAAAGCTGAGGTATTCCCGTCGTCATACACCAATTTTTGCTGGTAATAGTCTAACACAGGTGCTGCTATATACCAGCTGGTGTCCACTAAAGTGCCTTTCTATGGGGATGCCTGCATCAACCGCCTCTGTGTGCCACTGTTTGTTGCTAGCTCTGTTTGCATGCAGCTGACACTTGTACTGTGTCTTTTAACCATGCTGGGACGCCCGCACATGCGCAGAAGCGCCGCGGCGCGCATCGAGCGTCATCCACCCGCCCCGCCCCTTTTTTTTCATAGGAGGCGCGTGCACGCGCCCGCGCGCGCGCCCGTGCGCCAATGGCGCCCTTTTCGAAAACCAACAGAGGACTAGGAGCCAGGGCCCTTTTTGCCGGAGGGCCTGTGCGGTGGATGAACGCAGCAACAGGGCAGAGGAAGTGGATTCCCTCAGAGAAACTTACCAGCTGCCTGGATCTTTTGAGTTGAGAAAACCAAAGATCCACATTACAAGAAAAATGGACTACAGCGGCCTCTAGTGGTTTAACACAGGTACCGCGGTCCCTGTTTTTTTTTTTTTCTTGACTACTATTAAAATTTTACATTTTCAGTAGTTATAGGCAAACACAGATATTTAGCGGGAATACCGTTAGGTAACAGACAGAAAGACAAATTAGGCTTGGGGGTCCCCCAATAGAACCAAGTTCCTGAGGGCCCCCACTTACCTGATCCCCGCCGCAGGACTTTGTTTGGTCCACAAAAGTCCAAACTTCACCTATCACGGCAGGCATTGTAATTAAACCTTCAGGGACCGGGTTCCCAAGGATTCCACTCCCCTGGACCTGTATAGCACCCTGCACAGACAGCGTCTTGGTCGTGGGTATGACCAGAGCTCTGGATCCCAGGGTCCAGCCCTCCTAAGAGAAGCATTACAGGCAAAACCTTGCTCTTCCTGCAAGGCCCGGGTACCGACCGTTTAGCTATGAAGCTTTTTTGGTGGGATCCGGAACAGCTTACTAAGGCCCAAAAGAACCTGTACGCAAGCCCAGTGAAAACACATGTTACTCTTTGGCCAACACCTTAGACACTGGCAAAAAACTGAGGTGCTCCCGGGTGGGAGGGGCTTATATAGGGGAGGGTACTTCCGGTTTGGAATTGGCCAGTGCCAACACCTGAAGATAAACTATATAACCCATTAGTAATGACTAAGTCGCTCTGTGTCCCGTGATGTACGAAAAAGAAAAAACATTTTTTCTAGGGACAGAAAACTGTAGGTAGGGAGAGTGTCAGTTTCTTTCACTGTGCAAGTCCTTGTTTCCAGGGACCTGGAAGGACAGTGAGTGAATTCTCCTTGTGCTATATTGTGCTTAAAAAAAACATTTTTTCTAGGGACAGAAAACTGTAGGTAGGGAGAGTGTCAGTTTCTTTCACTGTGCAAGTCCTTGTTTCTAGGGACTGGGAAGGACAGTGAGTGAATTCTCCTTGTGCTATAGTGTGCTTAAAAAAAACATTTTTTCTAGGGACAGAAAACTGTAGGTAGGGAGAGTGTCAGTTTCTTTCACTGTGCAAGTCCTTGTTTCTAGGGACTGGGAAGGACAGTGAGTGAATTCTCCTTGTGCTATAGTGTGCTTAAAAAAAACATTTTTTCTAGGGACAGAAAACTGTAGGTAGGGAGAGTGTCAGTTTCTTTCACTGTGCAAGTCCTTGTTTCTAGGGACCTGGAAGGACAGTGAGTGAATTCTCCTTGTGCTATATTGTGCTTAAAAAAAACATTTTTTCTAGGGACAGAAAACTGTAGGTAGGGAGAGTGTCAGTTTCTTTCACTGTGCAAGTCCTTGTTTCCAGGGACCTGGAAGGACAGTGAGTGAATTCTCCTTGTGCTATATTGTGCTTAAAAAAAACATTTTTTCTAGGGACAGAAAACTGTAGGTAGGGAGAGTGTCAGTTTCTTTCACTGTGCAAGTCCTTGTTTCTAGGGACCTGGAAGGACAGTGAGTGAATTCTCCTTGTGCTATATTGTGCTTAAAAAAAACATTTTTTCTAGGGACAGAAAACTGTAGGTAGGGAGAGTGTCAGTTTCTTTCACTGTGCAAGTCCTTGTTTCTAGGGACCTGGAAGGACAGTGAGTGAATTCTCCTTGTGCTATATTGTGCTTAAAAAAAACATTTTTTCTAGGGACAGAAAACTGTAGGTAGGGAGAGTGTCAGTTTCTTTCACTGTGCAAGTCCTTGTTTCTAGGGACCTGGAAGGACAGTGAGTGAATTCTCCTTGTGCTATATTGTGCTTAAAAAAAACATTTTTTCTAGGGACAGAAAACTGTAGGTAGGGAGAGTGTCAGTTTCTTTCACTGTGCAAGTCCTTGTTTCTAGGGACCTGGAAGGACAGTGAGTGAATTCTCCTTGTGCTATATTGTGCTTAAAAAAAACATTTTTTCTAGGGACAGAAAACTGTAGGTAGGGAGAGTGTCAGTTTCTTTCACTGTGCAAGTCCTTGTTTCTAGGGACCTGGAAGGACAGTGAGTGAATTCTCCTTGTGCTATATTGTGCTTAAAAAAAACATTTTTTCTAGGGACAGAAAACTGTAGGTAGGGAGAGTGTCAGTTTCTTTCACTGTGCAAGTCCTTGTTTCTAGGGACCTGGAAGGACAGTGAGTGAATTCTCCTTGTGCTATATTGTGCTTAAAAAAAACATTTTTTCTAGGGACAGAAAACTGTAGGTAGGGAGAGTGTCAGTTTCTTTCACTGTGCAAGTCCTTGTTTCTAGGGACCTGGAAGGACAGTGAGTGAATTCTCCTTGTGCTATATTGTGCTTAAAAAAAACATTTTTTCTAGGGACAGAAAACTGTAGGTAGGGAGAGTGTCAGTTTCTTTCACTGTGCAAGTCCTTGTTTCCAGGGACCTGGAAGGACAGTGAGTGAATTCTCCTTGTGCTATATTGTGCTTAAAAAAAACATTTTTTCTAGGGACAGAAAACTGTAGGTAGTGTGAGGGGGTTAGCTCGGCAGCGGGTGTGTGTGACCCCCGGGATGGGCTCCCCACACAAAAACAGGACCAGCAAACGGAGGTTGTGGTTTTCAAAATCAAAAAAAAGGTGCGGTTTATTTTCTATTTACAGTGACAAAACACAGCAAAGCCAAAAGAAACATAAACAAAATAAATCCTGGTCAACTTGACCTCTGACTAAACATACAGGTTTCCTAACTAACAACTGGGATCAGCCTAGTGCTGTCCTAGTCCCTAAGTCCCTGGTTTTAAATGTCCAAGCAAATAGCCACACAGGCTTTGTCTCACCGCACAGGGGTTCACTCTCCCTAGACAGTCCACACAGGTCTGGGTCCAGGCATGAGCTAACATCTAATGAAGCTGGGAGTTCTTATAGAGGCCTAAATGAGCTGACAAGCTTCAGCTGGTCTCATCAACTCCCTGTCTGCACGACGCCCCACACTCTCCCTAGAGGTATGAGTCATCCATGAGCCCACTAGTCTCAGCTGGGCTTATACAACTCTCCACCTAGTTGTATAAGTCGGCGTAAAGCCTGAATCTGGGCGAAATATATCTACCCCCCTGGATGCAACCAGGTGACTTTACCTTCCTGCTGTCACATACCCCCCCCTCTTGTTTTAACCTCGGGGTTGGAACACCAGCAATCAGGCATTCATGTACTCGAGACAAAGCATCCACATTCCCCATTTGAACGCCAGGGCGATGCTTTACTGTGAAGTTGAATTCCTGGAGGGCCAGGAACCACCTATTCACTCTTCTATTTGTTTCCTTGTTTTGAGCCATCCACTTTAACGGAGCGTGATCCGTAACCATGTCAAAGTGCCTACCTAGCAGGTAGTACCGAAGGGAATCTAGAGCCCACTTCACCGCTAAACACTCCTTTTCAACGGTGGCGTAATTTACCTCATGGGACTTCAACTTCCTGCTGAGGTAAATGACTGGGTGCTCTTCCCCGTTCCAGACCTGGGACAATACTGCTCCTAACCCCACATCTGACGCATCACTTTGTACGACAAAGTCTTTAGAGAAGTCGGGTGAGTACAACACTGGCTGGCTACATAAGGCTTGTTTCAAGAATTGGAATGCTGCCTCAGCCTCGGGGGTCCATTTAATCATGACCGACCCTTTCCCCTTCGTTAGGTTGGTTAGGGGCACAGCCTTAGAAGCAAAGTGGGGAATGAATCGCCGATAATACCCAGCGATTCCCAGAAAGGCTCGTACCTGCTTCTTGCTGTTGGGACGTGGCCAACTCTGGATGGCCTCGACTTTGTTGAGTTGGGGTTTTATTACTCCCCTCCCAATGGTGTACCCAAGATATTTGGCCTCCTCCTGCCCAATGGTACACTTCTTGGGGTTAGCCGTAAACCCCGCTTCCCGAACAGAGTCTAGGACTGCTTGCACTTTTGGCAGATGTGAGGCCCAATCTGTGCTATGGACAATTACGTCATCCAGGTAAGCCGCAGCATACTTCCGATGGGGCCTCAGCATCTGGTCCATTTTCCGCTGGAATGTGGCCGGCGCATTCTGTAACCCGAACGGCATTCTTTTATATTGGAACGCCCCGTCTGGGGTTACAAATGCGGTTTTCTCTTTGGCCAATTTGGCCAGGGGGATTTGCCAATACCCTTTTGTGAGGTCAAGAGTTGTCATGTATCGGGCTGTTCCCAGCCGGTCGATCAACTCATCTATACGTGGCATGGGGTAGGTGTCAAATTTTGTAACTTTGTTCAACTGACGAAAATCGTTACAAAATCGCCAGCTCCCATCCGGTTTAGGCACCAACACAATGGGACTAGACCAATCACTTTGGGACTCCTCTATCACCCCTAAGTTCAGCATTTTCTGTACTTCCTCCCGTATTGCCTCCCGTCGGGCCTCTGGGATCCGATAGGGTTTTAACTTCACCCTTTCACCGGGCGGGGTAATGATGTCATGCTCTACCCCAGATGTTTGTCCCGGCAGCTCAGAGAATACCTCCTTGTTGCGAAGCACAAACTCCTTAACCTCCTGTTGTTGGGGTTGTGACAAGGTGGCTGCTATTCCAACCTCAGGAATCACGCAACCAGTTTTAGCTGGTGACCAAGTGTCTGCGACTAGGGACTCTCTATCCCTCCAGGCTTTCAACAGATTAACGTGATAGATCTGTTCGGGCTTTCGCCTTCCTGGTTGTCTGACCTTGTAATTTACTTCGCTCACTTTTTCCATTATCTCGTAGGGGCCTTGCCATTTGGCAAGGAATTTACTTTCAACCGTAGGGACAAGTACCAGTATCCTATCCCCCGGGGAAAAGGTACGGGTCTTGGCTCCACGGTTGTACACTCTCTGCTGTGCTAACTGCGCTTGGGCCAAATGTTCCTTCACGATGGGCATTACCTGTGCAATTCGGTCTTGCATCAGGGCGACATGCTCAATCACACTCCTGTGGGGAGAACTCTCACTTTCCCAAGTTTCCTTGGCAATATCCAACAGCCCTCTTGGGTGTCTCCCATACAGTAACTCAAAGGGGGAGAATCCCGTAGAGGATTGGGGCACCTCCCTAATAGCAAACATCAGATAAGGAAGTAGACAGTCCCAATCCTTTCCATCTCTATCCACCACTTTCTTCAACATTTGTTTTAGGGTTTTGTTGAATCTTTCAACCAGCCCATCGGTTTGGGGGTGATACACAGATGTACGTAATTGCGTCACTTTGAACAATTTACACAGCTCCTTCATAACCCGGGACATAAAGGGTGTACCTTGGTCCGTAAGCAGTTCTTTACAAATACCCACCCGGCTAAACACAAGAGATAGCTCTTTGGCTATGGTTTTGGCCGAGGTATTTCGGAGAGGGATCGCTTCTGGATAACGGGTGGCATAGTCCATTATAACTAATATGTACTGGTGCCCCCTAGCGGACTTGATTATAGGACCTACCAAATCCATGGCGATCCTCTCAAACGGGACCTCAATGATGGGTAGAGGGACCAGCGGGCTACGGAAATGTGGCATCGGGGCCGACCTCTGACACACAGGGCAGGAGGAACAATAATTTTCTATGTCCTTCATCACCCCCGGCCAATAGAATCTCTGTAATACCCTCTCTCGGGTTTTCTCTGTCCCCAGATGACCTCCAAGAATGTGCCCATGGGCCAACTCCAACACCAACTTCCTGTAAGGTTTGGGCACCACAAGCTGCTCAACGGTTTCTTCTGCCCTTTTTGCCACCCGATACAGTAGGTCCTTCTCTACGCTGAAGTATGGGTAAGTGCAGGTATTATCTGGGTTCACTAACTCGCCATCTATTTTCACTACGTTTTCCCGTGCCTTTATTAGGGCGGGGTCTTTCAACTGTTCTGTGGCAAAGTTTTCCCTGTGAACCTCAAGATCAGAAAACTCCACAGACGGTAGGTTTTCGTCTGAGGAGGTGGGCTCCTCTCCAGTTTCTTGAGTCTCCCCTGCCAATACTGATAAGGGACATTCCGGAGAGTCCTCACCACTCTCAGGGGAGTTCTGGCTATCACATTCCTGGTACATAGGGGCACCAGTGGGGGGCTCAGGATCATCCCACAGTTCCCAGAACTTCGGAAAATCCCTTCCCACAATGGCGTCATGCGGTAACTGAGATACTAAGCCCACTGGATGAGAGAGGGTACCTTTGGGGGTCTTGAAACACACTGTAGTCACTGGATACTCTCGGGTGTCCCCATGCACACAAATAACAGCTACCTTGCTATTCCCAGAGACCTCTGTTTTAACTAACTCAGCCTTTATCAGGGTCACAAGGCTACCTGAATCCAGCAATACCACAACATTTCTACCATTAACACACATTTTGCATAAATGTTTCTCAGTTCCTCGAATGGCAGTGCATGCGACTGTCGCACACAGCGACTGACGTCTGCCCGTCAGAAAGTCACACTGCATGGGTTCCTCCACAACCGGGCAATTGGCTGCAATATGTCCCGCTTGCCGGCAGCGGTAGCAAACGATCCTTCTTGCCGCCTCTTGAGCCGCTGATTTCCCAGGCTGTTCTCGCCAAACTTGGGGTAGAGCTCCCACCCTCTCACTCTCTCCACCCTCACCCCTTGGAATCCTCTTATCCGCCCCTGGGGATGGTCTGGTCTTAGGGTGGAAAGTCCGAGTGTCTCTGGAAGAGGCCGTCAGGTTCTCTGTAGCCAAATATTTCTCCACACGATCCACAAGACCATCGGCCGTCTCTGGGTCTCCATGGCTTACCCACTTTTGGATGGCAGTAGGAAGAGCTCTCAAAAACCGATCCATTACAAAACGTTCCACAATCTTTGGTGCGGACAAAGTCTCTGGCTGTAGCCACTTTCTGCTCAGGTGAATGAGATCATACATTTGAGACCTGGGGGGTTTTCCAAGCTGGAAAGTCCAGTTATGCACACGCTGAGCCCGGACAGCCTGGGTGACACCCAGCCTTGCCAATATTTCAGCTTTTAGCATCACATAGTCTTTTGCTTGGTCAGGCTCTAGGTCATAGTAAGCCTTCTGCGATTCACCAGTTAACAGAGGAGCCACCAGTCCAGCCCACTGCTCCTCAGGCCACTTTTCTCTTTCAGCAGTCCTTTCAAATGTGGTCAAAAATACCTCTGGATCATCCTCTCCAGTCATTTTTGTCAATAAACGACTCACCCCAAAGGACGCGGTATTAGTGGGACGGCTTTCCTCACTGGTCTGCGGACGTTGCTGCATTACTGCTTCCATTTGTTGTAGTCTCTGCTCTTGCTTCTGTAACAGGTCTATGAAGCGGGCCTCAGATTGCTGCTGGGCTTGTTGCTGAGCTTCCAGACTCTGTTGGTGAGCTTGCTGCTGGGCTGCAAGGCTCTGTTGATGAGCTTGCTGCTGGGCTGCGAAGTTCTGTTGTTGAGCTGCAAGGCTCTTTTGCAAACCTGCATTTGTCTGCTGTTGATTGGCATTTGCTAGAGCCAGCTGCTTCAGTATCTCCTCCATGCTGGCTTAAAAAAAACTGCCACTGGTTCTCCACCAACTGTGAGGGGGTTAGCTCGGCAGCGGGTGTGTGTGACCCCCGGGATGGGCTCCCCACACAAAAACAGGACCAGCAAACGGAGGTTGTGGTTTTCAAAATCAAAAAAAAGGTGCGGTTTATTTTCTATTTACAGTGACAAAACACAGCAAAGCCAAAAGAAACATAAACAAAATAAATCCTGGTCAACTTGACCTCTGACTAAACATACAGGTTTCCTAACTAACAACTGGGATCAGCCTAGTGCTGTCCTAGTCCCTAAGTCCCTGGTTTTAAATGTCCAAGCAAATAGCCACACAGGCTTTGTCTCACCGCACAGGGGTTCACTCTCCCTAGACAGTCCACACAGGTCTGGGTCCAGGCATGAGCTAACATCTAATGAAGCTGGGAGTTCTTATAGAGGCCTAAATGAGCTGACAAGCTTCAGCTGGTCTCATCAACTCCCTGTCTGCACGACGCCCCACACTCTCCCTAGAGGTATGAGTCATCCATGAGCCCACTAGTCTCAGCTGGGCTTATACAACTCTCCACCTAGTTGTATAAGTCGGCGTAAAGCCTGAATCTGGGCGAAATATATCTACCCCCCTGGATGCAACCAGGTGACTTTACCTTCCTGCTGTCACAGTAGGGAGAGTGTCAGTTTCTTTCACTGTGCAAGTCCTTGTTTCTAGGGACCTGGAAGGACAGTGAGTGAATTCTCCTTGTGCTATATTGTGCTTAAAAAAAACATTTTTTCTAGGGACAGAAAACTGTAGGTAGGGAGAGTGTCAGTTTCTTTCACTGTGCAAGTCCTTGTTTCAAGGGACAGAGAAGGACACCTGAAGGTAGGCCTTATTGCTTTTTTCCCATCTCCCTGCAGGCCATCTATTAGAATGTCTGGAAGGCAAACAAGGAGAGGCAGACAGTCAGGAGGCAATAAAAGAGGGCAAGCAGGCTCTGTGTCTGGGGGCAACAGTGCTGGTCGTGGACGCGGTGCATTGTCATCAGCACATGGCCATGGGACACGCTTGTCCTTCTTTTCCGCAGCTGGACATGTTGAGCCACATCATGCCGAAGACTTGGTGGAGTGGATGACCAAGCCCTCCTCCTCCTCCTCATCCTCTCTCACCCAGGCTCAGGGTACTGGCAAAGCAGCTGCCAAAGCGTCCTCTTCCCTGGTATCAATGTCAGACTCATCATCAGTCACTCCTTCCCTAGACCCACCATGTCCTCCTCCTGAGGAGTCCCCCGAACTGTTTGAGCACAGTGTTGGGTACATGCTCCAGGAGGATGCCCAGCGTTTCGAAGGGTCTGATGATGAAACCCAGCTACAGGAAGGCAGTAGGGTGAGAGCAGACAGAGGGGATGCTCAAGAAGGACACCAATCTGGCAGTCATGTTCCAGCAGCTGCAGCATACTGCCAGATTGGCTCCAGTGATGAGGAGGGAGGGGATGATGAGGTCACTGACTCCACGTGGGTGCCTAATAGGAGAGAGGAGGAGGAGGATGAGGAGGAGGCACATCTCCAACGAGACAGGATGCCCTTTGGTGGCCAGCGTAAGGGCAGTACACCGACGGAATCACACCGCAGAGCTCCGCCTGTGCAGGGCGCTGCCTCTGCCCGTCATTCAAAAAGTTCCTTGGTGTGGGCCTTTTTTGAGGCTAGTGCATCAGATCGCACAGCTGCTGTTTGCAACATATGTCTCAAGCGTATATCGCGTGGCCAAAACATCAGCCGCTTGGGTACCACATGCCTGACCAGACATATGTTGACCTGCCATGCAGCTCGTTGGCAAGCCTACCTCAAAGACCCACACCAAAGAACAAAGCGGACCTCTCCTTGCACCGCATCAGCTGGGATCTCCAACCCCACTATAACTTCAGTCCTCTCTGAAACATGCACTGAGAGGAATGAAGGTGTAGAATTAGGTGTGTCACAGCCAAGTACTTGCGGCCACTCTGCTAGCAGTACACCGACGTCCGATTCTAGCAGGCAAATTTCCCTGCCCCAGCTGCTGGACCGTCGAAAGAAGTTCACTCCCAGCCATCCACATGCCCAGCGGTTGAATGCTAGCTTGGCTAAATTGCTAGCGCTTCAACTGCTGCCTTTTCAGTTGGTAGACTCGGCCCCCTTCCGTGAGTTTGTGCAATGTGCGGTTCCTCAGTGGCAGGTACCCAAACGCCACTTTTTCTCACGGAAGGCTATTCCGGCTCTCTACCGGCATGTGGAAGGCAATGTCTTCGCCTCGCTGGACAGGGCGGTCAGCGGTAAGGTGCATATTACCGCTGACTCATGGTCCAGCAGGCATGGACAGGGACGTTACCTTTCTTTCACGGCCCATTGGGTCACTCTTTTGGCAGCTGGGAAGGATGCAGGACAAGGTGCAGTAGTGTTGGAGGTTGTCCCACCGCCACGCCTCCAAAATGCTACTACTGGTTGTGACACACCTCTCTCCTCCACCCCCTCCTCTTCTTCTTCCTCCATGGCCTCTTCCTGTGGTTTGTCCTATGAACCAGCGGTGCTCCGTAGCCGTTCACGGGGCTACGCAAGTACGCAGGCAAAAAGATGCCATGCCGTGCTTGCGCTGGTGTGTTTGGGGGACAGAAGCCACACTGGGGCAGAGGTCCTGTCTGCTCTGCAGGGCCAGGCCGAGAGGTGGTTGACGCCACGCCAGCTTAAGCCAGGAATGGTGGTTTGCGACAATGGCACCAACCTCCTCTCCGCCCTCCGACAGGGACAACTGACCCATGTGCCCTGTGTGGCTCACGTCCTTAACCTGGTGGTGCAGCGGTTCTTGGGCAGGTACCCGGGCTTACAGGATGTCCTGAGGCAGGCCAGGAAAGTCTGTGTGCATTTCCGCAGATCTTATAATGCCAGTGCTCGCCTGGCTGAGCTGCAAAAGGAGTTGAACCTGCCCAAGAACCGCCTTATATGTGACATGCCCACCAGGTGGAACTCAACGTTGGCCATGCTGCAGCGGCTGCACACGCAGCAGAGGGCCATCAATGAGTACCTGTGCGACTACGGCACCAGGACAGGGTCAGGGGAGCTTGGTTTTTTTTCTCCACGCCAGTGGGGCATGATCAGGGATGCATGCACTGTCCTGGCACCATTTGAGGAGGCCACGAGGATGGTGAGCAGTGACAGTGCATGCATCAGTGACACTGTACCTCTTGTCCACCTGTTGGAGCACACGCTGCGTGGAATAATGGACAGGGCACTTGAGGCAGAACAGAGGCAGGAAGAGGAGGACTTCCTTGCCACTCAAGGCCCCCTTTACCCAGACAGTGTTCCTTCTGTCCCACCCATCGCACAGGAAGAGGAAGAGGAGGAGGAGGAGGAGGAGGATTGTGTCAGCATGGAGGTGGAGGCTGGCACTCAGCATCATCAGCAGCAGTCTTTTAGGGATGATTTACAGTCCCAAGAAACCAGTGGACTTGTACGTGGCTGGGAGGAGGTGACTGCGGATCATGTCGTCCTTAGTGACCCAGAGGACTCCGGAGCGAATGCCTCAGCAAACCTACGCTGCATGGCCTCCCTGATCCTGCAAAGTCTGCGGAAGGATCCTCGTATTCTTCGGATCAAGGAGAGGGACCATTACTGGCTGGCCACTCTCCTTGATCCACGGTACAAGGGTAAGGTTGCGGACCTTATGTTACCGTCGCAGAGGGAGCAGAGGATGAGACAACTCCGGGAGGCCTTGCAGAAAGGTCTGTGCAACGCGTTCCCAGAGACTGGGAGGTTACAAACTCCTGGTCCAGGACAACGAGTTGCTGAGGCTTCGGCCAGTCAAAGAAGG
This sequence comes from Rana muscosa, assembly GCA_029206835.1. Lineage (NCBI taxonomy): Eukaryota > Metazoa > Chordata > Amphibia > Anura > Ranidae > Rana > Rana muscosa. Next base: position 222,918,959 of record CM055118.1, read on the forward strand.
AGCGGTGGGGAAGGTGGCCGTCTGACCGATGCGTTCAGACAATTCTTTAGTCCGCAGCCCCAAAGTATGATTGGTTCCAGCAACCATCGCCAGCGTCTGATAAACATGGTGCAGGAATATCTAGGGGCAAGGTCAGACTTGGACACCTTCCCCACCGAAAATCCTCTGGCTTACTGGGTCTTGAGGATGGATCACTGGCCAGAGCTTGCACAGTATGCAATTGAGCTACTGGCCTGTCCTGCATCCAGCGTTCTTTCGGAACGCACATTCAGTGCTGCTGGAGGATTTGTCACGGATCACAGGGTGCGCCTGTCCACCGACTCGGTTGATCGACTGACTTTCATCAAGATGAACCAGTCTTGGATCACCACCAGCTACCACACACCTGATGCTGATATAACAGACTAATTGATTTTAACATGTCACGTCCCTTCAAGACTGATGCTGATGCTGAGTGCCTGTGCTGTTATGTTGACTGGCTATCCTCCTCCTCCGAGTCCTCAATGATACGATTGATGATGATAGCTTGGAAGATCATTTTTGTTTATGGGTGCCGCCACCAGTGGCTAAGGCCCAATTTTTCAGCCCCTGTTTTACAGGGGCGTGTACTTACAATTTTTTTAGCAATAATTTGCCATAGGGCTCATTGCTGTGCTCCAAGTACAGTATCTGTGAGGGGTTGTAGTGTTGTGCCACCAGTGCCTAAGGCCCAATTTTTCAGCCCCTGTTTAACAGGGGCGTGTCATTACAATTTTTGAAGCAATACTTTGCAACAGGGCTCATTGCTGTGCTCCAAGTACAGTATCTGTGAGGGGTTGTAGTGTTGTGCCACCAGTGCCTAAGGCCCAATTTTTCAGCCCCTGTTCAACAGGGGCATGCAATTACAATTCTTGATGTAATAATTCACAGCAGGGCCCATTCCTGCACCCACCAAGAGTAAGTCTGAGGGCTTACAGTGTTGTGGCAACGCCACCACCACCACTACCACGAAAGGCCCAATTTTTCAGCCACTGTTCAAAAGGGGCATGTAATTACAATTCTTGATCTAATAATTCACAGCAGGGCCCATTCCTGCACCCACCAAGAGTAACTCTGAGGGCTTACAGTGTTGTGGCAACACCACCACCACCACCACCACCACGAAAAGCCCAATTTTTCAGCCCCTGTTCAACAGGGGCATGCAATTACAATTCTTGATCTAATAATTCACAGCAGGGCCCATTGCTGCACCCACCAAGAGTAACTGTCAGGGCTTACAGTGTTGTGGCACCAGCACCACCATCAAAGCCCCAATTTTTACTACCACTGTTCAACAATTATATGTAATTAAAATTCCTGATATAATAGTTGACAGCAGGGCGTTCCAGCACCAACCAAGAGTAACTGTGAGTGCTTACAGTGTTGTGCCAACACCAACAACTAAGGGGCCTATTTCTGCAGAGTATATACGGCAGGTCCCTACTTTCAAACATCCAACTTACAAACGACTCCTACTTGCAAACGAAAGAAGACAACAGGAAGTGAGAGGAAATCTACCCCTAGGAAGGAAAATTCTCTCCTGTAAGAATAAATATGGGAGAAAGGTGTCTCCTCTGTACTGATGCTTTATCAGCAATCCTTGTTTCAAGAAAAACACCACATTTCAAAAACAGTTGTCATTGGGACGGAAAGTGAGGTGAAATGTTCTGAACAGGGGCACAGACAGCAAAACAAATGTTACAGGGGTGATAACCCTTACCTATGTTTCCCAAAAAGTTTAAAAATAGATTTTTGGGCTGGAGCTACAGTTCAACAATGTACCTGTTCAAAATTACAAACACATTCTACATAAGAACAAACCTACAGTCCCTGTCTTGTATGCACCGCCTGTATACGGCTGTTCAGAGTATATAGGGCCTTTTTTATTTTATGTGCGGGGTTCCCCTTAATATCCATACAAGACCCAAAGGGGCTGGTAATGGGCTGGGGTAGGGGGGGGGGTCATGGGGTAGCTATGCCATTTTTCTTAAAGATTTTCATCCATATTACCGGGACCAGACATTACATTAAAGCCGCAAGAAGTTTTAAATGGCTTTTTTTTCCTTTAGAAGTGTCATTTTGTGCAGGGACAGTTCTAAACACGGGAAACACGTGGCACTTCACAGGCATACTTTAGACACCCCCCAGGTACGATATTTAAAGGAATATTTGACTTTTTTTTTCACTTTATGCATCATTAAAATGACTGCTCCCGAAAAACGACCGTTTTTAAAACTTATTTTTGCATTGATACATGTCCCCTGGTGCAGAACCCGGGTTCCCAAACCCTTTTTAGGACAATAACATGCATAATAGTTGTTATAATTAGCACTTTAGAATTCGAACGTTCGCATCCATTGTATTTAATAGGGTTCTAATGTTCGTACGAACTTTCGGTCCGTTCGCGGGTTCTGGTGCGAACCGAACCCGGGGGTGTTCGGCTCATCACTACTAACCAATAAAGCTCCCCAAAAGTTCATTTTAAGGACTGGTATAGGTGTACTATTTGGTGTGCAGTATATAGGGGTCTAATACACGCATAAAAAACTTTCAAACATACTATATAATATATACTATATACTATACTATATAATATATAGTGCATTTCAACTGTGCAGCATTTCTACTGTGCAGCTTCTGAGTGGTTCTGCTGCAGCTCTTTTCTCGGTTTAGGTAGAAATTGCCACTGACTAAAATCGCTAACCAATAAAGCTCCCCAAAAGTTCATTTTAAGGACTGGTATAGGTGTGTACTATTTGGTGTGCAGTATATAGGGGTCTAATACACGCATTAAAAACTATCAAACATACTATATAATATATACTATATACTATACTATATAATATATAGTGCATTTCAACTGTGCAGCATTTCTACTGTGCAGCTTCTGAGCGGTTCTGCTGCAGCTCTTTTCTCGGTTTAGGTAGAAATTGCCGCTGTGTGTTGCAGGCACAGACTAGCGACTAAAATCGCTAACCAATAAAGCTCCACAAAAGTTCATTTTAAGGACTGGTATAGGTGTGTACTATTTGGTGTGCAGTATATAGGGGTCTAATACACGCATAAAAAACTTTCACATATAGGAAGAATAGTATAGTGCATTTCTACCTTGCAGCATTGTGACTGCTGAGAGGTTCTGCAGCGATACTACAAAGAGTGACAAACGCAATTAGAAAAAAGTATTATAAATGCTGTGATAGACCAGTGGCCCCCGAAAACGACAGTTTGAAGCGAGGTGTTATATACCTTCTTCCACATATACTGCCCTTCTCTACAGCCTTTTGTCACAGGGTCATTTAAAAAGATGACAGGCAGAGGAAGAGGCAGGCCCTTCTGCAGGGGTGGTAGGGGTAGGGCAGGAGCACCAGGCCGGAGCCAAAGTGGGAAGTTGCAGAAGGTGCGTTCGATTACGTCAAAGGACGCACCAGACTTGGTTGAGTGGCTCACTCAGCCTTACTCTTCTGCACCCTCCTCATCCTCTCTATCTGCACCCTCTTCACTCTCTGCTGTGTGCACCCCCAAAGACACTACCACCAACACCACCGCCACCATATACCCTCCGCTTGAGTCACAGGAATTATTTTCCGATCCATCACAAGACTTCTCTGATGCGCAGGCATTCTTGACATTGGATCAGGAAGAGGAGGTAGCAACAACCGCCACTCAGCAGTCTGACGACAGTACCCAGATCAGCCCAAGGATGTTGGTCCCCGCTGTTGCTGCCTACTCCGAGATCTCTAATGATAGTGGTGGGGAAGGTGACGTAGATGATGATGTGTTTATGGACGTCACGTGGGTGCCCACAAGAGAGGACCAGGAGGGGAGTTCAGAGGGAGAGATGGACCAGCAGATAGGGAGGAAAGGCAGGCGGAACTTACATTGCACAGGAGTGACAAACAAGACTGCTAATGTATCAGGACTCAGAGCGAGCCATCAACCATGTACGGTCACATCTGGCGCTCCCAGGACTCCGGCACATGGCTCCGCAGTGTGGGCTTTTTTTAACGTGTCCGCTGCTGACAATAGTGTTGCCATCTGCAGCCTTTGCAGTCAACGCATAAGTCGCGGTAAGCCCAACACTCACCTAGGGACGACCGCCTTAAGAAGGCACATGAACTCCCATCACCGAGCCCAGTGGGAGCAACGCCGTCAGAGCCCACAAAGCCAAACTCCAGGCTCTCACCGTCCAGCCTCTTCTACTACTTCTCCTCTCTCTTCACAGTTGTCCTCCACTCCACCTTCCATCATCACGTCCCCAAGTTTATCTGTAAAAAGGCAGGCTTCCGTGGGACAAATGTTCGAGTGTAAAAGAATGATGACGCCGGATAACCCTCTTGCCCAACGGTTGACCGCTGGCTTGTCAGAACTCCTAGCCCACCAACTACTGCCATATAAACTGGTGGACTCGGAGGCCTTTCGAAAATTTGTGGCCATTGGAACACCACAATGGAAGGTCCCAGGAAGGAAATATTTCTCCCAGAAGGGCATCCCAGAGCTATATGACCATGTTCAGCGGCAAGTGAATGTATCTCTGGCACACAGTGTCGGTGCCAAGATACATCTGACCACAGACACGTGGTCTAGCAAACACGGGCAGGGGAGGTATATTACTTTTACTGCCCACTGGGTGAACCTTCTGACGGCCGTCAAGCATGTAACCCGTGGCACCCGTGTAGATTTGGTTTTACCGCCACGGATTGCATGCAGGCCTGCCTCTTCTTCTCCTCCTCCTCCTACTCCATCCTCCCTCTCCTCCTCGGCTGACTCCTCCTCTTCCGCTGATACCGTTTCTTCCGCTGCGCCGCCCAAGATCCCCAGAACCTATTCGACATGCCAGGTGAGACGTTGCCATGCTGTGCTGCGTCTGTTGTGCCTGGAAGCCAAGAGCCACACTGGCCCTGCACTCCTTTCAGCTTTGCATTCACAGGCAGATCAGTGGCTAACACCGCTCAATTTGACAGTTGGTAAAGTGGTGTGCGACAACGGTGCCAATCTGCTGAGCGCGTTGAAACAGGGCAAAATTACACACGTGCCATGCATGGCACATGTCTTGAACTTGGTCGTGCAGCGATTCGTTGTCAAATACCCTGGGGTCCAGGACGTCTTGCGGCAGGCAAGGAAAATCTCGGCCCATTTCAGAAGATCTTACACGGCCATGGCTCGCCTTGCTGACATTCAGCGGCGACACAATCTGCCGGTCAGACGTCTTATTTGTGACTGCCCGACGCGATGGAACTCAACCTTGTATATGCTTGATAGGCTGCTCCAGCAGAAACGTGCAGTTAACGACTACCTGTACGAACTCTGCGCCAGAACAGGTTTTGGGGATCTTGGTTTTTTTTCACCGCGTCAGTGGCTGCTCATGCGCGACGCATGCAGACTTTTGCGGCCATTTGATGAGATCACCAAACTGGTCAGTCGCAGCCATGGTGCCATCAGTGACATCGTACCTTATGCCTTCTTTATGGAGCGTGCATTGCGCCGTGTCATTGATCAAGCCGTCGAGGAGCAGGAAGATGAGGAAGTCGCAATGCTGGATGAATTCCCAGGGGAGGCTACTCTATCTGAGACAAGTCAACAACAGGAGTCTGAAGAGGAGTCAGAGGAGGATGGTGCCGGGGCGGATGAGGAGGAGCAAGAAGAGCATGCTTTAAACCTTTCTGGGATCCCTGCTGTTGTTGTTCGTGGATGGGGGGAGGAGATCGAGGATGACATTATCCTGGATGATGACGAGCAGGAGCCAGGCCACCACACTGCTTCCAGTTTAGTGCAAATGGGGGCCTTCATGCTCCAGTGTTTTAAGAGGGACCCCCGTATAAAAAGCATAAAGGGCAAGGACCATTACTGGGTGGCAACGTACTTGGACCCCCGGTACAAACAAAAAATGGCAGAAATGTTACCACTATCACAGAGGGCTGTCAGAATGGAGCACTTCCAGGCCTTGCTTTGAGAAATGCTGCATTCTGCTTTTGCGTGCGCTGGCAGAGGAATTTCCACTCCCAGAGGAACAGTTGTGGATACCAATCCAACAGCGCCTGCAAGAAGAGGGCGGTTTGAAGATGTCTTGATCACTTCTGATATGAGATCATTCTTTCAGCCGACCCATCGACAGGTCTCATCCCGATCCAGCATCAGGGAACGCCTAGACCGACAGGTGTCCGACTACATCGGATTAACGGCCGATGTGGACGCTCTGAGAAGTGATGAACCCCTGGACTACTGGGTGGGCAGGCTTGACCTCTGGCCAGAGCTTGCACAATTTGCAATGGAACTGTTGGCTTGCCCCTCATCCAGTGTCCTGTCCGAAAGGACGTTCAGCGCAGCAGGGGGGATCGTGACCGATAAGCGCACTCGCTTAGCTCACGACAGTGTTGACTACCTCACATTTATAAAAATGAATGAGGCATGGATCTCTGAGGAATTCAACACATGTGACCAGTAGACCATGTTTCATTCAAATTCCTCATGACAGGCCACAAATATCCACCACCACCTATAACAATTATTCATGATCCTTGTCTTCTTGGGTAAATACAGCGGCATAAAAGGCCTTTTATGTCCGTTGAATGCCTAATTTTTGGGGCCTGTAGTGCCCGAAACGTATTTATCCTGTGAATGCCTAATGTACCTCCAGCCACATAATTTAAAGTTCTTTGCTGTCAGATGAATGCCTGTTGGCTAATTTTTGGGGCCTGTACTGGCCGACACTTACTTCTTTATCCAGGCTGTGAATACCTAATTTTTCAGACTGGAATTGAAAAACAATTCCGCTAAATTGTGGAACGGATGCGGACCCATTTTACAGACGTGTGAATGGACCCTATATGTATTTGACATGTATTTACCGGCTGCTGTCAGTTCCGGCTGATTTAGGCCGAGCTATTACAATAAAACCGAGCAATATTACAAAAAACGAAATAAACGTTATAACTGTATAAACGATTTATACAACTTATAAAAAAAAAAAAAAAAACATTTGTGGCAACTTTTCCAATAGCAGGATCATCTCATGCACCCCCTTCATAGCCTGGCCTTGCGTCTCTTCCATGGCCTTCATGCGCTCCTGAATTGACAAAAAATGTAAGATAAAAAAAGAATGCTTGTCGTTGTCGATCTCAAATTTGCTTAATACTTCTGTTATGTCATTGTCCATGTTGTGGGACTATGTGTGCACAGCTAGTAATTATTTTGTGGCTGCAAATATGACCTGGAGGTTTTTAATGTTCGCCTCCCATTGAAATTAATGGGGCCCGCCGCGAACCCGCGGTTCGCGAACATTTACCCGCGTTCGCGAACCGTCCCGGGAGATGTTCGTCCATCCCTATAGGGGGGTACACAACTGGGTGTATTAAAGGAACGACAGTTGGAAAGTTCCAATGTGGTATCGCCAGATCTCTGCTTGATACCTGTACAAGATTATCCCGGGCATTATAAAGACAATGAAGGAGTTAAATGCACACCGTACATGCCAGGTTGTTCAACCATGCACTCCTCTGTTCCAACAAAAATTGCATATTTGATGTTTTTACCGGCAAACATAATTTCGAATTGTGTTTGTGTGTTAAGATTTATGAAGAGAGACCGGTCGGGGTGGATGTTTTCTTCCAAGCTGAGGCTATTGTTCTTCTGGCAGCGATAAGGCCATGAACAATAAATGGGGTGTGTCTCGAGGCCCAACACTCCTGATGTACAGTAGAGAAGTAGTGCTGTAGCTGGGTTGCAGTCTATGGTGGATTGAGATACTGAGGATAGAATGATTTCCAGAACTGTTGCACCGAAGGGCACCACCACCAAATATGTAATAAGGAGCCGGGTTGACCACACTCCCTCCAGTGTGCCATTTATTTTTTAAATAGAAGGCAAAAGGTAATTTGGCAGCAATTTAAATCAACTTTCCTTTTGTAAATGTCAGTGCTTTAAAAATGTTTTTTTTTTTTTTTTTTCATGTTTTGCACTGGTACATGTTCCCTGGGGCAGCCCACATGTTTTTTTTTTGACAACTGCCTATTAACCGAGAAAATTTTCATTTTTGATTTGACAGATTAGGCTCCCTTTGACTTTAGTGGGCTTTGGTATACAGACTTTTTTGAAGTTCACCAAACCCAACTCAAACCAAACCCAGGCCAGTTTGGCTTATGCCTAGTTAACCACTTGCAGACCTCCCACCAAACATTTAGGCTACTTTCACACTGAGGCGCTGGATGCGCTGGCAGTATAGCGGCGCTATTTTTAGCGCCACTATATCATTTTTTTTGCCGCGATTTGCGGGCGCTAGCGGGGGTATTTTAACCCCTGCTAGCGGCCGAAAAAGGGTCAAAAACGCCCACAATAACGCCTCTTTGCGGCGTTTTGCGGGCGTATTGGAGGCGCTACCCCATTGATTTCAATGGGCAGGGGCGCAATAGGAGCGGTATTTTTACCGCTTCTATCGCGCCTCAAAGATGCGGCTTGCAGGAGTTTTTTGACCCTCCTGCAAGCGCAACGCTCCGGTGTGAAAGCCCTCGGGCTTTTCACATTGGATACAATTGAGCGGCTTTTTTGGGGCACATTGCAGGCGCTATTTTTAGTGCAATAGCGCCTGCAAAGTGCCTCAGTGTGAAAGGGGCCTTACTGTGGCAGGGCAGCCGCTCTGCACCAGATCATGTACCTAGTATGTGATCTGAAACTTCCGTGTCTGATCACATACAGCGGGAGCCCATCGGCGGGTACCGCAGACTCGATGTCCACCAACACCCACCGATTAAGCAGGACACAGGCAGAATGACAGTCTGCCTATGTAAACAAGGCAGATAGTTGTTCTGTCAGAACTGAAGGTATTGATCCTGTGTTTCTGCAAAGCAGGAACGCGGATCTCTGCCTTCTCCCAGTCAAAGCACCTCCCCCACAGTGAGTAAGCACAACCTAGGCACACAGTTAACCCTTTGAGAGCCCATGATGTTAACCCCTTCCCGGCCAGTGTCCTTAGTACAGTACATTTGAGCCTCTTTTATAGCCAATTGGTATTATATTATATTGAGAACAGCGCAGCACCACCCCCCCCCCCCTTCTTCTTAGTCTATATTTTTTTTTTTGGGTATGGTTTGACCCATTCCGGTGTCTGCAGCAGTTCCACCATCTCTTTTCCATACTTGGTAGCGCAGGTTTAATACTATATTAATATTAGTACAGTAAAGCCCTGTACACACGATCGGATAACCTATGGATTTTCGTCCGATGGATTTGACCATCGGAAATCCGATGAAACTGTTTTTCATCAGTCTTGGCCACACACCATCAGTTTAAAAACCGACGGCAACAAAACGACGGCACGTACAAAACGTACGACGCGCTATAAAAGGGCCGAACAAATCTAATGGCGCCACCCCTTGGGCTGCTTTTGCTGATTTCGTGTTACCGCGTGTTAGTAAAAGTTTGGTAAGAGCCGATTCGCGCTTTTCAGTCTCCGTGCTTTGCAGATCGTTTCCTGGTGTTCAGTTTGTGCTTGTGGGTTTGTATTTGTGATTCAGTGCGTGCAGTCAGGTCCTTACTGCCTTGCAGTGCCGACTTGGCCGTTCGTTTACTGTTTTTCAGATCGTTCTTTTCAGGCCTTGCTGTTCCACGGTGCGTTCTGACCAGCCGACCGGTTTAAAACCATGTTTGAAGTGCGTTCTCGTTCTCGAGCTCGTGCTGGCTTTGGGCTTGGTGTTGCAGTTAACACTGTAACCCGAGTTCAGTCTGTGAACAGGGTGAGGAGGAGTTCATGGACTAAGAATTGGTGGCTCCAGCGGGACCAATTCTCTCATATGCCTCTGCTGCGGGAAATCCATGAGAATAACCCTGATGATTTCAGGAATTATCTCAGGATGACGGACCCCGTATTTCACCGTCTGTTGGATTTGCTGTCCCCCTATATCACGAGGCAGGACACTGTGATGCGCCAGGCCATCACTGCCGAGCAGAGGCTTATTGCCACGTTGAGATACCTGGCGACTGGGAGAAGCTTGCAGGACCTCAAGTTCTCAACAGGCATCTCCCCCCAGGCTCTCAGGATCATTATCCCTGAGACGTGTTCGGCCATCATTCAGGTCCTGCAGAAGGACTATATGAAGGTAATTATGCTCCTTTAACCTCACATTATCTGTTTTTATTCTCTTTTTTTTTATTTTTTTTCCTCCTAACACAAATATGCCTGTTTGTAATATCCTGGTAATGTCCCCATTTTCCACATGCCTTTTTTAACCTGTAAATCCCTTTTTGGGATCCCCCACAATCACCTTAGGTTATTTTAGAATGTCCACTCAGCGGGGGTGAGGCATCTGCTAAGTGGGCCTTTGTTTATTGTTTGGAAAAACTCCCTTAAATAATAATGTTACTCAACAATGTTTTTTGGTATGTCATCTGCTTGCACTGTAACCATAAACCGTACTAATGTCTTCTTTTTGTTTGACTCCACAGTTCCCTAGCACACCACAGGAATGGCTGACTGTGGCCTCCCAATTTGCCCAGCAGTGGGATTTCCCCAACTGTGGAGGGGCAATTGATGGGAAGCACGTCCACATAGTGCCGCCACCCCCGTTCGGGGTCATTCTATTTCAACTATAAAGGTTTTAATAGCATAGTGTTAATGGCGGTGGTGTCGGCGCGGTACGAGTTCCTGTATGTGGACGTGGGGAAGAACGGCCGGATGTCCGATGGCGGATCATTCGCGGAGACGGAGTTCGCTCACCGTCTGCAGGCTGGGGGTCTTGCACTGCCTCCAGATGCAGAGAACGTTGAAGGGCTCCCGTTCGTTTTCATTGCGGATGAGGCTTTTGGACTAGGACCACACCTGATGCGGCCGTTTCCCCAACGCACCCTCACCCCGGAGAGGAGGGTTTTTAATTACCGGCTGGCCAGAGCCCGGAGAGTTGTGGAGAATGCCTTCGGGATAATGGCCAGCCGGTTCCGCCTGTTCCAGACAGCGATACATTTGGCGGATTATAAGCTGAACCACATCGTCTACTGCTGCTGCATATTGCACAATTTTCTACGCAAATTTGCAAACAATTATGTTTCATCGTTTGGGCCTGAGGCCGGTCCATCTGAACTGATTAATCTGACCGGCCTCAGCACTGCTCGTACTGGCTTGGCCCCCCAAAGTGCCCGTGAAGTACGCCAGAAATACGTAGAGTACTTCACGGGTAGGGGGGCCATCGCAATGCCAGACCACATCTGACCATTTCTTAAACCTTTTTAAAATAAACAAAAAAATTTAATTCATACAAACTTGTGTTGTCAGTCTTGTATTTTGGGTTTATGTGTCTCCCAGGGTCTAGTAGTGCCAAGTGTAATTGTCCTTAGTAAATAGCCTCAAAACTCAGAGTGAAAAACACGGTTTTTGCATCTTCAAAACTGCTCTTGAGCATAGAAAGAACAAGGCACACCTTTTTTAGACTTCCCAAATGTTTTTATTGTTTGCACCGCATTTTGTTTTGGTTTTTAGAAATACTAGCCTTTTTTTTTATGTGCGGCTTTTTTGGCAGAAACATGCATGGGTCGTAAGCCATTTTTTTTTAGTTTGAAAAAGTAATAAAATAACACTGTGAAAAATAACAACTGGAGATGGGGTGATGGTACCCCTGATCCATCCCAAATGTTAACAAACACACTTTCTTTGGGGGCTCAAATGGGTATCTTCAACAAGATCCCATGGCTAGGGTAAACATGTGCTATCTGCCATCATGGGGGATCAATGGTCGTGCTTTGGGGATGTAAACCCTTCCTCTCCCCTACTTGAGGAGGGAGGAAGAGGTTGCACCCCCAAAACAGGGACATAGATATCCTGTGACGGCAGATAGCACATGTTGAGTCTTCAGTGTGTGCATCTTCACATTTGGGATGTTGGAAATCCCTGAGATAATGTCAGACGCAGAACAAAAAACACAAAAAGGGGGGGTTCACACTATTCTCCCCAAAATATCTATCATGTTTTTATATTTTTGCTCAATCACAATCATTCTCTTTCTCATAATGTCCATTTCGCTACTGCACTCCATGATTTCCTGAATGATTATTTTGGCGCTGGCACTCGAGAATGGCGGATTTGGACTTCCTGACACACCTCCACGTTCAGTCCCTAAAACAAAAAAAAAGGTTTTACACTAGGCAGTCCATCTGTATTTACCTTGAAGTTGTGGTGACAGACACTGACCTGTTGTGCTGATAAGCTCCACCTCTCCTTCCTCCACCTCCCCTTCCTCCACCTCCGCTTCCTCCACCTCCGCTTCCTGAACCTGCTGATCTTGGTCTGCTTTGGGAGCTTCGGGGAGTTTCTGTGGTGTTGGGTTACTCGTCTCATGAGCATGGTGTCCTCCCACTCTCCTCTCCCCTATGGGAATTTACAACAAAATGTATACTTTAGCACACAGACTTTTTTTAGGCCTGAAAAGGGATCCTCAATGTTTTGAAGTGGGGTACAATTGATATTTGGCCCTAAGTTACAACATGAACATATGTGAACTCAACAAAGCAACATGTTATTTTTGAGGACACTCACAAATACACTTGGATAACCACCAAGGTATCCACTGGAGCACCTGTGTGTGACACCGTTAAGAAATTTGGTCATGTGGCCCAGAGTATAGTATCTTGCTGAAGAACAAAAAAGAGTACACAACTGCTGGAGTGTCATCTCCTTTACCCAGAAGACAGTTCCTTCTTTCAGTCACATTCTAAATTTCCTTACAACACATCATCTAGCCAACAATGTGTAGATAAACATTGTTGAAGTAAAATGAGGCATGCCCACATGTAGTGTGCCAAACATGTTTGGGGGAAGAGCAGCAAGTTATTGGTCAAAACATTGGCCAAATAAGTGGACTCTCCACTTAACATAAAAGATGAGATTTCAAAATGTGAACCCAGTCAAGACAAGCACATGGTGCAAAACATGGAAGAATACATATTACAATGTGAAAGAACACAGTAAAATATACTTACTTTTTTCTATGCTTTTTATAAGCTTCCTATACTGCTCCGGCTCCCTGAGCTTCAGGTCTGACCACCTTTTACGGAGTTGTTCCTTGGATCTCCTGACCCCATATTTTTTATAGAGAGTCTTCGCCACTTTATCCATAATTTGTGACTTCCGGAGATTAGGGGTGTCGTATGGGCCATGCTTGCCGTCGTAATCCTTCCTCCGCAGAATGTCCACCATCTCCGCCATCTCAGAAAAAGATATATTAGTCGCCTTTTATCTTTTTTTACAGGATCGGGACGTTTCCGCCTCCGGGCTTTCCTCGTCGGTAATTTCAAGGAAAGAAGCCACCTGTGTCTGCGACATGTCGCCGTCTCACACTGTGCGCCGATCGTTAAGGGGCGGGGAAATGCAGAAAAAGTCCGTCATGGGCGGGCGACGAGGGCGGAGTTACACGCATGCGCAGGGTATAAAAAGGGGAAAGAAGTTATTAGGGATGCGCGGAGTAAGGACGACCGGAAGTGAACCCACGAAGTGAACAAAGGTAAGAAGGGAACTCGTGCCTGCAGTGGCATATTAATGGGTCATGATTGTAAAGGGCAATATTGTGATAAGTTGAGGAGAATCAATTCTGATCCTTTTTTTTTTGTACTTGCTGATCCTAATAGATGCATAAACTAAGAGAGCCAGAGGTGATGCTTGTTTTTATTGAAAAGTATAAGGAACAGCGCAACCTTTGGGAGCTCAAACACCCTGCGTATCACAAAAGTGATGTACGACGGGCAACTATTACCAAATTAGCCGAGGATATGAAGCCATGGATCCCAGATGCAGACTACACTATGATCAATAATAAAATCAACAACCTGCGCAATTCTTATAAAAAAAAATTCAAGGAAGTGCGCCAGTCCAAGAGATCAGGAGCAGCAGCCGACAATGTAGTAAAGCCCAAGCTGTGGTACTACAGACATCTTCAATTCCTGGATGACCAGATTGAGGCCAGGGAATCTATTTCCAGCCTTCCCTCAACCCTTCCTCCCACCCTTCCCTCCAGCGTTCCTTCCACCCTTCCCTCCACCCCTGCAGAGGCGGAGGAGGAGCCTCCCGAGCTAGAAGAGCCAGATCTTCACATCTTCAGCCTGGTATAGTATTTTTGATGCTAATTATTGTCCACTAAGTAATACGGAGTTGAACTGTTTGGCTTAGCCATAAATGATCCCACCCCCCCCCCCTCCAAAATAAACCAGTAATGAGATCAAAATTGTGTGTGATTGATTCCTCAAATAATAGAAATCTACTTTTTATTTTATAAACAGGATGAGGCAAGCCAGGAGGAAGAGGGTCAGGAGTGTGACAGGCAGGAGGAGGCAGGGCCAAGTGGGACTCAGCAGGTCCCCAGGCCTAGTGGCAGCACCATCTCCCAAGTGGCTCCCCTCCACGTCAGACCGCCAAAACAACGGCGGATGACACAAGTGGAGGAGGAGTCACTAAAGATGATTCAGGAGGCTGCTGCCATTATGAGGGCCCCCCTCAACCCTACGGAGGGGTTTAGCACCTATCTGGCGGATAGGCTGCTCAGAATGGAGGCGGGACAACGGGCCCTCTGTGAGCATCTCATCTATATGGCCGTACACATGGGGGCGAGGGGGCTGCTGACTGAGGCCACCCATATCTCACATCAGCCCAATCCCTCTCCTCCTTCTCCTCCTCCTCCTGCCACATCACCACCCACAGTGGCCCAGCCTGCAAGGGTGCGTGGACGGGGCCGTGGCGAGAACGCTGCAGAGAGGCGTGAAAGGAAGGCTACAAGGAAGAGCAGGAGGTGATTCCCTGGCCTCGAGCTGCTCATCCAGAAATTGAAGGTTGATGGAGTACCACAGCTTGGGATGATGTATGTCTTTGGCTGCTGCTCCTGATTTCATGTTGTTGTTGATTTTATTATTGATCATAGTCAGGTCTGCATTTGGGATCTAATGACTTTATATTCTCTGCTAATTTGGGAATAGTTGCCCTTCGGTTTTTGATTTGTTTTTTCCAAAATAAAGGGAAATTTGATTACAGCCAACCTACATGCCTGATGTGTTTTTTTGAGAAGTAGCAATAAGATTGCATAAATACAATGTGTAATTAAGAACAAGGGACACCAACCTCCATGATTTTTCTAAAATTTAATATTATGTTGTTCTGAGAAATTGACACACCAAAAAATGCACAACAAATTTTAAGAGTCAAAAAATAGGATTTTTATAACAGCTTACCTGTAAAATCCTTTTCTTGGAGTACATCACGGGACACAGAGCGACATAGTCATTACTAATGGGTTATATAGTTACCGTCAGGTGCTGGCACTGGCAACTTCCAAAACCGGAAGTACCCTCCCCTATATAAGCCCCTCCCATCCGGGAGCACCTCAGTTTTGTAGCAAAGCAATAAGTGTCCCCAAAGAGGGGCGGGAGCTCTGTGTCCCGTGATGTACTCCAAGAAAAGGATTTTACAGGTAAGCTGTTATAAAAATCCTATTTTCTTTTTCGTACATCACGGGACACAGAGCGACATAGTCATTACTAATGGGATGTCCTAAAGCAATGCCAAATGAGGGGGGGGATACACCATATATAAGCTGAGCGCTATCAGACATGAGGATCTTTTGCGGCCTGCAACACACTGCGCCCAAAGGCGACATCCTCCTGACTTCTAACGTCCACCTGGTAGAACCTAGTAAACGTGTGTACTGAAGACCATGTTGCGGCCTTACAGATTTGAGCCAGGGAGGCCTGGTGATGCACTGCCCATGAAGTTCCAACTGCTCTCGTGGAGTGCGCTCTAACTTCGAACGGAGGCGGTCTCCTTCTCAAGCCATAAGCTTGCATAATGACCTGTCGAATCCACTTGGCTAAAGTAGATTTTGACGCTGCCTGACCCTTTCTGGGGCCTTCCGGCAGTATAAACAAAGTATCCGTTCTGCGAATCTGAGCAGTGGCTTTTAGATAAGCTTTAACTGCTCTTACTACATCCAAAGAATGCAATAACTTTTCCTCTACCGAAGTAGGTTTGGGGAAAAAAGAAGGAAGAACCACATCTTGGTTCAAATGAAACCTCGATACCACCTTAGGAAGAAAGGCTGGATGAGGACGTAACACTACTCTGTCCTTATGGATAACCAGATATGGCTCCTTACAGGACATAGCTGCTAATTCCGATACTCTTTTAGCCGAACAAATGGCTACTAGAAAAATCAATTTCCTGGTGAGAAGCACCAAGGAAATATGCTGTAATGGTTCAAATGGTTGTTTCTGTAGAACCGACAGAACCAAGTTTAGATCCCATGGACATATGGGAATATTAACCGGAGGACTAATACGCATCACTCCTTGTATAAAGGCTTTGACTAGTGAATGCGAAGCCAAGGGCCTTTGAAAAAATATTGACAAGGCCGAAATCTGACCTTTGATAGTACTCAAGGCAAGCTTCCTATCTACAGCCCATTGTAGGAAGTCCAGAATTCTACCTATTACGTATTTACGTGGATGCCATTTCTTGGCTTCACACCAGGCGATGTACGCCTTCCAGATTCTATAGTAGATCTGCCTGGATACCGGTTTCCTGGCATTGATCATGGTAGACACCACAGCATTAGAGAGCCCTCTCTTTTTTAGAATGTGGGCTTCAATAGCCAGGCCGTCAAACCTAGGGCTGGTAAGGAAGGGTGGTATATTGGTCCCTGCGAAAGCAGGTCCGGACGATGTGGGAGGGTCCAAGGACTCCCCACAGACATTTTTACGATCTCCGCGTACCATGCTCTTCGGGGCCACGCTGGAGCCACCAGAATCACTGGTTTCTTTTCTACCCTGATTCTGCGGAGTAATCGAGGTAACAATTGTGGCGGTGGGAATGCATATATCAGCTTGAACTGATCCCAAGGGAACACTAGGGCATCCGAGCCGCACGCTAGGGGATCCCTTGTCCAAGAGACAAACCTGTCCACTTTCGTGTTGAACCTGGATGCTAGCAGATCTACATCCGGTGTTCCCCACCGCTGACATATTGTCCGGAAAACCTCGGGATGAAGGGACCATTCCCCTGGGCATAATTGTTGGCGACTTAGAAAGTCCGCCTTCCAATTCTCCACCCCTGGAATGAATACCGCAGATATGGCTGGGACATATCTTTCTGCCCATCTCAGGATGTAATTTACTTCCCTTTGGGCTGCACGACTCCTGGTGCCCCCCTGACGATTGATATATGCCACTGCTGTGGCATTGTCTGACTGAACTCTGACAGGGGACCCTTGGAGTTTGGATGTCCATGCTACTAGGGCATACCGGGCTGCTCGTATCTCTAAGAGATTGATGGGCAGGGCCTTTTCCGCATCCGACCATCTGCCCTGGAGAGACCATTGCTCCAGTACTGCTCCCCAGCCTAAAAGGCTGGCATCTGTAGTGACCACCTTCCAGGAAATCGGACTGAAGGATTTCCCTCTTTCCAGATTCCGGGGAACCAACCACCAACGGAGGCTTCTGCGAACGGAAGGGGACAAGGACATTGGTACGTCCAGAGCCTGAACTTTTTTGTTCCAGGCTGACAGTATGGCCCTTTGCAACTTCCTTGAATGGAATTGACCGTAGGGTACTGCTTCGAATGATGCCACCATTTTTCCCAGCAGCCTCATGCACAGGCGTATGGATGGCTGTCTTTTTGAACCCACTAAGTGGATCAAATCTCTCAAAGACGACCCCTTTTCTTGAGGCAAGAAAATTTTTCTCTGGTCTGAATCCAGCCTTAGCCCCAAGTATTCCAGACTTTTGACTGGTTCTAGGGCTGACTTGTCTCGGTTGATAATCCAACCGTGATATTCCAGATACTTGATTGTCTCGTGAACAACCACTTCTAGTTTTTCCACTGAGTGGTCTATCAGCAACAAGTCGTCTAGATATGCCATTATCGTTACACCTCGTGTTCTTAGATTGGCCAATAATGGGGCCAGAATTTTTGTGAACACTCTTGGTGCTGTGGCCAGACCGAAGGGTAAGGCTCTGAACTGAAAATGGCGCCCTTCTATCGCAAAGCGTAGAAATTTTTGGTGGGCTGGAAAGATGGGGATGTGCAAATACGCATCTTTGATGTCGATCGAGGCTAACCATTCCTCCCCTTGTAGGGCAGTGGCTACCGATCGGATCGACTCCATCCGGAAAGTCCTGATATGCAGGAATTTGTTTAGCCCTTTTAGATTTAATATGGGCCTCACGTCCCCGTTTGGCTTCGGAACTGTAAAGAGGTTTGAGTAAAACCCGAACCCCCATTCTTCCAGGGGGACCTCTATAATTACTGCTTGAAGCAATAATTGTTCCAGTGCCAACAGGAGGGATCCTCTCTTCTGGGGATCCCTTGGCACGTTCGACCTTATAAAGCGGGAAGGAGGGGAGTTTTTTAACTCCAATTTGTATCCCAGATTTACTGCGGAGAGCACCCATCTGTCTCGGATCGTGTCCCGCCAGGTTTCTGTGAACAACTGAAGTCTTCCCCCCACCCGATTGGGTGGGGGCAACCCTTCATGCATTTGACTTTGGGGGAGGTTTTGTACCTCTCCTGCTCCAGGGCTTCTTGTTACCCTGCAACTGTCCCTGATTTTTACCTCCGGGATTTGACCGGGGAGGCCGTCGGAACTGTTTCACAGCCGATGTCCTAGGGACTGGAGAAGCCGGCCTCTTAAAAGAGGGACCTCTAACTCTATTTTTGACCGGCAAGAGTGTACTTTTACCGCTGGAAATTCTCTGGATATACTTGTCCAGGTCTTCCCCGAATAAACGCTCCCCATGAAATGGGAAGCTGACCAGCAATTTTTTACAGGGAGCTTCAGCAGACCAGTTTTTGAGCCATAGAAGCCTGCGCATATGTACTACAGACAGCGTAAGGCGGGAGGCCTGATGGATTGAATCCTTTATAGCGTCCACCGCAAAGCATAAGGCTCTAGGTAGATCAGCTAGAGCAAGCGCCTGCTGATCTGGCACGTCCCTTAAGACCTGTTTCAACTGATCCTTCACTGCTTGGCAGACCCCTATAGCTGCCACTGCTGGTTGTGTCACCAATCCTGCTGTAGAAAAAGCAGATTTCAATAAGGACTCCAATTTTTTATCTATTGGGTCCTTGAACATTTGGACAATTTTCCACCGGACATGTCAGTGATTTATTCACACAAGAGATGGCTGCGTCCACTGTAGGGACCTTCCATTTTCTGACGAACTTATCCTCCATAGGATAGACCACCGGAAATCTCTTGGGGGGAGTAAATATTTTGTCAGGATGCTCCCAATCCTGGTAAATGAGCCCCTCCAATAAAGGATGGATCGGGAAAGAACAAACAGTCTGGGGAGCTTTTAGCGACCCCAACGAGGAGACAGAAGAGGAGGATGGCTCCGCAAGTGGCATTTTAAATGCTGATCGGACCATATTAGTCAGGGACTGAACCCATAACCTCTCAGCATGTGATGCTGAGAACGGCTCCTCCACTGTTGATTCCTCTACAACTGAATCAACCTCATCCTGATCCCCCTCAGGTAGGTCGACCTCTGTATGGGACTGTTGCTCTGTTAACAGGCACTCTGAGGGAGGAGACGGAGATCGAGCACTTTTCTCCTGTGACAGGGAAGCAGCAATTAGTGCTGACAATCTCTCTTCCAGCCCTCCCAGAGCTGAGGAAAAAACCTCCTCTGTTACATACACAGGAGCAGGTGAACTGGGGACAGCCACAGTACCAGGTACTCCTGGGGGTGCCCTACGGTCACTAACCTCTGATTCTTCAGGGGAGACTGGTGCAGCCAAAGCATGCCCAAGATCCTCAGAGCCCGATGGAGACCCCCTATTCCTCCTGGAATTTCTAGTCCCGGAGTTTTTAGACGGCATATTCCTAAGCCACAAAGCTGAGGTATTCCAGCCGAAAATACACCAGTTACTGATAATAGTCTAGCATAAATGCTGCTATAATAAACAGTTGGTGTCTACTAATGTGCCTTTCTAGGGGATGCCTGTATCAACCGCTTGCTGTATGCCTTTAAATGTTGTCAGCTCTGTCTCTGTACTTCATAGCCAGCTTACTGCAATAATGTGGCTTTTTAAAACCTGCTGGGACGCCCGCACATGCGCAGAAGCGCTGCGGCGCGCACAGAGCGTCATCCCCCAGGCCCCGCCCCTTTTTCCGGCCACCTCTATATATAGAGGCACGCGCACGCGCGCGGCCACGTGCGCCTCGGCGCTAATTTTCAAACATGGAAACCAGGGACAGGAGCCAGGGCCCCTTTTGCCGCAGGCCGGGGGATAGACGAACACTGCAACATGGCAGAGGAAACAGTTTCCTGTAGGAGAACTCACCAGCTGCCTGGACTTTGCTCTCTGAGAAGAAACTAGTCCATATGACAAGAAAAACATTCCACAGCGGCCTCTAGTGGACAAACACAGGCACCGCAGTTTAATATACTAAACATATATAAAAAAACATTCTTTTTTTTTTTTTTTTTTCTTGACCACTATTAAAAATTATTACATTTTTTTAGTAGTTACAGGCATGCACAGATATTAGCGGGAATACCATTAGGTAACAGACAGAAAGACAAATTAGGCTTGGGGGTCCCCCAATAGAACCAAGTTCCTGGGGGCCCCCACTTACCTGTTCCCCGCCGCAGGACTTTGTTTGGTCCACAAAAGCCCAAACTTCACCTATCACGGCAGGCATTGTAATCAAACCTTCAGGGACCGGGTTCCCAAGGATTCCACTCCCCTGGACCTGTATAGCACCCTGCACAGAAAACATCTTGGTCGTGGGTATGACCAGAGCTCTGGATCCCAGGGTCCAGCTCTCCTAAGAGAAGCATTACAGGCAGAACCTTGCTCTTCTCTGCAAGGCCCGGGTACCGACCGTTTAGCTATGAAGCTTTTTTGGTCGGATCCGGAATAGCTTACTGAGGCCCAAAAGAACCTGTACGCAAGCTCAGTGAAAAACACATGTTTCTTCTTGGCCAACACCTTAGACACTGGCAAAAAACTGAGGTGCTCCCGGATGGGAGGGGCTTATATAGGGGAGGGTACTTCCGGTTTTGGAAGTTGCCAGTGCCAGCACCTGACGGTAACTATATAACCCATTAGTAATGACTATGTCGCTCTGTGTCCCGTGATGTACGAAAAAGAAAACATAAAGGCGTAATTTGGGAGGTCGGCCTTGCAGAATTTTAATAATTATTCCTAAGATCACTAGAAAAAAGAAAGACATACATTTGTCAGAACTCAGGAGAAAGTTCTGCTGCCAAAATGACATTTTAAAGACCGTTCTAAAGCAAAAAAACATGCGCTGCATTAAACGAATCAATAACTTGCAGAATGACGAATGTGCTCTCTCCATTAGGAACGCTAGTTTTACAAGAACGAGCGCTCCCGTCTCCTAATTCAGTCTGAGCATGCGTGGGTTTTTAAACCGATGGACTTGCCCATAGACGATCGGAAATTCCCATCGGTTTTTTATCCATCGGAAAAATTTAAAACAAGTTCTATTTTTTCCATCCGATGGAAAAAAGACCGATGGAAACCATACACGATCGGTTGGTCTGATGAAAACCATCCATCGGACGGTTTTCATCAGTTAAACCGATCGTGTGTACGGGGCTTAACAGTGCATTTTTTTTTAGCACTGATCACTGTATTAGTGTCACTGGTCCCAAAACAGTGTCAGCTAGGTGTCTGATTTGTCCGCCGCAATATCGCAGTCCCGCTATAAGCTGCTGATCGCCGCCACTACTAGTAAAAAAATCGAAACAAATTAATAAAAATATCCCATAATTTGTAGACGCTATAACCTTTGCGCAAACCAATCAATATACACTTATTGGGATTGTTTTACCAAAAATATGTAGCAGAATACATATTGACCTAAAATTATTAAGAAATTAGATTTTTTAGCTTTTTTTTTTTTTCCATAAAAGCTTTTTTCATTGGTAATGTTTTATAGCAGAAAGTAAAAAATATATATACACGTTTTTTTCAAAATTGTCTGTCTTTTTTTGTTTATAACGCAAATCAAATACCACCAAAAGAAAGCTCTAGTTGTGGGGAAAGAAGAACACATATTTTATTTGGGTACAGCGTCGCAAGACCGCGCAACTGTCAGTTAAAGTAACGCAGTGCCGTATCGCAAAAATGGCCTAGTCATGAATTCTTCCGCAGGTCAAGTGGTTGAAAGGCGCTGTTGTCTTAAACTATGCTTTCTGCCTTGTCAACCCTGTAACAGAGGCCATCCTTGTCCAAAGTATTTTGTTGGAATACAGCTGTTTGAAATCTTCAACTACAGTGCCATCCTTTATTAACATGCAGTGTATAGGACTGCAACAATGCCACAGATGAGAGGAAAAGTAACAAAAGAGTTTTCTTTTTTTCCCAACATACATACACCAAATAACCTGTACATCACCAAAATGAATAGCATAACTTTCATTTATTAAAGCAAATGAGCAGAGAGTGAAATGTGGAATGTACAGATAAAAAAAGTCAGGGTATAAAATGAAGTGCTGCTCTCCTGAAGCGCAAAATAGAGTCTGTATCTGAAATGCTAATAGAAATTATTGTACCTTCCCTAAAGAATTAAGGCACGTGACATCGAGCTAGACTAAAACAGATGAAAATAACTTATTGAAAAAAAAACATGAGTGAAACAAGTCTACAAACAGAATACCTGCATATTCCAGAATTGTCTGCATAGCTTAAACTGAATATGTCAGGTGAAAATAGACAGAGACAAAGTAACATTTGCTGCTGTTTTTTCACATTTGTGCAGGCTTTGTCAGTTAATTAAATGTTTAAAGACAACAGTTTCAGTGCCTTTTTTAAAAAATTATAGACCAGTGCAGACAGCTATCCAAATCACATAGGGATTCATTTATTAGAAATTTGCAAAGCTATTCATCCTGGAAATAACACATTACTCAGAGTGCCAGCATGTTAAATAATTACCCGTAGTAGACACTATAGCTAACAATACAAAGTGTATTTATTAACCGCTTCAGCCACGGAAGATTTTACCCCCTTCCTGAACAGGGCACTTTTTACAATTTGGCACTGCGTCACTTTAACTGACAATTGTGTGGTCGTGTGATGCTGTATCCAAACAAAATTTGCGTATTCCCCCCCCCCCCCCCCCCCCACAAATAGAGCTTTATTTTGGTGGTATTTGATCTTCTCTGCGGTTTTTATTTTTTTCGCTATAAACAATAAAAGAGCGACAATATTGAAAAAAAAAACACAATATTTTGTACTTTTTGCTATAATAAATATCCCCATTTTTTTTAAAAAAAAAGCGAATGTTTTGCTCAGTTTAAGCCGATATGTATTCTTTTACATATTTTTGGTAATAAAAATAGTAATAAGCGTATGTTGATTGGTTTGCACAAAAGTTATAGTGTCCACAAAATAATAGATAGATTTATTGCATTTTATTATTATTATTATTTTTACTAGTAATGGCCGTGATCTGCGATTTTTATCGGGACTTGCGACAATATGGTGGACACATCGGACACTTTTGACACATTTTTGGGACGATTGACAATTATACAACGATCAGTGCTATAAAAATGCACTGATTACTGTATAAATGTCACTGGCAGGGAAGGGGTTAAGACTAGAGGGCGATAAAGGGGTTAACTGTGTTCCCTAGTGTGTGTTCTAACTGTGGGGGGAGGGGACTGACTATAGGAGATGACAGATTGTGGTTCTTAGCTATTAGGAACTCATGATCTGCCTCTCCTCTCCTCACAGAACAGGGGCGTGTGTGTGTGTTTACACACACACGTCCCTGTTCTGCCTCTTGTGCCCGCGATCGAGCGTGGCCGGCAGTGATCGCGACCACCGGCCACGAGCATCGGCACCCCCGGCGGCGCGCGTGCCTGCTATCCCGCTTAAAGTAGTCGACGTACAGCTATGACGGTTTGTGCCAACCTGCCGCAGTATAATGACAGCGGCTGGTCGGCAAGTGGTTAAACAATTATCCAGTGAAACTACATGCATTTCTTCTGTGCAAATTCCAGCAAAATCAAATGTTACTTGGCTATTTTCTCTCCAGTTTAAATGTTTTTTATTCATAAGAATAGTGTGAATCAGGAAAATGCCACATTATGGCCACTAGTTGGAGCTGAAGACCATAGAAAATAAGTCTTTGCTACAAGTGTAATATTCAGATATAACAATGCTTCATGAGTCCTACTCTCAATGACTATGTCTCTACAATTAGTGCTGAGCTAATACAGACAATAACAAAGTACAGATGCCTACTATTCTAATGACAATACATGGAAAGTATGTTTCAGAATACTGCCTGAATCTTAAAGTTTCTTTAAGTTCCGTATAACTGTCATTTGAAGGCTATCCCCTTCATAAAATTGGTCTTTTAAACCTAAAATACTTCAGTACATTTAAATGTGTTAATTAGACTAGTTTATGTATGTCTATAAATGTTCTGGCAGCACTGACTCTTCCACAAGGCAAGGTGAAAAGCCTTGTTTCTGCTTGTATAGCATTTAGAAGTTTCTCAGTTTGTGCTTTGGTCCCATCTGAAGGAGCACTTGATACTACAGTACTCAACACTCTCTTTATTGTAGGAAATACACTGAAATTTGAAAGAAGTAGGGACAAAAGAGACATCAAAATGAAATTAAATAGGTACCTACAAAAGTTTGATGCAAGTGCCAGCTTTATATTATTTGCTTTCCTTGGCCAGTTCAATTATAACCACAAAACTCTGAGATTGGAGGCTGAAAGAGACACTTCTTTTAGTAAAACTAAAATGACAACTGGAAGAACAGAAAAAAATGTTCCCCTACTATGCTAGCAGTTCTCTGCTGGGTGTATGCCAGACACTAGCTTACTACTCCACCAGCAAAAATGCACAAACTGTGTAACTACAGCAGCAATAAGCACCCATCTGGAACCTTTTAATACATGAGAATGTGTTACTGTGCAATATGTGTAGCTGTGTACCACTCTTAGCTTCTTTGCCTCCCTAGGCTGCAACCTATGTTGGCTATAAAAGAGAACAAAAAAAAAGCGCTGTCTTAAAGGTTGGATAGAGAATAGGCTGCCACTTCGGGGGCCATCTGAAAACCGGAAAACTGTGAAACTGCCATTATGTTTTCAAGGTCCTTCCCTACTCTTAATACAGCAGGGAAGAGTCTTTCCATACAGAAATTTTGTTTGCCGCCAATGACTTAAGGAGAGAATGGCATTTTATAATTTTATATATATATATACCTGTCTTTTGGAGAGACTCTGTCATTCTGGGTTCCATTCACAGAACCAGATAGCATGCAGTATTTAGGTGTTTTCCCAAATACCCCATGCGATCCTGCAAATGTCAATTCACTACTCCTTTCTGCTGTATTTACCACATAAAGCAAAAAACGCTCTGTAAATACCATATAAAACAGGAGTGAAAGTCAGTTCACAAAAAATAACACGCAATAAATAAGTAGTGGTCCCGGCATGGGATATTTAATGAAATGGCAACCGCCGGCATCCTTGACAACCAGTAAACGACCTGGTTGTCAAGGAGCGGGTGGCTGGCGCATCCCTAACAACCAATGAGTCATCAGCTGCCAGCGGGTCCTCCGCTGACAGCTGAAAGTAAAAAAAAACAATTGGCAGCACTTCAAAAATCAGGAAATAATGGTGTGGGGTCTGCCCCCCCCCCTTTGGGTCTGGTATGAATTTTGAAGGGAACCCCCATGCCATTTTTTTTTAAATGGTGTGGGGTCCCCCGAAAAAGCATACCAGACCCTTATCCAAACATGCAGCCTGACAGAACAGGAAAGGGAGGGGACGAGCAAGCGCCCTCCCTCCTGAACCATAACAGGCCACAAGCCCTCAATATGGGGGAGTGGTTTGGGGCAGTGGAAACTCTGCCCCCCAAAGCCTCTTTCCCCGTGTTGATGGGCACAAGGGCCTCTTCCTTATAACCCTGGCCAGTAGTTGTGGGGATATGTGGGCAGAGGCTTATCAGAATCTGGAAGCCCCCTTTAACAAGGGGGGCCCCAGATCCTGCCCCCCATGTGAATGAGTAGGGGTACATAGTACCCCTACACATTTACCCCAAAAAATGTGTAATGTAAAACAGTGGGGGTCTGCAGGCAAGGGCTTATCAGAATCTGGAAGCCCCATTTAAAAAGGGGGCTCCCAGATCCCCGCACCCTCACATGAATGAGTAGGGGGTTAGCCCCTACTCATCCACTAAAAAAGTGTCAAAAATAAATGAAAGCACAGTTCTGACAAGTCCTTTATTTTTAAAAAAAAAACAATGCCCATCCCCCCCCCCCCCCACCAAAGTAAATCCAGCTTATTTTTGTTTTAATAAAGGATTTGTCAAAAACTGTCTTTGTGTTTTTATTTATTTTTGACACTTTTGGTGAATGAGTATGGGTACAATTTACCCCATGCTCATTTACATGGGGGGGGGGGCGGGGTCTGGGGGCCCATTGTTAAAGGGCGGATTCCAGATTCCAATAAGCCCCCCACCTGCAGACTCCCACAACCACCACCTAGGGATGTGGAGAAAGTCACTCCTGCCCCAAAGCAACCCCCATGTTGAGGGAATGTGGCATGGTATGGCTCAGGAGAGGGGCTCTCGCTCACCCCCCTCTTTCCTGGCCTGCTGGGCTGCATTCTTGGATAGAAGGTCTTGTATGAATTTTGGGGAGGATCCTAGGCCATTTCTTTTTAAATTTGGTGTGGGGTTACCCGTAAAATCCATATCAGACCCAAAGGGCTCCCCCCACAGTTTTTTTATGCAATTCCAAACATAAAAAATTTATGCCAAAGATACAAAATGAGTTCTGAAGTGTAACCACTTCCAGCCCTATCACGTCATATGACATCATTGACTTTGAGTGAAGCTGCAGGCATCATTCAGATATTATTATTTTCTGCCGCCGATTCTGTGCACCATAAGAACAATCATAGCAGCAGTTCAAACCCCTCCCACCGCCCGCCGAAGCTTCTTCAGGCTCGCCTGTACGATCAGCAAACCGGAGAAAGAATCCGCCGCCGCTGGATGTTAATTATAGAGATTTCCGGTGACCAGATGGTCCCCAATCATCTCTATGACCTTCAGAGGCCAGCGGAAGTAAACAAAGCCGAGCTCTCAGCTGGAAAGAAAGAGATCATTCTTTTATTTTTTTTATCTCAATCGTTCCAGCCAATCTTTTTTATAGACCCCACATCTCTCCATAAAGAGGTCCTGTCACACACCATTCCTATTACAAGGGATGTTTACATTCCCTGTAATCCGAAAAAAAAAGTGCCCAAAAAAAAAAAAATTGAGAGAAAGTGCAAAAATAAAAACATTTAAGTAAAATAAATGTAGCGGAAATCTCCTTTAAGGATCCAGGACTACGATACCCAGGACCCCGTTCAGCACCCAAGGTGCATTGCCAACCACAGAGACTCATGGGGTGGGCTATAAAGGTGAAGCGGAGGGGGAGCTTGGCCTCTTTGGACGCCGCCCTTCTATCAAGAGGATCCCCTGTGCGGACTTGCTGCTAGTGCGAGGCCTGAAGCCTGGGCCTTGCGCACTTCCAAAGAGCCTTCCACTCCACTACGGAGCCTGTGTGGCACCCGATCTCCATTAGTTTCTCACTGACATCAGGAGGACCGAAGACCTGGCTATCGCAGACCCTGTGTGCGGATGCACAGCGGTGGAAGTTACGGACGGGGACTAAGTCCGGTGTGGCGAGAGAGCACTTGCTCAAAGTTATAGCCAAGTACTTTGTTTAGGCCTACTGACTGCCTTGGCCCTTAGTGTTATATCAACTATCCTAGCAGGAGACTATTTCCAGAACTGAGTTTGATAGTCTCCTGGGAGTTGTTACTTTGCTGAGACACTGTCCCGTTGGATTACAATTATTGTTTCTGATGTGCACCACCATTTTCCTTGCATGCGAAGATTCTTCACCCTAAGACTATACCTTACTTTAAGTCAGGCCTGACTGGGTAGCGTAGAACATTATTGGGCGCCATATTGCTCACAGGGAGGATAGCTGCAGTGTGGTGTGCTAGTATATTTTATACAGTATTGCTAAGTTTTACTAATATTGCAGGGCTCTGCATGTGTTATGTACTGTACTTCTACCTAACTTTTATACAACAGTAAAGTTGCTATAGTTAAGTACTCCGGTATCAGTGTCAATTACTATACTTTTATTTATTTCATTATATATATTCATATCTATTTTTATTATTTTTTTCATTGGTTACAGCTCTAGATATCAATTGGTCGAATTTGACCCTTTTGAGCTACTCCAATTAATCAGATCCTCCCCTTTCCAAAGCGATTTTTTGTTGGTTTTAAGTAAGTGATATGTACATATAATATCCCCTTTTTTCATCTATCTATTCCCTTCTCATGTCCTTTTTTTGCACCCTTTTTTCCCCCCTTTTCCCTACATTATTACTCATCATTGCCCTTTTTCTTTTTTGTACCTCTCAGTATCCCCTCATACTGTCCTCTGTGACCATTGGGGACAGTCCCCTTCCACCCCCCCCCCCCCCCAGGGTGGCCAGTATCTGATACTGGAACTGTATCGGTGGTTCCACCTACCTACTACACACGATGGGGTAAGTTAAATTCTTGGATATAAGCATGGAGTTCTGACCTTCTCTCTAAAACAATTAATGTGATGATCTAAGTATAAACCTGTATAAAATATATGCTTATTTATTTGGTTTATATATTCATATTTGTATGTTTTCCCTGTTCATACAGTTGTCACTTCTACCATTAAGCATAAACGCACCACCCCTGAAGAAGCTACAAAGCGAAACATGTCGGGTTGATGCAACGTTTTTGTGCTCTTTATTTTTGAATACAACCAAGTTTGTGTGACCATTCTGTATGTGTATTTACAACCACCTTGTTCTTTCCCAATATGTCTCAATGTTTCATCTATCAAGAATTATATTTTAAATGAATATGCTCAATAAAATGTTTAACTTTTATAATTAACTTTTTTTCTCTATTATTACTCTATGGTTCGCACAGTTTAAAAATCCCATCCTCCCTCTTCCCCCTATTTCAAACCATACTTTATTACTGTTTGCTTTATTGTGGGACTGTGTCATAGACAATTGCAGAGACATTACCAGTCTATCATTCCCTAGACTAACTGTGCAAGGGGAAGGTCGAGTAGATTGCCGGGGTTTGTCAGTTCTGTGTACAGGGCCCGAAACAATATCAGCGGCTCTCTTAAGTTGGGGGTATCGCTACACATGGGAGCTCAGAGTCCGGGATCCAGTACGCGGCAATCAAACACGCCAAAGGTATCGGCATGGACCCGCTAGAAGTGAAAGCGTGTTGCGAGGCAGTCAAGGCCAGCCCAGACATGTCAGTGGTCCTCAGTCTCCCGGGAGAAGAATGGCCGACGGATGCGGTGGAGCGACTCTTAGTGTCGTTATCCCCGAATCGAGAGTCATGGGTGATGGACCTGAGGTCGGATCCAGAAACCTCGTTCAAGTATGCAGTAATAGAATGGAGGGATGGAATACCCGGGAATTTTAGAGGTCGAAGTGTGCAGACGGCAGATAACAAGACCTATGGTTTGGCGCACGCAGTGACCGCGAAGAAGGAGTCACCCCCGCCATCCCCGCCGGAGTCACCGCCAGGGACATCCCATACATCAGAGAAGCGCAAGGGGACGACACCTCCGGTGACACCCCTGACTACTATAGGGCCAGAACTTTTAAATGCCCTAGGGGATCTGCTCACTAAGTGTCAGAAAACCACACATAGAGGCTAGTTACCGAAAGCTAAGGATCTTTTCAGGGAAGCTACCTGTCCCTGTCGGGGAGGAAGACTTTGATACCTGGATCGAGCAGGCATTACTAGCGGTAGAGGCATGGGAGGTGCCTGAAGCGCAGAAGAAGCAGCGCGTGATTGAGAGTTCGAAAGGCGCGGCTGCTGAAGCTGTAAAGAGTCTCCGGTTTAGCAATGCTGCTTGCACGGCCTACGACTACTTGGCCATGCTGCAGGAAGAGTTTGGTCAGTTGGAGAAGGTGACAGAACTGGTGTATCAGTTAGAACACACCTTTCAGCAACCAGGAGAAAAGCTGTCGGAGTATGTGAGAAGATTGAATAGGATGCTTTGCCAAATCGTGCTGAAAAAGGGAATGATGCCCCAAGCCATAGATGCGGCGTGGATGAAGCAGATCCTAAAGTGAGCACTACGTTCAGATCCAGTCTGGCTCCACCTGAAAACCTCTGGAGGAGGCATGTCATTGAATTACCGTGATCTGGTGAAGATCATCAGAGATGAAGAGGCTCTACTAAAAGATCAGCAAGCCATCAAGACACACACCTCTTCTACACCTGTAATGGTCAGATCAGCCATGACCCCTGAAAGAGACTTAGAAGTAGATACCCTAAAGTCACAGCTGTTCCAGGTACTGGAGATGCTGACCTCTTTGATGACAAAGGACCCAAGGGTCCCAGAGAAAGAGGGACCGAAGAAGGAGTTGTTCCCAGATACCTCAGCACCCGCTCCCTTACAGGATTGGGGGGATGCGATTTGCTACAACTGTGGAGGAGTTGGTCATATTGGAAAAGTATGTCCCAGTCCAAAGAAAAAGAAAATTAATAATCGCAAGCCGGCGGAAAACTCCAGAGGGCCCCGGTGAAGGAGTCAACCGGGTGCCCGCCATCTCCAGTAAGCTCCATTGGATCAAAGTTTAATGATAAGTCCAGCAAGAAAGGGGGCAAACCCCCTCCAAAAAGGAATAATGTCCCTCAGCGGGAGTATACACCTAAAAAAAAAGGAGATATCAATGCATACCAAGCCTAAGAGGGATTGAAGTCAAGAGAAAAATGGAATAAGAAAAGTCCTAAGAGAAAACGCAGGTCTCAAAGGAAAGAGCCCCCCCAGAAACCATCCCCAGAAAAGCTGGTAGGACCCTCTCCACCCATTCAAGTGGAGGGAGTCTACACAAGAGCAATCCTAGATACTGGGGCACAAGTGACCCTACTATATAGGGACTTTTATGATAAACATCTGAGCCATCTGCCCATCCAAAAACTCGAAGACTTGGAGATATGGGGGATCGGAACACAGAGTTTCCCCTACGATGGCTACTTACCAGTAAAGTTGACCTTTGACCCTTCAGTGGCCAGGAAGGCTGAAGTAATTGATACTCTGGCAGTGGTCTGCCCTCGACCACCTGGAGCCAACAAAAGTTCCCTTATAATCGTGACCAATACGGACCTGGTCAGGAGGCTCCTGGCACCCTTAACACAAGGGAAGAACCCTACAGCCACCAGAATCCATCCGATGCTGAAGCTAGCCTACCAGCGACTAGTCTTGGAGCAGAGGGCCCCAGAAGAGGGGGTAGGGAAAGTCTGGAGGTTAGGGAAGAACGGGATAGTGCTACAGCCCGGTGAGGTAACCTGTCTCAGAGCCACTGTGAAGCTTACCTGGGAGCAACCTGGGCCCTTTGTCATGTTGGAACCAGATCCTCGGGAGAAACCTTCAGGTCTAGAAGTGATCCCTGAAGTGGTCCCACTAAGAGCTTTAAAGAAGGCACACTGTAAGGTGCCGGTGAGCATCAGAAACACCACTGATGCCCCCATGACGATCCCAGCCAGGATGCTGCTGGGCCAGGTGAGCCAAGCTGCCCCAGTTGTCTTGTCAGATGTGGAGAAGACAGAGGGAGAAAGAACAACATGGAAAATGGAAAACCCGAACCTGCCAAGGGCCTGGAAGGAAAGGGCGAGGGCCCAGTTGACCAGATGGAGGAAGATCTTCTCCAAAGATGAGTTCGATGTGGGGTGTGCGAAGAGTGCCACCCATCGAATCTGCCTCCAGGAAGACAAGCCTTTCAGAGAGAGGGTCAGGCGGGTTCCCCTAGCCGATCTAGAAGATTTGAAAGAACAGCTCGCCGAGCTCAAGCGAACCGGTGTTATCCGGGAGTCCAGAAGCCCCTATGCCTCTCCGATCGTGGTGGTCAGGAAAAAGAATGGGTCGCTGAGGCTATGTATAGATTACAGGCCCCTCAACAGGAGAACGATACCTGACCAGTATACCACCCCGAGGATAGAGGATGCCCTACAGAGTTTGTCTGGAGCTAGGTGGTTCAGCGTCATGGACCTTAAGAGCGGATACTACCAGATCCCAATGCATCCGGAAGATAAGGAGAAGACAGCCTTCATAACCCCTGTGGGGTTTTTCAAATTTGACCGGATGCCCCAAGGCCTGTCTGGAGCCCCTGCAACTTTTCAGAGCCTGATGGAAAAAAACGTGGGAGACATGAACCTCATCGGAGTCCTAGTGTACCTAGATGATATCATTGTCTTTGGGAAAACTCTAGAGGAGCATGAAGAGAGACTGGAAAAAGTCTTAAAAAGACTCAGTGAGGAGGGACTCAAGCTTTCACCAGAGAAATGCCAGTTCTACCAGTCGTCAGTCCACTACCTGGGACACATAGTGTCCGAAGAGGGGGTAGCCACAGACCCCGAGAAGCTGGAGGCCGTCACCTCCTGGCCACGGCCCACCACTGTGACGGAACTCAGGTCCTTCTTGGGATTCTGCTCATACTACCGGAGGTTCGTGGAAGGGTTCGCATGAATTGCCAGACCCCTAAACAAACTGTTGAAGACAGAAGGAGAAGAGGATGACTTGGGCCAGAGGAAGCCGGAGGAGTCGGTTGAAAATCAGTGGAATGGGAAGTGTGAAGAGGCCTTCCAAATGCTGAAGAAAAGCTTAACCACTGCATCTGTCTTGGCCTATGCAGACACAAAAAAAAACATATGAACTCCATGTAGACACCAGTCACGATGGTCTGGGAGGGGTGCTTTACCAGGAGCATGAATGGCAACTACGCCCCATTGCCTACATGAGCAGGAGCTTAACCCCAGCTGAGAAGAACTATCCTACCCACAAGTTGGAGTTCTTAGCCCTCAAGTGGGCTGTGGTAGATAAATTAAAAGACTACCTGTATGGAGCAGAATTTATCGTGAAAACTGATAACAACCCCCTCACTTATCTCTTCACCACGGCAAAGCTGGATGCCACTGGCCACCGATGGCTGGCTGCGCTCTCTGTATTCAATTTCAGCCTGAAATACAGACCCGGGGCTGGAAACCGAGATGCGGATGCCCTGTCCAGAAGGTCTCATACTCCCACCGGCAGTACAGAAGACTGGACTCAAGTGACGCCAGATGGGGTGCGGGCTCTCTGTCAAGGAGCTGAACTCCAAGCCAGTGGTGGATCCAGAGCAGAGGAGATAGGAGTCACAGTAGTAGGAGTACCCAAACAATACTGCGGTGTGACTCAAATAGAAGAAGATGACTTGCCAAAGCTGTCCAAGAAGGAACTGAGATGTGACCAATTGGAAGACCCCCTGGGGAAACTGGTCCTGGAAGCCCTGGAAGATCAAGATCCAGACAAACTTCTACATCATCCTTCGAAGGAGGCTCGCCTGCTGCGGAAAGAGTGGGACAGGCTGCAGGTGCATCAAGGGGTGGTCTACCGAAGGGGCCCCTCTGATGACCTGGAGGACAAATGGCAACTATTTCTGCCCGAGAAGCACAGAGAGACTGTCTTAGTGGCCCTATACGATAACCATGGTCACCTGGGAGCTGAAAGAACCTTTCAACTTATCAGGAGTCGGTTCTACTGGCCTTGTATGAGGGCTAAAGTGGAGGCATACTGCCACTCCTGTGTACGCTGCATCCAACGAAAGACTCTACCCCATCAAGCTGCCCCAATGGGCCACCTACAAAGTCAAGGTCCATTGGATTTGGTATGCATTGATTTTCTCTGCCTTGAACCTGACTTGAGTGTACTAGGAAATGTTCTGGTGGTAACCAATCATTTCAGTCGGTATGCCCAGGCCTTCCCAACCAAAGACCAAAAGGCTTCCACTGTGGCCAAAGTACTCATGGAGAAATACTTTGTGCACTACGGGCTACCGCAACGCCTTCACTCGGATCAAGGGAGGGACTTCAAGAGTCGGCTGATCCAGAAACTCTTGGACTCCTTAGGGATCAAGAAGACCCGGACCACTCCTTACCATCCACAAGGGGATGCACAGCCGGAGAGGTTAAACAGAACCCTACTAAACATGCTAGGGATTCTAAGCAGCGAAAAAAAAACAACACTGGAGTAAGCACATAGCAGCAATTGTGCATGCTTATAATAGTACTACAAGTGATGCCACAGGGTACTCTACCTATAGACTTATGTTTGGAAGAGAGGCAAGACTACCCGTAGACCTGGCCTTTGGCACCTCCATAGATCACACCTCAGCCACATCTCACAAGGGATATGTGGATAGGCTGAGGCAAAGTTTGAAGTTGGCCTATGAACAGGCCCAAGCAGCCTCGGATCAAAGGGGAGCTCGTAACAAACAAAACTTTGACTTGAAAGTTCGGATTCAGGATTTGCAACCTGGAGATAGAGTGCTGCTGCAAAACTTGGGGGTCCCTGGGAAGCATAAGCTGGCAGACAGATGGAGACCTGAACCCTATGTCATCTGCAAGAAGATACCTGGTCTACCAGTTTACCAATTGAAGCCGGAGGGGAAAGTGGGGCCACTGAAGACCTGGCACAGAAATCATCTACTTCCACTTTCTGAGGCAGTTCGGATACCTCCTGTAAATGATTCCCCTGAGCCAACTTCCATCCTGGATACTCCTAGGCCAAATACCCGGTCTCAGACATCTCAATATCAAATGGAGGAATGGATGTCTCTGAACCCAGCGAGGATGAGAGAGAGGAGCTTGAGTGGCTGTGGCCTTCCCAGGGCCCTGTACCTTCTTCCATAGATCTCCCACCTTCTGAAAGCACCATAGACAGTACACTGAAGGCAGAAGCCACAGAGTTTATCCCGTCCAGCCCTCTGTCAGGCACATGGGAAGATGCCTTTGACTCACTCCCTGCAGAGGATCCAACTGAATCTATGTATCTTCCTGCATCTGACCTGAATGCTCCAGAGACTATGGAGTCTTCTACGTCTGTCCCAGGAAAGGAACCTACAATGACTGAACCAGAGTTTCCAAGGGAACAGAGAATGAAAAGAACCATACGTCCTCCCCGGAAGTTGACTTACACCCAAATGGGGGAGAGTTCAGAGGACACTGTGATAACAGCCAGGAGGAGTGTAGAAAACCCTGACCCCTCCACTGTTCATTTGGTGGAGGGCAACCCCAACTCACCCTCTGGCACAGCTAGGCAGGTCACTTCTGACAATGTGACCTGTGGGCAGGGTAATTCCCCTCCTTGTTTTTGGTGGGAACTTCCCCTGCAGACATCACTTACAGCTTTAACTGATGTTGTACGTACCTTTTGTTAGTACTGTCTTTGGGGACCAAAGAATCTAAGTGGGGGGAGTGTGTGGCAGGAATCTCCTTTAAGGATCCAGGACTATGATACCCAGAACCCCGTTCAGTACCCAAGGTGCATTGCCATGGGACACAGGCTGCATTTCATGGGACACAGGCTGCATGCTGCATTTCATGGGACAGAGGCTGCATTTGATGGGACAGAGGCTGCATTTGATGGAACACCGGCTGCATTTGATGGGACAGAGGTTGCATTTGATGGGACAGAGGCTGCATTTGATGGGACAGAGGCTACATTTGATGTGACACGAGGCTGCATTTGATGTGACACAGGGCTGCATTTGATGTGACACAGGCTGCATGTAAGGAGGGACTCCGCTGTGGGCACCTGATGTAAGGAGGGACTCCGCTGGGGGCACCTGATGTAAGGAGGGACTCCTCTGGGGACACCTGATGGCATCTGGTGGCAGGAGACACGCTCAGGGCTCCCACTGATTCTGCATTATGGTGAGTTGAAGGATTTCATTTTATATTACAATGTAATAATAGAAATAATGCGCTTCAATCATCCTGACACCATAACAACCATGGTGCCGGGATGATTGAACCGCTAACACCAGGTGTTTGGAGTATCTTTATCTGCTGATTGTTAAACTTTCTAGAATACACATATTTCTATTGTTGTGTAGGATCTGGGCCTGCTTTCCCTCCCTCTCTCTCTCTCTTTCCCTCTCCCTCCATCCCTCGTTCATCTCAGATGCTAACCACACCACCTTAGAGCTACGCCCACTATTTCGCTCAAATCACGCCCATTTCCACCAGGTGGGAAGGGTCAAAAAGGAAGAGCAGGGTCTGGCGCCCCCCCCATCCTAAAACTTCACCAGCCGCCACTGTTTAGACCCAAAGCCGTGCCCGGCACCCGTACTGACCCACAATCTTTCGGCAATGGAAAAAAGGTCACATAAATCAATTTTACTAAAACCAAAAATCTGAAAAATTATATTATATGGATGATCCCATACCAAGAATGGGAAGCTTTTCACAGCAGGTGTCACTATCAGAGATACCCTATAGCAACCTCCAGAGGAGATATGAAATATCTATGTACAAATAAAAATATTAAACCAAAGTAGGTGTGGCTTAGAGGGGATGTCATTAAGATATTTTAATTGTGTAGGTACAATTCCCAAACCCACATTTAACCCTACTATTTGGGTGTTATTATTAAAGGCATTGACGTCAGCATCCACATTAAGGCCAAAGGGAACATATGTTTTTAAACGGTATCAAGTTGTTGTTGTTTCAAGAACGGATCGTGCATCTCTCTTTAGGTCATGGTGTCTGGGTTTTATCATTTTGCATTATTAATGTCACTAAAAAAAACTCTACAAACAGGTCACCAAGACACGTTTGTTTTTAGGTTCCATTTCTAAAACTTACAAAACCCCCATGCAAAGTTGTCTTCTGCACAGGAGCTGACTCTAAGGCTACTTTCACACTGAAATGATGGATGCGCTGGCTGTATAGCGGCGCTATTTTTAGCGCCGCTATACCGTATTTTTTGCCGTGATTTGCGGGCGCTAGCGGGGGGATTTTAACCCCCGCTAGCAGACGAAAAAGGGTTAAAAACGCCCGCAATAATGCCTCTTTGCGGCGTTTTGCGGACGTATTGGAGGCGCTACCCCATTGATTTCAATAGGCAGGGGCGCTATAGGAGCGGTATTTTTACCGCTCCTATCGCACCTCAAAGATGTGGCTTGCAGGAGTTTTTTGACCCTCCTGCAAGCGCAACGCTCCAGTGTGAAAGCCCTCGGGCTTTCACACTGGATACAATTGATCGGCTTTTTTGGGGCGCATTGCAGGCACTATTTTTAGCGCAATAGCGCCTGCAAAGCGCCTCCGTGTGAAAGGGGCCTAAGTCCATTAAACATGATTACACTAAAGCCAACATAAAATGCTGAGGTGGCATGAAAAGATTTATGCAGTTTCTTTCTGCGATGGCTGGGTCAAATAATATTGGGGTTGTCATAAAAATATAAAATCCATTAATACTTTCACCCTGCATGGAACCATATGCCTCATATTCCAGCATTATCCCTGAGCAGCCGTCTTAAGCAATACTGTGAGGTATAATTGAATGAGAAACCTTCAGCACATGTACCAGAATAAGCTAGGAGCCTAGGACCAAGGAAAGTCCAGCAATATCCCATTAAAACAGAATTCTCAAACCACTTCTCACAGAAATTAAATTCTTCATGGCAATAAGAGAGATGTCAGCCCGTGATACTTAAAATCTGACAGATCAGAATGTCTGGAGATTATAAAGTAGGAGTTTTATGAGAAAACATACAACCCTCAGTAAAAGCAATATGTTTTGCAGTGAGCAATGCATGCCTGCATCATACTACATCCACTTTTTCAGGGTTAAGAGACAACTACAGTCAATAGGTTTTATTCGTTAACCTGCTAAATGTTTTACTATTATAAAGAGTAAACTGTAATCTCAAATCTGCCTTTTGAGACATAGTTACATAGTTACATAGTTAGTCAGGTTGAAAAAAGACACAAGTCCATCCAGTTCAACCATAAAAAAAAAAAAGAAAAAAAAGAAAATATATCGTACAATCCCATATACCCAATTCTATACCCACAGTTGATCCAGAGGAAGGCAAAAAACCCCAGCAGAGCATGATCCAATTTGCTACAGCAGGGGAAAAAATTCCTTCCTGATCCCCCGAGAGGCAATCGGATATTCCCCGGATCAACTTTACCTATAAACGTCAGTACCCAGTTATATTATGTACATTTAAGAAAGAATCCAGGCCCTTCTTAAAGCAATCTACTGAGCTGGCCAGAACCACCTCTGCAGGGAGTCTATTCCACATTTTCACAGCTCTTACTGTGAAAAAACCTTTCCGTATTTGGAGGTGAAATCTCTTTTCCTCTAGACGCAACGAGTGCCCCCTTGTCCTCTGTGTTGACCGTAAAGTGAATAACTGAACACCAAGTTCACTATATGGACCCCTTATATATTTGTACATGTTGATCATATCCCCCCTTAATCTCCTCTTCTCAAGAGTGAATAAATTCAGTTCCTCTAATCTTTCCTCATAGCTGAGCTCCTCCATCCCTCTTATCAGTTTGGTTGCCCTTCTCTGCACTTTCTCCAGTTCCCCAATATCCTTTTTGAGAACTGGGGCCCAAAACTGAACTGCATATTCCAGATGAGGTCTTACTAATGATTTGTACAGGGGCAAAATGATATCTCTCTCTCTGGAGACCATACCTCTCTTAATACAAGAAAGGACTTTGCTCGCTTTGGAAACCGCAGCTTGGCATTGCATGCCATTATTGAGCTTATGATCTACCAAAACCCCCAGATCCTTCTCCACTACGGATCCCCCCAGTTGTACTCCCCCTAGTATGTATGATGCATTCATATTCTTAGCCCCCAAGTGCATAACTTTACATTTATCAACATTAAACCTCATCTGCCACATAGTCGCCCAATTAGACAGAGCATTGAGGTCGGCTTGTAAATTGGCGACATCCTGTAAGGACGTTATTCCACTGCATAGCTTGGTGTCATCTGCAAAGACAGAAATGTTACTTTTGATCTCAGACCCAATATCATTTATAAACATATTAAAAAGTAAGGGTCCCAGCACTGAACCTTGGGGTACACCACTGATAACCTTAGACCATTCAGAGTAAGAATCATTAACCACTACTCTCTGAATTCTGTCTTTTAGCCAGTTTTCTATCCATTTACAAACTGATATTTCCAATCCTGTAGACTTTACCTTGCACATGAGCCGTGTGTGGGGAACTGTATCGAACGCTTTTGCAAAATCCAAGTATACCACGTCCACAGCCACCCCTCTATCGAAGGTCTTACTTACCTCTTCATAAAAAGAAATCAGGTTTGTTTGACAACTTCTGTCTTTCATGAATCCATGCTGTCTGTTGCTTAAATAGTTTTTTTTCTAGCAAGAACTCATCTATGTGGTCTTTTATTAATCTCTCCAGTATTTTCCCAACTATAGAAGTTAAACTAACAGGTCTATAGTTACTTGGTAAAGACTTAATTCCCTTTTTAAATATAGGCACCACATTGGCCCTGCGCCAATCCAGTGGTACTATTCCTGTCATTAATGAGTCCCTAAAAATTAAATACAATGGTTTTGAAATTACAGAGCTCAATTATTTTAGGATCCGTGGGTGCATGCCATCTGGTCCAGGTGCTTTATCCACCTTTATTCCATCTAAATATTTCTTGACCATATCACTTTTGAGCCATTGTGGATTTGGGGCTGTGTCACTACCACCCGCATTTTGGACATGAGCTCCCCCATGCTCCTTTGTATACACAGAACTGAAGAAAGTATTTAATAAATTAGCCTTCTCTTTGTCCCCAGTCACCCACTCTAGATTATTTTGTAAAGGGCCTACATGCTCTGACTTGACCTTTTTACTATTAATATATTTGAAGAATTTTTTGGTGTTTGTCCTACTATCTTTTGCAATCTGTCGTTCATTTTGAATTTTTGCATCCTTGATTTCCTTTTTACATATCCTGTTATATTCTTTGTAACATTTAAATGACACTAGTGTTCCCTCATTTTTATATTTTTTAAAAGCTCTTTTCTTATAGTTTATAGCTTTTTTAACTTTGGCAGTGAGCCACATAGGTTTTATTTTTAGCCTTTTAAACTTATTGCCCATGGGAATATACTTTGCAGTGAGTTCACAAACAGTCTTTTTGAAGAATTCCCATTTCTGTTCTGTGCCCATTGATGCCAATATTCCTTCCCAGTCTAAGTCCTGGAGAGCAGCGCTCATGCTTGGAAAATTTGCTCTCTTGAAATTAAGTGTTTTTATCTTTCCTGTATGTGATTTTTGCTTACAACTAACATCAAATGAAATCATGTTATGGTCACTGCTACCCAGGTGTTCCTTTATCTGAACATTAGTAATACGCTCTGCATGGTTTGAGATTACCAGGTCCAACAGAGCATCATTCCTAGTTGGGGCCTCAATAAACTGGACCATAAAATTGTCCTGCAATAGGTTTATAAATTTTTGCCCTTTAACTGTCCCAGCAGTTCCATTACTCCAGTCAATTTCTGGGTAGTTAAAATCCCCCATTATTATCACCGTCCCAGCCCTTGCAGCCCTTTCCATCTGTGCAAGGAGCTGAGTCTCTAACTCCTCATTAACATTGGGTGGTCTATAACAAACTCCAATGATTAGCTTTGAACTACGCACATCTGTATGCAGTTCCACCCATAATGCTTCAGACTCATCACACTCTCCATCCACCAGGTCCTCTTTCACACTCGCTTTGAGATCACTTCTCACATAGAGACAGACCCCTCCACCCTTCCTTTTTACCCTGTCTTTCCGAAAGAGTGCATAGCCAGGAATATTAATAGCCCAGTCAGGAGAGACAATGAACTAACAATGATAGATGGAAACCCTGATGTAAAGATTTGAGGAATTTGGTTTCCCCAACCTCCAGTCCTTGACTGCCACTGGGTTTAAAAAAATGGCAGTTCTTTTGGCCTAAAAAAAAAAACGCTCATATAGAGAGTTTTTGTACAGGCGTTTAGTAGAATCTATGAGCATTTAGAGTTTTTTTTTTCTGACAGAAAACTGCTCTCAAAAACGCAAGACAGAAGTTTTATTTTATTTTTTATACCTCTAAACTTTGAGCTTAAAATAGACCTCTAAACATCCTAGTGTGCATGGGTACACCGCATAATATTAGCTGCTTCTACAGGCAAAATGCTAAACTTCTCTAGAAGCAGCATTTTTTAAGCTAGTGTGTATTGACCCTTAAAGTAAAGTGGAAAGGGCAAGGGGGAGAACGATGACAACAACTAGGGATGGGCCCGGTGCTCGATTCGAACCCATGTTCGAATCGAGCACCGGGCGTTCGCTCGCTCGTCGAGCCCAGAACTATTTGGGCCGTTCGCATCACATTCGTGTGATGCGAGCGGCCCCGCAATGCATTGCGGCCGGCGCGGCCGGCGCAGTGCATTGCTGGCTGATGATTGGCCAAGCATGCACTGTGACCCCGCATGCTTGGCCAATCACAGCGCCCGAAACTCGGAGAGCAATAATTGGCTACAGGCAGGACGCCTGTAGCC
Source organism: Rana muscosa (assembly GCA_029206835.1). Lineage (NCBI taxonomy): Eukaryota > Metazoa > Chordata > Amphibia > Anura > Ranidae > Rana > Rana muscosa. The sequence goes on from CM055118.1 coordinate 222,960,414, forward strand.
AATTACAGCTCAGGGGCTTTAGTACATGCCCCACCATTTAAAAGGCCGCCACGCCATCGGCCCCGGTCACATGAGTTCCGGCTTTAGGAGAGATCAGTCTGCTGATTCTGTCTTTGCTTGATACTGAAAGATTTGCTCTTCTTTGCTAAACCATTGGCTATTTCTTTGCTAAACCATTGCTACCTAAGTCATTGATCATTCATTGCTGCTGATTGCACAGTTAGCGTGTTATTAGCTGCTGCTGGGGATTAGTCTGGTGCGTGCTTACTGTTAGTACAGTATTGCAGTAGTACCAACCGCAGTGCTGTTAGCACAGCATTGCACCCCAACAGCACCCATAGGACTTCTAGTGTGTTAGTGGCAGCAAACAGAGCTCCTATATTTTCTTCTCAGCAGCACCCATAGGACTTCTAGTGTGTTAGTGGCAGCAAACAGAGCTCCTATATTTTCTTCTCAGCAGCACCCATAGGACTTCTAGTGTGTTAGTGGCATCACACAGAGCTCCTATATTTTCTTCTCAGCAGCACCCATAGGACTTCTAGTGTGTTAGTGGCAGCAAACAGAGCTCCTATATTTTCTTCTCAGCAGCACCCATAGGACTTCTAGTGTGTTAGTGGCAGCAAACAGAGCTCCTATATTTTCTTCTCAGCAGCACCCATAGGACTTCTAGTGTGTTAGTGGCATCACACAGAGCTCCTATATTTTCTTCTCAGCAGCACCCATAGGACTTCTAGTGTGTTAGTGGCAGCAAACAGAGCTCCTATATTTTCTTCTCAGCAGCACCCATAGGACTTCTAATGTGTTAGTGGCATCACACAGAGTTCCTATATTTTCATCTCAGAAGCACCCATAGGACTTCTAGTGTGTTAGTGGCATCACACAGAGCTCCTATATTTTCTTCTCAGAAGCACCCATAGGACTTCTAGTGTGTTAGTGGCAGCAAACAGAGCTCCTATATTTTCTTCTTAGCAGCACCCATAGGACTTCTAATGTGTTAGTGGCATCACACAGAGTTCCTATATTTTCATCTCAGAAGCACCCATAGGACTTCTAGTGTGTTAGTGGCATCACACAGAGCTCCTATATTTTCTTCTCAGAAGCACCCATAGGACTTCTAGTGTGTTAGTGGCAGCAAACAGAGCTCCTATATTTTCTTCTCAGCAGCACCCATAGGACTTCTAGTGTGTTAGTGGCATCACACAGAGTTCCTATATTTTCATCTCAGAAGCACCCATAGGACTTCTAGTGTGTTAGTGGCATCACACAGAGCTCCTATATTTTCTTCTCAGCAGTAGTGATGAGCCGAACACCCCCGGGTTCGGTTCGCACCAGAACCCGCGAACGGACCGAAAGTTCGAACGAACATTAGAACCCTATTAAATACAATGGATGCGAACGTTCGAATTCTAAAGTGCTAATTATAACAACTATTATGCATGTTATTGTCATAAATAGGGTTTGGGAACCCGGGTTGTGCACCAGGGGACATGTATCAATGCAAAAAGAAGTTTTAAAAACGGTCGTTTTTCGGGAGCAGTCATTTTAATGATGCATAAAGTGAAAAAAAAAAAGTCAAATATTCCTTTAAATGTCGTACCTGGGGGGTGTCTAAAGTATGCCTGTGAAGTGCCACGTGTTTCCCGTGTTTAGAACTGTCCCTGCACAAAATGACACTTCTAAAGGAAAAAAAAGCCATTTAAAACTGCTTGCGGCTTTAATGTAATGTCTGGTCCCGGTAATATGGATGAAATTCTTTAAGAAAAATGGCATAGCTACCCCATGACCCCCCCCCCCCCCCCTACCCCAGCCCATTACCAGCCCCTTTGGGTCTTGTATGGATATTAAGGGGAACCCCGCACATAAAATAAAAAAGGCCCTATATACTCTGAACAGCCGTATACAGGCGGTGCATACAAGACAGGGACTGTAGGTTTGTTCTTATGTAGAATCTGTTTGTAATTTTGAACAGGTACATTGTTGAAGTGTAGCTCCAGCCCAAAAATCTATTTTTAAACTTTTTGGGAAACATAGGTAAGGGTTATCACCCCTGTAACATTTGTTTTGCTGTCTGTGCCCCTGTTCCGAACATTTCACCTCACTTTCCGTCCCAATGACAACTGTTTTTGAAATGTGGTGTTTTTCTTGAAACAAGGATTGCTGATAAAGCATCAGTAAAGATGAGACCCCTTTCTCCCATATTTATTCTTACAGGAGAGAATTTTCCTTTCTAGGGGTAGATTTCCTCTCACTTCCTGTTGTCTTCTTTCGTTTGCAAGTAGGAGTCGTTTGTAAGTTGGATGTTTGAAAGTAGGGACCTGCCGTATATACTCTGCAGAAATAGGCCCCTTAGTTGTTGGTGTTGGCACAACACTGTAAGCACTCAGTTACTCTTGGTTGGTGCTGGAACGCCCTGCTGTCAACTATTATATCAGGAATTTTAATTACATATAATTGTTGAACAGTGGTAGTAAAAATTGGGGCTTTGATGGTGGTGCTGGTGCCACAACACTGTAAGCCCTCACAGTTACTCTTGGTGGGTGCAGCAATGGGCCCTGCTGTGAATTATTAGATCAAGAATTGTAATTACATGCCCCTTTTGAACAGGGGCTGAAAAATTGGGCCTTTCGTGGTGGTGGTGGTGGTGGCGTTGCCACAAGACTGTAAGCCCTCAGAGTTACTCTTGGTGGGTGCAGCAATGGACCCTGCTGTGAATTATTAGATCAAGAATTGTAATTGCATGCCCCTGTTGAACAGGGGCTGAAAAATTGGGCCTTAGGCACTGGTGGCACAACACTACAACCCCTCACAGATACTGTACTTGGAGCACAGCAATGAGCCCTATGGCAAATTATTGCTAAAAAAATTGTAATTACACGCCCCTGTAAAACAGGGGCTGAAAAATTGGGCCTTAGCCACTGGTGGCGGCACCCATAAACAAAAATGATCTTCCAAGCTATCATCATCAATCGTATCATTGAGGACTCGGAGGAGGAGGATAGCCAGTCAACATAACAGCACAGGCACTCAGCATCAGCATCAGTCTTGAAGGGATGTGACATGTTAAAATCAATTAGTCTGTTATATCAGCATCAGGTGTGTGGTAGCTGGTGGTGATCCAAGACTGGTTCATCTTGATGAAAGTCAGTCGATCAACCGAGTCGGTGGACAGGCGCACCCTGTGATCCGTGACAAATCCTCCAGCAGCACTGAATGTGCGTTCCGAAAGAACGCTGGATGCAGGACAGGCCAGTAGCTCAATTGCATACTGTGCAAGCTCTGGCCAGTGATCCATCCTCAAGACCCAGTAAGCCAGAGGATTTTCGGTGGGGAAGGTGTCCAAGTCTGACCTTGCCCCTAGATATTCCTGCACCATGTTTATCAGACGCTGGCGATGGTTGCTGGAACCGATCATACTTTGGGGCTGCGGACTAAAGAATTGTCTGAACGCATCGGTCAGACGGCCACCTTCCCCACCGCTCCTTCTTTGACTGGCCGAAGCCTCAGCAACTCGTTGTCCAGGACCAGGAGTTTGTAACCTCCCAGTCTCTGGGAACGCGTTGCACAGACCTTTCTGCAAGGCCTCCCGGAGTTGTCTCATCCTCTGCTCCCTCTGCGACGGTAACATAAGGTCCGCAACCTTACCCTTGTACCGTGGATCAAGGAGAGTGGCCAGCCAGTAATGGTCCCTCTCCTTGATCCGAAGAATACGAGGATCCTTCCGCAGACTTTGCAGGATCAGGGAGGCCATGCAGCGTAGGTTTGCTGAGGCATTCGCTCCGGAGTCCTCTGGGTCACTAAGGACGACATGATCCGCAGCCACCTCCTCCCAGCCACGTACAAGTCCACTGGTTTCTTGGGACTGTAAATCATCCCTAAAAGACTGCTGCTGATGATGCTGAGTGCCAGCCTCCACCTCCATGCTGACACAATCCTCCTCCTCCTCCTCCTCCTCTTCCTGTGCGATGGGTGGGACAGAAGGAACACTGTCTGGGTAAAGGGGGCCTTGAGAGGCAAGGAAGTCCTCCTCTTCCTGCCTCTGTTCTGCCTCAAGTGCCCTGTCCATTATTCCACGCAGCGTGTGCTCCAACAGGTGGACAAGAGGTACAGTGTCACTGATGCATGCACTGTCACTGCTCACCATCCTCGTGGCCTCCTCAAATGGTGCCAGGACAGTGCATGCATCCCTGATCATGCCCCACTGGCGTGGAGAAAAAAAACCAAGCTCCCCTGACCCTGTCCTGGTGCCGTAGTCGCACAGGTACTCATTGATGGCCCTCTGCTGCGTGTGCAGCCGCTGCAGCATGGCCAACGTTGAGTTCCACCTGGTGGGCATGTCACATATAAGGCGGTTCTTGGGCAGGTTCAACTCCTTTTGCAGCTCAGCCAGGCGAGCACTGGCATTATAAGATCTGCGGAAATGCACACAGAGTTTCCTGGCCTGCCTCAGGACATCCTGTAAGCCCGGGTACCTGCCCAAGAACCGCTGCACCACCAGGTTAAGGACGTGAGCCACACAGGGCACATGGGTCAGTTGTCCCTGTCGGAGGGCGGAGAGGAGGTTGGTGCCATTGTCGCAAACCACCATTCCTGGCTTAAGCTGGCGTGGCGTCAACCACCTCTCGGCCTGGCCCTGCAGAGCAGACAGGACCTCTGCCCCAGTGTGGCTTCTGTCCCCCAAACACACCAGCGCAAGCACGGCATGGCATCTTTTTGCCTGCGTACTTGCGTAGCCCCGTGAACGGCTACGGAGCACCGCTGGTTCATAGGACAAACCACAGGAAGAGGCCATGGAGGAAGAAGAAGAGGAGGGGGTGGAGGAGAGAGGTGTGTCACAACCAGTAGTAGCATTTTGGAGGCGTGGCGGTGGAACAACCTCCAACACTACTGCACCTTGTCCTGCATCCTTCCCAGCTGCCAAAAGAGTGACCCAATGGGCCGTGAAAGAAAGGTAACGTCCCTGTCCATGCCTGCTGGACCATGAGTCAGCGGTAATATGCACCTTACCGCTGACCGCCCTGTCCAGCGAGGCCAAGACATTGCCTTCCACATGCCGGTAGAGAGCCGGAATAGCCTTCCGTGAGAAAAAGTGGCGTTTGGGAACCTGCCACTGAGGAACCGCACATTGCACAAACTCACGGAAGGGGGCCGAGTCTACCAACTGAAAAGGCAGCAGTTGAAGCGCTAGCAATTTAGCCAAGCTAGCATTCAACCGCTGGGCATGTGGATGGCTGGGAGTGAACTTCTTTCGACGGTCCAGCAGCTGGGGCAGGGAAATTTGCCTGCTAGAATCGGACGTTGGTGTACTGCTAGCAGAGTGGCCGCAAGTACTTGGCTGTGACACACCTAATTCTACACCTTCATTCCTCTCAGTGCATGTTTCAGAGAGGACTGAAGTTATAGTGGGGTTGGAGATCCCAGCTGATGCGGTGCAAGGAGAGGTCCGCTTTGTTCTTTGGTGTGGGTCTTTGAGGTAGGCTTGCCAACGAGCTGCATGGCAGGTCAACATATGTCTGGTCAGGCATGTGGTACCCAAGCGGCTGATGTTTTGGCCACGCGATATACGCTTGAGACATATGTTGCAAACAGCAGCTGTGCGATCTGATGCACTAGCCTCAAAAAAGGCCCACACCAAAGAACTTTTTGAATGACGGGCAGAGGCAGCGCCCTGCACAGGCGGAGCTCTGCGGTGTGATTCCGTCGGTGTACTGCCCTTACGCTGGCCATCAAAGGGCATCCTGCCTCGTTGGAGATGTGCCTCCTCCTCATCCTCCTCCTCCTCCTCTCTCCTATTAGGCACCCACGTGGAGTCAGTGACCTCATCATCACCTCCCTCCTCATCACTGGAGGCAATCTGGCAGTATGCTGCAGCTGCTGGAACATGACTGCCAGATTGGTGTCCTTCTTGAGCATCCCCTCTGTCTGCTCTCACGCTACTGCCTTCCTCTAGCTGGGTTTCATCATCAGACCCTTCAAAACGCTGGGCATCCTCCTGGAGCATGTACCCAACACTGTGCTGAAACAGTTCGGGGGACTCCTCAGGAGGAGGACATGGTGGGTCTAGGGAAGGAGTGACTGATGATGAGTCTGACATTGATACCAGGGAAGAGGACGCTTTGGCAGCTGCTTTTCCAGTACCCTGAGCCTGGGTGAGAGAGGATGAGGAGGAGGAGGAGGGCTTGGTCATCCACTCTACCAAGTCTTCGGCATGATGTGGCTCAACATGTCCAGCTGCCGAAAAGAAGGACAAGCGTGTCCCATGGCCATGTGCTGATGACAATGCACCGCGTCCACGACCAGCACTGTTGCCCCCAGACACAGAGCCTGCTTGCCCTCTTTTATTGGCTCCTGACTGTCTGCCTCTCCTTGTTTGCCTTCCAGACATTCTAATAGATGGCCTGCAGGGAGATGGGAAAAAAGCAATAAGGGCTACCTTCAGGTGTCTTTCTCTGTCCCTTGAAACAAGGACTTTGACAGTGAAAGAAACTGACACACTCTCCCTACCTACAGTTTTCTGTCCCTAGAAAAAATGTTTTTTTTAAGCACAATTTAGCACAAGGAGAATTACCTCACTGTCCTTCCAGGTCCCTGGAAACAAGGACTTTGACAGTGAAAGAAACTGACACACTCTCCCTACCTACAGTTTTCTGTCCCTAGAAAAAATGTTTTTTTTTAGCACAATTTAGCACAAGGAGAATTACCTCACTGTCCTTCCAGGTCCCTGGAAACAAGGACTTTGACAGTGAAAGAAACTGACACACTCTCCCTACCTACAGTTTTCTGTCCCTAGAAAAAATGTTTTTTTTAAGCACAATTTAGCACAAGGAGAATTACCTCACTGTCCTTCCAGGTCCCTGGAAACAAGGACTTTGACAGTGAAAGAAACTGACACACTCTCCCTACCTACAGTTTTCTGTCCCTAGAAAAAAATGTTTTTTTTAAGCACAATTTAGCACAAGGAGAATTACCTCACTGTCCTTCCAGGTCCCTGGAAACAAGGACTTTGACAGTGAAAGAAACTGACACACTCTCCCTACCTACAGTTTTCTGTCCCTAGAAAAAATGTTTTTTTTTAAGCACAATTTAGCACAAGGAGAATTACCTCACTGTCCTTCCAGGTCCCTGGAAACAAGGACTTTGACAGTGAAAGAAACTGACACACTCTCCCTACCTACAGTTTTCTGTCCCTAGAAAAAATGTTTTTTTTAAGCACAATTTAGCACAAGGAGAATTACCTCACTGTCCTTCCAGGTCCCTGGAAACAAGGACTTTGACAGTGAAAGAAACTGACACACTCTCCCTACCTACAGTTTTCTGTCCCTAGAAAAAATGTTTTTTTAAGCACAATTTAGCACAAGGAGAATTACCTCACTGTCCTTCCAGGTCCCTGGAAACAAGGACTTTGACAGTGAAAGAAACTGACACACTCTCCCTACCTACAGTTTTCTGTCCCTAGAAAAAATGTTTTTTTAAGCACAATTTAGCACAAGGAGAATTACCTCACTGTCCTTCCAGGTCCCTGGAAACAAGGACTTTGACAGTGAAAGAAACTGACACACTCTCCCTACCTACAGTTTTCTGTCCCTAGAAAAAATGTTTTTTTTTAAGCACAATTTAGCACAAGGAGAATTACCTCACTGTCCTTCCAGGTCCCTGGAAACAAGGACTTTGACAGTGAAAGAAACTGACACACTCTCCCTACCTACAGTTTTCTGTCCCTAGAAAAAATGTTTTTTTTTAAGCACAATTTAGCACAAGGAGAATTACCTCACTGTCCTTCCAGGTCCCTGGAAACAAGGACTTTGACAGTGAAAGAAACTGACACACTCTCCCTACCTACAGTTTTCTGTCCCTAGAAAAAATGTTTTTTTTAAGCACAATTTAGCACAAGGAGAATTACCTCACTGTCCTTCCAGGTCCCTGGAAACAAGGACTTTGACAGTGAAAGAAACTGACACACTCTCCCTACCTACAGTTTTCTGTCCCTAGAAAAAATGTTTTTTTAAGCACAATTTAGCACAAGGAGAATTACCTCACTGTCCTTCCAGGTCCCTGGAAACAAGGACTTTGACAGTGAAAGAAACTGACACACTCTCCCTACCTACAGTTTTCTGTCCCTAGAAAAAATGTTTTTTTTTAAGCACAATTTAGCACAAGGAGAATTACCTCACTGTCCTTCCAGGTCCCTGGAAACAAGGACTTTGACAGTGAAAGAAACTGACACACTCTCCCTACCTACAGTTTTCTGTCCCTAGAAAAAATGTTTTTTTTAAGCACAATTTAGCACAAGGAGAATTACCTCACTGTCCTTCCAGGTCCCTGGAAACAAGGACTTTGACAGTGAAAGAAACTGACACACTCTCCCTACCTACAGTTTTCTGTCCCTAGAAAAAATGTTTTTTTTAAGCACAATATAGCACAAGGAGAATTCACTCACTGTCCTTCCAGGTCCCTGGAAACAAGGACTTTGACAGTGAAAGAAACTGACACACTCTCCCTACCTACAGTTTTCTGTCCCTAGAAAAAATGTTTTTTTTTAAGCACAATTTAGCACAAGGAGAATTACCTCACTGTCCTTCCAGGTCCCTGGAAACAAGGACTTTGGCAGTGAAAGAAACTGACACACTCTCCCTACCTACAGTTTTCTGTCCCTAGAAAAAATGTTTTTTTTAAGCACAATTTAGCACAAGGAGAATTACCTCACTGTCCTTCCAGGTCCCTGGAAACAAGGACTTTGACAGTGAAAGAAACTGACACACTCTCCCTACCTACAGTTTTCTGTCCCTAGAAAAAATGTTTTTTTTTAAGCACAATTTAGCACAAGGAGAATTACCTCACTGTCCTTCCAGGTCCCTGGAAACAAGGACTTTGACAGTGAAAGAAACTGACACACTCTCCCTACCTACAGTTTTCTGTCCCTAGAAAAAATGTTTTTTTTAAGCACAATTTAGCACAAGGAGAATTACCTCACTGTCCTTCCAGGTCCCTGGAAACAAGGACTTTGACAGTGAAAGAAACTGACACACTCTCCCTACCTACAGTTTTCTGTCCCTAGAAAAAATGTTTTTTTTAAGCACAATATAGCACAAGGAGAATTCACTCACTGTCCTTCCAGGTCCCTGGAAACAAGGACTTTGACAGTGAAAGAAACTGACACACTCTCCCTACCTACAGTTTTCTGTCCCTAGAAAAAATGTTTTTTTTAAGCACAATTTAGCACAAGGAGAATTACCTCACTGTCCTTCCAGGTCCCTGGAAACAAGGACTTTGGCAGTGAAAGAAACTGACACACTCTCCCTACCTACAGTTTTCTGTCCCTAGAAAAAATGTTTTTTTTAAGCACAATTTAGCACAAGGAGAATTACCTCACTGTCCTTCCAGGTCCCTGGAAACAAGGACTTTGACAGTGAAAGAAACTGACACACTCTCCCTACCTACAGTTTTCTGTCCCTAGAAAAAATGTTTTTTTTAAGCACAATATAGCACAAGGAGAATTCACTCACTGTCCTTCCAGGTCCCTGGAAACAAGGACTTTGACAGTGAAAGAAACTGACACACTCTCCCTACCTACAGTTTTCTGTCCCTAGAAAAAATGTTTTTTTTAAGCACAATTTAGCACAAGGAGAATTACCTCACTGTCCTTCCAGGTCCCTGGAAACAAGGACTTTGGCAGTGAAAGAAACTGACACACTCTCCCTACCTACAGTTTTCTGTCCCTAGAAAAAATGTTTTTTTTAAGCACAATTTAGCACAAGGAGAATTACCTCACTGTCCTTCCAGGTCCCTGGAAACAAGGACTTTGACAGTGAAAGAAACTGACACACTCTCCCTACCTACAGTTTTCTGTCCCTAGAAAAAATTTTTTTTTAAGCACAATTTAGCACAAGGAGAATTACCTCACTGTCCTTCCAGGTCCCTGGAAACAAGGACTTTGACAGTGAAAGAAACTGACACACTCTCCCTACCTACAGTTTTCTGTCCCTAGAAAAAATGTTTTTTTTAAGCACAATTTAGCACAAGGAGAATTACCTCACTGTCCTTCCAGGTCCCTGGAAACAAGGACTTTGACAGTGAAAGAAACTGACACACTCTCCCTACCTACAGTTTTCTGTCCCTAGAAAAAATGTTTTTTTTAAGCACAATATAGCACAAGGAGAATTCACTCACTGTCCTTCCAGGTCCCTGGAAACAAGGACTTTGACAGTGAAAGAAACTGACACACTCTCCCTACCTACAGTTTTCTGTCCCTAGAAAAAATGTTTTTTTTAAGCACAATTTAGCACAAGGAGAATTACCTCACTGTCCTTCCAGGTCCCTGGAAACAAGGACTTTGGCAGTGAAAGAAACTGACACACTCTCCCTACCTACAGTTTTCTGTCCCTAGAAAAAATGTTTTTTTTAAGCACAATTTAGCACAAGGAGAATTACCTCACTGTCCTTCCAGGTCCCTGGAAACAAGGACTTTGACAGTGAAAGAAACTGACACACTCTCCCTACCTACAGTTTTCTGTCCCTAGAAAAAATGTTTTTTTTAAGCACAATTTAGCACAAGGAGAATTACCTCACTGTCCTTCCAGGTCCCTGGAAACAAGGACTTTGACAGTGAAAGAAACTGACACACTCTCCCTACCTACAGTTTTCTGTCCCTAGAAAAAATGTTTTTTTTAAGCACAATTTAGCACAAGGAGAATTACCTCACTGTCCTTCCAGGTCCCTGGAAACAAGGACTTTGACAGTGAAAGAAACTGACACACTCTCCCTACCTACAGTTTTCTGTCCCTAGAAAAAATGTTTTTTTTTAAGCACAATTTAGCACAAGGAGAATTACCTCACTGTCCTTCCAGGTCCCTGGAAACAAGGACTTTGACAGTGAAAGAAACTGACACACTCTCCCTACCTACAGTTTTCTGTCCCTAGAAAAAATGTTTTTTTTAAGCACAATTTAGCACAAGGAGAATTACCTCACTGTCCTTCCAGGTCCCTGGAAACAAGGACTTTGACAGTGAAAGAAACTGACACACTCTCCCTACCTACAGTTTTCTGTCCCTAGAAAAAATGTTTTTTTTTAAGCACAATTTAGCACAAGGAGAATTACCTCACTGTCCTTCCAGGTCCCTGGAAACAAGGACTTTGACAGTGAAAGAAACTGACACACTCTCCCTACCTACAGTTTTCTGTCCCTAGAAAAAATGTTTTTTTTAAGCACAATTTAGCACAAGGAGAATTACCTCACTGTCCTTCCAGGTCCCTGGAAACAAGGACTTTGACAGTGAAAGAAACTGACACACTCTCCCTACCTACAGTTTTCTGTTTACAAAGTTTTATTTGGAAGTTCAAATGTACAGGTACATAGGGTGTTGATAAAGGTAATCAATATAAAAAACGTAGAGTTCATATATGCAAATATTGGTTGTAGACATAGTAATAAGGTACAAAGAAATAGTTCATGGGTATATGTCACAAACACACAAATCAAGCACTATAGGTCTAGAATTCAGGGTATTGCGAAAGAGAGTAAGTGGAGCCTTAGGGACTAAATTGTTAAATTATGTTGTACGCCAATACGACCATTTCCTTTCATATACATGGAAGGTATCATGGAGAGTGTGATAGATACAGTTTTCTGTCCCTAGAAAAAATGTTTTTTTTAAGCACAATTTAGCACAAGGAGAATTACCTCACTGTCCTTCCAGGTCCCTGGAAACAAGGACTTTGACAGTGAAAGAAACTGACACACTCTCCCTACCTACAGTTTTCTGTCCCTAGAAAAAATGTTTTTTTTAAGCACAATATAGCACAAGGAGAATTCACTCACTGTCCTTCCAGGTCCCTGGAAACAAGGACTTTGACAGTGAAAGAAACTGACACACTCTCCCTACCTACAGTTTTCTGTCCCTAGAAAAAATGTTTTTTTTAAGCACAATATAGCACAAGCACAAAACACACTGACACTCTCCCTACCTATCCTTCTCTTTCCCTAAACTAACGGAATCCAGGTTAAGCAAGAAAGAAATAAAAGTCACTGTCCCTGCCTATGCTGCTCTATCCCTGCTCCGGAACACACTACACTAGGCCGCCGTGCTGGCGGCCTTTTATAGTGTGGGGCGTGTACTAAACCCCCTCAGCAATAATTGGCCACAGGCATCCTGCCTGTGGCCAATCATTGCTCTCCTCGCTGCCGGCGCTGTGATTGGCCAAGCATGCGGGGTCACAGTGCATGCTTGGCCAATCACAGCGCCTGGATGACACTGCGATGGCGTAGTGCATTGTGGGCCGTTCGCGTCACTCGAATTTGGCGCGAACGGCCCAAATCGTTCGATCTTCGTCGAACGATCGAACAGCCGATGTTCGAGTCGAACGTATGTTCGACTCGAACACGAAGCTCATCCCTACTCAGCAGCACCCATAGGACTTCTAGTGTGTTAGTGGCATCACACAGAGCTCCTATATTTTCATCTCAGAAGCACCCATAGGACTTCTAGTGTGTTAGTGGCATCACACAGAGCTCCTATATTTTCTTCTCAGCAGCACCCATAGGACTTCTAGTGTGTTAGTGGCAGCAAACAGAGCTCCTATATTTTCTTCTCAGCAGCACCCATAGGACTTCTAGTGTGTTAGTGGCATCACACAGAGCTCCTATATTTTCTTCTCAGCAGCACCCATAGGACTTCTAGTGTGTTAGTGGCAGCAAACAGAGCTCCTATATTTTCTTCTCAGCAGCACCCATAGGACTTCTAGTGTGTTAGTGGCATCACACAGAGCTCCTATATTTTCATCTCAGAAGCACCCATAGGACTTCTAGTGTGTTAGTGGCATCACACAGAGCTCCTATATTTTCTTCTCAGCAGCACCCATAGGACTTCTAGTGTGTTAGTGGCAGCAAACAGAGCTCCTATATTTTCATCTCAGAAGCACCCATAGGACTTCTAGTGTGTTAGTGGCATCACACAGAGCTCCTATATTTTCATCTCAGAAGCACCCATAGGACTTCTAGTGTGTTAGTGGCATCACACATAGCTCCTATATTTTCTTCTCAGCAGCACCCATAGGACTTCTAGTGTGTTAGTGGCATCACACAGAGCTCCTATATTTTCATCTCAGAAGCACCCATAGGACTTCTAGTGTGTTAGTGGCATCACACAGAGCTCCTATATTTTCTTCTCAGCAGCACCCATAGGACTTCTAGTGTGTTAGTGGCAGCAAACAGAGCTCCTATATTTTCTTCTCAGCAGCACCCATAGGACTTCTAGTGTGTTAGTGGCATCACACAGAGCTCCTATATTTTCTTCTCAGCAGCACCCATAGGACTTCTAGTGTGTTAGTGGCAGCAAACAGAGCTCCTATATTTTCTTCTCAGCAGCACCCATAGGACTTCTAGTGTGTTAGTGGCATCACACAGATCTCCTATATTTTCATCTCAGAAGCACCCATAGGACTTCTAGTGTGTTAGTGGCATCACACAGAGCTCCTATATTTTCTTCTCAGCAGCACCCATAGGACTTCTAGTGTGTTAGTGGCAGCAAACAGAGCTCCTATATTTTCATCTCAGAAGCACCCATAGGACTTCTAGTGTGTTAGTGGCATCACACAGAGCTCCTATATTTTCATCTCAGAAGCACCCATAGGACTTCTAGTGTGTTAGTGGCATCACACATAGCTCCTATATTTTCTTCTCAGCAGCACCCATAGGACTTCTAGTGTGTTAGTGGCATCACACAGAGCTCCTATATTTTCATCTCAGAAGCACCCATAGGACTTCTAGTGTGTTAGTGGCATCACACAGAGCTCCTATATTTTCTTCTCAGCAGCACCCATAGGACTTCTAGTGTGTTAGTGGCAGCAAACAGAGCTCCTATATTTTCTTCTCAGAAGCACCCATAGGACTTCTAGTGTGTTAGTGGTATCACACAGAGTTCCTATATTTTCATCTCAGAAGCACCCATAGGACTTCTAGTGTGTTAGTGGCATCACACAGAGCTCCTATATTTTCTTCTCAGCAGCACCCATAGGACTTCTAGTGTGTTAGTGGCATCACACAGAGCTCCTATATTTTCATCTCAGAAGCACCCATAGGACTTCTAGTGTGTTAGTGGCATCACACAGAGCTCCTATATTTTCTTCTCAGCAGCACCCATAGGACTTCTAGTGTGTTAGTGGCAGCAAACAGAGCTCCTATATTTTCTTCTCAGCAGCACCCATAGGACTTCTAGTGTGTTAGTGGCATCACACAGAGCTCCTATATTTTCTTCTCAGCAGCACCCATAGGACTTCTAGTGTGTTAGTGGCAGCAAACAGAGCTCCTATATTTTCTTCTCAGCAGCACCCATAGGACTTCTAGTGTGTTAGTGGCATCACACAGAGCTCCTATATTTTCATCTCAGAAGCACCCATAGGACTTCTAGTGTGTTAGTGGTATCACACAGAAGTCCTATATTTTCTTCTCAGCAGCACCCATAGGACTTCTAGTGTGTTAGTGGCAGCAAACAGAGCTCCTATATTTTCATCTCAGAAGCACCCATAGGACTTCTAGTGTGTTAGTGGCATCACACAGAGCTCCTATATTTTCATCTCAGAAGCACCCATAGGACTTCTAGTGTGTTAGTGGCATCACACATAGCTCCTATATTTTCTTCTCAGCAGCACCCATAGGACTTCTAGTGTGTTAGTGGCATCACACAGAGCTCCTATATTTTCATCTCAGAAGCACCCATAGGACTTCTAGTGTGTTAGTGGCATCACACAGAGCTCCTATATTTTCTTCTCAGAAGCACCCATAGGACTTCTAGTGTGTTAGTGGCAGCAAACAGAGCTCCTATATTTTCTTCTTAGCAGCACCCATAGGACTTCTAATGTGTTAGTGGCATCACACAGAGTTCCTATATTTTCATCTCAGAAGCACCCATAGGACTTCTAGTGTGTTAGTGGCATCACACAGAGCTCCTATATTTTCTTCTCAGAAGCACCCATAGGACTTCTAGTGTGTTAGTGGCAGCAAACAGAGCTCCTATATTTTCTTCTCAGCAGCACCCATAGGACTTCTAGTGTGTTAGTGGCATCACACAGAGTTCCTATATTTTCATCTCAGAAGCACCCATAGGACTTCTAGTGTGTTAGTGGCATCACACAGAGCTCCTATATTTTCTTCTCAGCAGCACCCATAGGACTTCTAGTGTGTTAGTGGCATCACACAGAGCTCCTATATTTTCATCTCAGAAGCACCCATAGGACTTCTAGTGTGTTAGTGGCATCACACAGAGCTCCTATATTTTCTTCTCAGCAGCACCCATAGGACTTCTAGTGTGTTAGTGGCAGCAAACAGAGCTCCTATATTTTCTTCTCAGCAGCACCCATAGGACTTCTAGTGTGTTAGTGGCATCACACAGAGCTCCTATATTTTCTTCTCAGCAGCACCCATAGGACTTCTACTGTGTGTGTGGCAGCAAACAGAGCTCCTATATTTTCTTCTCAGCAGCACCCATAGGACTTCTAGTGTGTTAGTGGCATCACACAGAGCTCCTATATTTTCATCTCAGAAGCACCCATAGGACTTCTAGTGTGTTAGTGGCATCACACAGAGCTCCTATATTTTCTTCTCAGCAGCACCCATAGGACTTCTAGTGTGTTAGTGGCAGCAAACAGAGCTCCTATATTTTCATCTCAGAAGCACCCATAGGACTTCTAGTGTGTTAGTGGCATCACACAGAGCTCCTATATTTTCATCTCAGAAGCACCCATAGGACTTCTAGTGTGTTAGTGGCATCACACATAGCTCCTATATTTTCTTGTCAGCAGCACACATAGTACCTATAGTGTGTTAGTGGCAGCACCCATAGGACCTACAGTGTGTTGTGAGCACACATAGGAGTTCTATTTTTTATACTATATACACTACCGACTACAATGGCTGGAAGACCGCCAAGGAGAGGCAGAGCGTGCCGAGGCAAGAACACAGGGCAGGCAGGCTCTGTTTCTAGAGACAACAGTGCTGGCCGTGGACGTGGTCGTGCATCGTCATCAGCACGTGGCCATGGGACACGCTTGTCTTTGTTTTCGGCAGCTGGACATGTGGAGCCGCATCATGCCGAAGGCTTGGTAGAATGGATGACCAAGCCCTCCTCATCCTCCTCATCCTCTCTCACCCAGGCTCAGGGTACTGGCAGAGCAGCTGCCAACGCGTACTCAATGGCATCATCAGCCACCCCTTCCCTAGACCCACCATGTCCTCCTGAGGAGTCCCCCGAACTGTTTGAGCACAGTGTTGGGTACATGCTCCAGGAGGATGCCCAACGATTCGAAGGCTCGGATGATGATACCCAGCTTGAGGAAGTCAGTAGTGTGCGCGCAGAGAGAGGGGATGCTGAAGGACAGCAATCTGGCAGTAGTGTTCCACCAGCTGCAGCTTACTGCCAGGTTTGCTCTAGTGGTGAAGAGGGAGGGGATGATGAGGTCACTGACTCCACGTGGGTGCCTGAAGGGAGAGAGGAGGAGGAGGAGGAGGATGCAGCGTCACATGTCCAACGAGGCAGGATGCCCCCTGGAGGCCAGCTAGAGGCCAGCACAGCAACTGTACCACACCGCAGAGCTCCGCCTGTGCAGGGCGCTGCCTCTGCACGTTATCACAAAAGTTCTTTGGTGTGGGCCTTTTTTGAGACGAGTGCATCAGATCGCACCACTGCTATTTGCAATATTTGTCTCAAGCGTATCTCGCGTGGCCAAAACATCAGCCGCTTGGGCACCACAAGCATGAGCAGACATATGTCGACCTGCCATGCAGCTCGTTGGCAAGCACACATAAAAGACCCACACCAAAGAACAAAGCGGACCTCTCCTTGCTCCTCATCAGCTGGGATCTCCATCCCCACTATATCTTCAGTCCTCTCTGAAAGCTGCTCTGAGAGGACTGAAGGTGTAGAATTAGGTGTGTCACAACCAAGTATTTGCTTTACACCGACGTCCGATTGTAGCAGGCAAATTTCCCTGCCCCAGCTGCTGGACCGTCGAAAGAAGTATACTCCCAGCCATCCACATGCCCAGCGGTTGAATGCTAGCTTGGCTAAATTGCTAGCACTTCAACTGCTGCCTTTTCAGTTGATAGACTCGGCCCCCTTCCGTGAGTTTGTTCAATGTGTGGTTCCTCAGTGGCAGGTTCCCAAACGCCACTTTTTCTCACGGAAGGCGATTCCGTCTCTCTACTGGCATGTGGAAGGCAATGTCCATGCCTCGCTGGACAGGGCGGTCAGCGGTAAGGTGCATATTACCGCTGACTCATGGTCCAGCAGGCATGGACAGGGACGTTATCTTTCTTTCACGGCCCATTGGGTCACTCTATTGGCAGCTGGGAGGGATGCAGGACAAGGTGCAGTAGTGTTGGAGGTTGTTCCGCCACCACGCCTCCAAAATGCTACTACTGGTTGTGACACACCTCTCTCCTCCACCCCCTCCTCTTCTTCTTCCTCCATGTCCTCTTCGAGTGCTCTGTCCTCGGAACCAGCGGTGCTCCGTAGGCGTACAAGGGGCTACGCGAGTACGCAGGCAAAAAGATGCCATGCCGTGCTTGCGCTGGTGTGTTTGGGGGACAGGAGCCACACTGGGCCAGAGGTTCTGGCAGCTCTGCAGGGGCAGGCCGAGAGGTGGTTGACGCCACGCCAGCTTAAGCCAGGAATGGTCGTTTCTGATAATGGCACCAACCTCCTCTCCGCCCTGCGACAGGGGCAGCTCACCCATGTGCCCTGTATGGCTCACGTCCTCAACCTGGTGGTGCAGCGGTTCTTGGGCAGGTTCCCAGGCTTACAGGATGTCCTGAGGCAGGCCAGGAAAGTCTGTGTGCATTTCCGCCGATCTTATAATGCCAGTGCTCGGCTGACTGAGCTGCAAAAGGAGCTGAACCTGCCCAAGAACCGCCTAATATGTGACATGCCCACCAGGTGGAACTCAACGTTGGCCATGCTGCAGCGACTGCACACGCAGCAGAGGGCCATCAATGAGTACCTTTGCGACTACGGCACCAGGACAGGGTCAGGGGAGCTTGGCTTTTTTTCCCCACGCCAGTGGAGCATGATCAGGGATGCATGCACTGTCCTCTCACCATTTGAGGAGGCCACGAGGATGGTGAGCAGTGACAGTGCATGCATCAGTGACACTGTACCTCTTGTCCACCTGTTGGAGCATACGCTGCGTGGGATAATGGACAGGGCACTTGAGGCAGAACAGAGGCAGGAAGAGGAGGACTTCCTTGTCTCTCAAGGCCCCCTTTATCCAGACAATGTTCCTTCTGTCCCACCCATCACACAGGAAGAGGAGGAGGAGGAGGAGGAGGATTGTGTGAGCATGGAGGTGGAGCCTGGCACTCAGCATCAGCAGCAGCAGTCTTTTAGGGATGATGTACAGTCCCAACAAACCAGTGGACTTGTACGTGGCTGGGAGGAGGTGGCTGGCGATCATGTCATCCTCAGTGACCCAGAAGACTCCGGACCGAATGCCTCAGCTAACCTACGCTGCATGGCCTCCCTGATCCTGCAAAGCCTGTGGAAGGATCCTCGTGTTCTTCGGATCAAGGAGAGTGACCATTACTGGCTGGCCACTCTCCTTGATCCACGGTACAAGGGTAAGGTTGCGGACCTTATCTTGCCGTCGCAGAGGGAGCAGAGGATGAGACATCTCAGGGAGGCCTTGCAGAAAGGTCTGTGCAACGCGTTCCCAGAAACTGGGAGGTTACAAACTCCTGGTCCTGGACGACGAGTTGCTGAGGCTTCGGTCAGTAGCAGAAGGAGCGGTGGGGAAGGTGGACGTCTGACCGATGCGTTCAGACAATTTTTTAGTCCGCAGCCCCAAGGTATGATCGGTTCCAGCAACCATCGCCAGCGTCTGATATACATGGTGCAGGAATACCTAGGGGCAAGGTCAGACTTGGACACCTTTCCCACCGAAAATCCTCTGGCTTACTGGGTCCTGAGGATGGATCACTGGCCAGAGCTTGCACAGTATGCAATTGAGCTACTGGCCTGTCCTGCATCCAGCGTTCTTTCCGAACGCACATTCAGTGCTGCTGGAGGATTTGTCACCGATCATAGGGTGCGCCTGTCCACCGACTCGGTTGATCGACTGACCTTCATAAAAATGAATCAGTCTTGGATCACCACCAGCTACCAGACACCTGAAGCGGATATAACGGAATAATTTATAATGTCACATCCCTTCAAGACTGCCTATGCTGATGCTGAGTGACTGTCCTGTTATGTTCACTGACTATCCTCTTCCTCCTCCTCAATGATCCATGCCACCACACCAGTGCCTAAGGCACAATTTTTCAGCCCCTGTATAACAGGGGCGTGTAATTACAATTTTTTAAAAAGATGCTTCGCAACAGGTGTGACTGCTGTGCTCAGAGTACAGTATCTGTGAGGGGTTGCAGTGTTGTGGCACCAGCACCAGTGCCTAAGGCACAATTTTTCAGCCCCTGTTGGGGCGTGTAATTACAATTTTTAGGCAATGCTTTGCAACAGGTCTCATTGCTGTGCTCAGAGTACAGTATCTGTGAGGGGTTGCAGTGTTGTGGCACCAGCACCAGTGCCTAAGGCACAATTTTTCAGCCCCTGTATAACAGGGGCGTGTAATTACAATTTTTTAAAAAGATGCTTCGCAACAGGTGTGACTGCTGTGCTCCAAGTACAGTATCTGTGAGGGGTTGCAGTGTTGTGGCACCAGCACCAATGCCTAAGGCACAATTTTTCAGCCCCTGTTTAACAGGGGCGTGTAATTACAAATCTTGATCTAATAGTTCACAGCAGGGCCCATTCCTGCGCCCACCAAGAGTAACTATGAGGGCCTACAGTCTTGTGGCAACACCGTCCACCACCACCACCACCACCAAAGGCCCAATTTTTCTGCCCTGTTCAACAGGTGCATGCAATTACAAATCTTGATCTAATAACTCACAGCAGGGCCCATTCCTGCACCCACCAAGAGTAACTGTGAGGGCTTACAGTCTTGTGGCAACACCGTCCACCACCACCACCACCACCACCAAAGGCCCAATTTTTCTGCCCGGTTCAACAGGTGCATGCAAGTACAAATCTTGATCTATTAACTCACAGCAGGGCCCATTCCTGTGCCCACCAGTCTTGTGGCTACACCAACATCTAATAGGGCAAATTTCTGCAGAGTATATACGGCAGGCCCCTACTTTCAAACATCCAACTTACAAACGACTCCTACTTGCAAACGGCAAGAGAAAACAGGAAGTGAGAGGAAATCTACTCCTAGGAAGGAAAATTCTATCCTGTTAGATTTAATTGGGGAAAAAGGTATCTCCTCTCTACTGATGCTTTATCACCAATCCTTGTTTCAATTAAAACCCCACTTTTCCAAAAACATTTGTCATTGGGACGGAAAGTGAGGTGACATGTTCTGAACAGATGTGCAAAGACAGCAAATGTTACAGGGGTGATAACCCCTCCCTATGTTCTCCAAAAAGCTTAAAAATTGATTTTTTTGGGATGTAGCTACACTTCATAATGTACCTGTTCAGATTCTACTTAAGAACAAACCTACAGTCCATGTCTTGTTTGCACCACCTATATACTGCTGTTCAGAGTATATAGGGTTGTAGGTATAGGGTTTTATTTTGGGTGCGGGGTCCCCCTTAGTATCCATACAAGACCCAAAGGGGCTGGGGTGGGGGGGGGGGGGGTGATGGGGTAGCCATGCCATTTTTCTCAAGGATTTTCAGCCATATGGCGGCCAGGACAAGACATGACATTAAAGCCGCAAGTGGTTTTAAATGGCTTCTTTTTTTCCTTTACAAATGTCATTTTGTGCAAGGACAGTTCTAAACACGGGAAACACATGCCACTTCACAGGCATACTTTAGACACCCCCCAGGTACCATATTTAAAGGAAAATTTCACTTTTTTTTTTTTTCACTTTATGCATCATTAAAATGACTGCTCCCGAAAAAACTTTAGTTTTTAAAATTTCTTTTTGCATTGATATATGTCCCCTGGGGCAGGACCCGGGTCCCCAAACCTGTTTTATGACATTAACATGCATATTGGCCGTTGTAATTAGCAATTTTGATTTCGAACGTTCGCGTCCATTATAACGAATAGGGTTCGAAAATTCGCGCGAACTTTCGGTCCGTTCGAAGGTTCTGGTGCGAACCGAACCCGGGGGTGTTCGGCTCATCCCTAACAACAACAGCAGTCAACATATCTGCTTTGTCAGCAACAAGGCACATGAGATGTTCCCAATATTTCCTCAAAGTACTAGCGAGTCCATTAATCTGAACTAATCAGGTCATATTGTTGATTAATTAGCACATATGTCTTCCCATTACCAAAAGGGGAACATGATTCGTCGTGATTCCTCTCAACCCTGCCTTGCATACACATGTTCAGGAAAAAAAACGCTTGAGCAAAGCGCGGTGACGTACTGTACAACACGTACGACAACACTTACGACGGCACTATAAAGGGGAAGTTCCATTCGAATGGCGCCACCCTTTGGGCTGCTCTTGCTGATATCGTGTTAGTAAAGTTTGGTGAGAGGCGATTCACGTTTTTCAGCCTCGTGCTTTTCAGTCCGTTACAGCGTGATGAATGTGCTATCTCCATTACAAACGCTAGTTATACCAGAACGAGCGCTCGCTCCTGTCTCATACTTGATTCTGATCATGCGTGTTTTTTTTCCCCTCGGAAAAGCACACACACGAGCGGTTTTCGTGTCGAGAAAAAGAATGACGAAAAAAACGACGAGAAAATATAGAGCAGGTTCTACGTTTTTTTGCGGGCAGTTTTGTATTAGAGAAAACTGCTATGGAGCATACACACGACCGGTTTTCACGACCAATCTAAAAAATGGCAGTTTTCTCGTCATGAAAACGGTTGTGTGTACGCGGCATAAGCATCAATCCTCCACCCCAGCCTATGTGAGCTCTCTCATTCAAAGACCAGTTTCTCTATCCAGGGAAAAAATGGGAGTGAACATCTCTATTAATTTTCACTCAAATTGTTTCCCTAGGTAGAGAAAGTGGCATCTGCTCTTACTAGAAATAATCAGTAAGCTGGATCTAAGCTGGATCAAAACACCAAGCGCCTTAAACATGATATGGATTTTGAGGCAAGAGATGATGCTGGTAATGGGGAGTACAACGTCAGGGGAGGAAGACCCACTGGGGGGGGGGGGTCATCAATATATGTTTCTCCATTGTATGTGTAAAGAGGATGGGAAAATGTAATGCAGGACAAGCTTCTTATGGACAAGGCTGACCTGGCAATTATTAGATAACAACATGTGACTTTTCCAGTGGGGGCAGGGAATGTCTTAAACTCAGACAATCAGGCTAATAAGGCAGGATACATAATTGCTTGTTTATAAACGGTTGTGTGTTATGGCCAGGAGGCAGAGGGATTACTACTGGGAAGCCATAATGATGTTTGTAAAACTGAATTGGAATTTGATGGGCTGACAGTGAACAAATTGCCCACCATCGCTGCTGCCACCACAATGAACACTACAACCAATGTTGAAAATTGATCTGTTGCCTTGCCCTCTGCCACAATGTTCTGTTGCCCTCTGCAGCAAGATATATAGAATATATATATATATATATATATATATATATATATATATATATATATTTATTATTATTTATTTTTTCATTTATAAACAGTGTATATATATATATATATATATATATATACATATATATATATATATATATATATATATATATTGTGAGGGGGTTAACTCGGTAGCGGGTGTGTGTGACCCCCTGGTTGGGCTCCCCACACAAAAACAGGGCCAGCAGACGGAGGTTGTGGTTTTCAAAATCAAAAGGTGCGGTTTATTTCTCTATGTACAGTGACAAAAACACAGCAAAGCCAAAAAGAAACAAACAAAATAAATCCTGGTCAGTTTGACCTCTGACTAAACATGCAGGTTTCCTAAACTAACAACTGGGATCAGCCTGGTGCTGTCCTAGTCCCTAAGTCCCTGGTTTAGTAAAAGTCCAAACAAATAGCCACACAGGCTTTGCCTCACCGCACAGGGGTTCACTCTCCCTAGACAGTCCACACAGGTCTGGTTCCAGGCATGAGCTAACATCTAATGAAGCTGGGAGTTCTTATAGAGGCCTAAATGAGCTGACAAGCTTCAGCTGGCCTCATCAACTCCCTGTCTGTACGACGCCCAGCCCTCTCCCTAGAGGTATGAGTCATCCATGAGCCCACTAGCCTTATACAACTCTCCACCTAGTTGTATAAGTCGGCATAAAGCCTGAATCTGGGAGAAATATATCTACCCCCCTGGATGCAACCAGGTGACTTTACCTTCCTGCTGTCACATACCCCCCCCCCTCTTGTTTTAACCTTGGGGTTGGAACACCAGCAATCAGGCATTCATGTACTCGAGACAAAGCATCCACATTCCCCATTTGAACGCCAGGGCGATGCTTTACTGTGAAGTTGAATTCCTGTAGGGCCAGGAACCACCTATTCACTCTTCTATTTGTCTCCTTGTTTTGAGCCATCCACTTTAACGGAGCGTGATCCGTAACCATGTCAAAGTGCCTACCTAGCAGATAGTACCGAAGGGAATCTAGAGCCCACTTCACCGCTAAACACTCCTTTTCAACCGTGGCGTAATTTACCTCATGGGACTTCAACTTCCTGCTGAGGTAAATGACTGGGTGCTCTTCCCCGTTCCAGACCTGGGACAATACTGCTCCTAACCCCACATCTGACGCATCACTTTGTACGACAAAGTCTTTAGAGAAGTCGGGTGAGTACAACACTGGCTGGCTACATAAGGCTTGTTTCAAGAATTGGAATGCTGCCTCAGCCTCGGGGGTCCATTTAATCATGACCGACCCTTTCCCTTTCGTCAGGTTGGTTAGGGGCACAGCCTTAGAAGCAAAGTGGGGAATGAATCGCCGATAATAACCCGCGATTCCCAGAAAGGCTCGTACCTGCTTCTTGCTGTTGGGACGTGGCCAACTCTGGATGGCCTCGACTTTGTTGAGTTGGGGTTTTATTACTCCCCTGCCAATGGTGTACCCAAGATATTTGGCCTCCTCCTGCCCAATGGTACACTTCTTGGGGTTAGCCGTAAACCCCGCTTCCCGGATAGAGTCTAGGACTGCTTGCACTTTTGGCAGATGTGATGCCCAATCTGTGCTATGGACAATTACGTCATCCAGGTAAGCCGCAGCATACTTCCGATGGGGCCTCAGTATCTGGTCCATTTTCCGCTGGAATGTGGCCGGCGCATTCTGTAACCCGAACGGCATTCTCTTATATTGGAACGCCCCGTCTGGGGTTACAAATGCGGTTTTCTCTTTGGCCGACTTGGCCAGGGGAATTTGCCAATACCCTTTTGTGAGGTCAAGAGTCGTCATGTATCGGGCTGTTCCCAGCCGGTCGATCAACTCATCTATACGTGGCATGGGGTAGGTGTCAAATTTTGTAACTTTGTTCAACTGACGAAAATCGTTACAAAATCGCCAGCTCCCATCCGGTTTAGGCACCAACACAATGGGACTAGACCAATCACTTTGGGACTCCTCTATCACCCCTAAGTTCAGCATTTTCTGTACTTCCTCCCGTATTGCCTCCCGTCGGGCCTCTGGGATCCGATAGGGTTTTAACTTCACCCTTTCACCGGGCGGGGTAATAATATCATGCTCTACCCCAGATGTTTGTCCCGGCAGCTCAGAGAACACCTCCTTGTTGCGAAGCACAAACTCCTTAACCTCCTGTTGTTGGGGTTGTGACAAGGTGGCTGCTATTCCAACCTCCGGAATCACGCAACCAGTTTGAGCTGGTGACCAAGTTTCTGCGACTAGGGACTCTCTATCCCTCCAGGCTTTCAACAGATTAACGTGATATATCTGTTCGGGCTTTCGCCTTCCTGGTTGTCTGACCTTGTAATTCACTTCGCTCACTTTTTCCATTATCTCGTAGGGGCCTTGCCATTTGGCAAGGAATTTACTTTCAACCGTAGGGACAAGTACCAATATCCTATCCCCCGGGGAAAAGGTACGGGTCTTTGCTCCACGGTTGTACACTCTCTGCTGTGCCAACTGCGCTTGGGCCAAATGTTCCTTCACGATGGGCATTACCTGTGCAATTCGATCTTGCATCAGGGCGACATGCTCAATCACACTCCTGTGGGGAGAACTCTCACTTTCCCAAGTTTCCTTGGCAATATCCAACAGCCCTCTTGGGTGTCTCCCATACAGTAACTCAAAGGGGGAGAATCCCGTAGAGGATTGGGGCACCTCCCTAATAGCAAACATCAAATAAGGAAGTAGACAGTCCCAATCCTTTCCATCTCTATCCACCACTTTCTTCAACATTTGTTTTAGGGTTTTGTTGAATCTTTCAACCAGCCCATCGGTTTGGGGGTGATACACAGATGTACGCAATTGCGTCACTTTGAGCAATTTACACAGCTCTTTCATAACCCGGGACATAAAGGGTGTACCTTGGTCCGTAAGCAGTTCTTTACAAATACCCACCCGGCTAAAAACAAGAGATAGCTCTTTGGCTATGGTTTTGGCCGAGGTATTTCTGAGAGGGATCGCTTCTGGATAACGGGTGGCATAGTCCATTATAACCAATATGTACTGGTGCCCCCTAGCGGACTTGATTATAGGACCTACCAAATCCATTGTGATTCTCTCAAACGGGACCTCAATGATGGGTAGAGGGACCAGCGGGCTACGGAAATGTGGCATCGGGGCCGACCTCTGACACACAGGGCAGGAGGAACAATAATTTTCTATGTCCTTCATCACCCCAGGCCAATAGAATCTCTGTAATACCCTCTCTCGGGTTTTCTCTGTCCCCAGATGACCTCCAAGAATGTGCCCATGGGCCAACTCCAACACCAACTTCCTGTAAGGTTTGGGCACCACCAGCTGCTCAACGGTTTCTTCTGCCCTTTTTGCCACCCGATACAGTAGGTCCTTCTCTACGCTGAAGTATGGGTAAGTGCAGGTATTATCTGGGTTCACTAACTCGCCATCTATTTCCACTACGTTTTCCCGTGCCTTTATTAGGGCGGGGTCTTTTAACTGTTCTGTGGCAAAATTTTCCCTGTGAACCTCCAGATCAGAAAACTCCACAGACGGTAGGTTTTCGTCTGAGGAGGTGGGCTCCTCTCCAGTTTCTTGAGTCTCCCCTGCAAATACTGACAAGGGAAATTCTGGAGAGTCCTCACCACTCTCAGAGGAGTTCTGGCTATCACATTCCTGGTACATAGGGGCACCAGTGGGGGGCTCAGGATCATCCCACAGTTCCCAGAACTTCGGAAAATCCCTTCCCACAATGGCGTCATGCGGTAACTGAGATACTAAGCCCACTGGATGAGAGAGGGTACCTTTGGGGGTCTCGAAACACACTGTAGTCACTGGATACTCTCGGGTGTCCCCATGCACACAAATAACAGCTACCTTGCTATTCCCAGAGACCTCTGTTTTAACTAATTCAGCCTTTATCAGGGTCACAAGGCTACCTGAATCCAGTAATACCACAACATTTCTACCATTAATACACATTTTGCATAAATGTTTCTCAGTTCCTCGAATGGCAGTGCATGCGACTGTCGCACACAGCGACTGACGTCTGCCCGTCAGAAAGTCACACTGCATGGGTTCCTCCACAACCGGGCAATTGGCTGCAATATGTCCCGCTTGCCGGCAGCGGTAGCAAACGATCCTTCTTGCGGCCTCTTGAGCCGCTGATTTCCCAGGCTGTTCTCGCCAAACTTGGGGTAGAGCTCCCACCCTCTCACTCTCTCCACCCTCACCCCTTGGAATCCTCTTATCCGCCCCTGGGGATGGTCTGGTCTTAGGGTGGAAAGTCCGAGTGTCTCTGGAAGAGGCCCTCAGGTTCTCTGTAGCCAAGTATTTCTCTACACGATCCACAAGACCACCGGCCGTCTCTGGGTCTCCATGGCTTACCCACTTTTGGATGGCAGTAGGAAGAGCTCTCAAAAACCGATCCATTACAACACGTTCCACAATCTCTGGTGCGGACAAAGTCTCTGGCTGTAGCCACTTCCTGCTCAGGTGAATGAGATCATACATTTGAGACCTGGGGGGTTTTCCAAGCTGGAAAGTCCAGTTATGCACACGCTGAGCCCGGACAGCCAGGGTGACACCCAGCCTTGCCAATATTTCAGCTTTTAGCATCACATAGTCTTTTGCTTGGTCAGGCTCTAGGTCATAGTAAGCCTTCTGCGATTCACCAGTAGGGATGAGCTTCGAGTTCGAGTCGAACTCATGTTCGACTCGAACATTGCCTGTTCGCCCATTCGCCGAACAGCGAACAAATTGGGGTGTTCGCGGCAAATTCGAAAAATCTATGGGAGAAATCTAAAGTGCTAATTATAAAGGCTGATATGCAAGTTATTGTCCTAAAAAGTGTTTGGGGACCCGGGTCCTGCCCCAGGGGACATGTATCAATGCAAAAAGAAGTTTTAAAAACGGCCGTTTTTTCGGGAGCAGTGATTTTAATAATGCTTAAAATGAAAAAATAAAAGTGAAATATTCCTTTAAATTTCGTACCTGGGGGGTGTGTATGATATGCATGTGAAGTGGCGCATGTTTCCCGTGCTTAGAACTGTCCCTGCAAAAAGTGTCATTTTTGAAAGAAAAAAATGCATTTAAAACTGACTCGCGGCTATTAATGAATTGTCGGCTCCCGGCAATACATACAAAAGTCATTGATAAAAAAAAAAAAAAAAGCGTGGGGGTTCCCCAGAATTCAATTACCAGGCCCTTCAGGTCTGGAATGGATATTAAGGGGAACCCCGCCGCAAATAAAAAAAAAAATTGACGTGGGGTTCCCCCAAATATCCATTCCAGGCCCTTCAGATCTGGCATGGATTTTAAGGGGAACTCCACCCCAAATTAAAAAAAAATGGCGTGGAGTCTCCCTAAAAATCCATACCAGACCCCTTATCCGAGCACGCAACCTGGCCGGCCGCAGGGGAAAAGGGGGGGACGAGAGAGCGGCCCCCCCTCCCTCCTGAACCGTACCAAGCCACATGCCCTCAACATGCCCTCAATTTAAATTTACATAGTGAAGGAAGTTCCCCGCTCAAGCCAATGACGTAGGCGGGTCCGACATACCGAGGAGGCGGACCTGATGGGGAACTGCTCTCACTTTGGTAATACATGTATAGACCCGCCCCTTCTCATGTTCCGCATCTGGTCCGCTGAGCGGACCTGATGGGGAACTTTAGAAGGGGCGGGTCTATACATTTAAAATACTGAGAGGGAGTTCCCCATCAGGTCCGCTCAGGCACAACCAATGACGGACAGCGCTGGACATCGGGATCGCCGCGGGACACTGGATTTCACCGCTGGAATGGTTTTTTTTATTTTTTTTAATAAAGGACTTTTTCAACGTGTTTGTGTGTTTTTTTAAACATTTTTTTACGCTTTCTTCGTGAAATGGTAGGGGTACAATGTACCCCTTACCAATTCACATAGGGGGGGGGGCCGGGATCTGGGGGTCCTCTTTGTTAAAGGGGTCTTCCAGATTCCGATAAGCCCCCCGCCCGCAGACCCCCACAACCACCGGGCAAGGGTTGTGGGGATGAGGCCCTTGTCCCCATCAACATGGGGACATCCTCCCCATGTTGAGGGCATGTGGCCTGGTACGGTTCAGGAGGGAGGGGGGGCCGCTCTCTCGTCCCCCCCTTTTCCCCTGCGGCCGGCCAGGTTGCGTGCTCGGATAAGGGGTCTGGTATGGATTTTTAGGGAGACTCCACGCCATTTTTTTTTAATTTGGGGTGGAGTTCCCCTTAAAATCCATGCCAGATCTGAAGGGCCTGGAATGGATATTTGGGGGAACCCCACGTCAATTTTTTTTTTTATTTGCGGCGGGGTTCCCCTTAATATCCATTCCAGACCTGAAGGGCCTGGTAATTGAATTCTGGGGAACCCCCACGCTTTTTTTTTTTTTTTTATCAATGACTTTTGTATGTATTGCCGGGAGCCGACAATTCATTAATAGCCGCGAGTCAGTTTTAAATGCATTTTTTTCTTTCAAAAATGACACTTTTTGCAGGGACAGTTCTAAGCACGGGAAACATGCGCCACTTCACATGCATATCATACACACCCCCCAGGTACGAAATTTAAAGGAATATTTCACTTTTATTTTTTCATTTTAAGCATTATTAAAATCACTGCTCCCGAAAAAACGGCCGTTTTTAAAACTTCTTTTTGCATTGATACATGTCCCCTGGGGCAGGACCCGGGTCCCCAAACACTTTTTAGGACAATAACTTGCATATCAGCCTTTATAATTAGCACTTTAGATTTCTCCCATAGATTTTTCGAATTTGCCGCGAACACCCCAATTTGTTCGCTGTTCGGCGAACGGGCGAACAGGCAATGTTCGAGTCGAACATGAGTTCGACTCGAACTCGAAGCTCATCCCTACTCTCCAGTCATTTTTGTCAATAAACGACTCACCCCAAAGGACGCGGTATTAGTGGGACGGCTTTCCTCACTGGTCTGCGGACGTTGCTGCATTACTGCTTCCACTTGTTGTAGTCTCTGCTCTTGCTTCTGTAACAGGTCTATGAAGCGGGCCTCAGATTGCTGCTGGGCTTGTTGATGAGCTTGCTGCTGGGCTGCAAGGCTCCTTTGCAAACCTGCATTTGTCTGCTGTTGATTGGCATTTGCTAGAGCCAGCTGTTTCAGTATCTCCTCCATGCTGGCTTAAAAAAAACTGCCACTGGTTCTCCACCAACTGTGAGGGGGTTAACTCGGTAGCGGGTGTGTGTGACCCCCTGGTTGGGCTCCCCACACAAAAACAGGGCCAGCAGACGGAGGTTGTGGTTTTCAAAATCAAAAGGTGCGGTTTATTTCTCTATGTACAGTGACAAAAACACAGCAAAGCCAAAAAGAAACAAACAAAATAAATCCTGGTCAGTTTGACCTCTGACTAAACATGCAGGTTTCCTAAACTAACAACTGGGATCAGCCTGGTGCTGTCCTAGTCCCTAAGTCCCTGGTTTAGTAAAAGTCCAAACAAATAGCCACACAGGCTTTGCCTCACCGCACAGGGGTTCACTCTCCCTAGACAGTCCACACAGGTCTGGTTCCAGGCATGAGCTAACATCTAATGAAGCTGGGAGTTCTTATAGAGGCCTAAATGAGCTGACAAGCTTCAGCTGGCCTCATCAACTCCCTGTCTGTACGACGCCCAGCCCTCTCCCTAGAGGTATGAGTCATCCATGAGCCCACTAGCCTTATACAACTCTCCACCTAGTTGTATAAGTCGGCATAAAGCCTGAATCTGGGAGAAATATATCTACCCCCCTGGATGCAACCAGGTGACTTTACCTTCCTGCTGTCACAATATGTATATATATACAGTGTCTCACAAAAGTGAGTACACCCCTCACATGTTTCTAAATATTTTATTATAACTTTTCATGTGACAACACAGAAGAATTGACAGTTTGTTACATTGTAAAGTAGTGAGTTTACAGATTGTATAATAGTGTAAATTTGCTGTCCCTTCAAAATATCTCAACACACAGCCATTAACGTCTAAACCACTGGCAACAAAAGTGAGTACACCCTAACTGAAAAATGTCCAAATTGTGCCCAAAGTGTCAATATTTTGTGTGGCCACCATTTTTTTCCAGCACTGCCTTAACCCTCTTGGGCATGGAGTTTACCAGAGCTTCCCAGGTTGTCACTGGAGTCCTCTTCCACTCCTCCATGACGACATCACAGAGCTGGTGGATGTTAGAGACCTTGCGCTCCTCCACCTTCCGTTTGAGGATGCCCCACAGATGCTCAGTAGGGTTTAGGTCTGGTTTTGGCCAGTCCATCACCTTTGCCTTCAGCTTCTTTAGCAAGGCAGTGATCGTCTTGGGGGTGTGTTAGGGGTCGTTATCAGGTGTGTGTGCAGTCCAGTCTCTGAAGCGAGGGGATCATGCTCTGCTTCAGTATGTCACAGTACATGTTGGCATTCATGGTTCCCTCAATGAACTGTAGCTCCCCAGTGTAGGCAGCACTCATGCAGCCCCAGACCATGACATTTTACTCCCACCACCATGCTTGACTGTAGGTAAGACACACTTGTCTTTGTACTCCTCACCTGGTTGCCGCCACACACACATGCTTAGCACCATCTGAACCACATACGTTTATCTTGGTCTCATCAGACCACAGCACATGATTGCAGTAATCCATGTCCTTATTCTGCTTGTCTTTAGCAAACTATTTGCAGGCTTTCTTGTGCATCATCTTTAGAAGAGGCTTCCTTTTGGGATGACAGCCATGCAGACCAATTTAATGCAGTGTGTGGTGTATGGTCTGAGCACTGACAGGCTGACCCCCCCACCCCTTCACCCTCTGCAGCAATGCTGGCAGCACTCATACATCTATTTCCCAAAGACACCCTCTGGATATGACGCTGAGCATGTGCACTGAACTTCTTTGGTCGACCATGGCAAGGCCTGTTCTGAGTGGAACCTGTCCTGCTAAACCACTGTATGGTCTTGGCCACCATTTTTGGCAGTAATGCTAGTTCTAGACCGACTGGGTATGCACTGCCCTAAAGAAAAGCAGGATGGTGGGGGGGATCCGGGGAAAGAAGGAGCATTGGTGCACATAATGACAGTTCCAGATAACCTGCATGCAGTATAGGTACGGTATAGGTACGGTATAGTTTCAGCACAGGTGCAAGCTAAATGCAGTTCAGATGAGGTAAATGTTTAGTATTATGCAGTAAAGGGTTGGTATAGGTGCAGTCTAAGTTTTGAAAAAGTGGTGTATAGGGTGCTGTATGGGTGCAGTATACTTGGTGTCATGCTGTCAATGGCTCAGTCCCTGCTAACAGTCTCAGCAAGAGATGAAGTCCCTGGGATGCTGCAAGGACCTCTCAATGTAGAAGGGCCCCCCCAGTCTTTTTCCAAAGGCCTTTTGGGATCAGCAGTGGAAAGTAAAGGGTGAGTGGATGCACTGGTAGACGAATATTCAGACAGAGATTCTCTCGCTCTTACTCAGTGCCAAGAGGAAAAACTTTCCTGGGCAGTTTAATAAAAAATCATATCTTACTTCTCCTACTGCACAGTAACTATTGTAATCTGTAGTGTAAGTAGTTGATTGGCCCCCATTATATGGCTACCATTTCAAACTACAACTCCAAGGTTTCTCAGTGCTCTGCAAAGAAGTCAATGTGCTTGCTTTAGCACCCCCCCTGCTAGCTGGAGGAGAATACTCCAGCATAGGATCAGTATCTGAGTAAAGGGAAAGAAGTATAAAAGGCAATGTCTTCTTCTCTATATTGCTGTAGCCAAGCACCTGACTACAAAACATTTTAGTTTTCTTTTAAATGAACCAGGCCCCTGATTTAGGTAATTTTCCTATGAAACAGTTTGCATTATTTGCTCATCATTAGGCAATAATCAGATTTTATGTGTCCTTTCACAGCAATACTGTTTGCATACATGTGTTTAACGAGTTCCTTGTTAGGCAGTGACAACCCATGTTAATGATATTACTGGTTGGAGTAATAAGTGATGAGGGTTTGGCTATATAGTAAGACAACAGCATGTCAAACTAATATTCCAGAAAAAGAGTAATCGCTAATGCTGTGACAGTTCCTATTTTTACACAGTGTGGACAATAATAAAATCCTGTAATTTTTTTCTACAAGGAAAGTAATGGTGCCACTGATTTTTTTCCACACAGTTTGAGCATTTATAATGAATAAATACCCTTAGTATTAGTAGTCATCCTGCAGCTATGGTTCATATTTGATGTAACTTTTACTGTAACCTAAATTACAACTGCCTTAGTAACTTCTGATGTTCCTAATATTAATAACCCTCTTCAGATGTTTGTTTGAATATTCTAAAGAGCACTATAAAAAATGGTTGCTATGGTTGCTGTGGATTGCAGTTTATTCAGATGTATGTTGCAAATACGTCTTTACTTATTACCTAAGAAAAATCCTATTTTGCTAATTCCAGTGACATTTCTGGACCTTTATCTTCCTTTCCTTGTTAAAGTATAGGGATGAGCTTCGAGTTTGAGTCGAACTCATGTTCGACTCGAACATTGCCTGTTCTCCCGTTCGCCGAACAGCGAACAAATTGGGGTGTTCGCGGCAAATTCGAAAAGTCTATGGGAGAAATCTAAAGTGCTAATTATAAAGGCTTATATGCAAGTTATTGTCCTAAAAAGTGTTTGGGGACCTGGGTCCTGCCCCAGGGGACATGTATCAATGCAATTTTTTTTTTTTTAAAACTGCCGTTTTTTCGGGAGCAGTGATTTTAATAATGCTTAAAGTGAAACAATAAAAGTGAAATATTCCTTTAAATTTCGTACCTGGGGGGTGTGTATGATATGCATGTAAAGTGGTGCATGTTTTCCGTGTTTAGAACTGTCCCTGCAAAAAATTTCATTTTTGAAGGAAAAAAAGTCATTTAAAACTCACTCGCGGCTAATAATGAATTGTCGGCTTTTATCAATACATACAAAAGTCATTGATAAAAAATAAAAAAAAAGCGTGGGGGTCCCCCAGAATTCAATTACCAGGCCCTTCAGGTCTGGAATGGATATTAAGGGGAACCCCGCCGCAAATTTAAAAAAAAAATGGCGTGGGGTTCCCCCAAATATCCATACCAGGCCCTTCAGATCTGGCATGGATTTTAAGGGGAACTCCACCCCAAATAAAAAAAAATGGCGTGGAGTCCCCCCAAAAATCCATACCAGACCCTTATCCGAGCACACAACCTGGCCGGCCGCAGGGGAAGAGGGGGGGACAAGAGAGCGGCCCCCCCTCCCTCCTGAACCGTACCAGGCCATATGCCCTCAACATGGGGAGGATGTCCCCATGTTGATGGGGACAAGGGCCTCATCCCCACAACCCTTGCCCGGTGGTTGTGGGGGTCTGCGGGCGGGGGGCTTATCGGAATCTGGAAGACCCCTTTAACAAAGGGGACCCCCAGATCCCGCCCCCCCCTATGTGAATTGGTAAGGGGTACATTGTACCCCTACCATTTCACGAAGAAAGCGTAAAAAAATTTCAAAAAAACACACAAACACCTTGAAAAAGTCCTTTATTGAAAAAAAACATTCCAGCGGTGAAATCCAGTGTCCCGCGGCGATCCGATGTCCACCGCTGTCCGTCATTGGTTTTGCCTGAGCGGGGAACTTCCTTCACTGTGTAATTTAAATTTACACACTGAAGGAAGTTTCCCGCTCAGGCCAATGACATAGGCGGGGTCCGACATACCGAGGGGGCGGACCTGATGGGGAACTTCCTTCACTGCGTAATACATGTATAGACTCTATAGACTCTATACATGTATTACGCAGTGAAGGAAGTTCCCCGCTCAGGCCAATGACGTAGGCGGGTCCGACATACCGAGGGGGCGGACCTGATGGGGAACTTCTCTCACTGTGGTAATACATGTATAGACCCGCCCCTTGTCATGTTCCGCATCTGGTCCACTGAGCGGACCTGATGGGGAACTTTAGAAGGGGCGGGTCTATACATTTAAAACACTGAGGAGGAAGTTCCCCATTGTTTTTTTTAATTATTTTTTAATAAAGGACTTTTTCAAGGTGTTTGTGTGTTTTTTTTGACATTTTTTTACGCTTTCTTCATGAAATGGTAGGGGTACAATGTACCCCTTACCAATTCACATAGGGGGGGGCGGGATCTGGGGGTGCCCTTTGTTAAAGGGGTCTTCCAGATTCCGATAAGCCCCCCGCCCGCAGACCCCCACAACCACCGGGCAAGGGTTGTGCGGATGAGGCCCTTGTCCCCATCAACATGGGGACATCATCCCCATGTTGAGGGCATGTGGCCTGGTACGGCCGCTCTCATCCCCCCTTTTCCCCTGCGGCCGGCCAGGTTGCGTGCTTGGATAAGGGTCTGGTATGGGTTTGACTCCACGCCATTTTTTTTATTTCATCATTAGCCACGAGTGAGTTTTAAATGACTTTTTTTCCTTCAAAAATGACACTTTGTGCAGGGACAGTTCTAAGCACGGGAAACATGCGCCACTTTACATGCATATCATACACACCCCTCAGGTATGAAATTTAAAGGAATATTTCACTTTTATTTTTTCATTTTAAGCATTATTAAAATCACTGCTCCCGAAAAAATGGCCGTTTTTAAAACTTATTTTTGCATTGATACATGTCCCCTGGGGCAGGACCCGGGTCCCCAAACACTTTTTAGGACAATAAGCCTTTATAATTAGCACTTTAGATTTCGAACGTTCGAGTCCATTGTATTTAATAGGGTTCTAAAGTTCACACAAACATTTTGTCTGTTCGCAGGTTCTGGTGCGAACCGAACAGGGGGTGTTCGGCTCATCCCTGTTAAAGTATATCTAAAGCCAAATCTTTGTCACTGACACAGTTGTCCCTGCTGGAAGATTACTTCAGCTCTTTGGATGTATGTAGTATGTCCAGAGGGTGAGGGGTTAAGCACAAGCTTATGGCTGAAGTGGCAAAAAACTCCATAGTGGGATGCAAACAGCAATAAAGATCTGACAGGGTTCCAAACTCCTTACCATTCAATCCAAAAAACACGCTTAACTACATCTTAACACATGACTTCCCGCATGGTCCAAGTATGGCGGAGTGAGACGCCGTTGAGCGTCGACTGTTGACTCGACAGTGCTCTCCACTGAATCAGATAGACTGTGAAAACTCAGCAGTTTATGCCGGGATAAGGAGCAGAAACAACTAAGCACTAAGTGACTCATCCAGGGACGTGGGAGGAAGCAAGGAGCACTGTATACTCCTATCCACTCGTATGCTACCCGCTGTTGGGTGATGAGTTACACTGAGCTGTGTACAGGTGACAGAGGAGATATCGATGTGGATCCTCCCACGATTCCACACTGCAGACTGACGCACACTGCATGGCCTAGACAGAAGCAGTAGACCCAGCAGACTCAGCAAATCCAGCGAGGGCAGCAGATGGAGCTATCCGCATCAGCGTGGGAGGAAAAAAGAGGGAGCCCAATGGATCAGAGAGGACTGTCACCCATTACAGCGGTCACTCCGTTCCAGAGGATGTATGACACCAAACCCTCAGGTATGCCACACAAATACACCAGGAACAAAAATGAGGGACCTGGGTGGAGAACAGGATATCAGACAACTGATTTGGGCTCTCCCTACAAAGGAGGTCATACAGGCGTTGATGGGGGAGCTGCTGGGACCTATGAGGGAGGAATTGGGAGAGGTTCGGTCGAAGGTGGAGGCCATAGACCATAAATTGCACAGCTGTGAGCTAACGCTAGAGATGTCCTGAACTATTCGCCGGCGAATAGTTCCCGGCGAACATAGCTTGTTCGCGTTCGCCGCGGCGGGCGAACATATGCGATGTTCGGTCCGCCCCCTATTCGTCATCATTGAGCAAACTTTGACCCTGTACCACACAGTCAGCAGACACATTCCAGCCAATCAGCAGCATATCCTTCCTCCCAGACCCTCCCACCTCCTGGACAGCATCCATTTTAGATTCATTCTGAAGCTGCAGTCTTAGTGTAAGGGTATGTACTTACCGAGGCCGAGATGCCGAGAGTGGTTCACCTTTGCGACTTGACGCACTCCACCCCCTGGAGTTGAGACAGGGAGTGGATGGCGAGAAGCGGCACCGGCTACCGGCAGGTGGTGGGTATTTGTAGACGGTCCGGCAGAGCTGAGTAGACTGAAGAACAGGCTTCAAGCAGGAACTAGCCGGATTGGTAAAGTTCAAACAGCAGGAGATAATGGAAGCCGGTGCAGGTTGAGTCCGGGTTGTAATGGCTAGGTAACGGTCCCGGCTGGGGGTCAAACACAGTAAAAGGTAACAAGTCCAGAGAGTACCGGGAACCCGGCAGGGGTTCAAGGGAAACGCGGAAGTCCAAAAGGTACAGGCCAGAGGTCAAGGATTGGAGACGGGCAGCAGATCCGAGTCACAGGCCGAGGGTCAAACACAGGAGAAGGCAGAAGTCCGTATCACAAGCCGAGGGTCAGGTCCAGGAGAGAGATCAGAGGAGTCAAGCCAGTCCGGGTCACAAGGAGATTTTCAGGATAGTTTTCCAGAGTCTTGGGAATACAGGAAAGCTGACAAACCAGCAACTTGTCAGTGCAACTGGGTCTCTTTAAATAGGCCCGCCTGGATTCCTATTGGTGCGCCGCCGCGCATGCGCACGCCGCTGCGTCGGCGCGCGCACCCGAGAACGTAGAAGCGCCGTCCCGCGCACGCGCATGCGCGGAAGCATCATTCCGCCGCGCGTGCGCATTGGGCGTTGATTGGTGCTGTTGGACGGATTTCCCTGACAGTGCCCCCCTCCTAGGGGCGGACTCCGGACGCCCAGACTAGACATCAACTCAGGATGTTCCTGGTGAAAGACTCTAATTAGGCGGGGAGCATGTAGGTTCCTAGATGGTTCCCAAGAGTTGTCCTCCGGGGGATACCCCTTCCATTTGATTAAATACTGTAGCTGCCTGCCTCTTTTCCTGCAGCCCAGGATAGATTCCACCACGTACTCGTTTTCACCATCAACCTCCACAGGTGGAGGAGGTGGCACATCCCTTCCCGGGAAGGAGCTGGAGACTACCGGTTTCAACAGAGACGTGTGGAAGACCGGGTGTATCCTGTAGGAGTCGGGCAGTGCCAATTCAAAGGCCACAGGGTTGATTACTCGCTTGATTTTGAAAGGGCCTATAAATCTTGGTCCCAATTTCCGTGAAGGGATTGGCAATTTGAGGTTGGTGGCGGAGAGCCATACTTCCTCCCCAACTTTGAAGACTGGATTTTCCTTCCTACCCTTGTCATAGTATCTCTTGTAAGACTCCTGGGCGTTTTGCATCATTTCCTGGAGTCTCAGAAAATTAGATTGAACAAAGGCTATCCGATCTTGAACAGCAGGAACAGAGCTCTCCGAAATGTCATCAGGGAGGAAGGAAGGATGGAAGCCAAAGTTGGCCCAAAAAGGAGTTTGACTGGTGGCTGAATGCACCGAGTTATTATATGCAAATTCAGCGTAGGATAATAGGGAGGACCAATCATCTTGTGAGGCTGAGCAAAAACAACGGAGATATTGTTCTAGGGTTTGATTGGTTCTCTCTGTCTGTCCGTTGCTCTGGGGGTGATATGCCGATGATAGGCAAATTTTGATTTCTAAAGATTTGCAAAGTTCCTTCCAGAATTTCGCCGTGAATTGAACGCCTCTGTCAGAGGTGATGCTTTTAGGCACTCCATGGAGCCTGATTATCTCCTGAAAGAAGGCTTTGGCTGTATCTGCAGCAGAGGGAGTACCAATCATGGGCACGAAGTGTGCCATTTTGGAGAGGCGGTCAATTACGACCAGAATCGTGGTAAAACCTCCAGAGGGCGGTAGATCTACAATGAAGTCCATGGACACATCTGCCCACGGACGTTCAGGGATAGGCAAAGGTTTGAGTAGTCCCCAACTCTTGGTTTTGGGTCCCTTATACCGTTGGCAACGGCTGCAGGAGGCAACATAGGACTTGCAATCTTGTCTCCAACCAGGCCACCAGAAGGAGCGAGAGATTAGTTCCATAGTCTTTTTGGTTCCAAAGTGACCAGCTAGTTTGTGGTCGTGGAAAGTTTTCAGAGTCAGTTGCCTTGTTTCCAGAGGGACGAAGACTTTACCTTGGGACCAGAACAAGTCATTACGCTTCTCCAAGGAAGAGGTTACTTGGTCAGGACAATGCTTAGAGGCGGCTCTTATGGAGGTTAGTAGATCAGCCTGTGGGATGAGCAGAAAGTTTTGTGCTGATAGGATGGTACTTGGTTCCTCTGCTTGTGGGGTCTCGGGAAACATCCTAGAGAGGGCATCCGCCTTCACGTTCTTGGAACCGGGCCTATAAGAGATATGAAAGTTAAACCTAGTGAAGAAGAGGGCCCATCGGGCTTGTCTGGGTCGAAGACGTTTTGCTGTTCTCAGATATTCTAGATTCTTATCATCCGTGAATATCATGACGGGGTGAGGAGCTCCCTCCAGAAGGTATCGCCATTCTTCCAGGGCGAATTTGATAGCTAATAGTTCCCGGTCACCGACGTCATAATTACGTTCCGGAGAAGTTAGTTTACGAGAAGCAAAGGCTACGGGATGAAGAAGGGATTTGGGGCCCTGCCTTTGAGAGAGGATGGCCCCAGTGGCTGACTCTGAAGCATCTACTTCCAGCGTAAACGGCAGTAGCGGATCTGGATGCTTCAATACAGGTGCCGATGTGAATGCATTTTTTAATTTATCGAAGGCATCTTGAGCTTCCGGTGACCAGTGAAAGCGGTAGCCCTGGCGTGTCAGTTGGGTTATAAGTGCCACAATAGAGGAGAACCCCACAATGAACCTCCTGTAGAAATTGGCGAAACCTATAAATCGTTGTACCCCTTTCTTGTCTGTTGGGGCTGGCCATTCCTGGATAGCTTTGACTTTCTGCGGGTCCATTGCGACCCCATTGGTAGAAATAATAAATCCCAAAAATTGCACCGTGGTTTTCTCAAAGTCACATTTCTCGGCCTTGAGGTAAAGTCTATGTTCTCTGAGAATAGTGAGGACCTTGATGACATGGATTCGGTGCAGTTCAAGGGAGGACGAAAAAATAAGAATATCGTCTAAGTAGACTACTAGGAAATCGTCCAGGTGTTCACGGAAAATGTCATTGACCAGGTGCTGGAAAGTAGCTGGGGCGTTGCAAAGCCCGAATGGCATGACCAAGTATTCGAAATGACCGAATCTAGATCTAAAAGCCGTCTTCCATTCGTCTCCAGCCCTGATCCGGATGAGGTTGTAGGCCCCTCGAAGGTCCAGTTTAGAGAAGATCCGAGCTGATCGGAATCGTTGGAACAACTCTGGGATGAGAGGAAGCGGGTATCTATTTTTAATAGTAATTTTATTTAATTCCCTATAGTCGATGCAGGGCCTCAGAGTCCCGTCTTTTTTTTCAACGAAAAAGATTCCGGCACCGGCTGGGGAAGAAGAGGGTCGAATGAATTTCTTTTCCAGATTTTCCTCAATGTAAGACTTGAGGGTCTTCAACTCAGATTCGGACAAGGGGAAGATGCGGCCGAAAGGAATTTTGGAGCCAGGCAGAAGGTCGATGGGACAATCGTAGGGACGATGTGGAGGTAGGCGGTCAGCCTGCTGTTTGTCGAAGACGTCCCGGAATCCTAAGTATGCTGATGGAACATGTGGTAGATTATCCGGTTGAGGGGTTAAAGTAGCACAGGCAGTTGGAAGTGCGGAAAGACAGTGTTGAGAACAATATGAAGAAGTGAAGTTAACTTCCCTCTTGGCCCAGTTTATATGAGGCTCATGTGCTTGTAACCAGGGAAGGCCCAGGATGATGGGAAACATGGGAGATGAGATGAGGTCAAATCGAAGGTATTCTTGGTGGCCTGAATCCGTGATAGCAAGGACGGGTCTTGTTTCTTGCGTAATTACCCCTGAACGAGGCAGGGATCCATCCGCCAGACGAACCTGAAGATAACGGTCCTTGGTTTGCAGAGGAAAGTGAAGTTGGGAAGCAAGTGAAGAGTCCAGAAAGCAGCTGCAGGCCCCTGAATCAATAATCGCCGGTAGGCGGGTTGCTCCTGTTGGTAGCTGTAGAGAAATAGAAAGAACAACATAAGTCTGTGGTAAGCCAGAAACTGGGTAGTTCAAAGTGTCTTTGAGGGTACACTTACTAGGTCTCACTGGGCAACTCCGAAGGAAATGGCCAGTACCCCCGCAGTAAAGACACAGATTGGCCTGACGCCTGCGCTGCTTTTCCTCAGGAGAAAGGGGAGGACGAACTAGACCAAGCTGCATGGGTTCAGGCTCGGGGGGAGAAGATGCTGTAGGAACTTGGATGGGTGGATAGGCAGAAGCTGATCGGGGCAAAGTCCAGTTTGGGCGGGTAGTCTGGAAACGCTCAGAACGCCGCTCCCGGAGGCGTCTGTCAAGCTGAGTGACAGACTGGATCAGATCTTCCAGAGTAGTTGGAACACCAATCCTGGCCAGCTCGTCCTTAAGAGCCTCAGACAGTCCTTGGCGATATTGGTATTTAAGGGCCGTCTCATTCCAGCCAGTGTCAGCTGACCATTTCCGGAATTCTGCCGTGTAGCCCTCCACCGGCCTTCTCCCCTGGGTTAAACTGTGGAGAACAGACTCAGCTGTAGCTGATCGCTGAGGATCGTCATACAGCTGCGCCATACTCTCGAAGAAGGTGTCCACGGAATCTAGTATGGGGCTGCTTTGCTCCATCAGGCCATGAGCCCAGGCCTGAGGTTCGTCGGTTAGAAGGGAGATGACGAACCCCACCTTTACCACTTCCGAAGAGAAAGTCCTGGGTTGAAGGGCGAAATAGAGAGAACATGCGTTTTTGAAAGCCCGATATTTCTTACGGACGCCAGAAAATCGCTCAGGCAGGGGGATCCTGGGTTCAGGGGTAGCCATTACTACGGTGGGATTTGCCTGATTTTGAGACGTGGAGGCAACATTGGCAATGGTAGCAGCTGGTGATGCTGGTCCTGTAGCTCCAGTAAGTAGCTGAAAGCGGCCATCCATTTGGACATAACCTTCTTGTAATTTCTGAACCGCGTCGGTTAGTGCGGTGACTTGCTGACATAGGGTCTCGAACGGTGAACGCGCCCTGTCGGCCTCAGACATCTGGCTGGTTTGTACTGTAAGAGTATGTACTTACCGAGGCTGAGATGCCGAGAGTGGTTCACCTTTGCGACTTGACGCACTCCACCCCCTGGAGTTGAGACAGGGAGTGGATGGCGAGAAGCGGCACCGGCTACCGTCAGGTGGTGGGTATTTGTAGACGGTCCGGCAGAGCTGAGTAGACTGAAGAACAGGCTTCAAGCAGGAACTAGCCGGATTGGTAAAGTTCAAACAGCAGGAGATAATGGAAGCCGGTGCAGGTTGAGTCCGGGTTGTAATGGCTAGGTAACGGTCCCGGCTGGGGGTCAAACACAGTAAAAGGTAACAAGTCCAGAGAGTACCGGGAACCCGGCAGGGGTTCAAGGGAAACGCGGAAGTCCAAAAGGTACAGGCCAGAGGTCAAGGATTGGAGACGGGCAGCAGATCCGAGTCACAGGCCGAGGGTCAAACACAGGAGAAGGCAGAAGTCCGTATCACAAGCCGAGGGTCAGGACCAGGAGAGAGATCAGAGGAGTCAAGCCAGTCCGGGTCACAAGGAGATTTTCAGGATAGTTTTCCAGAGTCTTGGGAATACAGGAAAGCTGACAAACCAGCAACTTGTCAGTGCAACTGGGTCTCTTTAAATAGGCCCGCCTGGATTCCTATTGGTGCGCCGCCGCGCATGCGCGCGCGCCGCTGCGTCGGCGCGCGCACCCGAGAACGTAGAAGCGCCGTCCCGCGCACGCGCATGCGCGGAAGCATCATTCCACCGCGCGTGCGCATTGGGCGTTGATTGGTGCTGTTGGACGGATTTCCCTGACACTTAGTGAGAGAAGGGACAGTGTAGCTGCTGCTGATTTAATAGGGAAATCTATAGCTAGACCAGTGTATTCAGTGTCCACTCCAGTCCTGAAAGACTCATCTGATCTCTGCTGTAAGGACAGCGTCCTGACAGCACCCCAAAAAGCCCTTTTTAAGGCTAGTACATACATCAGTCTGCCTTTTTTCTTCTCTGTAATCTAATTGCAGTTGCCTGCCAGCGTGTGTGTGACAGGCTCACAGCGTATACTATGCCCACTTGCCCAGTGGCACCACTCATATATCTGGTGGCACAGTAGATTACTAGTGAGAGGAGGGACAGTGTAGCTGCTGCTGATTTAATAGGGAAATCAATAGCTAGGCCAGTGTATTCAGTGTCCACTCCAGTCCTGAAAGATTCATCTGATCTCTGCTGTCAGGACAGCGTCCTGACAGCACCCCAAAAAGCCCTTTTTAGGGCTAGTACATACATCAGTCTGCCTTTTTTTTTTCTCTGTAATCTAATATCAGTTGCCTGCCAGCGTGTGTGTGACAGGCTCACAGCGTATACTGTGCCCACTTGCCCAGTGGCACCACTCATATATCTGGTGGCACAGTAGATTACTAGTGAGAGGAGGGACAGCGTAGCTGCTGCTGATTTAATAGGGAAATCTATAGCTAGGCCAGTGTATTCAGTGTCCACCTCAGTCTTGAAAGACTCATCTGATCTCTGCTGTAAGGATAGCGTCCTGACAGCACCCCAAAAAGCCCTTTTTAGGGCTAGTACATACATCAGTCTGCCTTTTTTTTCTTTCTCTGTAATCTAATTGCAGTTGCCTGCCAGCGTGTGTGTGACAGGCTCACAGCGTATACTGTGCCCACTTGCCCAGTGGCACCACTCATATATCTGGTGGCACAGTAGATTACATTTAAAAAAAAAAACAATTTTGACTGCAATACAATAGCAGTCAGTTGCCTGCCAGCGTGTGTGTCAGGCCTACAGCATCTACTCTGCCAACTTCTGCCAGTGCACAGTGCCACTCATATCTGGTGTCACAGTAGCTTGCACGCATAGTACGACTAAACAAATCTAAAAAAAATGACAGGCAGAGGCAGGCCACCCCGCAGGGGCCGTCGTGCTCGTGGTGATGTGATTCCCGTTGGCCCTAGAATAATGCCCAGTGTTCAGAGGCCACGTACCCTGAACTCGAAAAGTTCTGAGGACATAGTTGACTGGCTAACACAGGACACCCAATCTTCTACAGCTTCCGCTCTGAACCTTGACGCACCATCCTCCTCCAGCTCAGCTTCAGGCACCTCTCAAGTTACCACTCGCCCGCCTGCCGCCACCATCAACACTAGCACCACAGCTGCTTCACTTTATCTGTCAGAGGAGTTATTTACACATGAGTAGGAAGAAATGAGTGATGCGCAACCATTATTGCCAGAGGATGTAGATAAAAGGGATATGTCTCAGTCAGGCAGCATTACACACATGGACGTACGGTGTGATGATGATGATGTTGTACCTGATGCTGCTTCCTTTGCTGAGTTGTCAGATACAAGTGAAGCGGTTGATGATGACGATGTGTCCGTGGATGTCACGTGGGTGCCCGCTCGAAGAGAAGAAGAACAGGGGGAAAGTTCAGATGGGGAGACAGAGAGGAGGAGGAGACGAGTTGGAAGCAGGGGGAGGTCGTCGCAAGGAGCTAGTGGCACAGTCAGACAGCATGTATCGGCACCCGGGGTCAGCCAGACAGCACGCCAATCAACGCATGCTGTTGCCACCACCAGAATGCCGTCATTGCAAAGCTCAGCAGTGTGGCATTTTTTTGTGTGTCTGCCTCTGATAACAGTGATGCCATTTGCAACCTGTGCCAAAAGAAACTGAGTCGTGGGAAATCCAACACCCACCTAGGTACAACTGCTTTGCGAAGGCACATGATCGCACATCACAAACGCCTATGGGATCAACACATGATGATGAGTACAAGCAGCACACAAGCTCAAAGCCACCATCCTCCTCCTGGTCCAGCATCTTCAGCCACGTCAACCACTGCTGTCCTCCTTGCCCCCTCTCAAACATCCGCCACTCCGTCTCTCGCCTTGAGCAGTTCCTGCTCATCTGCCCACAGTCAGGTGTCTGTCAAGGACATGTTTGAGCGTAAGAAGCCAATGTCACAGAGTCACCCCCTTGCCCGGCGTCTGACAGCTGGCTTGTCGGAACTCTTAGCCCGCCAGCTTTTACCATACAAGCTGGTGGAGTCTGA
The DNA here is from genome assembly GCA_029206835.1 of Rana muscosa. Taxonomy (NCBI): domain Eukaryota; kingdom Metazoa; phylum Chordata; class Amphibia; order Anura; family Ranidae; genus Rana; species Rana muscosa. The sequence continues at coordinate 223,005,128 of CM055118.1, forward strand.
GGCCTTCAAAAAATTTGTAGCTATTGGGACACCGCAGTGGAAGGTACCCGGCCGAAATTTCTTTTCACAAAAGGCAATCCCCAACCTGTACTCTATTGTGCAAAAAGGAAGTCATGGCATGTCTGGCACACAGTGTTGGGGCAAGGGTCCATCTGACCACTGATACCTGGTCTGCAAAGCTGACGGCTGCCAAACATGTAATGCGTGGCTCTGCAGAGGAGTTGGTGGTGACACCGCCACGACTTGCAGGCAGGCCTGCTGCCACCTCCTCTACTCCTCCTACTCCATCCTCTTCGATAACCTCCTCGGCTGAGTCCTCTTCTGCTGCTGCGTCTTGCTCCACATCAACTGCACCCCGCCAGCTCCCCAGGGGCTATTCCACATCCCGGATACGACAGTGTCACGCCGTCTTGGGGTTGACTTGCCTGAAAGCAGAGAGTCACACCGGACCAGCACTCCTGTCCGCCCTTAACGCACAGGTGGATCAGTGGCTGACTCCGCACCAACTGGAGATCGGCAAAGTGGTGTGTGACAACGGAAGCAATTTGTTGGCGGCATTGAATTTGGGCAAGTTGACACATGTGCCGTGCATGGCACATGTGTTGAATCTGATTGTACAACGCTTTGTGCATAAGTACCCAGACTTACAGGACGTCCTCAACCAGGCCAGGAAGGTGTGTGGCCATTTCAGGCGTTCCTACACGACCATGGCGCACTTTTCATATATCCAGCGGCGAAACAACATTACAGTGAGGCGCTTGCTTTGCGACAGCCCGACACGTTGGAATTCAACACTCCTAATGTTCGACCACCTGCTCCAACAAGAAAAAGCCGTCAACGAGTATTTGTATGATCGGGGTGCTAGGACAGCCTCTGCGCAGCTGGGAATTTTTTTTGCCACGTTACTGGACGCTCATGCGCAATGCCTGTAGGCTCATGCGTCCTTTTGAGGAGGTGACAAACCTAGTCAGTCGCACTGAAGGCACCATCAGCGACATCATCCCATTTGTTTTCTTCCTGGAGCATGCCCTGCGAAAAGTGCTGGATCAGGCCGTAGATGAGTGTGAAGAGTAGTGATGAGCCGAACACCCCCGGGTTCGGTTCGCACCAGAACCCGCGAACGGACCGAACGTTCGTACGAACATTAGAACCCTATTAAATACAATGGATGCGAACGTTCGAATTCTAAAGTGCTAATTATAACGACTATTATGCATGTTATTGTCCTAAAAAGGGTTTGGGAACCCGGGTTCTGCACCAGGGGACATGTATCAATGCAAAAAGAAGTTTTAAAAATTGTCGTTTTTCGTGAGCAGTCATTTTAATGATGCATAAAGTGAAAAAAAAAAAGTCAAATATTCCTTTAAATATCGTACCTGGGGGGTGTCTAAAGTATGCCTGTGAAGTGCCACGTGTTTCCCGTGTTTAGAACTGTCCCTGCACAAAATGACACTTCTAAAGGAAAAAAAAGCCATTTAAAACTGCTTGCGGCTTTAATGTAATGTCTGGTCCCGGTAATATGGATGAAAATCTTTAAGAAAAATGGCATAGCTACCCCATGACCCCCCCCCCTACCCCAGCCCATTACCAGCCCCTTTGGGTCTTGTATGGATATTAAGGGGAACACCACACACAAAATAAAAAAGGCCCTATATACTCTGAACAGCCGTATACAGGCGGTGCATACAAGACAGGGACTGTAGGTTTGTTCTTATGTAGAATGTGTTTGTAATTTTGAACAGGTACATTGTTTAAGTGTAGCTCCAGCCCAAAAATCTATTTTTAAACTTTTTGGAAAACATAGGTAAGGGTTATCACCCCTGTAACATTTGTTTTGCTGTCTGTGCCCCTGTTCAGAACATTTCACCTCACTTTCCGTCCCAATGACAACTGTTTTTGAAATGTGGTGTTTTTCTTGAAACAAGGATTGGTGATAAAGCATCAGTACAGAGGAGACAACTTTCTCCCATATTAATTCTTACAGGAGAGAATTTTCCTTCCTAGGGGTGGATTTCCTCTCACTTCCTGTTGTCTTCTTGCGTTTGCAAGTAGGAGTCGTTTGTAAGTTGGATGTTTGAAAGTAGGGACCTGCCGTATATACTCTGCAGAAATAGGCCCCTTAGTTGTTGGTGTTGGCACAACACTGTAAGCACTCACAGTTACTCTTGGTTGGTGCTGGAACGCCCTGCTGTCAACTATTATATCAGGAATTGTAATTACATATAATTGTTGAACAGTGGTAGTAAAAATTGGGCCTTTGATGGTGGTGCTGGTGCCACAACACTGTAAGCCCTGACAGTTACTCTTGGTGGGTGCAGCAATGGGCCCTGCTGTGAATTATTAGATCAAGAATTGTAATTGCATGCCCCTGTTGAACAGGGGCTGAAAAATTGGGCCTTTCGTGGTGGTGGTGGTGGTGGTGTTGCCACAACACTGTAAGCCCTCAGAGTTACTCTTGGTGGGTGCAGGAATGGGCCCTGCTGTGAATTATTAGATCAAGAATTGTAATTACATGCCCCTTTTGAACAGGGGCTGAAAAATTGGGCCTTTCGTGGTGGTGGTGGTGGTGGCGTTGCCACAACACTGTAAGCCCTCAGAGTTACTCTTGGTGGGAGCAGCAATGGGCCCTGCTGTGAATTATTAGATCAAGAATTGTAATTACATGCCCCTGTTGAACAGGGGCTGAAAAATTGGGCCTTAGGCACTGGTGGCACAACACTGCCACCCCTCACAGATACTGTACTTGGAGCACAGCAATGAGCCCTGTTGCAAAGTATTGCTTCAAAAATTGTAATTACACGCCCCTGTTAGACAGGGGCTGAAAAATTGGGCCTTAGCCACTGCTGGTGGCAGCACCCATAAACAAAAATGATCTTCCAAGCTATCATCATCAATCGTATCATTGAGGACTCGGAGGAGGAGGATAGCCAGTCAACATAACAGCACAGGCACTCAGCATCAGCATCAGTCTTGAAGGGATGTGACATGTTAAAATCAATTAGTCTGTTATATCAGCATCAGGTGTGTGGTAGCTGGTGGTGATCCAAGACTGGTTCATCTTGATGAAAGTCAGTCGATCAACCGAGTCGGTGGACAGGCGCACCCTGTGATCCGTGACAAATCCTCCAGCAGCACTGAATGTGCGTTCCGAAAGAACGCTGGATGCAGGACAGGCCAGTAGCTCAATTGCATACTGTGCAAGCTCTGGCCAGTGATCCATCCTCAAGACCCAGTAAGCCAGAGGATTTTCGGTGGGGAAGGTGTCCAAGTCTGACCTTGCCCCTAGATATTCCTGCACCATGTTTATCAGACGCTGGCGATGGTTGCTGGAACCAATCATACTTTGGGGCTGCGGACTAAAGAATTGTCTGAACGCATCGGTCAGACGGCCACCTTCCCCACCGCTCCTTCTTTGACTGGCCGAAGCCTCAGCAACTCGTTGTCCAGGACCAGGAGTTTGTAACCTCCCAGTCTCTGGGAACGCGTTGCACAGACCTTTCTGCAAGGCCTCCCGGAGTTGTCTCATCCTCTGCTCCCTCTGCGACGGTAACATAAGGTCCGCAACCTTACCCTTGTACCGTGGATCAAGGAGAGTGGCCAGCCAGTAATGGTCCCTCTCCTTGATCCGAAGAATACGAGGATCCTTCCGCAGACTTTGCAGGATCAGGGAGGCCATGCAGCGAAGGTTAGCTGAGGCATTCGGTCCGGAGTCATCTGGGTCACTAAGGATGACATGATCCGCAGCCACCTCCTCCCAGCCACGTACAAGTCCACTGGTTTCTTGGGACTGTAAATCATCCCTAAAAGACTGCTGCTGATGATGCTGAGTGCCAGCCTCCACCTCCATGCTGACACAATCCTCCTCCTCCTCCTCCTCTTCCTGTGCGATGGGTGGGACAGAAGGAACACTGTCTGGGTAAAGGGGGCCTTGAGAGGCAAGGAAGTCCTCCTCTTCCTGCCTCTGTTCTGCCTCAAGTGCCCTGTCCATTATTCCACGCAGCGTGTGCTCCAACAGGTGGACAAGAGGTACAGTGTCACTGATGCATGCACTGTCACTGCTCACCATCCTCGTGGCCTCCTCAAATGGTGCCAGGACAGTGCATGCATCCCTGATCATGCCCCACTGGCGTGGAGAAAAAAAACCAAGCTCCCCTGACCCTGTCCTGGTGCTGTAGTCGCACAGGTACTCATTGATGGCCCTCTGCTGCGTGTGCAGCCGCTGCAGCATGGCCAACGTTGAGTTCCACCTGGTGGGCATGTAACATATAAGGCGGTTCTTGGGCAGGTTCAACTCCTTTTGCAGCTCAGCCAGGCGAGCACTGGCATTATAAGATCTGCGGAAATGCACACAGACTTTCCTGGCCTGCCTCAGGACATCCTGTAAGCCCGGGTACCTGCCCAAGAACCGCTGCACCACCAGGTTAAGGACGTGAGCCACACAGGGCACATGGGTCAGTTGTCCCTGTCGGAGGGCGGAGAGGAGGTTGGTGCCATTGTCGCAAACCACCATTCCTGGCTTAAGCTGGTGTGGCGTCAACCACCTCTCGGCCTGGCCCTGCAGAGCAGACAGGACCTCTGCCCCAGTGTGGCTTCTGTCCCCCAAACACACCAGCGCAAGCACGGCATGGCATCTTTTTGCCTGCGTACTTGCGTAGCCCCTTGAACGGCTACGGAGCACCGCTGGTTCAGAGGACAAAGCACAGGAAGAGGCCATGGAGGAAGAAGAAGAGGAGGGGGTGGAGGAGAGAGGTGTGTCACAACCACTAGTAGCATTTTGTAGGCGTGGCGGTGGAACAACCTCCAACACTACTGCACCTTGTCCTGCATCCTTCCCAGCTGCCAAAAGAGTGACCCAATGGGCCGTGAAAGAAAGGTAACGTCCCTGTCAATGCCTGCTGGACCATGAGTCAGCGGTAATATGCACATTACCGCTGACCGCCCTGTCCAGCGAGGCCAAGACATTGCCTTCCACATGCCGGTAGAGAGCCGGAATAGCCTTCCGTGAGAAAAAGTGGCGTTTGGGAACCTGCCACTGAGGAACCGCACATTGCACAAACTCACGGAAGGGGGCCGAGTCTACCAACTGAAAAGGCAGCAGTTGAAGCGCTAGCAATTTAGCCAAGCTAGCATTCAACCGCTGGGCATGTGGATGGCTGGGAGTGAACTTCTTTCGACGGTCCAGCAGCTGGGGCAGGGAAATTTGCCTGCTAGAATCGGACGTCGGTGTACTGCTAGCAGAGTGGCCGCAAGTACTTGGCTGTGACACACCTAATTCTACACCTTCATTCCTCTCAGTGCATGTTTCAGAGAGGACTGAAGTTATAGTGGGGTTGGAGATCCCAGCTGATGCGGTGCAAGGAGAGGTCCGCTTTGTTCTTTGGTGTGGGTCTTTGAGGTAGGCTTGCCAACGAGCTGCATGGCAGGTCAACATATGTCTGGTCAGGCATGTGGTACCCAAGCGGCTGATGTTTTGGCCACGCGATATACGCTTGAGACATATGTTGCAAACAGCAGCTGTGCGATCTGATGCACTAGCCTCAAAAAAGGCCCACACCAAAGAACTTTTTGAATGACGGGCAGAGGCAGCGCCCTGCACAGGCGGAGCTCTGCGGTGTGATTCCGTCGGTGTACTGCCCTTACGCTGGCCACCAAAGGGCATCCTGCCTCGTTGGAGATGTGCCTCCTCCTCATCCTCCTCCTCCTCCTCTCTCCTATTAGGCACCCACGTGGAGTCAGTGACCTCATCATCCCCTCCCTCCTCATCACTGGAGCCAATCTGGCAGTATGCTGCAGCTGCTGGAACATGACTGCCAGATTGGTGTGCTTCTTGAGCATCCCCTCTGTCTGCTCTCACGCTACTGCCTTCCTGTAGCTGGGTTTCATCATCAGACCCTTCGAAACGCTGGGCATCCTCCTGGAGCATGTACCCAACACTGTGCTCAAACAGTTCGGGGGACTCCTCAGGAGGAGGACATGGTGGGTCTAGGGAAGGAGTGACTGATGATGAGTCTGACATTGATACCAGGGAAGAGGACGCTTTGGCAGCTGCTTTGCCAGTACCCTGAGCCTGGGTGAGAGAGGATGAGGAGGAGGAGGAGGGCTTGGTCATCCACTCTACCAAGTCTTCGGCATGATGTGGCTCAACATGTCCAGCTGCCGAAAAGAAGGACAAGCGTGTCCCATGGCCATGTGCTGATGACAATGCACCGCGTCCACGACCAGCACTGTTGCCCCCAGACACAGAGCCTGCTTGCCCTCTTTTATTGCCTCCTGACTGTCTGCCTCTCCTTGTTTGCCTTCCAGACATTCTAATGAATGGCCTGCAGGGAGATGGGAAAAAAGCAATAAGGGCTACCTTCAGGTGTCCTTCTCTGTCTCTTTACTTAAGGATTTCTAAATATGGTTGAGGATGATTGCTTTCGCACAGAATAGCACAATGACAATTTCCCTGACTGTCCAAAAAACAAGGATTTCAAAGATGGTTGATGAGGAATGCTTTAGCACAGTATAGCACAAGGAGAATTTCCCTCACTGTCCTTCCCTGTCCCTAGAAACAAGGATTAGCACAGTAAAACACACTGACACTCTCCCTACCTATAGTTTTCTGTCCCTAGAAAAAATGTTTTTTTAAAGATGGTTGATGATCAATGCTTTAGCACAGTATAGCACAAGGAGAATTTCCCTCACTGTCCTTCCCTGTCCCTAGAAACAAGGATTAGCACAGTAAAACACACTGACACTCTCCCTACCTATAGTTTTCTGTCCCTAGAAAAAATGTTTTTTTAAAGATGGTTGATGATCAATGCTTTAGCACAGTATAGCACAAGGAGAATTTCCCTCACTGTCCTTCCCTGTCCCTAGAAACAAGGATTAGCACAGTGAAACACACTGACACTCTCCCTACCTATAGTTTTCTGTCCCTAGAAAAAATGTTTTTTTAAAGATGGTTGATGATCAATGCTTTAGCACAGTATAGCACAAGGAGAATTTCCCTCACTGTCCTTCCCTGTCCCTAGAAACAAGGATTAGCACAGTAAAACACACTGACACTCTCACTACCTATAGTTTTCTGTCCCTATAAAATTTTTTATTTTTAAAGATGGTTGATGATCAATGCTTTAGCACAGTATAGCACAAGGAGAATTTCCCTCACTGTCCTTCCCTGTCCCTAGAAACAAGGATTAGCACAGTGAAACACACTGACACTCTCCCTACCTATAGTTTTCTGTCCCTAGAAAAAATGTTTTTTTAAAGATGGTTGATGATCAATGCTTTAGCACAGTATAGCACAAGGAGAATTTCCCTCACTGTCCTTCCCTGTCCCTAGAAACAAGGATTAGCACAGTAAAACACACTGACACTCTCCCTACCTATAGTTTTCTGTCCCTAGAAAAAATGTTTTTTTAAAGATGGTTGATGATCAATGCTTTAGCACAGTATAGCACAAGGAGAATTTCCCTCACTGTCCTTCCCTGTCCCTAGAAACAAGGATTAGCACAGTGAAACACACTGACACTCTCCCTACCTATAGTTTTCTGTCCCTAGAAAAAATGTTTTTTTAAAGATGCTTGATGATCAATGCTTTAGCACAGTATAGCACAAGGAGAATTTCCCTCACTGTCCTTCCCTGTCCCTAGAAACAAGGATTAGCACAGTAAAACACACTGACACTCTCCCTACCTATAGTTTTCTGTCCCTATAAAAAATGTTTTTTTAAAGATGGTTGATGATCAATGCTTTAGCACAGTATAGCACAAGGAGAATTTCCCTCACTGTCCTTCCCTATCCCTAGAAACAAGGATTAGCACAGTGAAACACACTGACACTCTCCCTACCTATAGTTTTCTGTCCCTAGAAAAAATGTTTTTTTAAAGATGGTTGATGATCAATGCTTTAGCACAGTATAGCACAAGGAGAATTTCCCTCACTGTCCTTCCCTGTCCCTAGAAACAAGGATTAGCACAGTGAAACACACTGACACTCTCCCTACCTATAGTTTTCTGTCCCTAGAAAAAATGTTTTTTTAAAGATGGTTGATGATCAATGCTTTAGCACAGTATAGCACAAGGAGAATTTCCCTCACTGTCCTTCCCTGTCCCTAGAAACAAGGATTAGCACAGTGAAACACACTGACACTCTCCCTACCTATAGTTTTCTGTCCCTAGAAAAAATGTTTTTTTAAAGATGGTTGATGATCAATGCTTTAGCACAGTATAGCACAAGGAGAATTTCCCTCACTGTCCTTCCCTGTCCCTAGAAACAAGGATTAGCACAGTAAAACACACTGACACTCTCCCTACCTATAGTTTTCTGTCCCTAGAAAAAATGTTTTTTTAAAGATGGTTGATGATCAATGCTTTAGCACAGTATAGCACAAGGAGAATTTCCCTCACTGTCCTTCCCTGTCCCTAGAAACAAGGATTAGCACAGTGAAACACACTGACACTCTCCCTACCTATAGTTTTCTGTCCCTAGAAAAAATGTTTTTTTAAAGATGGTTGATGATCAATGCTTTAGCACAGTATAGCACAAGGAGAATTTCCCTCACTGTCCTTCCCTGTCCCTAGAAACAAGGATTAGCACAGTGAAACACACTGACACTCTCCCTACCTATAGTTTTCTGTCCCTAGAAAAAATGTTTTTTTAAAGATGGTTGATGATCAATGCTTTAGCACAGTATAGCACAAGGAGAATTTCCCTCACTGTCCTTCCCTGTCCCTAGAAACAAGGATTAGCACAGTGAAACACACTGACACTCTCCCTACCTATAGTTTTCTGTCCCAAGAAAAAAATGTTTTTTTAAAGATGGTTGATGATCAATGCTTTAGCACAGTATAGCACAAGGAGAATTTCCCTCACTGTCCTTCCCTGTCCCTAGAAACAAGGATTAGCACAGTAAAACACACTGACACTCTCCCTACCTATAGTTTTCTGTCCCTAGAAAAAATGTTTTTTTAAAGATGGTTGATGATCAATGCTTTAGCACAGTATAGCACAAGGAGAATTTCCCTCACTGTCCTTCCCTGTCCCTAGAAACAAGGATTAGCACAGTGAAACACACTGACACTCTCCCTACCTATAGTTTTCTGTCCCTAGAAAAAATGTTTTTTTAAAGATGGTTGATGATCAATGCTTTAGCACAGTATAGCACAAGGAGAATTTCCCTCACTGTCCTTCCCTGTCCCTAGAAACAAGGATTAGCACAGTAAAACACACTGACACTCTCCCTACCTATAGTTTTCTGTCCCTATAAAAAATGTTTTTTTAAAGATGGTTGATGATCAATGCTTTAGCACAGTATAGCACAAGGAGAATTTCCCTCACTGTCCTTCCCTGTCCCTAGAAACAAGGATTAGCACAGTGAAACACACTGACACTCTCCCTACCTATAGTTTTCTGTCCCTAGAAAAAATGTTTTTTTAAAGATGGTTGATGATCAATGCTTTAGCACAGTATAGCACAAGGAGAATTTCCCTCACTGTCCTTCCCTGTCCCTAGAAACAAGGATTAGCACAGTGAAACACACTGACACTCTCCCTACCTATAGTTTTCTGTCCCTAGAAAAAATGTTTTTTTAAAGATGGTTGATGATCAATGCTTTAGCACAGTATAGCACAAGGAGAATTTCCCTCACTGTCCTTCCCTGTCCCTAGAAACAAGGATTAGCACAGTAAAACACACTGACACTCTCCCTACCTATAGTTTTCTGTCGCTAGAAAAAATGTTTTTTTAAAGATGGTTGATGATCAATGCTTTAGCACAGTATAGCACAAGGAGAATTTCCCTCACTGTCCTTCCCTGACCCTAGAAACAAGGATTAGCACAGTAAAACACACTGACACTCTCCCTACCTATAGTTTTCTGTCCCTAGAAAAAATGTTTTTTTAAAGATGGTTGATGATCAATGCTTTAGCACAGTATAGCACAAGGAGAATTTCCCTCACTGTCCTTCCCTGTCCCTAGAAACAAGGATTAGCACAGTAAAACACACTGACACTCTCCCTACCTATAGTTGTCTGTCCCTATAAAAAATGTTTTTTTAAAGATGGTTGATGATCAATGCTTTAGCACAGTATAGCACAAGGAGAATTTCCCTCACTGTCCTTCCCTGTCCCTACAAACAAGGATTAGCACAGTAAAACACACTGACACTCTCCCTACCTATAGTTTTCTGTCCCTATAAAAATTTTTTTTTTAAAGATGGTTGATGATCAATGCTTTAGCACACTATAGCACAAGGAGAATTTCCCTCACTGTCCTTCCCTGTCCCTACAAACAAGGATTAGCACAGTAAAACACACTGACACTCTCCCTACCTATAGTTTTCTGTCCCTATAAAAAATGTTTTTTTAAAGATGGTTGATGATCAATGCTTTAGCACAGTATAGCACAAGGAGAATTTCCCTCACTGTCCTTCCCTGTCCCTACAAACAAGGATTAGCACAGTAAAACACACTGACACTCTCCCTACCTATCCTTCTCTTTCCCTAAACTAAAGGAATCCAGGTTAAGCAAGAAAAAAAACTGTCACTGTCCCTGCCTATGCTTCTCTTTCCCTGCTCCGGAACACACTACACTAGGCCACCGTGCTGGCGGCCTTTTATAGTGTGGGGCGTGTACTAAACACCCTCAGCAATAATTGGCCACAGGCATCCTGCCTGTGGCCAATCATTGCTCTCCTCGCTGCCGGCGCTGTGATTGGCCAAGCATGCGGGGTCACAGTGCATGCTTGGCCAATCACAGCGCCTGGATGACACTGCGATGGCGTAGTGCATTGTGGGCCATTCGCGTCACTCGAATTAGGCGCGAACGGCCCAAATCGTTCGATCTTCGTCGAACGATCGAACAGCCGATGTTCGAGTCGAACGTATGTTCGACTCGAACACCGAGCTCATCCCTAGTGAAGAGGAAGAGAAAGAGTTGTGGTCACCATCACCACCAGAAACAGCCTTATCAGCATCGCTTTCTGGACCTGCGGCAACGCTGGAAGAGGAGTCTGAGGAAGAGAAGTCAGAGGAGGAATGTGGCTTTGAGGAGGAGGAGGAAGACCAACCACAGCAGGCATCCCAGGGTGCTCGTTGTCACCTATCTGGTACCCGTGGTGTTGTACGTGGCTGGGGGGAAGAACAGACCTTCAGTGAGATCAGTGAGGATGAGGAACGGGACATGAGTAGCTTGGCATCCAACCTTGTGCAAATGGGGTCTTTCATGCTGTCGTGCCTGTTGAGGGACCCTCGTATAAATAGGCTGAAGGAGAACGACCTGTACTGGGTGGTCATGCTACTAGACCCCCGGTATAAGCAGAAAGTGCCTGAAATGTTACCGAATTACCGGAAGTCGGAAAGGATGCAGCAGTTCCAAAATAAATTAAAAAGTATGCTTTACACAGCGTATAAGGGTGATGTCACAGCACAACAGGAATCTAACAGGGGAAGAGGTGAAAGTAATCCTCCTCCTACCACGACCACGCCGGCAAGGACAGGACGCTTTACAGACGTGTTGTTGATGGAGGACATGCAGAGCTTTTTAAGTCCTACGCATCGCCACAGCCCTTCGGGGTCCACCCTCAGAGAACGACTCGACCGACAGGTAGCAGACTACCTCGCCTTAACTGCAGATATCGACACTCTGAGGAGCGATGAACCCCTTGACTACTGGGTGTGCAGGCTTGACTTGTGGCCTGAGCTATCCCAATTTGCGATAGAACTTCTGGCCTGCCCCGCTTCAAGTGTCCTTTCAGACACTTGGGCGATACATTTGACTAAAAAAGGCCTGATGAGATGAGCTGCCTTGGGCTAAAAATGGTCCACACGCTGCTGTATTTTATCTCTGCATGCCAGATGACTTGCGTGACTTATCCGCCACCAACTAGGGTTCAAGCCGCAATGTTTTAGGGCACTTTCTGCCTGGAAAACATCAATTTTTCTGGCCGCTGCTACAGCAGCGGCTGCAACAATACCTAATTTTTCAGGCATGTGTACATGCCTAATTTTTCTGGCCTCTGGTGCTGCACTGTGGCTGCAAAAACAAAAAATAAAACACATACATGTGTCAATTCCCCTTCGTGATCGTTACCTTGTTGTGGTGAAGGGGCTTGCGTATCACAATGAAGCGACCACCTCTATGAGTGTGTTGGCAATGGCAATGTTGGCACACCCCAGATGATAAGGTCGTTGCTTCATTGTGAACAGACCAAAAGCGATCGGCTGGATAATTTTGCATAGAAAAAACATAAATTTTCTTTGTGATCATCTAAGGTGATCATTAAAGCCTTGCGGTTGTGCAAATGGACTGTTTGCGGTTGTTTGCGGTGCGTTAAACGGGGAGTTTGGTCTGTCAGAGTTTGGTCTGTCACTGTGAAGCGGGCGTAACCCTTACACTACCTGATCGATACAACATCATACCTGATGTTTTAAAGCACATTATTCCAAACAATTTAGGAATGTTAGGTGATTTATGCCCTTTATGGATTAAAACCCGACTCTGCGTCAACTACGTAATTTTCCATGGGAGTTTTGCCATGGATCCCCCTCCGGCATGCCACAGTCCAGGTGTTAGTCCCCTTAAAACAACTTTTCCATCACTATTGTGGCCAGAAAGAGTCCCTGTGGGTTTTAAAATTCACCTGCCTATTGAAGTCTATGGCGGTTCACCCGGTTCGCCCGTTCGCGAACATTTGCGGAAATTTGCGTTCGCCGTTCACGAACGGAAAATTTTATGTTCGCGACATCACTAGCTAACGAAAGACTCTGCAAATACATGGATAGAAAAGTTAGAATAGAAATTCAAAGCTCAACATCAGAAACTGGTAACATTGCAATTGCAAGTCGAGGAAACTGAAAATAGAAGTAGAAGAAATAATATACGTATAAAGGGAATTTCAGAAACTGTGACAGCTCCAGAACTGAGAGATACAGTGACAGGTATTTTTAACAAAATACTGAATAACTCCCCTGACACTCAGATCGAATTGGACCGGGTACATAGGATTCCTGCAGTTCGCAATCCCGCACAGATAACCCCTAGAGATGTTTTATGCAGAGTACATTTCTTTAAGATAAAGGAGGATATAATGAGATCTGTATGGCAAAAGGGTCCAGTGGAATTCAACAAAGAGGAAATACAAGTGTTTTCAGATTTATGTTGGCAGAGAAAAGATAGGAGATGGATGCTGAGGCCACTACTGGACCATTTACGGTCTAAGGGGGCGACCTACAGATGGGGGTACCCTATCCCTCTGGTAATTAGAAAAGAGGATCCTATCTTTAATCTATGTGATCCAGAACAATTGCCGGAGCTTTTTCAATACCTGGGATCAGAGGCTTTTGAAGTGCCCAATTGGATAGACTTATCAACAGTAGCTGAAAGGGGGTACCCACAGCAAAGGAAACAAAGGAAAGGGGTTCCCCAGATTGACCTAATTAACTAATTAAATAAACCAATGAATAGAAGGATGGAACTCCCCCGGTAGAAACACTCCTTCTTTCCTGTTTTTTTTTTTATCTCCCCCTTTTTTTTTTGGGGGGGGGGGCGTTCTATTAAAACAGGATGGGAGATGGGTACTTCCTCTCAGGACAGGGGGTGGGTGGGATGGGGTTTGTGGTTTGTGACCGGTGTTTTTTTGTATAAGATTATTTTATTTTTTTAGGGAATATGTGATGATTACCACTAACTTGTAATAAGTAATAACACAGGCACACTGGACAGAGGCGGCTCTAGGCTTTGTGAGGCCTTAGGCAAAACTTAGACATAAGGCCCCACTTACGCACATAATGGGTAAAATAATTCAAGCAATAAAAATGGCAGCTGCATTGGCTCCAGTACGGCGACATCTTGGAAAAATGCTCCCGCTTGTTGTGGCTTTAGGAAGCGATCAATGCTACCGGTGTGGGCAGATCAGTGGTCCGGTTCTTTGCATCCAAGGTACCGGTAGGTACCAGCAATGTGTGGCAAGCTGGTCAGGAGTTCGTCGCCATGCCGAGACTACATCCACGATCACAGGCAAATTAGGTGGCTGCGAGGCCCCTGTGAGTGCGAGGCCTTAGGCGCCGCCTAATTTGCCTAATTAAAGAGCCGCCTCTGACACTGGATACCAATTCAAACAGGTAATGGGTGGGAGGACATAAGGGGAGGGGGATATAAAGGGTAATTTCACTTAACATATTTACATTATTCGAATCAGAACACTTAGTATTTAAGAGGATGCAAACACAATGAGTCAAGAGGGATCTGGGGGGGAGGGGGACCTCACATTTTGTGGTGAAGAGATGGGTGGTTGTTTTTTGGGGGGCTAAACTACACTGAGTCTAATCTGAACTACAACTATTGACACATTTAGGGGTGGGAGAAGGGGGGGGAGGAAGTAGGATGTCCCTTTATCAACCCTTAGTGGTATGGAACACCAAGACACTGTAATAATAAATGTAAACATATCATTTTGCTTTTTTTCTTTCTTTTTTTCCTTTTTTTTTTGTGTAAAGGGTACAGAGTGATATAGACACTCAAGACACATAAGTCACCAACGCACTCACAAGGGGAACTATGTTTTTTTTTTTTTTCGTGTGTTCCTCCTCCTTTCTCCCCCCGTTGACCTCTCTCTCGGATTTTGAGAGAAGGGGGGTGGAAGAGGGGGGAAACTCGGACACCTCCTGAAAGAAGATTAAAGTGGAGGATAGGGGGGGAAGGGGGTTTCAGAATACTCTTTCCAATATAAGTTTTCTTTTTATAGAATTAACTCATCAGCTATATAGGAAAAGGGCACTATATCATTAATTTAGGGTGTGGAGATACTAGGAGAAGAGGGGGGAACCTCACTAAATGTATAGGGTTTGAAGAGATCTGATATAATATTTTTTTTTCTATTTTGTGTTTCATCATATACTGTATATGCAATGTGTGGAAACATCTCCTATGTCATAAGAATAAAAGACAATAAAATGTGAGGAATTTTGTATAGGTCAGAAGATGAAATACTTGGAGGGCACTGTTTAGGATCTCAGTGTAGCTCTTGCTGCTTGACACCCCCCCCCCCATAAATAAACACCTCTCCTAGAGGCGTTTGGGAGGTTCTTTTTTTTGTGGGACAAGAGGACTGGTCCGGAGAAGGGCACAGTCATCTACCCATACGGGGGTCTTCTTTTTTTTTTTTTTTTTTTTTCCTGTTTTTTTTTTGCCATCTTTCCCTCTCCCTTCTCTCTCGAATTCAGTAGACAGTAGAAATGATGAAGATTACCTTTACATCGTATAATGTTAAGGGTCTAAATATCCCAGAGAAACGGATAAGACTTATGACTGATTTAGGAAGACTTAAATCTCAAGTAATTTTTTTACAGGAGACACATTTTAAAAGACATAAAATGCCAAGTCTTAAAAATGGTAGATTCCCGATAGTATATCACAGTGCATCACAGTCGTCTAAATCTTGTGGGGTATCTATTATAGTATCTAAACAAATACCATGGAAATAATTAGAGGTAATTACAGATGGAGGAGGATGTCTCCTTATAGTGAAAGGTACCTTGGGCCACCAAAAGGTTACATTTTAAACATGTACCGTATATACTCGAGTATAAGCCAAGTTTTTCAGCACATTTTTTAGTGCTGAAAATGCCCCCCTCGGCTTATACTCAAGTAAATTTTTTGCTCCTGATCTCCCGGACTTTGGGGACTCGGAACTTGGCACACATGTAGTCCCACTCTTCCTCTATAAGTGTGCAGAGTTTGTTGTCCGGGGAGCACTGATTTTTCAAAGCCAGGCACCCCTTCCATAGACTCCCATGTTAAACGGTTATTTCTCCGGTGACTTTGGGGATCATAGGTCTCCTGGAGCCTAAACTTGGCACACATGTAGCCCCATTTCTCCTCTACAAGTGTGCAAAGTTTGTTGTCTGGGGGACCTATGGCCGGGGAGCACCGATTTTTCAAAGGCAGGCACCCCTTCCATAGACTCCCATGTTAAACGTCAGTCTAGTCATGGACACAGTGAGGCATGGGCACAGTGAGGCATGGGCACAGTGAGGCCTGGGCACAGTGAGGCATGGGCACAGTGAGGCATGGAGCACAGTGAGGCATGCACATGGACACAGTGAGGCAAAGTGAGGCACAGTGAGGCATGCAGATGAACACCCTAGGCTTATACTTGAGTCAATGCGTTTTCCCAATTTTTTGTGGTAAAATTAGGTGCCTCGGGTTATATTCGGGTCGGCTTATACTCGAGTATATACGGTACTTACCAAATGAAGATCAGGTAAATTGCTTAGAGATATTTACACATATGGTGCATCAGCACAGGGAGGGAGTCCTGGTGATAGGCGGTGATCTGAATATGACTTTGGACCCGTCAAGGGACTCATCAAAAGGTTCCTCCCATCTATCTTATGTCAAATTAAGAAAAGCAAAGAAACTCCTGCTGGAGCTACAGGTGATAGATAGTTGGAGGACTGTACATGCACGGGACAGGGACTATACATTTTTCTCTGCAAAATATGAGTCATATAGCAGAATTTACTATGTTTTGGTATCGCAAAGTATAATCACATCCCTTTTAGAAGCTTCCATTGGATCATTTACTCTCTCAGACCATGCACCAACATGCTGTACGATAGAGATGGGAGAGACAGATTCTAGAGAATGGCACTGGAAGATTAATGAAACTCTCTTGAAAGAGAATGAATATGAGGAGAAAATAAGGCAGGAATTGGTTTCTTTCTTCACAATAAATGAGAAAGGGGAAACAACACCCTTTTGTATATGGGAAGCGCATACGTGTGTAATTAGAGGTATGCTCATTTCAATGGGGGCACTCAGGAAATGGAAATTAAACAAACAGATAGATTTGCAGCTTAAACAGATTGGGGAATTGGAAACGGCACACAAAAAATCCCAGGCCCAATCAACAGAACAGGAATTTGCCGATCTACACGAAAAACTCAATCTCTTGCTTAATGACAAAGCAAAAGTTAAAGGTAGACAGACATTCTATGAATTCGGGAATAAACCAGGGAGAATGTTAGTAAATGTCCCGAGGGGAACTAAAGCGCAAAATCATATTACACAAATAAAAACACTGAGAGAGGAACTGGTCAACACCCCACAGAAAATCGCACAAGCCTTTAAAGTGTATTATGAGAACCTATACCAACTAGAAGGGAAATTTCCCCCAGAAAATCTCAAAAAGAAATGGGAAGCGGCCACGGTATATATTAAAGAAACAGGAATGCCAAAGATGACTGAGGAGATTGCTAGAGAGACGTACCAATTACAAAACAGGGGTTTATGAGGGCATTAAAACTTTTGAAATTAGGCAAAGCAGCAGGCCCAGATGGGTATACTCTGTCATATTACAAATCGTTCGCTGAGGAATTGGCTCCGATATTTATAGCCACCCATAACTCATTACGCGAAGGGAGGGGAATACAGACGGAAACGTTATTAGCACATATAACTGTTATCCCAAAAGAAGGGAAAGACCCATCCCAATGCTCTAGTTACCTTCCCATCTCCCTGTTGAATGTGGATCTCAAAATATTTACAAAGATTCTCGCCATAAGACTAATAGGCCACATCCCGGGTCTGATACACCCAGATCAGGTAGGGTTAAACCCTGGGAGGGAGGGCAGAGAGAATACACGGCGGGTTGTGAATGCGATATATATGGCACAAAGGCGGCGGCGGCGACCACTGGTGTTGGTATCCGCCAATGCGGAAAAAGCTTTTGATAGGGTAGTCTGGATGTTTTTAAAAGCCACTTTACAACATATAAGTTTGGGAGATGGGATGCTGAGTTGATTTGCTAATCTATACTCAACACCAAGCGCCAGGGTAAAAATAGAGGATAGAATCTTGGAGCCCTTTACTATCTTAAACAGAACATGACAGGGATGCCCACTGTTGTTATTTTTACTCTGACAATAGAACCTTTTTTTAAGAAAAATACGGGCAAATCAGAATATCAAGGGGATAGCAAAAAGAGGAGAAGAACAGAAACTTGCGGCGTATGCCGACGACGTAATCCTTTTTATAACCTCCCCAGTCATCTCCTGTCCGTCATTGCTGTCGGAGCTGCGAGAGTATGGGAAAATATCCCATTTCAAAGTAAATTACGGGAAATCGGAGGCGATGGGGATAGCAATAAATGCGCCCCTTCTACATCTAATAACCACACAATTTGATTTTAGATGGACAGAATCCCATATAAGTTACTTAGGGACAAAAATATCCCAAAATTTGAATAAGCTATTTGAGCTTAACTATGCACTACTGACAAGACAGATTAAACGGGACTTTCTGAGATGGGATAAAGAAATTTTTACATGGTTAGGCAGGACAAACATTATAAAGATGAATGTGATGCCAAGGCATGTGTATATATTACAGACCCTGCCAATTAAGATCCCTCCAAGTTTTTTGAACGATCTTAGATCAAGGTTCCTGAAGTCTCTATGGGCCGGAAAGCCAGCAAGGGTACGTAGAACTAGCC
Source organism: Rana muscosa (assembly GCA_029206835.1). Lineage (NCBI taxonomy): Eukaryota > Metazoa > Chordata > Amphibia > Anura > Ranidae > Rana > Rana muscosa. The sequence goes on from CM055118.1 coordinate 223,023,606, forward strand.
TATCACTTCCCAAAGGAAAAGGAGGTATAGATCTCCCGGACCCAATAAAATATCAAGAAGCCTCACACTTGGTCAGAGTAGTGGAGTGGTGCGGGCTAAGCAGGAAAAAACCCTGGATACTAATGGAACAGGTGACAATAGATATTACCCTAGAGGGCCTTGTATAGATACCAGAATCGGATGTCCCGTCGGAAGTAAGGAAACATCCGACGATAGGTGCAACTTTACGCACAATTAAAAAGATATTTAAAAAAACTGATATATCGACATACCCCAGCCCAATGACCCCGATCCTAGGTACACCAGCGTTTGGACCGAGGCTAACGGATTCTAGATTTGCAGCAATACATAGAAGGGGTATCAGTATGGTTATCCACTTTTCCACAGAGAATCGTCTAATGACAAAAAGAGAGATTGTACGAGAGATAACATCAGATTTAGACCTTCTTAGGATGATGAAATTAGAAGCCTTCATTAGGATGATGTAATTAGAAGCCTTCATATGATTTTTATGCTACATTACCAGAACTAGAAGCACCACAAGAACTGACTTTCCTCCAGGCGTGGGAAAGGGATCTAGGCGTATCATTCTCTCAAGAGCAGAGGGATAGAATTTTGCTATTTAATCAAAAGTCATCAATAGCGAGCAGATACCAGGAGGGGGGGATATAAAATTCTTACTAGGTGGTACAGAACACCGACAGTACTACATCGGATATACCCCCAGGTGTCAGATGTCTGTTGGAGGTCCCATGAAGCAGAAGGCACCATACTACATATTTTCTGGGAGTGTGCGAAAATAAAGGAGTTTTGGCGAATGGTAGCTGAATCCATTAAAACAATAACAGGAGTATGCCTAGGGGACAGACCAGCAGCCTTTTTGTTATTTGACATTCCGATATCAGCGGAAAAATACAAAAATTCCCTGTTGAAACATCTTCTTACAGCAGCGAGGGCGTGTATTCCTGTCCTGTGGAAAAGTGACAGTCCCCCTTCTAGAGCACAATGGCTGGCTAGAATAGCAAAGATCCAACAAATTGGAGAATCTTACTTTGGCAATGAAAGATCAAGACAGGAGGTACCAGAGGTCATGGGCCCCTTATTTGAGGTATAGGGATGGGCTGAGAAAAGAGGTGTAAAGATGATTGGACGAGAGAGGATGGAGAGGGTGGGCTGGAGGGGGACGAGGGGAAGGAATTTTTCTGTAACAAATTTTTAATTTTTTTTGTTATACTATGTTGTGTGGTTTATTTTGATAGGGTATGGGGGGAATGGTAGAAAAAGAGAATTCACACTGATTGAATGAGGTTTTCAAGAGGCAATATATATATATAGGGAGATGTAATACCGGGGACGTTAGAATGAAATATTATAAGAATGTAATGAATTGTAGTGTGAATTATATGAAAAATAAAGAATTAAAAAAACAAAAAACAAAACAAAGTTGTGGCTTTAGATACAGGATGTAGATACATTTAAAAGCTGGCCTCTGTTCACCTTGGGTTTCTAGGCAGTGTAAAGTTGAGGGTCCACATATTCCGTATATTCCCAGCTCCTGCAGACTTCTTTCCCAGGAGGGACACTGTGTCACCAAAATTTTTATTTTTCACCAGTTGTATGGTTCCTCTGACCAGAGTTAAACTTTAAAATAACAGGGGTACGGCCATTGGGAATACTGTCTAGTCCCAATGGAATATGGGCCAGATCTTTTTTTTTTTTTTTTAAATAGATTTTTATTGATTATTTTCCAATGTTACATCCGTAGCGATATAGACAAGTTCAAGCAGTAAATAGAATATGCAATATCAGAATTGTAAAGGTGCTTACAACATATAACCAACAATATATAACGAGTGGTTTGCATATGAACTTGAGGTCAACAAATGGGTGGTAGTAGGGGGAGTAGGGACAGGAGGGAGTTGTTAGAAAGAGAGGGATAGGAGAGGAGGAAAGAAAGGAGAAAAGGTCAGAGCATCATCGTGGATAGGTATAACAACGTAATTCAGAAGATTATTAGGACAATCGTTTTGAAAACCATTGTATCCATGGGAGCCAAGATTTGTTTGATTTGAAATGTGAGGATTTGCCATGCGACAGGATAGTTTCGTGAGTGTAGTGTGATTGCACTAGAGTGATTACTTCTAAAATGGATGGTCTGACCTGTGATTTCCAGTGTCTAGCTATGAGTAGTCTTGTTGCCAGAAGTATATGAGTGGTTACTAGTTGTAAGGATGGGTGGATCGATTCAATGGTTAGGTTGAGGATAGCTAGCTGTGGGGTGAGTTTTATAGGTGATTGTAGCAGTTCCTGTAGTACAGTTTCTATGTCTTTCCAAAGGTTAGTTAATGCTGGACAGGACCATAAAATATGCAATAGTGTGCCTGTTTTTTGGCAATCTCTCCAGCAGGAAGGTGGGGTGGTGGGGTGGAATTTGTGCAGTTTTTGTGGTTTTAGGTACCATCTTAAAAATATTTTATGAGATAGTTCCCATAGGGAGGTACAACAGGTGGCCTTGTATATTGACTTAAAGGCTGTTTGCCATTGGTGATCAGAGAAGTGTATTTGTAAGTCTTCTTCCCAGGCCTGATAGGGTTTGGATTTTTGAAACATTATTTTTTCCTGTAACGTAGGGTAGATTAGTGATATTCCCTTAGTGTCTGTGTTATTTAGAAAGTAGTAATTCCATATTTTGGTGGGTATATCCCCTTCCATAAGAGGGTGTGCTTTTAGACATTGTTGGATTCTGTGTACATTAAAGTAGTCGCTGCTGGGTGCGTTGTAAGTGGATTGTATTTGAACAAAGGACTTGTTAAGTAGCATAGACCGGAGTTCAGAGGTGAAGTGAGCTCTTTTTTGTATCCAGTTAAGTACTATAAGGTCAGGAGACACCAACTGGAGTGTTTTGAGTGGGATTCTGAGTGGTGTGGTAGGAAGCTGCGTCCATTTGGAGAAATGTAGTTGTTTCCATGCTTTTACTGATGCGTGTATGGTTGGAGAATACAGGTTGAGATGTTGTGTATGGGTGGTAGTGCTGTATAGCCATTGTTGGAGGTCCTTTCCGGGAATCATAGTGCTTTCAATACTATGCCATAATGAGGATGGACTTTTAGATACCCATTCTTTTAATTGGGATAGTATGGTGGCTAAGTAGTAATCTTTCAAGTCAGTGTAGCCCATGCCCCCTGATAATCTGTGTTTTATAAGTTTTGCGTGGTTGCTTCTTGGTTTCTTTTCTTGCCATACATATTTACTGACTATAGATTGGAGTGAAGCAATGTATGTGTTAGAGAGTGGTATAGGCAGTGTGCAGAAGTTATATAGCAATCTGGGGAGTACAAGCATTTTAAAGGCTGCCAATCTACCAGCCCAAGAAAATTCAAATTTGGAAAGCTTAGTTGTTTCTTTAATAAGCATTTGTTTGACTTCTATGTAGTTTTCATGAAATAATCTTTTTGTGGATTTTGTGAGCGTAATCCTCAAATAGGATATACCAGTATCTGCCCATTGGTAATTGTATAGATTGCGCAATAAATTGCTAGATACAGCATCTAAGCCCATGTCAAGGATATAAGATTTGTTTTCATTAACCTTATAGTATGAAATTTTACCAAAACTCTGCAAAGTGGACTGAACCAAAGCCAGGGAGGAAATCGGGTTGGTTAGCATCACTATCACATCGTCAGCAAATAAATTGATTTTATGTTCCACTGTACCAATTTTAAAACCTGTAACATTTGGGCTATGTCTAATATGTTCCGCTAGGGGCTCTATTAGGAGATTAAAAATGAGTGGCGATAGCGGGCATCCTTGGCGTGTGCCGTTAGAGATTGCAAAGGGCTTTGATAGCATCTCCGATGTGTAAACTTGAGCTGACGGTGACGAGTATAGTGCTAGGATAGCAGAGAGGATGTGTCCCTGGAAGCCAAATTTGTGAAGAGTTTCTCGGAGATATGACCAGTGGACCCTGTCGAACGCCTTCTCCGCGTCCAAAGACAGAAGCAGAGAAGGCATTCGTGTGGACCCAGCATGATGTATTATATTAAAAAGTCTACGGGTTGCGTCATACGTTTGTCTCCCTTTCGTAAAACCGGATTGGTCTGGGTGGATTAAATAGGGCATAATGTCGACTAGTCTGTTTGCAATTAATTTGGCGAACAATTTAGCATCTATATTGAGTAGCGAAATAGGTCTGAAGTTTTGGGGTGAGGTAGGTTCCTTACCTGGCTTTGGCAGAGTAATGATTAATGCTTTTAACATTTCTTGCGGGAGAGAAGAGGAGGAGGCAGCGTCATTGCACAGTTGTGTTAAGAAGGGTGCTAGGGTCGTTCGAAATTGTTTGTAATATTCCAGAGGGAGACCATCCGGTCCCGGGGATTTGTTTGCTGGCAATTTTGCGATGGTCTCTGAAATTTCTAACTGAGTGAATGGGGCATTAAGTTTGGAAAGTTGGTCGGATGATAGTTTGGGAAGATTAATTTCGCTAAGGAAGGAGACTATGTCCTCTTCCGATGGTTGGGGGATAGACGGGTCATCCCGTAGGTTGTATAGAACGTTATAGTAATGGCTGAATGCATCTGCTATAGCTTGTGGATCTAGTAGTTTCTGTTTAGAGATAGGGTGGTATAAGTGAGTAATTTTGGATTTAAGGTGATGGCCTTCAATTCTGAGGGCCATAGCTTTCCCCGCTTTGTTGCCAGCAGAGTAGTGTTTCACTTTAAAATATTTTTGAGATTTTTCATAGGATTCTAGAAGCAGATTCCTCAAGTCTTGTCTGAGGATTACCAATTTATCTTTTAGTTTAGGGTCAGGGTTGTTTTGGTTTTGGTCCTCTAATTTTTTTATCATGGAAGTGAGATTGTCTAGACGCTGAGATTTCCTCCTTCTCTCTCTAGCACTGATTTGAATAAGAATACCCCTAACGAACGCTTTATGAGCATTCCATAATATAGTATCATTAGAAGTTGTTCCTTTGTTCAGATCAAAGAATTCTTCAAGTCTTTTTTGGATAAAGGCAGAGTTATCAGGAGAGTGGAAAATTGAGGGGTTAGCTCTCCAAATCCTAGTGGTGGGTTGGGAAGATCGTGCATTTGTGGTTATGGATACTGGAGCATGGTCCGACCATGTTATCGAATCTATTGTCGACTCAGTGATTTTGGAAAGTGTCCATTTGTCCACTAAGAAAAAGTCAATCCTGGTGTAGGAATTATGTCTGTGAGAGAAAAAGGAGTAGTCCCGTTCGGTGGTGTGATGGCATCTCCACACATCGTACAGGTCATGTTTCCGAATAAAGGTACCCATTGGGGATGTTAGTCTGGTAGTACGAGAAGAGGTGTCTAGGGAGTTGTCAGGTACTATATTAAAGTCTCCACAGATAATAAGGTGGCCATTGTGGAATTTGTTGATTTTCTTCAACAGTTTCGAAAGAAATTTGATTTGTCCTTTGTTTGGTGCGTACACAGTAACAATGGGTGTGTCTGGCATTGTCAAGCGTGCAGTCCAGGGCCAGGTATTTGCCATTTTCGTCTATTAAACTGTCGTGAAGCGTGAATGTGAGCGTAGATTTAATTGCAATCATCACACCGTTTTTTTTAAGGTCCTGAAGCTCTAAAGATGTGGGGGAAATGTTTGTTTGTGCATTGGGGTTCTGCACCATGTTGGAAATGAGTCTCTTGTATACAGAGGATTAGGGATGGGCCCGGTGCTCGATTCGAACCCATGAACTATTTGGGCCGTTCGCATCACATTCGTGTGATGCGAGCGGCCCCGCAATGCATTGCGGCCGGCGCGGCCGGCGCAGTGCATTGCTGGCTGATGATTGGCCAAGCATGCACTGTGACCCCGCATGCTTGGCCAATCACAGCGCCCGAAACTCGGAGAGCAATAATTGGCTACAGGCAGGACGCCTGTAGCCAATTACAGCTCAGGGGCTTTAGTACACGCCCCACCATTTAAAAGGCCGCCACGCCATCGGCCCCGGTCACATGAGTTCCGGCTTTAGGAGAGATTAGTCTGCTGATTCTGTCTTTGCTTGATACTGAAAGATTTGCTCTTCTTTGCTAAACCATTGGCTATTTCTTTGCTAAACCATTGCTACCTAAGTCATTGATCGTTCATTGCTGCTGATTGCACAGTTAGTGTGTTATTAGCTGCTGCTGGGGATTAGTCTGGTGCGTGCTTACTGTTAGTACAGTATTGCAGTAGTACCAACCGCAGTGCTGTTAGCACAGCATTGCACCCCAACAGCACCCATAGGACTTCTAGTGTGTTAGTGGCATCAAACAGAGCTCCTATATTTTCTTCTCAGCAGCACCCATAGGACTTCTAGTGTGTTAGTGGCATCACACAGAGCTCCTATATTTTCTTCTCAGCAGCACCCATAGGACTTCTAGTGTGTTAGTGGCAGCAAACAGAGCTCCTATATTTTCTTCTCAGCAGCACCCATAGGACTTCTAGTGTGTTAGTGGCAGCAAACAGAGCTCCTATATTTTCTTCTCAGCAGCACCCATAGGACTTCTAGTGTGTTAGTGGCATCACACAGAGCTCCTATATTTTCTTCTCAGCAGCACCCATAGGACTTCTAGTGTGTTAGTGGCAGCAAACAGAGCTCCTATATTTTCTTCTCAGCAGCACCCATAGGACTTCTAGTGTGTTAGTGGCAGCAAACAGAGCTCCTATATTTTCTTCTCAGCAGCACCCATAGGACTTCTAGTGTGTTAGTGGCAGCAAACAGAGCTCCTATATTTTCTTCTCAGCAGCACCCATAGGACTTCTAGTGTGTTAGTGGCAGCAAACAGAGCTCCTATATTTTCTTCTCAGCAGCACCCATAGGACTTCTAGTGTGTTAGTGGCATCACACAGAGCTCCTATATTTTCTTCTCAGCAGCACCCATAGGACTTCTAGTGTGTTAGTGGCAGCAAACAGAGCTCCTATATTTTCTTCTCAGCAGCACCCATAGGACTTCTAGTGTGTTAGTGGCAGCAAACAGAGCTCCTATATTTTCTTCTCAGCAGCACCCATAGGACTTCTAGTGTGTTAGTGGCAGCAAACAGAGCTCCTATATTTTCTTCTCAGCAGCACCCATAGGACTTCTAGTGTGTTAGTGGCAGCAAACAGAGCTCCTATATTTTCTTCTCAGCAGCACCCATAGGACTTCTAGTGTGTTAGTGGCATCACACAGAGCTCCTATATTTTCTTCTCAGCAGCACCCATAGGACTTCTAGTGTGTTAGTGGCAGCAAACAGAGCTCCTATATTTTCTTCTCAGCAGCACCCATAGGACTTCTAGTGTGTTAGTGGCATCACACAGAGCTCCTATATTTTCTTCTCAGCAGCACCCATAGGACTTCTAGTGTGTTAGTGGCAGCAAACAGAGCTCCTATATTTTCTTCTCAGCAGCACCCATAGGACTTCTAGTGTGTTAGTGGCATCACACAGAGCTCCTATATTTTCTTCTCAGCAGCACCCATAGGACTTCTAGTGTGTTAGTGGCAGCAAACAGAGCTCCTATATTTTCTTCTCAGCAGCACCCATAGGACTTCTAGTGTGTTAGTGGCATCACACAGAGCTCCTATATTTTCTTCTCAGCAGCACCCATAGGACTTCTAGTGTGTTAGTGGCAGCAAACAGAGCTCCTATATTTTCTTCTCAGCAGCACCCATAGGACTTCTAATGTGTTAGTGGCATCACACAGAGTTCCTATATTTTCATCTCAGCGGCACCCATAGGACTTCTAGTGTGTTAGTGGCATAACACAGAGCTCCTATATTTTCTTCTCAGCAGCACCCATAGGACTTCTAGTGTGTTAGTGGCAGCAAACAGAGCTCCTATATTTTCTTCTCAGCAGCACCCATAGGACTTCTAGTGTGTTAGTGGCATCACACAGAGCTCCTATATTTTCTTCTCAGCAGCACCCATAGGACTTCTAGTGTGTTAGTGGCAGCAAACAGAGCTCCTATATTTTCTTCTCAGCAGCACCCATAGGACTTCTAGTGTGTTAGTGGCAGCAAACAGAGCTCCTATATTTTCTTCTCAGCAGCACCCATAGGACTTCTAGTGTGTTAGTGGCAGCAAACAGAGCTCCTATATTTTCTTCTCAGCAGCACCCATAGGACTTCTAGTGTGTTAGTGGCATAACACAGAGCTCCTATATTTTCTTCTCAGCAGCACCCATAGGACTTCTAGTGTGTTAGTGGCAGCAAACAGAGCTCCTATATTTTCTTCTCAGCAGCACCCATAGGACTTCTAGTGTGTTAGTGGCATCACACAGAGCTCCTATATTTTCTTCTCAGCAGCACCCATAGGACTTCTAGTGTGTTAGTGGCAGCAAACAGAGCTCCTATATTTTCTTCTCAGCAGCACCCATAGGACTTCTAGTGTGTTAGTGGCATCACACAGAGCTCCTATATTTTCTTCTCAGCAGCACCCATAGGACTTCTAGTGTGTTAGTGGCAGCAAACAGAGCTCCTATATTTTCTTCTCAGCAGCACCCATAGGACTTCTAGTGTGTTAGTGGCAGCAAACAGAGCTCCTATATTTTCTTCTCAGCAGCACCCATAGGACTTCTAGTGTGTTAGTGGCAGCAAACAGAGCTCCTATATTTTCTTCTCAGCAGCACCCATAGGACTTCTAGTGTGTTAGTGGCAGCAAACAGAGCTCCTATATTTTCTTCTCAGCAGCACCCATAGGACTTCTAGTGTGTTAGTGGCATCACACAGAGCTCCTATATTTTCTTCTCAGCAGCACCCATAGGACTTCTAGTGTGTTAGTGGCAGCAAACAGAGCTCCTATATTTTCTTCTCAGCAGCACCCATAGGACTTCTAGTGTGTTAGTGGCAGCAAACAGAGCTCCTATATTTTCTTCTCAGCAGCACCCATAGGACTTCTAGTGTGTTAGTGGCAGCAAACAGAGCTCCTATATTTTCTTCTCAGCAGCACCCATAGGACTTCTAGTGTGTTAGTGGCAGCAAACAGAGCTCCTATATTTTCTTCTCAGCAGCACCCATAGGACTTCTAGTGTGTTAGTGGCATCACACAGAGCTCCTATATTTTCTTCTCAGCAGCACCCATAGGACTTCTAGTGTGTTAGTGGCAGCAAACAGAGCTTCTATATTTTCTTCTCAGCAGCACCCATAGGACTTCTAGTGTGTTAGTGGCATCACACAGAGCTCCTATATTTTCTTCTCAGCAGCACCCATAGGACTTCTAGTGTGTTAGTGGCAGCAAACAGAGCTCCTATATTTTCTTCTCAGCAGCACCCATAGGACTTCTAGTGTGTTAGTGGCATCACACAGAGCTCCTATATTTTCTTCTCAGCAGCACCCATAGGACTTCTAGTGTGTTAGTGGCAGCAAACAGAGCTCCTATATTTTCTTCTCAGCAGCACCCATAGGACTTCTAGTGTGTTAGTGGCATCACACAGAGCTCCTATATTTTCTTCTCAGCAGCACCCATAGGACTTCTAGTGTGTTAGTGGCAGCAAACAGAGCTCCTATATTTTCTTCTCAGCAGCACCCATAGGACTTCTAATGTGTTAGTGGCATCACACAGAGTTCCTATATTTTCATCTCAGCAGCACCCATAGGACTTCTAGTGTGTTAGTGGCATAACACAGAGCTCCTATATTTTCTTCTCAGCAGCACCCATAGGACTTCTAGTGTGTTAGTGGCAGCAAACAGAGCTCCTATATTTTCTTCTCAGCAGCACCCATAGGACTTCTAGTGTGTTAGTGGCATCACACAGAGCTCCTATATTTTCTTCTCAGCAGCACCCATAGGACTTCTAGTGTGTTAGTGGCAGCAAACAGAGCTCCTATATTTTCTTCTCAGCAGCACCCATAGGACTTCTAGTGTGTTAGTGGCAGCAAACAGAGCTCCTATATTTTCTTCTCAGCAGCACCCATAGGACTTCTAGTGTGTTAGTGGCAGCAAACAGAGCTCCTATATTTTCTTCTCAGCAGCACCCATAGGACTTCTAGTGTGTTAGTGGCATAACACAGAGCTCCTATATTTTCTTCTCAGCAGCACCCATAGGACTTCTAGTGTGTTAGTGGCAGCAAACAGAGCTCCTATATTTTCTTCTCAGCAGCACCCATAGGACTTCTAGTGTGTTAGTGGCATCACACAGAGCTCCTATATTTTCTTCTCAGCAGCACCCATAGGACTTCTAGTGTGTTAGTGGCAGCAAACAGAGCTCCTATATTTTCTTCTCAGCAGCACCCATAGGACTTCTAGTGTGTTAGTGGCATCACACAGAGCTCCTATATTTTCTTCTCAGCAGCACCCATAGGACTTCTAGTGTGTTAGTGGCAGCAAACAGAGCTCCTATATTTTCTTCTCAGCAGCACCCATAGGACTTCTAGTGTGTTAGTGGCAGCAAACAGAGCTCCTATATTTTCTTCTCAGCAGCACCCATAGGACTTCTAGTGTGTTAGTGGCAGCAAACAGAGCTCCTATATTTTCTTCTCAGCAGCACCCATAGGACTTCTAGTGTGTTAGTGGCAGCAAACAGAGCTCCTATATTTTCTTCTCAGCAGCACCCATAGGACTTCTAGTGTGTTAGTGGCATCACACAGAGCTCCTATATTTTCTTCTCAGCAGCACCCATAGGACTTCTAGTGTGTTAGTGGCAGCAAACAGAGCTCCTATATTTTCTTCTCAGCAGCACCCATAGGACTTCTAGTGTGTTAGTGGCAGCAAACAGAGCTCCTATATTTTCTTCTCAGCAGCACCCATAGGACTTCTAGTGTGTTAGTGGCAGCAAACAGAGCTCCTATATTTTCTTCTCAGCAGCACCCATAGGACTTCTAGTGTGTTAGTGGCAGCAAACAGAGCTCCTATATTTTCTTCTCAGCAGCACCCATAGGACTTCTAGTGTGTTAGTGGCATCACACAGAGCTCCTATATTTTCTTCTCAGCAGCACCCATAGGACTTCTAGTGTGTTAGTGGCAGCAAACAGAGCTCCTATATTTTCTTCTCAGCAGCACCCATAGGACTTCTAGTGTGTTAGTGGCATAACACAGAGCTCCTATATTTTCTTCTCAGCAGTAGGGATGAGCTTCGTGTTCGAGTCGAACATACGTTCGACTCGAACATCGGCTGTTCGATCGTTCGACGAAGATCGAACGATTTGGGCCGTTCGCGCCAAATTCGAGTGACGCGAACGGCCCACAATGCACTACGCCATCGCAGTGTCATCCAGGCGCTGTGATTGGCCAAGCATGCACTGTGACCCCGCATGCTTGGCCAATCACAGCGCCGGCAGCGAGGAGAGCAATGATTGGCCACAGGCAGGATGCCTGTGGCCAATTATTGCTGAGGGGGTTTAGTACACGCCCCACACTATAAAAGGCCGCCAGCACGGCGGCCTAGTGTAGTGTGTTCCGGAGCAGGGATAGAGCAGCATAGGCAGGGACAGTGACTTTTATTTATTTCTTGCTTAACCTGGATTCCTTTAGTTTAGGGAAAGAGAAGGATAGGTAGGGAGAGTGTCAGTGTGTTTTGTGCTTGTGCTATATTGTGCTTAAAAAAAACATTTTTTCTAGGGACAGAAAACTGTAGGTAGGGAGAGTGTGTCAGTTTCTTTCACTGTCAAAGTCCTTGTTTCCAGGGACCTGGAAGGACAGTGAGTGAATTCTCCTTGTGCTATATTGTGCTTAAAAAAAACATTTTTTCTAGGGACAGAAAACTGTAGGTAGGGAGAGTGTGTCAGTTTCTTTCACTGTCAAAGTCCTTGTTTCCAGGGACCTGGAAGGACAGTGAGGTAATTCTCCTTGTGCTAAATTGTGCTTAAAAAAAAACATTTTTTCTAGGGACAGAAAACTGTAGGTAGGGAGAGTGTGTCAGTTTCTTTCACTGTCAAAGTCCTTGTTTCCAGGGACCTGGAAGGACAGTGAGGTAATTCTCCTTGTGCTAAATTGTGCTTAAAAAAAACATTTTTTCTAGGGACAGAAAACTGTAGGTAGGGAGAGTGTGTCAGTTTCTTTCACTGTCAAAGTCCTTGTTTCCAGGGACCTGGAAGGACAGTGAGGTAATTCTCCTTGTGCTAAATTGTGCTTAAAAAAAACATTTTTTCTAGGGACAGAAAACTGTAGGTAGGGAGAGTGTGTCAGTTTCTTTCACTGTCAAAGTCCTTGTTTCCAGGGACCTGGAAGGACAGTGAGGTAATTCTCCTTGTGCTAAATTGTGCTTAAAAAAAACATTTTTTCTAGGGACAGAAAACTGTAGGTAGGGAGAGTGTGTCAGTTTCTTTCACTGTCAAAGTCCTTGTTTCCAGGGACCTGGAAGGACAGTGAGGTAATTCTCCTTGTGCTAAATTGTGCTTAAAAAAAACATTTTTTCTAGGGACAGAAAACTGTAGGTAGGGAGAGTGTGTCAGTTTCTTTCACTGTCAAAGTCCTTGTTTCCAGGGACCTGGAAGGACAGTGAGGTAATTCTCCTTGTGCTAAATTGTGCTTAAAAAAAACATTTTTTCTAGGGACAGAAAACTGTAGGTAGGGAGAGTGTGTCAGTTTCTTTCACTGCCAAAGTCCTTGTTTCCAGGGACCTGGAAGGACAGTGAGGTAATTCTCCTTGTGCTAAATTGTGCTTAAAAAAAACATTTTTTCTAGGGACAGAAAACTGTAGGTAGGGAGAGTGTGTCAGTTTCTTTCACTGTCAAAGTCCTTGTTTCCAGGGACCTGGAAGGACAGTGAGTGAATTCTCCTTGTGCTATATTGTGCTTAAAAAAAACATTTTTTCTAGGGACAGAAAACTGTAGGTAGGGAGAGTGTGTCAGTTTCTTTCACTGTCAAAGTCCTTGTTTCCAGGGACCTGGAAGGACAGTGAGGTAATTCTCCTTGTGCTAAATTGTGCTTAAAAAAAACATTTTTTCTAGGGACAGAAAACTGTAGGTAGGGAGAGTGTGTCAGTTTCTTTCACTGTCAAAGTCCTTGTTTCCAGGGACCTGGAAGGACAGTGAGGTAATTCTCCTTGTGCTAAATTGTGCTTAAAAAAAACATTTTTTCTAGGGACAGAAAACTGTAGGTAGGGAGAGTGTGTCAGTTTCTTTCACTGTCAAAGTCCTTGTTTCCAGGGACCTGGAAGGACAGTGAGGTAATTCTCCTTGTGCTAAATTGTGCTTAAAAAAAACATTTTTTCTAGGGACAGAAAACTGTAGGTAGGGAGAGTGTGTCAGTTTCTTTCACTGTCAAAGTCCTTGTTTCCAGGGACCTGGAAGGACAGTGAGGTAATTCTCCTTGTGCTAAATTGTGCTTAAAAAAAACATTTTTTCTAGGGACAGAAAACTGTAGGTAGGGAGAGTGTGTCAGTTTCTTTCACTGTCAAAGTCCTTGTTTCCAGGGACCTGGAAGGACAGTGAGGTAATTCTCCTTGTGCTAAATTGTGCTTAAAAAAAACATTTTTTCTAGGGACAGAAAACTGTAGGTAGGGAGAGTGTGTCAGTTTCTTTCACTGCCAAAGTCCTTGTTTCCAGGGACCTGGAAGGACAGTGAGGTAATTCTCCTTGTGCTAAATTGTGCTTAAAAAAAAACATTTTTTCTAGGGACAGAAAACTGTAGGTAGGGAGAGTGTGTCAGTTTCTTTCACTGTCAAAGTCCTTGTTTCCAGGGACCTGGAAGGACAGTGAGTGAATTCTCCTTGTGCTAAATTGTGCTTAAAAAAAACATTTTTTCTAGGGACAGAAAACTGTAGGTAGGGAGAGTGTGTCAGTTTCTTTCACTGTCAAAGTCCTTGTTTCCAGGGACCTGGAAGGACAGTGAGGTAATTCTCCTTGTGCTAAATTGTGCTTAAAAAAAACATTTTTTCTAGGGACAGAAAACTGTAGGTAGGGAGAGTGTGTCAGTTTCTTTCACTGTCAAAGTCCTTGTTTCCAGGGACCTGGAAGGACAGTGAGTGAATTCTCCTTGTGCTAAATTGTGCTTAAAAAAAACATTTTTTCTAGGGACAGAAAACTGTAGGTAGGGAGAGTGTGTCAGTTTCTTTCACTGTCAAAGTCCTTGTTTCCAGGGACCTGGAAGGACAGTGAGGTAATTCTCCTTGTGCTAAATTGTGCTTAAAAAAAAACATTTTTTCTAGGGACAGAAAACTGTAGGTAGGGAGAGTGTGTCAGTTTCTTTCACTGTCAAAGTCCTTGTTTCCAGGGACCTGGAAGGACAGTGAGGTAATTCTCCTTGTGCTAAATTGTGCTTAAAAAAAACATTTTTTCTAGGGACAGAAAACTGTAGGTAGGGAGAGTGTGTCAGTTTCTTTCACTGTCAAAGTCCTTGTTTCCAGGGACCTGGAAGGACAGTGAGGTAATTCTCCTTGTGCTAAATTGTGCTTAAAAAAAACATTTTTTCTAGGGACAGAAAACTGTAGGTAGGGAGAGTGTGTCAGTTTCTTTCACTGTCAAAGTCCTTGTTTCCAGGGACCTGGAAGGACAGTGAGGTAATTCTCCTTGTGCTAAATTGTGCTTAAAAAAAACATTTTTTCTAGGGACAGAAAACTGTAGGTAGGGAGAGTGTGTCAGTTTCTTTCACTGTCAAAGTCCTTGTTTCCAGGAACCTGGAAGGACAGTGAGGTAATTCTCCTTGTGCTAAATTGTGCTTAAAAAAAACATTTTTTCTAGGGACAGAAAACTGTAGGTAGGGAGAGTGTGTCAGTTTCTTTCACTGTCAAAGTCCTTGTTTCCAGGGACCTGGAAGGACAGTGAGGTAATTCTCCTTGTGCTAAATTGTGCTTAAAAAAAACATTTTTTCTAGGGACAGAAAACTGTAGGTAGGGAGAGTGTGTCAGTTTCTTTCACTGCCAAAGTCCTTGTTTCCAGGGACCTGGAAGGACAGTGAGGTAATTCTCCTTGTGCTAAATTGTGCTTAAAAAAAACATTTTTTCTAGGGACAGAAAACTGTAGGTAGGGAGAGTGTGTCAGTTTCTTTCACTGTCAAAGTCCTTGTTTCCAGGGACCTGGAAGGACAGTGAGTGAATTCTCCTTGTGCTAAATTGTGCTTAAAAAAAACATTTTTTCTAGGGACAGAAAACTGTAGGTAGGGAGAGTGTGTCAGTTTCTTTCACTGTCAAAGTCCTTGTTTCCAGGGACCTGGAAGGACAGTGAGTGAATTCTCCTTGTGCTATATTGTGCTTAAAAAAAACATTTTTTCTAGGGACAGAAAACTGTAGGTAGGGAGAGTGTGTCAGTTTCTTTCACTGTCAAAGTCCTTGTTTCCAGGGACCTGGAAGGACAGTGAGGTAATTCTCCTTGTGCTAAATTGTGCTTAAAAAAAACATTTTTTCTAGGGACAGAAAACTGTAGGTAGGGAGAGTGTGTCAGTTTCTTTCACTGTCAAAGTCCTTGTTTCCAGGGACCTGGAAGGACAGTGAGGTAATTCTCCTTGTGCTAAATTGTGCTTAAAAAAAACATTTTTTCTAGGGACAGAAAACTGTAGGTAGGGAGAGTGTGTCAGTTTCTTTCACTGTCAAAGTCCTTGTTTCCAGGGACCTGGAAGGACAGTGAGGTAATTCTCCTTGTGCTAAATTGTGCTTAAAAAAAACATTTTTTCTAGGGACAGAAAACTGTAGGTAGGGAGAGTGTGTCAGTTTCTTTCACTGTCAAAGTCCTTGTTTCCAGGGACCTGGAAGGACAGTGAGGTAATTCTCCTTGTGCTAAATTGTGCTTAAAAAAAACATTTTTTCTAGGGACAGAAAACTGTAGGTAGGGAGAGTGTGTCAGTTTCTTTCACTGTCAAAGTCCTTGTTTCCAGGGACCTGGAAGGACAGTGAGGTAATTCTCCTTGTGCTAAATTGTGCTTTAAAAAACATTTTTTCTAGGGACAGAAAACTGTAGGTAGGGAGAGTGTGTCAGTTTCTTTCACTGCCAAAGTCCTTGTTTCCAGGGACCTGGAAGGACAGTGAGGTAATTCTCCTTGTGCTAAATTGTGCTTAAAAAAAACATTTTTTCTAGGGACAGAAAACTGTAGGTAGGGAGAGTGTGTCAGTTTCTTTCACTGTCAAAGTCCTTGTTTCCAGGGACCTGGAAGGACAGTGAGTGAATTCTCCTTGTGCTAAATTGTGCTTAAAAAAAACATTTTTTCTAGGGACAGAAAACTGTAGGTAGGGAGAGTGTGTCAGTTTCTTTCACTGTCAAAGTCCTTGTTTCCAGGGACCTGGAAGGACAGTGAGTGAATTCTCCTTGTGCTATATTGTGCTTAAAAAAAACATTTTTTCTAGGGACAGAAAACTGTAGGTAGGGAGAGTGTGTCAGTTTCTTTCACTGTCAAAGTCCTTGTTTCCAGGGACCTGGAAGGACAGTGAGGTAATTCTCCTTGTGCTAAATTGTGCTTAAAAAAAACATTTTTTCTAGGGACAGAAAACTGTAGGTAGGGAGAGTGTGTCAGTTTCTTTCACTGTCAAAGTCCTTGTTTCCAGGGACCTGGAAGGACAGTGAGGTAATTCTCCTTGTGCTAAATTGTGCTTAAAAAAAACATTTTTTCTAGGGACAGAAAACTGTAGGTAGGGAGAGTGTGTCAGTTTCTTTCACTGTCAAAGTCCTTGTTTCCAGGGACCTGGAAGGACAGTGAGGTAATTCTCCTTGTGCTAAATTGTGCTTAAAAAAAACATTTTTTCTAGGGACAGAAAACTGTAGGTAGGGAGAGTGTGTCAGTTTCTTTCACTGTCAAAGTCCTTGTTTCCAGGGACCTGGAAGGACAGTGAGGTAATTCTCCTTGTGCTAAATTGTGCTTAAAAAAAACATTTTTTCTAGGGACAGAAAACTGTAGGTAGGGAGAGTGTGTCAGTTTCTTTCACTGTCAAAGTCCTTGTTTCCAGGGACCTGGAAGGACAGTGAGTGAATTCTCCTTGTGCTATATTGTGCTTAAAAAAAACATTTTTTCTAGGGACAGAAAACTGTAGGTAGGGAGAGTGTGTCAGTTTCTTTCACTGTCAAAGTCCTTGTTTCCAGGGACCTGGAAGGACAGTGAGGTAATTCTCCTTGTGCTAAATTGTGCTTAAAAAAAACATTTTTTCTAGGGACAGAAAACTGTAGGTAGGGAGAGTGTGTCAGTTTATTTCACTGTCAAAGTCCTTGTTTCCAGGGACCTGGAAGGACAGTGAGGTAATTCTCCTTGTGCTAAATTGTGCTTAAAAAAAAACATTTTTTCTAGGGACAGAAAACTGTAGGTAGGGAGAGTGTGTCAGTTTCTTTCACTGTCAAAGTCCTTGTTTCCAGGGACCTGGAAGGACAGTGAGGTAATTCTCCTTGTGCTAAATTGTGCTTAAAAAAAACATTTTTTCTAGGGACAGAAAACTGTAGGTAGGGAGAGTGTGTCAGTTTCTTTCACTGTCAAAGTCCTTGTTTCCAGGGACCTGGAAGGACAGTGAGGTAATTCTCCTTGTGCTAAATTGTGCTTAAAAAAAACATTTTTTCTAGGGACAGAAAACTGTAGGTAGGGAGAGTGTGTCAGTTTCTTTCACTGTCAAAGTCCTTGTTTCCAGGGACCTGGAAGGACAGTGAGGTAATTCTCCTTGTGCTAAATTGTGCTTAAAAAAAACATTTTTTCTAGGGACAGAAAACTGTAGGTAGGGAGAGTGTGTCAGTTTCTTTCACTGTCAAAGTCCTTGTTTCCAGGGACCTGGAAGGACAGTGAGGTAATTCTCCTTGTGCTAAATTGTGCTTAAAAAAAACATTTTTTCTAGGGACAGAAAACTGTAGGTAGGGAGAGTGTGTCAGTTTCTTTCACTGTCAAAGTCCTTGTTTCCAGGGACCTGGAAGGACAGTGAGGTAATTCTCCTTGTGCAAAATTGTGCTTAAAAAAAACATTTTTTCTAGGGACAGAAAACTGTAGGTAGGGAGAGTGTGTCAGTTTCTTTCACTGCCAAAGTCCTTGTTTCCAGGGACCTGGAAGGACAGTGAGGTAATTCTCCTTGTGCTAAATTGTGCTTAAAAAAAACATTTTTTCTAGGGACAGAAAACTGTAGGTAGGGAGAGTGTGTCAGTTTCTTTCACTGTCAAAGTCCTTGTTTCAAGGGACAGAGAAGGACACCTGAAGGTAGCCCTTATTGCTTTTTTCCCATCTCCCTGCAGGCCATCTATTAGAATGTCTGGAAGGCAAACAAGGAGAGGCAGACAGTCAGGAGGCAATAAAAGAGGGCAAGCAGGCTCTGTGTCTGGGGGCAACAGTGCTGGTCGTGGATGCGGTGCATTGTCATCAGCACATGGCCATGGGACACGCTTGTCCTTCTTTTCGGCAGCTGGACATGTTGAGCCACATCATGCCGAAGACTTGGTAGAGTGGATGACCAAGCCCTCCTCCTCCTCCTCATCCTCTCTCACCCAGGCTCAGGGTACTGGAAAAGCAGCTGCCAAAGCGTCCTCTTCCCTGGTATCAATGTCAGACTCATCATCAGTCACTCCTTCCCTAGACCCACCATGTCCTCCTCCTGAGGAGTCCCCCGAACTGTTTCAGCACAGTGTTGGGTACATGCTCCAGGAGGATGCCCAGCGTTTCGAAGGGTCTGATGATGAAACCCAGCTAGAGGAAGGCAGTAGCGTGAGAGCAGACAGAGGGGATGCTCAAGAAGGACACCAATCTGGCAGTCATGTTCCAGCAGCTGCAGCATACTGCCAGATTGCCTCCAGTGATGAGGAGGGAGGTGATGATGAGGTCACTGACTCCACGTGGGTGCCTAATAGGAGAGAGGAGGAGGATGAGGAGGAGGCACATCTCCAACGAGGCAGGATGCCCTTTGGTGGCCAGCGTAAGGGCAGTACACCGACGGAATCACACCGCAGAGCTCCGCCTGTGCAGGGCGCTGCCTCTGCCCGTCATTCAAAAAGTTCTTTGGTGTGGGCCTTTTTTGAGGCTAGTGCATCAGATCGCACAGCTGCTGTTTGCAACATATGTCTCAAGCGTATATCGCGTGGCCAAAACATCAGCCGCTTGGGTACCACATGCCTGACCAGACATATGTTGACCTGCCATGCAGCTCGTTGGCAAGCCTACCTCAAAGACCCACACCAAAGAACAAAGCGGACCTCTCCTTGCACCGCATCAGCTGGGATCTCCAACCCCACTATAACTTCAGTCCTCTCTGAAACATGCACTGAGAGGAATGAAGGTGTAGAATTAGGTGTGTCACAGCCAAGTACTTGCGGCCACTCTGCTAGCAGTACACCGACGTCCGATTCTAGCAGGCAAATTTCCCTGCCCCAGCTGCTGGACCGTCGAAAGAAGTTCACTCCCAGCCATCCACATGCCCAGCGGTTGAATGCTAGCTTGGCTAAATTGCTAGCGCTTCAACTGCTGCCTTTTCAGTTGGTAGACTCGGCCCCCTTCCGTGAGTTTGTGCAATGTGCGGTTCCTCAGTGGCAGGTTCCCAAACGCCACTTTTTCTCACGGAAGGCTATTCCGGCTCTCTACCGGCATGTGGAAGGCAATGTCTTGGCCTCGCTGGACAGGGCGGTCAGCGGTAAGGTGCATATTACCGCTGACTCATGGTCCAGCAGGCATGGACAGGGACGTTACCTTTCTTTCACGGCCCATTGGGTCACTCTTTTGGCAGCTGGGAAGGATGCAGGACAAGGTGCAGTAGTGTTGGAGGTTGTCCCACCGCCACGCCTCCAAAATGCTACTACTGGTTGTGACACACCTCTCTCCTCCACCCCCTCCTCTTCTTCTTCCTCCATGTCCTCTTCGAGTGCTCTGTCCTCGGAACCAGCGGTGCTCCGTAGGCGTACAAGGGGCTACGCGAGTACGCAGGCAAAAAGATGCCATGCCGTGCTTGCGCTGGTGTGTTTGGGGGACAGGAGCCACACTGGGCCAGAGGTTCTGGCAGCTCTGCAGGGGCAGGCCGAGAGGTGGTTGACGCCACGCCAGCTTAAGCCAGGAATGGTCGTTTCTGATAATGGCACCAACCTCCTCTCCGCCCTGCGACAGGGGCAGCTCACCCATGTGCCCTGTATGGCTCACGTCCTCAACCTGGTGGTGCAGCGGTTCTTGGGCAGGTTCCCAGGCTTACAGGATGTCCTGAGGCAGGCCAGGAAAGTCTGTGTGCATTTCCGCCGATCTTATAATGCCAGTGCTCGGCTGACTGAGCTGCAAAAGGAGCTGAACCTGCCCAAGAACCGCCTAATATGTGACATGCCCACCAGGTGGAACTCAACGTTGGCCATGCTGCAGCGAATGCACACGCAGCAGAGGGCCATCAATGAGTACCTTTGCGACTACGGCACCAGGACAGGGTCAGGGGAGCTTGGCTTTTTTTCCCCACGCCAGTGGAGCATGATCAGGGATGCATGCACTGTCCTCTCACCATTTGAGGAGGCCACGAGGATGGTGAGCAGTGACAGTGCATGCATCAGTGACACTGTACCTCTTGTCCACCTGTTGGAGCATACGCTGCGTGGGATAATGGACAGGGCACTTGAGGCAGAACAGAGGCAGGAAGAGGAGGACTTCCTTGTCTCTCAAGGCCCCCTTTATCCAGACAATGTTCCTTCTGTCCCACCCATCACACAGGAAGAGGAGGAGGAGGAGGAGGAGGAGGATTGTGTGAGCATGGAGGTGGAGCCTGGCACTCAGCATCAGCAGCAGCAGTCTTTTAGGGATGATGTACAGTCCCAACAAACCAGTGGACTTGTACGTGGCTGGGAGGAGGTGGCTGGCGATCATGTCATCCTCAGTGACCCAGAAGACTCCGGACCGAATGCCTCAGCTAACCTACGCTGCATGGCCTCCCTGATCCTGCAAAGCCTGCGGAAGGATCCTCGTGTTCTTCGGATCAAGGAGAGTGACCATTACTGGCTGGCCACTCTCCTTGATCCACGGTACAAGGGTAAGGTTGCGGACCTTATCTTGCCGTCGCAGAGGGAGCAGAGGATGAGACATCTCAGGGAGGCCTTGCAGAAAGGTCTGTGCAACGCGTTCCCAGAAACTGGGAGGTTACAAACTCCTGGTCCTGGACGACGAGTTGCTGAGGCTTCGGTCAGTAGCAGAAGGAGCGGTGGGGAAGGTGGACGTCTGACCGATGCGTTCAGACAATTTTTTAGTCCGCAGCCCCAAGGTATGATCGGTTCCAGCAACCATCGCCAGCGTCTGATATACATGGTGCAGGAATACCTAGGGGCAAGGTCAGACTTGGACACCTTTCCCACCGAAAATCCTCTGGCTTACTGGGTCCTGAGGATGGATCACTGGCCAGAGCTTGCACAGTATGCAATTGAGCTACTGGCCTGTCCTGCATCCAGCGTTCTTTCCGAACGCACATTCAGTGCTGCTGGAGGATTTGTCACCGATCATAGGGTGCGCCTGTCCACCGACTCGGTTGATCGACTGACCTTCATAAAAATGAATCAGTCTTGGATCACCACCAGCTACCAGACACCTGAAGCGGATATAACGGAATAATTTATAATGTCACATCCCTTCAAGACTGCCTATGCTGATGCTGAGTGACTGTCCTGTTATGTTCACTGACTATCCTCTTCCTCCTCCTCAATGATCCATGCCACCACACCAGTGCCTAAGGCACAATTTTTCAGCCCCTGTATAACAGGGGCGTGTAATTACAATTTTTTAAAAAGATGCTTCGCAACAGGTGTGACTGCTGTGCTCAGAGTACAGTATCTGTGAGGGGTTGCAGTGTTGTGGCACCAGCACCAGTGCCTAAGGCACAATTTTTCAGCCCCTGTTGGGGCGTGTAATTACAATTTTTAGGCAATGCTTTGCAACAGGTCTCATTGCTGTGCTCAGAGTACAGTATCTGTGAGGGGTTGCAGTGTTGTGGCACCAGCACCAGTGCCTAAGGCACAATTTTTCAGCCCCTGTATAACAGGGGCGTGTAATTACAATTTTTTAAAAAGATGCTTCGCAACAGGTGTGACTGCTGTGCTCAGAGTACAGTATCTGTGAGGGGTTGCAGTGTTGTGGCACCAGCACCAGTGCCTAAGGCACAATTTTTCAGCCCCTGTTGGGGCGTGTAATTACAATTTTTAGGCAATGCTTTGCAACAGGTCTCATTGCTGTGCTCAGAGTACAGTATCTGTGAGGGGTTGCAGTGTTGTGGCACCAGCACCAGTGCCTAAGGCACAATTTTTCAGCCCCTGTATAACAGGGGCGTGTAATTACAATTTTTTAAAAAGATGCTTCGCAACAGGTGTGACTGCTGTGCTCCAAGTACAGTATCTGTGAGGGGTTGCAGTGTTGTGGCACCAGCACCAATGCCTAAGGCACAATTTTTCAGCCCCTGTTTAACAGGGGCGTGTAATTACAAATCTTGATCTAATAGTTCACAGCAGGGCCCATTCCTGCGCCCACCAAGAGTAACTATGAGGGCCTACAGTCTTGTGGCAACACCGTCCACCACCACCACCACCACCAAAGGCCCAATTTTTCTGCCCTGTTCAACAGGTGCATGCAATTACAAATCTTGATCTAATAACTCACAGCAGGGCCCATTCCTGCACCCACCAAGAGTAACTGTGAGGGCTTACAGTCTTGTGGCAACACCGTCCACCACCACCACCACCACCACCAAAGGCCCAATTTTTCTGCCCGGTTCAACAGGTGCATGCAAGTACAAATCTTGATCTATTAACTCACAGCAGGGCCCATTCCTGTGCCCACCAGTCTTGTGGCTACACCAACATCTAATAGGGCAAATTTCTGCAGAGTATATACGGCAGGCCCCTACTTTCAAACATCCAACTTACAAACGACTCCTACTTGCAAACGGCAAGAGAAAACAGGAAGTGAGAGGAAATCTACCCCTAGGAAGGAAAATTCTATCCTGTTAGATTTAATTTGGGAAAAAGGTATCTCCTCTCTACTGATGCTTTATCACCAATCCTTGTTTCAATTAAAACCCCACTTTTCCAAAAACATTTGTCATTGGGATGGAAAGTGAGGTGACATGTTCTGAACAGATGTGCAAAGACAGCAAATGTTACAGGGGTGATAACCCCTCCCTATGTTCTCCAAAAAGCTTAAAAATTGATTTTTTTGGGATGTAGCTACACTTCATAATGTACCTGTTCAGATTCTACTTAAGAACAAACCTACAGTCCATGTCTTGTTTGCACCACCTATATACTGCTGTTCAGAGTATATAGGGTTGTAGGTATAGGGTTTTATTTTGGGTGCGGGGTCCCCCTTAGTATCCATACAAGACCCAAAGGGGCTGGGGTGGGGGGGGGGGGGGGTGATGGGGTAGCCATGCCATTTTTCTCAAGGATTTTCAGCCATATGGCGGCCAGGACAAGACATGACATTAAAGCCGCAAGTGGTTTTAAATGGCTTCTTTTTTTCCTTTACAAATGTCATTTTGTGCAAGGACAGTTCTAAACACGGGAAACACATGCCACTTCACAGGCATACTTTAGACACCCCCCAGGTACCGTATTTAAAGGAAAATTTCACTTTTTTTTTTTTCACTTTATGCATCATTAAAATGACTGCTCCCGAAAAAACTTTAGTTTTTAAATTTTCTTTTTGCATTGATATATGTCCCCTGGGGCAGGACCCGGGTCCCCAAACCTATTTTATAACATTAACATGCATATTGGCCGTTGTAATTAGCAATTTTGATTTCGAACGTTCGCGTCCATTATAACGAATAGGGTTCGAAAATTCGCGCGAACTTTCGGTCCGTTCGAAGGTTCTGGTGCGAACCGAACCCGGGGGTGTTCGGCTCATCCCTACAGAGGATATCACTGTGGGAGTCTATTGCTGAGCGCCAAAGGGAGGTTCTCTTAGCAGGATGGTTCAACCCCTTAGCATTTAGCGAGAAAAATTTAGGCATGTCTTTTAGTTGTGGAGGAAGCTGTGTCAGATGCTGCGTTTTTACTCGCGTTTGCAGAAGAGCTGTAGTCCTTCGGAGGGTCCCGATGCAGGCTTTGTCGGATCTGTAAACTTCGGATGCTCTTAGAAAGAGAAGCAAGGGTAGAACTGGAACAATAAACTTTGTAGGTTGTATAAGCAAACGTTGCTTAGTGTAAAAGGGATAAGAAGAAATAGCATGCTGAGGTGTCAATCAAAAGGTAAAAAGGAGAAGAAAAAAAAAGAACAAATGTCAGCAGCCTGTTACGATTCGGGCTGCTGAGTGTCAACGGGGTGAAAGTTTGTGGAACTAAGTGTAACGAGCAAGGCACCGACCGGTTGTGCAGTTTGTAACATAGGTATGTAATGCGCCATCCTGACTATGGTTAGCGTTTACCTTCCAGGGGGTTTGCAGTAGAAGTTTGATAGATCTCCTTGTGATTGGATTGGTTCGGTCCATCGTGATCGGGAACAATTCCCCAAGTGCGAAGGAGTTTGATGCCTTCTTCTACTGTGAAGATGTTGTGTTTGACACGATTTTTAATGACCAGAATTTTGGTAGGGAAGCCTCATTTGTAGGGAATCTTATGATTGTTGAGCGGTTTAGTAATGGTACTAAGCTGCTTCCTTAGTTGGCGGGTATGCTGAGAGATATCTGCATACAGTTGCAGGTTTGTGTAGGGAGCCGGGAGGCGTCCCAGGTGTCTTGCTTTGAATAAGAGTTGATCTTTAGCGTGGAAAAAGTGCACTCTCATTAAAACATTGCGGGGGGACCTCCGGTGGGAGATGCGGAGGTTTTGGCAGACGGTGTATACGGTCTATGATGGTTTCCATGGGAGAGAGATCTGGTAATAGGGTGGAAATCAATTTCCTGGTGTATGTATATTCAGATCTTGGGGCATGACCGTTCCCGGTGACCCCTTAGTTTCACACTGTTGTGGCGGGACCTGTCCTCGAGGTCCGCCATGGGCCAAATCTTTGATAGCCATGAGCATAGGTTTAGTAAGTTTAGGTGTGATCTATACACAGTATAAGGTATTGAGGAATTAACTATATTTTCCCTCTTAAGTGGTTCTAAAGCCTAAATAATGTTTATCTTAATGAATTCAATGCTTTAAGATTACATTTTTCCAGTATTTGTATCCCCCTCTCCCTTATACTTACCTGTGTTCTCTTTCGATCCAGCGCAGTTCCCATTTGCAATGATTCTCTCTTCTCTCTCCGCTCTCACAGGCTTTACTGAGGCAGTGGGAGCCATCGTCCCCTGCTTCTGTCAGTCAAAACCTGTGACAAGGGAGCAGGGGGTGGGGCTGTGCTGCACTGTGTGTTTCTTAGGATGCAGGCAGCATGGCTCAGGATTGAGCTCACAGGTGTGCCACAATAAGAAGCAGCTTACTATTGTGGCACACTGAGAGGAAGAGGAGCCAGGAGTGCTGGCGGAGGACCCTAGAAGAGGAGGAACAGGGCTGCTCTGTGCATTTCTATTGTATAGCATAACATATATATATATATATATATATATATATATATATATATATTGTGAGGGGGTTAGCTCGGCAGCGGGTGTGTGTGACCCCCGGGATGGGCTCCCCAGACAAAAACAGGCCCAGCAAACGGAGGTTGTGGTTTTCAAAATCAAAAAGGTGCGGTTTATTTTCTATTTACAGTGACAAAACACAGCAAAGCAAAAGAAACATAAAAATAAATCCTGGTCAACTTGACCTCTGACTAAACATACAGGTTTCCTAACTAACAACTGGGATCAGCCTAGTGCTGTCCTAGTCCCTAAGTCCCTGGTTTTAAATGTCCAAGCAAATAGCCACACAGGCTTTTTCTCACCGCACAGGGGTTCACTCTCCCTAGACAGTCCACACAGGTCTGGTTTCAGGCATGAGCTAACATCTAATGAAGCTGGGAGTTCTTATAGAGGCCTAAATGAGCTGACAAGGTTCAGCTGGTCTCCTCATCTCTGTCTGCACGACGCCCCACACTCTCCCTAGAGGTATGAGTCATCCATGAGCCCACTAGCCTTATACAACTCTCCACCTAGTTGTATAAGTCGGCGTAAAGCCTGAATCTGGGCGAAATATATCTACCCCCCTGGATGCAACCAGGTGACTTTACCTTCCTGCTGTCACATACCCCCCCCTCTTGTTTTAACCTCGGGGTTGGAACACCAGCAATCAGGCATTCATGTACTCGAGACAAAGCATCCACATTCCCCATTTGAACGCCAGGGCGATGCTTTACTGTGAAGTTGAATTCCTGGAGGGCCAGGAACCACCTATTCACTCTTCTATTTGTTTCCTTGTTTTGAGCCATCCACTTTAACGGAGCGTGATCCGTAACCATGTCAAAGTGCCTACCTAGCAGGTAGTACCGAAGGGAATCTAGAGCCCACTTCACCGCTAAACACTCCTTTTCAACGGTGGCGTAATTTACCTCATGGGACTTCAACTTCCTGCTGAGGTAAATGACTGGGTGCTCTTCCCCGTTCCAGACCTGGGACAATACTGCTCCTAACCCCACATCTGACGCATCACTTAGTACGACAAAGTCTTTAGAGAAGTCGGGTGAGTACAACACTGGCTGGCTACATAAGGCTTGTTTCAAGAATTGGAATGCTGCCTCAGCCTCGGGGGTCCATTTAATCATGACCGACCCTTTCCCCTTCGTCAGGTTGGTTAGGGGCACAGCCTTAGAAGCAAAGTGGGGAATGAATCGCCGATAATACCCAGCGATTCCCAGAAAGGCTCGTACCTGCTTCTTGCTGTTGGGACGTGGCCAACTCTGGATGGCCTCGACTTTGTTGAGTTGGGGTTTTATTACTCCCCTCCCAATGGTGTACCCAAGATATTTGGCCTCCTCCTGCCCAATGGTACACTTCTTGGGGTTAGCCGTAAACCCCGCTTCCCGAACAGAGTCCAGGACTGCTTGCACTTTTGGCAGATGTGAGGCCCAATCTGTGCTATGGACAATTACGTCATCCAGGTAAGCCGCAGCATACTCCCGATGGGGCCTCAGCATCTGGTCCATTTTCCGCTGGAATGTGGCCGGCGCATTCTGTAACCCGAACGGCATTCTTTTATATTGGAACGCCCCGTCTGGGGTTACAAATGCGGTTTTCTCTTTGGCCGACTTGGCCAGGGGGATTTGCCAATACCCTTTTGTGAGGTCAAGAGTCGTCATGTATCGGGCTGTTCCCAGCCGGTCGATCAACTCATCTATACGTGGCATGGGGTAGGTGTCAAATTTTGTAACTTTGTTCAACTGACGAAAATCGTTACAAAATCGCCAGCTCCCATCCGGTTTAGGCACCAACACAATGGGACTAGACCAATCACTTTGGGACTCCTCTATCACCCCTAAGTTCAGCATTTTCTGTACTTCCTCCCGTATTGCCTCCCGTCGGGCCTCTGGGATCCGATAGGGTTTTAACTTCACCCTTTCACCGGGCGGGGTAATGATGTCATGCTCTACCCCAGATGTTTGTCCCGGCAGCTCAGAGAATACCTCCTTGTTGCGAAGCACAAACTCCTTAACCTCCTGTTGTTGGGGTTGTGACAAGGTGGCTGCTATTCCAACCTCAGGAATCACGCAACCAGTTTGAGCTGGTGACCAAGTGTCTGCGACTAGGGACTCTCTATCCCTCCAGGCTTTCAACAGATTAACGTGATAGATCTGTTCAGGCTTTCGCCTTCCTGGTTGTCTGACCTTGTAATTCACTTCGCTCACTTTTTCCATTATCTCATAGGGGCCTTGCCATTTGGCAAGGAATTTACTTTCAACCGTAGGGACAAGTACCAGTATCCTATCCCCCGGGGAAAAGGTACGGGTCTTGGCTCCACGGTTGTACACTCTCTGCTGTGCTAACTGCGCTTGGGCCAAATGTTCCTTCACGATGGGCATTACCTGTGCAATTCGGTCTTGCATCAGGGCGACATGCTCAATCACACTCCTGTGGGGAGAACTCTCACTTTCCCAAGTTTCCCTGGCAATATCCAACAGCCCTCTTGGGTGTCTCCCATACAGTAACTCAAAGGGGGAGAATCCCGTAGAGGATTGGGGCACCTCCCTAATAGCAAACATCAGATAAGGAAGTAGACAGTCCCAATCCTTTCCATCTCTATCCACCACTTTCTTCAACATTTGTTTTAGGGTTTTGTTGAATCTTTCAACCAGCCCATCGGTTTGGGGGTGATACACAGATGTACGTAATTGCGTCACTTTGAACAATTTACACAGCTCCTTCATAACCCGGGACATAAAGGGTGTACCTTGGTCCGTAAGCAGTTCTTTACAAATACCCACCCGGCTAAACACAAGAGATAGCTCTTTGGCTATGGTCTTGGCCGAGGTATTTCGGAGAGGGATCGCTTCTGGATAACGGGTGGCATAGTCCATTATAACTAATATGTACTGGTGCCCCCTAGCGGACTTGATTATAGGCCCTACCAAAT
This sequence comes from Rana muscosa, assembly GCA_029206835.1. Lineage (NCBI taxonomy): Eukaryota > Metazoa > Chordata > Amphibia > Anura > Ranidae > Rana > Rana muscosa. Next base: position 223,051,846 of record CM055118.1, read on the forward strand.
CCATGGCGATCCTCTCAAACGGGACCTCAATGATGGGTAGAGGGACCAGCGGGCTACGGAAATGTGGCATCGGGGCCGACCTCTGACACACAGGGCAGGAGGAACAATAATTTTCTATGTCCTTCATCACCCCCGGCCAATAGAATCTCTGTAATACCCTCTCTCGGGTTTTCTCTGTCCCCAGATGACCTCCAAGAATGTGCCCATGGGCCAACTCCAACACCAACTTCCTGTAAGGTTTGGGCACCACAAGCTGCTCAACGGTTTCTTCTGCCCTTTTTGCCACCCGATACAGTAGGTCCTTCTCTACGCTGAAGTATGGGTAAGTGCAGGTATTATCTGGGTTCACTAACTCGCCATCTATTTTCACTACGTTTTCCCGTGCCTTTATTAGGGCGGGGTCTTTCAACTGTTCTGTGGCAAAGTTTTCCCTGTGAACCTCAAGATCAGAAAACTCCACAGACGGTAGGTTTTCGTCTGAGGAGGTGGGCTCCTCTCCAGTTTCTTGAGTCTCCCCTGCCAATACTGATAAGGGAAATTCCGGAGAGTCCTCACCACTCTCAGGGGAGTTCTGGCTATCACATTCCTGGTACATAGGGGCACCAGTGGGGGGCTCAGGATCATCCCACAGTTCCCAGAACTTCGGAAAATCCCTTCCCACAATGGCGTCATGCGGTAACTGAGATACTAAGCCCACTGGATGAGAGAGGGTACCTTTGGGGGTCTCGAAACACACTGTAGTCACTGGATACTCTCGGGTGTCCCCATGCACACAAATAACAGCTACCTTGCTATTCCCAAAGACCTCTGTTTTAACTAACTCAGCCTTTATCAGGGTCACAAGGCTACCTGAATCCAGCAATACCACAACATTTCTACCATTAACACACATTTTGCATAAATGTTTCTCAGTTCCTCGAATGGCAGTGCATGCGACTGTCGCACACAGCGACTGACGTCTGCCCGTCAGAAAGTCACACTGCATGGGTTCCTCCACAACCGGGCAATTGGCTGCAATATGTCCCGCTTGCCGGCAGCGGTAGCAAACGATCCTTCTTGCCGCCTCTTGAGCCGCTGATTTCCCAGGCTGTTCTCGCCAAACTTGGGGTAGAGCTCCCACCCTCTCACTCTCTCCACCCTCACCCCTTGGAATCCTCTTATCCGCCCCTGGGGATGGTCTGGTCTTAGGGTGGAAAGTCTGAGTGTCTCTGGAAGAGGCCGTCAGGTTCTCTGCAGCCAAGTATCTCTCTACCCGATCCACAAGTTTACCGGCCGTTTCTGGGTCTCCATGGCTTACCCACTTTTGGATGGCAGTAGGAAGAGCTCTCAAAAACCGATCCATTACAACACGTTCCACAATCTTTGGTGCGGACAAAGTCTCTGGCTGTAGCCACTTTCTGCTCAGGTGAATGAGATCATACATTTGAGACCTGGGGGGTTTTCCAAGCTGGAAAGTCCAGTTATGCACACGCTGAGCCCGGACAGCCTGGGTGACACCCAGCCTTGCCAAAATTTCAGCTTTTAGCATCACATAGTCTTTTGCTTGGTTAGGCTCTAGGTCATAGTAAGCTTTCTGCGATTCACCAGTTAACAGAGGAGCCACCAGTCCAGCCCACTGCTCCTCAGGCCACTTTTCTCTTTCAGCGGTCCTTTCAAATGTGGTCAAAAATACCTCTGGATCATCCTCTCCAGTCATTTTTGTCAATAAACGACTCACCCCAAAGGACGCGGTATTAGTGGGACGGCTTTCCTCACTGGTCTGCGGACGTTGCTGCATTACTGCTTCCATTTGTTGTAGTCTCTGCTCTTGCTTCTGTAACAGGTCTATGAAGCGGGCCTCAGATTGCTGCTGGGCTTGTTGCTGAGCTTCCAGACTCTGTTGGTGAGCTTGCTGCTGGGCTGCAAGGCTCTGTTGATGAGCTTGCTGCTGGGCTGCAAGGCTCCTTTGCAAACCTGCATTTGTCTGCTGTTGATTGGCATTTGCTAGAGCCAGCTGTTTCAGTATCTCCTCCATGCTGGCTTAAAAAAAAACTGCCCGCATTCTCCACCAACTGTGAGGGGGTTAGCTCGGCAGCGGGTGTGTGTGACCCCCGGGATGGGCTCCCCAGACAAAAACAGGCCCAGCAAACGGAGGTTGTGGTTTTCAAAATCAAAAAGGTGCGGTTTATTTTCTATTTACAGTGACAAAACACAGCAAAGCAAAAGAAACATAAAAATAAATCCTGGTCAACTTGACCTCTGACTAAACATACAGGTTTCCTAACTAACAACTGGGATCAGCCTAGTGCTGTCCTAGTCCCTAAGTCCCTGGTTTTAAATGTCCAAGCAAATAGCCACACAGGCTTTTTCTCACCGCACAGGGGTTCACTCTCCCTAGACAGTCCACACAGGTCTGGTTCCAGGCATGAGCTAACATCTAATGAAGCTGGGAGTTCTTATAGAGGCCTAAATGAGCTGACAAGGTTCAGCTGGTCTCCTCATCTCTGTCTGCACGACGCCCCACACTCTCCCTAGAGGTATGAGTCATCCATGAGCCCACTAGCCTTATACAACTCTCCACCTAGTTGTATAAGTCGGCGTAAAGCCTGAATCTGGGCGAAATATATCTACCCCCCTGGATGCAACCAGGTGACTTTACCTTCCTGCTGTCACAATATATATACCATTGTGCTGGTATTGTAAATACATATATACAGTTGTGCAGGGTATTGTACATACCCTAACAGAATTTATGATTTCTTGGCCATTTTTCAGAGAATATGAATGATAACAAAAGACTGAGATGGCCACTCCAGAACCTTCACTTTATTCTGCTGTAGCCAATGACAGGTCCACTTGGCCTTGTGTTTTGGATCATTGTCATGTTGGAATGTCCAAGTACATCCCATACGCAGCTTCCTGGCTGATGATTGCAAGTGTTCCTCCAGTATTTTTTCTATAACATACTACATTCATCTTGCCATCAATTTTGACCAAATTTCCTGTGCCTTTGTAGCTCACACATACCCAAAACATCAGCGATCATCCTCTGTGTTTCACAGTAGGAATGGTGTACCTTTCATCATAGGCCTTGTTGACTCCTCTCCAAATGTAGCATTTATAGCGTAAGCATTTATGGTTGTGGCAAAAAACAAAATTTTGGTCTCATCACTCCAAATGACTTTGTGCCAGAAGGTTTGAGCTTATCTTTGTGTTGTTTGGCATACAGTAAGTGGGATACTTTGTGACATTTGCATAGTAATGGCTTTCTTCTGGCGACTCGACCATGCAGCCCATCTTTCTTCAAGTTTATTGTGCATCTTAAAACAGCCACACCACATGTTTTCAGAGAGTCCTGTATTTCATCTGAAGTTATTTGTGGGTTTTTCCTTGCATCCCAAACTATTTTCCTGGCAGTTGGGGCTGAAATTTTAGTTGGTCTACCTAACCGTGGTTTGATTTCAACAGAACCCCTCATTTTCCACTTTTTGATTAGAGTATGAACACTGCTGATTGGCATTCTCAATTCCTTGGATATATTTTTATATCCCTTTCCTGTTTTATATATTTTCCCGCAGATCCTTTGACAATTCTGTTGCTTTCCCATGACTCAGAATCCAGGAATGTCAATGTAGCACTGGATGAAAGATCCAAGGGTCTGTCAGGAGTCCAGAAACACATTGACCTTTTATACACACACATACTATTAACCACTTAAGCCCCGGACCAATATGCAGCTAAAGGACCAGGCCCTTTTTTTGCGATTCGGCACTGCGTCGCTTTAACTGACAATTGCGCGGTCGTGCGACGTGGCTCTCAAACAAAATTGGCGTCCTTTTTTTTCTTTTGGTGGTATTTGATCACCTCTGCGGTTTTTATTTTTTGCGCTATAAACAAAATAGAGCGACAATTTTGAAAAAAATGCAATATTTTTCACTTTTTGCTATAATAAATTTACCCCCCAAAAATATATAATAAAAACGTTTTTTTCCCTCAGTTTAGGCCGATACGTATTCTTCTACATATTTTTGGTAAAAAAAATTGCAATCGGCGTTTATTGATTGGTTTGTGCAAAAGTTACAGCATTTACAAAATAGGGGGTAGTTTTATGGCATTTTTATTAATAATTTTTTTTTTTACTTGTAATGGCGGCGATCAGCTATTTTTTTTTTGTGACTGCGACATTATGGCGGACACATCGGACACTTTTGACACATTTTTGGGACCATTGTCATTTTCACAGCGATCAGTGCTATAAAAATGCACTGGTTACTGTGAAAATAACACTGGCAGTGAAGGGGTTAACCTCTAGGTGGCGCTGTAGGGGTTAAGTGTACCCTGAGAAGTGATTCTTACTGTAGGGGGGCGTGGCTACACGTTACACGTCACTGATCGTCTGTTCCGATGACAGGGAACAGACGATCACTGACATGCCACGGAGAAGAACGGGGAAAGGTTTGTTTACACTCACCTCTCCCCCTTCTTCAGCTCTGTGATCCGATCGCGGGACACCGGCAGCGATCAGGTCCGCGGGTCCCGCGGGCACGGTCATGGAGCTCAGGTCTGGGTCGCGAGCATGCAACCCACAGCTGGGCTCTTAACCTCCCTAGCGGTAATCCCGAGCGTGACTCGGGGTTGTTTTTTTATGCTAGGATCGGTAACCCCGAGTCACGCTCGGGGTAGACATTGCAGAGCCCGCAGCGGAGTTTCCTTACCTTCTCCTGGCGATCCAGCGATGATGTCCTCTGCTGTGATCGCCAGCGAGATCTCCGGCGAGTGTCGGCACTTTCGACCCCATCTGACTTCCTAGTTCCGTTCCCTGCGAGCCGCAGCGGCGCATGGGAGCGGAACTGGGCGGCAAATTCAAAAAGGTAAACACATAGTATACATACAGTATACTGTAATCTTACTGATTACAGTACTGTTCGTAATAATTACACACCCCCTTTGTCCCTAGTGGTCTGTCCAGTGCCCTGCATGCACTTTTATATAATAAAAACTATTCTTTCTGCCTGGAAACTGGAGATTGTCCATAGCAACCAAAAAGTGTCCCTTTATGTCAAAAGTGGTTTTAGACCAGCTAGAAAACAGCGATAATAAAATAGAATCACTCGCAGAAATAAGCGATAGCGATTTGTGGGGAAATTCGTCATCAAACACTAAATCTAATGACAGCGACAATTCTGCAACTGAGCAAATTTCAGTGTTTTTGATTTGATTACATTATTGAATAATTTTTATTATAATTAGATTACTATTTTTTATAATTATTTATAGTTATTTATTATATTATAATTTATGATTTTGTGTTTCAAACTTTATCATACCCGGGATGTCTACTAGACTCTGGTTTGCTCAGGTTTAAGTAGGTAATTACTAAGAATTGCAGGCCTATAATACATAACACCAAATTTCCATGCAAAATAATTGTACCGCTTTTGGTACATAATTCCAGAAAGAATCATACCGCCAGGGAGGTTAAAGGGCAACGTACCTGTACGTTGATGAGCCCAGCCGTGCCATTCTGCCGACGTATATCGATGTATATTGGCGTGAGGCGGTGCTTAAAGTGGTTGTAAACCCACTTTTTCAACTTGCACCTACAGGTAAGCCTAGATTAAGGCTTACCTGTAGGTGCAAGAAATATCTCCTAAACCTACACGGTTTTGGAGATATTTACTAAAAAGACATGCGCCGCTGTCTACAGCGCATGCGCGCCGTAGACAACGGCACATTCATGGGGTTAATCCCATTCACAAAATCGGCAATCGCTGGGCATAGCCGAATGAAAACGCTCTCGCGCGCATGCGCAGAGTGACGTCTCCGCCGCTCTGGCCAATCACAGCGCCGGAGCGGCGCTGTGATTGGCTGGTGCGGCGATACCCGGAAGTAACATTCCGGCTATCGCCGCAGTGATGTCTGCGGCTGGACAGAGGGAAGTGGACTGCCTCGGGGGCCCCGATCTAAGGTAAGTGGTACATAATGAGCTCATAATAGCTCATTATGCCTTTCTCTTAAAGGTTGGCCAAAAAGAAAAAAAAAAAGTGGGTTTACAACCACTTTAAGTGGTTAAAGGATGATTACCTTTAATAGCCACTCAACCCCTTTGTGTCAACTTGTGTGCATGTAATCAGGTCAAAATCACCAGGGTATGTAAACTTTTGATCAGGGTCATTTGGGTAGTTTCTGTTGTGATTATGATTTAAAAAGAGTAAACACAGTTGATTGATAATAAATGGCTTCAGCCAAACACTAACCATGAGTGAAAGAAAAGTTTTTGTGTTATCATTCATATTCTCTGAAAAATGGGCAAGAAATTATAAATTCTGCCAGGGTATGCAAACTTATGAGCACAACTGTGTGTGTGTGTGTATATATATATATATATATATATATATATATATATACACTATACTATCATTTTAATTTCCTATTCCAAAATGTTAGAATGTGTGCTTTCTATCTATGATTATACTGCCTCTTAAGACATCTTTTTAGTGATGGAAAGTGACAACTTTGTGCAAAAAAAATAAAGTTTGTCATATTCCCGCAACTTGTGGCAAAATATTAAATATTCCATGGACTAATCATGCCTCTCAGTAAATAGCTTGGGGTGTCTACTTTCCAAAATTGGGTCATTTGGGGGGGTTTTGTGCCATCTGGGCATTCCATGGCCTCCGAAACTGTGATAGGCAGTGAGGAGTGAAATCAAAAATTTACACCCATAGAAATCCTGAAGGCGGTGCTTGGTTTTCGGGGTCCTGTACGCAGCTAGGCTCCCAAAATGTCTCACACATGTGGTATCCCCGTACTCAGGAGAAGCAACAGAATGTATTTTGGGGTGCAATTCCACATATAACCATGGCATGTTTGAGCAATATATAATTTAGTGACAACTTTTTGTACATTTTTTTTTCTTTTTGTCATTATTCAATCACTTGGGACAAAAAAAAAATATTCAATGGGCTCAACATGCCTCTCAGCAAATAGCTTGAGGTGTCTACTTTCCAAAATGGGGTCAATTGGGGGGGTTTTGAACTGTCCTGGCATTTTATGCACAACATTAGGAAGCTTATGTCACACATCATCCACTCTTCTATACACTTGAAGACAAAGCCCTTTCTGACACTTTTTGTTTACATGAAAACATTTTTTTTTTGCAAGAAAATTATGTTGAACCCCCAAACATTATATCTTTTTTTAAAGCAAAGGCCCTACAGATTAAAATAGTGGGTGCTGCATTTTTTTTTTTCCACACAGTATTTGCGCAGCGATTTTTCAAACACATTTTTTGGGGGAAAAACACTCTTTTTTATTTTTAATGCACTAAAAAACACTATATTGCCCAAATGTTTGATGAAATAAAAAAGATGATCTTAGGCCGAGTACATGGATACCAAACATGACATGCTTTAAAATTGCGCACAAACGCGCAGCGGTGAGAAACTACATTCATTTTTAAAAGAATTTAAAAGCCTTTACAGGTTACCACGTTAGATTTACAGAGGAGGTCTACTGCTAAAATTACTGCCCTCAATCTGACCTTCGCGGTGATACCTCACATGCATGATGCAATTGCTGTTTACATATGACGCTAGACCGACGCTTGCGTTCGCCTTTGCACAAGAGCAGGGGGGGGGACAGCGGTGCTATTTTTTTTTTATTATTTATTTTGCTTTTTTATTTTATTTTTAAACTGTTCCTTCCATATTTTTTTTTTAATCATTTTTATTGTTATCTCAGGGAATGTAAATATCCCCTATGATAGCAATAAGTAGTGACAGGTACTCTTTTTTTGAAAAAAAATGGGGGGTTAGACCCTAGATCTTTCCTCTGCCCTCAAAGCATCTGACCACACCAAGATCGGTGTGATAAAATGCTTTCCCAATTTCCCAATGGCGCTGTTTATATCCGGGGGGGGCATTCCCTCCCACTGCTTGTAAAAGCAGTCTAGAGGCTAATTATCTGCTAGAATTGCTTTTACATGAAAGCCGGCCACTGGCTGAAAAGAATGATACCAAGATGATACCTAAACCTGCAGGCATCATTCTGGTATAAACATTCAAAGTCCAGCAACATACCAGTACGTTGCTGGTCCTTGTTGGACATGTATTGTAATCTTTTTTTTCATGCAGCCTGTTGGCTGAATGAAAAAAAGAGATTGATCAGTGGGTATGCCCACCATTAGAATACCTCCCTTCATCCACCCACTTCTAATGATGGGCATATATGCCGAAGCATGGGGACATCCTCCCGCAAAAAAGTTATGCCGCGTACACACGGTCGGACTTTTCCACGGGCAAGCCTTCGTCGGAATTTCGACCGTATGTACGCGGCATAAAAGGTTATGCCGCGTACACACGGTCGAACTTTTCCACGGGCAAGCCTCCGTCGGAATTTCGACCGTATATACGCGGCATTAGGAGCAAAATCGCTCCTCCGCCCCTACTGCCCCCATGCTTCGGCATATATGCTCTTTTTTTAACTGTGGTGGTGAAATCACCTCCTACAGCGTTGGAGTCACGGCTTTATGTATCGTGGGAGCAAATGCTGTTGCTGTCAAGATAAATAAATCTGCGGTGCAGCTGAATGGCGTACCTGCTAAGCAAATGATGGTTAACATTAAAACAAAGTAACATTACAGTACAACAGTAAGACCTTACCATACCATACCTGCAAAGCAAATACCAAAACAAAACCTAGTAAAAAATAGAACATTTTTTTACGCAACCTGTGCCTAATATATATATATGCCGAAGCATGGGGGCATCCTCCCGCAAAAAAGTTATGCCGCGTACACATGGTCGGACTTTTCCACGGGCAAGCCTTCGTCGGAATTTCGACCGTATGTACGCGGCATAAAAGGTTATGCCACGTACACACGGTCGAACTTTTCCACGAGCAAGCCTCCGTCGGAATTTCGACCGTATATACGCGGCATTAGGAGCAAAATCGCTCCTCCGCCCCTGCTGCCCCCATGCTTCGGCATATATGCTCTTTTTTTTAACTGTGGTGGTGAAATCACCTCCTACAGCACTGGAGTCACGGCTTTATGTATCGTGGGAGCAAACGCTGTTGCTGTCAAGATAAATAATTCCGCGCTGCAGTTAAATGGCGCACCTGAAAACAAAAAATTACATACCTGAAAAGCAAGCATGATAAAACATTGCAGAATGGAATACAGCAAAAAAGAGCAGAACAATAGAGAGAAAATAGAGAGAGAGAGAGAGAGAACAATAAAACGACAACTATTTTTGGTTTTTTTATTTTATATTTTTTTTGTGTTTTTGTTTTTTACGTTTTTTTTTTCTTTTTTACACTTTTTTTTTAAACTTTAACAACTGTAATGCTTCGGGTCTCTCAAAATGTAATGGCATCTTGGGAGACCCTGTGTAAGTGTGTCCTAGTCTGTGAAATGCTGTACCCTACGCTAAAACTTCACTTTTGAGTGGTAGCGTTCAAAACATTCACCAAGGCAAAGACCAGGTTTGTCAGGACAGAGTGGACAATAATAATGGGTGTCACGCCTAAATCCGCGCTTGCTACAGACACAACATCTTTTTTGGGGGGCTCGTTGGGTAGGGGTACTCGGGAGGAGATGCGTATAATGCCTCTCATGCAGCCGGCTTACTGCATTTGGTAGGGGATGGTGAGGTGCAGAACCGCCTGGATACAGGAGTTCTGTGACTATCTCATTCTGGAATTTTAGAAGAGATAAAGTCCCGCCTGAAGCTCTGTATAGCACATGAGCGTTCAGCAAAGCCAATTGGAATAAGGATAGAGACACTTTTTTGTACCAGCGTCTCGCCTTATGGTCAATTAGATACGGCGCCATCAACTGGTCGTTGAGGTCCACCCCTCCCATATTTTTGTTATATTCGTGGACACAGAGGGGTTTCTCCACAACACCAGTCGTCCTAGGAATTTGGACTGTCGTGTCTGCATGAAGGGAGGTAAGAAGGAAAACATTCTTATTGTCCCTCCACTTCATATCGAGCAAGTTATTACACTTTACGCAGGCTCTCTCCCCCAGCCTAAGACGGGCATCTACAAGCCGCTGGGGAAAGCCCCGGCGATTAGGTCGCACGGTGCCACATGCTCCAATCTGATGATCAAACAAGTGACTAAACAGTGGCACGCTCGTGTAATAATTGTCCACATACAAGTGGTACCCCTTTCCGAATAAGGGTGACACCAAGTTCCACACTATCTTGTCAGCGCTCCCTATGTAATCCGGGCAGTTGACCGGCTCAACCTGACTATCTTTTCCCTCATAAACCATAAAGCTCCATACATAGCCTGTTGCCCTGTCACAGCACTTATAGAGCTTGACCCCGTATCTGGCACGCTTGCTGGGAAGGTACTGCTTGAAAGCCAAGCGGCCAGAAAATTTAATCAGGGACTCATCAACGCAGACAGCTTGATCGGGAATAAACAAGGCTGCAAAACGTTCGTTGAAGTGGTTTATGAGGGGCCAAATTTTATAGAGCCGGTCGTATTCAGGGTCCCCACGTGGACGACAAAGTTCATTGTCGTTGAAGTGCATGAACCGCAAAATCTGCTCGTATCGTTTCCTGGGCATGGAGGCAGAGAACACGGGCATGTGGTCAATTGGGTGCGTGGACCAATAAGCACGCAATGACGGGAATTTATGTGTGCCCATGTTGAGGGAAAGGCCCAGAAAGGTCTTAAATTCGGAAACCGTAATTGGTTTCCAATCTTTGGCAATGGAAGGCAACTGGGGATTAGCGGTGATGAATTGACCAGCATATAAATTACTCTGGTCCACAATAGATCTATAGAGATCTTCTGTGAAAAACAGCGAATAATAATCGATTGGCATAAAATCAGCTGTTTCCACCTGAATACCGGGTTGGGCAGTGAATGGGGGAAGTACGGGTTCTGCAGAAGTGGTGGGGACCCAATCAGGATAGGCGAATTCTGCAGGAAGAGCACTATGGGTACGACGGGCCTGCCTTTGTCTTCTTGGTGGCAGCGGGACACTACTTGTGCTTGCCACCTCGCCAGCTTGAACTGCACTTATGGGACTCGCCACGTCACCACGTGATACTGCAGTGCTGGATGTACGCCCAGGCTGTACTAGGCCGCTGGTGCTTGCCAATTCACCAGAAGGAAAAGCGGCGCTAGTACTCCTCTGCTCCATGATACGAGAGCCCTGCGGTTCTTGCTCCTCAACAACCTCAGAAGATCGGGATCGGGTACGCCTGACCTTAGCAGGGACCTCAACTTTGTCGTCAGAGCTATCTGACGTGGAGCCGCTGACGTCACTGTCTTCTACGGGAAGATATTCTGAGCCTGAATCTGACAGATACGTGACCTCCTCTTCACTATCTGTCATGCTCAGAATCTCGTAGGCCTCTTTACTAGTGTACCTTCGACTTGCCATTTTGGGCTCTAAATTTAGGGGTACACTAGTAAGATTCACAGGAAAAAAAGCACCCGACTGTCGTCAGCAAATATATCAAACGCTACAAAAAAAACTGTTAGCGGTCGCAGGGATCAGGACTGTCTCTGCGAACGCTGCAGTTATGTGTTTTGTGTTTGGTAAGTGACAGTGATCGATCGATACTGCACTTGGGTGGGCTGGGCTGGGCTGGGCGGAGGGGCTAAACGCAGGTGCTAGCAGGTATCTGGGCTGATTACGCTAACATTGCGTTTTTGGGAACCCTAAACCGCTGGGGACGCTAGTATAGATCTGATCAGATACTATACCACTAAGGGAGGTGTATGCTTTGCGCGTGGGTGTTAGCGTTACTGGCACTAACCTAACGCTGCCTGGGGCGACGCAGACCCTCTCTGGCGCTAAAACCTAATTGATCTCACCCGCCGGGCGATCAGGGGGTTAAACCTTTATTGGGTTATATACGGCGGGTGCCCTGATGCTATAAAAAGCAAACTAACCAACCAGTGTCACCCGTAACCTTTATATGGTGATCACTGGTGAAAGGGTTAACTAGGGGCAATCAGGGGGTTAAAACCTTTATTAGGTTAAATATGGGGGTACCCGACGCTATATAAAAACCTGACGGGTTACCTAAATAACTAAATAATTAACTGGGTAACCAGTGTCACCAGTGACGCTTATACGGTGTGAAAGGGTTAACTCTAGGGGCAATCAGGGGGTTAAAATAATATATGGGGGTACCTGACACTCTAAAAACCTGCGGCGAAACTAAAAATAAATAACTGGCTATCTAGGGCACCACCGGCACTAAATACAGCGATCGAAAATACGATCGCTTAGTGACGCTGGCGTTAGGGGGTGAAAGGGTTACCTGGGGGGCGATCAAGGGGTTAAACCTTTATTAGGGGGGGTTAGGGGGCTACCCTGGACCTAAAGGGGCCTAAACCTAACTGCCCTGCAACTTTTTACTATCACAGATGACACTAAATGCAGTGATCAGTAAAATAAATGATCACTGCAATCAGTGACACTGTGATTGGGGGCTGGGGGGTGACCTGGGGGGTGATCTGGGGGTGACTGGGGGGTGAAATGTGTGCCTATGTGTACCTAAGTGTCAGTGGACTGTTGGTGCACTAACCTGCTTGCTCTCTCCTCGGCGCCGGAATCGAAAAGACCGCCGCGAGGGAGATGACATCACTTCCTCCTGCCTGTGTTTACATCACATGGCGGAGGAAGCATTTTCATTGGCCAGGAGCGATCGCGAGGGGGTGGCCGAAATCGAATGGTCACCCCCTCATCTCTGATCGCTCCCCAACGATTAACGGCCGCTCACTGTATAGGAGGGGGGCCCGATCGGACTCCCCAACTGTACAAAGGCGATCACGGCCATTCTGCCGACTTATATATACAGTGAGCGGTCGTTAAGTGGTTAAATGGGGTAGATTGGAGGGGGGGGAGGGGTTAACGAAGAAGTACAGCCAAAGCTTGTTTGACTGTACTTCCCCTACGGATCACAGGAGTGCAGTTCGTTCTGCACTCCTGTGAAACATTTTCAGCAAACCGCTACCGGAGGACCTGTCACCTTACCAGGTACCACGATCAACAACTGGTTGCTTGTAGCTTGTTCCTTCACTTGGTTACCGATAGCAACTGCACTCCTTTTCCTTGTCTTGCAGTCTTGTATTATTAATTGTATTATTTCTGGTGAGTTTCCCCTTCTCCCAGTCGCTGCACAGGAGGAATTATTACACTCAACATACTAGAAATATTTATAAACATTTGATTAGCACTTGGACTTTTCTGAGCACATCAGTATTTATTAGGCTTGTGCAATTCGTTTCGTAACGAATTGAAATTCGTCCGAATTTAGCAACTTTCGGACATTCGGAAGCATTCGAATTTCCGAACAAAGCAATTACGAATAAGACCGAATCCGAAATAAATTATACCGCAAATAGCGAATGCCCGAATGTCTTCGGCATAATTCGTTATGAAAAAGTTACGAATGTACGAATCCATACGAAGCACAATAACACTCACTCTGCTCTGCTCTCTGCTTCTCCCACACCGTGCTGAACTCCCTCTCAAAATGGTGTACAGGGGCGGAGGTTATAGCCGCATGTAAAAAACGAAAGTAAAATACGAGATTTAAAATCCATTCGAAGCACAATAACACTCTGCTCTGCTCTCTGCTTCTCCCTCACCGTGCTGAACCCTCTCAAAATGGTGTACAGGGGCAGAGGCTATAGCCGCATGTAAAAAACGAAAGTAAAATACGAGATTTCGAATCGTTACAAATAACCGCAATGTATTTAGAAAAGTACAAATCCATTCGAAGCACATTAGGCATAATAGGCAGCGTCGTTGTGAGAGAGACACGGAAAATTACGAATCAACGAACCCAAAAAAAGTTACGAAAGTAGGAGTTGTGTCCAGAATCAACGAAAAACAACGTACTCTACCGAAAGTACGAACCCAAAAAAAGTTACGAAAGTAGGAGTTGTGTCCAGAATCAACGAAAAACAACGTACTCTACCGAAAGTACAAATTATAAAGCAACAAAAAATTCAACGAAAAATGTCGCTTGCAAAAATACGAATGAGTCCGAACACGAAAAATCCCGTCTAGCAAAATTACGAATGATTACGAATCAACAGGACCGGAAAGAAACGAACCGAAACGGAACGAATTTTTCCGTTGTGCACAAGTCTAGTATTTATATTTTTCTGAACCTCTTTGTATTAGTGTTACTTCATACCCCATAGTGCTATTACAGACCCAGGTTCTTTTTGGAATATGCCAGAACCAACATGCACCCCTTTGAATAATTTCAGACCAGGCTTAGAACAGTTCATATAACTTTACTGTAGAAAGGGATCATGGCAATACAATATGAACAACGTCCTGTCCCTGAATCTAACTACAATAGCATAGTGGCCCAGGCATAACTCCATGAGGTAAGGGGCCATGTAGGAATTGTCCATGACTTATATGCTGTCCCTGGCTCCTTGCATTCACAGATGCCTTCACTCCGTATTTCAGGCATCAACCAATCTGTTGCCTGTGACTCTTGGTCTCAGCTACCCTCCTATTTATATAAAAGGTGGGCTCGCCAAAACCAGAAGCCAAAACTGTTTAACCCCTTCCCCTACCTGGGCCATCTGCTATACATATACACTTCAACCTGCCTACATGCGGCTGGACATATCATTACATTTTTTAATTGAGGGATGTCTAGCAGGTGGTGACCAACAGAGCCACCCACAGAGAGATTTTCATACAGTTAATCAATTCCAGCATTGTATGGCCATCTTAAGGTGGAAGTAAAGTCAACTTTAAAGCCTATAATAATGCTTACCTGTAGGTACAGTGAATATCTCCTAAACGTTCACTGTTTAGGAGATATTCACATGGGATGCAGCTGGTGATGTCACCGGCACATGCACTCTGAAGGGACAGCATACCCATGCCTTACCTTCAGAGCTCCATGCCAGGGCCAGGGCTCCTGCGCGCATGCGCAGGAGTGACGTCAGAGCAGCCCTGGCCATTCATACAACTGGAGCCTGCAAACCCAGAAATAAGACTGGGTGAAACTGGAAGCACCAGTGAGCTGTGACAGTGCTGTGCTGGTGGGCTCCATGTGCAGGTAAGTCTGCCATAATGTGCTAGTATGCGGTGCATATTAGTACATTATGCATTATGACTTAAACCTGTAGAGGGTCCGATTTTTAAACAATTTTTGTTGCGGTTTACTACCACTTAAAGTGCTGCATTTTAGGGAAAAACAAGAGACTAATATAAAGTAATACTAAGCACTATGTAAAAATAAATGTAATGATATTAAGAATGTAAACAACGTATAATTGGATTGTATTTTTGTATCTGCCTGGGTTTATCTTTGAAATAAGCAAATCTTAAGCCCTGTACACGCGATCGGTTTTACTGATGAAAACAGTCCGATGGACTTTTTTCATCGGACAAACCGATCGTGTATGGGACCCATCGGTCTTTTTTCAATTGGTTTTAAAAAATAGAACATGTTTTACATTTTTACGATGGATCAAAAACTGATAGCAAATTCCGATCGTCTATGGGCAAGTCTATCGGATAAAAAACCCACGCATGCTCAGAATTAAGTCGACGCATGCTCAGAAGCATTGAACTTAATTTTTCTCGGCTCATCGGAGTGTTTTACATCACCGCGTTTGGAACGGTCGGTTTTTTGACTGATGGTGTGTAGGCAAGACTGATGGAAGTCAGCTTCATCGGATTTCCTATGGACAAAACCATCGGATCAGAATCAATAGGATATCCGATCGTGTGTACAGGGCTTCACACCCCCTGCTAATTGAACAGCTCTAGCTCCTACTTAGCAAGGGGTGTTTAAACCTGCTAAAAGATAACCACTTCCACACAAAGAGTAAGACTGACAATAAACTAGTAAAATATCATAAAATATTTTTGTTTTTGTTTTAAGAAAATGCATTCAAATTTTTAGTTATTAGCGGGGTGAAATCGAAGTTTGTTTTTGACCAAAGTGATGAAAAAATTTAAAAGAGCAGTATGGAAATGTTCTCTTGCACAAACAAATTTCTAACAGGGTACATGGTTTTTGATCCATTCCAAAATCAAATTCAATAGGCAAAGTAAATTTTGAAGTGCTTTCAAACTACATTTGTCAAGCCATTGAAGGTACGGAGAATTTTAATATGACTTTTCATATGAATATTTGTAAAAGCACTTGTTCTAAAATCTTATAATGTATGACCAGCTTAAGATCCTTATCTGCATCATGCTGGCAGGGGACAGGCTTTTCTACTCTTAATGTTCCTGCTTTCTAAAGAAAATTACCTGTCTTGCCTCATACACATGACCAGTTTTTCCGACGGGAAAACTGCCATGTTTTCTTTTTGTCGAGAAAACCGGACGTGCGTATGCTCCATAGCAGTTTTCCTGACGAGAAAACTGCCCGCCAAAAAATTAGAACCAGCTCTTTTTTTCCCGTCGTGATTCCCGGCGGTCTTTTTCCCGTCGCGAAAACCGCTCGTGTGTATGCCTTTCCGAGGAAAAAAAAAACGCTCATGCTCAGAATCAAGTATGAGACGGGAGCGCTCGTTCTGGTAAAACTAACGTTTGTAATAGAGATAGCACATTTGTCACGCTGTAACGGACTGAAAAGCACGAGGCTGAAAAGCGCAAATCGTCTCTCACCAAACTTTTACTAACACGAGGATCAGCAAAAGCAGCCCAAAGGGTGGCGCCATTTGAATGTACAGTAACTTCCCCTTTATAGTCCCGTCGTACGTGTTGTACGTCACCACACTTTGGTCGGGCGGGATTTGGCATGAACTTCTGTATGAAAGGCAGGCTGGAGAGGAATCACGTCGGGAAAAACATTGTTTTTTTTTCTGACAGGAAAACCAGTCGACTTTGCACATATTTGCTTTGATGCACCTGGAATGTTTTTAGCCTATTTAAAATGAAAAGTTGGACATTAATGTAATCCATGTAGATAAGAAAGAAAACAACACCAAGTGGAATCCATTGTGACTTTGTGACCAGCTTTGAATTCATTGTGAGCATTTGCAAATTCACCCATTTTTATTTCTACATGATCCACTCTGTCCCCCAGAGCAGATAGTTCGCCTTTCATTTGGGACATACATAAGATCATGTCTCTATGCAGTGAGCCTTTCAGTGACACTAACATGTATTTTATGGTTGTTGCAGTGAGAGGGAGATCAGTAGTTTGAAAGTCCTCTAATTGTTCAGTGAGCTCTCTGGTGGTATCCTGAGAGAAGGAATCTTTCACATGCTCACCGTCCTGTGGACTGTCATTTGCCCTTCTCTGCCTGATTTTTTGTAGGCTGTTAAAAGAAGACCCTGGGAGAAGAGCTGCTATCTCCGGGCTGAGAGCTGCGCCTGTATTGCTAGGAGAGCTGCCACCCGTCATGCTGCGAGGTGTGCCGTTCAGTCTGAAAGCTGCTTGAGCCGGCGCCATCTTGGGGAGAGGAGGTGCCCGCCTGATTGAAAAACTCAGTGAATTTGCGGGGCCCTGCTTTCTTTTTTCGTTTCACCATCTCTGACCTGGGGTTCTCGCTTGCGTGGCGGTGCTACAGGCGGCGTCCCGTGCTATCTTCTGTCGCGGTAGTGGGTGAAAGCCGTGAGTCCCCTCTGGAGCTCTGTTATTACACGGCCATCTTACCGGCTAGCGGCCATGCCCCCCGGGTAATTTTTTTTGACCAGCCAGTGGGCTGATCGAATAAAACAAATGAATTCCCCAAGCCACGCAAGGATTGAGGAATCCTCTTCACTGTGCTATTGTATTCTGACAGCTGGGACTCCTCTGCTGTTAGAATACACTGATCAGCACTGTAGCTGGTTGGCTGTAGCCTCTGATTGAATTAATATTTTCCAACATTCCCTTTCAACAGAAGTCAATTATTATATCATGTTCTGTCAAGCGGGAATGACCATAGATGGATCTAAAATTCAGCTGTTCCCTGCTGAACCGGCCAAATTTTGATCCATCTATGGCCAGCTTTACTGGTTGCTTATGCATGCGGAAAATGTGTAACCAAATTGCTTATTTCTAGACAAAGCCTTCTAAACCTGAAAGCCTCTTTAGTTTGGGTGCTTCAAATCCTATGATGATATCACGTGTGTGAAAGATACATTTTTCAGCTCTAGAATATTCTCATAAAAATCTTCAAATGAACTTGACATAAAAGGATTACCAAATGAAAGACAAACGCTCTTGCCAGCATGGAGCAAATAAATATTGGCAAGCTGACATATCATCTTAAGAAAATGACATTCATTATAGGTGGCCCTTAGTAAAGACTGCCCTGTCATGACAAGCTTGAGCCAACTCTGATATTCAGGACTGTAATGGCTGAGCAGATAATTATGATTTATTTCTTATCCAGTCAAATTTTCTTTATAAGACATTACTGCATTAAAAGGCCCAGGTGTTCAGGGCTTCTCAAAAAAAACTTAAGAAGATGAAGATTGATATTTTCCAATTAAATCCAACTTTTCTTGGCTTGTCAAGCTACACTTAACTTATGTTCTCTACCTACATTGAGCTGAAAGAAAAGAGAGTGCTCTGTCACCTTACTTGCTCTTATTTTTAAGTGAGAATGTTCAGAATGGTGCACTGAGAGGAAACCTATCCTGAAAAAAACATAGAAGCTGTCATTGCTGACCTCTGAAAAAAATATATGGTATTATGGTATAATGGCATTTGCATTTAAAAATCCATTTAATGACTTATTTAATGAGCACAACTTTGATAACTGTTCAACCACTGTTCTCTTGCCCTCCACCTCTGCATATGCTCACCCACTATACACATCATCAACACTACATTGAGCTGCCAGAGCTAAGTATAAAAAGCTCTCTATCACCTGATCAGAGCTTACAATGGGTTCATGAGCAACTCTCTAACCATATGTCATACTTTTTGGCTTGCAAAGAACATCATGTGCCCACACATGTTCCCACGTGCACCTTGGCAGGCAAACAAGTGGTGGAGAAGGAATTTCAAAGTAAGGGTCTCTTATTTTCAAGAATTCTTTGTGTGATGTAAATTTTTACAACTATTCATAATTTCCATATTATTTCATAATCTGTTTCACCTGTTATTCAGATATCACATCCAGGTGGCAGTGCTATGGTGTTCTGACCTATGGATCATCCTTTTTATATTGTTTTTTCACTGAGCACCCACGTGTCCAAGATGTCTGCTGTGGAACGCCATTTGGTATCTATTCACCTCCAGCTAGTTTTTTTTTGTAGGGGGGGGGGGGTAATAAGCTCACTTTTTGTCATCCTAAGACAGGCTGCTTAACTCACTCATGAGTGCTGAAATGCTGACCTCCAAGGAACTATTTTAGGGGTGCAAACAGGAGGAAATCACTCAGAGCGAGGTCCAGGTTGTAAGGAGATGTGGCAGTACCCCCAAGCCGAGTTGCTGTAATGTGCAATGAGCAGTATGAGCTTTTGTCTTGTCTTGGAGAAATAGAACACCCTTAGTGATCAAACCAGGCCATCTTTTTCTGGAGAAGCATATGCATGGGGTAGAGAATCCACATGAATAACGCCATGTTTGTCACAGAAAACACTTGCTATCACTTTACCTGCAGATGCAATTGTTCAAAATTTTTAATTTACAAGAAACTTATTCACCACATACATAGTTACATAGTTAGTCATGTTGAAAAAACCTGGTGGGCACTGATAAGTTGGCACTGGTGGGCACTGAGAGGTGGCACTGAAGGGCACTAATAGGTGGCACTGATAGGTGGCACTGATAGGCACTTATAGGTGGTAGTGATGGGCACTGATGGTTGGCAATGATGGACAGTGATAGGCACTAGTACAGTGGTTCTCAACTCCAGTCCTCAGGGCCCACCAACAGGCCAGGTTTGCAAGATAACTGAAATGCATCACAGGTGATATAATTTGCTGCTCAGGGATTGCAGTATTCTAGTCTGCATCTCACCAAGGTAATACTTAAAATCTGGCCTGTTAGTGGGTCCTGAGGACAGGAGTTGAGAACCACTGCACTAGTAGGTGACACTGATTGACAGCACTGCTAGGTGGCACTGATGAGGCATTGGTTGGCACCACTGGTGGGCATTGATAGGTGGCACTCGTGGGCATTGAGAGTCTCATTGACTCAGTGATCACAGCGTGCGCCGCATGTGCCCTGCAGGGGGCGTGCAAAAGGGAAGACATCTATTGACGGCCTACAGGCAATGTAGGTCCACGCTGTAGCCGTCATTCGGCTACAGCGTGGACCGGAACAGGTTAAAAACCGGTACCCAAAACTGAACAGATGAGGTCTTACTAATAGAAAAGAAAAGTTGCGCTATGAGTCCAAAATTCTATTATTTGGATAGTGAAAAAGTCCAAACAGAAATGCTTAAAGGACTGGTGTCAACTGAAACACTAATCGTGGGTCCTATAGACTGGTGAAGTTGTATGCTTACCAGAAGATAAGCCAAATCGGACAGATGGCTATAACCGAGCCTAGGCCTTTAAATGCACTTCGGATAAGGTTTTTCCAATGATATTGAAGGACGACAATAGTAGGGTACTCCGCAGTATGGGGTAAGTAATCAAAAAAATTGCATATATTGAAAAAACAGAAAACAAAAAAAACATAGCGTAATCCTGCCACAGAGAATCTCCCTATAAGAGACTGATGCTATAGGGTGGGGGAGACAATACACCACCAGTGAGTGACTCCTATATTAGTGAACCATCACCACACACATAGTCTCCTTACCAGAGATGCACAAAAAAGAGAGGAGATCTTATAGAGTGTAGAAATGACAAACAAATCCACCCTGAAGTGCACCGCCACCCAATATAGTGTCTGCTTACCAGATTGCAAACATGACATGCAACACAAATCAACGCGGGTCGATGGATGGCTGGATATTGTGGATGTCTATGCAGGTATAGTTGAAAGCATGGGAAGGATATAGATTCCTCGCTAACAACAAGGACTTCCGTATGGTCCGGGTGGTGTATCAAACCAAGGAGAAAAAATAGGGACTGGATAGTGTGATACCGTCTCAGCAATTTATTGTAAAAATTTAAAAGTTGCACTTACATCAGTGAACAGATAAAAGGACATAGGTATACAAGCCGGCCGGCTAGAAAGCAAACTCCCGTCCTATGAGCGTGGTGACGTCAGCACATACCCCCTCATTGGTATAGGTCTTACTAATGATTTGTACTGGGCAAAATGATATTTCTCTCTCTGGAGTCCATACCTCTCTTTATACAAGAAAATACTTTGCTCGCTTTGGAAACCGCAGCTTGGCATTGCATGCTATGTTTAAGTTGATGATCTACCAAAACCCCCAGATCCTTCTCCACCATTGATTCCCCCAGTTGTACTCCCCCTAGTACATTTATCAACATTAAACCTCATTTGCCACTTAGTTGCCTAATTAGACAGTCCATTGAGGCTGGCTTGCAAATTGGAAACATCCTGTAAACACTGAACCTTGGGTTACATCACTGATAACCTTAGACCATTCAGAGTAAGAGTCATTAACCATTATTCTCTGAATTTTGTCTTTTAACCAGTTTTCAATCCATTTATAAATTGATCTTTCCAAGCTTGTAGACTTTACCTTACACATTAGCCGTGTGTGGGGAACTGTATCAAACGCTTTTGCAAAATCTAGGTATACCACCTCTACAGCCACCCCTCTATCCAAGGTTTTACTTACCTCCTCATAAAAAGAAATCATGTTTGTTTCACAACTTCTGTCTCTAATAAATCCATGCTGTCTTTTGCTTAACTTGTCTATGTGGTCTTTTATTAAACTCTCCAGTATCTTCCCCAATATAGAAGTTAAACTAACAGGTCTATAGTTACTTATAAAAGACTTTGATCCCTTTTTAAATATGGGCACCACATTGGCCCTACGCCAATCCAGTGGTACTATTCCTGTCATTAATGAGTCCCTAAATATTAGAAACAATGACCATGAAATGTCAGAGCTCAATTCTTTTAGGATCCGTGGGTGGATGCCATCTGTTCCAGGTGCTTTATTCACCTTTATTCTGTCTAAATAGTTCTGGACAATATCACTTTTGAGCCATTGTGGATCATGGGCTGTGTCACTACCATCCCCATTTTGGACATGAGCTCCCGCATGCTCCTTTGTATACACAGAGCTGAAGAAAGTATTTAATAAATTTTCCTTCTCTTTGTCCCCAGTCACCCACTCTAGATTATTTTGTAAAGGGCCTACATGCTCAAACCTGACCTTTTTACTATTAATATATTTGAAGATTTTTTGGGGGGTTTGTCCTACTATCTTTTGCAATCTGTCGTTCGTTTTGAATTTTTGAATCCTTGATTTCCTTTTTACATATTTTGTTATATTCTTTGTAACATTTAAACAATGATAACGTTCCTTCATTTTTATATTTTTTAAAGGCTCTTTTTTTATTATTTATAGCCATTTTAACTTTGGCCATGAGCCACATAGGTTTTATTTTTAGCTTTTTAAACGTATTGCCCATGGGAATATACTTTGCAGTGAGTATACTTTGCTGTTTCATGTACGCACTAACACTGTTGTCTGCCATCTTGATTTCTTGATTAATGGTCTCATGTGTGCCGCCTATCAGTAATAGGCCACTTACTACGACGCCGACCTAGCATCCATTTTTATAACTGTAAAATTTAAAATCTTGGTTTGACTTGAATGCCCCTTGTACATGATTTATAATCCTTTCAGAGTGGGAAGCAAGGAAAAGTGTGGTCCTCAGACTCAGTTCAAGACCATCCAAACCTCACTGGCTTCTTCTAACTCTTAAATTCTACTGGTGATATTTCCTTGCAGTATTTGGTATATCTGTTCTTCGCCCACAAACCATAAGGAAGGTGTTACTGTTTCAGATTGGACTCCTCCCTTTTTTCTCTTCTGAATTATTAAAGAGCAGCATAATACCATACTATCAACAATGAAAAACTGCAATATTAAATAACAAAATACAATTCATCCCATTTACCCAAAATGTGTTTTATAACAACTGTGTTGTATTGACCACATCACATTTCCTAATAATGATTCCCAGAATGTCTCAACATTTGGAGAACCCAACAGCAGATTCTGTGAGCCGTTCATAAAGGTGTGCACATCTTATCAACATTCCTACAGTTTTGTTAACTCCACCGTTTAAAAAAAAAAGTTTTAAGGCGTTTGGCTTAGGAAATAAAAATATTACATGAATATGAATTAACAATATAAATATAATACATAATTTTTTCAAGAAAGAAGTCTCCAGGCAATGCTTAAAGGGAGGCTACTACTAAAGAATAATTGCTTTCCTTTTATCTTGTGTGGTATATACACCATAGTGAGATTTCTGCAGGGGTTCTGAAAAAGAGTTTGTTACCTTTGTCTGCAATCTTCCGTTCTTTTTTCTATTTGCTGTGTTACTTCTACTACAACCACGCATACAGGCATATGCCTGCAGGCTTATATAATCTACACGCTTACCAACCTCTTTGTGGTTCGTAAAATTACTCTATTAATAAACTTTTTCACTTTTCAAACTCCATATAATAGAAAAATGTAATATTGTTTTAAAATAAGTCACTTATAATATGAAAAAATCAGTTAACACTTTGACTTCCTTTCCATGTAAGCGGAAATATCACAAAGGCCCAAAGCAAACTTTTGATTGAGATGCCCTCTACTTTGTTCATCTCCTCTCTTCCCCTTTGATGTGAAATCTTTGTGGCATCTGCCAATTTTATATTAACAGTTCACTTTATCATGGTGATCAGTGGTCTATATGGCGCATATATTTAAATCTACTACAGGGGGTCCCCGGGTTACGAACCCGTTAGGGACTTTCCTCCTGTTTGTAATTCGGAAATGTTCGTAAGTCGGCCATGCATGCGCAGAATGACAATTACTGACATTTCCGATGTTTTCCGATGTTCCGTCGAATAACGTTCTGCGCATTACGGACCTTTCTGACATTTTCCGAGGCTCCGTCTGGCCGCGCATGCGCAGAACAGCAGATGGACCACGCAGAACGGCAGAGGGTCCCCGCGGTGCCCGGTTTGTAAGTAGGAGTGGTTCATAAGTCGGGCGTTCGTAAGTCGGGGACCCCCTGTACTTACTAGTGGCCTCTGCACCAATCTTATTTTTATTCCTTTCCCATAATCAGTATAACAACTCCTCAATAAAAACTTCTATGCGCATTAGTGGCCAGTGAAAGCATAGTGACCCCTAATAAAAGCCATTGGAGGTCAATAAACTGTACATGTGCCCTTTTCATTATTAGCATAAATATCTATGTTATATTGGTGGTCAATGTAGAAATTGATTGAGAGCTCACTAAATTGATTTAATGGAGAGATTTTAGTTTAAATTTTAATTGAATCTTCATTTAATTTACATTTAATCTGATCATTTTAGTCACACTGAATGATCAATTGTATGATCACATCATTACATACATGGTCACCTTTAGATTGATTGGTCAGTGGGAACAAGAATGCCCCCTAAATTACTAGACATTTAAAGGAAGACTGTCCACTTACAATGGTGGCCAGATAGAAAAATGTCTCCCTACATTGATTATTAGTGGTAGAAAAAATGCTCTCTTATGCCCTGTACACACGATTGGTTTTACCGATGAAAACAGTCCGATGGACTTCTTTCATCGGACAAACCGATCGTGTATGGGTCCCATCGGTCTTTTTTCCATCGATGAGAAAAAATAGAACATGTTTTAAATTTATCCGATGGAAAAAAAAAGATAGCAAATTCCGATCGTCTGTGTGGAACTCCATCAGAGAAAAAACCCACACATGCTCAGAATCAAGTCAACGCATGCTCAGAAGCATTGAACCTTATTTTTCTCGGCTCATCGGAGTGTTTTACATCACCGCGTTTGGAACGGTCGGTTTTTTGACTGATGGTGTGTAGGCAAGACTGATGGAAGTCAGCTTCATCGGAATTCCGATGGAAAAATCCATCGGATTTGAATCCATAGGAAATCCGATCCTGTGTACAGGGCTTTAGACTGGTCATCAGTTGGAAGGATATGAACCTAAGGCACAAAACAGAACATGGCTGTCAGCACCTGAAAATATAAGAGATGAGGGATGAGCTTCGAGTTCGAGTCAAACTCATGTTCGACTCGAACATTGCCTGTTCGCCCGTTCGCCGAACAGCGAACAATTGGGGTGTTCGCGGCAAATTCGAAAAGTCTATGGGAGAAATCTAAAGTTCTAATTATAAAGGCTTATATGCAAGTCATAAAAAGTGTTTGGGGACCCGGGTCCTGCCCCAGGGGACATGTATCAATGCAAAAAGTTTTTTTTTAAAACGGAAGTTTTTTCGGGAGCAGTGATTTTAATAATGCTTAAAGTGAAACAATAAAAGTGAAATATTCCTTTAAATTTTGTACCTGGGGGGTGTGTATGATATGCATGTAAAGTGGCACATGTTTCCCATGCTTAGAACTGTCCCTGCACAAAGTGTCATTTTTGAAGGAAAAAAAGTCATTTAAAACTCACTCGCGGCTATTAACCACTTAACGACCGCCCACTGCCGATTTACGTCGGCAGAATGGCACGGACAGGCAGAATCACGTAGATCTACGTGATCGCCTTTGTGCAGTTGGGGGGTCCATCCGGACCCCCCTTCACTGCAGTGAGCGGCCGTTAAGTGTTCGGGAGCGATCAGGCATGAGGGGGCGGCCGCTCGATTCCGCCCCCCCCCTCGCGATCGCTCCCGGCCAATGAAAATGCTTCCTCCGCCATGTGATGTAAACACAGGCTGGAGGAAGTGATGTCATCTCCCTCGCCGCGGTCTTTTCGTTCCCGGCGCCGAGGAGAGAAGACAGAGGTTAGTGCTCCAACAGTCCACTGACACGTAGGTACACATAGGCACACAAATCACCCCCCAGTCACCCCCAGATCACCCCCCAGGTCACCCCAAAGCCCCCAATCACAGTGTCACTGATTGCAGTGATCATTTATTTTACTGATCACTGCATTTAGTGTCATCTGTGATTGTAAAAAGTTGCAGGGCAGTTAGGATTAGGCCCCTTTAGGTCCAGGGTAGCCCCCTAACCCCCCCTAATAAAGGTTTAACCCCTTGATCACCCCCCAGGTAACCCTTTCACCCCCTAACTTCAGCGTCACTAAGCGATTGTTTTTCCGATCGCTGTATTCGTGTCGCTGGTGTTTTAGATAGGCAGTTATTTTTTTTTTAGGTTCGCCGCAGGTTTTTATTAGTGTCAGGTACCCCCATATATTATTTTAACCCCCTGATTGCCCCTAGAGTTAACCCTTTCACCAGTGATCGCCGTATAAGCGTCACTGGTGTCACTGGTTAGCCAGTAAGTTATTTAGTTATTTAGGTTACCCGTCAGGTTTTTATATAGTGTCAGGTACCCCCATATTTAACCTAATAAAGGTTTTAACCCCCTGATTGCCCCTAGTTAACCCTTTCACCAGTGATCACCATATAAAGGTTACGGGTGACGCTGGTTGATTAGTTTGCTTTTTATAGCATCAGGGCACCCGCCGTATATAACCCAATAAAGGTTTAACCCCCCTGATCGCCCGGCGGGTGAGATCAATTAGGTTTTAGCGCCAGAGAGGGTCTGCGTCGCCCCAGGCAGTGTTAGGTTAGTGCCAGTAACGCTAACACCCACGCGCAAAGCATACACCCCCCTTAGTGGTATAGTATCTGATCAGATCTATACTAGCATCCCCAGCGGTTTAGGGTTCCCAAAAACGCAGTGTTAGCGGGATCAGCC
Source organism: Rana muscosa (assembly GCA_029206835.1). Taxonomy (NCBI): domain Eukaryota; kingdom Metazoa; phylum Chordata; class Amphibia; order Anura; family Ranidae; genus Rana; species Rana muscosa. The sequence goes on from CM055118.1 coordinate 223,078,574, forward strand.
CAGATACCTGCTAGCGCCTGCGTTTAGCCCCTCTGCCCAGCCCAGCCCAGCCCAGCCCACCCAAGTGCAGTATCGATCGATCACTGTCACTTACCAAACACAACACACATAACTGCAGCGTTCGCAGAGACAGGCCTGATCCCTGCGATCGCTAACAGTTTTTTTGTAGCGTTTGATATATTTGCTGACGACAGTCAGGTGCTTTTTTTCCTGTGAATCTTACTAGTGTACCCCTAAATTTAGAGCCCAAAATGGCAAGACGAAGGTACACTAGTAAAGAGGCCTACGAGATTCTGAGCATGACAGATAGTGAAGAGGAGGTCACGTATCTGTCAGATTCAGGCTCAGAATATCTTCCCGTAGAAGACAGTGACGTCAGCGGCCCCACGTCAGATAGCTCTGACGACGAAGTTGAGGTCCCTGCTAAGGTCAGGTGTACCCGATCCCGATCTTCTGAGGTTGTTGAGGAGCAAGAACCGCAGGTCTCTCGTATCATGGAGCAGAGTAGTACTAGCGCCGCTATTCCTTCTGGTGAACTGGCAAGCACCAGCGGCCTAGTACAGCCTGGACGTACATCCAGCACTGCAGTAACACTTGGTGACGTGGCGAGTCCCATAAGTGCAGTTCAAGCTGGCGAGGTGGCAAGCACAAGTAGTGTCCCGCTGCCACCAAGAAGACAAAGGCAGGCCCGTCGTGCCCATACTCCCCTTCCTGCAGAATTCGCCTATCCTGATTGGGTCCCCACCACTTCTGCAGAACCCGTACTTCTCCCATTCACTGCCCAACCCGGTATTCAGGTGGAAACAGCTGATTTTATTCCAATTGATTTTTATTTGCTGTTTTTCACGGAAGATCTCTATAGATCTATTGTGGACCAGAGTAATTTATATGCTGGTCAATTTATCGCCGCTAACCCCCAGTTGCCTAAAATTGCCAGAAATTGGAAACCAATTACGGTTTCCGAATTTAAGACCTTTCTGGGCCTTTCCCTCAACATGGGCACACATAAATTTCCGTCATTGCGTGCTTATTGGTCCACGCACCCAATTGACCACATGCCCGTGTTCTCTGCCTCCATGTCCAGGGCACGATACGAGCAGATTTTGCGGTTCATGCACTTCAACGACAATGAACTTTGTCGTCCACGTGGGGACCCTGAATACGACCGGCTCTATAAAATTCGGCCCCTCATAAACCACTTCAACGAACGTTTTGCAGCCTTGTTTACTCCCGATCAAGTTGTCTGCGTTGATGAGTCCCTGATTAAATTTTCTGGCCGCTTGTCTTTCAAGCAGTACCTTCCCAGCAAGCGTGCCAGATACGGGGTCAAGCTCTACAAGTTCTGTGACAGGGCAACAGGCTATGTAGTGAACTTTACGGTTTATGAGGGAAAAGACAGTCAGATTGAGTCGGTCAACTGCCCGGATTACATAGGGAGCGCTGGCAAGATAGTGTGGAACTTGGTGTCACCCTTATTCGGAAAGGGGTACCACTTGTATGTGGACAATTATTACACGAGCGTGCCACTGTTTAGTCACTTGTTTGATCATCAGATTGGAGCATGTGGCACCGTGCGACCTAATCGCCGGGGCTTTCCCCAGCGGCTTGTAGATGCCCGTCTTAGGCTGGGGGAGAGAGCCTGCTTGAAGTGTAATAACTTGCTCGCTATGAAGTGGAGGGACAATAAGAATGTTTTCCTTCTTACCTCCCTTCATGCAGACACGACAGTCCAAATTCGTACGGCGACTGGTGTTGTGGAGAAACCCCTCTGTGTCCACGAATATAACCAAAATATGGGAGGGGTGGACCTCAACGACCAGTTGATGGCGCTGTATCTAATTGACCGTAAGGCGAGACGCTGGTACAAAAAAGTGTCTCTATCATTATTCCAATTGGCTTTGCTGAACGCTCATGTGCTATACAGAGCTTCAGGCGGGACGTTATCTCTTCTAAAATTCCAGAATGAGATAGTCACAGAACTCCTGTATCCAGGCGGTTCTGCACCTCACCATCCCCAACCAAATGCAGTAAGCCGGCTGCATGAGAGGCATTATTTGTATGTCCTCCCGAGTACCCCTACCCAAAGCCACCCCCAAAAAAGATGTTGTGTCTGTAGCAAGCGCGGATTTAGGCGTGACACCTGTAGTTTTTGTCCACTGATTGATCCAGCCTGGTCTTTGCCAAGGTGAATGTTTTGAACGCTACCACTCAAAAGTGAAGTTTTAGCGTAGGGTACAGCATTTCACAGACAAGGACACACTTACACAGGGTCTCCCAAGATGCCATTACATTTTGAGAGACCCGAACCATTACAGTTGTAAAGTTACAAAAAAAAGTGTAAAAAAGAAAAAAAAAACGTAAAAAACAAAACACAAAAAAAATATAAAATAAAAAAAACAAAAATAGTTGTCGTTTTATTGTTCTCTCTCTCTCTCTATTTTCTCTCTATTGTTCTGCTCTTTTTTACTGTATTCTATTCTGCAATGTTTTATCATGCTTGCTTTTCAGGTATGTAATTTTTTGTTTTCAGGTGCGCCATTCAACTGCAGCGCGGAATTATTTATCTTGACAGCAACAGCGTTTGCTCCCACGATACATAAAGCCGTGACTCCAGTGCTGTAGGAGGTGATTTCACCACCACAGTTAAAAAAAAGAGCATATATGCCGAAGCATGGGGGCAGCAGGGGCGGAGGAGCGATTTTGCTCCTAATGCCGCGTACATACGGTCGAAATTCCGACGGAGGCCTGCCCGTGGAAAATTCCGACCGTGTGTACGCGGCATAACTTTTTTGCGGGAGGATGCCCCCATGCTTCGGCATATATATATTTTAGGCACAGGTTGCGTTAAAACATTTTTTTATTTTTTACTAGGTTTTGTTTTGGTATTTGCTTTGCAGGTATGGCATGGTAAGGTCTTACTGTTGTACTGTAATGTTACTTTGTTTTAATGTTAACCACCATTTGCTTAGCAGGTACGCCATTCAGTTGCAGCGCGGATCTATTTATCTTGACAGCAACAGCGTTTGCTCCCACGATACATAAAGCCGTGACTCCAACGCTGTAGGAGGTGATTTCACCACCACAGTTAAAAAAAGAGCATATATGCCGAAGCATGGGGGCAGCAGGGGCGGAGGAGCGATTTTGCTCCTAATGCCGCGTACATACGGTCGAAATTCCGACGGAGGCCTGCCCGTGGAAAATTCCGACCGTGTGTACGCGGCATAACTTTTTTGCGGGAGGATGCCCCCATGCTTCGGCATATATTTATTTTAGGCACAGGTTGCGTTAAAACATTTTTTTATTTTTTACTAGGTTTTGTTTTGGTATTTGCTTTGCAGGTATGGCATGGTAAGGTCTTACTGTTGTACTGTAATGTTACTTTGTTTTAATGTTAACCACCATTTGCTTAGCAGGTAAACCATTCAGTTGCAGCGCGGATCTATTTATCTTGACAGCAACAGCGTTTGCTCCCACGATACATAAAGCCGTGACTCCAACGCTGTAGGAGGTGATTTCACCACCACAGTTAAAAAAAGAGCATATATGCCGAAGCATGGGGGCAGCAGGGGCGGAGGAGAGATTTTGCTCCTAATGCCGCGTATATACGGTCGAAATTCCAACGGAGGCTTGCCCGTGGAAAAGTCCGACCGTGTGTACGCGGCATAACCTTTTATGCCGCGTACATACGGTCGAAATTCCGACGAAGGCTTGACCGTGTGTACGCGGCATAACTTTTTTGCGGGAGGATGCCCCCATGCTTCGGCATATATGCCCATCATTAGAAGTGGGTGGATGAAGGGAGGTATTCTAATGGTGGGCATATCCACCAATCAATCTCTTTTTTTCGTTCAGCCAATAGGCTGTATGAAAAAAAAGATTACAATACATGTCCAACAAGGACCAGCAACGTACTGGTATGTTGCTGGACTTTGAATGTTTATACCAGAATGATGCCTGCGGGTTTAGGTATCATCTTGGTATCATTCTTTTCAGCCAGCAGCCGGCTTTCATGTAAAAGCAATTCTAGCAGATAATTAGCCTCTAGACTGCTTTTACAAGCAGTGGGAGGGAATGTCCCCCCCCCCGGATATAAAAAGCGCCATTGGGAAATTGGGAAAGCATTTTATCACACCGATCTTGGTGTGGTCAGATGCTTTGAGGGCAGAGGAAAGATCTAGGGTCTAACCCCCCAATTTTTTTCAAAAAAAGAGTACCTGTCACTACCTATTGCTATCATAGGGTATATTTACATTCGCTGAGATAACGATAAAAATGGTAAAAAAAATAAAATATGGAAGGCACAGTTTAAAAATAAAATAAAAAAGCCAAATAAATAATTAAAAAAAAAAAAAAAAAAAAAAAGCACCGCTGTCCCCCCCTGCTCTTGCGCAAAGGCGAACGCAAGCGTCGGTCTAGCGTCATATGTAAACAGCAATTGCATCATGCATGTGAGGTATCACCGCGAAGGTCAGATCGAGGGCAGTCATTTTAGCAGTAGACCTCCTCTGTAAATCTAACGTGGTAACCTGTTAAGGCTTTTAAATGCTTTTAAAAATGAATGTAGTTTGTCGCCGCTGCGCGTTTGTGCGCAATTTTAAAGCATGTCGTGTTTGGTATCCATGTACTCGGCCTATGATCATCTTTTTTATTTCATCAAACATTTGGGCAATATAGTGTTTTTTAGTGCATTAAAAATAAAAAAAGTGTGTTTTTCCCCCAAAAAATGCGTTTGAAAAATCGCTGCGCAAATACTGTGTGGAAAAAAAAATGCAACACCCACTATTTTAATCTGTAGGGCCTTTGCTTTAAAAAAATATATAATGTTTGGGGGTTCAACATAATTTTCTTGCAAAAAAAATTTTTTTTCCATGTAAACAAAAAGTGTCAGAAAGGGCTTTGTCTTCAAGTGGTTAGAAGAGTGGATGATGTGTGACATAAGCTTCCTAATGTTGTGCATAAAATGCCAGGACAGTTCAAAACCCCCCCAAATGACCCCATTTTGTAAAGTAGACACCTCAAGCTATTTGCTGAGAGGCATGTTGAGCCCATTGAATATTTTTTTTTTTTGTCCCAAGTGATTGAATAATGACCAAAAAAAAAAAAATGTACAAAAAGTTGTCACTAAATTATATATTGCTCAAACATGCCATGGGCATATGTGGAATTACACCCCAAAATACATTCTGTTGCTTCTCCTGAGTACGGGGATACCACATGTGTGGGACTTTTTGGGAGCCTAGTCGCGTACGGGACCCCAAAAACCAAGCACCGCCTTCAGGATTTCTATGGGTGTAAATTTTTGATTTCACTCCTCACTGCCTATCACAGTTTCGGAGGCCATGGAATGCCCAGATGGCACAAAACCCCCCCAAATGACCCCATTTTGGAAAGTAGACACCCCAAGCTATTTGCTGAGAGGTATGTTGAGTATTTTGCAGATCTCGCTTTTTGTCACAAAGTTTTGAGAATGTAAAAAAAGAAAAAAAAAAAGAAAAAAAAATGTCTTTCTTAATTTTTAAAAACAAATGAGAGCTGTAAAATACTCACCATGCCTCTCAGCAAATAGCTTGGGGTGTCTACTTTCCAAAATGGGGTCATTTGTGGGGGTTTTGGGCTATTTTGACATTTTATGGCCTTCAAAACTGTGATAGGTAGTGAGGAGTGAAATCAAAAATGTATGCCCTTAGAAACCTTGAAGGCGGTGCTTGGTTTTTGGGGTCCCGTACGCGGCTAGGCTCCCAAAAAGTCCCACACATGTGGTATCCCCGTACTCAGGAGAAGCAGCAGAATGTATTTTGGGGTGTAATTTCACATATAACCATGGCATGTGTGAGCAATATATCATTTAGTGACAACTTTTTGTACATTTTTTTTTTTCTTTTTGTCATTATTCAATCATTTGGGACAAAAAAAAATATTCAATGGGCTCAACATGCCTCTCAGCAAATAGCTTGGGGTGTCTACTTTCCAAAATGGGGTCATTTGGGGGGGTTTTGTGCCATCTTGGCATTTTATGGCCTTCAAAACTGTGATAGGTAGTGAGGAGCGAAATCAAAAATTTATGCCCTTAGAAACCTTGAAGGCGGTGCTTGGTTTTTGGGGTCCCGTACGCGGCTAGGCTCCCAAAAAGTCCCACACATGTGGTATCCCCGTACTCAGGAGAAGCAGCAGAATGTATTTTGGGGTGTAATTTCACATATGCCCATGGCATGTGTGAGCAATATATCATTTAGTGACAACTTTGTGCAAAAAAAAAAAAGTTTGTCATATTCCCGCAACCTGTGGCAAAATATAAAATATTCCATGGACTCAACATGCCTCTCAGCAAATAGCTTGGGGTGTCTACTTTCCAAAATGGGGTAATTTGGGGGGGGTTTGTGCTATTTTGGCATTTTATGGCCTTCGAAACTGTAATAGGTAGTGAGGAGTGAAATCAAAAATTTACGCCCTTAGAAATCCTGAAGGCGGTGCTTGGTTTTTGGGGCCCTGTACGCGGCTAGGCTCCCAAAAAGTCCCACACATGTGGTATTCCCGTACTCAGGAAAAGAAGCAGAATGTATTTTGGGGTACAATTCCACATATAACCCTGGCATGTGTGAGCAATATATCATTTAGTGACAACTTTTTGTACATTTTTTTTTTCTTTTTGTCATTATTCAATCATTTGGGACAAAAAAAAAAAATATTCAATGGGGTCAACATGCCTCTCAGCAAATAGCTTGGGGTGTCTACTTTCCAAAATGGGGTCATTTGGGGTTTTTTTGTGCCATCTTGGCATTTTATGGCCTTCAAAACTGTGATAGGTAGTGAGGAGTGAAATCAAAAATTTATGCCCTTAGAAACCTTGAAGGCGGTGCTTGGTTTTTGGGGTCCCGTACGCGGCTAGGCTCCCAAAAAGTCCCACACATGTGGTATCCCCGTACTCAAGAGAAGCAGCAGAATGTATTTTGGGGTGTAATTTCACATATGCCCATGGCATGTGTGAGCAATATATCATTTAGTGACAACTTTGTGCAAAAAAAAAAAGTTTGTCATATTCCCGCAACTTGTGGCAAAATATAAAATATTCCATGGACTGAACATGCCTCTCAGTAAATAGCTTGGGGTGTCTACTTTCCAAAATGGGGTCATTTGGGGGGGTTTTGTGCTATTTTGGCATTTTATGGCCTTCGAAACTGTGATAGGTAGTGAGGAGTGAAATCAAAAATTTGCGCCCTTAGAAATCCTGAAGGCGGTGCTTGGTTTCCGGGGTCCCGTACGTGGCTAGGCTCCTAAAAAGTCCCACACATGTGGTATCCCCGTACTCAGGAGAAGCAGCAGAATGTATTTTGGGGTGCAATTCCACATATAACCATGGCATGTGTGAGCAATATATCATTTAGTGACAACTTTTTGTAATTTTTTTTTTTTTTTTGTCATTATTCAATCACTTGGGACAAAAAAAAAAATATTCAATGGGCTCAACATGCCTCTCAGCAATTTCCTTGGGGTGTCTACTTTCCAAAATGGGGTCATTTGGGGGGGTTTTGTACTGCCCTGCCATTTTAGCACCTCAAGAAATGAGATAGGCAGTCATAAATTTAAAGCTGTGTAAATTTCAGAAAATGTACCCTAGTTTGTAAACGCTATAACTTTTGCGCAAACCAATAAATATACGCTTATTGACATTTTTTTTACTAAAGACATGTGGCTGAATACATTTTGGCCTAAATGTATGACTAAAATTGAGTTTATTCGATTTTTCTTATAACAAAAAGTAGAAAATATCATTTTTTTTCAAAATTTTCGGTCTTTTTCTGTTTATATCGCAAAAAATAAAAATCGCAGAGGCAATCAAATACCATTAAAAGAAAGCTCTATTTGTGGGAAGAAAAGGACGCAAATTTCATTTGGGTACAACATTGCATGTCCGCACAATTTACAGTTAAAGCAGCGCAGTGCCGAATCCCAAAAACAGGCTTGGTCCTAATGGCCCGAAATGGTCCGGGGCTTAAGTGGTTAATTGTGTAGAAAGAATAAGGCGGTGGTGTGAGTCCAAGAAGGAGCGCCCCCAGGAGGGCTTTGAGCGGTCTCCCTATAATGGCTTGTTCTATGTCAGCCCATCGCTTATCTTTCGTAGGCGACCACCAATTGAGGGCTTGATCCAGGAATACTGCACTATAATAGCTTTTTAAATTGGGGACACCTAGACCCTTAGAGAATTTGGACCTGTATAGGGTGTTGTTACGGAATCAAGCTCTTGTTTCCCCACATATGTAGTTATTGAGAGTGGCTTGTAATTTCTGTAGATATTAGCCAGATATAGGTATAGGCAGGGAACGAAAATGCTCTTCCTGCCCAGGAGATTTGTGCCTTTGAGAGAACTTGTGTTTGTTGTTGTATAGTTCGTAATAATGTTTTATAGTTGGTGTTAAATATAGAGGAGCTAGGTGAAGTCAACTGTACCCCTAGATATCTGATTCCTTCCTTGGGGGCCCAGGAGAAGCCAGAAACTGCTAAGAGGTGAGTTTGCGCCTTTTTAGGTAAGGAGATAGGGAGTATTTGGAATTTTGAGATAATGACCTTATAGAGTGACAGAAGACTGAATTGTTGTAGTAAGTCAGAGACTACAAAAAAAAAAAAATAGTCTCTATTCTAGACAAACTGGAATTTTAAATTCACATACAATAGGATCCACACATGCTTGAATGTTACACATGATAAAACCAAGGATTGGATATCTTCAGAACTTCTCCTTTAAAAAATCCTGTCATTTGCAAAAAAAAAAAAAAAAAAGAACATTCTAGTTGAAACTTCTCAGTGTTTACTGCTCTTATACTCATCTCTTTGGTGGCCTGTGTCTCCTACTCTCCTCAATCCAAGTGTTGTAGACTCTGCCAGAATGCTCATCATGCAACACTTTCAGGTGTGTCTGATGCATGTCTATTCCTGTGGCTCGATCCTCCAACCCTGCTGTGTCCTGTAGTGACATGAAGGAAGAAACAACAGCACACAGGCATCTGACACCCCCAAGAATGTTTCATCCTGAAGATTCTGACAGAGGCTACAGCTTTTGGTTTGAGGAGGAGATTGAGGAGACTCAGGCCACCAGAGAGGTGAGTAGAAGAGCTCTTCTAACACAGTAAGTCTGAAGCATAGGAATGCATAGCTCCCAACTGTCCCTGATTTCAAAGGGACTGTCCCTTATCTCGAGCAAAGTCCCTCTGTCCCTCTTTCCTCCTCATTTGTCCCTCATTTTGATCTCATCTATATAGTTGTATATAAAATGCACTATTTTAGCTTTCAAAAAGTGTTTCCCAGTGCTAAAACTTTCATCCAAATTGTAGATTGCTGCATTTGTACATTTTAAAAGCTAGTATAAATCAATAGTAGTGGTAAAAAAAAGCACTTGTGGGTTTAACAATTTTTTTTCTGTATAGTTCTCATTTAAGGGGGTGTGACAGGGTGTGTGTCCTATGCCTACATACTTTTGCTAATAGGTGTCCCTCATTCCCGTCTCAAAAAGTTGGGAGGTATGGGAATGGAACAAAGAAAACAGGCATAGCCACTGGTCTGGTCTGAGAATAGTACCTCCTTAGCAAGAAACTTTTAGCTGGAATTATTTTGTAACTGACAGGGTTGCTTTAAAACATGCCTTCTATGTTGCCTATTTATACTATACAAAGAAAGAAAAAGCGCACTTGTTCACTCTGGAAGAAATGCAAGCTCCACTAGTAATTATTCACTAGATATTGCTGTGCATGCACTACAATTTCTTCAACGTATTTACAAAAGTTCTCACTAGGGAAGGCAGGTGAGTTGTTTGGAAATGTACATTACTAAACTGACATTTATGTGCATGTAGAGAAAAATTATATTACAGTACTTAAAGCATTTGCACTGTGGATTCATACGGACATTACTATGCAATTCAGGCTACATTTATTGTGATGAGCACACAGTCTACTGTACCTAAGGACATAGGCTCTTTTTAGAGTTTTTTTTCTTAAGTTTTGCCTGTTTTTTTTTTTTTTTTTATTCTGGATATGTCAAAACATTATTATATACTATACATATTGTAGCCTGCTCGGATTGGCAGAGGTTGTTACTCCAATCCGAGCAGGCTTAGCAGGCTCTAGTCATCAACAGAGTGCATCGCCCGCCGGGATTGGCTGAGCGGCGCATATACTGAATACATACAGCTTTACAGAGCACCCGGCGGGCTGCGGCCTCCTTGTTTTTGAACAACGCATTACTACTGCACAAGGGTGTCATCTTATACGGTGAGTAGAGCACAAAACCCCTGTTTTAAACTGAATATTAGGAGGTCGTCTTATATGCCCAGCCGCCTTATACGCTGGCAAATACCGTAAATCTTTGGTTATATTTAAACACTGGGTTTTTATTTTTACTATTTAACCATAAAGCAAAGCATTAAAAATAATAAACCTTGAAGTACAGATTACAGTGATCAGTTTGCTCTGCAGGGGTTTGGATTCCTTGTGTGATGCACTGAAGTCAGTCCAGCCCAGGCATCTCATGTAAACAGCACAGCAACGCGGCCGCCAGCACTTGCTCCTCCCACAGTGTGACGTGCGCTGTGCAGCCGGGCCTTGCTCATCCACTGAAAGGCTGGCCTGTCGCTGCTGCACCGCTAACTCAGACTCCTCCTCGCTTCTGCCACAGAGGAGCCGAGCGGCCGGCCTGACATTCTATTATGGTGTCGGCGGCGACAGGGTGGGGGGGGGAGGCCTGGTCAATATTCGCTTCATAAGACGCACAGACATTTCCCCCCATTTTTTTTGGGGGGGGTGCGTCTTATGGAGCGAAAAATACGGTAAATCATGTGTCCGGGCTTCAGGCAGACTGAAACCCTGACACATTTTTCAGACTGAGCTGTGGCACCCCATGTAACTAAGATAGTCACACACAAATCTGGTGCTGTCTGGTGGCAGGTTCGGCATCGCTGGGGGCAGGGCAATGATGTCAAGAAGAGCAATTTGGCTGCATTCACTATTTGCTGCAGCAGGCTATGCGAACCGCATTACTACTCTCCTTGGGGTACCCAAAGGTGTCCCAGGCCGCTAAAGTGTTTGGGTTTGTCTTGAAGAAAAGGTGACAACCCTAGTCAAACGACAATGAAGGTCAGTTGCCAGTTACTTTTGTCTACTCCAGTTTTTAGTGCTCCAGCTCACAGGGAGAAAGGGTTAGGGTATAGGTCTCCAATAGCAACAGGGCTTCCAGACTCCACCACACTGCTACCGTCACAGTGCATAATGAGAACCACAGTGTATTATGATAAAAGGCTTTTAGGCAATTACCGTCAGCACTGCCTTTGGAACTTCGCAACCAGGTAGTAGGTATTTCCAAGCAGCTTCCTCTGTCCAAAGGAGTGCTAGGATTCCCTGAGGATGAATAACGATCCCCCACCAGCAGGACTTCCACTGGGCTTTTCCAACTTTAAAGCTATACCCTCCACAACCAGGCAGGACAGCTTGAGGAATTCTGTGCTACGCCTACACAGCACAAACACTTGCATGCACCTCCCTAAAGCCACAGCCTGTGGGGGGAAGAGGAGCTCACCAGGCTAGTCCCCAAGCTTTTATAGTTCCCCAACATGCACCATCAGACAGGACATAAATGCCCAGTAGCACAAGACTGACACCACCCCCATAACTATTGCCCTGGGTGTCAAGCCTAGTACACACGGCCAAGAATCTCGTCAGGAAAAAAACATGTTGTTTTTCCTGACGAGATTCTTGACAAGAATCTTGTCCCGGCCGAGTGTACACACGTACGATTCAAAAGAACCACCGTTCTTTTGAATGGCATGAACGCGGTGACATCATCGACTACGGCGAGCATGCGCTCGTCACATTCAATGCCGTCGTTGCCATCTTGCTACACCCTACTTATGCCTAGGAAGCTACTGCGCATGCGTCAAAGTCATTTCGAGCATGCGCGGGTTTCCACGGCGACAGGTAAGTATACACACTCTCGGGTTTCTCGTCGGCAAACAGGCCGACAAGAATCCCGATGAGAAAATAGAGAGTAGGTTTTCTATTTTTCTCGTCGAGATTCTGGGCAGTTTTCTTGACGAGAAATCTGAAAGCCTCGTTCGTACACACGGCCGTTTTTCTCGGCAAGAAAGCTCTACCAGCAGTTTTCTTGTCGTTTCTTGACGAGAAAGCCGGCCGTGTGTACGAGGCCATAGTGACACCCAGTAGCAGAAGTAGGGAACTGCAGCAATCCTAAACCTAGGGAAGAAACAAATGAGAAAAACTACATGTTCTCCTGAAGCAACTACTGCCCAGGGAGATTTATTCATTACACACCACTGACGACAGGATAGCTACACTCCAATCATTAGTATTACTATTATGATTCCTCTTTTTTGTCTATTGTAAGAGAAAGGGGATAAATGAGCAATGTAAACAGTAGTATGTTTACATTGGTGACTTCTGTGATTGGTCATCACAGCAAACACAGGGTACTAAGACACTCCAATATCAAAACAATGGGTTACATATACAGTAATGAACACTTAATAGATGAAAGATTCTAAGCATTTCCTGCTCTGTCGAAAAACAAGTGTTATGGCTGTAGATGGGTTTTAAAGCAAAAGTGTAAGATTTGTAAACTCTCAACTCTCTCTGAGCTGTATGGGACAGTTCTGGATTGAAGTGGTTTATTACAGCAAAATATGTTTTCTGTATCTGTATCATTTAACTAGCTTTTCTTTTTGTTTAGTATTCTTTTTTTGATTGGAGTTGTGTTTTAAAGTGGAATTCAAGGTTATATCTAACTACAGTGGAACCTCGGATTACGAGCAAAATCCGTTCAAGGAGAATACTCGTAATCCAAAGTACTCGCATATCAAAGCGAGTTTCCCCATAGAAGTCAATGGAAACAAAAATAATTTGTTCCGCATTGACTTCAAAAGCATGCAATACCGCATGTGGCCAGAGGTGGGGGGGGGCGCCGGAGAGCCTCAGAACTACTCGAAAAGGCTCAAGGACAGCTCGGTTGAACTCAGAAAACCTTGGAAAGGCTCGAGAACTGAGTATTTCCGATTTTTTTCAAGCATTTCCAAACGGCTCCGAACGGCTCAGATTAGCTCTGATCGGCTCAGCTCGGCTCCAGCCCTCCTCCACCTCAGGCCAAACGCGGTACTGCACACCGCTGTGGCTTGAATCCTGCTCGTTTTGCGAGACAACACTCACAAACAGAGTCAGGATTTTTAAAAATACATTGTTCGTATTGCAAAATACTCGTTAACCGCGTTACTCGCAATCCAAGGTTCCACTGTATACTTAAAAATGCTCCCTCTTCCTCCATAACACCTATGCTGACTAACATGTGTAAGAAAGATGTATGTATTTACCTATATTCAGACTACTCCGGTCTGGTCACATGATCCCCTAAATCAGCCAGTGGTGGCTGCAGGAGAGAATGAGAGCTTGACTTCGGCTGGGAGAGGTGGCGTATCTCATAGGCTTACTATGGCCCATCCATTTTCATTGTTCAATCCTCCCACATGACCTAACTGCCTAATATGAGCAGCCTTAAAATAGATAAGTATATACATCAGTATAACATAGATTAGTCAGCATAGATGTGGAGCACTTTTGGTATAGCCTGGAATTCCACTTTAGGTTATTTTGTTGATAATGTTAGTCATATGAAGGCAATATGCAAACAAATTTCCTAAGCTAGTATTTTATTCAGCAACTCTTGTTGCTTCATTGTAAATCTCCTTGCTGGTAAACACGCTTGAGTGAATCAGGCTCGTAGTGTTAAATTGCCAAAACATGCTTTAGTTTACTGGCATCAACCCAAAACTGAACAAAGCAACACAAACATTTGCATGAACCCTTATATTTTTTTTTTATGTATCCTTCAGAATATTATTTCATTTGTTCAAGCAGCACACACTTTATTCTTGCCTTCTCTTGCCTCTTTTGTTCCTCTTTTTCTCTGAGAGTGAATAAAGTAAAAAGGTTAATTATTATCCCATTATAAAAAGGCCTAATAAATTGTGGAGCAGATTACATGAATAAAAGATCAATAAAATTGTTGGGCAGCAATATAAGACAGTAAATTTATGATGACTAATTAAATGTAACTTCTTTTCCATCATGGTTTCATAGATGGAACTGTGTGCTGTGTTTTTTTCTCCCTCTCTTTTATAAGTGCTTTGTATAATTTATTAGCAATATAAACAGATAGCAAGGCACCCGCAGTGCCCAATTCACAATGAATTGTGCTTTTTATATTTGTAGTTGTCAGAAAATGCGAATAAGTCAATCGTATAATCGGAAGATTAAGACGTAAGCATGAGGCTAAGGAATAATATTTCAGCTACAAACATTATACTAGGGAAATCAGGGAGGGACAAGATGTAGTGCAAAATAAAACTAGCCTAACAAAAGAATGATATAAAAATTTGCAAACTGCATCTAAAGACTAGAGTTCCTAATTACTAACAATAGGTAAGGTCTAGTAAATACATAGGTAAACATAATAGTCCAAGTGTTGTAAAAATAAAAAAGCAAATCCGACTGAAATACTTACCTCCTCTTTGATGACCTCCCCTCCATCCCCTAGATTCGTACGCTCTTTAAACTAGTGCTGGTTCTCCTCCATGTTGAAAGATGCCCAGCATCATTAAACCCATTATCTGCGAGTTCAGGGGTTTTGGCTGCACCCCCTGAGTCCTCTGTGCTCACATAAAATAATGCAGATAGCAGCACTGACATCTTTACATCCTGGTGCGCTTTGCATCACTGAGGACCGCCTAGTGTCAAAGAGGTGGCGAAGAAAAGGATCCTTCACATCACATGACTATCCTAAACACATCGGGAAAATAATAAGTCTAAAAAATGCTGGGGGGCAGGACTGGGGAGTGCTTGGAATTGGACTTTAAAGAAAACCTGTGCTTTGCCCATGCATGGCAATTTTACTTTTATTCTCCTTTCCCAGCATAATATACTTATCTTTCCTTTACTTTTCAAATGTTCCATTCAACTGCTGGGTTTGAAGGAACTTCCCACGCCTCCTGTGACTTGCTCCATGTGACAGAGCTGGGAAACTACCAGCAATGTCATATGAGGAGAGCCTATAGCTCCATGTTAGCTATGTCTTGATCTACTCGTAGCTTACTCAGGGAGGCTTTCTCTGCTTCCAGTTGAATGAAGAATTGGGGAAGCAAAGAAAAATTGAGAACATGCTTTTGGGTGTTGTGCTAAATTAAACCTGTAGCTTTGCTCTATATGGTAAAACCACAGGTTCAGTTCAAATTTAGTAATTAATCACCCTGGATTGGTTTTATATTTTATGTCTCTAGGTCAACTGTGGCCTCCTTCTGTATCTTCATTTTTGGGAATTGAGAGCCCAAAAGAGACTGACCCCTTTAAGAGCAGACAAACTTTTTGCTCTATTTAGTTTTAGACAACACCTTTTTGATGGGCTCATACAAAACATTTTCCATCCCAAGCTTAGAATATTTTGACAATAAATAAGATGAGAAGACTGTATACAACATATATGCTCATTATGGGTAATAATTTGCACCCAATAGTTACATATTCAAGGAAAAGCCTGTTTATAGGCACAAGCTTACTATGCCTAAAGATGAAGTTGGGCATGGTTCTAGACGTACATATCCAAAGTGGGCAAACTGGAAGTGCAATTTACTATTTTACATAACAAAATCCATAGGATGTGTATGGGCAGCGACAATAAGGACCTGTCCGAATGGCACTAGTAGTCTTGAACCTGTTATTATACACCAGAAGCATGATGATGTGTGGAGATCTGTGTACTATTTCTTTACTGTCATGTCTCCCAGAGCCACAGCTTATGTCACCTATGAATAGTGATGAGTGAACCAAGCAAGGTTTGTTTCGTTCGATGTTTAACAAACTTGGCAAAAGGTTTGAAAACACCGAACATAGGGCCAAACCCCACTGATGTCTATGGAAGCCAACTTTAGGGGTTTTTGTTTGGCCTTCATGGCTAATTTTTAAGCTATTGGTAACCACTTAGCGACTGCCCTATAGCAGTTTTACTGCTATAGGGCGACAACTGTGTGCAGGATCACGTGTATATACATTATCCTGCACTTCTGGGAAAGGGGCGCAAATGCGTGCCACGGGCGGCTCGCTCCTATTGTGATTACACACAGTGGAATCCGATCGTCGAGTACTGCGGGCTGGATGTCTTCCGGCACCCAACGATCATCAGCCAGAGAGACAGAACTGCAATCTGCCTATGTAAATAAGGCAGATTGCAGTTCTGACAGGAGGGGAGGCATGGATCCTGTGTCTTTGCAAAGCAGTGACTAGGATCCATGTCTTCCCCTACTAAAAGCACCTCTCACAGTTTAGTAAAACACTGGCTAGGCACACAGTTAGCCCTTTGATCGCCCCCAATGTTAACCCCTTCCCAGCCAGTGTCATAAGTACAGTGCATAGTTGCATTTTTAGCACTGGTCACTGTATTAGTGTCTCTGGTTCCCAAAAAGTGTTAGTTAGTGTCAGAATGTTCGCAACAATATCGCAGTCCTGCAATAAAACAGCCTTGGGTATCCCCTGAAAACACATGCCAGACCTGTATCCTTAATTATGGAATGGTATGGCTGTCAGGGGGGACTCCAAGCTATTTCAGAATCTTTGTAAGTTCCAATGTGGCCTTGAGCCACCATAATGGTCATTTAATATAATAGCCAATGTTAGTCACTACTAAGTAGGTAGGTTAGTCACTACTAAGTAGGTGCAAGAGATAAGAGGTGTCAAGGACAAGCTAAACCGTCACATCATATGCACACTTGAAAGCATATGTATAGCCAAAATTTTGCCTTTGAGTTAAAGTGGGAGTTAACTCCCATGCATGAAATTTACCTATATGTAAGCCTATAATAAGGCTTACCTATAGTTACAGTAAATATCTCCTAAACATGCACTGTTAAGGAGATATTTACTTTTGATGCAGCCGGTGATATCACCGTTGCATGCGCTCTGAAAGATCGGCATACCCTGCCGTTCCCTCAGAGTCCTGTGCCATGAACGGCAGCTCCTGTGCACATGTGCAGGAGTGACGCCATTGCGGCTCCAGCCACTTACAGAGCCGGAATCCGCAAACCGGGAAGGAAGACCAGGTGAAGGTGGAAGCGCCTTCAGTGGTGACAGCACGCCACTGAATGGCATCGTTGTAAAGTAAGTTTCACAAAAATGTGCTAGTATGCAATCCATATTAGCACATTGTGGCTGTGCCTTGCAGGATTTTAAAGAAAAACACAAAACAAAGCAGCGGTTTACTGCCGCTTTAAAGCCCCTATCACTGTACTAGATTATTTGTTGTGTCCTGTTGGGATATTTCTCTTTTCCTTTCTGCTCCCAGCACTGCGTTAAGATGAGAAAGGAAAATGTTTCAAAGTAATTCCCATGTTTGACAGTTGTCACCAGAACAAATGCCCTCATCTTCTTTTCCGATTGTAAATTTGCAAATTTCACATCACCTTCTGTTTTGTTGACAATGGTCACCAGGGCAAAAAATTTGATCTAGGAAGTAAGGACACAGACAACAATAAAAATACTCTATCTAACCCTGCAGCTGTATATAGTGTACATTGATTAAAATTTGTCTGGTTTAGCAGGGACCCGCATAATTTTATTCAGCATGTGGCGTACCCCACTCAACAGAAGTTGGTGCAGCACTGTCATAACCCACTGACAACTTTCATTTTCAAAAAGCAAGCAGTCTCCCAATTCCTTAATGACAGGCTTACTTAAAACTAAGAAATGGATGTCCGTTAAATGTAATTCAAATGGTATTATTTACAAAACTAGATCAAACAATTTGTTTCTGGCAACTAAACACTGGCCCGGTAATGCAGAAATAAATCTTAACAGTCCAATGGAACATGAAATGTTTTGGTGATAAGTGTGGAGTTATAACAAACTCTCAGAACCACTACACACCACACAACGCATTCTTTTTAGTTTGGAGATGCAAACAAAACCTGCCAACCCCCCAGCATATGTTACAGTAACACAAGCTGAAGACATGTGCATTCGCCATTGTTCTGTTTATCTCGCAAGGGGGTATTGTAAGCTGTTTGTCTATTAATTATCTGTTCCCACTCCCTTTATCCAACATAAAAATTCCTCTGCTGATTACAAACATACTTTAATTAAAAGCTTCAAAAATTAATTAAGAAGGTGGATGGGGCAGATTGGATGAGCTGAGCTAAGAATGACAGAACCTTATGAAAGTGTTTACACTTTAGTCTGTCTATAGCAGCTCCCTTTTTACGTGGCACTGCCCCGCAGGTACATATTATTTCCTGGATTTAATTACTAAATTATATTTATATTCTTTTAGCAACAAAAAAAAAAGCCCTTTAGAGCATAAAACAGAGTCTTTTTTGTGAATATATAAAAATACAAAAAGTGGAGCTGTAGTAGAAACTTTTGTGGAAAGAGCATAGAAGAGTTAGAAAATTGGCCAGGTATTGGTATTGTTCCCCACTTTTTGTGTATACATTGGGGCAATTGATCAGAATTTCCCCAAGAAGAACACATCAACGTAACTTTTTTTTTAAAGTACAGTGAGTAATAGGGTAAACTTTTTATTGCGGATAGTGTTCATGCTGGGAAGATTTAGCCAACTACTACCTGTCCTGGTGACCAAGCAGGAACTGAAGAGAATCCCCCTATGGACACACAAACTATAATAAAAATAAATAAATACTTAAGGTCTGTTAATTTTTCACTCTCCCAGTATAATACAGTATGGGGGTAATTAGCGCAAATTGCCGCGAATTCGCGCTAATACCAAAAACGGTATTCACTATAGCGCTGGAGAGAAAATACTCCCAAAATCAAATTTACTATAGCTCCCAGAATCCAAATAGCGCCCAAATCCTTACTCTACTAAAAGCTGGAGAATTGCACATGGAAATAATGTTTAGAGCATGATATAATTGCCTAAATGGTACTGAAATGTTCGGTATATTATTTAAAGATAATCTGCTTTTAAACTGTGTGAAAAAGTGATTTCTACACTGAAATATCTTTAAAAGTCTGAGAAGTGAAAAATTCCTTGTTTTTTGGACAAATTTGGCAACACAACTGAGCATGCTCACAAGTGAAATAACTCAAATTTTAACTCAAGTGTCTTTTTTCACAAGAGTTATAGTAAATACCAAAAAGAGAGCCAATTAAAGAGCATTGTTTGGAAGTGAAAATCTGCTCTATTTTAGCACAATGCACGGTTTAGCCATTGATTTTAATGATACAATTATAACATTCACAAATAAATTATTTTAATGTTGAGATGAAATGTATCTTTCTCTGAAATAAATGTTCCTTTGCAACAATGTTGTTTCTAATTAAAATATTTTGTTTTTAAGAATGCTAGTATGTGGAATGTTTTGGTAAAATATATTTTTCTCTGTCACTTTCACTTGTTACTCTCCATCTCACAACAATCTTTACCCAAACTCACACAGGTGTGTTTACAAAGCACGAACAATACCATTGCTGTGCACATTTAAAACCAGTCACATTTTTTTGTGCTTTTTATTATTTCTAAATAATCATAATTTGAGCCCCAAAAATTTGATATGTGTTCCAACATCAGAAATCAAAATGTGATTCCCCAAAATTTAAGGGTAATATCACTATTCTAAACTCACCCACAAAAAAACACCAAATTTCACAGAATAAATCAAGAAGAATAACTCTTGAGTAATGTAATTCCATCACCTGTATGCCCAAAGAAATGCAGTATTTACGTGTATTTATGTGCATGAGGATCTCACATGTGGCAGCTCCGTGGCTTAGAGGTTAGAACTTCTGCTTAGCATCCCTGAATGTCTTGGTTCAAATCCCAAGCATGCTGCTTCATGTAGAGAAGTTGTCTCATCTCCCAATTCTTAAAAAATTGTCTAAATGTTGTATTTATGTGTAGGAGGGTTCCACCACCATTGTAAATCCTGCCCGATACAAAATTTAGCCAAAAGTATTGGGACGCCTGCCTTTACACACACATGAGTTGAGTTGAGTTGAGTTGAGAGGTATCTTAATATAGCGCGGTCTTACCCCGAAGGGTCCTGACGCGCATGAACTTTAATGGCAGCCCAGTCTTAGTCCGTAGGGTTAAAATTTGATTTGGCCCACCCTTTGCAGCTAGAACAGCTTCTGGGAAGGCTGTCCACAAGGTTTAGTGTGTCTATGGAGATGTTTGATCATTCTTCCAGAAGTGCATTTGTGAGGCCAGGCACTGATGTTGGATTTGAAGGCCTGGCTTGCAGTCTCTGCTCTAATTCAGCCAAAGGGTGTTCTATCGGGTTCAGGTCAGGACTCTGTGCAGGCTAGTCAAGTTTCTCCACCCCAAACTAGCTCATCCATGTCTTTATGGACCTTGCTTTGTGCACTGGTGTGCAGTCATGTTGGAACAGGAAGGGGCCATCCCCAAACTGTTCTCACAAAGTTGGGAGCATGAAATTGTCCAAAATGTCTTGGTATGCTGATGCCTTAAGAGTTCCCTTCACTGGAACTAAGGGGCCAAGCCCAACCCCTGAAAAACAACCCCACATCATAATACCCCTCCACCAAATGATTTGGAGCAGTACACAAAGCAAGGTCCATAAAGACATGGATGAGTGAGTGGAGGAACTTGACTGATCTGGACAGAGTCCTGACCTCAACACAACAGAACACCTTGGGGATGAATTAGAGTAGAGACTGTAGGCCAGGCCTTCTCGTCCAACATCAGTGCCTGACCTCACAAATGCACTTGGAAGAATGGTCAAACATTCCCATAGACACACTCCTAAACCTTGTGGACAGCCTTCCCAGAAGAGTTGAAGCTGTTATAGCTGCAAAGGGTGGGCCAACTCAATATTGAACCCTACGGACTAATACTGGGATGCCATTACAGTTCATGTGTGTTTAAAGGCAGGCGTCCCAATACTTGAAATGGGAAAGAGACATATATAAAGAGAGCGAATGACGCTGCACACCCGAATAATGAGGAATGGGAATGCCCCCCGGTGTGGTTTTTTAGCAGCAAAAATGTGCAAAGGTATAATAAAACGTATTTATTGCATCTGTACATGGAATTACAAACATTTGAAGCTCTGATGGAGTTTACACACACAGAATGTTAAAATACAACATAAATGTTACACAACAATGCTATACAGCTATACATGTCAATATGCATCTGTATATGTAACTGACGCGTTTCGATCACAAAGGATCTTCTTCAGAGGGTATGTTGTTTGCTGCAAAGAATTATAAAATGAGTATCACTTCATTACCTGGGTATGTACCCAAAGGTAAGGGACACAACATATATAATTACCAATATGCTGTATGTTAGAACCTAGCTTCCAATCAGAGCTCCGCCAAAAGGCAGGCGCCTCCAGGGATCCAACAGCCCCCCAGCCACCCGACACCCCGGGGGCCGGCGCCACCAGGAAACAAATGCGACCTACAGGGAGCCATACCGGAGGAGGGATGCTCCACGTGGAGCGCGCACGGACAGGCGACCAGCACCTGTAAAGGACATCAAAGGCATCAATGTAGGATGCATTGGTATTGCTTCCATACAATTAGTATATTATATGACATCTTATTATGTAGGCAGGTGGGAGGTCCATATGGGTTGCCCTTCCATTGTTATATATTAGGATGTTGATGTGCTTGGTCTACTTTGGTCCGACTTTGATACAAGTTGAGGTTCATAGACCTTAAGTTTACAGGCATTCCCTGGAATCGCAGAAAAATTGCAGACGGAAATTTGCGTGCCTTTCCCTGCGACTCCTGCATCCATAGACCTCAAGATTACACAGGCATTTCTTAAAGTCGCATCAAAATCACACAACTTTCAGGTCACACAAGTGTGAAAGGGGCCTAAGCCACTGTGCTGAGTACTATTATACCTAGAATATAAAGTAGTCCCACCATCAAACACTCAGCAGCATATGCTGAAAAGAGGCGAATGCCTATTAGCCAATGCCACATCAGCATGAGCATGGTTGTTACTATAATATTAAAGTGGTTGTAAACCCACTTAGACAACTTGCACCTACAGGTAAGCCTAGATTAAGGCTTACCTGTAGGTACAAGAAATATCTCCTTAACCTACACGGTTAAGGAGATATTTGCTTTTAAAACAGCACCGATGATGTCACACGCATGCGCACTAGCGGGCCGGCATCATTGCTGGTTTTCTGAATGGGATCTTGCAGGCCCCAGCGTGCATGCGTTTGACGTCATCGCCGCTCCGGCCAATCACAGCGCCGGAGCGGCGATACACTGACGGCAGTGAATGGACATCGAGGCAAGATGGCGGCGGAGGGGAACGACGAGCAGTTCGGGAGCTTCGAT
Source organism: Rana muscosa (assembly GCA_029206835.1). NCBI lineage: Eukaryota > Metazoa > Chordata > Amphibia > Anura > Ranidae > Rana > Rana muscosa. Next base: position 223,100,953 of record CM055118.1, read on the forward strand.
CTCAGGTAGTCATTCATAATGAGCTAGTATGCTATGCATACTAGCTCATTATGCCTTTCTTTTGCAGGGTTTTTAAAAAAAAAAAAAAAAGGGTTTACTTCCTCCTTAATGCCTGAAATGCAAAACATTATTGTATAGAATTAAACATTAGTAAATGTATTTTCTCTGTAGGTATGTGCTCAGCTCTGTAGCATAGTGGTATTCCCTGCTGCCCTCAAAGGTTTAAGCCATGAATTCAAATCCTACTGACGGCATCACCTCCTGAAAGTGTGCATTTTATTTAGCAGCATATTTCTCGCGTTGCTGTGTTCTTCCGCGCAGTCGGTTACCTGCTAATAAAAAAAAAGCCGCTCTTCTTCTGTGGCGGTCTTCCTCCTCTGTGTTGTCACCCGCTGTGTGGCGTCTCTTACATAGCAATGGAGCGGGCTCTCCGAGTGACGTTATCGGATGGCCACAGAAGAAGAGCAGCTTTTTTTTTTATTAGCGGGTAACCGACTGTGCGGAAGAACACAGCAGCGGGAGAAGACGGCGGTGGCAGGAGAGACGGCTCGGGGAGAAGAAACCTCACACACTAGTATAAGTTTGTGCTACGCTCAATAGGCTAGTGGTCAGCACTTCTACCTTGAAAAACTCAAGCTTTGAAGCGCTCATGGGTTCAAATCCCACAGAGAGATACTAAAAGATTGACTTTGTGAAAAAAAGGCAAATGCCAATTAGCCAAAGCATCATATGCTGAAAATAGGTGAATGCCAATTAGCCAATGCACTTTTATTCAATAATATTATGGTGTGGAATTCCAAACATCACACACTAGCTAATGGGCAGTTTACATTTCTTTGTTTGTTTATTTTAATTTGCTTGTGCAAAAAATAAACATAGCTGTTGGATGGTAGGTTGGCTGGTATTTGAACTTGTACCATGAGAGCTGTGGTGACATCTGAGCAGACCACTAAGCCATTGTGCTAAGTACAAGACCTGCATAATAGTGTAGTATCATTAAAGAATGAACATAAATAATTACGGCTTTATAGCCACCTAAATGAAAAAAAAAAAAAAAAACATGAAAAAAACAACATACAACAAATGGGTAACCTAAATGTTTAATACATGTAATTTTACAGAATAGCAGACATTACTATGTAATAATCATTCATAACTGCATTTGTTAGCAAAAGAAGGAAAAAAACTAGGACTACTAATTGCAATATACAGCAATAGATGCACACGAGGTAGAGCACATCTCATATAAAAATGTTTCTTTCACATACATGGATCATGGTTACAGTACAGTGCTATATAAAAAGTAGTGGAAATTGGCATTTGCATGTACGCGGATGCGCTAATTAGCGCTGATTTCAGATTTACTAACACTTGTTTGCTGCTACGAGCGCTCTTTTTCATTCGCAAATTCGTGCATTGAATTTTTAATTGGCAAAAATGGGAGCTATTATTTGCTCAGTGCTCAGTACTTCCTGTAGTTATAGTAAATCAGCCACTATATGAGGCTCACTTGTCAGTTTTATAACAACTTCCCACTATATGTATCAAGAATGTTGAAAATGGATCCTCATACACGGAACAGGACAGGCATACTTACAACCCAGCTTCACAGATTACATTGGAAGAGCAGTTGTGTTCTACTTCTCAGAAACTCATTTATCTTCCAGCTGATAACCAATCTAAGAGGGACTTTTCCTCCCACTGACCACAAATGTAAGTGGGCATTCTGTTTCCCACTAACCACCAATGTAATGTCCTTCCTACTGACCTCTAAAGTGGCTCTAAAGTCTAAACATTATTTACCTTAATTCCCTGCATTATGGTTGAAAATCTTTAGGCATCAGCATCACCCCCCCCCCCCCTTTACTTACCTGAACCCTCATTCGATCCAAGACTGTGCACGGCTTCAGCTCTTCTCTCCCCTCAATTCTGGGTCTAACTGGCTTTGCCGAGGCACCGGGAGCCAGCTGTCAATCAAAGCCAGTGATGAGGGGGCAGGGCCGAGTCCAGCTGTCTGTGTTAATGGATGCAGCAATGGGGCTCAGGAGCGAGCACGCAAGAGTGCTTCCCATGGGGGCACTGGACAGAGAGAAGGAGCCAGGAGTGTTGGTGGGGGACAGAGAATGTAAGTATAGAGATGTTTGTTGTTAAAAAAAAAAAAAAATTAGGTTAAGCAGCATTCTTCAACCAACTTCTTCAATGAGGAGCACTGATGGACACAAAGCAGGACATGTCTAGCATACTGAAAGACCAGCCCTGCAGATTTCATGGGGAGAGCTGCTCTTCTCATCAGGGATGAGCCGAACACCCCCCTGTTCGGTTCGCACCAGAACCTGCGAACAGACAAAATGTTCGTGTGAACTTTAGAACCCTATTAAATACAATGGACTCGAACGTTCGAAATCTAAAGTGCTAATTATAAAGGCTTATATGCAAGTTATTGTCCTAAAAAGTGTTTGGGGACATGGGTCCTGCCCCAGGGGACATGTATCAATGCAAAAAGAAGTTTTAAAAATGGCAATTTTTTCGGGAGCAGTCATTTTAATAATGCTTAAAATGAAAAAATAAAAGTGAAATATTCCTTTAAATTTTGTACCTGGGGGGTGAGTATGATATGCATGTAAAGTGGCGCATGTTTCCCGTGCTTAGAACTGTCCCTGCAAAAAATTTCATTTTTGAAGGAAAAAAAGTCATTTAAAACTCACTCGCGGCTATTAATGAATTGTCGGCTCCCGGCAATACATAGAAAAGTCATTGATAAAAAAAAAAAAAAAAAAGCATGGGGGTCCCCCAGAATTCAATTACCAGGCCCTTCAGGTCTGGAATGGATATTAAGGGGAACCCCGCCGCAAATTAAACAATTTCTCCGCTGGAATGTTTTTTTGTTTTTTTTTAATAAAGGACTTTTTCAAGGTGTTTGTGTGTTTTTTTTTTAAATTTTTTTACACTTTCTTCGTGAAATTCACATAGGGGGGGCGGGATCTGGGGGTCCCCTTTGTTAAAGGGCTCTTCCAGATTCCGATAAGCCCCCCGCCCGCAGACCCCCACAACCACCGGGCAAGGGTTGTGGGGATGAGGCCCTTGTCCCCATCAACATGGGGACATCCTCCCCATGTTGAGGGCATGTGGCCTGGTACGGTTCAGGAGGGAGGGGGGGCCGCTCTCTCATCCCCCCCTTTTCCCCTGCGGCCGGCCAGGTTGCGTGCTCGGATAAGGGTCTGGTATGGATTTTTGGAGGGACTCCACGCCATTTTTTTTTTAATTTGGGGTGGAGTTCCCCTTAAAATCCATGCCAGATCTGAAGGGCCTGGTAATTGAATTCTGGGGGACCCCCACGCTTTTTTTTTTTTTTTTATCAATGACTTTTCTATGTATTGCCGGGAGCCGACAATTCATTAACCACTTAAGCCCCGGACCATTTCGGGCCATTAGGACCAGGCCTGTTTTTTGGATTCGGCACTGCGCTGCTTTAACTGTAAATTGTGCGGACATGCAATGTTGTACCCAAATGAAATTTGCGTCCTTTTCTTCCCACAAATAGAGCTTTCTTTTAATGGTATTTGATTGCCTCTGCGATTTTTATTTTTTGCGATATAAACAGAAAAAGACCGAAAATTTTGAAAAAAAATGATATTTTCTACTTTTTGTTATAAGAAAAATCAAATAAACTCAATTTTAGTCATACATTTAGGCCAAAATGTATTCAGCCACATGTCTTTAGTAAAAAAAATGTCAATAGGCGTATATTTATTGGTTTGCGCAAAAGTTATAGCGTTTACAAACTAGGGTACATTTTCTGAAATTTACACAGCTTTAAATTTATGACTGCCTATCTCATTTCTTGAGGTGCTAAAATGGCAGGGCAGTACAAAACCCCCCCAAATGACCCCATTTTGGAAAGTAGACACCCCAAGGAAATTGCTGAGAGGCATGTTGAGCCCATTGAATATTTTTTTTTTTGTCCCAAGTGATTGAATAATGACAAAAAAAAAAAAAATTACAAAAAGTTGTCACTAAATGATATATTGCTCACACATGCCATGGTTATATGTGGAATTGCACCCCAAAATACATTCTGATGCTTCTCCTGAGTACGGGGATACCACATGTGTGGGACTTTTTAGGAGCCTAGCCACGTACGGGACCCCGGAAACCAAGCACCGCCTTCAGGATTTCTAAGGGCGCAAATTTTTGATTTCACTCCTCACTACCTATCACAGTTTCGAAGGCCATAAAATGCCAAAATAGCACAAAACCCCCCCAAATGACCCCATTTTGGAAAGTAGACACCCCAAGCTATTTACTGAGAGGCATGTTCAGTCCATGGAATATTTTATATTTTGCCACAAGTTGCGGGAATATGACAAACTTTTTTTTTTTTGCACAAAGTTGTCACTAAATGATATATTGCTCACACATGCCATGGGCATATGTGAAATTACACCCCAAAATACATTCTGCTGCTTCTCCTGAGTACGGGGATACCACATGTGTGGGACTTTTTGGGAGCCTAGCCGCGTACGGGACCCCAAAAACCAAGCACTGCCTTCAAGGTTTCTAAGGGCATAAATTTTTGATTTCACTCCTCACTACCTATCACAGTTTTGAAGGCCATAAAATGCCAAGATGGCACAAAACCCCCCCAAATGACCCCATTTTGGAAAGTAGACACCCCAAGCTATTTGCTGAGAGGCATGTTGACCCCATTGAATATTTTTTTTTTTGTCCCAAATGATTGAATAATGACAAAAAGAAAAAAAAAAATGTACAAAAAGTTGTCACTAAATGATATATTGCTCACACATGCCATGGTTATATGTGAAATTACACCCCAAAATACATTCTGCTGCTTCTCCTGAGTACGGGGATACCACATGTGTGGGACTTTTTGGGAGCCTAGCCGCGTACGGGACCCCAAAAACCAAGCACCGCCTTCAAGGTTTCTAAGGGCATAAATTTTTGATTTCACTCCTCACTACCTATCACAGTTTTGAAGGCCATAAAATGTCAAAATAGCCCAAAACCCCCACAAATTACCCCATTTTGGAAAGTAGACACCCCAAGCTATTTGCTGAGAGGCATGGTGAGTATTTTACAGCTCTCATTTGTTTTTAAAAATTAAGAAAGACATTTTTTTTCTTTTTTTTTTTCTTTTTTTACATTTTCAAAACTTTGTGACAAAAAGCGAGATCTGCAAAATACTCAACATACCTCTCAGCAAATAGCTTGGGGTGTCTACTTTCCAAAATGGGGTCATTTGGGGGGGTTTTGTGCCATCTGGGCATTCCATGGCCTCCGAAACTGTGATAGGCAGTGAGGAGTGAAATCAAAAATTTACACCCATAGAAATCCTGAAGGCGGTGCTTGGTTTTTGGGGTCCCGTACGCGACTAGGCTCCCAAAAAGTCCCACACATGTGGTATCCCCGTACTCAGGAGAAGCAACAGAATGTATTTTGGGGTGTAATTCCACATATGCCCATGGCATGTTTGAGCAATATATAATTTAGTGACAACTTTTTGTACATTTTTTTTTTTTGGTCATTATTCAATCACTTGGGACAAAAAAAAAAAATATTCAATGGGCTCAACATGCCTCTCAGCAAATAGCTTGAGGTGTCTACTTTACAAAATGGGGTCATTTGGGGGGGTTTTGAACTGTCCTGGCATTTTATGCACAACATTAGGAAGCTTATGTCACACATCATCCACTCTTCTAACCACTTGAAGACAAAGCCCTTTCTGACACTTTTTGTTTACATGAAAAAAATTTTTTTTTTGCAAGAAAATTATGTTGAACCCCCAAACATTATATATTTTTTTAAAGCAAAGGCCCTACAGATTAAAATAGTGGGTGTTGCATTTTTTTTTCCACACAGTATTTGTGCAGCGATTTTTCAAACGCATTTTTTGGGGGAAAAACACACTTTTTTTATTTTTAATGCACTAAAAAACACTATATTGCCCAAATGTTTGATGAAATAAAAAAGATGATCATAGGCCGAGTACATGGATACCAAACACGACATGCTTTAAAATTGCGCACAAACGTGCAGCGGCGACAAACTACATTCATTTTTAAAAGCATTTAAAAGCCTTAACAGGTTACCACGTTAGATTTACAGAGGAGGTCTACTGCTAAAATGACTGCCCTCGATCTGACCTTCGCGGTGATACCTCACATGCATGATGCAATTGCTGTTTACATATGACGCTAGACCGACGCTTGCGTTCGCCTTTGCGCAAGAGCAGGGGGGGACAGCGGTGCTTTGTTTTTTTTTTTTGTTTTTTTTATTATTTATTTGGCTTTTTTATTTTATTTTTAAACTGTGCCTTCCATATTTTATTTTTTTACCATTTTTATCGTTATCTCAGCGAATGTAAATATACCCTATGATAGCAATAGGTAGTGACAGGTACTCTTTTTTTGAAAAAAATTGGGGGGTTAGACCCTAGATCTTTCCTCTGCCCTCAAAGCATCTGACCACACCAAGATCGGTGTGATAAAATGCTTTCCCAATTTCCCAATGGCGCTTTTTATATCCGACGGGGGGACATTCCCTCCCACTGCTTGTAAAAGCAGTCTAGAGGCTAATTATCTGCTAGAATTGCTTTTACATGAAAGCCGGCTGCTGGCTGAAAAGAATGATACCAAGATGATACCTAAACCCGCAGGCATCATTCTGGTATAAACATTCAAAGTCCAGCAACATACCAGTACGTTGCTGGTCCTTGTTGGACATGTATTGTAATCTTTTTTTTCATACAGCCTATTGGCTGAACGAAAAAAAGAGATTGATTGGTGGGTATGCCCACCATTAGAATACCTCCCTTCATCCACCCACTTCTAATGATGGGCATATATGCCGAAGCATGGGGGCATCCTCCCGCAAAAAAGTTATGCCGCGTACACACGGTCAAGCCTTCGTCGGAATTTCGACCGTATGTACGCGGCATAAAAGGTTATGCCGCGTACACACGGTCGGACTTTTCCACGGGCAAGCCTCCATTGGAATTTCGACCGTATATACGCGGCATTAGGAGCAAAATCGCTCCTCCGCCCCTGCTGCCCCCATGCTTCGGCATATATGCTCTTTTTTTTAACTGTGGTGGTGAAATCACCTCCTACAGCGTTGGAGTCACGGCTTTATGTATCGTGGGAGCAAACGCTGTTGCTGTCAAGATAAATAGATCCGCGCTGCAACTGAATGGCGTACCTGCTAAGCAAATGGTGGTTAACATTAAAACAAAGTAACATTACAGTACAACAGTAAGACCTTACCATGCCATACCTGCAAAGCAAATACCAAAACAAAACCTAGTAAAAAATAAAAAAATGTTTTAACGCAACCTGTGCCTAAAATATATATATGCCGAAGCATGGGGGCATCCTCCCGCAAAAAAGTTATGCCGCGTACACACGGTCGGAATTTTCCACGGGCAGGCCTCCGTCGGAATTTCGACCGTATGTACGCGGCATTAGGAGCAAAATCGCTCCTCCGCCCCTGCTGCCCCCATGCTTCGGCATATATGCTCTTTTTTTTAACTGTGGTGGTGAAATCACCTCCTACAGCGTTGGAGTCACGGCTTTATGTATCGTGGGAGCAAACGCTGTTGCTGTCAAGATAAATAATTCCGCACTGCAGTTGAATGGCGCACCTGAAAACAAAAAATTACATACCTGAAAAGCAAGCATGATAAAACATTGCAGAATAGAATACAGTAAAAAAGAGCAGAACAATAGAGAGAAAATAGAGAGAGAGAGAACAATAAAACGACAACTATTTTTGTTTTTTTTATTTTATAGTGTTTTGTTTTTTACGTTTTTTTTTTCTTTTTTACACTTTTTTTTGTAACTTTACAACTGTAATGGTTCGGGTCTCTCAAAATGTAATGGCATCTTGGGAGACCCTGTGTAAGTGTGTCCTTGTCTGTGAAATGCTGTACCCTACGCTAAAACTTCACTTTTGAGTGGTAGCGTTCAAAACATTCACCTTGGCAAAGACCAGGCTTGTCAGGACAGAGTGGACAAAAACTACGGGTGTCACGCCTAAATCCGCGCTTGCTACAGACACAACATCTTTTTTGGGGGTGGCTTTGGGTAGGGGTACTCGGGAGGACATACAAATAATGCCTCTCATGCAGCCGGCTTACTGCATTTGGTTGGGGATGGTGAGGTGCAGAACCGCCTGGATACAGGAGTTCTGTGACTATCTCATTCTGGAATTTTAGAAGAGATAACGTCCCGCCTGAAGCTCTGTATAGCACATGAGCGTTCAGCAAAGCCAATTGGAATAATGATAGAGACACTTTTTTGTACCAGCGTCTCGCCTTACGGTCAATTAGATACGGCGCCATCAACTGGTCGTTGAGGTCCACCCCTCCCATATTTTGGTTATATTCGTGGACACAGAGGGGTTTCTCCACAACACCAGTCGCCGTACGAATTTGGACTGTCGTGTCTGCATGAAGGGAGGTAAGAAGGAAAACATTCTTATTGTCCCTCCACTTCATAGCGAGCAAGTTATTACACTTCAAGCAGGCTCTCTCCCCCAGCCTAAGACGGGCATCTACAAGCCGCTGGGGAAAGCCCCGGCGATTAGGTTGCACGGTGCCACATGTTCCAATCTTATGATCAAACAAGTGACTAAACAGTGGCACGCTCGTGTAATAATTGTCCACATACAAGTGGTACCCCTTTCCGAATAAGGGTGACACCAAGTTCCACACTATCTTGCCAGCGCTCCCTATGTAATCCGGGCAGTTGACCGACTCAATCTGACTGTCTTTTCCCTCATAAACCGTAAAGTTCACTACATAGCCTGTTGCCCTGTCACAGAACTTGTAGAGCTTGACCCCGTATCTGGCACGCTTGCTGGGAAGGTACTGCTTGAAAGACAAGCGGCCAGAAAATTTAATCAGGGACTCATCAACGCAGACAACTTGATCGGGAGTAAACAAGGCTGCAAAACGTTCGTTGAAGTGGTTTATGAGGGGCCGAATTTTATAGAGCCGGTCGTATTCAGGGTCCCCACGTGGACGACAAAGTTCATTGTCGTTGAAGTGCATGAACCGCAAAATATGCTCGTATCGTGCCCTGGACATGGAGGCAGAGAACACGGGCATGTGGTCAATTGGGTGCGTGGACCAATAAGCACGCAATGACGGAAATTTATGTGTGCCCATGTTGAGGGAAAGGCCCAGAAAGGTCTTAAATTCGGAAACCATAATTGGTTTCCAATTTCTGGCAATTTTAGGCAACTGGGGGTTAGCGGCGATAAATTGACCAGCATATAAATTACTCTGGTCCACAATAGATCTATAGAGATCTTCCGTGAAAAACAGCAAATAAAAATCAATTGGAATAAAATCAGCTGTTTCCACCTGAATACCGGGTTGGGCAGTGAATGGGGGAAGTACGGGTTCTGCAGAAGTGGTGGGGACCCAATCAGGATAGGCGAATTCTGCAGGAAGGGCAGTATGGGCACGACGGGCCTGCCTTTGTCTTCTTGGTGGCAGCGGGACACTACTTGTGCTTGCCAACTCGCCAGCTTGAACTGCACTTATGGGACTCGCCACGTCACCAAGTGTTACTGCAGTGCTGGATGTACGTCCAGGCTGTACTAGGCCGCTGGTGCTTGCCAGTTCACCAGAAGGAATAGCGGCGCTAGTACTACTCTGCTCCATGATACGAGAGACCTGCGGTTCTTGCTCCTCAACAACCTCAGAAGATCGGGATCGGGTACGCCTGACCTTAGCAGGGACCTCAACTTCGTCGTCAGAGCTATCTGACGTGGGGCCACTGACGTCACTGTCTTCTACGGGAAGATATTCTGAGCCTGAATCTGACAGATACGTGACCTCCTCTTCACTATCTGTCATGCTCAGAATCTCGTAGGCCTCTTTACTAGTGTACCTTCGTCTTGCCATTTTGGGCTCTAAATTTAGGGGTACACTAGTAAGATTCACAGGAAAAAAAGCACCTGACTGTCGTCAGCAAATATATCAAACGCTACAAAAAAACTGTTAGCGATCGCAGGGATCAGGCCTGTCTCTGCGAACGCTGCAGTTATGTGTGTTATGTTTGGTAAGTGACAGTGATAGATCGATACTGCACTTGGGTGGGCTGGGCTGGGCTGGGCTGGGCGGAGGGGCTAAACGCAGGCGCTAGCAGGTATCTGGGCTGATCCCGCTAACACTGCGAACCCTAAACCGCTGGGGATGCTAGTATAGATCTGATCAGATACTATACCACTAAGGGGGGTGTATGCTTTGCGCGTGGGTGTTAGCGTTACTGGCACTAACCTAACACTGCCTGGGGCGACGCAGACCCTCTCTGGCACTAAAACCTAATTGATCTCACCCGCCGGGCGATCAGGGGGGTTAAACCTTTATTGGGTTATATACGGCGGGTGCCCTGATGCTATAAAAAGCAAACTAATCAACCAGCGTCACCCGTAACCTTTATATGGTGATCACTGGTGAAAGGGTTAACTAGGGGCAATCAGGGGGTTAAAACCTTTATTAGGTTAAATATGGGGGTACCTGACACTATATAAAAACCTGACGGGTAACCTAAATAACTAAATAACTTACTGGCTAACCAGTGACACCAGTGACGCTTATACGGCGATCACTGGTGAAAGGGTTAACTCTAGGGGCAATCAGGGGGTTAAAATAATATATGGGGGTACCTGACACCAATAAAAACCTGCGGCGAACCTAAAAAAAAAAACACCAGCGACACGAATACAGCGATCGGAAAAACAATTGCTTAGTGACGCTGAAGTTAGGGGGTGAAAGGGTTACCTGGGGGGTGATCAAGGGGTTAAACCTTTATTAGGTGGGGTTAGGGGGCTACCCTGGACCTAAAGGGGCCTAATCCTAACTGCCCTGCAACTTTTTACAATCACAGATGACACTAAATGCAGTGATCAGTAAAATAAATGATCACTGCAATCAGTGACACTGTGATTGGGGGCTTTGGGGTGACCTGGGGGGTGATCTGGGGGTGACTGGGGGGTGATTTGTGTGCCTATGTGTACCTACGTGTCAGTGGACTGTTGGAGCACTAACCTCTGTCTTCACTCCTCGGCGCCGGGAACGAAAAGACCGCGGCGAGGGAGATGACATCACTTCCTCCAGCCTGTGTTTACATCACATGGCGGAGGAAGCAATTTCATTGGCCGGGAGCGATCGCGAGGGGGGGGGCGGAATCGAGCGGCCGCCCCCTCATGCCTGATCGCTCCCGAACACTTAACGGCCGCTCACTGCAGTGAAGGGGGGTCCGGATGGACCCCCCAACTGCACAAAGGCGATCACGTAGATCTACGTGATTCTGCCTGTCCGTGCCATTCTGCCGACGTAAATCGGCGGTGGGCGGTCGTTAAGTGGTTAAAGGAACTATATTATCCTGGCTACTCTCCCACTCTGCCAGAAGAGGTAATAAGCACCCCTCACAGTTCTCCCACATAGAGGAGTTTGTCTCCTATGGTTAAGACACAGGTTCTTTCATTCTATTATTAGGGTAGGACCCACTAATTTGGGGTACTTTGTCGCAGTAAGTGGGCTTAGCACTATATGACCATATAGGGTGACCAAACCCCCATATTTTTGAATATGTTCAGGTGTTTTTAACTAGCCTTGCAGTATAAATGTCATTTGTGCATGTGTGTGCTGTAATCTGTTTTGTACTCTCCTTTTACATGTCTCCTGCACCCTGAAAAAAAAGGCATTACTTACTTCTACCTACTGGTCCAAGCTCCCTTCAATGAAAACCCCATCAATGAAAACCTGGGAAAAAGATGTCTCCGGTACTTTCAGTCTTGCTCAATGGACCAATGCAACCAATAATCTTCTAAAAGTTTCCCACTGTACCTCGCACTAGGAAGCCCACTTAAAACTTGTACACCGCTGGTATCTTATCCCCCAACGAGCTCCAAATTCTCTAAAAATGTATCATCATCCTGTTGGAGAAATTGTCTTGCATGTTTGGTGGCATTGCCCCAAAGTCACCTTCTTTTGGGAACAGGTGTTCCTATTCATCTCTCCAATTACTGGCTACAAACAAACCCCGGATCCAACTATGGCCCTCCTTCTACTACAGCACAAACGATGGCCTAAGTCCCATCTTCCTTTTGTAATTTATAGCTTGATCGCTGCCAAAAAAATGCCAACAGATTTTCCCTCATTTCTGTTACACGTCAACATTCAGACTCAATATGAACTTATGTTCTCTGTTAAAAATGGCAAAAGCCAATCCTTTTGTGCGCAGTGGTTGGACTGGCCCCACCATAAATCTTGTACTGCTCATTTGTAATAGTGACACGATAACCCCCCACTGGTACTCTACCCCTTGGGATGTCACCCTTGTTGTCTACTTGCTTTCATTATACACTGAGCAAAATTATAAACGCAACACAGGGGGCAGTGTGGTGTGCGATTTAGCTCTTTTTTTTTAATAAAAACTTTATTTGAAGTGTACAAAACATACACTTTATTCATTGTGCTGTACTGCAGCATGATGTGCCGCACTGCTGTACAGTGCCTAGTGATTCTGTACAGTGCACTGTGATTAAATACATACTCCTATTGCTCTCACCCTATTAGATTATATGTCTGGGTACCCCATTCCTAGTGCAATATTGAGTACAAATGTCACACTTACCCCTAACGCAGGTGATCAGGCACTATAGCTAGCTTCTGTGTTCTTCACCTATAGCTGCCCCCTTTCCCATAAGGCAAGCAGGCCTATCAGTACTTGGTTGCCCCCAGGACTTATACAATGGTATAGTGCCTGGCTACCACGCCAGGGCATGCGCGAACTGAGCAAAGCAAACAGGTACTTGCGGTTGGCAGACAGGCAAGATTCAGAATAGTCGGGGTCAATGTCTGAAGTCAAAACGAAGACAGAGTTCAGAGAATAGTCGATATCCGATCCAAGGTCGTCAACAAGGTAATTCATTCTAGCAGAGCAGGGCAGACAAAGAGGTAGATTGTAGATTGATCAGGTATTACACACTCTTTCACAAGCGTGCGACTGCAGGCTTAGCTGGCTTAAATCAGGTTTGGTCTCCACCTAGAGACTGGCCACATTAATGTGTATAAATATTGAAGTAGCGCTAATTACTCTAGTGGTTAAAGTTCTAGTAATAATACAATAAATTCATATGAAATATAAATCTAATAAAAAATGCAATATAAAATGCAGCACAGCAAATAATCCAGCAATTAAACAAAGTCCATGTGAATAAAATGTATAATTATTAAAATATATAAACAAGTCCTTGTGTAAAGTGCATAAAAAAGTGCACCCACAAAGGAATCTGATTATCCGGAAAAAAATATATATAATCAGTCTTTAACACAGCAGGACGGTTAAAGATGTAGACAAGATGGTGAGAGGGGGAGAGGGATGGGTAAGGGAGTTCAGATCTGCCAATCTATATAGGTATCACAGAAATAATCCTTGTATCCTCCCCCGGTAGTACCAGCCTCTCACCTCATAAATGGACCCCAGTGGGTCTAGTAGTGCATCAAACAGTGGTGTACAACAGACAATGGTTGCTCTTTATTCCTTGGTGAATCCTGGACAGCGGGCAACTGCAGCTATACCTCCAATCTCACCAACGGTTTCCTAGGAAATGCAGCCTCTGTACCAACCGTAGGGGTCCTCACACTCTCAGCATGCCAGTCCTTGGCACTTTTGTTGGTGGCTTGTGTCCTGTGGCACCCCCATGTGAGTATAGTGAGGCCTCTAGCACATGTCTGATGGCATCCTCATATCAGACACGTGCTAGAGGCCTATATAAACTATAGAAGTTCAGCTACTGTTTACACCTTCACTTTAGCACTTTAATATTAGTTATATTTTTTGGTTGAACACTTTGGTAGCGCATTAGTACTTTATTGTTTATCTGGCCACATTAATCACCTTGCAGGTTGACAGACAGACAAGGAGAATGCCACATCCAAAACCAGGATGCTGGAATGATGAGCAGGATCACTAGATGCTACTGACAACAACAACATGGAATATGACTTTGTATAGGCGCCCAGAATTATAAAATGTTGACAAAAATATATATTTTTATTAAATATAGATTAAACCAGCAAATTCAAAAAAAAGTTACAATCAGTACATCAAAGGTATATCTCATATCTGAATTCCATCATGCAAAGTTGTCTTCAATGAAAATGTGTCATTGGTATTGAATCCAACACATTTCAACTCTTAAAGAGTCTTCATCAGAAAGTGAACATAAATATGGAATCTAGATATACACAATTTCCAGTAATATATGCAAAGAAAAAGACACAGACCAATTATTATATCAATAGGAATTACCGTATTTACAGTATCAAAGTATAACACGCACAGGCGTATAACACGCACCCTAACTTTAAGAGGGAAGTTTGAGGAAAAAAACTTTCCACAGCCCCCTGCGTATAACACGCAGGCACAGTTGACCCTCTATTTTCAGGGTAAAAAAGTGAGAGTTATACGCCAATAAATACAGTAACTTACAAAAAACAATGATGCATGAAAATAGTGAGTGTGTGGATTTTGGTAACAGCTGTTTTACAATTAAACGTCTGTCACCGCACACTGTGTGAATTCAGCATGAAACAGACTGCAGACACAGGTGAAGAAAATGAAAGGTAGGCTGAAACTTACAGGGGATCACAGAGGTAATGGAAGGCTGACACCTGGCAAAAGCAAACAAGGGAAACAGAGGGACAAGGGCACTGCAATGCTCAGAAGACGTGGTGGATGCCAGGATACAGATTGCAGAAAAGAACACACAGAGTCACTGGGGACAGGCTGGAAGTCACTGGGAATACTGGGAGACCCTGCTGATAGCCACTAACAACAAAAAGGAATGACTACAGGATTGCTAGGAATCTCTGGGTCACAAAGCATCACTGAGAGAGTAGGACACTAGGACCCTAGCGGTGACTTGGAATCTTCTCAGGAAGCCAGGGATGCAAGAGGACACTGGGGGTCAATATGAATCTTCTCAGGAAGCCAAGAACACAAGGAAGCACTGGTGGAATCTTCTTTACATGGAAACACGTGGAATGTTCTTGAAAATACAAAGCAACAAAAAAACACCAGGGTACCTGGCACTGGGGATACTAGCTGTTGCTCAGGCAATGAGGGAATAAGATCAACTTAAATAGAAAGGGAGAAGGCCTGACTAGGCTAGGACCATAGCTAATTGAATCAATAGCAGGTGGAAAACCAGTCTTGAACTCAAGTCTCTTGGGGTAACAGGTAACGACAGAACCTTGCAAGTTAAAGGCCGCAGTGTGGGTATAGCGCGGTGTACCCATGGCTTTGGTGTGCTTTCAGAAGGTGCACTAAAAACATCCAATCTAATAGGAGTCTTTGGGAAAGCGTGGGAAACAGCATGTACACTGAGATGCAATCGCGTTGGGGGATGGGAAGCCACAGAGGAGCAATGTGAACAGAGCCAATGTTATGGAACTACATGTACCAGCATGCCTGCCAGTGGCGTACTAAGGGGAGGGCGGGGGGGCGTGCCGCACCAGGTGCCACACACTGGGGGGGGTGTCAGGCTCCCCGCCATCCGCAAATGAAAGGAGACAGCGCGGGTTTAACATCGGCATCGCGCGGTGACAGACATGGAGTGCCGAGCAGGTAGTGGCTGTGTAATGTAAAGGGGTCCAGAGGTTCAGAGTGCAGTGTAATGTAAAGGGGTCCAGAGGTACAAGGGCTGTGTAATTTAAAGGGGTCCAGAGGTTCAGGGTGCAGTGTAATGTAAAGGGTCCAGAGGTGCAGGGTGCAGTGTAATGTAAAGGGTTCAGAGGTGCAGGGTGCTGTGTAATGTAAAGCGGTCCAGTGGTACAAGGGCTGTGTAATGTAAAGGGGTCCAGAGGTGCAGGGTGCAGTGTAATGTAAAGGGGTCCAGAGTGCTCTGTAATGTAAAAAGGGGCCACAGGTACAAGGGCTGTGTAATGTAAAGGGGTCCAGGGGTGCAGTGTAATGTAAATGGGTTCAGAGTGCTGTGTAATGTAAAAGGGGCCACAGGTACAAGGGCTGTGTAATGTAAAGGGGTCCAGAGGTGCAGGGTGCAGTGTAATGTAAAGGGGTCCAGAGGTGCAGGGTGCAGTGTAATGTAAAGGGGTCCAGAGGTACAAGGGCTGTGTAATGTAAAGGGGTACAGAGGTGCAGGGTGCTGTGTAATGTAAAGGGGTCCAGAGGTACAAGGGCTGTGTAATGTAAAGGGGTCCAGAGGTGCAGTTGTGGAGAGGGGGTACACAGAATTGACAAAAGGATATTGAAGGATGCAGAGATATGCAGGGGGCACAGTGGGGTGTTTTTACATTTTAAGGTGGGGGGGTGCCAGATATAGGATCCACCCCAGGTGCCAAATGCTCTAGGTACGCCCCTGATGCCTGCTTAACTTTGGAAATAGAGGAGACACATCAGCAGCAAAGGGGCAGATCTGTGATAGTGGTGGCAACTCAAAATGTTGGATTTATCCCCCCTTTTATTCCCGGTGACATGTGTGTTCAGGACAATTAAAAAGGTAAAATTTCCATAATGGGGGGGCCCAAGGTTCTAAGTTCTCACCACTCTAAATCAATAAAAAACTTTTGCCTTTATATATATTTTAAATACATTTTAAAGCTACTATAATAAAAGCAATATTTTGCTAAACTTAACATCCTTTAACACCTTAGAATAACTTCACTCTGACAACTTTGATATTTTAAAGTAGGGCAGTGAAATAATCAATTTTGTAGAAAGTGTTTATCATGTATCTTGTTCCATTAACTGCAAGCTTTAAAAACATCTATTGCATCAAACATCAAATAAGAAAAAAAAAAAAATGTTCAGTACTTGCTTGTTGTGAGGAGGAACTGTAAACAAATCTGCCTCTAGACTTGTACTGTTATCTATGGAATGCTGGTGTAACCACAGGATGCTGTTGATTAATTGCACTCAAGCACTCTTCAAGTACCCTCTGCCCACGTTTACCTAGCTTGCAAAACAGGAAAACTTCACATGTTGTGAAAAATCTTAAAATTGAATAGCCAATACAATTTTTAGTCAAAAATATTATACTGTGAATATATATATATATATATATATATATATATATATATATATATATATATATATATAATTTTGTATAACTTAAAGCCTAAAATATACTGTATACAAATATTTTTGACTAGAAAATGTATTGGCTGTTACATTTTGAAAATTACTTATAAAAATAAGTAAATATGAAGCTTTTAGAGCTATACATCTTGAAGGTCTTATAGAAGAAAAAAATCTAAGATATTTCACACCATGTGGAGTTTTCCTGTTTTGCAAGCTAAATGCACCCGGATGTCGATGGATCCATGTGCCTAGACGCATCAGCGGAGGAGACGGACTGGGACTGATCCGGTTGGTGAGAGAGCACTTGCTCACAGACAAATACTGTATTTCTACTACCCTGTTGGATTACAACGTTTTGTTCATCAAGTGCACCACCGAGTTTTGCTAGTGAAGATTCCTTTACAGAACTTCCATTTAGTTCAGTCAGGCCTGACTGCATAGGTGGACATTGCTGGGCGTCAGTATGCCCACGAGGGGAAGTAGCTGAAAAAGGGTATCGGTAGAGTAGCATAGCAATACCTTGATAATTGTCTAATCTACACACAGGACAGGAGAACACACCGATAATTAAACTTCTGCATTACCAGTGAGTGTGACATGATCATACCTTCTTTATTCTCAGCTATGTTGGATCCTCTCCATCCCGCCCTGCTCACTAGCATCTTCTGATCAAATGTGGCGGGCTGGGCAATCTGATTGGCTAAGGGGGTGGTGGGAGGCGGAGCAACTTAGCAGTCATGCCCTCCCACTCAGAAGAGCAGCGCTATTGGCTGCCTGACACACTGGTCTGTCCCTCTCCCTCCAGCATGTGAAAGCCGTGAAAGGGAGAGGGGAAAGCTGCACACCGCTCTGCAATTAACACCCGCCCACCGCACTGAGCTCCTTGCTGTCCGGGCCCCTCTATCAGCGGCCCTGCCGGGAGCCTGGAGAGTGACAAGGAGGAGAAATGGGCGAGGCAAGGGTCAGCAGCGCCCCTAGGTGGCAGTGCGCCCTAGGCGGCTGCCTAATCCGCCTAGTGGTAGCACCGGCCCTGAACATGCTAACTGAAATTTATTTAATACTTCGTACAAAATCCTTTGTTGATAATGACAGCTCAATAGATTTTCTATTAGATTCAAATCAGGGGATTGGCTTTGTCATTCTAGCAGCTTTATTTTCTTTCTTTGAAACCAATTGAGAGTTTCCTTGGCTTTGTGTTTGGAAACATTGTCTTGCTGAAATGTCCACCCTTGTTTCACCTTCATCATCCTGGTAGATGGCAGCAAATTTTTATCAAGAATTTCCATTTTTTCCATTCATCCTTCCTTCAATTACATAAAGTTTGCCAGTATCGTATGCTAAAAAAAGCCCCACACCATGATGTTCCCACCACCAACTACATTGCTGGTATTGTGTTTTTGGGGTGATGTGCAGTGCCATTTGACCTCCCAACATGGTGTGTATTATGCAGGGGCGGACTGTTCTGTTGGTAGGTTTGGCCGTGGTCCAAGGGCCCAGCCGCGATAGGGGGCCCGCTGGCGCCGCCTGCTGGAACTCTGGTTTCAGCTCAGCAACAACAAATTTGCGGCCACGGCCCATGGCGATCATCTCTGTTGATGACCAGGCCACACAGCGGGAGGTAAGCGATAACCGCTGCCTGGACAGGATTAACACAGGGCGCGGCTGCTGCTCACCTACCGCTGTGGGGCCATGCCTGTGTCTCCTCTGAGGTTGATGGCTGCAGGGCTGAGCTGTGTCTCCTTCACACACAGCTCATCCTCAGAGCACACCGGTGCTGAAACTGCCTCCTCTCTCTGCACAAACGTGAGAGGAGAGAGAGTTCATCTGCTCCTCTTCCTCCCGCCCCTCTCCTCCTGGGTCTGCCCCACCCACACTCCCTGGGCATGTGTGGGCAGGAAGTTTGAACCCAGAAGAGAAAAGCTGCAGACAGCCTGTGCCCGAGCCTCCTTGGGTGAGTAAGCTCACCATCTCTTCTGCCTCCCACTGTATAAATCTAATATAAGGGGTACTCGGTGCGGACTTTGATGCAAGAGGGGGGCTTTGGTGAGCAGAGTTCCCCTTTACATTAGAGTCCACAGAGCACCCCCCTTACGATACAAGGGGGGCTCTGTGCGGACTCTGAGGCAAGGGGGGCTCTGTGCGGATTCTGATGCAAGGGGAGGGGCTCTGTGAGGACTCTGATGCAAGATGGCTCTGTGCGTACTTTGATTCAGGGGGGCTCTGTGCGGACTCTGATGCAAGGGGGGCTCTGTGCGGACTCTGATGCAAGGGGAGCTCTGTGCAGACTCTGAAGCAAGGGGGGCTCTGTGCAGGCTCTGATGCAAGGGGGGCTCTGCACGGACTCTGATGCAAGGGGAGGCCCTGTGCAGACTCTGATGCAAGGGGGGGCACTGTGTGGACTCTAATGCAAGGGGGGGCTTTGTGCGGAATCTGATGCAAGGGGGCTCTGTGCAGACTCTGATGCAAGGGGGGACTCTGTGCGCATGCTAATGCAAGGGAGCTCTGATGCAAGAGGGCTCTGTGCGGACTCTGAGGCAAGAGGGGCTCTGTGCGGACTCTGATGCAAACGGAGGGGCTCTGTGCGGACTCTGAGGCAAGGGAGCTCTGTGCGTACTCTGATGCAGGGGGGCTCTGTGCAGACTCTGATGCAAGGGGGGGCTCTGTGCAGACTCTGATGCAAGGGGGGGCTCTGTGCAGACTCTGAAGCAAGGGGGGCTCTGTGCAGGTTCTGATGCAAGGGGGGCTCTGTGCGGACTCTGATGCAAGGAGGGGCTCTGTGTGGACTCTGATGCAAGATGGGGCTCTGTACGGACTCTGATGCAAGGGGGTCTCTGTGCAAATACTGATGCAAGGGGGCTCATGAGAGTGGGGGGTGCCAGATATAGAATCCGCCCCAGGTTCCAAATGCTTTAGGTATGCCCCTGGCAGCAGGCCCAGTATTTGCTGTGGAGGAAGCTCTGCCCCCCAGTTGCTGTGGTTATTGTTGATGTCTGCCTCCATGGAGATGTGTGTGGTGTATGCGGGCGGAGGAGAGCGCCTTCGTCTGCATGGGGATGTGTGCGGTGTATGCAGAAAGAGGAGAGAGCAAAGAAGGTGAGCAGTGAGTGATGGGGGGGGGGGGGTAAGCGGTGAGTGATCAGGGGGAGGGGGAGATCGGAGAATAATGTACAGATTGCCTGATTTCTTCCCAGATTGTGCTTGATCGCTCTTCACAGGAGGTATCAGTCAGCGAGTGTCCCTACCCAATACTAATACTATCAATGCATAGAATGCACCCCACAATCATACACAGGGACCCCAGCGGCATGGCGGCTCTATTGCGCGAAATGACATTCGCTTCTCATAGAGGCAGAATGGGGATCTGCCTATGTAAACAAGGCTGATCCCCGTTCTGACAGGGGAGGAGAGAGAGATCAGCTGTTCCTAGTGATCAGTTAGAAAGCCCCTCCCTAGGGCACACTTAACCCTTTGATCACACCTAGTGTTAAGACCTTCCTTGCCAGTGCCATTTATAGTGATCAGTGCATTTTTATAGCACTGATCATTGTATTGGTGTCACTGGTCCCCAAAAAGTGTCACATTCTGACACACAATCAGAATTTCCGATGGGTTAAAATCCAATGGAATTTTCAGTCGGAGCTCCATTCAAACTGTCTTGCATACACACTGTCAGACCAACTTCCGACCGTCCAAAACGCAGTGACGTAAAACACTACGACGAGCCGAGAAAAATTAAGTTCAATGCTTCCGAGCATGCGTCGACTTGATTCTGAGCATGCGTGTTTTTTTCTCCGTCGGAGTTCCACACAGACGATCGGAATTTCAAAAACATAAAACATGTTCTATTTCTAAAAAAAGTCAGATGGGGCCCACATACGGTCGGAATATCCGATGAAAAAATTCCGTCTGACTTTTTTCATCGGAAATTCCGATCGTGTGTACAAGGCAAAGGAGTCAGATTTGTCCGTCGCAATGTCTCAGTCCCGTTAAAAATCGCCGATCCCCGCCATTACTAGTAAAAACAATAAAAAAATAAATAGTCCCTAAATCTTTCCCCTATTTTATAGACGCTATAACTTTTGTGCAAACCGAACAATATACACTTATAGTTGTTTTTTTTTTTTTTTTACCAAAAATGTGTAGAAAAATACTTATTGGCCTAAACTGATGAATTTTTTTTTTTTATATTTTTTTTTGTAGAAATGTATTGTAGCAAAAAGTAAAATATATTGTTTTTTTTTTTCAAAATTGACAATTTTTTGGGGTTTATAGCACAACAAATAAAAACCGTAGAGGTGGTAAAAGGCCACCAAAAGAAAGCTCTATTTGTGGAAAAAAAGGACGTATCGCAAACAATGGCCTGGTCATTAAGGGGGTCATATGCAGCGGCCTTGGTGGGTATATACAGGTCCTTCTCAAAAAATTAGCATATTGTGATAAAGTTCATTATTTTCTGTAATGTACTGATAAACATTAGACTTTCATATATTTTAGATTCATTACACACAACTGAAGTAGTTCAAGCCTTTTCTTGTTTTAATATTGATGATTTTGGCATACAGCTCATGACAACCCAAAATTCCTATCTCAAAAAATTAGCATATCATGAAAAGGTTCTCTAAACGAGCTATTAACCTAATCATCTGAATCAACTAATTAACTCTAAACACTTGCAAAAGATTCCTGAGGCTTTTAAAAACTCCCAGCCTGGTTCATTACTCAAAACCGCAATCATGGGTAAGACTGCCGACCTGACTGCTGTCCAGAAGGCCATCATTGACACCCTCAAGCAAGAGGGTAAGACACAGAAAGAAATTTCTGAACGAATAGGCTGTTCCCAGAGTGCTGTATCAAGGCACCTCAGTGGGAAGTCTGTGGGAAGGAAAAAGTGTGGCAGAAAACGCTGCACAACGAGAAGAGGTGACCGGACCCTGAAGAAGATTGTGGAGAAGGACCGATTCCAGACCTTGGAGGACCTGCGGAAGCAGTGGACTGAGTCTGGAGTAGAAACATCCAGAGCCACCGTGAACAGGCGTGTGCAGGAAATGGGCTACAGGTGCCGCATTCCCCAGGTCAAGCCACTTTTGAACCAGAAACAGCGGCAGAAGCACCTGACCTGGGCTACAGAGAAGCAGCACTGGACTGTTGCTCAGTGGTCCAAAGTACTTTTTTCGGATAAAAACAAATTTTGCATGTCATTCGAAAATCAAGGTGCCAGAGTCTGGAGGAAGACTGGGGAGAGGGAAATGCCAAAATGCCTGAAGTCCAGTGTCAAGTACCCACAGTCAGTGATGGTCTGGGGTGCCATGTCAGCTGCTGGTGTTGGTCCACTGTGTTTTATCAAGGGCAGGGTCAATGCAGCTAGCTATCAGGAGATTTTGGAGCACTTCATGCTTCCATCTGCTGAAAAGCTTTATGGAGATGAAGATTTCATTTTTCAGCACGACCTGGCACCTGCTCACAGTGCCAAAACCACTGGTAAATGGTTTACTGACCATGGTATTACTGTGCTCAATTGGCCTGCCAACTCTCCTGACCTGAACCCCATAGAGAATCTGTGGAATATTGTGAAGAGAAAGTTGAGAGACGCAAGACCCAACACTCTGGATGAGCTTAAGGCCGCTATCGAAGCATCCTGGGCCTCCATAACACCTCAGCAGTGCCACAGGCTGGTTGCCTCCATGCCACGCCGCATTGAAGCAAAAGGATTCCCGACCAAGTATTGAGTGCATAACTGAACATAATTATTTGAAGGTTGACTTTTTTTGTATTAAAAACACTTTTCTTTTATTGGTCGGATGAAATATGCTAATTTTTTGAGATAGGATTTTTGGGTTTTCATGAGCTGTATGCCAAAATCATCAATATTAAAACAAGAAAAGGCTTGAACTACTTCAGTTGTGTGTAATGAATCTAAAATATATGAAAGTCTAATGTTTATCAGTACATTACAGAAAATAATGAACTTTATCACAATATGCTAATTTTTTGAGAAGGACCTGTATTGCAGTCTTGGGGAGGCACAGTTTCTCTTTTCATGCTGGGCACTTCCTGGACCACACATGGAAGCCATGTCACTAACATTGGGATCACCAGGTACACTTAATTCCAACTTTTCCCCCTCCCTCTCCCCCTTGTTGGGGATTCTTTCTTTTTTTTTGTCACCATATATAGTCCCTGAATTTCTGGACGGGATTGGTCTGTTGTGATTCCATGACATTGTACTATATCACCCTTTGCCCTTTGTTTGTTGTGCCTTTCTTTGGATCTTTGGTTGTCCTCACTACACTTTTCTACTCTTCCATTTTCACACTTTGGCTAGTCCTGATTTCCTGGACAGTATTGGTCTGGTGTGATTTCAGGATGTCTTACCATGCTCTTTCTGATTGTCCATGGGCTCTTTGCCCTTTGCTAGTTACACCCCACTTTCTCCTTTGACCACATCATTTTACATTTCACATAGATTGGAGCTGTCCACAGGAATCCGGCTGCAGCTCGCCCTGGACACTTTTCATCGCTCCCCTTGAGTGTGGTGTTCTCCGCCTTGGCTGTCTGCAGTTTTACAACCCCCCCCCCCCTAGCTCCCGGCGGGGATATTTCCTGGCCTTCCTTAACCATCAGGCTTTAGCATTCCATGACCATTTTTAGAGCTGTAAAGTAAGTAATTTTGGGGTTTCTTGGTTTTTTCCTTCCCTTGCATCCTTATTTAATTCATTGGAGTAATTTGGGATATATATATATATATATATATATATATATATATATATTTAGACATAAATTCTGCATTTGCTTCTGAAGAAGTGGAACCGAATCCACGAAACGTGTCAAGCTTATTAATGCAGTTTCTTATACAATCATGTTTGTATATTATAATTTTCCTTTTATTTTATTAAGCATGTGCAATCATGGAATTCGTACATGTCTATTATATGCCTATCAGCTCGTCATATCTGCTGTGCAACATGTCCCATGTATATCTATATGAATAAACCTCTTTGATCGTGTGATTCATTTGTTTTTCTCTAACACACATCTAATTTAAAGTCCCAAATGTCCCCCTTTTCTTAATTAATAACAGGGATGGAAGTGTATGCTCACTTTGACCATATACTTCATCTAAAGTCCCAATTTCCTTCCTTTTATACCACAATCTAGAGATGGAGATGTGTGACTTGAGTGGAATTTAGCTGCCAATACGTGTTTATTATTGACGGTCAACCATACATTCTTATGGTTGACGGCTGACCCTATTTGTTGTTGGTCCCTCGTTTGTATATATAATAAATATATACGTGAGGCATAAACTCTTCCACTCATCTAAATATTGTATTAATATGTGGTTTGTCATTTTGCTCAAGCCATGCAGTCTGTTGGCTTTGTTTGGCTGGAGTTGCTCCGGAAGCTGCGATGCACACCGGTGCCTCCCCTCCCTGTTTACCACTGGGGGAGTGGGTGGGCGTTCCCATTGTGCATCAGCGCCACGCCTCGCGCTGCAGCACATGACATCACTCTCTGGTGACTCAACAGCGGCAGCGTTCGTTCCAGCTCAGCGTGTGTTGTGTATCTCCCCAGACGCTAGCTGTACCATGTCATAGTTTCTGGCGGGAATGTCTTATTCAAACACACCCAACGTGACGCTTGGGGCGTCATATGCAGCGGCCTTGGCGGGTATATATTGCAGTCTTGGGAGAGGCACAGTTTCTCTTTTCATGCTGGACACTTCCTGGACCACACATGGAAGCCATGTCACTAACACTGGGATCGCCAGGTACACTTACTTCTAATTTCCCCCCCTCCCTCTCCCCTTGTTGGGGGTTCTTTCTTTTCTTTTGTCACCATATATAGTCCCTGAATCTCTGGACAGGATTGGTCTGTTGTGATCCCAGGACATTGTACTATATCACCCTTTGCCCTTTGTTTATTGTGCTTTTCTTTGGATCTTTGGTTGTCCTCACTACACTTTCCTGCTCTTCCATTTTCACACTTTGGTTAGTCCTGAATCCCTGGACAGTATTGGTCTGTTGTGATTTCAGGATGTCCTTTCTGTTTGTCCATGGGCTCTTTGCCCTTTGCTAGTTACACCCCACCTTTGACCACATCATTTTACATTTCACATAGATTGGAGCTGTCCACAGGTATCCGGCTGCAGCTCGCCCTGGACACTTTTCATCGCTCCCCTTGAGTGTGGTGTTCTCCGCCTTGGCTGCCTGCAGTTTTACGTCCCCCCCCCCAGCTCCCGGCAGGGATATTTCCTGGCCTTCCTCAACCATCAGGCTTTAGCATTCCATGACCATTTTTAGAGCTGTAAAGTAAGTAATTTTGGGGTGTCTTGGTTTTTTCCTTCCCTTGCATACTTATTTAATTAATTGGAGTAACTTTGGATATATATATTTTTTAGACATGAATTCTGCATTTGCTTCTGAAGAAGTGGAACCGAATCCACGAAACGTGTCAAGCTTATTAATGCAGTTTCTTATTCAATCATGTTTGTATATTATAATTTTCCTTTGATTTTATTAAGCATGTGCAATCATGGAATTCGTACATGTCTATTATATGCAACATGTCCCATGTATATCTATATGAATAAACCTCTTTGATCGTGTAATTCATTTGTTTTTCTCTAACATACATCTCATTTATAGTCCCAAATGTCCCCCTTTTCTTAATTAATAACACGGATAGAAGTGTATGCTCGCTTTGACCATATACTTCATCTAAAGTCCCAATGTCCTTCCTTTTATACCACAATCTAGAGATGGAGATGTGTGACTTGAGTGGAATTTAGTTGCCAATACGTGTTTATTATTGACGGTCAACCATACATTCTTATGGTTGACGGCTGACCCTATTTGTTGTTGGTCCGCGTTTGTCTGTATATATAATAAATATATACGTGAGGCATAAACTCTTCTATACCACAATATACACCTATTGTTTTTTTTTACCAAAAATGTGTAGAAGAATACATATTGGCCTAAACTGGTGATTTTTTTTTATATATTTTTTTTTTATTAGAAATGTATTGTAGCAAAAAGTAAAAATAAATGTATTTATTTTTTCAAAATTGTCACAATTTTTTTGTTTATAGCATAACAAATAAAAATCGTAGAGGTGATAAAATGCCACCAAAAAAAAAGCTGTATTTGTGGAAAAGAAAGGACATCAATGATTTTTTTATTTCTGGGTACAGCGTTGCAATTGTCAGGTAAAGTAACGCAGGGCCGTATCGCAAAAAATGGCCTAGTCATTAAGGGGGTAAATCCTTCCGGGGCTGTAGTGGTTAAAGTCTATGGGACCAACATTTGAAGGTCTATATTCAAGTAATTGGCCATTAAAAAGGTATGGGGGTCTCGGTACTGCCCTTGGGGACATGTATCAATGCAAACATTTCTTTTAAATAAAGATAATTTTTACAGGAGCAGTGATTTTAATAATGCTTAAAGTGCAACAATAAAAAATAAAAATTCCTTTAAACATAATGCCTGGGGAGTCTCCTTAGTCTGTCTGTAAAGTGGTGCATCTGTAGCATGTATAGAACATGCTGCAGCAAATATGACATTTCTAAAGAAAAGAAAAATGAATGAAATTACATTCAAATCGCTGGCAATACAAAACCATTGCTCACAATAGAAAAATGTAAAGAAAATGGCGTGGGGCCCCCCCCACCAGTCCATACCAGGCCCTTAAGGGTCTGGTATGAATTTTAAGGATAACCCCATGCCAAAATATAAAAAAAACAGTGTTCACCCCCCTCAAAATCCATACAAGACCCTTATCGGAGCATGCAGCCTGGCTGCTTGCTTGTCCCCTCCTTCCTGAACCATACCAAGCCACATGCCCTCAACATCGGGGATTGGGAGTTTTGGGGCACATCACCAGTCATTGATGTCACAATGGGGCAGTGCCACCAGGTGACATAGCCAGGTGGCTCCACTCCCTGCCTATATAAGAACTGTCATTTTTTTTGGATATGTATTATAGCAGAAAGTAAAAAATATATATATATATATTTTTTTTAATTGTCAATCGTTTTTTTGTTTATAGGGCAAAGAATAAAAACAGCAGAGGTGATCAAATACCGCCAAAAGAAAGCTCTAAAAAGGACATCAATTTTGCAGTGCCGTTTCGCAAAAAATGGCCTGGTCATTAAGGGGGTAAATCCTTCCGGGTATGAAGTGGTTAAACAGAGGCCAAGATGGTGGCTGCCTTGGCTGAAAATGTGCTGATTGGGCAAATCCATATTTAAAGCAAAAATATAAATTTAACAGGTCTATAATAACAGAGCAGACATTAAAGGGTGTCTTATTAAAGTCTTCTCATATTTCCCACACTTCATTTTCCTCAAAGTTCACAAATTTTATGCCTCTCTTACCAAGCAAGTGAGGTGTTCTGACAACTGATAATAATGCAGAGCTATTCCTCTTACCTTTGATGTACTGTCTTTCTGGAGATCCTTTGAAGTTCAGTGGAATACATGAATAGATGGACAATCTCTGGCCCATTCCTCAGGTGTTTGCAGTTCCATATGCAAGTGGGGAAATAGATTTGATATCCCTGAAAATGTACTACGTTCTATAGATCCTAGATACTTGGTATACATTGTCACGCATGGCTTTCACACTCTAGGATTAAGTATCTGAAATTCTGAGTGCATTAGAACAAGTGATTTCAAGAAGTAGAAAATGTATCTCTGTGTTTTCTGCTACATATGAGCTCACTTATAACATTTGCAATTTGTAGAAAGAAAAAGATGTTAATGATAACAAATAACAGTGTAAAGAAATAATTTTCTGACATATTTCATTTAGTAAGGCAGGGCTGTGAAATGTAAAATAGTTTCCATTTTGTTTTGTGTTGTATTTCTGCTTTTACAGCATCTATTGTGTCAAATAATAAATGTTTTGTGCTGGCTGTTTTCCATGATTTAACTAGAAACAAATCTGTTGACAGTTATCTCATGTTGTCTATAGAATGAAGCTATTTACACAGCACTTCACTTAACTAGAGAATCCCATTGGCAACAAAACAAAAGTAAATAATCCAAATTATGCTACATTTTGTTATATTATATAATATTATATTATGTTTATATAATTATGCATATTGTGACAGAATTATATATATATATATATATATATATATATATATATATATATATTGTGACAGTGCTAGGCCCTGCCACTGGGTAAACAAAGGTAAGAAGTACACATGGTTCTCACTAATTCAAAATGAAGTACGCCAAAAGATCAGTTCAGAGTGTAGAAAAATGGTCTTTCAGTTATCTTGTTGTTTTGTTAGGCTAGGTTCACATCTAAGCAGTTGATGCCGGTTTCTGGCGCGTTTTGCAGTGCGTTTTGTGTTTTTGAACACACGTTTTTTATGCATTTTTGCATTTGTTTTTCATACGTTTTTTTTTTTTATTATTTCTAATAGGAAAGACTGCTCAACAAACTGTCTTGCTCTGCAGGAAGGGGGCTTTTTGAGTATTTAAATTAAACACACTGTCCCCCAACCGGTTAAACGAGGAGTTAGAGACAAACAATTTGATATAGGTATTTATGACCTATCCTGCATAATTGTATTGTCAACAAGGTTTGATGGTTATTACCATCATGGTTTGGTCTTCCTTTGAAGTTTCAATGACATTGTCACGTTGAAGTGAACACAATTGTGTGTTCCTTCATGTGATGTGGGCACTAGTATGTATAAGCCTCTGGTCTTTTTAATATATAGTCTTTTAATTTTTAATATACATGATTCAATATGCATGGTCATACCCTCTGTTATTTATATCAATTATTACTATTTCTATCTATTAATTATTACCACAGTCAATTCATAAATACACACACACATATATATATATATATATATATATATATATATATATATATATATATATATAAAATATGATTTAATATTCTTAATTTTTTTCCATTGTTTATTTACTTTTTCTTTTTAATTATTATTATTAATATCACTATTTAAAATGTTCATGTAATAAATGTTATATATATATATATATATATATATATATATATATATATATATATATAGAAGAAATAGCAGAGGGATTTCTGCACTTAAAATTATTTTTTTAGAATAAGATGTCAAAAATACATCATAATCAGGCAAACATGGTAGTAAACGTTTTCGGGCTAGTGTAGATTACGCCCTTCCTCAGAATATCATGCCTATGCCTGGTCATGGATGTGACTGAATAAATACATTATGATTAATTACAAAACATGTGAGAAGTCTGGAATCAATTAATCGATCAATTAAACTTCAATTTCATGATAAAACACATTGCTCGGGTGTAATGCGAACATAGGAAATACATAGTCACAAGCGATAAATGTCTATACCATACAGATCTAAAGTGGAACCACAAAATTAAACCAATAAATGGAAAAATAAAAAATAAAAAAGTGAAAGGTAAAAAAAAACAAAAATAATAAAGTCCATAATGTCAAAAATGCATGTGAAGGATGTATGAAGATCCATCTTGATAGAAACACACGAGAATATCCGCAGTGTATCCCTGCATGATAAAGAAATATATCTAACATCACATATGTGAAAAAATAAAGAAATAAAAATGCTACTCGCAATAATGCTTCTTAAAGTCGTATATGCAATAAACTTAATAAACAAAATCACACATGGAAAAAGAGTTACCAAATAAAGAGAAAATAAATTGTCAAAAGATATGTATGTAAAGGATCAACTTCATGTAATAAAATATGATCACAAATGGGTAATCACAAAAATAAATATATATCAAAATCAGAGTTAAATCCTTTAGGTTGGAGAGAATCCAATCGATGGATCCATCTAACTTCCAGATTCCTAAGTTCCAACTCTCTATTCCCCCCACGTCTATTCTTGGGGGCTCCATCAATAACTATAAACTTGAGCTGGGATATAGTATGTCCCTTCTCAAGAAAATGCCTAGCTAGAGGGAGTTTGTCCAATTTGTCCCGAATGGAGTATTTATGCATAGCAATGCGGTCTTTCACTTTTTGTGTAGTTTCACCTACATAAAGAAGGCCGCATGGGCATCAGTAGAGATGGACATATTAAACTTTAGACCAGGGACAAGCGTATTTAAGTAAGAATTAAATAAAGTAAGCAAATTCAAGTTCAGTCCATATGGCAAATGCGTCATCTATGAATCTGTACCAGGTGGTACAGTGTTCATAGAATAATGTACAGGGAAAAATTAAAGCTTGTTTGATCGTGTCCATAAAGGAATTAGCATAAGGAGGTGCTACATTGGAACCCATTGCTGCACCGACGAGCTGAAGGTAATAATTGTCCTTAAATAGGAAGAAATTCTCCTCCAGAACAATTCTTAATAGCTCAAGGAGAAACGAGATTTGTGGGGTGGTATATTTTTTTGAGTTAATTAGTATACGTTTGCATACCTCTATTCCTAAATCATGGGGGATGGCTGTATACAAATTGGTGACGTCCCATGTGACCAGCAGTGCATCTGGAGGAATAACCAAAGATTTTATTTTATTCATTAAGTCTTGAGTGTCTCTAATGTAAGAGCGGGTCTGCATAATCAATGGAGTGAGACACTTATCCAAATATATCGCTAAAGGTGTGGTGACAGATGCAGTGCTGGAGACAATGGGACGTTCCTTTCTGGACATGATCGAACAAGCTTTAATTTTTTCCCTGTACATTATTCTATGAACACTGTACCACCTGGTACAGATTCATAGATGACACATTTGCCATATGGACTGCCGACTTGAATTCGCTAACTTTATTTAATTCTTACTTAAATACTCTTGTCCCTGGTCTAAAGTTTAATATGTCCATCTCTACTGATGCTACCCCTTTTTTAGACACCTAATTAACTATTAAAGATGGACAGATTAACAGTGACCTCTATAGAAATCCCACAGACCGCAATCAATTACTGTTATTTTCCGGTTTTCACCCCCCAGGGGTTTTTAAGTCCATACCACGCAGCCAATTGAAAAGAGTTACGAGAATTGTTAGCGATAATGCAACTTGTGATATGCGATTGAGTGAAATGGAGGACCGACTACGTTCACGTGGTTATCCCGCAGATTTGGTACATATTGAACGTACCAACATACACAATAATGTCTCTAATAAAAACATTAGTCGCAGAATGCCATTCACCTCACAATATCACCCTTTTTCTAATAAAATTAACAACATTATTAAAAAGCATTGGTCTATTCTCCAAAAAAGTTATCCCATGGTCCCAGAGTTCAATAACCCCCCTCTCCCGTCATACCGGAAAGGTGGTACTTTACATGATAGATTGGTTAAATCTGACCAATATAATGTATCAACTCCACAAATAACCTTTTTAGGTCCAAAAAATCTGGGCTCATTCCCCTGTTTGTCATGCATACAGTGTAATAGCATGATAAAAGGGAAATCTTTTTCTCATCCCCACACTGGTCGGGACATTTCCATTAGGGACCATTACACCTGTCAGTCTTCCTATGTTATATATATTATCAAATGCCCATGCAGCCTTCTTTATGTAGGTGAAACTACACAAAAAGTGAAAGAACGCATTGCTAGGCATAAATACTCCATTCGGGACAAATTGGACAAACTCCCTCTAGCTAGGCATTTTCTTGAGAAGGGACATACTGTATCCCAGCTCAAGTTTATGGTTATCGATGGAGCCCCCAAGAATAGACGTGGGGGGAATAGAGAGTTGGAACTTAGGAAGCTGGAAGTTAGATGGATCCATTGATTGGATTCTCTCCAACCTAAAGGATTGAACTCTGATTTTGATATATATTTATTTTTGTGATTACCCATTTGTGATCAAATTTTATTACAGTACATGAAGTTGATCCTTTACATACATATCTTTTGACAATTTATTTTCTCTTTATTTGGTAACTCTTTTCCCATGTGTGATTTTGTTTATTAAGTTTATCGCATATGCAACTTTAAGAAGCATTATTGCGAGTAGCATTTTTATTTCTTTATTTTTTCATATATGTGATGTTAGATATATTTCTTTATCACGCAGGGATACACTGCGGATATTCTCATGTGTTTCTATCAAGATGGATCTTCATACATCCTTCACATGCATTTTTGACATTATGGACTTTATTATTTTAGTTTGTTTTACCTTTTACTTTTTTATTTTTTATTTTTCCATTTATTGGTTCAATTTTGTATAGACATTTATCGCTTGTGACTATGTATTTCCTATGATCGCATTACACCTGAGCAATGTGTTTTATCATGAAATTGAAGTTTAATTGATCAATTAATTGATTCCAGACTTCTCACATGTTTTGTAATTAATCATGATGTATTTATTCGGTCACATCCGTGACCAGGCATAGGCATGATATTCTGAGGAAGGGCGTAATCTACAATAGCCCCAAAACGTTTACTACCATGTTTGCCTGATTATGATGTATTTTTGACATCTTATTCAAAATAAATAATTTTAAGTGCAGCAATCCCTCCGCTATTTCTTATATATATATATATATATATATATATATATATATATATATATATATATATATAAAAAGATAACAACTATTACATGAAAGTTATAAATAGGGATATTAATAATAATAATTAAAAAGAAAAGTAAATAAACAATGAAAAAAATGAAGAATAATAAATCATATCATAAATCATATATATATATATATATCATAAATATATATGTATTTATGAATTGACTGTGGTAATAATTAATAGATAATTAATAATTAATAATTAATAGATAAAAATAGTAATAATTGATATAAATAACAGAGGGTATGACCATGTATATTGAATCATGTATATTAAAAATTAAAAGACTATATATTAAAAAGACCAGAGACTTATACATACTAGTGCCCACATCACATGAAGGAACACACAATTGTGTTCACTTCAATGTGACAATGTCATTGAAACTTCAAAGGAAGACCAAAACATGATGGTAATAACCATCAAACCTTGTTGACAATACAATAATGCAAGATAGGTCATAAATACCTACATCAAATTGTTTGTCTCTAACTCCTCGTTTAACCCGTTGGGGGACAGAGTGTTTAATTTAAATACTCAAAAAGCCTCCTTCCCGCAGAGCAAGACAGTTTGTTGAGCAGTCTTTCCTATTAGAAATAAAAAAAATGAAAAACGTATTTTTGACATCTTATTCTAAATAAATAATTTTAAGTGCACCAATCCCTCCGCTATTTCTTCTATATATCGGCCTGTGGGAAGGCTTGATTGCTTGCGGTAAACAGCTGGGACCGATGTGCACCTCACCCTGCAATACTTCTATATATATATATATATATATATATACACAGCATCTCACAAAAGTGAGTACACCCCTCACATTTTTGTAAATATTTATTATATATTCTCATGTGACGACACAAAAAAATGACACTTTGCTACAATGTAAAGATGTAAGTGTACAGCTTGTATAACAGTGTAAATTTGCTGTTCCCTCAAAATAACTCAACACGCAGCCGTTAATGTCTAAACCCGCTGACAACAAAAGTGAGTACACCACCTAAGTGAAAATGTCCAAATTGGGCCCAATTAGCCATTTTCTCTCCCCGGTGTCATGTGACTCGTTAGTGTTACAAGGTCTCAGGTGTGAATGGGGAGCAGGTGTGTTACATTTGGTGTTATCGCTCTTACTCTGGTCACTGGAAGTTCAACATGGCACCTCATGGCAAAGAACTCTCTGAGGATCTGAAAAAAATAATTGTTGCCTTACATAAAGATGGCCTAGGCTATAATAAGATTGCCAAGACCCTGAAACTGAGCTTCAGCACTGTGGCCAAGACCATACAACGGTTTAACAGGACAGGTTCCACTCACAACAGGCCTCGTCATGGTCAACCAAAGTGGTTGAGTGCACATGCTCATCGTCATATCCAGAGGTTGTCTTTGGGAAATAGATGTGCTGAGTGCTATTAGAGTGCTGCCAGAATTACTGCATAGGTTGAAGGGGTGGGTGGTCAGCCTGTCAGTGCTCAGACCATATGCCGCACACTGCATCAAATTGGTCTGCATGGCTGTCATCCCAGAAGGAAGCCTCTTCTAAAGATGATGCACAGGAGAGCCCGCAAACAGTTTGCTGAAGACAAGCAGACTAAGGACATGGATTACTGGAACCATGTCAGGTGGTCTGATGAGACCAAGATAAACTTATTTGGTTCAGATGTTGTCAAGTGTGTGGTGGCAACCAGGTGAGGAGTACAAAGACAAGTGTGTCTTGCCTATAGTCAAGCATGGTGGTGGGAATGTCATGGTCTGGGGCTGCATGAGTGCTGCCAGCACTGGGGAGCTACAGTTCATTGATGAAACCATGAATGCCAACATATACTGTGACATACTGAAGCAGAGGATGATCCCTCTCTTCGGAGAATGGGGCCACAGGGCAGTATTCCAACATGATAACGACCCCAAACACACCTCCAAGACGACCACTGCCTTGCTAAAAAAGCTGAGGGTAAAGGTGATGGACTGGCCAAGCATGTCTCCAGACCTAAACCCTATTGCGCATCTGTGGGGAATCCTTAAACAGAAGGTGGAGGAGCGCAAGGTCTCTAACATCCACCAGCTCTGTGATGTCATCATGGAGGAGTAGAAGAGGACTCCAGGAAAAACCTGTGAAGCTCTGGTGAACTCCATGCCCAAGGGGGTTAAGGCAGTGCTGGAAAATAATGGTGGCCACATAAAATATTGACACTTTGGGCCCAATTTGGACATTTTCTCTTAGGGGTATAATCACCTTTGTTGCCAGCGGTTTAGACATTAATGGCTGTGCATTGAGTTATTTTGAGGGGACAGCAAGTTTACACTTTTATACAAGCTGTACATTCATTACTTTACATTGTAGCAAAGTGTAATTTCTTCAGTTTTGTCACATGAAAAGATAGAATAAAATATTTACAAAAATGTGGGGGGTGTACTCACTTTTGTGAGATACTGTATATATATACTATTCTGGGCAAAAAAAAACTTTGCACATATAATCTCCTCCCTCGTCCTTTACCACCCTTGTACTTTGAAAGTTGACATTGCAGGGTCAGGTTAGTGTTGCATACTTTCATGTTGTCTTTAGTTAAGTCCTTTTTTTTATTTACACCCTTTAGCAGAGAATGTGAGCTATCATAAAAAAAATAAAAACATAGGCACATACAATATCTCATAACGAACGTCAATGTAGGCACAATTTTTTTTTTTTTTTGTAAAACCAAGCATTAAAAGACTCTTATTCCAAACTCAAGGACTTCCAAGGACTAGAAATAACATATGATTCTTAAGCCAATAGCTGTTTGGGCAAAAGTACTTTAATCTACTGTCATATTCATGATCTAATGAACAAAAAAAAAAAAAAACTACATTACAGAATTATTTACGTACTCATTTAATTTATAGGATAACTGAGAAGGGAAAAACATGAAGTAAAATGAGCAAATAGCCAGCCTGGGATGAGGTTTTTATTAAGTGAAATGTCCTGGGCGATTGCAGAATTTCTTCTTAATGTGGGATGTCAGATAACAGAGAGTACCACACTGCCCTGACCTTCAAATATATATATATATATATATATATATATATATATATATTTTTTTACCTGAACTTCAATCTCAGCAACCTAAATTGCAGAGAAAAGTAAATTGGATGACAACCTATATACAGAATATTGAAAAGGTCAAAATAAATGTCACAAACAGGCCAGAGATTATGGACTACATCCATCATTAATGACAACTGATAAGTCTATTTTAGTGTTACAGAAAGAATTGGGTTGCATACATAGGGAAATTCAACTCAACATTCATGTTAATACTTCAAAGTCTTACCACTTTGGCTTTGTCCCATTGATCTACTCGTATTCATTCTTCTACAACGTCCAAACTTAAAATTAATTGATAAAAGACAAAGTGGGAAAATGTGCTAAATGTCTTTGTATTTTTCTTGAGGAGGAATCTGCAGTACAGTGCTTAGAGTAAGTTAAAGTGAATCTAAACCTTAAGACCCCTTTCACACTGGAGGCATTTTTCAGGCGCTTTAGCGCTAAAAATAGCACCTGTAAAGTGCCTGAAAAAAGCCTCAGATGCAATCCCAGTGTGAAAGCACGAGTGCTTTCACACTGGGGTGCTGCGCTGGCAGGGCGTCAAAAAACATCCTGCCAGCAGCTTCTTCCCAGTGCTTTAGCAGCGGTGAATACACCGCTCCTAAAGCGCCCCTGCCCATTGAAATCAATGGGCAGAACCACAGAACCGCCGCTGCAGTGGCACTTTGCAGGCGCTTTTAACCCTTTTTCGGCCACTAGCGGGGGTTAAAAGCGTCCCGCTAGTGGGCGAAAAGCGCTGCAAAAATGACGGTAAAGTGCTGCAAAAATGATGGTAAAGCGCCGCTAAAAATAGCGGCGCTTTACCGTCGACGCCCGGGCGCTGCCAATGTGAAAGCACTCTAAGGTCGCGTACACACGACCGGTTTTCTCGGCAAAAAAGCTCTCCCAACAGTTTTCTTGTCTTTTTTGGTTGAGAAAACCGTTCGTGTGTATGCTTTCTCGTCGAGAAAACTGTCCAAAATCTCGACGAGAAAAAAGACGACCTGCGGTCTTTTTTCTCGTCAGAGTCTCATTTTTTCTCAGCGTGATTCTTGTCAGACTGTATTTGGACGAGAAAACCGTTTGTGTGTATGCTTTTCCGAGTCTTCAAAAACCGCGCATGGTCAGACTCAATATGAGACGGGAGCGCACCTTCTTGTAAAACGAGCGTTTTGAATGGAGATAGCACATTCGTCACGCGTTACCAATTTTAGCCACGTTTAAATGCTGCACATTTAAATCTTCTTTAGAATACTACAATGATGATGTGCAATTTTGATCTTTTTTGGCTGCAGATATTCACGCATAATTAGGACTAATTTTTACCAACATTTCTGAATGCAGATCTCATAAATATGTTATTTTAGTTGATCGAGCAAGATTTTTTTTTTTTATTAATTAGTATGTTTTTATTCAGATATGCATTTTAAAATCTTCTTTAATTTCTTCTTTTTTTTTTTTTATCTGGTGTAAATTTGACATTAATAGTATTAAATTATCCTCTTTTTTTTTGTTCTGCAAGGCGTTTTTTGGGTGTTATCTGTGACATTTAAACTCTAGCTTTGGAGTTTAAGAAAATTACCTGCCTACTCACCAGCTAAATATGTAGCTTTAACAAAAACACATATGCAAGTATTAACTGGAACACAAAAAAACATTTATTCTGGTATACAAATTAATAATAACCAAACTAGAAGGCAGCGCTGGAGAGCCTGCTGCAATTTGTGCGACTGTGTGGACACCAAAATTGGAACCTTGAGAGGAACATACATTACTGAGCACAATCTGGTCTTGGACTCCCAGAGGTCAGGAACAGCAGCAGGTTAGATACATGTCCCAAGCCTGGGGAACTACAACAGGCTGCCTTCTGTCTGACCACATTGCAGCAAAAGAATCACTTCCTGGTCATCTTGCTCCGCTTCCCTGCAGCCTTCTGGGTAGGCTTGCCTGCAGCCTTCTCTGCAGCCTTCTCTGCAGCCTTCTCTGCAGCCTTCCTTGTCCGCCTGGCTGGAGGCTGTGCCTCAGGAGGTGTACTCATGTCAGGAGGAGGAGGTGGAGCTGGAGAAGAAGGAGGTGGAGCTGGAGAAGAGGAAGGAGGAGGTTGTGAAATTGGAGGTGGAGCTGGAGAAGAAGGAGGTGGAGCTGGAGAAGAGGAAGGAGGAGGTTGTGAAATTGGAGGTGGAGGTGGATAAGAAGGAGGTGGAGGAGAATAGGAAGGTGCAGGAGGATGGCCGTGGTCACAGATAACAGTGCTCTCTGTGAGTCTTCCCCTCAACCCCTTATTTAAAAGGGTCATGAGCAGGGACTCACAAAGTAGCCTCTGTTCATTTTGCATCTGGGCCATTTTCATGCCCACCAATGCCGCATAGCCCTCATCAGGGGTTGGGGGCTGCTGGAGGGTGGCATGGGCTTCTTTAATGAGGGCCAGTGCTGCCACACTCACAGCCCTATCCCTCCTGCCCCTTCTTGGTGGCATGCGGATTGGTGGCACTTGACACCTAGTCCTACTACTTGGACCAGCCACCTCCTCTCTACCACTTGGACCAGGCACCTCCTCTCTGCCACTAAGCCCAGCCTCCTCCTGCCTGACATTTTCCGCCCTCTCATCTTGGCTGACCTCCTCCTGTGTAAAAAAAGGGACATATTTTAGATTTTGTTTTGATCAATCACACACAGGGGATTAGTTTGTAAAGGCAAATCCACTTTGCAATACAAGTGCAAACTACAAGTGCACTTGTAATTGCTTGGAAAGTGAACTTGGAAGTGCAGTCCCTGGAGATCTGAGGGGGACATGCAAGGCAAAGCAAAAGCATAAATTTAGCTTAAACATGATTGGAGATTAAAATCAGCAGAGCTTCCCCTCATTTCCGCTCTCCCCCTCTGATTTACAGCGCCTTTACTTCCAAGTTCTTTTTTGGTGAAATTTTAAGTGCTCTTTGCACTTGTAGTTTGCACTTGTAGTGCAAAGTGGATTACCTGTTCTTAAAGCAGCCCCACAATGTTCAGATCATTGTCTGTTGCAAATCCTTCAAAATGTGTGTGTATAATACTCTCATTATGCCCCCATCATTTTCATATCTCCTCCCCCACTTTTTTGCCCACTAATGTCTATTGCTATGTCAATCCCTTTTTCTTGATTGCCTACCTTTTTACCCATCTTAACATCTATTTTACATCATTCACTTTT
Organism: Rana muscosa; assembly: GCA_029206835.1. Classification (NCBI taxonomy): domain Eukaryota; kingdom Metazoa; phylum Chordata; class Amphibia; order Anura; family Ranidae; genus Rana; species Rana muscosa. The sequence continues at coordinate 223,139,891 of CM055118.1, forward strand.
GACAAAGAAATGTGATAAAAATACTACACCTGGCTCCAGACGGACAGCTCTGGGTCCTCATCCAAGATGGAAGGCTCCTCCTGATCCTGGGAAGGAACATCTTGGCTGGAGGGAAGGCTGGAGGGAAGGCTGGACAGTGATTCCCTTGCTGTAATGTGGTCATTCAGAAAGGCCAACCTGTTGTAGTACCACAAATGTGGGACATATACCTCCCCTGTTGCTGCTCCTGACCTCTGAGATGCCAGGACACGATTGCGCGCAGTCCTATATGTTCCTCTCAAGGTCCCAATTTTGGTGTCAAGCTGCTCAATGGTTGCATGGGGCACCCTGGTCTGCACAAATGGGAGCAGGCTCTCCAGCGCTGCTTTCCGAACCCCTTTTTTTATGCTGTGGATTTTTGGTCTCCCATAGAGCGGGCAGCTCCCTTAATCTGTCAATGAATTCCGATAGAAATTATTTTTCCCCAAACACATTCATTTTTTCTGCATGACAAAACACCAGACATAATTAAAAATGTCAATCACACTCTAAACTCGTGAAATCTTTATGCCCATATATGCCTCTCCAATCTCTATGCAGTATAGGCCACTGATGTACCAATTAGGAAATGATACCTTCGGTCTAACGTTCTGCGCTCTAAACTCCTTCGGCCGCACACAGAACATAGGTACGTCACATGTGTGTGTTAGCTTTATATACGCTACGCATGCGTGACACACATCGCCCGCCCATGACGGTCTTTTCTTGATGTTTCCCCGCCCCTTCTCTTTCGGCGCGCAGGCGACATGGCGGAGTCACAGCAGGTGTCTGTGAATTCAGAGAATTCCAATGAGGAGACAAGCCCAGAGCGGGAAACGTCACAAACAAGGAGGCGCTACAAGGCATCTAATATGTCCTTTGAGGAGATGCCGGAGATGGTGGCCATATTGAACAATTCTGATTATGATGCAAAGCATGGGCCGTATTCCCACCCTAATCTTCGGAAGGACAAAATTATGAAGAAAGTAGTGAAAAGTCTAAAGAAGAATTTCGGTGTGAAAAGATCCAAGGAGCAGCTCAGAAAGAGATGGTCTGACCTCAAACTGAGGGAGCCGGAGCAGTTAAGGAGCATTAACAGAATGCTTAAAAAAGTAAGTACTTCTCCTGTGTCCCTATTGTTGTATTTCCCAACTTGCATGTTGCTCCCTGTTGTGTTTTTTTCTTAATTAACATTATTAAATGACATCTTCTACAATTTAGTGGGCACAGTAATCGGTCGATATAGACACATCGTTTGCACACTACATACGATGATTTGGCAATATCCGTTCTTTTTTATTTCCAAAAATGAATGTATGTTTAAAATCACTAAATGTTATGACATTGTTGTCTAGATGATGTGTTTGAAACTAGAATGAAATGCAAACTTGAATCAATATAAAGGAGAGGACACTCAGCAGTTGTTTACACATCTGCACTCACAGGAGCACTATAGTGTGGGCCGCCATAAGAACCTTTTTAGGGTGTCCACCACAGGTGCTACAGTGGGTACTGGGGGGGGGGCATGTGATAAAATTGTCACCAAAATGTCTGTTTTTTAGCTTTGTATAGTTCTCGAATCTGGTCTTCATCTTGGAACTGGGCCTAAACAGAGAAGTGTAACCCACCTGCAAGCAATGTTTCATATTCCTAGTTATGACTTCATATATGTGTGTGTTAAGTGTACCATTTGTTTTAATCTCATAGGGGAGAGAAGACTGGGAGGACACGACTCCTCGGAGCCCAGGAACCCCACACCTTTTAAAGAACCCCAACCTCCCCAACAAGCCCAACCTGAGAATGTGGAGGATGTCGAATTAGATAAAGGAGAGGTGGAGGAAGGAGAAGTCGAGGAAGGAGAGGTGGAGGAGGTGGTGGAACTTGTCACTACAACAGGTCAGTATCTGTCACCCCAGCTTCAGGTTTACGAGATGTAGGCCTGGAGATTGATATATTTTTATTTTTATTTTAGGGGATGAAGATTTTGCTGAAAGTCCACGATTCTCCAGGAATAGTGCACAAAGACTCATACAACAAGTAATGGATTGTAGTACTCAACTGGACTTCATTAAAAAAAGGATTCAGGATCTGGAGAATGCATTTAAGGACATCATAGATGTGTTGGGGAGAATAGACTAAAAAAACCCTTTTAATCTCAAGTTTGTGTTCCCTTTTGTAGCACTTTGTTGCACAAACAAATTTAGAAGATGCACACAGTGGGTCAACATGTGCTATCTGCCATCACGGGATCTCCATGTACGTGTTTTGGGGGTGCAACCTCTTCCTCACAACTCAAGTAGGAGAAAGGAAGAAGGGGTTTCCCCCCCAAAACATGTTGAATGATCCCCCATGATGGCGGGTAGCACATGTTGAAGAGAGGGATGAGGAAGAAACTAACCTAGTTCCCCCCCCCTAAAAATGTGTGCATCTTCTAAATTTGTCAGGTTCAGGGGTGACAACACTCCATTTTTGAGGAAGGGCAGATAGACATTTTTGTGGACAAAACGTTTAACATTGTTGTATTTGGAGGAATGTTGAGGAGATTTTTTCTAAGTTCATTAGCAGCAAAATTTGCCATGTTAGGTGAAAAGGCGCAAATGGGTTTCTAAAATGTTCAGACACCAAAAATGTATACCTAACCATATGTGTGATTGAGTAAAATTTTTTTTTTTAAAACCACTCTAACCTTTTTGGAATTTAGTTTTGTTGTTAGCAGTGAAATGTTTGTGGTTTACTAAGGAAAATACACTTGGCACTACAAGTACACTTAGAAAAAGTAGCACACAACTCAAATATAAACAAAACAAAACTAATAATTGAAAGTTGATATTTTTTATTTTTTATTTTTTTAGGGCAAAATTATAATTCGGACAGATTCTCTGGCATTGGACTGGCCCCCCTACCCATGAAATAATCAACATATTTCTGCCTGATTGCACGGGCACTTTGGGGGGGGCAAGCCAGCATGGACAGGTTCCAGGCCCGGCAGGGCATTGTCCGCAGCAAGTCCTGGCTCGGGCCCAACTGTGGCCATATATGTAGGAGATTTCTTCCTCAAAAAATTGTGCAGTAGACAACAACAAAACACAATATAGTTCAATTTGTACTCCGCAAGATTGTTAGGAGTCAGAAAAAGACGGAACAGGCTGGCCATTATCCCGAAGGCATTCTCCACAACTCTTCGGGCTCTGGCCAGCCGGTAGTTGAAGACCCTCCTCTCCGGGGTGAGGGTCCTCTGGGGGAAAGGCCTCATGAGATGCCGACTCAGGCCAAAGGCTTCATCAGCCAAAAACACAAAGGGGAGTCCTTCCACATTCCCTGCATCCGGTGGCAATGCAAGGTCATCACTCTGTAGACGAAGGGCAAACTCCGTCTGGGCGAAGGCTCCCCCATCCGACATCCGGCCATTCTTCCCCACATCCACATAGAGGAATTCATATTGTGCTGACACCACCGCCATCAGCACAATACTATGAAACTCCTTGTAGTTGTAAAAAAAGGAGCCAGAACGGGGTGGTGGCATGATGCGGACGTGCTTTCCCTCAATGGCTCCTCCGCAGTTGGGGAAGTCCCACCGCCTGGCAAACTCCAATGCCACAGTCTGCCATTCCTGTGGCGTGGAAGGAAGCTGGGGAATCAAACAAGAAAAAAATTAAGGACTTTTGCTAATAACTTTGCAAGCAGATTAGACAAAAACATTTGTGGCCAACATAAGTATAACATTTTGGTTAAGGATTAGTAAAAAAAGATAACCAAATTCACAATTTGCACATTGCTCACCCCCCTCTGATGGCCCATTTATTTTCTTTGGGGGGGCTAGATGTGTTTGGGACCCCACAAATTTCACAATCAGGAAATTTAATTAAGAATTGGAGGGGGGAGGGGGGCTACAAGGGATCTGCAAAAATACATTGTTAACAGACTAGGCTAGATGTGTTTGGGCCCAGGAGAGCATTTTGGAGAGGTAAGTAAAGGTAACAATGCATGTAGGCCCAAAAATGACCTAAAAAAGGACAGCATGCGTGGGGACAAAGGGGACATTCTCAGCATATTATAATCATGCTAATTAGGGAAGGATGAAAGAAATACAATACATCATCATGCATTAAATACAGAGAATGTGATATTATATACGAAAACTTACCCTCATATAGTCATCCTGCAGGACTTGGATGATAGCAGAACAGGTCTCTGGGATTATGACGCCCAGAGCCTGGGGGGAGATGCCTGTGGTGAACTTCAGGTCCTGCAGACTTCTCCCTGTCGCCAGGTAGCGCAACGTGGCGATGAGCCTCTGCTTAGCACTGATGGCTTCCCGCATAACGGTGTCCTGCCTGGTAATATAGGGGGACACCAAAGCCAACAGATGCTGAAATACGGGGTCAGACATCTGCAGAAAATTCCTATAGTCCTCAGGATTATTCTCCACGATCTCCCGCAGCAGAGGCATGTGAGAGAATTGGTCGCGCTGGAGCAACCAATTCTTGGTCCATGAACTCCTCCTCACCCTGTTCATAGACTCGTCTTGGTCCAATACAAGAAGACCAACAGACACACAAAGTCAGTGCACAACACGATCTCTACGATGAGAACGTATCCGCAACATGGCTAAGAAACGGTCGTCTGAACAGAACAAACTAAACAGAACGCACTGAAGAACAGCAAGGCCTATGAAGAACGACCTGAAAATTAGAAACGAGCGGACAAGAACGCACTGTAAAACAGATACGACCTGACTACTCGCCCTGAAAGACAAGATACGAACCCACAAGCACCAACTGAACCGCAGAAAACTAACTGAAAGCACGAAGTCTGAAAAGCGCGAATCGTCTCTTCCCAAACTTTAACTAACGCGCGGCAACACGAGATTAGCAAAAGCAGCCCAAGGGAGGACGCCATGAAAATGGAACTTCCCCTTTATACTGCCGTCGTACGTGTTGTACCTCACCGCATTTTTAGACCGACGAGATTTTGAAATGACAGTGTGTATGCAAGCAAAGCTTCACAAGAATCTCGTCAAACTTGACAAGAAAACCGACAAGAAAAACGACGTTTGTTTTACGTCGAGAAACTCGGCTGTGTGTACGAGGCCTAAGGCTTCATGTACACTAGCAGCTCTTAAACTTGAGTTTAGGAGCTTTTGGCGTTTTTTTGCCAAAGCTCCTAAATTCAACTCCATAAAAGCATATGTGTCAATGTACACATAGGCTTTTAGCAGAGTTTAGGAGCTGCTGTGGTTAGGTGAGGTTGAACCTCCCTCAACACCCCTCTCCTGAATCTGGAAGAATCGCGTTCAAGATAGGAACTGTCAGCACTAGGATCTCTTTAGGACCCAGCACAACTCACCTGACACAGCCTTTGCCTGGGAAACAACAGTGATTTGCCAGCTCACCTTTAAATCACCTGTATCATCATCCAATCAGTGCTCGTGATAGAGTTACCTTTGTGTGCCACTGTTTGATACAGCTGATATCTGCTCTGTGTATTTCGTGTATGACCCGGCTGGTTTGACCCTGCTTGCTCGCTTCTGATTCGGCACCGTTTGGACTCTGATCTACCTGTGTATGACCCAGCTTGCCTAGACTATGCTTTGCCTGATTCTACTGTAGTACCTTCATCTGCAGCCGTGAACTACAAGCACCAGCTAACATCCACCTTCATCTGCAGCGGTAAACTACAAGGTCCAGCCAACATCTACTTTCATCTGCAGCGGTGAACTACAAGTCCCAGCAGACCTGCTCATGGTATGTGCTCTTGTTCTTGAACTCTTTGCATAATCAGCACACCTGCACTGTTATCTATTATCTGCTCCTAGCCTGACATTATCACGAGCCATACATAAAAAGGGAAACCTATCATGGATCCTGAGCAGGCTCAGATGTTTGCACAGGAACTTTGCCGTTTATCCCATCAAATTCAGGAAATGGCCACAGAGCTCACTCACAGGTGCAATCTCCTTCTACTACCACCGCTGCAAAAACTCTATCTGAACCAAAAATTCCTTTGCCTGACCGGTTTTCTGGTGACCGTAAAGGGTTTTGCAACTTTAAAAACAGCTGCAAATTATATTTCAAGTTAAGGCCATCCTCGTCTGGCTCTGAAACTCAGAGGGTTCAAATCATTATCTCTCTACTACAGGGTGACCCCCAAGCTTGGGCCTTTAACCTCAAACCAAACCATCCAGCCCTGCTAACAGTCGGGTTGCTGTATGATGATCCAGATTGCGCTGCTACTGCAGAATCAACCCAGCGTAACTTAAAGGGGTTGTAAAGGTAAATGTTTTTTCACCTTAATGCATCCTATGCATTAAGGTGAAAAAACATCCGATGGTACCGCCCCCCCCCCGAGCCCCCGTTTTACTTACCTTACCCCTCGAAAGTCCCGCGCTCGTCCCCGTCATCCTCCTCGGTTCTCAGCCTGGCCGTCGATTGGCTACACTTGATGGATTAAAAGCAGCGCAACCATTGGCTGGTGCTGCTGTCAATCACATCCAATGACGCGGCGCGCCGGGGGCGTGGCCGAGTGATACAGTCGGCGGCTATGGCCACCGCTGTATCACGGGAGCGCGCCCGCAATAACTCCACACCATGCGAGCGAGCTCACATGAAGGTGTGGAGTCCTTGCGGGGAGGAGCGGAGACAGCCACAGAGGGACCCCAGAAGACGAGGATCGGGGCCACTGTGTGCAAAACGAGCTGCACAGTGGAGGTAAGTATAATATGTTTGTTATTTAAAAAAAAAAAATATATTCCTTTACTGATCCTTTAAAGCAAGGAACTACCACAGCTGAAATATATTGCTCAGAGTTTTGCAGGTGGGCCCCGGAATCTGGCTGGAATGATGCAGCTCTCCGCAGCCAGTTTAGAATAGGCCTTTCAGATGCAATTAAGGATGCTCTGCTCAACTTCTCATACCCAGCCTCACTGGAGGAGGCTCTGTGTCTAGCCATTAGAATTAACCGCCGCCAGCGAGAGAGGAGGCGAGAACAAACTACGGCTGTGGCAAACTATATACCTCTCTTGCCACCTCCAGTGCCAGATCTGAGGAAGAACCTATGCAGTTAGGCTCCACCCGGTTATCTGCCCAGGAACACACACACCGGCGTAACATGGGACTCTGCTTATATTGTGGCCTCAGGGGTCATATGCTCAGTTCGTGCCCTACACGTCCGGGAAACTCCAGCACCTAGGTGATTGTGGGGAGGTCACCTTAGGTCTGCTTTCATCTCCCCAGGGGGACAATCGTATACTTTTACCCGCTGTTATTCACTTTGGGACAGGGAGTCATGAACTCACTGCTGGCCTTGGTAGATTCTGGAGCCGCTGAGAATTTTATTGATAAGACTCTGATTACCTCTTTGTTCCTAGAAACTCATGCGCTAGATTGCCCAGTCCACCTGATTTCTGTGGATAATCGGCCTCTCTCACAAAATCTAGTGCTCCAATCCACCAACCCTTTCCAGTTACAATTGGGGGCCTTGCATTGGGAGAAGATTTCATATCTTGTCATTGACTCTCCATCCACTCTTTTGATCCTAGGCCTTCCTTGGCTTCAGAAGCACAATCCCGTAATTGACTGGCGAACAGGAAATATTCTGGCTTGGTCCAATCAGTGTAAAAAAAAAACTGCATCCAGCACCCTGTTCGACTTGCTACCTGTCAAGTGGGAATGAAACAGATTCCGCTTTGTTAAAAGGACTTTTAGGATGTGTTTTCTAAAGGGATTTCTGACACTTTACCTCCTCATCGCAGTTATGATTGTCCCATTGACCTCTTGCCTGACACTACACCTCCTTGAGGGAGAGTCTTTCCACTGTCTGAGCCAGAGAATCTTTCTTTGCAAGAATACATCCAGGAAAACCTAGCTAAGGGCTTCATCCGTCCCTCCACTTCTCCCGCAGGCGCAGGATGCTTCTTTGTCCCGAAGAAGGATGGGGGCTAAGGCTTTGTGTTGACTACAGAGGTCTAAATAAAATAACTGTTCCCAATCGGTACCCTCTTCCTCTAATCACAGAGTTGTTCTCCCAAATCCAGGGAGCAAAAATCTTCTCCAAACTGTACTTAAGGGGAGCCTATAATCTAGTGCGCATCCATGCAGGAGATGAATGGAAGACGGCCTTTAACACCAAGGATGGCCATTATGAATGTCTTGTCATGCTTTTCGGTCTCAGGAATGCACCAGCTGTCTTTCAAAACTTTATGAATTACATTTTCCGTGACCTGTTGGGTCGCTTCATGCTTGTATATTTAGATGATATTTTGATATACTCTCCCAATCTTGAAACACATCAGAGGCACGTCTGCTCAGTATTGGCCCAATTAAGGGCTCATTCCCTTTTTGTTAAGCCCGAAAAAAAATTATTTCATGTCAAACAAGTACCTTTCCTGGGCTACCTAATCTCTGACACAGGCCTAACCATGGATCCAGCCAAGATTCAAGCCATTTTAGACTGGGCACCACCTTCAGACCTGAAAGCAGTTCAGCGCTTCCTGGGCTTTGCAAATTTCTATCGGAAATTCATTAAGAACTTTGCCTCCATTGAACATCCCATCACCTCTCTCACCAGGAAGTCTCAGACTAAGTTTAAATGGACTACTGAAGCCCAGGCGGCCTTCACTCAGTTGAAGAAAGCCTTTACCTCTGCACCAATTCTACGCCATCCTGTTCCTGAGCTGCCTTTTTATTGTGGAGGTAGATGCATCTGAAATAGGGGTGGGAGCGCTTCTGTCACAAAAAGATCCTGTAAATGCTGCCATCCACCCCTGTGCCTTCCTGTCCCGTAAATATTCCCCAGCAGAGCGCAATTATGATATAGGCAACAGAGAACTGTTAGCCATAAAGCTAGCTTTGGAGGAATGGAGACATTGGCTGGAGGGAGCTCGCTATTCATTCATAGTTCTGACTGACCATAAAAACCTTGAATATATCCATTCTGCTAAAAGACTGAACTCACGTCAAACCAGGTGGTCATTGTTCTTCTCCAGATTTGACTTTACAATTTCTTATTTACCAGGGCCAAAAAACATTAAAGCTGACGCCTTGTCTCGCAGCTTTTTATCAGAGTCTCCACCTCCGCTTCCTCCACAACCCATTTATCTCTGAGGATAGGATTTTGGCTTTCACCCAGACTGACATCTCTGAGGCCTTGTTACCTGCACAGACTGAAGCCCCTCCCTCCACTCCCTCTGGTATGCTTTTTGTGCCCCTGGCTCTTCGTTTGCAGGTATTGCAGCAGGTACATGCATCAAAACCTGCAGCACATCCAGAGTTTAGACAAACTTTTGAGATTATCTCTCGCAACCTCTGGTGGCCATCGATTAGGCAGGATGTGTTAGCCTTTGTCCTGGCCTGTGAAGTTTGCGCCAGAAGCAAGGGCAGAACCTCTAAGCCCCCTGGTCTCCTACGTCCTCTACCAATACCTACCTGTCCCTGGACCCATTTATCTATGGACTTTATCACTGACTTGCCTCCATCCCAGGGATGTTCCACAATCTGAGTGGTGGTAGACAGGTTCAGTAAGATGGCACACTTTGTTCCACTTCCGAAACTGCCATCTGCTAAAGAACTGGCATCTTTTTTCATTAAACATGTTTTCAAGCTCCATGGGGCGCCAATTAACATTGTCTCAGACCGTGGCTCTCAGTTTATAGCCCAGTTTTGGAAGGCCATTTGCTCTCAGTTGGGGATTAAGTTATCGTATTCTTCAGCATATCATCCTGAGACAAATGGCCAAACAGAAAGGACTAATCAGACTCTAGAGATGATGGTACGTTGTCTAATGGCCAATGATGAGGTGGAGTGGGTCAACATCCTTCCATGGGCAGAGTTTGCCTTTAATAATTGTGCCAGCTCATCTACAGGGACCTCTCCTTTATTCTGTGTTTACGGGTTGCATCCTCGTGCGTGCTCATTTGATTTTCCACCCTCTGATGTTCCAGATGCCAACACCTCGATTGAAAATTTCTCCAAAATCTGGTCTGATGTTAACCACTTCCTTACCCAGCCATAGTCAAATGACGTCCACAGATGGGATCTCCTATCCTGGGTGGACGTCATATGACGTCCTCGGCTTTCTGACGCTACTGCGGGCCCCCAGGGGCCCACAGAGCGGCGATCGGGGTACCTTTGTGTCCCTTAGGACACAGCCGTTCCCCGATGGGGGTAAAGGAGTGGCGGCGGAGTGGCGGCGGTGGGCAGCGGAGCTTCCCGTGCGGCTTACCAGCTCCTATATGCAGAGCTGCAGCAGCGGCGTGCACGGCGCCCCTGGAGGCGCGCAGCGCGGCGATCGGGGATCCGGTGTGTCCCTCTGGACATAGCCGATCCCCGATGGAAAGAATGCGGCGGCGGGCGGCGGAGATTACGGTAACACTTACCGGATTCGATGATGCAGAGCTGCGCAGCGGCGTGCACGGCGCCCGCGCGCCCCCGGGGGCACGCAGCGCGATGATCGGGGCTGAGGCTTTTCCCTTGGATACAGCCCAGCCCCGATCAGAGTAAAGAGCCAATGAAATGGCTCTTCACCACGTGACCGGCTGTGTCCAATCACAGCCGGTCACTAAATGTAAACAAAACACACTGATGTGTGTGTAACTTACTGTTGCTGGGTTCTCCTCTTCACACACAGATCCAGTATGAGGAGGAGATCAGCTAACAGTGAGTTACACACTACATATGTACCACTGTGCCCAGATTGCCCCCCCTAAATAAAGGGTACCTGTCATCTAGTACCTGCCACCAGAGTACCCGTCCATCAGTAGTACCTGTCCATCAGGAGTACCCGCCACCTCACCAAAGTACCCGCCACCAGTCCACCAGGAGTACCTGTCCACCAGGAGTACCTGTCCACCAGAATACCCGCCACCTCACCAGTATACCCGCCACCTCACCAGAATACCCGCCACCTCACCAAAGTACCCGCCATCAGGAGTACCTGTCCATCAGGAGTACCTGTCCATCAGGAGTACCGTCCACCTCACCAGAGTACCCGCCACCTAACCAGAGTACCCGCCACCAGTCCATCAGGAGTACCTGTCCATCAGAGTACCCGCCACCTCAGAGTACCCGCCACCAGTCCATCAGGAGTACCTGTTCATCAGAGTACCTGCCACCTCACCAGAGTATCCGCCACCAGTCCATCAGGAGTACCTGTCCATCAGAGTATCTGTCCACCAGAGTACTCGCCACCTCACCAAAGTACCCGCCACCTCACCAAAGTACCCGCCCCCTCACCAAAGTACCCGCCACCAGAGTACATACAGCCACTATGTCCAGAAAGGTGTACACCCCAGAAGAAGCATACCAAATACTCAGTCTGACCGATGAGAGCAACGGGGCGCTCTCACCACTCAGTTTTGATTCAGATTCTGGTTCAGAATATGAGCCCCCCGAAGGCAGCACATCTGGATCCGAATTAGAGGAGGACACAGTCCGTCCAAAAAGAAGACGGTCTGAACACCAGGTAGCTACCAGCAGTGCCAACGGCGGTAGACCCCAGGAAGCGAGGCCCAGTACAAGCACTGCTAGACCCCAGGAGGAGAGGCCCAGTACAAGCGCTGCTAGACCCCAGGAGGAAAGGCCCAGTGCAAGTGCACGCCAAAGAAGTAGGACCCGAACCCTGCTTCCAGATGGCTTGGCAAACCCATTGTGGCTGCCTTCTACCTCAGAGTCAGCCACGATCCCCCCTTTTACAGCACAGCCTGGTGTGCAGGTCAACACTGCAGGTTTTTCCAAACTTGATTTTTTTTATTTATTTTTCCCTGATGAATTGCTTCAAGGCATTGTGGACCAAACTAATCTTTTTGCTCAACAATTTATTGAAAACAACCCCAGATCCAGCTATGCCCGCCCTTTTGAATGGAGACCCCTAACAGTGGTGGAGCTTTGATTGTTTTTAGGCCTAACATTTAACATTGTGCTTACAAAAAAAATTAAATGAATAGGTATTGGTCGAAGAAACCCATCCACCATATGCCAGTTTTTACATCGGCCATGTCCAGGTCCCAATACAAACTTCTAATGCGGTTTCTGCATTTCAGTGACAACTCACAGTGCCCCCCCGAAATCACCCAAACTTTGACAGATTATATAAAATTCGCCCCCTAATAAAAAAAAATTCCAAGAAGTTTGCCGCACTTTATGTCCCTGATAAAAACATTTCTGTGGACGAATCCCTGGTGCATTTCACAGGCCGGCTGGGAATCAAGCAATATATTTCCAGTAAGCGGGCGAGGTACGGCTTAAAGCTCAACAAGCTCTGTGAAAGCGCCACTGGTTATGTGCACTCATTCCGCGTGTACGAAGGCAAAGATTCCCAGCTCCAGCCCCCTGAGTGTCCATCGTACATGGGAATAAGTGGAAAAATTGTTTGGGAGTTGGCATTCCCACTCCTCCAAAAGGGGTATCATATTTACAAGGACAACTATTATACCAGCCTGCCCCTTCTCCGCCACCTCTACCTAAAAAAAACTCTGGCCTGTGGTACAACAAGAAAAAACAGAAAGGGCTTCCCACAGCGTCTTGTCAACACAACCATTCAAAAGGGGGAATCGGCAAGCTTGAGGAACGAGGAAGTGTTGGCTGTGAAGTGGAGGGATAGGAAAGACGTGTACATCATGTCCACTATCCACCACGACACCTCGGTGGAACTTCACAGAAGACGCGGTACCGTTCGCAAGCCTTCCTGCATCAATGAGTACAATAAATTCATGGGTGGTGTGGATTTAAATGACCAAATGTTGCAGCCCTATCTTTCAACCCGAAAATCCCTCTTCTGGTATAAAAAAATTAGCAATTTACTTTTTTCATTTGGCCCTGTTAAATTCTTTCATAATTTACCAAAAATCAACAGAAAGACCCACCACCTTCATGAGGTTTATTGAAGACATTGTTACTGCCCTGATCTACCAACAAACATCCCCCCCAGAAAGCATTCACTCAGATTGTGTCAGCAGACTACATGAACGCCATTTTTCAGACCATATTCCACCATCAGGATCCGGAAGACGGCGCCCAAAAAAATGTCGGGTGTGCACCAGAAGAGGAATTAGGAAAGACACCAGCTTCCATTGTCCCGACTGTCCCTCCCAACCTGGCCTTTGCATCGGAGAATGCTTCAAGCAATATCACACTCTCGAAAACTATTAGCCCATATTTCTAATTCTGCTATTTCCCCGTTTTCAATTTGTCCTGAATATTTCCCTGCCTCAACCAACCATATCATTTTCTTCCATGTGAATTGACCCTGGCCTGTTTCTCGACTATGCCTCTGCCTACCGTCTGCATTGTTTATCCGCCATGTTTTTGCCTTTCACGTGAACTGACACTGGACTGTATCGACTATGCCTCTGCCTACCGTTTATTTCTGCCTTTTACCTGCACTGACCTCGGCCTGTTGACCATGTTTTTGCCTGCCCCCTTGGACTGATCTTTCACCCTGCTACACAGGGGTCTCACATATGTGAGGGGCTCCAGAATAGTGTTCTGAGTTCAGAAAACCAGTTTTTGGTTTTCTGTGTTCCCAGAACAGGGTCTGGTTGTCCGTAGGCTTCAAAGCAATTTGGGTGGGAGAAGCCTCTACCCCTGTCCCCATTCTTTCCTGACCGATGCCCTAAGCTTGATGGTCCTGCCTGCTTCCTGGACAAATACTCTGGCTGTGCTGACCATACCTCTGCCTGCTGCATGTACTAACTATGGACAATATCCCTGCCTGCTGCATGGACGATCCTTTGTTCCTTTTGCTGCTGCTGACCACATCCCTGCCTGTTATCTGGACCAATGCTTTGGCTGTGCTGACATCATCTCTACCTGTACTGACTATTCCTGCCTGTTTCCTGTTTTGCTGTCGCTGTCCACGTTCCTGCCTGCTGCCTGGACCGATGCTCTCCTCTTTGGACCACTGCACTACTAAAACCGCAGGTAATCTTTTCTTTACCCTTTTCTCAGAAGAATGTATTTTGGTTTATAATTGGTATGTACAGTACATGCTATGTGTTAGAAATATGAAGGGCCTTCAACAATGTGATAGGTTGTCAGGAATTTACAGTAGGTGCCGCCGACATTGTATATTCATTGCGATCCTATCGCAGAGATTCTCGGCGACAGGGGTGCCGACATCTCAGCGACAGGGTGGCGACACATGTCGCGCTCGCTGCAATAGCTAGGAGACGTGGCACTGTATTGAGCGGGGATCCGACGTGGATTCCCGCCAATACCAGGCACTGCGTTTGGTATGAATCCTGAGCGGGAACTCCACGCCAATTTTTAAAGAAAAAAACGGCGTGGGTTCCCCTTCCAGGAGCATACCAGGCCCTTGGGTCTGGTCTGGATTTGAAGGGGAACCCTACGCCGAAAAAACGGCGTAGAGGTCCCCCTCAGAATCCAAACCAGACCCTTATGCGAACACGCAACCTGGCAGGCTGCAGGAGAAGAGGGGGGGGACGAGAGAGCGGCCCCCCCTCCCTCCTGAACCGTACCAGGCCGCATGCCCTCAACATGGGGGGTTGGTGCTCTGGGGCAGGGGGGTGACCTGCGGCCCCCCCCCACCCCGGAGCACCCTGCCCCCATGTTGATGAGGACAGGGCCTCTTCCCTCTTTTTTTGTATAAAAGAATGCGTTTTCATTTTTTTCCCACATATTCCAAAAACTTCTGGAAGAAAATGAACCGTTCAAAAGACTCATTATGCCTCATAGATTATACGTTGGGGTTTTGACTTTCCAAAATGGGGTCATTTTGTGGGCGTTTCTATTGTCCTGGTGCTCCAGGGCCTTCAAAAGTGTGATAGGTTGTCATCAAATGAGATGTGCAATTTATGCTCCTAGAATGCCTAAAGGTGCTATTTCAATGTTGGGCCTCTGTATTTGGCCAGGCTGTGTAAAAGTCTCACACATTTGGTATCGCCATACTCAGGAGGAGTAGCAGAATGTATTTTGGGGTGTCATTTTTGCTATGTACATGCTATGTGTTGGTAATATCTTATAAATGGACAACTTTGTATAAAAAAGATGCGTTTTCATTTTTTTCCCACATATTCCAAAAACTTCTGGAAAAAAATGAACCGTTCAAAAGACTCATTATGCCTCATAGATTATACGTTGGGGTTTTAGCTTTCCAAAATGGGGTCATTTTGTGGGCGTTTCTATTGTCCTGGTGCTCCAGGGCCTTCAAAATTGTGATAGGTTGTCATCAAATGAGATGTGCAATTTATGCTCGTAGAATGCCTGACGGTGCTACTTGGATGTTAGACCTCTATATGTGGTAGGCTGTGTAAAAGTCTCACACATGTGGTATCACTATACTCAGGAGGAGTAGCATAATGTATTTTGGGGTGTAATTGCAAGTATGCATGTGCTGTGTGAGAGAAATAACTTGTTATTTTCAAAATTTTGTGCAAAAAAATAAAAATGTCAACAATTTCCCAAGGATTGTGGGAAAAAATTACAACTTCAAAAAACTCACCATGCCTCTTACTAAATACATTGGAATGTCTGCTTTCCAAAAAGGGGTAATTTGGGGGGTATTTGTACTTTCCTGGCTTGTTAGGGTCTCAAGAAATGAGATAGGCCTTCAGTACATCAGGTGTGATCAGATGTGATCAATTTTCAATGATTTGCACCATAGCTTGTAGACTCTCTAACTTTCACAGAGACCAAATAATATACACTTTTTTTGGTTATTTTTACTAAAGATTTGTAGCAGTATACATTTTGGCCCAATTTTATGAAGAAAAATGACTTATTTGCAAAATTTTACAATAGAAACTAAAAAAAAGTTTTTTTTTTTTTTTTAAATCTCAATTTTTTCGCTTATATTGCAAAAAAATAAGAAACCCAGCGGTGATTAAATACCACCAAAAGAAAGCTCTGTTTGTGAGAAAAAAATGATAAAAATTTGGTTTGCGTAAAGTGTAGCATGACTGAGTAATTGTCATTCAAAGTGTGAGAGCGCTGAAAGCTACAAATTGGTCTGGTAAGGAAGGGTGTATAAAAGCCCTGTATTGAAGTGGTTAATCGTGCTATTTCTTGCTCTGTGCAGGCTTTTATGAAAATGGCTGACAAGAGGCGCTCAAAGGAACCAGGATATAAAGTTGGTGACAAAGTGTGGCTATCATCTAGGAATCTGTCCCTGCATGTTCCATCTAAAAAACTTGGCCCAAAATGAATCGGGCCCTATGAAATTTCAGAGATTGTTAATCCTGTGTCCTATAGATTAAAACTTCCCCCATGCATGCGCATTACAAATGTTTTTCATGATCATTGTTGAAACCTGTTCATTCCAGCCTCCAAGTAAATGAACCAGAACCTGTGGATGTGTTGGACAGTCAGGAATATGAAGTGGCATGTATTCTTGATTCCAGACGAGTACGCAATTCCTTACAATATCTCGTTCATTGGAAAGGTTTCGGCCCAGAGGATCGATCCTGGGTCCCAGCTCGTGATCTTCATGCTGACTGACTTAAGAAGAAGTTCCATCTTTGTTATCCAAGTAAGCCTGGGGGTGCAGGAGCAACCCCTTGTGAAAGTACTGAATGAATGAATGACTTGTATAGCGCTCACTAGGTGCTTTTTGCATCCAGTGTCTGCTTGGCTGGTGCGGTCATTTTACCCCGTAGGATTGCAACATGCTTGGGACACATGGTCGTACACACATATATACATATATACTGGGCCAATTTGGACAAGATCCAATTAACCTACCAGCATGTCTTTGGAGTGTGGGAGGAAACCGGAGTACCTGGAGGAAACCCACGCAGGCACAGGGAGAACATGCAAACTCCAGGCAGATGGTGTCATGGTCGGGATTTGAACCAGCGACCCTTTTGCTGCTAGGTGAAAGTGCTAACCACTACACCACTGTGCTGCCCCAGCACATCTCACCTGACACAGCCTTTGCCTGGGAAACAACAGTGATTGGCCAGCTCACCTTTAAATCACCTGTATCATCATCTAATCAGTGCTTGTGATAGAGGTACCTTTGTGTGCCACTGTTTGATACAGCTGATATCTGCTCTGTGTATTTCGTGTATGACCCGGCTCGTTAGACCCTGCTTGCTCGCTTCTGATTCGGTACCGTTTGGACTCTGATCTACCTGTGTATGACCCAGCTTGCCTAGACTACGCATTGCCTGATTCTACTGTAGTACCTTCATCTGCAGCTGTGAACTACAAGCACCAGCCAACCTCCATCTGCAGCGGTGAACTACAAGCACCAGCTAGCATCCACCTTCATCTGCAGCGGTAAACTACAAGGTCCAGCCAACATCTACCTTCATCTGCAGTGGTGAACTACAAGTCTCAGCAGACCTGCTCATGGTATGTGCTCTTGTTCTTGAACTCTTTGCATGATCAGCACACCTGCACTGTTACCTGTTATCTGCTCCTAGCCTGACAGGAACATTATGACCGCCGATGCAGTTTTGCAGTGTTTCGCGTTTTCCCGCAGCCACAGGATATGTAGGCCAAGCGTACATGAAGCCTGTCATTTTATTTGCTTAAGATCTGTGTATTATGAACAATTACCATGTTTTATTTTTCCCATAAACAAAAGCTGTTTTCAACTTTTTTTTTTTTTACATCTCATCCATGCTGATCTCTTCCAGTTTTCTTCAGACACTTCCAGCTACATGCATTTCTTTCAGCATCATTGCACATCATAACTCTGGACCAGCTTCCTGACAATGACAATAGTGGACCGTGCTTGCGCAATACATGTTGGCATGGACTCTTGTAGTATTCACCTGGGATGCATGTGACAGAGTGAAAATAGGGGATCACAACAAGGAAACATGTGTAACTACAAGTTTCTTAGCCCTTTACTGTCGTGCATATGCATATTTGTGGCCTCACTGAAGTGGGTCTTTATCTGTGGTACCGCATATGGGCACTACTGTATTTGTGCTGAAAGTGGGCTGTGCAGCACATTCAAAGCACAGAGACTGGGCTGTCAGTGAAAGCTATGGGTCTCGTACTAACGAACTGGAAGGCACAGGTTCACAATCACCTGATCACTGTGTAGCATCCTCTACCTTTAGGTGGGTGCTAAGTGTAGGGTTTTGTGTTAGCTGCCAGTGCAGGTAAATTTAAGCAGGCCTATGCTGCGAGCTAGGCCTGTTTGTTTTTGGGGGCTAGGGGAGTGGTTTATTGTAGCAGTAGGTGACTGACATGTACTTCCGCTCTTGGGCGCTTCCCCTGTTTCCAGTGGAGAATGTTCTGGAAAAGGGGCAGGGCTGAGTGCTGGAGTGACATGGGGTACATGTGAGGAGCTCTGACCAACCCCCGTCTAGGATTGGCGGGGGGTATGCCTCCTACATATACCCACAGTCAGCCTGCTTGGGAAGGAGTTGTCAGCTGGGTGAACTGAAGTATGGAGTGCTAGACTGTCAAGCTGGAGGAACACCCCCATCTGGGGGGTTGTAAACATGGCGGAGGAGCTTGGGAGCTGGGAGGGAGCCTCTCCTTACACGGACATGGAGAGGTGTCCTGGAACAGGAGCTAGGAGAGAGTTGGTCTGCATGGTCCGGAGTAAGTCCTTCAGGAAGGACCCAAGGCAGGTGTCAGTGAATGGAAGCACAGTGGAGATCTGGAAGAGGCATGCCAGGGGAGCTGGGTGCAGATCCAGAGGGAGAGACTGTGAAGTTTGTGTCAAATCGATGCAGCCATGAGGGCGGGCAGGATTTGCAAGTCGGACAGTTGGGATCAGTAGTCCATCACCATTAAATCTACTAAAGTAACTGGTTGCTGCCATGAGGGGGTACTGCAGGCCCCAGGCCTTCAACGGTTTCATCTTCTACTAAAATGGGGACTTATTCAGAGTGAGGCCTAGTCATATCTGATGGCGTGACAGGAATACTAAGACTGACAGGAGATGTTCTGAGGTAAAAGTCTGTCAAGCTGTGTGCAGAGGGAAAAGAAGTTCTGAGGTAAAAGTCTGTCAAGCTGTGTGCAGTAGGAAGAGAAGTTCTGAGTTAAAAGTCTGTCAAGTTTAGTGTCCTATCTCAAAAGTGTGACACACTCATTTTTATTTCCTATCTGAAGAAGTGTAACTCATATATTGCTGTAACATTTCAACTATTCATTTGTTTCTATGGGCATCCCATATCTCTTCCCTAACCAAGTTCAATCCCCTAATAAATTAACAAAAACAAGCAAAAGACTGTTCATTGACTAAAGGAGTGTGTCTAATGGATGTCTGGCAGCAGGGTGAAATTGGTGGATGTAGTAACTCGTAGCAACCACCCGCTACAACTGTTACAGACTCTGGCTATCAGAGTTATCAGTCACTGTGTAGCCACCCTCTTTGTTTTCTGCTCTTGAATAGAGAAAAAGCTATATTGGGTGTGTGATAAAAACAGATAATAAAAAAAATAAAGATAAAATACATAAATCTGAGCTTGATCTAGGTCACTGTCAGGGTTGGAGCTTGGGTCAAAGTAACGGTCAAAGGTCAGAGTCAAAGGTAACAGTCATTGTATTTAGGCAGGATTAAAGAAAAGCATTTTTAAATTATTATCTATGCCAGTTAGTGACAGCGTTAGTCTGTTTAGGTATGATAAAAAAAAAAGAAAGACACGCACTATTTATTCTGGGCCCTACTAAGGGTACAAACAACAAATGGCATGCACATATGTGGTATCACTGCTATTGTCAGGAGCATGCAAATTTATTTTGGGTTGTTCTTTGGTCGTAGGTTTTGGTATTGGCAAGAAATATACAGCTACACTTTTTTTTTCCTTTACCATTCACCACCAAATGAAAGACCAATTTGTCGTGAAAAAAAAACAAGGTGTAAATCTAACTGGATGCAGTAAGGCCCCTTTCACACTGTGCCGCCCATGCCGTCAGCAGTAAAACGCCGCTATTTTTGCGGTGCATTTTGGCCGCTAGCAGGGCACCTTTAACCCCCGCTAGCGGCCGAGAAAGGGTTAAAACCGCCCGCAATGTGCTGCTATAGCGGCGTATTGCCGGCAGTACGGCGGCACTGCCCATTGATTTCAATGGGCAGGAGTGAATTTGGAGCGCACCGCTCCAGTGTGAAAGCCCTCGGGCTTTCACACTGGAGTGAATAGAGCAGCTGTTTAAAGGCGGATTGTAGGCGCTATTTTTAACGCTAAAGCGCCTGCAAAACGCCCTCAGTGTGAAAGGGGTCTAAGTGTTTGCAATGATATGTACAGTTTTACTAACACATAACAAAGTTGCAATACCGTGTTGAGGATTTGTTTTACCTTTGTCATGAAGGGGTTAACAATGATGGCAGGCTCACCAATTGTTCTCTTAATAAAAGCTGATTATTAAAAAAGATTAAAAACAACATTCAGAAGGACTTCGTTCAAGCCATGTGTCCCCCACATGGCTTGAACAAAAAAAAAAACTGTTAACTCTGGTCGGAGACGCTTCACTAACTATGTGGCGTCAGTATAGCGATCGCCCCTGCTGAACTATTGCGTTCTGACAGTGGGATTTCCCCCCCCCCCGCCAGAACACTCCAATCAGGACCGGGAGTCAGGCGGCTGCTGATTTTCAAGGATGCACGTCCGAAAGATCCGGTCAAATGGCATTCCCGACATTCGGCCTGTGTACCCAGCTTTAGACTAACAGTTAGATACAAAATGTCATTGGGAGGAGGACACTATTGGACATACTGGGGTTTATTTACTGAACCTGGACTGCAAAATCTGGTGCAGCTGTGCATGGTAGCCAATCAGCTTCTAATTTCAGCTTGTTCAATTAAGCTTTGACAAATAACCTGGAAGCTGATTGGTTTCTATGCAGAGCTGCCCCAGATTTTGAACTTTCCACTTTTAGTAAATCATCCCTACTGTGACACAGAATATAGTAATGAGTCGACAATACCTGGATTCAGTTCAGTGCGGGTTTGCCGAACTTTAATGAAGTTCAGTTGCAGAAATCCAACCCCGTTGAAGTCAAAGCTAAATGAAAAGAAATGCCCATTTCTCTTACCGTCCATGGACTGACACAGCATCTTCAATCTTGACAAAGTGGGTTATGTTCCTGCTCATAGGAGAAGACTAGGCAGAATGTTAGATGTTTTAACATACATTCCATTACCAGAGTTGAACATCCCCGCCCAGGGGGCGGTCCCTCCGGACATAACCCTCCTCCCTGCAGCCAGCTGCCTCAGTTTTTTTCTGCCTAGCAGATGAGAGGACGTGGCTCTCTTCAGAGCCAATCTCCTGAGGATTTTTTTTTTATTCCTTTTTGAATTTTATTATTTTATTTTTGAGATTCTTCTATCAACAGTCGGCTGGGCAACAGGTTGGGTAGTTGCTATCCTCGTAGTCTTCCCAGTCCGACCATCGAGCGTGCTGCTCCTCGCTCTGCGTGAGATCAATCCACGACATACCCCACGACTCCAGGGGTGGCCGGTAAACTATTTTGCTCCAGGGTCCACACATGACTGAACAGTTCTGCTGTATCTTTCACAGTGGACCGGGCCGACAGCTACTCAGTACTGCACTGTGATAGACCTGTCAGGAACACACCAGTGGGTCCTTGCTGGACAGGTAAGTACTGGTTCCCCTGCCTCAGCAGGTGAGTACATACTGTGTGTTCCGATTAGAGGGGTGTTTCCCTGTCCCCCCCCCTTGTATTTGCTACTCTCTGTCATTACTCTGTTGTGCGCTAACTGGGGGTGCCTGGGGGTCACTCTGCACGGTGGAGGCTCGTGGGAGTCTGCATTATGCGTGGGAATGCTGTCTGTGTCAGCCAGGGCCTTGTGTTTTTACTCACACCCCCGGGGGCACCATTTTTACTATGTTTTTCTATTGCTATTGAAAACTGCATTGGTGGACATTTTGCCGTGGACACGCTGTGGCGCACTTTTTAATAGCGGCGGCCATTTTGTTGAAGTTGCGCGCTTTTCTGGTGCTAGTTTGGCCTCTACTGCTAAGAACGGCGCAATTCTCCCCACAGTCTTCTCACTGTTCACTCGCGCTGGGAGCAGGACACAGGCAGTGGAACCGCGCTGTCCTAGCTGGGTTTTTGAGTCCCCTGGGTAACCCCCCACAGTCAGTGCAGCTGGAGGGTGGACTTTTTTCTCATATTTTTACAAAGTCTCAGAGGGTGCTGTGTTATCATTGAGTCAGTGACACCTGCTTCCCCCTTCATGTTAGAGGCAACAGGCAGTGCTACTGCATCTGCGGTCCCTAGGGACCAGTTGTCGGCAGTCCTTGACTAATTTGTTGCCAGGATGGAAGTGGTGTGTGAGTGCAGGGGGCTAAAAAGCGCCCTCTCCCCTCACCATCTCCAGGGGAGTGCTCTGATTCAGATATGGGCATTGCTGCGGCATAGGACCCTAGCTCTGAATTTTTGCATATTTTTTGACCAGGACATTCCTTGTGAGGAAAACATTGATGCTGTGAGGGACACTCTCAAGCTGGATGCTGCGACTGAGGAACCTCTGGTGTAGGCAGTCTCCTTTGGTTCATTTAAAGCTAATCCTACTAAAAAGGTTTTTCCCTTTACACCTTTCTTTGACAAATTCATAGACCAGATTTGGGACAAACCGCAGAAGACCTTTGCGGTCTCGCAGCATCTGGCGGTTAGGTACCCCTTTGAGGAGAGCCTGATTAAAAAAAAAAATGGGCCTCTCCTCCGGTTGTCGACCCCCCCCCCGGTCGCCCGGTTGAATAAAGCCACGACTCTCCCAGTTGAGGGGACTCCTGACTTTAGGGACCCTACTGATAGGAGATCGGAAGTGGTGAGCAGAGCCATGTTTACCATGCTGGGATCCGCGTTACGTCCCATTGTAGCGGCGACCCTGGTGTCTCGGGCACTCACAGCATGGGCTAAGATTTTGCACTAGACTGTGCAGGAGCATAATCTTCATCCGTATTGCATTGTACTGGCCGACCAAATGGTGCAGGGCCTGGTGTATGTGTGCAATGCCACTATGGATGCTGCCCCCTTAATTTCTAGGGCCTCTGTGTTTGCGGTGGTATTGCGTTGCCTTATCTGGTTGACATGCTGGTCTGCTGACCTGGCCTCTAAGAAGCTCCTGGCGGATTTACCTTTTAAGGGTGGAAGACTATTTGGTGCTTCCCTGGATGACATTATTAAAAATGTCATAGGGGGTAAGAGCACCCTTCCTCCTCAGCCTACTAAGGCGAAGGAGCCGCGCCGTAAGCCTGGTCCTTCCTTCCTTTCCCACTCAGAAGAGGTTTTTTCGTCAGTCAGATCCCACGGGAAAATTCTCCCGGACTGACAAGGGTGCGGCTGGAAGACAGAAGCGTCCCTGGGTGCGCAAGTCGAACAAGCCGACAAGCAAGCCCGCCACAGAATGAAGTCTTGCCCCCGCCCGACTCTGGGGTGGGGGGGGGGGCGACTTCGCAGGTTCACGGATCGGTGGACCTCCCGGATCTCCGTCCGGTGGGTATGTGAGGTGGTCACCTCGAGGTACAGGATAGAGTTCCTTTCCTGGCCACCAGACAGATTCTTCCCTCAAATTTCTCTCTCCTTCCAGCGCTTCGGGCTGCCTTATTGGGGGCAGTGCAGGACTTGCTGAGGTGCGGGGTAATTTTGCCAGTACCATCAAAGGAGAGGTTTCAGGGATTTTATTCAAACTTTTTGTGGTCCCGAAGAGGGACAGAGTCCGTACAATTCTGGACCTCAAGGCCCTTAATGCCTTTGTAAAAGGTTCAAAGATTCCGCTTGGAATCCAGTCGCTGGGTGATTGCTGCGCTCCACCTGGTGCATTTTCTGGCATCCTTGGACATCATGAATGCCTACTTGCATATCCCAATCTGCGCGGGTCACCGGAAGTTTCTGCGCTTTGTGATAGGCGAAGACCACTATCAGTTTGTGGCTCTTCCCTTCGGGTTTAGCATCAGCACCGCGGGTTTTCGCAAAGGTGCTTGCCCTGATTCTGGCTTTGCTGAGACAGCGAGGCATTGCTATCGTGGGGTATCTGGACAATCTTCTTCTGAGTGCAGGCTCTGGCTCAGAATTAGAGGAAAATGTGCTGATAGCAAGTCAGGCCCTCCGAGAATTTGGTTGTCTGCTGAACATTCAAAAGTCGGTCCTGGTTCCGACTCGGCGTCTGGAGTACCTAGGATTGATCCTGGACTCCTCGGAGACAAAGGTCTTTCTACCCTTGAAATAATTGCAGACTCTTCAATCTGCAGTATGGGTGCTGACGTCCCACAAATGGTCGTCACTCCGTTTTTGCATGAGGGTCCTGGGACTCATAGTGGCTTCCTTCGAGGCTGTACCGTATGTCCAATTCCGCACTAGAGCCTTACAAAAGGAGATCCTTTCCAGCTGGGACAAGTCTCCATTATCACTGGTTCGTCAGATCCAGGTAAGTCATCTGGTCAGGGCATCCCTGACATGGGGGCTGAGATCCCCGGCCCTTCGGTCTGGGAAGTCGTTCCTTCCTGTCCAGTGGACTGTGATCATGACGGCCGCCAGTCTTACGGGCTGGGGCAGAGTCTGGGGAGTTCGGTCAGCCCAAGGGCTTTGGACTCCGGACGAATCCCGTCTGCTGATCAATGTTCGGGTCCTCTGGGTGATTAGACTGTGTCTCTCAATGTGCTCAAGGAGACTACAGGGGCGCTCAGTCAGGATCTAGGCCTTGACGGGGCCTGCAGCTTACACATGTATTTGCAAATGCGTGCAACTAAACCCCTGTTTTTAAACGCACTGTTAGACAGGTGAATTCGTTTGGTTGCTGATTGGTTGGTAAGTTGAGCTTGGATATTTTGTGTTTTTTTGTCTACATGCATCCGCCCATCCAGTGCTCCTTGCTGTGAAGACCTGTCATAGGTGGGGGCAGTGACAGTATTTTGTGTATTGATGTCATTGTGGTCAGGCAACGCACTAGCACCTTTGCTTCTATGTGCTGGGTGTCTAGTGTGCTCCTGCCCCTTTAAGGAGGGTGGGGCTCCCTCCAGTCATCTGCCCTTCATCTATCCATCAGCATACATGTGCTTCCACTGAGGAGATCTTAAATTTTAGAGTTAGGACTGCAGTACACAGGGAGCCTTGACGGGGCCTGCAGCTTACACATGTATTTGCAAATGCGTGCAACTAAACCCCTGCTTTTAAACGCACTGTTAGACAGGTGAATTTGTTTGGTTGCTGATTGGTTGGTAAGTTGAGCTTGGATATTTTGTGTTGTTTTGTCTACATGCATCCGCCCATCCAGTGCTCCTTGCTGTGAAGACCTGTCATAGGTGGGGGCAGTGACAGTATTTTGTGTATTCTAGTCAGACCATACCACGGCGGTGGCTTGTGTCAACCATCAGGGGGGAACGCGGAGCTCGACTGCAGCATCCGAGGCCGCTCACATCCTGAAATGAGTGAACAGAAGCGTGCTTGATCTGTCGGCCGTTTGCATTCCTGGTGTAGACAACTGGCAGGCGGATTATCTGAGCCGCCAGCTGTTGGACCTGGGGGTATGGTCCTTCCATCCAGAGGTGTTTCACCTCCTTGCCGGAGGTGGGGCACGCCGGATGTGGACCGACTGGCTTCTCAACTCGATCGCTATGTTGAGATTCGTGGCCAGGTCCAGGGTTCCCTGGATGGATGCATCAGACGCGTTGGTGGCCCCGTGGGGTCGGTATTGGCTGATTTATGCCTATCCTCCACTGAAGTTGCTTCCTCGACTACTTCGCAGGTTGGAGGCCGAGGGAATTCCGGTGATCCTCACCGCCCCTGATTGGCCTCGGCATCCTTGGTACGCCGATCTTGTGCGCCTAGTGGCGGACGTTCAATGGAGGCCACCGCTGCCGGAGGACCTTCTGTCTCGAGGTCCCATTCTTCATCCCGTTTTGCAGTTGCTGGTTTTAACGGCATGGCTATTGAAAGCCAGGTGCTGAGGGAACGAGGTCTCTTGGATTCAGTAATTTCGACCATGCTAAGGGCACGGAAATCTTCCTCCAGGAAGGGATACTACCGTACCTGGAGGGCCTACATCGCTTTGTGCGAGGAGCTGGATTGACGTCCACGGACGTATTCCGTTTCCAGGATCCTGCTGTTTTTACAGCGTGGTGTGATCCAAAAGCTTGCTTTAAGCACCATTGAGGGTCAGATTTCAGCTTTAACGGGGGGCGTGGCTACAGCGCAAGTGAATGGACGTGTAAGAGCACAGCTCTGCTCCAGACACGGGAACCGCAAACAACTACGGGGTCGCAACAGGCTGTATTCACATCCACATTACCTGTAAAGGTCTAGCAACACCCGCGGAATGACCCGCAAGCGAAAAGAAACGGCCAAGCCAAAAAAACTAGATGACTTTTATTCGCCGAAAGGCCGCAGCATTATCCAAGATGGTGCCGGCGGGGAAGGCATCTCTCCTTCCTCCTCCTGCAACTCGCGGTCCACAGCGCCTAGCCCAGGATTACAGCTGAGAGCGCCGCAACACTCTCCGGAGGCATCTACTCCTTTAGCACGCAGCCCTGCGAAGTCCAAGCCTCGCCTGGATGTTAACACTAATAAGGTGAGCACAGGCCATGACTCTATGGAGGACACGAGGGAGCTCGTGGATCCCTTCACTGCATTCCCCACAACAGGCGCGGCGGTCTCTGACACTACCCTGAAGGACATGCTTGTCTCCCTCCGCAGCTCCATGCATGCGGACCTGATGCAGTGTATGAAGAACTTTAAGACTGACATAACTGAGCTGGGCGGAAGGGTAGCACATGTTGAGGACAAAATGGGGGAATTTGCAGCATCCCATAATACCCTGATTGATGCGCACTCCGATCACTCTGATGAGCTGGCCTGGCTGAGGGCAAAGGTCGCTGACCTCGAAGACAGGTCAAGGAGGAACAATGTAAAGATCAGAGGTGTACCAGAGACTGTTCTCCCCACACAACTTCAGCAATATGCTCATGACCTTTTGAAGAAGTTCCTCCCATCAGTCCCTGACTCAGAATTTCAAGTGGACCGCATCCACAGACTGCCTAAGCCGTCACACCTCCCAGGCAACGTACCCCGAGATGTCCTGATGCGGGTGCACTTTTACCAAGTAAAAGAACAACTCATGGTAGCATTCCGAAAGTGCCAGCAACCTCCTGAACAATTCGCTCATATCCAGCTTTTTGCAGATTTGTCACAGTTCACCATGCAAAAGCGTAAGGCATTACTCCCTGTGACCAAAGCACTCCGCAACCACAATATCCCCTACCGCTGGGGATATCCGGTAAAGCTTACTGTCACCCATGATGATAAAACCACTGTAATCAGGGAGCTGGGCGAGGGCCTAGCTCTTCTACGCTCTTTGGATATACTCCCTGATCTAGCACCCGCAAGTTCCTCTCCCCCTGCGAGGTTCAATAGCCAGTTTGAATGGCAAACGGTGTCAAACAAAAAAAGCGGCAAGAAACGCGCCGCATAATCTGCCACCCTGAGATCCGCATACTCCAAGTTCAAGGTTCCTGATGTGTTCTGGAATATTCAGTTCACTGTTTCTTGTTTTCCCCTCCCATGTTCTGGGCAGCTGATCTGCTCTCAGACTCTTGTTTGAGCAAATTTTTTACTCTAGTAACTGTTTTTTTTCTATATTTCATTTTGTTTTATGCCTTTGATTCATCTTTTTCTCCCCCTCTGCTGCTCCATCCTGCGCTGGATCCAACACACTTCTGCGATCTTGATGCTGCTCATCTCATGAACCCTCACCCTGTGCCGAATGACTGCGACAACAACCTTCCCTTCTTTGAGGATAAGGTACTGTTCCTATCTACACCAACAATGCTCACATGGCGCTTAAGATAGTTTCATTTAATGTGAATGGCCTCAATCACCCGGCCAAAAGGACCTCGACCTGGAGAGAAGCGCTTAAACTCCAGGCTGACGTCCTCTGCATCCAAGAGACTCACTTTTTAGCTGACAAACCTCCTCACTTTCATCACAAGAATTTTCCCCACATCTTTTTAGCCTCAGCACCCACCAAACAGAAAGGCGTGCTGATCGCAATCAGGGACTCTGTAGCCTTCTGCCTCATAGAAACCCACGCTGGGCCGGAAGGGAGGTTTCTCATTCTGGTGGGAGAACTCAACAATAAGCCCTTCACTATTGTTAACTTGTACGCACCCAACTCCCACCAATTCCGCTTTTGAAAAAACTTTATAGCACGATTGAAAATCTCCAGAAAGGCTCCCTAGTAATATGTGGGGACCATAATGTTACTGTAGATCATACTATGGACTCCTCTTCCAAGGCGAAACGTCCTTCCCCTCAACTTCAACGTCTGCTTCATACAGAGGACGTCTATGATGTGTGGCGATGCCAACATGCGAATGAGAGGGACTACACATATCGCTCTGCCAGACATAATTCTTATTCCAGAATTGATCTGATCATTGTTGACAAAATGCTTTTGCAGGCAGTGTCCTCCTCCTCCATCCATGATATCACGTGGTCAGATCATGCCCCGGTTTCAATCACGGTGGTGGAGGGGCACACACCCAGCCCTGCCTATATCTGGAGGGCTAACTCTCGAGTCTTCCAGATGCCCTCCCATGCTGCGAAGATTACGGATAGTTTGTCCAAGTTCTTTGCTGAAAACACAGGCTCCGTGTCTGAGCCTGCGATGTTATGGTGTGCCCATAAGGCATATATAAGAGGTATAATTTTACAAATTTGTGCTAGGGTAAAGAGGCAGAGGACACAGAAACTGGACCGTCTTCTGAATGATATTAAAGTATTGGAGACCCAAAACAAATCCAATGCTAGTACACAATTAGCCCAACAAATCTCCCAGCTTCGCTCTGATCTCAGACTCCTTCTTATTGAACAATATGACAAGCATCTCCAATACCTGAAACTAAACCATTACTCCTCTGGCAATAGGGCAGGTAAATTCCTGGCCCAGAGGCTAAAATCCGCCAGACTTAGATCGAAAATAAAATTTTTGATCCACCCGACAAATAAACACAAAATCCTTAATCCTAAAGACATAGCAAACTCGTTTGCAGAATATTATTCCTCCTTATATAATCTCAACACTGACCCCAAAACCCCTCAACCTACGGAGGATGGTATTCAGGCATTCCTAGCTAAAATTAACCTCCCCTTCCTCACGCAAACACAACTTCAGGCGTTGAATGCTCCCATTATGGACTCTGAGATCAAGAGACTTATTAAAACTCTTCCCCTGGGTAAGTCACCTGGCCCCGATGGTCTGCCGAATGACTATTATAAATCATTCCAGGATAATTTGGTTCCGACCTTGCAGGCGGTATTTATGAATGCAATGTCCTCTGCCTCGTTCCCTGCTGAGATGCTTAAGGCATATGTGGTTACTATTCCTAAGCCTGGTAAAGAGCCTACTACTCCGGGTAACTTTCGGCCAATTTCTTTGCTCAACACGGACGTCAAGTTATATGCAAAAATTTTAGCTCATAGACTATTACCCATTCTCCCTTCTCTCATCGGTCCTGACCAGTCTGGCTTCACCCCCGGAAGGCAGACGTCGGACGCCACTAGAAGAGTCATGGGCGTTATACAGTGTGCTAGGTCCAGTCGGACGCCTTCTCTGCTC
The DNA here is from genome assembly GCA_029206835.1 of Rana muscosa. Lineage (NCBI taxonomy): Eukaryota > Metazoa > Chordata > Amphibia > Anura > Ranidae > Rana > Rana muscosa. The sequence continues at coordinate 223,169,402 of CM055118.1, forward strand.
CTATCCTTGGACGCGGAGAAGGCGTTCGACAGGATTCACTGGGGATACATGAAAAGCACCCTACAGAGATTCGGATTTACGGGGCCCATCCTCTCGGCCATTCTTGCTCTCTACTCGTCTCCCTGTGCTCAGGTTTACACATCCAATTTGCTGTCCGATACCTTCACTATCTCTAATGGCACTAGACAGGGGTGTCCCCTCTCCCCCTCTATATTTAACCTTCTTATTGAGCCCCTGGCGGAGAGGATCAGGTCCCATCTAGACATCACAGGGTTCCCCATAAAAGGTAAAATACACAAGATAAATTTGTTTGCAGGTGACATTATTCTGTTTTTGACTTCCCCCTCCACTTCTCTTCACCATGCTCATGACGCTCTTAATGCATTTAGTGCAGTCTCCTTTTACAAGGTAAATTTCACAAAATCAGTCATCCTGGAAATGGGCATACCACCCCCTTTGAAAAATCGCCTACAGGCATCTTTTCCCTACTCATGGAGTAAATCGAATATTTCCTACTTAGGAATTAAACTAACGACTGACCCCCGACAACTAGCTGAAGCAAACTATTCCCCATTGCTTGACAAAATCTCCACTGAAGCTAAAAGACTATCCAACACAGAATTGTCCTGGTCTGGCCGCCTAGCTGCATTTAAAATGCTCATTCTTCCGCAAATACTTTACATTTTTAGGACACTTCCTGTGCCCATCCCTAGATCACACCTCACTCACTTGAACTCTCTACTCTCCAGATTTCTTTGGAGAACTAATAGACCAAGATGCTCCAAATCTTTATTGGTTAAAAACAGATTAGCAGGTGGCATGGGCCTGGTCGACATACGGGATTACTTCCGCGCTGCCATCCTAGTACAATTGAAGGGGTGGTTAGTCCCGGCGGCTGACTCAAATTGGTGTGATATTGAACAATCTCTGAGCCCTACTAAAAACCTTTGTCTTCTCCTCTTAGTAGATGTGTGGAAACCAATTCCTATACATGCACTACCTCCAACGATCCAGGCCTCTTTGGAGGCCTGGAGAGATCTCCTAAAAATCCCAGTCCCACTCTCTGATCAAACGTCAGTTCCCATTCCCATAACAATCCTCTCCCAGATTATCCCTAACATATCTCTCTCTGACTGGCAGATGAAAGGGATTAAAACGATAGATGACTTATATCATGACCACACCCTCCTTTCGTTCACCTCAATTCAAGAAAAGTTTAATCTAGCATCTAACGACCAATACAAACACACTCAAATTTCTCACTTCCTTGGCTCTCTCAGTTCACATCAGATTCTGCTGCCAAAAGAAGTTTGGCGTTTCTATACTACGACTAGGGATGAGCTCGGTGTTCGATCGTTCGACGAAGATCGAACGATTTGGGCCGTTCGCGCCTAATTCGAGTGACGCGAACGGCCCACAATGCACTACGCCATCGCAGTGTCATCCAGGCGCTGTGATTATCCAAGCATGCACTGTGACCCCGCATGCTTGGCCAATCACAGCGCCGGCAGCGAGGAGAGCAATGATTGGCCACAGGCAGGATGCCTGTGGCCAATTATTGCTGAGGGTGTTTAGTACACGCCCCACACTATAAAAGGCCGCCAGCACGGCGGCCTAGTGTAGTGTGTTCCGGAGCAGGGAAAGAGAAGCATAGGCAGGGACAGTGACATTTTTTTTTCTTGCTTAACCTGGATTCCTTTAGTTTAGGGAAAGAGAAGGATAGGTAGGGAGAGTGTCAGTGTGTTTTACTGTGCGAATCCTTGTTTCTAGGGACAGGGAAGGACAGTGAGGGAAATTCTCCTTGTGCTATAGTGTGCTAAAGCATTGATCATCAACCATCTTTAAAAAATCATTTTTTCTAGGGACAGAAAACTATAGGTAGGGAGAGTGTCAGTGTGTTTTACTGTGATAATCCTTGTTTGTAGGGACAGGGAAGGACAGTGAGGGAAATTCTCCTTGTGCTATAGTGTGCTAAAGCATTGATCATCAACCATCTTTAAAAAAACATTTTTTCTAGGGACAGAAAACTATAGGTAGGAAGAGTGTCAGTTTCTTTCACTGTGATAATCCTTGTTTCTAGGGACAGGGAAGGACAGTGAGGGAAATTCTACTTGTGCTATAGTGTGCTAAAGCATTGATCATCAATCAGCTTTAAAAAAACATTTTTTCTAGGGACAGAAAACTATAGGTAGGAAGAGTGTCAGTTTCTTTCACTGTGATAATCCTTGTTTCTAGGGACAGGGAAGGACAGTGAGGGAAATTCTCCTTGTGCTATAGTGTGCTAAAGCATTGATCATCAACCGTCTTTAAAAAAGCATTTTTTCTAGGGACAGAAAACTATAGGTAGGAAGAGTGTCAGTTTCTTTCACTGTGATAATCCTTGTTTCTAGGGACAGGGAAGGACAGTGAGGGAAATTCTCCTTGTGCTATAGTGTGCTAAAGCATTGATCATCAACCGTCTTTAAAAAAACATTTTTTCTAGGGACAGAAAACTATAGGTAGGAAGAGTGTCAGTTTCTTTCACTGTGATAATCCTTGTTTCTAGGGACAGGGAAGGACAGTGAGGGAAATTCTCCTTGTGCTATAGTGTGCTAAAGCATTGATCATCAACCGTCTTTAAAAAAACATTTTTTCTAGGGACAGAAAACTATAGGTAGGAAGAGTGTCAGTTTCTTTCACTGTGATAATCCTTGTTTCTAGGGACAGGGAAGGACAGTGAGGGAAATTCTACTTGTGCTATAGTGTGCTAAAGCATTGATCATCAATCAGCTTTAAAAAAACATTTTTTCTAGGGACAGAAAACTATAGGTAGGAAGAGTGTCAGTTTCTTTCACTGTGATAATCCTTGTTTCTAGGGACAGGGAAGGACAGTGAGGGAAATTCTCCTTGTGCTATAGTGTGCTAAAGCATTGATCATCAACCATCTTTAAAAAAACATTTTTTCTAGGGACAGAAAACTATAGGTAGGAAGAGTGTCAGTTTCTTTCACTGTGATAATCCTTGTTTCTAGAGACAGGGAAGGACAGTGAGGGAAATTCTCCTTGTGCTATAGTGTGCTAAAGCATTGATCATCAACCGTCTTTAAAAAAAAAAATTTCTAGCGACAGAAAACTATAGGTAGGAAGAGTGTCAGTTTCTTTCACTGTGATAATCCTTGTTTCTAGGGACAGGGAAGGACAGTGAGGGAAATTCTCCTTGTGCTATAGTGTGCTAAAGCATTGATCATCAACCATCTTTAAAAAAACATTTTTTCTAGGGACAGAAAACTATAGGTAGGAAGAGTGTCAGTTTCTTTCACTGTGATAATCCTTGTTTCTAGGGACAGGGAAGGACAGTGAGGGAAATTCTCCGTGTGCTATACTGTGCTAAAGCATTCCTCATCAACCATCTTTGAAATCCTTGTTTTTTGGACAGTCAGGGAAATTGTCGTTGTGCTATTCTGTGCGAAAGCAATCATCCTCAACCATATTTAGAAATCCTTAAGTAAAGGGACAGAGAAGGACACCTGAAGGTAGCCCTTATTGCTTTTTTCCCATCTCCCTGCAGGCCATCTATTAGAATGTCTGGAAGGCAAACAAGGAGAGGCAGACAGTCAGGAGGCAATAAAAGAGGGCAAGCAGGCTCTGTGTCTGGGGGCAACAGTGCTGGTCGTGGACGCGGTGCATTGTCATCAGCACATGGCCATGGGACACGCTTGTCCTTCTTTTCGGCAGCTGGACATGTTGAGCCACATCATGCCGAAGACTTGGTAGAGTGGATGACCAAGCCCTCCTCCTCCTCCTCATCCTCTCTCACCCAGGCTCAGGGTACTGGCAAAGCAGCTGCCAAAGCGTCCTCTTCCCTGGTATCAATGTCAGACTCATCATCAGTCACTCCTTCCCTAGACCCACCATGTCCTCCTCCTGAGGAGTCCCCCGAACTGTTTGAGCACAGTGTTGGGTACATGCTCCAGGAGGATGCCCAGCGTTTCGAAGGGTCTGATGATGAAACCCAGCTACAGGAAGGCAGTAGCGTGAGAGCAGACAGAGGGGATGCTCAAGAAGGACACCAATCTGGCAGTCATGTTCCAGCAGCTGCAGCATACTGCCAGATTGGCTCCAGTGATGAGGAGGGAGGGGATGATGAGGTCACTGACTCCACGTGGGTGCCTAATAGGAGAGAGGAGGAGGAGGAGGATGAGGAGGAGGCACATCTCCAACGAGGCAGGATGCCCTTTGGTGGCCAGCGTAAGGGCAGTACACCGACGGAATCACACCGCAGAGCTCCGCCTGTGCAGGGCGCTGCCTCTGCCCGTCATTCAAAAAGTTCTTTGGTGTGGGCCTTTTTTGAGGCTAGTGCATCAGATCGCACAGCTGCTGTTTGCAACATATGTCTCAAGCGTATATCGCGTGGCCAAAACATCAGCCGCTTGGGTACCACATGCCTGACCAGACATATGTTGACCTGCCATGCAATTCGTTGGCAAGCCTACCTCAAAGACCCACACCAAAGAACAAAGCGGACCTCTCCTTGCACCGCATCAGCTGGGATCTCCAACCCCACTATAACTTCAGTCCTGTCTGAAACATGCACTGAGAGGAATGAAGGTGTAGAATTAGGTGTGTCACAGCCAAGTAGTTGCGGCCACTCTGCTAGCAGTACACCGACGTCCCATTCTAGCAGGCAAATTTCCCTGCCCCAGCTGCTGGACCGTCGAAAGAAGTTCACTCCCAGCCATCCACATGCCCAGCGGTTGAATGCTAGCTTGGCTAAATTGCTAGCGCTTCAACTGCTGCCTTTTCAGTTGGTAGACTCGGCCCCCTTCCGTGAGTTTGTGCAATGTGCGGTTCCTCAGTGGCAGGTTCCCAAACGCCACTTTTTCTCACGGAAGGATATTCCGGCTCTCTACCGGCATGTGGAAGGCAATAGACATGTGCACACTGAAATATTTCGTTTCAGAATTTCGTTTTCGTCCAAAAAATAAATTTATTTAGTTACTCCCGAAATTCGTTTTTATTTATTTCGTTTTTCGTTAAAAATAGCATTCGTCCAAAAATCTGAATTAATTAAGGTCGAATCTGTCATTGAAGGCTTATGGTGTCTGTCGAATGTTCAAAGAAGATTCGACGGAGCAGCGAAACTGTACGACTCTGCAATCATACATTTCCGGTCAAATGTTCTGCCTACAAGCAGTGATCTTTTCTTTCTATGTCGAATCTTTTCTCTCTATAATGTCGAATCTTTTCTCTCCTATGTCGAATCTTTTCTCTCTATAATGTCGAATCTTTTCTCTCTATAATGTCAAATCTTTTCTCTCCTATGTCGAATCTTTCCTCTCCTATGTCGAATCTTTTCTCTCCTATGTCGAATCTTTCCTCTCCTATGTCAAATCTTTCCTCTCCTGTGTCGAATCTTTTCTCTCCTATGTCGAATCTTTTCTCTCCTATGTCGAATCTTTTCTCTCCTATGTCGAATCTTTCCTCTCCTATGTCGAATCTTTCCTCTCCTATGTCGAATCTTTTCTCTCCTATGTCGAATCTTTCCTCTCCTATGTCGAATCTTTCCTCTCCTATGTCGAATCTTTTCTCTCCTATGTCGAATCTTTCCTCTCCTATGTCGAATCTTTTCTCTCCTATGTCGAATCTTTTCTCTCCTATGTCGAATCTTTCCTCTCCTATGTCGAATCTTTCCTCTCCTATGTCGAATCTTTCCTCTCCTATGTCGAATCTTTCTCTCCTATGTCGAATCTTTTCTCTCTATAATGTCGAATCTTTTCTCTCCTATGTAGAATAATCTTGGACTAATAGAGTTAAGGTTAGGCACATTCGACCACAGGTTCGATAGACACAGATTGTTATTGTCAGCGTCACGTCGAATCTCCTATCTATATCGAACTGTTGTAGCAACGAAAACGAAAATAAAGCATTTGTTTATGTCGAATCTTTCGGTTTTCGGATTCTGTGCTTTCGTTTTCGTTTGTTAAAACGATAACGAAAATAGCTGAAATTCGGACGAAAATGCATTCGGACGAAAACGAATGCACATGTCTAGAAGGCAATGTCTTGGCCTCGCTGGACAGGGCGGTCAGCGGTAAGGTGCATATTACCGCTGACTCATGGTCCAGCAGGCATGGACAGGGACGTTACCTTTCTTTCACGGCCCATTGGGTCACTCTTTTGGCAGCTGGGAAGGATGCAGGACAAGGTGCAGTAGTGTTGGAGGTTGTTCCACCGCCACGCCTCCAAAATGCTACTACTGGTTGTGACACACCTCTCTCCTCCACCCCCTCCTCTTCTTCTTCCTCCATGGCCTCTTCCTGTGGTTTGTCCTCTGAACCAGCGGTGCTCCGTAGCCGTTCAAGGGGCTACGCAAGTACGCAGGCAAAAAGATGCCATGCCGTGCTTGCGCTGGTGTGTTTGGGGGACAGAAGCCACACTGGGGCAGAGGTCCTGTCTGCTCTGCAGGGCCAGGCCGAGAGGTGGTTGACGCCACGCCAGCTTAAGCCAGGAATGGTGGTTTGCGACAATGGCACCAACCTCCTCTCCGCCCTCCGACAGGGACAACTGACCCATGTGCCCTGTGTGGCTCATGTCCTTAACCTGGTGGTGCAGCGGTTCTTGGGCAGGTACCCGGGCTTACAGGATGTCCTGAGGCAGGCCAGGAAAGTCTGTGTGCATTTCCGCAGATCTTATAATGCCAGTGCTCGCCTGGCTGAGCTGCAAAAGGAGTTGAACCTGCCCAAGAACCGCCTTATATGTGACATGCCCACCAGGTGGAACTCAACGTTGGCCATGCTGCAGCGGCTGCACACGCAGCAGAGGGCCATCAATGAGTACCTGTGCGACTACGGCACCAGGACAGGGTCAGGGGAGCTTGGTTTTTTTTCTCCACGCCAGTGGGGCATGATCAGGGATGCATGCACTGTCCTGGCACCATTTGAGGAGGCCACGAGGATGGTGAGCAGTGACAGTGCATGCATCAGTGACACTGTACCTCTTGTCCACCTGTTGGAGCACACGCTGCGTGGAATAATGGACAGGGCACTTGAGGCAGAACAGAGGCAGGAAGAGGAGGACTTCCTTGCCTCTCAAGGCCCCCTTTACCCAGACAGTGTTCCTTCTGTCCCACCCATCGCACAGGAAGAGGAGGAGGAGGAGGAGGAGGATTGTGTCAGCATGGAGGTGGAGGCTGGCACTCCGCATCATCAGCAGCAGTCTTTTAGGGATGATTTACAGTCCCAAGAAACCAGTGGACTTGTACGTGGCTGGGAGGAGGTGGCTGCGGATCATGTCGTCCTTAGTGACCCAGAGGACTCCGGACCGAATGCCTCAGCAAACCTACGCTGCATGGCCTCCCTGATCCTGCAAAGTCTGCGGAAGGATCCTCGTATTCTTCGGATCAAGAAGAGGGACCATTACTGGCTGGCCACTCTCCTTGATCCACAGTACAAGGGTAAGGTTGCGGACCTTATGTTACCGTCGCAGAGGGAGCAGAGGATGAGACAACTCCGGGAGGCCTTGCAGAAAGGTCTGTGCAATGCGTTCCCAGAGACTGGGAGGTTACAAACTCCTGGTCCTGGACAACGAGTTGCTGAGGCTTCGGCCAGTCAAAGAAGGAGCGGTGGGGAAGGTGGCCGTCTGACCGATGCGTTCAGACAATTCTTTAGTCCGCAGCCCCAAAGTATGATTGGTTCCAGCAACCATCGCCAGCGTCTGATAAACATGGTGCAGGAATATCTAGGGGCAAGGTCAGACTTGGACACCTTCCCCACCGAAAATCCTCTGTCTTACTGGGTCTTGAGGATGGATCACTGGCCAGAGCTTGCACAGTATGCAATTGAGCTACTGGCCTGTCCTGCATCCAGCGTTCTTTCGGAACGCACATTCAGTGCTGCTGGAGGATTTGTCACGGATCACAGGGTGCGCCTGTCCACCGACTCGGTTGATCGACTGACTTTCATCAAGATGAACCAGTCTTGGATCACCACCAGCTACCACACACCTGATGCTGATATAACAGACTAATTGATTTTAACATGTCACATCCCTTCAAGACTGATGCTGTTGCTGAGTGCCTGTGCTGTTATGTTGACTGGCTATCCTCCTCCTCCGAGTCCTCAATGATACGATTGATGATGATAGCTTGGAAGATCATTTTTGTTTATGGGTGCCGCCACCAGTGGCTAAGGCCCAATTTTTCAGCCCCTGTTTTACAGGGGCGTGTAATTACAATTTTTTTAGCAATAATTTGCCATAGGGCTCATTGCTGTGCTCCAAGTACAGTATCTGTGAGGGGTTGGAGTGTTGTGCCACCAGTGCCTAAGGCCCAATTTTTCAGCCCCTGTTTAACAGGGGCGTGTCATTACAATTTTTGAAGCAATACTTTGCAACAGGGCTCATTGCTGTGCTCCAAGTACAGTATCTGTGAGGGGTTGTAGTGTTGTGCCACCAGTGCCTAAGGCCCAATTTTTCAGCCCCTGTTCAACAGGGGCATGTAATTACAATTCTTGATCTAATAATTCACAGCAGGGCCCATTGCTGCACCCACCAAGAGTAACTCTGAGGGCTTACAGTGTTGTGGCAACGCCGCCACCACCACCACCACCACGAAAGGCCCAATTTTTCAGCCCCTGTTCAAAAGGGGCATGTAATTACAATTCTTGATCTAATAATTCACAGCAGGGCCCATTCCTGCACCCACCAAGAGTAACTCTGAGGGCTTACAGTGTTGTGGCAACGCCGCCACCACCACCATCACCACGAAAGGCCCAATTTTTCAGCCCCTGTTCAAAAGGGGCATGTAATTACAATTCTTGATCTAATAATTCACAGCAGGGCCCATTGCTGCACCCACCAAGAGTAACTCTGAGGGCTTACAGTGTTGTGGCACCAGCACCACCATCAAAGGCCCAATTTTTACTACCACTGTTCAACAATTATATGTAATTAAAATTCCTGATATAATAGTTGACAGCAGGGCGTTCCAGCACCAACCAAGAGTAACTGTGAGTGCTTACAGTGTTGTGCCAACACCAACAACTAAGGGGCCTATTTCTGCAGAGTATATACGGCAGGTCCCTACTTTCAAACATCCAACTTACAAACGACTCCTACTTGCAAACGCAAGAAGACAACAGGAAGTGAGAGGAAATCTACCCCTTGGAAGGAAAATTCTCTCCTGTAAGAATTAATATGGGAGAAAGGTGTCTCCTCTGTACTGATGCTTTATCAGCAATCCTTGTTTCAAGAAAAACACCACATTTCAAAAACAGTTGTCATTGGGACGGAAAGTGAGGTGAAATGTTCTGAACAGGGGCACAGACAGCAAAACAAATGTTACAGGGGTGATAACCCTTACCTATGTTTTCCAAAAAGTTTAAAAATAGATTTTTGGGCTGGAGCTACACTTAAACAATGTACCTGTTCAAAATTAAAAACAGATTCTACATAAGAACAAACCTACAGTCCCTGTCTTGTATGCACCGCCTGTATACGGCTGTTCAGAGTATATAGGGCCTTTTTTATTTTATGTGCGGGGTTCCCCTTAATATCCATACAAGACCCAAAGGGGCTGGTAATGGGCTGGGGTAGGGGGGGGGGGTCATGGGGTAGCTATGCCATTTTTCTTAAAGATTTTCATCCATATTACCGGGACTAGACATTACATTAAAGCCGCAAGCAGTTTTAAATGGCTTTTTTTTCCTTTAGAAGTGTCATTTTGTGCAGGGACAGTTCTAAACACGGGAAACACGTGGCACTTCACAGGCATACTTTAGACACCCCCCAGGTACGATATTTAAAGGAATATTTGACTTTTTTTTTTTCACTTTATGCATCATTAAAATGACTGCTCCCGAAAAACGACAGTTTTTAAAACTTCTTTTTGCATTGATACATGTCCCCTGGTGCAGAACCCGGGTTCCCAAACCCTTTTTAGGACAATAACATGCATAATAGTCGTTATAATTAGCACTTTAGAATTCAAACGTTCGCATCCATTGTATTTAATAGGGTTCTAATGTTCGTACGAACTTTCGGTCCGTTCGCGGGTTCTGGTGCGAACCGAACCCGGGGGTGTTCGGCTCATCACTAACTACGACCCCCACTCCCCCTAGAGGCATCTCCTTGTTCTACAATCTCTTCCAACACAAACTACAATTCGTAAAATCCCAACCCTTTAGAAAGTGGGAGGTGGATTTGGGTATTAACATCTCGACTCTTCAATGGCAACAGGCGCTGAAATCGCTCTATAAAGCCTCTAGCTGCATTAACCACTGGGAGCTCTCCCAAAAGATAGCACTTAGGTGGTACCTCACCCCCTACAGAATATCTAGGTTTTTCGCCCTCAACTCTCCGTTGTGCTGGAGGAATTGTGGAATGACAGGCAATCTACTACATATGTTCTGGTCGTGTAGACATTTAACTAGTTTTTGGAACTCGGTCTTCCGCTATGTCTCCAGGATCACTGGGGTCCTGACTCGCCCAAAGCCTAGCCTGGCATTACTACATATTGGCATCGAAATGTTCCCCCCAGACTTCAGGGTGGTGGCGACTCATATCCTCCTAGCAGCCAGGTCTTTGATTGCAAAGCAATGGAAAGCAGATAAGGCACCCAACGCCTCAGAGGTACTCTTGATCACCCAGACGCATTATGTATATGAGTCCATGCTGGCTGGTAGAAGAGGGAATAAACAAAAGTTTGATAGTAATTGGAAAATATGGACGTTATGGTTTAAAAGTAACAAAAGTCATGTTTGAATTTATTATGTGAGTTTGCATTTTATGTAATTGCTCTTCTTGTGCTATATTTATAGTGAGACCGCAGGATGACCCTTTTGACCCTTTTTTCCCCTCTCCCCTTCCCCTAGTCCCTTCCCCCTCTCTCTTTCCAACTTCCCCCTATTCTCTCTCTTCTCCTTCCCCCTTTTCTTTCTTTTTTTTTTTTTTTTTTTTCTCTCCCTTTTCTCCAGTTTTGCATTGTTTCAAGTAAGTTATGATATCCTAATCAAACGGGCCAAGGTTTATCGTTATCTTTAATTCCTCGCGACTATGTCATCGACACGCGTGTGTCTTTAATTTTTCCACACTGCTGATATTGTAATGCTATATTACTTACTTGCTTTGACTTTTGTATCTTGTCATTTGTTTTTTTTCTTTGAAAATTCTTAATAAAAACGATTTGAAAAAAAAAAAGATTTCAGCTTTAACTGTTTTCTTTCAGTGGCCACTAGCGGGCCATTCCTTGATTAGTACCTTCGTTCAGGGGGTCCGCCATGTGCTCCCCCCTATTAAAACACCTCTTCCTCCTTGGGATTTGAATTGGTGCTCTCGGTTCTTCAAGAACCTCCTTTTGTAAGCATCAGAGAGATTCCTCTCTTCACCTTATCTCAGAAGGTGGTTTTCTAGTAGCCATTACTTCTGTCAGAAGGGTTTCTGAATTGGCGGTTTTGTCTTGCAAATCCGCCATACTGGGTCCTACATAAGGATAAGGCGGTGCTACGCCCACAGCCTTCTTTTCTCCCGAAGGTGGTCTCGGCCTTCCACCTTACTGAGGACGTTGTACTTCCATCTTTATGTCCTCGTCCATCGCATCCCAGAGAGTTTGCTCTTCACTCTTTAGACATGGTACGTGCTTGCGGGTGTACCTGTCTGCTGTGGCTTCGTTTCGGAAGTCTAGCTTGCTGTTTGTGTCTGTGTCTTGTCCAAAACAGGGCCAAGCAGTTTTGTCTGCCACCATTTCTCGGTGGATCAGGCAGACCGTCATAATGGCCCATGCCCTTAAAGGGCGGGCACCTCCCTTTAAGGGTACGGCGCATTCAACCAGGGCAATTGGTGCTTCCTGGGCTTTCCGACATCAAGCGTCTGTTTCGCAAGTGTGCAAGATGGCGACCTGGTCGTCTGCACATACCTTTTCAACGTTTTAGAAGGTTGATGTGGGTGTATCTTCTGATACTTCCATTGGCCGCAAGGTTTTTCAGGCGGCTGTTTAAAGTTGCACCTCCTCCGTTGAGGAGCTCTGCTTGTTTGGGGTGAAGTTTTTTTTTTTTTTTTTCTTGATACTGTTCCCACCCCTCGTTCTTTGACACTGCTTTGGGACGCCCCACTTTTTCAAGATTGAAGATGCTGTGTCAGTCCATGGACGGTAAGAGAAAATAGGATTTTTTTGTACTCACTGTAAAATCCTTTTCTCTGACGTCCATGGACTGACACAGCACCCACCCCTCCTATTTTTAAGTTTGTACTGCTTTGTTATGAGGCAGCTGGCTGCAGGGAGGAGGGTTATGTCCGGAGGGACCGCCCCCTGGGCGGGGCTGTTCAGCTCTGGTAATGGAATGTATGTTAAATCATCTAATATTCTGCCTAGTCTTCTCCTATGAGCAGGAACATAACCCACTTTGTCAAGATTGAAGATGCTGTGTCAGTCCATGGACGTCAGAGAAAAGGATTTTACGGTGAGTACAAAAAAATCCTATTTTTCTAAATTAAAGCGGAGCTCCACCCTAAAGTGGAACTTCCGCTCATCGGATTCCTCCCCCCTCCGGTGCCACAATTGGCACCTTTCAGGGGGGAGGGGGGTGCAGATACCTGTCTAAGACAGGTATTTGCACCCACTTCCGTGCATACAGTCTGCGGCAGTGGCGGTGTGTCCATAGTGGCCGCAGGAGCGCCGCCCCCCCTCGCTCCTGCGCCCGGCTGTCACTCACAACAATACATAGGTTCATGCATTGCATGAACCTATGTATTGTCACCGCCGCTGCCCCACTATTCAGATGGCCGGCCCCCTGTTGAGCGCCGGCCATCTGAATAACAGCGTCTGGTTGGTCTTAAAAGTGCCTATCAGAGCCAGCGGCTCTGATAGGCTTCCCGACTACAGCCTGAGGGCTGTAATCGGCCTCTAAATAGCTAACGAGAGGACGCACGGGGGTGCGTTCCCTGGTTGCGTTTCAGCCAATCAGGTTCACCGGGTCTGGTTACCGGTAACCTGATTGGCTGAAGCGACATCGAGGGCGGGAGAAGACATCGAGGATGGCGCTGACCCGAGGAAGGTAAGTGCAGGGCTGGGGGGGGACAAACTGGCTGTATATGGGGGACAAACTGGCTGTATATGGGGGACCAACTGGCTGTATATGGGGGACCAACTGGCTGTATATGGGGGACCAACTGACTGCATTTGGGGGACCAACTGGCTGCATATGGGGGACCAACTGGCTGCATATGGGGGACCAACTGGCTGCATATGGGGGACCAACTGGCTGTATATTTGGGACCAACTGGCTGTATATGGGGGACAAACTGGCTGTATTATGGGGAACAAACTGGCTGTATTATGGGGGACAAACTGGCTGTATTATGGGGGACAAACTGGCTGTATTGTGGGGGACAAACTGGCTGCATATGGGGACAGTGGCTGCGTTTAATGGGCACAGTGGCGGCAATTGATGTTTTTTTTTTTCAGTTTGTTTGCGCCCCCTCCAAAAAATTTTGAGCACCAGCCGCCACTGGTCTGCGGGTAGACTGTGGGTAGTGCGTCACTTCCCGCCCCCCCCCGTTGTGTTCTGGGAAACACACGGCTCCCAGAACACAGCGGTGACCAATGAAAGACGCACATCGCTGCTCGCGCATGCACAGTAGGGAACCGGGAAGTGAAGCCGCAACACTTCACTTCCTGATTCCCTCACCCATGATGGCGGTGGGGCAACCGAGAGATGAGCAATCGCTCGTCTTCTGCTGCTGACGTCGCTGGACTCCAGGACAGGTAAGTGTCCTAATATTAAAAGTCAACAGCTGCAGTATTTGTAGCTGCTGGCTTTTAATATTTTTTTTTATGGCGGAGCTCCGCTTTAACAGACAAGGGATTGTCAATCAAATGGGAATAGGGGCTGGGCACTGCCATGAGGAAAATGTACCAAAGCAACAAAAAAAACTGTTAAATATTGTTTGGTTGGGAGCAGCAATTTTAATAATGCTTGTAGTAAAACAATAAAATGCTAAATTCATTTACGTAATATGTCTGGGGAATGCCTTGAACCTGCCTGTTCAGTGGCACATCTGTTTGATGTATACAGATTCTGGCTGCTTCATTCTTTGTGTAAACAAATGGCCAGGGATTCCCTTAATCTATACCAGACCATTATCCAAGATGAAAGTTTAGTATAGAGTCTAATGTGCAACCCCATGCAAAACAAATATGCAAAATTCCCCCCCTAAAATTACATATCAGATACCACACCTTATTATTGATGAACCCACACAAAAACAAAATAAAAAAACAGATTGAAGTCTCCCACAAATTCTGAGTTCCTTTGGGTCTGGTATGGGTTTTAAGGGGGAACCCCACACACAAAAGAAGAAAAAAGTGTGGTGGCCCCCCAAAATCTATACCAGACCTTTATCCGAGCATGTAGCCTGGCAGGGTAAGGGTAAGGGTGGGCTGGTCATGTCTATATTTGGTCAATGATGCCACCCAGTAGACCCACCCCTTTTGCTGCGGGGCCCGGGAAATGTCATTTGTGGTGAATGAGCAATGGGGTTGAATATGTTGGAGGTTTGGTGTTTTTTTACTTTTGGCGGGTCAGTGGGTGTCATTCATCATGATCGGCACCGATCTGGATCCCTGGACGACATGACTAATGATGGATTTACATTTTTTAATAAATTACTTTTCAAAAGTATGTGTCTTTATTTACCACTATTTTTTTTTTTTTTTTTTGTGAAAGACCTAGGATACTACGTAACCCCTATGTACATAGGGGGTGGTAACTGGGGTTCTCTTGATTTTAAAGAGACTTTCAGATTCTGACAAGCCCCCTGATCACTGACTCTCACAGCCACTGGACAAGGGTTTTGAAGTAGAGGGGTTGTCCTCATCAACATAGGGATTAGGTGTTTTGCCAGTGGGGACCCTCCCTATGTTGAAGGATTGTCACCTAAAATGTTTCAGGAAAGGTGGTACACACTTGTTACACTCCTCTCATTACCTGGCAGGCTAGATGCTCGGATAAGGGTGTGGTATGGATTTTGGGGGAGACTCTACACTTTTTTTACATAGGGTTTCAATGAAAAATTTATATCGGACCTGAAAGGTCTATACATAACCTGAAGGGTCTACACCAAAGAGTAATACTGCTGCTAAATGTCTCACTTCCCTTTGCAGCTGGACGTTTTGGCTTGGCTTTAGTTTGGCTGTTTACTGAACCTTGGAAAAGGCACAATTCAGTTCAAACAACGGTTTAAACGAAACCAACAGCTCATTCCTAACAGATTACTAAGCACATGATAAACTGACAGATATCTACTGACAGACACAGAATGTGATGAATGATCATAAGGTGCACTGATAGACCCATGATGACTGCTGACTTTACTCACTGTGCCTTGCCGCGCCAACCTCAACCAAACTTTCACACATACCAAACTAGTCCAGCAATTAGTGGTATTTAAGAAATAGCTGCTTTAAAAATGGAGAACTCTCAATTACACCCTTGGATTGCATAAAAACAAGTTTTATTGCTGCAATGTGCTATTTGTACAAAATTACCAGTAAAGTTCAACAGAGATAAGATATAAATGGTGAATGGAGAAAACAGATTGTCATATGATGATATGTTCCTTATACAGTATATGAGGTGTTCATGGTGCTAATGTGACATGTAAGTTATTCATACTGCAGGCGCTGGAGATAATGTGGTAGCTATTAATGATCGTGCAAGTCAAGGCAAGTTAGAGGTGCTGCACGATAACAAGAAATAATAGACACTGCCTGTTTTGTCATTTTTTACAGGCACTGCCATTGCTTACTAAAGTTGGTGAACATACTCTAGCTTTTTATGATAGACAATGTAGCCATTGCATTTTAGTAACAGTGGTGCAATGGACTGTTAGTTATTATAGATGTTATATAGACTACTACAATTCTTCACCTGCTTAGACCAGGTGAACAAAAAATGGTTTATTTAGTAAAGGAGCAGAAATTGTTCTCTTACCTAATGAATTCTCACTTGCAGAGTAAGGTGAACCTGTGTGCACTTCATTCATTCAGTTTAAAAAAAAAAAAATCCTGTTTAGATTTTCCTAGCACTTGATTTGGTATTGAAATTGAACACAGCTTCACCTTATTAATTAAGCGAACAGTCCCTGCTCCTTTATATTAAAGTTGAACTCAAAACAGATTTAAAATATGGGTATATATAGAGCTAGTGTAAGTACATGAATTTGTCTCAATATTCACCTTTTGTTATCCTTGGCACAGCAGCATTAAGACGACAATAGGAAGTGATCGGTATGGGCAACTCAGCTGTGCTGCATACTCTTTTGCGGAATGGAAACATAAAAGAGGATAAAGCAAAGTGAGCAGAGGCATGAGCTGATCAGTGTGGTGCTGCTCAAACATTGTCCACTCACTAGCATGAAGATGACCTAGATGCACTCATTAGAGAATAGTCAGGTCACCTATATGGATCTGCTGTCTGGCAAGACTGTGCAAAACCCAGAAACAAAAACATAAATCTCTGCTCATAAATATGTATTTTTAATATGTATTTAAAGTATAACTAAAGTCAAAACTTGTTTTTTTTTTACTTTTTGGATCGAGTGGGAAGAGATTAGAACCCCTGTCAGTTTTTATTGTTGTCTGTGCCCCCTGTTAAGGAGATTCACCCTCTCTAGTTGCCCTGTTTACCATTATTAAAAGTGACAGTAAAATAAAATAAACGAGAATCCCAGACTTTGGGTTGTCTCCAGAAAAGTAATAGAGGGAACATTTTTCAATGGGGACACTAGTTCTGGTGACCTGGGGCCCCCAAGGAATTACCTTAACCACTTAACGACCGTTCACTGTATATGTACGTCGGCAGAATGGCACCGACAGGCACAATCACGTACAGTGTACGAGATCGCCTTTGTACAGTTGGGGGGTCCGATCGGACCCCCCCCCTATACAGTAAGCAGCCGTTTATCGTTGGGGAGCGATCCGAGATGAGGGGACGGCCATTCGATTCCGGCCACCCCCTCGCGATCGCTCCCGGCGAATGAAAATGCTCCCTCTGCCCGTGTAATGTAAACACAGGCAGAGGAAGCAGGAGGAAGTGATGTCATCTCTCCTCGCGGCGGTCTTTTCGTCCGCAGCGCCGAGGAGAGAAGAAGCAGGTTAGTGCACCAACAGTCCACTGACACTTAGGTACACATAGGCACATATTTCACCCCCAGTCACCCCCAGATCACCCCCCAGGTCACCCCCCAGCCCCCAATCACAGTGTCACTGATTGTAGTGATCATTTATTTTACTGATCACTGCATTTAGTGTCATCCGTGACAGTAAAAAGTTGCAGGGCAGTTAGGTTTAGGCCCCTTTAGGTCCAGGGTAGCCCCCTAACCCCCCCTAATAAAGGTTTAACCCCTTGATCACCCCCCAGGTAACCCTTTCACCCCCTAACGCCAGCGTCACTAAGCGATCGTATTTTCGATCGCTGTATTTAGTGCCGGTGGTGCCCTAGATAGCCAGTTATTTATTTTTAGTTTCGCCGCAGGTTTTTATAGCGTCAGGTACCCCCATATATTATGTTAACCCTTTCACCAGTGATCACCGTATAAGCGTCACTGGTGACACTGGTTACCCAGTTAGTTATTTAGTTATTTAGGTAACCCGTCAGGTTTTTATATAGCGTCGGGTACCCCCATATTTAACCTAATAAAGGTTTTAACCCCCTGATTGCCCCTAGTTAACCCTTTCACCAGTGATCACCATATAAAGGTTACGGGTGACGCTGGTTGGTTAGTTTGCTTTTTATAGCATCAGGGCACCCGCCGTATATAACCCAATAAAGGTTTAACCCCCTGATCGCCCGGCGGGTGAGATCAATTAGGTTTTAGCGCCAGAGAGGGTCTGCGTCGCCCCAGGCAGCGTTAAGTTAGTGCCAGTAACGCTAACACCCACGCGCAAAGCATACACCTCCCTTAGTGGTATAGTATCTGAACAGATCAATATCTGATCTGATCAGATCTATACTAGCGTCCCCAGCGGTTTAGGGTTCCCAAAAACAGTGTTAGCGGGATCAGCCCAGATACCTGCGTTTAGCCCCCCCGCCCAGCCCAGCCCAGCCCACCCAAGTGCAGTATCGATCGATCACTGTCACTTACCAAACACAAAACACATAACTGCAGCGTTCGCAGAGACAGGCCTGATCCCTGCGATCGCTAACAGTTTTTTTTGTAGCGTTTGATATATTTGCTGACGACAGTCAGGTGCTTTTTTCCTGTGAATCTTACTAGTGTACCCCTAAATTTAGAGCCCAAAATGGCAAGTCGAAGGTACACTAGTAAAGAGGCCTACGAGATTCTGAGCATGACAGATAGTGAAGGAGAGGTCATGCATCTGTCAGATTCAGGCTCAGAATATCTTCCCGTAGAAGACAGTGACGTCAGCGGCCCCACGTCAGATAGCTCTGACGACAAAATTGAGATCCCTGCTAAGGTCAGGCGTACCCAATCCCGATCTTCTGAGGTTGTTGAGGAGCAAGAACCGCAGGGCTCTCGTATCATGGAGCAGAGTAGTACTAGCGCCGCTATTCCTTCTGGTGAATTGGCAAGCACCAGCAGCCTAGTACAGCCTGGGCGTACATCCAGCACTGCAGTATCACGTGGTGACGTGGCGAGTCCCATAAGTGCAGTTCAAGCTGGCGTGGTGGCAAGCACAAGTAGTGTCCCGCTGCCACCAATAAGAAGACAAAGGCAGGCCCGTCGTGCCCTTCCTGCAGAATTCGCCTATCCTGATTGGGTCCCCACCACTTCTGCAGAACCCGTACTTCCCCCATTCACTGCCCAACCCGGTATTCAGGTGGAAACAGCTGATTTTATGCCAATTGATTATTATTCGCTGTTTTTCACGGAAGATCTCTATAGATCTATTGTGGACCAGAGTAATTTATATGCTGGTCAATTCATCGCCGCTAATCCCCAGTTGCCTTCCATTGCCAAAGATTGGAAACCAATTACAGTTTCCAAATTTAAGATCTTTCTGGGCCTTTCCCTCAACATGGGCATACATAAATTCCCGTCATTGCGTGCTTATTGGTCCACGCACCCAATTGACCACATGCCCGTGTTCTCTGCCTCCATGCCCAGGAAACGATACGAGCAGATTTTGCGGTTCATACACTTCAACGACAATGAACTTTGTCGTCCACGTGGGGACCCTGAATACGACCGGCTCTATAAAATTCGGCCCCTCATAAACCACTTCAACGAACGTTTTGCAGCCTTGTTTATTCCCGATCAAGTTGTCTGCGTTGATGAGTCCCTGATTAAATTTTCTGGCCGCTTGGCTTTCAAGCAGTACCTTCCCAGCAAGCGTGCCAGATACGGGGTCAAGCTCTATAAGTTCTGTGACAGGGCAACAGGCTATGTATGGAGCTTTATGGTTTATGAGGGAAAAGATAGTCAGGTTGAGCCGGTCAACTGCCCGGATTACATAGGGAGCGCTGGCAAGATAGTGTGGAAATTGGTGTCACCCTTATTCGGAAAGGGGTACCACTTGTATGTGGACAATTATTACACGAGCGTGCCACTGTTTAGTCACTTGTTTGATCATCAGATTGGAGAATGTGGCACCGTGCAACCTAATCGCCGGGGCTTTCCCCAGCGGCTTGTAGATGCCCGCCTTAGGCTGCGGGAGAGAGCCTGCGTAAAGTGTAATAATTTGCTCGCTATGAAGTGGAGGGACAATAAGAATGTTTTCCTTCTTACCTCCCTTCATGCAGACACGACAGTCCAAATTCCTACGGTGACTGGTGTTGTGGAGAAACCCCTCTGTGTCCACGAATATAACAAAAATATGGGAGGGGTGGACCTCAACGATAGTTGTTGGCGCCGTATCTAATTGACCGTAAGGCGAGACGCTGGTACAAAAAAGTGTCTCTATCCTTATTTCAATTGGCTTTGCTGAACGCTCATGTGCTATACAGAGCTTCAGGTGGGACGTTAGCTCTTCTAAAATTCCATAATGAGATTGTCACAGAACTCCTGTATCCAGGCGGTTCTGCACCTCACCATCCCCAACCAAATGCAGTAAGCCGGCTGCATGAGAGGCATTATACGTATGTCCTCCCGAGTACCCCTACCCAACGAGCCCCCCAAAAAAGATGTCGTGTCTGTAGCAAGCGCGGATTTAGGCGTGACAGCCGTCATTATTGTCCACTCTGTCCTGACAAGCCTGGTCTTTGCCTTGGTGAATGTTTTGAACGCTACCACTCAAAAGTGAAGTTTTAGCGTAGGGTACAGCATTTCACAGACTAGGACACACTTACACAGGGTCTCCCAAGATGCCATTACATTTTGAGACCCGAACCATTATAGTTGTTAAAGTTGCAAAAAAAAAGTGTAAAAAAGAAAAAAAAACGTAAAAAACAAAACACAAAAAAAATATAAAATAAAAAAAACAAAAATAGTTGTCGTTTTATTGTTCTCTCTCTCTCTCTCTCTCTCTCTCTCTCTCTATTTTCTCTCTATTGTTCTGCTCTTTTTTTACTGTATTCCATTCTGCAATGTTTTATCATGCTTGCTTTTCAGGTATGTAATTTTTTGTTTTCAGGTGCGCCATTCAACTGCAGCGCGGAATTATTTATCTTGACAGCAACAGTGTTTGCTCCCATGATACATAAAGCCGTGACTCCAGTGCTGTAGGAGGTGATTTCACCACCACAGTTAAAAAAAAGAGCATATATGCCGAAGCATGGGGGCAGCAGGGGCGGAGGAGCGATTTTGCTCCTAATGCCGCGTACATACGGTCGAAATTCCGACGGAGGCTTGCCCGTGGAAAAGTCCGACCGTGTGTACGCGGCATAACTTTTTTGCGGGAGGATGCCCCCATGCTTCGGCATATATATATATTTTAGGCACAGGTTGCACTAAAAAAATGTTTTATTTTTTACTAGGTTTTGTTTTGGTATTTGCTTTGCAGGTATGGTATGGTAAGGTCTTACTGTTGTACTGTAATGTTACTTTGTTTTAATGTTAACCATAATTTGCTTAGCAGGTACACCATTCAGTTGCAGAGCGGATCTATTTATCTTGACAGCAACAGCGTTTGCTCCCACGATACATAAAGCCGTGACTCCAACGCTGTAGGAGGTGATTTCACCACCACAGTTAAAAAAAGAGCATATATGCCGAAGCATGGCGGCAGCAGGGGCGGAGGAGCGATTTTGCTCCTAATGCCGCGTATATACGGTCGAAATCCTGACGGAGGCTTGCCCGTGGAAAAGTCTGACCGTGTGTACGCGGCATAACCTTTTATGCCGCGTACATACGGTCGAAATTCCGACGAAGGCTTGCCCGTCGAAAAGTCCGACCGTGTGTACGCGGCATAACTTTTTTGCGGGAGGATGCCCCCATGCTTCGGCATATATGCCCATTATTAGAAGTGGGTGGATGAAGGGAGGTATTCTAATGGTGGGCATACCCTCCGATCAATCTCTTTTTTTTGTTCAGCCAACAGGCTGCATGAAAAAAAAGATTACAATACATGTCCAACAAGGACCAGCAACGTACTGGTATGTTGCTGGACTTTGAATGTTTATACCAAAATGATGCCTGCAGGTTTAGGTATCATCTTGGTATCATTCTTTTCAGCCAGTGGCCGGCTTTCATGTAAAAGCAATTCTAGCAGATAATTAGCCTCTAGACTGCTTTTACAAGCAGTGGGAGGGAATTCCCCCCCCCCCGGATATAAACAGCGCCATTGGGAAATTGGGAAAGAATTTTATCACACCGATCTTGGTGTGGTCAGATGCTTTGAGAGCAGAGGAAAGATCTAGGGTCTAACCCCCCAATTTTTTTCAAAAAAAGAGTACCTGTCACTACTTATTGCTATCATAGGGGATATTTACATTCCCTGAGATAACAATAAAAATGGTAAAAAAAAAAAATATGGAAGGAACAGTTTAAAAATAAAATAAAAAAGCAAAATAAATAAAAAAAAAAAAAAAAAAAAGCACCGCTGTCTCCCCCTGCTCTTGCGCAAAGGCGAACGCAAGCGTCGGTCTAGCGTCATATGTAAACAGCAATTGCATCATGCATGTGAGGTATCACCGCGAAGGTCAGATCGAGGGCAGTAATTTTAGCAGTAGACCTCCTCTGTAAATCTAACGTGGTAACCTGTAAAGGCTTTTAAATG
Source organism: Rana muscosa (assembly GCA_029206835.1). NCBI lineage: Eukaryota > Metazoa > Chordata > Amphibia > Anura > Ranidae > Rana > Rana muscosa. The sequence continues at coordinate 223,191,548 of CM055118.1, forward strand.
CTTTTAAAAATGAATGTAGTTTGTCGCCGCTGTGCGTTTGTGCGCAATTTTAAAGCATGTCGTGTTTGGTATCCATGTACTCGGCCTAAGATCATCTTTTTTATTTCATCAAACATTTGGGCAATATAGTGTTTTTTAGTGCATTAAAAATAAAAAAAGTGTGTTTTTCCCCAAAAAAATGCGTTTGAAAAATCGCTGCGCAAATACTGTGTGGAAAAAAAAATGCAACACCCACTATTTTAATCTGTAGGGCCTTTGCTTTAAAAAATATATAATGTTTGGGGGTTCAACGTTTTTTTCTTGCAAAATTTTTTTTTTTTTTATGTAAACAAAAAGTGTCAGAAAGGGCTTTGTCTTCAAGTGGCTAGAAGAGTGGATGATGTGTGACATAAGCTTCCTAATGTTGTGCATAAAATGCCAGGACAGTTCAAACCCCCCCCAAATGACCCCATTTTGGAAAGTAGACACCTCAAGCTATTTGCTGAGAGGCATGTTGAGCCCATTGAATATTTTTTTTTTTGTCCCAAGTGATTGAATAATGACAAAAAAATAAAAAATGTACAAAAAGTTGTCACTAAATTATATATTGCTCAAACATGCCATGGTTATATGTGGAATTGCACCCCAAAATACATTCTGTTGCTTCTCCTGAGTACGGGGATACCCCATGTGTGAGACATTTTGGGAGCCTAGCCACGTACAGGACCCCGAAAACCAAGCACCGCCTTCAGGATTTCTATGGGTGTAAATTTTTGAATTCACTCCTCACTGCCTATCACAGTTTCGGAGGCCATGGAATGCCCAGATGGCACAAAACCCCCCCAAATGACCCCATTTTGGAAAGTAGACACCCCAAGCTATTTGCTGAGAGGTATGTTGAGTATTTTGCAGATCTCGCTTTTTGTCACAGTTTTGAAAATTGAAAAAAGAAAAAAATATATATATATGTCTTTCTTCATTTTCAAAAACAAATGAGAGCTGTAAAATACTCACCATGCCTCTCAGCAAATAGCTTGGGGTGTCTACTTTCCAAAATGGGGTCATTTGTGGGGGTTTTGGGCTATCTTGGCATTTTATGGCCTTCAAAACTGTGATAGGTAGTGAGGAGTGAAATCAAAAATTTGTGCCCTTAGAAATCCTGAAGGCGGTGCTTGGTTTTCGGGGGCCCGTACGCGGCTAGGCTCTCAAAAAGTCCCACACATGTGGTATCCCCGTACTCAGGAGAAGCAGCCAAATGTATTTTGGGGTGCAATTCCGCATATAACAATGGCATGTGTGAGCAATATATCATTTAGTGACAACTTTTTGTACATTTTTTTTTTCTTTTTGTCATTATTCAATCACTTGGGACAAACAAAAAAATATTCAATGGGCTCAACATGCCTCTCAGCAATTTCCTTGGGGTGTCTACTTTCCAAAATGGGGTCATTTTGGGGGGTTTTGTGCTATCTTGGCATTTTATGGCCTTCAAAACTGTGATAGGTAGTGAGGAGTGAAATCAAAAATTTACGCCCTTAGAAATCCTGAAGGCGGTGCTTGGTTTTTGGGGCCCCGTACGTGGCTAGGCTCCTAAAAAGTTCCACACATGTGGTATCCCCATACTCAGGAGAAGCAGCAGAATGTATTTTGGGGTGCAATTCCACATATAACCATGGCATGTGTGAGCAATATATCATTTAGTGACAACTTTTTGTATTTTTTTTTTCTTTTTGTCATTATTCAATCACTTGGGACAAAAAAAAAATATTCAATGGGCTCAACATGCCTCTCAGCAATTTCCTTGGTGTCTACTTTCCAAAATGGGGTCATTTGGGGGGGTTTTGTACTGCCCTGCCATTTTAGCACCTCAAGAAATGAGATAGGCAGTCATAAATTTAAAGCTGTGTAAATTCCAGAAAATGTACCCTAGTTTGTAAACGCTATACCTTTTGCGCAAACCAATAAATATACGCTTATTGACATTTTTTTTGACTAAAGACATGTGGCTGAATACATTTTGGCCTAAATGTATGACTAAAATTGAGTTTATTCGATTTTTCTTATAACAAAAAGTAGAAAATATTATTTTTTTTCAAAACTTTCGGTCTTTTTCCGTTTATATCGCAAAAAGAAAAAAATCGCAGAGGCAATCAAATACCATTAAAAGAAAGCGCTATCTGTGGGAAGAAAAGGACGCAAATTTCGTTTGGGTACAACATTGCATGTCCGCACAATTTACAGTTAAAGCAGCACAGTGCAAAATTCTGAAATCACCTCTGGTCCTTTAGCTACCAAATGGTCCGGGGCTTAAGTGGTTAAAGTGGTTGTAAAGTTGGAAGTTTTTTTATCATAATGCATTCTATGCATTAAAATAAAAAGCCTTCTGTGTTCAGCAGTCCTTTTCAGCCCCCCCCCCCCAACACTTACCTGAGGTCCCTCTCTGTCCAGTAATGTCCACAAGTGTCTCATCTGTCCAAAATTCTCCCTCCAGATTGGCTGAGGCACAGCAGTGGTGCCATTGGCTGCCACTGCTGTCAATCAAAGTCAGCTAGCCATGAATGCCAGCTGAATGGACACAGGGAGCTGTGACTCAGCTCAGATGCCCCCATAGCAAGCTGCTTGCTGTGTGGGCACTGAACAGGAGGGAGGGGCAAGGAGCACAGAAGAGGCACCCGAGAAGAGGAGTATCCAGGCAGCTCTGTGCAAATCCACTGCAACAGAGCAGGTAAGTATAACATGTTTGTTATTTTTATACAAAAAAAATGAGACTTTACAATCACTTTCATTTTCAGGGATTTCCTTTCACTTCCCGTTTTGGCTATGGGACAGGAAGTGAAGGGAAATCTCCCCAATGGCACACAGATGGCAGAAAAAAATCTGACAGCAGTTATAACCCTCCTATACGCTATATCCAAAATGAAAAACACATTTTTTCATATAGTTCTACTTTAACTTTGTTTCAAAAAAGTTTTTAATACTGTGGGGTTAATACTATGTCCTTCATTTTATCCTTTGTTCTCCAGCCACACTTATTTCCCTGTAAAACAATTGTAAATTTCTATGCACATCTTATATCGCTATATGACTTTTCTGTGAAAATGTATTTTTCCCCTCAAACCCCTCCCTGTTTTTGTTACTGAAAAATAAAGAAGCAGTCAGTCCCTGCCCTCAAGTTGTGTACTGACTTTAAAATGCCAGCTGCCTGGCTATCTCTGGCTGCAATGCTTTCAGCACCTTTGCTCTAGAAGAAACAAGCATATTACAATTTCAAAGTGAAGACAGAATTCCATAGTTGCATATTTTTACAAAGTCAGTGAAATAGGAAGTATTGCAAAGTAATGCAGTCATTGAATTCGTACAAAAGGCAATCAATGACAATTTTAGAAGGAAGGATCGGCACTGGCAATCTACATGCTCTGTCAGTACAGTTTCCTTTGTATGTCCTGATGATAGGGCTGCTGGTCACTGTTTTGATTCAGGATCAAAGCTGTCCCTGGTGCTGAATCCAGGCCTATGGTTGGAGATGTGTATGGTTCTACTGTTGGAACTTTTTGGGCCTCTTGCACACTTGGCATTTGCCCAGCTCTTTTGACCACCTTTTTCTCCTGGAAGGAGAAAAGCAGCATAAAAAATGTGCCTAAGCCCTGGTTCACACTGGTGCGATTTGACATGCGATTTGACATGTCAAATCGCATGTCAAATCGGCGAAATTTGCCGCAAATTGCGGGCAATGGCACTGTCCTAATCGGTGCCACGCCGCATCTGCGGCGCTGCACCGATTTCAAAAAGTAGTTTCTGTACTACTTTTTGCGATTTCAGCCGCGATTTACATTGACATCTGTGTCAGATGTCTCTGTAATCGAGCTGAAATCGGGACTGACAGGCAGGAGTGAAATCGTGCGAGTTCAGCTGAACTCGCACGGCTTCACTCCCGCAGCCCCAGTGTGAACCTGGGCTTATGCTGCATTTTGCAAATGCAATTAGGCACGTTCAGGTGCCTCAGGCATATGGGAGTTTATTCTCCTCATTTGCCAGAATATTAATTTATTATAAATGGTCAAACGGTAAACAAGCCTAGCGCTTAGAAATGTTTAGACACATTTACATGCATTTATGTGCGTTCTCTATTTTTTCCTGCTGGAACGCTCCTCTCTTTAATGTTCAAGTGATGGGTATTTTTCTGCCGCTAAACGCCTGTAAATGTCTATGTGTGCAAGGACACATAGGCTAACATGGAGGGGTGTTTAGAGGCAGAAAATAAAAACTTCAAACAGCCCTAAGTGGCGTTTTCTATGTCCACTGTTCATGAGTAGTGTTGAGCGGACCCGAACTGTAAAGTTCGGGTCCGTACCGAATTTTGGCGTTTTCCCGACCCCGGACCCGGACCCGGATTTTGCGCTAAAGTCCGGGTTCGGGTTCGGATTCGGGAATTTAATGGCGCAGTTAGAAATGCTTCAGGGGCCAGCCAATCACCATTTGATTAGCTGGTGTGCCCTTAGAAGCCATCATAGCCATGCCTACTAATGGCATGGCTGTAATTGGTCAGTGCAACATGTGACCCAGCATGTGACCAGCTTCTATATAAGAAAGAGGCACACAGCACAGATCGTCACTCTGCTTTTAGACAGTGTAGGGAAAGGATCCTGGCTGCTGTTGCTGTGAGGGAGAGAATAGGAGTTAGTCCTGATTCTGCAATCTACTGATAGAAAAGATAGGGAGACAGTGTAGTGTAGTGTAGTGTAGGGGCAGGATCCTGTTTGTGCTTTCAGGGAGAGAGATTTAGATAGGAGTCCAGATTGAGAGATATAATAGCTCAGCGATCTGCATAGGTTTATCTGTTTGTGTTGCAAGCTCAGTGCACCAGCACTGCATTACGTTGAGTGATACACCTATTCCATACTGTGGCTGTATTGTGCTCTTGCTAAAAGACCTATTTTGGTCAGAAAAAAAAAAAAAGGCACTTTATTGTGCTTTTGCTAAAAAGACCCATTTTTGGGCCCCAAAAAAAAAAAAAGGCACTTTATTGTGCTGTTGCAAAAAAAAAAAAGGCTCTTTGTTGTGCGCAAAAAAGACCTATTTTTGGGCAAAAAAAATATTTTGCAGTGTATATCTCTAGTTGTGTGAAATAACCAATTTCTATATATTTTTCTTGTACTATGCTATACTAAAAAAAAAAAAAAAAAAAATTTTTTGAATAGCATTCTCTGCAGCTGTGCGATTCAGCGGTTATATACTGTGGTTGTGTTGTGCTCTTTCAAAAAACGCCATTTAGGGCCACAGAAAATATTTTGCAGTGTGAAATACACATGTGGAGGTGTGTAAAATAAACAATTTATATATATTGTACAGTGCTATACTAAAAAAAACAACATTTTTTTTGAATAGCATTCTCTGCACTTCTATAGCTGTGCGATTCAGTGGTTAAATACTGTGGTTGTGTTGTGCTCTTTCAAAAAACGCCATTTAGGGCCACAGAAAATATTTTGCAGTGTGAAATACACATGTGGAGGTGTGTAAAATAAACAATTTCTATATATTGTACAGTGCTATACTAAAAAAAACAACATTTTTTTTGAATAGCATTCTCTGCACTTCTATAGCTGTGCGATTCAGTGGTTAAATACTGTGGTTGTGTTGTGCTCTTTCAAAAAACGCCATTTAGGGCCACAGAAAATATTTTGCAGTGTTAAATACACATGTGGAGGTGTGTAAAATAAATAATTTCTATATATTGTACAGTGCTATACTAAAAAAAACAACATTTTTTTTGAATAGCATTCTCTGCACTTCTATAGCTGTGTGATTCAGTGGTTAAATACTGTGGTTGTGTTGTGCTCTTTCAAAAAACGCCATTTAGGGCCACAGAAAATATTTTGCAGTGTGAAATACACATGTGGAGGTGTGTAAAATAAACAATTTCTATATATTGTACAGTGCTATACTAAAAAAAACAACATTTTTTTTGAATAGCATTCTCTGCACTTCTATAGCTGTGCGATTCAGTGGTTAAATACTGTGGTTGTGTTGTGCTCTTTCAAAAAACGCCATTTAGGGCCACAGAAAATATTTTGCAGTGTGAAATACACATGTGGAGGTGTGTAAAATAAACAATTTCTATATATTGTACAGTGCTATACTAAAAAAAACAACATTTTTTTTGAATAGCATTCTCTGCACTTCTATAGCTGTGCGATTCAGTGGTTAAATACTGTGGTTGTGTTGTGCTCTTTCAAAAAACGCCATTTAGGGCCACAGAAAATATTTTGCAGTGTGAAATACACATGTGGAGGTGTGTAAAATAAACAATTTCTATTTGTCGTCAGAGTCTTCGAGTCCTCGAGTGTGACAGTGATAACCCTAATGCACCAAGGCCTGAGGTGTGCCTTGGCCTAGCTGGTCAGTATGCCTGAAAAGTGGGCATACCCTGAATGTAAGAATAAGAATAAGGAAAATAGAATGAGTATGCATGAATCTGGGGGAACGGGTGGGTGGGAGCCCAGAAATGACGGCAACCCAGACCCGACAGGGGAGGAGGCTTAAGTAGCCCTCTCAGTCTCCTCCCACAAATACAGGCTGGCCTGCGGCCAGCCTTACCACTTGTCGTCAGAGTCTTCGAGTCCTCGAGTGTGACAGTGATAACCCTAATGCACCAAGGCCTGAGGTGTGCCTTGGCCTAGCTGGTCAGTATGCCTGAAAAGTGGGCAAAAAGAGACAACTGTAGGTGAAGAAGGGAAGGTAACGAACAGAGAAGTAGCACGTACCCGGATGGCAACAGTATCTGAACCCGGTCCCGTGCAAGAATGGAATAAGCCTGATGCCCGGCACAATCCAAACATGAGAATGACCTGCTAGCAAATGAGAGGATACGTGGGGGAAAGGAAGCAAAGGCTGGCCCGAGGAGCCTCTGCAACCGATGGGCGAGTAGATCGTAATACTCCAACCGGACATCAAAGATGTGCCTCCGGCCTACCCATACTAGTTATGGGGAAGAGAGGGAGAGGGCAAAAATTGACGACTGGCAGGAGTTGTAGGACTGGATACCTGGAGGATGGGTTGCCGGAGTAGGCGGAAAAGGCCAAGCGCCACGGCAATGAGCATCGTCAAGCATGGGAGAAACATGCCAGACACAGAACACTGGTCCCACCTGACTCAATCAGATCGTGCCACCGCCTGTGACCTGACAAGCAACTGAATCCTGAACCGAGAAAGGAAGGTCAGGCTCCATCCCGGGCAAGAAGTCTCATGGCATGATGCAGACATGCCTAGACAAAAGATCAGAGCCGCTAGCGGAACCCCAAACCCACCCCTGTGGCCGACAAGGGGCCGTGGCTCAGCACACACCCCAAGAAAGACTGTGAAACCCTAGGTGGTGACCAGGGCCTCAGCAACAGAACGATGATTTAGTAAAATGAAGACTGCTTCCTACCCAAGGGTGAACCCAGTGAAGAATGACATCCGCACCAATCAACTAGCCCTGGCAACGGGCAGGACTGATGGAAGCGAGTGCAAGCAATGTTTGATGAAGGCGAAGATGCCAGCGCAGCCCAACCTGAGAACACAAACCAGAGAAATGACAGACAACCAGACATGAGAACAACAACGAGCCTACCTAAGAAGAGAACATGCAGAAGTGACAAGACCACCGCGCGTACATGAACCTGATGACGGATGACCCCCCCCCCACCTTGTGTGAGTGGCGAGTGAGCCCGAGTAACCTGTAGCGCAGAGACAGGCAATTAACTGAACACTCAGGGCTGGTGTACCCACGGACCGTGGTGGGTGATCGTATAGGTGTAAGAATGAACGTGCATCGTATGACGTATGGTATACGGGCGAGAAGATTGTGGTCAACAATCATTAAAAACGAAACCTCAGCCCGTATGGATCTGTAGACGTGACAGATCCGGAAATGTGTGCCCTAACTAACCCAGGTACAAACATGGACGAAGATAACATGACACATAGTAACCAACAAAGAAGAGAACAGCTACCGGAGTATGCCGTGACTGGACCACAACACCCCTCTAGAACGCTAAGACTGAAACGTTGCAACGGAAATGCTGAGACTGAATGCTGAGGCGGAAATGCTACGACAGAAATCTAGGGGCAGAAATGCGAGGACAGAAATCCTGGGGCAGCAAAACGCAACGACAGAAATCCTGGGGCAGCAAAACGCAATGACAGAAATCCTGGGGCAGCAAAACGCAACGACAGAAATCCTGGGGCAGCAAAACGCAACGACAGAAATCCTGGGGCAGCAAAACGCAACGACAGAAATCCTGGGGCAGCAAAACGCAACGACAGAAATCCTGGGGCAGCAAAACGCAGCCAGAAATCCTGGGGCAGCAAAACGCAGCCAGAAATCCTATGAGCAAGCATCATACCCTGATGTGAAACGCGTTAGCCTTGCCCTGCATGAAGTGACAAGACCACCAGAAATCCTGGGGCAGCAAACGCAGCCAGAAATCCTATGAGTAAGCATCATCCCCTGATGTGAAACGCGTTAGCCTTGCCCTGCATGAAGTGACAAGACCACCGCGCGTACATGAACCTGATGACCCCACCCTTGTGTGCGTGGCGAGTGAGCCAGAGTAACCTGTAGCGCAGAGACAGGTAATTACACTGAACACACAGGGCTGGTGTACCCACGGACCGTGGTGGGTGATCGTATAGGTGTAATGAATGAAGGTGCATCGTATGACGTATGGTATACGGGCGAGAAGATTGTGGTCAACAATCATTTAACAACGAAACCTCAGCCCGTATGGATCTGTAGACGTGACAGATCCCAAAATGTGAGCCCTAACTAACCCAGGTACAAACGTGGACGAAGATACATAGATACATGGTAACCAACGAAGATAAGAACGGAAGAACGGCAGAAATGCCGGGGCAGAAATGCAATGACAGAAATGCCGGGGCAGAAACGCAATGACAGAAATGCTGGGGGCAGAAACGCAATGACAGAAATGCTGGGGGCAGAAACGCAATGACAGAAATGCTGGGGGCAGAAACGCAATGACAGAAATGCTGGGGGCAGAAACGCAATGACAGAAATGCTGGGGGCAGAAACGCAATGACAGAAATGCTGGGGGCAGAAACGCAATGACAGAAATGCTGGGGGCAGAAACGCAATGACAGAAATGCTGGGGGCAGAAACGCAATGACCGAAATGCTGGGGGCAGAAATGCAATGACCGAAATGCTGGGGGCAGAAATGCAATGACAGAAATGCTGGGGGCAGAAATGCAATGACAGAAATGCTGGGGGCAGAAATGCAATGACAGAAATGCTGGGGGCAGAAATGCAATGACAGAAATGCTGGGGGCAGAAATGCAATGACAGAAATGCTGGGGGCAGAAATGCAATGACAGAAATGCTGGGGGCAGAAATGCAATGACAGAAATGCTGGGGGCAGAAATGCAATGACAGAAATGCAATGACAGAAATGCTGGGGGCAGGAATGCAATGACAGAAATGCTGGGGGCAGAAATGCAATGACAGAAATGCTGGGGGCAGAAATGCAATGACAGAAATGCTGGGGGCAGAAATGCAATGACAGAAATGCCGGGGCAGAACTGCAATGACAGAAATGCTGGGGGCAGAAATGCAATGACAGAAATGCTGGGGGCAGAAATGCAATGACAGAAATGCAATGACAGAAATGCTGGGGGCAGAAATGCAATAACAGAAATGCTGGGGGCAGAAATGCAATAACAGAAATGCTGGGGGCAGAAATGCAATAACAGAAATGCTGGGGGCAGAAATGCAATAACAGAAATGCTGGGGGCAGAAACGCAATAACAGAAATGCTGGGGGCAGAAACTAAATGACAGAAATGCTGGGGGCAGAAATGCAATAACAGAAATGCTGGGGGCAGAAACGCAATGACAGAAATGCAGGGGTGGAAAGAAATAACAGAAAAGCTGGGGAAGAAAATGCTGGGGCAAAAGGCAACCCCCCCCATGATACCCCACGTGAGTACCGGGAGGTGAGCAGGCGAGTGAGCGCCCCCCCCCATGGAGCCAGGGTGAGAACCAGGAGGCCTGCGGGCGTCCCCTCCATGGTGCACGGCGTGGGTTCCAGGGAGGTGAACTTGACAAGGCAGAGAGACTGGAAACGCAGAGACTGGAAAACGCAGAGACTGAAAAACGCAGAGACTGAAAAACGCAGAGACTGGAAACGCAGAGACTGGAAACGCAGAGACTGGAAACGCAGAGACTGGAAACGCAGAGACAGGATGTTATGACAAAATGCAGTATTGCAAGGAAAAACTACCAGCCACCTCCCCCCCATGCTGCCAGCGAGATCCCTGAGAAACAGATGGACAACCCCTCCCACGCTGCCAGCGTGACCCCGGGAGATGACGGGTGGACAGCCTCACCACCCCCCCCCCCCCAAGCTGCCAACGTGACCCTGGGATGAGTGTGCACAACCCCCCCCCCTCCCCCTCATGACACCGGCGTGAGCCCAGGGGAGGTTTGAACCGACAGACAATCAGGCGGCCCTTCAGTAGAGCAAGGAGGAGTGATGGGCGGGTAGGTAGGTGGACGCTCCCCCCCCCCTATTTGCAAACATGGATGTGGAGAGCCCCCCCCACCCCAATGACCGAGACGGATGACCTGCTGAGCGAACGGCACTGCAGGATGCCGGCGAGTGCCTGGAGGAGTGGGTGAGTGGATGGACGCCCCCCCCCCCTTCAGCTAGAGGCCATGAAAAAACAGACAGGGAGGAGGAGGGTGGCCCTGCAAGGATGCAAGCATGTGCCCGAAAGGAGTGAAGGAAGGAAGGACGGCCCCCCCTCCCCCCCCCCCATGCGGCAACATGCGCCCGGAGTAGTGAGAGGGCTCCCCCTCACTCTGTGTGAGCCTGGAAAGAAGATGGGGTGCACGAGCGGGCGGTGGCCCTGCAGCAACCGGCTTGAGGCCGGAAAAAAAAAAAATGTGGGTTGGAGGGGTCCCGCCCCTTTCCCGGATGAGCACTAAAAACACGTGGACAGGCCCCCTCTCTGCATGAGTTGTCAGCAGGGAAAGGATGGCTTGATGGGCAGGCGGTGTGAGCACCAGGAGACTGCTGCAGCCGGCCGCCGCTCTGCTAGCCCAGAAATGACGGCAACCCAGACCCGACAGGGGAGGAGGCTTAAGTAGCCCTCTCAGTCTCCTCCCACAAATACAGGCTGGCCTGCGGCCAGCCTTACCACATATTATACAGTGCTTTACTAAAAAAAACAACATTTTTTTTGAATAGCATTCTCTGCACTTCTATAGCTGTGCGATTCAGTGGTTAAATACTGTGGTTGTGTTGTGCTCTTTCAAAAAACGCCATTTAGGGCCACAGAAAATATTTTGCAGTGTGAAATACACATGTGGAGGTGTGTAAAATAAACAATTTCTATATATTGTACAGTGCTATACTAAAAAAAACTAATTTTTTTTTGAATAGCATTCTCTGCACTTCTATAGCTGTGCGATTCAGTGGTTAAATACTGTGGTTGTGTTGTGCTCTTTCAAAAAACGCCATTTAGGGCCACAGAAAATATTTTGCAGTGTGAAATACACATGTGGAGGTGTGTAAAATAAACAATTTCTATATATTGTACAGTGCTATACTAAAAAAAACAACATTTTTTTTGAATAGCATTCTCTGCACTTCTATAGCTGTGCGATTCAGTGGTTAAATACTGTGGCTGTGTTGTGCTCTTTCAAAAAACGCCATTTAGGGCCACAGAAAATATTTTGCAGTGTGAAATACACATGTGGAGGTGTGTAAAATAAACAATTTCTATATATTGTACAGTGCTATACTAAAAAAAACAACATTTTTTTTGAATAGCATTCTCTGCACTTCTATAGCTGTGCGATTCAGTGGTTAAATACTGTGGTTGTGTTGTGCTCTTTCAAAAAACGCCATTTAGGGCCACAGAAAATATTTTGCAGTGTGAAATACACATGTGGAGGTGTGTAAAATAAACAATTTCTATATATTGTACAGTGCTATACTAAAAAAAACATTTTTTTTTTAATAGCATTCTCTGCACTTCTATAGCTGTGCGATTCAGTGGTTAAATACTGTGGTTGTGTTGTGCTCTTGCAAAAAACGCCATTTAGGGCCACAGAAAATAAATTGCAGTGTGAAATACACATGTGGAGGTGTGTAAAATAAACAATTTCTATATATTTTCCTTGTACTGTGCTATACTAAAAAAAACAACCTTTTTTTTTGAATAGCATTTTCTGTAGCTGTGCGATTCAGCGGTTACGTGCTGTGGGTGTGTTGTGGTCTGGCAAAAAACGCCATTTAGGGCCACAGAAAATATTTTGCAGTGTGAAATACACATCTGGAGGTGTGTGTAAAAAAACAATTTATATATATTTTCCTTGTACTGTGCTATACTAAAAAAAACAACCTTTTTTTTTTGAATAGCATTTTCTGCAGTTCTGTAGCTGTGCGTTTCAGCCATTACGTTCTGTGGGTGTGTTGTGGTCTTCCAAAAAACGCCATTTAGGGCAAGATCCTAAATTTGGAAAATATGAGGGGAAGGTCAAAGGGACGTGGTGGCCCCGGTCGTGGTGCTGCTGGTGGAGCTCCTGTTGCAGGGAGAGGACGTGGTGGATCTGTGCCAGCTACACGCACAAGTGAAACACCTTCCTCAGGTGCGAGTAGGCGACCGAGCCTGCGGCGGTATTTTGTCACGCCTAATGAGGCTGTACCAATGTTTAGGCCAGGACAAGTACAGGCGATAGTAGATTGGGTTGATGACAGTGCCTCGGGTTCCTTCACATTGTCTCCCACCCACTCTTCTGCTGAAAGATCAGAGTTGGCACCTGAAGCCCATGTCCATCAGTCTTTCACCTCACCCCCTTGCAAATCAGCCAAGCAGTCTGAGCCCCAAATCATGCAGCAGTCTCTTCTGCTTTTCGATGACTCTGTTAGCAGGGTTTCCCAGGGCCATCCACCTAGCCCTGCCCCAGAAGTGGAAGAGATTGAGTGCACCGATGCCCAACCACTTATGTTTCATGATGGGTACATGGGAGGACCATCGCAGCACGTCTCGGATGATGACGAAACACAGGTGCCAACTGCTGCTGCTTTCGCAATTGTGCAGACAGACATGGAGGGCAGGGGTGAAGACTGGGTGGAAGATGATGTGGAGGACGATGAGGTCCTCGACCCCACATGGAATCAACGTTATGCAGGTGACCAGTGTAGTTCGGAGGAAGAGGCGGTGGTCGCACAGAGCCACCAGCACAGCAGAAGAGGGAGCAGGGTGCAAAAACGGAGCATTCGTCCCCTAGACAGTACATCTGCTACTGCCCAACGCAGCAAGGGACCGAGCACACCAAAGCCAGGTCCAAGGACTTCCCTAGCGTGGCAGTTCTTCACACAGTGTGTTGATGACAAGACACGAGTGGTTTGCACGCTGTGCAATCAGAGCCTGAAGCGAGGCATAAACGTTCTCAACCTGAGCACAAGCTGCATGACCAGGCATCTAAGTGCAAAGCACGAGCTGCAGTGGAGTAGACACCTCAGAAACCAAGAAAGGTCTCTGGCTCCTCCTGCTTCCTCTTCTGCTGCAGTCTCGGCCTCTTCATCCACCTCTGTAGTGACAGTGGCACCTGTCACCCCGCAAACAGAGGATCTGCCAGCAACACTACCACCTGGGTCACCGACCATCTCCACAATGTCCCATGGAAGCGTTCAGCTCTCTATCTCCCAAACATTGGAGCGGAAGAGGAAGTACCCCCCTAGCCACCCGCGATCCCTGGCCCTGAATGCCAGCATTTCAAAATTCCTGGCCTTTGAAATGCTGTCATTCCGTCTGGTGGAGACGCAGAGTTTTAAAAGCCTGATGGCATTGGCTGTCCCGCAGTACGTCGTGCCCAGCCGCCACTACTTTTCCAGGCGAGCCATCCCTTCCCTGCACAACCAGGTGGGGGACAAAATCAGGTGTGCACTGCGCAACGCCATCTGTGGCAAGGTCCACCTAACTACGGATGCGTGGACCAGTAAGCACGGTCAGGGACGTTATATCTCCCTAACAGCACACTGGGTAAATGCAGTGGCTGCTGGGCCTGAGGCAGATAGCGGTTTGGCGCATGTCCTTCCACCACCGAGGATTGCAGGGCGCTTCAGTTTGCCTCCTGTTGCTAACTCCTCCTTCTCCGCTTCCTCATCCTCTACCGCCTCCTCATCCATTCAGCGTAACACCTTCACCACCAACTTCAGCACAGCCAGGGGTAAACGACAGCAGGCAGTTTTAAAACTTTCCTGTTTGGGGGAAAATCCCCACACCGCGCAGGAGTTGTGGAGGGACATGGAACAACAGACCGATGAGTGGTTGCTGTCAGTGAGCCTCAAGCCCGGCCTGGTGGTGTGCGATAATGGGCGAAATCTCATAGCAGCTCTGGGTCTAGCCGGTTTGACGCACATCCCTTGCCTGGCGCATGTGCTGAACTTGGTGGTCCAGAGGTTCCTTAAAAATTACCCCAATATGCCAGAGCTGCTGCAGAAAGTGCGGGCTGTGTGTGCGCACTTTCGGCGTTCTCACCCTGCTGCTGCTCGCCTGTCAGCGCTGCAGCGTAACTTCGGCCTTCCAGCTCACCGCCTCATATGTGACGTGCCCACAAGGTGGAACTCCACCTTGCACATGCTGGCCAGACTGTGCGAGCAGCAGCAGGCAATAGTGGAGTTTCAGCTGCAGCAATCACGCGTGAGTCGCTCTGCGGAACAGCACCACTTCACCACCAATAACTGGGCCTCCATGCGAGACCTGTGTGCCTTGTTGCGCTGTTTCGAGTACTCCACCAACATGGCCAGTGCCAATGACGCCGTTCTCAGCGTTACTATCCCAGTTCTATGCCTCCTTGAAAAAACGCTTCGTGCGATGATGGAAGAGGATGTGGCACAGGAGGAGGAGGAGGAGGAAGCGGGATCATTTCAAAGGCTTTCAGGGCAGTCTTTCACAAGTGGCTACGAGGGTGGGTTCCTGCACCAACAAACGCCAGGTACACAATTGTCCGGCAGAAAGGGCACAGTTCTGGAGGATGACGAGGTGGAGGAGGAGATGGAGGAGGAGGAGGAGGAGGAGGAGCCATGTTCACAGCAGGGTGGCACTCAGACCAGCTCGTGGCCATTACTGGTGCGTGGCTGGGGGGATACAGAGGACACAGACGATACACCTCCCACAGAGGACAGATTTTCTTTGCCTCTGGGCAGCCTGGCACACATGAGCGATTACATGCTGCAGTGTTTCCGCAACGACAGCCGAGTTGCCCACATTTTAACTGGTGCTGATTACTGGGTGGCCACCCTGCTGGATCCCCGTTACAAGGACAACGTACCGTCCTTAATTCCCTCACTGGAGCGGGATCGTAAGATGCGCGAGTACAAGCGCACGCTGGTAGACGCGCTGCTGGTGGCATTCCCACCTGACAGCGGGCGTACGGTGGAAGCACAAGGCGAAGGCAGAGGAGGAGGAAGAGGTCGCCAACGCAGCCGGGGCACCGGCAGCACCTCAGAAGGCAGGGTTAGCATGGCCGAAATGTGGAAAAGCTTTGTCAGCACGCCACAACAACCAGCACCACCAGCTGAGATGGAACGTCTTAGCAGGAGGCAGCATTTCACCAACATGGTTGAGCAGTATGTGTCCACAGGCCTACACGTACTGGATGACGGGTCTGCCCCCTTTAACTTCTGGGTCTCCAAATTGGGCACATGGCCTGAGCTTGCCGTTTATGCCTTGGAGGTGCTGGCCTGCCCTGCAGCCAGTGTATTATCTGAACGTGTATTTAGCACGGCAGGGGGCGTTATCACAGACAAGCGCAGCCGCCTGTCCAGAGCCAATGTGGACAAGCTCACGTTCATTAAAATGAACCAGGCATGGATCCCACAGGACTTGTCCGTACCTTGTGCAGAATAGACATGTATACCGGTGTTGTGACAAAAACTGTCCGGCCATCGGATTGTGCCCGGCCCGTACTGCGCAGGCGCAGCGCTTGCGCAGTACAGAGGACAAGGAGATTCACAAAATCTCCGAAGATGAACGGCGCCTGCGCTGTGAGTGCAGGTTCAAGCCCCACCATCCAAGAGGACATACGGTAGCACATAGTAACAGGGCCCCTCACGGGCTCGCTTCGATCGCGGCCTTGCTTGGCTCGGCTTGAACCACGGATGGTGTGGCCTTCACCTGAACTCAACACGCAGGCGCCGTTAGTCTTGGGAGATTTTTGAAATCCCCTTGTCCTACATACTCAGCAAGCGCAGTACAGGGCGGACACTATTCGACAGGGGACAGAATTCGACACATCACCGGCCTTACCCAGCCATTGTTGTATTTTTGAACCAGTGTTGGCTACCTCGTCCTCCTCCACCGCCGCTTCCACCTACACAGCCACATCCACCGCCACCTCAACCTCCTACTCCATATGGACCTCGTCCTGCTAGGCCAAGATTAAAATTTTTATTTTATTTTTTTGTAGCGCACAGATCCTTTCCCCCTTACCTGCCTTTATGTTGTTGGCTCTTCGCAGGAGGGAGAAAGGCACACCGCACTACCAGCCCGTATCATCCTATATAAAGAGGTTGAGCGGTGTACTTGACGGGCCGTGTCCACAGCCGGAGTCAAAACTCCTCCAGAGGATGATTCTCACCTCTACTGTAGGTAGAGGCAAGTCCTTTAATTGCCAGTAAAGTCAATGTCCACACCAGCTGAAACTCCAACTCTTATTCTCTCATGGCAAAATAAACTGTACTCAGATAGAAAAGGTTAGAGCAAAGAAACAGGACAGCTTAAGGTGTGGAGGAGGTCCAGGCACAAACGTAGCACATTCACTTCACTGCTTAGGTTTCTCAAACAGTTTTTGGTGCACGGTCTCTGCCACAGACATTGAGGTTGGTCTCTGCCACAGACCGGGTGTACAAGGCCCCTGCCACGGGCCTGGAGAACTTTGGTCTCAGCCACAGACCAGGGTGTATAAGGCCCCTGCCACGGGCCGGTTGAATAAGGCCTCTGATACAGTCAAGGTGACCTTGAGCTTCTCCTTCTACGAACCTAGCCCATATCAAGGGGAAGACATCTCTCCAGGGAGTCAACAGACCATTCCTTCACCGTGACTCCCGCATCGGTCCATCAGAATGATCCTCCCTTCCCTGGAACAGGGTCCCCTACACGAGGCGGCTCTGGACTCCAGGCTTTACTCCCGCCCCTAGGCCTCCATACCCAGGGCAGCAAGAACTCCAGGATAGTACCTCACCCCGGGCTAAAGGTGCCCGAGATGGAACAGGAACACATGCACCCAGGCCGAAGGCACCTGGGCGCGGACCCCACTGGACATCAGCCCCCAGGCCAAAGGTCTGCCCCTTTTATATGCTCTCCCGGCATGCACAGCAGGTTCCCCGCCCCGCTGTACTACTGCCAAGAGGGGACACAAAAGGCGCCACCTGTAGGCCGCAGGGAACTGCACACCAATACTGTCCCCCGAGGACAAAATGGTCCATGAATCCTACAGAATTAGGGTATTTGAGCCTATTTACCACTCAAACACTTTCCTTAAATTTAGTACCCCGCTACATTTTTATTTCAAAGTATTTTATTTTCCCACTAGCTTATCCATTAAATTAAATAATTTATTCCAGAAAGGGCGTATTCTGGGGCATTCCCACCATATGTGTGGCATTGTGCCGTTGAGTTTCTGAGGTTCTTAATGACTTCCTGTACCTCTTCTGCTGAAAAGGGGGCCTCCAGCATATTTTTTTATTTTTTTATTTTTTTTATGTTCTTTTAAGTTATTTCCTATCCACATTTGTTTGCAGAGCACTTGCCATGTTCTTAACAACATTTTGCTGCCATTTGCAGCCCTCTAGCCCTTTCCATTACTTTTTTAGAGCCTTTTTAGTCGTCAGAAGTCCGGGTCCCCATTGACTTCAATGGGGTCCGGGTCCGGGTTCGGGTTAAAGTTCGGTCCCGAATCCGAACTTTTTTCCGAAGTTCGGCCGAACCCGCCGGACCCGAATATCCAGCTACCCGCTCATCTCTATTCATGAGGTCTTATTGTGCTGCAGAGGTAGAAGAGAGGAGACAAAGCTAAGAACAAGAAAAGGAGAGGGGAGAGGAGACTGAAACAAGAGGTATTCATTTATAAGTTATTACAGGTATTTTTATATTGCTGACAGTTTACACTTAGAGCTTTACATATTGTACATTCACATCAGTCCCTGTCCTCAAGGAGCTTACAATCTAACGAGTTGCAAATTTTCACTCTCATATATTCTTAAAATGTACAGTAGTTGCACAAGAACTGTCTAGAAAATGTAGCATTGGGCTCAAAACCATTATTTTAAAATAATTGTATTTTTTACCGACTCTTCTTGGGACAGAAATATGTGGAAGAGCTTTATATTTTGTTTTTATTCTCTGAAATACTAAATAAACATGGAAAAAAATGGGTAAAAGATTTTTCATCATTTGCTTTTCTTTAGTGTCCACACTCACCATGCCACAGCTAAGTGGCCCTGAACCAGCAAAAACATAGTTTTTACCATGAATGATGCAAAGTAAAGTTGCAGTGCTTTCCCATATACAAATTGTGCTGTCAATCATCACTATGCCCTGGGTTGTGGGGTGACACTGCCACTCCAGGAAATAAAATGTGAAAATACCATGGAAAGGAAAAGAGATAAATACAGTTATTTTGCTATATTCAGTGATTTAAAGTTGAACACCAAGAAAAATATAAAACTACCCTTAAAGGGGTTGTAAAAGTTTGTTTTTTATTTTCTAAATAGGTTCCTTTAAGCTAGTGCATTGTTGGTTCACTTAACTTTTCCTTTGATTTCCCTTCTGTCAGGGAAATCCGTCCAACGGCGCCAATCAGCGCCCAATGCGCACGCGCGGCGGAATGATGCTTCGGCGCGTGCGCGGGACGGCGCTTCTACGTCCTCGGGTGCGCGCGCCGAAGCAGCGGCGCGCGCGCATGCGCGGCGGCGCACCAATAAGAATCCAGGCGGGCCTATTTAAAGAGACCCAGTTGCACTGACAAGTTGCTGGTTTGTCAGCTTTCCTGTATACCCAAGACTCTGGAAAACTATCTTGAAAATCTCCTTGTGACCCGGACTGGCTTGACTCCTCTGATCTCTCTCCTGGACCTGACCCTCGGCTTGCTATACGGACTTCTGCCTTCTCCTGTGTTTGACCCTCGGCCTGTGACTCGGATCTGCTGCCTGTCTACAATCCTTGACCTCCTGCTTGTACCTTTTGGACTTCCGCGTTTCCTTTGAACTCCTGCCTGGTTCCCGGTATTCTCTGGACTTGTTGCCTTTTACTGTGCTAGACCCCCAGCCGGGACTGTTACCTTGCAATTGCAACCCGGACTCAACCTGCACCGGCTTCCATTATCTCCTGCTGTTTGAACTTTACCAATCCGGCTAGTTCCTGCTTGAAGCCTGTTTCTTCAGTCTACTCAGCACTACCGGACCGTCTACAAGTACCCACCACCTGCCGGTAGCCGGTGCCGCTTCTCGCCATCCACTCCCTGTCTCAACTCCAGGGGGTGGAGTGCGTCAAGTCGCAAAGGTGAACCACTCTCGGCATCTCGGCCTCGGTAAGTACATACCCTTACAGTACAAACCAGCCAGATGTCTGAGGCCGACAGGGTGCGTTCACCGTTCGAGACCCTATGTCAGCAAGTCACCGCACTAACCGACGCGGTTCAGAAATTACAAGAAGGTTATGTCCAAATGGATGGCCGCTTTCAGCTACTTACTGGAGCTACAGGACCAGCATCACCAGCTGCTACCGTTGCCAATGTTGCCTCCACGTCTCAAAATCAGGCAAATCCCACCGTAGTAATGGCTACCCCTGAACCCAGGGTCCCCCTGCCTGAGCGATTTTCTGGCGTCCGTAAGAAATATCGGGCTTTCAAAAATGCATGTTCTCTTTACTTCGCCCTTCAACCCAGGACTTTCTCTTCAGAAGTGGTAAAGGTGGGGTTCGTCATCTCCCTTCTAACCGACGAACCTCAGGCCTGGGCCCATGGCCTGATGGAGCAAAGCAGCCCCATACTAGATTCCGTGGACACCTTCTTCGAGAGTATGGCGCAGCTGTATGACGATCCTCAGCGATCAGCTACAGCTGAGTCTGTTCTCCACAGTTTAACCCAGGGGAGAAGGCCGGTGGAGGACTACACGGCAGAATTCCGGAAATGGTCAGCTGACACTGGCTGGAATGAGACGGCCCTTAAATACCAATATCGCCAAGGACTGTCTGAGGCTCTTAAAGATGAGCTGGCCAGGATTGGTGTTCCAACTACTCTGGAAGATTTGATCCAGTCTGTCACTCAGCTTGACAGACGCCTGCGGGAGCGGCGTTCTGAGCGTTTCCAGACTACCCGTCCAAACTGGACTTTGCCCCGATCAGCTCCTGCCTACCCACCCATCCAAGTTCCTACAGCATCTTCTCCTCCCGAGCCTGAACCCATGCAGCTTGGTCTGGTTCGTCCTCCCCTTTCTCCTGAGGAAAAGCAGCGCAGGCGTCAGGCCAATCTGTGTCTTTACTGCGGGGGTACTGGCCATTTCCTTCGGAGCTGCCCAGTGAGACCTAGTAAGTGTACCCTCAAAGACACTTTGAACTACCAAGTTTCTGGCTTACCACAGACTTATGTTGTTCTTTCTATTTCTCTACAGCTACCAACAGGAGCAACCCGCCTACCGGCGATTATTGATTCAGGAGCCTGCAGCTGCTTTCTGGACTCTTCACTTGCTTCCCAACTTCACTTTCCTCTGCAAACCAAGGACCGTTATCTTCAGGTTCGTCTGGCGGATGGATCCCTGCCTCGTTCAGGGGTAATTACGCAAGAAACAAAACCCGTCCTTGCTATCACGGATTCAGGCCACCAAGAATACCTTCGATTTGACCTCATCCCATCTCCCATGTTTCCCATCATCCTGGGCCTCCCCTGGTTACAAGCACATGAGCCTCATATAAACTGGGCCAAAAGGGAAGTTAACTTCACTTCTTCGTATTGTTCCCAACACTGTCTTCCCGCACTTCCAACTGTCTGTGCTACTTTAACCCCTCAACCGGATAACCTACCACATGTTCCATCAGCATACTTAGAATTCCAGGACGTCTTCGACAAACAGCAGGCCGACCGCCTACCTCCACATCGTCCCTACGATTGTCCCATTGACCTTCTGCCTGGCTCCAAAATTCCATTCGGCCGCATCTTTCCCTTGTCCGAATCTGAGTTGAAGGCCCTCAAGTCTTACATTGAGGAAAATCTGGAAAAGAAATTCATTCGCCCCTCTTCTTCCCCAGCCGGTGCCGGAATCTTTTTCGTTGAAAAGAAAGACGGGACTCTGAGGCCCTGCATCGACTATAGGGAATTAAATAAAATTACTATTAAAAATAGATACCCGCTTCCTCTCATCCCGGAGTTGTTCCAACGATTCCGATCAGCTCGGATCTTCTCTAAACTGGACCTTCGAGGGGCCTACAACCTCATCCGGATCAGGGCTGGAGACGAATGGAAGACGGCTTTTAGATCTAGGTTCGGTCATTTTGAATACTTGGTCATGCCATTCGGGCTTTGCAACGCCCCAGCTACTTTCCAGCACCTGGTCAATGACATTTTCCGTGAACACTTGGACGACTTCCTAGTAGTCTACTTAGACGATATTCTTATTTTTTCGTCCTCCCTTGAACTGCACCGAATCCATGTCATCAAGGTCCTCACTATTCTCCGAGAACATAGACTTTACCTCAAGGCCGAGAAATGTGACTTTGAGAAAACCACTGTGCAATTTTTGGGATTTATTATTTCTACCAATGGGGTCGCAATGGACCCGCAGAAAGTCAAAGCTATCCAGGAATGGCCAGCCCCAACAGACAAGAAAGGGGTACAACGGTTTATAGGTTTCGCCAACTTCTACAGGAGGTTCATTGTGGGGTTCTCCTCTATTGTGGCACCTATAACCCAACTGACACGCCAGGGCTACCGCTTTCACTGGTCACCGGAAGCTCAGGATGCCTTCGATAAACTAAAAAATGCATTCACATCGGCACCTGTATTGAAGCATCCAGATCCGCTACTGCCATTTACTCTGGAAGTAGATGCTTCAGAGTCAGCCACTGGGGCCATCCTCTCTCAAAGGCAGGGCCCCAAATCCCTTCTTCATCCAGTAGCCTTTGCCTCTCGTAAACTAACTTCTCCAGAACGTAATTATGACGTCGGAGACCGGGAACTATTAGCTATCAAATTTGCCCTGGAAGAATGGCGATACCTTCTGGAGGGAGCCCCTCACCCTGTCATGATATTCACGGATCATAAGAATCTAGAATATCTGAGAACAGCAAAACGTCTTCGACCCAGACAAGCCCGATGGGCCCTCTTCTTCACCAGGTTTAACTTTCATATCTCTTATAGGCCCGGTTCCAAGAACGTGAAGGCGGATGCACTCTCTAGGATGTTTCCCGAGACCCCTCAAGCAGAGGAACCAAGTACCATCCTATCAGCACAAAACTTTCTGCTCATCCCACAGGCTGATCTACTAACCTCCATAAAAGCCGCCTCTAAGCATTGTCCTGACCAAGTAACCTCTTCCCTAGAGAAGCATAATGACTTGCTCTGGTCCCAAGGTAAAGTCTTCGTCCCTCTGGAAACAAGGCAACTGATTCTGAAAACTTTCCACAACCACAAACTAGCTGGTCACTTTGGAACCAAAAAAACCATGGAACTAATCTCTCGCTCCTTCTGGTGGCCTGGTTGGAGACAAGATTGCAAGTCCTATGTTGCCTCCTGTACCCGTTGCCAACGGTATAAGGGACCCAAAACCAAGAGTTGGGGACTACTCAAACCTTTGCCTATCCCTGAACGTCCGTGGGCAGATGTGTCCATGGACTTCATTGTAGATCTACCGCCCTCTGGAGGTTTTACCACGATTCTGGTCGTAATTGACCGCCTCTCCAAAATGGCACACTTCGTGCCCATGATCGGTACCCCCTCTGCTGCAGATACAGCCAAAGCCTTCTTTCAGGAGATAATCAGGCTCCATGGGGTGCCTAAGAGCATCACCTCTGACAGAGGCGTTCAATTCACGTCGAAATTCTGGAAGGAACTTTGCAAATCTTTAGAAGTCAAGATTTGCCTATCATCGGCATATCACCCCCAGAGCAACGGACAGACAGAGAGAACCAATCAAACCCTAGAACAATATCTCCGTTGTTTTTGCTCAGCCTCACAAGACGATTGGTCCTCCCTATTATCCTACGCTGAATTTGCATATAACAACTCGGTGCATTCAGCCACCAGTCAAACTCCTTTTTGGGCCAACTTTGGCTTCCATCCTTCCTTCCTCCCTGATGACATTCCGGAGAGCTCTGTTCCTGCTGTTCAAGATCGGATAGCCTTTGTTCAATCTAATTTTCTGAGACTCCAGGAAATGATGCAAAACGCCCAGGAGTCTTACAAGAGACACTATGACAAGGGTAGAAAGGAAAATCCAGTCTTCAAAGTTGGGGAGGAAGTATGGCTCTCCGCCACCAACCTCAAATTGCCGATCCCTTCACGGAAATTGGGACCAAGATTTATAGGCCCTTTTAAAATCAAGCGAGTAATCAACCCTGTGGCCTTTGAATTGGCACTGCCCGACTCCTACAGGATACACCCGGTCTTCCACACGTCTCTGTTGAAACCAGTAGTCTCCAGCTCCTTCCCGGGAAGGGATGAGCCACCTCCTCCACCTGTGGAGGTTGATGGTGAAGATGAGTATGTGGTGGAATCTATCTTGGGCTGCAGGAAAAGAGGCAGGCAGTTGCAGTATTTAATCAAATGGAAGGGGTATCCCCCAGAGGACAACTCTTGGGAACCATCTAGGAACCTACATGCTCCCCGCCTAATTAGAGTCTTTCACCAGGAACATCCCGAGTTGATGTCTAGTCTGGGCGTCCGGAGTCCGCCCCTAGGAGGGGGGCACTGTCAGGGAAATCCGTCCAACGGCGCCAATCAGCGCCCAATGCGCACGCGCGGCGGAATGATGCTTCGGCGCATGCGCGTGCGCGGGACGGCGCTTCTACGTCCTCGGGTGCGCGCGCCGACGCAGCGGCGCGCACGCATGCACGGCGACGCACCAATAGGAATCCAGGCGGGCCTATTTAAAGAGACCCAGTTGCACTGACAAGTTGCTGGTTTGTCAGCTTTCCTGTATACCCAAGACTCTGGAAAACTATCTTGAAAATCTCCTTGTGACCCGGACTGGCTTGACTCCTCTGATCTCTCTCCTGGACCTGACCCTCGGCTTGCTATACGGACTTCTGCCTTCTCCTGTGTTTGACCCTCGGCCTGTGACTCGGATCTGCTGCCTGTCTACAATCCTTGACCTCCTGCTTGTACCTTTTGGACTTCCGCGTTTCCTGTGAACTCCTGCCTGGTTCCGGTATTCTCTGGACTTGTTGCCTTTTACTGTGCTAGACCCCCAGCCGGGACTGTTACCTTGCAATTGCAACCCGGACTCAACCTGCACCGGCTTCCATTATCTCCTGCTGTTTGAACTTTACCAATCCGGCTAGTTCCTGCTTGAAGCCTGTTTCTTCAGTCTACTCAGCACTACCGGACCGTCTACAAGTACCCACCACCTGCCGGTAGCCGGTGCCGCTTCTCGCCATCCACTCCCTGTCTCAACTCCAGGGGGTGGAGTGCGTCAAGTCGCAAAGGTGAACCACTCTCGGCATCTCGGCCTCGGTAAGTACATACCCTTACACCTTCTAAATATTTTTTTTCTTTGTTTTCTTTGGCTGAATTTCTCACTTCCGGTTCCTCCTCAGTAAGCTGTTCAGTAAGCTGTTCTGGGTGACTTCACACCACTCGGATGATGGTGTGAAGTTTAGTGAGGAGAAACAGTAAGTGAGAAATTCAGACAAAGAAAAAAATCATTTAGAAGGTAAATCAAAGGAAAAGGTAAGTGAACCAACAATGCACTAGCTTAAAGGAACCTATTTAGAAAATAAAAAAAACGAACCTTTACAACCCCTTTAAGCCCTGTACACATGATCGGATTTCCTATGGATTCAAATCTGATGGATTTTTCCATCGGAATTCCGATGAAGCTGACTTCCATCAGTCTTGCCTACACACCATCAGTCAAAAATCAGACCGTCCCAAACGCGGTGACGTAAAACACTCAGACTGTTTTCATTGGTAAAACCGATTGTGTGTACAGGGCATCACAGTATCAACCCCCCTCCAATCCCACACACACACTGAATGGCTAAATGCCCATTTGTCTAATGTGCCATTAAAAAGTGGTTTTAATTACCGTACCCATCTCTCACGTGCCAAACGGCTCCAGCCTTTTCCCTCCAAGGCTCTGGCTTCTTGACCAGGATTGCTGGCAATGATGACGTGATCTATGGGCAGATCACTGAAAAGAAGAGGCTTCAGAGAACTGTCTGAATGAAGAAAATCAAGCTTGCAAGTGAAAAGGATAAGGTAAGTAAAGCAGCATTTAAAGGTGCCCTAGACACAAACATTTAATCCTTGCAGTGTGGGGGTTGACACTCTGCAGGGGTAGTTTATACATTTTCCTAGAGTTTTATCAACGATATAATGAATGTATTTGTGTATTTCATTTTGCATAGAACACAGAACAAGCAGTCACGTAAAGTATATGACATTTACATAGTAAATGAACAACTGTCCAGGAGGGGATATAAATTAATTTAGTTGAAACTTGTAGCAGAAATTACTAAAACATATTAATTAAGAAAATGTAGTCTATAATGTATTTTCTTTTTCTACATAATTCTTTTCAACCATACAGTAGAATGGGTAGGTCACATTCTTCACAGCATAGCAAATAACTAATTAAAATTTCATTAAAATGATTAGAAATGCTCACCTGATGCTATAATGAAATAGCAGACCAATTGCACATTAGTCACTATATATATATGTATATATATATATATATATATATATATATATATATATTCTCTCAATCATTGCAGTGACAATTAACATTTTTGCACTACCTATGCAACAGAAATGGAGAGGGGATGGGGAATTATTGAAGGGGTGGAGGTGGAGGGGGAGGGGCATACTAGAATTAGGACGGTCACCTATGTGACTGGAAACCGAAGATTTGGAGGCTGCCTCTTTTGCTTGTGCAGCCCAGTTGAGCATGGTAGTAGCAACAGGTAGCACAAGGGCAATGGAACAGCACAAGTTCTGATAGTTGCAAATGTGCTAGAACTATAATACTAAACATTGTAGCAGGATTGGGTCACAAAGCAGGATATAATAGACAGCTGGCCCAAAACTTAAATGACATAGCAGGAAACATCAGGTGAATACATGTATAAAACAGACTAGATTGGTGTCAGATGAGTAGTAAAGGAACCAAAGGAGCAGACCGAGGCATGGTCAGATGGAAAGCCAGGGTTGGTAATTGTTGTGCAGTGCAGAATGAAACCTGCAGGCAGATGAAAATTCAGCCCAGGAACCAAATATTGAGCAGATGAATAGCCTGACAACAGGTAAGAATCAAAAGCTGGGCTAGGAACACTTATTCCCATGGCACACAGGTCAGGTCAAGGAAGTATACAGTTGAGGACCATTTTGGAAAAAGAAGATAGGAATAGTGATGACCTGCCTGGGTTTGATTCAGTGGGGGTTTGATGAATCATGTTAGAATATTTACAGAAACCAAATTTAACAGAGAATACAGTGAAGTCTAAAGAGGATGAATCTTGTGTAGTGCTTACCCCCAAAGGAGCTGCTTGATGTGTTGGGTACTCTGTTCTTGTTCCCACAACTCTGCTAATAGCGCTGTACTCTCTGACACACCTGCTTTCTGTACCACTTGAAACCCCCCATGGGACTTTATGTGGCATAACAAATAAAAAGTACACATTTTATTATATACAACAATAAATACATCTCATAAAAATCCAATTTAATTGGCAGAGTCACATAAGAAAAAGGTAAAATTCATATACAATTGGCGAGGAGAGTACACCCCATACAAGAAACTTCTTGACAGGATGTGTCCCAGCTCAGGTTCCAATACATTTCAATCTACAGTCATTTCTGTACATATCTTCATCAGGGAAGAGTTTTGCACTCTATAAATACATTTTAAAAGAAGTATTTCACTCTTTGAAATGATACACTAAGGTAGGGCAATGGGATAAAATAACTTTGAAATTGCTTACCACCCTCTGCAATTTAAAGCCTAATGCTGAACTCCAAGCAAGCATATAAATTCACAAATCAACTACTATAAAGGTGATGTTTTACTCGTCAAAGGATTTGTATTTCTGTTTATCTAGGTTTAAAATGTACACATCTCTACCACAAAGCACAGACCTGTCTGACAGGGCACAAAACCTGATTTTCATTGAAAGATGCAGACCGATGAGCTCATTTCTTTATCACTCTGCATTCTTCTCCTTTTAGCATTCTCCTTTCACTGCAACACAACGGATTGGCTCCCAGTGCTGCTTTTTCTTCTGTCTTTCTGAACTCTGCTATACAATTGATTGAAAGAGGCTCATATCAAGTCAAATTCAGGTACTTACCCTGCTTGTATTTAACCACTTAAGCCCCGGACCATTTTGTAGCTAAAGGACCAGAGGTGTTTTCAGAATTTGGCACTGCGCTGCTTTAACTGGAAATTGTGCGGACATGCAATGTTGTACCCAAACGAAATTTGCGTCCTTTTCTTCCCACAAATAGAGCTTTCTTTTAATGGTATTTGATTGCCTCTGCGATTTTTTATTTTTTGCGATATAAACGGAAAAACTGAAAATTTTGAAAAAAAATGATATTTTCTACTTTTTGTTATAAGAAAAATCGAATAAACTCAATTTTAGTCATACATTTAGGCCAAAATGTATTCAGCCACATGTCTTTAGTAAAAAAATGTCAATAAGCGTATATTTATTGGTTTGCACAAAAGTTATAGCGTCTACAAACTAGGGTACATTTTCTGGAATTTACACAGCTTTTAATTTATGACTGCCTATCTCATTTCTTGAGGTGCTAAAATGGCAGGGCAGTACAAAACCCCCCAAAATGACCCCATTTTGGAAAGTAGACATCCCAAGGAAATTGCTGAGAGGCATGTTGAGCCCATTGAATATTTTTTTTTTGTCCCAAGTGATTGAATAATGACAAAAAAAAAAAATACAAAAAGTTGTCACTAAATGATATATTGCTCACACATGTCATGGTTATATGTGAAATTGCACCCCAAAATACATTTAGCTGCTTCTCCTGAGTACGGGGATACCACATGTGTGGGACTTTTTAGGAGCCTAGCCGCGTACGGGACCCCGAAAACCAAGCACCGCCTTCAGGATTTCTAAGGGCACAAATTTTTGATTTCACTCCTCACTACCTATCACAGTTTTGAAGGCCATAAAATGCCAAAATGGCACAAAACCCCCCCAAATGACCCCATTTTGGAAAGTAGACACCCCAAGCTATTTGCTGAGAGGCATGGTGAGTATTTTACAGCTCTCATTTGTTTTTGAAAATGAAGAAAGAGAAAATATTTATTTTTATTTTTTTCAATTTTCAAAACTTTGTGACAAAAAGCGAGATCTGCAAAATACTCACCATACCTCTCAGCAAATAGCTTGGGGTGTCTACTTTCCAAAATGGGGGTCATTTGGGGGGGTTGTGCCATCTGGGCATTCCATGGCCTCCGAACTGTGATGGGCAGTGAGGAGTGAAATCTAAAATTTACACCCTTAGAAAGCCTGAAGGCGGTGCTTGGTTTTTGGGGTCCCGTACGCGGCTAGGCTCCCAAAAAGTCTCACGCATGTGGTATCCCTGTACTCAGGAGAAGCAACAGAATGTATTTTGGGGTGTAATTCTACATATGCCCATGGCATGTTTGAGCAATATATCATTTAGTGACAACTTTGTGCAAAAAAAAAAAAAAAAATTTTCTTTTTTCCGCAACTTGTGTCGACATATAAAATATTCAATGGACTCGACATGCCTTTCAGTATATAGCTTGGGGTGTCTACTTTCCAAAATGGGGTCATTTGGGGGGGTTTGAACTGTCCTGGCATTTTATACACAACATTAGGAAGCTTACATCCACTCTTCTAACCACTTGAAGACAAAGCCCTTTCTGACACTTTTTGTTTATATGAATACATATTTTTTTTTTGCAAGAAAATTATGTTGAACCCCCAAACATTATATATATTTTTTAAAGCAAAGGCCCTACAGATTAAAATGGTGGGTGTTGCATTTTTTTTTCCACACAGTATTTGCACAGCGATTTTTCAAACGCATACACAAAATAGTATGTTACAAAATTAGCCACAACACCATTCAAAAGTACCTCATACAGAATATAAACTTACAGAAACGGAACTCTCTGACTACAACAATATCAAGCTTTTCTACCAAAAACACTTCTCACTCACCCTCCAAACCCCTTTCACGATATTTGAACAAATTTGTCTTACTTCACTCCACGATAGGGGTTTAATATCCAAAATTTATAAAAGCCTAAATGAACACAATACACCAGACAAAACACGTCAGATGTCCCAGTGGGAATCAGATTTAAATGAATCCTTCTCTTTAAAACAATGGGACATTATGATCAACAATTTACGAAAATGCACCAAGACAGCCTTCATCAGGGAGTCCGCCATTAAACTCCAGCATAGGTGGTACCTCACCCCAGACAGAATCAACTCATTCTATCCAACAACCTCTCCCCTATGCTTTAGAGGATGCCCAGTACAGGGCTCCCTTATACACACATTCTGGGACTGTACACACCTTAAGACAATGTGGCAACAAGCTAGAATCAAAATAGAACAAATAACAGGTAGCAGAATTGAACTGACATCTAAAATGTGCCTCCTTTTCTATCCTATTCCAGATATTTCTATAGCACATACCAGGTTAATACACACATTATTCAGCTCAATACACTGGGCTATAGCTCTCAACTGGCGTTCCTCTACTGTGCCATGGTCTCAGATAATGAATCGCATGCTGGCCATCAAACTATCAGAACATATTCATCACACTTTATTCGATACTATGGCCACATATGACAAAAAATGGAAACCTTGGGATCTATCTCTGCTGGTTCATTGAACTATAATATGATAATGTTAATTTTTCAATAAACAAATCCACAAGGTCTTAATACCTATGTAATGTCTTATCAATGATTTAATTATACATCCCACTATCTGTATCACTCCCTCTTATACCACTGCTACTTATACATTATGCTGATGTTTTTTGCACCCACCTTTTATGTATGTACCTCTTACCAATGTACAGTAAAATTGTATTGAGACTTATTTTTTCAATAAACCGTTTGTAAACAACAAAAGTACCTCATATGTGTGATATATGAAAAAGACCAGAGGAGTAATCCAAAACATAGAAATAAACATACACTATATTACCAAAAGTATTGCGACGTCTGCATCTACATGCACATGAACTTTAATGGCATCCCAGTCTTAGTCCGTAGGGTTCAATATGAGTTGGCCCACCCTTTGCAACTTTAACAGCTTCAACTCATCTGGGAAGGCTGTACACAAGGTTTTGTGCATTTGTAAGGTCAGGCACTGATGTGGACGAGAAGGCCTGGCTGGTAGTCTCTGCTCCAGTTCATCCCAAAAGTGTTCTATAGAGTTGAGTTTAGGACTCTGTGCAGGCCAGTCAAGTTCCTCCTCCCCAAACTTGCTCATCCATGTCTTTATGCACCTTGTTTTGTGCACTGGTCGAAATCATTTGGTGGAGGATGGATTATGGTGTGGGGTTGTTTTTCAGATGTTTTCAGGCCTGACCTCAACCCGATATAACACCTTTGGGATAAATCAGAGTGGAGACTGTAAACCAGGCCTTCTCGTCCAACATCAGTCCCTGAACTCACAAAAGTGAAACATTCCCATAGTCACACTCCTAAAACATGTGGATAGCCTTCCCAGAAGAGTTGAAGCTTTTATAGCTGAAAAGGGTGGGCCAACTCAATATTGAACCCTATGGAGTAAGCCTGAGATGCCATTAAAGTTCATGTGCGTGTAAAGGCAGGTGTCCCAATACTTTTGGTAATAGTGTCTATTATGATGAGAAAAAAAATGTATGCAGCACCACCCCCTGAAGGAGGCGCTTGAGTATGTTTGGTTCTGTACCTCTCAACCCCAGGAACAGCCCCAGCCCCTCTTGCACACCTAGTAAACAGTGTAAATGCAAGTGTAGCGGGGTGTTCAATTTAGGGGAGTGTCTGAGTGGTAGTTAGGCTCAGACACACTATTGTTAGAGTTAATGGACCATTTCTGTGCCATGGGAGATAGTATTGGTGCATAGTTCCCTGGGGCTACAGGTGGTGCTGTCGCCATAGGTCTGGGTTGAACCACAATACAAGGTTGTGCCTTTTCTTGTCCCCTCTCGGCAGCAGTACGGCGGGGTGGGGAACCTGCTGTGCCTGTTGGGAGAGGGTATAAAAAGGGGCGGCCATCTTCCATGGGGGTTCGTCCGCGCCCAGGCACCTTCAGCCTGGGTGTGCGTGTGGGTCGTCTCCGGGTGCCCTAGGCCCGGAGGCCTGGTTCCTGTTCCATCCCAGACACCTTCAGTCTGGGGTGAGGTACTATTTTGAAGGCCCGGAGCCCAGCACCTTTGGTTGGGTTCCGCCGGGGATCGAGGACTCCCAGGGTGCCGCCTTGCGAGAGGACCCGGATCTGGGACGAGGAGGCCAGGGAGGTTACCTGTACCAAAGACCCAGCGTAGAGTCATGGTGACGGTGGGGACCTCTGGTAACTCTCCGGAGGGATGTTTTCTCCTTTACATGGGCCAAATACTACTTAAGAAGGAAGTTCACGTTCAAGGTCAGTGGCAGTGGCTTCATAGGGCCCTGCCCTATTCACCTAGTCAGTGGCAGTGACTTTATTCACCAGGTCTGTGGCAGAGACCAACCTCCCGGTCTGTGGCAGAGATCGGGCGCCATAACTGTTTGTGAAACCTAAACAGTCAAAGGGTCTGATTCAAGTTTGTGCCTGGACCTCCTCCCACCTAAGCTGTCCTGTGTCTTGCTCCAACCTGTCTGCTGTTAAAGAGGCATATTTATTATCCGTGTGAAATAAATATAGAAGTTGGACTTTCAGTTGGTGTGGACAGTTACATTACTGGGGAAAACATAAGGACTTGCATCTACTTAAGGTAGAGGTGAGAATCATCCTCGTGAGGATTCAACTCCAGCCGCACGCAGGCCCGAAAACTCTTTACTCAGGAGGGTACGGGCTTGTGGTGCAGTGTGCCTCTCCCCTCCCTGCAAGGAGCCGAAACTAAAAGGCAGGTAGGGGGAGAGGTGAGGGCGCCACACAAGCATGCAAGTAAATAAACAAAAACTGTGGTGAACCAAAAAGTCTGTTTAGTGGGAAACTTTCCACCATCAACAAACAGTACAGGGAAATCCAGTAGCCAGAAAGAACAAGACTCTGATCTATAACAGTATAGCACAAACTACACGTGCAAATGTCAAATAGCACAGCTGAAACAACCTAAATAGCTCTAATGTGGCCTATGCATTTGGGCATGAAGGACTGGCTTCGTGACGGTCGGCCTATTTCCCTTAAAACCTGAAACCACAGACCCAGGTGGTAAACACGTGACACAACAGGCAATAATATGAATTACCAACTTTAGGCTTAACGTTAGAGTTCCTCCTTAATGAGTATAACTATAACCACTAGTGCCTGCTAAATGAAGAAAAAACAGGAAAGTCCTTGCAATGGAAATGTCCAGTATCTTCACAGGACCCTGCGTTGGTGCACTTGGTTTCCTGTTTTTAACCAAATGAGCAAAGTGTACTTGAAGTGGAAGTAAACCCCCCTATCATTTTCAGGCAA
The DNA here is from genome assembly GCA_029206835.1 of Rana muscosa. Taxonomy (NCBI): domain Eukaryota; kingdom Metazoa; phylum Chordata; class Amphibia; order Anura; family Ranidae; genus Rana; species Rana muscosa. The sequence goes on from CM055118.1 coordinate 223,224,416, forward strand.
GGAAGCTGCCATCTTGGCCTCTGTTTAATCTTCAACTGCCATGATGCTGCACATGTGATCAGTTATGACACCAGCCATTGGATGGTTTGACAGTTTGGTTGAGAGCACATCCAATGTGACAGTTGGCATTCCCGGCATGCTTTTTGAAACTGTTAAATCGATGGGTTTACTTCCGCTTTAAAGATATCCTGGCAGACAAACATGATGTACAGTATGCTGACAGTATCCTGGCAAACAAGATGGATACTATGACTGTGACAGCAGGGTTTAATTGTTTCTACAGGTGTAGGCACAGATAAGGCAATGTTGTCTGCATGCAGTGTCTTTAAGGTGGGCAAGTGCCCGCTCACCAATCTTGTGATCAAGGGAGATGTCCTAGCAGACAGGTTCTCCGGGTGGCCTGACTGACTACCTTGAAACTGGAACTCCTCACGTCCTCAGAAACACCTGGAGATGCACCTGGGGTCCCTCTCTGGTGGGATGTCCGTGACCGACCGACCGACCAACTCTTGGAGCTGTGGCAGGACTCTCACACCGATTCAGGATAGTGACACCTCTCCCCCTGTCTCTCTCCTTGCCTTGTGGTGTCTCCTGCTCCCAGGCAGCCTTAGCGCACTGTGGAGTAGGGGAGAGGGAGGAAGGAATTCCCCCGCAGCTGCTGACAGGGCCACGGGTGGCAGAGGTGCACCCGCTACATTTATATATATTTTTGAAGGGTAAAACATAAACTGTGTATATATATATATATATATATATATATATATATATATATATGAGAGAGAGAGAGAGATAGATTTATAGTACTGTATATACTCGAGTATAAGCTGACCCGAATATAAGCCGAGGCACCTATTTTTACCACAAAAAACTGGGAAAACGTATTGACTCGAGTATAAGCCTAGGGTGTCCATCTGCATGCCTCACTGTGCCTCACTGTGTCCATGTGCATACCTCACTGTGTCCATGCCTCACTGTGCTCATGCCTCACTGTGTCCATGACTAGACTGGCATTTAACATGGGAGTCTATGGAAGGGGAGCCCGGCTTTGAAAAATTGGTGCTCCCCAACCGTAGGTCCCCCGGACAACAACCATTGCACAATTGTAGAGGAATAGTGGGGATATATGTGTGCCAAGCTTGGGGTCCAGGGGACATACGGCCGGCCGGTACCAGGTCCCCAAAATCTGGGAGATCAGGCGCAAAAAGGTGACTTGAGTATAAGCCGAGGGGGGCATTTTCAGCACAAAAAAATGTGCTGAAAAACTTGGCTTATACTCCAGTATATACGGTATATGTTTTATCCTTCAAAAATATACTATATGGGGGAACCACAAACAAAGAATAGGGTGCAATTATTTAAAGATGAGCCCCAAAACACACACAGACCTAGATAGACACCTAGAATAGATGTAATACATTTTTTAAATTAGAGAATTCAAAAAAGGTTGTTGGTTGTAAAAAATCAGAGTCAAGAGAATAAAAGAGGGAAAATAAAAGTGAGTCTTAGGCCACTTTCACACTGAGGTGCTTCTAAACTGCCAGTAAAAACACTGAGCGCTTTTGAAGCGCTTTTCAGGCGCTTTTGAAGAGCTTTCCATTCATTTCAATGGAGAGGGGAGTTTTTCACAGACCTGCCAGCACACTGCGCCAGTGTGAAAGCTTTCTTTGATTTTAATGGAAATACGTTTTTGTGAGCTTTTTAGGCGCTGTTTTTAGCGTGAAAGCTCCTGAAAAGCGCTTCAGTGTGAAAGTGGTCTTACCCTAAAGGTTGTAGAGGTAAAATTAAGTTAAAGATTCTCAATACTAATGCAATGTAGTCTAATGATATTGACATAAAAAAATTAGGGAGAGGGGCTATACACAAATTGTTCCCTATAAAGTAACCATAGATACACAAGAGGTAATATAGAGATGGCATGGGGTATGATAGAAAATATATACAGCATAGAACAACAAGTAGCTTGACAGCAGTAATTCATCTTACCTCAATATCGGGCAAAAAAAAGTGAGGGACAGCAGCCTATAAGCGCAGCATAAATTAGCAGCTAAAAAATGAGGCTTATATACATCAGGGTCATTCCTAGTACCGCCCACATATCATGGGTGGGCCCTAATTAGGGGCATATGTGCTGGGCCTCTCCTCTCCACTTCCGGCTGGCCATATTTGTTTTCAAATATCACACATACTGTATAAAGTACTTTTAAATGGTGTTGTGGATAATTTTGTAACATACTATTTTGTGTTTTCTTTAGCATTCATTTTTATTGTATTTTTTTGCAATCTCATAGTTACATAGTAGTTGCATAGTTAGTCAGGTTGAAAAAAGACACAAGTCCATCCAGTTCAACCATAAAAAAATAAAATAATAATATCATACAATCCCATATACCTAATTCTATACCCACAGTTGATCCAGAGGAAGGCGAAAAACCCCAGCAGAACATGATCCAATTTGCTACAGCAGGGGAAAAAATTACTTCCTGATCCCCTGAGAGGCAATCGGATATTCCCCGGATCAACTTTACCTATAAATGTCAGTACCCAGTGTGGTACCCCACCAGTGTATAAATACAGGATTCTCAACCAGGCAGGTTGAGGGGCTCCAGGGTATTTGCTTGTTTTGGAGGAAACTGGCTTTTCAATTTCCTCATGTTTTACTAATGTCCACTTTGGGACCTGGAGCTTGGGGATTTCTTAGAGATCCGGGTGGGAGGAAATCCCCAGTCCTGGATCCGGGTTTTGAGACTCAACTGCACACTGATTGTTCAGGTGTGTGTGGGCCTGATAGTAGAGTCAGGACCAGCATTCTGGGCTCCACCCTCCCGACGAGTGCAGGTGTGCACTGGAGAAGCCACAGAGTGCTTGTGTGCACAGTGGAAGCCAGAGAGTGCTTGTCTGCACACTGGAAGCCAGAGAGTGCTTGTCTGCACACTGGAAGCCAGAGACCCAGGTCTGAGGGTCAGAGCAGTGAGGGGCTGCTATCTAAATGGACGGTGTTGCCAAGGGAATAGTCTGTAGGAGACAGATGAAAGCCTGAAGTGGAAGGCCTGAGCAGCACTGCTGTATGTATAAGCCAGGAGGCTAAATGACATTTTGTTGATGAATAGGAGTGCTGAAACCCCTGCGAGGGAAACCTTTCATTTTGTTTTGAACTTCTTTTAATAAAAATGGGCAAACAAAGCCCTTAAAAAGAAGAACCAGCGAGTGGCGGTGTCCTTCAAGTTCTACCTTTGATGCTAGTCCTTCACACGTGGTGGAGAATTTTGGCACAATCTGAGATCCCTACAATCAAGTAATTTCATCTGTTATATGAACTGTGTTTTTGGTGCATGAGACTGCATAATCTGTGTGTGTGCAGGTGAGGAGAACCTGCAAGCGAAAGGTAACTAGCCTTAAAGAGACAGTGCTCCAATTTGTTGCAGGTGGTGTACCTGTGAACAAATAGTAAAAAAAAAATTCTCTGCAGTGAACTGCTGCTAGCTGTGTGTGGCAGCCAGGCAAACTGCATTGCGCAGAAGTTTATTTGATGGACTGTTGCATGCAGGTTGTGTACCTGTGAAAGGAGAAACAAACAGATTTATTTATTTTTTTCCTTTTCTCCGCCAAGAACTGTTACAAGTTGCTGTGTGCAAGACCGCAAGGATGGGGCGATCAAAACGCCTAAAAGAAGCAAGGATGGCTGAGATGATAGATAGAGCTCTGTGGCTGGAGGGGTTGTTACTGCCTGATCGAACCCCATACATGCCTAACCAGAGTTTTCCAAGGGAAAAGAGGGCTGCTGTTGTCCCTAGCAACCCTGGTGCAATGAATGCACAGATGACTGCTAGTGTGGAGAGTCCACCAGCTTTTGAATCTGCAGTGGATTGGTGCAAGCGACACCTGGCAGGATTGGACCAAGCTAAAGTGGAAGGCAAGCCAACCTTCCATACAAAAAGAGAGCTGCCGGATGTCCATGCCTGGGAGAGGGGTGTTGTTGTCCCTGGCAACGCTGCTGCAGTTAAACCAGCAGCTGTTGTGAAAAGTGTGAAAGTGACACGGCTTGAGACAGGGTCCAGCAGATGCAGGGTGGGAAACCCTGACAAGACATGGAACCAAGTGCGGTGCAGTGAGTGGGGGCATGCAGTCTCCAAGTGCCTTTTGTCCCTGGCTCCAGTGCAAAGCTACTTAGCAAAACAAAGGTCTGAGAAGCCTGTGTTATATGCCAGAAGAGAGGCTGATCAAAGGCCAGGACAGAGAGTGGTTGCCCATAGCAACACAGAGGAGGCCAGTCGGGCTGTCTGTGGACCATGGGGTGTGCCTCCCATTGGTCGTGACAAGTGGCTTCCGGAGGAGCCAACACAGCATGTTGGAGAGAGCCAGCAAAGCTCTGCTGGGAGACTGCGATCTCCCATGGCAACGAGAGTGGAAGTTGTGCCTAAGGGGAATCATCAGGAGAGAAATGCACTGGGGAAAAGTCATCCAGTACCATGCCTGGAATGTGGCCAGCAGGGGCACGAAATATTGTCTTGCCCTATATTCTGTGGTGCACCTAGAGGTAATGTTGCTAAACAGAACTCTTTACCTGTGGGCCAAGATCCCTTTGCAAATATGTTTGCAGTCACCCCTGGCAACAAGGAGGAGTTTTCTGTGGTGTCTGCAGGGGGTGCTAAACAGTGGGCTAGGACAGCCTGCAAAAACTAAAAATGCTATAAGTATTACTGTTAATGAAAAGTTTTCTGCTGTTGGGAAAACCCCAGGTTCTTCCAGAGCAAAAGCTGTTGTCACAAATGGGTCATTGCCTGTAGCAATTGGTGGTAAGACAGCACAGTTGTCCCCAGAAATCTCCAGGGAACTTCATGTATTGGAGTCGGAGGTTGCCATGGACAACTGCGATGTCACTCTGGTGGGACAGAGTGGAACTGTACCGTGTAATGGTAATGTGTTAGTGCAAGCTGCTAGTACTAAAAATGTGCCGCTAAATGGTGGGTTAACACAACCTGTGAAAAATGCAAAGGTGTGTGAGGCTTATGAAGCGCCGCCCGAGCAAGGTGGTGGTTGTGGTGTATTGCAACCTGCGGTGCTAAAACATGTGTTACCGAAGTCTGCCATGATTTGTAATTTGGGTGATGAATCTGCAACTAAACCCGTCTGTTCTAATGTGTCTCCTTGGGCGGATGGATCAGGGCTGAGGAACGCCAGTGAATGGGGCACAGCTACAACGGATTGGGATAGTTGGGGTAAAAATCTAATGTGCCTGATAGATGAGGCTTTCATGCACAAAAATAAGGTGGACAAAGTTTCTGCTGTGCCAGCAGGAGGGACGGCAGAACAGCTTATACCTGAGGGCACGGTGGCTGCTGCAGGGGTTAACCCTCGTGAGAAATATGGACCATATAAGGGCGAGCACACAGCAGACACTTTGTCAGTAACCTACAAAAATTATGCTGACATGGCGTGTCAAAGTGACGTTGTCACTGATATTGTGAAGCAGTTCATTGGTGCTGAACCTGAGAAGTTGGGTATGAGTCAAGCACCTGGCAGCGCTCTGGTAGAGCACCAGGCTGTGGTTGTCTCCAGCTGGGAGAAGGTTCCATTAAACCTTGCAACCTCTCACGTCTCAGCAAGTGAGTCTGTCTGCATCCCCAGTGTCAGGAAAGTCCCCAGGAAGGACTTGGGTCTGGAGCCAGGGATATGGTTTCTAACAAAAGTATTAAAGGAGATGATTAAACTTTAATATGTACAGCCAGTCTATACTGGGGTGTCTCCACCACAGTCAGACAGTCTGGTACTGCGGAGTACCATTAGGAGGAACCCTGAGTGGCAGGTGGTACAGCACAAAGGAAGACAAGACAGAAATGGTTTATTTATGACTGTATTACTAGTGTTAAAAATCGCCTCTAGGTATGCTGATGGGTTACTTCCTGTACAAGAGGTATATGGGAGAGGCTTTGGTGAAAAGAAAGTGTCTGAGGTTTCACCACCTAACAGCCAGGTAGAAGGCATTTCTGCTGCTATGGTCCAAGGTAGTACTGGTCAGTTGTCGGTGAAGGGCGTGTATGCTGTGCCAGTGGAAGAATCACATGAGATGGAAGGGCCAAGTGTGGACCAGAAAGCAGCAGAAATCCTGACCGGGGCTCAACCGAAGGTGGTTAAAAAGACTGGGGTCCCCAGTCCAATGTTTGGTTTAGGTGACAAACCTAATAAGGTCCCCGAGACAGGGAAATGGATAAGAAATGCGGTAAAAATGGTATGTGGAGCTTGTCTGTTCAGGTGGATAAAAATACAGAGGGCATCAGAACAGGGCAAGTGGTAGGACAGCTGCCTGCAGAGTGGGTGAACCCCGGGGAGGTGACGTTCTGTGAGGTTCCCGTGGGTGATGGCGGCCCTCCAGTATGTGTGCCCTCTGCAGACTCTGCCCTAGCAAATGCAAAAAAAAAAGGCATTGGTGATCTGTGCAACATTGAGAGGTGTAATGTTGGTTTGAATATGTCTGTCAATGATGAACCAAATAGTTTGTTAAAGATACATGACAGTGTGGTGTCCAAAGGTATTGGGAAACCTGGGAACCTGAAGCGTGGAGGCAGAAGGGTTGGTAGAAAGACCAGGGGTGCCCTGTTAAAATTTCAGGAGAGGCAGTGCTTATGGAACCCCAAAAGAAGAGGGAGAAGGCTGAGTATAGGGAAATATAGGACCTTGTTAAGATCCAGGGTGGGACATACCTGGAAGCGCACCCGGAAAAAGGTTGGGCCTACGTGGCTGACAGCCAGCACAGAGGTGTCCCAACCATAATGACGAGTGCTGGTGTTCCTCCCTCCGGATCGAAACAAAGGGGGAGTGTATGTGGTAGTGTGGTACCCCACCAGTGTATAAATACAGGATTCTCAACCAGGCAGGTTGAGGGGCTCCAGGGTATTTGCTTGTTTTGGAGGAAACTGGCTTTTCAATTTCCTCATGTTTTACTAAAGTCCACTTTGGGACCTGGAGCTTGGGGATTTCTTAGAGATCCGGGTGGGATGAAATCCCCAGTCCTGGATCAGGGTTTTGAGACTCAACTGCACACTGATTGTTCAGGTGTGTGTGTGGGCCTGATAGTAGAGTCAGGACCAGCATTCTGGGCTCCACCCTCCCGACGAGTGCAGGTGTGCACTGGAGAAGCCACAGAGTGCTTGTGTGCACAGTGGAAGCCAGAGAGTGCTTGTCTGCACACTGGAAGCCAGAAACCCAGGTCTGAGGGTCAGAGCAGTGGACCCAAGTCTGAGGATCAGAGCAGTGAGGGGCTGCTATCTAAATGGACGGTGTTGCCAAGGGAATAGTCTGTAGGAGACAGATGAAAGCCTGAAGTGGAAGGCCTGAGCAGCACTGCTGTATGTATAAGCCAGGAGGCAAAATTACATTTTGTTGATGAATAGGAGTGCTGAAACCCCTGCGAGGGAAACCTTTCATTTTGTTTTGAACTTCTTTTAATAAAAATGGGCAAACAAAGCCCTTAAAAAGAAGAACCAGCGAGTGGCGGTGTCCTTCAAGTTCTACCTTTGATGCTAGTCCTTCACACCAGTTATATTATGTACATTTAAGAAAGAATCCAGGCCTTTCTTAAAGCAATCTACTGAGCTGGCCAGAACCACCTCTGCAGGGAGTCTATTCCAAATTTTCACAGCTCTTACTGTGAAGAAACCTTGTCCTTTGTGTTGACCGTAAAGTGAATAACTCAACACTATATGGACCCTTTATATATTTGTACATGTTGATCATATCCCCCCTTAATCGCCTCTTCTCAAGAGTGAATAAATTCAGTTCCTCTAATCTTTCCTCATAGCTGAGCTCCTCCATGCCTCTTATCAGTTTGGTTGCCCTTCTCTGCACTTTCTCCAGTTCCCCAATATCCTTTTTGAGAACTGGGGCCCAAAACTGAACTGCATATTCCAGATGAGGTCTTACTAATGATTTGTACAGGGGCAAAATGATATCTCTCTCTCTGGAGTCCAAAACTCTCTTAATACAAGAAAGGACTTTGCTCGCTTTGGAAACCGCAGCTTGGCATTGCATGCCATTGTTGAGCTTATGATCTACCAAAACCCCCAGATCCTTCTCCACTACGGATCCCCCCAGTTGTACTCCCCCTAGTATGTATGATGCATTCATATTCTTAGCCCCAAGTGCATAACTTTACATTTATCAACATTAAACCTCATCTGCCACATAGACGCCCAATTAGACAGAGCATTGAGGTCGGCTTGTAAATTGGCGACATCCTGTAAGGACGTTATTCCACTGCATAGCTTAGTGTCATCTGCAAAGACAGAAATGTTACTTTTGATCTCAGACCCAATATCATTTATAAAGATATTAAAAAGTAAGGGTCCCAACATTGACCCTTGGGGTACACCACTGATAATCTTAGACCATTCAGAGTAGGAATCATTAACCACGACTCTCTGAATTCTGTCTTTTAGCCAGTTTTCTATCCATTTACAAACTGATATTTCCAAGCCTGTAGACTTTACCTTGCACATGAGCCGTGTGTGGGGAACTGTATCGAACGCTTTTGCCAAATCCAAGTATACCACGTCCACAGCCACCCCTCTGTCCAAGGTCTTACTTACCTCTTCATAAAAAGAAATCAGGTTTGTCTGACAACTTCTGTCTTTCATGAATCCATGCTGTCTGTTGCTTAAAATATTTTTTTCCAGCAAGAACTCAACTATGTGGTCTTTCATTAATCTCTCCAGTATCTTCCCAACTATAGAAGTTAAACTAACAGGTCTATAGTTACTTGGTAAAGACTTTGTTCCCTTTTTAAATATAGGCACCACATTGGCCCTGCGCCAATCCAGTGGTACTATTCCTGTCATTAATGAGTCCCTAAAAATTAGATACAATGGCTTTGAAATTACAGAGTTCAAATATTTTAGGATCTGTGGGTGGATGCCATCTGGTCCAGGTGCTTTATCCACCTTTATTCTGTCTAAATATTTCTGGACCAAATCACTTTTGAGCCATTGTGGATTTGGGGCTGTGTCACTACCACCCCCATTTTGGATATGAGCTCCCCCATGCTCCTTTGTATACACAGAGCTGAAGAAAGTATTTAATAAATCTCCTGTGCTAAAACAGCTACTATTGGTCATGAGGACGCGTGACAGCAAAGGGAATGTTTAATTTTTTTGTAACAATGGTTTGGTCATTTGTTTGACTTTTAAACATTTTTTTTGTAATATAAATTGTGTTTTTATATATAACAAAGCTGGTTTTCTGTGTTGGCCACCAGTGGTATATTCAATGTCCAATTTTGTATTTGACCTAGACTTTATATTCAAACTCTAAAGACATTGAACCCTTATATATTACTTTTCAACTGCATGTTTCTAAATGTTTTCCATCCCTAGTTATGAGTACCAACCTGCCCCCCCCCCTTTCTGCAATTCGACAACAGCTTTGGAGGAGATACCTAATGCATAGCTGCAGCTTGTCTTGGCCTTGAACACTTTCCTAGGACAAGCAATGGCAAGAGGTATGCACAGGGAAGTGTCATCCTATGCATTCGTCTTGCTGTTGCTTGTCTCCGGAAACTGTTCACAAATGGATCGGCTGTGGCAGGAGGGGAGAAGGCATGTTAATACTGCTAACTAGGGTTAAAAAAGTACATAGAAACATGAAACAAAGTACTTGTACTTGTAGATCTACTTTGTAGGGGACATAAATGTAATCTAAAATTCTATTGACAGATCTTCTTTAATTCTCTTCACTTTAAAAAATGTTGAAAGTTATAAAAAGCTGAATATAAGAATTTGAACATACTCTATGCAGATAGTACTCCTGGTGAAATCTGAATCCATGGTCCTGGTGCTTCAAGGCCTAAATTAGACCATGGGTTTAATTTATGGAGGGCAATGTGAAGGGAGGGTTATGCTGCCTCTTTAACCAATCTTCAACGTCCCTTAGGCAGCCCATAGATAATTCTTTTTTTTTTTTTTAAACCAGTGGGTTGAACAAAAAAAAAAGACCAGATTTCCCCATCCACACATTTAACCACTTCCCGCCCAGTCAATAGCATATTGACATCCGGGAAGTGGTTGTGTTATCCACACTGGACGTCATATGACGTCCTGCAGGATAACAGCCGCCACGCGCCCGGGGGGGGCGCGCATCGCGGCGATCGGTGGAGCGGTGTGTCAGTCTGACACACCGCTACACTGATCTCGGTAAAAAGCCTCCGGCGGAGGCTTTTTACCATGTGATCAGCCGTGTCCAATCATGGCTGATCAGGATGTAAACAAGAAGAGCCGTTGATCGGCTCTTCCTCACTCGCGTCTGACAGACGCGAGTAGAGGAGAGCCGATTGGCGGCTCTCCTGACAGGGGGGGTTCGCGCTGATTGTTTATCAGCGCAGCCCCCCCTCAGATACCCACACTGGACCACCAGGGAAGCCCCCCAGGACCACCAGGGAACCCCAAAGCATGTGGATGGCCAGGTAAGTACTCCATGGCCATCCACATGTAAAATTTCTCAAAAAACATATGCCAATCAGTGCCCACAAATGGGCACTGACTGGCACACAACAATGTGCAATGCCCAGCAATGCCACCTACCAGTGTCAACAGTGCCACCTACAAGTGTCAACAGTGCCACCTACCAGTGTCCATCAGTGCCACCTATCAGTGCCCATCCGTGCCCATCTGTGCCCATAAGTGCCCACCTATCAGTGCCTGTCTGTGCCACCTATCAGTGCCCCCCATAAGCACTCATCAGTGCCGCCTATGAGTGCCCATCAGTGCCGCCTATGAGTGCCCATCAGTGCCGCATACCAGTGCCGCCTATCAGTGCCCATCATCAGTGCCCATCAGTGCCACCTCATTGGTGCCACCTCATCGGTGCCCATCAGTGTCGCCTTATCAGTGCCCGTCATTGAAGTAGAAAAGGTACTTATTTACAAAAAAATTTTACAGAAACAAAGAAAAACGTATTTTTTTTCAAAATGTTCGCTCTTTTTTTATTTGTTGTGCAAAAAATAAAAATCGCAGAGGCGATCAAATACCACCAAAAGAAAGCTCTATTTGTGGGAACAAAATGATAAAAAAATTGTTTGGGTACAGTGTTGCATGACCGCGCAATTGTCATTCAAATTGCGACAGCGCTGAAAGCTCAAAATTGGCTTGGGCAGGAAAGTGTATAAGTGCATGGTATTGAAGTGGTTAAGGTGTATGGGGGAATCACTCCCACTGCACTAGTGTGTTCTGACAGCAGGGAGACTTCCCTATCATCAGATATAGCAGCACTGAAATGCATTTATCCAACAGGCTGGTTGTACAGCCGGGGTACCCATACAAAGAATACAATTGGTCCTGTCCCTGCTAAATCGGTTGAATCTTCATCCACATACTGCAGGTTTTTTATACTAAAATAATAATGAAGGTAACATGGTGTTAACCAATAATTTACCTATAATATATATTGAAAAAAAATGTCTGCCTCCCTTTTGCAGAGGTCACAGGTGAACTTTACAAGCAGTTTATATTTAATCTCACACCCCATCATCTTGAGTCCACAATTCATTAGTCATGTAAGAGGTGGATTATTAAGCAGTGCAGAAAATACCCTGAGATTTTATTTGACATTATCGTAATATGTCTTGCTTAGCATATTAAAATCTATGATGACATTCTATTTACATAATAATCCTGTGCAGCGCCTAAAATTATGAACCTATATTTTTTCAGATATCTCTCATAATTTAAACAGAAATACTGACAAATTATGGCCACAAAAGGATGCCAATAAATCACATGTCCTGACCTTGTTTCTCAATTCTTAAGAATATATATCTCCTGTGCGTCTCTAGCAACTCAACTCATACAAATAGCATAGCAATGCCTTCCAAGAAATAGATATGATGCTATTAATTCCTCTATGATTGCAGTGCCTAGCTCAAGGCAAGTGGAAAAGCATATCAAATGTATGACAGGTGTCCTTTAATGATGGGTGAATTACTGGGGCACACTCCTTTTGCTCAGAAAGTAATTTAATCCGTGGTCCATGGAGCTTTGTGACAGCAGTGATTCTGTAGCAGATCTGAGGATTGCTGTGCACACGTTCTCCAAGGTCTTATGTCATTTCTTAAGGGAGTAAATCCAGGCAGCAGAAATGGTCTTCCAAGTTATGATTTCTATTACCAGCCCTCAGCCTTCTGAGCTGTATGCAGCCAGTGGCAGCACTCTGTGATTTTAGCTGTGATAATTCCGAGAATTCTGTTGTTTTCCTTCTGTAAATAAACCAGAAGGTCTTAAAGGTTAAAAAGACCTTGCTGTGCAGGCTAAAGTCGAATAGAAACTTTCCAGTTGTGTCGGTGGGAGAACAACTTCTTACATAGTTTCAAACTGCGGTAAAGGTCTTGGGGTGCTTGACAACACCTATGCACAAGGTTGAAAGGAGCCTGATTTGGAGACTAAACTGCCACAGCTGACAAGAATATGAGATCTAGGTCACATGGCTGATAACAAAAAAGGGAATTGCAGAAGGCTGATACAAAGAACTTTACCTTTAACTCGTCCTCCATTGAGCAGCCACTGGTTACGTAACTCCTGCCAAAAAAAAAAATGTTTTATAATCTTATGAGGAATGTCTGTGTTTCTACTGAAGGTGGGGAAATGTGTTGCAGCTAAAATCCCCATCTGTCATGTACAGATACAGATCTAGTATTCCTAAAGATTAGATCTATGTCCAGTGAGTGGTTTCTTACCTAGGAAGCAGTTAAATTTGAACTCCAGACAGATAAAGAACACAAATGAATCCAGCCATATAATTATTAATACATTTTTATTTATGTTTTTTTATTCCAGCAGTATATCTGTGTAGCGGGGTCCCTATTTTAGGGGGTTGTTATGCCTAAATCTAGGGGTGACCTGAGCGGAAGTTGGCTCGGGTCTTCTAATTATTTGGACTCTGTCTTGCTGCTGTGTTACCTGGCATGCAGTTCCCCTTTAGGTGTATAGGCGGTGCTGTCACTTATACCCGGGGTTGAACCACAGGTGATGGAGTAGCTATTGGATGTCCTCTCTCGGCTGCCGTGCAGTGGGTGGTTCCGGCCTGCTGTGCATGCCAGGAGGGGATATATAAGGGGCAGACGCCATTGTTCAAAAAGGTAGTACCCCGGGACCTGCACCCGGAGGAGTGTGCCCCTCTAAGGGCAAGGGTGCGCCCAACTTTGACTGAGGAGTCTCGGGCACCTTCGGCCTGAGGCTGCGGAGTTCCAGGTAGGCCCAGTACCTTCAACTGGGTCTACAACCAGAAAGGAAACCCAGGGAGCCCAGGTGAGGGTGACCGCTCTGACATAGAGGAAACCGGGGGAGGATCGGTCCCATTAAGGAGGCGAGTAATACAGTATTGCTGTCTCGGGAGAGGCCTGGTGACCTGTCGGAGGGAAGGATTCCTTTCATCGCAGACTGCCCTTGCAGAGTGTAGTTACTAAAGGAGGGATCTCCTGGACTTTGTCCTTGGAGGGGACTAAGTCACTATTCAAGCTTCATGCCGGCTGCTAGTGCTATTGATCTGGGTCAGCTGTACCCACTCGGGACCGAGTGGCGACGAAACCAAGAGTGTGCCTGAATCCATTCTATTCCGCTAACCCCTTTTCTCTCCAACTTTTTGGTTACTCAAGCAATTAAGAGAAAATAAACTCTTGTTGGAGTTGAAGTATTGTGTGGACATTGACCTTCTTTGGGAAAGGTAAAGACTTGCCTCTATAACCTAGAGGGAAGAACCAGTGAAGGGAAGCAACTCGCTGCGGAACCCAAATACATAACACCGTCCAACCTCTAATTCAGAGGACGCGGGCATGTGGCATGGTGTGTCTGATCCCCTGAAAGGAAGGTAAGGGGGAAAAGGATCTGTGTGCTACATCTGTAAGTCAAAAATACTAAATGAAGTGCGCTGCCCCTTTAAGATTGACAGAATTGTAATCAATACATAATTTCGTAATGTCAATACATAATGTGGAATAAACAACAGTCGCAAAAGAAGTAAAAGTGCTCCAGTTTACAGTGGTGTTAACACACACTCCTTTCCAGAAGTACTGATCCAATCAAGAAATCATAGAATCCCTTACGGCTCCGCAAGAATTTGGCTGTCACACTCCAGATAAAGATCCTTAATGCCCCGTACACACGGTTGGACTTTTGACCGGCCAAAATCACATCGGAATTCCGATGGAATTCCATCGGAGTAAAAGAGAACATGTTCTCTATCTAACTCCGATGCAATTCCTCTAAATTTTCGATGGAAAAAGTCCGATGGGGCATACACACCGTCGGAATATCCGATGAATAAATTCCGTCTGACTTTTTCCATCAGAAATTCTGATCGTGTGTACAAGGCATAAGTATTACTCTCAACGGGAGGAATATATATAAAAAAAAAATCCTATAGTGTATTAAGGATTGGCTGAACACCCCCCCTGTTCAGTACGCAGCAGGACTCCCGAACAGGGGAAATGTTTTAACCAGCACGACAAACCCGATTGAAATCTAAGGGAGCCGAACAGGAAAAATCAATAGTGCCCATTTTGAAGGCTCATATGCAAGTAATTGGCCATAAAAGGGGTATGAGGAGTCTGGGTACAGCCCTTGGGGACATGTATCAATAAAAAAAAAAAAAAAAAAATTGTTTTTAAGGAGCAGTGATTTTAACTAGTGTTGAGCGGACCCGAACTGTAAAGTTCGGGTCCGTACCGAATTTTGGCGTTTTCCCGACCCCGGACCCGGACCCGGATTTTGCGCTAAAGTCCGGGTTCGGGTTCGGATTCGGGAATTTAATGGCGCAGTTAGAAATGCTTCAGGGGCCAGCCAATCACCATTTGATTAGCTGGTGTGCCCTTAGAAGCCATCATAGCCATGCCTACTAATGGCATGGCTGTAATTGGTCAGTGCAACATGTGACCCAGCATGTGACCAGCTTCTATATAAGAAAGAGGCACACAGCACAGATCGTCACTCTGCTTTTAGACAGTGTAGGGAAAGGATCCTGGCTGCTGTTGCTGTGAGGGAGAGAATAGGAGTTAGTCCTGATTCTGCAATCTACTGATAGAAAAGATAGGGAGACAGTGTAGTGTAGTGTATTGTAGGGGCAGGATCCTGTTTGTGCTTTCAGGGAGAGAGATTTAGATAGGAGTCCAGATTGAGAGATATAATAGCTCAGCGATCTGCATAGGTTTATCTGTTTGTGTTGCAAGCTCAGTGCACCAGCACTGCATTACGTTGAGTGATACACCTATTCCATACTGTGGCTGTATTGTGCTCTTGCTAAAAGACCTATTTTGGTCAGAAAAAAAAAAAAAAAAGGCACTTTATTGTGCTTTTGCTAAAAAAAAAACGGCACTTTGTTGTGCGCAAAAAAGACCTATTTTTGGGCAAAAAAAATATTTTGCAGTGTATATCTCTAGTTGTGTGAAATAACCAATTTCTATATATTTTTCTTGTACTATGCTATACTAAAAAAAAAAAAAAAACTTTTTTTTGAATAGCATTCTCTGCAGCTGTGCGATTCAGCGGTTATATACTGTGGTTGTGTTGTGCTCTTTCAAAAAACGCCATTTAGGGCCACAGAAAATATTTTGCAGTGTGAAATACACATGTGGAGGTGTGTAAAATAAACAATTTCTATATATTGTACAGTGCTATACTAAAAAAAACAACATTTTTTTTGAATAGCATTCTCTGCACTTCTATAGCTGTGCGATTCAGTGGTTAAATACTGTGGTTGTGTTGTGCTCTTTCAAAAAACGCCATTTAGGGCCACAGAAAATATTTTGCAGTGTGAAATACACATGTGGAGGTGTGTAAAATAAACAATTTCTATATATTGTACAGTGCTATACTAAAAAAAACAACATTTTTTTTGAATAGCATTCTCTGCACTTCTATAGCTGTGCGATTCAGTGGTTAAATACTGTGGTTGTGTTGTGCTCTTTCAAAAAACGCCATTTAGGGCCACAGAAAATATTTTGCAGTGTGAAATACACATGTGGAGGTGTGTAAAATAAACAATTTCTATATATTGTACAGTGCTATACTAAAAAAAACAACATTTTTTTTGAATAGCATTCTCTGCACTTCTATAGCTGTGCGATTCAGTGGTTAAATACTGTGGTTGTGTTGTGCTCTTTCAAAAAACGCCATTTAGGGCCACAGAAAATATTTTGCAGTGTGAAATACACATGTGGAGGTGTGTAAAATAAACAATTTCTATATATTGTACAGTGCTATACTAAAAAAAACAACACTTTTTTTGAATAGCATTCTCTGCACTTCTATAGCTGTGCGATTCAGTGGTTAAATACTGTGGTTGTGTTGTGCTCTTTCAAAAAACGCCATTTAGGGCCACAGAAAATATTTTGCAGTGTATATCTCTAGTTGTGTGAAATAACCAATTTCTATATATTTTTCTTGTACTATGCTATACTAAAAAAAAAAAAAAAAACTTTTTTTTGAATAGCATTCTCTGCAGCTGTGCGATTCAGCGGTTATATACTGTGGTTGTGTTGTGCTCTTTCAAAAAACGCCATTTAGGGCCACAGAAAATATTTTGCAGTGTGAAATACACATGTGGAGGTGTGTAAAATAAACAATTTCTATATATTGTACAGTGCTATACTAAAAAAAACAACATTTTTTTTTGAATAGCATTCTCTGCACTTCTATAGCTGTGCGATTCAGTGGTTAAATACTGTGGTTGTGTTGTGCTCTTGGAAAAAACGCCATTTAGGGCCACAGAAAATAAATTGCAGTGTGAAATACACATGTGGAGGTGTGTAAAATAAACAATTTCTATATATTTTCCTTGTACTGTGCTATACTAAAAAAAACAACCTTTTTTTTTGAATAGCATTTTCTGTAGCTGTGCGATTCAGCGGTTACGTGCTGTGGGTGTGTTGTGGTCTGGCAAAAAACGCCATTTAGGGCCACAGAAAATATTTTGCAGTGTGAAATACACATCTGGAGGTGTGTGTAAAAAAACAATTTATATATATTTTCCTTGTACTGTGCTATACTAAAAAAAACAACCTTTTTTTTTTGAATAGCATTTTCTGCAGTTCTGTAGCTGTGCGTTTCAGCCATTACGTACTGTGGGTGTGTTGTGGTCTTCCAAAAAACGCCATTTAGGGCAAGATCCTAAATTTGGAAAATATGAGGGGAAGGTCAAAGGGACGTGGTGGCCCCGGTCGTGGTGCTGCTGGTGGAGCTCCTGTTGCAGGGAGAGGACGTGGTGGATCTGTGCCAGCTACACGCACAAGTGAAACACCTTCCTCAGGTGCGAGTAGGCGACCGAGCCTGCGGCGGTATTTTGTCATGCCTAATGAGGCTGTACCAATGTTTAGGCCAGGACAAGTACAGGCGATAGTAGATTGGGTTGCTGACAGTGCCTCGGGTTCCTTCACATTGTCTCCCACCCACTCTTCTGCTGAAAGATCAGAGTTGGCACCTGAAGCCCATGTCCATCAGTCTTTCACCTCACCCCCTTGCAAATCAGCCAAGCAGTCTGAGCCCCAAATCATGCAGCAGTCTCTTCTGCTTTTCGATGACTCTGTTAGCAGGGTTTCCCAGGGCCATCCACCTAGCCCTGCCCCAGAAGTGGAAGAGATTGAGTGCACCGATGCCCAACCACTTATGTTTCATGATGGGTACATGGGAGGACCATCGCAGCACGTCTCGGATGATGACGAAACACAGGTGCCAACTGCTGCTGCTTTCGCAATTGTGCAGACAGACATGGAGGGCAGGGGTGAAGACTGGGTGGAAGATGATGTGGAGGACGATGAGGTCCTCGACCCCACATGGAATCAACGTTATGCAGGTGACCAGTGTAGTTCGGAGGAAGAGGCGGTGGTCGCACAGAGCCACCAGCACAGCAGAAGAGGGAGCAGGGTGCAAAAACGGAGCATTCGTCCCCTAGACAGTACATCTGCTACTGCCCAACGCAGCAAGGGACCGAGCACACCAAAGCCAGGTCCAAGGACTTCCCTAGCGTGGCAGTTCTTCACACAGTGTGTTGATGACAAGACACGAGTGGTTTGCACGCTGTGCAATCAGAGCCTGAAGCGAGGCATAAACGTTCTCAACCTGAGCACAAGCTGCATGACCAGGCATCTAAGTGCAAAGCACGAGCTGCAGTGGAGTAGACACCTCAGAAACCAAGAAAGGTCTCTGGCTCCTCCTGCTTCCTCTTCTGCTGCAGTCTCGGCCTCTTCATCCACCTCTGTAGTGACAGTGGCACCTGTCACCCCGCAAACAGAGGATCTGCCAGCAACACTACCACCTGGGTCACCGACCATCTCCACAATGTCCCATGGAAGCGTTCAGCTCTCTATCTCCCAAACATTGGAGCGGAAGAGGAAGTACCCCCCTAGCCACCCGCGATCCCTGGCCCTGAATGCCAGCATTTCAAAATTCCTGGCCTTTGAAATGCTGTCATTCCGTCTGGTGGAGACGCAGAGTTTTAAAAGCCTGATGGCATTGGCTGTCCCGCAGTACGTCGTGCCCAGCCGCCACTACTTTTCCAGGCGAGCCATCCCTTCCCTGCACAACCAGGTGGGGGACAAAATCAGGTGTGCACTGCGCAACGCCATCTGTGGCAAGGTCCACCTAACTACGGATGCGTGGACCAGTAAGCACGGTCAGGGACGTTATATCTCCCTAACAGCACACTGGGTAAATGCAGTGGCTGCTGGGCCTGAGGCAGATAGCGGTTTGGCGCATGTCCTTCCACCACCGAGGATTGCAGGGCGCTTCAGTTTGCCTCCTGTTGCTAACTCCTCCTTCTCCGCTTCCTCATCCTCTACCGCCTCCTCATCCATTCAGCGTAACACCTTCACCACCAACTTCAGCACAGCCAGGGGTAAACGACAGCAGGCAGTTTTAAAACTTTCCTGTTTGGGGGAAAATCCCCACACCGCGCAGGAGTTGTGGAGGGACATGGAACAACAGACCGATGAGTGGTTGCTGTCAGTGAGCCTCAAGCCCGGCCTGGTGGTGTGCGATAATGGGCGAAATCTCATAGCAGCTCTGGGTCTAGCCGGTTTGACGCACATCCCTTGCCTGGCGCATGTGCTGAACTTGGTGGTCCAGAGGTTCCTTAAAAATTACCCCAATATGCCAGAGCTGCTGCAGAAAGTGCGGGCTGTGTGTGCGCACTTTCGGCGTTCTCACCCTGCTGCTGCTCGCCTGTCAGCGCTGCAGCGTATCTTCGGCCTTCCAGCTCACCGCCTCATATGTGACGTGCCCACAAGGTGGAACTCCACCTTGCACATGCTGGCCAGACTGTGCGAGCAGCAGCAGGCAATAGTGGAGTTTCAGCTGCAGCAATCACGCGTGAGTCGCTCTGCGGAACAGCACCACTTCACCACCAATAACTGGGCCTCCATGCGAGACCTGTGTGCCTTGTTGCGCTGTTTCGAGTACTCCACCAACATGGCCAGTGCCAATGACGCCGTTCTCAGCGTTACTATCCCAGTTCTATGCCTCCTTGAAAAAACGCTTCGTGCGATGATGGAAGAGGATGTGGCACAGGAGGATGAGGAGGAGGAGGAGGAAGCGGGATCATTTCAAAGGCTTTCAGGGCAGTCTTTCACAAGTGGCTACGAGGGTGGGTTCCTGCACCAACAAACGCCAGGTACACAATTGTCCGGCAGAAAGGGCACAGTTCTGGAGGATGACGAGGTGGAGGAGGAGATGGAGGAGGAGGAGGAGGAGCCATGTTCACAGCAGGGTGGCACTCAGACCAGCTCGTGGCCATTACTGGTGCGTGGCTGGGGGGATACAGAGGACACAGACGATACACCTCCCACAGAGGACAGCTTTTCTTTGCCTCTGGGCAGCCTGGCACACATGAGCGATTACATGCTGCAGTGTTTCCGCAACGACAGCCGAGTTGCCCACATTTTAACTGGTGCTGATTACTGGGTGGCCACCCTGCTGGATCCCCGTTACAAGGACAACGTACCGTCCTTAATTCCCTCACTGGAGCGGGATCGTAAGATGCGCGAGTACAAGCGCACGCTGGTAGACGCGCTGCTGGTGGCATTCCCACCTGACAGCGGGCGTACGGTGGAAGCACAAGGCGAAGGCAGAGGAGGAGGAAGAGGTCGCCAACGCAGCCGGGGCACCGGCAGCACCTCAGAAGGCAGGGTTAGCATGGCCGAAATATGGAAAAGCTTTGTCAGCACGCCACAACAACCAGCACCACCAGCTGAGATGGAACGTCTTAGCAGGAGGCAGCATTTCACCAACATGGTTGAGCAGTATGTGTCCACAGGCCTACACGTACTGGATGACGGGTCTGCCCCCTTTAACTTCTGGGTCTCCAAATTGGGCACATGGCCTGAGCTTGCCGTTTATGCCTTGGAGGTCCTGGCCTGCCCTGCAGCCAGTGTATTATCTGAACGTGTATTTAGCACGGCAGGGGGCGTTATCACAGACAAGCGCAGCCGCCTGTCCAGAGCCAATGTGGACAAGCTCACGTTCATTAAAATGAACCAGGCATGGATCCCACAGGACTTGTCCGTACCTTGTGCAGAATAGACATGTATACCGGTGTTGTGACAAAAACTGTCCGGCCATCGGATTGTGCCCGGCCCGTACTGCGCAGGCGCAGCGCTTGCGCAGTACAGAGGACAAGGAGATTCACAAAATCTCCGAAGATGAACGGCGCCTGCGCTGTGAGTGCAGGTTCAAGCCCCACCATCCAAGAGGACATACGGTAGCACATAGTAACAGGGCCCCTCACGGGCTCGCTTCGATCGCGGCCTTGCTTGGCTCGGCTTGAACCACGGATGGTGTGGCCTTCACCTGAACTCAACACGCAGGCGCCGTTAGTCTTGGGAGATTTTTGAAATCCCCTTGTCCTACATACTCAGCAAGCGCAGTACAGGGCGGACACTATTCGACAGGGGACAGAATTCGACACATCACCGGCCTTACCCAGCCATTGTTGTATTTTTGAACCAGTGTTGGCTACCTCGTCCTCCTCCACCGCCGCTTCCACCTACACAGCCACATCCACCGCCACCTCAACCTCCTACTCCATATGGACCTCGTCCTGCTAGGCCAAGATTAAAATTTTTATTTTATTTTTTTGTAGCGCACAGATCCTTTCCCCCTTACCTGCCTTTATGTTGTTGGCTCTTCGCAGGAGGGAGAAAGGCACACCGCACTACCAGCCCGTATCATCCTATATAAAGAGGTTGAGCGGTGTACTTGACGGGCCGTGTCCACAGCCGGAGTCAAAACTCCTCCAGAGGATGATTCTCACCTCTACTGTAGGTAGAGGCAAGTCCTTTAATTGCCAGTAAAGTCAATGTCCACACCAGCTGAAACTCCAACTCTTATTCTCTCATGGCAAAATAAACTGTACTCAGATAGAAAAGGTTAGAGCAAAGAAACAGGACAGCTTAAGGTGTGGAGGAGGTCCAGGCACAAACGTAGCACATTCACTTCACTGCTTAGGTTTCTCAAACAGTTTTTGGCGCACGGTCTCTGCCACAGACATTGAGGTTGGTCTCTGCCACAGACCGGGTGTACAAGGCCCCTGCCACGGGCCTGGAGAACTTTGGTCTCAGCCACAGACCAGGGTGTATAAGGCCCCTGCCACGGGCCGGTTGAATAAGGCCTCTGATACAGTCAAGGTGACCTTGAGCTTCTCCTTCTACGAACCTAGCCCATATCAAGGGGAAGACATCTCTCCAGGGAGTCAACAGACCATTCCTTCACCGTGACTCCCGCATCGGTCCATCAGAATGATCCTCCCTTCCCTGGAACAGGGTCCCCTACACGAGGTGGCTCTGGACTCCAGGCTTTACTCCCGCCCCTAGGCCTCCATACCCAGGGCAGCAAGAACTCCAGGATAGTACCTCACCCCGGGCTAAAGGTGCCCGAGATGGAACAGGAACACATGCACCCAGGCCGAAGGCACCTGGGCGCGGACCCCACTGGACATCAGCCCCCAGGCCAAAAGTCTGCCCCTTTTATATGCTCTCCCGGCATGCACAGCAGGTTCCCCGCCCCGCTGTACTACTGCCAAGAGGGGACACAAAAGGCGCCACCTGTAGGCCGCAGGGAACTGCACACAAATACTGTCCCCCGAGGACAAAATGGTCCATGAATCCTACAGAATTAGGGTATTTGAGCCTATTTACCACTCAAACACTTTCCTTAAATTTAGCACCCCGCTACATTTTTATTTCAAAGTATTTTATTTTCCCACTAGCTTATCCATTAAATTAAATAATTTATTCCAGAAAGGGCGTATTCTGGGGCATTCCCACCATATGTGTGGCATTGTGCC
Organism: Rana muscosa; assembly: GCA_029206835.1. Classification (NCBI taxonomy): domain Eukaryota; kingdom Metazoa; phylum Chordata; class Amphibia; order Anura; family Ranidae; genus Rana; species Rana muscosa. The sequence continues at coordinate 223,246,724 of CM055118.1, forward strand.
GTTGAGTTTCTGAGGTTCTTAATGACTTCCTGTACCTCTTCTGCTGAAAAGGGGGCCTCCAGCATATTTTTTTATTTTTTTATTTTTTTTATGTTCTTTTAAGTTATTTCCTATCCACATTTGTTTGCAGAGCACTTGCCATGTTCTTAACAACATTTTGCTGCCATTTGCAGCCCTCTAGCCCTTTCCATTACTTTTTTAGAGCCTTTTTAGTCGTCAGAAGTCCGGGTCCCCATTGACTTCAATGGGGTCCGGGTCCGGGTTCGGGTTAAAGTTCGGTCCCGAATCCGAACTTTTTTCCGAAGTTCGGCCGAACCCGCCGGACCCGAATATCCAGCTACCCGCTCAACACTAATTTTAACCACTTCAATACAGGGCACTTTCACCCACTTCCTGCTCAGTCCAATTTTAAGCTTTCAGCACTGTCGCATTTTGAATGACCATGCGCGGTCATGTAACACTCTACCCAAATAACATTTTTATAATTTTTTTCCTCACAAATACAGCTTTCTTTTAGTGGTATTTTATCACCACTGGGGTTTTTATTTTTTGCGCTACAAATTAAAAAAGACAAAAAAAATTGAAAAAAAAAGGGTTTTCTTTGTTCCTGTTACAAAACTTTGTAAATAAGTATGTTTTCTCCTTCACTGATGAACACTGATGAGGCATCACTGAAGGGTACTGATAAGGCAGTACTGATTGGCACTGATGAGGTGGCACTGATGGGCACTGATGATGAGGCTATGCAGCACTGATGGGCACTGATAGGTGGCACTGATAAGCAGCATTGATGGGCACTTATAGGTGGCACCGATGGGCACTCAAAGGTGGCACTGATGGGCACTGATAGGTGGCACTGATGGGCACTAATAGGTGGCACTGACAAAGAATGATGTTTCCACCTCCATGCTTCACGGTTGGGATGGTGTTCTTGGGGTTGTACACATCCTTCTTCTTCCTCCAAACACGGCGAGTGGAGTTTAGACCAAAAATGAATATTTTTGTCTCATCAGACCACATGACCTTCTCCCATTCCTCCTCTGGATCATCTAGATGGTCATTGGCAAACTTCAAATGGGCCTGGACATGCGCTGGCTTGAGCAGGGGGACCTTGCGTGCGCTGCAGTTTTTTAATCTATGACGGCGTAGTGTGTTACTAATATATATTTTTTTTTTAAGACTGTGGTCCCAGCTCTCTTCAGGTCATTGACCAGGTCCTGCCGTGTAGTTCTGGGCTGATCCCTCACCTTCCTCATGATCATTGATGCCCCACAAGGTGGAGCCCCAAACCAAGGGAGATTGACCGTCATCTTGAACTTCTTCCATTTTCTAATAATTGTTGCCTTCTCACTAAGCTGCTTGCCTATTGTCCTGTAGCCCATGCCAACCTTGTGCAGGTCTACAATTTTATCCCTTATGTCCTTACACAGCTCTCTGGTATTGGCCATTGTGGAGAGGTTGGAGTCTGTTTGATTGAGTGTGTGGACAGGTGTCTTTTATACAAGTAATGAGTTCAAACAGGTGCAGTTAATACAGGTATAAGTGGAGAAAAGGAGGGCTTCTTAACCACCGACTGATTAATGCATATATACGTCGGCACTCAGCAGAATGGCTTGGCTGGGCAAAGCAACGTACCCGTACGTCGCTTTGAATTACCCACCGTGTGGGCGCCCACAGACTCGTTGTCTGCCGGTGTCCCGTGAACATGTCACGGAGCTGCAGAACAGGGGGATGCCTGTGTAAACAAGGCATTTCCCTGTTCTGCTTTGTGACAGAACACTGATCTACTGCTCCCTGTCATGGGGAGCAGTGATCAATGTCGTTTCACAGGTAGCCACAGGTAGCCCAGCCCCCACACAGTTAGAATCACTCCCTAGGACACACTTAACCCCTTCCTCACCCCCTAGTGGTTAGCCCCTTCCCTGCCATTGTCATTTACACAGTAATCAGTGCATTTTTATAGCACTGATCACTGTATAAATGACAATGGTCCCAAAATAGCGTCAAACGTGTCCGATGTGTCTGCCATAATGTCGCAGTCACAATAAAAATTGCAGATCGCTGCCAATACTGGTAAAAAAAAAATGCCATAAAACTATCCCCTATTTTGTAGATGCTATAACTTTTGCACAAACCAATCAATATACACTTATTGCAATTTTTTTTACAAAATATATGTAGAAGAATCCAGCCCTGACCAACGTGTTTCTCTCTAACAAGCATCTTAAGGGGAAAAAGCTCCTTTCTGTAGATGAATATGACCTGGTATCGGCCTCTTGCATTCCCCCATTTAGCAGATCTCAGACTGGGGGAGGGAGAAGCAGCACAATAAGCAGGTCAGTTTTGTTGCAGTGCAGGGTCATGCTGATTGGAGATAGTAAAGTGACAGAGAGATGAGCTCATCAGTCTGTTGCTTATCCTTTCACTGTCCAGTCACTGAGTAAGTTGGGGGAGACATACAAGGGATGGTTCACACCATGATGCAATGTGTTACAACACACACATTTTCTTTCATTGAGCCATGTTGCGTCCGCAGAACTTTTTTCAGTGGGGGGGGCATAATTTTAAGGTTGGAGGCTGCAGAGTGCGGACATGGTACAAGAGGTGGTTAGAGGCTGTGGACAGGATACAGGAGGTGGTTGGAGGTTGCAGACATGATACAGGAGTTGGTTGGACGCGGCAGACATGGTACAGGAGGTGGTTGGATGCGGCAGACATGATACAGGAGGTTATTGGAGGCTGCCGAGTGTGGACATGGTGCAAGAGGTGTTTAGAGGCTGCAGACAGGATACAGGAGGGGGTTTGAGGCTGTGGAAATGATACAGGAGGTGGTTAGAGGCTGCAGACAAGGTACAGGAGGTGGTTGGAGGCTGCAGACAAGGTACAGGAGGTGGTTGGAGGCTGCGGACAGGGTACAGGAGGTGGTTGGAGGCTGCAGAGTGCGGACATGGTACAAGAGGTGGTTGGAGGCTGCATACATGATACAGGAGGTGGTAGGAGGATGAGGACATCACATACTGCAGATATAGCAGCCATGAATGGATGGATGGTGCAGGGGTCCGGTCTCAAGGACTCAGTGTGGCTGTGCTCACAGTGGATTGGTGGGACTCCCTCCAGCAGCCATGGATGGATCGGTAGGCATGTCCGCGGATATGCTGCTGACTCCAAGGCAGCCGAGTGCCAACTGCTATCCATTAAAAAATGGTGCCAGGCAGCCCATTACGTCATTGACTCACCAAGCATGTGCCCACTCAGCTGAAAGGGGCCGAGCATGTACAAGCTTGCCCGAGCCCGGCAGGCTTTGGAATTGCGCATTCACAGTTCCAATGTCAGACCGCAGACATATTTTTCATGGGCAGCCGCCGTCCATAACGGGCATTTACGGGCAACTCAAAAATGGAATGAAATTTACAGGCTGCCCATAAATTTACGGGTGGTTGGCAACACTGTGGACTTCTTGCTCCAGGAGGGGGAACTTGCCCCCCCCTCATGTGGATGCCCATTCAAAATAAATAACTGTAACGCAGTTTGATAAATAGAAATTTAGTGCACACTGCATTTTTGGATATCACAAGTTGGGCACTGTGGTGCATTGGCGTGCAAGTGCATTGTAAAGATGTTTTGGGTTACCATTTTAAATAAATGATGCTGCATGCAACGACATGTGTGTGCTGTGTTGTTGCATGCTGTAGCACAATGTGTGTTTTACAGTGTATTACTAACAACCACATATACAGTGTACACACGATCGGAATTTCCGATGGAAAAAGTTAGGCAGAGTTTTTTCATCGGATATTCCGACCGTGTGTGTGCCCCATCGGACTTTTTTCCATCGGAATTTAGAAAGAGAACATGTTCTCTTTTTCTCTGACAAAAAAAGTTCTGATCGGAAATTCCGATAGTCTGTATGGAACTCCGATGGAGAAAAAAACATGCATGCTCAGAATCAAGTCGACGCATGCTCAGAAGCATTGAACTTTTTCTCGGCTTGTCGTAGTGTTGTACGTCACCGCGTTCTTGACGGTCGGAATTTGGTGTGACAGTGTGTATTCAAGACAGCTTGAACGGAATTCCGTCAAAAAAATCCATAAGAGTTTTTCCCGATGGAAATTCGTGTGTACAGGGCATTTAGTGTTCCTGAACTGCAGCAGAGAAAAATCAAGTCCCCTGCCCTGCCAGACAGGACTTTGTTGTGTGCCAGAGCTGAACGAAAATGAACTAACCAAAATACAAATTGGCAGGTAAAATAACTCCATTATATGTATTTTTATCTGTGTATTTAGCTGTCTGCTTGGAGCTCAGCTTTAAAGCTATTACAGAAAGCAGTAATATCAGGAAGTAGCAGATTAATCTTACTGACTAGCGAGGTGCATGTACCATGAAAAGTTTGCCAACAGTATACATTATTTTTCACATAAAACAGTAAATATATACTGTATGTAGTTCAACTGTATATTTGTAGTAGCTGTTTGTCAAGAATTTCACATTAATAAATTATGGGTTTACCAAAATACACACATATAAACTTTCAGAGTGCCACGTAAAAACTCCAGCACTGCATGTGATAACACAAATAACATCCTTTTATTATATTTTAACATTTTTCCTGGCAAATGTTAAAGCTGGATGCATTTTAACAAAGGATATGTTTTTATAGAAATTAAATATGTGAAAGAATAATATTTTTTGTCAAAATTGTTAGCAAAAAGGGAATGAAACCTTTTAAGCAAATAGTAATGTGGCGTATTAATATAATTAATCACAACTAACAAACTAGATTTCCTTCGAGGAGTTTCTTGTAATTCTTACGTGTTCCCATTAAGTCAAGGTTAAATTTCTAATAGTGCAAATCAATTTTCATGTCAGTAGAAAATGTGTTTAATCATGGGCAGAGTTAGTGAGTAAAGTTGCAAACTGGAATTTAAATGTAGCTGAAAAAAAAACATTAAGGTAATGTGCCAAGAACTATTTTACTAGCAGTATTGTATAGACACAATGGCAGACACTTGGGAAAATTGCTTTTAGTTCTCAAAACTCACTTAGTTCAAGGGGATTGGGACTTTGAACGAAGCACTTAGGTATAAAGAATTCAGTTTATTATATAAATTATATAAATTAATATATGTTAATTTATATAATAAACTGAATTCTTTATACCTACGTGCTTCATTCAAAGTCCCTATCCCCTTTCCCCTCCTTTTTGACATATAGATAGGGATGGAGGAAATTGACCTTACCAGGTCACAGCCTCATATAAAGTCCCAACTGTTCTCCTTTTTCTTATATCATTTAGTTCAAGATCAACTGAAATATCAAAATTATCGATAAATAGTGTATTAGATATAGTTTATCCTCATAATGTGTAACTAAAATGTTCTGTTCTAGGTAAAATAAAATTCTATATATGTAGCAGGGACGTTCGGTGAGGTCAATGGCTAATATTAGGAACAGATACACACAGGTTACATACGCCGCAAACGTTCGAGCGAGAGCAATAATTCTAGCACTAGACCTCCTCTGTAACTCTAAACATGAAACCTGTAAGCAATTTTTAAAGCATCGCCTATGGAAATTTTTAAGTACCAAAGTTTGGCGCCGTTCCACAAGTGTGGCATGTTAGATATATATTTATTTGGCATAACATCATCTTTCACATCATACAAAAAAAATCGGGCTAACTTTCAAAATAAAAAACACGTTTAAACAATTGCTGCGCACATACTGTGTAACATAAAAAGTTGAAACGACCACCATTTTATTCCCTAGGGTTTCTGCTAAAAATATATATATATATTTATAATGTTTGGGGGTTCTGAGTAATTTTCTAGCAAAAAAAAAATGTTTTTTACATGTAGGAGAGAAGTGTTAGAATTGGCCTGGGTGGCAAGGGGTTAATTACCATAAGTAAGTAATATACAAATAATTGTTATATATTGTTTTTAAGGTAATTTACTATATTTTCAAAAACTGTACTCAAGCAGGTGGCTTAACGGACAAATTACTGGTGTTTTAAGTTATACCTTCCAACCAGTAATTTCACAGTAAATAGATAAATAATAAGTTATTATGTTATAACATATAGCATAATAATATGTTATTTAGCTTGATTAAAACAGTACCCTTTCAGCAGCAGCAGATCCACCCTCTAAACTGTGTGAGAAAAACATGGGATTGTGGGTAAATCTTATACCCATAAACCCATGTTTTTCCTTGTAGTTAAGTGGACTGGGCTGGAAAGGAGCATTTGTCATTTGGACACATGCCCCATCAATGACACTGCAGTAAGAGGCGTGCCTCCACTGCAGCATTTTTTTTGGACAGCTTAGACAAATAGTACTTTACCATTGGTCCACGGCTCCAAGCTGTCCATTGAGCTCAGTGCCTCTGACAAGAAGTCAGAGACACTGTAAGCTCATCCTCTCAGCGTGTGCCAGCTTGTATTTAAACTGACTGCGCTGTATGTAGCTTCTGACAGGCTGTGCAAAGAGCCCCATATCTCCGGAACTATAGCTGGTAGGAGCCCCAGTGGTGGGGTAGGACTTCAGATATCTACCCCCCAAATTTGGGGTCTTTGTGACCCCAGGTCGTCTAGCTACAAACCTCAAAGCTTGATCTTTTTATTTTATGTTCATGGCAGGTGAGGCTCTCAGGGGTACAATATAAAAAGAAAAAGCTATAAAAAGCATTAAAATAGTGATGAACATACAAAATAAATAAAAGAAGTACATTTTATGATGCTACATACTTTTTCCCTTCTTTGCCGATATTTCCTGACCTTACTTTTCACACTCACTGTGGGTCTTGCTTCTTTTCCTTGGGATAGTAGATTGAATGGCACTGGTATCCTAGATGGGTTTTCCCTGGTACCTATGATTGGCAATGTCACAGTCATTGGCAATGCCGGTACAATGTGACCGCCGTGACAAATCGCTGCAGGTCACATGACAGTTGTACACACTGGATGGCTTCCTTTCAAGCCACCCAGTGTGTACATTGTGTTGCTATCTCTGATTGGCCAGTGTGATCACATGGTACAGACAGCCCATCTGTACCATGTGATACACTTTGATCAATCACAGATAATCACAATAAAATAGACTGAATGAATCAGTATGTATGTAATGCACTTCTATAAGCAAACATAATGTGTAGAAAAATAAAAATAAATCCCCAGATTTTGATCTGGTCACAGTGTGTTAAAAAAATTGTAAGAAAAAAATGTAATAGAAAAAAAAAAAAAATTTGCACTGAAGCTGTACTACACTGGTGACAGTATGTAAAAAAACAAAAAAAAAAAATTGGATTTTTTTTTTCATTTCTTTTATTTTCCAATAAATTATGACAAAAAAATTCAAAAAACCTACCATGCTTTGGACCGGTCATTTGGTGCATTTTTCTACTGTCCTGGCAGTTTCAGGCCTCAAAAAATGAGAAGAGGCCATCAGTACTAGACATGTGCACTGCCAAAAAAAAATTGGGTTTTCGTTTAATTCGCAGGGGCCCACTCCCCTGCGAATTAAACAAGTTAGTTTTTTTTGGTAATTACTTATGATCCAAATTCGTTATTTCGAAAAAATTCGTAAAATTTGAAAATCCGAAAATAAGAAACAAATATCTGAAAATTCTAAAGAACGGCAATTCAAAAATCCCAAAATTCTAAATTCCGAAAAGTTGAAAGAACAAAAAACCTGAAAATAAGAATGAAAATCCGAAAATCCAAAAGTCAGAAAATTCAAAAATCCAAAAGTCAGAATATCCAAAATAATAACCAACTAATAATAACTAACTATTATAGGTATTGGAATTTCCTTTCAAATTTGCCCGTCAGTGAATGTAACAAATACAAATTTATTTGTAGTTACCAATTATCAGAACAAAACTAAATTATTAATAATAAATATTAATATTAAAAAAATTGTATTATTATTATTGTTATTTTTATTATTTATTATCATTAATTTGTTATGTTGCATTCATTTAGATGTGGCATTCGTTATTTCGGATAATTCGTAAATTCGTATTTGTTACGTTCACGAACAGACAAATTTTAAATGAAATTCCAATACCTATTATTGAATATCTAGTAATAGTTATTATTAGTTAGTTAGTTCGTTATTATTTTGGATTTTTGAATTTTTGGGTTTTCGCATTTTTGGATTTTCTTTCTTATCTTTGGATTTTCGTTCTTTTGAATTTTCTGATTTTTGGATTTTCGAATTCGGATTTTCAAATTTCAGATTTTTGTTCTTTTGAATTTTCGTATTTAAAAAATGTCAAATTGTCGGATTTTCGAATTTCAGATTTTCGAATTTCAGATTTTCGAATTTTCAGATTTTCGTTTTTTCAAATTTTTTAATTTTGGAAAAATTCGTTAAACGGGTTTTCGTTAATTCTAATATTTCCGAATTAACGAATTTGTCGAAAAACTAATTCAGAACAAAACTACTGTATTTATCGGCATATAACACGCACCCCAAGTTTAGGAGGGAATTTTAAGGAAAAAAACTTACATTTAAATGCCCATCAATGCAGCCTTCTAAGTGTCCATCTGCAGCCTTGTCTATCATTGCAGCCTTGCCCAGTGTCCATCTGCAGCCTTGTCCAGTGCCTTTGCAGCCTTGCCCAGTGCGTTTTCAGCATTGCCCAGTGCCTTTGCAGCCTTGCCAGTCTCTGCCCTGATTTAAAATTGGCGCCGATTTCCGCTGACTGTAAGCGGAGAAGAGTGAGCGGAGCCGAGATACAGAAAGCCGAGTGTACTTCGGCTAGACTCGGCTGTGCTTACAGTCCCACCCATCTCCACTGATTGCGAGAGGAGAGGAGCGAGCGCCCCTGACATACAGAAAGCCGAGTGTACTTCGGTTAGACTCGGCTCTGCTCACAGTCCCACCCATCTCCACTGATTGCGAGAGGAGAGGAGCGAGCGCCCCTGACATACAGAAAGCCGAGTGTACTTCGGCTAGACTCGGCTCTGCTCACAGTCCCACCCATCTCCACTGATTGCGAGAGGAGAGGAGCGAGCGCCCCTGACATACAGAAAGCCGAGTGTACTTCGGCTAGACTCGGCTCTGCTCACAGTCCCACCCATCTCCACTGATTGCGAGAGGAGAGGAGCGAGCGCCCCTGACATACAGAAAGCCGAGTGTACTTCGGCTAGACTCGGATCTGCTCACAGTCAGGGGCGGGACTGCGAGAGGAGCCGAGACTAGCCGAAATACACTCGGCTTTCTGTATGTCAGCGGCACTCGCTTCTCTCGCAATCAGTGGAGGTGGACGTGACTGCGAGAGGAGCCGAGTAAAGCCGAGTGTACTTCGGCATTGTGTATCTCGGCTCCGCTCGCTCGTTTCCTCACAATCAGCGGGGGGTTGGTGGGGATCGGCGTATAACATGCACCCACGATTTTCCCCTGATTTTAAGGGGAAAAAAGTGCGTGTTATACGCCGATAAATACGGTAATTGCACATGTCTAGTCAGTACATCAGGATTGATCAAATTTCAGATATTTACTGTACCATAGTTTGTGGACTCTACAACTTTCCTACAGACTAAATAACATACACTGATTTGGGGTTATTTTCACTAAAGAAATGTAGCAGAATACATTTTGGGCTAAATTTATGAAGAAAAATTATTTATTTGCAAAATTTTTATAACAGAAATTTTCAGTCTTTTTTCATTTGCTTAGCTAAAAAAAATAATCCAGTGGTGATTTAATATCACCGAAAGAAAGCTATATTTGTGTAAACAAAATTATAAAAATTTAGTTTGGGTACAGTGTAGCATGTCCGCGCAATTGTCATTCAAAGTACGACAGCACTGAAAGCTGAAAATTGGCCTGGGCAGGAAGGGGGTAAAAGTGCTGAAGTGGTTAAGTAATATTTTAGCAGTTTGGACTCTAAAGCCCTGCACACACGGACGGGAATCTCGTCGTGAAAAAAAAACGACGGTTTTCCCGACGAGATTCCCGGCAAGCTGTTCTTGCTCGCCGAGTCTACACACGGCACATTCAAAAGAACCGCAGCTCTTTTGAATGGCAACAACGCGGTGACGTCATTGACTACGACGAGCATGCGCTCGTCACATTCAATGCTGTCGCCGCCATCATTCTTCACCCTACACTACCCTTGTAAGCTACCGCGCATGCGTCGAAGTCTGGGGACAGGTAAGCATACAAGCCTTGTACACACTCACGGTTTTCTCGTCGGTAAACAGGCCGACGAGAATCCCGACGAGAAAATAGAGAGCAGGTTCTCTATTTTTCTCGTCGAGATTCCAGGCAGTTTTCCCATCGAGAAACCATACACATGACCGGATTTCTCTGCAAAAAACTCTCCCAGCAGTTTTCTTGCCAAGAAAACCAGCCATGTGTACGAGGCTTGAGAGTAAAGGCCTGCTTTAAAGGCAATTTCTGCCTTATACCAACTTCTGCTGTTTACTGAGCAGCCTTAGCTCAATTGTCAGTGCCAACAGATCCCACTTACTATCTTAGCATCCTTGTTTTAACTGCTTTAGATCCGGGCCATAGACTATTGATGGCCTCAATGTGGATCTAAAAATCCGGGAGGACGTCAATAGACGTCCTCGGCTATTTCGGCCACTGGGGGGCGCGTGAGCGCCGCCAGCGGCGCGCGCCCGGCGCATCACTGAGATGCCGATGCGCGTGCCTGGCGGCCGCGATGTCCACCAGGCACCCACGATTGGCCGGTACACAGAGCAGGGACGTGGATCTCTGTGTGTAAACACAGAGATCCACGTCCTGTCAGGGAGAGAAGACCGATGCTGTGTCCCTTGTACATAGGGACACAGATCGGTCACCTCCCCCAGTCAGTCCCCTCCCCCATACAGTAGTAATCACTCCCAGGGCACACATTTAACCCCTTCCTCCCCCCTAGTGTTAACCCCTTCCCTGCCAGTGTCATTTTTACAGTAACCAGTGCATTTTTATAGCACTGATCGCTGTATCAATGACAATGGTCCCAAAATGGTGTCAAAAGTGTCCGATGTGTCCGCCATAATGTCGCAGTCACAATAAAAATCGCTGATCGCCGCCATTACTAGTAAAAAAAAAATAATAATAAAAATGCAATAAAACTATGCCCTATTTTGTAGACGCTATAACTTTTGCGCAAACCAATCAATAAACGCTTTTTGCAATTTTTTTTTTTTTTTTTACCAAAAATATGTAGAAGAATACGTATCGGACTAAACTAAGGAAAAAAATATAAAAAAAAAAAATGGGATATTTATTATAGCAAACAATAAAAAATATTGTGTTTTTTTCAAAATCGTCGCTCTTTTTTTGTTTATAGCGCAACAAATAAAAACCGCAGAGGTGATCAAATACCACCAAAAGAAAGCTCTATTTGTGGGAAAAAAAGGACATCAATTTTGTTTGGGAGCCACGTCGCACGACCGCGCAATTGTCATTCAAATCGTGACCGCGCTGAAAGCTGAAAATTGGCCTGGGCAGGAAAGGGGTTTAAGTGCCCAGTAAGCAAGTGGTTAAAGGCCAAGTATTTTTTTCTAAATTCCAGCTTCCCTTTGTACCAATATACCATAATTGTATTAAGTTTTCTCTATATTCTACAGCAGGCAGTCTCTTTCATAAAACCTCCCATTGCTTACTGGTATTTAACCTTGAGACATGAAAGCCAGTAGAAGAAGGTAGTTCACCAGCTGACCTCATTAAACAGTTGCGTACCCGGCCACTGTCGTTTTACTGCGGCAGGGCAGCCGTTCTGCACCAGATCACATACCTAGTACGTGATCTGTCATTTCTGGGTCTGGGGCGTGTGCGTGTGCCGCCAGCGACCTGCTCTAGCTGTGATTGGACACAGCGGGAGCCAATCAGCGGGTGTTGCGGGAAAAACACACCAAAAAAACGTGCACCTCCACTACGCTGTGTGAATGGGACCTGAAAGTGAAATTGGTGTGTTTACACCCAACTTTCCCTGAGCTGGTCCTAACATTGACAGCTGAATATCTCTCGACAAGTACTTGTATCAAGCTGTTTATTCACTATGTAATTTGATTGTACAATCTCTGTACAATTTCCTTTGGATTTACAAAAACAATGTGACAGGAGAGCCCACCTGAACAATCCATTCACTTTGTATCTAATCAGGCAGGCCCTTGTATTACATACAGTAGTTGATGGTAGATCTAAAAGAAATGTAACAATTGATTGTAAAGAATATGGTCAACGTAAAGAAATAAGTAGGAAAGTGGGTGGAAATAATAAAGAGGTGGTACAGTAATGAGGGAGGTGTGGTCCACAGAAGTAAAACACGCCCTATTCTGTGATGCAGTAAGGCAGTGCATGACAGGATATGATGTTCCCAGAAGGTCACATGACAATTCAGCAAGTCAGAGGTCTGAAGGAATTTTTTCTTAAATTTTTGAACCAAGACATGACGATTCAAAGCTGCTATGGACTAGGTAAGTGAAAGATAAGCATAGTGGGACGGCTTGGGCAAGAAAATACATTAGGAAAGACTTTTATTTATTATAAAAGTGAATTTCTGTCCAAAAAAAGGTGAACTTAGCTATTAGGCCCCTTTCACACGGAGGCGCTTTGCAGGCGCTATTGCACTAAAAATAGCACCTGCAATGCGCCCCAAAAAAGCTGCTCAATAGTATCCAATGTGAAAGCCCGAGGGCTTTCACACTGGAGCGTTGCGCTTGCAGGAGGGTCAAAAAACTCCTGCAAGCCGCATCTTTGAGGCGCAATAGGAGCGCTAAAAATAGCGCTCCTATAGCGCCCCTGCCCATTGAAATCAATGGGGTAGTGCCTCCAAAACGCCCGCAAAACGCTGCAAAGAGGCATTATTGCGGGCGTTATTAACCCTTTTTCGGCCACTAGCGGGGGTTAAAATACCCCCGCTAGCCCCCGCAAATCGCGGAAAAAAAACGGTATAGCGGCGCTAAAAATAGCGCCGCTATACCGCCAGCGCATCCAGCACCTCAGTGTGAAAGTAGCCTTAAAGTCACTCTGTTTTTAGCCCCATCATGCCATCAGGCATGGTTGTCAGGAGCAAACAATTCTGGAGAATTCTACACCATTTGCCACTTTATAATACATACTTTTTGGAGCCCAGTTTTAATTTATTTGACTTTAACCACTTGATGCCCACGCTATAGCCGAAAGACAGCGGGCGGCACGCTCTGTGATCACAGAGTCCTTGGGATGTAAACAGGAGCTGGTAATCTGCTTTTTTTCCCTCTCCTGCTGACAGTATTAGGAGAAAAAAACACAATGTACCCCTTACCAATTCACATGGGGGGGCGGGATCTGGGGGTCCCCTTTGTTAAAGGGGTCTTCCAGATTCCGATAAGCCCCCCGCCCGCATACCCCCACAACCACCGGGCAAGGGTTGTGGGGATGAGGCCCTTGTCCCCATCAACATGGGGACATCCTCCCCATGTTGAGGGCATGTGGCCTGGTACGGTTCAGGAGGGAGGGGGGCCGCTCTCTCGTCCCCCCCCCTTCCCCTGCGGCCGGCCAGGTTGCGTACTCGGATAAGGGTCTGGTATGGATTTTTGGGGGGACTCCACGCCATTTTTTTTTTAATTTGGGGTGGCGTTCCCCTTAAAATTCATGCCAGATCTCAAGGGCCTGGTATGGATATTTAGGGGGAACCCCACGCCATTTTTTTTTTAATTTGCGGCGGGGTTCCCCTTAATATCCATTCCAGACCTAAAGGGCCTGGTAATTGAATTTGGGGGAACCCCCACGCTTTTTTTATTTTTTTTATCAATGACTTTTCTATGTATTGATAAAAGCCGACAATTCATTAATAGCCGCGAGTGAGTTTTAAATGACTTTTTTTCCTTCAAAAATGACACTTTGTGCAGGGACAGTTCTAAGCACGGGAAACATGTGCCACTTTACATGCATATCATACACACCCCCCAGGTACGAAATTTAAAGGAATATTTCACTTTTATTGTTTCACTTTAAGCATTATTAAAATCACTGCTCCTAAAAAAACGGCCGTTTTTAAAACTTTTTTTTGCATTGATACATGTCCCCTGGGGCAGGACCCAGATCCCCAAACACTTTTTAGGACAATAACTTGCATATACTGTAAGCCTTTATAACCACTTAAGCCCCGGACCATTTCGGGCCATTAGGACCAAGCCTGTTTTTGGGATTCGGCACTGCGCTGCTTTAACTGTAAATTGTGCGGACATGCAATGTTGTACCCAAATGAAATTTGCGTCCTTTTCTTCCCACAAATAGAGCTTTCTTTTAATGGTATTTGATTGCCTCTGCGATTTTTATTTTTTGCGATATAAACAGAAAAAGACCGAAAATTTTGAAAAAAAATGATATTTTCTACTTTTTGTTATAAGAAAAATCGAATAAACTCAATTTTAGTCATACATTTAGGCCAAAATGTATTCAGCCACATGTCTTTAGTAAAAAAAATGTCAATAAGTGTATATTTATTGGTTTGCGCAAAAGTTATAGCGTTTACAAACTAGGGTACATTTTCTGAAATTTACACAGCTTTAAATTTATGACTGCCTATCTCATTTCTTGAGGTGCTAAAATGGCAGGGCAGTACAAAACCCCCCCAAATGACCCCATTTTGGAAAGTAGACACCCCAAGGAAATTGCTGAGAGGCATGTTGAGCCCATTGAATATTTTTTTTTTTGTCCCAAGTGATTGAATAATGACAAAAAAAAATTACAAAAAGTTGTCACTAAATGATATATTGCTCACACATGCCATGGTTATATGTGGAATTGCACCCCAAAATACATTCTGCTGCTTCTCCTGAGTATGGGGATACCACATGTGTGGGACTTTTTAGGAGCCTAGCCACGTACGGGACCCCGGAAACCAAGCACCGCCTTCAGGATTTCTAAGGGTGCAAATTTTTGATTTCACTCCTCACTACCTATCACAGTTTCGAAGGCCATAAAATGCCAAAATAGCACAAAACCCCCCCAAATTACCCCATTTTGGAAAGTAGACACCCCAAGCTATTTACTGAGAGGCATGTTCAGTCCATGGAATATTTTATATTTTGCCACAAGTTGCGGGAATATGACAAACTTTTTTTTTTTTGCACAAAGTTGTCACTAAATGATATATTGCTCACACATGCCATGGGCATATGTGAAATTACACCCCAAAATACATTCTGCTGCTTCTCCTGAGTACGGGGATACCACATGTGTGGGACTTTTTGGGAGCCTAGCCGCGTACGGGACCCCAAAAACCAAGCACCGCCTTCAAGGTTTCTAAGGGCATAAATTTTTGATTTCGCTCCTCACTACCTATCACAGTTTTGAAGGCCATAAAATGCCAAGATGGCACAAAACCCCCCCAAATGACCCCATTTTGGAAAGTAGACACCCCAAGCTATTTGCTGAGAGGCATGTTGAGCCCATTGAATATTTTTTTTTTTGTCCCAAATGATTGAATAATGACAAAAAGAAAAAGAAAATGTACAAAAAGTTGTCACTAAATGATATATTGCTCACACATGCCATGGTTATATGTGAAATTACACCCCAAAATACATTCTGCTGCTTCTCCTGAGTACGGGGATACCACATGTGTGGGACTTTTTGGGAGCCTAGCCGCGTACGGGACCCCAAAAACCAAGCACCGCCTTCAAGGTTTCTAAGGGCATACATTTTTGATTTCACTCCTCACTACCTATCACAGTTTTGAAGGCCATAAAATGTCAAAATAGCCCAAAACCCCCACAAATGACCCCATTTTGGAAAGTAGACACCCCAAGCTATTTGCTGAGAGGCATGGTGAGTATTTTACAGCTCTCATTTGTTTTTGAAAATTAAGAAAGACATTTTTTTTCTTTTTTTTTTCTTTTTTTACATTTTCAAAACTTTGTGACAAAAAGCGAGATCTGCAAAATACTCAACATACCTCTCAGCAAATAGCTTGGGGTGTCTACTTTCCAAAATGGGGTCATTTGGGGGGGGGGTTGTGCCATCTGGGCATTCCATGGCCTCCGAAACTGTGATAGGCAGTGAGGAGTGAAATCAAAAATTTACACCCATAGAAATCCTGAAGGCGGTGCTTGGTTTTTGGGGTCCCGTACGCGACTAGGCTCCCAAAAAGTCCCACACATGTGGTATCCCCGTACTCAGGAGAAGCAACAGAATGTATTTTGGGGTGTAATTCCACATATGCCCATGGCATGTTTGAGCAATATATAATTTAGTGACAACTTTTTGTACATTTTTTTTTTTGGTCATTATTCAATCACTTGGGACAAAAAAAAAAAATATTCAATGGGCTCAACATGCCTCTCAGCAAATAGCTTGAGGTGTCTACTTTACAAAATGGGTTCATTTGGGGGGGGGGTTTGAACTGTCCTGGCATTTTATACACAACATTAGGAAGCTTATGTCACACATCATCCACTCTTCTAACCACTTGAAGACAAAGGCCTTTCTGACACTTTTTGTTTACATGAAAAAATATATTTTTTTGCAAGAAAATTATGTTGAACCCCCAAACATTATATATTTTTTTAAAGCAAAGGCCCTACAGATTAAAATAGTGGGTGTTGCATTTTTTTTTTCCACACAGTATTTGCGCAGAGTTTTTTCCATCGCATTTTTTGGGGGAAAAACACACTTTTTTTATTTTTAATGCACTAAAAAACACTATATTGCCCAAATGTTTGATGAAATAAAAAAGATGATCATAGGCCGAGTACATGGATACCAAACACGACATGATTTAAAATTGCGCACAAACGCGCAGCGGCGACAAACTACATTCATTTTTAAAAGCATTGAAAAGCCTTTACAGGTTACCACGTTAGATTTACAGAGGAGGTCTACTGCTAAAATGACTGCCCTCGATCTGACCTTCGCGGTGATACCTCACATGCATGATGCAATTGCTGTTTACATATGATGCTAGACCGACGCTTGCGTTCGCCTTTGCGCAATAGCAGGGGGGGACAGCGGTGCTTTTTTTTTTTTTTTTTTTTTTTATTATTTATTTGGCTTTTTTATTTTATTTTTAAACTGTGCCTTCCATATTTTATTTTTTTTACCATTTTTATCGTTATCTCAGGGAATGTAAATATCCCCTATGATAGCAATAGGTAGTGACAGGTACTCTTTTTTTGAAAAAAATTGGGGGGTTAGACCCTAGATCTTTCCTCTGCCCTCAAAGCATCTGACCACACCAAGATCGGTGTGATAAAATGCTTTCCCAATTTCCCAATGGCGCTTTTTATATCCGGGGGGGGGGCATTCCCTCCCACTGCTTGTAAAAGCAGTCTAGAGGCTAATTATCTGCTAGAATTGCTTTTACATGAAAGCCGGCTGCTGCCTGAAAAGAATGATACCAAGATGATACCTAAACCCGCAGGCATCATTCTGGTATAAACATTCAAAGTCCAGCAACATACCAGTACGTTGCTGGTCCTTGTTGGACATGTATTGTAATCTTTTTTTTCATACAGCCTATTGGCTGAACGAAAAAAAAGAGATTGATTGGTGGGTATGCCCACCATTAGAATACCTCCCTTCATCCACCCACTTCTAATGATGGGCATATATGCCGAAGCATGGGGGCATCCTCCCGCAAAAAAGTTATGCCGCGTACACACGGTCAAGCCTTCGTCGGAATTTCGACCGTATGTACGCGGCATAAAAGGTTATGCCGCGTACACACGGTCGGACTTTTCCACGGATAAGCCTCCGTTGGAATTTCGACCGTATATACGCGGCATTAGGAGCAAAATCGCTCCTCCGCCCCTGCTGCCCCCATGCTTCGGCATATATGCTCTTTTTTTTAACTGTGGTGGTGAAATCACCTCCTACAGCGTTGGAGTCACGGCTTTATGTATCGTGGGAGCAAACGCTGTTGCTGTCAAGATAAATAGATCCGCGCTGCAACTGAATGGCGTACCTGCTAAGCAAATGGTGGTTAACATTAAAACAAAGTAACATTACAGTACAACAGTAAGACCTTACCATGCCATACCTGCAAAGCAAATACCAAAACAAAACCTAGTAAAAAATAAAAAAATGTTTTAACGCAACCTGTGCCTAAAATATATATATGCCGAAGCATGGGGGCATCCTCCCGCAAAAAAGTTATGCCGCGTACACACGGTCGG
Organism: Rana muscosa; assembly: GCA_029206835.1. NCBI lineage: Eukaryota > Metazoa > Chordata > Amphibia > Anura > Ranidae > Rana > Rana muscosa. The sequence goes on from CM055118.1 coordinate 223,264,845, forward strand.
AATTTCGACCGTATGTACGCGGCATTAGGAGCAAAATCGCTCCTCCGCCCCTGCTGCCCCCATGCTTCGGCATATATGCTCTTTTTTTTAACTGTGGTGGTGAAATCACCTCCTACAGCACTGGAGTCACGGCTTTATGTATCGTGGGAGCAAACGCTGTTGCTGTCAAGATAAATAATTCCGCGCTGCAGTTGAATGGCGCACCTGAAAACAAAAAATTACATACCTGAAAAGCAAGCATGATAAAACATTGCAGAATAGAATACAGTAAAAAAGAGCAGAACAATAGAGAGAAAATAGAGAGAGAGAGAACAATAAAACGACAACTATTTTTGGTTTTTTTATTTTATATTTTTTTGTGTTTTGTTTTTTACGTTTTTTTTTTTCTTTTTTACACTTTTTTTTGTAACTTTACAACTGTAATGGTTCGGGTCTCTCAAAATGTAATGGCATCTTGGGAGACCCTGTGTAAGTGTGTCCTTGTCTGTGAAATGCTGTACCCTACGCTAAAACTTCACTTTTGAGTGGTAGCGTTCAAAACATTCACCTTGGCAAAGACCAGGCTTGTCAGGACAGAGTGGACAAAAACTACGGGTGTCACGCCTAAATCCGCGCTTGCTACAGACACGACATCTTTTTTTGGGGTGGCTTTGGGTAGGGGTACTCGGGAGGACATACGAATAATGCCTCTCATGCAGCCGGCTTACTGCATTTGTTTGGGGATGGTGAGGTGCAGAACCGCCTGGATACAGGAGTTCTGTGACTATCTCATTCTGGAATTTTAGAAGAGATAACGTCCCGCCTGAAGCTCTGTATAGCACATGAGCGTTCAGCAAAGCCAATTGGAATAATGATAGAGACACTTTTTTGTACCAGCGTCTCGCCTTACGGTCAATTAGATACGGCGCCATCAACTGGTCGTTGAGGTCCACCCCTCCCATATTTTGGTTATATTCGTGGACACAGAGGGGTTTCTCCACAACACCAGTCGCCGTACGAATTTGGACTGTCGTGTCTGCATGAAGGGAGGTAAGAAGGAAAACATTCTTATTGTCCCTCCACTTCATAGCGAGCAAGTTATTACACTTCAAGCAGGCTCTCTCCCCCAGCCTAAGACGGGCATCTACAAGCCACTGGGGAAAGCCCCAGCGATTAGGTCGCACGGTGCCACATGCTCCAATCTTATGATCAAACAAGTGACTAAACAGTGGCACGCTCGTGTAATAATTGTCCACATACAAGTGGTACCCCTTTCCGAATAAGGGTGACACCAAGTTCCACACTATCTTGCCAGCGCTCCCTATGTAATCCGGGCAGTTGACCGACTCAATCTGACTGTCTTTTCCCTCATAAACCGTAAAGTTCACTACATAGCCTGTTGCCCTGTCACAGAACTTGTAGAGCTTGACCCCGTATCTGGCACGCTTGCTGGGAAGGTACTGCTTGAAAGACAAGCGGCCAGAAAATTTAATCAGGGACTCATCAACGCAGACAACTTGATCGGGAGTAAACAAGGCTGCAAAACGTTCGTTGAAGTGGTTTATGAGGGGCCGAATTTTATAGAGCCGGTCGTATTCAGGGTCCCCACGTGGACGACAAAGTTCATTGTCGTTGAAGTGCATGAACCGCAAAATCTGCTCGTATCGTGCCCTGGACATGGAGGCAGAGAACACGGGCATGTGGTCAATTGGGTGCGTGGACCAATAAGCACGCAATGACGGAAATTTATGTGTGCCCATGTTGAGGGAAAGGCCCAGAAAGGTCTTAAATTCGGAAACCGTAATTGGTTTCCAATTTCTGGCAATTTTAGGCAACTGGGGGTTAGCGGCGATAAATTGACCAGCATATAAATTACTCTGGTCCACAATAGATCTATAGAGATCTTCCGTGAAAAACAGCGAATAAAAATCAATTGGAATAAAATCAGCTGTTTCCACCTGAATACCGGGTTGGGCAGTGAATGGGGGAAGTACGGGTTCTGCAGAAGTGGTGGGGACCCAATCAGGATAGGCGAATTCTGCAGGAAGGGCAGTATGGGCACGACGGGCCTGCCTTTGTCTTCTTGGTGGCAGCGGGACACTACTTGTGCTTGCCACCTCGCCAGCTTGAACTGCACTTATGGGACTCGCCACGTCACCAAGTGTTACTGCAGTGCTGGATGTACGTCCAGGCTGTACTAGGCCGCTGGTGCTTGCCAGTTCACCAGAAGGAATAGCGGCGCTAGTACTACTCTGCTCCATGATACGAGAGACCTGCGGTTCTTGCTCCTCAACAACCTCAGAAGATCGGGATCGGGTACGCCTGACCTTAGCAGGGACCTCAACTTCGTCGTCAGAGCTATCTGACGTGGGGCCGCTGACGTCACTGTCTTCTACGGGAAGATATTCTGAGCCTGAATCTGACAGATACGTGACCTCCTCTTCACTATCTGTCATGCTCAGAATCTCGTAGGCCTCTTTACTAGTGTACCTTCGTCTTGCCATTTTGGGCTCTAAATTTAGGGGTACACTAGTAAGATTCACAGGAAAAAAAGCACCTGACTGTCGTCAGCAAATGTATCAAACGCTACAAAAAAACTGTTAGCGATCGCAGGGATCAGGCCTGTCTCTGCGAACGCTGCAGTTATGTGTGTTGTGTTTGGTAAGTGACAGTGATCGATCGATACTGCACTTGGGTGGGCTGGGCTGGGCTGGGCGGAGGGGCTAAACGCAGGCGCTAGCAGGTATCTGGGCTGATCCCGCTAACACTGCGTTTTTGGGAACCCTAAACCGCTGGGGATGCTAGTATAGATCTGATCAGATACTATACCACTAAGGGGGGTGTATGCTTTGCGCGTGGGTGTTAGCGTTACTGGCACTAACCTAACACTGCCTGGGGCGATGCAGACCCTCTCTGGCGCTAAAACCTAATTGATCTCACCCGCCGGGCGATCAGGGGGGTTAAACCTTTATTGGGTTATATACGGCGGGTGCCCTGATGCTATAAAAAGCAAACTAATCAACCAGCGTCACCCGTAACCTTTATATGGTGATCACTGGTGAAAGGGTTAACTAGGGGAAATCAGGGGGTTAAAACCTTTATTAGGTTAAATATGGGGGTACCTGACACTATATAAAAACCTGACGGGTAACCTAAATAACTAAATAACTTACTGGCTAACCAGTGACACCAGTGACGCTTATACGGCGATCACTGGTGAAAGGGTTAACTCTAGGGGCAATCAGGGGGTTAAAATAATATATGGGGGTACCTGACACCAATAAAAACCTGCGGCGAACCTAAAAAAAAAATAACTGCCTATCTAAAACACCAGCGACACGAATACAGCGATCGGAAAAACAATCGCTTAGTGACGCTGAAGTTAGGGGGTGAAAGGGTTACCTGGGGGTGATCAAGGGGTTAAACCTTTATTAGGGGGGGTTAGGGGGCTACCCTGGACCTAAAGGGGCCTAATCCTAACTGCCCTGCAACTTTTTACAATCACAGATGACACTAAATGCAGTGATCAGTAAAATAAATGATCACTGCAATCAGTGACACTGTGATTGGGGGCTTTGGGGTGACCTGGGGGGTGATCTGGGGGTGACTGGGGGGTGATTTGTGTGCCTATGTGTACCTACGTGTCAGTGGACTGTTAGAGCACTAACCTCCGTCTTCACTCCTCGGCGCCGGGAACGAAAAGACCGCGGCGAGGGAGATGACATCACTTCCTCCAGCCTGTGTTTACATCACATGGCGGAGGAAGCAATTTCATTGGCCGGGAGCGATCGCGAGGGGGGGGGCGGAATCGAGCGGCCGCCCCCTCATGCCTGATCGCTCCCGAACACTTAACGGCCGCTCACTGCAGTGAAGGGGGGTCCGGGTGGACCCCCCAACTGCACAAAGGCGATCACGTAGATCTACGTGATTCTGCCTGTCCGTGCCATTCTGCCGACGTAAATCGGCGGTGGGCGGTCGTTAAGTGGATAATTAGCACTTTAGATTTCTCCCATAGACTTTTCGAATTTGCCACGAACACCCCAAATTGTTCGTTGTTCGGCGAACGGGCGAACAGGCAATGTTCGAGTCGAACATGAGTTCGACTCGAACTCGAAGCTCATCCCTATTCACCATCTTGCCCCACTTGGTAGTTTGCTAGGCACCCTGGAAACTTGGTTGTTAGGAAGAGGTGTGTGCTGTTATGCATGTGAAAAAAAAAGCACAATACCTGAAAAACACATAAAAACGCACTACTTGTGTTTCTAAATGGGTGTCTATTGCACCAAAAAGTTGTTGTGGGAAAAAAAAGACCCTGACCCCTTTCAAAAACCACACCGGCTCAAAACGCACAGATACAGTATGAACTGGATCCATAGTAAATCATGGTAAATGGACTGTAGTGCATTTCTGCAAACCAGGAAGCACTCTGAAAAATGCATAGGTGTGAACCAGCCCTAAGTAAATCCCCCCCTATGGATATTATTTGTTACTTTTGCATGACTGCTAATTTTTTATACATAGAGCTATTTGTGTATTCCTGGAAATGATAAAACATAAATGTGTTGCGCTGCTTATAATGTCAATGGTCATAAATAAAACTGAAAATGAAAATTGAACACTCCAAAAATTAATGTACCACCTTATCTGTGTCTAATACACATATACATGCAAACAAAATACCTATATGCATCAATATCTAACATGCGTGTTCAGACAGTCCACTTATTGGAGTGTTCAATTTTCATTTTCAGCTTTATTTATGATCATTGACATTATCAGCAGCGCAACACATTCATGTTTTATTTTATTGTCTATTAAGTGATGAACACACTGGGGCGATTGCAGCAGCTGAGTAGGGAAGATACACTACTTTGCAGTTTGAGTGGCAGCACGCAAGGGATTTATGGTTTATATTCTTGGAAATTGTTTTATCTTAGTGATACTGAAATTTGTTTTATTGTAATATTGTGATATTGAAATAATATAAACAAATAGTGAAGCAGCGCTAATAGTCAAAGTGCAAAGTGCTAATAAATCTCCTGTAAAGTGCTATTTAAACAAGGCAAATATATAATATGCGCAATCTACTAAAGAATTTGCAAAATATAAACACTTGTATCATCTGATCCAAGTTCAGCAAAACTAGATATAAATGGATAAATAAGTCCATAAAAAGTGTTTCCAAAAAAAATTGTGTAATGGTTCAAACAGAGAGAAATGATCTCCTGGATGAAAATAATTTTCCAAACAGGCAAGCAGAGAAGAGAGGGAGAAGAACAGATATGGGAGTCCAAGTAATCACATTCATGTGAAACAAATTGTGTCCTTCCACAATCCTCCCCCGGTGATACCAGACTCTCACCTTGTTGATGGACCCAAAAGGGTCAGAGAATGCCTCGAAAGATATCCAACATCAAGGATGATGATTTCCAGCTCCTTTTGTGTATTCAGGAAAACGGAAAATTGTATCATACTTACCAGTAATTTTCCTTTCCTGGTGCCTATCCATGGCAGCATACCTGTGATATAGCTCCGCCTCGACTCCTCCTTCAGGACTAGTGAATAGCATAAATTAAAGGCATAGTCCCTCCCCCAACATGCTCTGTAATATAGAATACCGAGGGTGGGAGCGTATGCTGCCATGGATAGGCACCAGGAAAGGAAAATTACTGGTAAGTATGATACAATTTTCCGTTTTCCTGGTGCCTCCATGGCAGCATACCTGTGATAAATAACTAGCTGACATGGGTGGGATAATTGCTTAACAATAAATGTTTAATTAGAAGAGGACATAGCAGCCTGAACTGCCCTCCTTCCAAACTCAACAGTCGTGAGCGCTCCTGGATCAATATGGTAGTGTCTGAGGAACGTATGGTGAGAAGACCAGGTGGCGGCCCTGCACACCGTCTCCAATGAAACATTAGCCCTTGCCGCCCAGGAAGCTGAGACTGCCCTTGTAGAATGAGCATTCACTCGAGATGGAGGCTCCATATTATTCACCCTGTAGGCCTTCTGGATTAACTTTACAACCCAAGATGCCAGAGTTCTGATGGAAGCTTCTTTGCCCCTGTATTTACCGAACGGTACGATGAAAAGTCTCTCAGAATTTCTGAAGGGGCCGGTGGCTTCTAGGTAGGCCCTGAGCACTCTGGATACATCCAGTTTGTGACAAGACTCTGAATCCGTGTCTGTAAACACTGGTAGTGCCCAGGGTTCCAACAGGTGGCTTGGAGTAGCAACCTTTGGTGTGAACCCCCGAAGGGGACGAAGTTCCACTCTGTCTGGGGAGAAGGAGATGTGGTCGTCACCTATCCCTAAGGAGTGAAGTTCTGAGATTCTTCTGCCAGATGTAATGGCTAGCAGGAAAGCCGTCTTTAGTGTCAGGTTCCATATTGTTACTTGTTCCACTGGAGCAAAGGGATGGTCAGATAGAACTTCCAGGACTAGGGACAGATCCCACTTAGGAAATGATCGTCTGACAGGAGGGCGAATCTTCAATATACCTCTGAGGAAAGTGACTACTGAAGGATCCTCCGCCCATCTCTTATTTGTTGCACTAGAGATTGCTGCTACCTGCACTTTGAGAGAGCTCAGACCAAGTCCCAGACCAAGTCCTGTCTGAAGGAATCCTAGAACATGAGATGTAGAAGGAAGGATTGGATCAAATCCATTTCCGGAAACAAATGACAAGAACTTGTCCCATATTTTTGAATATATGGCATTAGTTGCTGGCTTCCTAGCTTTTAGAAGGGTTGATATGACTCCTGAAGAACACCCTAGGGACTCGAACCTTTGCCTCTCAACCTCCAGATTTGAAGATTCAACTTCTGAGGGTTTGGATGAACTAGACTGCCCTGCGACAGAAGTTGAGGGAAAGGAGGGATCTTGATTGGAGAGCCCACACTGATGCGCAATACGGAAGTACTGCCACCACCTGGACTGGCTCCCTGAGGAGCCTCAGGAGGAATTTGAATATTAATGGCCTGTGAGGAAAGGCATATTCCGTGGTGAACCTCCAGGGACATGACAGGGCATCCACTGCCTCGGCTTGTGGATGCGGCAGCCGAGAGAAGAACCTGTCCAGCTTGGCATTCTTCGGGGAGGTGAACAGATCTACCTGAGGGGGATCCCATATGTTGGCAATCTAAAGGAAGACATGGGGGTGGAGAGCCCACTCGTTGTTGTCCAGGAAGTTTCTGGATTATGTGTCTGCTTCCGTGTTCAACCTGCCTGGCAGATACATCGCTCTGAGGTCCAGGAGGTTCTGCTCCACCCAGAGCATGATCGGCTCTACCTCCTTGAGGAGTGACCTGCTGCGAGTGCCTCCCTGCTTCTGCAGATAAGCGACAGCTGCCCTGTTGTCTAGGCGTAGGAGTATTCTCTGGCCTCTGATTTGGGGTGCCAAAGAGGTCAGTGCCAAGAAGGCTGCCCTCATCTCCAAGATGTTTGATACCACTCCCTGGGTGGTGCATGACCATCTCCCCTGTATTCTGGTTTTCCCGCAATGGGCTCCCTAGCCCTGTCTGCTTGCATCGGACGTAATTGTGATCCAAGGAAGGGAGCCCAGGTGATGAGGCTTGGAGAGGTTTTCCGGAACTGTCCACCAGTGAAGGCTCCTGCACATTTTTCCCCGTCAGCAGGATCGTCTGAGATAGTCGTTGTTTCTTCCACTGCGCCAAGAAACCAGTCTGGAAATACCTAAAGTGCCAATGTGCCCAAGGAACCATGGGTATATAGGAAGACATTGTGCCAATGAGGCTCAGGCATTGTGAAGCCGTCAGATACGGGCTCCGGATGACTTTGATCATTCTCTGGATGACAATCCTTGCCTTCGGCGGTGGTAATGACACTGTCCCCACCTGAGTGTCGAACATTGCGCATAGATTATCTGCTGTGTTGGCATTAGTTGACCTGTCAGAATTCACCAGCCACCCTAGCTCTTTTTAGGGACTGTAGAAGAATGTCCCGGTGACATACCAACTGATCCGGATTGCTTGCTAGGAGTAGGATGTCGTCCAAGTAGTGGTATATCCTCAAGCCCCTCTCCCGCAGGGGAACCAAAGCAGATATTAGTATCTTGGTGAACACCCTGGGAGAGGTGCACAGACCGAAAGGCAGTGCTTGAAACTGTAGGTGGGTCCATCCCACTGCAAATCTCAGGTATTTTTGAAATGCAGGTAGAATTGGAACATGTAGGTATGCATCCTGCAGATCGACCGAAATCATCCAATCTGATGGCTGGACTGTCTGAATAATCGTCTGCAGGGACTCCATTTTGAAGCTTTCGGGGCGGATATACCGGTTGAGCCTCTTTAGGTCTATCACAGGCCTCCACCCACCTGTCCTCTTTGGGACCAGAAATAGGGTGGAGTAAAAGCCTGCAAAGCGCTCTGCCAAGGGAACCGGAACAGCCGCCCCCTGAAGCTGGAGTGACGTTAGGAAGTTTTTCAGAGCTTGAGCCTTCAGTGGAGAGGATGGAATCTCTGTCCTTTGAAAGAGTTCCGAGGTGGGGGGGTGAGAAAAATTCCAAAAGTGCCCCCACTGAATTGTTGACAGAACCCAGGGGTCGTGGCAGCGGGTGGCCCAGACTGGGGTAAAAAACTTTAGCCTGGCTCCCACCGGGAGTGCCTGGGCTACTCTGGCGTAAAAAAAAAAGACTGCTTCTGCTCCTGTGGAGCCGGAAGGGCTTTCATCTTCCTGTTCAAAAAGGATCCCTGAGTACCTTTCCAAGGTCTTTTGTTGTCTCTGGGCTGTCTCGACTGCCTAAAATCCCTTAGGTTTGACTGGCAGAACCTAGAGGAACCACCTCTGAATCTTCGCCTACTTCTGTCCTGTGGAAGCATACCAGACTTCCCTCCTGACAGCCTGGAGATAGCTTTATCCATTTTGTCTCCGAATAGTGCTTTCCCATCAAACGGGATTTTGCACCCATTTTGTTTGGAGGATAAGTCAGCCATCCAGGGTTTCAGCCACAAGGCCCTCTTCGCCATCACTGAATGCAACATGGATCTTGCCGACCACCTGATCGTGTCAATGGCCGCTACGCAGGCAAAGTCTGCCGACAATCTAAGCTCTTCTAAGGACTTAGTTATATCCTCCATCGGGACATCCTGACGCAAAGCCGTCTCAATATTATCTGTCCAAGATCTTATGGCATTTGATACTGATGTGAGGGCAATAGCTGGCTTACATGCTTCTTCCGGGGCTAAGTAGCTCCTCTTCAGCTCCAGGTCAATTCACCTGTCTAGAGGGTCTTTGAAGGAAGCGGAATCCTCCATTGGCAAAGTTATATTTTTTGCGAGTCGCACCACCGACGCGTCTACCACTGGCATGGAGTTTGGTGACTGCGTTCCAGACTCTGGTAAGGGGTATATAGTTTATCAGTCTTTGACCATTCCTTCTGAATGACTTGACTAATCTCGCCCATCTGAGGAATGGGAAGTAGCTTGTAGACTCTTGGGGAGGCTATTCTGCGTCTTTCCAGGCGATTGCAGTTTTGACTGCCTGGATGAATGGCTTTACCAAGGAGAGACTGAAGCCAGAAGGTTCTGATTCCTCTGAAGAGTCCCCTGAAGAGTCTTCAGGTGGTGAATCTCTAGCTGGTCGGCCTGACGGCGGCAGAGGTGTTCTGACTGCTGACGGACCAGGGAGATTAGGTTCTATATCCTGAACCTGGGATATCTGCTGAAGTGGTTGAGCGGGGACCAAAGCCAAAAGCTCAGAGAAGGAGTCCTTCATTGTTCGCTTGAGCAGATCTACAGCGTGCTGATTTTCTAGCTCGCGGTTGGACGCATAGTCCGTAAAACAGTCCTTACAGACCACTCTGTCTGGTAGCGGTGTAGCCCCACATGTCCAGCATTTCTCTTTCTATAGGTCCTAGGAGAGGGGGACCGATCATGTCCTCTGGATCTTGACCTCTCTGATCTACGATGTGAAGAATGGGACCTACGCCCTGATGAGCGTGAACCCTTGGAGTGGGTAGGGCTACGATGTAAGGAACTCACGCTAGACCAGTGAGCGCACTTTTCTTTTTTTTTTTTTTATACTCACGTATAGTTGGTCACATACCTAATAGAAGTGTGAGGATCTTTGCTGCGAGATGAATGACTCATTGCGGAGTTGGGCACAAGGATCAGCTCCGGAAATATAGTAAGAAAGGGAAAAGAATCAGGAGTTTTTGGCATCCTTTTTTTTTTTTTTTTTTTTTTTTTTTTTAACAAACATTTTTATATCGTATCGTCATCCTTTTTTTTTTTTTTTTTTTTTAAGATAAACATTTTTATATCGTCTTTTTTTTTTTTAACATAAAATTTTTTGATCGGCAACATATTTTTTTTTTGAGAAAATAAAAAGTACCTACCACAAAGCAGCATCAGAGAGACCTAGCAGGGCACAGCTGAGGAGACTGACAGCAATCCCTGAATCTGAACCTAAATAGGCTCAAGGTGCGTGGGCTAATCCCATAAACCACCATTTGGAATTGATTGAAAAAAAGGGCAAATCTAGCCTTCTTTCCAGAATCCAAGATGGCTGCCACTGAACCAAGCGACCGTGCATGCGCACGCGCAGAAGATCCAGCGTCGCCCAGTACAGAGAGCCAAGAAACGACGGCTCTGTATCACTCCCGAATCGCGCATGCGCAGACGGCGGCGAGGATGTCGTGCCATGACACTCTCCTACCTGGCGGGACGTACAGAGCACCTGTAGCCCCCCCGAACCCGGAAATAAGCACCACAATGTTGTTGCACAGAGAGACACCTGCCCTATCCAGTTGCACAGTTTTAAAGGAACAAAAAAGTAAGACAATAATCATTTGAAGGCGCCTAGCAAGCAAAGGAAAGGGGAGGGGAAGAGAGGAAAAGAAAGGGGAAAAACACAAATGCCTGTAATAAAAAATGGAAACCACCAGCCTGGGAAGATGGAGCTGATCCTTTTGCGACTTCCACTGCATTCATCATGGATGTGATAGCAGACTGCGTTCCTGTGAGGAAACTCTGCAAAATGACCCCAACAGATCCACAGAGGGGTTCCCAGTCTTATCAGCGCTGTGAGCGGCCCAAGAACAGGGACTGCGCACGGGAAAGGCTAAACCCGGCGGAAGCTGCCGACTGCAGAGGTATGGACATACTGCTACTCTTCACCAGCACAAGAAGGTATGAGGAAAAAAAGGAGAATGTTGGGGGAGGGACTATGCCTTTAATTTATGCTATTCACTAGTCCTGAAGGAGGAGTCGAGGCGGAGCTCTATCACAGGTATGCTGCCATGGAGGCACCAGGAAAGAGGATTACTGCAACCTTTTCACCAATTCCAACCGAGTATTCCTAGGATCCAATGTCTCTTTAATCCACGAACTCAGGAACAAGAAAAAAGGAACTCCATGGTGTAGTAGGTATTGAAAAGCATATATATATATATATATATATATATATATATATATATATATATATGCGTTTATTTAAAATTGCACTACATATGTACTCTGTATATCTTCTCTGCTTGCCTGCTCCAGGAGATCATTACTCTCTGTGTGAACTATTACACAATTTTTTTTGGAAACACTTTTTATGGACTTATTTATCTATTTGTATCTAGTTTTGCTGAACTTTGGATCAGATGATACATGTGTTTATATGTGTGTTTATATTTATATTTTGCTAATTTTTTAGTAGATTGCGCATATTATATATTTGCCTTGTTTAAATAGCACTTTACAGGAGATTTATTAGCACTTTGCACTTTGACAATTAGCACTGCTTCACTATTTGTTTATATTATCTATTTGTGCTGGCTACACTGCAGGAGTTCAGCCGCTGTCTGTTATTGTTATTTTCACTTAGCACTTTATTACTTAGCCCCTTACTCTTTTTTCACACACTGTGTGGTAAGCACATTAGTACTTCACTTATAATCATGTGATATTGAAATACTTGTTCTGCTGATACTATTTTTATTTTATTTTTACTATTTTTAAAGTTTTTTTTTTTACATTTTTATTTCATGTTGATAGAATTGTTTTTAAAGTTTTGATGCTTAAAGCTGACCTCTTAATTTTTACCAACCATCTCTCCTTTAAGCATTTGTTCGCAGCATGCTGCTGCATCATGTCAGAGGAAAACAAAAAGTGCTAGAACAGTGTGCATCAGTGGCGGCTGGTAAATAATTGTTTTGGGGGGAGCGTCAAACAACCAGCCCCCCATTTTTGCTCTGCGCCCCAAGCCCACCCTTTTCTTAGGTCTACTAGAGCCTCTGGCTCTAATCACATGCTTCAAACCCCCCCACTAGAATTCATGGTCCGGCACCCTGTATATAGATCAGGGGGACAAACGCATGAATGGGGGGGCGGTGCCCATGTGCCCCTAATGGACGGGCCATCACTGGTGTGCACTAAAACCACCTTGCATACATCAATTAGGCATAATATCCCTGATCACTGTATTTTTCGCTCCATAAGATGCACCTAGGTTTTAGAGGTGGAAAACAAGAAAATAAATATTCTGAACAAAATGGTGTACTAAAATATTTACCAGTGCCCATGAAATGCAGCCTGATCAGTGCCAAGTAAATGCAGCCTGACCAGTGCCAATTAAATGCAGCCTTACCAGTGGCAATGAAATGCAGCCTTACCAGTGGCAATGAAATGCAGCCTTACCAGTGCTAATCAAATGCAGCCTTACCAGTGCCAAGTAAATGCAGCCTTACCAGTGCCAAGTAAATGCAGCCTTACCAGTGCCCTTGAAAAGCAGCCTTACCAGTGCCCATGAAATGCAGCCTTACCAGTGCCCATGAAATGCAGCCTTACCAGTCCCATGAAATGCAGCCTGACCTGTGCCAATGAAATGCAGCCTTACCACACAGAGCTCTGTTAAGGATTTGAATATCCCGTAATTTCATTTGATGAAAAAGCAAGTGTTGCTTCTAAAGCTACCTGAATTCTTTTTTTTAAATGCATCTCGTTTGGCAGGAAATACTAGTTGCTCTGTCCAATAAGCTCAAGCATCTTTTCTATGTGACCAATGGCGGTGTTCCTCCACTCTGCCAGATTGATATATAATGCGCAGGTCCAGGCGTGTGTGGGTAACCCTGATGACGTCAGCTGTGACGAAACGGTCGTAGGGTCGTCACGTATACATGCACTGCGCATGCGCCAACTGTCTCTGTTGATGCTGACAGAGTTCTTTTAAAGATCCTTGCAAGGAAACGGTTTTAACTATTGGAATTTTTGGTCCCACTTTTTGAAATTTTTAAATAAAAACATCAAAGGAAGCTCTGCACTATTGGAGTTCTTTTTTTCCCCTTTTTCTTCTCCTTGGAATACTGGGATATCTATCGGATGTCTGCACTCCACCTGTGAAAGGGAGCATCCACAGATTCACTTTGACCGCCTACAGGAAGTGTTTTCCGGAGGGGGTACGTTCAGATGCCAGACGTTTATCTGAGAAGGGAGTATCCACTATCCTGATGGCGTTCCTGTCACCCTACTAAGCTTGTTTTGACCCCCCTGAATGAGGGCGGTCGCTGGATTTCTGGTAAGCCTCCATTTATTACAAGGTGACGGGCAGCACTTGTGGTGAAAGCTACTCCTATGGTCCCACATTGGAAAACATTCACTGAATATTCACTGGATATTTATACTTAATTTATTTTTTTCAGCCATTAATACACTTTCATAGTTACAATATTACACTCACTTGTTAGCTGTTATATCTCCCCCGATGTCCGGCTTGGCATAAAAAACAAAGTTATAATAATTGATGATGGCCGGTTCCATCTTGCTGTGGGCTTGTGAAGCCCACAAGCATTTATTTCCAGGATGTGGTGAATACTGAGCTCCCAGCATTCACCGCTGGTTCCGGCGCATGCTCAGTGTTAATGGAGGAAGCGCCGTAAACTTCCAGGTTGCCATCACAACGGGCGTCATCGTCGGAAGTTCCCGCCCCGTTGTGATGGCAACAAAAACAAACACAGATAATGCAAAGCTCAGTACGGGGAGAGAGCAGCGTCACGCTTCACTTCCGGTTTTACGATCTCTCTCAGCGGCGATTTGCACTGACTCCTGGGAATGCTGACAGTGCACCACCGGGGAAAAAGGATAGACACGCCTACTCCCCCTGGGGTGACAAGCAGGAAGTGCCACTAAAAAGACCTTTAATAAGGTAAATACAGCACCAAAAATTTGTTTTTTGTTCATTGGCACATCTGTGCAATGCACTAATGGGGCTTAAGTGAGTAATTTGTGTGGACCTCCGCTTTAACAACTTGATCGCCCCCTAGTGTTAACCCCTTCCCTGCCAATGACATTTATACAGTAATCAGTGCATATGTATAGCACTGTTCGCTGTATAAATGTCAATGGTCCCAAAATAGTGTCAAAACTGTCCGAACTGTCCGCTGCAATATCGCAGTTCTGACAAAAATTACTAGTAAAAAATAAATAAAATTCATAAATCTTCCCCTTATTTTGTAGGTGCTATAATTTTTGCGCAAACCAATCAATATATGCTTATTGCGATTTTTTTTTACCAAAAATATGTAGAAGAATACATATCGGCCTAAACTGAGAAAAAAATTGGGATATTTATTATAACATAAAGTAAAAAATATTGTTTTTTTTTTTTTTTTAAATTGTCAGTCTTTTTTTGTTTATAGTGAAAAAAAAAAAAAAAGAGGTGATCAAATACCACCAAAAGAAAACTCTATTTGTGGGGAAAAAAATTATCAACATTTCATTGGGGTACAGTGTTGTATGACCGTGCAATCGTCATTCAAAGCTTGACAGCGCTGAAAGCTGAAAATTGGGCTGGGCAGGAAGGGGGTGAAAAAGCCAACCCCAACCTATAATGCTTTCCTTAACCCCTTCCTTGACCAGCCACCGCAGTTATACTGTAGGAGATTGGCTCCCCTGAGCATAGCTGTACGTCGGCTCTTTAGGGGGCTTTAGCAAGCGCACGCCCGCAGTGTCCCCGGCGCGATGACCGCTCAGCACCTGCGATCACTCATGACAGAGTGAGAACCGGGATCTGTGTGTGTAAACACACAAATCCCAGTTCTCTCAGGGGAGAGGAGACCGATCGTGTGTTCCTACTAAGTAGGAACACCGATCGGTCTCCTCCCCTAGTCAGTCCCACTTCCCCCACAGTTAGAACACACCTAGGGAACACATCTAACCCCTTGATTGCCCCTTAGTGTTAACACCTTCTCTGCCAATGATATTTATACAGTAATCAGTGGCTATTTTTAGCTCTGTTTGCTGTATAAATGTCACTGGTCCCAAAAAAGTGTCAAGTGTCTGATCTGTCTGCCACAATGTCGCAGTCACGATAAAAATCGCTGATTTCCGTCATTACTAGTAAAAAAAAAAAAATACCATAAATCTATCCTTTATTTTGTAGACGCTATAACGTTTGCGCAAACCAATCAATGTACGCTTATTGCGATTTTTTACCAAAAATACATAGAAGAATATATGTCGGCCTAAACTGATGAAGATTTTTTTATATTTTTTGGGGATATTTATTATAGCAAAAAGTACAAAGTATTGTGTTTTTTTTCAAAATTGTTACTCTTTTTTTGTTTATAGCGCAAAAAATAAAAAACGCAGGGGTGATCAAATACCACCAAAAGAAAGCTCTATTTGCGGGGAAAAAAGGACATCAATTTTGTTTGGGTACACAGTCGCACGACTCTGCATTTGTCAGTTAAAGTGACGCAGTGCTGTATCGCAAAAAATGGCCTGGTCAGGAAGGGGGCAAATCCTTCCAGGGCTGAAGTGATTAATAAAACTCTGGTATTAATAAAAAAAAAAGTGTGAGTGTTCTACTAAAACTTGTCTTACTTTGTTTTATGAGCCTGATTTTCTTGACTTCATAACTTAAGATCTATCCGGGGTTGATTTAGTAAATGCAAAGAAACCTCAGAGCTTAGTGAATAAGGTGAAGCTCTGCTAACATCCCCATGGAAACTGGAAATCACTGTAGAAGACACCACTACTACAGTACTTTATACTAGCTTCCGGGACCTGTGCTGAATGGCTGAACTGCTGCATTCTGAACACATTCACAGGCATCATTCAGGGAACACTTTGTATTTTTTCAATTACATTTTTTTAAATAAATGCAACGCCTCAATTATTCTATATATGCCTTGGTGGGCTCTATCAACTGCTTGTTTGGCTTAATGCATGTTTTTGTTAAAATCCAAGTATCAAAATATATTTCAAAATTTAACCACGTAAAAAGATGATGTGGTCAGGGCCGGATTAACATAGGGGCTATTGGAGCTGCAGCTCCAGGCCCCTTTCTCAAGATAGGCCCATTTGCCCCCCCCAAAACAAGGTCGACTTCAAGGGTTGTACCACATTTGTGGTATGGGTAGCTAAAGACCTACCCCACCACTGGTTCAAATATGGGGCTGCTATCATTTTATGGTTCCAGAGATACGGGGCTGCTTGCGCAGCCTGTCAGAAGCTACATACAGAGCGGACAGTTTTTTGTCAATTTTGTTTATTGAGTTTTGAAAATTTTACAAACGTATCCATATTTGATAAACATAGTTACAATAAATAGTAGCAGTTAAAGAAAACATATATTTGATAATTGTGTCTAAATTGAGTTCCAATAGTAAAAGAAGGAAGACTTAAGTTTAACCTATGTTAACCCATAACTGGTATATCAATAAAGAATATGTTTGAAACAGACGTCAAATAGTTTACAAAACAGAAATAATCATTATATACTATGGTGTATTAATAGACACTATATAAAAAAAAGATAATAGAAGTCTCTAATATACATATATCGTTGAATTAGTGTATATTAGAATGAAAAAAACAAACAAAAAAACCATGAAGATATATATTTGTTGTATATCTAACAGGTGCGTATTACTTCATTGGTACTATTGTTTAATAAAAAATAAGGAGTGATTATTGAAGAACTCCGCTACTAGTTTTATATATATGTAGCGTTACCTTCAACTAAGAGGGCCGCAGATTTAGTTTGGGCCCTGAAGACAGCTCCGCCAACCCTTCTGGGCAAGGTAGTCCCGGGAGTCTTAAAGGGGACCCCGCTACACACTTCCCCCACTTAAATTCTTTGGTCCCCAAAGAAAACTTTAGCATACACTGCGTACAACCCCAGACAACATTGCATAAGAGGTTGGCATAGGGAATTCCCACCAAAACCGAGGGGTTGAATTCCCTTGCCCACAGGTCACACTATCCTGAGTGGCCTGCCTAACTGTGCCAGAGAGTGAGTGGGGGTTGCCCTCTACCAAATGTACAGTGGAGGGTCCGGATTCTCTACACTCCTCCTAGCAGTGACCACAGAATCTTCTGAGCTCTTCCCCATTTGTGGGTAGGTCAACTTTCTGGGAGGCCTTATGACTCTGCGAGCCCTTTGTTCCCTTGAGGTTTCTGGCTCTGGCGCCACAGGCTCTTCTTCTGTAACAGGCTCAGGCAACACGGCAGGCTCTGTAACATCTGCTTCAGGAGCCGAGGGATACATAGAGTCTCTAGGGTCCTGTTCAGGGTAAATATCACAGGCATCTTCCCAGTAATCCGATAAAGGACTAGATGGGATGAATTCAGCGGCTTCTGCATTCAGTTGTCCATCTATAGTGTCTTCAGTAGTTGGAAGATCTATAGCAGAAGTTCCTTGAGTTGGGGAAGGCCACAGCCAGTCAAGCTCTCTCTCTTAATCTCCACTGAGTTCAGAAGCTTCTGTATCTTCAGTCCGAGAGGTCTGGGACCGAGTGTTTGACCTGGGGGTATCCAAAATAGAGACTGGTTCAGGGGAGTCTCTCACTGGAGGTATCCTGACCGCTTCAGTAAGTGGGAGCAGGTGGTTTCGATACCACGTCTTCAGTGGGCCTACCTTTCCTTCTGGCTTCAACTTGTAGACAGGTAGGCCCGGCAGCTTCCTACAGATGACATAGGGTTCAGATCTCCATCTGTCTGCAAGTTTGTGTTTTCCAGGGACCCCCAGATTGCGTAGCAGTACTTGGTCCCCGGGCTGTAGGTCTTGTACCCGGACCTTCAAGTCGAAGTTCCTTTTGTTTCGGGCTTCCCTTTGATCTGAGGCCGCTTGAGCTTATTCCTAAGCTACTTTCAGGCTGTGTCTGAGCCTGTCCACATATCCTTTGTGGGATGTGGCTGAGGAATGGTCTAACGAAGTGCCAAAGGCCAGGTCCACAGGCAACCTCGCTTCTCTCCCAAACATGAGTCGATATGGGGAGTAGCCTGTAGCATCACTGGTGGTGCAGTTGTAAACGTGTACTATAGCTGCTATGTGTTTGCTCCAATGTTGTTTCTTCTCACTTTCCAGAGTCCCCAACATGTTGAGCAGGGTTCGGTTAAACCTCTCCGGCTGAGCATCTCCCTGTGGGTGGTAAGGTGTGGTTCGAGTTTTCTTGATTCCTAACGAATTCAGGAGTTTCCGGATCAGTCGACTCTCAAAGTCCCTTCCTTGATCTGAATGAAGCCGCTGGGGCAGCCCATAATGGACAAAATACTTCTCCATAAGTACCTTGGCTACTGTGGAAGCCTTCTGGTCTTTGGTTGGGAAAGCTTGGGCATACCGGGTGAAATGATCGGTTATCACCAGAACATTTCCTAGTCCACTCAGATCGGGTTCGAGGCAGAGGAAATCAATGCATACCAGATCCATTGGGCCTTGACTTTGTAGATGGCCCATTAGGGCAGCTTGATGGGGTAAAGTCTTCCTCTGGATGCAGCGTACACACGAATGGCAGTACTCTTCCACTTCTGACCTCATGCAGGGCCAATAGAACCGACTTCTGACAAGTTGAAAGGTCCTTTCCGCCCCTAAGTGGCCATGATTGTCATATAGGGCAATCAGAACAGTCTCTCTGTGTTTTTTCCGGAAGAAACAATTGCCACTTATCTTCCAGGTCATCAGAGGGGCCCCTTCGGTAGACCACTCCCTGATGAGCCTGTAACCTGTCCCACTCTTTCCTCAACAGGTGAGCTTCCTTTGAGGAGTGACTCAGAACTCTGTTTGGATCCTGATTCTCCAAGGCTTCAAGGAACTAATTTCCCCATGGGGTCTTCTAATTGGTCACATCTTAGCTCCTTCTTGGACAGCTTTGGCAGATGGTCTTCCTCTAGTTGAGTTACTCCACAGTATTGTTTGGGGACTCCTACCATGGTAACTCCTATCTCTTCTGCCCTTGAGCCCCCTCTGGCTTGTAATTCAGCCCCCTGACAAAGGGCCCGCACCCCGTCTGGTGCCACTTGAGTCCAGTCTTTCATGTCACGGGTGGGACCATGAGATCTTCTGGACAGAGCGTCTGCATCTCAATTCCCAATCCCTGGCCTGTACTTTAGACTGAAATTAAATCCAGACAATGCGGCCAGTCACCTGTGTCCAGTGGCGTCCAGCTTTGCTGTAGTGAATAGGTAGGTCAGGGGGTTGTTGTCGGTCTTCACAGTGAACTCCGCCCCATACAGGTAGTCTTTGAGCTTGTCTACTACCGCCCACTTAAGGGCCAGGAACTCCAGCTTGTGAGTGGGGTAGTTTTTCGCAGAGGGGGTCAGGCTCCTGCTCACGTAGGCAACAGGCCGTAGTTGCCCTTCGTGTTCTTGATAAAGAACTCCTCCCAGACCGTCATGACTAGCATCTACATGTAGTTCATAGGGTTTGGTTGGGTCTGCGTAGGCCAAGACTGGAGCAGTGGTTAGGCTCTTCTTCAACGCCAGGAAGGCCTCTTCACATTTCTGGTTCCACTGATCTCTGACTGACTCTCCTGGCTTCCTGGGCCCTGAGTCGTCCTCTTCTCCCTCAGTCTTGAGTAGTTCATTCAATGGTCTAGCAATTCGGGCGAATCCTTCCACAAACCTCCTGTAATAGGAGCAGAACCCTAAGAAGGATCTGAGTTCTGTTACTGTGGTGGGTCGTGGCCAGGAGGTAACTGCCTCCAATTTCTCAGGGTCTGTGGCCACCCCTTCTTCAGACACTATGTGCCCCAGATAGTTCACAGAAGACTGGTAGAACCGACACTTCTCCTCACTGAGTCTCCTCAACACTTTTTCCAGCCTCTCCTCGTGTTCCTCCAAGGTTCTCCCAAAGACAATGACATCGTCCAGGTATACAAGGACTTCAATAAGGTTCATGTCTCCTACAGTCTTCTCCATGAGACATTGGAAGGTAGCAGGAGCTCCAGACAGTCCCTGGGGCATTCAATCAAACTCAAAGAACCCCACTGGGGTTATGAAGGCTGTCTTCTCCTTGTCTTCTGGATGCATAGGGATCTGATAGTATCCACTCTTGAGATCCATAACGCTGAACCACTTGGCTCCAGACAAACTCTGTAAAGCGTCCTCTATCCTCGGAGTGGTGTACTGGTCGGGTATGGTTCTCCTGTTGAGAGTCCTGTAGTCTATACAGAGCCTCAATGACCCATTCTTCTTCCTGACCACCACTATCGGGGAGGCATAGGGGCTTCTAGACTCCCGTATCACACCAGTCCTCATGAGTTCTGCAAGTTGTTCCCTTAGATCCTCTAGATCTGCTAGTGGGACCCGCCTGACCCTCTCTCTGAAGGGCTTATCTTCTTGGAGGCGGATCCGATGGGTGGCACTCCTTGCACACCCCACGTCGAACTCATCTTTGGAGAAGATCTTCTCCCATCTGGTCAACTGGGCCTTGGCTCTCTCTTTCCAAGCCCTGGGCAGATTCGGGTTTTCCATGGATAGCTTCTCCCAAGCATCTCCTCCTTCACCCGTCCCCTTGACTGACAGGGTAACAGGGGCAGCAGGGCTCACCTGGCCCAGCAGCATCCTGGCTGGGATTTCCATGGGGCCATCTGTATTGTTCCTAACACTCACCGGAACTCTACATTGGGCCTTCTTCAGGGCCTTCAGTGGAATCACTTCTGGTATCACTTCCAGACCGGGGGATTCTTCCCTTGGGTCGGACTCCAACATGACAAAGGGTCCAGGCTGCTCCCAAGTAAGCTTCACAGTGGCTCTGAGACAGGTTACTTCGCCGGGCTGCAACACTACCCCTTCTCTTCCAAGTCTCCACACCTTCCCTATTCCCTCTCCAGGGGTCTTCTGCTCTAGGACCAGCTGTTGGTAGGCCGTCTTCAGCATGGGGTGGATCTTGGTGGCCGCTTGCCCCTTTTCTTCCACTAGAGGGGTCAAGAGTCTTCGGACCAGATCCGTGTTCGTCCCTATTATAAGGGAACTCTTGTTGGCTCCTGGCGGTCGAGGGCACACCACTGCCAGGGTGTCAAACACTTCGGCCTTCCCAGCCACGGATGGGTCAAAAGTCATTTTGACGGGCAGATAGCCATCGTAGGGGAAACTCTGGGTTCCAATCCCACATATTACCAGTTCCTCTATCTTCTGGATGGGCAGATGACTCAAGTGTTTATCGTAGAAATCCCGGTATAATAGGGTCACTTGTGCCCCAGTATCCAGGATTTCTCTGGTGTAGACTCCCTCCACTTGAATGGGCACTATAGGAGATAGGCCTACCAGCTTCTCCGGATATGGCCTGGCAGGGGTCGCCTTCTTCTGGCCCTTTCCTTTCGGACTCTCTCTCGTTCAATTGCCTTTGGACTTTAATCTTTCTTGAGCCTGGTATGCATTGATTTCCCTCCTTTCAATGGGTGTACGGACCCGCTGAGGGATACTATTGTTTTTCTTAGGTGTGCACCCCCTCTGGGGAGTGCTGTGTCTCTTCTGAGGGGTCTTGCCCCCTTTCTCTGGGGTGTATCCCTGTTGAGGAATGTTGTGTTTCCTCTGAGGTGTTTTATCTCCTCTTTTTTTCTGCTTCGCATTCAGCTTGGAGCTCACTGAAGGTGATGGGCACCCGGTTGACTCCTTCACCGGGGCCCTCTGAAGTTTCCCGCCGGCTTGCGGTTGTCTGTTTTCTTCTTCTTGGGACTGGAACATGTAGCTGCAATATGGCCACTTCCTCCACAGTTAAAGCAGACTATATCTCCCCATTCTTGTAAAGATGCGGGTGCTGAGGCAATTGGGAATAATTCCTTCCTTGGTACTTCTCTCTTGGGATCCTCTGGGTCTTTTGCCATCAGAGAGGTCAACATCTCTAACACCTTGGACATTTGAGATTTTAGAGTGTCTACCTCTGAGTCTCTTTCAGGGGCCATCACTGGATTGACTAGCACCTGTGCAGGCACAACATTTGTCTTAATCATTTGCTGGTCCTGTTTTAGCGCCTCCTCATCTCTGATGATTTTTATCAAGTCAGCATAAGTCAGTAACGTTCCTCCTCCCGAGGTTTTCAGGTGCAGCCAGACTGGATCCGAACGTAACCCTCCCTTTAAGACTTGCTTCATTCTCGCTGCATCTGTATCTTGGGGCTTCATTCCCTTCTTCAACACAATCTTGCACAGCAACCTGTTCAGTCTCCTAACATACTCTGAAAGTTTCTCCCTTGGCTGTTGGAAAGTGTGTTCAAATTGGTAGACCATCTCTGTCACTTTTTCCAATTGACCAAACTCTTCGTGTAGCATGGCTAGACAGTCTTGAGCTGTGCAATCTGCATTCCCAAACTGAAAGCTTTTCACTGCTTCTGCTGCTGCGCCTTTGAGGCTCTCTATCACTCGTTGCCTCTTCTGCGCTTCAGGGACCTCCCATGCCTCTACTGCTTGTAATGCCTTCTCCACGCAGGTATCAAAATCTTCTTCCCCTGCAGGGACAGGGAGCTTCCCTGAGAATGTTTTCAGTCTCTGGTAGCTAGTCTCCACATGCACCGTGTTTGTCTTCTGACATTTGATTAGTAGATCCCCTATTGCCTTTATCAATTCTGGTGATATAGCAGTGGCAGGTGCGGGTGCTACCGGGGGGTGTCACCCCACCTCCTCTTTCTGGTGAGGTACGGGCCGCAGCCTGCGGTGATCCCATCTGTGATGGTTTCTTCTTTATAGTTACTGCGGGCGCCAACCTATAGGTTCTATTGTCTGGCGTCTTTACACACTTGTACTTGCAAGCCTCTGGTATCTCGTCTCCGTATTCCACCAGTGCATACTAAAGTGTCTGGGTCTGATTTTATATCTATCACCCATGGTGTGTGATCTGGGGACACTATCTTCATTAACTCCTCTACCATGTCAGTCTTCCATTCCTCCTCTGGGAGACTGATGATGACTATCGAGTTGTTCGGCTCTGCCCTAGAGGTTTTGCACCACTCTTCTATTGCTTGCGGGTCCATGCCGGCACCTCTGGCGTTTAATTGCTGTATCAGGATCCCGGAAGAGAACCCCCATGTCAGAGATTGATAATTGACCAGACTGTGTGACTTCATAAAAGGAAACCAAACGGGTGTAGGTGAAAATATACAATTTATTATGGTGAGTGACCAACAAACAACCACCTCAAACGGAACACAGTGCAGTGAATAAACAGTGACTATAAACAATATGTACAAATAAGGGAGATACCGGAATCGTAGTAAAAGCCAGGCCGAGGTCATACACAAGGGGATCAAGCAGATGGGTATGGATGGGAGGAAGCAGGAACAGGGAAGGGACGGATGGATAGGCTGCAGAGCAGGGATCCAGGTAACAGAAGGGAAAGCTGCAGAATGGGCACAAGGTAAGGATCAGGTTAAACAGGATGCGGGTTCAAGGTAGGGATCGGGTCGGATCAGATCAGGCAGGGTGCAGGTTAGGATAAGGTACAGGCTAAAGTCCGGGTCACAGGTCCAGGGGGTCAGGAAGAGAGATACCAGTGCAAGGAGTGTTTGCACTTGCCGGGTATATAAGGAAGTCCACTGATTGAGCTTCAGGTCACAGCTGACCACAGGAAGTGCTGCCTGTCCCATACTGCCAGAATACACCCGCTGGTGGATGCCGGTACTGCAGTCCATGTGTCATGTGTTACCACCAGCAGGTGAGATCCTCCAACAGAGATATTGGCTGCAGGAGGACACCTGCTGGCGGACACTAGCACTGCAGTCCAAAGGACCAACAGCACCACCAGCGGGTGAAGCCTTTCCTGACAGTACCCCCCTCAAAGGAGCGGCCTCCGGACGCTCCAACAATCTGCTGCTGGGGAAAGTTCATAGCAACAAGCTGGGCAACAGGCAAGGTCACATCCGGGCAGACAGCGGGCACATCTGGGCAAACAGTAGGCACATCCGGGCAGGAAATAGTCACATCAAGCTGGGCAGCAGACAGGGGCACACCAGGCTGGGCAGCAGACGGGAACACCTCAGGCTGGGCAGCAGACGGGAACACCTCAGGCTGGGCAGCAGACGGGAACACCTCAGGCTGGGCAGCAGACGGGAACACCTCAGGCTGGGCAGCAGACGGGAACACCTCAGGCTGGGCAGCAGGCGGGAACACCTCAGGCTGGGCAGCAGGCGGGAACACCTCAGGCTGGGCAGCAGGCGGGAACACCTCAGGCTGGGCAGCAGGCGGGAACACCTCAGGCTGGGCAGCAGACGGGATCATCTCAGGCTGGGCAGCAGACGGGATCATCTCAGGCTGGGCAGCAAGCTCCGGGTCATCGAGCTGGGCGGCAGACAGGAACACATCGGGCTGGGCAGCAGGCTCCGGGTCATCGAGCTGGGCAGCAGGCTCTGGGTCATCGAGCTGGGCAGCAGGCTCTGGGTCATCAAGCTGGGCAGCAGGCTCTGGGTCATCGAGCTGGGCAGCAGGCTCCGGGTCATCGAGCTGGGCAGCAGACAGGAACATGTCAGACTGGGTAGTAGGCTCCACAGACTGGGACACGGGCATCATACCCTTGAGTCAGGAAACGGGCACCACAACCTCGAGCCGGGAAACGGGCACCACAACCTCAAGCCAGGGAACGGGCACCACAACCTCAAGCCAGGGAACGGGCACCGCAGCGGGCACCACAACCTCAGGCCGGGAAACGGGCACTACAACCACAGGCCAGGAAACAGGCACCACAACCACAGGCCGGGAAACGGGCACCGGATCTTCTGACTGGGACACTGTCATCAGGACTTCAGTTTGGAAGGCAGGCACATGAACTGCAAGCTGGCAGGCTGGCACGGGAACTTCACGCTGGCAGGCTGGCACGGGAACTTCACGCTGGCAGGCTGGCACGGGAACTTCAGGCTGGCAAGCTGGCACAGGGTCTTCAGGCTGGCAGGCTGGCACAGGGTCTTCAGGCTGGCAGGCTGGCACAGGGTCTTCAGGTCGGCAGGCTGGCGCAAAAACTTCAGGCTGGCAGGCTGGTACAGGGTCTTCAGGCTGGCAGGCTGGCACAAAAACTTCAGGCTGGCAGGCTGGCACAAAAACTTCAGGCTGGCAGGCTGGTACGGGGACTTCAGGCTGGTAGACTGGCACAGGAACCTCCAGGTGGAAGGCTGGTTCTGGAACTACAGGCTGGAAGGCTGGCTCGGGAACTGCAAGCTGGAAGGCTGGCTCGGGAATTACAGGCTGGAAGGCTGGCTCAAGAACTGCAGGCTGGAAGGCTGGCTCGAGAACTGCAGGCTGGAAGGCTGGCTCGAGAACTGCAGGCTGGAAGGCTGGTTCGAGAACTGCAGGCTGGAAGGCTGGCTTGAAGGCTGGCTCTGGGACTGTAGGCTGGAAGGCTGGCTCGAGAACTGCAGACTGGAAGGCTGGCTCAAGAACTGCAGGCTGGAAGGCTGGCTTGAAGGCTGGCTCTGGGACTGCAGGCTGGAAGGCTGGCTTGAAAACTGCAGACTGGAAGGCTGGCTCAAGAACTGCAGGCTGGAAGGCTGGCTCAAGAACTGCAGCAAAGGCTGAACAAAAACTGATTCACACACACCCTGTCTAATCAGACACTGCACAGAACTAGCACATTCAGATAATACCTGCTGGGAACAGAGGGAATAATGCTCATCAAAAGAAGCTGGATCATCCTCTAATAGCCAAACCAGGGACTCAACCTGATCACCGCTGAAAGGGGGACAGAAGTCACCCCTTCCTTCGGGAACAAATGACAGGGCTGGTTCTACACATAACCGGGTCAACGGCAGTACATTCTCAGGCTGCATGTAACCCTGATCCACCCAGAAATTAGCTGATCGGATCATTTTCCTCAGCTGGTCACTCGTCCATCCCTTTAACATCTGGCGACAATATTCACCCTCCTCTGTCGCCAGCAGAGAGTAGTAAAGGATCTCATCGTGATCCATATCAGCAAAACACACCACAGGATGGTTCCTCAATGAAATCACGTCTGATCAGGAATGGCCCTGGTATACTGTCAGAGATTGATAATTGACCAGACTGTGTGACTTCATAAAAGGAAACCAAACGGGTGTAGGTGAAAATATACAATTTATTATGGTGAGTGACCAACAAACAACCACCTCAAACGGAACACAGTGCAGTGAATAAACAGTGACTATAAACAATATATACAAATAAGGGAGATACCGGAATCGTAGTAAAAGCCAGGCCGAGGTCATACACAAGGGGATCAAGCAGATGGGTATGGATGGGAGGAAGCAGGAACAGGGAAGGGACGGATGGATAGGCTGCAGAGCAGGGATCCAGGTAACAGAAGGGAAAGCTGCAGAATGGGCACAAGGTAAGGATCAGGTTAAACAGGATGCGGGTTCAAGGTAGGGATCGGGTCGGATCAGGCAGGGTGCAGGTTAGGATAAGGTACAGGCTAAAGTCCGGGTCACAGGTCCAGGGGGTCAGGAAGAGAGATACCAGGGCAAGGAGTGTTTGCACTTGCCGAGTATATAAGGAAGTCCACTGATTGAGCTTCAGGTCACAGCTGACCACAGGAAGTGCTGCCTGTCCCATACTGCCAGAATACACCCGCTGGTGGATGCCGATACTACAGTCCATGTGTCATGTGTTACCACCAGCAGGTGAGATCCTCCAACAGAGATATTGGCTGCAGGAGGACACCTGCTGGCGGACACTAGCACTGCAGTCCAAAGGACCAACAGCACCACCAGCGGGTGAAGCCTTTCCTGACACCCCACGTGTAGCGTTACCTTCAACTAAGAGGGCCGCAGATTTAGTTTGGGCCCTGAAGACAGCTCCACCAACCCCCGGCAATTTACTCGACTCCCTACTGACACAGTTAGTTATGGCAGCAATATAAAACTCAGACACCAAGGCAATAATGAAAGGGGTATCTAATTTACTTTAGATTTGTGGTAAAAAAAGGTTAACGGTGGTAACAGTTCACATAAAATAGGTTGTAGAGCCCTGCAGCAATAAACATACTTATACACTAATGGAATAGTAAAGGTGCGCCGCGTGGGCGACCGATAACTATGCGCCCTGTTGCGCAGCAACTAAATGAACTAACTAGCTGGCCAGGCCTGGCTCAGATATCTAAAACTCAGTCTATAGGGGATGATGGTTTCTTTACCGGCAAGTCTTTAAAGGTGGTGCACATAACATAATAACATTTGTAATCCAGTGGGAAGATTGTAATAGAATAACACTTTACTGAAGAACCTCTGAGTTCAGCTCTGATATGGATCTCCAGTGAGAGTATCAGATATAAACTTGTGGGCCATGGCAGTCTATAGGCACATCAGCAACAAACAGTATATGGTCTGAGCATACGCTCGCTCACCCCTCCGGACGCGATCCCAGTCCGGGAACTTCCACCGACTGTGTCCTCACACACAGTGTCTCCAGCGATCGGGTCCCCGATCCAACCAAGGCTGTAGATAAGCGAAGTCAGATGCCACCCAGGCTCGCAGTGGGGTGGAAGGCTCTTTGGTGCTGCGCAAGGCCTCAGGCTTCAGGCCTTGCACTCCGGCACATCCGCACAGGAGGATCAGTCACTGAAGTCTCGTGTCCCAAAGAGACCGAGCCCAGCCTCACCTCCTCCTTTTATAATCCCTCCCATGAGTCTCTGGGGTGGAAACATGCCGAAAGGGATTCTGGGCAAGGTAGTCCCGGGAGTCTTAAAGGGGACCCCGCTACATATAATAATGGATATAAAAAGAAAAGACAGACTAAAAAGAAAAAGTAGAAGAGAGAGAAAGATAAAGGAAAGAAGAATAGACGTCCCAGAGGTTTCTTATAATGGTAGTCATACATATGGGTACAGAGCAGCCAGTTTAAATACGAGCTGACACACTCTGCAGCAGACTAAGATGAGCTCACAGTGCTTAAAATTATTTGTATATTACTTATGGTAATTAACCCCTTGTCACCCAGGCCAATTCTGACACTTCTCACCTACATGTAAAAATAAAAAAATGTTTTTGCTAAAAAATTACTCAGAACCCTCAAACATTATATACAGTGGGTAAGGAAAGTATTCAGACTCCCTTACATGTTTAACTCTTTGTTATATTGCAGCCATTTGCTAAAATCATTTAGGTTCATTCACCCCATATTGACAGAAAAACACAGAATTGTTGACATTTTTGCAGATTTATTAAAAAATAAAAACTGAAATATCACATGGTCCTAAGTATTCAGACCCTTTGCTGTGACACTCATATATTTAACTCAGGTGCTGTCCATTTCTTCTGATCATCCTTGAGATGGTTCTACACCTTCATTTGAGTCCAGCTGTGTTTGATTATACTGATTGGACTTGATTAGGAAAGCCACACACCTGTCTATATAAGACCTTACAGCTCGCAGTGCGTGTCAGAGCAAAGGAGAATCATGAGGTCAAAGGGACTGCCTGAAGAGCTTAGAGACAGAATTGTGGCAAGGCACAGATCTGGCCAAGGTTACAAAAACATTTCTGCTGCACTTAAGGTTCCTAAGAGCACAGTGGCCTCCATAATCCTTAAATGGAAGATGTTTGGGACGACCAGAACCCTTCCTAGAGCTGGCCATCCTAGAGCAGGCATCCAACTGAGCTATCGGGGGAGAAGTGCCTTGGTGAGAGAGGTAAAGAAGAACCCAAAGATCACTGTGGCTGAGCTCCAGAGATGCAGTCGGGAGATGGGAGAAAGTTGTAGAAAGTCAACCATCATTGCAGCCCTCCACCAGTTGGGGCTTTATGGCAGAGTGGCCTAACGGAAGCCTCTTCTAAGTGCAAGACACACGAAAGCCCGCATGGAGTTTTCTAAAAAACACCTGAAGGACTTCAAGATGGTGAGAAATAAGATTCTCTGGTCTGATGAGACCAAGATGGAACTTTTTGGCCTTAATTCTAAGTGGTATGTGTGGAGAAAAGCAGGCACAGCTCATCACCTGTCCAATACAGTCCCAACAGTGAAGCATGGTGGTGGCAGCATCATGCTGTGGGAGTGTTTTTCAGCTGCAGGGACAGGACGACTGGTTGCAATCGAGGGAAAGATGAATGCGCTCAAGTACAGGGATATCCTGGACGAAAACCTTCTCCAGCGTGCTCAGGACTTAAGACTAGGTCAAAGGTTTACCTTCTAACAAGACAATGACCCTAAGCACACAGCTAAAATGTGGCTTCACAACAGCTCCGTGACTGTTCTTGAATGGCCCAGCCAGAGCCCTGACTTAAACCCAATTGAGCATCTCTGGAGAGACCTAAAAATGGCTGTCCACCAATGCTTACCATCCAACCTGACAGAACTGGAGAGGATCTGCAAGGAGGAATGGCAGAGGATCCCCAAATCCAGGTGTGAAAAACTTGTTGCATCTTTCCCAAAAAGACTCATGGCTGTATTAGATCAAAAGGGTGCTTCTACTAAATACTGAGCAAATGGTCTGAATACTTAGGACCATGTGATATTTCAGTTTTTCTTTTTTAATAAATCTACAAAAATGTCAACAATTCTGTGTTTTTCTGTCAATATGGGGTGCTGTGTGTACATTAATGAGGAAAAAAAATTAACTTAAATGATTTACAAAATGGCTGCAATATAACAAAATGTCAACAATTTAAGGGGGTCTGAATACTTTCTGTACCCACTGTATACTGTTTTAGCAGACACTCTAGGGCACAGGTGTCAAACACAAGGCCCGCGGGCCGAATCTAGCCCTCCAGGCCATTTTATGTGGCCCTGACACCTCCCATGCAGCTTCCGGAGAGCTGCAGCCCTCCTCTGGTCCTCCTCCTCCAGATCCTTACTTCCTGATTTCAAGCAATGCATCCAGCTTCTTCCCAGCAACAGCATAAAGTAAGGGGGTGCACTGTGATGCAAGGGAGAGTGGGGAACTCAACTTCTGATGGTGGTGTGGCTCTTGACATCTAATCTAAGGGGAAGGGATGCGCTGGACATCTAATCTTACAGATACAACTGGCCCTTTTGAGGGCAATCATAATGCTGATGCGGCCCACAATGAAATTGAGTTTGACACCCTTGCTCTAGGGAATAAAATAGTGGTCTTTGCAACTTTTTATGTTACACGGTATTTGTGCAGCAATTTTTCAAACGTGTTTTTTTTGGAAAGAAACTGTTTCATTCATAAAAAAAACAATAAAGTTAGCACGATTTTTTTGTATACTAAGCGATGTGTTCGTTTTTTTTTTACAGAGGAGTTACAGAGTTACAGAGGAGGTCTAGTGCTAGAATTATTGCTCTCGCTCTAACAATCATGGCGTATGTAACCTGTGTGTATCTGGCTCTGATACTAGCCAGTGCCTACCCATCCACTGACTAGTAACTAGTAACTCTCCCCAGCCTGTCCCCACACACCCTCTCACCTGCTGACCTGAGGATGGGGGAATCACTCCTGCAGTGTTATTGTGTTCTGCCTGTGAATACAATGATCAGTGTTGCTAACTGATAGGCTGGTTGTACTCAAGTCAGTTAATAGGTTGACTTGTGTAAAACCAGCTAGCCCATACGTAGATCAATTATGGCTGGTCTCTGCTTAATTGGCAACATTTCAATCCATATATGGCCCGCTTAACCACTACACAGTCCCTAACATCCTTCCACAAACCTTTACATTTTTTCCTTCCCAGATTCCTTCATCCTCCTCATCTGTACATAGTGCCCACTGTCATACTCTCCACACTTCTCTCCTGTACATACTGCTCACTGTCATACCCTCCACACTCCTCTCCTGTACATACCGCCCACTGTCATACCCTACACAATTCTCTCCTATACATAGCGCCCGCTGTCATACCCTACACACTCCTCTCCTGTACATACTGCTCACTGTCATACCCTCCACACTCCTCTCCTATAAATAGTGCCAACCGTCATACCCTCCACACTCCTCTCCTGTACATACTGCTCACTGCCATACCCTCCATACTCCTCTCCTATACATAGTACCCACTGTCATACCCTCCACACTTTTATCCTAAACATAGTGCCCAGCGTCATACCCTCCACACTCCTCTCCTGTACATACTGCTTACTGTCCTACTCTCCACACTTCTCTCCTGTACATAGTGCCTACTGTCATACCCTCCACGCTCCTCTCCTATACATAGTGCCCACTGTCATACCCTCTACACTTCTCTCCTATACATAGTGCCTATTGTCATAAACTCCTCTCCTGTACATACTGCCCACTGTCATATCCTCCACACTCTTCTCCTGTACATACTGCTCACTTTATTATCCTCCACACACATCTCATGTACATACTGCTTAGTATCATACCGTCCCCACTCCTCTCCTGTACATATTGCCCACTGTCATACCCTCCATGCTCCTCTCCTGTGCATACTGCCCACTGTGATTCCCTCCAAACTCCTCTCCTGTACATACTGCCAACTACCTTTCTCTCCACATTCCTCTCCTGTACATACTGCCACCATCATACCCTCCACACTCCTCTCCTGTACATACTGCCCATTTTCATACCCTCCACACTTCTCTCCTGTACATACTGCCCACTGTCATACCCACCACACTCCTCTCCTGTACATACTGCCCACTTTCATACCCTCCACACTCCTCTCCTGTACATACTGCCCACTGTCATACCCCCCACACTCCTCTCCTGTACATACTGCCCACTGGCATACCCTCCACTCTCCTTTGCTGTGCATACTGCCCACTGTCATACCATCCGCACTCCTCTCTAGGGATGAGCCGAACACCCCCCGGTTCGGTTCGCACCAGAACCTGCGAACAGACCTAAAGTTTGCGCGAACTTTAGAACCCACATTAAATACAATGGACTCAAACGTTTGAAATCAAAAGTGCTAATTATCAAGGCTAATATGCAAGTTATTGTCCTAAAAAGGGTTTGGGGACCCGGGTCCTGCCCCAGGGGACATGTATCAATGCAAAAAAAGTTTTCAAAACGGCAGTTTTTTCGGGAGCAGTGATTTTAATAATGCTTAAAGTGAAACAATAAAAGTGAAATATTCCTTTAAATTTCGTACCAGGGGGGGGGGGGGGGGGTGTATAGTATTCCTGTGAAGTAGCGCTTGTTTCCCGTGCTTAGACCTGTCCCTGCACAAAGTGTCATTTCTGAAGAAAAAAAGTCATTTAAAAGTACTCGTGGCTATAATGAATTGTCGGCTCCCGGCAATACAGAGAAAAGTCATTGATAAAAAAAAAAAAAAATGCGTGGGGGTCCTCCCAAATTCCATTACCAGGCCCTTCAGGTCTGGTATGGATATTAAGGGGAACCCTGCGTCAAATAAAAAAAAAATGAAGTGGGGTTCCCCCCAAATATCCATACCAGACCCATCAGATCTGGTATGGATTTTAAGGGGAACTCCACGCCAAATTTAAAACAAAAATGGCGTGAAGTTCCCCCCAAAAATCCATACCAGACCCTTTATCCGAGCACGCAACCTGGCAGGCCGCAGGAAAATGGGGGGGATGAGAGAGTGCACCGTACCGGGCCACATGCCCTCAACATAGGGAGGATGCTTTGGGGGTCTCAAAATGCCCTCAAAATGGGGAGGATGTCCCCATGTTGATGGGGACAAGGGCCTCATCCCCCCAACCCTTGCCCGGTGGTTGTGGGGGTCTGCAGGCAGGCGGGGGTCTTATCGGAATCTGGAAGACCACTTTAACAAAGGGGACCCCCAGATCCCGGCTCCCCTATATGAATTGGTAAGGGGTACATTTCACCACTACCATTTCACAAAGAAACTGTAAAAAATTGTAAAAAAACACACGGACACAGTTGGGAAAGTCCTCTATTAAAAAAAAAAACCCATTCCAGCGATGTAATCCAGTGTCCCGCGGTGATCCGATGTCCAGCGCTGCAGTCTCCTCCAGTCTCCACTCCACACGAAACCCCATGACGTACGAGGGGGCGGGGTCACCCGTCACATCATAGGGTAAGCCCCAGCTTTCCCCCGCTTGCCGGGGAATAGCCAATGACGTAGGCGGTATCCCAAATCCCGCCTACATCATTGGCTGAGCGGACCTGATGGGGAACGTGATTTGATTCCTCTGCAGTGTAATAAATGAATAGACCCCGCCCCTTCTCACGTTCCTCATAAGGTCCGCTCAGCCAATGACGTAGGGGGGCGGGGTCACCTTCACTGGGTGTAAGGCTGAGCGGACCTGATGGGGAATGTGAGAAGGGGTGGGGTCTATTCATTTACTACACTGCAGAGGAATCAAATCACGTTCCCCATCAGGTCCGCTCAGCCAATGACGTAGGCGGGGTCTGACGTACGAGGGGTCAGGGTCACCCATCAGATCATAGGGGTAAGCCCCGGCTTTTCCTGCTTGCGGGGAATAGCCAATGACGTAGGCGGGATACTGCCTACGTCATTAGCTATTCCCCGGCAAGCGGGGAAAGCTGGGGCTAACCCTATGATGTGACGGGTGACCCTGCCCCCTCGTACATCATGGGGGTTTCGTGTGGAGTGGAGACTGGAGGAGACTGCAGCGCTGGACATCGGATCACCGTGGGACACTGGATTACATTGCTGGAATGTTTTTTGTTTTTTTTAATAAAGGACTTTCCCAACTGTGTCTGTGTGTTTTTTTTACAATTTTTTATACTTTCTTTGTGAAATGGTAGGGGTGAAATGTACCCCTTACCAATTCACATAGGGGGGGGGCGGGATCTGGGGTCCCCTTTGTTAAAGGGGTCTTCCAAATTCCGATAAGCCCCCCCCACAGACCCCCACAACCACCAGGCAAGGGTTGTGAGGATGAGGCCCTCATCTTCATCAACATGGGGACATGGTGCTTTGAGGGGTCACAGACCCCCAAAGCATTCTTCCCATGTTGAGGGCATGTGGCCTGGTACGGTTTAGGAGGGGGGGCGCTCTCTTTTTTTTAAATTTGGCGTGGAGTTCCCCTTAAACTCCATACCAGACCTGAAGGATCTGGTATGGATATTTGGGGGGAACCCCACATAATTTTTTATTTTTTTTTGACGCAGGGTTCCCCTTAATATCCATACCAGACCTGAAGGGCCTGGTAATTGAATTTGGGGGGACCCCCAAGCATTTTTTTTTTTTTTATCAATGACTTTTCTGTGTATTGCCGGGAGCCGACAATTCATTATAGCCGCGAGTGCTTTTAAATGACTTTTTTTCCTTCAGAAATGACACTTTGTGCAGGAACAGTTCTAAGCACGGGAAACAAGCGCTGTTTTACAGGCATACTATGCAACCCCCCCCCCCCCCCCAGGTACGAAATTTATTAAAATCACTGCTCCCGAAAAAACTGCCATATTTAAAACTTTTTTTGCATTGATACATGACCCCTGGGGCAGGACCCGGGTCCCCAAACACTTTTTATGACAATAACTTACATATAAGCCTTTAAAATTAGCACTTTAGATTTCTCCCATAGACTTTTATAGGGTGTTCCGCGGGTTTTTGAATTTGCCACGAACACCCCAAATTGTTCCCTGTTCGGCAAACGGGCGAACAGGCAATGATCGAGACGAACATGAGTTTGACTCAAACTCAAAGCTCATCCCTACTCCTCTCCTGTACATAGTGCCCACTGTTAGACCCTCCACATTCCTCTTCCTCACCAGCACATGCTTCCCACTTTTAAACCATCCATACTCCTCCCCTATGCCTTTTACCCACAAAAACAGTTCTTTAAAATTATACTGAATATCCTCAATATTACCAGCTCTAGAATGGGCACACTTTTGTTAGTTGAACTAAAGTTAATCTTCTCAGTCCTCATATTTGTTCTGCCCCTTTATTAGTACTCATTTAATTTTGTGATTACTTCTGTGATGTATAGAGGAACATAGGGGATGTCAGCTACTCTAAATATACCACTGGTAAAAAAAAGTGTCCCTGAAAATATTTTTAAAATGTTGGTAACTATGCACTTGGTCACTGCCCAAGGGCCACCGGGTCAGTAGGGGGCCCCAAGAGAGGCTCCAGGGATCCTGTGATATTAAAGCGGTAGTAAACTTTGCTAACATTACTACTTTTTAGAGGCCATAATGTAAAAGTATGCACAGCATATTAGCACATTAGGGTACACTTAAATTGTCAGACGGATCCCTCCAGTGCTGCGCTGTGATCAATCCGGCGGGGCCCGGACGCTTCCATCTTCACCTGGTCTTCCTTCTGGGTTCTGTGCCTTCGGTCCCTTGCCTTGACTAGGCTGCGTTGATGTCATTCCCACGCATGCTCATGCGCATCCTCTCTCTCTCATCCCTCCTTCCTCTCTCATCCTCCCTCTCTTACCCCTCACCCCTCTCTCATCCCCTCTCTCTCTCGCTCTCTCTCTCTCTCATCCTCCCTCTCTCTCTTTAATTTAATTTGTTATAACAAAAAATGTTTGCATTTTTATTTATTTATTTATTATTTATAAAAGGCCCCACCAAAATCCTCGGCACCAGGCCCATGATGTTCTTAATCTGGCCCTGGATGTGGTGTATATATTTATTAGGGGAAGGTAATGTTTTCAGATTTTCACCTCGATTCAAGATTAAATCTCTGATACTTCAAATCAGTTTTCCTGACAGTGGAAAATAGCCTTAATTATGGGCACGCAGAGTAAAACATTGTATAGCCCTCCCAAGCCTCCCCCCCCCCCCCCTTTGGGATCCAGGCCGTTTTTCCCTTTGCTCATGCCAGCGAACAATCGACAATGATGTGCCACATAAAGAGACAACAGCTAATGAAAAAAAATCCCAGAACAATTCACGTGTTCAACTATCCCTGAAACTCACTACAAGGGTATCGATCGGTTGATCGTAAGCTTCTTCCATCTTGTTACCAGAGTGTACCTACCCCAAGAGGTCCCCTCTAACAGACAACTCGAGGATCTGATGTGTAGCAGTCCGAAAAGTATTGCAAAGGTAGCTGGACTAGATATGATCCCCCTTCACTCGCCTCCCCCTCCCTTGGTTCTTTCCCTTCCCTTTTTTCCTTGCCCATTTTACTCCTTATAGGCTGGACGTATCTTCCCCCCTTATCCCCTTTCTTTCCTTATAACCCTCCCTCATTCCCTACCTTCCTTGTCCCTAAACTCACCCACAGTAATAGGTTTGCTTGATGATATACGCACTTATTATTTTGATGTTTTTATCCCCTTTCAATCCACAAGGAAAGATAAGACTCCAAATCTGTTGCTTCTCCATCTATAAACCCATGGTCGGGGTCTCGAGGGGACTACGTCAAAATAGGACTTGTACAGATCCTCTTACTTAACATGGGCATCTCTCCCAGACCTACACATCCTCCCTCATTACTGAAAGTAAAGGAGAGATATACAAAGCTTGGGGTAATGGCCCGATAATGGACGTGCCCCCCTCGAGACCAATCGACCGACACCAACCCCCCCAGGGTAATGTTATCATATGTTAGGCCATTGTTGTGATTACTGATGTTGTTATGCACATAGTTAATGCTTTAGATCAGAATCTGGTTCTCCGTTCAGTGTCAGGTGAAATCTTTCATTTATGTTTGAAGTTTTAACTTGTTGATACTAGTAAACCCGAATCATACACTTTCTTCTCCAGAGTTATCCATACAGTACATTCCTGTGCCACGATACATGTTAAATTTTCCTCATACCTTAATTCATATCGCCTAACCCCTGAAGCTACTCCTCACTAAACCAAAGGCGTGCAATAGCCCGCTTTCATTGGACCAACCAACCATATGTCTTTCTCACCATGTCTCCCCACCCCATACACGCTGTCACAGGGAGCACCGGGGACACACATTCCCCACCCGCTCCTTGACAGTACAAACACTAATCCCCATTCACACGCATGTCCTGACCTCAAGGGACTCGGAACCCACCCATCTCATTGATCGACACCTACTGGTATCCCCAGCAGCGGACTCTGGTAGACACCGCTGACCCCCTCCGGACTTTTCCACATATTTTCGGTGGAGCTTGCAGGTCAAATCCCACACCCGGTATAACCCCCTAACCCCTCTAGTTAAGGGAGCGGATTATACGCCCTTGACCTCCCCCTCTTCTCCCTTCCCAACCTCAATCAGTTCTTCCCTCCCCACATCCTTCTTCATCCCACCCCCCTCCCCACTTGGCTTTTGTTCTCGCTCCACCCCACCTCCCTTTGTCTCTGACTCCCCTGAACCGCCCTTAACAGTCCTGAACTCCTGCTTCCACACTTACCATGGCCTCTCACACACCAAAAATCTCCAACAGCTCGCTAAAGATAGTTTCCCTAAACGCTAAAGGCCTCAATACCCCGGAAAAGTGTTCCCAAATACTTTCTCAAATGCGGAGCATGAAAGCAGATGTTGTATTCCTACAAGAAACCCACTTCAGCTCAAAACAACCACCCAACTTCTCTAATCAATTTTACCCCCACAGCTTCCACTCAACCTCCCCCATCTCAAAATCCAAAGGAGTCTCGGTGCTTCTTTCAAAAAAAGTACCCATTCAAATTTCGGACTCTCTTATCGATGACCAGGGAAGATTTATATTTATTAAGGGAACATTTAGTAACAAAACAATAACCCTAGCAAACTTATACAGCCCCAACTCGTTACAGGTACCCTTCTTCAGAGCCATTTCACGAAAACTGGCTGCCTTTAAGGAAGGGATCCTGATTCTCGGAGGAGACTTTAACGTCCCACTCGACCCCCTCATAGATACCTCATCGGGTAAATCCCATTTACCCTACAGAGCACTTAAACAAATAAGACGATGCTTCCAAGACCTTCTCCTACATGACACCTGGCGAACCCTCCACCCGAGGGACAAAGACTTTACATTCTTCTCTGCCCCCCACAACAAATACTCACGACTTGACTACTTTTTTCTTACACAACCAGACCTCCCAGCACTGACGAAGGCCACCATAGAACCTATGACATGCTCGGACCACCACCCAGTCACGATGACACTCACCTTTCCAGATAAATTCGATCACACCTACATATGGAGATTAGACCCAACTATCCTGACAGATATCAAAAATGAGCAAGAAATCCGCAATTGCTTAACAAATTACTTCACGGATAATGACACCCCTGACACGTCAAAGTTAACGCAATGGGAGGCCCACAAATGTGTAGTGCGGGGTAAATTGATCTCGTTAATGACGGCGATCAAGAAAGAACGGAAAACCAAATTCGTTACCCTTTTCACCACATTGAAAAGACTTGAAGCGACACACAAGAGTACCCTAGCACACAAAACGCACTCGGAACTCATTGCAGTTCGCTCGCAGATACAAGAAGAATTAGGCCTCATTATCAGGAAGAAATTCACCCTTTCTCAGAAACTCTTCTATGAGTTCGGGAACAAATGTGGCCACCTCCTTGCACAAGCCCTGCACAAGAAGAAAGCCAAAACTACAATACACCACCTGACTACACATACAGGCAAACTGCTTACTTGCAACAAAGACATTGCGGAAGAATTCGAGAAATACTATTCCTCCCTATACGACCTTAAAAAATCTGACCCAAGTACATCTCCTACACCCAAAAGACTCAATGAAATAAATTCTTTCTTGGACCAATTCGCTCCAGGGAGGATCCCCGAAGACATGACCACACATCTAGAATCCCCAATAACCATAGTGGAATGGCAACAAGCCACAAAACAATTGAAACCAGGCAAAAGCCCCGGCCCAGATGGCCTCCCGGCAGCCTACTACAAATCATTCTCAGACACTTTACAAACACCTTTTCTCCACGCTTTCAATTCACTTTCCTCTTTAAATCCCCTTTCGAGAGAAATGTTAGAAGCTCACATTGTAGTTATACCCAAGGAAAATAAAGACCCTGCACAACCCAGCAACTATAGGCCGATATCTCTTCTAAACGTAGACATTAAGATATTCTCCAAGATACTGGCAAACAGACTTCTACCATTGCTTCCCTCCCTTGTCTCCCAAGATCAAGTTGGATTTGTCCCTGGAAGAGAAGCCAGGGACAACACTATCAAAGTGATTAATCTACATCACCTGATGACCCATACCAACCAAAAAGGCTTCTTCTTGTCCCTAGATGCGGAGAAGGCATTCGACAGGGTGGCCTGGGATTACATGAGTGCGGTCCTGGCGGCGATGGGATTGGGTCCACACATGTCCGAGCTAATCCTTTCGCTGTACGCTAATCCGTCGGCTAAAGTCCGTGTCAACGGCGCTCTGTCGAATGCCTTCCCCATCCGTAATGGAACAAGACAGGGCTGCCCCCTATCCCCGGTCCTTTTCGTCCTCACTCTTGAACCATTCCTCCACAAACTAAAACTCAACCCTGACATACAGGGGATCAGCACACCCAAAAAGGAATATAAATATGCCGCCTTCGCAGACGACATCTTGCTATTCCTATCTAATCCTATGATATCCCTCCCAGTATTGCTATCAGAATTCAGACAATTCCAATCTTTCTCCAACCTCAAAATAAATTTCTCGAAGTCCTTCGCTCTTAATGTGTCATTACCCCAACCCCTAGTCGATCACTGCAGAGTGATCTTTCCATTTCATTGGAAACACGACGCAATAACGTACTTAGGTATTCAGCTTCCTACAAAACTCTCAGACTTATATGTGCTTAATCATCTACCCCTTATAAATAGACTGACTGCTGATCTCAAAAGATGGAACAAACCAATATTCTCATGGTTTGCCAGAGCAGCAGTTCTCAAAATGAACGCCCTGCCAAGGATGCTCTACCTACTGCAAACAATCCCTATACGAATACCTCCTGCTTTTTTCAAAACATATAGGTGTATTTGCTCCCGATTCCTCTGGGAGGGCCATAAGCCTAGAATAAGATACAAACAACTTTCTAGACCAAAACGATTGGGAGGAATCGGCCTCCCACACCTCCTTAACTACCACACGGCTATCCACCTCACTAGAATAGTAGATTGGAACATCCACTTGCTTCAAAAAGATTGGGTCTCCCTGGAAGCATCTTTCACAAACTTACACCTGAATTCTCTCCCCTGGATTCCCCCAAACCACATTCCCCCAGAAGTTCGCCTCCACCCCCTAATAGGTCCTACCTTAGAATGCTTCCAACGGACTTGTAGACAAACTTCCATTTCCTCCATACCGGGCCCATTGGCCCCCGTGAGACGAAACCCCGCTTTCCCACCAGGTATGCATAAAACTTTCCTCTCTGGTAACTGGTCTCACGACCATATCAGAGCACACCAATTCTTCCACCAAGATAAGCTCCTCTCGGCAGCCCAACTCTCCACCCAGATGGATAGACCACCCATTCCTCCCTGGACATACCTAACACTAGCCCACTTATTAACGTCTTTGAATAAAGCCTTTCAGTGTTCGAGGCAACTTACTCCATATGAAAAACTTTGCACACAACAGGCAACGCAACCTCACCTAATATCCCTAACTCATAACCTCATTTTTGCGGAAACAAAAGCCAAAGACAACATAGCCTGCAAAAACTGGGAAACTGACCTATCTATCTCACTCTCAGAAGAGGAATGGGAACACGTATTTCTAAACGTCCACAAAGGGTCAATAAAAGTTACCACACAGGAAAATGGTTACAAAATACAATCTAGATGGTATCGAACCCCATTATTACTACATAAATTTAACTCAACCATATCTGACTCCTGCTGGAGATGCCACCAGGAAATAGGTTCAATGCTCCACATCTGGTGGTCCTGTACCTCTTTACAAGCTTTTTGGAAAGAAGTCCATCGCATTACTATCCAGGTCACTTCCTATAACCTAGTATTCTCCCCAGCTCAATTCCTTCTACACCATTCACCGCTATCACATAGGTCCTATCACAAATCCCTAGCAATGCACATGATTAATGCTGCCAAACAATGTATTCCGCTGTACTGGAACTCAGCACGAGTACCCACTCTTAGAGAGTGGTTCACCAGAATAAATAGAGTCGCTGATATGGAAAGGCTCATTCACACAGCTCACGACACCCCGACCAAATTTAGTGCAAAATGGGCATGTTGGTTGCATCATCAGACAACAACCGAATACAAAAACATAATGCTCCTTCCTACCTAGAAGGGAAGAGAAATAATAAACAAATAAAAATGGAGGAGAGTAGGGGGGACGGAGAGGAGAGAGAGGGACACAGAAAGCAAACACACAAGGGACTGATTAAGGCAGGAATTAAACAAATTCAAAAGTTAATCATTATATTGTTTTCTTCTTTTCTCTTCTCCCGCTCCCCCTCTCTTTTTTTTATATAATACCCAACCAATCCCTTACTTTCGTTGCATCTTTTACCCTCAGATACGCTGATTTCACACACATCCCCATAAGCCCGAAAGTTACTATTCCACAATCACATCACTGACGGTTGGGGGGAGTCAGGGACAACCTCAACCTCCCCTCTAATCCCCCCCATCCCCTTCCCCCTATCTGGTCATCCTCATCCCCCACCCTTCCAGTAGCCACTTCGCTATCTCTTTCTACAGGAGTCAACTACCCGTCCCACATACACCTCAGGACTACTCTATCACTAATATCAATCGCAAAATACCGCCTTAACCACCAGTACCCACCTACAATCCAAGCCTGTATCACAATGGAATCCGGATGCACCGCCATCATAAATCACACACATTCGCCCCCGGATTACATGGAATGTGCATGGAGAAATCCACCGAATTCATCCCGACCCTCTATCCGAACTTATTATATTCTGCATCACCTTGGCCCCTTTGCTCCCACATACAGGGAACCATTTCTCCCCCATACCTGATATATAGTGGTATTAGACACTGCTTTCTGTGACGGTTTAATGTGATTATATACAAGCTACCCTGTTAAAATACTGTATTAAGAGACCTGTAACTGATTCTTTATATCTTTTCAATAAAATAAAATTTCTTGGAAAAAAAAAAACATTGTATAGCCACACTTTAATTTAAGGAAAAATTCCAAATCTCCTAAAAGGAGTTTGCTAATTCGATTTCAGATATAGCTTCAACCAAATGTAATACATTTACATTTTAAAAGAAGAAAAATGCAATAATATAACATCTTATAGAACAAAGACAGGAACTGCCCAAGACTAGGGATGAGCTTTGAGTTCGAGTCGAACTCATGTTCGACTCGAACATTGCCCGTTCGCCCGTTCGCCGAACAACGAACAATTTGGGGTGTTCGCGGCAAATTCGAAAAGTCTATGGGAGAAATCTAAAGTGCTAATTATAAAGGCTTATATGCAAGTTATTGTCCTAAAAAGTGTTTGGGGACCTGGGTCCTGCCCCAGGGGACATGTATCAATGCAAAAAAAAGTTTTAAAAACGGCCGTTTTTTTAAGAGCAGTGATTTTAATAATGCTTAAAATGAAAAAATAAAAGTGAAATATTCCTTTAAATTTCGTACCTGGGGGCTGTGTATGATATGCATGTAAAGTGGCGCATGTTTCCCGTGCTTAGAAATGTCCCTGCACAAAGTGTCATTTTTGAAGAAAAAAAGTCATTTAAAACTCAGTCGCGGCTATTAATGAATTGTCGGCTTTTATCAATACATAGAAAAGTCATTGATAAAAAATAAAAAAAAATCAATTACCAGGCCCTTAAGGTCTGGAATGGATATTAAGGGGAACCCCGACGCAAATAAAAAAAAATGGCGTGGGGTTCCCCCTAAATATCCATACCAGGCCCTTGAGATCTGGCATGGATTTTAAGGGGAACTCCACCCCAAATTTAAAAAAAAATGGCGTGGAGTCCCCCCAAAAATCCATACCAGACCCTTATCCGAGCACGCAACCTGGCCGGCCACAGGGGAAGAGGGGGGGACGAGAGAGCGGCCCCCCCTCCCTCCTGAACCATACCAGGCCACATGCCCTCAACATGGGGAGGTTGTCCCCATGTTGATGGGGACAAGGGCCTCATCCCCACAACCCTTGCCCGGTGGTTGTGGGGGTCTGCGGGCGGGGGGCTTATCGGAATCAGGAAGACCCCTTTAACAAAGGGGAACCCCAGATCCCCGCCCCCCCTATGTGAATTGGTAAGGGGTACATTGTACCCCTACCATTTCACGAAGAAAGTGTAAAAAAATGTAAATAAAAACACACACACCTTGGAAAAGTCCTTTATTAAAAAATAATTAAAAAAAACAAGCATTCCAGCGATTAAATCCAGTGTCCCGCTGCGATCCCGATGTCCAGCGATGTCCATCATTGGTTGTGCCTGTGCGGACCTGATGGGGAACTTCCTCCACTGTGTTTTAAATGTATAGACCCGCCCCTTCTAAAGTTCCCCATCAGGTCCGCTTAGCGGACCAGATGCGGAACATGAGAAGGGGCGGGTCTATACATGTATTACACAGCGAATGAAGTTCCCCATCAGGTCCGCCCCCTCGGTATGACCGACCCCGCCTACGTCCTTGGCCTGAGCGGGGAACTTCCTTCACTGTGTAATTTAAATTTACACAGTGAAGGAAGTTTCCCACTCAGGCCAATGACGTAGGTGGGGTCCGAAATACCGAGGGGGCGGACCTGATGGGGAACTTCTTTCACTTTGTAATACATGTATAGACCCACCCCTTCTCATGTTCAGCATCTGGTCCGCTGAGCGGACCTGATGGGGAACGAGAGAAGGGGCGGGTCTATTCATGTATTACACAGTGAACGAAGTTCCCCATCAGGTCCGCCCCCTCGGTATGTCGGACCCCGCCTACGTCATTGGCCTGAGCGGGAAACTTCCTTCACTGTGTAAATTTAAATTACACAGTGAAGGAAGTTCCCCGCTCAGGCCAATAACGTAGGCAGGGTCGGACATACCGAGGGGGCGGACCTGATGGGGAACTTCATTCGCTGTGTAATACATGTATAGACCCGCCCCTTCTCATGTTCC
This sequence comes from Rana muscosa, assembly GCA_029206835.1. NCBI lineage: Eukaryota > Metazoa > Chordata > Amphibia > Anura > Ranidae > Rana > Rana muscosa. The sequence goes on from CM055118.1 coordinate 223,308,843, forward strand.
GCATCTGGTCCGCTGAGCGGACCTGATGGGGAACTTTAGAAGGGGCGGGTCTATACATTTAAAACACAGCGAGGAAGTTCCCCATCAGGTCCGCACAGGCACAACCAATGACGGACAGCGCTGGACATCGGGATCGCCGCGGGACACTGGATTTCATCGCTGGAATGTTTTTTTTATTATTATTATTTTTCAAGGTGTTTGTGTGTTTTTATTTACATTCTTTGACACTTTCTTCGTGAAATGGTAGGGGTACAATGTACCCCTTACCAATTCACATAGGGGGGGGCGGGATCTGGGGGTCCCCTTTGTTAAAGGGGTCTTCCAGATTCCGATATGCCCCCTGCCCGCAGACCCCCACAACCACCGGGCAAGGGTTGTGGGGATGAGGCCCTTGTCCCCATCAACATGGGGACATCCTCCCCATTTTGAGGGCATGTGGCCTGGTACGGTTTAGGAGGGAGGGGGGGCCGCTCTCTCGTCCCCCCCTCTTCCCCTGCGGCCGGCCAGGTTGCGTGCTCGGATAAGGGTCTGGTATGGATTTTTGGGGGGACTCCACGCCATTTTTTTTTAAATTTGGGGTGGAGTTCCCCTTAAAATCCATGCCAGATCTTAAGGGCCTGGTATGGATATTTAGGGGGAACCCCACGCCATTTTTTTTTTATTTGCGGCGGGGTTCCCCTTAATATACATTCCAGACCTAAAGGGCCTGGTAATTGAATTTGGGGGAACCCCCACGCTTTTTTTTATCAATGACTTTTCTATGTATTGATAAAAGCCGACAATTCATTAATAGCAAGCGAGTGAGTTTTAAATGACTTTTTTTCCTTCAAAAATGACACTTTGTGCAGGGACAGTTCTAAACACGGGAAACATGCGCCACTTTACATGCATATCATACACACCCCCCAGGTACGAAATTTAAAGGAATATTTTATTTTTTCATTTTAAGCATTATTAAAATCACCGCTCCCGTAAAAACGTCTATTTTTTAAACCTTTTTTTGCATTGATACATGTCCCCTGGGGCAGGACCCGGGTCCCCAAACACTTTTTAGGACAATAAATTGCATATTAGCCTTTATAATTAGCACTTTAGATTTTGAACGTTCGAGTCCATTGTATTTAATAGGGTTCTAAAGTTCACACGAACATTCTGTCTGTTCGCAGGTTCTGGTGCGAACCGAACAGGGGGGTGTTCGGCTCATCCCTGTCCAAGACCAGTACAAGGCTTATGGATGTCAGATGTCGAACAAAAGGAAAGCATACATCAGGGTTAGTTTGACCAAACAGCAAGGTAAGTTTGCATTCTTATGTGTTAATTTTTAATCTATTCACGCCAGCTGCTGCAGTAAACCACAGTGGCTGATGTACAGTGTGGTGCAGTGGGATCACTGCAGTGCAGATTTACTTTTTTTTTTTTTTTTTCAATTCATTGAAAAGTCAAGCGGTGTCATTTAATTAAGATGTATCAGTCATTATGTTGTGGGAAGCAGTGAATTGCCCCACACTTTAGTGTGTTGAAAAAAAGTACTTTCTGTCATACTTTGTTTTGAAGCACACCACTGCAATAAAATTGCATGAACCAGGCACTTAGGAGACAAGGCATCTAGCCTTATCTTGCAGCAGGGCTGTGCTGAAATACCTGCCAATGTAAACCCACCTGGTATGAATGTGCCCTTACTGTTTTCAGTTGGGTTAAGGGTTAGGCTCCTGTGTGCTAAGGCATAAAATCCCCAGCGAGATTGGTTCTGGCAACCATACAAGTGAATGGATGTATGCGGTTTTGCTCAGGTAAAAGCCAATGGCTCTGCATCGGCATTTATCTGTGCCATGTATACATGAGGCCTTAGGGGGGTTAAAGCTGAACTCCAGCCTTACCTTGAGACCAAATGCCCTGCTGCATTATGAACACAGGAGGTTGCTCTTCTGACACAGGTGTCATTCAGGGAACACTTTGCATTTTTCAATAGATATAAAGCATTCTCTAATTGGATGTGTTAGAGGAATGAGAAAGTGATATCACAAACTCTGCCCCATTCAATCAGAAAACACTTAGCATTCATTGAAAATATGGCAGATGTTTTCCTAATGATGTCTGGACCGAGTGGACGACCTCTTGTGTTCACAATGCAGCAATGCCTACTGCAGTGGCTTTCAGCTTCCACAGGGATCCCACAAGTGTGGTACATATACTTATATTGGTTAAAGCTGGGCTGATGTAACTATGTAAAAATTGCCACATCTGAAAATAAGCCTTAAAGTGGTTTTAAAGGCTCATGGTTTTTTAGTTTCAATGTTTTTATTAATATTTTATCATAAGAAAAAAAGGGTATAAATAATGTTATACAATAAAATGCATAAGAAATAGTACAAGGCATTCAATGTTCAAATCACTATTCATAAATATGAATTGTAGTATATATATTGTGAACAAGCACAACACAGAATGTATAAAATTATATATAGGGTTCAATATATTTACAAAATGGAGGAAATCCTTGCAATGAAGAAGGAGAACAGCGATAACTTTAACGAGTTGTGGCAACCTTGGCTGCTGTTCACCCTCTCAGACGAATACAGTTCCCTCACTACCTGAAATGATTCTGTGTATGCCAATTGTTCCCCCTCTGCTATGGTCTAATGACAATTATGTATACTATATTCTTTCTGGAGTGTGCATAAAAAGTATGTTCCAAAACACCTGTCATCTACCCCCCCCCCCTTCCCCCACCACCCCAAACTCCTGACATGTCTACACCTTCCCCTCCTTCCCCACCCCCTCTACCCCCCCCCCCCACTCTATCTTCCCTTTATGTACACTATGGAATGTGTTTAATTATTATTCCGCTCATGTTTAATAAGCCTCAACAGAGAAGTCTACTTTCCCTACTAAACGGACATTATGTTCCTCTATGGTCTTCTAATCTGTATTAACATTGTTTATCTGTTTATGATGTCACCTGTATGTTATTATCATAATTACAATAAAAACCTTGATTGTGAAAAAAAAAATTATATAAACAGAATCAAATAATATAAACTAAACAAGATAATTAAGATAATTCATATTATTTTGTAGTAAGTATAAATGAAATGAAAGGGAATAAGGTTAAATAAAGGGAAGAGTGGGCAATTGTTATCATGACAAAAAACAATAACAATATTAGAGTTTCTAGCAAAGTAAATATCCCCAAGTCAAGTTAATGAATAAAAAAAGTCAGGGTATGATATTCTGAAGAATTAGTAAAGTGTATCCAGCTAGCCCAAGTTTTGTGGAACTTAAATGGTGAATCATTGGCCTGTTGTATCAAATCTTCAATTTCGGCAATTTTCTGGTCTTTCTTTAACCATTCAGAGATGCATGGAGGTGAAACATCTCTCCAATGTATAGGTACATACATGGTTTTGCTGCATTAACAAGATGTATATTAAGAGATTTTTTGTAAATCGAAATAGTTAATGTGTGGTGCAATAAGTATTGGGCAGGAGTAAAATCTAGTTTATATGTCGTTATGTGGGATATAAGGCGATGTACTTCCTTCCAAAAGGGTTGTATTCAAGGGCAATCCCACCATATATGAAGGTGTGTTCCTTGGGCAGCTGTACATCGCCAACACAGAGGACTAGTATCAGGGTTAAATTTATGAATTATGTCAGGAGTTTTATACCACCTGGAATATATCTTAAATCCATTCTCTTGAGTCAAAACATTTAAGGAACCTTTGTGGATGTATGTAAAAACACGTTCCCATTCATTTCTAGAAAGGTCTGTATCAAGTTCTTTTTCCCATTTTTGGCTAGTCATGTCTTCTTTAGGATTGATGTCAGCAAAAAGCAAAGCATACATGGTTGAAATTGTGTGTCTGTGTGGTTCTGATCCGGAGCATATTTTTTCAAAGGGTGTTAGATCTTTGTAGCATAGAGAAGGTGATTCAGAACCAAGTAAGAGGTTCCTAATCTGGATATATTTGAGAAAGGGGATATCTCTATCTGGATTTTGTGCAATGAACTTGTCAAATGAAACAAATATGCCTTTATCAAAAAGAGATATTGCTCAAATAGAAGAAATGAAAGGTGAGCCATGTATGTCAAGTTCAGAAATCTGGATAACGGTCAATTGGAGTAATGGGTCCAGGAGATGATGCAATATTCAATTTTCTACAAAGTATTCGAAAAATCAGTAGGGTAGGGCCAGTAAGGGGTGATTTTTATATCCGCCAGGAATTTTGCGAGCATTGATCCAAGGTAATTGATATAATGGTATATCGGAAACTGCAGCCTTCAGTCCTATCCATGCTTTGGTTGTAGTATGGAGGTGCCAATCAATTATACGGGATAAGTGACAGGACCAATAGTATTTTTGAATGTCGGGGATGCCAATTCCACCTAATAATTTGGGGGTAGTTAATTTGTCCCATTTTACTCTGGGTTGTTTAGAAGCCCAAATAAATTTCAGACATATTAGTTTATAAGTAGCAAAGAAAGAAGCTGGTAGCTTAATTGGTATTGTTTGTAGGAGATAAAGAAGTCTAGGAAGAACATTCATTTTTAATATTGCCGCCCTCCCGAACCATGAAAAGAAACCTTTATTCCATTCCTGAAGATCATCCTGAATAATTTTTAGTATAGGGACAAAGTTAGATGAATAAAGATTGTCTAGTTTTACAGGTATTTGGATTCCAAGATATGTCAAGGCATGTGTGTCCCAAGTACAGGGGAAGATTTGTTGGCAGAGTGATATTATATTAGTAGGTAAAGATACGTTTAGAGCTTTGGATTTACTAAAGTTAATTTGTAGGTTGGATATCAAATTAAAAAGGGAACAATGTTTTAAAAGATTGGGCAACGTGGTGATGGGATCAGTAAGAAAGAGTAAAATATCATCAGAATAAGCAGCTAGTTTATATTGTTTATTTTTAATTTCCACTCCCTTGATGTCTGGGTTAGTTGTAAGTTTGTGAAGGATAGGTTCTAATGTGAGAACAAAGATAAGAGGAGACAAGGGGCAACCTTGGCGTGTTCCGTTCGACACGGGGAAGGCATCCGACAGGCAAGGCTCAAGGTTTTTTACCTTCATGCATAATATGCATGAAGGTAAAAAACCTTCTCTGGGCAGCAGTTCCACCAGCCCCCCCTAATTCTTACTCAAGCCTCATCTCAATCTGGCAATATGCACGAGAGCCTCGGCGTTCCAGGGACTATCCATCCTCATTTGCAATGAGAAGAGAGAGCGAGGGGGTGGGGCTGAGCCGTGGCCCTGTGTGTGACCTGCTTGGGTGCCCCATTGCAAGCTTCTGGCTCTAGGGGCACTTAACAGGAGGGAGGGGCCAAGAGTGCCGGCGAGGGACCAAAGAAGAAGAGGATTGGGGCTGCTCTCTGCAAAACCACTGCACAGAGCAGGTGAGTAAAACATGTTTGTTATTTAAAAAAAAAAAAGATTTTAATATCACTTTAAGGGTTAAGGGTTCAGTTAATAGGGAGTAGACATGTGCAGAACTGAAAAATCAGTTTATTTTCGGATAGATTTGTTTCGTTACTAATTTTGTTTCGTTACAGAATTTCATTTAATTTTCGTTAAAATTTGTTTTGTTAATTTTCAAATGAATTCCAACTTTTCAAAGCGATTAGAATTCGGATTGGTCGAAAAACATTCGACCAATTCAAATTCTGGGTGACCCTTATCCGAGCGTTCAGACTAGCAGGTCACACTAGCAGGGCGCGCCCCCCCCCCCCCCGAACCATACCAGGCCACATGTCCTCAACATGGGGTGGGGCAGGAAACAATATTGCATCTTTTTACAATATTTTCTTGCAGAAAAAAGTTCATAATTTTTTAAAAACAATACAGTGATTATCCATTGAGATTTGAAAATTACAGCAATATGGATAAAAAAAAAAAGGCCTGTGTACATCTGAGTAGCTCAGTGGCTAATAGTTTTCAGCTGGTTATAGCAGAAGTCCCATAGACTGTTGGATAGTAATAATCGTTTGAATTCCATGCATAGAGATTTCAGTTGTATTGATTTTGTTCTCAGCTTCCACCACTTGAAGCTGTTGTATGAATCCATTAATGCTCATTTTCAGTCATTGCAAGCACTGGTAATGAGCTCTACAGTTTGATTTTGAGCCGATCGAAAGGGTGTTTTCCAGTGATATATTCATATAGACTTAGAAGTAGGGATGAGCTTCGAGTTCGAGTCAAACTCATGTTCAACTCGAACATTGCCTGTTCGCCCGTTCGCCGAACAGCGAACAATTTGTGGCAAATTCGAAAAGCCGCGGAACACCCTGTAAAAGTCTATGGGAGAAATCTAAAGTGCTAATTTTAAAGGCGTATATGCAAGTTATTGTCATAAAAAGTGTTTGGGGACCCGGGTCCTGCCCCAGGGGACATGTATCAATGCAATTTTTTTTTTAAAAATGGCCGTTCTTTCGGGAGCAGGGATTTTAATAATGCTTAAAGTGAAACAATAAAAGTGAAATATTCCTTTACATTTCATACCAGGGGGGGGGGGTTGTATAGTATGCCTGTAAAGCAGAGCTTGTTTCCCGTGCTTAGAACTGTCCCTGCACAAAGTGTAATTTCTGAAGGAAAAAAAGTAATTTAAAAAAATGACGTGGTGTTCCCCCCAAATATCCATACCAGACCCTTCAGGTCTGGTATGGATTTTAAGGGGAACTCCATGCCAAATAAAAAAAAAATGGCGTGGAGTTCCCCCCAAAAATTCATACCAGACCCTTTATCCGAGCATGCAACCTGGCAGGCCGCAGGAAAAGAGGGGGGGACGAGAGAGAGCCCCCCCCTCCTGAACCGTACCAGGCCACATGCCCTCAACATGGGGAGGATGCTTTGGGGGTCTGTGACCCCTCAAAGCACCATGTCCCCATGTTGATGGGGACAAGGGCCTCATCCCCACAACCCTTGCCTAGTGGTTTTGGGGGTCTGCGGGTGGGGGGCTTATCAGAATCTGGAAGACCCCTTTAACAAAGGGGACCCCCAGATGCCACCCCCCCCCATGTGAATTGATAAGGGGTACATTTCACCCCTACCATTTCACAAAGAAAGTGTAAAAAATTGTAAAAAAGACACATAAAGACACAGTTGGGAAAGTCCTTTATTAAAAATAAAAAAATAAAAGATAAAAAACCCATTCCAGCGATGTAATCCAGTGTCCCACGGTGATCCGATGTCCAGCGTTGCAGTCTCCTCCAGTCTCCACTCCACACGAAACCCCCATGACGTACGAGGGGGCGGGGACCCCGGAGAGGAGAGATCATCCATCGCTGGACCCCGGAGAGGAGATCACCCATCGCAGGATACTGAGAGTGGATTACCACCGCTGGGATCTTTTTTTTTTTTTAATAAAGGACTTTTCCCAATTTCCCAACGGTGTCTGTGTGTTTTTTTACATTTTTTACACTTTCTTTGTGAAATGGTAGGCCTGACACATACCTTGGAGGTGAGCCTGACGTGCAGAGGGAGACCTCTCGTACAGCCCTGGTTCCCAGGTCACTGGAGTTGGGACAGTGGCCGAAGGAGCACAGTGAGGTATGAGTGCCTGTTAGGTTCTCCTGGACTAGATGAGAATCCCGCTATGGACAGATGAAGATGCAGGTCAGGTGATGCAGGCCAGCGGGTGCAGGTAGCTGGGGATGCGGCTGGTAGGTGCAGATCAGCTGATGCAGGTAGCCGAGGATGCCGGTAGATACGGATACAAGCTGCAGGCAGGAGAAAGGTCAGACAAGCCAGGTCATGCACAGCGGATCAGATACAGGCAGAAGCGTCAGGCAGCGGAGGGTCAAGTTTAGGCTGGATCAGGCAACAGAGGATCAGGCAGACAGATGAGCAGGACTGGGTCTAGGAAGCCAAAGGTCAGGACTGGAGATAGCAGCAAGGTCGGGAAGCCGGGTCAGAGTAACAGCAGGTGCAAGTTCAGGATCAGGTCACAGGATAACTGCAGATCAGACAGCAAGTGTCTGGACAGGAGAAGCCCCTTTTGAAGGCCACTGGGCGCCAAGGCAGCGTCACCGTGCGCGCGTGCGTGATTGGCGTGCGCATGTGCGAATGGCGCACGCGCATGTGCAATGGAAAGTTTCTGTTTACACTTGGAAGCCTACCAGCGGGGATGTGCCTGAGCCTTGTTGTGGGTACCAGAGGCATACGTCCACGACAAGGCCTTACCAATTCACATGGGGGGGCCAGGATATGGGGGTCCCCTTTGTTAAAGGGGTCTTCCAGATTCCGATAAGCCCCCCGCCCGCAGATCCCCACAACCACCGGGCAAGGGTTGTGGGGATGAGGCCCTTGTCCCCATCAATATGGGGACATGGTGCTTTGAGGGGTCACAGACCCCCAAAGCATCCTCCCCATGTTCAGGGCATATGGCCTGGTACGATTCAGGAGAGGCGGGGGCACTCTTCCGTCCCCCCTCTTTTCCTGTGGCCTGCCAGGTTGCGTGCTCGGATAAAGGGTCTGGTATGGATTTTTGGGGGGAACTCCACGCCATTTTTTTTTTCAATTTGGCGTGGAGTTCCCCTTAAAATCCATACCAGACCTGAAGGGTCTGGTATGGATATTTGGGGGAACCCCATGTCATTTTTTAAAAAAAATTGACGCAGGGTTCCCCTTAATATACATACCAGACCTGAAGGGCCTGGTAATTGAATTTGGGGGGACTCTCACGCATTTTTTTTTTTATCAATGACTTCTCTCTGTATTGCCGGGAGCCGACAATTCATTATAGCCGCGAGTGCTTTTAAATTACTTTTTTTTCCTTCAGAAATTACACTTTGTGCAGAGACAGTTCTAAGCACGGGAAACAAGTGATACTTTACAGGCATACTTTACACACTCCCTAGGTACGAAATTTAAAGGAATATTTCACTTTTATTGTTTCACTTTAAGCATTATTAAAATCACTGCTCCCGAAAAAACGTCAGTTTTTAAAACTTTTTTTTGCTTTGATACATGTCCCCTGGGGCAGGACCCGGGTCCCCAAACACTTTTTATGACAATAACTTGCATATAAGCCTTTAAAATTAGCACTTTAGATTTTTCATGTTCGAGTCCCATAGACTTTAACGGTGTCCAGATGTTCGAACAAATTCATTGCCTGTTCGCAAGTTCTGGTACGAACCAAACTGGGGGGTGTTCGGCTCATCCCTACTTAGAAGTTTACATTAACAGCTGATATTATGTGATGATAGTGGATTATCCATACATACATACATAATTATTCTACAGCGCCTTCCTCATGTCTACTAAACATCCATCCCATTGACCCTATGACATAACAGATAAAATTAGGAATTTTAATCATTTTTTTTGTACTCTGACCTTTCGACTTTCTTCTTCCCAAAAGCCCCCTTTGCAGAACTCAAATAATAATACTGGTGAATATTTCTCTGTTGGAAAATGAATTAAATTCTCTTTGGAGATGTAACATCCTGTAGATGTAGAATTTACGACTATTGCATTTTCACGCTAGTGTCAGCTAACCTTGGTTCGGTCGAGCCTCTATCCAAGCTGGATATCACCTGTAAATCTTTTTGCTCCTTTGCCTTCTTCCTCTGAGACCTTGTCTGCAAATTGATGCCCCCCCACCCCCTTTCTCTTATCAGTGCCAGCTCAACTCATACACATTGAAATTTCAAGGCTCCCTTTGTGCTAAATCTTAACTGCCTTGGCTAAACAGTGTATATACAAAAGAAATCTCAGCATGGATCCTCTGCCAGCTTCCTGTTGCTTGGGCTTATTATTAGACCATGTATATAATTTTATCCCCATCCAAATTCTTTTCCACTACAAACTTTCAAAATTCAAGATTTTCTTAGACACTTCCATAACAAAAAAAATCTGTAAATCAGTAAATGATCAAATAAGTTCCTGCTTTAATATAGAGGGAGTTGTTTTATGGATGGCAAGATGATGAAATGTGCTTTCTAATCAAACAGCCATTTAGGAAGCGTTTCTCTTAATTGTTTGTAATCCTGTTACTGCAAATATATATTTTGTTTGCAATTGCAGGTTAACAGATCTATTAAACTTTTAGTAACTCAAAATATAATAGTTAATGAATTTATATATGTTTAGCGCTACCCCTCCCGTAGGCACCGCTGGTAAATGTTGATTATCTCCTATCCTGCACAGCCAGGTACATGAATTTGTCGATCACTCCTGAGACAAGAAGCAGTCCTTGTAGATTTGTTTTTGTTTTTTTATTTAAGCAAATTAAACTTGGATGGGGAAGGGTTATTATGGGATGCCCATTTGATCAGTAGAAACTCTTTAGGGACATAAACTTTATACATCCGGTATATACACACTCTTCTTCTACCTCCTTTATCTACCTCCAACACTGAATTGCTTGTAGAACTACAACTCCCAGGACCAGCTAACACTGATGTGAGGTTCTGACACTGAGTCAGATCCTTGTGAATGCCTTTTGTAGGCAGGGACCGCAGGCCCCTTTGGTAGTGCAGCAAAGATAGAGGTCTTTGGTGCTAGCTGTCCTTTTCATGTGGCTAATGCAGTACCACCTCTTCAGGCACTGCCAGCACACCTGGCTGCAGCTGCCCCTTTCACAAGCCCTCCTGGCTACGTCTCCACAGTCCTCCTAGACTGACTCTGCATCCATCTCAGACTGTTTGCACCCAGTCCCTTCAGATATGCCTCTCAGTCCTCTGACTGTAATACTCACCAGCCCATGTGGCTATGTTTTTCCCTGGAGATTTGCCCGGCAGTGTCCTTCTGCTGTCCTCTCATTGCTCCCGTGCCTCCTGGTCAGGATCCCTCCATGTGTCATGAGAAGGGGTCCTTTCCGCACCCGAGCCCAGGCCTGTGTTCACCCCCCACAGACTGGGGAACTACCCGACAGCCTAACATTCCATCTCCATCTTCCACCCAAACTCCACACCGCTCCTGAGTATTTGAGGGAGACTACCCCCTGCCGACCCTTCTGTTGGGGATTGGTCAGGACCCTCAGAATACTCCAACTAGCTTCTCCTAGACTCCTCCTATCTGCTTCTGGAACCTTCTCCAAGTTTCCAGAAAGCAAGAAAGAGTTACCAGAGAAGCTGCTGCTGAGTCATCCAGCCTACCTGAGTCACTTACCCGACCCAGAAAAACACACAGACTTGGCTGCAACCAAGCCTGAAAATTTACCTACACTTACACAAAAACATCCTACTGTAGCATTCTTGCAATGCTAGAAGGTGCTACATATGTATATACAGTATATAGCTCAAGGTCACCCTTTTGCTCAAGCCCTTCCTTATAAATCCCACCGGCTGCTGGTCACAAGTTGGAGCAAAACCCCTTTCAGATCCCACACTGCCAAAGTGGCTCAAAAAATCCAGACTGGATTCCACCTTAGTTTTCTACATATGAAAGAATGCGAGGTGACACAGGGAGGTTTATTTACTAAAGGCAAATATACTGTGCACTGCAAGGGGGTGTTCACTTTGAACCTAGGGGGGGGGGGGTAGTTCAAAGTGATTATGCAACAAAGTAAAGCATGGAGACATGGATCGAAGAGTGAATTTGCTTGATGGAGTCTACAGGGAGCTCTGCACCAGCGTGGTCCACCATTGTCATTATCAGGATGCAAGCTAATGTTAGAATGAGCACACGTAGAAGAGAAAGTAAGAGACTGGAGAAGTTTAGCAGCAAAAATTAAAAATGTCAATTGTTAATGATACACAGAGCTTTAGCAGATTAAATATCATCAGCCCGCCACAAGCTCCGTGAGTTTGACCGCGAGTCCCGTGGATTCTATGTCCGCCGTGGGTCCCGCAATCGTCTCACGGCGAGGAAGAACAGGGAAATGCTAATGTAAACAAGCATATCCCCATTCTTCCTAGTGACAGGACACTGATCACAGCTCTGTGTCATCTGGAGCGGTGATCAGTGTCGTGTCACACATAGCCCATCCCCCCTACAGTTAGAACACAGCCCTAGGACACACTTAACCCCTTCAACGCCCCCTCCTGGTTAACCCCTTAACTTCCAGTCACATCTACACAGTAATAAGTGCATATTTATAGCACTGATCGCTGTGAAATGTGAATGGTCCCAAAATAGTGCCAAAAGTGTCCGATATGTCCGCCATAATGTCGTAGTCATGATAAAAAACGCTGACGCCGCCATTACTAGTAAAAGTAGTTTGTAGACGCTATAACTTTTGCGCGAACTAATCAATAAACGCTTATTGCAATATTTTTTTACCAAAAATATGTAGAAGAATACGTATCGGCCTAAATTGAGGATTTTTTTTATATTTATATATATTTTGGGGATATTTATTAAAGCAAAAAGTAAAACATATTATTTTTTTTCAAAATTGGCACTCTATTTTTGTTTATAGCGCAAAAAAAAAAAAACGCAGAGATGATCAAATACCACCAAAAGAAAGCTCTATTTGTGGGAAAAAAAGCACATCAATTTTGTTTTGGAGCCACATCGCACGACTGCGCAATTGTCAGTTAAAGCGACGCAGTGCCGAATCGCAAAAAGTGCTCTGGTCTTTGGCCAGCCAAATGGTCCGGGGCTCAAGTGGTTACGTTTTTTTAACTCATAGTTTTTCTACACACATTTTGGCACATTCTCTAAATGTGTGTTTTGGTCCTTTTTACTTGCTAATTTTGGCATTATTTATGCATATTTTGCCGTTTTTTTTAACATGCCATATTTTTTTAACACCCATCTGGCCTTGGGTTTTTTTTGCACTTTTTTAAACCCACATTTTGGCCCTTAAGGCTGCTTTCACACTGGGGTGCGGGCGGCGTCGGCGGTAAAGCGCCGCTGTAGGGGCGCTTTGCTAGCGGTTCGGCCGCGCTGCCCATTCATTTCAATGGGTAAGAGCGGTGTATACACCGCTCCTTCACCGCTCCAAAGATGCTGCTTGCAGGACATTTTTTAACGTCCTGCCAGCGCATCGCCTCAGTGTGAAAGCCTGAGGGCTTTCACACTGACACTGCAGGGGAGCTGTTTTTCAGGCTCTTTACAGGTGCTATTTTTAGCCCAAAAGCACCTGAAAAACGCCCCAGTGTGAAAGGAGTCTTAGAGCACATTTTGGCACAGGTTATTTTAAGACGCATTTTGTTGTGGTTTGTAACTCACACTTTGGCGCTTCTTTTAGCATATAGTTTGACACTTTAACGTGCATTTTGATTTGCTTTTTAATGCGTATTTTGGCAAACAGCACATTTGTTAGCCACTTTTGGGATGCCATTAACAATTAATGGCACCGAAAGCATATCATGCATTTAGCATGTGTTTCTGGCATGCACACCAAAATGCAGGTAAAACATTTGCCAAAATACATGTTAAAAAAGCACAAAAATGCACATAAAAATGTGCTAAAATGCATTTTAAAAAACAAGCCAAAATGTTTGTTGAAAAAAGCAGAACAAAAAGTGCATCTAAAACCATACCAAATGCACATAAAGGCCCAAAAAGCCAAATTGAATTTTTTTTGGGCATTGAGCATTGTGAATTTTTTCAATGCACATTTTGGCAAGTTGGTAGTGTATTTGTCAAATGACAAAATGTGTGGCAAAATGCATGCCTGCTAACTGCATTTGGGGTGCCATTAACAATGAATGGCACCCAAAAAAGCATTGCGTATTTTGACAGAATTTTATAGCAATTTGGAATCGTAGCAATAATTGTGCAATTCTGCATTGCTCAGATGTGAATGGGTCCTAAAAGAAAATACATTATAACTATACTGTGTATGTATGTATGTGTGTGTGTGTATGTGTATATATATATATATATATATATATATATATATATAAAAATAATAGTATAAACATAAACAGTGAATCTGTGTCAGAAATATACTAGAAACAGCGCTGGTGTTGGTGAGATTCAGGTGGCCAACTCCACCTCCAAAATGATTAACAGTTTATGGCAGATGAGAAAGATATGCAGAGTGTCCAATAGTATTCATTGGTGGTCCTAGATACAAACAGCATGCACCTTCACCGTAAAATCCTGATCCACCCAGTGAGAACACACTCCCCCTCAGGGGTTTAAACTCACCAGAGCAAAGCTCAAAAAACGCCTTGAACAGGGGAGTAAATTGGAACCTTTTCAGCATTCAGCATCAGCCAAGGAGATGTCTGATCAGTGGGGACTCCCAAAAGGAATGCACAAACAGAAGAAGGCAAAAATAGCGTAACTCTGTTTATTTGGTCAAATTCCCCACACATCACATAGCCCCTTATTGCAATAAACGTACATTTGTTAAAACATAACAGAGCAAAAAATCATATCACCACATCGCCGTCCGTGAGAAGATCGATTCCCGAACGAATATCCAGGAACTGTTCTTACTTCCGGGTCTAGCTGGCGTGGAGCGCATACATCACTTCTGGTAGCGTCGTGTAGGTCACGCACTGACGCGTTTCGTCATATCCTGACTTCAACAGAGGGCGTCCTCTGTTGAAGTCAGGATATGACGAAACGTTATGCTATTATTTTTTTAATATTTTATATTTTTAAACGGCTGCTCCTCCTAGAAATTCTTTGAGTTTATCAGAGAAATTCGTTTATGGTATCACGCTGATTTTCTGTGTGTTACCTATTTCCAGTGTCGGTTACTTACTACGACATTTTTTTGCAATTGTGCGAGTCCGAGGCGCTGAAGGCCTTTATTATACACCTGATTTTAATATATATATATATATATATATATATATATATTAGGGATGAGCCGAACACCCCCCGGTTCGGTTCGCACCAGAACCTGCTAACGGACCCAAAGTTTGCGCAAACTTTAGAACCCTATTAAATAGAATCGACTCGAACGTTCAAAATCAAAAGTGCTAATTATAATGGCTAATATGCAAGTTATTGTCATAAAAAGGGTTTGGGGACCCGGGTCCTGCCCCAGGGGACATGTATCAATGCAAAAAAAAGTTTTAAAAACGTCCGTTTTTTCGGGAGCAGTGATTTTAATGATGCTTAAAGTGAAAAAGAAAAAGTGAAATATTCCTTTAAATATCGTACCTGGGGGGTGTCTAAAAGTATGCCTATGAAGTGGCACGTGTTTCCCGTGTTTATACCTGTCCCTGCACAAAATGACATTTCTAAAGGAAAAAAAGTCATTTAAAACTGCTTGCGGCTTTAATGTAATATTTGGTCCCGGCAATATGGATGAAAATCATTGAGAAAAATAGCATGGGTACCCCCCCAGCCCACTACCAGCCCCTTTGGGAATTGTTTGGATATTAAGGGGAACTCCGCACCCAAATTAAAAGAAAGGCCCTATATACTCTGAACAGCAGTATACAGGCAGTGCAAACAAGACAGGGACTGTAGGTTTGTTCTTCAGTAGAATCTGTTTTTAATTTGGAACAGGTACATTTTTAAGTGTAGCTCAAGCCCAAAAAATCTATTTTTAAGCTTTTTGGAAAACATAGGGAAGGGTACCCCTGTAACATTTGTTTTGCTGTCTGTGCACCTGTTCAGAACATTTCTGTCCCAATTACAAATGTTTTTTGAAAATTTGTTTTTTTTTATTGAAACAAGGATTGGTGATAAAGCATCAGTGGAGAGGAGACACCTTTTTCCCATATTAACTCTTACAGGAGAGAATTTCCCTTCCTAGGGGTAGATTTCCTCTCACTTCCTGTTGTCTCCCTCCATTTCCAAGTAGGAGTCGTTTGAAAGTCGGATGTTTGAAAGTAGGGGCCTGCCGTATATACCGTAAATTTGGCCCTTAGGTGTTGGTGTTGCCACAACACTGTAAGCCCTCACAGTTACTCTTGGTGGGCGCTGGAACGCCCTGCTGTGAACTATTATATCAAGAATTGTAATCACATGCCATTGTTGAACAGTGGTAGGAAAAATTGGGCCTTTGGTGGTGGTGCTGGTGCCACAACACTGTAAGTCCTCACAGTTACTCTTGGTGGGTGCAGGAATGGGCCCAGCTGTGAAATATTAGATCAAGAATTGTAATTACATGCCCCTGTTGAACAGGAGCAGAAAAATTGGGCTTTTGGTGGTGGTGGTGGTGGTGTTGCCACTGCACTGTAAGCCCTCACAGTTACTCTTGGTGGGCGCAGGAATGGGCCCTGCTGTGAATTATTAGATCAAAAATTGGGCCTTAGGCACTGGTGCCACAACACTGCAACCCCTCACAGATACTGTACTTGGAGCGCAGCAATGAACCCTGCTGCAAAGCATTGCATTAAAAATTGTAAATACACACCCCTGTTAAACAGGGGCTGAAATAGTTGGGCCTTAGCCACTGGTGGCGGTGCCCAGAACCAAAAATGTTCTTTCAAGCTATCAGCATGATCATTGAGGAGGAAGAGGATAGTCACTCAGCATAACAGGATAGTCAGCATCAGCATAGGCAGTCTTGAAGGGATCTGACATTTCTAAAAAAATTACTCAGTTACATAAGCATCAGGTGCTTGGTAGCTGGTGGTGATCCAAGACTGATTCATTTTTATAAAGGTCAGTCGATCGACCGAGTCGGTGGACAGGCGCACCCTGTGATCGGTTACAAAGCCTCCAGCAGCACTGAATGTGCGTTCCGAAAGAACGCTGGATGCAGGACAGGCCAGTAGCTCAAGATCAGACTTGGACACCTTTCCCACTGAAAATCCTTTGGGTTACTGGGTCTTGAGTATAGATCACTGGCCAGGGTTGCACAGTATGCAAAATCCTCTGGGTTACTGGGTCTTGAGGATGGCTCACTGGCCAGAGCTTGCAGAGTATGCATACTGTGCAAGCTCTGGCCAGTGATCCATCCTCAAGACCCAGTAACCCAGAGGATTTTCGGTGGGAAAGGCGTCCAAGTCTGATCTTGCCCCTAGGTATTCCTGCACCATGTAAACCAGATGCTGGCGATGGTTGCTGGAACCGATCATATCTTGGGGCTGCGGACTTAAAAATTCTCTGAACGCATCGGTCAGACTGCCACCTTCTCCACAGCTCCTTCTTTGACTGACCGAAGCCTCAGCAACACGTTGTCTAGGACCAGGAATTTGTAACCTCCCAGTCTCTGGGAACGCGTTGCACAGACCTTTCTGCAAGGCCTCCCGAAGATGGTTCATCCTCTGCTCCCTCTGCGACGGCAAGATAAGGTCCGCAACCTTACCCTTGTAACGTGGATCAAGGAGGGTTGCCAGCCAGTAATGATCCATCTCCTTGATCGCACGAATACGAGGATCCTTCCGCAGGCTTTGCAGGATCAGGGAGGCCATGCAGCGTAGGTTTGCTGAGGCATTTGGTCCGGAGTCCTCTGGGTCACTCAGGACGTCATGATCCGCAGCCACCTCCTCCCAGCCACGTACAAGTCCATGGGTGTCTTGGGACTGTAATTGATCCCTTGAAGACTGCTGCTAATGCTGAGTGCTAGGCTTCACCTCCATGCTGACACAATCCTCCTCCTCCTCCTTCTCCTCCTCGTCCTCTTCATGTGTGATAGCCGGGCCAGCAGGAACACTGTCTGGATAAAGGGGGCCTTGAGAGGAAGGGAAGTCCTCCTCTTCCTTCCTCTGTTCTGCCTCAAGTGCCCTGTCCATTATTCCACGCAGCGTGTGCTCCAACAGGTGGACAAGAGGGACAGTGTCACTGAAGCATGCACTGTCACTGCTCACCATCCTCGTGGCCTCCCCAAATGGTGCCAGGACAGTGCATGCATCCCTGATCATGGCCCACTGGCGTGGGAAAAAAAATCCAAGCTCCCCTGACCCTGTCCTGGTGCCATATTGCAACAGATACTCATTGATAGCCCTCTGCTGCGTGTGTAGCCACTGCAGCATGGCCAACGTAGAGTTCCACCTGGTGGGCATGTCACAGATTAGGCGGTTCTTGGGCAGGTTGTAATCCTTTTGCAGGTCAGCCAGCCGAGCACTGGCATTATATGACCGGCAGAAATGCTCACAGAGTTTCCTGGCCTGCTTCAGGACCTCCTGTAAGCCCGGGTACCTGCCCAAGAACCGTTGCAACACCAAGCTAAGGACATGAGCCAAACAGGGCACATGGGTCAGTTGTCCCTGTCGGAGTGCGGAGAGGAGGTTGGTGCCATTGTCGGAAACCACCTTTCCTGGCTTAAGCTGGCGTGGCGTCAAACACCTCTGAGCCTGCCCCTGCAGAGCTGACAGAATCTCTGCCCCAGTGTGGCTCCTGTCCCCCAAACACACCAGCTCAAGCACCGCATGGCATCTTTTTGCCTGCGTACTTGCGTAGCCACTTGAACGCCTACGGAGCACCACTGGTTCCAAGGACAAAGCACAGGTAGAGGCCATGGAGGAAGAAGAAGAGGAGGGGGTGGAGGAGAGAGGTGTGTCAGAATCACCAGTAGTAACATTTTGGAGGCGTGGTGGCGGAACAACCTCCAAGACTACTGCACCTTGTCCTGCATCCTTCCCAGCTGCCAGCAGAGTCACCCAATGTGCCGTGAAAGATAAGTAACGTCCCTGTCCATGCCTGCTGGACCATGAGTCAGCAGTAATATGCACCTTACCGCTGACTGCCCTGTCCAGCGAGGCCAAGACATTGCCTTCTACATGCCGGTAGAGAGCCAGAATTGCCTTCCGTGAGAAAAAGTGGCGTTTGGGAACCTGCCACTGAGGAATCGCACATTCCACAAACTCACGGAAGGGGGCAGAGTCTACCAACTGAAAAGGCAGCAGTTGAAGTGCTAGCAATTTAGCTAAGCTAGCATTCAACCGCTGGGCATGTGGATGGCTGGGAGCGAACTTCTTTCGGCGGTGCAGCAGCTGGGGCAGGGAAATTTGCCTGGTACAATCGGACGTTGGTGTACCGATATCAGATTGCCCGCAAGTACTTGGCTGTGACACACCTAATTCTACACCTTCATTCCTCTCAGTGCAGGTTTCAGAGAGGACTGAAGGTATAGTGGGGTTGGAGATCCCAGCTGATGAGGAGCAAGGAGAGGTCCGCTTTGTTCTTTGGTGTGGGTCTTTTAGGTAAGCTTGCCAACAAACTGCATGGCAGGTCGACATATGTCTGGTCAAGCACGTGGTGCCCAAGCGGCTGATGTTTTGGCCACGTGAGATACCCTTTTACGCTGCACACGTCTGAAAAAAGGCCCACACCAAAGAACTTCTGGAATAACGCGCAGAGACAGCAGCGCCCTGCACATGCGGAGCTCTGCAGTGTAATGCAGTCAGTATGCTGCCCTTAAACTGGCCCCTGGAGGTCATCCTGCCTCTTTGGAGATGTTCCTCCTCCTCCTTCTCTCTCCTATCGGGCACCCACGTGGAGTCAGTGACCTCATCATCCCATCCCTCTTCATCACTGGAGCAAATCTGGCAGTATGCTGCAGCTGGGGGAACATGACTGCCAGATAGCTGTCCTTGTTGGGCACCACCTCTCTCTGGGCTCACGTTACTACCCCCTCTCTCTGGGCTCACATTTCTGCCTTCCTCTAGCTTGGTTCCATCATCGGAGCCTTCAAAACGCTGGGCATCCTCCTGGAGCATGTACCCAACACTGTGGTCAAACAGTTTGGGGGACTCCTCAGGATGACATGGTGGCGCTAGGGAAGGAGTAACTGATGCCATTGAGCCAAGGGAAGAGGCCGCTTTGGCAGCTGCTTTGCCAGACAAAGTACCCGGAGCCTGGGTGAGAGAGGATGAGGAGGAGGAGGACGGCTTGGTCATCCACTTTACCAAGTCTTGGGCATGTTGCGACTCAACATGGCCAGCTGCTGAAAAGAAGGACAAGCGTGTCCCACGGCGACGTGCTGATGACGATGCACCGTGTCCATGACCAGCACTGTTGCCTCTAGACACAGAGCCTGCTTGCCCTCTTTTATTGCCTCGTGACTGTTTGCCTCCCAGACATACTTATGGCCTGCAGTGAGATGTAGCTGCACAAAGGTGGGATGTATATATATATATATAATATCTGTACTGATAATGCAGCTATCAGAATCAACTGCCTGCTGTGGTATTAGTATGGGAAAAGCAGCAATTGTTTTCAGTTAGTTTTAGGTGAAAACTGTGCAGAGGACAAAGTACACTGAAAATACTTGCAGCGCTCTGCCTGTGGTTTTATTATGAGAACACCACTATAATAGTCACTAACTGTATTCAGGTAAGCTTTAGGTGAACGCTATGCAAAGCGCACAGTACACTAAGTCAAACACTGACTGCAGCTAGCACAATCACCTGCCTGCCTGTCACAGTATAGAGAATAACGGGAACGGATCTAGCTAAACTGAATACAGTGTATAAATATATATATACAACACCTAGGATGCATATATATCCTCTACACACTGTAACTGCAGCTTACTGACTCGCCTGCTTGCTCTATCTAATTCAATATAAATGACACTGTCTCTCTCTTATATCTCTCTCTTTTAACAACTCCAACACACTACACAAGGCCGCCAAGCCGGCGGCCTTATATAGTGTGGGGCGTGTACTAAACCTCCTGAGCCATAATTGGCCAAAGCCACCCTGGCTTTGGCCAATTACGGCTCTCCGTTTCTCAGTTATTTCATTGGCCAAGCATGCGTGTCATAGTGCATGCTTGGCCAATCATCAGCCAGCAATGCACTGCGATACCGCAGTGAATTATGGGCCGTGACGCGCCACTCGAATTTGGTGCGAACGGCCCATAATGTTTGCAATTCGGCGAACAGCCAGACAGCCGATGTTTGAGTTGAGTATATATACAGTGTATATATTGTGACAGCAGGAAGGTAAAGTCACCTGGTTGCATCCAGGGGGGTAGATATATTTCGCCCAGATTCAGGCTTTACGCCGACTTATACAACTAGGTGGAGAGTTGTATAAGCCCAGCTGGGGCTAGTGGGCTCATGGATGACTCATACCTCTAGGGAGAGGGCTGGGCGTCGTGCAGGCAGGGAGTTGATGAGACCAGCTGAAGCCTGTCAGTTCGTTTAAGGCCTCTATAAAAACTCCCAGATTCATTAGGTGTTTGCTCATGCCTGGACCCAGACCTGTGTGGACTGTCTAGGGAGAGTGAACCCCTGTGCGGTAAGACAAAGCCTGTGTGGCTATTTGCTTGGACATTTAAAACCAGGGACTTAGGGACTAGGACAGCACTAGGCTGATCCCAGTTGTTAGTTAGGAAACCTGTATGTTTAGTCAGAGGTCAAGTTGACCAGGATTTATTTTGTTTATGTTTCTTTTGCTTTGCTGTGTTTTGTCACTGTAAATAGAAAATAAACCGCACCTTTTTGATTTTGAAAACCACAACCTCCGTTTGCTGGGCCTGTTTTTGTGTGGGGAGCCCATCCCGGGGGTCACCCACACCCGCTGCCGAGCTAACTCCCTCACAGTTGGTGGAGAACCAGTGGCAGTTTTTTTTTAAGCCAGCATGGAGGAGATACTGAAACAGCTGGCTCTAGCAAATGCCAATCAACAGCAGACAAATGCAGGTTTGCAAAAGAGCCTTGCAGCTCATCAACAGAGCCTTGCAGCTCAACAACAGAACTTCGCGGCCCAGCAGCAAGCTCATCAACAGAGCCTTGCAGCCCAGCAGCAAGCTCATCAACAGAGCCTTGCAGCCCAGCAGCAGACAAACGCAACTTTGCAACAGAGTCTGGAGGCTCAGCAACAAGCCCAGCAGCAATCTGAGGCCCGCTTCATAGACCTGTTGCAGAAGCAAGAGCAGAGACTACAACAACAGATGGAAGCAGTAATGCAGCAACGTCTGCAGACCAGTGAGGAAAGCCGTCCCACTAATACCGCGTCCTTTGGGGTGAGTCGTTTATTGACAAAAATGACTGGAGAGGATGATCCAGAGGTATTTTTGACCACATTTGAAAGGACCGCTGAAAGAGAAAAGTGGCCTTAGGAGCAGTGGGCTGGACTGGTGGCTCCTCTGTTAACTGGTGAATCGCAGAAAGCTTACTATGACCTAGAGCCTAACCAAGCAAAAGACTATGTGATGCTAAAAGCTGAAATATTGGCAAGGCTGGGTGTCACCCTGGCTGTCCGGGCTCAGCGTGTGCATAACTGGACTTTCCAGCTTGGAAAACCCCCCAGGTCTCAAATGTATGATCTCATTCACCTGAGCAGAAAGTGGCTACAGCCAGAGACTTTGTCCGCACCAAAGATTGTGGAACGTGTTGTAATGGATCGGTTTTTGAGAGCTCTTCCTACTGCCATCCAAAAGTGGGTAAGCCATGGAGACCCAGAGACGGCCGATGGTCTTGTGGATCGTGTGGAGAAATACTTGGCTACAGAGAACCTGACGGCCTCTTCCAGAGACACTCGGACTTTCCACCCTAAGACCAGACCATCCCCAGGGGCGGATAAGAGGATTCCAAGGGGTGAGGGTGGAGAGAGTGAGAGGGTGGGAGCTCTACCCCAAGTTTGGCGAGAACAGCCTGGGAAATCAGCGGCTCAAGAGGCGGCAAGAAGGATCGTTTGCTACCGCTGCCGGCAAGCGGGACATATTGCAGCCAATTGCCCGGTTGTGGAGGAACCCATGCAGTGTGACTTTCTGACGGGCAGACGTCAGTCGCTGTGTGCGACAGTCGCATGCACTGCCATTCGAGGAACTGAGAAACATTTATGCAAAATGTGTGTTAATGGTAGAAATGTTGTGGTATTGCTGGATTCAGGTAGCCTTGTGACCCTGATAAAGGCTGAGTTAGTTAAAACAGAGGTCTCTTGGAATAGCAAGGTAGCTGTTATTTGTGTGCATGGGGACACCCGAGAGTATCCAGTGACTACAGTGTGTTTCGAGACCCCCAAAGGTACCCTCTTTCATCCAGTGGGCTTAGTATCTCAGTTACCGCATGACGCCATTGTGGGAAGGGATTTTCCGAAGTTCTGGGAACTGTGGGATGATCCTGAGCCCCCCACTGGTGCCCCTATGTACCAGGAATGTGATAGCCAGAACTCCCCTGAGAGTGGTGAGGACTCTCCGGAATTTCCCTTATCAGTATTGGCAGGGGAGACTCAAGAAACTGGAGAGGAGCCCACCTCCTCAGACGAAAACCTACCGTCTGTGGAGTTTTCTGATCTTGAGGTTCACAGGGAAAACTTTGCCACAGAACAGTTGAAAGACCCCGCCCTAATAAAGGCATGGGAAAACGTAGTGAAAATAGATGGCGAGTTAGTGAACCCAGATAATACCTGCACTTACCCATACTTCAGCGTAGAGAAGGACCTACTGTATCGGGTGGCAAAAAGGGCAGAAGAAACCGTTGAGCAGCTTGTGGTGCCCAAACCTTACAGGAAGTTGGTGTTGGAGTTGGCCCATGGGCACATTCTTGGAGGTCATCTGGGGACAGAGAAAACCCGAGAGAGGGTATTACAGAGATTCTATTGGCCGGGGGTGATGAAGGACATAGAAAATTATTGTTCCTCCTGCCCTGTGTGTCAGAGGTCGGCCCCGATGCCACATTTCCGTAGCCCGCTGGTCCCTCTACCCATCATTGAGGTCCCGTTTGAGAGGATCGCCATGGATTTGGTAGGTCCTATAATCAAGTCCGCTAGGGGGCACCAGTACATATTAGTTATAATGGACTATGCCACCCGTTATCCAGAAGCGATCCCTCTCCGAAATACCTCGGCCAAAACCATAGCCAAAGAGCTATCTCTTGTGTTTAGCCGGGTGGGTATTTGTAAAGAACTGCTTACGGACCAAGGTACACCCTTTATGTCCCGGGTTATGAAGGAGCTGTGTAAATTGTTCAAAGTGACGCAATTACGTACATCTGTGTATCACCCCCAAACCGATGGGCTGGTTGAAAGATTCAACAAAACCCTAAAACAAATGTTGAAGAAAGTGGTGGATAGAGATGGAAAGGATTGGGACTGTCTACTTCCTTATCTGATGTTTGCTATTAGGGAGGTGCCCCAATCCTCTACGGGATTCTCCCCCTTTGAGTTACTGTATGGGAGACACCCAAGAGGGCTGTTGGATATTGCCAAGGAAACTTGGGAAAGTGAGAGTTCTCCCCACAGGAGTGTGATTGAGCATGTCGCCCTGATGCAAGACCAAATTGCACAGGTAATGCCCATCGTGAAGGAACATTTGGCCCAAGCGCAGTTAGCACAGCAGAGAGTGTACAACCGTGGAGCCAAGACCCGTACCTTTTCCCCGGGGGATAGGATACTGGTACTTGTCCCTACGGTTGAAAGTAAATTCCTTGCCAAATGGCAAGGCCCCTACGAGATAATGGAAAAAGTGAGCGAAGTGAATTACAAGGTCAGACAACCAGGAAGGCGAAAGCCCGAACAGATCTATCACGTTAATCTGTTGAAAGCCTGGAGGGATAGAGAGTCCCTAGTCGCAGACACTTGGTCACCAGCTCAAACTGGTTGCGTGATTCCTGAGGTTGGAATAGCAGCCACCTTGTCACAACCCCAACAACAGGAGGTTAAGGAGTTTGTGCTTCGCAACAAGGAGGTATTCTCTGAGCTGCCGGGACAAACATCTGGGGTAGAGCATGACATCATTACCCCGCCCGGTGAAAGGGTGAAGTTAAAACCCTATCGGATCCCAGAGGCCCGACGGGAGGCAATACGGGAGGAAGTACAGAAAATGCTGAACTTAGGGGTGATAGAGGAGTCCCAAAGTGATTGGTCTAGTCCCATTGTGTTGGTGCCTAAACCGGATGGGAGCTGGCGATTTTGTAACGATTTTCGTCAGTTGAACAAAGTTACAAAATTTGACACCTACCCCATGCCACGTATAGATGAGTTGATCGACCGGCTGGGAACAGCCCGATACATGACGACTCTTGACCTCACAAAAGGGTATTGGCAAATCCCCCTGGCCAAGTCGGCCAAAGAGAAAACCGCATTTGTAACCCCAGACGGGGCGTTCCAATATAAAAGAATGCCGTTCGGGTTACAGAATGCGCCGGCCACATTCCAGCGGAAAATGGACCAGATGCTGAGGCCCCATCGGAAGTATGCTGCGGCTTACCTGGATGACGTAATTGTCCATAGCACAGTATGGGCCTCACATCTGCCAAAAGTGCAAGCAGTCCTGGACTCTGTTCGGGAAGCGGGGTTTACGGCTAACCCCAAGAAGTGTACCATTGGGCAGGAAGAGGCCAAATATCTTGGGTACACCATTGGGAGGGGAGTAATAAAACCCCAACTCAACAAAGTCGAGGCCATCCAGAGTTGGCCACGTCCCAACAGCAAGAAGCAGGTACGAGCCTTTCTGGGAATCGCTGGGTATTATCGGCGATTCATTCCCCACTTTGCTTCTAAGGCTGTGCCCCTAACCAACCTGACGAAGGGGAAAGGGTCGGTCATGATTAAATGGACCCCCGAGGCTGAGGCAGCATTCCAATTCTTGAAACAAGCCTTATGTAGCCAGCCAGTGTTGTACTCACCCGACTTCTCTAAAGACTTTTTCGTACAAAGTGATGCGTCAGATGTGGGGTTAGGAGCAGTATTGTCCCAGGTCTGGAACGGGGAAGAGCACCCAGTCATTTACCTCAGCAGGAAGTTGAAGTCCCATGAGGTAAATTACGCCACCGTTGAAAAGGAGTGTTTAGCGGTGAAGTGGGCTCTAGATTCCCTTCGGTACTACCTGCTAGGTAGGCACTTTGACTTGGTTACGGATCACGCTCCGTTAAAGTGGATGGCTCAAAACAAGGAAACAAATAGAAGAGTGAATAGGTGGTTCCTGGCCCTCCAGGAATTCAACTTCACAGTAAAGCATCGCCCTGGCGTTCAAATGGGGAATGTGGATGCTTTGTCTCGAGTACATGAATGCCTGATTGCTGGTGTTCCAACCCTGAGGTTAAAACAAGAGGGGGGGGTATGTGACAGCAGGAAGGTAAAGTCACCTGGTTGCATCCAGGGGGGTAGATATATTTCGCCCAGATTCAGGCTTTACGCCGACTTATACAACTAGGTGGAGAGTTGTATAAGCCCAGCTGGGGCTAGTGGGCTCATGGATGACTCATACCTCTAGGGAGAGGGCTGGGCGTCGTGCAGGCAGGGAGTTGATGAGACCAGCTGAAGCCTGTCAGTTCATTTAAGGCCTCTATAAAAACTCCCAGATTCATTAGGTGTTTGCTCATGCCTGGACCCAGACCTGTGTGGACTGTCTAGGGAGAGTGAACCCCTGTGCGGTAAGACAAAGCCTGTGTGGCTATTTGCTTGGACATTTAAAACCAGGGACTTAGGGACTAGGACAGCACTAGGCTGATCCCAGTTGTTAGTTAGGAAACCTGTATGTTTAGTCAGAGGTCAAGTTGACCAGGATTTATTTTGTTTATGTTTCTTTTGCTTTGCTGTGTTTTGTCACTGTAAATAGAAAATAAACCGCACCTTTTTGATTTTGAAAACCACAACCTCCGTTTGCTGGGCCTGTTTTTGTGTGGGGAGCCCATCCCGGGGGTCACCCACACCCGCTGCCGAGCTAACTCCCTCACAATATATACTGTACACAGTTAGGTCCATATATATTTGGAGACAGGCACAATTTTCATACTTTTGGCTCTGTATGCCACCCGAAAAAAATTAAAACACAACAATCCTAAAAAAAAATTAAGTGCAGACTTTCAGCTTTAATTCATGGGTTTGAACATGAATATCAAGTACAAATTTTAGGAACTGCAACCATTTTATACACGGTCCCCCCATTTTCAGGGGCTCAAATGTAATTGGACAAATAAATATAATCATAAATAAAATGTTCAATTTTATTATTTTGTTGAAAATCCTTTACTGGCAATGACTGCCTGAAATCTGGAACCCATGGACATTACCAAAGACTGGGTTTCTTCCTTTCTGATGCTTTGCCAGGCTCTAACTGCAACTGTCTTCAGTTGTTCTTTGTTTGTGGGTCTTTCTGCCTTTAGTTTTTCCTTCAGCAAGTGAAATGCATGCTCAATTGGGTTGAGAGCAGGTGATTGACTCGGCCATTGCAGAATATTCTACTTCTTTTCCTTCAAAAGCTTCTGGGATGCTTTTGCAGTGTGTTTTGGATCATTGTCTATCTGTACTGTGAAGCGCCATCCAATCAACTTTGCTTCAATTGAATGAATCTGAGCTGACAGTATATCTAAACACTGCAGAATTCACTCAGCTGCTTCTTTCTTCTGTTGCATCATGAATAAACACCAATGACCCAGTGCCACTGGATCCATTCATGCCCATGCCATCACACTGCAAGCTTCACCATGTTTTACAGATGTGCTTTGGATCATGAGCTGTTCCAAGCCTTCTCTGCATTTTTTTTTCTTCCCGTCATTCTGGTACAGATTAATCTTAGTTTCATCCGTCCAAAGAATACTTTTCCAGAACTGGTCTGTTTTTTTTAGATGCTTTTTGGCAAAGTCTAATCTGGCTTTTCTATTCTTCAGGCTTATGGATGGTTTGCACCTTGTGGTGAACCCTCTGTATTTGCTCTAATTAAGTCTTCTCTTGACTGTAGACTTTGACAATGATACACCCACCTCCTGGAGAGTGTCCTTCACTTGTCTAGATGTTGTGAATGGGTTTTTCTTTACCATAGAGAGGATCCTGCGATCATCCGCCACTGTTGTCTTCTGTGGACGTCCAGGCCTTTTTTATGTTGCTGAGCTCACCAGTGCGTTCTTCTTTTCTCTGAATGTACCAAACTGTTGATTTGGCCACTTTTAATGTTGCTGCTATCTCTCTGATGGATTTGTTTAGTTTTTCATGACTTACAATGGCCTGTTTCACTTGCATGGACAGCTCCTTTTGAATGCATGATTTAGGTTCACAGCAATAGATTCCAAATGTAAAAATCACACTTAGAATCAACTCCAGACCTTTTACCTGCTTAATTGATGAAGAAATAACGAAGGAGTAGCCCAGACCTATCATGAAATAGCTTTTGATTCAATTGTCCAATTACTTTTGGTCCCTTGAAAAAGGGGGGGATAGCTATTCTTAAGAGCTGTAATTCCTAAACCCTTCCTCAGATTTGGATGTACATACCCTCAAATTAGGCCTCAGTGTGCATTTTCAGCCCATATCCATTATACAGTATTTGGTAACTATAGCTTGAATATGTTTTGGTACATAAATACCTGGGAAAAAAAAAAATTGTGCTGTGTTCAAATATATATGGACCTAACTGTAATATATATATATATATATATATATATATATATATATATATATATGAAGCGGCCACTGCCACCCTTCTTCTCCACTCTTTGGCTCGTTCACTGGAGAGGAAGGAGCGCGTGGTCTCTATCATGTCCGTACCCCCTGGGTTACAGAAGTTAGGCACACTTAGTTTCCTTACGGGTCTTTGCGGCAATTCCCTCAGTGTTGGTTTCTGTCCCTAGTGTATAAGGACAAAAGTCTCTATGACCCAAGTAACTCCAAGGTCCACACCAGTATATCACTCCAACGTAGAGCTTTATTTTCTTATGCATGAAAGGAGAAAGGTGTTAGGAAGACAGATGGAATTCAGGCACTCCTGGCTTTGTCGCCACTTGATCCCAAGTGGGTACAGCTCACCCGGATAGTCACCCAATGGCACTAGCAGCCGGCGTGTAGCTCGAACAGTCAATTTAGTTCCCTAATGGATGCATCTAGGAGATCCTCTGCCACAGGATCTATGGTGCCCCAAACCTCCTGATGGTCCAGATGTTAGGCCCCTGGTTTCCGGATGGATGCCATCCCTCTGGAGAGTTACTGGGCCCTTTCCTTCACTGTGAGATTCTCACCAGTCCTTCGGAATGGTCCTCCCTCAGCCTCCTCTTCCAGAAATGGGTCCCCTCACAAGGCGGAACCCTGGGATTCTTCCTCCCTAAGTGGGCTCCAGCTAAAGGTGCTGGGCCCAGGGCTGCAGTTGCAGTTCCAGGACTAAAGGTGCCTGGGACTGAGGCGCATGTGGCCACATGGCCTGGAGGGCCATGCACTCGAAAACTGGACTCCACACAATACCTTCCCCCGGGTACAGGTCCCCGGGGCGGCAACTCGACTCCAACTCTACCGTGTCTGCCCCTTTTGTACCCCCTCCCGGCATGCACAGCAGGTCCACTACACCCACTGTACGGCTGCTGAGAGGAGACACCAAATCACTGCCCTGCCCCATCACCTGTAGTTCAACCCCGAGTATAGATGACAGCGCCACCCAAACTTCTTAGGGGAACTGCACACCAGGCGAAATAGCAACAAGACAGAGTCCAGCAACTGAAAAGATTTGAGCCAACTACCACTCAAATCACCCCTAAATTTGGTATAGCAGTCCCTAAATTTGGAACCCCCGCTACACATATATATATATATAAATATATATATATATATTGTGACAGCAGGAAGGTAAAGTCACCTGGTTGCATCCAGGGGGGTAGATATTTTTCGCCCAGATTCAGGCTTTACGCCGACTTATACAACTAGGTGGAGAGTTGTATAAGGCTAGTGGGCTCATGGATGACTCATACCTCTAGGGAGAGTGTGGGGCGTCGTACAGACAGGGAGTTGATGAGGCCAGCTGAAGCTTGTCAGCTCATTTAGGCCTCTATAAGAACTCCCAGATTCATTAGGTGTTAGCTCATGCCTGGAACCAGACCTGTGTGGACTGTCTAGGGAGAGTGAACCCCTGTGCGGTGAGACAAAGCCTGTGTGGCTATTTGCTTGGACATTTAAAACCAGGGACTTAGGGACTAGGACAGCACTAGGCTGATCCCAGTTGTTAGTTAGGAAACCTGTATGTTTAGTCAGAGGTCAAGTTGACCAGGATTTATTTTATTTATGTTTCTTTTGCTTTGCTGTGTTTTGTCACTGTAAATAGAAAATAAACCGCACCTTTTTGATTTTGAAAACCACAACCTCCGTTTGCTGGGCCTGTTTTTGTCTGGGGAGCCCATCCTGGGGGTCACACACACCCGCTGCCGAGCTAACCCCCTCACAGTTGGTGGAGAACCAGTGGCAGTTTTTTTTTAAGCCAGCATGGAGGAGATACTGAAACAGCTGGCTCTAGCAAATGCCAATCAACAGCAGACAAATGCAGGTTTTCAAAGGAGCCTTGCAGCCCAGCAGCAAGCTCATCAACAGAGCCTTGCAGCCCAGCAGCAAGCTCACCAACAGAGTCTGGAAGCTCAGCAACAAGCCCAGCAGCAATCTGAGGCCCGCTTCATAGACCTGTTACAGAAGCAAGAGCAGAGACTACAACAAATGGAAGCAGTAATGCAGCAACGTCCGCAGACCAGTGAGGAAAGCCGTCCCACTAATACCGCGTCCTTTGGGGTGAGTCGTTTATTGACAAAAATGACTGGAGAGGATGATCCAGAGGTATTTTTGACCACATTTGAAAGGACCGCTGAAAGAGAAAAGTGGCCTGAGGAGCAGTGGGCTGGACTGGTGGCTCCTCTGTTAACTGGTGAATCGCAGAAAGCTTACTATGACCTAGAGCCTAACCAAGCAAAAGACTATGTGATGCTAAAAGCTGAAATTTTGGCAAGGCTGGGTGTCACCCAGGCTGTCCGGGCTCAGCGTGTGCATAACTGGACTTTCCAGCTTGGAAAACCCCCCAGGTCTCAAATGTATGATCTCATTCACCTGAGCAGAAAGTGGCTACAGCCAGAGACTTTGTCCGCACCAAAGATTGTGGAACGTGTTGTAATGGATCGGTTTTTGAGAGCTCTTCCTACTGCCATCCAAAAGTGGGTAAGCCATGGAGACCCAGAGACGGCCGATGGTCTTGTGGATCGTGTGGAGAAATACTTGGCTACAGAGAACCTGACGGCCTCTTCCAGAGACACTCGGACTTTCCACCCTAAGACCAGACCATCCCCAGGGGCGGATAAGAGGATTCCAAGGGGTGAGGGTGGAGAGAGTGAGAGGGTGGGAGCTCTACCCCAAGTTTGGCGAGAACAGCCTGGGAAATCAGCGGCTCAAGAGGCGGCAAGAAGGATCGTTTGCTACCGCTGCCGGCAAGCGGGACATATTGCAGCCAATTGCCCAGTTGTGGAGGAACCCATGCAGTGTGACTTTCTGACGGGCAGACGTCAGTCGCTGTGTGCGACAGTCGCATGCACTGCCATTCGAGGAACTGAGAAACATTTATGCAAAATGTGTGTTAATGGTAGAAATGTTGTGGTATTGCTGGATTCAGGTAGCCTTGTGACCCTGATAAAGGCTGAGTTAGTTAAAACAGAGGTCTTTGGGAATAGCAAGGTAGCTGTTATTTGTGTGCATGGGGACACCCGAGAGTATCCAGTGACTACAGTGTGTTTCGAGACCCCCAAAGGTACCCTCTCTCATCCAGTGGGCTTAGTATCTCAGTTACCGCATGACGCCATTGTGGGAAGGGATTTTCCGAAGTTCTGGGAACTGTGGGATGATCCTGAGCCCCCCACTGGTGCCCCTATGTACCAGGAATGTGATAGCCAGAACTCCCCTGAGAGTGGTGAGGACTCTCCGGAATTTCCCTTATCAGTATTGGCAGGGGAGACTCAAGAAACTGGAGAGGAGCCCACCTCCTCAGACGAAAACCTACCGTCTGTGGAGTTTTCTGATCTTGAGGTTCACAGGGAAAACTTTGCCACAGAACAGTTGAAAGACCCCGCCCTAATAAAGGCACGGGAAAACGTAGTGAAAATAGATGGCGAGTTAGTGAACCCAGATAATACCTGCACTTACCCATACTTTAGCGTAGAGAAGGACCTACTGTATCGGGTGGCAAAAAGGGCAGAAGAAACCGTTGAGCAGCTTGTGGTGCCCAAACCTTACAGGAAGTTGGTGTTGGAGTTGGCCCATGGGCACATTCTTGGAGGTCATCTGGGGACAGAGAAAACCCGAGAGAGGGTATTACAGAGATTCTATTGGCCGGGGGTGATGAAGGACATAGAAAATTATTGTTCCTCCTGCCCTGTGTGTCAGAGGTCGGCCCCGATGCCACATTTCCGTAGCCTGCTGGTCCCTCTACCCATCATTGAGGTCCCGTTTGAGAGGATCGCCATGGATTTGGTAGGGCCTATAATCAAGTCCGCTAGGGGGCACCAGTACATATTAGTTATAATGGACTATGCCACCCGTTATCCAGAAGCGATCCCTCTCCGAAATACCTCGGCCAAAACCATAGCCAAAGAGCTATCTCTTGTGTTTAGCCGGGTGGGTATTTGTAAAGAACTGCTTACGGACCAAGGTACACCCTTTATGTCCCGGGTTATGAAGGAGCTGTGTAAATTGTTCAAAGTGACGCAATTACGTACATCTGTGTATCACCCCCAAACCGATGGGCTGGTTGAAAGATTCAACAAAACCCTAAAACAAATGTTGAAGAAAGTGGTGGATAGAGATGGAAAGGATTGGGACTGTCTACTTCCTTATCTGATGTTTGCTATTAGGGAGGTGCCCCAATCCTCTACGGGATTCTCCCCCTTTGAGTTACTGTATGGGAGACACCCAAGAGGGCTGTTGGATATTGCCAAGGAAACTTGGGAAAGTGAGAGTTCTCCCCACAGGAGTGTGATTGAGCATGTCGCCCTGATGCAAGACCGAATTGCACAGGTAATGCCCATCGTGAAGGAACATTTGGCCCAAGCGCAGTTAGCACAGCAGAGAGTGTACAACCGTGGAGCCAAGACCCGTACCTTTTCCCCGGGGGATAGGATACTGGTACTTGTCCCTACGGTTGAAAGTAAATTCCTTGCCAAATGGCAAGGCCCCTATGAGATAATGGAAAAAGTGAGCGAAGTGAATTACAAGGTCAGACAACCAGGAAGGCGAAAGCCCGAACAGATCTATCACGTTAATCTGTTGAAAGCCTGGAGGGATAGAGAGTCCCTAGTCGCAGACACTTGGTCACCAGCTCAAACTGGTTGCGTGATTCCTGAGGTTGGAATAGCAGCCACCTTGTCACAACCCCAACAACAGGAGGTTAAGGAGTTTGTGCTTCGCAACAAGGAGGTATTCTCTGAGCTGCCGGGACAAACATCTGGGGTAGAGCATGACATCATTACCCCGCCCGGTGAAAGGGTGAAGTTAAAACCCTATCGGATCCCAGAGGCCCGACGGGAGGCAATACGGGAGGAAGTACAGAAAATGCTGAACTTAGGGGTGATAGAGGAGTCCCAAAGTGATTGGTCTAGTCCCATTGTGTTGGTGCCTAAACCGGATGGGAGCTGGCGATTTTGTAACGATTTTCGTCAGTTGAACAAAGTTACAAAATTTGACACCTACCCCATGCCACGTATAGATGAGTTGATCGACCGGCTGGGAACAGCCCGATACATGACGACTCTTGACCTCACAAAAGGGTATTGGCAAATCCCCCTGGCCAAGTCGGCCAAAGAGAAAACCGCATTTGTAACCCCAGACGGGGCGTTCCAATATAAAAGAATGCCGTTCGGGTTACAGAATGCGCCGGCCACATTCCAGCGGAAAATGGACCAGATGCTGAGGCCCCATCGGAAGTATGCTGCGGCTTACCTGGATGACGTAATTGTCCATAGCACAGATTGGGCCTCACATCTGCCAAAAGTGCAAGCAGTCCTGGACTCTGTTCGGGAAGCGGGGTTTACGGCTAACCCCAAGAAGTGTACCATTGGGCAGGAGGAGGCCAAATATCTTGGGTACACCATTGGGAGGGGAGTAATAAAACCCCAACTCAACAAAGTCGAGGCCATCCAGAGTTGGCCACGTCCCAACAGCAAGAAGCAGGTACGAGCCTTTCTGGGAATCGCTGGGTATTATCGGCGATTCATTCCCCACTTTGCTTCTAAGGCTGTGCCCCTAACCAACCTGACGAAGGGGAAAGGGTCGGTCATGATTAAATGGACCCCCGAGGCTGAGGCAGCATTCCAATTCTTGAAACAAGCCTTATGTAGCCAGCCAGTGTTGTACTCACCCGACTTCTCTAAAGACTTTGTCGTACAAAGTGATGCGTCAGATGTGGGGTTAGGAGCAGTATTGTCCCAGGTCTGGAACGGGGAAGAGCACCCAGTCATTTACCTCAGCAGGAAGTTGAAGTCCCATGAGGTAAATTACGCCACCGTTGAAAAGGAGTGTTTAGCGGTGAAGTGGGCTCTAGATTCCCTTCGGTACTACCTGCTAGGTAGGCACTTTGACATGGTTACGGATCACGCTCCGTTAAAGTGGATGGCTCAAAACAAGGAAACAAATAGAAGAGTGAATAGGTGGTTCCTGGCCCTCCAGGAATTCAACTTCACAGTAAAGCATCGCCCTGGCGTTCAAATGGGGAATGTGGATGCTTTGTCTCGAGTACATGAATGCCTGATTGCTGGTGTTCCAACCCCGAGGTTAAAACAAGAGGGGGGGGTATGTGACAGCAGGAAGGTAAAGTCACCTGGTTGCATCCAGGGGGGTAGATATTTTTCGCCCAGATTCAGGCTTTACGCCGACTTATACAACTAGGTGGAGAGTTGTATAAGGCTAGTGGGCTCATGGATGACTCATACCTCTAGGGAGAGTGTGGGGCGTCGTACAGACAGGGAGTTGATGAGGCCAGCTGAAGCTTGTCAGCTCATTTAGGCCTCTATAAGAACTCCCAGATTCATTAGGTGTTAGCTCATGCCTGGAACCAGACCTGTGTGGACTGTCTAGGGAGAGTGAACCCCTGTGCGGTGAGACAAAGCCTGTGTGGCTATTTGCTTGGACATTTAAAACCAGGGACTTAGGGACTAGGACAGCACTAGGCTGATCCCAGTTGTTAGTTAGGAAACCTGTATGTTTAGTCAGAGGTCAAGTTGACCAGGATTTATTTTATTTATGTTTCTTTTGCTTTGCTGTGTTTTGTCACTGTAAATAGAAAATAAACCGCACCTTTTTGATTTTGAAAACCACAACCTCCGTTTGCTGGGCCTGTTTTTGTCTGGGGAGCCCATCCTGGGGGTCACACACACCCGCTGCCGAGCTAACCCCCTCACAATATATATATATATATATATATATATATATATATATATATATTGTGGCATAGCGAGGCTCTGTCCCAATGAAAAAAGGGTTAAAGTGGACACAGAGTCTGCATATCGGCTGAGTGCAGAGCTACAGAGCGTAAATGTAAAAACTGAGAAAACTGTGCTGGCAGTTTTCTTGGATCTTGCTATTTCTACATGGGGCTCTATGGCTTGGAGATCCTTCAGAGTCTTGGGTGGGATGGGATCTCCAACCCTGTGTCCGGGTCTTGTGGACAGCCAGCATGGTGTGTGCTCAGGTGCACACAACCAATGTAATGAGGGGCTGGTGAGAGCAGAGTGGAGGATGGTGAGCAGCTTGCTAACTGCAGTGGCTGCTAGTGAGTGTCTCTGTGTGAGGATAAATGCTGTGTGCATTGAAGGGCGTTAAAGCTGTGTGCGTCCAAGGAGCCAGAAGCTGTGTACATTAAGGGACTTCAAGCTGTGTGCGTTTAAGAAGCCCAAAGCTGTGTGCATCCAAGACTGTGAGACTGGAAGATCTAGTGGTTTAAAGGTATCAGTACCTAAAGCAAGCAGAGGAACTGCTAACAAGAGAGCCAGGTGGCTTGGTATGTTTTTCTTATTTTTGGACTGCTAAATGAAGTTAAACCCCTGCGTGGGAATCTTGAAGGAACATTTTGTTTTTGTTTTTCTGTTTAAATAAACGTGGGCTACCAGGCCCTTAACTAGAATGCCTGTCTGATATGGACTCACTGTATAAAAATGCATCTATCCACTTGAGCTAAAACACCCCAATATCACAGTATATATATATATATACACACATAAACATACTGTATATAGTTATTATTTATATCAATCTTTAAGCTTGCTATTGCTGATATTAGGAAGAAAGAAGCATTCTTCCTCACATTACAGCAGCTTCTCACCCATATTCTCCACCTCTAAGCTGGAGAATCTGGGAGGAGATATTTTACAAAGATGGCCAGTGAGATCTTTATATCTCACCTTCATAAACTGGTCATCTGTGTAAGGCTGGATTCACACCTATGCATTTTTTGTGCTTTTTGCATTTTGCAGATTTGCACTGCAGAACGTGTTCCATAGGAAACCATGTTAAACCATGCTAAAAATGCATACAGTGATTGAGGAGTACCAAAAGCGGATGATTGACATGGATGCTAATGTAGATTGTATTTACTCTAAAATTTAACCTCTACAAACCCATTCCTCCTTCAAGGATCTCAATGAGAAATTTAAGGTTCACATAGAACTTTTCAACCAAACAATTCTCTCCAAGAAAGAGTTTAAATTCCTAAGAGACAAGCATTCCAATAAGGAAAGGCATAAAAATGGTCCCAAAAAACAGGGGGTAGAGGTTTTCAACACAACCCCACACAATACCCCAGTAACTCAGACACATCTGATACTTCATCTATGTCATCAAACGTTTCACATGCTCCTTTCAAACAGCAAAGACGCACTAGAAAGGCCAAAAGACGCCAAGAAGGCGATCATCCTTCCTCAAACAGTACCAAAAAATGTCCCCCTAAACAACAATTGCACAACCCACTAACTGGCGCATCTGGTGCTACGGCACCAACACCAGCAGTTGACACCACATCACAACTTCCACCCTCCTTTGTCACACCTAAAATACCCATGATCTTTTTTCCTAAGAATCAGGGAAACTCTCTTGCACCCCAAGCCCACACACCCCCCTAAATTCACCACTTCCTTCCTCACAACTCAATGTTATCAACCTCTCAACACACAACCTTACCACTGAGGAAATTTCACTCCTCTCCAAGGGACTCACTTTTTGTCCCAATAACAAGCTAGATAAGTTTGTAGTCATTAAAGATTTGCACCTTTATACTCGTAAATTATTACTCAAAAGTATGTTTGAGAAGCAAAAACCTGGCTACGAAGCGAAAAACAGGCCCTAGACCAGCCATTCTCAACCAGGGTTCCGTGGAACCCTGGTGTTCCTCTAGAGGTTGCTAGGGGTTCCTTGAGCTGTGGCTGATGAACCACCTATTTGACCTAAATTAAGACTATTTGATGGTGCCTACAGAGTTCAAGGTTCAGCACCACTTAGCAAAGCCAGCAGCATGACACCAAATATCTCTTTAGCTGTCTTTAAGGGTGGTATTCTGAACACCACTTTAAGGGGGACATTCTTCCTATTGACCACCAATATAAGGAGCATTGTTCCTATTGAGCCCTGATGATTTGGTTTTAGTAAGGGTTCCTCGAGACATGAAAATTATTTTTGGGGTTCCTCTAGGGTTAAAAGGTTGAGAAAGCCTGCCCTGGACAATCTCAATTCCCTATTAGAGGAAAATGAATCCCTAGATCTAATCGACAATATCGATCTAGAGTCGCTTCTTAAACAAACACAGGACCCACCCACAAATGTACCCCCTCCCAAGTCATCCCTGAAAAAACTTCCTCTCTCTATCCTGCCCCAAGTTTGAACCATGGGGTCTCTACCTTTCTCAAGATGGCTTCTCAGGAGATTAAATCTCTTGATCCCATCTCATCCTCCTTGGGCAATTTAACTAAAAGTGAAAGAATGGCCCTATCCACCTTGTCAAACAATCACAATATCACTATTAAATCTAGTGACAAAGGAGGGAATGTTGTCCTTATGGACAATGAAAATTACACTAATATGTGCATCCAGATTCTAAGTAATCGTGATTGGTACCACCCAGTAGGCATTGACATTGTCCAAGCATTTAACAAGAAGTTCTATTCCTTTGTGAATAGTGCCTTTTCAAACAAAACTATATCAAAACAAACTTGGGACTTCATCCGCACCCCCTACCCACGACTAGCGACGTTTTACGCTTTACCGAAAATCCACAAAAATGCAATTGACCCGCCAGGTAGACCAATCATCTCGGGGAACGGTTCCATCACAGAAAACTTGTCCAAATTAATTGATGAACACATCAGACCTTTCGTTCTGACTATACCCTCCTACATCCGAGACACCATCAAACTTCTTCAAATTAT
Source organism: Rana muscosa (assembly GCA_029206835.1). Classification (NCBI taxonomy): domain Eukaryota; kingdom Metazoa; phylum Chordata; class Amphibia; order Anura; family Ranidae; genus Rana; species Rana muscosa. Next base: position 223,346,677 of record CM055118.1, read on the forward strand.
AGAAGATGTACAGGTTTCAGAAACATGCATCCTTGCTACCATAGATGTGGAAGCCCTTTATAGCTCCATACCTCATTCTAAAGGGCTAGCCTGTATTCGTCTGGAACTTTCTCAGATTAGTCACCACGAAAATTCATTCAATTAATTTATACTATTATCATTGGATCATGTACTAAACCACAACGTTTTTTCATTTGATGGTCGCATATTCCTCCAGGTGCAGGGCGTAGCCATGGGCATTTGTTGTGCCCCTAGTTACGCCAACCTGTACCTGGGGGAATGGGAGAATGCCATTTTCAGCGACGATGGTCTCTCTATGTACCTGTGTCACGTTGTCATGTGGCACAGGTACATAGATGACATCTTCGTCGTCTGGGATGGCCCCCAATCCCTTCTGGATGAATGTCTATCTGTGCTCAGTGTGAATGAATTCAACCTTCAATTCACAATGAGCTCAGACACTTCCAAAATTACATTCCTGGATGTAGAGATTTTTAAGAGTGAAACAAACTTACTGTCTTGTAAACTATTTAGGAAGCCCTCTGCGGGCAATACCATCTTGCATTCATCAAGTTTCCATCCAAGACCACTCATTAACTCCATCCCATATGGTCAGTACCTGCGTATCAAACGCAATTGTTCAAACTATTCATATTTCAAACGCGAGGCTAACAACCTTAAAAAGCATCTACTTGAACGTGGTTACAGACACAAAAGCCTCAAGAAGGCTTTTCGTTGTGCAGATATTAAAAGTCGGCATGAATTCTTAGTCCCAAAAAAGGCCAAAACAACAAATGAAAGTCATAGAATCATCACAACATACACTAATGATCATGCTCAAATCTTGAAAATCTGCAAAAAATACTGGCATCTTTTAACATTGGACCCTGTAATAGGACCATTTGTACCACCTACCCCAATGGTTACTTACAGACGGGTGACCTCTGTTGGTGACCTATTGGTCCAAAGTGAATTTCGAGGATCTAATAGGGGTGATCCTTGTAAAATTACGAGCACACATCCATGCGGATCATGTCGGTACTGTGGGTATATGGACAATAGAAAGGATATATATCTACCCAACGGCATGCATTTTACTCCCAATCATTACTCCAATTGCCAGACCACAGGTGTTGTTTATATGATTTTATGCAGTTGCAATTGTTTTTATGTGAGCAAAACAACACAAAAGCTCTGGCAGCGACTGTATCGCCATATCAAGGCGATGCAGACCGCCAACCCTTATGTCACTCTGGGCAGACATGTTGCCCAAACGTATGGAGGCATTTGCCCCAAGATATCAGTTCTGGTGCTGGACCGTAGCCACCCCAGCTCCAGAGGCGGAGATTTTTCTAAATATCTCCTGCAGCGGGAGCTTTGGTGGATATCAAATCTGAACGCTACTTTACCACCAGGTCTCAAAGAGGCCTTTAACCTAAAACCTTTTTTGACAGGGATCAATAATTTTCCCCATTATGTTCTAAGTTTTCCAATTTTTTTATTATTCTTTTATCATTTTCATTATTTAACATCCCATTTCTTCTCTTCCCTCCTCTTCTCCCCCTTTTGGTTGTTTGTTTGGTCATCAATGATAGACTATATATTGCATGTATTTTTATATCTATATATGTGTATTACTTCACATTTGTGTTTAGGCTATATGCTTTCCATGCTACTTTCTGTCAAACACATCATGTTGACTATATATTGTAAATGCACTTTATATGTACCATGCATTATGTGCTTTTGTATATGTAATAATTTTCCTTGTTTTATCTTATAGATTGGCGTCTGTAATGATCCATGTATCAGGACTTCACTCAGAACAGCTACATAATATTTCTTTTATTTATATGCAATTTATTCCATCACATCCAGCAATGCATCTGCCTCGTGGTCCCCGACCATGATATGCCTCCTATCATCGTGGCTCGTTGGTGCTCCCCAGCACACAGGAGCCTTCAATCCCCATGTTCACGGAGTGTGGAGGCGTTCCCCTGTGTGGCGTTCCCCTGTGTGGCGTGGCCATGACGCTGTCATCGCTTGGATTCCCGAGTGTTTTGGCACGTCCTACCACGACCATCTGGTTCTCATTGCCACTGCCCCCTTTTCTGTGCCGGCGGTCTTGTTGACGTCTGACGTCACCGCGCCTCTTGCAGACGTGGTGGCACCGGTCGCCGCATAGATCGAGGAGCCGCCATGTTTGTGGTGGGTTTTGTGGGTGGAATATGCGTGGTGATGCACGGCTGTTTCACATACCCAGCGTGGATCACCTGTTTGCATCTCCGCCTCGCATATTCAATACACCCATTTCTGTGATTGGCTGCCAGCCCAAACCACTCCCACCCCCCTCAGTATTTAGCCCTAACAGGTGCAGCTGTTTATTGCTGCACAGCCAGGATTACTGCTATCACTGCACAAGCTCAATAGGAACTCTGCTAAGGTGAGAAGGGAGTCATGCACTCTTTTTGAAATACCACCATGTCCTTCCCTTCATACATCTGCTTATACCCTTATACCCTGATTGATTCATCTGCAATCTTTCACTACTCATCTGCGTTCTTTTTCTTTCTTTTTCAAAATTTCTTTCTTTTTCCTTTTTTAAAGGCTTTTTCCTTTTTTCTTCTGTTTGGGGTTTTTTGGAGAGTTTTTTGGCTAGCCTATCCTTTACTGTGTTTCACTATATTTCACAGTATATTATACATTATATATATTATTTCTTCTGCCCATTAGATCCTTGTCCCCTCTCTGCGGCTCCTGTGAGCCCTGACTTGCCGCCGTGCTATTTGGAGGTCTTTATTCATTGTTGGTTCCATGATCCAGATTACAATGCTTGGAGTTTTCCTCACTACTAAGTACAGTGATATTTTATTAGCTGAGAAAGTCTGTCTCCACACCACCTGTTTTCATTTAGTTGTTGGACCATACATTGGATCTACAGACGCTCTGACACTACACATGTGTCACAAAACTTGTGCATTATTCTATCGTTGAAAATATATGACTTGTGAGTATTTACACGTTTATTTTACATGCATTTTTTGCCATTCTTTGCAGATTATTTGGCTATATGCTATACCATTTACTTTTCTATATACCGTATTTATCGGCGTATAACACGCACCGGCGTATAACACGCACCCCAAGTTTAGGAGGAAATTTTAGGGAACAAAACTTTTAGGAGGGAAGTTTAAGGAAAAATAACTTACATTTAAATTCAGCCTTGTCAGTGTCCATTGCAGCCTTGTCACAGTGCAGCCTTGTCAGTGTCCATTGCAGCCTTGTCACAGTGCAGCCTTGTCAGTGTCCATTGCAGCCTTGTCACAGTGCAGCCTTGTCACAGTGCAGCCTGGTCACAGTGCAGCCTTGTCAGTGTCCATTGCAGCCTTGCCCCAGAGTCGCCGTGCAGCCTTGCCCCAGAGTCGCCGTGCAGCCTTGCCCCAGAGTCGCCGTGCAGCCTTGCCCCAGAGTCACCGTGCAGCATTTTAAAATTGGTGCCGAGACTGCGGACGCCGCCGAGAACGCCGGGGACGCAGGGACTGGGCGGAGCCGCCGCCGAGATACACATAGCCGAGTGTACTCGGCTATACTCGGCTTTTCTCGGCTCCGCTCACAGTCACGCTGAGTCCCGCCCTATGATGGACATAACACAGGTCCAATGGCGGGACTGGGCGTGACTGTGAGCGGAGCCGAGAAAAGCCGAGTATAGCCGAGTACATTCGGCTATGTGTATCTCGCTCCGCTCCGCTCCCAGTCAGCGGAGACAGCTCAGGGATGTGGATATCGGCGTATAACACGCACCCACGATTTTCCCCTGATTTTCAGGGGAAAAAAGAGCGTGTTATACGCCGATAAATACGGTAGTATTATATTGTTCATTTATACAATGTAACTTTCTCTTTACCAGAAACACATACGCTTACCTTTTTTCAATCCCTGAAGAAGGAAATATACACCATAAGTAGGAATCAAACCCCTTATGGTCTCCGAAACATGTAGGATTGTTGTTATTACCATGTGCAGCCATTCATTGGTGTTTTGTTACATTGTGTAGTACAGCATTAAGCAATTGTGTTGTCATGAATTGTCTCTACGATTGTTCCTTTTTACTATTTCTGTAATTTTGTACCAATACATTTATATTTTTATATACTACTTTTGCATTCCCTATTATCTATCCTGATTTGGTTTCCTGCCTGCACTATCCTTTGGGGCTTCTTTTCCTTTCCAATATATTTTTGGGATGTGGCAGGAACCACCAGGATCAGCCATCAACTAGTCTCCTTTAAAAATGTATTTTCATATTAGGAAGAAAGAAGTATTCTTCCTCACATCACAGCAGCTTCTCACCCATATTCTCCACCTCTGAGCTGGAGAATCTGGGAGGAGATATTTTACAAAGATGGCCAGTGAGATCTTTATATCTCACCTTCATAAACTGGTCATCTGTGTAAGGCTGGATTCACACCTATGCATTTTTTGTGCTTTTTGCATTTTGCAGATTTGCACTGCAGAACGTGTTCCATAGGAAACCATGTTAAATGGACTGTAGTCCAAATCAGCAAAATGCAAAAAGCACTAAAAATGTATACAGTAGGTGACCGCGATATTGTAGCTAAAAGCTCTGTCGCTCCACCCGCTTGCCGCCCCCAAGAGATTCCTATGGATACGCTGCATCTCGTGGGGGCAGCAAGAGCGAGAAGCACAGCCTCGCAGTGCTGATTTCCAGCGCAATCCCATTGCGCTGGAAATACAATCTCGCAGGCACGTACTGTAGGTGTGAATCCAGCCTAAAACTAAATGACAGAAGGGTGTGTCCTGTGATGAGAAGTGAAAAACATGTTCTCCACTCCTTATCTCAGCTTCATAAACTGGTACATCTGAGAGATCAGCCGTGATCCTCAGGATCTCGGCTCTTCTCTGTTTGATAAACGTACACCTGTGTCAGCCATGAGTTTGGTTCAAACCCAAGCTATTTGCAGTTAGAGATGTCCCGAACTATTCGCCGGCGAATAGTTCCCGGCGAACATAGCTTGTTCGCCGCGGCGGGCGAACATATGCAATGTTCGGTCCGCCCCCTATTCGTCATCATTGAGCAAACTTTGACCCTGTACCTCACAGTCAGCAGACACATTCCAGCCAATCAGCAGCATACCCTCCCTCCCAGACCCTCCCACCTCCTGGACAGCATCCATTTTAGATTCATTCGGAAGCTGCAGTCTTAGTGAGAGGAGGGACAGTATAGCTGCTGCTGATTTAATAGGGAAATCTATAGCTAGGCCAGTGTATTCAGTGTCCACTCCAGTCCTGAAAGACTCATCTGATCTCTGCTGTAAGGACAGCATCCTGACAGCACCCCAAAAAGCCCTTTTTAGGGCTAGTACATCAGTCTGCTTTTTTTTTTTCCTCTGTAATCTAATTGCAGTTGCCTGCCAGTGTGTGTGTATTCAGTGTCCACTCCAGTCCTGAAAGACTCATCTGATCTCTGCTGTAAGGACAGCGTCCTGACAGCACCCCAAAAAGCCCTTTTTAGGGCTAGTACATCAGTCTGCTTTTTTTTTCCTCTGTAATCTAATTGCAGTTGCCTGCCAGCGTGTGTGTATTCAGTGTCCACTCCAGTCCTGAAAGACTCATCTGATCTCTGCTGTAAGGACAGCATCCTGACAGCACCACAGAAAAGCCCTTTTTAGGGCTAGTACATCAGTCTGCTTTTTTTATTTTTCCTCTGTAATCTAATTGCAGTTGCCTGCCAGCGTGTGTGTATTCAGTGTCCACTCCAGTCCTGAAAGACTCACCTGATCAGTTGCCTGCCAGCGTGTGTGTGTCGGGCTCACAGCGTATACTTTGCCCACTTGCCCAGTGCCACCACTCATATATCTTGTGTCACAGTAGATTACATTTAAAAAATAAAAATAAAATTTGACTGCAATAGAATAGCAGTCCCTTGCCTGCCAGCGTGTGTCTCAGGCCTACAGCGTCTACTCTGCAAACTTCTGCCAGTGCACAGTGCCACTCATATCTGGTGTCACAGTAGTTTGCACGCATAGTACAACTAAACTAATCTAAAAAAAATGACAGGCAGAGGCAGGCCACCCCGCAGGGGCCGTCGTGGTCATAGTGCTGTGATTCCCTTTGGCCCTAGAATGATGCCTAGTGTTCAGAGGCCATGTACCCTGAACTCGAAAAGTTCTGAGGACATAGTTGACTGGCTAACACAGGACACCCAATCTTCTACAGCTTCCGCTCGGAACCTTGACGCACCATCCTCCTCCAGCTCAGCTTCGGGCACCTCTCAAGTTACCACTCGCCCACCTGCCGCCACCAACACTAGCACCACAGCTGCTTCACTTGATCTGTCAGAGAAGTTATTTACACATGAGTTGGAAGAAATGACTGATGCGCAACCATTATTGCCAGAGGATGTAAATAAAAGGGATATGTCTCAGTCAGGCAGCATTACACACATGGACGTACGGTGTGATGATGATGATGTTGTACCCGCTGCTGCTTCCTTTTCTGAGTTGTCAGATACAAGTGAAGCAGTTGATGATGACGATGTGTCCGTGGATGTCACGTGGGTGCCTGCTCGAAGAGAAGAAGAACAGGGGGAAAGTTCAGATGGGGAGACAGAGAGGAGGAGGAGACGAGTTGGAAGCAGGGGCAGGTCGTCGCAAGGAGCTAGTGGCACAGTCAGACAGCATGTATCGGCACCTGGGGTCAGCCAGACAGCACGCCAATCAACGCATGCTGTTGCCACCACCAGAATGCCGTCATTGCAAAGCTCAGCAGTGTGGCATTTTTTTTGTGTCTGCCTCTGATAACAGCGATGCCATTTGCAACCTGTGCCAAAAGAAACTGAGTTGTGGGAAATCCAACACCCACCTAGGTACAACTGCTTTGCGAAGGCACATGATCGCACATCACAAACGCCTATGGGATCAACACATGATGACGAGTACAAGCAGCACACAAGCTCAAAGCCACCATCCTCCTCTTGGTCCAGCATCTTCAGCCACGTCAACCACTGCTGTCCTCCTTGCCCCCTCTCAAGCATCCGCCACTCCGTCTCTCGCCTTGAGCAGTTCCTGCTCATCTGCCCACAGTCAGGTGTCTGTCAAGGACATGTTTGAGCGTAAGAAGCCAATGTCACAGAGTCACCCCCTTGCCCGGCGTCTGACAGCTGGCTTGTCGGAACTCTTAGCCCGCCAGCTTTTACCATACAAGCTAGTGGAGTCTGAGGCCTTCAAAAAATTTGTAGCTATTGGGACACCGCAGTGGAAGGTACCCGGCCAAAATTTCTTTTCACAAAAGGCAATCCCCAACCTGTACTCTATTGTGCAAAAGGAAGTCATGGCATGTCTGGCACACAGTGTTGGGGCAAGGGTCCATCTCACCACTGATACCTGGTCTGCAAAGCACGGTCAGGGCAGGTATATCACCTACACTGCGCATTGGGTAAACCTGCTGACGGCTGCCAAGCATGTAATGCATGGCTCTGCAGAGGAGTTGGTGGTGACACTGCCACGACTTGCAGGCAGGCCTGCTGCCACCTCCTCTACTCCTCCTACTCCATCCTCTTCGATAACCTCCTCGGCTGAGTCCTCTTCTGCTGCTGCGTCTTGCTCCACATCAACTGCACCCCCAGCTCCCCAGGGGCTATTCCACATCCCGGATACGACAGTGTCACGCTGTCTTGGGGTTGACTTGCCTGAAAGCAGAGAGTCACACCAGACCAGCACTCCTGTCCGCCCTGAATGCACAGTTGGATCAGTGGCTGACTCTGCACCAACTGGAGATCGGCAAAGTGGTGTGTGACAACGGAAGCAATTTGTTGGCGGCATTGAATTTGGGCAAGTTGACACATGTGCCGTGCATGGCACATGTGTTGAATCTGATTGTACAATGCTTTGTGCATAAGTACCCAGACTTACAGGACGTCCTCAAGCAGGCCAGGAAGGTGTGTGGCCATTTCAGGCGTTCCTACATGGCCATGGCGCACTTTTCAGATATCCAGCGGCGAAACAACATGCCAGTAAGGCGCTTGATTTGCGACAGCCCGATACATTGGAATTCAACACTCCTAATGTTCGACCGCCTGCTCCAACAAGAAAAAGCCATCAACGAGTATTTGTATGACCGGGGTGCTAGAACAGCCTCTGCGCAGCTGGGAATTTTTTTGCCACGTTACTGGACACTCATGCGCAATGCCTGTAGGCTCATGCGTCCTTTTGAGGAGGTGACAAACCTAGTCAGTCGCACTGAAGGCACCATCAGCGACATCATCCCATTTGTTTTCTTCCTGGAGTGTGCCCTGCGAAAAGTGCTGGATCAGGCCGTAGATGAGCGTGAAGAGGAAGAGTTGTGGTCACCATCACCACCAGAAACAGCCTTATCAGCATCGCTTGCTGGAGCTGCGGCAACGCTGGAAGAGGAGTCTGAGGAAGAGGAGTCAGAGGAGGAATGTGGCTTTGAGGAGGAGGAAGAAGACCAACCACAGCAGGCATCCCAGGGTGCTCGTTGTCACCTATCTGGTACCCGTGGTGTTGTACGTGGCTGGGGGGGAAGAACAGACCTTCAGTGATATCAGTGAGGACGAGGAACGGGACATGAGTAGCTCGGCATCCAACCTTGTGCAAATGGGGTCTTTCATGCTGTCGTGCCTGTTGAGGGACCCTCGTATAAAAAGGCTGAAGGAGAATGACCTGTACTGGGTGGCCACGCTACTAGACCCCTGGTATAAGCAGAAAGTGCCTGAAATGTTACCGAATTGCCGGAAGTCGGAAAGGATGCAGCAGTTCCAAAATAAATTAAAAAGTATGCTTTACACAGCGTATAAGGGTGATGTCACAGCACAACGGGAATCTAACAGGGGAAGAGGTGAAAGTAATCCTCCTCCTACCACGACCACGCCGGCAAGGACAGGCCACTTTACAGACGTGTTGTTGATGGTGGACATGCAGAGATTTTTAAGTCCTACGCATCGCCACAGCCCTTCGGGGTCCACCCTCAGAGAACGACTCGACCGACAGGTAGCAGACTACCTCGCCTTAACTGCAGATATCGACACTCTGAGGAGCGATGAACCCCTTGACTACTGGGTGTGCAGGCTTGACCTGTGGCCTGAGCTATCCCAATTTGCGATAGAACTTCTGGCCTGCCCCGCTTCAAGTGTCCTTTCAGAAAGGACCTTCAGTGCAGCAGGAGGTATTGTCACTGAGAAGAGAAGTCGCCTAAGTCAAAAAAGTCTAGATTACCTCACCTTTATTAAGATGAATGAGGCATGGGTCCCGAAGGGACTGACAGTGGGCGATACATTTGACTAAAAAAGGCCTGATGAGATGAGCTGCCTTGGGCTAAAAATGGTCCACACGCTGCTGTATTTTATCTCTGCATGCCGGATGACTTGCGTGACTTATCCGCCACCAACTAGGGTTCAAGCCTGTCAGGTCACCTGTGGCCAGATGACAGATGCACACTGTAGGAGGACAGGAGTGCACCACAAGATAGTGAACCCTATGGCTGACTGCTGCGGATAGGAAACTGGGTGGTTGTGGAAAGCGGGACCAGAGGAGCACAACCGGAATCCACAGGAAGCTAGAGCCGAGATTCCCCAGGGCACGGAGTCTAATGCCGCGTACACACGATCGTTTTTCTTGCCATTTTTTTTCTTGCCGTTTTTCACGTCGTTTTTTTTCATGTTTCCTCTCAAGCCTGTCTTGCGTACACACGATCATTTAAAAAAACGATGAAGTAAAGCGCAGTGACGTACAACACGTACAATGGCACTATAAAGGGGAAGTTCCGTTCTAATGACGCCACCCTTCGGGACGCTTTTGCTAATTCCGTGTTACCGCGTGTTAGTAAAAGTTTGGTGAGAGACGATTCGCGCTTTTCAGTGTTCGTGCTTTGAAGATCGTTTTGTGGAGTTCAGTTTGTGCCTGTGGGTTCGTATCTGTTTGGCAGTGCGTGTAGTCAGTTCGTATCTGTTTATTCAGTGCGGTCTGCTCTGCTCGTTCCTGTTTTTCAGCTTGTTCTTCATTGGCCTTGCTGTTCTTCCGTGCGTTCTTCTAGTTCGTTCTGTTCCGACCGTTATCTAGCCATGTTGCGGCTACGTACTCGTCGTAGAGTTCGTGCTGTAGTTGGTGCAGGGGTTCATGCTGTATCCCGACTCCATGCCATGAGCAGGGTCAGGAGGAGTTCATGGACCAAGAATTGGTTGCTCCAGCGGCACCAATTCTGTCACATGCCTTTGTTGCAGGAGATCAGGGAGAATAATCCTGATGATTTCAGGAATTTTCTCAGGATGTCTGACCCCGTATTTCAGCATCTGTTGGCTTTGGTGTCCCCCTACATTACCAGGCAGGACACCGTTATGCGTGAAGCCATCAGTGCTGAGCAGAGGCTCATTGCCACGTTGCGATACCTGGCGACTGGGAGAAGCCTGCAGGACCTTAAGTTCTCCACAGGCTTATCCCCCCAGGCTCTGGGTATCATTATACCAGAGACTTGTTCTGCCATCCTTCAAGTTTTGCAGGAGGACTATATTAAGGTAAGTGTTCTTCTTAAAAACTTCACATTGTATGTATTTTTGTTTTGGATACTTTTTATTTTGCTTTTTTAGCAGTCCCTAATTCACATGATTCTTAGCTGCAGGGAATATCCCCTTTCTCCCCATGTTTTAATAGTAAAAGTTTTGGGTTTGAGGCCTACCTGTAAATTTGGCTTACCTAACCTCTCCAGCATGCTATCCTGGGGCCATACCTACCTTGCCTAGTCATTTCCATGTATTTTATTCTATGTTCCATCGTAGTGCTTTACCCAAAACACAACCTAAAGATTGCCTAGGAATGTTCCTTTTTTTTAACTTCATACAGAGTGCTACAGCCTTCATTTGTGATATTCCCAACTCATCTTCAACCCCCCCCCAAATTTTATTTAGTGTTTTTTTTAGGTTTGTTGTTGCTTACTAATCTTTTTTTTTTTTTACAGTTTCTACCAATGTTGGACATGAATGTTTTTATGAAATCAGCTTTCAATGTTTCTGGCTCAAAGTATTAATTTATTCTTTCTTTAATTCCACAGTTCCCTTCTTCGCCACATGAATGGCAGAATGTGGCTTCCGAGTTTGCCCAGCGATGGAACTTTCCGAACTGTGGAGGAGCCATCGACGGCAAACATGTTCGGGTCGTCCCACCACCCCATTCGGGATCCTTTTATTACAACTATAAGGGGTTCCACAGCATCGTGATGATGGCAGTGGTGTCGGCCACCTACGAGTTCCTCTATGTGGACGTTGGCAAGAATGGCAGGATGTCTGATGGAGGAGTATTTGCCCAGACGGAGTTTGGGGAACTGCTCCTTTTGGATCTGCTGGCCCTGCCACCAGCGGAGCAGAATGTGGAGGGACTACCTTTTGTGTTTGTTGCGGATGAGGCGTTTGGCCTGGGACCCCATTTGATGAGGCCATTCCCGCAACGCACCCTCACCCCTGAGAGGAGGGTGTTCAATTATCGGCTGGCCAGAGCCAGAAGGGTGGTGGAAAATGCCTTTGGCATCATGGCCAGCCGATTTCGCCTCTTCCTGACTTCCATCCACCTTGCCCCATACAAATGGAACCATGTGGTAATGACTTGCTGTGTGCTTCATAATTTCCTACGGGTGCATTCCACCAGTTATATAGCTTTGAGTGGGCCTGAGGCCTCTTTACTCAATCAAGAAACTTTAGTGGCCCTGGAACCTGGCAGTCCTGGCTTGGCCCCCCCAACCGGACGTGAGGTCCGTAACCAATATGTGGAATATTTTATGGGTAGGGGGGCCATTGAAATGCCAGAAAATGTTTAAAATTTTGTTTTCAAATAAATACATTATTTTATGGAGTAAAGATTGGTTTGGTGTTTTCATTTTATAATGTTTTATGTTGCATGTAGGTTTACCTAGTGCACTTGTATTGCCATGTGTATTTATCATTCTTAATTAGCCTTCATTGTCAGTGTAAACACAAAACATTGATTAGTTCACTCAGCACCACATTTACATAATGAAGCCACAATTATTTGGAATGTAAAAATATCTTTATTTCTTTTTTTGGTGGTAAACTTCCTTAGAAATGTGGATGTTCCCTTAATTTTTGGGGTATTAAAATGCATGACCAGCCATGCGTAAACAAACTATATTCTAAAAAATTGTGAAAAAGCTAAACATGTGCTAGTCATTAAAGGGTAAAACAACAAAAAACCTTCCAAAACTCAGCAATTTAAACGTTCTTTGGTGTAAAAACATTAGACACGCCCAAGCACAGCCATGATATTTTGGAGCCTTTCCTCCACCCGCTTGGTATTTGCCCTGATCTCTATCAAGTCTCCCTTAATTTTTTCGAGGTCACGACAGCAGACCATGATGTATTGGATCAGGATCTGGGCACTGTGATGTGTCAACTTTTTGGGATCTTCGGCCAGAACTGCACCTAAATGTAAAAAGAAAAATGTACGATAGAATATGTAGGCCTACATCTATTTAACATGCATGGGTCTGGTTTCTCTCTGACCTGTTGTGGTGCCACTTTCCACTTCCACAACATCACGTTCCTCTCCATCCTGGGGTTCTGGGGGTATTGTTGTAGGTGTTGCAAATATCGGCTCATCTGAGGTAGCTATTGGAATCCCTAGGGAGATTGAAATAAAAGGTATAGTTTCATTAGTAGCGACTCAATTTTTCAAAAAAAATAAACATGATAAAATACTTTGTAAACATTCTTTTGAAGCCTGCTCCATTTTAAAATGGACCCCCAGTGCCAACCGGAACACATGATTGGATACATAGCCAAAACCATAGCATATACTTTTTAAACACAAATTTGACACATTGTAACACCCCAAAGTATCTACACAGGATCACCTGTGTGTGACACCCTCAAGCTTTTTGGCTTTAGGCCCACACTTGTACTACTGCGTTCAGATGTTTCATCAGCTGCTGAGCATTCACTCCCTTAGCATTACCATGCATATCCTTTTTTCAAACGAACAAATGTCCTTTGGATTAGCACCTAAAAAATAAGTGATTACAAAATTTGCTCCCCCAAATAAAATAAAATACATGGGTGTTCACACTGGATGATCCTAAAACATCTTTTGAGGAACTGTACGGAGAAAGAGGTTTAATACGTCCGTTTACTGTGCGGACGAACCTGAAAGATGGTATCTTTCACTGTACTATATCAAAGTCAAAAATACACGACAGAATACAAGTAAATAATATGTACCATGGAAAATATTAAAAAATAACTTACTTTTTCCTAAAACTTTCTTGATTCTTTTGTATTGGTCGGGCTCCCGCAACTTCAGATCAGACCAACGTTTTCTGAGCTGTTCCTTGATTCTGCACACCCCGAATTTTTTGCGAAGACTTTTGACCACTTTGCCCATAATTTTTGCCTTGACCAGATTAGGCCTTTTATACGGCCCATGCTTGGCATCATAATCCTCCCTCTTCAAAATGGCGACCATCTCCACCATTTCCTCGAATGACATGTTGGATGCCTTATATCTCCTGGATCTGGATTTGGGCTCCTCTGGAATTTCATCCTCTGTAGAGGTAATCTCAGCCACCTGTGTCTCCGCCATGTTTTGTTAAGCACTATGACGAGCGAGAAGGGGCGGGGAAAGTGCAATATCGAACGTCAGGGGCGGGGAAAGCGTGCGGAGTTTCACGCATGCGCAGTGTATATCAAGTGAAGATCCATGTCTCGAAAATACGTTCATTTGGCGGGAGAGGGAGTTAGCAACGAACTTCTTGACGAAGGTACCTAACAATTTAAGCATTTCAGGTTCATCAGACGAGGAGATTTGTGCGTAAAAAATATGTAGAAAATGTACATTTGAGGAATGTTGCATGAAAAATATATATTTTGTTGTTTCTCGCTTTTACAGATATCATGAATACTTTCAAAAACCCGGAATTCATGGGGGAGTTCATAGACAAATAGCAAGAGCTACCTATACTATGGCAAACCAAAAGTGGCGCAAATAAAAATAAAGACGCCAGGAAAGCAGCACTGGAGAGCCTGCTTGCATTTGTGCAAACCAAGATACCCACAACAACTCTCCAAGATGTGAAAACCAAAATAGCGACCATCAGAGGGACATACAGGACCCAGAGGACTATGGTCCTGAGGTCCCAGAGGTCAGGTGCTCCAGCAGATAAGGTTTATAAACCCAGTCTGTGGTACTACAGCAAGTTATCTTTTCTGGATGACCAGCTGGAAGTGAGGGAATCTCTCTCCACCCTTCCCCCCAGAGGTCAATCCAGCCTTCCTTGTAGCCAACCCTCCAGCCTTCCTGGCAACCCTGCTCTGGCTTCCTCTGAGGATCAAGATGAGGTCCTTGAGGAGGCAGATTTGGATATATGGAGCCAGGTAAAGTATTGATATCTATATTTATATCTTTAAAAAACCAGGATGCGGAATCAATGAAAATGACATAACTTTTGACATTGATTTCAACAATGTCTAGAGGTGAACAATGTCTGTGAATGATGGTGGGCCAAAATAAATAATGTCCCTTTCTTTTTTTACAGCCAGAGCAGAGCCAGGAAGAGGGTGATGTTGGGGATCAGGAGGAGGCAGGGCCCAGTGGCACCCAGGAGGAGGCTGGGCCCAGCACAAGAGCCCAGATGCCTCCCCTGGTAGTTAAACCACGAGGGCCAAGGAGAGGTAGGCAGGTGGAGGAGGAAACCAGGGTCTTCATCAGAGAGGCAACAGCGGCCCTCAGAGAGGCACCCTCTGTTGAGGAGGGATTTGCCGCAGTCCTCGCCCACAAACTAGGGCAAATGGAATTACGGCAAAAGATGTATAGTGAGAGCCTGCTTTTAAAAGTGATCAATAAGGGCTTGCTGGGTGAACTCACCATGTACAGCGATATAACGGAGGTTGTCCCTACTCCTCCACCTCCTCCTCCTCCTCCTACTACTCCTCCTGCCACAACCTCTCCTCCTGATCCCCAGCCTCCAAGGAAGAAACCAACCAAGGCTGCAGAGAAGGCTGGAGAGAAGGCTACAAAGAAGAGGAGAAAATAATGCCTGCTGTAGTACCACAGACTGGGGACATATAGGACTTATCTGCTGTGGCTCCTGACCTCTGGGAGCTCAAGACAAGATTGGGCTCCTTTTTTTTTGTGATCTAATCTCTATTTTGGTTTTCACATCTTGGATGGTTGTTGTGGGGTCAAAAGAATGCACAAATGCAAGCAGGCTCTCCAGTGCTGCCTTCCCCTTTAATTTGTTATGTCCCGAAATAAAGGTTTTTTTTTTTGCCTTAAAAAACTTGACTATGTGATTTGTATTTCAAAAGAGAGCTTGCTAGGGAGCAGGCAGGGACATCTCAAATAATATTATTGTTATTATCAAGGGACACAAACCTCCCTGAGGCCAAATGAGACACATTTTGAAGGTTGGTGTGGTAACATTACACAAAAATAATTTAAGCCAAAAAATGAAAAACAGGGCCCCAAAAATTAAAAATACAATAGTAAAATATAATAAAAAAAAAAGGATATTTACATTATTTTATTATTATTAGTATTATTTAGGAGGGAGGTGCGGCTTAGAAATAATATTTTACAATCATTAGAGCAATTTGGAATTACTTTAGAAACAAGTTTGGCATAACTCTCAATGTCATTAGCAAAAGAAGGTAATTTTTAAGCATTATCAAAAGAAGAACGGAATGCGCAGCATTAAAACGATGCTATTAATTCCACCGTGACGAATGTGCCATCTCCATTTCCAACATTAGCTTTACCAAAACGAGCGCTCCCGTCTCATAGTTGCTTCTGAGCATGCGCGTTTTATTTCACCTCGTGAAAGCATACACACTATCGTTTTTCACGTCGTTAAAAAAACCGACATGAAAAACGACGTGAAAAAAGAGAGCATGTCCGAAATTTTTAATGCCCGTTTTTCACGTCGTTAAAAATGCTCTGGAGCATACACACGATCATTTTTCAGGGCCATTTTTAAAAATGGCAGTTTTAACAGCATGAAAAACGATCGTGTGTATGGGGCATTAGACCAAGCAGGTTTTCACCAGAGCCTCTAGTGGTGAGGATGTTGCGCTGCAGCTAGGTCCAGGTTGCCGCCCCTAGAGTCTCCTAGCTCACGCCCCATAGGGTAAGGGGGAAAGAGGGGAAGCAGCAGCACAGGATACAAGAATAGCAAAGGACAAGCCGAAGGTCAAGGGTCACAAGTAGACAAGGATAAACAAAGGACAAGCCAAAGGTCAAGGGTCACAAGCAGACAGGGATAGTCAGGAACAAGCCAATATCGTAACAGAGAGACAAACGTAGCACATGGCAGGCAGGAACCCAAACACACAATGCTTAACAAACACGTTGATCAGCAAAGCAGGCTTGCAGTGCACAGGTTAATATAGTGTTCTGTGATAGGGCCTGGGGTGGAGTCAGGCTGGGAGGAGATTATAAAGGAAGCCAGGTGAAGGGGTCTGGCCTCTAAGATGAACACATGAGGAGGAAAGGTAAGATGGCAGACAGACATTAGTGCATATCCATGACAAAGCCGCAATGTTTTAGGGCACTTTCTGCCTGGAAAACATCAATTTTTCTGGCCACTGCTACAGCAGCGGCTGCAACAATACCTAATTTTTCAGGCATGTGTACATGCCTAATTTTTCTGGCCTCTGGTGCTGCACTGTGGCTGCAAAAACAAAACAAAAAAAAAGCACATACATGTGTCAATTCCCCTTTGTGATCGTTACCTTGTTGTGGTGACTGGTGAAGGGGCTTGCGTATCACAATGAAGTGACCACCTCTATGAGTGTGTTGGCAATGGCAATGTTGGCACACCCCAGATGATAGGTCGTTGCTTCATTGTGAACAGACCAAAAGCGATCGGCTGGATAATTTTGCAAGAAAAAACATTAATTTTCTTTGTGATCATCTAAGGTGATCATTAAAGCCTTGCGATTGTGCAAATGGACTGTTTGCGGTGCATAAACGGGGAGTTTGGTCTGTCAGAGTTTGGTCTGTCACTGTGAAGCGGGCGTAACCCTTACACTACCTGATCGATACAACATCATACCTGATGTTTTAAAGCACGTTATTCCAAACAATTTAGGAATGTTAGGTGATTTATGCCCTTTATGGATTAAAACCTGACTCTGCGTCAACTACGTAATTTTCCATGGGAGTTTTGCCATGGATCCCCCTCCGGCATGCCACAGTCCAGGTGTTAGTCCCCTTGAAACAACTTTTCCATCACTATTGTGGCCAAAAAGAGTCCCTGTGGGTTTTAAAATGTGCCTGCATATTGAAGTCTATGGCGGTTCGCCCGTTCGCGAACATTTGCGGAAATTCGCGTTCGCCGTTCTCGAACGGAAAATTTTATGTTCGCGACATTACTATTTGCAGTTTTCTGAACAGTTGAGCTAAATGGCCAAATCTTTCTAGTTTGCCCATCTGAAACTTTAGTTACTGCAGCTGGAAGTCATTAATTTAGTAACAGCCTTTCTTTTGGCCTACTGACTTGTTTAAAATTGTAAATGAGCTGGCAGGCAATTTGGGTGAGGTCATTGACCAAATATGGTCATGACCATTTTTCATTAATGATGTCAGCCTGCATTACTGAATGGGGGAGACTGTCATTTAGCAAAGGGCTTGTGGCAGGAGGATCATTATGATGGCCTGTTGTCTGAGCATCAGCCATTGTTATTGATATTGGATCTGCATAGCTGAATGACGTGATTAATGTTGGTACATCAGAGGACAAGTCATTTTTTTTTTAATCTCTCTTCATTATTTTTTTTTTTCCTTTACATATAACATTTAACATTTTACTAGCACTTACTAACAAAACAAATCCATAATACCTTCATTTAATAGGTGGTGGTCTCTTTGATTCTTCCTCAGGGAAAAAAAAATTAAAAACAGGGGGGGGGAGGGGAAGAAGAAGAGGGGGGTAGAGGGTATATGATTCTAAGGGGATAAATTAGTGTAATTTTTTTTTAATATCCTAAAGGGGCCTTCAAGATTCCCTCACAGAAAGGGCCAGGGGTGAGGGGATGAGGCCTTTGCCCCCATTAACGTGAGGACAAGGTGCCCTGTCAAAGGGGTCTCCTGGCAAGGTACCCTCTGAATATTGAGTGTTTGCATCAGGAAGTGTATGGCCTTGCCCAAAGATCTGCACATGCACATGGTGCAGCTTGTGGTCTAGTAGAGTCCAGGCTGTAAATGCATTTGCATGTGTTTACAAATTAGTGTGAACGTGTGTGTGAGCTTGTGGCTCCTATAGCCTTATGCAAGCTTAGCACAAGTAAGGAGAATTGCTGACTGGTTGTCAGCTTCAGTGACTTGTAACCAGACCGGCAGCCTGCTATCTTGTATTTATTCCGGCTTGCTCCTTCATCCTACAGGAGGTATTCTAATCTCCTGTTGCTAAGCTTGGCTTTTGTCCTGACTTGGTCTTTTTTTTTTGGTCTTACAGTATGCCTCTTTTTTTGGAATTCCTGCTTCTCATCTGATATCAACCCCACCCTGGCTTCTGACCCTGGTCCTGTCCTCTGATTTGGTATCTCCACTACTTGGTAGTTGCTGACTCCGGTTTATTCTGACTATGGCTTTGCTTCCTGCACCTGCAAGTTCCTGTGCTCTACCTTTGTGCCACCAATGTGCACCAGCTCCAGTGTGAACACCTGCAGCATCTCGGCATCATCTAAACTGTTCTCTGACCTTCGATTTTTTTTTTGCATGGGACCTCCCTTAAAAATGAATACCAGACCCATATCAAGAATACAGGTATGGTATTGATATAGGCAGGGCTTCATGACGTTTTTTTTCTTTTTGCCCCGTATAAATAAATACCTGGCACTATTTAGGTTAATTGCTCTTGGGGAGGACCTTGAGGGGTCTGGTGTGAATTTTTAAGAGGATCCATGCAAAAACAAGGAAAATGTTGCCCCCCCCCACCAAAAAAACAAAACAAAAATCAAAACCTTTCTCCTAAATAGGGGTTTGGTGTGGATATTTGAGGACCCCGGGTAAAAAAGAAAAGGACATAGAGTCTTCTCCCAAAATCCAACAAGCATGTGTTCCTCCTCCTGAACAATTACAGACTACATGCTCTCAACATTTGGAGAACAACACAAATGACAGCTCTCCAGCTGGCTGCTACATGTTAACAAACCAGCAGGGGATGCTGCTTGATGTAGTTGACCATATATGGATCCCCGCCATTTTTTTTTCAGAAGCCTGCAATAGCTTTTGTATTTTAAAGTGATTCTAAAGGCAGAAGTTTTTTTTTTATATCTTAATGCATTCTATGCATTAATACATGTGTGCAGCAGCGCCCCTCAGCCCCCCATACTTACCTGAGCCCCCCCACAATCCAGCGATCTTGCATGAGAGCCTCATCTGTCCGGGGACTTGGCCATGTTTGGGGTTTGCAAATTGTTTGGTAAAAATCCAGTGGACTGAACTTTCTCAATTCGCTCATCAGTAATGGAGACTCATTTCTGTGACATTTCCCACATCAAATAAACTTTGGCTAAAGTAATAGTTTATTTTTTAAAAAAAATCAAAGTATAGAAATATACATGTCACACTATCAAAAGCCTCCAATAAAAATAAGAAAACAACAACGGGAAAAAAAAAGCTCTATTAGCATCCACTGTGGTACCCAGGGATCTCTCATTATTGGCACTTCTGACCCCCTCTGACCATTCAATTGCCTCTTTTTAGCTGGCCCAGTAGTAAATATCCTAACTTTATAGAAACTAATTAAGATGCCTAGCGGGCAATCTGATTTGTTAATTAAACATACAGATGAGAAATCTAGACAGGGGAATACAGCTAATCTAATCTAAGCATAGACTCATAGACAAGCCTGTGAGTGTTAACTTGTTGTCATCCAAGCTTAGTAAAATACTTAAAAATGTGTCAAAAAATAAGGCTTCGATAAGGAATTACAACTTTTAAAATGAACCTATGACAAGACTATTGAATTGAGACATTTGCGTGTTCTTTATTTACATATTCTTAACAAGCAGAAGTTTTAAATAAGCCCTCACTGACCTATGTAGCTGCAAGCACTGTGGAACAAGTCAATTGATTTCAAAGTTGAAACATTAAAGGTGAAGGCAAGGTTGAAACTTGCTTTCTCATCCAGAGCACTTGCTCTGTGTTTATATATGAAATTAAAAGGCTAGAGAGCTGTTGAGTCACTGCTGAGAGTTGGGAGAAAAATGAGTTGAGTAGTTGAGTCATTTCTTGGAGAGGGAAGCAGGGTCAGCTAAACTGCTGAGCAAAGGAATTTAATGACTTTTCTGCTGTGAAATATAAGAATTAATTTCTCCAGAGTGCCTGCAGCTACAGGGGTTAATGAAAGCTTGTTTTAAATCAGTTTTTCTGCTTGTTAAAATTATATAAACACTTGAAAGTCCATAATTTGGACAAATTTCTATTGTATTGTGATGTTATGAAAAATATAATGTGTGAGTGAGAGCCCCTGGCTTAGTGAAAATATGTGTAAAATGGACACAGGACTCTCAAATAAGCAGTTTGAGAAGTTCCAGCAAAAGGTTGGTGAACAGAGAAAACTATGCTTTAAGTTTTCTCTGGATTTTGTAAGTCTGGATTGGGGCTGGAAACTTGAAGACTTCAAAGAGCATTGGGAGGGATGGAGTCTTCAGTCATGTGTCCAATTTTTCCAGAAGCTCTGCATGTTGTGTGTGTGTGTGTGTGTCCAGGTGCACACACTCGTTATAAGGCAGAGCTGAGCATAGCTCAATGTGTGTGGGAAAGGAGTTGGTGTGACAGCAGTTGCTGGAGGGAAGTGTGCTACTGTGTAAAAACTCAGGCAACATCCTTGAGACGGTACTCCATGTGGGAGAGGTTCCAGGTCAGTGGACTGAGAGAGTTGGGCCAGCTGAGAGAGTCAGGGAGACTATAGCTGAGACAACTGGAAGAGAGAGTCTTAAGGACCAGAGGGAACCGTAAGTTTTGGAGGAGTGTGGAAGCCTGGAGTGTCAGGAGAGCCCCTTCCTAGAGGCAAAGAGTGGGCCTGTGCAGCAAGGAACTGCGTCCAAGGCTGAGCGAGCCTTAAGAGCCAGATGGATTGGCATTTTTCTGTTGCTTTTGGGAGAAGAAACCAAATGCATATGTGAACTTTCATCTTTTTTTTGTTACTTTCAATATAAGTTGGCTACCACGCCCTTAAACCTTAGTTCCTGTTGGCTGTGAACTCACTTAAAATGCATCTATCACTGAGCTAGACATCCCCCAATGTCACAATACTTATTTTTCTATATTATTGTATTAGCAGGTATCTCAAGGTATAGTACATACATGTATTCCCTTATGCAGTTTCTTATGCCCTAGGTAAAACCTTCCAACCTTGGCTACCTGCTACATATTTATCAACCATTTTCTAAATTATAGGTCCCTCCAGTTGAGATCTCAACCACCATTCCTTACTTAGCAGCCTCTGTTTCTATTGGCATGGCCTACTCCCTTTTTTCTTGAATTGTGGTAAGGAGGAACTTATAAGAAGTTAAAATTCCCTAGAAGCTGAACGGGGAAAAGGTTTGCATGCAGTGTGTGCTTGTATCGGGAGTTACTGAGATGCAGCAACAAAGATATTTGAAAAGACAGTAAAAGATATCCGAAGGTCTACAAAAACATAGCAAGGAAAAAAAAAATCTATATAATCTAGGGCAGGACTTGAGACTAGATTTACTTTGTTAAGGTTTATGCAGTGTCAATTGGATTTTAACTGTACTTTCGCCTTGTTCTACCTATTGTCACTGAACAATTTTTTTTCAAACTACTTGTACACTACTTCACTTTATTTCATAAATAAAAGCATTTGTGGGGAAAAAAAAAAGGAAAATTAAATATGTTTTCTTGATGACAGTTTCACTTGAAAACATATGACACTTCTCAAGAGTATAAGAGTCTGAGAGATTCTGTATAAATAACAGCTTAACCTCTTCCCATCCGGGCTATTGTACATTGATGGCCAACAGGTGGCTCTACAATGCTGGGAGGCCGTCTATTGACGGCCTCGGGCCGCGTGCCCGCTGCGTCACTCAGGTGCCGATGCACGTGCCTGGCGGCCGCGATGTCTGCCAGGCACGCGCGATCGACAGTTACAAAGCCAGGACCATGGATCTGTGTGTGTAAACACACAGATCCACGTCCTGTCAGGGAGAGGGGACGGATGGTGTGTCCCTTCTACATAGGGACAACCATCAGTCCCCTCCCCCCACAGTAAGAATCACCTAGCAGGGCACACATTTAGCCCCTTGATCGCCCCCTATTGTTAACCCCTTCTCTGCCAGTCACATTTATACAGTAATCAGTGCATATTTATAGCACTAATCGCTGTATAAATGTGAATGGTCCCAAAAATGTGTCAAAAGTGTCCGATGTGTCTGCCGTAATATCGTAGTCCTGACAAAAATCGCAGATAACCGCCATTACTAGTAAAAAAATAAATCATAATTCTATCCACTATTTTGTAGACACTATAACTTTTGCGCAAACCATTCACTATACCCTTTTTTTTTTTTTTTTTACCAAAAATATGTAGAAGAATACGTATCGGCCTAAACTGAGAAAAAATATATTTTTTTTTTAAAAAATTGGGATATTTATTATAGCAAAAAGTAAAAAATATTGTGTTTTTTTTTCAAAATTGTTGCTCTTTTTTTGTTTATAGCGCAAAAAATAAAAACCGCAGAGGTGATCAAATACCACCAAAAGAAAGCTCTATTTGTGTGGAAAAAAAGGACGTAAATTTTGTTTGGGAGCCACGTCGCACGACCGCCCAATTGTCAGTTAAAGCGTGACAGTGCCGAAAGCTGAAATTTTGCCTGGGCAGGAAGGGGGTATATGTGCCCAGTAAGCAAGTGGTTAAGCCACCAAGGCACACCCAAAATGGTAGTCAAAGGTTTCTTATTGTCTCAAGATGCCAAGATTCGAAATATCTAAAAACAAAGACGCAGTGATAGTAAATATGAGTCTGCACAAAGGCTGGTTGTGTATAGCATTTGTGAAAAGGAGTCACAGTTGATTCAGAGGAATACTTTAAATTCATAAATTAATAAATCAATTTTTAATCAATATTCATTCTTAATCCTCTGTATTGACAATGTGTTCTGGCAGTGTTCTTTTCCTCCCAGGGTCAAATAAAACATAGGCCTCCTCACCCTTTTTCTAATTTCTTAAGGCAGGGCTCAGAAAAATGGATCCTGTTTTTGCAATCCATACGTAATGAGTCGTAAAACATTTTTACTGTATTTCACTATGTGCACCAAGTGCATGACAAAATGCTGATAATTAGTCTCATAACAGAGGTCTGTAATGACCAGGAAGTTGCCACTTAATTTCTAATTGTCACGGGTCTCTGTTATGAGTCCCATTACCAGCGTTTGGAAAGAATGTGTTGCGCACACCATGTTGGTAAGGCAATGAGGACCTGTTTTCTTTGACAGGGATGATATGACATGCACATATTTTTGTTGAGCCTTAATTTAATGTACTACTTTCAACCTGCATGAATTAGCACTACCAAAAGATGATTTTAAAATATATACCCAAAACAAATTTTCTTTATCTTGTAAAAAAGCATGATCCTCCTAGACTGATGGTGAGTCAATTTGCCATGCCCTGGCCAGCTGTAATATCTCCATCCAAAAATCCTAATTACTTCAATTTCCAGGCAATCATTACAGGGAGTTAGAATCTCACTCGTCCCTTCTTTTATCTGTGTTTCTGTGAGCAGAATGGTGCCCGGGCACACTAAAGCCGCTGTACAATGGTTCCAAGCCAGTTTGATTAGGTCATTTGCGGCACAGAAGGTTGGGAATGGTTATGGGTTTTGTATGGCAGTCAAAAGCAATCATGGATCATGTCAATATTTGCAGTATGTAAATGGTAGTGCCTGTTTGCCAGCATATTCCTGAAGCATCTGCAATGAGCAGCTAGGACTGGCCTCGCTCAAAGGCTCTACAGTGACTTGTGTTCAGTGTCATAACACAAAACGCTACTCTTTGTCAAAGCAATAACCACCAATTCATTTTGTTATGAAATCTAGCTGTTGTGAACATAAAAGAAAGCTGAAAATGAGAAAGGGTTAGAGATTTAACATCATTTGTGAAAATCAAAGAGAGATTTACATAATATTCCTCCAGGCACAAAGCTTTTTATGGTGACTTACGACTATATCCATCGCCTGCATATACAAATGAACAAAACATTGCAGTATTTACAGCATTTGGAGATGGACATATCTAAGACTTGGTGTTGAGGATTACATTGACATGTCATGTCTAGGTGAGCATTCCCTGCAAATGTAGTAAGGAGCTGGGTATCTCCACATGCTAGTCATGAAGGGTTAGGAAACATTCCAGAAGTGATCATAGTCAATGCAGGCCCAACTCTTTTGGGGCACTAAGAAAAACTTGATTGTGCCCTTTTGGTCCTTTTACCACATTGTTACCATTGTAATTAATCTGATCCACTACAGCCCATTTGACATGTTTTCCTATAGGATGCATTTTTCAGACACTGTGTTTTTGGAAAAGGCCAGGGACTTTTTTCCAGCAGTAGATTGCATTTTACATGTAATAGACTTCAATGGATCATCACCAAAAATGCAAGTGTTAACAAATTGTGAATAGCCAGTTGTTAAGGAGCAGACAGGCACCGCATCCTTAGGAACCAATGAGTCATCAGCTGTCAGCGGGGTTCCCCTCTGAAAGTTGTCAGCGTGGTGTCAGAGGGGGAGGGGGTCACCCGTTTACATCCCCGGATGGCCCCGCCATTAGCCTTACCAATTCACATGGGGGGCGGGATCTGGGGGTCCCCTTGTTAAAGGGGGCTTCCAGATTCCGATAAGCCCCCCTCCCGCAGACCCCCACAACCACTGGGCAAGAGTTGTGGGGATGAGGCCCTTGTCCCCATCAACATGAGGGCAAGGTTCTTTGGGGTGGGGGGGCAGAGACCCCCCTGCCCCAAAGCACCCATCCCCCTTGTTGAGGGCATGTGGCCTGGTACGGTTCAGGAGGGGGTGGGGGCGCTCTCTCATCCCCCCTCTTTTCCTGCGGCCTGCCAGGTTGCGTGCTCAGATAAGGGTCTGGTATGTATTTTTGGCCTTTTTAAAAAAAAAAATTGGCGCAGGGTTCCCCTTAATATTCATACCATACCTAAAGGGCATGGTATGGATTTTGGGGGGACCCCACACAATTTTTTTTAAAACATTTTGGTTTGGGGTTCCCCTTAATATTCATACCAGACCCAAAGGGCCTGGTAATGGACTGGGGGGGGGGGGAAATCCATGCCGTTTTTTTCAATAAGTTTTATCTATATAGCCGATAATTCATTACAGCTGTGATCAGTTTTAAATTACTTTTTTTTTTCCTTTAGAAATGTCATTTTGCTGCGGGATTGTTCTAAACACAGGAAAAATGTGCCACTTTACTATAGACACCCCCAGGCACGATATTTAAAGTAATATTTCATTTTTATTGTTTCACTTTAAGCATTATTAAAATCACTACTCCCAAAAATACGGCTGTTTTTAAAACGTTTTTTTGCATTGATACATGTCCCCTGGGGCAGGACCCAGGTCCTCAAACTATTTTTATGACAATACCATGCATATAAGCCTTTAAAATTAGCACTTTTGATTTTTCATGTTTGTGTCTCATAGGCTTTAATGGTGTTCGCGTGTTCAAACAAATTTTTTGCCTGTTCGCAAGTTCTGGTGCGAACTGTATTGGGGGGGGGGGGTGTTCGGCTCATCCTTAGTTCTGAATGGAACCTGTCCTGTTAAACCGCTGTATGGTCTTGGCCACTGTCGGTGCTGCAGCTCAGTTTCAGGGTCTTGGCAATCTTCTTATAGCCTAGGCCATCTTCATGTAGAGCAGGGATATGCAATTAGTGGACCTCCAGCTGTTGCAAAACTACAAGTCCCATCATGCCTCTGCCTCTGGGTGTAATGCTTGTAGCTGTCAGAGTCTTGCTATGCCTCATGGGATTTGTAGTTCTGCAACAGCTGAAGGTCCGCTAATTGCATATCCCTGATGTAGAGCAACAATTTATTACATTTTTTTAGATCCTCAGAGAGTTCTTTGCCATGAGGTGGCATGTTGAACTTCCAGTGACCAGTATGAGAGAGTGAGAGTGATAACACCAAATTTAACACACTTTCTCCCCATTCACACCTGAGACCTTGTAACACTAATAAATCACATGACATCAGGGAGGGAAAATGGCTAATTGCGCCCAATTTTCACTTAGAGGTGCACTCACTTTTGTTGCCAGCGGTTTAGACATTAATGGCTGTGTGTTGAGTTATTTTGAGGGGATAGCAAATTTACACTGTTATACAAGCTGTGCACTCACTACTTTACATTGTGTAGCACACACACACCCCTTGTTCCTTCCCTTTGGCTCACTTGTAGGAAAAGGGGCACACCATGCCACATGCCCGTACCCTCCTGTGTGAAGAGGTTGAGCGGTGTAATGTACCTGGGTCTCTATGGTCAGGTTCCCCAAAGAATGGCTCCCATCTTCACTGCAATAAAGACAAGTCTCTATTCCCAAATAACTCCAAGGTCCACACCAATTGCAACTCCAATGTAGAGTTTATTTCTCTCTTATGCATAATCATTGAACAGGAAAGGTTGGAGGAAGATCAGGACAACAAGAGGTGTTGGAGTAGGTCCAGGCACAAACGAATACTTATTCACTACCCATATCTTCAGGTAGTCTCAGCTCATCCGGATAGTCTCCCATTAGAGTGGATCCTAGCAGCCAGAGTGATGCTCGAATTAGGTTACACACAATCCCTGCACAACTCTGCCACAGACCTGGTGAACGTTGGCTCTGGTTTTAGGCCTCTAACGGGAAGATGACATCCCTCTAGAGAGTTACCGGGCCCCTTCCTTCACTGTGAAGTCTCACCAGTTCCTCAGAACGGTCCTCCCCCGGCCTCCTCTTCCAGATGCGGGTCTCCTCGCAAGACAGCACCCTGGGATTCCTCCTCCCTCCGTGGGCTCCGGCCGAAGGTGCTGGACCCAAGGCCTTCAGTTGCAGTCCCAGGGCTAAAGGTGCCTGGGACTGATCCACCAGTGTTCCGGACCAGGAACTCCACCCCAGGGCTAAAGGTGCCTGGGGTGGCCACGAGCAGGACATCACACCGCCGGGGTCGGACCCCCGGGAACTCACCCCTACAGACAGGGTCTGCCCCTTTTATATCCCCTCCCGGGATGCACAGCAGGCCGACACGCCCACCATACCACCGCCGAGAGGGGACATCCAAGGCACAGCACTGTGCCAGCGGTTCAACCCTGGCCTCCGATGGCAGCGCCACCAACAGGCCACTAGGGAACTACACACCAGCATCCCACCTGCAGTAAAAGAATGGTTTGCAGAACCCTATCAAATTGTGTGTTTGAGTACAACTACCACTCAAACATTCCCTTAGATCTTAAAGCCCCGCTACAATTGTAACAAAGTGTAATTTCTTCAGTGTTGTCACCTCGCATTCGGTCCATTGTAAGGGACTGAACCAGAATCCGGCCCAGGTTTTTCCAGCCTCTGTAGTTGGCTGGGTTCCGGTCCAGATATTCAGGTTCACTGGAATCCATAGGCAGCTGGGCTTTAAAAATCCAGGAAGAGAGGACAGCATGGCTCTGGCCTGAGACTCAGAAGGGAATCTGAGTAAGAGGAGCGCTGTTTATTTGGGCTGAAAGAAAAAGGTTTGCTTTACTTCACCTTGTGTTTTGTGGGTGACGGGGACCAGCCCCTCACCGTATAGAGAGCGGTTACTGTATAGTTTAGCGCCGGACGGCAAGGATTTGTTTTACTGTTTTGTTTATTTTGTATGACTATTGCAAACCACTCGTAAATAAAGCTGGCAATACGCCAGGTTTTAAAGAAACTGCCTGTACGCTGACCTTCATTCTGAGAAAAGGTGATCCCCATGAGCTAATCTCCCACAATATATATATATATATATATATATATATATATATATATATATATATATATATACACCCCCTCTGGCCACTTCATTAGGTACACCTGTTCAATTGCTTAGTAATACAAATTACTAATTACATGGCAGCAACTCAATGCATTTAGGCATCTAGACGTGGTGAAGACGACTTACTGAAGATCAAACCAAGCATCAGAATGAGGAAGAAGTTACTGGTTACATGCTACTGGCTATTGGTAATCCTTCTTTGTTATTCTTCTATTATCCTCTCAAAAGAAGATATTATGCGGTCTACATGCATTATTGGGTTTTTTAACCAAGTGGCTCAGGTATGCTCCTTACATATGGATGACCTTATAGCATCCAGCTCAGTTCAGGTCATGAGGATTTTTTTTACCTATGTATCTTACACCATACACAATACAAGTACCTCCTTTATGCATCACAGGCTCCCCAAGGGATTAAACCATGACTACCCTATCTTACTATAAGAACTTATGGCTCCTCCCCCTGATTTAAGCTTTTAGTAACGTCTTGTGGATCAGAGGTCCTTATTTAGCCCAATTCCGACATCGTACCCTCCTCCACACAGCGGGAACATATTGGCTTCTGCTGACCCCCACCAGACTCTAGCATAACTTTGAGGGTAGGTTAGAACCCCCTTCCTACCTCCGGTTCATTAATACACACCCTTACTTGATATTTTCCCCTCCGAAATCCCCCGGCTCTCTCTTACCCTCTACATTTCCTACTCCAGCCTCCCCCTTTCCTGAGAAGTATCTCTTTCTCTCTTCTTTATCCTCCCTTCCCACTACATACCTTACCCCCTCGGTCTCCATCAATGCAAAGCTAACATTGACGAAAACTGCCCCACTTTTGGAAATAATATACCCCCTGAATCCGCTAGCCCAAACTCTCTTGGGACATTTCTGACACGCCTCTAATCTACACAAATAATCATGTCCACGCTTACAAAACACTATGACTTCTACACGCCCCGGTACCAATTTCTCCACGCTTAAAGTAATCTCCCTGAATGTGAAAGGGCTGAATATCCCTGAAAAACACAGTCAAATCCTTGACAGGATGCACAAGCTCAAAGCTGATGTAGTGTTTCTAAAAGAGTCTAATTTCTGAACCAACCATATCCCCAAACTCACAAATCTCCTCTTCCCCACATGCTACCACGCGACCAATTGACTTGCAAAAAGCAAAGGGGTTTCAGTGCTGATCTCTAAAAACCTTAATTGGCAATTAATTGACTCGATTTTAGATACAGAAGGCAGATACATTGTTCTTAATGGTCAAATACACGGCTGACCAGTCACCTTTGCTAACATCTATAGCCCTAACTCTGCCCAAGTCACTTTCTTCAGATCAATCGGACAAATCCTAACAGGCTTTTAAACATGACTAACCATTAGACTTGTGCACAACGGAAAAATTTGTTTAGTTTCGGTTCATTTCTTTTCAGTCCTGTTGATTCGTAATCGTTCGTAATTTTGCTAGACGGGATTTTTCGTGTTCGGACTAATTCGTATTTTCGCAAGCGACATTTTTCGTTGAATCGGAATGATTCGTATTAATGTAAGCCTTATTTTTAGTTGATTTATAATTCGTACTTTCGGTAGAGTACATTGTTTTTCGTTGATTCTGGACACATATATAGTGCCGTCGTACGTGTCACTGCGCTTTGCTCGAGCATTTTTTTTCACGATAGTGTGTAGGCAAGGCAGGCTTGATAAGAATACCGTCGAGAAAAAGGCAGTTTTTTTCAATGACATTAAAGCGGTCGTGTGTACGCCATATCCCACGCTCTAAATATTACCCTCCCTAGAAACTAGTAACACAATCCCAGAACAACTTCCCTTTCCATTGGAAAAACTATGCAATCAAATACCTAGGCATACACATAACACCAAACCCGTCTGACCTATACACCAAAAATTATTTACCCCTACTTAAAACTATCTCGGATGACCTACGCAAATGGGACAAGCCTAATTTTTTATGGTTTGGCAGAGCAGCAATCTTAAAGATGAACATTCTCCCCCCCGCATACTATACATTCTACAAACGATTCCTATTAAACTCCCCCTGACATTTGTCCAATCCTACAAACGCTGCTGCATGAAATTCCTCTGGAAACAAAAACACCCGAGAATTAACTATGACCAACTAACTAAACCCAAACCGAAAGGCGGAATCGTGGATTGGGCAGTACATCATGATTGTAAAGACTGGGTGAATCTTGAAGATTCCTTTTCCTTTTTACCATTAAGATCTCCTCCCTGGCTCCAACCACAACACATCCCCCTAGCACTGAAAGAACACCCGCTTATCTACCCAACTCTGTGCAGCTTCAGAGAGGTCTGTAAAAAAAGACATCTTTCCTCTAACCTCGGCCCCCCTCACTCCTATTAAGTCCAACCTGGCCTTTCTCCCAGGCATGTCCAAACAATTCCTAAAAGACACCTGGACCCACCCGGACATACTGGCACATTATTTTTCTAAGACGGTACTCTTCTAGATCGTACCAGGCTAGAAGCCAACACAAAAAACAGCTCTTTGCCCTACTGGATATACTTTCAAACCTGACATTTTCTGCGAGACATTGACTGAGACTATTCAGTCTCTCGAACACTTACTCCATTTGAAAACTTATGCTCCAAATCTGACCCCCAACAGCACGTAACCTCTAATATTCACAACATGCTTTTTGCAGACATGCCCCCTAACTCTGGGAAAGTGTGTCCAAGCTGGGAAAGAGATCTAGCATTGGAGCTGACAGAAGAACAATGGGAACAAATATTTACAATCGCACACAGAGGCTCCCTCAATGTCTCGATCAAGAAAATAACTACAAAATCCTGTTCCGATGGTATCGCACTCTGCTACTACTCAGCAAATACGATCCGAACACTCCTAATAAATGCTGGAGATGCTCCAGGGAACCGGGCACTTTATTACATATCTGGTGGTCATGCCCCCTTCTACAAAACTTCTGGTCACAAGTCCATAAACTAACAACGCAAATATCCACATATGCCCTGGAACATAACCCAGCTCAGTTCCTTCTCCATCACCCCACCATATCGGCTCATGCATACCGCAAATCCCTAGTAGTGCATTTAATTTACACTGCCAAGATGTGTATCCCAATACACTGTGAACAGCAATCTTTAAGTTTGACTACAGATTTTCTATTGGATTAAGGTCTGGGCTTTGGCTAGGCCATTCCAACACATTTACATGTTTCCCCTTAAACCACTCAAGTGTTGCTTTAGCAGTGTGTTTGGGGTCATTGTCCTGCTGGAAGGTGAACCTCCGTCCTAGCCTCAAATCACACACACAGAGTGGTACAGGTTTTGCTCAAGAATATCCCTGTATTTAGCACTATCCATATTTCCCTCAACTCTGACCAGTTTCCCAGTCCCGACTGCTGAAAAACATCCTTACAACATGATGCTGCCACCACCATGTTTCACTGTGGGGATGGTGTTCTTTGGGTGATGTGATGTGTTGGGTTTGCGCCAGACATAGCGTTTTCTTTGATGGCCAAAAAGTTAAATTTTAGTCCCATCAGACCAGAGCACCTTCCTCCATACATTTTGGGAGTCTCCCACATGCATTTTCGCAAACTCAAAATGTGCCATTTTGTTTTTTTGCTGAAAAGACTGGCTTTCTTCTGGCCACTCTGCCATAATGCCCAACTCTATGGAGCGTACGGCTTATTGTCGTCCTATGTACAGATACTAGATGTCACAGACTTTGGGCTGCAGGAGAACCATGGCCTGGAGAACTCTGTGTTATAATGTGTTCTTGAGTTATCCAGACAGGGCTGGTCACTAATTGCTTGTGGCTTCTTATGCAAGTTAGAAAGGGGAGCCAGACTGTCTAAGGATGTCATTGTTATGATAATAGGAGGACTAGCTCTACTGTGTAAGGTGACCTTTGTCTGAAATAATGGGAGTAGCCCTTATCTGATGGTTTGCTGTATAAACTCAGTGTGTTTCTAAAAATAAAGCAGTTCCTTTTCTGGTGTACTCCAAGACTGGTGTTGTCTGGTCCTTGGGGTTTCTATAGCCAGATCCATTGGTCTCGTGTTGCAGGACTTGGGAAGCAGCTTCTTGGAAATACCCAACAGGGTGTCCGGAGTCCGCCACACTCCAGTCTCTGCTGTGGAACTCTGCAGCTCCTCCAGGGTTACCTTAGGTCTCTGTGCTGCCTCTCTGATTAATGCCCTCCTTGCCCGATCCGTGAGTTTTGGTGTGCGGCTGTCTCTTGGCAGGTTTGCTGTTGTGCCATGTTCTTTTCATTTGGTTATGATAGATTTGATGGTGCTCCTAGGGATCATCAAAGATTTGGATATTTTTTTATAACCTAACCCTGACTTGTACTTCTCAACAACATTATCCCTTACTTGTTTGGAGAGTTCCTTGGTCTTCATGGCAGTGTTTGGTTAGTGGTGCCTCTTGCTTAGGTGTTGCAGCCTCTGGGGCCTTTCAAAAAGGTGTGTATATGTAATGATAGATCATGTGACACTTAGATAGCACACAGGTGGACATCATTTCCCTAATTATGTGACTTCTGAAGGTAATTGGTTGCACCAGAGCTTTTTATGGGCTTCATAATAAAGGGGGTGAAAACATACGCACATGCCAATTACCATTTTTTTATTTCTGAAAAATAGTTTTATGTATATATTTGTATATATTTTTCTAATTTTACTTCACCAACTTAGACTATTGTGTTTTGATCCATCGCATATAATTCAGATTAGAAAAAAAATATTGAACCAAAGGCTGTAATGTAAAAAATAGGTAAAAAGCCAAGGGGGATGAATACTTTTGCAAGGCACTGTATGCTACATGTAAAGCAGCCCAGCAATTCCAGGTCTTGCTTTGCGATGACACCGTGGGGTTTATTTACTAAAGACAAATAAACTTTGCATATGCAATTGCTCCAAACCTCAGTAAATGCAGTAAACCTTCACTTTGCAAAGTATGCCCAATCTCGTTCAGGGAAAATTTAAGAAAAACTGTATTTTTGCTTGCACATGAATGGATGGAGGTCAGCAGAGCTACTGCTCAATTACTACGCTATGGAGCAACTGCACTTACAGAGTGCACAGTCTGTTTGCCTTTAGTAAATCCATCCCCATATGTCAAATGTATCAGTCATAGCGTGCAAATGTTAACCATATGTTTTTATTGAACCCCATCTTCAATAAACAGCTTGTTTCTGTATTGGACATTGCTGGGAAGGCTTAGAATGAATGACATGTTTTTATTGCTTAATGTGTCTTTATTACATAAAGTGAAGCTGTGCCCAGGCTTTTGAAAATAAAGTGATACTAACGTCTCTTTATTTTTTGGATAAAAATAACAAACATGTTATACATACCTGCTCTGTGCAGTAGTATTGCACAGAGCAGCCCAGATCTTCCTCTTCTCAGGTCCCTCTTTGGCGCTCTTGGCCCCTCCATCTTGCCAAGTGCCCAACAGCAAGCAGCCTGCTGTGAGGGCACCCGAGCCACTGCTCTGTGTGTCCATTCAGACATGGAGCAGTGGCCAGGCCCCGCCCCTCGCTCTACGCATTGACTCACTGACTTTGATTGACATCAGCGAGAGCCAATGGTGCTTCACTGCTGTCCCAGCCAATGGAGAGTCCCAGACAGCTAAGTCTATTGCGCAACATTGCTGGACAGAGATGGGGCTCAGGTAAGTATTAGGAGATGCTGGGGAGGCTGCTGCACACAGGTTTTTTTTATCTTAATGCATAGAATGCATTAAGATAAAAAAAAACTTCTGCCTTTACAACCACTTTAAAGTAATATTTTAACACATTGAGCACAATAAAATAAAATTTTCCCAGTTCCCCAGTAAACTTTTTGTTAAAATTAAAAAAAAACCTTAAGAGACATGGGGGCTGATTTACTATAACTCCAGGAAGTACTGAGCACTGAGCAAATAATAACTCCCATTTTTGCCAATTAAAAATTCAATGCGCAAATTATACTATATACTATACATATTACAGTGTGGTGTTGTTGTGGTCCAATTTGCCATTGGGTCCCATATCCATATTGTTATCTAGTTGTGCCAAGGGAAGTTCGAGACAAATTTCTGGGGTTGACCGGCAGAGTGCAGACCCAAAACTAATACCAGCAGCTCCTTCGGGGGTAGTGCTACATGTGGGGGCTCGTCCTGGATTTCTGCGACTCTGCAAGAAACCCCCCCCACAGAGGGCACCTTAAAAGTCACCAAGATGGACCCTGCTGCTGCTATCCAGTGGTGTAAAGAGGAAGGCGCCTGCCCAGAATCGAGCGTGGTGATCAAACTTCAAGGAGAAGTCTGGACTGAGGACCAAATCAGCCAAGCTGTCAAGACACTATCCCCAGACAAGAAGGCGTGGGTGATTGCAGTCAAGACAGACCATGGGACTCTCCACACCTATGCATTAGTGGAATGGAAACAAGGAATCCCTGAGAACTTCAAGGGCGCCAGTGTGAAATTGGCCAACAAGACGGAATGTGGTGTAGTCCATCTGAAGGCCTCAGAAGAGGGCCCTACCTCTTCCAGTCAAGCTGGATCAAGTAAAGAAAAAATTCCTGCCCTGTCACCTCTGGCCACAATTGGACCAGAACTCTTTGCTGCTCTTGGAGAATTTGTTGCAACATGTCAGAAAGACCCTCCAACATACTCAGCAGCTGGCTATAGGAAACTCAGGGTTTTCTCTGGAAGACAACCAGTACCCTCAGTGGAAGACAGCTTTGAGGAGTGGCTGGACCAGGCTACACAAGCCTTGGATGAATGGGACATCGCAGAGGCTCACAAGAAACAGAGAATAACAGAGAGCTTGAAGGGGCCTGCCTTAGAAGCCATCCATAATCTGAAGCTCAGTAAGCGAGACTGTGTTGCCCAGGATTACCTGAGTATCCTACAGGACGTGTTTGGGCGCGCCGATAAAGTTTCTGATCTTATCTACCAGTTGGAACACTCTTACCAAAAAGAAGGGGAGAAGTTGTCAGAGTACAATGAGACGTTTGGATAAGTTTATACACCAGATCCTGTTGAAGGGCCTAGACCCTCGGAAGGTGGATGAAATCTGAGCCAAACAAGTTTTGAGGGGGGCCCAACCCTTGGACCCTATCACCCTCCTGTTGAGAACCCGACAAGATGGTGGTATTCTGAAGTATCCTGACCTGATCCGGATTGTAAGGGAGGAAGAAGTCATGTTAGACAACAAGAAGAAGAGTCAGAAGTCTGAATCCATTGCTGGGGTCAGGATGATCAATGCCGATGATTGTAACCCACAGGTCGAGCTCCTTAAGACTCAAGTGTCCACCACGCCAGCTACTCTGCCCAGTGAAGAAGTCTCAGAAGGGTCTAAGAAACCTCTAAGTTCTACAGTTGCCCAGGTGCAGAAACCCCAAAACCCAGTGATCTGTTTAAACTGTGGAGGAGTCGGGCATGTTCGTCAAGTATGCCCAAGCCCAGTGAAAGCTGCAGCAAAGTACCGAAAGCCGGCGGAAAACTCCAGAGGGCCCCGGTGAAGGAGTCAACCGGGTGCCAATGGACTTTAGCTAGCTCCAGCAAACCCAATGACGCGAGGAGACAGCATCGGGAGTCTAGACCACTGCAGAGGGCTCCCGTTGTTGCGACCCAGTGTCTCACTCCCTTTGACCCAGGCTGCCCGGCATCGGAGAGTCAGTGCACACCAGACCCAACAGAGACTAAAATCAGATCAGAGTCTCAGAAAGAAAGGAGTGAGGATACAAGGTACTGAACAAGCCAAGCTTGCCCCGTCCCCGAAATTTCCTGCCAAACTAGTGGGGCCCTCTCCGGTTGTCTCCATCCAAGTAGAAGGAATTTGTACTAAGGCACTCTTGGACACTGGAGCTCAAGTGACTCTCCTCTACAGAGACTTCTATGACAAGCACCCTAAACACTTGACGTTGCAGAAGTTGGAAGAGTTAGAGATATGGGGTATTGGGACTCAGAATTTCCCCTACGATGGCTATCTAACAATCAAACTAACCTTTGACCCTTCAGTGATCTGCCCTCGCCCACCCGGGGCTAGTAAAGACTCCCTCATTATAGGGACCAACATTGACCTTGCCAGGAGACTGCTGACACCTCTGGCTAAAGGGCAGGATGCTTCAACTAAAGGCGTGCACCCCATGCGCCTAGTACAAGAACAGAAGGCCCCAGCTGAGGGAGTGGGGAAGATCTGGTGCTTGGACAAGAGAGGGAGAGTGTTGCAGCCGGGTGAGGTTGCTCGTTTGAGAGTGTCCGTCAAGCTTAACTGGAAGCAACCAGGCCCTTTTATCGTCCTTGAAGCTGACAGACAGAAGGAAGACAAGGGAATAGAAATAATTCCTGAAGTGGTTCCAACTAAGGCCCTGCAGAGGAATCATGGGAAGGTCTCAGTGAGTGTTGGCAACACAACCACCTTACCTGTAAAGATATCGGCTCGAATGCTGTTAGGCCAAGTGAACACGGCCACCCCAGTCTCACCATCTGACTTAGTGGGGAGTGAGAAGGATGAGATCCCTGTGGAGGAGTTCCACCCGAAGAACACCACTCTTCCCCCGGAATGGAGAGAAAGAGCTAAAACTCAGCTCTTGAGATGGCAGGCCGCATTCTCCAAGAGCGAATTCGATGTGGGGTGTGCAAAGCGCGCTACACACCAGATGCAGCTGCAAGAGGACAAGGGAGAGAGTCCGACGGATTCCGTTAGGGGACTTGGAAGACTTGCGTGAACAATTGGCAGAACTTAATAGAGCAGGGATCATCAGAGAGTCCAGGAGTCCATACACTTCTCCGATAGTGGTGGTACGGAAGAAAAAACGGGTCACTGAGGCTGTGCATTGATTACAGAACACTGAACAGAAGGACCATCCCTGACCAGTAAACCACCCCCCGGATATAAGATGCTTTGCAGAGCCTGTCAGGGGCCAAGTTGTTCAGTGTACTGGACCCGAAGAGTGGGTATTACCAAATCCCCATGCATCCTGAGGATAAGGAGAAAACTGCCTTCATTACCCCGGTGGGGTTCTTTGAGTTTGATCGCATGCCTCAAGACTTGTCGGGAGCCCCGGCCACTATCCAGAGGCTGATGGAGATGACAGTGGGTGACATGAACCTGATCTAGGTGTTGGTGTACCTGGTTGTGTTTGGCAGGACTTTAGAAGAACATGAAGAGCGTCTGGAGAAGGTCCTGAAGAGACTCCATGATGAAGGCTTAAAGCTCTCCATAGAGAAGTGCCAGTTCTACCAGTCTTCGGTCAACTACCTGGGCCACATAGTATCTGCTGATGGAGTGGCCACAGACCCTGAGAAGCTGAAAGTCGTCACCTCCTGGCCAAGGCCCACTAATGCGACCGAGCGTAAGTAATTTCTGCGATTCTGCTCCTATTACCGAAGATTTGTTGAGGGATTTGCGAAAATAGCTCACCCACTCAATGAGTTACGGAAATGTAAAGGAGAGGATGATGTTCCAGATTCAGTTAAGCCTGTGAGACCAGCTGGAGGGCCCAGAAAACCCAGAGAGTCCATTCAGGACCAGTGGACTGCATAGTGTGAGGAGGCCTTTAAACAACTGAAACGGAGCCTAACAACTGCCCCAGTTCTGGCCTATGCAGACACAGCCAAGCCATATGAACTACATGTCGATGCCAGTCGAGATGGGCTTGGAGGGGTGTTGTATCAGGAACAGGACGGTCACCTACGGCCTGTTGCCTATGTGAGTCGAAGCTTGGCCCCCGCTGAAAGGAACTACCCCACACACAAACTCGAGTTCCTGGCTTTGAAGTGGGCTGTGGTGGACAAATTGAGAGACTACCTCTACGGGGCAGAGTTCGTGATTAAGACCGAAAACAATCCACTCGCCTACCTCCTCACCACTGCCAAGCTGGATGCCACCGGACACAGATGGTTGGCTGCCCTATCAGGATTCAACTTCAGCCTGAAGTATCGACCGGGGGTTGGAAACAGGGATGCAGATGCCCTGTCAAGAAGGCCTCATTGTTCTACAGACCCGCTAGAAGAGTGGACCCGGTTGACACCTGAAGGAGTGCAGGCCTTGTATCAGGGAGCCGAACATCAAGCTGGCGGAGGATCTAGAGCCAAAGACATTGGAGTTTCTGCTGCTGATGTCCCCAAGTATTTATGCAATGTATCCCAAGTCGGGGATGAAGGTTTGCCAAAACTTTCAAAGAAGGACCTGCGAAGGGACCAGTTGGAAGACCCTCTGGGTAACTTGGCATTGAAGGCTCTGGAGGGTCAATATCCTGACATACTTCTGACTGATTCCCCAAAGTAGGCCCGTCTACAGCACCGAGAGTGGGATCAGCTGCAGCTGCATCAAGGGGTGGTCTACCGAAGGGGCCCCTCTGATGGCCTGGAAGAAAAGTGGCAGCTGTTTCTCCCAAGAAAACACCGGGAGACAGTATTAGCGGCTCTTCACGACAACCATGGCCACTTAGGGCCTGAGAGGACTTTCCACTTGGTAAGGGACCAATTCTACTGGCCCTGCATGCGGGCTGAAGTCGAGGGCTACTGCCACTTCTGCATCAGATGTATTCAAATAAAGACTTTGCCTCACCGAGCCGCCCCAATGGGCCATCGTCAGAGTCAGGGACCCATGGAACTGTGTGCATTGACTTTCTGTGCTT
The DNA here is from genome assembly GCA_029206835.1 of Rana muscosa. Lineage (NCBI taxonomy): Eukaryota > Metazoa > Chordata > Amphibia > Anura > Ranidae > Rana > Rana muscosa. Next base: position 223,385,366 of record CM055118.1, read on the forward strand.
GGAGCCTGATCTGAGTGGACAGGGAAATATCTTGGTGGTGACTGACCATTTCACTAGATATGCCCAGGCATTCCCCACAAAGGATCAACAAGCATCAACAGTGGCCAGGATTTTAGTGGAGAAGTTCTTTGTGCACTATGGCCTGCCCCAACGTATCCACTCAGACCAAGGGAGAGACTTTGAGAGCAGCCTTATCAAAAGACTTTTAGACTTGTTAGGCATCAAAAAGTCCAGGACCACCCCATACCATCCTCAAGGAGACCCCCAACCAGAGAGATTCAACTGAACTCTCCTGGATATGCTTGGAACTTTAAATTCAGAAAAGAAGCAGCATTGGAGCAGGCATGTAGCCGCCATTGTGCACGCTTATAACAATACTGCAAACAATGCCACAGAGTGCTCCCCTTATCGTCTAATGTTCGGACGAGAGGCCCGGTTACCAGTAGATCTGGCCTTTGGCACATCCTTGGACCATACCTCAGCAACCTCCCACAGAGGGTATGTAGATTGTCTATGGAAAAGCCTGAAGACCGCCTATGACAAGGCCCAAGCTACGTCAGACGCAAGGGGACTGAGAAACAAAAATAATTTTGACCTCAGGGTCCGAGTGCAGTATTTACAACCAGGCGACAGAGTGCTGTTAAGGAATCTGGTGTCCCTGGAAAGCACAAGTTAGCTGACCGCTGGAAGTCACAGCCCTATGTCATTTGCAAGCAGCTGCCAGGGCTTCCTGTGTACTAGATTAGGCCAGAAGGGAGTGTAGGCCCGCTGAAGTCTTGGCACCGCAATCATCTGCTGCCTCTATCAGAAGCCGTTCGACTGTCACCGCTGCCCGACTCTCAGACATCTCCCTCTACCTCTCAAAAGTCATGACCGGTCACTAGGTCTCAGTAAGTGCCCCAAGTTGTGGACTATGAAGACAGAGAGGATGAGGAGATGGACTTAGACTGGCTGTGGCCACCTCAGTTGTCAGGGTCCAAGACCCCCCCTTTGTCCCTACCAGAAGTGACAGATGCTGGGGTTCTCAGACCAGAAGCTCCTGAGTTTGTGCCTCAGAGTCCGCTTTCTGAGGAGCTAGAGGATACTAAAGTTTCCATACCAATAGTAGACCCTGAGGAAGCCCCATCCTTTACAGATGGAGAACTGGAAGCTGATATGCAGGAAGAAGAAGAAGCTGTAGAAGAGACAGAGAGGCAAGAGGCCTGCTGTGAGCGTGCATAGGCCGGAGAAGCCTGGGCCTAAAGTTGGAGGGCAGGTCGCCGACGGAGGGATCCTTGTGGATAGCATCGCTGATTGAGCCAGAGAGGAGATCGTCCTACGCTCCACTCACAATTGACGCCATTCATCCACCTGCACCTTGTAAGCGGCCGCGCGGTGAACCGGCGACATCTTGCCTGACGGGGATACCAGTGAGGAGAGGAATCTTAGTGGTGAGAAGGCACTTGCCTACCAACATAGTTAACTGAGTTGCAGGAGAGTGGCACCGATAGTCCCACTTGTACTTTCTGACACTTGCAGTGCCACAGTTAGGGATCCTTTGCACCCGAGAGTGGGACAGCGGATTGGGAGAACTAGCGCTTCCTTTACTTCTACTTTACATTCACCGAGTGATTACTTTTCCTCTTTACCTATTGTTTGGAATACAATTAAGTGCACCAACAGAGCTAGCAGAAGACAAGTTAAACTTAAAGGAACAGTCATCACTTTTTTTCTCTGCAACGTTTACTACAAAGGGATACACAGCAGTTTGAACTGTCCACTAGAGGGAGCCCTATAGCCATAAGAACTCTAATGCTTGATGTAACTGTATATATTGCCTTTGTTGTTCTGCTGTTATAGTGAGTGTGTGTGTGTGTGTGTGAGAGACTTGGTGGGGAAGTGTCCCAGTGCCGATATCATAGCATTGGGAGATTCCTCCACCATACACTTACTCAAATCTGACCCAGGTTATGGTGATTGGGTCTTGTGACCTAGAAACCTTGAACCAGTTATGTTTCATTGACTATGCAGGGATCTGTGTACAGTAATTTTTATCTGTATAACCATTGTTTTACTCTTTTCCAAGTAAACACTTTACAACTGGTTAAGTTACATCTTGTGTGGAACTCTATCTATTACAGCTGAGAGTCAGGTAACCAGTGTCAAGGTAACGGTAACTATACATATTACAGTGTGGTGTTGTTGTGGTCCCCTTTGCCATTGGGTCCCACATCCATATTGTTTTCCAGTTGTGCCAAGGGGGGGTTCGAGAAATATTTCTGGGTTTGACAGGCAGGGTCCAGACCAAAAACTAATATCAGTAGCTCCTTCGGGGGTAGTGCTACATATATATATTTATATTTATATTATATTATGTATGTATGTTAGACATGTGCATTCGTTTTCGTCCGAATGCATTTTCGTCCGAATTTCAGCTATTTTCGTTATCGTTTTAACAAACGAAAACGAAAGCACAGAATCCGAAAACCGAAAGATCCGACATAAACAAATGCTTTATTTTCGTTTTCATTGCTACAACAGTTTGATATAGATAGGAGATTCGACGTGACGCTGACAATAACAATCTGTGTCTATCGAATCTGTGGTCGAATGTGCCTAACCTTAACTCTATTAGTCCAAGATTATTCTACATAGGAGAGAAAAGATTCGACATTATAGAGAGAAAAGATTTGACATAGGAGAGAAAGATTCGACATAGGAGAGAAAGATTCGACATAGGAGAGGAAAGATTCGACATAGGAGAGGAAAGATTCGACATAGGAGAGGAAAGATTCGACATAGGAGAGAAAAGATTCGACATAGGAGAGAAAAGATTCGACATAGGAGAGAAAAGATTTGACATTATAGAGAGAAAAGATTTGACATAGGAGAGAAAAGATTCGACATAGGAGAGAAAAGATTTGACATTATAGAGAGAAAAGATTCGACATAGGAGAGAAAAGATTTGACATTATAGAGAGAAAAGATTCGACATAGGAGAGAAAAGATTCGACATTATAGAGAGAAAAGATTCGACATTATAGAGAGAAAAGATCACTGCTTGTGGGCGGAACATTCGACCGGAAATGTATGATTGCAGAGTCATACAGTTTCGCTGCTCCGTCGAATCTTCTTTGAACATTCGACAGACACCATAAGCCTTCAATGACAGATTCGACCTTAATTAATTCAGATTTTCGGACGAATGCAATTTTTAACGAAAAACGAAATAAATAAAAACGAATTTCGGGAGTAACTAAATAAATTTGTTTTTTGGACGAAAACGAAATTCCGAAACGAAATATTTCAGTGTGCACATGTCTAATGTATGTAGCGGCCTCACCCCCCGTCCCCTTGTTAATAAAACGGCTGGCTTGTCTAGGGGTATGCGGGAGGAGGATGAGGTTCACTACGGCCTATGTCCTCTATTGTGCAGAGGTGAAAGCCAACACTTATTTTACATTCGGGCCTGTGTTCTGGGTGGAGCCTCTGCTTCTCCTGTGGAAGTTTGACTGTCAGTAATGGAGCCCCACACCATAAAAAGCCCAACACTCCTTTATTCTTCTTTACAAGTGAACAGCATCAGTTGAACTTTTGAATAAACAGACAGGGTGTAGATACGAGTAGGTCCAGGCACAGTGAACTCTCCTATTCCTTTTAGTGCAAATAGGCTTGGCGCACAGTCTCTGCCACCGACCATGAGATTGGTCGCTGCCACCGACCGGGTGAACTGTGGAGGCCTCTGCCACAGGCCTGAGAACAGGTCTCTGCCACTGACCTGAGTTGATTAGATGGACTGCTGCCACCGGCCGTAGAACATGAACCACCTTCCCTGATGAATTGGCCCCTGTTCGGGATAGACATCCATCCGGACGGTCTCCAGAGGTCCACCCGGCACTGGCAATATGCTGTACCAGCTCTTCGGGAGGATCCCCTCTCTGGTCCCTTACGCCCTGGATTCAGGCGCCCGACACCCGGGGCACCTTAGGACGATCCCTCCCTCGCGGGACCCAGTGGAAGGTACTGGGCCCCAGGCCTCCGGTTGAGTACCTCACCCCAGACTGAAGGTGTCTGGGATGGAACCCAAACTCCATGTGTACAGGCCAAGGGCGCCTGGACACCGATCACGGACAGCAGCCCTCAGGGTAAAGGTACCTGGGACTCGGACCTCGTGGTGAAGATGTCCGTTCCCTGTATACCCTCTCCCAGCAAGCACAGCGGGTTCCCCGCCCCGCTGTACAGCTGCTGCGAGAGGTCACAAAGGGTACGGCACTGCAGTGATGGTTCAACCCCGGCCCAAAGCGACAGCGCCACCTACTAAACCGCAGGGAACTGAACACCACTGATGTCCTCACACGAATAGAACACAGCCCTACTCTACCAATTAGTGCATTTGGGTCATACTACCACACAGATTCTGCCCCTAAATAGTACATACCCGCTACATATATATAATATATATATTAGTATATGCACATATAGTCAATATGCAGACAAACATGAATATTTTAGGCATGTATTGATTGTCTATAATTTTAAAATGTCCTAATTCTCCATGGATTTGTCAAATCTACATTTAAATATTCAAGAGATCGAAAAAATTATGAATCATCGCTTCTCCTTCCATTCTTATTGTGTAAGCATGACACGAGAAGGAAATGAGAGCAAAGTGCAGTTGCCTAAGCTTAAAAAAATTGTGGATAAGAAGTCATCCTTGACATTAAATGGAGTCACCTTTCAAAAAGACCCCAATAATTTGACACATTTAGGAACCTGGTGCAAATAAACATAAGAGTTTGTCACTGCTGGTAGCCTTATTTAGGTGAGTCCGACTGTTAGTGAACGTGTAGACTTTGGCACATAGGGGCTGTCAAGGAGTTGTGTCTCTGAGGTCCTGCAAGTTTATATTCATGTTTCAGAAATGCTGTCTATCGACATTAACCTCTGTGATCTCGTTCCTATTTTGTCTTCATTCTTTCTAAACATCAGAGTCTACTCTAGTGAATTCTGTGTTTTCATCACGCATTATGTGTCTAAAATATTAGACCTTTATTTTCACTGTCAGTTCTTCCTTTAAGCAGTCATGGTTTATTTCTGTGAATATTGACTAATTTGTTCTTATTTGAGTCCAGATAAGTCTCAGCATGTTTTCTGCAGCAGCACAATTTAAAAGTATGATTTACCTTTTACCAATTCTTTAAATGTATTACAGTCTATTAAATCCAGTTACTATATGCTGCACAATCTTCAGAATGTAAATAAAAATGTTCTATACCTTCACTGGCTTAGCCAAATCCTTAGGCCCCTTTCACATGGGGCAAAATCCGTCCAAACGGATTGGCCTGCTCAGTGTTGGATCTCTCCACTGATCCCCGCTCCGTTATGCAGAGCAGACCCAGACACAAGCCACTGCTCTCTATGGGGTGGTCGGATGGAAATAGACTGCATGTCTGTTTCTATCCGATTGTCATCCTATCTGTTCGGCTTGATGGATGGTGAAAGTGTTCTCATCCGTCTGTTTTTAGTAGATCAGATGCCGGCAGGTGACAGCGGACACAAGTCCACTGACATCTGCCGCCCCATAGAGAACAATGGGTGGCCCCGATCAGGTCCACCTGAAAAAAGGACAGGTGGACCCGACCAGTCCGCTAGTGTGAAAGGGGTTTTAGTGTCCCACATACCCCCCCTCCCAGACACTGCATCTCACAGTGAGACAGTTTCAGCAATAGAGGCAGTAATGCCAATCTGGAAAGCAATGGGTAGGAATAGGTGTGGATAGCTTCTGATTGAGAAACTACTCACCATGCCCCCTGCAACATCTTCTAATCCCACTGCAGTGCAAGCAGGCACAACCTGCATGACAGTGGCAATGTTGCTCTGAATTCAAAGTTCATTTGTTGTAGCTGTTTTACTGCCATTAATCTGTGCCATCTGAATCATTTGCAAACAATTAATGCATGAAGGTAATACCGTCTTAATGCCTGAAGGCAGTTTTGCAGCTTTGGCATGTGTTAGTAAATTGTACTTATCATTACAACTACTTAGTTTATCAAGATGGATTATGCCATGTTCTTTTCAGAATAATTTAGGCATTTGCTTGGTAGTAAATGGTAAAGAATATCTCCTGATTATTTTATTTGTTACCAATGGAAAACTGTCCCCAACACAGTAAAGAAATAAACATTTCTTAAACTTAAGCTATATATTTTTTGCCATTACCTTGACCCACCACCAAAAAACTCTGAAATGCTCCTACTCTTGATGCTCCTTTGTACAAGGGCTTTTGTTTTTATTGGAACTGCTTCTCTCCCCATAAAAGCAGCTTGAAACAGGTTGAGGCAGTTTAGTAGGAGGTTAACTGAAGGAAAAATGTACCTGTTGGCAAACTCTAATGCCTCGTACACACGACTGTGTTTCCCGGCGGACTTTTTATGGGAAAACCGAGAACCTGCTCGGTAACTTTTTCTCCCTACACACGACCGGGTTTCCCGACAGGAAAACTGCCATGAGAGCTTTGGTCGGGAATCCCGGCCGTGTGTATGCTCCATCGCAGTGTTTCACATAGGAAAATTGCCTGGTTAAAAACCGCCGGGAAAAAAGAAAACATGTTCTCATTTTTTTCCCCGCAGTTTTCCTGTCTGGAAAACTGCGATGGAGCATACACACAGCTGGTTTACCGGCCAAAAGCTCTCATGGCAGTTTTTCCGTCGGGAAAACCGGTCGTGTGTAAGAGGCATGAGTGATTTCAGAAGTGTCTCGATCTTAAATGCACCTAAAAGAATGCTGCTTTTTCCCATTGACACAACCCCTAAAATATTTTGATCTACCATTATTTAACTGTGTGAAATTCCTCTTTAACCACTTCCTATCCGGGCCATCGACAATTGACGGCCACAAGGTGGCTCTACATTGCCGGGAGGCCATCAATTGACGATCTCTGGCCTCCCGCCACTGGGGGGTGCCCACCACGTCACTGAGATGCCGATGCGCGTGCCTGGCGCCTGCGATGTCCGCCATGTACCTGCAATCGGCCGTTACACAGACAAGGACGTTGATCTCTGTGTGTAAACACAGAGATCCATGTTCTGTCATGGAGAGGAGACCGATGCTGTGTCCCTTGTACATAGGGACACAGATCGGTCACCTCCCCCAGTCACTCCCCTCTCCACAGTAAGAATCACTAATAGGGAACACATTTAACCCCTTCCTTGCCCCCTAGTGTTAACCCCTTCCCTGCCAGTCACATTTATACAGTAATCAGTGCATATTTATAGCACTGTTCGCTGTATAAATGTGAATTGTCCCAAAAATGTGTCAAAAGTGTCCGATGTGTCTGTCGCAATATCACAGTCCTGACAAAAATCGCAGGTCGCAGCCATTACTGTTAAAAAAAATGTCATAATTCTATCCCCTATTTTGTAGGCGCTATAACGTTTGCGCAAACCAATCCCTAGACGCTTATTGCGATTTTTTTTTTTCTTACAAAAATATGTAGAAGAATACGTATCAGCCTAAACTGAGGAAAAAAAATAGTTTTTATTTTTAAAAAAAATGGGATATTTATTATAGAAAAAAGTAAAAAATATTGGTTTTTTTTCAAAATTTTTGCTCTATTTTTGTTTATAGCGCAAAAAATAAAAACTGCAGAGATGATCAAATACCACCAATAGAAAGCTCTATTTGTGGGGAAAAAAAGGACATCAATTTTGTTTGGAAGCCACGTCGCACGACCGCGCAATTGTCATTCAAAGCGTGACAGCGCTGAAAGCTGAAATTTCGCCTGGGCTGTAAGGGGGTATATGTGCCCAGTAAGCAAGTGGTTAATAATTCAACTTATTCCTTCAACAACAATCTTCCATAATGTTATAAATGCTGTACACTTTTTACACAATGACTGGCACTGGCTAGCTATATTGAGCAGCACAGTGGCTTGTTGCACTAGGGTCCCCAGTTCATATCCCAGAACACTATCTTCATGGAGTTTTCATGTTCTCCTTGTGTTTGCATTGGTTTCTTCTCACATTCCAACAATGTTATGTTGATTGGATCCTGTCTAAGTTGGCCCTACTATGTGTATGTATGCATGTGAGATAGGAGCTTTAGATTGCAAGCTTCTTGAAGGCAAAGGCTAACGTGAAAGCACAATATACAATATATAAAGTACCATGTAAATTGTCAGCTCTATATACATACCTGTAGTAACAATAAATAAGTAAAAATATGTGTAAATTTGTTTCCAGGACAGTGTCAATGCAGATAAAAATATAAGACAAGGGCCTCGTACACACGACCAATTTTCTCGGCAAGAACCAGCAAGAAACTTGCTGGCAGAGATGTCTTGCCGAGTAAATCGGTCGTGTGTACGCGGCTATCGGGTTTCTCGTCGAGAAAACCGACAAGTAACCTCGACGAGAAAATAGAGAACCTGCTCTCTATTTTCTCGTCGAGATTCTCGTCAGCCTGTTTCTCGACGAGAAAAGTGAGTGTGTGTACACTTACCTGTCCGCCGGGAAGCCCGCACATGTTCGAAATGAATTTGACGCATGCGCGGTAGCTTCCTAGGCATACGTAGGGTATACCAAGATGGCGGCGACGGCATCGAATGTGACGAGCGCATGCTCGTCGTAGTCGATGACGTCACCGCGTACGCTCCATTCAAAGAACCGCGGGTTCTTTGAAACGAGCGTGTGTACACTCGGCCGGGACAATTTTCTTGTCCAAGAATCTCGTCGAAAAAAACGACATGTTTTTTTCAACGACAATCTCGGCCATGTGTACGAGGCCTAAGACCCAATGCACACTTGGTGTTTGGCCAAGGGGGTTAGGGTTTTTTACAATGAAGTGATTGTAAAGGGTCTGTTTTAACAAAAAAAATTACAAACGTGTTACACTTACCTGCTATGTGTTTTGCACAGAGCAGCCCTGATCCTCCTCTTCTGCGGTCCCCCTACTGGTGCTCCTGGCTCCTCCCCCCTGCCAAATCGCTTGCTAGGGTTGCTCTCGTCGTACGGGCTGGATCCTAAGCTGCACTGTGTGCATCTGTTAATGAACCCCACCCCCTCTTCTTCATCGCTGAATTTGATTGTCAGCAGCAGGAGCCAACAAATCCAGTGAGACGGGAGAGAGAGAGAACAATGCTGCTGCTCAGTGCTGAATCGAGATCAGGCTGCACATGCTCAGTGTATTTCTAGAGATTTTTTTTCTTGGGGTGGTGCATGTGATTAGCACAGGGCAAATCAGCACTGTCCAGACAGAGGGTCAGGGGGTTTGGATCCTGATAGGACAGCTCAGTGCAGTATTAAAACTCCTCCCACAAGCTTTACCAGTGTAGCACACAGACCTTTTTCCTGCCTGGCTCACTTGCAAGTTAAGGCACACCGTGCTATATGCCCGTACCCTCCTGTTTGAAGAGGTTAAGCGGTGTTCACAAATTTTGGGTCCTGCAGCGAGTTACCTCCTTCCACTGGTTCTCATCCCCAGTGTATAGGGACAAGTCTATATTTCTCCACCCAAGAAGGCCAATGTCCAGAAACACTTTAACTCCAAAAGAGATTTTATTTTTCCTTTGCTCCAGTAAACGGGAAATTGAAGAGAGAAAGAAGTTAGCAGAGTCAGAAGGCCGATTCAGGCACACACACCTTAGTCACTCGTCGCCACTCGATCCCGTGTGGGTTTAGCTCACCCAGATAGTCCCTATGAGAGCGGCCCTAGCAGCCGGTGTGGAGCTCGAACAGTTCTGTCACCCTATCCCCTCCAGGGACGGGTTCAGGAAATCCTTTAACCTCTGTCGAATTTAGAGAACAGAACGATGCCAATAGGCACTCTACAGGGTTAGCTATGCGAAGTAAAGAATCCTTCCCTCTGACAGGTCACCAGGCCTTTCCCGAGACAGCGATCTTCCATCACTCATCTCCTCTGTGGGACCGATCCTCCCCTGGCTTCCTCTTGGTCAGAGCGGGTACCCTCACCTGGGCACCCTGGGACTCTTCTTTCGGGGGTAGGCCCTAGCTAAAGGTGCTGGGCCCACTAGTAGAGTTGTAAATAAAACAAAAAACCCCCTAGGAGGTGGGACTTTAAAAGTGACTGAAAAACACACATCAGAGTATGGATTATGGATTATGCAAATCCAAACTGGAAATTAACATGATACAAAAAGAAAAAATTGAAACATATATTATTATTTGTCAGACCCGGGTCTGACAAATAATAATATATGTTTCAATTTTTTCTTTTTGTATCATGTTAATTTCCAGTTTGGATTTGCATAATCCATGTGATCTACATCAAATTTGTCCTTTTGTAACTATTTATTAAAATCTATATATTTTCAACATACTCTGATTTTTTTGTTTTATTTACTTATTTTTGGGATGTGGTGACTGTTAAACAAATACAATCTTGCAGATGTCGGTCCTCTTTGTCTTCACTAGTAGAGTTGCAGCCCCAGGCTAAAGGTGCCTGGGCCTGATCACACCCACACGCACCCCTGGCCATGAGGGCCACCAAAGGTGGGGTACGCGTGTCACTCTCGGACCAAGGGGTCCTCTCCTTCTCTCCAACTCCTCTCCTAACATGGCGTCTGCCCCTTTTGTACCCTCTACCGGCATGCACGGCGGGTAGACCACGCCCACTGCACGGCCGCCGAGAGAGGACACCCAATTCCGCTACTGTGTCACCTATGGTTCGACCCTAGACCTGGGCAACAGCGCTACCCAAAGGCCAAAGGGGAACTGCACACTAGGCAACACCACAGCAGAGCAGAGTCCAATGCTAAATTAGAAAGTCTGAGCCAAACTATTGTTCAGGCCATTCTCTAAATTTGGGCATAGCGACCCCGCTACACCAGGAACTGATAGTCACAAGGCTGCTACTGTTTATACTGCTGATGAGAAAAGGTATATAGCAGTTTATATTTACTAAAGCGGTTGGATTTCCATGTTCTGTGTAGTGTGGTAGACCAAATATAGTGAATGCAGGGTCCTGGGTTTAGTAAGACTCTGTTTCCACTATTGCAACCCCAAAGTCTGTGTATTCTTGGGGTCATTGTACCTCAAGTCGCATCAAAGTGGGACCAAAGTAGTGCAGGCACTACTTTGAAATCACACAGATATGAACGGTACTCATTGGAAATCATGGGGTACGACTTGTCATGGGACTTTGCAGTCCCAAGTCGCATGACAAGGCGCACAAGTGGAAACCGAGCCTTAAACTTTAAGGTAAAAAACCTTTAGCCTTTTCCACCACTTTAACTGTGGGCGGAAGGCACAGGAGTCTCATCCTGCCCCGCTGGTAGCAGACTGTCAAACCCTATGAGAAGCTGACAGCGACTTAGCTGGATGGGGCCAGATGGTGCACCTAGTGGCATGAACACAAGAAGTCTATGTTCCAGACATTTGTAGCTGGGCACATACTACATTTGTACCGCTAGGATGCACCACCCAGCCCCATTAAGCCCAGTATATGTCAGGCTCTCATAGAGTTTGATAGGCTGCCGGTAGCTGGCCTAGATGGGACACCTGTACCCTCTGCCTGTACATAAATCCCAGATCCCCTCGCACCAAGGCTATTGCCCAGTGTGCATGGGGCCTAAGAAAAGTCTAAGTTAGGTAACGTAAGGGTTACATATAAACTTAAAATAAAAGAAAGGCATAATGCTGACTCAAAATTTATCTTTCACATACCTGACTTAAATAAACTTAAATTATATTGTTTACTTTAGGCTGCTGTGCTTCTATACTTCCTGTGCTGAACCAGCTAGAAAGTTTATTTTTATTTTTTTCAGATGGCTATTTGTCATGATTCCGCTACAATTTCTCTGTTAGTGATACATGCAAAATCATATTTTCTCTCTGTGTACTAACAATCTCTATTTAAACCTGAATTTACTGCTTTGCATTTCTATGGTTATTGTAATTGCTTAGAATAGTTTTATGATTTATTTAATGTTTAGCTGTAGTGATTGCAAATCTACACATTTGATGCCAATGGGGCATATGCCAGTGAAAGCTAAAGGGTTAAGTATTGTGTGACAGTTCTGAAATTGCTTCCATAATTATACCATCCGAGCTGGCACCAATCAAACATCTTCAGCTTGCCATTGCAAGCTTTTTATAAGAATACCGTGTGTGGCGGAAACAGCGGGCAAAGGGACAGCCGTATCATTAAACAGAGCAAGAGATTTTAATTAAAGGACCTTTGTTTGCAAACATCCCATGTGCCAGCTGAAAACGGAGAAGAGCCTGATATATAAGAGGAAAGACCAAGGGCATAATGCATTGGCAAGCGGCTTAGCTATCCTTGGACAACGCAATGCTGTTGTGCTGCGTTATAAAAGAAATACCAGGGCAAGCATCATGTCATTGCAAAAATATTTATCTTTCTGAGTCAAGTAACTGAAATCTCTTTACTTTTTGATTAGGACTAAAATGCAAGAACCTTTTATAGTTAGACTATGCCTATGGACTCAGCACATTAGGGCCATGTTATGTTGGGCATTCTGTCACTGGCATTAACGTTTAGCTGAACTTTGAAGACATTTTGCAGCTTATCCAATGCACTAATTTAGTTCTAATGAGTGTTGGGAATATATCCCAGCTTTTTTTTTAACAAGGCTAAAAACTCTGTTACCTCAATCCAATCTAATCTCATACAATGTGTCAAGGCAGATGATGATTGTCTAAGGAAATTGTTAGGCCCTTTTCACACAGGCTGTCCGATCAGGTCAGCTTTTCAGGCGGACCTGTTTGGACCTTCCAGTCTCTTATATGGAGCGGCGGATATCAACACATATCCGCTGACACCTGCCGCCATCCGATCCTGTCTGCAAACAAACAGACGGATGGTGATCCAATTCTCCATCCGTCCAACGGATCGGATGGCATCGGATAAAAACGGACAGGCGGTCCATTTCCATCTGATTGCCCCATAGAGGAGAGCGGGACAGTGTCTGCTATACAGAGTGGACAGGACCTGTCATCCCCCCGCTCAGCGGGATCAAAAGGAGAGATCCCCCGCTGAGCAAGCGGATTCCGCTTAGCGGAGGTGCCGGTGTAAAAAGGGGCCTTAGTCACTTCAGCCCCGGAAGGTTTTACCCCCTTAATGACAAGAGCATATTTTTGCGATTTGGCACTGCTTCGCTTTAACTGACAATTGCGCAGGCGTGCAACGCTGTGCCCAAACAAAATTGATGTTTTCATTTTTTGCGCTATAAGCAAAAAAAGAGCGACAATTTTGATTTACTTTTTATATTTTTTACTTTTTGCTATAATAAATATCCCACATTTTATTTTTTTAAAAACAAATTTCTTCATCACGTTAGGCCGATATGTATTCGTCAACAGATTTTTAGTAAAAAAAAATCACAATAAGCGTATATTGATTGGTTTGCGCAAAAATTATAGCGTCTACAAAATAGGGAATAGATTAATGGCATTTTTATTATTTTATTTTTTACTTGTAATGACGGTGATCTTTGACATTTTATACAGAGATCAGAGCTAAAAAGAGCCACTGATTACTGTATAAATGTCACTGGCAGGGAAGCTGTTAACACTAGGGGGCGATCAAGGGGTTTACTGTATTTCCTAAGTTTCTAACTGTGGGGGGGATGGGCTTACTGGGACATGACAGAGATCATGGTTACCGACCACTGGGAACAGTAGTTCCCTGTCATGTCACCTTAATAATGAGGAAATGCCTTGTTTACATTTCCCCGTTCTGCCTGTGTACAAGGCAATCGCGGGCCACCAGAGGACATCAAGTCCTCCCTACCTGCGGAAGTGAGCGATCGCTCGCCCACCCGCAATGGAGCCTGAGTGAGCCGCTGCACAGCTGTGGCGATTCGCACAGGAGAGCCATTGTGCCACCATCAAACGACGGTGGCCGGTCTTAAAGCGGTTAATGTTAATGAAGCCACCCTGTCCTAACCGCACACTGCAATACCTGGCTGAGATGGTAACAATCAACACAGAGTCGGAACACAAAGAAAACAAACATCTCATGACTGCTTTGTAAGATTGTGGCTACTAAAGAAATTTGCGCGATTTCCCCATCAACACAGACAGTGTTAATGCGGGAATCCCTCCTGCCAGGCTATTGCCTGATCCCGGCAGGGGCGTCCCCCCCGGGAGAAGACAGTGATTATCGCTAGCGGCTATAGCAGTTGCTAGAGATAATTGGAATCCGGCAAGCTGGTTGTACCTAAGTTGATCGAACAATCACCTTGATAAATTCAGCCTGCCCATTAACGGTTCAAATCTTGGCCAGTTCCTGCGGTACCATCCAAGATTCGAACCGTGTATGGCTGGCCTAAGACTGGATGTCATGTATGGTGCCAGAGATCAAACTGTCAGGTGTAGCTCAGGATCATGGAACCACTATCCAGCCTGCACACTTGATGGTGGCATTTTTGAGATGCAGAGTCTAAAGGCCCATACACACGATCTGACTTTTTGACAACAACGGTCCGACGGACGTGTTTTATCGGACAATCCGACCGTCTGTATGCTCCATCTGACAATTGTTTTTGGTTCTTCAACGGACAAATGTTCTTGTGCATGCTCTCAAACTTTCCGGCAACAAATGTCCGATGGAGCATCATCCGATCGTGTGTACACAAGTCCATCGGACTAAAGTCCAAAGTACAAATACACATGCTCCGAACCAATGCTAAAGATCAGACAACAATAGCAGAAGTTGCCCAAAGGGTAGCAGTAAAGAGCTGAAAAACCACGTGATTTGGTGAATGTTGGCTAAAAAAGTTCTGCCGTGTGTATGCATACCAAGTTCACGGCCAACGCCCCTTTGGACAAAAATCCACGGAAAAGTCAGATGGAAGTCCGATCGTGTGTGTGAGGCTTTAGGAGCACCAGGTAATCACCAGAACACCCTATGAGGCCTGGTTCACACTGGGGCGACAAACGCTCCGACATTGGGAGCTCATGTCGCATGACGTGTGAAAATCAATGTTTCCCTATGGGAGCCGTCCTAACTGGTCCGACACATGTCGGTCCGACTTTGAAAATGCTCCCTGTACTACTTTGGTCCGACTTTGATCCGACTTCAGCCCATTGACTATCATTGAAGTCGGATCAAAGTCGGACCGCAGTCTTGCATGGTCCGACTTTGGCATGCGACTTATGCTGTACTGCTCTTGAGGGGGAACTCCAGGCCAAATTTTAAATAAAAAACCGGCGTGGGTTCCCCCTCCAGGGGCATACCAGGCCCTTGGGTCTGGTCTGGATTTGAAGGAGCGCCCCTACGCCGAAAAACGGCGTGGGGGTCCCCCCAAAATCCAAACCAGACCCTTATCCGAGCACACAACCTGGCCGGCCGCAGGGGAAGAGGGGGGGACGAGAGCGGCCCCCCTCCCTCCTGAACCGTACCAGGCCGCATGCCCTCAACATGGGGGGTTTGGTGCTCTGGGGCAGGGGGGCGACCTGCGGCCCCCCCACCCCAGAGCACCCTGCCCCCATGTTGATGAGGACAGGGCCTCTTCCCGACAACCCTGGCCGTTGGTTGTCGGGGTCTGCGGGCGGGGGGCTTATCGGAATCCGGGAGCCCCCCCTTTAATAAGGGGGCCCCCAGATCCCGGCCCCCCCACCCTATGTGAATGAGTATGGGGTACATCGTACCCCTACCCATTCACCTGGTGGACAAAAAATTGCAATGAAAAAACACTACACAGGTTTTCAAAGTAATTTATTGCACAGCTCCGGGGGTCTTCTTCCGACTTCCGGGGGTCTTCTTCCGACTTCGAGGGTCTCCGGTGTCGTCTCCCGCTCTCCGGTTCTTTCTTCCGCCGGGCCTCCGCTAACTTCTTTTTAGCTCTCTTGCTAACAGAGGCCCGGTCTTCCCGTTGTCTCGTCCGGCTCTCCGTTGTCCTTCTGCCGGCCCCTCCACTAACTTCTTGGTAGCTCTTTCGCTAGTGGAGGGGTCGGGCTTCCCGTTGTCGCCGTCGGCTTCTTCTTCCCTCTTCTCCTCCTCGATGTTGACGCGTCGCTTCTTCCCGCTGTAATACTGGCTCTCCGCTCCGCTCCGCATTAATATAGGCTTCTCATGACGTCACAGTCACATGTTCCCATGACGTCACAGTCACATGCTCCGGGGCCATGTGCCCTAGAACATGTGACTGTGACGTCATGAGAAGCCTATATTAATGCGGAGCGGAGCGGAGAGCCAGTATTACAGCGGGAGGAAGCGACGCGTCAACATCGAGGAGGAGAAGAGGGAAGAAGAAGCCGACGGCGACAGCGACGGGAAGACCGGCCCCTCCACTAGCGAAAGAGCTACAAAGAAGTTAGTGGAGGGGCCGGCAGAAGGACAACGGAGAGCCGGACGAGACAACGGGAAGACCGGGCCTCTGTTAGCAAGAGAGCTAAAAAGAAGTTAGCGGAGGCCCGGCGGAAGAAAGAACCGGAGAGCGGGAGACGACACCGGAGACCCCCGGAAGTCGGAAAAGACCCCCGGAAGTCGGAAGAAGACCCCCGGAAGTCGGAAGAAGACCCCCGGAGCGGAGCTTTTTTTCCACCAGGTGAATGGGTAGGGGTACGATGTACCCCATACTCATTCACATAGGGTGGGGGGGCCGGGATCTGGGGGCCCCCTTATTAAAGGGGGGGCTCCCGGATTCCGATAAGCCCCCCGCCCGCAGACCCCGACAACCAACGGCCAGGGTTGTCGGGAAGAGGCCCTGTCCTCATCAACATGGGGGCAGGGTGCTCTGGGGTGGGGGGGCGCAGGTCGCCCCCCTGCCCCAGAGCACCAAACCCCCCATGTTGAGGGCATGCGGCCTGGTACGGTTCAGGAGGGAGAGGGGCCGCTCTCTCGTCCCCCCCTCTTCCCCTGCGGCCTGCCAGGTTGTGTGCTCGGATAAGGGTCTGGTTTGGACCTTGGGGGGACCCCCCACGCCGTTTTTTCAGCGTAGGGGCGCCTGTTCAAATCCAGACCAGACCCAAGGGCCTGGTATGCCTCTGGAGGGGGAACCCATGCCGGTTTTTTATTTAAAATTTGTCCTGGAGTTCCCCTTCAAGATTCATACCAAACACAGTGCCTGATATTGGCGGGGATCCAAGTCGGATCCCCGTTCATTGAAAGTCGGACATATGTCGGCTTCATGTCGCAGGGCAAAGTCGGATCCAAAGTAGGACAGATGTCGTGTCGCACTAGTGTGAACCCAGCCTTAGGGTTGGTAGGCAATTTGCACACCTGTGCACGCTACAGCTGACCAGATATATAAATCCACAAAAGTCACAGAGGAAGTAGAAATCTTGGAAAGGCGGGAGTACAAGTGTCTCTGTGATCACTGGAGCACTGGGGTTACAGAAAGGTAGGAGTAAAAGTGTATTTTTAGGATAGGGCAGCTGGGAACACTGGAAGACAGAAATGCTGGGAATGAAGGTGCACGGAAGTGTTATTCTCTTGCAGCACTGGGATGCTAGGAACAAAGAAAGCTCACTAAGAGTCCACAGACACATAGATGCAGGAGTTCTGGAAGCTCACAGGGAATATACAAAGGAAAGACTGCAGATCACTGTTGGTCATAGGTGGTGGAGGTCACAGAATACAAGTGTCACAGAAAACTCTTGGGCACATGGAAGACATGATATTTTAGAATTTGGAGTACCGGTAACTCCTCAGATATCATGGTAAAAAAGGAACTCAGCCACGGTCTCAAACTAACTCTCAGGGGGCACTGCTGCAAGACACCTGTGAATCTACCGTATTTATCGGCGTATAACACGCACTTTTTTCCCCTTAAAATCAGGGGAAAATCGTGGGTGCGTGTTATACGCCGATACCCACTGATCCCGGCGATCTCCGCTGACTGAGCGGGGCGCAGCGATCGCCGCCGAGATACACATAGCCGAGTGTACTCGGCTATACTCGGCTTTTCTCGGCTCTGCTCACAGTCACGCCCAGTCCCGCCATTGGACCTGTGATATGTCCATCATAGGGCGGGACTCGGCGTGACTGTGAGCGGAGCCAAAAAAAGCCGAGTATAGCCGAGTACACTCGGCTATGTGTATCTCGGCGGCGGCTCCGCCCAGTCCCTGCGTCTCTGCGTCCCTGCGTTCTCGGCGGCGTTCGCCCCGCTCCGCCTAGTCTCGGCGGCGCCAATTTTGAAAACTGGGGCAAGGCTGCACTTAGCAAAGGCTGCACTGGACACTGGGCAAAGCTACACTGGGCAAAGGCTGCACTGGACAAAGCTGCACTGGACACAGGCTGCACTGGGCAAAGGCTGCACTGGGCACTGGGCAAAGCTGCACTGGACACTGGGCAAAGGCTGCACTGGACAAAGCTGCACTGGACACTGAGCAAAGCTGCACTGGACACTGGGCAAAGGCTGCAATGGACACTGCTGACAAGGCTGCAACGGACACTGCTGACAAGGCTGCATTTAAATGTAAGTTTTTTTTTTTCCTTAAACTTCCCTCCTAAAAGTTTTTTTCCCTAAAATTCCCTCCTAAACTTGGGGTGCGTGTTATACGCCGGTGCGTGTTATACGCCGATAAATACGGTAATTCAAAGAAACGTGTAATAATAAAAGTAAGGGGGTGGTGTCTGTGCTGTGAAGGG
Source organism: Rana muscosa (assembly GCA_029206835.1). Lineage (NCBI taxonomy): Eukaryota > Metazoa > Chordata > Amphibia > Anura > Ranidae > Rana > Rana muscosa. The sequence continues at coordinate 223,403,921 of CM055118.1, forward strand.
ACAGGGAAGGTGAAAAGCTATAAACACAGCCAATGGAGAAAAGATAAAAAAGTGACAAAAATATATATGCGCTACCACAATCAGACTGTGGAACATATAACCCAGTGAATGAGTAACAGACTTAATACAAAGTGAAGGGGCACATAAAATGCAAAAAGACTGTAAACAGTGCATAAAATAAACATAAACACACAATCCAAATCATAAAGCCCAAAGGAGCAAAATGTCCAAGAAATAGTTGAAACAGATTAATGAAAAGTTCTTATGCGATAATTGGATAATTGGATTCGCCGTACCGCCGCCCCACTTCCTGCCCGCTGTTTTCCTCCCCATGATTGGCCACAGCAGAGGGCCAATCAGAAGACTCTGGGGACTGGGGGCATCATGGGAAATGTAGTCCCTGAAGAGTGGCGGCCCCAGCGTGTCCACAGACACCATGCTACAGCCCCCAGCATGCAAGCACTCTGCTGGGGGGGGTTTTACAAGAGGGTAAAAGAGAATACTGTGCTGGGGGAAGCCAGAGAGGGAGCCACGCTGTACCCACACCACCAGAGAGGGAGCCACGCTGTACCCGCACCACCAGAGAGGGAGCCACGCTGTACCCGCACCACCAGAGAGGGAGCCACGCTGTACCCGCACCACCAGAGAGGGAGCCACACTGTACCCGCACCACCAGAGAGCCACGCTGTACCCGCACCACCAGAGAGGGAGCCACGCTGTACCTGCACCACCAGAGAGGGAGCCACGCTGTACCTGCACCACCAGAGAGGGAGCCACGCTGTGCCTGCACCACCAGAGAGGGAGCCACGCTGTGCCCGCACCACCAGAGAGGGAGCCACGCTGTACCCGCACCACCAGAGAGGGAGCCATGCTGTACCCGCACCACCAGAGAGGGAGAAAGACTGAGCCACTGCCAGGGTACAGGCATGCTACACTACTGACTAGAGTCACCCCGGGCAACCCAGAGTGAGCGGACATCCAGCCAGAGGGATCACTGTTGCGGTTTCACCAGGTCTGGTAAGAGGGCTTGTTGGCCAATATCCATTACTGTTCCTAGGGACTGAGCCATTAGGAAGTGTCTAACCTCATATCCTCCCATCTATGCTGGGGCAATTGTGGAGCTCCAGAGGAGTCTTTTACCTGTCTCCTATTACTTAGAATGGAAAACTAAAGTCCTTTGACCGTCTGAAGTCTGAATTTGCATTACCTAATCAAATGTTTTTTAGATACATACAGCTTCGCCATGCCTTCCGTATGCAATTCCCCTTAGATGACCTCTCTTTAGGCAATAACCCTTTGATGGAAGCAATAAAGTACCCTGACCCTAAGAAGCTCATCTCTCAATTCTATACTATGCTATCACTTCCTCCGGCAACCGTGGAGGCATATGCCCTGAAGACTAGGTGGGAAGGAGAGGTCGGCCTCATTGGGGATGACGAGTGGAGTGATGCCCTGGGCACATGTAAATTGGTTTCTCCCAAACTGTCTGACCGATTAACCCAAATTTTAACACACAGAGCATATCTCACACCACTCAGAATTTCAAAGTATAAAAGTAGTTATTCCAGTGTCTGTCCTATGTGTAATCGAGAGGCGGGCACTTTTTTCCACCTTCTGTGGAAATGCCCCAAAATCCAAGCATTCTGGTCGCAAGTGGTAAGATTCCTGCACGACACGATGGGCTCTCCCATAACACTCCAGCCAAAACCATGTCTCCTGGGAATCTTCCCGGTCCAGACTTTAATAAATTTACCAAGCTATTCCTACATGAAACACTCTTCTCTGCACGGAAAGTCATAGCTAGAGTGTGGATGAGACCCAACCCTCCAAATGTCTCACACTGGATAGCGGAGGTTAATGCTGTCTTACCCTATACGAAATTTATATACTGCCATAGAGGATGTCCCTCCAAATACGAAAAAGTTTGGGACAGGTGGCTCAAGGCCTCTGAAACCTGTGTATAATTGGACAAGGTATATTTTGTTCCCTCTGTTTTCTTTGTCACCCTAGAAAGAATGTACATTATGGGTGGGGGCGGGGCCCCAACGTGTTATCACCTTGATGTATCCGACTGTTATTGGTACTGATTATGTTGTCTCATGTTTATGCATACACCACTAAGGAATGTTGCTGTATGATACTTTTAAGAGATACTGTACCCTGCTTTTGACGTTTGTCATGATTAGTGATGAGCCGAACACCCCCGGGTTCGGTTCGCACCAGAACCCGCGAACGGACCGGAAGTTCGAACGAACATTAGAACCCTATTAAATACAATGGATGCGAACGTTCGAATTCTAAAGTGCTAATTATAACAACTATTATGCATGTTATTGTCCTAAAAAGGGTTTGGGAACCCGGGTTCTGCACCAGGGGACATGTATCAATGCAAAAAGAAGTTTTAAAAACGGTCGTTTTTCGGGAGCAGTCATTTTAATGATGCATAAAGTGAAAAAAAAAAAGTCAAATATTCCTTTAAATATCGTACCTGGGGGGTGTCTAAAGTATGCCTGTGAAGTGCCACGTGTTTCCCGTGTTTAGAACTGTCCCTGCACAAAATGACACTTCTAAAGGAAAAAAAAGCCATTTAAAACTGCTTGCGGCTTTAATGTAATGTCTGGTCCCGGTAATATGGATGAAATTCTTTAAGAAAAATGGCATAGCTACCCCATGACCCCCCCCCCCCCCTACCCCAGCCCATTACCAGCCCCTTTGGGTCTTGTATGGATATTAAGGGGAACCCCGCACATAAAATAAAAAAGGCCCTATATACTCTGAACAGCCGTATACAGGCGGTGCATACAAGACAGGGACTGTAGGTTTGTTCTTATGTAGAATCTGTTTGTAATTTTGAACAGGTACATTGTTGAAGTGTAGCTCCAGCCCAAAAATCTATTTTTAAACTTTTTGGAAAACATAGGTAAGGGTTATCACCCCTGTAACATTTGTTTTGCTGTCTGTGCCCCTGTTCAGAACATTTCACCTCACTTTCCGTCCCAATGACAACTGTTTTTGAAATGTGGTGTTTTTCTTGAAACAAGGATTGCTGATAAAGCATCAGTACAGAGGAGACACCTTTCTCCCATATTTATTCTTACAGGAGAGAATTTTCCTTCCTAGTGGTAGATTTCCTCTCACTTCCTGTTGTCTTCTTGCGTTTGCAAGTAGGAGTCGTTTGTAAGTTGGATGTTTGAAAGTAGGGACCTGCCGTATATACTCTGCAGAAATAGGCCCCTTAGTTGTTGGTGTTGGCACAACACTGTAAGCACTCACAGTTACTCTTGGTTGGTGCTGGAACGCCCTGCTGTCAACTATTATATCAGGAATTTTAATTACATATAATTGTTGAACAGTGGTAGTAAAAATTGGGCCTTTGATGGTGGTGCTGGTGCCACAACACTGTAAGCCCTGACAGTTACTCTTGGTGGGTGCAGCAATGGGCCCTGCTGTGAATTATTAGATCAAGAATTGTAATTACATGCCCCTGTTGAACAGGGGCTGAAAAATTGGGCCTTAGGCACTGGTGGCACAACACTGCAACCCCTCACAGATACTGTACTTGGAGCACAGCAATGAGCCCTGTTGCAAAGTATTGCTTCAAAAATTGTAATGACACGCCCCTGTTAAACAGGGGCTGAAAAATTGGGCCTTAGGCACTGGTGGCACAACACTGCAACTCCTCACAGATACTGTACTTGGAGCACAGCAATGAGCCCTGTTGCAAAGTATTGCTTCAAAAATTGTAATTACACGCCCCTGTTAAACAGGGGCTGAAAAATTGGGCGTTAGGCACTGGTGGCGGCACCCATAAACAAAAATGATCTTCCAAGCTATCATCATCAATCGTATCATTGAGGACTCGGAGGAGGAGGATAGCCAGTCAACATAACAGCACAGGCACTCAGCATCAGCATCAGTCTTGAAGGGATGTGACATTTTAAAATCAATTAGTCTGTTATATCAGCATCAGGTGTGTGGTAGCTGGTGGTGATCCAAGACTGGTTCATCTTGATGAAAGTCAGTCGATCAACCGAGTCGGTGGACAGGCGCACCCTGTGATCCGTGACAAATCCTCCAGCAGCACTGAATGTGCGTTCCGAAAGAACGCTGGATGCAGGACAGGCCAGTAGCTCAATTGCATACTGTGCAAGCTCTGGCCAGTGATCCATCCTCAAGACCCAGTAAGCCAGAGGATTTTCGGTGGGGAAGGTGTCCAAGTCTGACCTTGCCCCTAGATATTCCTGCACCATGTTTATCAGACGCTGGCGATGGTTGCTGGAACCAATCATACTTTGGGGCTGCGGACTAAAGAATTGTCTGAACGCATCGGTCAGACGGCCACCTTCCCCACCGCTCCTTCTTTGACTGGCCGAAGCCTCAGCAACTCGTTGTCCAGGACCAGGAGTTTGCAACCTCCCAGTCTCTGGGAACGCGTTGCACAGACCTTTCTGCAAGGCCTCCCGGAGTTGTCTCATCCTCTGCTCCCTCTGCGACGGTAACATAAGGTCCGCAACCTTACCCTTGTACCGTGGATCAAGGAGAGTGGCCAGCCAGTAATGGTCCCTCTCCTTGATCCGAAGAATACGAGGATCCTTCCGCAGACTTTGCAGGATCAGGGAGGCCATGCAGCGTAGGTTTGCTGAGGCATTCGCTCCGGAGTCCTCTGGGTCACTAAGGACGACATGATCCGCAGCCACCTCCTCCCAGCCACGTACAAGTCCACTGGTTTCTTGGGACTGTAAATCATCCCTAAAAGACTGCTGCTGATGATGCTGAGTGCCAGCCTCCACCTCCATGCTGACACAATCCTCCTCCTCCTCCTCCTCCTCCTCCTCTTCCTGTGCGATGGGTGGGACAGAAGGAACACTGTCTGGGTAAAGGGGGCCTTGAGAGGCAAGGAAGTCCTCCTCTTCCTGCCTCTGTTCTGCCTCAAGTGCCCTGTCCATTATTCCACGCAGCGTGTGCTCCAACAGGTGGACAAGAGGTACAGTGTCACTGATGCATGCACTGTCACTGCTCACCATCCTCGTGGCCTCCTCAAATGGTGCCAGGACAGTGCATGCATCCCTGATCATGCCCCACTGGCGTGGAGAAAAAAAACCAAGCTCCCCTGACCCTGTCCTGGTGCCGTAGTCGCACAGGTACTCATTGATGGCCCTCTGCTGCGTGTGCAGCCGCTGCAGCATGGCCAACGTTGAGTTCCACCTGGTGGGCATGTCACATATAAGGCGGTTCTTGGGCAGGTTCAACTCCTTTTGCAGCTCAGCCAGGCGAGCACTGGCATTATAAGATCTGCGGAAATGCACACAGACTTTCCTGGCCTGCCTCAGGACATCCTGTAAGCCCGGGTACCTGCCCAAGAAGCGCTGCACCACCAGGTTAAGGACGTGAGCCACACAGGGCACATGGGTCAGTTGTCCCTGTCGGAGGGCGGAGAGGAGGTTGGTGCCATTGTCGCAAACCACCATTCCTGGCTTAAGCTGGCGTGGCGTCAACCACCTCTCGGCCTGGCCCTGCAGAGCAGACAGGACCTCTGCCCCAGTGTGGCTTCTGTCCCCCAAACACACCAGCGCAAGCACGGCATGGCATCTTTTTGCCTGCGTACTTGCGTAGCCCCGTGAACGGCTACGGAGCACCGCTGGTTCATAGGACAAACCACAGGAAGAGGCCATGGAGGAAGAAGAAGAGGAGGGGGTGGAGGAGAGAGGTGTGTCACAACCAGTAGTAGCATTTTGGAGGCGTGGCGGTGGGACAACCTCCAACACTACTGCACCTTGTCCTGAATCCTTCCCAGCTGCCAAAAGAGTGACCCAATGGGCCGTGAAAGAAAGGTAACGTCCCTGTCCATGCCTGCTGGACCATGAGTCAGCGGTAATATGCACCTTACCGCTGACCGCCCTGTCCAGCGAGGCCAAGACATTGCCTTCCACATGCCGGTAGAGAGCCGGAATAGCCTTCCGTGAGAAAAAGTGGCGTTTGGGAACCTGCCACTGAGGAACCGCACATTGCACAAACTCACGGAAGGGGGCCGAGTCTACCAACTGAAAAGGCAGCAGTTGAAGCGCTAGCAATTTAGCCAAGCTAGCATTCAACCGCTGGGCATGTGGATGGCTGGGAGTGAACTTCTTTCGACGGTCCAGCAGCTGGGGCAGGGAAATTTGCCTGCTAGAATCGGACGTCGGTGTACTGCTAGCAGAGTGGGCGCAAGTACTTGGCTGTGACACACCTAATTCTACACCTTCATTCCTCTCAGTGCATGTTTCAGAGAGGACTGAAGTTATAGTGGGGTTGGAGATCCCAGCTGATGCGGTGCAAGGAGAGGTCCGCTTTGTTCTTTGGTGTGGGTCTTTGAGGTAGGCTTGCCAACGAGCTGCATGGCAGGTCAACATATGTCTGGTCAGGCATGTGGTACCCAAGCGGCTGATGTTTTGGCCACGCGATATACGCTTGAGACATATGTTGCAAACAGCAGCTGTGCGATCTGATGCACTAGCCTCAAAAAAGGCCCACACCAAAGAACTTTTTGAATGACGGGCAGAGGCAGCGCCCTGCACAGGCGGAGCTCTGCGGTGTGATTCCGTCGGTGTACTGCCCTTACGCTGGCCACCAAAGGGCATCCTGCCTCGTTGGAGATGTGCCTCCTCCTCATCCTCCTCCTCCTCCTCTCTCCTATTAGGCACCCACGTGGAGTCATTGACCTCATCATCCCCTCCCTCCTCATCACTGGAGCCAATCTGGCAGTATGCTGCAGCTGCTGGAACATGACTGCCAGATTGGTGTCCTTCTTGAGCATCCCCTCTGTCTGCTCTCACGCTACTGCCTTCCTCTAGCTGGGTTTCATCATCAGACCCTTCGAAACGCTTAGCATCCTCCTGGAGCATGTACCCAACACTGTGCTGAAACAGTTCGGGGGACTCCTCAGGAGGAGGACATGGTGGGTCTAGGGAAGGAGTGACTGATGATTTGTCTGACATTGATACCAGGGAAGACGACGCTTTGGCAGCTGCTTTTCCAGTACCCTGAGCCTGGGTGAGAGAGGATGAGGAGGAGGAGGAGGGCTTGGTCATCCACTCTACCAAGTCTTCGGCATGATGTGGCTCAACATGTCCAGCTGCCGAAAAGAAGGACAAGCGTGTCCCATGGCCATGTGCTGATGACAATGCACCGCGTCCACGACCAGCACTGTTGCCCCCAGACACAGAGCCTGCTTGCCCTCTTTTATTGCCTCCTGACTGTCTGCCTCTCCTTGTTTGCCTTCCAGACATTCTAATAGATGGCCTGCAGGGAGATGGGAAAAAAGCAATAAGGGCTACCTTCAGGTGTCCTTCTCTGTCCCTGGAAACAAGGACTTGCAGAGTGAAAGAAAAAAAACACTCTCCCTACCTACAGTTTTCTGTCCCTAGAAAAAATGTTTTTTTTAATCACAATATAGCACAAGGAAAATTAACTCACTGTCCTTACAGGTCCCTGGAAACAAGGACTTGCAGAGTGAAAGAAAAAAACACTCTCCCTACCTACAGTTTTCTGTCCCTAGAAAAAAATGTTTTTTTTAATCACAATATAGCAAAAGGACAATTCACTCACTGTCCTTCCAGGTCCCTGGAAACAAGGACTTGCAGAGTGAAAGAAACTGACACTGTCCCTACCTAGAGTTTTCTGTCCCTAGAATAAATGTTTTTTTTAATCACAATATAGCACAAGGAAAATTAACTCACTGTCCTTACAGGTCCCTGGAAACAAGGACTTGCAGAGTGAAAGAAAAAAAACACTCTCCCTACCTACAGTTTTCTGTCCCTAGAAAAAAATGTTTTTTTTAATCACAATATAGCAAAAGGACAATTCACTCACTGTCCTTCCAGGTCCCTGGAAACAAGGACTTGCAGAGTGAAAGAAACTGACACTGTCCCTACCTAGAGTTTTCTGTCCCTGGAATAAATGTTTTTTTCAGCACAATATAGCACAAGGACAATTAACTCACTGTCCTTACAGGTCCCTGGAAACAAGGACTTGCAGAGTGAAAGAAACTGACACTGTCCCTACCTAGAGTTTTCTGTCCCTAGAATAAATGTTTTTTTTAATCACAATATAGCAAAAGGACAATTCACTCACTGTCCTTACAGGTCCCTGGAAACAAGGACTTGCAGAGTGAAAGAAACTGACACTGTCCCTACCTAGAGTTTTCTGTCCCTAGAATAAATGTTTTTTTTAATCACAATATAGCAAAAGGACAATTCACTCACTGTCCTTCCAGGTCCCTGGAAACAAGGACTTGCAGAGTGAAAGAAACTGACACTGTCCCTACCTAGAGTTTTCTGTCCCTAGAATAAATGTTTTTTTTAATCACAATATAGCAAAAGGACAATTCACTCACTGTCCTTCCAGGTCCCTGGAAACAAGGACTTGCAGAGTGAAAGAAACTGACACTGTCCCTACCTAGAGTTTTCTGTCCCTAGAATAAATGTTTTTTTTAATCACAATATAGCAAAAGGACAATTCACTCACTGTCCTTCCAGGTCCCTGGAAACAAGGACTTGCAGAGTGAAAGAAACTGACACTGTCCCTACCTAGAGTTTTCTGTCCCTAGAATAAATGTTTTTTTTAATCACAATATAGCAAAAGGACAATTCACTCACTGTCCTTCCAGGTCCCTGGAAACAAGGACTTGCAGAGTGAAAGAAACTGACACTGTCCCTACCTAGAGTTTTCTGTCCCTAGAATAAATGTTTTTTTTAATCACAATATAGCAAAAGGACAATTCACTCACTGTCCTTCCAGGTCCCTGGAAACAAGGACTTGCAGAGTGAAAGAAACTGACACTGTCCCTACCTAGAGTTTTCTGTCCCTAGAATAAATGTTTTTTTTAATCACAATATAGCAAAAGGACAATTCACTCACTGTCCTTCCAGGTCCCTGGAAACAAGGACTTGCAGAGTGAAAGAAACTGACACTGTCCCTACCTAGAGTTTTCTGTCCCTAGAATAAATGTTTTTTTTAATCACAATATAGCAAAAGGACAATTCACTCACTGTCCTTCCAGGTCCCTGGAAACAAGGACTTGCAGAGTGAAAGAAACTGACACTGTCCCTACCTAGAGTTTTCTGTCCCTAGAATAAATGTTTTTTTTAATCACAATATAGCAAAAGGACAATTCACTCACTGTCCTTCCAGGTCCCTGGAAACAAGGACTTGCAGAGTGAAAGAAACTGACACTGTCCCTACCTAGAGTTTTCTGTCCCTAGAATAAATGTTTTTTTTAATCACAATATAGCAAAAGGACAATTCACTCACTGTCCTTCCAGGTCCCTGGAAACAAGGACTTGCAGAGTGAAAGAAACTGACACTGTCCCTACCTAGAGTTTTCTGTCCCTAGAATAAATGTTTTTTTTAATCACAATATAGCACAAGGAAAATTAACTCACTGTCCTTACAGGTCCCTGGAAACAAGGACTTGCAGAGTGAAAGAAAAAAAACACTCTCCCTACCTACAGTTTTCTGTCCCTAGAAAAAAATGTTTTTTTTAATCACAATATAGCAAAAGGACAATTCACTCACTGTCCTTCCAGGTCCCTGGAAACAAGGACTTGCAGAGTGAAAGAAACTGACACTGTCCCTACCTAGAGTTTTCTGTCCCTAGAATAAATGTTTTTTTTAATCACAATATAGCAAAAGGACAATTCACTCACTGTCCTTCCAGGTCCCTGGAAACAAGGACTTGCAGAGTGAAAGAAACTGACACTGTCCCTACCTAGAGTTTTCTGTCCCTAGAATAAATGTTTTTTTTAATCACAATATAGCACAAGGAAAATTAACTCACTGTCCTTACAGGTCCATGGAAACAAGGACTTGCAGAGTGAAAGAAAAAAAACACTCTCCCTACCTACAGTTTTCTGTCCCTAGAAAAAAATGTTTTTTTTAATCACAATATAGCAAAAGGACAATTCACTCACTGTCCTTCCAGGTCCCTGGAAACAAGGACTTGCAGAGTGAAAGAAACTGACACTGTCCCTACCTAGAGTTTTCTGTCCCTGGAATAAATGTTTTTTTCAGCACAATATAGCACAAGGACAATTAACTCACTGTCCTTACAGGTCCCTGGAAACAAGGACTTGCAGAGTGAAAGAAAAAAAATACTCTCCCTACCTACAGTTTTCTGTCCCTAGAAAAAAATGTTTTTTTTAATCACAATATAGCAAAAGGACAATTCACTCACTGTCCTTCCAGGTCCCTGGAAACAAGGACTTGCAGAGTGAAAGAAACTGACACTGTCCCTACCTAGAGTTTTCTGTCCCTGGAATAAATGTTTTTTTCAGCACAATATAGCACAAGGACAATTAACTCACTGTCCTTACAGGTCCCTGGAAACAAGGACTTGCAGAGTGAAAGAAAAAAAATACTCTCCCTACCTACAGTTTTCTGTCCCTAGAAAAAAATGTTTTTTTTAATCACAATATAGCAAAAGGACAATTCACTCACTGTCCTTCCAGGTCCCTGGAAACAAGGACTTGCAGAGTGAAAGAAACTGACACTGTCCCTACCTAGAGTTTTCTGTCCCTAGAATAAATGTTTTTTTTAATCACAATATAGCAAAAGGACAATTCACTCACTGTCCTTCCAGGTCCCTGGAAACAAGGACTTGCAGAGTGAAAGAAACTGACACTGTCCCTACCTAGAGTTTTCTGTCCCTGGAATAAATGTTTTTTTCAGCACAATATAGCACAAGGACAATTAACTCACTGTCCTTACAGGTCCCTGGAAACAAGGACTTGCAGAGTGAAAGAAAAAAAATACTCTCCCTACCTACAGTTTTCTGTCCCTAGAAAAAAATGTTTTTTTTAATCACAATATAGCAAAAGGACAATTCACTCACTGTCCTTCCAGGTCCCTGGAAACAAGGACTTGCAGAGTGAAAGAAACTGACACTGTCCCTACCTAGAGTTTTCTGTCCCTAGAATAAATGTTTTTTTTAATCACAATATAGCAAAAGGACAATTCACTCACTGTCCTTCCAGGTCCCTGGAAACAAGGACTTGCAGAGTGAAAGAAACTGACACTGTCCCTACCTAGAGTTTTCTGTCCCTGGAATAAATGTTTTTTTCAGCACAATATAGCACAAGGACAATTAACTCACTGTCCTTACAGGTCCCTGGAAACAAGGACTTGCAGAGTGAAAGAAAAAAAATACTCTCCCTACCTACAGTTTTCTGTCCCTAGAAAAAAATGTTTTTTTTAATCACAATATAGCAAAAGGACAATTCACTCACTGTCCTTCCAGGTCCCTGGAAACAAGGACTTGCAGAGTGAAAGAAACTGACACTGTCCCTACCTAGAGTTTTCTGTCCCTAGAATAAATGTTTTTTTTAATCACAATATAGCAAAAGGACAATTCACTCACTGTCCTTCCAGGTCCCTGGAAACAAGGACTTGCAGAGTGAAAGAAACTGACACTGTCCCTACCTAGAGTTTTCTGTCCCTAGAATAAATGTTTTTTTTAATCACAATATAGCAAAAGGACAATTCACTCACTGTCCTTCCAGGTCCCTGGAAACAAGGACTTGCAGAGTGAAAGAAACTGACACTGTCCCTACCTAGAGTTTTCTGTCCCTAGAATAAATGTTTTTTTTAATCACAATATAGCAAAAGGACAATTCACTCACTGTCCTTCCAGGTCCCTGGAAACAAGGACTTGCAGAGTGAAAGAAACTGACACTGTCCCTACCTAGAGTTTTCTGTCCCTAGAATAAATGTTTTTTTTAATCACAATATAGCAAAAGGACAATTCACTCACTGTCCTTCCAGGTCCCTGGAAACAAGGACTTGCAGAGTGAAAGAAACTGACACTGTCCCTACCTAGAGTTTTCTGTCCCTAGAATAAATGTTTTTTTTAATCACAATATAGCAAAAGGACAATTCACTCACTGTCCTTCCAGGTCCCTGGAAACAAGGACTTGCAGAGTGAAAGAAACTGACACTGTCCCTACCTAGAGTTTTCTGTCCCTAGAATAAATGTTTTTTTTAATCACAATATAGCAAAAGGACAATTCACTCACTGTCCTTCCAGGTCCCTGGAAACAAGGACTTGCAGAGTGAAAGAAACTGACACTGTCCCTACCTAGAGTTTTCTGTCCCTAGAATAAATGTTTTTTTTAATCACAATATAGCAAAAGGACAATTCACTCACTGTCCTTCCAGGTCCCTGGAAACAAGGACTTGCAGAGTGAAAGAAACTGACACTGTCCCTACCTAGAGTTTTCTGTCCCTAGAATAAATGTTTTTTTTAATCACAATATAGCAAAAGGACAATTCACTCACTGTCCTTCCAGGTCCCTGGAAACAAGGACTTGCAGAGTGAAAGAAACTGACACTGTCCCTACCTAGAGTTTTCTGTCCCTAGAATAAATGTTTTTTTAAATCACAATATAGCAAAAGGACAATTCACTCACTGTCCTTCCAGGTCCCTGGAAACAAGGACTTGCAGAGTGAAAGAAACTGACACTGTCCCTACCTAGAGTTTTCTGTCCCTAGAATAAATGTTTTTTTTTAAGCACACTATAGCAGAAGCACAAAACACACTGACACTCTCCCTACCTATCCTTCTCTTTCCCTAAACTAAAGGAATCCAGGTTAAGCAAGAAAGAAATAACAGTCACTGTCCCTGCCTATGCTACTCTATCCCTGCTCCGGAACACACTACACTAGGCCGCCGTGCTGGCGGCCTTTTATAGTGTGGGGCGTGTACTAAACACCCTCAGCAATAATTGGCCACAGGCATCCTGCCTGTGGCCAATCATTGCTCTCCTCGCTGCCGGCGCTGTGATTGGCCAAGCATGCGGGGTCACAGTGCATGCTTGGCCAATCACAGCGCCTGGATGACACTGCGATGGCGTAGTGCATTGTGGGCCGTTCGCGTCACTCGAATTTGGCGCGAACGGCCCAAATCGTTCGATCTTCGTCGAACGATCGAACAGCCAATGTTCGAGTCGAACGTATGTTCGACTCGAACACGAAGCTCATCCCTAGTCATGATACCCTTTTGTATGTGTTATCTCTTTTGTTCAATAAAAAGACTTTGATTAAAAGAAAGAAAGCTGATAGCTGAACTCTAGTTTCTAAGGGCACCACCTAGTTTTTCGATATCTGTCTTGTTATACATTCACAGTGATGGTTGGGCTTTCTGTAATAGCCAACGTTTCATTATTTCCTACTGAATATATACAGGATTACATAACAAATTAATCAGTACCGGTGTCGTTATAACCTTTATCATAGCAGAAAAATGATTTGTCGTGTTGTTTTTCAGCAAAAACCTAACAATAATTAATTTTCTTTCTATGGCTAATCAATGTCTGACTGTGACATTCCAGCGAAACGAAATCATGAGAACAGAAGCAAAAACTCTGAGTGGATCTGTAATGAAACATGAGTCATTTTGAGTGAAAATGTGGTTAAATGTCACTTAATACAATTCTGTTTGTGATGCGCATTCCAAAATCATTTAATTCTAGTGCTTGAAGCAGCCAAGTGAAAAAGCAATTGTTACAGCGTGGAGTGTCCAATAAGGATGTAGACTGTGTTGTGTGCAAAATCTAACTTCACTTGGGTAAGTGTTGCTGAAATAAGCCGTGCCTTAACAATACTGTATTTGTCTTACTGCTCATCTATAAGACACAGGAAAGTAATCATACCCAGGAAAAACTGTCTGACCTTCTTCTTCTATTAAGAGAGCAATTCAGCACAAAAGAGGTCATTAATCAGTGAAATACTGATGTTATCCAGCAAATAATGCAACATCTGAAAGTTTTACTTGAGTTTTCTGTATTTCCCTGTAGGCTGCTCCAGACAGGTCTTTGAGAGTGCACTTCACTGCAGCGTGTGTAATAGAAAAACTTTGGAAGAAATGTCTTAGCAATTACATTTTTCCTGTAGAGAAACGACAAGACAGCGGGTGTGTTTGGGAATCCCTCTCCTGCATCACAACTGAGCTACAACCTACCTGAGTAGGACATGTTTGTTATTAAAAAAAAAAAATGAAGGTTTAAAGCGGATGTCCACACAATTTTTGAAGATCACCTTAATAGCATTCTCGCATAACATACATTGTCAAATGGAATTATTTTTATTTTTTTCCAAAGGGTTACCTGTATAGCCTTGTTTCTATGCAGTTTTCTGTCTCTGCCACCCGCGGGTATGGTTGTCATATCCAGCGGCGCATTGTCTCCTGGGAGCTATGTGTCATTATTCCCAGGAGTCAGTGTGGCTAGCCACCGCTAATTCTCGCGATCTTCCGAAACCGAAAATGACGCAATGCTTTCCTGGAATCTCCCGTCTCTGATTGTTTTCGTTACCATCACAACAGGGCAGGCACTTCCTATGCCGCTGCCCGCGCCGTACATACTGAGCATGCGCGGGAACGGGCGGTGCATGCTGGTAGCTCATCATCACCGTATCCAGTAAGAAATATTATAACTACGTTTTTTATACGAAACCGGACATCGGGGGATATATTTGATAAAAAACAAGTGAGTGTTACATTGAAATTATATAAACTTATGAATTGTTTAAAAAAGAAAACACGTTATTGTCATTGGAACTCCGCTTCAAAACCACTTTAAAAGACCACAGAGAGGAGGTGGCAAGGAGTTATCTACTGTTAAATAGTTTACGGTATATTTTCTGCATATCCAATCCTGTAAACATCCCTTTATTCCAAACATGACATTTAAAAGAGAATGGGGCTGTTACCTATACAGAAGGGGATAACAGTAGGAACGGATTTGTGTTTGTGAAGATAGTGTGAAATTTGTGACAGAAGTGAAAGTGTACACACTAGGCCTGGGGGGATAAGGTAACAAATGTTAAGGTGACTGAGCTTTGATGGATCGAAATTTCGATCCATGTTTGGCCATGGCAGTTACAAGTTATACTGGTGTAGCGCTGCCCCCAGTTAAGAGAGCCGCTGAATTTGTTTCAGGCCCTGAACACAGCACCCCCAACCCCCGGAAATCTACTCGACCCACTCTGGCACAGTTAGTCTAAGGGTTATTATCTTATCACAATCTAGCAATATATGCACAATGATAACACACTGAGGGCAAAGTGTTAAAGTATAACTAGTTTACTTCTGTGTAAAAGGCATAGATTAACACACAACACATATATTGCCTGCAGAGCCCTGCAACGGTAAGTATAGTACACACTGAGGATGCTGGCGATTATGCGCCAAGTGCAGCTATCCCTATCTATGCACCCTTATTGCGCAGCAACAACAAAAAGTTCTAACTCCTGGTCAGGCCTGACTCAGATATAACTTAGTCTCTTCGGGAACAATTTCTTCGCATGCAGCTTGAACGGTGGTGCACATATAGAAAGAAACAGTATTTGTAATCCACACGATAGGTAATAGAAGAACACTTCACCGGAGACTACACGACCCAGTTCTATTACTAGTCTCCGGTGGAACAACAGACAAAACTTGGTGGGCCAAGGCAGTCTCTAGGCCTAATCAGAGTAAAGTGTATTTTTCTGGATTGAGCAGGTGCTCGCTCACCACTCCAGACACGATCCCAGTCCGGGACTTCCACCGACTGTCTCCGCACACAGCGTCTGCAACGGCCGGGTCCCCGGTCCAACTGATGTCAGCAACTTGGAGAAGTCGGATGCCATCCAGGCTCGCAGTGGGGTGGAAGGCTCTCTGGAAGTTGTGCAAGGCCCAGGCTTCAGGCCCTGTACTGCCGCAGATCCGCATGGGAAGATCAGTTGATAGCAGCGCGGTGTCCAAAGAGGCCGAGCTTAGCCTCGCCCCCTTCCTTTATAGCCCCACCCATGAGTCTCTGCGGTGGCCAAATGCACCTTGGGTGCCAAACGGGGTTCTGGGTAACGTAGTCCAGGGGCCTTAAAGGAGACCCCGCTACACAAGCAATGAATCATAAAAAGACATCCCCCTAGACCAGGGATCTTCAAGCTACAGCCCTCCAGCTGTTGCAAAACTACACATCCCATGGGGCATTTTAAAACTCTGACATTCACAGACATGACTAGGCATGATGGGAATTGTAGTTCCTGAACAACTGGAGGGTCGTCGTTTGAAGACCCCTGCCCTAGACTATATGTGTCAAACACAAGGTCTGTAGGCCAAACCTTTCCTGCAGCTGTGGCACCCCCCTCATCTCCGCCCCAGCTTGTTTCTGCAGCCAGCAACAGAGAGGAGAACTCATCCGCTAGATTCTGTGCTTCTCCATGCAACTGCGGAGAGGCTCGTCTCCCCCCCCCCCCCCATTTCAGCAGTTGGCAGCAAAGAGGAGGACAGAACTTCTTCTACAGATCCTGCATCTCTCCATGTCTGTCTACTGATCGATTTCTGTTCAATTGTCATGTTGGATAAAAGGAGCACGATCAGTAGCTGCAGACAATAGTTACAGTGCTGATCTGTGTATTCTGACAGCAGGAGAAGTGATGCAGAACACTCTGGAGCTTGAGCCTGTCGCAACTGTTTTTTTGCCTTCTTCCGGATCAACTATGGGCATAGGATTGTGTATATAGATGCTCTCTATTCGTTTTTTTTTTTTCATTGGTTGAACTAGATGGACTTGGAACTATTTATAACATGTAACTTCTAAAAGTAAGTGTCTTTGCAAAAATAATATTAAAATGGTACTGTAAAATGTTTACTTCCATGTAAATACCGGATAAATTAGAAAATAGCATTTAATACAAATTTAAGGCTGGGTTCACATCTCCGAAGGATGCGGCTCGCAGCAGGGGGTCTGGTGAGTCCCTGATCTCCGTTTCCGGGGTGAATCAGAGACACATTTTTTCCTAAAATTCGGCCCTGAAACTGAGCCAAAGACACACAGCGTTCCTGTAAAAGCCGCTCCGCAGCTACAATGGAGATATGTGAACCGGCTCCATAGAGAGCTGGTCACAATCTCCTGTCATGTGAATTGGAAGCGAGGAAACACGCCTCCAATCCGCATAGGTGTGAACCCTGCCTCACACATCATTCTTAAATGTCTATCTCTATGTCAGTCCAAATCTGACCATTGGAGGACAAGCAGGTTGTGCTCCCAGCACAGCCAGAAACTGACCACTTTGGGAACAATGTATTTCCATGCCTAGCATGGTCAGTTTGAAATAGAAAGCAGGGGGCCTGACAGAATCATCAGGTATTTCACTCAAAGGAAGCAATGCAAAGAGAACAGGATACTTTTTTAACACAAGTACATGGTAGTGTAGAGACACATATTGGCAATATGAAATGTTCATTCACTTTAAATGTTTGTTTATGCCAAGGGGAACAGGAGAAAGCAGTTTTATGTGCCTAATTCCATAGCTTCCAACTCTCCCTGATTTTGAGGGACTGTCCCTGATTTCGAGCAATGTCCCTCTGTCCCTCTTTTCTCCTCATTTTGATCTGATCAATATAGCTGTATATAAAATGTACTTTTTATCTATCAAAAAGTGTTTCCCAGTGCTAAACATTTCATCTGATTTCTAAATTGCTGCATTTGTAAATTCCAAAAGCCAATATGAAGGAAAAGTAGTGGTAAAAAAAGTGGGTTTAACCAATCTTGTTTTTTTGTACAATTCTCGCTTAAGGGGGCGTGACAAGGGGTGTGTCCTATGCCTGCATACTTTTGCTGATAGGTGTCTCTCATTCCCATCTCAAAAAGTTGGGAGGTATGTTATTCCTTGCTGCTACAGCAGGTGGTGCTTGAATCTTCTCCCTCACCCTTCAACCTGTTGCCTCTTCATCCCCATGTAGAGTTCATGACTACTGGCACAGGGTAACAATCTGAGTGTGAAGAAGAAAAGGCTGCAGGAACAGGGTCTTGTAATATGGAGGGAGCCTGTGGGAGTGAGGGAAGTAAGAGTCCTTTTTCTGTGTACACTAAGCATAAATGAACATTTAACCTCTGCAGTGAGAAGGGAGCAGCCATTGCAAGTGGGTGCTATGGAGTTGGGCTTGGGAAACAGTTAGACAGTTGGACAGTTTGGTCTGAACCTAGGTTATTTTGCTCATTTGGCGCCCTGTTCAGCAGAAAGTATAAATCATACAAAGAAGCGGTATCTCAGGCTGCATGCTTGGATTAAGAGTCTGGTGTGGATTTTTAGGGGTACTTCATGCTTTTTTTGTGTGTATGTTTGAGCCAGCTTCTTATTAAAAAAAAGCACCCAGACCCCTCAAAATGTCTGCCAAAATAAATAGCAGACCCTTACAGAGGTTTGTTGTTTTTATTTTTAAGACACTCTCAATTAAATGTTATTTGCTGGCAATTTTAAACACTTCTTTCTTTTTGTAAATATCAGTACTTTCTGTACGTCACAGAGATGTGTCCATGCACAGGCAGGATTAGGGCACCCCCCAGGCATGTTATATAAAGGAATTGGGCATTTTTAATGTTGCGCTTTAAGCATTTTAAAATGTACTGCTCTTGGCTAAATGGAAGTTTTACCTTTTTTTTTTTTTTTTGCTAATGCGATGGTACCCCGGGTCAATATATACACACTCCCCCCCCCCCCCATAATATTGTTTACACCCCTTTTCCTATTAGTCCAGAGAATAGGCATTTTAAATTTGACAGACTTGGCTCCCATTGATTTCAAAGGGTTTTGAGTTTGGCATCTAAACTTTCTTGAAGTTTGCAGAACTTTGCTTGACCCAAACCCAGGGCAGTTTGGCTCATCCCTAGGCAAAGTCACATTGGGACAAACAGGGACCGTTGTCTTTGTATGTTCTTTGTATGCTCTGTAGCGGATGGTTGCTACTAGTTACTACATCCACTGATATCACCCTGCTGCCAGACATTCATTAGACACAGTCTGTAGACAATGAAAGGTCTTTTGCTTTGTTTTGTTATTTTATTTGGGGAATTGAACTTGGTTGGGAAAGGGACATGGGATGCCCATAGTAACAATGAATAGCTGAAATGTTATTTCATTAAATGCGCCACACTCTTGAAATAGAACAAAAATGGCTGACACTAGACTTGACAGAATTCTGCACCACAGCACTTCTCCTCTTCCTGCACACAGCTTGACACACTTCTGCCTCAGACCACTTTCCCTGTCACAGTCTTAGTACCTCCGTTACACCATCAGATACGACTGGGCCTTACTCTGAATAATCCCCCAGCATGGATAGAAGATGTAACCGTTGAAGGCCTGGGGCCTGCAGTACCCCCTCATGGCTGTTTCCCGTTAGAAGATATTACTTTAAAGGTGATGGACTACTGCTTTCACTAAGTCTGACTTGCAAATCATGCCCGCCCTCATGGGTTTGCATCAATTTGGCACACCTCTCCACAGTCTTCCCCTCTGGCTCTGCACCCAGCTCCCCTGGCATGTGTCCTCCAGATCTCTACTGCGCTTCACTCACCGACTCCTGCCCTAGGTCCTTCCTTCCTTCAGTTCACCTAGCAGGCTGACCATGAGTTTATGTAGGAGGCCTGCCCCCTGCCAATCCTAGTTGGGGATTGGTCAGAGCTCCTCACATGTACTTCATGTCACTCCAACTCTCAGCCCTGCCCCTCTTCCAGAACATTCTCAATGGAAGCAGGGGAGGCAAAAAAAGCTGAAGCACATGTCAGTCACCTACTGCTACACTAACCACTCCCTGCCCCCAGATCAAAAACAAACAGGCCTAGCTCGCAGCATAGGCCTTCTTAAATTTACCTGCACTGGCAACTGCACTCAAAAACCTCACATCTAGCACGTACCTATGGTAAATGTTCTCTCATTAACAGTACTATTCACTGGAAGCACCTGAACTCAATAATTTAGAGAGGTGTCCACATACTTTGGCTAAAGAGATGGATCAATCCTTATTCTAATAATTATCATCTTAATGTAGGGTGACCAGACATCCCCGGTTTCCGGGGACAGTCCCCGGATTGAGGACACTGTCCCCGGATTGCATTTGAACAGGTGCTGGTTCAATTTCAAAGACAGTCAGTGCAGAATTAAAAAATAAATAATCTGAATTACACCCCCCTGCTCCGCCGCTCCTACTAGCTTAGGAGGGTCTATTTCTTTCCATTATCTGTGCCCCTTTCTGATGATCATGTGTTGGTCGGAGAGGAGGGAATATTTCTTCAGTTTCGGGTGCATGCCCATTCAGCTTCGCTCGCATGTTCTTCTGCCTTGGCTCAAGTCCTGGCCAGCTGCCTGCCTGCTTATCTCCTTTCCTTCCCTGGTGGAGTGATCTTCCTCCGCTCCCCACCCAGTAGTAGCCGGGGCCCGAAGAGTAAGACTTGACAGGCTGTGAGGCTGTGAGGCGGGCGGCGATGGGCAGAGAGTCGCTGATTGCCACCATTACTAGTAAAAAAAAAAAAAATGTCCCCGGATTTCATTTTAAAAATCTGGTCACCTTATCTTAATGAGAACATAGGGGAAAGGTTTGCAATTTCCACTAAATTGACAACCCTCTTATATTCTACTTATTATAAAGTCTTTGCAGAATATTGTTCAGGCAACAATTTGGTTATCTTGAGATCCAATAAAGAGATATACTGTTAAAAGAAAAGCTGTAGAATACTATAAGCCTAGTGAAAAGATGGAACAGTTTGGCTAAGAGAATCTTCAGCAAAGTGATACAGTATTTAGTGTTGAGCACACCTGACACAGAAAAAAAATCAATGACACCTCTTGAGGGCAGATCTTCCAAGCGCTCAACACACAGGTAAGTGTGCCTCTTTCTGTAGTAAGTTCAAAGCAGGATGAACCTTCGGATAAATTGATAGAATGACTGAAGGCTGCGAGAAGAAAAGCAGATTTAAAAGTATAAATCAAACTTGGCACTCATAAGCTCAGCTCTAAAGATTCACCAAAGAAATCAATATCAACTCAAGAAACCCATGTTTTATTAATGCCTGTGGGTGTCAGGATGCCTTAGCCTGCCTGTTGCTGGATTTGTTCTTTTTAATGGGAGTTTCCGGCAGAAGAAAAAAGAAAACCATGCATTTTTTTATTGACAAAATAGCTACTTTTGGGCTTTTTCAATTTTTCTGCTTTGTGTAGAAAGCACTGAGGTGTTTTCCAAGGTTTTTGCTCAGTTACAGAATGCAGTACATGATGAATATCTCCTATTGATTGAAATTGGTGTGTTAAAGATACAGCTAGAAACACCATGCATAGATCAACAGGGGTCACAGGCTAAGCATGAGTGCTCAACCTGTTGCCATTTTGGAATTACATGTCCCATCATGCTTTATCCTTGGGAGTCATGCATGTAACTGTCAGCCTTGCAATGCCTCATGGGACTTGTAGTTCCGCAACAGCTGGAGGGCCACCAGTTGCACACCCATGGGCTAAGGTGTACCTACAGCCATAGCAGGGAATGCCATGGTTGACAGGCATGGTAGCATGCTGTATCTCTTGCTTAATCTTGCTTATAAGTTAAAAGCGTTCACTGTAGCTTTGTAGTTTGCACTGTTGTTCTGAGGTTTTGGTTTAAATACATGCAAGAATTCTGACACAACTTTTATGAATCCTATTACATACCTCCCAACTTTTAAAAGTTCCACCGCCGGACATTCAGTCCCTGACACCAAAGTTGTTGAGCAGGGAGGGGGGGGTGCTGTCGCGGGACGGATATTCTTTTTTTTCAGTTGTTAAGGAGGGGGGGTGCCGCGGGAGGCCGCCGATCGATCGCGGGGGAGGTGCGTCTTACCTCCCTCCCGTACTTCATCCACTGGCTCCTCTTCCTCCGATTCCTGCTGTGCGGGAAAAAGATCACTATCGCGGGACTGCGGGAAAGAAGTGTCAATGCGGGAAAAACGCAGAATCTGTGCATGTTGGGAGGTATGCTATTAGTGTTCTATACTTACAGTAGCTGTCACTTCTAAAGCTATAGGCCAAATAGTTGGAAGAAGTAACTATATTGTAGTTACTAAAATAAAATCTCTTTTAGACTTATGGTTCAAGCAAATTGCATTGCACTGCAACAGCCCCCCACCAAGTGCAATGCACTTTTTTGTGGTGTGGTGGTGTAGCATTTACTGGGTTAAAACAGGCCTTGAGGAGATGACATATCCCCTACTTACTGCCTATCCAACACCTCTCAAAAGTAATCCAACTCTGGTTCACATGGATTTTCAGTCTTTACAGGGTTTACAGTGAATATAAAAAGTCTGCACACCCCTGTTAAAATGTCAGGTTTCTGTGATGTAAAAAATGAGACAAAAATAAATCATTTCAGAACTTTTTGCACCTTTTAATGTGACCTATAAACTGTACGACTAAGTTGAACATCAAACTGAAATCTTTTAGGTGAAGGGAAGTAAAACTAAAAAAAATAAAATATTTGGTTGCATAAGTGTGCACACCCTTAAGCCTCGTACACACGACCAAGTTTCTCGTCGTTAAAAACACGTTGTTTTTCTCGACGAGATTCTTGTCAACCTTGACGAGTTTCTCGTCAAGCTTTCCATGCGTACACACTGACAATTCCAAATCTCGTCGTTGTTCTGCGCGGTCACGTCCAGCACGTACGACGGCAGTATAAAGGGGAAGATCGATTTCACTGGCGCCACCCCTTGGGCTGCTTTTGCTGATTTCGTGTTACCGCGTGTGAAGTAAAAGTTTGGGAAGAGACGTTTCGCGCTTTTCAGTCTTCGTGCTTTCAGTTCATTTTCTGCGGTTCAGTTTGTGCTTGTGGGTTCGTATCTTGTCTTTCAGGGCGTGTAGGCAGGTCGTATCTGTTTTACAGTGCGTTCTTGCCCGTTCGTTTCTGAATTTCAGTTCGTTCTTCATAGGCCTTGCTGTTCTAAAGTGCGTTCTGTTTAGTACGTTCTGATCAGACGACCGTTTCCTAGCCATGACACGGGTACGTTCTCGTCGTCGAGTTCGTGCTGTGCGGGTGCTTGGTGTTGGTCTGCTTGTTTTGGACCAAGACGAGTCCATGAACGGGGTAAGGAGGAGTTAATGGACCAAGATTTGGTTGCTCCAGCGGGACCAATTCTGCCATATGCCTCTGCTGTGGGAGATCGTGGAGAATAATCCTGAGGACTACAGGAATTTTCTGCGGATGTCTGACCCCGTTTTTCAGCATCTTTTGGCTTTGGTGTCCCCCTATATTACCAGGCAGGACACCGTTAGGCGGGAAGCCATCAGTGCTGAGCAGAGGCTCATCGCCACCTTACGTTACCTGGCGACAGGGAGAAGTCTGCAGGAGTTTAAGTTCACGACAGGCATCTCCTCCCAGGCTCTGGGCCTCATAATCCCAGACACCTGTTCTGCCATTATCCAAGTCCTGCAGGAGGACTATATTAGGGTAAGTTTTCTCCATTAACATCACATTTTATGTATTTCATGTATGCTAATGTATTGTATTTCTTTCATCCTTCCCTAATTACCATGATTGTAATATGCTGAGAATGTCCCCTTTGTCCTCATGCATGCCGGAAGCTTTGAAATGCCTCTTTTTTCTCCTCCATGCATATTTCACTTCACTAACCTTTCCAGCAGTGGCGACTGCTGCTCAAAATGTTTGGGGGGACACCCCAAAATTTTCTCGAAACTTCCTTCATTTTTGCGACTGTGCCTATTAAACGCCACCAGTTGCCCCCTCCACTGCAGCCAGTTTGCCCCCTCCAATGCAGCCAGTTTGCTCCCTCCAATGCAGCCAGTTCACCCCCAGCCCTGCACTTACCTTCTTCTGGTCAGCGCCATCCTTCTTCTCTCCTTGATGTCTTCTCCTGCCCTTGATGTTGCATCAGCCAATCAGGTTACCATTAAACAGACTTGGTGAACATGATTGGCAGAGGAGCCTGTCAGTGTTTACCCAAGGAATGCACCCCCTCCTGCGTCCCCTGGTTAACTTTTATGAAGCCAATTACATCCCTCAGGCTGTAATCGCCAAGGCTATTTGACCCGCTGGCTCTGATAGGCAATTTCCACAAAAAAACTGCCGCTGTTATTCATATGGCCGTCGCTCAACAGAGGGCCATCCACCTGAATAGTTGGCGGCATTGACAATACATAGGTTCATGCAAGGCATAAACCTATGTATTGTTCTGAGTGACGGGCGCAGGAGAGGGGGGGCAGCGCTCCAGCGCCCACTCTGGATGCACCACCACTGCAATGCTATCCTGTGGCTAAACACATCTAGCACCCCCCCAAATTTGATTAGAATGGACCATCAGAGGGGGTGATGAATATGATACTTGAGCCTTCCATTATACTTTTTAAAAACACATTAAACGGAAACTTAGTTTGATGTTGGGCTAGAATGTATTTTAGTATAATCTGCTTGCAATGTTATGTGCAAAAGTACTAATATTTTTTTATCTTGTTTGACTCCACAGCTTCCTTCCACGCCACAGGAATGGCAGACTGTGGCATCGGAGTTTGCCACGCGGTGGGACTTCCCAAGCTGCGGTGGAGCCATTGACGGGAAGCACGTCCGCATCATGCCACCACCCCGTTCTGGGTCCTACTACTACAACTACAAGGGGTTTCATAGCATTGTGCTGATGGCGGTGGTGTCAGCACGGTATGCATTCCTCTATGTGGATGTGGGGAAGAATGGCCGGATGTCCGATGGGGGATCCTTTAGCCAGACGGAGTTTGCCCTCCGTCTCCAGAATGATGACCTTGCATTGCCACCGGATGCAGGGAATGTTGAAGGACTCCCCTTTGTGTTTTTGGCTGATGAAGCCTTCGGACTGGGACCGCATCTCATGAGGCCATTTCCCCAGAGGACCCTCACCCCGGAGAAGAGGGTGTTCAACTACCGGCTGGCCAGGGCCCGAAGAGTCGTAGAAAATGCCTTTGGGATAATGGCCAGCCGGTTCCGCCTTTTCATGACTCCAATTCACTTGGCGGAGTGCAAGATTAACTACCGTATATACTCGAGTATAAGCTGAGATTTTCAGCCCTTTTTTTTGGGCTGAAAGTCCCCCCTCGGCTTATACTCGAGTCAGCAAAAAATTTTACATTGAAAATCGTACCTGTAAAGACGTTGCGGCTGCGGCGTACATCGTTCGAATTCCGCGGTCTCTTCCTGTTCCTTCAGTGATAGGCGATTCTCATCAGACACTCTCCGCCTATCACGATCATTCTCTCATCCTCAGTTTCCCAGCAGACGTCTGTGATTGGTGGAACACCCAACACAGTGTCTGCTGGGAAACTGAGGATGAGAGAATGATCGTGATAGGCGATTCTCATCAGACACTCTCCGCCTATTACGGAAGTAACAGGAAGAGACAGCGGAATTCGAACGATGGACGCCGCAGCCGCAACTTCTTTACAGGTACGATTTACAATGTAAAATAGCGAGCTAGGGAACAGTGAGGATAGGAGAACAGTGAGGATAGGAGAACAGTGAGGATAGGAGAACAGTGAGGATAGGAGAACAGTGAGGAAAGGAGAACAGTGAGGATAGGAACAGTAAGGATGACTCTCGGCTTATACTCGAGTCAGTAAGTTTTCCCAGTTTTTTGAGGCAACATTAGGTACCTCGGCTTATACTCGAGTCAGATTATACTCGAGTATATACGGTATGTTGTTTTCTGCTGCTGTGTGCTACATAACTTTCTGATCCGGAAATCACCAAATTATATGGCCTCAATATTGCCTGAGGCAGGACTTTCATCTGGCAATACCCTTGCGGGCCTAGAATCTGGCCGTTCTGGCTTGCCCCCCCAAAATGCTCATGAGGTTCGTCAGAAATATCTGGAATATTTCATGGGTAGGGGGGCAATTCCTATGCCAGGCCATGTCTAAATATGCTTTGAGAAAGACCAAAATAAAAATCTGATTAAATCTTTAAACTTTTGTTTTTTCATGTCTCCTAGTTTGTCTTAGTGCATTTGTAGTGCCAAGTGTATTTTCCGTTAGTAAATACCAACCATTTCACTAGTAGCAACATAAATATACACAAATAAGGGTATAGCGTATTTGAAAAAGAAGCTACACTTTGTTGTTGTTCAAACATTTTACTCTGTGCACATTCACACACATGGTAAATAGAACAGTATGTATATATTATTTTTTGGCTGGCCAGAAATTGGCATTTTTTTTTTAAGAAAATACAAAACCATCAGTAGCATTCAACAAACTACAACATTGGATACCTCTTGGCAATATGAGACATTCAATTACACAAAATATGTCTCTATCTGGCTGTCCTAATATGGGGTATTGGCACCCGTGGCCAAGCCAAAATTTGAAAATGCACACAATTTGAAGTAATTTTAAATTGGGATTTTAGACTACTGATCCTTATTGTCAACATGTGCTATCTGCCATCAGGGGTGATCAATGGACGTGTTTTGGGGGTGCAACCCCATCTTCATTTCACCTACTTGAGATACGAGGAAGGGGTTGCACCCCCAAAACCCGTACATGGATATCCCCTGATGGCAGATGGCACATGTTGACATACTGTGTGCATATTCAAATTTTGGCTTGATTGTCTAAAAGCTTAAAAAATGGGGAAGAACAATCTCAAACAAAAAAAAAATGGGGGTTTTGTTGCCTTATTCAATTCTCCCTAAAACATCTAGGATGTCCTTAAAGGTTTGATCCATCACATTTAATTCTTTGCTTAATTCTGTCCAGTTCTGTACTACATTCCATCACTTGCTGTATGATTCGTAGGGCACTGTCAGCAGAGAAACGTGTACTTTCTTTCACCACAACATTTTCATCCCCTATAAAAATAAATAAAATGAATTATAACTCTGCAGGCCTACATCTCTTACCTGAAGCTGTGGTGACAGATACTGACCTGTTGTGGTGACCAGTTCCACCACGTCATCCACTTCTCCTTCCTCCACCTCTTCAACTTCCTCAACATCCTCAGGTTGTGGGTCTTGGTGAGGTTGGGGTTGTTTAGAAGGTGTGGGTTTCTTGTGCTCCCCGGAGTGTTCTCCTCCCAGTCTTTTCTCCCCTATGAGAATCAAACAAAAAGGTATAGTTATCACACAGAAATTTTGTTTAAAAAATAAAAACATGATACATTGGTTGGAAGTGGGGTACAAGTGTCTGTTTGGGTGGGATTTCAAGATGAAGACATTATTTAGAAAAAATATATTCTTGACTATTCACCTTTGGCTGTCACATGGAGGCACCCCAAAAATGCACTGATGCACCTGTGTGGGACACCCAAAAAATGTGGTTCTGGTGGCCCACACTATAGTGCTCAAAAGTACAGATGTGGAACCAGCTGCTGAGTGTCCTCTCCTTTACACTGATTAAAGTTTGCATTTCATTCTCTTTACAAACACATCATCTAGCCAACAATGTAATAACAACTTTTTAACCCTGTAAAATCTAAAAAAATTGTGCATAGTGGCCGAACGATGTGTCTGTAACGAACGATTACTGTGCCAAACCAAGTTCAAACAATGACATTTTGTAAGGTACAATAGAAAAATGCAATAACATGGAGCAACATGCAAGTTGTGAAATACAATAATAGGAAAACAGGGAAAAAAGTACTTACTTTTTTCAAGCATTCTCTTAATGCTCCTTAACTGCTCCGGCTCCCTCAGTTTGAGGTCAGAGCACCTCTTTCTGAGCTGCTCATTTGATCGTTTCACCCCGAAATTCTTCTTCAGACTCTTCACGACTTTCTTCATGATTTTGGCCTTCCTTCGATTAGGTTTGCTATACAGCCCATGCTTTGCGTCATAATCCAACTTTTGCAATATGTCCACCATCTCCGCCATCTCCGCGTAAGACATATTCGATGCCTTGAATCTCCTCCTTGATCGTGACGTTTCCTCAGTCTCCGGGCTTGTCTCCTCCTCGTTATTTGAGGAATTAGCAGAAACCTGCTGTGAATCCGCCATATCTGTCTGCGCACCGAAAGAGAAGGGGCGGGGAAAAGATGTTACTTTGAACGTCATGGGCGGGCAACGTGTGCGGAGCGACGTGTGCATAGTTTTACGCATGCGTGGTGTATATATAGCAAACACACATGTGACTATACTACGTTCGGTGTGCGGAGAGAGGAGTAAAAGTGACGGACGTGCGAACGAAGGTATGTGATTTTGAGACTTTGTGAAATTGATGGCCTATACTGTCTAGAGAATGTTGGAGGATATATATGGTGAATAAGATTTACAGGAGGTTAGACTGTGTGACTGACATTATTTTTTTTTCATTATTTTTGGCTTGCAGAAAAAAAAATGAATGTGTTTATCAGTGATAAGGAATTCCTTGCGGAATTTATAGACCGGGTAAGGGAGCTGCCCACTCTGTGGGAAACCAAAAACCCCAGACATCGCAAAAAAGGAGTAAGGAAAGCAGTGCTGGAGAGCCTGCTCCCATTTGTGCAGACCAAGGTACCCATAGCAACAGCAAAACAGGTGGACACTAAAATTGGGAGCTTGAGAGGCACATACAGGACTGAACGCTCTAAGGTCCTGGCTTCTCAGAGGTCAGGAGCAGCCGCAGCTGATGTATATGTCCCGAATTTGTGGTACTACAGCAGGATGTCCTTTCTGGATGACCACATTGAGGCAAGGCCATCACTGTCCAGTCTTCCCCCCACACTTCCCTGCAGCCAACCTGAGCCTTCTCTGGAGCAAGAGGAGGCAGCCATCCTGGAAGAAGCTGATTTGGACATCTGGAGCCAGGTATAGTATTTAATGAAAATGTATTGTGAGAAAATTAATGCCGGAAAAATAAGCCAATATGTAAATCCAAAAAATAAATTGGGATACAAAAGTGAAATCAATATCTATAGACATTAGTCTGCCATAAATTGGGGGAAAAAAATGAAATCTGATGTGGTCATAAAAATAATTGTCTTTTCTCTTGATTTACATTCAAATTGCTACATTCATGATCTCAAATTTGTGTGAAAAGTATAAACCAAAAAATAAAACTATGTCCCTTTTTCATACACAGGATGAAATCAGCCAGGAGGAGGGTCTGGAAACTGTCAGGCAGGAGGAGGCAGGGCCCACTGTGAGCCAGGAGGTGGCAGTGGCAGACAGGAGGTGGCTGGGCCCAGTGGCAGACAGGAGGTGGCCAGGCCGAGTAGCAGGACAAGATCGCAGGTGCCTCCCATCCGCCTTCCTAAAAGAAGCAGGAGGGACAGGAGCACAAGTGAGGCAGCAATGGCCCTTATTAGAGAGGCACATGCCACCCTCCAGGAGCCCACATCCCCCGAAGAGGCCATTGCCGGCCTAGTTGAGGCCAAGTTCAAGGTGATGAGCATGGAGCAACGCCTCCTATGCGAGCCCCTGCTCATCACCTTGCTGAACAAGGGGGTGATGGAGAGAATTACCCCAAATACGGCCATATGTGAGGTCGCCCAGCTTTCCCAACCTCAACCTCCTCCTCCTCCTCCAACTTCTTCTCCGCCACCCCCTTCTCCTCCACCTCCTTCTCCTCCTCCTGACAGGAGTACCCCTCCAGTGGCCCAGCCTTCAGCCACACGCAGAAGGAAGGCTGCAGGGAAGGTTGCCAGGAAGACCAGGAAGTGATGGCCTTACTTCATTGTGGTCGGACAGAAGGCAGCCTGTTGTAGTACCACAGACTTGGGACATGTATATCACCTGCTGCTGTTCCTGACCTCTGGGAGGCCAGCATCAGATTGTGCTCACAACTGTTGTGCTTCTCAAGCTCCCAATTTTAGTGTCCACACAGGGTTGATGTGTGCTCTGGGGTCCCATGGATGCACAAATGGCAGCAGGTTTTCCAGCGCTGCCTTCTATTTATTTTGTTCTATTCCAGAATAAATGTTGTTTTTTTTCAAGTTCATACTTGACTATGTGTTTTTATAATAATTATTTATTTACCTTTGGAGTAGGCAGATACATTTGAACCAAAATAATAAAAGGGACAGATAACACAAAAAAATATCATTAAAGGTGTTCTAAAAAAAAATTAGGGTGTAAACTTGACACAACAAAAATAAAAAATTAAATCATGGAGATCACTATCAAAAAAAAGACAAATTAAAATTAACATCTATCTAAAAAAATTTAAACATAAAAATATTCAGAAGATCTTGCACGATATAATACAGCTAAATCTTCTTAAGATCAGCATGAAAAAGGTTTAAAATAGATAGTCAGAACTCTGTGTGAATATCAGCAGCAAAACAAGTTCATTAGTTTTCATTATTGTAACTAGGGATGAGCTCGGTGTTCGAGTCGAACATAGGTTCGACTCGAACATCGGCTGTTCGCGCGTTCGGCGAACAACGAACGATTTGGGCCGTTCGCGCCAAATTCGAGTGACGCGAACGCCCCACAATACACTGCGCCATCGCAGTGTAATCCCGGCGCTGTGATTGGCCAAGCATGCACTCTGACCCTGCATGCTTGGCCAATCACAGCGCCGGCAGCGAGGAGAGCAATGATTGGCCACAGGCAGGATGCCTGTGGCCAATTATAGCTGAGGGGGTTTAGTACACGCCCCACACTATAAAAGGCTGCCAGCGCGGCGGCCTCGTGTAGTGTGTTCCGGAGCAGGGAAAGTGAAGGATAGGCAGGGACAGTGTCAAATCCATTCTTTGCTAAACCTTGTGTGTAGGGACAGAGAATCATTGGCAGGGAGAGTGTCAGTGTCATATTCTTTGCTAAACCTTGTATGTAGGGAGAGAGAAGGATAGGCAGGGAGAGTGTCAGTGTCATATACTTTGATAAACCTTGTGTGCAGGGAGAGAGAAGGATAGGCAGGGGACAGTGTCAGTGTCATATTCTTTGCTAAACCTTGTGTGCAGGGAGAGAGAAGGATAGGCAGGGAGAGTGTCAGTGTCATATACTTTGATAAACCTTGTGTGCAGGGAGAGAGAAGGATAGGCAGGGGACAGTGTCAGTGTCATTGTTGCTAAGCCTCCTGCACATTATACACCTGAACTTAGCCTGTATTGCTGCTTTTTCCTGGTGTGTTACACCAACAGGATTTTGCGGCACTTACAGCGGGCGGAGTGTGCCTCCTGACCATATTACACCTGAACTTAGCCTGTATTGCTGCTTTTTCCTGGTGTGTTACACCAACAGGATTTTGCGGCACTTACAGCGGGCGGAGTGTGCCTCCTGACCATATTACACCTGAACTTAGCCTGTATTGCTGCTTTTTCCTGGTGTGTTACACCAAAATGATTTTGCGGCACTTAAAGCGGGCGGAGTGTGCCTCCTGACCATATTACACCTGAACTTAGCCTGTATTGCTGCTTTTTCCTGGTGTGTTACACCAACAGGATTTTGCGGCACTTACAGTGGACGGAGTGTGCCTCCTGACCATATTACACCTGAACTTAGCCTGTATTGCTGCTTTTTCCTGGTGTGTTACACCAACAGGATTTTGTGGCACTTACAGCGGGCGGAGTGTGCCTCCTGACCATATTACACCTGAACTTAGCCTGTATTGCTGGTTTTCCCATTTCCCTGCAGGCCATTAGAATGTCTGGAAGGCAAACAAGGAGAGGCAGACAGTCAGGAGCCAATAAAAGAGGGCAAGCAGGCTCTGTGTCTAGAGAAAACAGTGCTGGTCGTGGACGCGGTGCATCGCCATCAGCACGTGGCCATGGGACACGCTTGTCCTTCTTTTCGGCAGCTGGACGTGTTGAGCCGCATCATGCCGAAGACTTGGTAGAGTGGATGACCAAGCCCTCCTCATCCTCCTCATCCTCTCTCACCCAGGCTCAGGGTACTGGCAAAGCAGCTGCCAAAGCGTCCTCTTCCCTGGTATCAATGTCATCATCAGTCACTCCTTCCCTAGACCAACCATGTCCTCCTGAGGAGTCCCCCGAACTGTTTGAGCACAGTGTTGGGTACATGCTCCAGGAGGATGCCCAGCGTTTCGAAGGGTCTGATGATGATACCCAGCTAGAGGAAGGCAGTAGCGTGAGAGCAGAGAGAGGGGATGCTCAAGAAGGACACCAATCTGGCAGTCATGTTCCAGCAGCTGCAGCATACTGCCAGATTGGCTCCAGTGATGAGGAGGGAGGGGATGATGAGGTCACTGACTCCACGTGGGTGCCTAATAGGAGAGAGGAGGAGGAGGAGGAGGAGGAGGAAGATGAGGAGGAGGCACATCTCCAACGAGGCAGGATGCCCTCGGGGGGCCAGCGTAAGGGCAGCACACCGACGGAATCACACCGCAGAGCTCCACCTGTGCAGGGCGCTGCCTCTGCCCGTTATTCAAAAAGTTCTTTGGTGTGGGCCTTTTTTGAGTCAAGTGCATCAGATCGCACAGCTGCTGTTTGCAACATATGTCTCAAGCGTATATCGCGTGGCCAAAACATCACCCGCTTGGGCACCACATGCTTGACCAGACATATGTTGACCTGCCATGCAGCTCGTTGGCAAGCCTACCTTAAAGACCCACACCAAAGAACAAAGCGGACCTCTTCTTGCACCGCATCAGCTGGGATCTCCAACCCCACTATACCTTCAGTCCTCTCTGAAACCTGCTCTGAGAGGAATGAAGGTGTAGAATTAGGTGTGTCACAGCCAAGTACTTGCGGGCACTCTGCTAGCAGTACACCGACGTCCGATTCTAGCAGGCAAATTTCCCTGCCCCAGCTGCTGGACCGTCGAAATAAGTTCACTCCCAGCCATCCACATGCCCAGCGGTTGAATGCTAGCTTGGCTAAATTGCTAGCGCTTCAACTGCTGCCTTTTCAGTTGGTAGACTCGGCCCCCTTCCGTGAGTTTGTGCAATGTGCGGTTCCTCAGTGGCAGGTTCCCAAACGCCACTTTTTCTCACGGAAGGCGATTCTGGCTCTCTACCGGCAAGTGGAAGGCAATGTCTTGGCCTCGCTGGACATGGCGGTCAGCGGTAAGGTGCATATTACCGCTGACTCATGGTCCAGCAGGCATGGACAGGGACGTTACCTTTCTTTCACGGCCCATTGGGTCACTCTTTTGGCAGCTGGGAAGGATGAAGGACAAGGTGCAGTAGTGTTGGAGGTTGTTCCACCGCCACGCCTCCAAAATGCTACTACTGGTTGTGACACACCTCTCTCCTCCACCCCCTCCTCTTCTTCTTCCTCCGTGGCCTCTTCCTGTGCTTTGTCCTCGGAACCAGCGGTGCTCCGTAGGCGTTCAAGGGGCTACGCAAGTACGCAGGCAAAAAGATGCCATGCCGTGCTTGCGCTGGTGTGTTTGAGGGACAGGAGCCACACTGTGGCAGAGGTTCTGTCTGCTCTGCAGGGGCAGGCCGAGAGGTGGTTGACGCCACGCCAGCTTAAGCCAGGAATGGTAGTTTGCGACAATGGCACCAACCTCCTGTCCGCTCTCCGACAGGGACAACTGACCCATGTGCCCTGTGTGGCTCACGTCCTTAACCTGGTGGTGCAGCGGTTCTTGGGCAGGTACCCGGGCTTACAGGATGTCCTGAGGCAGGCCAGGAAAGTCTGTGTGCATTTCCGCAGATCTTATAATGCCAGTGCTCGCCTGGCTGAGCTGCAAAAGGAGTTGAACCTGCCCAAGAACCGCCTTATATGTGACATGCCCACCAGGTGGAACTCAACGTTGGCCATGCTGCAGCGGCTGCACACGCAGCAGAGGGCCATCAATGAGTACCTGTGCGACTACGGCACAAGAACAGGGTCAGGGGAGCTCGGGTTTTTTTCACCACGCCAGTGGGGCATGATCAGGGATGCATGCACTGTCCTGGCACCATTTGAGGAGGCCACGAGGATGGTGAGCAGTGACAGTGCATGCATTAGTGACACTGTACCTCTTGTCCACCTGTTGGAACATACGCTGCGTGGAATAATGGACAGGGCACTTGAGGCAGAACAGAGGCAGGAAGAGGAGGACTTCCTTGCCTCTCAAGGCCCCCTTTACCCAGACAGTGTTCCTTCTGTCCCACCCATCGCACAGGAAGAAGAGGAGGAAGAGGAGGAGGATTGTGTCAGCATGGAGGTGGAGCCTGGCACTCAGCATCATCAGCAGCAGTCTTTTAGGGATGATTTACAGTCCCAAGAAACCAGTGGACTTGTACGTGGCTGGGAGGAGGTGGCTGCGGATCATGTCGTCCTTAGTGACCCAGAGGACTCCGGACCGAATGCCTCAGCTAACCTACGCTGCATGGCCTCCCCGATCCTGCAAAGTCTGCGGAAGGATCCTCGTATTCTTCGGATCAAGGAGAGGGACCATTACTGGCTGGCCACTCTCCTTGATCCACGGTACAAGGGTAAGGTTGCGGACCTTATCTTACCGTCGCAGAGGGAGCAGAGGATGAGACAACTCCGGGAGGCCTTGCAGAAAGGTCTGTGCAACGCGTTCCCAGAGACTGGGAGGTTTAAAACTGCTTTTCCTGGACAACGAGTTGCTGAGGCTTCGGTCAGTCAAAGAAGGAGCTGTGGGGAAGGTGGCCGTCTGACCGATGCGTTCAGACAATTCTTTAGTCCGCAGCCCCAAGGTATGATCGGTTCCAGCAACCATCGCCAGCGTCTGATATACATGGTGCAGGAATACCTAGGGGCGAGGTCAGACTTGGACATCTTCCCCACCGAAAATCCTCTGGCTTACTGGGTCTTGAGAATGGATCACTGGCCAGAGCTTGCACAGTATGCAATTGAGCTACCGGCCTGTCCTGCATCCAGCGTTCTTTCAGAACGCACATTCAGTGCTGCTGGAGGATTTGTCACGGATCACAGGGTGCGCCTGTCCACTGACTCTGTTGATCGACTGACCTTCATAAAGATGAACCAGTCTTGGATCACCACCAGCTACCAAACACCTGAAGCTGATATAACAGACTCATTTATTTTCAAATGTCACATCCCTTCAAGACTGATGCTGATGCTGAGAGACTGTCCTGTTATGTTGACTGACTATCCTCCTCCTCCTCAATGTTCCGATTGATGATGATAGCTTGGAAGAACATTTTTGTTTCTGGGTGTCGCCACCAGTGGCTAAGGCCCAATTTTTCAGCCCCTGTTTAACAGGGGCGTGTTATTACAATTTTTTTATGCAATGCTTTGCAGCAGGGCTCATTCCTGCACTCCAACTAGAGTATCTGGGAGTGGTTGCAGTGTCGTGGCACCAGCACCAGTGGCTAAGGCCCAAATTTTCAGCCCCTGTTTAACAGGGGCGTGTAATTACAATTTTTGATGCAATACTTTGCAACAGGGCTCATTGCTGTGCTCCAAGTACAGTATCTGTGAGGGGTTGCAGTGTTGTGGCACCAGTGCCTAAGGCCCAATTTTTCTGCCCCTGTTTAACAGGGGCATGTAATTACAATTCTTGATCTAATAATTCACAGCAGGGCCCATTCCTGCGCCCACAAGACTAACTGTGAGGCCTTACAGTGTTGTGTCAACACCACCACCACCACCAAAGGCCCAATTTTTCAGCCCCTGTTCAACAGGGGCATGCAATTACAATTCTTGATCTAATAATTCACAGCAGGGCCCATTCATGCGCCCACCAAAAGTAACTGTGAGGGCTCACAGTGTTGTGGCAACACCAACATGTAAGGGGCAAATTTCAGCTGAGTATATACGGCAGGCCCCTACTTTCAAACATCCAACTTACAAACGACTCCTCCTTGCAAACGGAAGGATACAACAGGAAGTGAGTAGAAATCTACCCCTAGGAAGGGAAATTCTCTCCTGTAAGAGTTAATATGGGAAAAAAGTGTCTCCTCTCCACTGATGCTTTATCACCAATTCTTGTTTCAATAAAAAACCCAAATTTTCAAAAAACATTTGTCATTAGGACGGAAAGTGAGGTGAACTGTTCTGAACAGGTGCACACTGCACAGACAGCAAAACAAATGTTACAGGGGTGATAACCCTTCCCTATGTTTTCCAAAAAGCTTAAAAATAGATTTTTTGGCTGGAGCTACACTTAAACAATGTACCTGTTCAAAATTACAAACAGATTCTACATAAGAACAAACCTACAGTCCCTGTCTTGTATGCACCGCCTGTATACGGCTGTTCAGAGTATATAGGGCCTTTTTTATTTTGTGTGCGGGGTTCCCCTTAATATCCATACAAGACCCAAAGGGGCTGGTAATGGGCTGGGGTAGGGGGGGGGGGGCTGTGATGAGGTAGCTATGCCATTTTTCTTAAAGATTTTCATCCATATTACCGGGACCAGACATTACATTAAAGCCGCAAGCAGTTTTAAATGGCTTTTTTTCTTTAGAAATGTAATTTTGTGCAGGGACAGTTCTAAACACGGGAAACATGTGGCACTTCACAGGCATACTTTAGACACCCCCCAGGTACGATATTTAAAGGAATATTTGACTTTTTTTTTTCACTTTATGCATCATTAAAATGATTGCTCCCGAAAAACGGCCGTTTTTAAAACTTTTTTTTGGATTGATACATGTCCCCTGGTGCAGAACCCGGGTTCCCAAAACCTTTTTAGGACAATAACATGCATATTAGTCATTATAAATAGCACTTTAGATTTCGAACGTTCGCATCCATTGTATTTAATAGGGTTCTAAAGTTCGTGCGAACTTTCGGTCTGTTCGCGGGTTCTGGTGCGAACCGAACCCGGGGGTGTTCGGCTCATCACTAATTGTAACATTCTAAAGAAGATTTAAATGCACAACATTTAAACGATGCAATAATTTACAGCGGGACGAATGTGCTATCTCCATTACGAAGGCTTGTTTTACCAGAAGATGTGCTCCCATTTCATACTTGATTCTGAGCATGCGTGCTTTTTGAAGAGTCGTAAAAGCATACACACAAACCATTTTCTCGTCGCAAAACAGGCCGACGAGAAACACACATGAGAAAATCTAGAATCCGGATGAGAAAAAAGAGAGCAGGTTCTCTATCTTTCTCGTTGAGATTCACGGCAGTTTTCTCGTCGTAAAACCATACACACAAACGGTTTTCTCGACAATAAAGCTCTCTCTGCACTTTTCTTGTTGGTTTTGGACGAGAAACTCGGTCGTGTGTACGAGGCTTCAAACTAATACTTTGTTGAAGCACTTTTTGATTTTATTACAGCACGCAGTCTTTTTGGGTATGAACAGTGACAGCCCATCCATTAGGGGCGCACAGGCGCTACTCCCCCATCCATGCGTCAGCCACCATAATCTACATTCGGGGTGCCGGATGCATGGATTCCAATGGGGGGATGTTTTTTTTACGCATGTGATTAGAGCCAGAGGCTCTAATAGCCTACAAAAAAGGGTGGGCTCGGGGCGCAGAGCACTGCACTTCGAGCCCACCCAGTGTGTGACAATAGCGAATGAATATTTGCTATCCTCACACTGATCCTCCTCCCGGCCAATCAGGAAGCTGGTTGTGAGACCCATCACCCGATTGGCTGAAAGGATGGGCGATCCTATTGGATGCCTAGGAAGAGGAGACGCATGGCAGAAGCTGCCATGATGCAGAGGAGAAGAGAGACTCCCGCCCATCGCAGGGCTGCCTGCCCGGAACCTAGATGGGGTAAGTGTTGGATGACCGACCGCGAGACCCCCGGGGTGGGGGACCTGTCCTTAGCGGGGGGTGCCACCAGCCGACCGGGGGGGTAGCCCCCCCCAAAAAATAAAACGCCAGCCTCCTGTCACGTACCTTACCAGAGGCCGAAGTGCTGGGAGGGCTTCCCTTGCGACTAAGTGCAGAGCACCCCTTGAAGGTGGCACAGGGAGTGCTATACCCAAAGAGGCAGGGGTTTCCAGCTGCGACAAGCTGAGGTGATGGAGAGATGTCCGCTGGGGATCAGCCTGCGAGCAGTGTAGACCGCCTGGCAGGGGTACCTCAAGAGTTTCTGATGAGGCTGCGCAGCAGGGAGGACCAGAGGCGGAGTCAGGAGCCAAGCCGGAAGTCATACACAGGTAAGCAGGCAGAGGTAGAGTCACTGGAACAGGTTAAGGAACAAGCCGGGGTCATACAAAGGATCAGCAGACAGAAGCAGGATACAGGAACAAGCCAAGGATCAAGCCGGGGTCATACACAGAGAAGACTGGTCAGGCAAGCCGGGGTCGATAACGGTAATTCAAGATAGCAGGAACTGGCACTCAGGAACACACAGGAAGGCTGAAGATCATGCAGCAGTTATTGACTGTTGCATCAGGCTTTAAATAGGCCACTGGGCATTTAGTGTCACTCACGTATTGCGTGCGTTCTGGCGCACACGCATGCGCACAGGAGAACGTAGATTCCTGACAGTACTTGTCTGTGTGCGTGCGCATGCGCATAGCGTTTGTTGATCCATGATTCTGCTGGACATGGAGAGACCTGCCAGTCCTTCTGCGGATAGTTCCCTGACACCTCCACTGGGTATGAGTTAATCAACATGGCACATCTTGACTTGGCAATATTTGCCGACTCTTCTTTGCAAAAACACTCCAAATCTGTCAGATTGCGAGGACATCTCCTGTGCACAGCCCTCTTCAGATCACCCCACAGATTTTCAATCAGATTCAGGTCTAAGCTCTGGCTGGGCCATTCCAAAACTTGAATCTTCTTCTGGTGAAGCCATTCCTTTGTTGATTTGGATGTATGTTTTGGGTCATTATCATGCTGAAAGATGAGGTTCCTCTTCATGTTCAGCTTTTTTAGCAGAAGCCTAAGGTTCTGTGGCAATATTAACAGTTTTTTGGAACTGTTCATAATTCCCTCTACCTTGACTAAGGCCCATGTTCCAGCTGGAGAAAAACAGCCCCAAAGCATGATGCTGCCGCCACCATGCTTCACGGTGGGTATGGTGTTCTTTTGGTGATGTGCAGTGTTGTTTTTGCGCCAAATATATCTTTTGGAATTATGGGCAAAAATGTCAACCTTGGTTTCATCAGACCATAACACATTTTCCCACATGCTTTTGGGAGACTTCAGATGTGTTTTTACAAAATTTAGCAGGGCTTGGATGTTTTCTGTGTCTTCTTAAGAAAAGGCTTCCATCTTGCCACTCTACCCCATAGCTGTCAGAAACCATGAATCAGACCGAGACAGAAGTACAGTTAGACCCCATTCACACAGGGGTGACTCGTCAGGCGACCCAGCCGCCTGACAAGTCGCGTCCCGTTCTGTACGATAGAACCGTTCTAATAGGAGCGACCCAAGTCGCTCCAACTTAGAAAAAGGTTCCTGTACTACTTCAAGATGACTTCAGGGCGACTTCCATTGACTTCAATACAGAAGTCATTTTTGAATTCACCTTTGAAGTCGTGTTAAGATCGCCCGGCACAGTCGTAGGACAAGTTGTGCCGCCCCTGTGTGAACGGGCTCTTAAATCACACTTGTTTAATAATAAAAATAAAAAGGTAAACAGAGTAGGGCTTAGTCAAAACATAGCCAGTGTTCAGTAACCGGATCGGGGAGTCGGCCAAGCCATTGTCCAAGAGCCAGCGATAAAGGTAGTAGTACAGCAAGCAGGATCTGTAGCCAGAGGGAACGACAGTCAAGCAGGTCTTCAAACAGGAACGCAGGAGAAAGTCTCTTGTGATGTTAACACATGCGAAGGCGGAGAGCAAATGAACTGGAAGGCTTTAAGTAGGCAGAGCTGACGAGCAGGATCATAAACAGGCGGATCACTGTGGAGAGATGGGAGCTGCCAGCACAGAGAAGGAAGTGCTGAGCCCAGCCCTGACAGTACCCCCTCCTCAATGACCCCTCCCCCTCGGAGGACCACCGGGCTTGAGGGGAAAACATCTATGGAAGTCACGGAGGAGGACAGAGGCATGTACGTCCGAGGATGAGATCCAAGAGTGTTCCTCCAGACCGTACCCTTTTCAATGCACTAGGTACTGTATGCGCCCACGGAACCTACGGGAGTCAACAATGGACTGTACTTAGTACTCCTCATGGTTCTCAACCTGTATAGGGTGAGGACATGGCACCGAGGTGGTAAAGCGGTTGCAGACCAAAGGTTTCAATAAGGAGACATGAAACACATTTGAGATACGCATACTGGAAGGAAGGTCCAACGCGTAAGCCACTGGGTTTATCCTGTGAAGGATAAGGAAAGGCCCAATAAACTGAGGTGCGAACTTAAGAGAAGGAACACGAAGTCGAAGGTTGCGAGATGACAGCCAGACCCGGTCCACAACCTGGTAGGAAGGCACAGGCAGGCGTCTGCTGTCAGCATGGAGTCTGTACCTCTCATTAGCCTGTTCCAAAGCCTCCTGGACTTGTACCCAAGTGGAACGAAGACCACAGAGATGTTCCTCTAACGCATGAATACTCTGAGGAACAAACGAGTCAGGCAACATTGAAGGTTAGAAACCATAATTCGACCATAAACGGGGACAAACGGGAAGCAGAATTCAGAGCGCTATTGTGAGCAAACTCTGCCCATGGTAAGAGGTCTGACCAGTTGTTGTGATGGTCAGAAATATAGCAACGCAGGAATTGCTCCAAGGACTGATTGGCTCCTTCTGCAGCCCCATTAGACTGCGGGTGATAC
Organism: Rana muscosa; assembly: GCA_029206835.1. Lineage (NCBI taxonomy): Eukaryota > Metazoa > Chordata > Amphibia > Anura > Ranidae > Rana > Rana muscosa. The sequence continues at coordinate 223,444,219 of CM055118.1, forward strand.
GCAGAGGAGAAAGCAAGCTGAATTCCCAACTGTGCACAAAAGGCTCGCCAAACCCGGGACACAAACTGACTTCCCCTGTCTGAGACAATGACCTTGGGTAAGCGAAAGATCTCCCGAGCAAAAATGGAAGCCAGTTCCTTAGACGTAGGCAACTTCTTAAGTGGAATACAGTGAGACATTTTCGTGAACCGGTCTACCACCATAAGGATAACTGTGTTGCCCTGGGAGTTGGGTAACTCCACAATGAAATCCATAGACAGGTGGGTCCAGGGCCTCTCTCCATTGGGTATGGGTTGTAGGAGGCCCACTGGAAGGTGTCGTGGAGTCTTACTCTGAGCACACATGGAACAGGCAGCTATGAAGGCGGTTACATCAGCACGTAGACTAGGCCACCAGAATTGTTGGGAAATGGCCCAAAAGAGTTGATTCTTCCCAGGGTGGCCAGCAGCCTTGGGAGAATAGCAAGTCTGGAGCACGGGAGTACGGAGACTCTCGGGAACAAAGCAGCGGTCACAAGGTTTCTCAGGAGGGGCATCGACCTGAGCAGCAAGAATTTTGTCTCCCAAAGGAGAAGTGAGACTGGTGCGAACCGTAGACAGAATACGATAAGGAGGAATCACAGGAACTGGAACCGACTCCATCTTAGAAGTGGAGGAAAATTGTCATGACAAGGCGTCAGCCCTTACAATCTTAGTACCGGGTAAGAATGAGACAATGTAATTGAAACTCGACAAGAAAAGAGCCCATCGTGCCCTTCTGGGAGAGAGGCGCTTAGCCTCAGACAAGAATGTGAGATTTTTATGGTCAGTAAGAATGAGAACTGGGACCGTGGTACCTTTGAGGAGATGTCTCCATTCTTTCAGGGCTAAAGTGATCGCCAACAGCTCTCTCTGTCACCAATCTCGTAATTGCACTACGCAGGTGACAATTTCTTGTAGCCACACGGATGCATAGCGCTGTCAGAGCTAGGACGTTGAGAGAGAAGGGTGCCAACTCCAGTTTCAGAAGCATCAACTTCAAGAATAAAAGGCAACGTAGGATCAGGATGTGCCAACACAGGAGCAGAAACAAAGGTAGTCTTAAGACTCTCAAAAGCCTTAATTGACTCTGGAGACCAACTCTGTGGGTTACCGTCCTTTCTGGTCATATCAGTCAGGGGCTTGACCAGAGACGAGAAGTTACGAATAAACTTCCGATAATAGTTGGGAAAGCCAAGAAAATGCTGCAGAGGACGTAAACCCACAGGTCGAGGCCACTGTAGGACAGCAGAAAGTTTCTCTGGGTCCATCAAAAAAACAGCTATGGAAATTACATAACCCAGGAATTTGACCTGTTCCCGATGGAATTCACATTTCTCCAGTTTACAATAGAGATTGTCCTCTCTTAGTTTTTGTAGCACTCGACAGACATCTGTGTGGTGGCTCTCCAGGGACTTGGAAAATATGAGGATATCATCGAGATAGACCACCGCACATAACTGCAACAAATCTCAGAGGACATCGTTAATAAACTCTTGGAAAACTGCCGGAGCGTTACAGAGGCTAAAAGGCATTACGAGTTACTCATAATGACCTGTTCTGGTATTAAAGGCAGTTTTCCACTCGTCGCCCTCCTTAATCCTCACAAGATTGTATGCCCCTTTCAAATCAAGCTTTGTGAAAACTGTTGCTCCCTTGAGGCGGTCAAATAACTCCATAATCAACGGAATCGGATAGGCATTCTTAATGGTGAGACGATTGAGATATAATCAATGCAAGGTCTCAGTTCACCACTCTTCTTCTTCACAAAAAAAACCCCCAGCACCAGCAGGAGACGAGGATTTGCGAGTTAAACCTCGAGAGAGTGCGTCTGCAACATATTCCTCCATGGCCTTATCCTCCAAGACCGACAAAGGGTAAACCTGGCCACGAGGGGGTATGGCACCAGGTTGAAGGTCAATTTGCGCAATCATACGACCGGTGTGGAGGCAAAGTACCGGCTTGACTCTTATCAAAGACATCGCTAAAATCGCGATACTACTCCGGCAGGGAGGAGAGTGAAGAGGTGCACAGGACCTTGGCTACCTTTTGAAAGCATCTCTTACTGCATTGTGGTGACCAGGACAGAACCTCAGCACGGAGCTAATCAAAAGAGGGATTGTGCCTCTCTAACCAAGGATAACCAATAACCAACGGAAACTTAGGTGATGAAATAACTTGGAATTGGATTATCTCATGGTGAAGAGCCCCTACGGCCATGGACAATGGAACAGTCTCATAAGTCACATGGGCAGGCTGTAGAGGTCTCCCATCAAGAGCCTTAATGGCAAGTTGAGTGTCACACAGCAGCAGCGAAAACGAGTGCTTAGATACAAAGGCAGCACCAATGAACAGGCCTGCAGCCCCCGAGTCGATTAGAGCCTGTATCTCGACGGACGACTCAGCCCACGACAGGGTAACCGAAACCAGGGGCTTATCCTTCTGGGAAACTGGAGATGAAACAACGCCACCTAAGGTCTGTTCGTGACAGGACCTCAAGGTTTGGGCATTCCCTGAACGGGTAGGACAAGACTTCAAAAAGTGACCAGCCTGGCCACAATAAAGGCACAATCTCTCCCTCCTCAAAAGGGCTCTCTCGTCCGCAGAGAGACACGTGAAGCCCAAGTGCATGGGTTTATCTTCACAGACCGACTCGGTACCAGGAGGCTTGGGAGGTGAGGGAGGCAAGGGTGGGACTGCAAAACTCGGAGGCAACTGTACAGGAGGCTTCCGCAAGCGCTCCTTAAGAGAGAATCTCTATCGGAGTCTGGAGTCAATGAGGATGGCAAATGTGATCAACCTCTCCAGCTCAGTGGGTATATCTCGGGCTGCTATCTCATCCTTGATGTTATCCGAGAAACCATGAGAAAAAGGAGCCACGAGGGCCTCATTGTTCAAAGCAACCTCTGCTGCCAGAGTACGGAATTCAATGGGGTAATCGGCAACCATCCTCATACTCTGTTTGATGGACATGAGGCACTTGGCAGCAGAAGCGGAGCGTGCGGGAACGTCAAAAACCCTTTTGAAGGAAGCCACAAATTCTGGTTAACTCAGGACCACAGGTTTTTGCGTCTCCCATAGAGGGTTTGCCCAGGCCAAGGCTCTGTCAGAAAGCAAAGATATCACAAAACCCACTTTGCTTCTGTCGGTGGGAAACGCCTGGGGCAGCATCTCAAAGTATATCTCAACCTGGTTGAGAAACCCTCTGCACTGAACTGGATCGCCCCCAAATCGCTGGGGAAGCGTAGCGGAACCAGACATACCTCTTATACCGGAGGAAATTCCATCGTGTGAGTTGGTCATCTGCTATCCCGTGGAAGTCGGTCTGAGGTATCCTGGATATCGAGTTCTCTTCACTCTTGGTCACGGTGACCATCAAGCTCGTTTGACCCACTGTCATATGACAGGTGGGTCCACCATGTCCGGTAAGAGTATCCAACCTTACCTTTTGTGCCTTACTAACAACTCTCATCTGATACTTTGAGGTCTTCCAGTCGATTTATGCTGTGGCAGTGTTGTCCATGAACAAGACATTCATTTTCATCACATACATGCTGTTTGGACTTTTTTGAATTCACTTATTCAACTTACAAGGTGTCACGTTCCCTAGTCCTCATGGAAGTCATCTCATATGGGAAAACATCCATTGGAATGGACTATATATGAATTTATTTATTACTAACCTAGAGTGGTTTATTATTCACTTTTCAGAACTGCTTCCAGCAACTCTTGAGTTTAAGCGCTGCACTATTTTTCCTATACCTCTTATAGAGGTAATACTCGAGGCAAGTGCCTGCACAGAGACTATCGGAGCGGCCACAGTGGGAGATTCTAGACGAGCCGTGTGACTTAGGAGCGTCTGTATCGCCGTGGCAAACTGATCCATACGGTGATCCAGGTCATCCAATCTGGAAAAAATATTATCAACAAGTGGATCGGGTGCATCTTCTGAATTCATGGCCTTCGCCTACTGTCAGAAACCATGAATCAGACCGAGACAGAAGTACAGTTAAATCACACTTGTTTAATAATAAAAGTAAAAAGGTAAACAGAGTAAGGCGTAGTCAAAACATAGCCAGGGTTCAGTAACCGGATCGGGTAGTCGGCCAAGCCAATGTCCAAGAGCCAGCAATAAAGGTAGTAGTACAGCAAGCAGGATCTGTAGCCAGAGGGAAAGACAGTCAAGCAGGTCTTCAAACAGGAACGCAGGAGAAAGTCTCTTGTGATGTTAACACAGGCGAAGGCGGAGAGCAAATGAACTGGAAGGCTTTAGGTAGGCAGAGCTGACAAGCAGGATCATAAACAGGTGGATCACTGTGGAGAGATGGGAGCTGGCAATTAGCTGACAGCTGAGCTGCCAGCACAGAGAAGGAAGGGCTGAGCCCAGCCCTGACAATAGCTCAGACATATGAAGAATACGGGAGATTGTTGTCACATGTACCACACAGCCAGTGCTTGCCAGATATTCATGCAGCTCCTTTAATGTTGCTGTAGGCTTCTTGGCAGCCTCCCTGACCAGTATTCTTCTCATCTTTTCTTCAATTTTGGAGGGACTCTAGTTCTTGGTAATGTTTCTGTTGTGCCATATTTTCTCCGCTTGATGATGACTGTCTTCACTGTGTTCCATGGTATATCTAATGCCTTGTAAATTCTTTTGCACCCTTCTGAATGATACCTTTTAACAACGAGATCCCTCTGATGCTTTGGAAGCTCTCTGCGGACCATGGCTTTTGCTGTAGGATGCGACTAAAAAAATATCAGGAAAGACCTAATAGAGCAGCTGAACTTTATTTGGGGTCAGTCAGAGACACTTTAACCTCCCTGGCGGTATGATTCTGTCTGGAATTATGTACCAAAAGCGGTACAATTATTTTGCATGGAAATTTGGTGTTATGTATTGTAGGCCTGCGATTCTTAGTAATTACTTACTTAAACCTGACCAAACAAGAGTCTAGTAGACATCCCGGGTATGATAAAGTTTGAAACACAAAATCATAAATTATAATATACTAAATAACTATAAATAATTATAACAACTAGTAATGTAATTATAATAAAAATGATTTAATAATGTAATCAAATCAAAAACACTGAAATTTGCTCAGTTGCAGAATTGTGGCTGTCATTAGATTTAGTGTTTGATGACGAATTTCCCCACAAATCCCTATCGCTCAATTCTGCGAGTGATTCTAATTTATTGTCGCTGTTTTTTAGCTGGTCTAAAACCACTTTTGACATAAAGGGACACTTTTTGGTTGCTATGGACAATCTCCAGTTTCCAGGCAGAAAGAAAAGTTTTTATTATATAAAACTGCATGCAGGACACTGGACAGACCACTAGGGACAAAGGGGGTGTGTAATTATTACATACAGTACTGTAATCAGTAAGATTACAGTATACTGTATGTATACTATGTGTTTACCTTTTTGAATTTGGCGCCGAACTCCATCCCCATGCGCCGCAACGCCGCAGGGAACGGAGCTCGGCACTCGGCAGTGAGGATCGAGCGAGACACGGCTCGCAGACACTGCGGAAGGACATCGCAGGATCCAGGGAACAAGGTAAGTAACTTCCCCTGGATACTGCGATGCAGCCTGAGTCTGGCTCGGGGTTACCGCTCTTAGCATAAAAAAATCACCCCGAGCCCGACTCGGGATTACCGCTAAGGAGGTTAAAAGATGGTAGGTGTGTACTGACTCCTACTTAACATTAGTTTGAATGTGGTTGCTTAATTCTGAACACAGCTACAACCCCAGTTATAAGAGGGTGTGCACACTTATGCAACCACATTATTTTTGTTTTGTTTTTTTTTACTAAAAAACTTCACCTAAAATATTTCAGTTTGTTTTTCAATTGAGTTGTACAGTTTGTAGGTCACATTAAAGGTGGAAAAAGTTCTGAAATTATCTATCTTTGTCTTATTTTTTTACATCACAGAAACCTGACATTTTAACAGGGGTGTGTAGACTTTGTATATCCCCAGAAAAAAACAAACAGATGTAAACAGATGCCGTCTGCTTAAGTCTGTTACATAGTTACATAGTTGGTAAGGTTGGAAAAAGACACAAGTCCATCTAGTCCAACCTGTGTGTGTGCATTTATGTTAATATTACATTGTATATCCCTATATGTTGTGGTCGTTTAGGTGCCTGTCTAATAGTTTTTAAAAAATATCGATGCTTCCTGCTGTAACCACGGCTTGTAGAAGAGAATTCCACATCCTTACCGCTCTTACAGTAAAGAACCCTCTACGCAGTTTAAGGTTAAACCGCTTCTCTTCTAATTATAGTGAATGGCCGCGTGTCTTTTTAAATTCCCTTGCTTGGAAGAGTTTTATCCCTATTGTGGGGTCACCAGTACGGTATTTGTACATTGAAATCAAATCCCCTCTCAAGCGTCTCTTCTCCAGAGAGAATAAGTTCAGTGCATGCAGCCTTTCCTCATAGCTGAGATTCTCCAGTCCCTTTATTAGCTTTGTTGCCCTTCTCTGGACTCTCTCCAGTTCCAGCACATCCCTTCTGAGGACAGGTGGGAGAATTATTGTCTTAAGTCTGTTACATTAGGGTCCACACACACTGACTTAAAAAAACTTGCATGTTATTCTATGCATGCACATTAGGACATGCACATTTTTCCACCAAAGGAATTGACGTTTTTATGTGTGCATGGACCCTTTATAAGTCAGAGAAAAGTCTGTGACTTTGTTTTTGTTATTTAGTGAGGGTTAATACCTTGGATAGGGATGGTAGGTTATGTGATGCCCACCTGACTTTAGCAAAACTTTGGCAACAACTTCAGGGACATCTTCCTATATACAGTCTATGTACACTCTCCTCTACTTTTCTCCTGTACGCACTTGCTTGCTGGCTCCAGCTAAATCACTGTTAGTTGATCTGACAGCCTCTTAGTCAGATCTAGCAATGGCCATTTATAGGCAGAGCCTCGTAGCTCATTGTTGTGTAGCAAAGTGTCAGTGAAACAGCTTGCACTTCTCCTTCTGTGGCTATGGATCCCAGCACCACCTCTTCAGGCATTGCCTGACTGCAGCTGCCCCTTTCACTAGCCCTCCAGGCTTACTTCTCCACACCAGTCCTCCAGACTGACTCTTCACCAGCCCACCTTACTCCTCAGGAGATCTCCTGGGGAAGGTTGTCTTTAGGGAGAACTGGCTACACGTGACAGTCTCCCCCTTGTAAGTCCCCAGCAGTGCTGATCTACTCTCTCTTGCTCCCATGCCTCCAGGAAGGGCTTTCTCCCTTCCAGCACCGAGCCCCAGCCCAAAGAAGGACACCCCCTTAAGACTAGGGGGCAACCCTGGGGGCTACCGACAGCCTCCTCAGAGCTGTATCTCCATTTTCCACCTGACTGCCCTGCAGGCTTGGCTCATACCTATTTATGAGGTAAGCTCTGCCTCCTGCCAGCCCACTACTGGGGATTGGCCGAGGCCTCATATATTCCAGGCAGCCCCTCATATCCTCCTGCTCACTAGCTCTAGAACATTCTCCAATGTCCCAGAAACAGGGGGAGGCACCAGGGAGCTGTCAGGATGAGTCATTCATCCCTAAATCACTGAACCCTGACCCAGATTCCACAGCTCAAGCTTAGCCCTGAGCTAAATTTAATTTACCTACTCTAACACAACCTACACTATTTCTAGCATACACCAGAGGGTGTTACATTTTGTTTATTTTTTTCTCACCTAAGACTAGTTTACCCAACATCTAAAAAAATTTAACATGATAGGCCCCATGCATGCTGGGTATTCAGCCCTGATGCTTAAGGCTCTGGCTTTTCAGCTGCGGACATCCTGTTCAGCCCCTCTGCTGAAAGCTGATAATATTCTATGAGAGGCTGACAGCTGCTGTGACTGGGCAGGGTTGGACGGTGCACCTAGAGGTACAGACATTTCTTGCATTCCAGGCAATCGTCCCTGGGCGCATACTACGCTAAATGTTCATATCGCTAGATGCCTCATCTAGCTGCAGTAGCTATCAGCCTCTCATAGAGCTTGAAAGGCTGCCAGAAGTGCGGCTAGACAGGACACCTGTGCCCTCCACCCACAGCTTAAGACCAGAGTCCCATGCATTGGGGGTAAAAGGACAGTGTGTATGGAGCCCACAAAACAGATGCAAAGATAGTTGTAAATTGATGTAAACTGAACTGAAGATAGATTTGAAAACTGATGTAACTGTAACTTGAATCAATATTCACCAGTTTCTTTCTTAACAAACTAAACTGATGACACCCATGTGAAAGTACCCTATGTTATTTGATGTCCACTTTGAGTTCACAGGCATGTAATTTTTTCTAATTCCAGTCTCTAATAAAGGACAGCTGTCTCCTCCTTTAGTAGAAGTGCTTCCTCCATAATCTTCTAGTGTTGCAGGGATTAATTGAGATGGCAGAGCTTTGACAGCCATTCATCAAGAGTGTCATTCATAAAAGCTGTAATATAGCTTATATGAATGGAGGGGGTGGACATCTCAATCATTTGCCTGTCCTCCATTCATGAATACTGTTTCATTCATAGAAGCTGTAGTACACCTTCTATGAATGGAGAAGCTAGGCATAAAGAGTGACACATAATTGGGTATTCTTGATGTCACAGCTTCATTAGCCCCTGGCACACCAGAAGATTTTGTGGGTGGGGGGTGATTAGTACAAAAGGATTTCTACTAAAAAGGAGACAGCAGCACAAGGGATGCATGGCATCAATCATAAGCAATGCCCCTTGTGCTGATTTTTTTATCATTGCCCATCAACGCAGCCTATCAGTGCCCATCAATGCAGCCTCATCAGTACAGCCTGATCAGTGCCAATCAATGCAGCCTCACCAGTGCAGCCTGATAAGTGCCCATCAATGTTGCCTCACCAGTGCCCATCAATGCAGCCTCACCAGTGCCCATCAATGCAGCCTCACCAGTGCCCGTCAATGCAGCCTCACCAGTGCCCATCAATGCAGCCTCACCAGTGCCCATCAATGCAGCCTTACCAGTGCAGCCTGATCAGTGCCCATCAATGCTGCCTCACCAGTGCCCATCAATTCAGCCTCATCAGTGCCCATCAATGCAGCCTCATCAGTGCCCATCAATGCAGCCTCATCAGTGCCCATCAATGCAGCCTTATTAGTGCCCATCAATGCAGCCTGATTAGTGCCCATCAGTGCGGCCTCATCAGTGCTTATCAATGCAGCCTCACCAGTGCCCATCAATGCAGCCTCACCAGTGCCCATAAATACAGCCTCACCAGTGCCCATCAGCGCAACCTCACCAGTACCCATCAATGCAGTTTCACCAGTGCCCATCAATGCACTTGCGGGTCTTGAGAGGTGAACGAGCTTGTGCCTTTTTGAAACGTCAAAATAAAATATTTTTTGTTCATTCAACTCTCAAGACCTGTGAGTGCCACTCTCTCTTTTGGACTATATAGAGAGCGAGGTACCCCCGACTACTAGTAATTCAGTTCAAGGTCCCTGTGAAGCAGTTGGTAAATATCTAGTTCCTGACTTGCAACCTTAAGCCAGCCAGACGATGGGGTCCAGTCTTTAAGGTGGTGCACATCTGTATGCAGTGAGTTTTGAAATGACTGGGTAGATAGGCAGTCTCCCTCTTTCCTGATCTGCTAGCAGCAGTATAATTAAACACAGCAGTAGCCACTCACCAGTCCTGGTAACACAGTAAGCCTTGGTCTGAATGCTCTTCTGTCTGCAATCCTTCTGGTTCTGCTTTCAGAATCCTCAGCACTCAAATCCTCGGTCTTCCACTGGCAAGTGCACACACAGGCAGAGGTGTGCACAGCTCCAGTCCCCTGCAAAGCAAGAGAGAGATTTCTATCCAAAGCCTGGGAAAACGTACTTACTCCCTCCTCCCCTTTCAGGTTTCTCTGGGCAATGTAGTCTGCAACCCCAACCAACCATAAGCAAAATGTTTTTTACCAACAATCACTCCCATGATCCAGCATGATTACACCATAGTTGTTCTTATTTTTCTTCCCCTCCGACTACACATTAGCTTTTCATATAGTGTTCGAATAGCTTCTTATTTAAAAAAAAAAAATTCCCATACAGTTGAAGTGCTCTAGTGTGGATTATCTGCGTTTAACGTACCAAACTTTCTTGGAGAGTCACACCCTGCAGGAATGCAGTCCAAACCACAAAGTGAGATTCTAAATTCCAATTTTGTAGTTAAACCAAGTTCAGTATGGTTTTACTATCTAAAAGTCCCCACCACATTTTCCCATGGGATGAGGGGAATGTGAGTGTTTCCCAGTACCTTCTCCTGAACAATATGTCCTTGATTAGTCTGCTTTCCCCAAAGAGAGAAAATCTCACTTTAGACCGCATGTCTCTCTGGAGTTTTTACCACTGTAATAAAAAATAAAAATAAAAACAGCATTACTTGGGTTGACAATACAGAAATGTATTCTCGTCTTTAAATAGAAATTGCATTTGTTTATAGTGTCACCCCTTTGCTACCATAGGCCAGTTGACTTTTTGAACTTTATGTAAACATGCATTGCAAGCATGGGAATAAAAAAAGCAGCCTTGGTTTTATACATCCAATGTGCATTGCTCGAAATGTTTAAACCCAAAATAAAAAATAATAGATTAAAAAAAAAAAAAAAACCTTAATATCGTTATTAGTTTTAAAGCCCGTTCACGTCAGGTGTGTCGGGTCTGCATTGGGCACCCTGGCCTAACACAGTCCCAATCCAAGACAAGGCAAAATGACTTGTTCCCCCTCATGCCAGTTTACAGTGGTGTTTGCTGAAAAAGTATGGCGTGCAGTATTTTTCTTTTTTTAAATAATAATGTATTATATTTAAAATTGAGGCTTAGGTCCTTCTAGTAGTTTATAGGGTTCCCTGTGGCAGTCTTTTTAAATTTTTTAACATTATATGTATATATTTTTTTTCTTTAATTGTTTTTTCAGCTTTAATTTTTTCACAAATTTTCTTTTTTTTAATTTATTTTTTTGTTTTGAGCCTGTGTATTCTCACCTCTAGCATATTTACATCTTGCTGGCCTACATTGTCATGATACCACACATGGAGATTCTGAATGAGGTTACTAATTTAGAGTCACGCATTATATACCACAGAGTATTTTCTTGTTATTTTTCTGGTGTGGTTCAGTTATTGAATGTTAGCAGCTCATGATGGTACTTAACTGCTTTGCCATTAGGATACCCCCCACCTCCATGATTAAGCCCCGGGGGTGGGTGGAAACACATTGGTGGTGTGGCCTTAATGGAGCGAGCTGAGGCTGCTTTTACCTGTCAATAGAATTTAATGAAATACCACTTTGTGACATTTTAATATAGGGGCCTCACTCTCTCTCTCTTGTATTGGTTGTCTGTGGCTGTTGTCTAGGGGTACTCTGGAGGAGAGAGTGCAGGTCACTACGCCAAGCTCTCACCCTCCGTGTATGTGAGGTTTGAGCAAAGTCGTTTTTTTATTACCTTCGGGTCTGCATCCTGCATATGGAGCCTCCGCTTTTTCCGTGGAGGTGTATCTGCCAGTAATAGAGCCCCACACCATTAAAAGTTCAACACTCCTTTATTTCTTCAATGCCAGAATGAACATAATCAGTTGAACTTCCATAACAGACAGACAGGGGTGTGGATATGAGTAGGCCCAGGCACAATGAACTCTCCTATTCCTTTCTCGTGCGGATAGGCCTGGCGCACGGTCTCTGCCATCGACCGTGAAGTTGGTAGCTGCCACCTACCGGGTAAACTGTTTGGAGCCCCTGTCATGAGCCTAAGTAACGGTCTCTGTCACGACCTTAGAGTAACGGTCTCTGCCACCGACCTTAGAACATGGACTACCTTCCGTGTGAATATGGCCCCTATTTGGCGAGGACATCCATCCATCCCGACGGTCTCCGGAGGCCCTGTCCCGGCACTGGCAATCTGCTGCGCCAGATCTACGGGATGGTCACCTGCGCGGTCCCTTACGCCTGGATTCTGACACCCGATTCTGTGGGTGCCTTAGGATGGTTCCTCCCGGGCGGATCCCAGTGGAAGAAGCTGGGCCCCAGGCCTGAACGATGCACCTCACCCCAGACTGAGGGTGTCTGGGGTGACTCCCGAACTCCACATGTCCAGGCCTAGGCCGCCTGGACACCGACCGCTGGACAGCAGCCCTCAGGCTAAAGGTGCCTGGGACTCTGACCTCATGGCAAAGATGTCCGCCCACTTTATAGCCTCTGCCAGCTAGCACAGCGGGTTCCCCGCCCCGCCGTACAACTGCTGCGAGAGACCAAAAAGGTTACGGCACTCCAGCGATGGTTCAACCCCGGCCCAAAGTGACAGCACCACCTGCTGGGCCGCAGGGAACTGGACATCACTGATGTCTCCACCCGAATCAACATACTGAAAAGTACCTACCCGCTACATTAATAAAGTTTGTGCAAAAAAATGAAGAAAATAGGTAAACAGTGTAATGCACTGGGATCAGTGCTTCGGCACTGTTCCTCCCAGTGCACATCAGTGACCATGCATCCAGCATTGCTGCTAGTGTAAACGGGTCTTAAAGCTGCACTTAAAGCCAGGAAATTAGCTAAATACACATAAGATATATATTTATGCCAGCGGTTTGACCTGCCAAAAGATTTATTTCTTGTCAACCAAGTTCTAACATGTATTCAATTCTGCCAGACTGTTCAGCCATGTTGGTGACCTGACTTTTTTCTACCGCAGTTAAGAAATAAAGCTAGGTCACCTCCCTTCCCCAGCCTGTAATTGAAAAGTATAGGAGCAGTAGCAGTTTGCTCTTCTACTCACAGTGATCTCTCCTCATGTCAGCATGTTTCTTGTCAGCACATGTTTATGCCACACATCTGATTGGTTCCTAGTAATTTGAAATTGTATTTTTCTCTTCCCTAGTCTGGTTACTCTTGTACAGGATAAGAAAAGTAGAATTCAGGTGTTTACATTACATTTTGCTACACTGCAAGCACAACATACGTAATCTCCAGAATTTTTATTAAATATAGAAACTAGGAGAGGCTAATAAATAACATGTCTAGACTTAATATTATTTTGTAAATGTTGGAGACTGTATGTTTGATTAAGAGTAGTGATGAGCCGAACACCCCCGGGTTTAATCAAGTATGAAATGGGAGCGCATCTTCTGGTAAAACAAGCCTTCGTAATGGAGATAGCACATTCGTCCCGCTGTAAATTATTGCATCGTTTAAATGTTGTGCATTTAAATCTTCTTTAGAATGTTACAATTAGTGATGAGCCGAACACCCCCGGGTTCGGTTCGCACCAGAACCCGCGAACAGACCGAAAGTTCGCACGAACTTTAGAACCCTATTAAATACAATGGATGCGAACGTTCGAAATCTAAAGTGCTATTTATAATGACTAATATGCATGTTATTGTCCTAAAAAGGTTTTGGGAACCCGGGTTCTGCACCAGGGGACATGTATCAATCCAAAAAAAAGTTTTAAAAACGGCCGTTTTTCGGGAGCAATCATTTTAATGATGCATAAAGTGAAAAAAAAAAGTCAAATATTCCTTTAAATATCGTACCTGGGGGGTGTCTAAAGTATGCCTGTGAAGTGCCACATGTTTCCCGTGTTTAGAACTGTCCCTGCACAAAATTACATTTCTAAAGAAAAAAAGCCATTTAAAACTGCTTGCGGCTTTAATGTAATGTCTGGTCCCGGTAATATGGATGAAAATCTTTAAGAAAAATGGCATAGCTACCTCATCACAGCCCCCCCCCCCCCCCCCTACCCCAGCCCATTACCAGCCCCTTTGGGTCTTGTATGGATATTAAGGGGAACCCCGCACACAAAATAAAAAAGGCCCTATATACTCTGAACAGCCGTATACAGGCGGTGCATACAAGACAGGGACTGTAGGTTTGTTCTTATGTAGAATCTGTTTGTAATTTTGAACAGGTACATTGTTTAAGTGTAGCTCCAGCCAAAAAATCTATTTTTAAGCTTTTTGGAAAACATAGGGAAGGGTTATCACCCCTGTAACATTTGTTTTGCTGTCTGTGCAGTGTGCACCTGTTCAGAACAGTTCACCTCACTTTCCGTTGAAACAAGAATTGGTGATAAAGCATCAGTGGAGAGGAGACACTTTTTTTCCCATATTAACTCTTACAGGAGAGAATTTCCCTTCCTAGGGGTAGATTTCCTCTCACTTCCTGTTGTATCCTTCCGTTTGCAAGGAGGAGTCGTTTGTAAGTTGGATGTTTGAAAGTAGGGGCCTGCCGTATATACTCAGCTGAAATTTGCCCCTTACATGTTGGTGTTGCCACAACACTGTGAGCCCTCACAGTTACTCTTGGTGGGCGCATGAATGGGCCCTGCTGTGAATTATTAGATCAAGAATTGTAATTGCATGCCCCTGTTGAACAGGGGCTGAAAAATTGGGCCTTTGGTGGTGGTGGTGGTGGTGGTGTTGACACAACACTGTAAGGCCTCACAGTTAGTCTTGGTGGGCGCAGGAATGGGCCTTGCTGTGAATTATTAGATCAAGAATTGTAATTACATGCCCCTGTTAAACGGGCAGAAAAATTGGGCCTTAGGCACTGGTGCCACAACACTGCAACCCCTCACAGATACTGTACTTGGAGCACAGCAATGAGCCCTGTTGCAAAGTATTGCATCAAAAATTGTAATTACACGCCCCTGTTAAACAGAGGCTGAAAAATTGGGCCTTAGCCACTGGTGCTGGTGCCACGACACTGCAACCACTCCCAGATACTCTAGTTGGAGTGCAGGAATGAGCCCTGCTGCAAAGCATTGCATAAATAATTGTAATAACACGCCCCTGTTAAACAGGGGCTTAAAAATTGGGCCTTAGCCACTGGTGGCAGAACCCAGAAACAAAAATGTTCTTCCAAGCTATCATCATCGATCGGATCATTGAGGAGGAGGAGGATAGTCAGTCAACATAACAGGACAGTCTCTCAGCATCAGTCTTGAAGGGATGTGACATTTGAAAATAAATTAGTCTGTTATATCAGCTTCAGGTGTTTGGTAGCTGGTGGTGATCCAAGACTGGTTCATCTTTATGAAGGTCATTCGATCAACAGAGTCGGTGGACAGGCGCACCCTGTGATCCGTGACAAATCCTCCAGCAGCACTGAATGTGCGTTCTGAAAGAACGCTGGATGCAGGACAGGCCAGTAGCTCAATTGCATACTGTGCAAGCTCTGGCCAGTGATCCATCCTCAAGACCCAGTAAGCCAGAGGATTTTCGGTGGGGAAGGTGTCCAAGTCTGACCTTGCCCCTAGGTATTCCTGCACCATGTATATCAGACGCTGGCGATGGTTGCTGGAACCGATCATACCTTGGGGCTGCGGACTAAAGAATTGTCTGAACGCATCGGTCAGACGGCCACCTTCCCCACCGCTCCTTCTTTGACTGACCGAAGCCTCAGCAACTCGTTGTCCAGGACCAGGAGTTTGTAACCTCCCAGTCTCTGGGAACGCGTTGCACAGACCTTTCTGCAAGGCCTCCCGGTGTTGTCTCATCCTCTGCTCCCTCTGCGACGGTAAGATAAGGTCCGCAACCTTACCCTTGTACCGTGGATCAAGGAGAGTGGCCAGCCAGTAATGGTCCCTCTCCTTGATCCGAAGAATACGAGGATCCTTCCGCAGACTTTGCAGGATCAGGGAGGCCATGCAGCGTAGGTTAGCTGAGGCATTCGGTCCGGAGTCCTCTGGGTCACTAAGGACGACATGATCCGCAGCCACCTCCTCCCAGCCACGTACAAGTCCACTGGTTTCTTGGGACTGTAAATCATCCCTAAAAGACTGCTGCTGATGATGCTGAGTGCCAGGCTCCACCTCCATGCTGACACAATCCTCCTCCTCCTCCTCCTCCTCTTCTTCCTGTGCGATGGGTGGGACAGAAGGAACACTGTCTGGGTAAAGGGGGCCTTGAGAGGCAAGGAAGTCCTCCTCTTCCTGCCTCTGTTCTGCCTCAAGTGCCCTGTCCATTATTCCACGCAGCGTATGTTCCAACAGGTGGACAAGAGGTACAGTGTCACTGATGCATGCACTGTCACTGCTCACCATCCTCGTGGCCTCCTCAAATGGTGCCAGGACAGTGCATGCATCCCTGATCATGCCCCACTGGCGTGGTGAAAAAAACCCGAGCTCCCCTGACCCTGTCCTGGTGCCGTAGTCGCACAGGTACTCATTGATGGCCCTCTGCTGCGTGTGCAGCCGCTGCAGCATGGCCAACGTTGAGTTCCACCTGGTGGGCATGTCACATATAAGGCGGTTCTTGGGCAGGTTCAACTCCTTTTGCAGCTCAGCCAGGCGAGCACTGGCATTATAAGATCTGCAGAAATGCACACAGACTTTCCTGGCCTGCCTCAGGACATCCTGTAAGCCCAGGTACCTGCCCAAGAACGGCTGCACCACCAGGTTAAGGACGTGAGCCACACAGGGCACATGGGTCAGTTGTCCCTGTCGGAGAGCGGAGAGCAGGTTGGTGCCATTGTCGCAAACTACCATTCCTGGCTTAAGCTGGCGTGGCGTCAACCACCTCTCGGCCTGCCCCTGCAGAGCAGACAGAACCTCTGCCCCAGTGTGGCTCCTGTCCCCCAAACACACCAGCGCAAGCACGGCATGGCATCTTTTTGCCTGCGTACTTGCGTAGCCCCTTGAACGCCTACGGAGCACCGCTGGTTCAGAGGACAAAGCACAGGAAGAGGCCATGGAGGAAGAAGAAGAAGAGGGGGTGGAGGAGAGAGGTGTGTCACAACCAGTAGTAGCATTTTGGAGGCCTGGCGGTGGAACAACCTCCAACACTACTGCACCTTGTCCTGCATCCTTCCCAGCTGCCAAAAGAGTGACCCAATGGGCCGTGAAAGAAAGGTAACGTCCCTGTCCATGCTTGCTGGACCATGAGTCAGCGGTAATATGCACCTTACCGCTGACCGCCATGTCCAGCAAGGCCAAGACATTGCCGATTGCCTTCCACATGCCGGTAGAGAGCCGGAATCGCCTTCCGTGAGAAAAAGTGGCGTTTGGGAACCTGCCACTGAGGAACCGCACATTGCACAAACTCATGGAAGGGGGCCGAGTCTACCAACTGAAAAGGCAGCAGTTGAAGCGCTAGCAATTTAGCCAAGCTAGCATTCAACCGCTGGGCATGTGGATGGCTGGGAGTGAACTTATTTCGACGGTCCAGCAGCTGGGGCAGGGAAATTTGCCTGCTAGAATCGGACGTCGGTGTACTGCTAGCAGAGTGCCCGCAAGTACTTGGCTGTGACACACCTAATTCTACACCTTCATTCCTCTCAGAGCAGGTTTCAGAGAGGACTGAAGGTATAGTGGGGTTGGAGATCCCAGCTGATGCGGTGCAAGAAGAGGTCCGCTTTGTTCTTTGGTGTGGGTCTTTAAGGTAGGCTTCCCAACGAGCTGCATGGCAGGTCAACATATGTCTGGTCAAGCATGTGGTGCCCAAGCGGGTGATGTTTTGGCCACGCGATATACACTTGAGACATATGTTGCAAACAGCAGCTGTGCGATCTGATGCACTCGACTCAAAAAAGGCCCACACCAAATAACTTTTTGAATAACGGGCAGAGGCAGCGCCCTGCACAGGCGGAGCTCTGCGGTGTGATTCCGTCGGTGTGCTGCCCTTACAGTGGCCCCCCGAGGGCATCCTGCCTCGTTGGAGATGTGCCTCCTCCTCATCCTCCTCCTCCTCCTCTCTCCTATTAGGCACCCACGTGGAGTCAGTGACCTCATCATCCCCTCCCTCCTCATCACTGGAGCCAATCTGGCAGTATGCTGCAGCTGCTGGAACATGACTGCCAGATTGGTGTCCTTCTTGAGCATCCCCTCTCTCTGCTCTCACGCTACTGCCTTCCTCTAGCTGGGTATCATCATCAGACCCTTCGAAACGCTGGGCATCCTCCTGGAGCATGTACCCAACACTGTGCTCAAACAGTTCGGGGGACTCCTCAGGAGGACATGGTTGGTCTAGGGAAGGAGTGACTGATGATGACATTGATACCAGGGAAGAGGACGCTTTGGCAGCTGCTTTGCCAGTACCCTGAGCCTGGGTGAGAGAGGATGAGGAGGATGAGGAGGGCTTGGTCATCCACTCTACCAAGTCTTCGGCATGATGCGGCTCAACACGTCCAGCTGCCGAAAAGAAGGACAAGCGTGTCCCATGGCCACGTGCTGATGGCGATGCACCGCGTCCACGACCAGCACTGTTGTCTCTAGACACAGAGCCTGCTTGCCCTCTTTTATTGGCTCCTGACTGTCTGCCTCTCCTTGTTTGCCTTCCAGACATTCTAATGGCCTGCAGGGAAATGGGAAAACCAGCAATACAGGCTAAGTTCAGGTGTAATATGGTCAGGAGGCACACTTCACCCGCTGTAAGTGCCGCAAAATCCTGTTGGTGTAACACACCAGGAAAAAGCAGCAATACAGGCTAAGTTCAGGTGTAATATGGTCAGGAGGCACACTCCGCCCGCTGTAAGTGCCGCAAAATCCTGTTGGTGTAACACACCAGGAAAAAGCAGCAATACAGGCTAAGTTCAGGTGTAATATGGTCAGGAGGCACACTCCGCCCGCTGTAAGTGCCGCAAAATCCTGTTGGTGTAACACACCAGGAAAAAGCAGCAATACAGGCTAAATTCAGGTGTAATATGGTCAGGAGGCACACTCCGCCCGCTGTAAGTGCCGCAAAATCCTGTTGGTGTAACACACCAGGGAAAAGCAGCAATACAGGCTAAGTTCAGGTGTAATATGGTCAGGAGGCACACACCGCCCGCTGTAAATGCCGGAAAATCCTGTTGGTGTAACACACCAGGAAAAAGCAGCAATACAGGCTAAGTTCAGGTGTAATATGGTCAGGAGGCACACTCCGCCCGCTGTAAGTGCCGCAAAATCCTGTTGGTGTAACACACCAGGAAAAAGCAGCAATTCAGGCTAAGTTCAGGTGTAATATGGTCAGGAGGCACACTCCGCCCGCTGTAAGTGCCGCAAAATCCTGTTGGTGTAACACACCAGGAAAAAGCAGCAATACAGGCTAAGTTCAGGTGTAATATGGTCAGGAGGCACACTCCGCCCGCTGTAAGTGCCGCAAAATCCTGTTGGTGTAACACACCAGGAAAAAGCAGCAATACGGGCTAAGTTCAGGTGTATAATGTGCAAGAGGCTTAGCAACAATGACACTGACACTGTCCCCTGCCTATCCTTATCTCTCCCTGCACACAAGGTTTATCAAAGTATATGACACTGACACTCTCCCTGCCTATCCTTCTCTCTCCCTGCACACAAGGTTTAGCAAAGAATATGACACTGACACTGTCCCCTGCCTATCCTTCTCTCTCCCTGCACACAAGGTTTATCAAAGTATATGACACTGACACTCTCCCTGCCTATCCTTCTCTCTCCCTACACACAAGGTTTAGCAAAGAATATGACACTGACACTCTCCCTGCCTATCCTTCTCTGTCCCTACACACAAGGTTTAGCAAAGAATGGATTTGACACTGTCCCTGCCTATCTTTCACTTTCCCTGCTCCGGAACACACTACACGAGGCCGCCGCGCTGGCGGCCTTTTATAGTGTGGGGCGTGTACTAAACCCCCTCAGCTATAATTGGCCACAGGCATCCTGCCTGTGGCCAATCATTGCTCTCCTCGCTGCCGGCGCTGTGATTGGCCAAGCATGCAGGGTCACAGGGATTACACTGCGATGGTGCAGTGTATTGTGGGCCGTTCGCGTCACTCGAATTTGGCGCGAACGGCGCGAACGGCCCAAATCGTTCGTTGTTCGCCGAACACGCGAACAGCTGATGTTCGAGTCGAACCTATGTTCGACTCGAACACTGAGCTCATCCCTAATAAAGAGCGACACTGTGAGAATAATAGTATATATACTGTTATATATACTATATATATATATATATATATAGTGTGACAGCAGGAAGGTAAAGTCACCTGGTTGCATCCAGGGGGGTAGATATATTTCTCCCAGATTCAGGCTTTATGCTGACTTATACAACTAGGGTGGAGAGTTGTATAAGCCCAGCTGAGGCTAGTAGGCTCATGGATGACTCATACCTCTAGGGAGAGTGTGGGGCGTCGTACAGACAGGGAGTTGATGAGGCCAGCTGAAGCTTGTCAGCTCATTTAGGCCTCTATAAGAACTCCCAGATTCATTAGGTGTTAGCTCATGCCTGGACCCAGACCTGTGTGGACTGTCTAGGGAGAGTGAACCCCTGTGCGGTGAGGCAAAGCCTGTGTGGCTATTTGTTTGGACTTTTACTAAACCAGGGACTTAGGGACTAGGACAGCACCAGGCTGATCCCAGTTGTTAGTTTAGGAAACCTGCATGTTTAGTCAGAGGTCAAACTGACCAGGATTTATTTTGTTTATGTTTCTTTTTGGCTTTGCTGTGTTTTTGTCACTGTACATAGAGAAATAAACCGCACCTTTTGATTTTGAAAACCACAACCTCCGTCTGCTGGCCCTGTTTTTGTGTGGGGAGCCCAACCAGGGGGTCACACACACCCGCTACTGAGTTAACCCCCTCACAATATATATATATATATATATATATATATATATATATATATATATATAATGTATATAAAAATACACACACGGTATAGTTGTCATTATGAGTAGCTGTCAGGAAGCTTGGATTTATTGTTTGATTCCACACTATGCATTTTTTGCACACCGCACTCCTCCTGATGAAGCCTTAGTTCAGGCGAAACATGTTGGGTAGTGGGTGGTTTGTAGTATTTAAGAACCTTATATATTAGCAGGAACCAGTAAATAGTGTATAGAGAGAGGGAAACAATTAGTATCCAGGAAACAAAGAGTGAGATTCTAGAAATGAAAGAAATTGAAACAGATTGTGTACTAGTCTGTTCAATTTAGAAAATAGATGGCTGAAGAAAGTCAGTAAGAGACAGACAAAAAATTAATAAGATTAGACAGTGAAATAAGGAATTTTTCAGAACAGAGGTTAATTAGACAGTTATGGCACGTACACACAGTCAGAAATTCCGCCAGCAAAAGTCCGATGTGAGCTTTTGGTCAGAAATTCCGACCGTGTGTATGCTCCATCAGACTTTTGCTGTTGGAATTTCCGCCAGAAAAAGATTGAGAGCTGGTTCTCAAATTTTAAGACGGAAAAAATTCCAATCAGAAAATCTATCGTCTGTAGCAATCCCGACGCGCAAAATTCCGACGCATGCTCGGAAACAATTTGACGCATGCTCGGAAGCATTGAACTTAATTTTCTCGGCTCGTCGTAGTGTTGTACGTCACTGCGTTCTTGACGGTCGAAACTTCAGAGAACTTTTGTGTGACCGTGTGTATGCAAGCCAAGCTTGAGCAAAATTCTGTTGGTAAAAACCATCCAAGGTTTTTCAGACGGAAAATCCGATCGTGTGTACGGGGCATAAGAGAGGAAGGCGAGATATTTATAGTGATTTCAGGAATAAAGAGAGAGGAAATATAGACCTTAAGAGGAGCTGAAGACAAACTCTAATGCACTGTACACACGATCGCATTTCCGATGGAATAAAATCCGATGGATTTTTTCCATCGGAAATCTGATGAAGCTGACTTCCATCTGTCTTGCCTACACACCATCAGTCAAAAATCCGACCGTCCCAAACGCCGTGACGTAAAATACTCAGAAGAGCCGAGAAAAATTAAGTTCAATGCTTCTGAGCATGTGTTGACTTGATTCTGAGCATGCATGGGTTTTTCTCCGATGGAGTTCCCCACAGACGATCGGAATTTGCTATCTTTTTTTTTCCATCGGTAAAATTTGAAACATGTTCTATTTTTTTATACCGATGGAAAATAGACCGATGGGGCCCACACACGATCGGTTTGTCTGATGAAAAAAGTCCATCGGTCTTTTTTCATCAGAAAAACCGATCGTGTGTACGCGGCATAAGATTAGAGACAGAAGAAATATTACAGGAATAGCTCTTCAGATAAAAGAAAGTAAGAGTAGTAAGAGATATATACTTTTGCTGGTTGCTGAAGAAAACACCTTTAGGGTAGATTTAGACAAGCTTCTAAATCTTTCTATACTCTGAAGCCTGATACACTTTCAGATCATGCTTCAGAGACTATTGATAGGCGATAAGGAAGTTATGTGCCTCACCACCTGTCTTAACCCTATTTTTGCCAACAATCGTGTGATTGTCCCATCCAAAAGGAAGGCTTCCTACGTGGAGTTAGTGTAGTCCCTGCATTTTCCCTACTCCTCTGGAATCTCTCCATGCCGCTATGCTCTGTCCCTGAGAGACGGGGAACCTGTCCCTACACTAGTCACTCTCCAAAAAGCAGGCCAAAATCAGGAGCCAGAGGCTTAAATAGACACTACCCTGACCCAAGATGGCCACAGGGGTCACGAGGGGCACCATCATCAGCTTGGACAGATGTTTCCTGGGAAACCACACAAAATCATAGAGGAAGTTCTTCCTTCTGCTTCTGCATTTCCGCTTCAGTCAAGCACCACCTATAGTGGGGAGTACAGACTGCACCTCTCTGCAATTGCATTGCAACCACATGCATTGCTTTCCCATTGGCTTCAGTGTCACTTTTTCTGGGTAAGCTTTGGCCCGGGCGCAAGGCCAAGCATCATGATGGCAGTGTGTAAACATCCCTGTCCTCTGCCTATTGCAGCTTAAGGGGGGCAGTTGGTGGGTGGCAAAAATGTGGCTTAACCGCACATTTTTGCTGTCCCCCAAACAAATAACCTAAAGAAGCCATGGGGTGTGTGCAATATTCCAAGGGAATATATATTGAAGAATATTTTTAATGTATGGAATACATGTTATGATTTAGTGAGGGGGGGGGGGGAGTTACAGACATGATACACTAAAGTGCATTTCTTGTACAAGTGTGTTACAAACATTTCTACAGTAAGACACACTTTTACTTTAAATAGTAAAGGCCAGTATATGATTAGGGTTACTGCCACATGTGCAACTCTGTGCATGTGGAAACACATTCATCTGTGCATCTTGGGGCATGTGTGTAAGAACACTTGCATGCCCGGTGCTGATATTTGAACTAAACAGGTTACGGTATATACTCGAGTATAAGCCAACCCGAGTATAAGCCGAGGTACCTACTTTTCCCACAAAAAACTGGGAAAACTTATTGACTCAAGTATAAGCCGAGCGGAGGAAATGTGCCCATTGCCCAACCTTACTGTGCCCATTGCCATCTCACTCTGCCACCTCACTGCCCATGGTTACCTCACTGTGCCCATTGTCGCCTCACTGTGCCCCCTTACTGTGCCCATTGCCATCTCACTGCCCATTGTCACCTCACTGTGCCCCCTTACTGTGTCCATTGCAACCTCCCTGTGCCCGAGTCAGTGTACCTCAAAATCTTGTAATTCCGCGGCCGGCGTCCATTGTTCAAATCTCGCGCCGTTCTCCCTGTCCCTTCCGTGATAGGCGTTTCCAGCAAACACTGTGTTGAGTGTTTGCGCCTATCATGGAGGTCCTCTCATTCTCCGACTCCGTTTCCCAGCAGGCACTGTGTTCAGTGCTCCGCCAATCACGGACGTCGGACAAGAGGACCTCCGTGATAGGTGCAAACACTCAACACAGTGTTTGCTGGAAACGCCTATCGCGGAAGGGACAGGGAGAACGGCGCGAGATTTGAACAATGGACGCCGGCCGCGGAATTTCGCGATTTTCAGGTACTGACTCGAGTATAAGCCGAGGGGTATACTTTCAGCCCTAAAAAAAGGGCTGAAAAACTCGGCTTATACTCGAGTATATACACGGTACTTAAAGCTCAGCATTAGTGATTGGCGAATCTGCTTTGGCTGGATTTGCAGGCACCTTCAGTTGACACATCTAAAAATACACAAATTGCATACTTTATTGTGAACCCCGGTGAAGCCAATGTTAAGTGATTCTTGAAAATGCATTCTCTTAATTTTCAAGGCTAAGGCCTCGTGCACACAGGATGCTTTAAGAAACGCCAGTGCTGCTGCCAGGAAAAAGCAGAGTTAAAAACGCGATGTTAGCCGCAGTTTTGAATAGCGATTGTGGGTGCTTTTTCACTTTTTTGGCATTAGCGTATTTTGGCTTTTTTCAGTAAAAATACTCCCAATAATGTAAAAACGCCTAAAAACGCTAAATGCAGCTAAACATGGCTAACAGCTTGTTACAGTGTTTAGCAGCGTTTAGGGGCATCTATGGGCGTTTTTGGGCATTTTTCAACTGTAAAGCTCAACAGCCTCTGCTCCCGGACACACAGGCTGATGTTTTTTTTCTACTGCCCCTAAACGCTTATGCCTCCAAATACCTCTGACAGTTTATGTGTGTATAGACAGATAGCCTAACATGGAAGGGCGTTTAGTAGGGGTGCCAAAATTAATCCCTGCATCGATGCATCGTGATTCGGGTGTCCCCGATGCGACATCGATGCATGCGACCGGGAAAATCGATTTCCTGGAGACTTGCCCCGCCCCTCCCGGGAGAGCGCTCCGAGCTGTTAACTCCTTGGCGCCGAGCATATGCGGCCTCGGCTTTAGGGGGTTATACCGGGATGATGCCTGTACACAGATCCACGGTCCTGTCAGGTGAGAGGAGACCGATGGTGTGTTCCTTGTACAGAGGAACACTGATCGGTCTCCTCCCCTTGTGAGTCCCCTCCCCCTACAGTTAGAATCACTCCCTAGGACACATATTTAACCCCTTGATCGCCCCCTAGTGTTAACCCCTTTCCTGCCAGTCACATTTATACAGTAACCAATGCATTTTTATAGCGCGGATCGTTGTATAAATGTGAATGGTCCCAAAATAGTGTCAAAAGTGTCCGATATGTGTCCGATATGTCCGCCGCAATATCGCAGTCATGATTAAAAAATCGCAGATCACCGCCATTACTAGTAAAAAAAAAATTATAATAATAAAAATGCTATAAATCTATCCCCTATTTTGTATTTATAACTTTTGCGCAAACCAATCAATATATGCTTATTGCGTTGTTTTTTTAAACAAATATGTAGAAGAATACATATCAGCCTAAACTGAGGAAAAAATTTGTTTTAAAAAAAAATTAATAAAAAATTGGGATATTTATTATAGCAAAAAGTAAAAAATATTGTGTTTTTTTCAAACTTGTCACTCTTCTTTTGTTTATAGCGCAAAAAAAATAAAATAAAATGTAGAGGTGATCAAATACCACCAAAAGAAAGCTCTCTTTGTGAGGAAAAAACGATGTCAATTTTGTTTTGGTATAGCGTCGCACAACCGCGCAATTGTCAGTTAAAGCGACGCAGTGATGTATCGCAAAAAATAGCTTGGGCAGGAAGGGGGTGAAAGTGCCCTGTATTGAGATGGTTAAGCTTCATATTTTTTTTTTTCATGTCAATGCAGATCTTTCCACACCACTAGAGACATGCTCACAGATTAGCTAAAGTGGATTTTTCTGTTTGAAAGTAGTTTTATTTGTTTGTCTCAGTTCATAGATTATAACAAAAAAGAGATGAGTGACTTAATCATGACACATACATCTGCAAATTGAAGGCAAAGCAGATGTTGTCCTTTTAAGTTAGCTCATCTCTACAGACCAGTGATTCCTAAACTGTGTGCCATGGCACACTAGTGTGCCATGTGAGATTTGCAGGTGTGCCGTGGAAGTTTTGAAAATTATTTAAAATTGCTAGCATTTTGAAACCTTGAACATATCAAAAAATTAAATGGTAAATCAATGTCGCCAAAGTTAAAAAAGTAACATATAAAAACGCAATCTCTGTCAGACTGTCATTCATTGGTTCCTTTCGTAACGCAAGACTTGTGTGAGATCTCAGGAGAAATTGATCGCTCTAATTATATTATAATAATAGAGACCGTTCCATTCCAACTTTGATGCTTAAAAATAAAGTTTGTTCATTGTTTACCGATGGAGAAATACTTAAAGGGGTTGTAAAGGTTATTTTTTAATTTTTTTCAAATAACAAACATGTCATACTTACCTCCACTGTGCAGTTTGTTTTGCACAGAGTGGCACCGATTCTGGTCTTCTGGGGTCCCTCGGCAGCTGTCTTGGCTCCTCCCCACAAGAGCAAATCCCCTTCATGTGAAGCGCTCTCCCAAGGAGGACTGTATCACTCGGCCCCGGCACGCCGTGTCATTGATTAGATTGAAAGCAGCGGGAGCCAATGGCTGCGCTGCTATCAATCTCCAATGAATAGCCGAGAAGACTGGGGCCAGTAGCCAGCGCGTTCACAGCGCGGGACTTTCGAGGGCTCAGGTAAGTAAACCGGGGGGAATGAAAACAAAAATGGTGAGGACAGCCGCACTCCAATCCAACGTATGTTTATTGAAGAAAGACAGGCACTACAAAAAGTAATAAGCTATGAGTAAACACTGAACAAGTGTGAAACGCGTCAGCTGTCCTGGTTTATGCTGGTTTTTGTAGTGCCTGTCTTTCTTCAATAAACATACGTTGGATTGGAGTGTGGCTGTCCTCACCATTTTTGTTTTCATTGCTATGTGCATTGCCGGAACCCGTGGTCTCTGAGAGAGAAACATCTTTCCAAAACGTAATCTGCCTGGAGCTGCAATTTTTGGTCTAAGTAAACCAGGGGGCTGGGGGGCTTGTAAGCATCGGATGTTTTTTCACCTTAATGCATAGGATGCATTAAGATGAAAAAACGCAAAGCTTTACAACCCCTTTAATCATGTCTGGAACTCTGAAAGAGAAACTGTTAAATGAAAAGCAAGCAAAAGTACAAAGTAGATTACAATCGCTTCAATCGGATTTGCTCTTGAAAACAGGCACATCCTTCACAGTAACCACTTCAGCCCCGGAAGATTTTACCTCCTTCCTGACCAGAGCACTTTTTACAATTTAGCACTGCGCTGCTTTACCTGGTAATTGCACAGTCATGCAATGCTGTACCCAAACAAATTGTGTGTCCTTTTTTCCCCACAAATAGAGATTTCTTTTGGTGGTATTTGATCACCTCTGCGGTTTATATTATTTGCTATATGAATCAAAAATAACTGAAAATTTAGAAAAAAAAAAGTATTTTTCTACTTGTTATAAAAAAAAAATACAATAAACTGAATTTTTGTCATACATTTAGGCCAAAAATGCATTCAGCCACATGTCTCAGGTAAAACCAAAAATTCAATAAGCGTATATTCATTGGTTTGCACAAAAGTAATAGCGTCTACAAACTGGGGTACATTTTCTGGAATTCACGCAGCTTTTAGTTTATGACTCTCATTTCTTGAGGTGCTATAATGGCAGGGCAATACAACCCCCTCCCCCAATGACCCCATTTTGGAAAGATGACACCCCATGGAATTTACTGAGAGGCATGTTGAGCACATTGAATATTTTATTTTTTTGTCACAAGTGATTGAAAAATGACAAAAAATTAAAAATGTACACAAAGTTGTCACTGAAATTCTATATTGCTCACACATGAAATTACACCCCAAAATACATTCCGTTGCTCCTCTGAGTATGGGCATACCACACATGTGAGACTTTTTGGGAGCCTAGCTGCATACAGGACCCTGAAAACCAAGAACCGCCTTCAGGCTTTCCAAGGGCGTAAAAATGGTGATTTCACTCCTCACTACCTATCAAGCTGCGTACACACGATCGGTTTTACCGATGAAAAAAGTCTGATGGATTTTTTTCATCGGAACAAACCGATCGTGTATGTGCCCCATCGGTCTTTTTTCCATCGGTGTCAAAAAATAGAACATGTTGATAGCAAATTAATATCGTCTGTGGGAAACTCCATCGGATAAAAAACCCACGCATGCTCAGAATCAAGTTGACGCATGCTCCGAAGCATTGAACTTAATTTTCCTCGGCACATCGGAGTGTTTTACGTCACCGCGTTTGAAACGGTCGGTTTTTTGACTGATGGTGTGTGGGCAAGACTGATGGAAGACAGTTTAATCGGATTTCCGATGGAAAAAAACATTGGATTAGAATCCATAGGATATCCGATCGTGTGTACAGGGCTTCACAGTTTTGAAGGCCATGAAATGCCAAGATAGCACAACCCCCACCCCCCCCCCCCCCAAATGACACCATTTTGGAAAGTAGACACCCCAAGCTATTTGCTGAGAGGCATGTTGAGTATTTTTTAGATCTCGCTTTTTGTCACAAGTTTTGAAAAAAATAAAAAATTCCTTTTCTTTCTTTATTTTCAAAAACAAATGAGAGCTGCAAAATACTCACCGTGCCTATTAGCAAATACCTTTGGGTGTCTACTTGTCAAAATGGGGTAATTTGGGGGGCCATGGGGGGCATTGAGATGATTGGAGCCATTCTGGTCTTCGATCAGCTCTATGGTCAGCTGGCGGAACCACCGGCTGCATTCTCAGGTTCCCTGGTGGGACAGAAGAGCCAGAGAAAACCATGGAAGACGACAGGGGGGGGGGAACGTATCGTGAGAACAAACACTGTTGCTGTCAAGATAAATAAATCAGTGCTGCAGCTGAATAGCGTACCCCAAAAGAAAATAATGGTTAACAATAAAACACAGTAAACAGTAAAGTATAAAATAATTACATACCTGAAAAGCAAACATGATAAAACATAGTAACAATAAAACATTAAGAAACCGCGCTAAACGCTATAAAATTATAAACTATAAACCACTGTGGTGAAATGGCGACCTTCAATTAGGGTCGCTGAAGAACAATCCTCAATCAAAAGTGCAGGTGCTCAAACAATGTAAACTGGAACAATCACACAAATTCAGAGTCCAAAATAAAGTGCTCGTGCTCATAACATTCGGAAATTCCGTATTTCTTAGGTGCTCGGACAGGGTGCCCCCACATAGCAGCCTTGACAGCAACCGCATTTGTTCTCAAGATACGTCCCCCCCCCCCCGTCATCTTCCATGGTTTTCTCTGGCTCTCCACCAGGGAACCTGAGAATGCAGCCGTGGTTCCGCCAGCTAACCATAGAGCTGATCGAAGACCAGAATGGCTCCAATCACCTCAATGGCCTAAGAAACCGGAAGCTACGAGCATTTAATGACTTCTGTTTTGTAACGAAATGTCAAGATAGAGCAAACCCCCTCCCCCCCCAAATGACCCCATTTTGAAATGCCAGTCTAAAGGATATCCACATTGTTTGAGCACCAGCACTTTTGATTGAGGATTGTTCTTCAGCGACCCTAATTGAGGGTCGCCATTTCACCACAGTGGTTTATAGTTTATAATTTTATAGAATTTAGCGTGGTTTCTCATTTTTCATCTATTAATTGTTTTGCACAACCAATTTTTCACTGCAGCTGCTATATTTTATGTGCTATCAATTTTAATGTGTTAGCACTTTATATTTACAACTTTTTTTTTTTCACTACTTGTTTTATTTTTCTTTGGCGCTTTGGTTCTTTTATTATTAACAATAAAACATTGCAGTTAAAAAAATACAGTAAAATAGAGCAGAATAATAGAGAGAGAACAATAGAGAGAGAACAGAGAGAGAAGAACAATAAAACGACAAAAAAATTTGGCTTTATTTTTTTTTACACTTTTATTTGTAACTGTAAGGCCCTATGTACACTGCTGCTGCTAAACGGACGTTCAGAGGCAGTTGGACACTTTTTTCAAATGCCCCTGAACTCATTCAATGATATCTTATGTGTACATGTACACAGGTTAGTTTACTGTCGTTTTTAGGCAGTTGCGTTTATAGGCCTTTCATTGAAGGCAAAAAAATGAGTTCAGACGACAAATTTCCGACGTTTCAGATGCCAAAGGCGGCTAAACGCAGTAACCAGCGTTTAGCCACGTTTCGTTTATTGGCGTTTTTATTTTTTAGCTATTTAAAAAATATATATATACCGTATTTATCGGCGTATAACACGCACTTTTTTCCCCTTAAAATCAGGGGAAAATCGTGGGTGCGTGTTATACGCCGATACCCACTGATCCCGGCGATCTCCGCTGACTGAGCGGAGCGCAGCGATCGCCGCAGAGATACACATAGCCGAGTGTACTCGGCTATACTCGGCTTTTCTCGGCTCTGCTCACAGTCACGCCCAGTCCCGCCATTGGACCTGTGATATGTCCATCATAGGGCGGGACTCGGCGTGACTGTGAGCGAAGCCGAGAAAAGCCGAGTATAGCCGAGTACACTCGGCTATGTGTATCTCGGCTCCGCCCAGTCCCTGCGTTCTCGGCGGCGTTCGCCCCGCTCCGCCCAGTCTCTGTGGCGATCTCGGCAGCGCCAATTTTGAAAACTGGGGCAAGGCTGCACTGGACACTGGGCAAAGGCTGCACTTAGCAAAGGCTGCACTGGACACTGGGCAAAGCTGCACTGGACACTGGGCAAAGGCTGCACTGGACAAAGCTGCACTGGACACTGGGCAAAGGCTGCACTGGGCAAAGGCTGCACTGGACACTGGGTAAAGCTGCACTGGACACTGGGCAAAGCTACACTGGGCAAAGGCTGCACTGGGCAAAGGCTGCACTGGACACTGGGTAAAGCTGCACTGGACACTGGGCAAAGATACACTGGGCAAAGGCTGCACTGGGCAAAGGCTGCACTGGACACTTGGTAAAGCTGCACTGGGCAAAGGCTGCACTGGACACTGGGCAAAGGCTGCACTGGACACTGGGCAAAGGCTGCACTGGACACTGGGGCAAGGCTGCAATGGACACTGCTGGCAAGGCTGCACTGACAAGGCTGCAATGGACACTGGTAAGGCTGCATTTAAATGTAAGTTTTTTTTTTCCTTAAACTTCCCTCCTAAAAGTTTTTTTCCCTAAAATTCCCTCCTAAACTTGGGGTGCGTGTTATACGCCGGTGCGTGTTATACGCCGATAAATACGGTATATATTTTTTTAAACGCTTCTAAGCGCGGCATGTAAATGCGGCAAAACTGACATTTTAAACGTGGGTTACTATCTGTCAAGTTAAATCATTCAGAAGAGGTTGTAAAAACGTCCCGTGTACGTGAAGCCCGGTGTTTTGTATAGCACATAAGCATTCAGCAGAGCCAATTGAAGTATACAGACACTTTTTTATACCAGCGTCTGGCCTTACGGGCAATTAGGGCACTTTCACACTGGGGCATCGGCGGTAAAGCGTCGCTATTTTTAGCGGCGCTTTATCGTTGTTTTAGCGGCACTTTTTTGCCGCTAGCAGGGCGCTTTTAACCCCCGCTAGCGGCCGGAAAAAGTGCCGGCTGCAGCAGCACTTTGCGGGCGCTTCGGCGGCATTGACCATTGATTTTAATGAGCAGGGGCGCTTTAGGAGCGGTGTATACACCGCTTCTAAAGCGCCTCAAAGATGCTGCTTGCAGGACTTTTTTTTTGCGTCCTGCCCTCGGGCTTTCACACTGGAGTGACAGGAGAGGTGCTTTACAGGCGCTTTGCAGGTGCTATTTTTAGCGCTATAGCACCTGTAAAGCGCCTCAGTGTGAAAGTAGGCTTAAGTACTGCACCATCAGTATGGTCCACCCCTCCATCATTATGGTCCACCCCTCCCATATTAAGGTTATATTCGTGGACACAGAGGGGTTTCTCCACAACACCAGTCGCCGTTGGAATTTGGACTGTCGTATCTGCGTGAAGGGAGGTCAGAACAAAAACATTAAGTATATCCCTCCACTTAACTGCAAGCAAATTATTACATTTAAAGCAGGCTCTCTCCCCTCGTCTAAGTCGGGATTCTATAAGCCGCTAGGGGAAGCCCCCCGGTGATTAGATCGCACAGTGCCACATGCGCCAATTCCATGATCAAACAAGTGACTAAAAAGTGGCACGCTCGTGTAATAATTGTCCACGTACAAGTGGTACCCCTTTCCGAATAAGGGTGACACCAAGTCCCAAACAAACTTGCCAGCGCTCCCTATGTAGTCTGTGCAGTTCTCGGGCTCCAGGTGACTATCTCTTCCCTCGTAAACTGTACAACTATATGTATAGCCTGTTGTCCTGTCACAGAGCTTATACATCTTGACCCCATATCTGGCATGCTTGCTGGGGAAATACTGTTTGAAAGACAAGCGGGCAGAAAATTTAATCAGGGACTCATCAGCACAGACAACTTGATCGGGAATAAACAAGGCTGCAGGCTCTTGGATGAAGTGGTTTATGAGGAGCTGAATTTTGTGGAGCTGATCGAATTCAGGGTCACTCCGAGGATGACAGAGTTCATTGTCATTAAAATGCATGAACCGCAAGATCTGCAGACCCTGCAGACCCTGGTAATGGAAGCAGAGAACATGGGCATATGGTGAATTGGGTCAGTGGACCAATATGACCGCAACTCACTTTTTTTAGTTATGCCCATGAGGAGGGTTAGGCCCAGAAAGGTCCTAAATTTGGAAACAGTAATAGGTTTCCAAACTCCGGCAAGGGTCAACTGGGGATTAGCAGCAATGAATTGACCAGCATAAAAACAGCTTTGGTCCACAATAGATCTATAAGTATATTTCATGAAAAACAGTGAATAAAAATCAAGTGACATAAAATCAACTGTTTCCACCTGAATTCCGGGTTGGCCAGTGAATGGGGGAAGTATGAGTGCTGCAGAAGTGGTGGGCTCCCAATCAGGGTTGGCATATTCTGCAGGAAGGGCACTATGGGCTCGATGGACCTGTCTTTGTCTTCTTGGTGATTGCGGGACACTACTTGTGCTAGCCACCATGGGCGTCCGCTCCATAGGGCAAGGGGGGTCGTTTCCCCCCCCTAGAATCATAAGATTAGACAGTGACACTTGACTTGCCCCCTGTGATGGCCGCTGCGGCAGCTGTGGACTTTTCTTTCTAAGTCTGCTGCCTGCTGGCTGGGGCTGCTCTCCACCGCACCGGGTGCCACACATTTAGGGAGGGGTGTCAGGCGGCTCCCCCATCCTCCCCTGTATGAAACAGTGAGAGCTTGGTAGTGTAGCGGCAAAGTGACATGCTGACAGTGCAGGGAGAAGCTCAGGCGGACTGACCCATTGTCACACACTACTGTGCATCTCACTCTCTGTTAAATTCTAAGAGCTCAGCGAGTACAACTCCCCCCCCCCTCCACAGGAATGGAAGAGGCTGCTTCGGCTCTGCCTCCCCCCTCCCCTCTGTTTCTGTGTCCTGTCCATTCTCCGTGCAGCCCGTCTGAAAGGAATGTGGGGGCGGGAACATCCAACCAAGTAAACAACATTTAAACAAGTACTAAAGAGCTGCCGACTGAACTAGTGTGAGACTGAGCATCCTGGGAACATCAAGTGAGTTACAGTATCAGCACTGTCACTGTGTCCAGACTCTGCCCTCTCTCTCTCCCAAATCTTTCACTCCCCCTCTTTCCTCTGTTGTCCTCCAGCAGAGTCTTTCATTACCTCTATGCTGATAGTTTTTCACTAGTGTGTGATCATAGACATTGCATGTGATTTGCATGGTATTGCTGTGCAAATCACATGCGATGTCTGTGGGATGCAAATTCAACCATACAAACTGTATGGCTGAAATCGCATTTGCACCAAAAGCGATTGGTGCAAGACCCTTTTTTTTTTTTTGGTCCGCACTGGTATCGGAGTGGATGGGTGTTTACACCTATGCAATCCGATTCCTGCACTATTTCACAGTTCTCACTGCAATCTGCAAACCGATCTGGGGGTGTCATTAATTTTACATTGACACCCGGAACAGTTTGCAAAGGGCAGCGTAAACGGCCGACAAGCAACATGCAATGCAGGAATCCACACTGGAATCGCGTCGATCCTTGCATCGCATATATGTGAACCAGGACTCAAGTGGGATCACACTGATGCACTGTGGTTCAGTTGCAGTGTTGGTGTATACACAGTTTTCCTGCATTTACCTTCATTTTCACTACAGTTCCACAGACTTCTATTAGATTTCAAATTTTTGCAACATTTTCTGAAAGCGCACCAAATGTCCTCTATACTGCATCTTTGGTGTGCTTTTAGAAAACACAGTAAAATTACACAAGCTAATAGAAATCTGTGGGACTGCAGCTAAAAATGGGGATAAAATGCAGAAAAACTGCATATACCACAGTATTGCAACAAACTCCAGGACACCAGCGTGAACCCAAAGGTGCAGGGGGTTGTGTAATGTAAAGGAGTCCAGAGGTGCAGGAGGTTGTGTAATGTAAAGGAGTCCAAGGGCTTCAGGATGCTCTGTAATGTAAAGGGGTCCAGAGGTGCAGGGGGTTGTGTAATGTAAAGGAGTCCAGAGGTGCAGGGTGCTGTGTAATGTAAAGGAGTCCAGAGGTGCAGTTGTGGAGAGGGGGTACACAGTAGTGACAAAGAGATATTGAAAGATGCAGAGGCACAGTGGGGTGTTTTTACATTTTAACGTGGGGGGGGGCATGCTTTTAACCCCCGCTAGTGGTCGAAGAAAGGGTTAAATGCAACTGTGTATCGCCGCTGCCGAAGCGCCCCCCCCCCCCTGAAAAAAATTCAGCGGACGCCCATGCTGGCCACCACACCAGCTTGAACTGCACTTATGGGATTCGCCACGTCACCACGTGATACTGCAGTGCTGGATGTATGACCAGGGTGTACTAGGGCGCTGATGCTTGCCAGTTCACCAGAAGGATGAGCGGAACTAGTACTGGCTCTCTGCTCCATACGAGAGCCCTGCGGTTCTTGCACCTCAGCAACAGCAGAAGGGACCACTACTCCGTCGTCAGAGCTATCTGTCAGGATGCTGCTATTTTCTACTGGTTCGTATACTGAGCCTGAATCTGCCAGTGAGGTGGCTTCCCTTTTTCTCTCAGCTGTTATGCTCAGCAACGTGAAGGCCTTTTCACTGGTGTACCTCTGATTGGACATTTTGGCCTCTAAATTTACAGGTACAACTAGTGCGAGTCTCAGGGCAAAAAGAGCACCTGATTGTCAGCAACTGTTTCAATCACTACCAAAAAACTTTTAGCGTTCGCAGGGATCAGGCGTGACTCTGTGAACGAGCAGTTATGTGTGTAATGTTTTGTAAGTGACAATGATCGATTAATACTGCACTTAGGTGGGCTGGGATGGGCTGGGCGGAAGGGCTAAACGCAGGTGCTAGCAGGTATCTGGGCTGATACCGCTTACGCTGCATTTTTGGGAACCCTAAACTACTGGGGATGCTAGTATAGATCTGATCAGGTTAAAGATATTGATCCGTTCAGACACTATACTAGTAAGGGAGGCGTATGATGCATGTGAGGGTGTTAGCACTACTGGCACTTATCTGATGCTGCCTGGGACTGACGCTGACCCTAACTGATGCTAAAACCTAACATGTCACCCGCCGGGTGATCAGGGGGTTAAACCTTTATTAGGTAATATATGGCGGGTACCCTGACGCAATAAAAAAAGGAACTAACTAACCAGCGACACCAGTGACAATAATATGTTGATCACTGGTGACAGGGGTGAAAGGGTTAACCAGGGGGCAATCAGGGGATTAAAACCTTTACTAGGTAATATATTGGGGGTACCCTGACGCTATAAAAACCTTACGGTGAAACTAACCAACTAACTGGCTAACTAGCGTTACCTGTGACACTAAAACGGTGATAACTGGTGACAGGGGGTGAAATGGTTAACTGGGGGGTGATCAATGGGTCAAACCTTTATTAGGGGGGTTTAGGGGGGTACCCTAAAGTTACCTGGGCCTACTACTAGCTGCCCTAATGCTTATTAGTGTCACAAGCAATACCAATGCAGTTATCAGTGAAAAATCTGAAAACGGCAATTGGTGACACAGTGACAGGGAGTGAAGGGGTTAACTGGGAGGGCGATCGGGGGGTGAAATGTGTGCCTATGTGTACTGTGTCAGTGTAGTGTTGGTGCAACACACATTTGGATGTCCTCTCTCCATTCTCTGGAAATGAAAATGATTCCACGAGGGGAGTTGACATTACTTCCTCTGCCTGTGTTTACAATTCACAGGCAGAAGAGGCATTTCATTGGTCAGAACCAATCAGCAGGTCTAGGCCAGAAATCATTGGCCTGGACGTGAAGACTTATCGGTTCTGCAAAGAACCACGGGCACGGCGGGGGGGAGCGACGTACGGATAGGTAATTTTGCGCAGTGGTGCCATTCTGACGACGCATATCGGTGTGAGCCAGTCGGCAAGTGGTTACATTTAAAATGAAATATATATATATGGAAAAATAAATAGGACTCTATTACATGTTTTCTGGGAATGTGTGAAAATACAGGAGTTTTGGAAAATATTAATAGAAACTATCAAAATAATTACAGGAGTGTCTTTAGAAGACAGACCAGCAGCCATTCTAATACTAGATATACCTATATCAGTGGAAAAATAAAAAAATTCACTACTAAGACATCTTATTATAGCCGCGAGGGCGTTTGTCCCTGTCCTGTGGAAAAATGAGAGTCCACCAATTAGAGCACAATGGTTCGCTAGAATCGCAGAGATTCAACAGATGCCAATGAAAGATCAAGATGGGAGATACCGGACGATATGGGCACCCTACTTGAAATATAGGGAGGAGCGGGGAGGGGGTGGAGATCGGGGAGAGGAGGAGAGAGAGGAGGTGTGAGGGTGGGAGGGTGTAATCTCTCCCGCCCTCTTTTTTCACTTTTTTTTGGGGGTTTGGTTTGGGGAGGGAGGGGTGGCTTCACGGAAAAGAAAGGCAGAGGTTAAAGAGGAAAAGAGAAGTTACATTGAATTAATGAAGCATAAAGGAGGTGGGAGAATACAGCAGTCTCTTTTTTTTTTTTTTGTGTTTGATTTTTGATTGATATAAGCAGATGGTATAAAAACGTGAAAACTTGTAATGTAAAAATCTATGGAAAAATAAAGAATTTATAAAAAAAAGAAAAATAAATAAGTTCTTCACCGCAAAACTTTTTTGTTATTTTCGGTGCGCCAGACAAAAAAGTTTGGAAAACTCTGCTACAAACCAACGGTCCTTTCCTCTGTGCTTTCACAGTAGCTGTATGATGACATGCTGATTTGAAGTTGACCAACCCCATTACATTGTGGACCCTTCAACATTTTGAACCAGCCAGAAGCTGTCTCTGTACCCCTATAATTCCTTGGAATTTATTTTTCATTTTTATTTCCATGCACAGTGAAAAACATATCCATGGTAATCTCTATGGCACGTTATAAGCTGCTAAATTGTGAATATTGTTTGAATTATTTACTGTTCCTGTTGGAAGAGAATTGATAACAGCTGAGGCCTTTTAGTTCTAAAAAATTATTCTAACAGATTTTTCTGCTGCAGTTCTATTGTTGTTTTTCAAATCTGGGTCTATTAATTTGCTTCCCCACTCATAATCCGTGACAACTCTTACTATATTTGCTTCCTAAAGATGCTAACACTGTTTGAAGTCCATTTAGTGGACTAGCTATCCCTTTCTTTTAGCAGCCTGATAAAAGACAGCATGAGTCTGTAAACGGCAAGATGAGGTTGTACAACATTAGCGATACCCAACATAAAACTTATAAGCTTAATGACCTGCTTGAAGAAACAGATAATGGCGACAAGCCAAAAAGCCCTTAAAATGTAGAATCCTGGGGGGATAATATCTTCAGCTATTCACTTCCCAAATGCTTCACTGCTGTCTTAATTACCAGCTCCCAACAACAGCCTTTCCCATAAGAGAACACTTGCTGCTTACAAATACTACTGCACGGCAGAGGGCACAAATGATAGCTGCATAAAAACCAAATCAATTACAGGTGAAAAAAAAAACATATTTTCTTTAATCCCACAACAATTGGAACCACAGAACTGATGGAGGCTGAACAAATGTAGAGACATTTAAGCAACTCATTAGGTATCTGACACCACTAGAAAACAAGTCATAATGCAAAAGTCTAAATACGTGACACCATTCTGGAAAAACACCATGAACGTGATGATCATTAAATTTGCTTTACATCAAGACAGTAAGGAGAACGTTTTATTTATATCAGTTGAAAAGCAAGTTTTGTCTTTGAGAATATAACAAGGGACCATATTTGGGTTGCTGAGCATTGTATCATGGGGGACTGAGTTGAAAGAGAATGATTATGGCCGGAAGTGAATGAACAAGGCACCGTGGGCTTTGGATGTATGTTGTTTGCAGGGGAACAAAATAGCTAGGCTTGGATGTTTTCTGCAAGCTTCTTATGTTTTAATAAAGCGTTCTGGCATTAGAGCAGGGCTAGGATCCAAAGAAAACTTTAAGAAGCAAAGTAAAAATGAATTAAACTTCACTTTTTTATTCTGCAACAGCAGTTATTGTTTGTGTTTATTCTGCGTTTGAAAGGCCCAGTATGAACATGGTTGGAATAGAGAAATTAGTGCATGTTAAAACTGTTTCCTGGGGTTAAATAATGTGAGTGGAGGCAAGCAGCTCAGTACATACAGTGAGGGAAAAAGTATTTGAACTCCTGCTGATTTTGTACATGATCAGTATATCATTTTAATGGTTGGTTTATTTTACAAACAAAGAAATTGGATGGCTGCACTTCCACATGATGCAATCCGGCCTTATTGAAATATACAAATGTCCATAAAAAAAACTCAGCACAGACAGGCAGGGGATGACAAGGTTGACATGTTTCACACGGAATCCATGCTTTATCAAAACCATGGATAAAGCATGGATTCCGTGTGAAATGCATCAACCTTGTCACCACCCTGCCTATCTGTGCTTAGTGGTTTTTATGGACATTTGTATATTTCAATAAAGCCAAATTGCATTGTGTGGGAGTGCAGCCATCCGATTTCTTTCTTTCTATCTATTCCTGCAAGCTGTGGTAGGGCGTGCACCGCACCGTCTGCATCCCATCATGTGAATTATGGCCATAGCAACTCACCTGTGAGCAGTGAAACTTTGTTATTTGTACTAGGCTTATTTTACCCATGACAGAATAATAACAAAAAAATCCAGAAAAGCGCATTTCAAAAAAGTTTTAAATTGATTCGCATTTTAATTAGTAAAATAAGTATTTGACCCCTTTGCAAAACATGAATTAGTACTTGGTTGCAAAACTCTTGTTGGCAATGACAGGAGGTCAGACTTCTTGTAGTTGGCCACCGGGTTTGCACACATCTCAGGAGGGATTTTGTCCCACTCCTCTTTGCAGATCCTGTCCAAGTCATTAAGGTTTTGTGGCCGACTTTTTAACTCGAACCTTCAGCTCCCTACACATACTTTCTATGGGATTAAGGTCTGGAGACTGGCTAGGCCACTCAAG
Source organism: Rana muscosa (assembly GCA_029206835.1). Taxonomy (NCBI): domain Eukaryota; kingdom Metazoa; phylum Chordata; class Amphibia; order Anura; family Ranidae; genus Rana; species Rana muscosa. Next base: position 223,483,396 of record CM055118.1, read on the forward strand.
GACCTTAATGTGCTTCTTCTTGAGCCATTACTTTGTTGCCTTGGCCATATGTTTTTGGTCATTGTCATGCTGGAATACTTACCCATAACCCATTTTCAATGCCCTGGCTGAGGAAAGGAGGTTCTCTCCCAAGATTTGACGATACCTGGCCCCGTCCATAGTCCTTTTGATGCAGTGAAGTTGTCCTGTCCCCTTAGCAGAAAAACAACCCCAAAGCATAATGTTTACACCTCCATGTTTTGATGGTGGGGATGGTGTTCTTGGGGTCATAGGCAGCATTTCTCCTCCTCCAAACACGGCGAGTTGAGTTGATGCCAAAAAGCTCAATTTTGGTCTCATCTGACCACAAAACTTTCACCCAGTTCTCCTCAGAATCATTCAGATGTTCATTAGCAAACTTAAGACAGGCCTATACATGTGCTTTCTTGAGAAGAGGGACCATGCAGGCGCTGCAGGATTTCAGTCCTTCACCAATTGTTTTCTTAGTGACTATGGTCCCAGCTGCCTTGAAACGATTGACAAGATTTTCCTGTGTAGTTCCGGGCTAATTCCTTGCCGTCCTCATGATCATTGAAACTCCACGAGGTGAGATCTCGCATGGAGCCCCAGACCAAGGGAGATTGACAGTTATTTTGTGTTTCTTCAATGTTTCTTCATGTTCCGCATCTGGTCCGCTTAGCCTTACACCTAGTCATTGGCTGAGCGGACCTGATGGGGAACTTTAGAAGGGGCGGGTCTATTTATGTATTACACAGTGAAGGAAGTTCCCCATCAGGTCTGCCCCCTCGTATGTCAGACCCCGCCTACGTCATTGGCCTGAGCGGACCTAATGGGGAACTTCCTTCACTGTGTAATACATGAATAGACCCGCCCCTTCTAACGTTCCGCATCTGGTCCGCTTAGCCTTACACCTAGTCATTGGCTGAGGAGACCTGATGGGGAACTTTAGAAGGGGCGGGTCTATACATTTAATTGTAGGGAACCGCACGCATTTTTTTATTTATTTGCGGAGGGGTTTCCCTTAATATCTATACCAGACCTGAAGGGCCTGGTAATTGAATTTGGGGGGACCCCCACGCTTTTTTTTTTTTTTTTTTATCAATGACTTTTCTATGTATTGCCGGGAGCCGACAATTCATTAATAGCCGCAAGTGAGTTTTAAATGACTTTTTTTCCTTCAGAAATGACACTTTATGCAGGGACAGTTCTAAGCACGGGAAACAAGCGCAAATTTACATGCATATTATACACACCCCCCAGGTACAAAATTTAAAGGAATATTTCACTTTTATTGTTTCACTTTAAGCATTATTAAAATCACTGCTCCCGAAAAAACAGCCGTTTTTAAAACTTTTTTTTGCATTGATACATGTCCCCTGGGGCAGGACCCGGGTCCCCAAACACTTTTTAGGACAATAACTTGCATATTAGCCTTTATAATTAGCACTTTCGATTTTGAACGTTCAAGTCCATTGTATTTAATAGGGTTCTAAAGTTCACACAAACATTCTGTCTGTTCGCAGGTTCTGGTACGAACCGAACAGGGGGGTGTTCGGCTCATCCCTGTTCAGGTAGTGCCCCAGTTTCTGTTTTATGGGTAAATGCAGAAAGTCCTTTCCTTTATTTTTTTTACTTCATTGTGAATGATTTTTCTGTTTGATAACTTTACTAGACACATTCACTACTGAAAAATGTGTTTAGTTTTGTTTTAGTTTCAGTTTTTTTTTTTTCGTTTATCGGATCATTCATTATGTTTAGTATTCGTTACTTCGGATCATTCGTAACTTTGGATGCATTCTTATTTGTTCCTTTCCATTAATTTAGATGCAACATTCGTTACTTCAGATAATTCCAAACTTTGGATGCATCCGTATTTGTTTCGTTCCATTCGTTTAGATGCGGCATTCCTTACTTTGGATAATTTGTAACTTCGGATGCATTCGTATTTGTTATGTTCACTAACAGTTACTTTAGCCAAATTTGAAAAGAAATTCCAATAAAAATTTAAATGTAATCTATCCCAAACCCGAATAGAAGAATTACTGACGTCAGCTATTTTACCTATGATTTAATAATTTATAATTATAAATAATAATTATAATAATAATAATAATAAAAACTATAATGATAGTTAAGGATTTATTTATAATAGAAAATATGAAAAGCAAAATTACCCGAATGTAATTGTTAAACTCGTTAAATGTTAAACTCGTAGGCTGATTCGTTTTTCATCCTTTCAGATTTTTGTGTTTTTCGGATTTTCGTTCTTTCGGATTTTCGTTCTTTCACGTTTTCTCATGCATTAGTCAAAAGAATCTTTTGTTCATTTGGATGCTTCCGAATGAACGAATATGCCGAATTTAGTTTGAAAACAAATTTGTAATGAAACAAATTGCATATGTCTAAACTTTACTACAGTAGTGCACCCCCTTAAAACGGAGGTTCACCGTGAATTATTTTTTTTAAAAGCCAGCAGCTACAAATACAGCAGCTGCTGACTTTTAAAAAATGGACACTTACCTGTCCAGGTCGCCCGCGACGTCGGCAGCCAAAGCTGAGCTACTGCTCGGCTCTCGGCTTCCCCCGCCGCCATCCTCGGTGAGGGAATCGGTGAGTGAAGCGCTGCGGCTTCACTGCCCGGTTCCCTACTGCGCATGCGCGAGTCGCGCTGCGCGTCCTAACAGGTCCCCGCTGTGTCCTAGGAGCCGAGTGTTTCCCAGCACACAGCGGGGGGGGGGGGGGGGTGACGCGAAGGGGCGGGAGTCTATACCCGGAAGTGGTGCAAATACCTGTTTTATACAGGTATCTGCACCCCCTCCCCCTGAAAGGTGTAAAATGTGACACCGGAAGGGGGGAGGGTTCCGAAAAGCGGTGGTTCCATTTTGGGTGAACCTCCGCTTTAAGGGCCACAGATGAACTGTGACCCCCCACCCTGCACAGCCAGGCATAACAAATTTTCACAGTCACATTGAGGGTAATAAACTTGGATGGGGATAGGGGTGTTATGGGATGCCCACTTGACTTCAGAACAAACTTTTCCTATAAATAGTTTATATACACTACTTTGTTTCCTCCAGCACTCACTTGGTTGTAGAACTCCACTGGCACACTGATAGTTAATCTGACATAGCACTCAGATTCTTGAGAAAAAGCCTGTTATAGAAAGGTCCAAGGCCCCTTGGTTGTGTAGTAAAAAGTCAGTGTTTAGCAAACATCCCTGTGGCTACTGATCCCAGCACCACCTCTTCAGGCACTACCAGCCTGCCTGGCTGCACCTTCCCCTTTCACTTGCCCTCCTGGCTAACTGCTCCACAGTCCTCCCAGACTGACAATCTCTCCACAGTTCTCCCACACTAAACACTCACCAGCCCACCCGGCTGACTTGACAGGAGATCTCCCACACGTACTGACCTGCTCCCGCTGTCCTCTCCTTGCTCCTGTGCCTCCAGGAAGGGGTTTCTCTGTGTGTTGTAGGGGACCCTTCCGGCACCTGAGCCCCAGGCCCAAATTCACCCTTCCCAGACTAGGGGGGAACCCTCAAGGGCCACGACAGCCTGCTCAGCACTCTATCTCCATCTTCCACCTGACTGCCTCTGCTGGCATGACTCATACCTACTTATGAGGTGCCTACCCCCTTCCAGACCCATTTTGCTGGGGATTGGTCGAAGACCTCATAAATATGCCAAGCGGCACTGGCTGGCACTGACAGGCGGCACTGATTGGCACTGATGGGTGGCACTGTTTGGAAGCACTGACAGAAGAGAGGGGGGTATCACATTAAGCAGATATTGGGGTTTGTAAGATCCGCTCAGGGTGTGACACCGTCTTGTAATGTAACTGTGTGCAGGGAGAGAGAGGAGCTGTTAGAATTCAGAAGTGATGTCGGAGGTGGGTGGGACTGAGCAGCTATCGAACACCAGCCAATTATTGGGCTGCTTAAGAAAGGGGCAGAGCCACATACACGTAGCAGCCCGCCTATTCCCCATCCTATTGGCTGGTGTTTGATAGTTGCTCGGCCCCGCCCACCCCGACATCAACGCTGAATTCTGACAGATTCTCTCTCCCTGAACACAGTTACATTACAAGACAGTGTCACATTCTGAGCGGATCTTACAAGCCCCAATATCTGCTCAATGTGATACTGTCTCACGGGTACACATTGCTTGGATCTGGATGCAGCATTTCACAGCAGCCCAAGCAGCTCTCGGGAGACAGCCAGCATGGGGCTACACCAACACTGCATGGGTGATTAGGGTGTGCCCAGACACAGCCGGCACACCCTGTGCGCACGCCTATGATGGTGACTGAATATGATGCATGCTTTGCCAACGGCAATCAACAGTCTGTCATGTAAGGCCATTTGTGACAAGAGGTGGCAAGCTGTAAATCTGTTAAAAACCTAATATGGCATTAATTTGGTCCCAGTGTATTAGGGGTTGAGATACCCTGTCCCCTGCCATCCAAGTTCAATTAACTGATAAGAAATATTGTAATAAAAATATCTCCTAAGCGTTAATTGATTAACCATCCCATAATGCACTGGGGATTCAATGATAAGATTACGTTTTAAAATCGTAATCATTTATGCGCTACATAGCTAAGGAACTTTACTCCAATAGTAATCTCTGTGTTATTATTGTGAATAAATAGAGGTTGTAAACACCTATAAACCAGTAGAGCTTGCAGAAAGCATATTTCTATTTTTTTTAACCTTGTGGACAAGTGGTAGAACAGAAAAAGTGTGCCTCTACTAAATTTCCTCACTTTCTTGTGCCCTGTTCTGCTTCATTGTTACGTGCCACTGGTCCCAATGCTTAATAATGTCTGGGAATTTTCATGCTTTTGTGATCTGTGCAACATTGGCAGTTCACATTATATAAGGTGTATTGCATATTTAAGCACAAGCAGTAAAACAATGTCAAAATTGATCCAGGATGGCAGTTTGCACGGGTAAAGTTGGAAAACGTGGCTACACTAAGGGAGCAGTTCTGTATTAATTCAGGGGTGTTATGACAGCCACCAGCTGAATGCATCAATCTAACATCTCTTCTATTATTAAATAGCATTAATAATCATCTATATAGCTCCATCATCTCCTGTGGCACGCTACAAACGTAAGTAAAACAAGCAAGTATAAATCATATAACCATAATACAATTCAATATGGCATAAATACATTTGAATGACAAGTACATGTAATAATATACCAAGACATATACAACAATAGCATGATAGATTAAAAAAGAATGCTCTTTCAATACAAGCTTACATTCTTGAGAAAAATAAATTGACCTGGCTGGAGGTTACAGGAATGGGTGCGCTATGAAGAGACAAATAGGGACAATTAAAAAGTTGGGTTTTGATTGCCTATTTAAAAATATAAAGGAGGCTACTTTAAAATGTGGAAAGGAACTGATAGAACAATGGAAAAAGGATCAGCCTCCCAAAAGCATTCAAAATTTTTTTTCTGGTTAATTATGTAAAAATATGCATTTTAATATCAAGGTCAGCAGCGATGGGCTATGTCATCATGACATAATGGCCCTTATATTGACTTAGTCTCTATTCTGACTTGTCCGAATAGAGATGTTGTGACACGCCAACAAGGTTAAAAACAAAAAGATTGCCAGTGACTCACTAGGGTATAAACGCTGCAAAGCTCAATGTACAGTATGAGTAAGCACAGCGTCCCTTAAAGTGGCTGACTCACCAGTCAAGGTGTAATCCAGGTAATCAAAGAGTTAAACACAAAAAGAACAAGGTGGGGAAGTACTGGGGAGATTACTAGGGACCATTAAACTTAAGATAAGGGAACTTTAATACAAAATTACAAAAAGTAATACAAAAAACTGGATAGAAAATTTCCACCACCAGCACCTCAGCCAAAAGAGTTAAAAAAGACAACATTGTCTAATCAAAATGCAGCTGCAACATTCAGAACCGTTCAAAAACACATATCACAATCATAGCTCATAGAGTAGTACACAGGCTTTGTATAGTGAAATAAAGATCCACAGGATGTCTGATCAGTGGTTGAAGTTACTGCCCAGGTTTCAAACTCATATAAGCACATGTGTGGATGTGTGACTCCATGAGTATATCAGTCAAAAAAAGGGATCCTTGGGTCACCATTTTTTGAACAGCAATGTATCACAGTATGTATTCTATGTGTCTTCACAGCCCGGGAGTTCCCAATGGATACAGGGCTGTGGAAGTATATATTCATTGAAGTTAGGTATAGAAAACACAGTCTAAGTATCACTGATAGTGGCCCATAGTGAAATATAAGGTTAATAAACTGTGCTTGGCCATCAAGAGTTCACTATGAATGTAAAAGTGTGGCACTAGTAAAGTAGATCTTAGACCGGCAGGTCTGCTCACCCAGCCTTTGGCAATAAAGACTTGAGTCTGTGATGACAGGATATGACCTGCTCCCTCATCCAGGCAATGCACTGGGAGTCAGTCGGAGGCAGTATCTCCAGTCTTGCTCTGGGTCTGGAGTAATAGTCACTTGTCCGGTCTGGTCTCTATTAGGGATGAGCTTCGAGTTCGAGTCGAACTCATGTTCGACTCGAACATTGCCTGTTCGCCCGTTCGCCGAACAGCGAACAAATTGGGGTGTTCGCGGCAAATTCGAAAAATCTATGGGAGAAATCTAAAGTGCTAATTATAAAGGCTTATATGCAAGTTATTGTCCTAAAAAGTGTTTGGGGACCCGGGTCCTGCCCCAGGGGACATGTATCAATGCAAAAAGAAGTTTTAAAAACGGCCGTTTTTTCGGGAGCAGTGATTTTAATAATGCTTAAAATGAAAAAATAAAAGTGAAATATTCCTTTAAATTTCGTACCTGGGGGGTGTGTATGATATGCATGTGAAGTGGCCCATGTTTCCCGTGCTTAGACCTGTCCCTGCAAAAAATGTCATTTTTGAAAGAAAAAAAGTCTTTTAAAACTGACTTGCGGCTATTAATGAATTGTCGGCTCCCGGCAATACATACAAAAGTCATTGATAAAAAAATAAAAAAAAGCGTGGGGGTTCCCCAGAATTCAATTACCAGGCCCTTCAGGTCTGGAATGGATATTAAGGGGAACCCCGCCGCAAATTAAAAAAAAATTTGACGTGGGGTTCCCCCAAATATCCATTCCAGGCCCTTCAGATCTGGCATGGATTTTAAGGGGAACTCCACCCCAAATTTTAAAAAAATGGCGTGGAGTCCCCCTAAAAATCCATACCTGATGGGGAACTTTAGAAGGGGCGGGTCTATACATTTAAAATACTGAGAGGGAGTTCCCCATCAGGTCCGCTCAGGCACAACCAATAAAGGACAGCGCTGGACATCGGGATCGCCGCGGGACACTGGATTTCACCGCTGGAATGTTTTTTTGTTTTTTTTTAAATAAAGGACTTTTTCAAGGTGTTTGTGTGTTTTTTTTAAACATTTTTTTACGCTTTCTTCGTGAAATGGTAGGGGTACAATGTACACCTTACCAATTCACATAGGGGGGGGCGGGATCTGGGGGTCCCCTTTGTTAAAGGGGTCTTCCAGATTCCGATAAGCCCCCCGCCCGCAGACCCCCACAACCACCGGGCAAGGGTTGTGGGGATGAGGCCCTTGTCCCCATCAACATGGGGACATCCTCCCCATGTTGAGGGCATGTGGCCTGGTACGGTTCAGGAGGGAGGGGGGGCCGCTCTCTCGTCCCCCCCTTTTCCCCTGCGGCCGGCCAGGTTGCGTGCTCGGATAAGGGGTCTGGTATGGATTTTTAGGGGGACTCCACGCCATTTTTTTTTAAATTTGGGGTGGAGTTCCCCTTAAAATCCATGCCAGATCTGAAGGGCCTGGAATGGATATGTGGGGGAACCCCACGTCAATTTTTTTTTAAATTTGCGGCAGGGTTCCCCTTAATATCCATTCCAGAGCTGAAAGGCCTGGTAATTGAATTCTGGGGAACCCCCACGCTTTTTTTTTTTTTTTTTTTTATCAATGACTTTTGAATGTATTGCCGGGAGCCGACAATTCATTAATAGCCGCAAGTCAGTTTTAAATGACTTTTTTTCTTTCAAAAATGACATTTTTTGCAGGGACAGTTCTAAGCACGGGAAACATGCGCCACTTCACATGCATATCATACACACCCCCCCAGGTACGAAATTTAAAGGAATATTTCACTTTTATTTTTTCATTTTAAGCATTATTAAAATCACTGCTCCCGAAAAAACGTCCGTTTTTAAAACTTTTTTTTGCATTGACCCAGGTCCCCAAACACTTTTTAGGACAATAACTTGCATATCAGCCTTTATAATTAACACTTTAGATTTTGAACGTTCGAGTCCATTGTATTTAATAGGGTTCTAAAGTTTACACGAACATTTTGTCTGTTCGCAGGTTCTGGTGCGAACCGAACAGGGGGGTGTTCGGCTCATCCCTGGTCTCTATAGCAGCAACTCAATATGTCTTACTCAAGATGGATACCGCAGTTCTCAAGGAGTCCATGGAGCATGTGCAAACGTACAAAATTGCATCAAGAATGACTACAAAGCACCACTCACGTGGTATCGTGACAGCAGACATGTATCGCCCAATCAGCATGAGCTTCTTCCGGGATGAACAACAACAAAGTTACCAAGCATGTGCAGAGACCACCTTGCTACAGTTGGGGCCTGGGTAAAGTTGTTGGGGTATCTGTCAGTCTATTCTCGTTATTGCATTGCAGTAACATGCTCTTTACCACAAGCATTATCACAGTGCATGTTACATTATTAGGTACCATTCTGTACCATTCATTCTGAATTGCACCCCCACGCGCCTTGCTGATGGACATGCATTTATACAAAAACGTGTGTTGCAGCGTGCTGCCAAAAATGAAATTTTGGTCCTTTGGGTGTGCATTAGGCATTGTGATTATTGTGGATCTACATTGTGCGATTTATTTATTTTTTATTTTTAAAGGACTTGTCAAAAACAGTTTGTGTTTTATTTCCACTTTTTGTGTAAATGAGTAGAGGTACTATGTAAAAATGATTTATTCACATCAGGCTGATAAGCCCCCCACCCACAGACCCCCACAACCACCAATCCAGGGTTGTGGGGAACAGACCCTAGTCCCTGTTAAGGTACACCCTTCATGTTGAAGGCATGTGGCTTTCTATGATTCAGGAGGGCAAAGGAGAGCACACTTTCATCCCTCTCTTTCCCATCCTGCCAACTTGCATGCTCGAATGGGTCAGGTATAGAATTTTGGGAGGGATTTCAATTGTTTTTTTCTTGATTTGTGTGTGGAGTCCCCCGGTAAAATTAATAACCAAGACTAAAGAGTTTGGTAGAGAATGAGGGGGTAGTAATCTTATTCTGCCTTTCCTTTTTTTTTTGTGGGTTTCCCTTAAATTTCACACCAGACTTAAAGGGTCAATTTGTTTTGTGTGTGGGGGTCCCCCATTAACATCTATATTAGACTTTCATCTAGGATAAGGGTCTGGTATAGATAAAGAGAATCCACAGCCATGTAAAACAAAGAAGCCAGGATAGTTACGAAAATGTATTGGGGATTTTCCCTAAAGATCCATTACCAACCTACAGTGCCTTGAAAAAGTATTCATACCCCTTGAATGTTTCCACATTTTGTCATGTTATAGCCCAAAAAGTAAAGGTACTTTATTGGGAATTTTTGTGATAGACCAACATAAATTGGCACATAATTGTGATGTGGAAGGAAAATGATAAATGGTTTTTCAATTTTTTTTACAAATAAATATCCCCCCTAGTCAACACTTTGTAGAACTACCTTCCACTGCAATTACAGCTGCAAGTCTTTTTGGAAATGTCTCTACCAACTTTGCACATCTAGAGCCCATTCATCTTTGCAAAATAGCTCAAGCTCTTTCAGATTTGATGAAGAGTTTCTGTGAACAGCAATTTCCTTGACACAGATTTTCAATAGAATTGTTAGGTCTGGACTTTGACTGGGCCATTCTAACACATGAATATGCTTTGATCTAAACCACTGTAGCTTTGGCTGTATGTTTAGGGTTGTTGCCCTGCTGGAAGGTAAACCTCTGCCCCAGGTTCAAGTCTATTGTAGACAGGTTTTCTTCAAACATTGCCCTGTATTTGGCTCTATCCATCTTCCCGTCAATTCTGACCAGCTGCAGTGCTCCTGCTGAAGAAAATCATCCCCACAACATGAGGCTGCCACCACCATGTTTCACGGTGGGGATGGTCTGTTCAGGGTGATGTGCAGTAATAGTTTTCTGCCAAGCGTAGCATTTTGCTTTAAGGCCAAAAAGTCTAATTTTGCTCTCATCTGACCAGAGCACCTTCTTTCACATGTTTGCTGTGTCCCTCACATAGCTTATCATAAACTGCAAACAGGACTTCTTAAGGCTTTCTTTCAACAATGGCTTTCTTCTTGCCACTCTTGCACAAAGCCCAGATTTGTGGAGTGCACAACTAATAGTTGTCCTGTGGACAGATTCCCACACCTGAGCTGTGGATCTCTGCAGCTCCTCCAGAGTTACCATGGGCCTCTTGGCTGCTTCTCTGATTAATGCTCTCCTTGCCCGGCTTGTCAACTTAGGTGGATGGCCATGTCTTGGTGGGTTTGCAGTTGTGCCATACTCTTTCCATTTTCTAATGATTGATTGAACAGTGCTCCGTGAGGTGTTCAAAGCTTAGAATTTTTTTATAATCTAACCCTGCTTTAAACTTCTTTACAACTTTCAGAGTAAAGGGGGCTAAATACAAATGCACGCCACACTTTTTAGATTTGTATTTGTAAAAAAAAATTGAAAACCATTAATCATTTTCCTTCTACTTAACAATTATGTTCCACTTTGTGTTGGTCTATCACATAAAATCCCAATACATTTACTTTTTTGGTTGTAACATGACAAAATGTGGAACATTTCAAGGGGTATGAATACTTTTTCAAGGCACTGTATATGGTACTACCTAAACACACTTCTTTCTTTGTGAATGTCAGCTTTGTTATAACTGGTTGTACATGTTGCACCGATGACATATTTGTACTATCAAGCGCTGTTTATTCTCCTGAAATTTGAGTTTTAAACTTTAATATATTTTTTTATGGAGTTACGCTATGTGCCTTTTTTGTTCTCCTTTCTTTAATTATACATACATGGGAGAACCTGTCCTTTTCCTCATATGAATTACCCTTTACGGAGAGTACTACCCCAATTGACCATTGGTGGATTTGCTTCATTTACGAAAAGGTCTTCAGAGTTGTGTTCCCAATTTCTGGCGCCTGCCAACACAAGCATGTTTGACTCATAGGACGTATGTCTTTTTGAGTTCAAACCATCTGGTAAGCTTATACCTTATTGGTGGTGGATTACTCACTTTCACGTGTTCATTATTATTTCACTTATTTTGGACGTCCTATTGATGTTATGAACATTCCATAGAAGCCCTATTAAGGGATGTGTGGACTCACCATTTAGTTTGTTTTATATGGACTTTACAGCCATCACCTCATAATGTGTCACAAGCACTGTGTATTTATTAATTTTTGATTACAAGTTTATGTTTCTCACATTGTGCAGTTACGACCCATTATAGGGTCCCTGTACACTTTATATTGCAAGCGCTGCACTTTCCTTATTCCATTATTATTGCAACATTGTCCGTTTGTCGTGCTAGCTGCTGCGTGATGCTTAATGGTATAGTGCGGTATTACACTTATATTTTCATTTTTATATACGCTTCAGTGTGTAAATGAACAGCAATACGCACATTTGCGGTGAAGCAGGATTAGCCACCCTTCCATCCACCCAATCTACCACTATTTGGGCTTCGTTTCCCAAACTTTGAGAACTTCCACTATTTTCTCGCATCTATCCCTTTAAGTGACATTGCCTCTGGACACACAGTGAGGAATCTACGTTGCAGGCCAACCCCCACTGCGGCCTTGACTCAATATCCACCTGCCTTCCCTCAGAGGAACTGCTCTATCTCCCGGAACCAAACTCCCTGGCTGCTGTATTCTCAGGACACTCATTGACGGTTGCACACCATACCCTCCGGCCAGAGGAACCTGCTAAACACGCCAGCACTGGTGGTGAGTATGAGCTCCGGGACCCCGAGATAGAAGACAGCCGACAGCCGACAATCGGTAGGAGTGGATTAAGAGGTGGGTGAACAGTAAATATGATACCGGGATCTGTATGATACTACCAGCTGCACCAATACAGGGTGTGTTTTGATATCTATCCCACGCTATTAGCGTTGCCTGGTGTGCTCTAGATCCAATATCGTATCAAACAGGACTTTCCTATTATTGCTGCAGGCAACGCTTCTTATTGCAACCTCACTGAAGTTTACCATTGAACAGCTGGTTAATTCACCTCATTCATGTGGAACTACATCCCAATGAAATGATGACATATATATATTTTTTGGAATCACAATTTTTGGATTACAGCTTCTATCTGTAGCCACAATATTACTGTTATAGTCTCATGATATCCATGAATATGTCCCAGCTTTCTGGCCTGTCCCTGTAGGTACTGTATTTATTGGCGTATAACACTCACTTTTTTACCCTGAAATTAGAGGGTAAACTGTGCCTGCGTGTTATACGCAGGGGGCTGTGGAAAGTTTTTTTCCTGAAACTTCCCTCTTAAAGTTAGGGTGCGTGTTATACGCCTGTGCGTGTTATACGCCGATAAATACTGTATGTATGTGAGTGGTATGTATGGTTGTGGTGTCCCCCCCTTAGACTAGCGTCTAATTTTATTAGTGCTGTGGAGACACTGGCATCTTTGTGTAATTAAATGTGTTTTTTTACATGTGGATAACTTTTTGAATAAATTTGCAGTCCTTATCCATATTCCTCTCTGACAAATTATTTTTTTAATTCTTATTTTATCTCCTTTTTTGATGTGCTGTAATAATTTAGAGGAAGTGAGGTGGTAGCCCTTTGAATTTTCCATTTACGCTACTACCAAAGGATATAATTAATTGGTTAATGCGACTCCTGCAGGATTGCACCTGTCGCTTACCTTTCTGACTGCACTGGATGAGTCATTGATACCTATATTTCTGTGTTTTTTTCTGTGTGAATTAACAGGAAGCATCGGTGACATCGCAGGCTTCATTTTCAGGTAAGTGACACATAATGGGCTACTATGTGATGCATAGTAGCCCATTATGCTTCACCTTTGCAGGGAAATAAAGAGGAAGTAAAACCCATCAGGGCTTACTTCCTCTTTAACAGCAAGGGAACAGTTAAGTAGGTGTATACATCATAGGACTAATGGAAAGTGAAAGAAAACATGGGCACTGCCATAACGGTACTGAATCAGACCAGCTAGATAAGACCGTATATTCTTGAAGCAAAAAAAAAAGGAGTAAACTGCTGTTTCTTATCTGGCGGTGAAGGTCATCATAGACTGAAAACTCTGTGTCTAAAAAGAAGCAAGAAAGTGCATTACAAATTCTTACTATATATATTGTGACAGCAGGAAGGTAAAGTCACCTGGTTGCATCCAGGGGGGTAGATATATTTCTCCCAGATTCAGGCTTTATGCTGACTTATACAACTAGGGTGGAGAGTTGTATAAGCCCAGCTGAGGCTAGTAGGCTCATGGATGACTCATACCTCTAGGGAGAGTGTGGGGCGTCGTGCAGACAGAGATGAGACCAGCTGAACCTTGTCAGCTCATTTAGGCCTCTATAAGGAACTCCCAGCTTCATTAGATGTTAGCTCATGCCTGGACCCAGACCTGTGTGGACTGTCTAGGGAGAGTGAACCCCTGTGCGGTGAGGCAAAGCCTGTGTGGCTATTTGTTTGGACTTTTACTAAACCAGGGACTTAGGGACTAGGACAGCACCAGGCTGATCCCAGTTGTTAGTTTAGGAAACCTGCATGTTTAGTCAGAGGTCAAACTGACCAGGATTTATTTTGTTTGTTTCTTTTTGGCTTTGCTGTGTTTTTGTCACTGTACATAGAGAAATAAACCGCACCTTTTGATTTTGAAAACCACAACCTCCGTCTGCTGGCCCTGTTTTTGTGTGGGGAGCCCAACCAGGGGGTCACACACACCCGCTACCGAGTTAACCCCCTCACAGTTGGTGGAGAACCAGTGGCAGTTTTTTTTAAGCCAGCATGGAGGAGATACTGAAACAGCTGGCTCTAGCAAATGCCAATCAACAGCAGACAAATGCAGGTTTGCAAAGGAGCCTTGCAGCCCAGCAGCAAGCTCATCAACAAGCCCAGCAGCAATCTGAGGCCCGCTTCATAGACCTGTTACAGAAGCAAGAGCAGAGACTACAACAAATGGAAGCAGTAATGCAGCAACGTCCGCAGACCAGTGAGGAAAGCCGTCCCACTAATACCGCGTCCTTTGGGGTGAGTCGTTTATTGACAAAAATGACTGGAGAGGATGATCCAGAGGTATTTTTGACCACATTTGAAAGGACTGCTGAAAGAGAAAAGTGGCCTGAGGAGCAGTGGGCTGGACTGGTGGCTCCTCTGTTAACTGGTGAATCGCAGAAGGCTTACTATGACCTAGAGCCTGACCAAGCAAAAGACTATGTGATGCTAAAAGCTGAAATATTGGCAAGGCTGGGTGTCACCCTGGCTGTCCGGGCTCAGCGTGTGCATAACTGGACTTTCCAGCTTGGAAAACCCCCCAGGTCTCAAATGTATGATCTCATTCACCTGAGCAGGAAGTGGCTACAGCCAGAGACTTTATCCGCACCAGAGATTGTGGAACGTGTTGTAATGGATCGGTTTTTGAGAGCTCTTCCTACTGCCATCCAAAAGTGGGTAAGCCATGGAGACCCAGAGACGGCCGGTGGTCTTGTGGATCGTGTAGAGAAATACTTGGCTACAGAGAACCTGACGGCCTCTTCCAGAGACACTCGGACTTTCCACCCTAAGACCAGACCATCCCCAGGGGCGGATAAGAGGATTACAAGGGGTGAGGGTGGAGAGAGTGAGAGGGTGGGAGCTCTACCCCAAGTTTGGCGAGAACAGCCTGGGAAATCAGCGGCTCAAGAGGCCGCAAGAAGGATCGTTTGCTACCGCTGCCGGCAAGCGGGACATATTGCAGCCAATTGCCCGGTTGTGGAGGAACCCATGCAGTGTGACTTTCTGACGGACAGACATCAGTCGCTGTGTGCGACAGTCGCATGCACTGCCATTCGGGGAACTGAGAAACATTTATGCAAAATGTGTATTAATGGTAGAAATGTTGTGGTATTGCTGGATTCAGGTAGCCTTGTGACCCTGATAAAGGCTGAATTAGTTAAAACAGAGGTCTCTGGGAATAGCAAGGTAGCTGTTATTTGTGTGCATGGGGACACCCGAGAGTATCCAGTGACTACAGTGTGTTTCGAGACCCCCAAAGGTACCCTCTCTCATCCAGTGGGGTTAGTATCTCAATTACCGCATGATGCCATTGTGGGAAGGGATTTTCCGAAGTTCTGGGAACTGTGGGATGATCCTGAGCCCCCCACTGGTGCCCCTATGTACCAGGAATGTGATAGCCAGAACTCCTCTGAGAGTGGGGAGGACTCTCCAGAATTTCCCTTGTCAGTATTGGCAGGGGAGACTCAAGAAACTGGAGAGGAGCCCACCTCCTCAGACGAAAACCTACCGTCTGTGGAGTTTTCTGATCTGGAGGTTCACAGGGAAAATTTTGCCACAGAACAGTTAAAAGACCCCGCCCTAATAAAGGCACGGGAAAACGTAGTGGAAATAGATGGCGAGTTAGTGAACCCAGATAATACCTGCACTTACCCATACTTCAGCGTAGAGAAGGACCTACTGTATCGGGTGGCAAAAAGGGCAGAAGAAACCGTTGAGCAGCTGGTGGTGCCCAAACCTTACAGGAAGTTGGTGTTGGAGTTGGCCCATGGGCACATTCTTGGAGGTCATCTGGGGACAGAGAAAACCCGAGAGAGGGTATTACAGAGATTCTATTGGCCTGGGGTGATGAAGGACATAGAAAATTATTGTTCCTCCTGCCCTGTGTGTCAGAGGTCGGCCCCGATGCCACATTTCCGTAGCCCGCTGGTCCCTCTACCCATCATTGAGGTCCCGTTTGAGAGAATCGCAATGGATTTGGTAGGTCCTATAATCAAGTCCGCTAGGGGGCACCAGTACATATTGGTTATAATGGACTATGCCACCCGTTATCCAGAAGCGATCCCTCTCAGAAATACCTCGGCCAAAACCATAGCCAAAGAGCTATCTCTTGTTTTTAGCCGGGTGGGTATTTGTAAAGAACTGCTTACGGACCAAGGTACACCCTTTATGTCCCGGGTTATGAAAGAGCTGTGTAAATTGTTCAAAGTGACGCAATTGCGTACATCTGTGTATCACCCCCAAACCGATGGGCTGGTTGAAAGATTCAACAAAACCCTAAAACAAATGTTGAAGAAAGTGGTGGATAGAGATGGAAAGGATTGGGACTGTCTACTTCCTTATTTGATGTTTGCTATTAGGGAGGTGCCCCAATCCTCTACGGGATTCTCCCCCTTTGAGTTACTGTATGGGAGACACCCAAGAGGGCTGTTGGATATTGCCAAGGAAACTTGGGAAAGTGAGAGTTCTCCCCACAGGAGTGTGATTGAGCATGTCGCCCTGATGCAAGATCGAATTGCACAGGTAATGCCCATCGTGAAGGAACATTTGGCCCAAGCGCAGTTGGCACAGCAGAGAGTGTACAACCGTGGAGCAAAGACCCGTACCTTTTCCCCGGGGGGATAGGATATTGGTACTTGTCCCTACGGTTGAAAGTAAATTCCTTGCCAAATGGCAAGGCCCCTACGAGATAATGGAAAAAGTGAGCGAAGTGAATTACAAGGTCAGACAACCAGGAAGGCGAAAGCCCGAACAGATATATCACGTTAATCTGTTGAAAGCCTGGAGGGATAGAGAGTCCCTAGTCGCAGAAACTTGGTCACCAGCTCAAACTGGTTGCGTGATTCCGGAGGTTGGAATAGCAGCCACCTTGTCACAACCCCAACAACAGGAGGTTAAGGAGTTTGTGCTTCGCAACAAGGAGGTGTTCTCTGAGCTGCCGGGACAAACATCTGGGGTAGAGCATGATATTATTACCCCGCCCGGTGAAAGGGTGAAGTTAAAACCCTATCGGATCCCAGAGGCCCGACGGGAGGCAATACGGGAGGAAGTACAGAAAATGCTGAACTTAGGGGTGATAGAGGAGTCCCAAAGTGATTGGTCTAGTCCCATTGTGTTGGTGCCTAAACCGGATGGGAGCTGGCGATTTTGTAACGATTTTCGTCAGTTGAACAAAGTTACAAAATTTGACACCTACCCCATGCCACGTATAGATGAGTTGATCGACCGGCTGGGAACAGCCCGATACATGACGACTCTTGACCTCACAAAAGGGTATTGGCAAATTCCCCTGGCCAAGTCGGCCAAAGAGAAAACCGCATTTGTAACCCCAGACGGGGCGTTCCAATATAAGAGAATGCCGTTCGGGTTACAGAATGCGCCGGCCACATTCCAGCGGAAAATGGACCAGATACTGAGGCCCCATCGGAAGTATGCTGCGGCTTACCTGGATGACGTAATTGTCCATAGCACAGATTGGGCCTCACATCTGCCAAAAGTGCAAGCAGTCCTAGACTCTATCCGGGAAGCGGGGTTTACGGCTAACCCCAAGAAGTGTACCATTGGGCAGGAGGAGGCCAAATATCTTGGGTACACCATTGGCAGGGGAGTGATAAAACCCCAACTCAACAAAGTCGAGGCCATCCAGAGTTGGCCACGTCCCAACAGCAAGAAGCAGGTACGGGCCTTTCTGGGAATCGCGGGTTATTATCGGCGCTTCATTCCCCACTTTGCTTCTAAGGCTGTGCCCCTAACCAACCTGACGAAAGGGAAAGGGTCGGTCATGATTAAATGGACCCCCGAGGCTGAGGCAGCATTCCAATTCTTGAAACAAGCCTTATGTAGCCAGCCAGTGTTGTACTCACCCGACTTCTCTAAAGACTTTGTCGTACAAAGTGATGCGTCAGATGTGGGGTTAGGAGCAGTATTGTCCCAGGTCTGGAACGGGGAAGAGCACCCAGTCATTTACCTCAGCAGGAAGTTGAAGTCCCATGAGGTAAATTACGCCACGGTTGAAAAGGAGTGTTTAGCGGTGAAGTGGGCTCTAGATTCCCTTCGGTACTATCTGCTAGGTAGGCACTTTGACATGGTTACGGATCACGCTCCGTTAAAGTGGATGGCTCAAAACAAGGAGACAAATAGAAGAGTGAATAGGTGGTTCCTGGCCCTACAGGAATTCAACTTCACAGTAAAGCATCGCCCTGGCGTTCAAATGGGGAATGTGGATGCTTTGTCTCGAGTACATGAATGCCATATTGCTGGTGTTCCAACCCCAAGGTTAAAACAAGAGGGGGGGGTATGTGACAGCAGGAAGGTAAAGTCACCTGGTTGCATCCAGGGGGGTAGATATATTTCTCCCAGATTCAGGCTTTATGCTGACTTATACAACTAGGGTGGAGAGTTGTATAAGCCCAGCTGAGGCTAGTAGGCTCATGGATGACTCATACCTCTAGGGAGAGTGTGGGGCGTCGTGCAGACAGAGATGAGACCAGCTGAACCTTGTCAGCTCATTTAGGCCTCTATAAGGAACTCCCAGCTTCATTAGATGTTAGCTCATGCCTGGACCCAGACCTGTGTGGACTGTCTAGGGAGAGTGAACCCCTGTGCGGTGAGGCAAAGCCTGTGTGGCTATTTGTTTGGACTTTTACTAAACCAGGGACTTAGGGACTAGGACAGCACCAGGCTGATCCCAGTTGTTAGTTTAGGAAACCTGCATGTTTAGTCAGAGGTCAAACTGACCAGGATTTATTTTGTTTGTTTCTTTTTGGCTTTGCTGTGTTTTTGTCACTGTACATAGAGAAATAAACCGCACCTTTTGATTTTGAAAACCACAACCTCCGTCTGCTGGCCCTGTTTTTGTGTGGGGAGCCCAACCAGGGGGTCACACACACCCGCTACCGAGTTAACCCCCTCACAATATATATATATATATATATATATATATATATAACCCAACATTATCAGATCCCTATAATTCTACGCACCTGGTAGAATTTATGATTTCTTGGCCATTTTTCAGAGAATATGAATGAGAACACAAAAACTTTTCTTTCACTCATGGTTAGTGTTTGGCTGAAGCCATTTAATATCAATCAACTGTGTTTACTCTTTTCAAATCATAATCACAACAGAAACTACCCAAATGACCCTGGTCAAAAGTTTACATACCCCAGTTCTTAATACCGTGTATTGCCCCCTTTACCATCAATGACAGCTTGAAGTCTTTTGTGGTATTTGTGGATGAGGCTCCTTATCTTCTCAGATGGTAAAGCTACCCATTCCTCTTGGCAAAAAGCCTCCAGTTCCTGTAAATTCTTGGGCTGTCTTGCAGGAACTGCACGTTTGAGATCTCCCCAGAGTGGCTCAATGATATTAAGGCCAGGAGACTGAGATGACCACTCCAGAACCTTCACTTTATTCTGCTGTAGCCAATGACAGGTCGACTTGGCCTTGTGTTTTGGATCATTGTCATGTTGGATTGTCCAAGTACATCCCATGCGCAGCTTCCTGGCTGATGAATGCAAATGTTCCTCCAGTATTTTTTGGTAACATACTGCATTCATCTGGCATCAATTGTGACCATTTGCTTTGCCTTTGTAGCTCACACATCCCCAAAACATCAGCGATATAAATATATATTGTAACATGGGGGGCCATTAACTCTCGTGGTAGATGCGTTTTTCCAGTGATTCAAGCCAGTCAGGAACTATATTTTAGGGCATGATAGCCCATTTTTATTAAAAAGGCAAATAAAAGTCCATAACATAAAGGTTTCCCATGCAGGGGGTTCTTCTCCAGCAAATAAACACCACAGAAAATGCTAGCTCACCTGGCTCTCTTTAGCAGTACCTCTGCTCTTTAACCTGGTCACACAGACCACAGGATTTCTCAATGTGGACGGCATCAGTTTAGCGGCCACAGCTCCGCTCTGGCCTTAGACCTCAGGCCGTTGCACTGCCTCTTGCAGTCACACGTTCTGGCTGCCTCCTGGAGACCGCCTGTCTCTCTTGGTGTGGAGCAGTCTCCAACTGGGAGCCTTGAGGTCTTCCCATACCCTCATTATAAGTGCTGTGCTCACCTGAGCACACACCCTGCTGGTAATCTAGAAAGCCTGGACACAGGGTTGGAGATCCCGTCCCACCCAAGACACTATGGAATCTCCAAACTACAGAGCCCCATGACGGAATACCAAAACCTGGAGAAAGCTGCGAAAGCAGTTTTCTCCAGTCCACATCTATGCTCTGCAGTCTTGCACCAAGCAAATGTGCACACCCTGTGTCCTCCAAACTACCAATTTTACCGTGACAGCATCTCCTACTGTCACATATAATTAAAAGTTAAGTACTGATGCGCTTACCACACAGTGTTTAGAAAAGAGTAAGGTGCTCTGTACTAAAGTGCTAAGTAAAAATAACAAAAAGCGGCTGAACTCCTGTAGTGTTGCCAACACGAATGAATATATAAATAAATAGTGAAGCAGCGCTAATTATTAAAGTGTAAAGTGCTAATTAATCACATATGAAGTGCTAATAAACAAAGTAAATAAAATAAATAAATATATATATAATCTTCTCAAATAAATGGATAATAATGAATGTATAAACGTGTAACCATCCAATGTAAAGTGCATCAAAACTTGATAATCATTCAATAAAATTGTCCATATATAAAGTGTTTTCAGAAGAATGTGATAATTCAGAGAGAAAGTCAATCTCCTAGACGTAAATTCAATAATTTCCTCAGCAGGCAAACCGAGAAGAGGGGGAGAGGAACAGGTATGGGAGTCAAAGTTATCACATTTATGGAAAAAATCGTACAGATGTCCTTTCACAATCTTTCCCTCGGTGATACCAGTGTCTCACCTTGTTGATAGACCCAAAAGGGTCAAAGAATGCCTCAATAGATATCCAGCATCAAGGATGATGATTTCCAGCTCCTTGGTGTATTCAGGAAAGAGAATCACTGCAGCCTTTTCACCAATCTCAACAGAGTATTCCTAGGATCAAATATCTCTTTAATTCAGAGACAAGAAAAAAGGAACTCCGTGGTGTAGTAGGTATTAAAAAGTATTTTGGTGTGTTTATTAAAAATCACAACACAATTAAAATGGCAAAAACGCCAGACATAAAAAACACTTTCAAATGCAAACACTTCCGGTCACGGCCGCAACCGGAACTAAACGTCACTAAGCTCCTCGCTCCCTACTCGTTGTGTCACACCTCACGTGACTTTATCGAGGGCGTGAGTGACAGGAATGAGCTTATATACTTCATAGTGGTCATGGAAACCGTATGCTAATTACTGGAACACTTGACATGCAAAACAGAAAGTGAGAGCAGGGAGATCTGGGAGAAAAAGGACCGTATCACTCCAACTCTCACTAATTTTAAATAGTAATCCAAAAACAATGGTATAAAAGGAGGCATCAATGTAAGAAACTCGGACAATAGCAGCAAATGAGAGATGGTAAAACAATAGACCAATAACCAAACAATAAATAAATAAAATAAACACCAAAAAAGCAAAAATAAAAAAGATAAAGAAATAAAAATGAAAAATTTAAATATAATGAACATAAAATAAATATAAAAAATTAAAATATTTTTTTTGAGAAGATTATATATATATTTATTTTATTTACTTTGTTTATTAGCACTTCATATGTGATTAATTAGCACTTTACACTTTAATAATTAGCGCTGCTTCACTATTTATCTACTGTCACATATCCCTTCCTTTGTTTCAAACCTGAAGGGGGCGGAACACACCAGCCCAAATCCTTGATTGGGGCACCTCAGCGCCAGCTGTTCGCTACGTAGGCCCAATCTTTTTTTTCGGGTGTGTTTCCAGGCACGCCCTACCCTGGATTGCAACGGGGTCCTACAGTTCTGTATCCTCCGCCTACTCCCTCTGTCCTTGGGGTTCCTGAGCCCACATTTCTTTTCTGGTGGCCCCTTGCCTTTCCTGCTACTTTCTTTTAACCCAGTTTCTGGATTCTGTAGGGAACCTGCTCCTGATGAGGAACCACCTTTTCCCTCACTGGTACCTGTTTTCCCCATCACAATAGGTCTCTTGGGTTTACCAACTCCTTTGCCGTTACCCTTGACCACCAACTCCCCAGAGCTCAACATCTGTGTATCACGCTCATTTTCCAAGAAATTATTCATGGTCACATCAAAGCCATTATTTACATTCAGTAACACACCACCATTTCTCCAATTACTGATACCGTCAGTTCTTTCTTGTTCAGGGTTTGTTAGGGCCAGGCCCAAGGAGGGACAACACACAGGTGAGCAGATATCCCCTATGAGACCTTCACAAGGCTTCACTTCACCTGTTGTCCAAATCTCTGAGGGCAGTTGTCCTAACAACTGACATTGAGCAACGCATTACCCATTTTTAGCAGTACCAATCTTTGCCAGCTCACACTTTTCCATGTCACAATTTTTGTTCCTGTCTATACTATATTTGAGAGCATCTCCGGGTACCCCAACTTGTACCTCTCTGCAGGTGACAGACAGAATCTCTGCTTTTGCTGCGTCCATATCTGGCGCTTTCTTCTTAGGAGGTCTAGTGGGTGAGGCAGTATCTGCGCCATTCACTAAACCCTGCTCAGCCGCACCTCGAACTGCACTAGCATACAGGTCCATCACCGCATCAGGCGGAGAGACCTCTGATGTTTCCAGCAGCCCCCCAGTGTGCCTTCCGTACTGAACCGTATCCGGAAGCACCCTCACAGGAAACCGGGAGATCACTTGCCACACTATTAGAAAGCATTGTACCAACCAGTTCCACTGGTGATTAATTTAAACCGGCACAGGTTGTACTACCTGGCTCCATCCATTGGTACCACGCAGCACCACCACATCTGACTGTAATGGAGACAGCCAGGTATACAAGGACTGTGCTTCCACCAGTTCAAGCAGTTCCAATAGCATATCTGTAATTTCTACACACTCCACATCTATATGCAAAACATTTTTGGGACCTTAACCTTATCAGAGACATGGAGGGGCTCATTCACTGCAGCTTGAGGGGCCGAAACATTTAAAGGGGAATCCACCTCACTGGCGGTACCCATCACAGCCTGATGCTCCTTTGGAACACTGTCAGACGCATGTCTCCCACTCATCTGCTCCAACACAACAATGAGCCTCTGCAAGTCAACATTTGTTACATTGTCACCTTGACACTTGAAATTCAGCGGCTGGGCTGTGAACACCACATCTGCCATGCATGCGCCCTGATCTGGTCCTTCCGACTGCAGGGAAACAACCCTTGCAGGGACCAACACACCTTCAACCATCGGTCGCTCTGCAATCTCCCTGTCTGGCATAGCAGCTGTCGCCCAAAATAGCCTTGTCTAACATGGCTAGTAATTGTTTGGCCCAACTGTCCCAATCCATTGTGCTTTCATTATGAGGCCTCATCAGTACCTCATCATCTGCTCTAGGAGGCACCTGGTATTCTGCAGCACAAACAGTAACTTTGTCAGTTCTATAGATATCACATTTTGACAACATGCTTTTACTCTTTGCTAATGCTTCATCAAACAAGGCAGGCTGCAATACACCATCACCACCTTGCTCTGGGGGCGTTAACACACTCAGCTGTGTACCTTCAACTTTGGCCAGCTGATTTAAACCCTTACCAACTGGGTTACACATATGGTAAACGGACTGCTCACACAATCCCTCACTGCATGGTGTAGACCCAGTCTGTTTCACCAGAGCAAATTCAGTGTTGTCCTGGACCATCTCTGGCTCAAACGCATGGAGAGCCCCTGAGACTTCCATGGACAACCCTGTGGCTCTGTGTTTGGTTGCCAAGGGAGACATCCCTCTTTCCTCATTACTAGTGAACATATCACCATAAGTACATGTATCATCAGCAATACCTTCATCATCAGCATTCATAGACATAGAGCAGTTTTATAAGTTTCATCAGGCTGTCTTTGGTCATAATGCATGGCACCCTGCGTGCCGCTCAGCACACCACCCTTCCTCTCCAAAGGGAGTATTTTGCCCACTAGGGCGGCTCCACAGTTGTCCTGGGAAACCACGTGCCTCACCACTGCAGGCTCCTGGGAGGTTTCCCTGGGCAACTCTGCAGCACCTGTCACTGTCGCTAGGGTACATGGCACACCAACTGCTTTGGTCACCCCTAGCACATCTCTCCCAGCACTCTGCTGGATTACCTTCGGTGCACACAGAGTCTATATGTCCTTTTCAGTCCTTGACCTTGCTGCAAGCTGGGTTTTAACCTGTGCCCATTGCTCTGGGTAGCACACTGCAGCAAGTCCATTTTCACACCTGCAGATCTCCCCACCGGACACGCTGCCACTTCACTGGAATCAGTCCTACAAACTGCAACAGTTTTACCATATCCTGCAGCTGGTGTAATAGCCTTCACTTGAGTGTGTTGTCTCACAGGTGTGGTGTCTCCACAGGCTGACTCCCCCTTGTTGGCGTGGAGCAACACTGCAACCTTTCTGGACCCACTGACGCCCCCTGTACGTAACACAAGATCCCTGTTGCTAATGGTAACTGCAGACTTGCACTCCAAATCTCGTTGGCTATACCTCATGCAGGATTCAGGCTGATGTGCTCTCCTTTCTGGGTTGACCACTTTCCCTAAGCGGCCATGACAGAAAACCTTGCGTTTCTCTGGATTTCCAAAACCTAGATCTTCCGGTGACACTTCTCCCATCCTGGAGCATTGCTGGTGGCCCATGATACGATGGAACTCTCCTCTAAGAAAGATTTCCTCTTTAAACTTGCGGTAGTCATCCTGGTCCCCATCCATCAAATGGTAAACCGTCCGGAACTCTATCCGTAATAAGGAGAAAAAAGGAAAGGGGTCATGGGACTTTAAATGAGGCAAGGATGTGTGTCTGAAAAGGTCTAGGATATCAAAAAGTAGATTAAATGTCACAATCCCAGCAGGGAAATCTCTGTAGCCATGAGAGACTGCTGTGTAATCAAACCAATAAATGAGATATCAATAGTGGATATTAAATTATATAGTATGTATCATCTTAAATAATGCAAGGATCATGTGACAAAGGCATAATTCAAGTCGTAATAATAACATTGACATATTCAATATTCATTTAGAGGGTATACATGATTAGTAAAGCAATCACAATCAATAAAAAGACATTCAGACAGAGTGCACATGATTATCCTTTAAAAAATAGATACACATTACAGTTGGTAAAAATTCATTGTTGGACAAACTTGACTTGGCATCCCTGAGCATAGACTCAACGCGTTTCTTGGCATTTAAAGGCAGTCATCAGGAGTGGGGTGCGTAAATGTTAACTGTAATGGTAAGTAAATGGACAATTGGGTCACTAGAGTCTCAAATGGGTTAGGTCATGCTTTCAAAGAAGAGCAGGGTAAGAGATTGTATACATTACCAGTGGCGAAGCCCAAGTAGATGGCCCAAAAAGTCCAAAAAAATGGGGATAGGCTGATGGCCCCGGATAAGCTGTCTCCCCCCGAGGTTGAGGCAGGGATGGAGCCCCCCCACAAAACAAGGACTCTCCTGCTGACAAAGGGAGCCCAAGGAAGGGTGGCGGGAAACATCAGCCAAGGAGGAACACGAAGGGTCACAGCACATTGCCAGATTAGGAGATGGACAAGCAGGAGGCACAAATCAGGCTCTAATGGAGGGAGAGAAAATTAATGATAAGAAAAAGCAAAAAGTGACCAAATGCAAAGCAGGAGAGTAGGAGAAAAAGAGAGGTGGGAAAAAGAAGGGATCAGAAGGTCAAAAAGTGGCTGCAAACAGTGTATTTCAAAATTAAACCAAAGGTGGCGCTTTGACCGATGGAGGGTGTGTGTTGTCAAAAAATAAATAGATGAAAACCAATGTGTGTGCCACAACACTGATGCATATGGAAAGTGTTTGGGATGATGAGGTGTAAGTGTGTGTATGTCTATGTGGGAATATGTGTATGGATGAATGGGGATAAAATACAAATACGTGAGGGTGAGTGTGGTGTAAGTCCTAATGTGAGATCCACTAGTACCTGAAGTGTGGATGGAAATCCTGGGAGGCTCTCCCAGATCCGGATGCAATGGAGTGAACCGTGGGTGACATCCCGGCTGAAGTACCCTATGCCTGGGACGTGTCCCCACCAGCGTCATGCGTCATCGCTTAGGCCGTGGAAGGGGACGGAACAAACACCCACCTGCAGTGCAGAGACCTCGGTGGGGGACCATCCCATTCCCTAAACCATGCGGGATGGAAAAGCCAAAGAGACACAAACCGGCGTCAATGGACGCCGGGCGTGAAACGTGCTAGGCATGACGCCGATGCGCCGAGGTCTGGCCCCGCCCCCATCAAAAGGAGGGATGGGGAGAGGGGGAGGAGCTGGGTGCATCGCAACCCCAGGGAATGAAGATAAAAAACAACAGGGCCTGTTATCAGATGCTGGGCAGACCATGGGTAGGTGAAAAAATGCAAAAAGGCTGATGGATCAAAAAAACAAAAATAAACAATGAAGGAGACAAAAATACAAGTAGTGACCTGTTGTCTAGAAGAATGGTAGAGTATAGGGATATAAATATAAAAATAGGTACTATAGGGAAGGATGCCAACATATGAATTGTCTCAGAGATGAATGACTGAGAAGGGAAGATCATTGTAAACAATAGGGTGCAAGGGGTCATAAAGGGGACTGGGTGTCCTCCACCCTGTTATAGTGATAAAAAGCAAAAGACCTGCCGATGCGCCGAGGTATGGCCCCGCCCCCATCATATCCGTAATAAGGTTTGCAGCAATTTTGGCCACCGGTCCCTAGGCCATTTTCTCTTTACAGCAACTTTTTCAAATCTTACCAGGTAGTTCCCAACCTCCTCTGTAGGCAACATGGGTTGCATATAATGAGTAGCCACGATCACAGCCCCTTGCACTGCGCCCCACTCTTTGCGATTCCGCTTGACCCATTCATTCACTGTCTCACTCATCACTAGGCCTTCTGGACTGGCCCTCCTAGGTGGAAACATCTTCTCAGGCCACGCTGAGCTCACTTCCACAGGTACACCATCTGTATGCAACACAGTCCATCAACTGAACTCCTGCGCAATGCAGTTCACCTGGCTGTCACACACAGCTAGCAGTAGTTCACCGCAGAAAAAAAAAATACTTTTTGTTCACAGGTACACCACCTGCAACAAGCAATGCCTTTTGCCTGGCTGCACTTCCACACACAGCCAACAGTTCCTGACCTTACTTTCACCCCTTCATCCTTTCACATCCTTTTCCCTCCTCCCTTCACCTCCTTTTTCGCTTTCCTTTTTTAACCCTCTTTTTTCACTCTTATGTCACACAGATTCCATTCAATGTGAACCCTGCATCTAGCATGCATCATATATACATACCATATATACTCGAGTATAAGCCGACCCGAGTATAAGCCGAGGTACCTACTTTTACCACAAAAAACTGGGAAAACGTATTGACTCGAGTATAAGCCTAGGAGGGGAAATGTGCCCATTGCCCAACCTTACTGTGCCCATTGCCATCTCACTGTGCCACCTCACTGTGCCCATTGCCACCTCACTGTGCCCATTGCCACCTTACTGTGTCCATTGCAGCCTCCCTGTGCCCAAGTCAGTCAGTGTACCTGAAAATCTTCTTATTCCGCGGCCGGCGTCCATTGTTTAAATCTTGCGGCTTTCTTCTGGTCCCTTCCGTGATAGGCGTTTCCAGCAAACACTGTGTTGAGTGTTGCGCCTATCACGGAGATCCTCTCATTCTCGGACTCCGTTTCCTAGCAGACACTGTGTTCAGTGTTCCGCCAATCATGGACGTCGGACAAGAGAACGTCCATGATAGGCACAACACTCAACACAGTGTTTGCTGGAAACGCCTATCGCGGAAGGGACCAGAGGAAAGCCGCGAGATTTAAACAATGGACGACGGTCGCGGAATAAGAAGATTTTCAGGTACTGACTCGAGTATAAGCTGAGGGGTATACTTTCAGCCCTAAAAAAAGGGCTGAAAAACTCGGCTTATACTCGAGTATATACGGTACCCAGTGAGCGGCGACCAGCACCTGCGTCTGTGTGTCTTCTCTGGATATCATCTGGCTATTCTCCGCCTCAGTCCCAGGTGAGACTACTCTCACCAGACCCTTGTTCAATCCCACCCATGGAGCTGATCTCCATGCATGGGCTACTATGTAAGTAATAAAGTAACCATCCTTATCTTTCATCCTCAGGGCTAAACACCTAGATAACCATTAAAATGACCTCATATCTCATTATTCCATAGTAATACACACGCATCCAACTCCTGACGATTGGCAAAAGGCCATGAAATGCATAGAGTGTCCATCCAGGGATGCCAAGCCACGCTTGCTCCAATAACCTTAACTAATTATGTTCTTTGTTTGTATTTATTATGTGAATTATGTATACATCATGTATGTTTATATTATATATACTTATTGTCTGCTATGAATTTTACTGTTTGTCACATATCATGTTTTAGTGATCTATTCCCTTATCAATAAATGTATTATGATTATATGAACTTTTGCTGAATTTTATGACTGTATTTTTACATCATAAATGCTCTACCATGAATCACCCCTAGGGGCTTGTGACACTCAGGTTATCTTCATGCTACAAACCTATTATTACAAACACCCACAGGCCTCATTCAAAGTCCCAATCCAACCCCTTTTTGGTTTTCCATATACATATATATTTAGGGATGGAGGCTTGTTGGTCTAGAGTTTCAGGATAGGACAGGTCACCCACCTTATCCAAAAGTTCCTGACCTGAACTCACTGTGGAGCAAGGGCCCGGATTCCACTGTCTTGTGCCCGCATTCGACAACCACTTGTAACATGGGGGACCATTAGCTCTCATGGTAGATGCATTTTTTCCAGTGATTCAAACCAGTCAGGAACTATATTTTAGGGCATGGTAGCCCATTTTTATTAAAAAGGCAAATAAAAGTCCATAACATAAAGGTTTCCCACGCAGGGGTTCTTCTCCAGCAAATAAACACCACAGAAAATGCTAGCCCACCGGGCTCTCTTTAACAGTACCTCTGCTCTTTATCCTGGTCACACAGACCACAGGATTCATCAATGTGGACGGCTGCAGTTTAGCAGCCACAGCTCCGCTCTAGCCTTAGTCCTCAGGTCGTTGCACTGCCTCTTGCAGTCACATGTTCTGGCTGCCTCCTGCAGCCCCTCTGACTCCTGGAGATCTCCTGTCTCACTGGGTGTGGAGCAGTCTCCAACTGGGAGCCTTGAGGTCTTCCCATACCCTCATTATAAGTGCTGTGCTCACCTGAGCACACACCCTGCTGGTAATCTAGAAAGTCTGGACACAGGGTTGGAGATCCCGTCCCACCCAAGACACTATGGAATCTCCAAACTACAGATCCCCATGACGGAATACCAAAACCTGGAGAAAGCTTCAAAGGCAGTTTTCTACAGTCCACATCTATGCTCTGCAGTCTTGCACCAAGCAAATATGCACACCCTGTGTCCCCCAAACTACCAATTTTACAGTGACAGCATCTCCTACTGTCACAATTGTGACAGCAGGAAGGTAAAGTCACCTGGTTGCATCCAGGGGGGTAGATATATTTCTCCCAGATTCAGGCTTTATGCCGACTTATACAACTAGGGAGTTGATGAAGCCCAGCTGAGGCTAGTGGGCTCATGAATGACTCATACCTCTAGGGAGAGTGCTGGGCGTCGTGAGGCAGGGAGTTGATGAGACCAGCTGAAGCCTGTCAGTTCGTTTAAGGCCTCTATAAAAACTCCCAGATTCATTAGATGTTAGCTCATGCCTGGAACCAGACCTGTGTGGACTGTCTAGGGAGAGTGAACCCCTGTGCGGTGAGGCAAAGCCTGTGTGGCTATTTGTTTGGACTTTTACTAAACCAGGGACTTAGGGACTAGGACAGCACCAGGCTGATCCCAGTTGTTAGTTTAGGAAACCTGCATGTTTAGTCAGAGGTCAAACTGACCAGGATTTATTTTGTTTGTTTCTTTTTGGCTTTGCTGTGTTTTGTCACTGTACATAGAGAAATAAACCGCACCTTTTGATTTTGAAAACCACAACCTCCGTCTGCTGGCCCTGTTTTTGTGTGGGGAGCCCAACCAGGGGGTCACACACACCCGCTACCGAGTTAACCCCCTCACAGTTGGTGGAGAACCAGTGGCAGTTTTTTTTAAGCCAGCATGGAGGAGATACTGAAACAGCTGGCTCTAGCAAATGCCAATCAACAGCAGACAAATGCAGGTTTGCAAAGGAGCCTTGCAGCCCAGCAGCAAGCTCATCAACAAGCCCAGCAGCAATCTGAGGCCCGCTTCATAGACCTGTTACAGAAGCAAGAGCAGAGACTACAACAAATGGAAGCAGTAATGCAGCAACGTCCGCAGACCAGTGAGGAAAGCCGTCCCACTAATACCGCGTCCTTTGGGGTGAGTCGTTTATTGACAAAAATGACTGGAGAGGATGATCCAGAGGTATTTTTGACCACATTTGAAAGGACTGCTGAAAGAGAAAAGTGGCCTGAGGAGCAGTGGGCTGGACTGGTGGCTCCTCTGTTAACTGGTGAATCGCAGAAGGCTTACTATGACCTAGAGCCTGACCAAGCAAAAGACTATGTGATGCTAAAAGCTGAAATATTGGCAAGGCTGGGTGTCACCCTGGCTGTCCGGGCTCAGCGTGTGCATAACTGGACTTTCCAGCTTGGAAAACCCCCCAGGTCTCAAATGTATGATCTCATTCACCTGAGCAGGAAGTGGCTACAGCCAGAGACTTTGTCCGCACCGGAGATTGTGGAACGTGTTGTGATGGATCGTTTCTTGAGAGCTCTTCCTACCGCCATTCAAAAGTGGGTAAGCCATGGAGACCCAGAAACGGCCGGTAAACTTGTGGATCGTGTAGAGAGATACTTGGCTACAGAGAACCTGACGGCCTCTTCCAGAGACTCTCGGACTTTCCACCCTAAGACCAGACCATCCCCAGGGGCGGATAAGAGGATTCCAAGGGGTGAGGGTGGAGAGAGTGAGAGGGTGGGAGCTCTACCCCAAGTTTGGCGAGAACAGCCTGGGAAATCAGCGGCTCAAGAGGCGGCAAGAAGGATCGTTTGCTACCGCTGCCGGCAAGCGGGACATATTGCAGCAAATTGCCCGGTTGTGGAGGAACCCATGCAATGTGACTTTCTGATGGACAGACGTCAGTCGCTGTGTGCGACAGTCGCATGCACTGCCATTCGGGGAACTGAGAAACATTTATGCAAAATGTGTATTAATGGTAGAAATGTTGTGGTATTACTGGATTCAGGTAGCCTTGTGACCCTGATAAAGGCTGAATTAGTTAAAACAGAGGTCTCTGGGAATAGCAAGGTAGCTGTTATTTGTGTGCATGGGGACACCCGAGAGTATCCAGTGACTACAGTGTGTTTCGAGACCCCCAAAGGTACCCTCTCTCATCCAGTGGGGTTAGTATCTCAATTACCGCATGATGCCATTGTGGGAAGGGATTTTCCGAAGTTCTGGGAACTGTGGGATGATCCTGAGCCCCCCACTGGTGCCCCTATGTACCAGGAATGTGATAGCCAGAACTCCTCTGAGAGTGGTGAGGACTCTCCAGAATTTCCCTTGTCAGTATTGGCAGGGGAGACTCAAGAAACTGGAGAGGAGCCCACCTCCTCAGACGAAAACCTACCGTCTGTGGAGTTTTCTGATCTGGAGGTTCACAGGGAAAATTTTGCCACAGAACAGTTAAAAGACCCCGCCCTAATAAAGGCACGGGAAAACGTAGTGGAAATAGATGGCGAGTTAGTGAACCCAGATAATACCTGCACTTACCCATACTTCAGCGTAGAGAAGGACCTACTGTATCGGGTGGCAAAAAGGGCAGAAGAAACCGTTGAGCAGCTGGTGGTGCCCAAACCTTACAGGAAGTTGGTGTTGGAGTTGGCCCATGGGCACATTCTTGGAGGTCATCTGGGGACAGAGAAAACCCGGGAGAGGGTATTACAGAGATTCTATTGGCCTGGGGTGATGAAGGACATAGAAAATTATTGTTCCTCCTGCCCTGTGTGTCAGAGGTCGGCCCCGATGCCACATTTCCGTAGCCCGCTGGTCCCTCTACCCATCATTGAGGTCCCGTTTGAGAGAATCGCAATGGATTTGGTAGGTCCTATAATCAAGTCCGCTAGGGGGCACCAGTACATATTGGTTATAATGGACTATGCCACCCGTTATCCAGAAGCGATCCCTCTCAGAAATACCTCGGCCAAAACCATAGCCAAAGAGCTATCTCTTGTTTTTAGCCGGGTGGGTATTTGTAAAGAACTGCTTACGGACCAAGGTACACCCTTTATGTCCCGGGTTATGAAAGAGCTGTGTAAATTGTTCAAAGTGACGCAATTGCGTACATCTGTGTATCACCCCCAAACCGATGGGCTGGTTGAAAGATTCAACAAAACCCTAAAACAAATGTTGAAGAAAGTGGTGGATAGAGATGGAAAGGATTGGGACTGTCTACTTCCTTATTTGATGTTTGCTATTAGGGAGGTGCCCCAATCCTCTACGGGATTCTCCCCCTTTGAGTTACTGTATGGGAGACACCCAAGAGGGCTGTTGGATATTGCCAAGGAAACTTGGGAAAGTGAGAGTTCTCCCCACAGGAGTGTGATTGAGCATGTCGCCCTGATGCAAGATCGAATTGCACAGGTAATGCCCATCGTGAAGGAACATTTGGCCCAAGCGCAGTTGGCACAGCAGAGAGTGTACAACCGTGGAGCAAAGACCCGTACCTTTTCCCCGGGGGATAGGATATTGGTACTTGTCCCTACGGTTGAAAGTAAATTCCTTGCCAAATGGCAAGGCCCCTACGAGATAATGGAAAAAGTGAGCGAAGTGAATTACAAGGTCAGACAACCAGGAAGGCGAAAGCCCGAACAGATATATCACGTTAATCTGTTGAAAGCCTGGAGGGATAGAGAGTCCCTAGTCGCAGAAACTTGGTCACCAGCTCAAACTGGTTGCGTGATTCCGGAGGTTGGAATAGCAGCCACCTTGTCACAACCCCAACAACAGGAGGTTAAGGAGTTTGTGCTTCGCAACAAGGAGGTGTTCTCTGAGCTGCCGGGACAAACATCTGGGGTAGAGCATGATATTATTACCCCGCCCGGTGAAAGGGTGAAGTTAAAACCCTATCGGATCCCAGAGGCCCGACGGGAGGCAATACGGGAGGAAGTACAGAAAATGCTGAACTTAGGGGTGATAGAGGAGTCCCAAAGTGATTGGTCTAGTCCCATTGTGTTGGTGCCTAAACCGGATGGGAGCTGGCGATTTTGTAACGATTTTCGTCAGTTGAACAAAGTTACAAAATTTGACACCTACCCCATGCCACGTATAGATGAGTTGATCGACCGGCTGGGAACAGCCCGATACATGACGACTCTTGACCTCACAAAAGGGTATTGGCAAATTCCCCTGGCCAAGTCGGCCAAAGAGAAAACCGCATTTGTAACCCCAGACGGGGCGTTCCAATATAAGAGAATGCCGTTCGGGTTACAGAATGCGCCGGCCACATTCCAGCGGAAAATGGACCAGATGCTGAGGCCCCATCGGAAGTATGCTGCGGCTTACCTGGATGACGTAATTGTCCATAGCACAGATTGGGCCTCACATCTGCCAAAAGTGCAAGCAGTCCTGGACTCTGTTCGGGAAGCGGGGTTTACGGCTAACCCCAAGAAGTGTACCATTGGGCAGGAGGAGGCCAAATATCTTGGGTACACCATTGGCAGGGGAGTAATAAAACCCCAACTCAACAAAGTCGAGGCCATCCAGAGTTGGCCACGTCCCAACAGCAAGAAGCAGGTACGAGCCTTTCTGGGAATCGCGGGTTATTATCGGCGCTTCATTCCCCACTTTGCTTCTAAGGCTGTGCCCCTAACCAACCTGACGAAAGGGAAAGGGTCGGTCATGATTAAATGGACCCCCGAGGCTGAGGCAGCATTCCAATTCTTGAAACAAGCCTTATGTAGCCAGCCAGTGTTGTACTCACCCGACTTCTCTAAAGACTTTGTCGTACAAAGTGATGCGTCAGATGTGGGGTTAGGAGCAGTATTGTCCCAGGTCTGGAACGGGGAAGAGCACCCAGTCATTTACCTCAGCAGGAAGTTGAAGTCCCATGAGGTAAATTACGCCACGGTTGAAAAGGAGTGTTTAGCGGTGAAGTGGGCTCTAGATTCCCTTCGGTACTATCTGCTAGGTAGGCACTTTGACATGGTTACGGATCACGCTCCGTTAAAGTGGATGGCTCAAAACAAAGAGACAAATAGAAGAGTGAATAGGTGGTTCCTGGCCCTACAGGAATTCAACTTCACAGTAAAGCATCGCCCTGGCGTTCAAATGGGGAATGTGGATGCTTTGTCTCGAGTACATGAATGCCTGATTGCTGGTGTTCCAACCCCAAGGTTAAAACAAGAGGGGGGGGTATGTGACAGCAGGAAGGTAAAGTCACCTGGTTGCATCCAGGGGGGTAGATATATTTCTCCCAGATTCAGGCTTTATGCCGACTTATACAACTAGGGAGTTGATGAAGCCCAGCTGAGGCTAGTGGGCTCATGAATGACTCATACCTCTAGGGAGAGTGCTGGGCGTCGTGAGGCAGGGAGTTGATGAGACCAGCTGAAGCCTGTCAGTTCGTTTAAGGCCTCTATAAAAACTCCCAGATTCATTAGATGTTAGCTCATGCCTGGAACCAGACCTGTGTGGACTGTCTAGGGAGAGTGAACCCCTGTGCGGTGAGGCAAAGCCTGTGTGGCTATTTGTTTGGACTTTTACTAAACCAGGGACTTAGGGACTAGGACAGCACCAGGCTGATCCCAGTTGTTAGTTTAGGAAACCTGCATGTTTAGTCAGAGGTCAAACTGACCAGGATTTATTTTGTTTGTTTCTTTTTGGCTTTGCTGTGTTTTGTCACTGTACATAGAGAAATAAACCGCACCTTTTGATTTTGAAAACCACAACCTCCGTCTGCTGGCCCTGTTTTTGTGTGGGGAGCCCAACCAGGGGGTCACACACACCCGCTACCGAGTTAACCCCCTCACACAATATATACTGTATATATCTGTGTTTGAGCTTTGGTGTGCACTCCCTAATGCAATAGGCTGTGCAAACCTTTGGTACACATTTAGCCTGATATTATAGAGCCATTTATTCCAACAACATACAGCTGTTTCAGGCATATTGGCTATCATCGGGAAAGTGTATGTTTTGCAGACAAATCTTTTCAATCTGTCATTCTGTCTGAAGAAAAAAGTATAGTGTATTATAGAGTATTGTTTGTTTCAGGATACAACCCATTTTTTGTCCTTCCTGTGACTAGTATTGTTCCATCTAGCCTTCATTAATTGCTTTTTTCTTAATAACCAGCAATGCTACATTGACAACAACATTTGAACTACAAGCCTCCATTTAAAGTGTACTTTGTTGTATTATATTAAGCCTCAGTATACTGCTATATTCTCCAGAAGAAATCTTTTCAATTAAAACATCTCCAACAGTTGTTTACAATGAAAAAGAATAATGCATTTTGTGTTACAAAACACACCCTCGTTCTTTTATAGTTGTAATTTGTACTATCCTAGCCAGTATCAATGAATTGCTTTATATTTTTTATATTTTTTCTTACAGATGTGCAGACAGAGTTCTATTTTTCTGTTTTATAGAAGGCCTTGGGATCAGTGGCGTAGCTTGGGCTGTCAGCACCCGTGGCAAGGTAAGTAATTTGTGCCCCCCTAACCTGTGGGTTTTTAGCACCCAAGAATGGGGGCCCAGGTTCCTCCACTCACAGCCTGGTCAAAATTGATGGCAAGATGAATGCAGTATGTTATCAAAAAATACTGGAGGAACATTTGCATTCATCAGCCAGGAAGCTGCACATGGGACGTACTTGGACATTCCAACATGACAATGATCCAATACACAAGGCCAAATTGACCTGTCATTGGCTACAGCAGAATAAAGTGAAGGTTCTGGAGTGGCCATCTCAGTCTCCTGACCTCAATATCATTGAGCCACTCTGGGGAGATCTCAAATGTGCAGTTCATGCAAGACAGCCCAAGAATTTACAGGAGCTGGAGGCTTGTTGCCAAGAGGAATGGGCAGCTTTACCATTTGAGAAGATAAAGAGCCTCATCCACAAATACCACACAAGACTTCAAGCTGTCATTAATGTTAAAGGAGGCAATACACAGTATTAGGAACTGGGGTATGTAAACTTTTTATCAGGGTCATTTGGGTGGTTTCTGTTGTGATTTAAAAGAGTAAACACAGTTGATTGATAATAAATGGCTTCAGCCAAACACTAACCATGAGTGAAAGAAAAGTTTTTGTGTTATCAATCATATTCTCTGAAAAATGGCCAAGAAATCATAAATTCTGCCAGGGTATGTAAACTTTTGAGCACAATTGTAGGTTTAGAAGGGATATAGGTCTATAGTGAACCAGGTTCTAAGGGGTCTTTCTCTTTTTTGGAGAGTAGTTTGATAAGGGCCTGGTTTCTAGTTGGCAAATAGGGACCCCCTTGCCAGATTCCCTGGTATACTGTGAGAAGGGAAGGCATGACTGTGTCCTGAAGAGTCTTTTAGAATTCACCCATGAAACCATCTGGGCCTGGGGATTTGTTTGTAGCTAAATGCCTTATTGTTGTAGTGAGTTCTGACAAGGAAATTGGCCCATTTAGGGTTTTGAGTTGGAGAATGGAGATGGTGGGAAGATGGATCTTCTCAAGAAAACTTGAGACCAGGTTTTTGTCAATAGGTTCCGATGTATATAACAAGGAGTAAATCTGGTGCATTATCTTATTTACTTCCTGGGGAATTGATTTGATGGAACGTGCAGAGTCCCGGAGGGGAGTTATATGCCTCTACAGAGTCTCGATAAGAGTTTACCAGATTTGTTGACAAATCTGTGGAATATGGCATCACTGAATTCTCGTTTGGTCAGTTCTAGGTTTTCAGCCCATGAATCAAAGGCTCGTTTAGCTGCGTGCCATTCTGTCCTGTGTTCTGGGGTGTTTTGTGAAGTTAAGGACCATTGAGCAGACTTAAGACGAGAGCTTGCTTCTCGATATTTGCATATAGAATGTTTCTTGAAAGAGGCTGCATATGAGATGATCCGACCTCTAAAAAAAGCTTTACTGGCTTCCCAGAGCAGATCAGGGTTATCCATGTGTGGGGAGTTAGCAGAGCGATATTCTTCCCAGGCGGCTCCCATAGAGACCTGGAAATCAGCGTTTTGGTATCGGAAGGATGGGAAACGCCACAAGCGACGATTAGGTTGAAGTCCGGGGTCTAGCAGTGAAACTTATATTGGTGCGTGGTCTGAGATAGCTATCTCTTGAATTTCTGCTTTGGAAATTGTGGATATTATGTTGTCAGTACCAAAAATATAGTCAATACTGGTAAATGCATTGTAGGGGGAGAATAAAAAGTGAATTCCCTATCTACAGGATGGAATAGCCTCCAAATGTCAGTGAAGTATAGAGATTCCATGGCGTTTGCTAAGGTATTCAAGTTAGACTCTTCTGGTGGTTCTTGTGAACATTTGGGCGTGGACCCGTCAGTTCATTACGGTATTAAAGTCACCTCCTACTATGTGGGGTATGTGAGGGAGTTTCAGACGTCTAGTGGACAGTTCCCCATAAAAGGGTTTCACTGGGTTGTTAGGTGCATAGGTGCTTGTGATTTGGAGGTCTCTCTTTCCTAAACACACGTGGGCAGTAATGAGTCGTCCCTGTCAATCAGAATCTGTCGCTATAACCTCACAAGGGAGATTTTTGTGGATTAAAATTAGTAGACTTGTGCACAACGGAAAAATTCGTTCCGTTTCGGTTCGTTTCTTTCCGGTCCTGTTGATTCGTAATCATTCGTAATTTTGCTAGACGGGATTTTTCGTGTTCGGACTCATTCGTATTTTTGCAAGCGAC
Source organism: Rana muscosa (assembly GCA_029206835.1). NCBI lineage: Eukaryota > Metazoa > Chordata > Amphibia > Anura > Ranidae > Rana > Rana muscosa. The sequence goes on from CM055118.1 coordinate 223,521,497, forward strand.
ATTTTTCGTTGAATTTTTTGTTGCTTTATAATTCGTACTTTCGGTAGAGTACGTTGTTTTTCGTTGATTCTGGACACAACTCCTACTTTCGTAACTTTTTTTGGGTTCGTACTTTCGGTAGAGTACGTTGTTTTTCGTTGATTCTGGACACAACTCCTACTTTCGTAACTTTTTTTGGGTTCGTTGATTCGTAATTTTCCGTGTCTCTCTCACAACGACGCTGCCTATTATGCCTAATGTGCTTCGAATGGATTTGTACTTTTCTAAATACATTGCGGTTATTTGTAACGATTCGAAATCTCGTATTTTACTTTCGTTTTTTACATGCGGCTATAGCCTCTGCCCCTGTACACCATTTTGAGAGGGTTCAGCACGGTGAGGGAGAAGCAGAGAGCAGAGCAGAGTGTTATTGTGCTTCGAATGGATTCGAAATCTCGTATTTTACTTTCGTTTTTTACATGCGGCTATAACCTCCGCCCCTGTACACCATTTTGAGAGGGAGTTCAGCACGGTGTGGGAGAAGCAGAGAGCAGAGCAGAGTGAGTGTTATTGTGCTTCGTATGGATTCGTACATTCGTAACTTTTTCATAACGAATTATGCCGAAGACATTCGGGCATTCGCTATTTGCGGTATAATTTATTTCGGATTCGGTCTTATTCGTAATTGCTTTGTTCGGAAATTCGAATGCTTCCGAATGTCCGAAAGTTGCTAAATTCGGACGAATTTCAATTCGTTACGAAACGAATTGCACAAGCCTAAAAATTAGTACTCCAGCCTTACGGCCGATTGCATCAGATCCCAGAACAGTGCCTACCCAAAGCTTTTTTATACGGTAGAAGTCAGGAGACGTGAGGTGTGTCTCCTGTAAGAGGACAATGTCGGTCTTTAGTCTTTTGAGGTGACGTATGATCTTTAGTCTTTTGATGGGGGACCTAAGGCCTTTCACATTTCATGATGTTATTTTCATGAAGGTGCTTTAGAGAAGTGGATTAAAGTAATGGGCATGCAAATTAAAGAGGTCTCCAATGTAGGGTCAGATGAGGAGTGAAATAGATGTCGAGTGAGTGTCATAGAGGGGATGGGTGTGGTCTGAGAACCATGAAAGTGTGCTGGAACAAAAGGTGCGAAAACACAACATGGGTGAAAATATAAAACAATCAAGGAAAAAGTAACCCAAACATACAGATTACTGTGAGACTTTGCTTTTTTCCACATGGGATCGCTGCAGGAGCCAGCTCCTAAGAGCTGTTCGGTGACCAGAGCTGAAGTATGGCAGGGAATGCTAGGGTGAACTTGATTTTTTGTTTGAATAGCTCAAAGCATATGTTCTGTAAAGCCTTTTGTTTTTTAGAGATGTCGGCAGAGTAGTCAGCAAAAATCAGGATTCTGACACTGTCGATTTGCAGAGGACTGGATTGCCTGAATTTTTGAAGAATGGTAGACGTATCCGCATAATTAAGATGTTTTGCAATGAACGGGCGTGGAGAGGTGAGGTCAGTATTAGGGGCCCCCAGATGATGTGCTTGTTCTACTATGCAGGGGGCATAGAGACCCAAGGCTTCTGGTATGTGAGATGCCCAGAATTCTGAAATAGCAAACGATTGTAAGAATTCCGGGCCTCCTATGAAGCGTAGATTATTGCGCCGTGACCTGTTCTCTAAATCTTCCAGCTTCTGTAAAATTAATTGATTTGTCTTATCTTGTGACTCTTCTGTAGCTTGGGCTTTATAGAGCTTGTCGTCAATAGTGGATATTCTCTGCTCTGTTTCATTAAGTCTGGTGTTATGTTTCTCCAGCTCTTTTTTTATTTGTGTCATGCCTGCCTAAACTGCTTTGTCTACTGAAGCAGCAATGGTTGGGGCTAGGAGAGCAGCCACTGCCTGAGCTCAGTAAAATTGTCTTCAGGCTGCAAAGGAAGAGGGGTGGAGACTGCACTCACCTCCATGGCTGGCGGCTCTGCCATATTGGAGAGTGTGGCCCTGTCTGCTGTGTCCAGTGGGCACTGTGCAGAGTGAGAACGGGTGCCACTTTTGTCCAGGAATCAATCCATGGATGAAGAGGAGCAGAGCTGTGAGACAGTGGGCTGTGCTAATGGTCCAGGCGGCTTTGTATGCCACCTAGTGGGTGAGGTCTGCGGGAGCCCTGAGAGGAGTCAGCTACTCCATGCAGTGCCGGAACCGGAACTTCTGATTTTCAATAAAAGATAAATAGCATCATGCTCATGACACAATAAAGATATAGAAAATATACTGTATACAATAACAAATATACAATATTAAGTATTCACAAAAAGGTACACTGAATACTGAATACTATACCCCCACTGTAGCTATGGAAGCTAGTAAGTTCACGCCACAACAAGGCCTGACCCCCCCAACAAGGCTAGAACTAGGTGGTTAATTCCTTAACCTGGTTACAGACGTACAATATATTGTCAAAATATTGTGACACTTGCCTTTACACGTACATGAAATGTAACGGCATCCCAGTCTTAGTCCGTAGGGTTCAATATTGAGATGGCCTACCCTTTTCAGCTATAACAGCTTTAACTCTTCCACAAGGTTTAGGAGTGTGCCTATGAGAATGTTTGACCATTCTTCCAAAAGTGCATTTGTGAGGTCAGGCACTGATGTGGACAAGAAGGTCTGGCTTGCAGTCTCCTCTCTAATTCATCCCAAAGGTGTTCTATTGGATTGAGGCCAGTCAAGTTCCTCCACCCCAAACTCGCTCATTGATGTCTTTATGGACCTTGCTTTGTGCACTGGTGTGCAGTTATGTTGCAACAGGAAGGGGCCATGCCCAAACTACCAGCCCCCACAAAGTTGGGAGCATGAAATTGTCAAAAATGTCTTGGTATGCTGATGCCTTATGAGGTCCCTTCACTGGAACTAGGGGGCCAAGCCCAACCCCTGAAAAACAACCCCACACCATAATCCCCCCTCCGCCAAATTATTTGGACCAGTGCACAAAGCAAGGTCCATAAAGACATGGATGAGCGAATTTGGGTGGTGGAACTTGGCTGGCCTAAACAGAGTCCTGATCTCTACCTGATAGAACACTTTTGGGATGAATTAGAGCAGAGACTGCGAGCCAGGCCTTCTCGTCCAACATCAGTGCCTGATCTCACAAATATGCTTCTGGAAGAATGGTCAAACATTCCTATAGACACACTCCTAAACCTTGTGGACAGCCTTCCCAGAAGAGCTGAAGCTGTTATAGCTGCAAAGAGTGGGCCAACTCAATATTGAACCCTATGGACTAAGACTGGGATGCCATTAAAGTTCATGTGTGTGTAAAGGCAGGCATCACAATACTTTTGACAATTTAGTGTAAGTTTATGTTTGTAAATATATAAATTATTTTGGCATGGCTCGCCCTATGAAAACAGCTTCTGCTTTGGGCACAGCAGTGCGGGTGGGGGGAGTTTTTGGGGCATCATAGCTTTACCTGCTTTCCAAATGTAATCTGGCATGGTTTTCAGTTCAGTTTCCCACCAAGTCCTGCTCTAGTATCAAGAGCACTAACAGTGACTCCTATATGAAAGAAACCAGAAAACAGTGGTTGCAGGCTTCAATTATAAATACATTGTAACACAATAATGTTATATTCTATTTTGGTTAGTGTTTTTGACCAAATTAAAGACTTGTCCTTTAACCACTTAAGGACCGGACCAATACGGACCATAATGACCAGAGGTGTTTTCACAATTTGGCACTGCGTAGATTTAACTGACAATTGCGCGGTCCTGCGACGTGGCTCCCAAACAAAATTGACATCCTTTTTTTCCCACAAATAGAGATTTCTTTTGGTGGTATTTGATCACCTCTGCGGTTTTTATTTCTTGCGCTATAAACAAAAAAAGAGCGACAATTTTGAAGAAAATGCAATATTTTTTACATTTTGCTATAAAAAATATCCCCCAAAAATATATAAAAAAACATTTTTTTTTCCTCAGTTTAGGCCGATACGTATTCTTCTACATATTTGTGGTAAAAAAAATTGCAATCAGCGTTTATTGATTGGTTTGCGCAAAAGTTATAGCGTTTACAAAATAGGGGGTAGTTTTATGGCATTTTATTAATTATTATTTTTTTCTAGTAATGGCGGTGATCAGCGATTTTTTTTGTGACTGCGACATTATGGCGGACACATCGGACACTTTTGACACATTTTTGGGACCATTGTCATTTTTACAGCGATCAGTGCAATAAAAATGCACTGTTTACTGTGAAAATGACACTGGCAGTGAAGGGGTTAACCACTAGGGGCGCTGGAGGGGTAAAGTGTGCCTAGGGGAGTGACTACTACTGTGTGGCGGCGTGATTACACAGAGCGGAGATCGCTGACAGTGTCAGTAGCGGAGCGGGGAGATGTTGTGTTTACACACACATCTCTCCGCTCCATGCCTCCGTGAGACGATCGCAGGGGTCCCCGCGGCGATCGAGTCCACGGGACCCGCGACCCGACTCACGGGGAAGGCAGGGGGTCGCGAGCATGCCACCGGCGGCACGTGCGACCCCGACGTCGGCAGTTAAAGGGCCACGTACAGGTACGTGATTGTGCCTCCAGGTGCCTTTCTGCTGACGTATATACACAGTGGCTGGTCCTTAAGTGGTTAATCTGCAAATAATATCACATTTAGGAAACCTGCGTTTTTGAAACGTCTTGTTAAAAACTATGTAATATTTTGAAAAATGCCTTTATTTAATTTGCAAATAACAACTTCACATAAAGCTCATATTATACAACAATAATATCATCAAGTTTTTAAAAGAGAAGTATGTTTTTTTTTTTTGCCTAATAATACTTACCTAGGTATGCAGATTCGGACTGATGCTGCACCTGTCCCCCGCCATCTCTTTACTGAGAACTGAGCCTTTGAACATCGCCGATGGCTAGGTTCTCTTACCTCCCCAAGTGGAGAGCTGCTGCCTGTCAGTCAGCATCTCTCCTGCTCTGCTACTCCACGCTCATTGGAGTGCTGAGCTGTAGAGGGGCGGGGAGTGGCTGTGTCAGTGGCTTACTGAGAGGCTGAGACTGCCATCAGTCCAGGCAGCTGGCGGATCCAGACTTTCTAAGTTGGGATGATGCGCTGCCTCGAATGATCCTGGTGACGTCAGCGGAGAGCGGACCGGTGAAAATGGGTCACAGTAGTGCAAAACGAATTGCACTCCTGTGACCCTTAGCAAAAGCCCAGCCTAAAAATCTCAGGCTGGACTTCTCCTTTAATTAATCCCAAACAGAGTATTATCTTTAGAAAAAAGCTGCTTTACCCTCTATTTACCAACATGAGTGTGTGTAATATCTCCAATAAAGATCAAATAAACCTATTGCTGCTGTGATGTTTGTGCTGGAACACTGTGACCCTTCACCCTTTTTCCTTATGCATGCTGGGGAGGGGCTGTACCAAGAAGTAGAGAGGGTGTGTGTGTGAGACTGGAAGCAGCAGCAGCAGCAGCAGCATGGATGCATAGATCTGGTAATGACAGAAGCCTGTTGTATTAAGACTCCTCCATGATAACAAGTCATCATGTTTCTGAGTGAGTAATAAACCCTCTCCATGGTTAAGAAGTTCATCCGGCCTGTGTGTGTAACTTGCTGAGCAGATACTGGCAGCATTGCTAGCACCCCGTGTCTAAGGGACATAACAGTGGCGACGAGGATTGTGGATTTTAGCACACATGGCCTTCATAGGGTTTATTCAACCATTTGATCCTGCTGCTGAATCATGGAGCTCCTGGGTGGAGAGGCTGGAGCAGTATATAGAAGCAAATAGTGTGGCTGTAGAAAAGAAAGTTGCAGTTTTCCTCACAACATTGGGTCAAGCTGCATATGGCACTCTCAGAGACCTAATTTCTCCAGACAAGCCGGCCTCTAAGCCCCTGCCTGAGTTAATTCAGAAGCTACATGAGCCCTACAACCCAAAGCCATTAGAGATTGCAGAGCGGTTTAAATTCTACAGTAGAAGGCAGCATGCTGGGGAGGGCATAAAGACTTATATCATTGCTTTACGTAAACTAGCTGCCACTTGTCAGTTTGGAGACTATCTGCAGAGGGCTCTCCGTGACATGTTTGTCATGGGACTCTGCGACCCAGCCATACAGAAACGTTTACTCACAGAACCCGACTTGACTCTGACGAAAGCCACTGACCTTGCTACGGTCATGGAGTTGGCTACAGGGGACGCCACCCTACTGAAGGCACCACCTGAAACTCCTGCAAGCCAGGGAGAGGAAATATTCCACTCTGCTATCACCCGACACCCAAGACGGCCGTCTCCAAATCTGCCTAAACCTCACCACCCTAATTCTTCTGTCTCTAGGACACCTACTTGCTACCGTTGTGGTAATACTACTCACAGTGCACCTGCTTGCAAGTTCAAGGATGTCATTTGTTTTCTTTGTGGAAAGACTGGCCATATTGGGCGTGTTTGCCGCAGCTCACGCTCCCCGAACACTACCACAAAAGTTAAACGTAAACAGACATTTCATATGGATACTGACAATAACCGCTCCAGCTCTGATGAGGAAACCTGTGTCCAGCATGTTGGACTGTTTCGGGTAGGTGGGAGTACTCTTGCGATAAAAGTAGATGTCTCACATTTAATGGCTGTCCTGCCTCCATGGATGTTGATACAGGGGCTGCTGTGTCTGTCATTTCATGGACTGATTTAAAGGCATCGGGTCTGTCCCTACCGCTCCAACCTACAAATCTCACACTACAAACCTACAGCAAAGAACTACTACAGCCCTTGGGTTATGTGAAACCCCTTGTTACATTAGGCAACCGCAGTCAAACTCTACGCCTTTATGTTGTCAATAAAGGAGGTCCTCCGCTGTACGGTAGGGACTGGATCAAAGCCCTGGGCATGCCTCCTCTTGCCATTGCCCAATGTACATTGCTTTCTGAGGTAGACCATTGGGTGGAATCCCTGAAGTCACGCTTTAAGGGGGTTTTTGAGGACTCTTTGGGCACAGTAAAAGGAAAAATGGCCCACCTCCTCTTGAAGCCTGGTGCTACACCTCGTTTTTGTAAGGCAATATCAGTGCCTTTTGCCTTGAGAAAGAAAGTGGAAGCAGAGCTGGACCATCTATTGGCTGAAAAGATCATAACTAAAGTTGATAGAAGTGAATGGGCATCGCCAATTGTGCCGGTCAAGAAAAAATAATGGAGACATTAGAATTTGTGGAGATTTCAGGGTTGCCCTGAACAACCAACTTCTTGTGGATCAATACCCATTGCCTCGACTTGAAGATTTATTTAGCTCATTGGCTGGGGGGCAAAAGTTTACAAAAATAGACTTAAAGAAAGCTTACCTGCAACTGCAAGTACACCCAGATTCACGCCATCTGTTGACCATTAACACCCATAAAGGATTATTCCAATATAACCGCATGGTTTTTGGCATAGCCCCAGCTCCAGCCATCTGGCAGCGAATCATGGATGAGGTCCTGGCAGGCATACCTTTCACTCAATGTCTACTAGATGACATGCTCATCACTGGTCCCACTGATGAAGAACACAGAAAGAATGTTGAAACTGTGCTAGAGAGACTCCAAAGGTATGGTTTATGTGTCAATCTTTCAAAATGCAAATTTCTAAAGTCTCGACTGGAATTTTGTGCCCACACTGTGGACCGACATGGGTTATACACTACTGAAGAAAAGGTTAAATCCCTTACCCATGCCCCTACTCCCCAGAATGTCACACAGCTCAGGTCCTACCTTGGCCTCCCAAATTACTACCACCGTTTCTTGCCGAACCTAGCACACCAGCTTTACCCATTACATCGCTTACTGGATGCAAGAGCTAAATGGATATGGACAGCCAAATGTGAAGAAGCTTTTCGGCTTTCTAAAGAACTCATTCTGTATTCTCGAGTTCTGGTCCACTATGATTTAAAGAAACACGTCACCTTGGCTTGTGAAGCCTCGCCTTATGGACTGGGTGCTGTGCTTTCCCATGTCATGCCAGATGGCACAGAGCGCCTCATTTCTTTTGCCTCCAGGTCTTTAACCTCAGCAGAGCAAAACTACTCCCAGATAGACAAGGAAGCTTTGGCCATTGTGTGGGTCACAAAAAAAATTCATACGTACATCTATGGTCGGGGTTCACACTTACCACTGACCACAAACCTCTGTTGTCAATACTGAACCCTCAGAAAGGAATTTCTACAACAACCGCATCTCGCTTACAAAGGTACGCTTTATTCTTGGGAGTTTATACTTATTCTATCAGATACCGCTCCCATGATGCCCATGGCAATGCAGATGCATTTTCCAGATTGCCAATTGGAGACCACTCACCAAGAGATGTACACATAGTGGAAATACACAGGCCAAAATCCTGCATGTCCACCTCCTTAATTGCCAGACATACAGTCACAGATCCTGTCCTGTCTCACATATTCTCATATGTTCAGGCTGGATGGCCAGAGAAAATCCCAGGTGAATTTCGTCCGTACTTTGCCAGAAAATGTGAGCTTGTGACTAATACTGGTTGCCTACAGTGGGGCAACAGAGTGATTATACCTCAGTATTTGCAACCAGCATGAGGGCCATCCTGGCGTGGTGCGCATGAAGCAGCAAGCCCGGAGTTATGTTTGGTGGCCACAAATGGGCACAGCAATTGAAGATTATGTGGCACAATGTCCTGGGTGCTGTCAAGCTCAGCGACGCCAAAAGAAAGGAACCCTGCTACCTTGGCCATGGCCGACAGAACCCTGGTCAAGACTCCATCTTGATTTTGCCGGCCCAATCCAGGGTAAAATGTATTTGATCGTTGTAGATGCACATTCAAAATGGCCGGAGGTTTTTCAAATGCCTTCTGTTACCTCAGCTGCTACCATTCTAGTCTTAAGGAAACTCTTTGCTCAATATGGCTTGCCAACAGCCATAGTCTCGGATAGGGATGAGCTCGGTGTTCGAGTCGAACATACGTTCGACTCGAACATCGGCTGTTCGATCGTTCGACGAAGATCGAACGATTTGGGCCGTTCGCGCCTAATTCGAGTGACGCGAACGGCCCACAATGCACTACACCATCGCAGTGTCATCCAGGCGCTGTGATTGGCCAAGCATGCACTGTGACCCCGCATGCTTGGCCAATCACAGCGCCGGCAGCGAGGAGAGCAATGATTGGCCACAGGCAGGATGCCTGTGGCCAATTATTGCTGAGGGTGTTTAGTACACGCCCCACACTATAAAAGGCCGCCAGCACGGCGGCCTAATGTAGTGTGTTCCGGAGCAGGGAAAGAGAAGCATAGGCAGGGACAGTGACATTTTTTTTTCTTGCTTAACCTGGATTCCTTTAGTTTAGGGAAAGAGAAGGATAGGTAGGGAGAGTGTCAGTGTGTTTTACTGTGCTAATCCTTGTTTGTAGGGACAGGGAAGGACAGTGAGGGAAATTCTCCTTGTGCTATACTGTGCTAAAGCATTCATCATCAACCATCTTTAAAAAAACATTTTTTATAGGGACAGAAAACTATAGGTAGGGAGAGTGTCAGTGTGTTTTACTGTGCTAATCCTTGTTTGTAGGGACAGGGAAGGACAGTGAGGGAAATTCTCCTTGTGCTATAGTGTGCTAAAGCATTGATCATCAACCATCTTTAAAAAAAAAAAAATTATAGGGACAGAAAACTATAGGTAGGGAGAGTGTCAGTGTGTTTTACTGTGCTAATCCTTGTTTGTAGGGACAGGGAAGGACAGTGAGGGAAATTCTCCTTGTGCTATAGTGTGCTAAAGCATTGATCATCAACCATCTTTAAAAAAAAATTTTTTATAGGGACAGAAAACTATAGGTAGGGAGAGTGTCAGTGTGTTTTACTGTGCTAATCCTTGTTTGTAGGGACAGGGAAGGACAGTGAGGGAAATTCTCCTTGTGCTATAGTGTGCAAAAGCATTGATCATCAACCATCTTTAAAAAAAAAATTTTTATAGGGACAGAAAACTATAGGTAGGGAGAGTGTCAGTGTGTTTTACTGTGCTAATCCTTGTTTGTAGGGACAGGGAAGGACAGTGAGGGAAATTCTCCTTGTGCTATAGTGTGCTAAAGCATTGATCATCAACCATCTTTAAAAAAAAATTTTTTATAGGGACAGAAAACTATAGGTAGGGAGAGTGTCAGTGTGTTTTACTGTGCTAATCCTTGTTTGTAGGGACAGGGAAGGACAGTGAGGGAAATTCTCCTTGTGCTATAGTGTGCTAAAGCATTGATCATCAACCATCTTTAAAAAAAAAATTTTTATAGGGACAGAAAACTATAGGTAGGGAGAGTGTCAGTGTGTTTTACTGTGCTAATCCTTGTTTGTAGGGACAGGGAAGGACAGTGAGGGAAATTCTCCTTGTGCTATACTGTGCTAAAGCATTGATCATCAACCATCTTTAAAAAAACATTTTTTATAGGGACAGAAAACTATAGGTAGGGAGAGTGTCAGTGTGTTTTACTGTGCTAATCCTTGTTTGTAGGGACAGGGAAGGACAGTGAGGGAAATTCTCCTTGTGCTATAGTGTGCTAAAGCATTGATCATCAACCATCTTTAAAAAAAAAATTTTTATAGGGACAGAAAACTATAGGTAGGGAGAGTGTCAGTGTGTTTTACTGTGCTAATCCTTGTTTGTAGGGACAGGGAAGGACAGTGAGGGAAATTCTCCTTGTGCTATAGTGTGCTAAAGCATTGATCATCAACCATCTTTAAAAAAAAATTTTTTATAGGGACAGAAAACTATAGGTAGGGAGAGTGTCAGTGTGTTTTACTGTGCTAATCCTTGTTTGTAGGGACAGGGAAGGACAGTGAGGGAAATTCTCCTTGTGCTATACTGTGCTAAAGCATTCCTCATCAACCATCTTTGAAATCCTTGTTTTTTGGACAGTCAGGGAAATTGTCGTTGTGCTATTCTGTGCGAAAGCAATCATCCTCAACCATATTTAGAAATCCTTAAGTAAAGGGACAGAGAAGGACACCTGAAGGTAGCCCTTATTGCTTTTTTCCCATCTCCCTGCAGGCCATCCATTAGAATGTCTGGAAGGCAAACAAGGAGAGGCAGACAGTCAGGAGGCAATAAAAGAGGGCAAGCAGGCTCTGTGTCTGGGGGCAACAGTGCTGGTCGTGGACGCGGTGCATTGTCATCAGCACATGGCCATGGGACACGCTTGTCCTTCTTTTCGGCAGCTGGACATGTTGAGCCACATCATGCCGAAGACTTGGTAGAGTGGATGACCAAGCCCTCCTCCTCCTCCTCATCCTCTCTCACCCAGGCTCAGGGTACTGGCAAAGCAGCTGCCAAAGCGTCCTCTTCCCTGGTATCAATGTCAGACTCATCATCAGTCACTCCTTCCCTAGACCCACCATGTCCTCCTCCTGAGGAGTCCCCCGAACTGTTTGAGCACAGTGTTGGGTACATGCTCCAGGAGGATGCCCAGCGTTTCGAAGGGTCTGATGATGAAACCCAGCTACAGGAAGGCAGTAGCGTGAGAGCAGACAGAGGGGATGCTCAAGAAGGACACCAATCTGGCAGTCATGTTCCAGCAGCTGCAGCATACTGCCAGATTGGCTCCAGTGATGAGGAGGGAGGGGATGATGAGGTCACTGACTCCACGTGGGTGCCTAATAGGAGAGAGGAGGAGGATGAGGAGGAGGCACATCTCCAACGAGGCAGAATGCCCTTTGGTGGCCAGCGTAAGGGCAGTACACCGACGGAATCACACCGCAGAGCTCCGCCTGTGCAGGGCGCTGCCTCTGCCCGTCATTCAAAAAGTTCTTTGGTGTGGGCCTTTTTTGAGGCTAGTGCATCAGATCGCACAGCTGCTGTTTGCAACATATGTCTCAAGCGTATATCGCGTGGCCAAAACATCAGCCGCTTGGGTACCACATGCCTGACCAGACATATGTTGACCTGCCATGCAGCTCGTTGGCAAGCCTACCTCAAAGACCCACACCAAAGAACAAAGCGGACCTCTCCTTGCACCGCATCAGCTGGGATCTCCAACCCCACTATAACTTCAGTCCTCTCTGAAACATGCACTGAGAGGAATGAAGGTGTAGAATTAGGTGTGTCACAGCCAAGTACTTGCGGCCACTCTGCTAGCAGTACACCGACGTCCGATTCTAGCAGGCAAATTTCCCTGCCCCAGCTGCTGGACCGTCGAAAGAAGTTCACTCCCAGCCATCCACATGCCCAGTGGTTGAATGCTAGCTTGGCTAAATTGCTAGCGCTTCAACTGCTGCCTTTTCAGTTGGTAGACTCGGCCCCCTTCCGTGAGTTTGTGCAATGTGCGGTTCCTCAGTGGCAGGTTCCCAAACGCCACTTTTTCTCACGGAAGGCTATTCCGGCTCTCTACCGGCATGTGGAAGGCAATGTCTTGGCCTCGCTGGACAGGGCGGTCAGCGGTAAGGTGCATATTACCGCTGACTCATGGTCCAGCAGGCATGGACAGGGACGTTACCTTTCTTTCACGGCCCATTGGGTCACTCTTTTGGCAGCTGGGAAGGATGCAGGACAAGGTGCAGTAGTGTTGGAGGTTGTTCCACCGCCACGCCTCCAAAATGCTACTACTGGTTGTGACACACCTTTCTCCTCCACCCCCTCCTCTTCTTCTTCCTCCATGGCCTCTTCCTGTGCTTTGTCCTCTGAACCAGCGGTGCTCCGTAGCCGTTCAAGGGGCTACGCAAGTACGCAGGCAAAAAGATGCCATGCCGTGCTTGCGCTGGTGTGTTTGGGGGACAGAAGCCACACTGGGGCAGAGGTCCTGTCTGCTCTGCAGGGCCAGGCCGAGAGGTGGTTGACGCCACGCCAGCTTAAGCCAGGAATGGTGGTTTGCGACAATGGCACCAACCTCCTCTCCGCCCTCCGACAGGGACAACTGACCCATGTGCCCTGTGTGGCTCACGTCCTTAACCTGGTGGTGCAGCGGTTCTTGGGCAGGTACCCGGGCATACAGGATGTCCTGAGGCAGGCCAGGAAAGTCTGTGTGCATTTCCGCAGATCTTATAATGCCAGTGCTCGCCTGGCTGAGCTGCAAAAGGAGTTGAACCTGCCCAAGAACCGCCTTATATGTGACATGCCCACCAGGTGGAACTCAACGTTGGCCATGCTGCAGCGGCTGCACACGCAGCAGAGGGCCATCAATGAGTACCTGTGCGACTACGGCACCAGGACAGGGTCAGGGGAGCTTGGTTTTTTTTCTCCACGCCAGTGGGGCATGATCAGGGATGCATGCACTGTCCTGGCACCATTTGAGGAGGCCACGAGGATGGTGAGCAGTGAGAGTGCATGCATCAGTGACACTGTACCTCTTGTCCACCTGTTGGAGCACACGCTGCGTGGAATAATGGACAGGGCACTTGAGGCAGAACAGAGGCAGGAAGAGGAGGACTTCCTTGCCTCTCAAGGCCCCCTTTACCCAGACAGTGTTCCTTCTGTCCCACCCACCGCACAGGAAGAGGAGGAGGAGGAGGAGGAGGATTGTGTCAGCATGGAGGTGGAGGCTGGCACTCAGCATCATCAGCAGCAGTCTTTTAGGGATGATTTACAGTCCCAAGAAACCAGTGGACTTGTACGTGGCTGGGAGGAGGTGGCTGCGGATCATGTCGTCCTTAGTGACCCAGAGGACTCCGGACCGAATGCCTCAGCTAACCTACGCTGCATGGCCTCCCTGATCCTGCAAAGTCTGCGGAAGGATCCTCGTATTCTTCGGATCAAGGAGAGGGACCATTACTGGCTGGCCACTCTCCTTGATCCACGGTACAAGGGTAAGGTTGCGGACCTTATGTTACCGTCGCAGAGGGAGCAGAGGATGAGACAACTCCGGGAGGCCTTGCAGAAAGGTCTGTGCAACGCGTTCCCAGAGAATGGGAGGTTACAAACTCCTGGTCCTGGACAACGAGTTGCTGAGGCTTCGGCCAGTCAAAGAAGGAGCGGTGGGGAAGGTGGCCGTCTGACCGATGCGTTCAGACAATTCTTTAGTCCGCAGCCCCAAAGTATGATCGGTTCCAGCAACCATCGCCAGCGTCTGATAAACATGGTGCAGGAATATCTAGGGGCAAGGTCAGACTTGGACACCTTCCCCACCGAAAATCCTCTGGCTTACTGGGTCTTGAGGATGGATCACTGGCCAGAGCTTGCACAGTATGCAATTGAGCTACTGGCCTGTCCTGCATCCAGCGTTCTTTCGGAACGCACATTCAGTGCTGCTGGAGGATTTGTCACGGATCACAGGGTGTGCCTGTCCACCGACTCGGTTGATCGACTGACTTTCATCAAGATGAACCAGTCTTGGATCACCACCAGCTACCACACACCTGATGCTGATATAACAGACTAATTGATTTTAACATGTCACATCCCTTCAAGACTGATGCTGATGCTGAGTGCCTGTGCTGTTATGTTGACTGGCTATCCTCCTCCTCCGAGTCCTCAATGATACGATTGATGATGATAGCTTGGAAGATCATTTTTGTTTATGGGTGCCGCCACCAGTGGCTAAGGCCCAATTTTTCAGCCCCTGTTTAACAGGGGCGTGTAATTACAATTTTTGAAGCAATACTTTGCAACAGGGCTCATTGCTGTGCTCCAAGTACAGTATCTGTGAGGGGTTGGAGTGTTGTGCCACCAGTGCCTAAGGCCCAATTTTTCAGCCCCTGTTTAACAGGGGCGTGTCATTACAATTTTTGAAGCAATACTTTGCAACAGGGCTCATTGCTGTGCTCCAAGTACAGTATCTGTGAGGGGTTGCAGTGTTGTGCCACCAGTGCCTAAGGCCCAATTTTTCAGCCCCTGTTCAACAGGGGCATGTAATTACAATTCTTGATCTAATAATTCACAGCAGGGCCCATTACTGCACCCACCAAGAGTAACTCTGAGGGCTTACAGTGTTGTGGCAACGCCACCACCACCACCACCACGAAAGGCCCAATTTTTCAGCCCCTGTTCAAAAGGGGCATGTAATTACAATTCTTGATCTAATAATTCACAGCAGGGCCCATTCCTGCACCCACCAAGAGTAACTCTGAGGGCTTACAGTGTTGTGGCAACATCACCACCACCACGAAAGGCCCAATTTTTCAGCCCCTGTTCAACAGGGGCATGCAATTACAATTCTTGATCTAATAATTCACAGCAGGGCCCATTGCTGCACCCACCAAGAGTAACTGTCAGGGCTTACAGTGTTGTGGCACCAGCACCACCATCAAAGGCCCAATTTTTACTACCACTGTTCAACAATTATATGTAATTACAATTCCTGATATAATAGTTGACAGCAGGGCGTTCCAGCACCAACCAAGAGTAACTGTGAGTGCTTACAGTGTTGTGCCAACACCAACAACTAAGGGGCCTATTTCTGCAGAGTATATACGGCAGGTCCCTACTTTCAAACATCCAACTTACAAACGACTCCTACTTGCAAACGCAAGAAGACAACAGGAAGTGAGAGGAAATCTACCCCTAGGAAGGAAAATTCTCTCCTGTAAGAATTAATATGGGAGAAAGGTGTCTCCTCTGTACTGATGCTTTATCACCAATCCTTGTTTCAAGAAAAACACCACATTTCAAAAACAGTTGTCATTGGGACGGAAAGTGAGGTGAAATGTTCTGAACAGGGGCACAGACAGCAAAACAAATGTTACAGGGGTGATAACCCTTACCTATGTTTTCCAAAAAGTTTAAAAATAGATTTTTGGGCTGGAGCTACACTTAAACAATGTACCTGTTCAAAATTACAAACACATTCTACATAAGAACAAACCTACAGTCCCTGTCTTGTATGCACCGCCTGTATACGGCTGTTCAGAGTATATAGGGCCTTTTTTATTTTGTGTGCGGTGTTCCCCTTAATATCCATACAAGACCCAAAGGGGCTGGTAATGGGCTGGGGTAGGGGGGGGGGGGGTCATGGGGTAGCTATGCCATTTTTCTTAAAGATTTTCATCCATATTACCGGGACCAGACATTACATTAAAGCCGCAAGCAGTTTTAAATGTTTTTTTTTTCCTTTAGAAGTGTCATTTTGTGCAGGGACAGTTCTAAACACGGGAAACACGTGGCACTTCACAGGCATACTTTAGACACCCCCCAGGTACGATATTTAAAGGAATATTTGACTTTTTTTTTTTCACTTTATGCATCATTAAAATGACTGCTCCCGAAAAACGACCGTTTTTAAAACTTCTTTTTGCATTGATACATGTCCCCTGGTGCAGAACTCGGGTTCCCAAACCCTTTTTAGGACAATAACATGCATAATAGTCGTTATAATTAGCACTTTAGAATTCGAACGTTCGCATCCATTGTATTTAATAGGGTTCTAATGTTCGTACGAACGTTCGGTCCGTTCGCGGGTTCTGGTGCGAACCGAACCCGGGGGTGTTCGGCTCATCACTAGTCTCGGACAATGGGACTCAATTTACATCGCATGAGTTTCAATCCTTCCTCAGTGGCTTGGGCATCCAACACTACAAATCAGCTCCTTATCATCCAGCCTCAAATGGGCTGGCAGAACGGTTTGTGCAGACGTTTAAGAAGCACTTACTGTACACTCTGGACCAGGTCGGATTGTCAGAGGAGAAGCTGCTGAAGTTCTTGACCATGTATCGAAACACAAAACATGCTACTACTGGGCTGTCCCCAGCTTTTCTTATGTTTGGCAGGCATCTCCGCACCAAACTGGATTTAGTTCGTCCACAGGAACAGTCACCAACACCTCATCCGCCAGGCCATCCTGGATTCCGTGCCGGTGATCTTGTATGGTTTCGGAATTACAGAGTTTTGCCTCATTGGCTTCCTGGCATTATTGATGGACCTTTTGGACAGCGAATGTACCTTGTCTGGAGAATGGTGTTTGTGTTCGAAGACACCTTTCGCAATTGAGAAATTGAGAAACCCGACCTCTCTTTCTATCCAACCACCAGAGTCTATTTAGGGCTCTACTGGTGACATATGGCATGGTGTCTGACATGATCCCACAAGTTTACAACCAACCCCTGAAGCGGTTGGTCACCATATTCCTGAGGAGCTCGGACATGTGCCTGGAGTTGCAGAGACTGATTTGTCTGTTGGACACCCACTGACATCTCTAGAGCCTTTGACAGGCTCTACCCCTCCTGGTGCTGTGCCACTTCGTAAGTCTGGCTGCCAAAGACATCAAACTCCTCGTTGGCAAAGCACTGAAATCTTACGGGACACTTTGGAGGTCAGGAAACAGAGACAAAGGGCTCATAACGTGATGCGGGAGCCACAGAACTAAGTTGGAGAAACTACTTGCTGAACTGATCCTGCTTGCCTTGTTATTTGATGTGTTGAGTATTTTGTTCTCTTGTTATGTTTATTTTTTATTTTTTATTTTTTTGTTTTTTTTATGGGAAAAGGAGGAGATGTGATGTTTGTGCTGGAACACTGTGACCCTTCACCCTTTTTACTTATGCATGCTGGGGGAGGGGCTGTACCGGGAAGTAGAGAGGGTGTGTGTGAAACTGGAAGCAGCAGCAGCAGCAGTAGCAGCATGGATGCATAGATCTGGTAATGACAGAAGCCTGTTGTATTAAGACTCCTCCATGATAACAAGTCATCATGTTTCTGAGTGAGTAATAAACCCTCTCCATGGTTAAGAAGTTCATCCGGCCTGTGTGTGTAACTTGCTGAGCAGATACTGGCAGCATTGCTAGCACCCCATGTCTAAGGGACATAACAGCTGCTAATACTGTGCTTTTTATAAAACATCCAATACCGTGCATATAGTGCAATGCATGCAAGAAGGTTAGTAAAGTGCTCTTTGCTCCTGTTGAAGTGCAACGATCATAAAAACTGTAATAAATCCACTTAAAATAGTGCTTCAATAAAAGTGCTTCATAAAATTCTTGCAGTTAATCTTCTGTGCCAAAGTGACTGTTCCATGCAAAGACAAACTTACTCCATATCCCACCAAGTCCTTTCACTGCCAGTGCCCCACTTGGGATTGCACTCACCCAAGTATATTGACCACCTAAGCTTATACTTGGGGAGGTCGTAAGGTGCTGTGAACACTGATCTACATAATTCTCTACAATGGCCAGTGTCAGGGACGTGCTGGGCTTGAACCTGGGACCTCTTCTGTGTCTGGCATTGACTCTTCCAGCGGAGCTATCTGAGATGCTGGACAGTTCCCTGCCTGATCTGCTGGATAACCTATCTGATCCATTAGACTACTCTGCTTGGTGTCTGATTACTGTTGAACTCTGAACCCCTTGCTCCTCCCATGTACTTCCTATACAAGACATTCCAGAGATGTTGCCCCTTGCGGTTTGATCTGCTTCTGTTCCCTGAGTTCCTGATTCTGTGCTTGTATCCTGTTCCTGTGTTTGACCCGGCTTCCTGACCACGCTTCTGTCTCCAGTCCTGACCTCGGCTCGTTTGACCCTGCTCAGTTATCTGCCAGTCTGCCTGTTGCCAAGATTTGGCCTGGACTTTGACTACTCTCTGCCTGCCACTTGTGATGTTTACCTTGATGTGTATGACCCGGCTTGTCTGACTCTGCAAACCTGCACCAGCTTACCTGCATCCTCTGCTCTGCAAGCTGCACACGCTGACCTGCATCCTTTGCAATGCAAACCTGCACCTGCTGACCTGCATCCCTGCTCTGCAAACCTGCACCTGCTGACCTGCATCCCTGCTCTGCAAACCTGCACCTGCTGACCTGCATCCCTGCTCTGCAAACCTGCACCTGCTGACCTGCATCCCTGCTCTGCAAACCTGCACCTGCTGACCTGCATCCCTGCTCTGCAAACCTGCACTTGCTGACCTGCATCCCTGCCCTGCAAACCGGCACCTGCTGACCTGCATCCTCTGCTCTGCAAGCTGCACCTGCTGACCTGCATCCGCTGCTTCCGGAACCAGCCGTTCCAGTCTCCACTCGGCTACACCACTCCAAGCAGTGAGGATCAGACAGGCACCCTTACCTCACCGTGCTCTTACCACCACTGTCCCCACTCCAGTGGTCTCCGAGCCGGGGTTGTACGGGAGGTCCCTCTCCGCACGTCAGGCTCACACCCAAGGTACGTTACAGCCAGTGTGCTACATACCTATAATGTTAATGGGGAGCAGGAACCAACAAAAAAGCCATCATAGTGCAGTACTTTTATTAAATTACACTCGATTGTAAATAAAATAATTGCACTCACAATTACTGAACCCATGTTTCTCCCCACCTCAAGGTGTTTAAATGTGCCCATAGTGCAAATTAATTGATAAGCATAGGAAGGTAATTTTGTCTACTGGACACAAATTGATCCCTAAGGCAAATATATTACTTCCAACTGTAAAACCACAGGGGTAAACTATTTATAGAGATGTGCTTGAGAGCTGGAAAATCTTTATGCATGGTAAGTCCGAGAGTATCAGCGCCATTTGCTGGTGACAGAACAGTGTGAGTTTGACCATCCGTTTGTCACATGTTGGTGGAGGTGGATGGGTCTGACGCCTTGTTTTTTCATTTATTTTGTGTATTACATATAATTTATACTGTGTAAGCCCCTCTTAAGGATCTCTTTTTTTTTTCTTTTGCTCCCTTGCCTTTTCTTTTTTGTAGGCATGGTATGTATACTTGTGTCTTTCTTGGGATGTGTGTACCTGACCTATATCCCGAGTTGTGACCTGACTATGGTCTGTTTGCAGGCGCTATTTTTAGCACAATAGCGCCTGCAAACCGCCCCAGTGTGAAAGGGGCCTGACTGTCTGCAGCTAGCACAATCACCTGCCTGCCTGTCACAGTATAGAGACTAACAGGAACGGATCTATCTAAACGCAATACAGTGTATAAATATATATAAAACACCTAGGATGCATATATATCCTCTACACACTGTAACAGCAGCTAACTGACTCGCCTGCCTGCTCTATCTAACTCAATATAAATGACACTGTCTATCTCTCTGAAACTGCCTCTTTCACAAACGCCAACACACTACACAAGGCCGACTTCCAGGCGGCCTTATATAGTGTGGGGCGTGTACTAAACCCCCTGAGCCCTAATTGGCCAAAGCCACCCTGGCTTTGGCCAATTACGGCTCTCCGTTTTTTCCGCGCTGTGATTGGCCAGGCATGCGGGTCATAGTGCATGCTTGGCCAATCATCAGCCAGCAATGCACTGTGATGCCGCAGTGAATTATGGGCCGTGTTGCGCAACACGAATTTAGCGCGAACGGACCATAAAGTTCGTTCTTCATCGAACGGCCGATGTTCGAGTCGAACGTGTGTTCGATGCGAGCACGAAGCTCATCCCTACTGGCTACTTGTACCTTATTACTCATTCAAAAAAATACATTGAAAAAGTAAAAAAAAACAATACCATAATAAAGTAAGATTTTTGTTCTTACCGTAAAATCTTTTTGGTGAAGTCAATTGAGAGACACAGGAATGCATTACATTTTTTATGGGTTATACTGCTATCTTCAGGGAGCTGAGACAAAAAAAAATAATTAAGCCAGTACTGAATACTCCTGCCCCCAAACATTATGCCTCAGTTTTTGCTAGAGTCCTAGGAGGCTGAATGCCTTTTCTCCAGTTCCACTGAGAAAAACTAGCCTTGTACTAACCTTTTTATTCTTATTTTTTTTTTCTTCAGTTAAGAAAAGTCATTTTGAAAAATAAACAATGTTCCACAATGCAGATCCCTGACTGGTGTTTGTAAGCAATGTCACCTTTAATAAAGTACATTGTACGGCAGCTGCAACTTCACATGTGGTTTAAAGCGGTAGTGAACCTGTGCTTTGAACTTGTACCTACAGGTAAGCCTATAATAAGACTTACCTGTAGGTACAGTGCATATCTACTAAACTTGCAGGGTTTAGGAGATATTCACATGGGATGCACCCGGAGACGTCAAGGGCGCATGCACTCTGAGTGAGTGAGTGATCCTTCAGAAGAGGTGGGTCTTATGTTTTTTCCTGAAGGCCCAATGGTTTCCTTCCATGCGGATGTTTATGGGTAGAGCGTTCCATAGCCGTTGTCCTTGGACTGCAAATCTTCGTTCTCCCTTTGACTTGGGGATGTGGAGGAGGTTTTAGTTGGTTGATCGGAGAATGCGATTGGGGGTGTAGTGTTTTATTTTCTCGCACAAGTATTGAGGAGCGTTTCCTTGTGTGCACTTGTGGGTGAGACAGAGGGTCTTGAATGTGACCCGATCCTTTACGGTTAGCCAATAAAGGGTCCTCAGGGAAGGGGTGATGGATTCCCAGGGTTTTTTCCCCCGTTACCAGTCTGGCTGCCGTGTTCTGGATGACTTGTAGGCGCGAAATCTGGTATTTAGGTAGTTCTGTGTAGAAGGAGTTTGAGTAGTCGAGTCGGGAATTGATGATTGTTCCAACTACTACTGCTATGTCCTCTTCTGGGATGAAGGAGATGAGTCTACGCAGCAGGCGGAGGGGATGGTGAGATCCGCTGACTACTGGTCCTATTTGTGCATCCATCGACATCTCAGAGTCACTCTAAAGCTTGAGAGCTCTGTGCCTCAATCCATGACTCCCGTGCCAGCCCACGAACCCAGAAGGAAGACCGGGTGAAGATAGAAGCCCTGTCAGCGGTGACTGCGCACCACTGGAGAGCTCCGTTTTAAGGTAAGTATGCCATAATGTGCTAGTATGTGGTGCATATTAGCACATTATTGCTTAAACCAGCTGGAGCCCGTGCTTTTTTTATATAGCAAGTTTACTACCACTTTAAGACATCCTCAAAGCATGTTATTTAAGGCCCCGTTCACACCTATGCGAATTGGTTGCGGCTTACACCGCATCCAATTCGCATAACATTAAAAAATACATTCTTTTCAATGAGGCTGGTTCACATATGTGCGATGCATTCGCACTGCGCATTACCGAAAAACCGTGTGTGTTCTCTAGACCTTGCGGTGCGGCTCAGGTGCAAATTCAGGTCCATTATCTTCTATGGCCACGCATCTGAATCGCAGATGTGTTGCGGTGTGAACAGAATTTTTCTCCCCTCCTCCTCCACCTCCCCCTTTTCAAACTTCCTCCCCTGTCTGTTTCCTGCTGCTGAGGTGAGGAGCCATGTCGAAAAAACTGAGCCAAAAAGTGACTGCCAAGGTGAAGGAGTTTGTGGATTGTGAGGAGCTGATCTGCCTTGTCAGGGACAATCCACTGCTCTATGACACCCGGCATCCTAAATATAAGGACAACTTGCTGAAAAAGCGGACATGGGTTGAAATTGCCCGAACCCTCTTGCCAGAGTGGAGCATGTGCTCATCCCAAGTTCAGGCTGACAAAGGTAAGTTGATTTATCTTATTCTCTATCTGAAGATTACTTGGGTACAAATCCATACCAGGCCCTTATCCAAGCATGCAGCCTGTCATGGCATGTTAACCACTTCAATACAGGGCTTTTTGTACCTATTCAATACCGGGCCTATTTTGGCACTTCTCTCCTACATGTACAAATCATCATTCTTTTGCTAGAAAATTACTCAGAACCCCCAAACATTATATATGTTTTTTTAGCAGACACCCTAGGGAATAAAATGACGGTCATTGCAACATTTTTTCTTGCACAATATTTGCGCAATAATTTTTCAAATGCCTTTTTTTTTAAAAAAAATGCTTTCATGAATTAAAAAATAACAAAACAGTAAAGTTAGCCCAATTTTTTGGGAACATATGAAAGATAATGTTACGCCGAGTAAATAGATACCTAACATGTCACGCTTTAAAATTGCGCAGACTCATGGAATGGCGCCAAACTTCGGTACTTAAAAATCTCCATAGGCAACGCTTTAATTTTTTTACAGGTTACCAGGTTAGAATTACAGAGGAGGTCTAGTGCTAGAATTGTTGCACGTGCTCTAACGCACGCGGCGATACCTCACATGCGTGGTTTGAACGGCGTTTACATATGTGGGCGACTTACGTGTGCATTCGCTTCTGATCGCGAGCTACCGGGGACAGGGGCATTTTAATTTTTTTTTATTATTATTTATTTATTTATTTTACTTATTTATTTTTTTACAATGATTTTACTTTTTTTGATGACTTTTATTCCTATTACAAGGAATGTAAACATCCCTTGTAATAGGAATGTGTGTGACAGGTTCTCATTATTGAGAGATGCGGGGTCAATAAGACCCCACATCTCTCCTCCAGGCTGGAAAGCATGAGATCAGTGAAAATTTTTTCACTGATTTCATACTTACAGCCGCAATGGCGGCTTTGTTTACATTTGAGACCCGGGCGTGACGTCATCACATCGCGCCCGGGCCTCCGACAATCATAGAGATGACTGGTGACCATCTGGTCACCAGTCATCTCTATGCTCATCACATGACTCCACCAACGATGCCGGAAGATTCGCTCCGGGTCCCCGATTGCACGGGGGAGCCCGGAGAAGCACCGGATGGCGGCGGGAGGGGGGGTGTCCCCTCCCGCCGCCTATAAGAACGATCATGCGGTGCAACCGCCGCTATAATCATTCTTATGGTGCACAGAATCGCCGGCACTTCAAAAGGATATCTGAATGATGCCTCTAGCTGCAGGCATCATTCAGATATCCCCCTACAAAGCCGAGGACGTCATATGACGTCCACCCAGGATGGGAGATCCCATCTGTGGACGTCATTTGTCTATGGCTGGGTAGGGAAGTGGTTAAGTGTGCTTTAGAGCCCTCCCCCCTGACCTATACCATGCCCCATGCTTTCAACATAAGCATGGTGTTTGTGTCTCCCTACCAATGCATCTTGTCCCCATGTTGATGATGACCAGGGCCTCATTCCCACATTCTTGCTCATTGTTTTTAGGTGTCTGCGTGCATTTTTGTTTTACAAATCTGCTAACTAACTTTAACAAGGTTGTTCCCAGCTCCTTGGAGGAGTGTCTATATTTTTTAGTCAGCCCCTTTTAACGCTATGACCCATGATGGCCGTACAAAGACGTCATAATGACAAGTGATTGTTTAACTTTGCCTAACCCCTTGATTTTGTGTACAAAAGACCCCCACCCGAGCACATATAACGGCGTCACACTGCGACGTATGAGGACATCAATTAAGCTAACAAATCACGTTAAACTTAGTTTAGGATTAACAAATATTACAATACACAAATGTCCTACAATAATTTTTATTTATTCTTCATAAAAATCACACATAGTGACATTTTTTTCCATATGTTATTTTCCTATTTTGTAAAGTGACAGATATTGTTTGAGTTAAACGCAAAAAAAGGTAACCTGAAAATTAACTCAAATCTATCTGCCAAGTTACCTCACCAGCTGGCGTCAAAAAGTAAATTGGTCTCGAATTAAGTTGCCACTGCTAGTGCCCCTAGTCACATTCCACTGTGCCGCCTCCATACTATGCATCAGTGAATCATCAAAATTGTAGCCATCGCGTTCACGCACATAGTTGTGCAGTGCACAGGCAGTTTTTACTGCAGATACAGCATGCTTCAGACTGATGTTCAGGGGAGTATGCAAAAATCGCCATTTATTTGAAAGTATACCAAATGCATACTCTACCACTCTGCGTGCCCTAGTGAGCCGATAGTTAAATATTTTTTTGTTGTTTGTCAGCGCTCTACTTGAAAAAGGTCTCATAAGATTTTTAGTAAGCGTAAATGCTTCATCCCCTACGAAAACATGGGGGAGGGCAGGCTCATTTGTTCCTGGCAAGGCACAATCGTTAGGTAAATCCAGGGTATTGTCCCTCAACATTCTCCCAAATGAGGAATTCGAAAATACGCTGGAATCTGCTGCCATAGGCCCCGACATCAATATAAATAAAATTAAAATTGGCATCTGCCACTGCCATTAATACAAACGAAAAATATTTTTTATAATTAAAAAACTGACTCCCACTCTCAAAAGGCTTCAGGATGCGTATGTGCTTGCCATCGATTGCTCCCAGACAATTTGGGAAATTACACCGCTCCCAGAATTCCTTGGATATCTGTAACCAATCTTCTTTGGTTGGCTTTTTGAAAACCAATTGCTTGAGTTCTTCCCAAATAATAAGGCAGGTTTCATGTACAATGCCACTTATTGTAGATTTGCCTACTTTGAACTCATAGTGTAGACTGGCAAATGAATTGCCTGTAGCTAGGTACCTTAAACAAGAAAGAAATAATACATTAGTATTAATTTTGGTTTCTTTCAGTGCTCTACATAAAAAAAAGGTGGAGAAGCATGCGGGATGCCTACAAAAAATTTAATAGACACGCACCCCAGAGAAGTGAAGAGTGGCTCTGGGGCAACAGCTAGGGTACCCTATATGTATGCCGGGGGACCTTGAATTTCTCAAACCAATTATAGACATGAGAGAGTAAGTTATCATCTACATCATAAATGTATCGGGCATACATATTTTTGGTTTGTGGCATTACGAACTCAAACTCTCTATTTTACTACAGGACCGAAGCTAGTTGGGATGAACAAGATGTGTTAGAGGATCAACCTGAGAGCCATTCTGAGGCACAAGCGGAGGCACCAGTAAATCTAGTTTTTATGGAACCTAATGATGATCTTGGCCAAATCCAAATAGCCTCAAATCTGTGGCTAGAAAATACAGAAGAGCAATTTGTAGTGACAGAGGCGATCCCTGGGCCCTCCTCTGCTCCAGCAAACATTGGGCGGCCAGCCAAAGTGGCACGTAAGCGAGCGCATGTATCGCAGCCGGACATAAGTGAGCTTCTACTAGAGATTTTACAAATAATGACTCAAAAGGTGGATGCTTTCTTATGTCCGGATACAATAATGGCACTCAATTTTGTACCTCTAATTAAAAAAGTAAAACCTGAGCGATATTTGGAAATGAGAACCACTATAGAACATGTTCTGCAATCCTTCGCAATGCCACGTGAGGAAGCAACATTTGAAAGGCCATATGTGCCACAAGAAAAAAGTCACATTCAGTTCCCAAGGTCCGGCCCGTACCCTGAACCACTACACCAACCTTACCCCTATGTTCCTCCATCCTATCCTTCAAGTTTTCAAGAGGCAATTTCGATATATGATTTACCACACAGTAGAATTCCCTATCCTATTTCATCCCCAAGCCACAGCAACATGGGGCTCAGCCACATGGGCCACAGCAACATGGGGCTCAGCCACATGGGCCACAGCAACATGGGGCTCAGCCACATGGGCCACAGCAACATGGGGCTCCGCAACATGGGCCACAGCAACATGGGGCTCCGCAACATGGGCCACAGCAACATGGGGCTCCGCAACATGGGCCACGGCAACATGGGGCTCAGCAACATGGGGCTCAGCAACATGGGGCTCAGCAACATGGGCCAGAGCAACATGGGGCTCAGCAACATGGCGAGTCTAGCCGTGATCCCAGCACTGGCAGTGATGAAACCCATTATGCAAGTCACTACTCCACTGAGGCAGCTTTCAAAAGAACATAACATAATCTTTGAAATTTGAGTTCTGCACAAAGTTGAGGAGCATGTGTGCATTTTATGTTAGTAATTTTGTCAAGAGGTATACTTGAAAGCACAGTTTATATTTTTGATATTTAAAAAAAAAAAAAATATGTTGGCTATTTTAGCTATTATTTTTGAGAAGAAAAAATATTCAAAATCTGGAATAAAGATTTTTTACGTCAACTTCAGTCTCGTTATTCATTTCTAATTACACATGTTTGACTGTTAAAACAAGTTAATATTCCATGCTCACAATTAACAATGCCAATGGACATAGGGGGTTGAAAGTACCTTAATGTGATTAATAATCGTTCTGCAGGCTGGATGCTTGCTCTGTAGCACGTATTCTGATTCTCCAAACGAGGGTATATTTTAACAAGCAATTCATCAAAATTAAATATCAAAAAAATATATATATATTACTTGGGTATTTTAAAATATTACCAAAAAAATAACTATGGAACAATGGAGGAAAGAAATGTATAGCAAGGCAAACAAAAATATACCTATTAATTGACATCCGTGTATAATTAAAAAAACTTCTCTTCATGCCCATGGAGATCTTCATATAATACCATGAACTGCCTTCTTTTCTCCCTATTTGCAATTATGGGATGAACCCAGTATCTTCTCCTTCTCCTCCTTCTCCTCCTCTCAACCTCAAGCAAGATTGCTGCTGTTGCTGCAACAACTGTGGGCATAATCATGGGCAGAGCAGCACACATTTTTTAACTGAAATCACAATCCAAATCCACAAAATACTTACTACTGGAGAACCAGGAAGAGTCCAAGAAAGGTCACTCCCTTTTATTAGCAGCATCAGCACACGGCTAACAATGATTGACATTCACAAAAAACGCAGCTCTGAAGCTAAGAACTTCAAATTCGCTGCAGAGTGTGAACCCGGCCTAAAGGATTTCTGCAGGATTGCTTTTTAATGTTGCCCCTTTGGTCAAATTAAAAGGCCCGCTCCTTTTGAAGTACATTTATTTATTTATCTATCTTGGAATTAGTGCATGTCCTCCATGGCAATGCCCAGCTACCCAAGTCGTTTTCTAATAAAAGCTTTCATAGTAGCATAGCAGCAAAAATAAGAAACAGCTCCCCTAGATTTCAATCGTTTTCATCACTATGTTCAATATTTGCAGACTTTCTGAACGGTTCAAATGTACAGTCAAACTTTTCCTAGTTTGCTCATCACTGTTCTCCATTTTCAGATTGACTTTTTGGCTCTGTAAAGGTATAAGCTCATGTATACACTTACTGTACAGAATATAATTTTTGGACCTAACTGCTTCTCAGTGTGAAACTGTCTTCAAACATTAAGCTATATTCCGTTCTTGTATTGATACAATCTGTTTGCTAAATCCTTTTTCTGAATCTACAATGTAGAGAAGAAACCATTAGGACAGAGATGCACTGATAGAGTGAGGTGTCTGTCATCTGCCTTCAAATACATCCAATCCTTGTCTCCAAGTGCACAGCATCATGTCTCTACCAGCAAAATCTGTGCAGGCTGAGGAATTAGTCATGAAATTGCTAACTCAACAAGTACATTTATAAAGTACAAGATTCTAAAATGACTTACAGTGTACACAAAATATTGTTTGGTATAAAAAGGGTAGTAATTACCATTTACTTTCTTAACTATGCATGCAACTACAATACCCAAAACATGGATATTGTATTTGTATGCATAACACCTTACAATATCCTTTTTTAATACCCTTTTATTGACTTTATTGACATTTTTCTTTATGTATTTTTCTTCTGCCCCTTTCATATTTGCGCATTATAGGTGTAGTGTCACAGTATGTGTGTTCCCAGTTTTAGATGTTTTTGGGTTATCATTTTACTCTTTGTGACACATGTTTTGCTGAACTCTGCACAAAAGATGCATCAAGCAAAAATAACATATGCAACACATCTAAAACATGCAGATGTGAATGGAGCACTGGAAACAAGGTTATAAAGGGCAATGCCTGGGAAAGGTGCTGGTAGTCTAAAGCCCTGTACACATGATCGGTTTTACCGATGAAAACAGTCCGATGGACTTTTTTCATCGGACAAACCGATCGTGTATGGGCCCCATCGGTCTTTTTTCCATCGGTATTAAAAAATATAACATGTTTTAAATTTATCCGATGGAAAAAAAAAAAACTATAGCAAATTACTATCATCTTTGGGGAACTCCATCGGATAAAAACCCCACGCATGCTCAGAATCAAGGCGACGCATGCTCAGAAGCATAGAACTTAATTTTTCTTGGCTCGTCAGTGTTTTACGTCACGGCGTTTGGGACGATCGTTTTTTTGACTGATGGTGTGTAGGCAAGACTGATGGAAGTCAGCTTTATCGGATTTCCGATGGAAAAATCCATTGGTTTAAAATCCATAGGAAATCTGATCGTGTGTACAGGGCTTAAAAGTGGTTGTAAACCCTCCTTGACAAGTTTCCCTAGATGTAATCATCAATAAACACTGTACACATTGCTCTGTATGGATTGATCCTAATCTGCTCTGTTTGCTTGTAATCTGTCAGGTTTGTTTTCATGACGTCAATGCCGCATGCGCATATTCCCCCTCATTTAACGGCATGCTTGGTGACGGCTTAGTGCCGTCAGTCCATTCATAAATGTGTATCTTCTCTCCACGGCACTGTTCTGAGATTTCATTAGATTACAGTGTCACTTACTTCCTGAAACACCCCATGTGACTAGCAACGTCACAGGGGGTGTAAACAGCAGCACATTACAAAGCATCCCAGAGCAAGAAGATCAGCTGCTTTATATAATCAGCTGCATTTTACAGGGTTAAAACAGCCCTACACAGTTAACAAGTGCTAAAATATTTGCCCACTTGTCTGTGCCTCGATAAGCAGGAGATGGTTGCGATAGCAATCTCGAGTGAAAACGAGGCTCGGCTGCAACATGACTGAGCATGTGCGAGATAACAGCAGAGAAGGACAGGAAGGGCGGAAGTAATCTACACTGCAGCCTCGAAAGACAGTAGCTGAGATGGCGCTGGGCTACAATAAGGAAGCAAGATTTTACAACCACCTGGGAAAACAGTAAGAAACATCTGAAGGGGCAAAGAGTAATGCAGAATGTTATGGGAAGCTGTAGCAGACAGGATTTATTAAGAAGGAGCATTTGAGGTGCTGGGTTTACTTCCTCTTTAAGGCCCATACACACAATACGAAAATCGGAAGTAGAATTTCATCCGACTAATTGTTTGCTGATTTTTGGAACGTTAGTACGGTGCTTTTAAAAGCCAATTCCATTTTTTCAACCGACAAAAGCTGGATGTGCAGACAATAAAATTTTTGTTGTATGTGAACTCAACGTCCGATTTTAGTTTAATTAGTATAGTTTTTGTCTTAAAAAAATCGTAAGAGCAAGACTACGCATGCTCAGAAACAAAAGAATACATACAAAGCTAGTCAACACATTGGGGCTGATTTACCAAACGTTTGCGCCATGAGTATTGGCGCATCTGCGTGCGCAATGGCTGTTTTGGTATTTACAAAACATTAGCGCCGGTATCGCAGCCCTATTTCTCATTTACTATAGTGTTCTCTGCGCCCGGGAGGAGGCGCTCAGTGCGCTACTATGGACTTGGCGCAGGGCATGTTAAAATCTAAATATAAAGAAGCTGGAAGTGAGAAAATATTGAGGGTGACATGGGGTGATGTGAGGAAGTGTAGTGACATCTGCCCAAATAACTAATATGCCCAAAATAGAGTGGGAAAGTAACTTTTTCAAAACCAGCCCGCTGCGCCGGCAAGTACGATTCGAGCTGCGGGAGGTTTTTTTTAGCTCAGCGCGGGAATTTCAATGGTTTAAATGCGCCAAGACACTGCGCCGGCAAAATCTTAGTAAATGTCAAGTCACGTAAACTAATTTCCATAAGTTGAACAGGCGCAGCTCTGAACTTCACAGTGCGCCTGCAAAATGTCATTTCTAAAGGAAAAAAAAGGCATTTAAAAGCAGCCGCGGCTGTAATGAATTGTCGGCTCCCGGCAATATAGAGAAAAGTTATAGAAAGTCATTGCTAACCAAAAAAAAAAAGCGTGGGGGTCCCCCCAAATTCCATAACCAGGCCCTTCAGGTCTGGAATGGATATTAAGGGGAACCCCGCTGCAAATTTTTTAAAAAAAATGACGTGCGGGTTCCCCCCAAATATCCAAACCAGGCCCTTCAGATCTGGCATGGATTTTAAGGGGAACTCCACCCCAAATTTTCTTAAAAAATGGCGTGGAGTTCCCCCAAAAATCCACACCAGACCCTTATCCAAGCACGCAACCTGGCCGGCCGCAGGGGAAGAGGGGGGGACGAGAGAGCGGCCCCCCTCCCTCCTGAACCGTACCAGGCCACATGCCCTCAACATGGGGAGGATGTCAAGGGCCTCATCCCCACAACCCTTGCCCGGTGGTTGTGGGGGTCTGCGGGCGGGGGGCTTATCGGAATCTGGAAGACCCCTTTAACAAAGGGGACCCCCAGATCCCGCCCCCCTATGTGAAATGGTAATGGGGTACAAATGTACCCCTACCATTTCACAAAGAAAGTGACAAAAATCTAAAAAATGACAAGAGCCGGTTTTTGACAATTCCTTTATTAATGTCTTTTCTTTTCTTCCATCTTCTTCTTCTTCTTCCAGCTTCTTCTTCCATCTTCTTCTTTTCTCCATTCGGGTTTCTTCCTCCATCTTCATCTTCCTCTTCATCTTCATCTTCATCTTCCTTCTTCCTTCGGTGTTCTCGTCCGCATCTTGCCCCGGCGTCTTCCCTTCTTCTTTCTTCTCCGGCCGCTCCGTTTGAATTGGAGGTTCCCGCTGTGCGACGCTTCAGTTCTCCACTTGGTCCGCTAACCACCCGGTGGCTCCGCCCCCTCTGTCACCACGGGGAAAGTCCCCGTGAAATCCATGTGCATCAGAGGGGGGCGGGGTCACTGGGTGTAAGCGGACCCGATGGGGAACTGAAGAACTGAAGCGTCGCACAGCGGGAACCTCCAATTCAAACGGAGCGGCGGAGAAGAAAGAAGAAGGGAAGACGCCGGGCAAGATGCGGACGAGAAGACCGAAGGAAGAAGGAAGATGAAGATGAAGATGAAGAGGAAGATGGAGGAAGAAACCCGAATGGAGAAAAGAAGAAGATGGAAGAAGAAGATGGAAGAAGAAGGAAGAAGATGGAAGAAAAGAAAAGACATTAATAAAGGAATTGTCAAAAACCGGCTCTTGTCATTTTTTACATTTTTTACACTTTCTTTGTGAAATGGTAGGGGTACATTTGTACCCCATTACCATTTCACACAGGGGGGGGCGGGATCTGGGGGTCCCCTTTGTTAAAGGGGTCTTCCAGATTCCGATAAGCCCCCTGCCCGCAGATCCCCACAACCACCGGGCAAGGGTTGTGGGGATGAGGCCCTTGTCCCCATCAACATGTGGACATCCTCCCCATGTTGAGGGCATGTGGCCTGGTACGGTTCAGGAGGGAGGGGGGGCCGCTCTCGTCCCCCCCTCTTTTCCTGCGGCCTGCCAGGTTATGTGCTCGGATAAGGGTCTGGTGTGGATTTTTAGGGGGACTCTACGCCATTTTTTTTTTAAATTTGGGGTGGAGTTCCCCTTAAAATCCATGCCAGATCTGAAGGGCCTGGTATGGATATTTGGGGGGAACCCCACGTCATTTTTTTAAAATTTTTGCAGCGGGGTTCCCCTTAATATCCATTCCAGACCTGAAGGGCCTGGTTATGGAATTT
This sequence comes from Rana muscosa, assembly GCA_029206835.1. NCBI lineage: Eukaryota > Metazoa > Chordata > Amphibia > Anura > Ranidae > Rana > Rana muscosa. The sequence goes on from CM055118.1 coordinate 223,553,650, forward strand.
GGGGGACCCCCACACATTTTTTTTTTGGTTAGCAAAGACTTTCAATGACTTTTATCTGTATTGACGGGAACCAGGAATTCATTATAGCCGCAAGGACTTTTAAATGACTATTATTTTACTTTAGAAATATAGAATTTTGCTCTCCAACTGTTATAAACATGGAAAACATGTGCTACTTTACAGGCATACTATAGACACCCCCCGGGAATGATATTTAGGGCCAGTTCACACCGGATGCAGTGCAGTGCATTTTTTTGATGCCTGAAAAATGCAAAGAAAGTTGATCACATTAATGCCAATGGCATAGTTCACACCACTGCAGTCCGTTCCAGTGCATTTCAGAAAGCCAAAAAATAATTGGTCATGCTGCATTTTTTAGGTACAAAACTGTACTGGACCCCAGTAAAACACATCAAAAACGCAACGGAACGTACCAAAAATGCACTGGAATGCACCGCAATGCACCTAAATGCGCCAAAGACGCACTGCAACACACTTGTCCTAAGTGAAAAGAGGGGGAAAAAAACACTGGACTGCATCAAAAACGCCTCAAAAATGCACTGGAATGTGTCAAAAACGCGCATGCAGAAAAGCACCTGAAACGCACCCAGACTGCGTTTCTATAGTGTGAACTAGGGCCAGTTCACACCATAGAAACACAATCTGGATGTGTTCCAGGTGCTTTTCTGCATGCACGTTTTTCATGCGTTCCAGTGCATTTTTGGTAAGTTTTTGATGCAGTCCAGTGCTTTTTTTTCACTCCTCTTTTTTATTAACCATAGATAAGGACAAGTGTGTTCCAGTGCGTTTTTTGTGCATTTAGGTGTGTTCCTGTGTGTTCCAGTGCGTTTATGATGCGTTTTGATGTGTTCCAGTACAGTCCAGTGCAGGTAAAATGCAGCATGTTCTACTTTTTTGGTGGAACTGGAACGCACTGGAACAAACACTGCCATTTAGAACCATATAACCAACTTTCCATGCATTTTGGATGCATAAAAAACGCAATGCACTGCATGTGGTGTGAAATGGCCCTTAAGCAATTTGGCATATTTAAAGGCACTTCTCCTTGTTTTGTTTTTGGTGTTTTCCAAATTGGTGACATTGATATATGTCCCTTAGGGTGGAACCTGGGCCCCCATTTTAAGGCCAATAACTAGAAGATTAGTCAGCCAAGTGGGGACTAGCAAAATTAACAAGTCAGTTCCCATAGACTGCAATGGGATTTGTTGGTGGGGGGGGAGTGGTGATTGTCCCATCTCTAATTTTGTAGCATGCTGGATGATGTGCTTAATTTTGGACGGGGGGAGGGAGGGGGGGTTATTTTTTGCTAGCTGCATTGGTGTTGTTCTGCACATGCCCAGCCAGTTAGTTTTTTTTGGCGTGCTTTTTGTGTGTAAACAGCACCTGGGTATTTCTGGGCATGCTCACTCAGAGAGTGTTTTTATGGGTTAGAAATTGAAGGACATCCTTAACAGGTGTGCCCACTTTGAATTTCAGTCTCTACATTGGGAGAACTTGCATTTTGGGTGTTTCATGGACTGTGCATGTGTTTTCAATTGCCTCATTAGCACACAAACATATGTTATATAAAGCTCACAGAGCATTTGGTCGCTTGCCTTGAGAAGAGGCAAGTAAGTGTGTGTGTGAGGGGGGGAGCAAAATGTACATTTTGGTGTCCTTATCGAGTTTTTAACACATGTATTTTATTTGTTATGTCTTTGCAAAACAGGTGTTTGGTTTATTTTGTGGATTGTATATTTTTTGTGTGGGGGAAATGTTCCCCTGAAATAATTCTGATGTTGTTAATGTGTGTTGTTTGTTCACTTTGATTTAATTGTCTGCTGCATTTTTTTGGCCAAAAATTGCTCAAGATGTTGAGTCTGTAAGGGCTCTTTCACACGGAGGTCCGTTCAGGTCCGCCTGTCAGTTTTTTTAGGCGGACCTAAAACGGATCCTCCATGTACCCCTATGGAGGCACGGATGTCAGCAGAGACATGTCCGCTGACATCCGCTCCGCTCCGCCAAAGTGTGACGGAGGAAAACCCTATTTTTCCTTCCGTCGGCGGAGCGGATCGGATGACAACGGACTCTACGGTCCGTCGTCATCCGATTCCCCATAGGGGAGAGCGGCGCTCTGACAGGGCGGTCCCTGCACAGTGTGCGGGGACCGCCCAGTCATCCGTCGGCTCAGCGGGGATCAACGGAGCGATCCCCGCTGAGCAAGCGGAGCTTCACGGGGCGGATCTGCACGGATCCGCCCCGTGTGAAAGGACCCTAACTGTTTCAAATTGACCATGTTTTTTATTTTGCCTTCCCTTCTGTTTTGTTGAACAATAAAATTAGATGGGAAAATTTTGATGTTTGTTTTGTGTTTTCTTTGCAACAAATGTGACAGCTGATTGGCATGTCAAAACAAAACAGGTGTAATTTGTCTACCCTGGTGCCTTCATGGTAGTATATGCATGTATTGTGTGCTGCCATGGAGTGTCACCAGGAAATGAAAAATGCAGAGCGGTAAGTATTCAATTTTTCCTTTTTTTTACTGCAGTGGTTCTCAGCCTCAGTCCTCAAGTACCCCCAACAGGACATGTTTTGTGAATTAATCTTATAGAGAATTGCTGTCCAGAAATCAAAACCATTGACTGGGAATTAAAGCACATGTGCAAGATGAAGGAAAACCTGCAAACATGGCCTGTTGGGGGTACTTGAGAAGCACTGATTTAGAGCACTGCACTTAAAAATAGCTCAAGGCCATACAATTCTAATTGTGGGCATTTTAAGGGAAACAAAGTAAGTGTTAGAACCCCTGCGTGTGTGCTTTTTTTTTTTTTTTTTTTTTTTGTAGTTTGGCCTTGGTCTCCTTTTCTTAACATTGGCTTCACTTCCTGTCACACAGCTAAACAGGAAGTGAAGGTAAAACCCTACCAATGGCTTTTCTTGGGGACACAGATCAATCTAACTAGTGTCCCCATTAAGCAAATTGCACTCTAGCACTTTGTTGTGTACACCCCAAATCATTGGGTAGTTTGGGGTTTAGTAAAGACAAATCCACTCTGCAGTAAAAGTGTAGCTGCTTAAAATCTGAGGGAAAGTACTGGTGATTGGATGTTACAATCATGTAAAAGCAAAGATGTTTTTTTTTTTGGCTTGCATGTCCCCCTCAGATATACAACAAGTGCACTTGTAGTGCAAAGTAGATTTGCCTTTAGTAAATAAACCCCACAGTCCAAACTACCTAATAAATTGTGGTGTACCCTGCAATATGCTGGAGTGCAATGTGCATAATGGGGAAAGTATTTAGACTGACCTGTGTGTCCCCAAGGAAAGACATTGTTAGGGATTTTCCCTCACTTCCTGTGTGGCTATGTGACAGGAAGTGAATTATTTGGAAGGATAAAGTGGCCAAATTATTTAGTTTAACTTTTCAAAGACTCATTCCTAAGTTGAATTGTGATGCATGTCAATGGCCCATTTAGACCCTCTTTAATCACTTGAGATCAGCGCTATAACTGATCGACGGCCACAGCATGGTCCTCAATTGCCGGGAGTCCGTCAATAAACGTCCTCCCCTTTGCGCGCGCTGTGGTCACAGAGTCACTGAGACTCAGGTGATGACAGATCCGAGTAAGGGGCCGATCCCTGCCCTTTACCATGTAAAAAACGCCCATGTCCCCGGTAGCTCGCGCTCAGAAGCGAACACACACGTAAGTCCCGCCCTCATATGTAAACGCCGTTCAAACCACACATGTGAGTTATTGCTGCGTGCGTTAGAACGAGTGCAACAATTCTAGCACTAGACCTCCTCTGTAATGCCAAAATGGTAACCTGTAAAAAAATTTAAAGCATCGCCTAGGGAGATTTTTAATTACTGAAGTTTGGTGTCATGCCATGTGTGTGCGCAATTTTAAAGCGTGACGTGTTAGGTATCTATTTACTCAGCATAACAACATCTTTCACATTATACCAAAAAATTGGCCGTAAATTTACTGTTTTGTAATATTTTTAGCAAACAAAAGGCGTTTGAAAATTTATTGCGCAAATACCGAGCGAGATAAAAATTTGCAATGACCACCATCTTATTCCCTAGGGTGTCTGCTACAAAAACATATATAATGTTTGGTGTTGTGAAGTAATTTTATAGCCATAAATCTATGATTTTTACATGGAGAGAAGTGCCAGAATAGGCCCAGTGCTGAAGTGGGTAAAATATCCATTTTTTTTTTTTAAAACTCGGTCTTTTGTATTTATAGAAAAAAAATAAAACTAAAACACAAAGGTGATCAAATAGCACCAAAAGCAAGCTCTATTTGTGTGCCAACAAATAAAGCATTTTCATTGGGTTACAGTGTTGTATGAGCGCGAAATTGTCATTAAAAGTGCATCAGCGCTGAAATGTGAAACTTGGTCTGGGCAGTGCGCAAGTGGTTAATATAAGGCTACATGCACACGGACGTTTTTCAAGCCGCTTGTTTGAGCGTTTTTTGCAGCTTAAAAACATCTCTCCATGTTAGCCTATGGCCTCATGGCCACCATGGTGTTTTCGAGCTGTAAATGGCATAGGCGTTTTTAGGCCCCATGTAGACGGGACGCTGGTGCAAAGTGTTCAGAAGTAAGGTTGAAAGTGGCGTTTAGAAAGGCGCGCTTTGTGGCGTTTGCATGCCGTGTTTTACCACATTTGCGTGTATATGATAAGGAGCCGCCCTAAGCTCCAAAAACAGTATTATTTACGATTTTAGCTATTTAGTGAGACCAGAGTGATATGAGCAGCTGAGAGCAGCAGTGTAGTTGTATTTAGCGTGTCACTTGCCACATCACTTGCCACAAGTTGTGGATTGTCCACTTGCCACGTCGGCTGCCCCAAGTTGTGGATTGTCCACAATGCAATGGAAGCAATTTCTTATATATATATATATATATATATATATATATATTATGGTTTTTCCTCATTTCCCATAAATTTGGAGTTTATCAATGTAAAAAAATAGGTCACCTTTAAAAACGCTTCTAAACTAAAATGCGGGTAAACGCTGGTACCGCGTCTGAAACGTGGAAATCTTTGGCGTCTGAAGGCATTTTGAGGGTTTGTTCAAAAAACCAAACCAAAAAAAAAACAGCGTGGGGTCCCCCTCCAGGTCCATACCAGGCCCTTGGGTCTAGTATGGATTCAAAGGGGACCCCCCAAAAAAAATAAAAAAAAATGGCGTGGGGGTCCCCCCAGAATCCATACCAGGCCCTTCAGGTCTGGCATGTATTTTAAGGGGAACCCCGCGCCATAAACAAAAAAAAATTGCGTGGGGTCCCCTTAGAATACACACCAGACCCTTTATCCGAGCACTCAACCTGGCAGGCCGCAGGGGAAAAGGGGGGACGAGAGAGCGGCCCCCCTCCCTCCTGAACCGTACCAGGCCGCGTGCCCTCAACATTGGGGGTTTGGTGCTTCGGGGCAGGGGGGGCGACCTGCGGCCCTCCCCACCCCAAAGCACCCTGCCCCCATGTTGATGGGGACAAGGGCCTCTTCCCGACAACCCTGGCCGTTGGTTGTCGGGGTCTGCGGGCGGGGGGCTTATCGGAATCCGGGAGCCCCCTTTAATAAGGGGGGCCCCAGATACCTGCACCCCACCCTATGTGAATGAGTATGGGGTACCCATTCACCTGGTGGCAAAATAAGTCAATAAAAAAAGACAACACAGGTTTGAAAATTAATTTATTGGGCAGCTCCGGGGGTCTTTCTGCTAGCTCTTTTGCTAGCGGGGGTCCCGGGCTTCCTCGCCGTCTTCCGATTTCGGTGGTCTTTCTGCCGGGGACGAAGCCCGGGACCCCCGCTGGCAAAAGAGCTAGCAGAAAATAGCGGGGGCCCGGCAGAAAGACCCCCGAAGTCGGAAGAAGACGGCAAGGAAGCCCGGGACCCCCGCTAGCAAAAGAGCTAGCAGAAGATAGCGGGGGCCCGGCAGAAAGACCCCCGGAGCTGCCCAATAAATTACTTTTCAAACCTGTGTTGTTTTTTTTTTATTGACTTATTTTGCCACCAGGTGAATGGGTAGGGGTACGATGTACCCCATACTCATTCACATAGGGTGGGGGCCGGCATCTGGGGTTCCCCTTTTTAAAGGGGGGACCCTGATTCCGAAAAGCCCCCCGCCCACAGACCCCGACATCCAACGGCCAGGGTTGTCGGGAAGAGGCCCTTGTCCCCATCAACATGGGGGCAGGGTGCTTTGGGGTGGGGGGGCCGCAGGTCGCCCCCCTGCCCCGAAGCACCAAACCCCCCATGTTGAGGGCATGCGGCCTGGTACGGTTCAGGAGGGAGGGGGGGGGCGCTCTCGTCCCCCCCCTTTTCCCCTGCGGCCTGCCAGGTTGCGTGCTCGGATAAGGGTCTGGTTTGGATTTTGGGGGGACCCCCACGTCGTTTTTCGGCTTAAGGGGTTCACCTTAAAATCCAGACCAGACCTAAGGGTCTGGTTTGGATTTTGGGGGGACCCCCACACCGTTTTTCAGGTTAGGGGGTTCACCTTAAAATCCAGACCAGACCTAAGGGCCTGGTATGCTCCTGAAGGGGAACCCATGCCGTTTTTTTCATTAAAATTCGGCCTGGAGTTCCCCTTCATGATTCATACCAAACACGGGACAGCGAGGCTGCCGAGGACCAGCGCGATGACATCGCGCTGGACACATTCTCGGCCGGCTAGTCTCCTCTAGAACACGACTTGAGTGGCTGCTTCACGCACTCAGGTCGTGTCCAGGTCGCCTGGCAGAGTCGCGCTGTCCCTGTGTCAGCCGCCACACGAGTCGCCCGCAAGTCGGATCCGACTTCCCGGGCGACCTCTATTCAAATCAATGGGCTCCCATAGGGAACCATTCATTTTCAATAGAGCGCCGCTGACATTTCTATTTACTATAACAGTGCGCCGCTGCTTCCTGCGCCCAGTGAAGGAGTTATCAGGCGCACCAATTAAGGTTAGAAGCAGCGCAGCGCACTGTTATTAGTAAATCAGCCCCATTATGTCACTTCTGAAGTTGAATTCTGTTGTGTGAGAATTTTCGTATGGTGAGTAACCTCTTCACTTTCGACATGAGACTAGCATGCAACAAAAAACGGTCATCCGAAAATCTGATCGTGTCTACAAGGCTTTAGTTATTTATTTGTTTTTTACCAGAGCTTTGGTCAAGACTAGGCTTGTCTGATGATGGATGGATGGAGTGAGAAAAAATGCATTCTTCATTTAACCATCATACATCATTGAAGTTGATTTAACCACTAGCTTCCCAAGGCAATTCTGACACTCCTCATATACATGTAAAAAATCATCATTTTTTTTACTAGATAATTACTTAAACCACCCAAACATTATACATTTTATGAAAGCAAATGCCTGTGAGAAAAAAATGTTGATACCATAGTTGCAATTTTTTATGTTGATATTATATACGATATTTGCACAAATATTTAGAAAACATACACTTTAATAAAGCTTAGTGCATCCAAAAAAACAATACTCAATTTTTGTAAAATATAAAAAATAATGTTATGCCTAGTAAGCAGATACTTAACATGTCATGCTTTAAAATCCAAATTCACGTGAAATGGCAAAAAACATAAAAAAAATCCTCATAGGCAAGGCTTTAAAAGCATTTACAGGTTACCAATTTGGAGTTACACAGGAGGTCTGGTGCTAGAATTATTGCTCTCTCTATGATGTTCATGGCGATACCACACATACATGGTGCGATCACCGTTTATTTATGCATGCAGGATCAACGTATGCATTCGCCAGTGCGCAACGGGGGGGGGGGGGTGGGGGGGATGGTGCTGCAGGACGTTTTGATTTTCGTTTCTTCTATTTAGATTATTTAAAATGTTTTACACTTTATTTTTTGTTTTGTTTTTTATCAACTTATTGCTATCACAAGGGATGAGAAGCATGCCTTGTGATAGCATGGGCAGTGACAGGTTCTCTTTACTGGTACATCTGGGGTCTTTTAGACCCCATATCTCTCCTCTTCCCCTTAAGAAGTATCTAATCAAATCAAGATTGGTTTAAATCAGATGCTGTCACAAACCAGTAGTGGCTTGTATACAGCAAACCTAAACTGGAAGTGGCAAAATGCTTGTCGCTTCCAGTTTCATAGCTAATATAGATAATTGGATAACTTCCGCTCAGTCCCAGGCTCCTCGGTGGAATGGGAGAGCCTGGGAGGGTGGCCACGGAAGTGGGGAACCACCTTCTACCCCGTGTAAAAGTAATACAGCAGTTGTATACTGGGGCTATGACTGCAGCTGCAGCCACGATCCTGTATACCCACTGAAACCCAAGAATATATGGGTACATCCTAAGGGCAACAAATTGTTAAAGAGACTGTGTCACCAGAACATTTATTGCAACAAAAATCTTCTTATAAGTGTAGCGATACCTCCAACTAAGGAGGCCGCAGAATTAGATTTTGGGCCCTGAGTGCAGCTCCGCCAACCCCCGGCAATAGGCTCTATCCCCTTCTGGCACAGCTAGTACTAACAATCAATGATATGTCCTATGCACTAGAATAACTAAGCAAGGACACAGTAATGAATTGTAATAGGTAAAGTGTTTTACTCATCAATTCTCAATATGAATAAAAGGGGTAACAATAATCACAGTTCTAAACAATCACTCCTAAGGGCAGCGTCCTGCCACTCTAACACACTATATAGTAACACACGCTACAAGTGCGCCATACGGGCGACCGTTAACTAAGTGCCCTATGGCGCAGCAATCAAACACGCTAGAATCCCCACCAGGCCTGGTTCTAATATTTAGCTTAGTCCTTCTTTCTTCACTGGCAGGTCTGTAATGGTGGTGCACTTAAACAGAGTATAACTTTGTAATCCAAGGGGTATGAAAATAACTTGTAGGCCACGGCAGTCTATAGGCCTATACACAGCAACAGTATCTAAGCTGGGCTTATGCCCTCTCACCCGCCGGACTACGGATCCAGTCCGGGAAAACCTTCACCGGCCGTGTCACACACTCTCGATCTCTCCAACGATCGGGTCCCCGATCCGACAAGGCGGTAGCTCACAAAGTCAGATGCCACCCAGGCTCGCAGAGGGAAGGATGGAAGGCTCTTCGGTGCAGAGCAAGGCCTCAGGCTTCAGGCCTTGCCCCTCCGACACATCCGCACAGGAGGATCCGTCCGTGAAGTCTCGTGTCGCCAAAGAGGCCGAGCCCGCCTCTTCCTTTTATAACCCCTCCCATGAGTCTCTGCGGTGGAACGTCACAACAAGAATGGGGTTATGGGTAATGTAGTTTCTTCCCAATATAGGGGAACACCCCGCTACACACTCCCCCCACTTAAACTCTTTGGTCCCCAAAGATAAATTTTAGCAACAACTATATACAACATTGGACAATTCTGAAAACGATGTTGGGATAGGGGATTCCCACCATAACTGAGGGGTTGAATTCCCTTGCCCACAGGTCACATTATCTTGGGTGGCCTGACTAACTGTGCCAGAGAGTGAGCTGGGGTTGCCCTCCACCAAATGGACAGTGGAGGGATCCGGAATCTCAGCATTTCTCCTAGCAGTGACCACAGAGTCTTCCGAACTGTTCCCCATCTTGGGGTAGGTCAGCTTCTTAGGAGGTTGAATGACTCTTCGAGCTCTTTGCTCTCTTGGAATCTCTGGCTCTGGCGCCTCAGGCTCCTCTTCCTCGGAGTAACTATCATGGGCATCTTCCCAGTAATCTGTTGAAGGACTGAAAGGGATGAATTCTGTAGCCTCTGGGTTCAGCGTTTCATCTGTGGTATCTTGGGTGACTGGAAGATCTATGATAGAAGTTCCTGGAGTTGGGGAAGACCACAGCCAATCAAGCTCTCCTTCTTCATCTCCACTAAGTTGGGAGGCTTCTCCATTTCCAGCTCGGGAGGTCTGTGACCGAGTATGCGGTCTAGGAGTATCCAAGATAGAGGCCGGTGCAGGGGAGTCTCCCACGGAAGGTATTCTAACTGCCTCCGTCAGTGGGAGCAGGTGGTTTCGATGCCATGTCTTCAGTGGGCCTACCTTTCCCTCTGGCTTCACCTTGTAGACAGGTAGGCCCGGCAACTTCCTGCAGATGACATAAGGTTCAGATCTCCATCTGTCTGCAAGCTTGTGCTTTCCGGGGACTCCCAGATTGCGCAACAGTACTCGATCCCCGGGCTGTAGGTCTTGTACCCGGACCTTCAGGTCGTAATTTTTTTTATTCCGAGCTCCCCTTTGATCTGAGGCCGCTTGAGCTTGTTCATAGGCTACTTTCAGGCTGTGTCTGAGCCTATCCACATATCCTCTGTGAGAGGTGACGGAGGAATGGTCCAGTGAGGTGCCAAAAGCCAGGTCCACCGGTAGTCTCGCTTCTCTCCCAAACATGAGTCGATATGGGGAATAGCCTGTAGCATCACTGATGGTGCAGTTGTAAGCATGTACCATGGCTGCTATGTGTTTGCTCCAATGTTGCTTTTTCTCGCTTTCCAGAGTCCCCAACATGTTGAGCAGGGTTCGGTTGAACCTTTCCGGCTGAGCATCTCCCTGAGGATGGTAAGGTGTAGTTCGAGTCTTCCTGATTCCCAACGAATCCAAGAGCTTCCGGATCAGCTTACTCTCGAAGTCCCTCCCTTGATCTGAATGGAGTCTCTGTGGCAGCCCATAATGGACAAAATACTTCTCCATAAGTACCTTGGCCACGGTGGAGGCCTTCTGATCTTTGGTGGGGAAGGCCTGGGCATACCGGGTGAAATGGTCGGTTATCACCAGAACATTTCCTAGTCCACTCAGGTCGGGTTCGAGGCAGAGAAAGTCAATGCACACCAGGTCCATAGGCCCTTGGCTCTGTAGATGGCCCATTGGGGCAGCTTGATGGGGCAAAGTCTTCCTCTGGATGCATCACGCACATGAGTGGCAGTACTCCTCTACCTCTGCCCTCATGCAGGGCCAATAGAACCGACTTCTGACAAGTTGAAAAGTCCTTTCAGCCCCTAGGTGGCCATGATTGTCATGCAAGGCCATCAAAACAGTCTCCCGATGTTTCTCTGGGAGGAACATCTGCCACTTATCTTCTGAATCATCAGAGGGGCCCCTTCGGTAGACCACTCCCTGATGCAACTGCAACCTATCCCACTCCTTCCTCAGTAGGCGAGCTTCTTTGGAGGGTTGACGCATGAGTATGTTTGGATCCTGATTTTTCAAGGCCTCCAGGACCAATCTCCCCATGGGGTCTTCCAATTGGTCACACCTTAATTCCTTTTTGGACAATCTTGGTAGGTTGCCCTCTTCCAATTGAGCTACTCCACAGTAGTGTTTGGGGACTCCCACCGTGGTAACTCCTATTTTCTCTGCTCTGGAGCATCCTCGGGCTTGGAATGCAGCTCCTTGACAAAGGGCCTGCACCCCGTCCGGTGCTACTTGGGTCCAATCTTCTATTTCAATGGTCGGGGAATGAGATCTTCTGGACAAGGCGTCTGCGTCTCGATTCCCCACTCCTGGTCTATACTTAAGGCTGAAGTTGAATCCAGACAGTGCGGCCAGCCACCTGTGTCCAGTGGCATCCAGCTTGGCCGTGGTGAACAGGTAGGTAAGGGGGTTGTTGTCGGTCTTCACAGTGAACTCTGCTCCGTACAGGTAGTCTTTGAGCTTGTCTACTACCGCCCACTTGAGGGCCAGGAACTCCAGCTTGTGAGTGGGGTAGTTCTTCTCAGAGGGGGTCAGGCTTCTACTCACATAGGCAACAGGCCGCAATTGCCCCTCATGTTCTTGGTAAAGTACTCCTCCCAGACCGTCGTGACTAGCATCCACGTGCAGTTCATAGGGTTTGGTTGGGTCTGCATAGGCCAAGACTGGTGCAGTGGTCAGGCTCCTCTTCAATTCCTGGAAAGCCTCTTCACACCTCTGATTCCACTGATCTCTGATGGACTCTCCTGGCCTCCTGGGCCCCGATCCATCCTCCTCTCCTTCAGTCTTGAGCAACTCATTCAATGGTCTAGCAATTCGAGCAAATCCCTCCACAAACCTTCTATAGTAGGAGCAGAAGCCCAAGAAGGATCTGAGTTCTGTTACTGTGGTGGGCTGTGGCCAGGAGGTAACTGCCTCCAATTTCTCAGGGTCTGTGGCCACCCCTTCTTCAGATACTATGTGCCCCAGATAGTTCACAGAAGACTGGTAGAACCGACACTTCTCAGGCGAAAGCTTAAGTCCTTCCTCACTGAGTCTTCTCAACACTTTCTCCAGCCTCTCTTCATGTTCCTCCAAGGTTCTCCCAAAGACAATGACATCGTCTAGGTATACAAGGACTTCGATCAAGTTCATGTCCCCTACTGTCTTCTCCATGAGACGTTGGAAAGTAGCTGGGGCTCCAGACAGACCTTGGGGCATCCGGTCGAATTCGAAGAGCCCCACTGGGGTTATGAAAGCTGTCTTCTCCTTGTCTGCTGGGTGCATCGGAATCTGATAGTACCCACTCTTGAGATCCATAACGCTGAACCATTTGGCTCCAGACAAGCTCTGTAGGGCATCCTCTATCCTCGGAGTGGTGTATTGGTCAGGTATGGTTCTCCTGTTGAGAGTCCTGTAGTCTATACAGAGCCTCAATGATCCATTCTTCTTTCGGACCACTACTATGGGAGAGGCATAGGGGCTTCTGGACTCCCGTATCACACCAGTCCTCTTGAGTTCTGCAAGTTGTTCCCTCAGATCCTCCAGATCTGCTAGCGGGACCCGCCTGACTCTCTCTCGGAAGGGCTTATCTTCTTGGAGGCGGATCCGATGGGTGGCACTTCTTGCACACCCCACATCAAACTCATCCCTAGAGAAGATCTTCTCCCATCTATTCAACTGGGCCTTGGCTCTCTCTTTCCAAGCCCTGGACAGATTTGGGTTTTCCATGGTCAGCTTCTCCCAAACATCCGCTTCTTCACCTGTCCTCTTCACTTCTGACAGGGTAACAGGGGCCGCCGGGCTCACCTGGCCTAGCAACATTCTGGCTGGGATGTCCATGGGGTCTTTGGTAGTATTCCTAACACTCACTGGAACTCTATAATGGGCCTTCTTCAGGACCTTCAGCGGAATCACTTCCGGTATCACCTCCAGGCCTGAGGATTCACCCCTTGGGTCTGACTCCAGCATGACAAAGGGACCAGGCTGTTCCCAAGTAAGCTTCACAGTGGCCCTGAGACAGGTTACTTCACCGGGCTGCAACACTACCCCTTCTCTTCCAAGTCTCCACACCTTCCCTATCTCCTCTCCAGGGGTCTCCCGCTCTTGGACCAGCCGTTGGTAGGCTGTCTTCAGCATGGGATGGATCTTGGTAGCTGCTTGTCTTTCTTCCGTCACTAGAGGGGTCAGGAGTCTTCGGACCAGGTCCGTGTTCGTCCCTATTATAAGGGAATTCTTGTTGGCTCCAGGCGGCCTAGGACACACAACTGCCAGGGTGTCAAACACTTCGGCCTTCCCAGCCACGGATGGGTCAAAGGTTATTTGGACGGGAAGGTAGCCGTCGTAAGGGAAACTCTGGGTTCCAATTCCCCATATTTCCAGCTCCTCTATCTTCTGGATAGGCAGATGACTCAGGTGCCTGTCGTAGAAGTCCCGGTATAGTAGGGTCACTTGTGCCCCGGTGTCCAGGAGGCCCCTGGTGCAGACTCCCTCCACTTGAATGGGCACTATAGGGGATGGGCCTACCAGCTTCTCTGGATATGGTCCGGCAGGAGCTGCCTTCTTCAGACCTTTTCCCTTTGGACTCTCTCTTGTCCTATTCCCTTTGGACTTGAACCTTTCTTGAGCCTGGTATGCACTGACTTCCCTCCTTTTAATGGGTGTAGGAACCCGCTGAGGTGTACTATTATTTTTCTTGGGTGGGCACCCCCTTTGGGGGGTGCCGTGCCTCTCCTGAGGGGTCTCCCCCTTCTTCTTGGAGTATAGCTTTGTTGAGGGGTATTACGTTTCCCCTTTGGTGTTCTATCTCTCTTTTTGTTTTTCTTTGCATTCAGCTTGGAGTTTACTGAAGATGGTGGGCACCCGGTTGACTCCTTCACCGGGGCCCTCTGAAGTTTTCCCACCTGCTTGCGGTTGTCTGGTCTCTTCTTCTTCTTCGGACTAGAACATGTGGCTGCAATGTGGCCAACTCCCCCACAGTTGAAGCAGACTATATCTCCCCATTCTTGTAAAGGTTCGGGTGCTGAGGCAATCGGGAACAATTCCTTCCTTGGACTTTCCTTCTTCTTGGGACACTCTGTGTCTTTTGCTATCAGAGAGGTCAATATCTCTAATACCTTGGACATCTGAGTTTTTAGGGTGTCTATCTCCGCCTCTCTTTCAGGGGTCATCACTGGATTGACCAGCACCTGTGCGGGTACAACACTTGTCTTATCCTTCTGCTGGTCCTGTTGCAGCGCCTCCTCATCTCTGATAATTTTTATTAAATCAGCATAAGTCAGCAACATTCCTCCTCCCAAGGTTTTCAGGTGCAGCCAGACTGGATCGGAGCGTAGCGCTCCCTTTAAGACTTGCTTCATTCTTGCCGCATCGGCATCTTGGGGCTTCATCCCTTTCTTTAACACAATCTTGCACAGCAGCCTGTTTAGCCTTCTGACATACTCGGAAAGTTTCTCCTCCGGTTTTTGGAAAGTGTGTTCAAACTGGTAGACCGTCTCTGTCACCTTGTCTAATTGACCAAACTCTTCCTGCAGCATAGCTAGACAATCCTGCGCCGTGCACCCTGCATTCCCAAACCGGAAACTTTTCACTGCTTCTGCTGCTGCACCTTTAAGGCTTTCTAACACTCGCTGCCTCTTCTGTGCCTCCGGCACCTCCCATGCCTCCACTGCCTGTAATGCCTGTTCCACCCAAGTATCAAAATCTTCTTCCCCTGCCGGGACAGGGAGCTTCCCTGAGAATATTTTTAGTCTCCGGTAGCTAGTTTCCACATGCACCGTACTTGTCTTCTGACATTTGGCTAGCAAATCCCCTATTGCATTTATCAGTTCTGGTGATATAGCAGTGGCCGATGCAGGTGCCACCGGAGGTGGCGCCCTGTCTTCTCTTTCAGGTGTAGTTCGGGCCGCAGCCTGTGGCGATCCCGTAGGGGATGGTTCCCTTTCTACAGTTATTGCATGCGCCAGCCTAAATGTTCTGTTGTCTGGCGTCCGCAGACACTTGTGCTTACAGGCCTCTGGCATCCCGTCCCAATATTCCACTAATGCGTATTGATATGAGATGTTTGGGTCTGTCTTCATGTCTATCACCCACGGTGTGTGATCTGGGGACACTGAACTCAGCAGTTCCTCTACCGTCTCACTTGACCATTTCTCGCCAGGAAGGCTAATGGCTATCGACTGTTTTGGCTCTGTATTAGCGGCTTTGCACCACTCTTCTACCGCTCTTGGATCCATGGGGTCCATGCCGGCACTTCTGGCGTTCGCTTGCTGCATCAGGATCCCGGACGAGCCCCCACGTGTAGCGATACCTCCAACTAAGGAGGCCGCAGAATTAGATTTTGGGCCCTGAGTGCAGCTCCGCCAACCCCCGGCAATAGGCTCTATCCCCTTCTGGCACAGCTAGTACTAACAATCAATGATATGTCCTATGCACTAGAATAACTAAGCAAGGACACAGTAATGAATTGTAATAGGTAAAGTGTTTTACTCATCAATTCTCAATATGAATAAAAGGGGTAACAATAATCACAGTTCTAAACAATCACTCCTAAGGGCAGCGTCCTGCCACTCTAACACACTATATAGTAACACACGCTACAAGTGCGCCATACGGGCGACCGTTAACTAAGTGCCCTATGGCGCAGCAATCAAACACGCTAGAATCCCCACCAGGCCTGGTTCTAATATTTAGCTTAGTCCTTCTTTCTTCACCGGCAGGTCTGTAATGGTGGTGCACTTAAACAGAGTATAACTTTGTAATCCAAGGGGTATGAAAATAACTTGTAGGCCACGGCAGTCTATAGGCCTATACACAGCAACAGTATCTAAGCTGGGCTTATGCCCTCTCACCCGCCGGACTACGGATCCAGTCCGGGAAAACCTTCACCGGCCGTGTCACACACTCTCGATCTCTCCAACGATCGGGTCCCCGATCCGACAAGGCGGTAGCTCACAAAGTCAGATGCCACCCAGGCTCGCAGAGGGGAGGATGGAAGGCTCTTCGGTGCAGAGCAAGGCCTCAGGCTTCAGGCCTTGCCCCTCCGACACATCCGCACAGGAGGATCCGTCCGTGAAGTCTCGTGTCACCAAAGAGGCCGAGCCTTTTATAACCCCTCCCATGAGTCTCTGCGGTGGAACGTCACAACAAGAATGGGGTTATGGGTAATGTAGTTTCTTCCCAATATAGGGGAACACCCCGCTACACAAGATTATCCTGTATGTATGTAGCGAACCCCCTAAGAGCCATAAGTAACTGGGTTCCTCCACCCTGCACAGCCAGGCAAATTGAATCCTCACAGTCACCTCACAGTCAGGAAACAGTCCAGTACTTTGTTTTTGTTTATTTATTATTATTTATTAAGTAATTAGAACTTGGATAGGGATTGGAGAATTATGGGATGCCCATTTGACTTCAAAGATACTTCAGGGACAACTTTTCCTATATACAGTCTATATACTGCTTCCTCCAGCACTTGCAGAACTTCAGCTGTGTCACCTGGTTACAATTTTAGTAGCAAAGGCCCATTAAAGGCAGGGAATCTCAGCCCCTATACTTGAAGATAGGGCGACACAGTCCACACTTTTCCAGCACTTCCTCTCTGTGGTAACCGATTCCAGTACCATCTCTTCAGGAGATGGCTGCCTGGCTGGCAGCTGCCCCTTTCTATAGCCCTCCTGGCTAACTTTTCCACAGTCTTCTCAGACTGAATACTCACCAGCCCTCCCCTCTCCTCTCCCCCCCCCCAGACTAGGGGGCACTTTCAAGGGCCTCCGACAACCTCCTCAGCACTCCATCTCCATCTTCCACCTGTCTGCCCCTGCTGGCATGACTCATACCTATTTATGAGGTGCCTAACCCCTTCCAGACCCTTTTTGCTGGGGATTGGTTAAGGACCTCATAAATGTGCCAAACAGCTCCTCCTAACCTCCACCCACTACATCTGGAAGCTTCTCCAAGGTTCCAGAAAACGGGGAGGCATCAGAGAAGCTGCTTGCTGGGTCACTCAGCCTCCCTGAGTCACTCATCCCTGACCAGGATTCAACCCAGGTCTGGCTCTCAGCAAAACCAATTTTCCTACACTTACAAACCTATTTACATCTAGCACACTAGCTAGAGGGTACTACATACAGTTAACATATTTTATGCACGTTATTTACGAGTAAAAGCCTCCAATGTGTAGATATCCAAAAGCCTCAAGACTGTTGCCGGGTGCTGCCATGTGATGTCAGAGGCCCCATCAGACTCAGAGTCGTCATTTAAATGACATTCTGTAATACCCCTTCCCCAGCAGGGCCTAGGTCAGCACAGAGAGAAAGTAATTAGACACATCCAGAATAAAGGCTAGGCCATGCAAAGAAGGAGTAAGCTCTGCTAAGGATATTGACTAGTCTATTTTTGTAGCAAGTTCAAATTTGGCCATTGCAAAAGTGAATAAAATTAATTTATGTTAAGGAGAAACACATTTTAAAAATCTTTTTTCTCTGTCCTTTTATTTCCATTTTTTACATGCATTCGGCTGCACACTTACTATGTTATATCCAGGAATGTAATTAGCTCTACTATTTCCTTCTTCAACTATATAATGATTAGTGCCCATATTGTATGCAGCAAAATAGGAGAGTGGGAGGATTTAAGTGAAGCGCCCACGCCACCCTCCTTCTCCACTCTTTGGCTCGTTCACTGGAGAGGAAGGAGCGCGTGGGTTTTCCATGCCCGTACCCCCTGGGTTGCAGAGGTTAGGCACTCTTAGTTTCCTTACGGGTCTTTGCAGCAATCCCCTCAGTGTTGGTTTCTGTCTCTAGTGTGTAAGGACAAAAGTCTCTATGCCCCAAGTAACTCCAAGGTCCACACCAGTATATCACTCCAACGTAGAGCTTTATTTTCTTGTGCATGAAAGGAGAAAGGTGTTAGGAAGACAGATGGAATTCAGGCACTCCTGGCTTTGTCGCCACTTGATCCCAAGTGGGTACAGCTCACCCTGATAGTCACCCAATGGCACTAGCAGCCGGCGTATAGCTCGAACAGTCAATTTAATTCCTTAATGGATGCGTTCAGGAGATCCTCTGCCACAGGATCTATGGTGCCCCAAACCTCCTACTGGTCCAGATGTTAGGACCCTGGTTTCCGGATGGATGACATCCCTCCGGAGAGTTACTGGGCCCCTTCCTTCACTGTGATTTTCTCACCAGTCCTTCGGAACGGTCCTCCCCCAGCCTCCTCTTCCAGAAACAGGTCCCCTCGCAAGGCGGCACCCTGGGATTCTTCCTCCCGAAGTGGGCTCCAGCTAAAGGTGCTGGGCCCAGGGCTGAAGTTGCAGTCAAAAACAAGAAGAAAAAAGAAAGGCGCACCAGCATCGTGCATTACCGTTGGATAAATTTATTGGAATGAAATAAAACAATCCTACTTACAAACAAACGTTAAAAACATGCGTTTCAAAAAGCCACAAGGTCACAGCAATGCGTCCAGAAACGAACCCACTCAGATCGGTCACGGAAGGATTGACAAAGATCACTGCCGACTGACACGTTTTGAGGACAAGCTCTGAGGAAGAGGACTTGTCCTCGAAACGCGTCAATCGGCAGTGAAATGCATGTTTTTAACGTTTGTTTGTAAGTAGGATTCTTTTATTTCATTCCAATAAATTTATCCAATGGTAATGCACGAGGCTGGTGCGCCTTTCTTTTTTCTTCTTGTTTTTTACTGCTAGGATACCCCTATCCGTGAAGGCAGCAAAGCCAAGTGTCATCAATCTGTTCACTTTCAGACTGTCTGGTTTTTCACTTGTGTGCAGGAGTTTTTGTTTGTTTTTCGTTATTCAAGGTACCGAAGTTGCAGTCCCAGGACTAAAGGTCCCTGGGACTGAGGCACATGTGGCCCCATGGCTTGGAGGGCCATGCACTCAAAACTGGACTCCACACAATACCTTCCCCCGGGTACAGGTCCCCGGGGTGACCACTTGACTCCAACTCCCTCAACTCTTATGGCGTCTGCCCCTTTTGTACCCCCTCCCGGCATGCACAGCAGGTCCACCACACCCACCGTACGGCTGCCGAGAGGAGACACCAAATCGCTGCCCCATCACCTGTAGTTCAACCCCGGGTATAGATGACAGCGCCACCCATACTTCTCAGGGGAACTGCACACCAGGTGAAATAGCAACAAGACAGAGTCCAGCAATTGAAAAGATTTGAGTCAACTACCACTCAAATCACCCCTAAATTTGGTATAGCAGTCCCTAAATTTAGAACCCCCGCTACATAAGTATTTAGCAAAATACAACAGGGCAGGGCTGACACCACCCAGTCAACAAAATGTTGTTCTGTCAGCCCACTAAATGTCTCAAAAGCCTGATTGCATTTGTGACAGACCAACAGGTATTTTCTGTACTTGCAGGGTCTTTATAAGGATAAAAACAGGAAAATGTGTATGTATTAGAGAGGTGTACTGCAAATGTTATATATTGCCCAGAGATACTTTATTTTACAGGCTTTACTTGTAACAAAATATATGGTTTGGGGGCATGTTATAGTGAACTTCAAAGCTTAAGCTGTGTTTTTGGTACATATGAAAAATTTAAAAACTGGCTCAGCTAGGTGGAATAGAAATTCTGAGCAAGATTAAGGCAGCCAAATTGTTAACCAATAAAATGAAAACGCAAATATACATGGAATCGAAAAACTGATTATTTTAAAACAATACATTCCAAGTCAGTTCCCCAAGATTTGGATGTAAATTAGCTTTCTAATTTATTTTAAACTCTTTAATATATTTCAATAGTGTTTTGTGGAAAAGAAGACTATTAGAAAAGCATTTTATGTACCGTAATTCTTCTTAAGGGGAAAAAAAGATTTTTGTTCTGCCATTATTATGGGCTCTTCATGTAATAACATAATAACATGCTTGTGCTAACATCCTTTCATTCTGTCTTCTATTTAAATCCCTTAATGTTTGCATTTTCCACAGTGAATGCACTTTTAAAACTATGATAATGTATTAACTCAAATGATGGTAATTGGAGTTCTGCACAGTAGTATTCATGTGATTGCCGATGTTAAGCTCATGTGATATCCACTATGTTGGATCTGGTGACCTTTTTGGCCCTGAGTCCGGACATTTTAGTTAAAAGGCAACTACAGTCGTTTTTGTTCATTTTTATTTTTTTTAGAACTAAATGCAATCACTAGCACTGAACACTTCTCAAACCATAACCCAGGGGTTTGAAGTTAAACTCTAAAGCACAAAAAAAATCCAGCAACATGTAAAGGGAAAAAAAATCTTATTTGATCTTTCCTTAAAGGGGTTGTAAAGGTTTGTTTTTTTTATTTTCTAAATAGGTTCCTTTAAGCTAGTGCATTGTTGGTTCACAATCTAACCTTTTCCTTAGATTTTCCTTCTAAATGTTTTCTTTCTTTGTTTTCTTTGTCTGAATTTCTCACTTCCTGTTCCTCCTCAGTAAGCTGTTCAGTAAGCTGTTCTGGCTGACTCCACACCACTCGGATGATGGTGTGAAGTTTAGTGAGGAGAAACAGGAAGTGAGAAATTCAGACAAAGAAAAAAAACATTTAGAAGGTAAATCAAAGGAAAAGGTAAGTGAACCAACAATGCACTAGCTTAAAGGAACCTATTTAGAAAATAAAAAACAAACCTTTACAACCCCTTTAAAGTTGACCTGAAAAAACTTAAAATATAAAGCTACATTATGTTAAACGTGAACTCCAGGTGGATTTAAAGGGCACAAATTAATGCAGCTTTTTATTCAATAATACATCATGAAATTCATTTATTTAAATGTAACCACTTGCTTACTGGGCGCTTATACCCTTTTCCTGCCAGGCCAATTTTCAGCTTTCAGCGCTGTCGCACTTTGAATGACAATTGCGCAGTCATACAACACTGTACCCAAACAATTTTTTTATCATTTATCATTTTATTTTTATCATTTATTTCACAATTTTTTTTTTTGGCTAAAGAAACAAAAAAAGTTATAACATTTTGCAAAAAGGTAATTTTTCGGCTGCACTGATGGGCACTGATGAGGCGGCACTGATGGGCACTGATGAGGCGGCACTGATGGGCACTGATGTGGCTGCACTGATGGGCACTGATGTGGCGACACTCTGGTGGGCAACGATAAGGAGGCACTGATGAGGCTGCACTGAGAAGTGGCACTGATGGGTTCCAATAGGCAGCACTGAAGGGCACTGAGAGGTGGCACTGATGGGCACTGATAGGCGGCATTGACAGGTGGCACTGATAGGCGGCACGGACAGGTGGCACTGATGGGCAGCTTTGATGAGCACTGATAGGCACTGGCAGGTGGCACTGATAGGCAGCACTGATAGATGACACTGATGATGAGGCACTGATGGGCACTGATTGGCAGCACTGGTGGGCCTGATAGGTGGCCCTGGTGGGCACTGATTGGCAGCACTGACGGGCACAGATTGGGACCGTTGTCTCTGTAATAGAAGCTGGTTACTGGCTTTCTTCTATTCTCCTCACGCTGATCATGAGGAGAAAAAAAGCCGATAGCCGGCTTTTGTTTACTTCCGTGATAAGCTGTCACTGGCTGACAGCTGATCACGTGTTAACCCTTTCGCTGCCAGGCCCTGTGCTCCATTTTGTACACTCAGGTGGCCAGACCATTTTTGCAATTTTTCCTTTGCTCTTTTATTTTTCACTTATAGCTTTCAGAATTAGTGAAAGACCCCCTAAACCATATATTTTCTGAAAGCACATGATCAGTAGAATAAAAAGAAGGTGCTTTTGATTTTTTAGACCCCGCAGTATTTGTACAAATGTTTATCAAAGCAATATATTTTCAAAAGATACACTAAAACCATTATAAGCAGATAAAAACACAGCTAATTTTACAAAACGACTGCTAAATCCATACTAAATATAAAAGCTTAACCTATATGGAGTTATTTAATAACAAATATTTGTAAAGTTTACATTGCGCCTTTTTGCAAAATGGTGAAAATCAAACATACCCAAAAACTTCTAAAAAAATCTGGATGTTTTCATTTTTCACTTACAGCTTTCAGAATTTGAAAAGACCCCTCAAACTAGACCTTTTCTAAAAGCACATGACCTGTATAATAAAAAAAAGTGCTACTGTTTTTTTGGCCCCCTAATAATTGCGCAAATGTTCATCATATCGCTATTTTTACAAAAAATACAGTAAAGTCATTAATATTGCATATAAACACAACGTAACTTAACAATTCCTGCTAAATTAGTACTAAAGCATCGTTCACATGTAGCATACTAAAGTGTACGCCCATGGTAGGGCCATGTTTACCCGCACAGAGATGCACAGGTGTTCCATGCATCCCCGTATAGGCAGTCCCATTTATGTCAATTGGGATGCATGGCTGCATAGGCATAGCTGCTGTTCCCAATATGACATCCGTGTGGGTGTGGGTACATGACACTGAATGCACCTGAACACCTACAGGTGCTACATCCCAAATTACATCAATGGGACTGCCTGCACAGAGATGCACGGAACACCTGTGCATCCCTGTAAAGGTACGCTGTGTATGCCCTGTGTGAACAAGGCCTTAGGCCCCTTTCACACAAGCACACCGATCGGGTCTGCCTGTCTGTTTTTTAGGTGGGCCTAATCAGACCACCTATTGTTCTCTATGGAGAGGCTGATGTAAATGGACATGTGGGGATTCCATTCCCCATCCATCTAGCAGATCGGATCGAATGGTATCCGATAGAACTGGAAAGGCGGTCTGTTTCCATCCAACTGTCCCGATGAGAATAGCAAGCTTTGTCCATGTCTGCTCTGCATCAGCGAAGAGGATGCAGACCTGTCATCTGCCTGACAGATCGCCTGCTGAGCAGGTGGACCTGCTTGACAGAGTCTGCTCCTTGTGAAAGGGGTCTTAGAGGATCCAATGTGCTGTGTGTATGGCAGGGTTGGGGTGTGATGGTCTTTTCCTGGAGTTTAGGGTTGGGGATGCCATAGCGCTTTCTGTATGAACATATTTTATTAAAGTGGAGTTCCACCCAAAATGGAAACTTCTGCTTTAAAGAGTCCTGACCCCCTTACATGCCACAATTTTTTTTTTTTTGGGAGGGAGGGAGGGGAGCGGGTACCTAGTTTTGACTGGTACCCAGCTCCCACTTCTGCTCTGGCTGCCTAGGCAGCCCCTCCCTCCCTGTAATCTTCTGGGACACAACACAGGTCCCTGAATATTGCCTGGCCATTCATGACAGTGCAGTGACACAGGCGCACCCTCCTGTGAAGCTGCAAGCTGTCACATGCAGATGCCCACAGTAGTATTTCCAGCGCTGCGGACAGGCGGAGTAGAGAATGGAGGGTTTGGGCGGCCACATCGCTGGACCATGGGACAGGCAATTGTCTTTTTTCAAAAGTCAGCAGCTAAATTTTATGTAGCTGCTGACTTTTAATAAACAAAAAAACTAGTAAAAATCCACTTTGAATTAAAAATAATCTCGCTCACTTAAAAAGTGCACTAATCCAGTGCACTACAGGGTACAGGCATTCACACACACTGCTGCTGGGAGGTCAGGAGGGATAGAATCCATAATTGACAAACATCCCTGTGAGGTTCACTGTACTGGCTCTGTGCTGATAGTTCCCCTGGGCTTCCCCGTTTGCACATTCCATCACACTAGAAGTTAACACAGCGGAATGAGCAAATGGGGAAGACCAGGGGAACTGTCAGCAGGGAGCCAGTACGAGGTGTAAGTAGAGTACAAACTCATATGTACTTACTGCTGTTAAAATAACTGTGTCTTAATAAATCCCATGTTACAATCCATTAAGTGCCCCACTGTATGTGCTTTATAAAAAATATGTGACTACATACCGCATTTCTCAGAGTGTGTACACGCCGCTCATGTGACTGCCTGGCCCGCCTCTCTCCTCTTACGTCTCTCCTGACGTCAGCAGGGAATTGTCAGCTCCGCCCGCTAACTGTAGCTATAAGATCAGAAAAGAGGAGGTCGGGCAGTCACATGATCGGCGTGGACCCTCTGAGAAATGCGGTATGTAGTGTGACAGCAGGAAGGTAAAGTCACCTGGTTGCATCCAGGGGGGTAGATATATTTCGCCCAGATTCAGGCTTTACACTGACTTATACAACTAGGTGGAGAGTTGTATAAGGCTAGTGGGCTCATGGATGACTCATACCTCTAGGGAGAGTGTGGGGCGTCGTGCAGACAGAGATGAGGAGACCAGCTGAACCTTGTCAGCTCATTTAGGCCTCTATAAGAACTCCCAGCTTCATTAGGGGTTAGCTCATGCCTGGAACCAGACCTGTGTGGACTGTCTAGGGAGAGTGAACCCCTGTGCGGTGAGACAAAGCCTGTGTGGCTATTTGTTTGGACTTTTACTAAACCAGGGACTTAGGGACTAGGACAGCACTAGGCTGATCCCAGTTGTTAGTTAGGAAACCTGTATGTTTAGTCAGAGGTCAAGTTGACCAGGATTTATTTTGTTTATGTTTCTTTTGCTTTGCTGTGTTTTGTCACTGTAAATAGAAAATAAACCGCACCTTTTTGATTTTGAAAACCACAACCTCCGTTTGCTGGGCCTGTTTTTGTGTGGGGAGCCCATCTCGGGGGTCACACACACCCGCTGCCGAGCTAACCCCCTCACAGTTGGTGGAGAACCAGTGGCAGTTTTTTTTTTTAAGCCAGCATGGAGGAGATACTGAAGCAGCTGGCTCTAGCAAATGCCAATCAACAGCAGACAAATGCAGGTTTGCAAAAGAACTTCGCAGCCCAGCAGCAAGCTCATCAACAGAGCCTTGCAGCCCAGCAGCAGACAAACGCAACTTTGCAACAGAGTCTGGAGGCTCAGCAACAAGCCCAGCAGCAATCTGAGGCCCGCTTCATAGACCTGTTGCAGAAGCAAGAGCAGAGACTACAACAACAGATGGAAGCAGTAATGCAGCAACGTCCGCAGACCAGTGAGGAAAGCCGTCCCACTAATACCGCATCCTTTGGGGTGAGTCGTTTATTGACAAAAATGACTGGAGAGGATGATCCAGAGGTATTTTTGACCACATTTGAAAGGACCGCTGAAAGAGAAAAGTGGCCTGAGGAGCAGTGGGCTGGACTGGTGGCTCCTCTGTTAACTGGTGAATCGCAGAAAGCTTACTATGACCTAGAGCCTAACCAAGCAAAAGACTATGTGATGCTAAAAGCTGAAATATTGGCAAGGCTGGGTGTCACCCTGGCTGTCCGGGCTCAGCGTGTGCATAACTGGACTTTCCAGCTTGGAAAACCCCCCAGGTCTCAAATGTATGATCTCATTCACCTGAGCAGAAAGTGGCTACAGCCAGAGACTTTGTCCGCACCAAAGATTGTGGAACGTGTTGTAATGGATCGGTTTTTGAGAGCTCTTCCTACTGCCATCCAAAAGTGGGTAAGCCATGGAGACCCAGAGACGGCCGATGGTCTTGTGGATCGTGTGGAGAAATACTTGGCTACAGAGAACCTGACGGCCTCTTCCAGAGACACTCGGACTTTCCACCCTAAGACCAGACCATCCCCAGGGGCGGATAAGAGGATTCCAAGGGGTGAGGGTGGAGAGAGTGAGAGGGTGGGAGCTCTACCCCAAGTTTGGCGAGAACAGCCTGGGAAATCAGCGGCTCAAGAGGCCGCAAGAAGGATCGTTTGCTACCGCTGCCGGCAAGCGGGACATATTGCAGCCAATTGCCCGGTTGTGGAGGAACCCATGCAGTGTGACTTTCTGACGGGCAGACGTCAGTCGCTGTGTGCGACAGTCGCATGCACTGCCATTCGAGGAACTGAGAAACATTTATGCAAAATGTGTGTTAATGGTAGAAATGTTGTGGTATTGCTGGATTCAGGTAGCCTTGTGACCCTGATAAAGGCTGAGTTAGTTAAAACAGAGGTCTCTGGGAATAGCAAGGTAGCTGTTATTTGTGTGCATGGGGACACCCGAGAGTATCCAGTGACTACAGTGTGTTTCGAGACCCCCAAAGGTACCCTCTCTCATCCAGTGGGCTTAGTATCTCAGTTACCGCATGACGCCATTGTGGGAAGGGATTTTCCGAAGTTCTGGGAACTGTGGGATGATCCTGAGCCCCCCACTGGTGCCCCTATGTACCAGGAATGTGATAGCCAGAACTCCCCTGAGAGTGGTGAGGACTCTCCGGAATTTCCCTTATCAGTATTGGCAGGGGAGACTCAAGAAACTGGAGAGGAGCCCACCTCCTCAGACGAAAACCTACCGTCTGTGGAGTTTTCTGATCTTGAGGTTCACAGGGAAAACTTTGCCACAGAACAGTTGAAAGACCCCGCCCTAATAAAGGCACGGGAAAACGTAGTGAAAATAGATGGCGAGTTAGTGAACCCAGATAATACCTGCACTTACCCATACTTCAGCGTAGAGAAGGACCTACTGTATCGGGTGGCAAAAAGGGCAGAAGAAACCGTTGAGCAGCTTGTGGTGCCCAAACCTTACAGGAAGTTGGTGTTGGAGTTGGCCCATGGGCACATTCTTGGAGGTCATCTGGGGACAGAGAAAACCCGAGAGAGGGTATTACAGAGATTCTATTGGCCGGGGGTGATGAAGGACATAGAAAATTATTGTTCCTCCTGCCCTGTGTGTCAGAGGTCGGCCCCGATGCCACATTTCCGTAGCCCGCTGGTCCCTCTACCCATCATTGAGGTCCCGTTTGAGAGGATCGCCATGGATTTGGTAGGTCCTATAATCAAGTCCGCTAGGGGGCACCAGTACATATTAGTTATAATGGACTATGCCACCCGTTATCCAGAAGCGATCCCTCTCCGAAATACCTCGGCCAAAACCATAGCCAAAGAGCTATCTCTTGTGTTTAGCCGGGTGGGTATTTGTAAAGAACTGCTTACGGACCAAGGTACACCCTTTATGTCCCGGGTTATGAAGGAGCTGTGTAAATTGTTCAAAGTGACGCAATTACGTACATCTGTGTATCACCCCCAAACCGATGGGCTGGTTGAAAGGTTCAACAAAACCCTAAAACAAATGTTGAAGAAAGTGGTGGATAGAGATGGAAAGGATTGGGACTGTCTACTTCCTTATCTGATGTTTGCTATTAGGGAGGTGCCCCAATCCTCTACGGGATTCTCCCCCTTTGAGTTACTGTATGGGAGACACCCAAGAGGGCTGTTGGATATTGCCAAGGAAACTTGGGAAAGTGAGAGTTCTCCCCACAGGAGTGTGATTGAGCATGTCGCCCTGATGCAAGACCGAATTGCACAGGTAATGCCCATCGTGAAGGAACATTTGGCCCAAGCGCAGTTAGCACAGCAGAGAGTGTACAACCGTGGAGCCAAGACCCGTACCTTTTCCCCGGGGGATAGGATACTGGTACTTGTCCCTACGGTTGAAAGTAAATTCCTTGCCAAATGGCAAGGCCCCTACGAGATAATGGAAAAAGTGAGCGAAGTGAATTACAAGGTCAGACAACCAGGAAGGCGAAAGCCCGAACAGATCTATCACGTTAATCTGTTGAAAGCCTGGAGGGATAGAGAGTCCCTAGTCGCAGACACTTGGTCACCAGCTCAAACTGGTTGCGTGATTCCTGAGGTTGGAATAGCAGCCACCTTGTCACAACCCCAACAACAGGAGGTTAAGGAGTTTGTGCTTCGCAACAAGGAGGTATTCTCTGAGCTGCCGGGACAAACATCTGGGGTAGAGCATGACATCATTACCCCGCCCGGTGAAAGGGTGAAGTTAAAACCCTATCGGATCCCAGAGGCCCGACGGGAGGCAATACGGGAGGAAGTACAGAAAATGCTGAACTTAGGGGTGATAGAGGAGTCCCAAAGTGATTGGTCTAGTCCCATTGTGTTGGTGCCTAAACCGGATGGGAGCTGGCGATTTTGTAACGATTTTCGTCAGTTGAACAAAGTTACAAAATTTGACACCTACCCCATGCCACGTATAGATGAGTTGATCGACCGGCTGGGAACAGCCCGATACATGACGACTCTTGACCTCACAAAAGGGTATTGGCAAATCCCCCTGGCCAAGTCGGCCAAAGAGAAAACCGCATTTGTAACCCCAGACGGGGCGTTCCAATATAAAAGAATGCCGTTCGGGTTACAGAATGCGCCGGCCACATTCCAGCGGAAAATGGACCAGATGCTGAGGCCCCATCGGAAGTATGCTGCGGCTTACCTGGATGACATAATTGTCCATAGCACAGATTGGGCCTCACATCTGCCAAAAGTGCAAGCAGTCCTGGACTCTGTTCGGGAAGCGGGGTTTACGGCTAACCCCAAGAAGTGTACCATTGGGCAGGAGGAGGCCAAATATCTTGGGTACACCATTGGGAGGGGAGTAATAAAACCCCAACTCAACAAAGTCGAGGCCATCCAGAGTTGGCCACGTCCCAACAGCAAGAAGCAGGTACGAGCCTTTCTGGGAATCGCTGGGTATTATCGGCGATTCATTCCCCACTTTGCTTCTAAGGCTGTGCCCCTAACCAACCTGACGAAGGGGAAAGGGTCGGTCATGATTAAATGGACCCCCGAGGCTGAGGCAGCATTCCAATTCTTGAAACAAGCCTTATGTAGCCAGCCAGTGTTGTACTCACCCGACTTCTCTAAAGACTTTGTCGTACAAAGTGATGCGTCAGATGTGGGGTTAGGAGCAGTATTGTCCCAGGTCTGGAACGGGGAAGAGCACCCAGTCATTTACCTCAGCAGGAAGTTGAAGTCCCATGAGGTAAATTACGCCACCGTTGAAAAGGAGTGTTTAGCGGTGAAGTGGGCTCTAGATTCCCTTCGGTACTACCTGCTAGGTAGGCACTTTGACATGGTTACGGATCACGCTCCGTTAAAGTGGATGGCTCAAAATAAGGAAACAAATAGAAGAGTGAATAGGTGGTTCCTGGCCCTCCAGGAATTCAACTTTACAGTAAAGCATCGCCCTGGCGTTCAAATGGGGAATGTGGATGCTTTGTCTCGAGTACATGAATGCCTGATTGCTGGTGTTCCAACCCCGAGGTTAAAACAAGAGGGGGGGGTATGTGACAGCAGGAAGGTAAAGTCACCTGGTTGCATCCAGGGGGGTAGATATATTTCGCCCAGATTCAGGCTTTACACTGACTTATACAACTAGGTGGAGAGTTGTATAAGGCTAGTGGGCTCATGGATGACTCATACCTCTAGGGAGAGTGTGGGGCGTCGTGCAGACAGAGATGAGGAGACCAGCTGAACCTTGTCAGCTCATTTAGGCCTCTATAAGAACTCCCAGCTTCATTAGGGGTTAGCTCATGCCTGGAACCAGACCTGTGTGGACTGTCTAGGGAGAGTGAACCCCTGTGCGGTGAGACAAAGCCTGTGTGGCTATTTGTTTGGACTTTTACTAAACCAGGGACTTAGGGACTAGGACAGCACTAGGCTGATCCCAGTTGTTAGTTAGGAAACCTGTATGTTTAGTCAGAGGTCAAGTTGACC
This sequence comes from Rana muscosa, assembly GCA_029206835.1. Classification (NCBI taxonomy): domain Eukaryota; kingdom Metazoa; phylum Chordata; class Amphibia; order Anura; family Ranidae; genus Rana; species Rana muscosa. Next base: position 223,583,270 of record CM055118.1, read on the forward strand.
AGGATTTATTTTGTTTATGTTTCTTTTGCTTTGCTGTGTTTTGTCACTGTAAATAGAAAATAAACCGCACCTTTTTGATTTTGAAAACCACAACCTCCGTTTGCTGGGCCTGTTTTTGTGTGGGGAGCCCATCTCGGGGGTCACACACACCCGCTGCCGAGCTAACCCCCTCACAGTAGCTACATATTTTTTAAAAAGCACATACAGTGGGGCACTTAATGGATCGTAACACGGGATTTATTAAGACACAGTTATTGTAACAGCTATACCCTCTGAGTGCTCTCCCAGGCGGGGCGGGGCAAGTCTGGATGAGTCACCCGCCAATCGATTATTCCGGTCGCAGCATCAATGCCGCATCGGGGGGAAACCCGAATCGCGATGCATTGATGCTTTGATTCATATTACCACCCCTAATCTACATGTAATGAATCTTTCAAGGATATTAGCATGTCCTTCAGATCGGCTACAGAGACTGGTTGGGGTGAGGAAGGAAATTGTTCCAGAGGAGGTTGCAGACATTGACCCTATACATTGGTTTCAGTGTCCATATCATCTCCCTGCAGCTCTCCTTGTTTGGCTTTTTTTAAATTTAGCTGGGCTATGTGTCAATGGGCTGTCAGGTTGAGAAGGTGCACTGGCCCCTTGTGTGACTCGGCAGATAGATGTACATGCTGATGATGTGGAGCCATCGGTCTCTGAGAAGGGGTCCTCATCGTCTGCGATGCACATAGCCAGATCAGCGCCATCTTGGTGCACCCGAGATTTGGCAGGAGCAAAGAAATCTGTCAGCTTTTGCGGCGCTGACTAGGGATGAGCTAACCCCCCCCCCACCCCCCCGGTTTGGTTCGCAGCAGAACATGCAAACAGGCAAAAAATTTGTTCAAACACGCGGACACCGTTAAAGTCTATGGGACACGAACATGAAAAATCAAAAGTATTTTGTATGGTTGGATAGGAATAATATGTAAAGTTTTGATGACATCTCCTGTATTATTATTTTTATGTCTTTTTGAGTTTATGGAGAACTAAAAGTATATTGTGATATCAATAGATCTCATACCTTGTAAATGATAACTGTTAAATTACGATAACAATGTGAATAGGAAGAATATGAGTAGATGCAGAGTGCAGATAGTAGAGAGAAGTAGAGGGCAGGAGTGTCAGAAGAGAGGTCTGCTGAAACATATATATACAGAGAGGGTCATTTCGTAATTATGGGATATTGTTTTGGGGTAGTTTACTTGAGTTTTTTTTTTCATTATTTATTTATAAGGCACTCTCGAGTTTCCTTCTTTTAGGGGTGTAGAAAGGGTTTGCATTTTGGGCCGGGGGAGCGTTTTTTTTTTTTTTTTTTCTCTCCTGGATTGAAGGAGTCAACAGGAATAGGATTATAAGGATTATAAGAGTCAGAAAAAAGGGTCAGATGGGGCAAAGGTCTAATGGAAGATAAGATAACCAGTTAGACAGATGGTATAAGTGGGCAGCATAAAGGGACAGGAGGAGCGGGTGGGGGGGGGACCCCTCGCTCGGGGGCATGCGAAACTAACACCCCCCTAGTAGGTCAACACTCAGTTAGGGTAAGAGTGTTTAAAGCAAATTGCTTTATATATCAGTGGGGAGGAAGGGCAGGGGCACTTTTTTCCCATTGGATATTAGAGTAGGGTAGGTGAGGGTTTTTTTTTTCCCTTTTTTTTTTTTCTCTTTCATCTTTTTCTTTTTCTCTACTGCTCTCTCTCACGGGGTGTACCCCGGTCTGCCGCCGTCGTTGCTTGAGGTTTTACAGTATAGCATTGCACTAATCAGTAAAAGGGAAAAAAAAAAAATGGATGCAGTGTCAATAATGTCGATTAATGTAAAAGGGTTAAACACTCCAGGAAAGAGACAGATACTTCTGTGGGAGCTGAAGCGGGCAGGGAGCGAGATAGCTTTTATTCAGGAGACACACTTCAGAGAGGGAGGTCTCCCCTTTCTTAGAAATAGATCGTACCCAATAGGATATCACGCCACCAATCCGGTGGCAAAAAAGGGAGGGGTATCTATTCTGATCTCGAATAAGATTCCATGGTTATGCACAGACACCCTGGTGGATTCTGGGGGACAATACCTGGCCCTGAAAGGGACGATTGGGAGGTCAGTGGTAACGCTGGCCTCGTTTTATGCTCCCAACACACAACAGGACATATTTTTTGGGAAATATATGGAGAAACTGGGAGTATTTCAGGAAGGGCAGTTGATTCTGGGGGGTGATTTGAATATCCCCTTGGTGCCCAGTGTGGATACCTCTTCCGGGACCTCGGCAGCATCAGCAGGGACCCGGAAACGGATCTTGCGGTTAATACAAAAAGAAAGACTAGTAGATGTATGGCGACTGACACACTCAGGAGAAAGAGACTACTCCTTTTATTCCATTCCCCATAAGATATACTCCCGTATAGATTACTTCCTTATTCCACATAACCAGCTACATGCAGTTAAAGAAGCTGGAATAGGGAAAATAACTTGGTCAGATCATGCGCCAATTACTCTGAAATACAACCTTGCGGATTTTCAGCTTCCTGGATCGGTAACCTGGAGGCTGAATGAAAGTCTCCTGCAGGACCCTGCAGTATTGGAAGACATGCGGAGAGAAGCAAGGTGGTATTTCCAGATTAATGACACGCCCGACTGCGACCCAGTGGTGATTTGTGAGGCACACAAGGCAGTGATAAGGGGGATCTTAATGAAACATGGGGCAAGGATTAAGAGGGAAAGGGAAGCAAAGTTGACTGTGCTCCTGGCAGAGATCGCACGGTTAGAACTTTTACATAAACGGAGCCCTAATCCAGACCTGGAAAAGCTATTGCTGGGAGTGCGTAGACAGACTACAGAGTTACTCTTGTACAAAGCAAAGAGGGCAATACAGATAGGTAGGAGACAAAATAACGAATTTGGGAATAAGTGTGGGAAGCAAATGGCTAGCTCTTTGAGGGAGCAACAATCAAAGACTTATGTATCAATGATTAGAGGGGCGGAAGGTGAAAAACTCAGGCTACCTAGAGAGATACAAAATATGCTCAATAAATAATTGTAAACAACTATGCATCAAACATTAACAGCGCTTCGCAGGTAAGGTAAAAAACCTGTGGGTGATAAGGATTCTTATCCTACAGTACTAAACTATGCAACATGTAAACACTTATAGGTCCAATGCATAAAATTAGAATAATTGAAAAAAAGAGAGAGAGAGAGAGTCCACTTCTCCAATCCTCTCATCTGCCAGCATAAACACTATGAATGTTGTTGCTCTGGCTCCTTATATGGGGAAACACACTGTCAGTTCAACAGTTCATTCACTGTAAGTGTACAACAGATTCATCTCAGAGGAACCCAGCAACTGTAGCTTGAATGGACACTTCACCATTAGATGCAATGCAGCTCCCTTAGGAGATCTACTCACCAGATTCCAAACAAAGATAGCCTTAGTCACTCCTCTAAATGGGTGGTTGTGAGCTCTTCATAGAGAAGGTTTCTCCTAGGATGAGCGGTGTCCCTGATCAGTGGATTTCAGCGTGCAGCAATGCGGGCATATAAAATGTAAGGGGAAACCGAACATAGTGTAAAACCCTTTTTATTGTAAAAAGATAATCCCCCCGTTTACAAGCATGCTTACAAGATTAAAACATATTAAAGCATGTCTCATACTGTTGATACATCATGCTCACTCGAAACCAGAGATCCTGCCAATCGTGACTCATCTGTCCATATAGGCGATCATCTTCCCGGGACTCTCTTGAGCAAGCCACCGATTGGCAGGATCTCTGGTTTCGAGTGAGCATGATGTATCAACAGTATGAGACATGCTTTAATATGTTTTAATCTTGTAAGCATGCTTGTAAACGGGGGGATTATCTTTTTACAATAAAAAGGGTTTTACACTATGTTCGGTTTCCCCTTACATTTTATATGCCCGCATTGCTGCACGCTGAAATCCACTGATCAGGGACACCGCTCATCCTAGGAGAAACCTTCTCTATGAAGAGCTCACAACCACCCATTTAGAGGAGTGACTAAGGCTATCTTTGTTTGGAAGTCTGGTGAGTAGATCTCCTAAGGGAGCTGCATTGCATCTAATGGTGAAGTGTCCATTCAAGCTACAGTTGCTGGGTTCCTCTGAGATGAATCTGTTGTACACTTACAGTGAATGAACTGTTGAACTGACAGTGTGTTTCCCCATATAAGGAGCCAGAGCAACAACATTCATAGTGTTTATGCTGGCAGATGAGAGGATTGGAGAAGTAGACTCTCTCTCTCTCTCTTTTTTTCAATTATTCTAATTTTATGCATTGGACCTATATGTGTTTACATGTTGCATAGTTTAGTACAGTAGGATAAGAATCCTTATCACCCACAGGTTTTTTACCTTACCTGCGAAGCGCTGTTAATGTTTGATGCATAGTTGTTTACAATTATTTATTGAGCATATTTTGTATGAAGTTTTCTGATGTTATAATAGCTGCTGTATTACAGAAGAATTCAGATTTTTTGTCCATTGAGCGCTAGGATCAGAGGCACCTTAGGGAGTTTTTCTGATATTTATGATCAATTACCTAGAGAGATAGCTGAGCGATTTGGAAATTTTTATACAGCTTTGTATAACTTGCAACCAAGCTCTCAGAACCAAACTAAAATGGAAGAGTATATAGCAACCTCAGGCATTCCGAGTTTAACACCAGTAATAAGCCAGGAATTGGAGAGGCCCATTACCATAGAAGAAATTCAGGAGGCAATGAAAATGGGGAAGAGAGGTAAAGCTCCAGGGCCGGATGGCTTTACAATTCAATATTACAGACTTCTCTTCCCCATCTTAGGACCATTCCTGTGAAAAATGTTTAATGGGCTAGGGGATACAATTTCTTTCCATACAGAATCCTTGAAAGCACTGATTGCGGTTATACCGAAGGAAGGTAAGGACCCATCTCATTGTGGGAGCTATAGGCCGATCTCGCTATTAAATACAGACCTGAAGCTTTTTTCCAAGATCCTTGCAATGCGATTAGAGCAGCACGTCCCCTGCCTGGTCCATAGAGATCAGGTAGGGTTTGTGCAAATGCGAGAGGCCCGGGATAACACGATTAAGACTTTGAACTTAATCCACTTGGTAAGCACATCCCAAACCCCATGTGTCTTCCTGGGAACAGATGCGGAGAAGGCTTTCGATCGTATCGATTGGCAGTTTATGCTTGCGGTCCTAAGACACATGGGGTTCGGGAATAAGATGCTGCAGTGGATATCAAGTAATTATACTCAACCCACGGCCCAGGTTAAAGTGAATGGAGTAATGTCTCCACTTTTCAAGCTATCTAACGGGACAAGACAAGGGTGCCCGTTATCACCTCTTCTATTTGTTCTATCGGTGGAGCCGCTTCTGAATAGGATCCGTAAGAACCCAGATATTAAGGGGGTGCCTGTGGGAGGTATAGAGCATAAGATATCAGTGTACGCGGATGACATGACGTTTAACTTGACTAATCCGATGGTTTCCCTCCCTAATCTGCTCCAGGAATTGGAGACATATGGAGAGCTATCAAATTTTAAGATAAATTATGTAAAATCTGAAGCAATGGGAATTGCGATTCCCAAGGAAGAACTGAACACTTTGAAAGCTAATTATAAATTTAGATGGACAGATCAAGCATTGACGTACCTAGGGACTTCAATCCCGGCGGATCTTTCACAAATATATAAGATTAACTTTCTGCCATTACTAGCTAGGGTTCGGGTCCTCCTGAAGGGATGGCAGAAAGGGTTTTTTCGTGGTTGGGGAGGTGCAATATCATTAAAATGAACATCTTGCCGAAATTTCTGTACCTCTTCCAGACGCTCCCTATTGCGATACCTAAACAGTTTTTTAAACAGATACAGTCCTTGTTTGGAAGATTCATATGGGCAAACAAACACCCAAGAATCAGGAGATCGCTGATGTCATTACCCAAACGATATGGAGGCGTGTCAATGCCAGATATATATAAGTACTATCAGGCGGCTCTATGGAGCCGCTTGATTGATTGGAGTCGACATAGTGAGGGGAAAATTTGGCCAGAGTTAGAACAAGCTCAGTGTAGTGGATTACTTCACCGAGCGGCATGGTGTTATAAGGACCTCCCGGGGGGTGTGAAGACGGACCCCTTGATAGGCCCCACACTCCGGATGGGATATGGGCTATTTGTGAAAGGGAAATTATCAACATTGGACTCACCTCTTTTTCCCATTCCGGGGAATCCACAGTTTGGACCGGGACTGAAGAAGGGACCCTTTAGTGAACTGGTTGAACAGGGGCTGTTTCAAGCATCTCACTTTATGAGGATGGGTGCTTGGCCTATGATCCAGGAGATGATAACGGGACAAAGTGTATGTCAATTGGACTTTTGGAGGGCAATGCAATTGAGACACTATTTTCATACCCTGAGCTCACCGAGTAAATATGAAAGAAAGCTAACGAAGTTTGAGGAGTATTGTAATGGGAGTGGTATAATGCGGCATACCCTCTCTAAAATTAGTGAACTGCTGAATACTCCTGGAGAGGAGTTTCAGCTGCCCTTCTTCAGGAGGTGGGAGATGGAGTTGGATAGGGTTTTTTCGGAGGAGCAAAAGAATAAAATATTACGTAACATGTTTGAATCCTCAGTCTGTATAAAAATGCAAGAGATGAATTTCAAGATCCTATCGCAATGGTACCGTACCCCAGCTGTATTAAGCAGATGTTACTCAGATATACCAGATAAGTACTGGCGGTGCGGGGGAAATGGAGGGACGTTAATACATATTTTCTGGACTTGTCCCAGAATACTGAGATTCTGGAAGGAGGTCCGAGAAATTGCGCAAAGGTTTAGAGAGGAGGAGCTGCCGGACGATTTGACTTTTTTCCTGTTACAGGACTCGGACACTACGGTGAAAGAGTATAGGAGATCGATCCTCTGTCACCTCCTGAATGCGGCAAGAGCCTGTATCCCAGCAATGTGGAAGCAGACCAAGCCACCGTCAGTAGGGATGTGGCTTAAGCGGGTAGAAGACTTGAATCTGATGGAGGACCTGGTCTGGACCTCCTGACAGAAACGGGGAGTTTATCTTGAAACATGGTCAGAATGGAATGTCTTTAAATACTCGGAAGAGGGAAAAACCCTAATAGACCATAACTGAACGGTCGTCGGGGGACGGGGGGGGGCGCAGAGGAGAGAGAGTGGGAGCTTTAACCCCCTTTAGGGGTCTCTTTCTTTTTCCTTTTTTTTTTCTCTCGTTTATTTTTTTTTGGGGAGGGGGGGGAGGGGTTAAGTTGAAATAAAGAGAGCGTCAATGAGATAGAGGGGAAAAATCGGGGCAGAAATCTCCCGGCCATCCCGAGGAGAAAGCGGGGCCTGGGGATGGGGGGGACTGGATGCCCCATTGGTGGGGACACAAATGACTTGAAGGTATATGAGTAATATGAGTAAGGCCCGGGCGAGAGGCGAGGAATTAAACATACATAGAATGGCGGATATTGTATATCAGGATGTATGATATATATGATAGAAGACAAAGGTCCAGTGGTGATACAAGAAGTATATAGAATGTACCCTTGTGATATTTGTTCTCGCTTTCTGTTTATTTCAAAACAAAACAATAAAAAGGTTGAAATCGGAAAAATCAAGTGCTCATTTTAAAAGTTAATATGAAAGTTATTGTCATAAAAAGTGTTTGGGGACCTGGGTCCTGCCCCAGGGGACATGTATCAATGCAAAAAAAAGTTTTAAAAACTGCCATTTTTTCGGGAGCAGTGATTTTAAGAATGCTTAAAGTGAAACAATAAATGTGAAATATTCCTTTAAATTTTGTACCTGGGGTGTGTCTATAGTATACCTGTTAAGTAGCACATGGTTCCTGTGTTTATAACAGTCCCTGCACAAAATTGCATTAATGAATTGTCGGGTCCCGGCAATACAGATAAAAGTAATTGAAAAAAACGGCAGGGGTTCCCCTCCCAGTCCATTACCAGGCTCATTGGGTCTGGTATGAATATTAAGGGGAACCCCAAACCAAAATTTAAAAAAAAAATGCGTGGGGGTTCCCCTAAATTCCATGTCAGACCCCTTTAGGTCTGGTATGGATATTAAGGGAAACCCTGCACCAAAATAAAAAAAATTACGTGAGGTTCCCCCCAAAAATCCATACCAGACCCTTATCCGAGCACGCAACCTGGCAGGCCACAGGAAAAGAGGGGGGACGAGAGGGCGCCCCCCCTCCTGAACCGTACCAGGCCATATGCTGATGGGGACAAGGGCCTCATTCCCACAACCCCTTTAACCACTTGCTTACTGGGCAAACTTTCAGCTTTCGGCACTGCATCGCTTTAACTGACAATTGCGCGGTCGTGCGACGTGGCTCCCAAACAAAATTGACGTCCTTTTTTCCCACAAATAGAGCTTTCTTTTGGTGGTATTTGATCTTTTTTTTTTTTAGGTTTTTATTTTTTGCGCTATAAACAAAAAATAAACGACAATTTTGAAAAAAACACAATATTTTTTACTTTTTGCTATAAAAAATTATTTTTTTCTCAGTTTAGGCCGATATGTATTCTTCTACATATTTTTGGTAAAAAAAAATCGCAATAAGCGTATAGTGATTGGTTTGCGCAAAAGTTATAGCGCCTACAAAATAGGGGACAGAATTATGATATTTTTTTTTATTCTTTTCTTTTTACTAGTAATGTCGGCGATCTGCGATTTTTTTATTGGGACTACAACATTATGGCGGACAGATCGGACACTTTTGACACATTTTTGGGACCATTCACATTTATACAGCGATTAGTACTATAAATATGCACTGATTACTGTATAAATGTGACTGGCAGGGAAGGGGTTAACAATAGGGGGCGAGTAAGGGGTTAAATGTGTTCCCTAGGAGTGATTGTTACTGTGGGGGGAGGTGACTGACTGGGGGAGGTGACCGATCTGTGTCCCTATGTACAAGGGTCACAGCATCGGTCTCCTCTCTCTGACAGGACGTGGATCTCTGTGTTTACACACAGAGATCCACGTTCTTGTCTGTGTACCGGCCGATCGCGGGTACTTGGCGGACATCGCGGCCGCCAGGCACACGCATCGGCATCTCAGTGACGCGCCGGGCGCGCGCCGCCGGCGGTGCTCGCGCGCCCCCCAGTGGCTGGAGGAGCTGAGGCCGTCTATTGATGGCCTCCCGAATTTCTAGAGCCACCTTGTGGCCGTCATTCGTCTATGGCCCGGGCTCCAACTAGTTAATAAAGGACTTGTCCCACTCCCAAGCTGTCTACTGTGGTTTTTAAAAATTTGTACACTTTTTTTGTGAAAGGGGCTTCCAGATTCTGATAAGCCCCCCATCTTCAGACCCCCACAATCACCGGGCAAGGGTTGTGGGGATGAGGCCCTTGTCCCCATCGACATGGGGACATCCTCCCCATGTTAAGGGCATGTGGCCTCTTTTCCTGCGGCCTGCCAGGTTGCGTGCTGGGATAAGGGTCTGGTATGGATTTTTGGGGGGAACCCCACACCATTTTTTTAAACTTTTGGCGCAGGGTTCCCCTTAATATCCATACCAGACCTGAAGGGCCTGATATGGAATTTGGGGGGACCCCCACGCATTTCTTTTTTTCATTTTGGCTCGGAGCCTGTTTTTTTCAATGACTTTTATCTGTATTGCCGGGACCCGACAATTCATTATAGCCGCGAGTAGTTTTAAATTACCTTTTTTCCTTTAGAAATGTCATTTTGTGCAGGGACTGTTCTAAACATGGGAAACACGCGCTACTTTACAGGCATACTACAGACACCCCCAGGTGCGAAATTTAAAGGAATATTTCACTTTTATTGTTTCACTTTAAGCATTATTAAAATTACTGCTCCTGAAAAAACTGCTGTTTTTAAAACTTTGTTTTGCATTGATACATGTCCCCTGGGGCAGGACCCAGGTCCCCAAACACTTTTTATGACAATACCTTGCATAATAACCTTTAAAATTAGCATTTTTGATTTCTCCCATAGATTTTTAAAGGGTGTTCCGCGGCTTTCGAATTTGCCGCGAACACCCCAAATTGTTTGCTATTCGGCGAACGGGCGAACAGCCAATGTTCGAGTCGAACTCATGTTCGACCTGAACATAAAGCTCATCTCTAGCGCTGACTTCAAGGACTCCCTCTTAGGGAAGGTGCATGATGTGGGCACTCGTGCAGGGTGAATAGCAGGTACCCCGGGCGCTTGTATCCGTTGCTGTGCAGTATATGGACCTGGAGCTCCCCTAATGAGCAGCCTTCCTCGTTGCCAGCAGGACATGACCCCCTTTACGTTCACTTTCAACAGTAAACAGGACAAATAGAGAGGGTGAATCTCCCTATTAGGGGTTCCAACCGTGCCCTTTGGCACCATGTTTTTTTTTTTCTTTACATAAAGAAAATAAAACATTTTGGCTAAACTTTGATTTTAAGTATGCCTTGACAAAGCAAGAATCACATCTGCATTATCCCAAACGTAAAAGTATACCAAAAACAAGTTTTATCTTTTTAGTTTTAGGATATAATAGGACATTTAAACCCCTTGTTATTTTTTTCTGTTTGTGTTCAAATTTGGAGATTTTCCTTTACTATACATTCTGCCCTGGAGGAGGGAAAGCCAATAGCTTTGCATACAATTCATTCTAGAAAGAGGCTCCATCCCTTTATTTATAGATCATGCAGTAAAAAGTCCTTGTTTTTTTTAAATCTTATTGCTGAACTCTAGACATATTTTAAAGCAAAATGAATGAAATTCTTTGTTAATGAATACATAATTAAATACATTTTATTAAATATTAATTCCAGGCATTGGCATGCTATACACATTTACATTGATTCATCTTGGACCTATGTAACTATGTATAGACATACTGGCCAATGCCCCTGGAATCTGGAAATCACTGAAGTAGACACCGCTACTCAAGTAATCTCCACTAGTTTCTGGGTCTCATGCTGATGCAATGTGAACACATGAGGTCAGGCGGACATTACCACCCTGCCTCTCCACCTTATCCAATCAGAGAATGCTTTGAAACATTATCTAAATGACGCCCATGCCGAGTGGCCCACCTTCTGTGTTCACAATGCATCAGGGTGGAAACCGGAAGCTATTGGAGATTACTGGAGTAGCAGTGTCTACTTCAGTGATTTCCAGCTTCCAGGGACATCGGCTACGGCTGGTATATACATAATCACATTGGTCCAAGCGATTCATTGGAAGGTGAGCAAAGGGTGGGGGTATTAATGCCCGGAGTATAGTTTTAATCTAGCAGGCTGTAAAAAATTAAAAAATATATCTTCTCAAGCTGGAATGTATTTTTGTAGTCAATTCAGAGAATGATTGTCATGTTGGACTGGACTGTACTTTTCATTTTCTGTTTTCTTGTGTCTACTTGCCTAGTAATTCCCTGCTCTTTATGTAGTACCTTCTGTTTAAATCTGACATGCTACAAATTATATTTTACTAAAACCATACAATGTTTTTATAATTAAACAACCCCAGGTTATAAGGTATAACTTCTTTATTACCAGCAGAAAATGTCAGTAAAGACCATAGACTAAATCTATAAACCTTAGACCCCACTGTCTAAGCTTCTCATACACATATTGCAGGTTAATTTTAATTAGTTTCTATGTCCTAGACTGAACTGTCAAAAATATTCCCTTTATTACAAACATACTTTTATCATATTCCTATTTTAGTGTGGCTTCTACCTCAGATGATGAATAAACCTCTGAGTTTTTGAGCCATTTGTTTGTCCTTCTTAACCGATTCCACTTGGTCATGCATGATGCATTTCTTTAAACTTCTATGCAAACACTCCTTATACCACCTATCTAAGCTAGCCAACACTCAAAAATGCTATAAACACTGATACTATGTCATATTATTAAGTTCAGCTCTGTGATTAAAGCCTCATTGCAAGTTTGGCTGAACTTTAAATAGTTTGTTTGGACCAAGATGGTCCAAATTAACTATTCCCTGCATTAACAGATAAACTGCTTCAATATATTGCAACAACCAAGCAGTTATAAAGTGCCATCTATGCTTCCTCCTGAACCTATAAACTACAAATCATTTAAAAGGTATCACTAGAATGATTCCTGAAATGTCTATTCAGGCCGGGTTCACACTGGTGCGACAAACGCTCCGACATTGGGAGCTCATGTCGCATGACGTGTGAAAATCAATGTTTCCCTATGGGAGCCATCTTAACTGGTCCGACACGTCGGTCCGACTTTGAAAATGCTCCCTGTACTACTTTGGTCTGACTTTGATAATACTTCAGCCCATTGAATATCATTGAAATAGGTTTAAAGTCGGAACACCGTCTAGCATGCTCCGACTTTGGCATGCGACTTGTGCTCTGCTGTTCTTGAGGGGGAACTCCACGCCAAATTTTCAATAAAAACCGGCATGGGTTCCCCCTCCAAGAGCATACCAGGCCCTTGGGTCTGGTAAGGATTTTAAGGGGAACCCCATACGCCGAAAAAACTGCATGGGGGTTCCCCCAAAATCCATACCAGACCTTTATCCGAGCACGCAGCTCGGCCGGTCAGGAAAGGGGTGGGGATGAGCGAGCGCCCCCCCTCCTGAACTGTACCAGGCAGCGTGCCCTCAACATGGGGGTTGGGTGCTTTGGGTCAGGGGGGCACCCTGCGGCCCCCCACCCCAAAGCTCCCTGTCCCCATGTTGATGAGGACAAGGGCCTCTTCCCGAAAAACCTGGCCGTTTGTTGTCCGGGTCTGCGGGCGGGGGGCTTATCGGAATCCGGGAGCCCCCTTTAATAAGGGGGCCCCCAGATCCCGGCCCCCCACCCTATGTGAATGAGTATGGGGTACATTGTACCTCTACCTATTCACCTGGGGGGAAGAAGTGTCAAGAAAAAAACACACTAGACAGGTTTTTAAAGTCATTTATTAGGCAGCTCCGGGGGTCTTCTTCCGACTTCGGGGGTCTCTTCCGACTCTCCGGCCTCTTCTCCCGCTCTCCAGTGCCTTCTCTGCACTACCATGCAAGGTTAGTACATCCAGCTCTCTCTGTCATTGGCTGATCGGGAGTCAGACAGACCGACATACACACAGACAGAATGTCGGCTGGTATTTTTTGTACCGGAAAATGTCTCCCGACATTCTGCCCGTATGTACCGGCCTTTAGACAGGGCCAATTTGATTGCTTTGCAGGCTAGCTGGTAAGTGTGCTAGGAATTTGTTTGTTTGTGACACCATAGATATGTTCAAAATATTTGCACCTTAATAGATGATCTTATCAATGATACTGCCATGTTTTCTGACTGTCATTTATTTAACTTTGATACCAAATTAATAAATATGTTTCCTATAGTGTATGCCAAGACATTGCCCTAAATTACCCCTCCAACCTTCCTCTCCTCTTCTACAGCATGCCCCATTATTCGATTTAAACCATAGCTTTAAAGGTCCACTGTACTTTTGGTCCATGTTATCCTTTAGGCCATGGCCCTGTCCCACTAAGTGCAGCCAATCTGGTCTGATACATACCTCTGCCCCCATTCCATCAATCTTAACTGCCTAAAATCTTTATTCAGAAAGTGTCCTTGCTGGGTCTTCTTCATCTTTAACATGCATATTGCAGGTCAGTTCTTTTTTATAATGAGTGTTGTACTCTGCAGGATTAAACAGAATTAATTGAACCACAGCACACATGTGCGGTATGAAGATGACCCAGCAAGGACACTTTCTAAGACTGTGGGACTCCAGGCTGCACAGTGAAGAATGGGGCAGAATGAAGTATAAGAACAGGTGGGTTGCCAGTCGCGGTGCATCCATTAAGTGCGTACGGGTGCCGCCCCCTCTCTCCAGCCACCCCCTATATGAATAATGGATAGATTCATGCATTGCATGAATCTATCCATGGCCGCCCCCCGCCGCCCCCTATTAAGGCGTCCGGCCTCTTTTCGGACGCTGGGCACCTGAATTCCAGCGGCAGGGGTGTATTTTTGAAGCACCTGATTAGAGCCATAGGCTCTAATAGGCTTAAAATAGCTGAATTCGGAGCGCAAAGCATTGCGCTCTTAGTTCACCCAGGTGTGTTAGAAAAGCGAATGAATATTCGCTTTTCTAACACTGAACCGCCTTTCCGCCAATCAGGAAGCGCCGGTGTGTTACCCGTCACCTGATTGGCTGAAACGACTGTTATTGGACACCTATCAGGAGGAGAGGAGGGGAGGAGATGCATGGAGGACACAGCTCGCCGCCATCACCCGCTGCCCCACCAAGATAGAGTAAGTGTAGGGCAGGCAGTGAGTGGGCGGGGGGTAACAGTGGCAACATTTGATGAGCACAGTGGAGGCATTTTATGGGCACAGTGGCTGTATTTGATGGGCACAGTGGCGGCATTTGATGGGAACAGTGGCGACATTTGATGGGCACAGTAGCAGCATTTGATGGGCACAGTGGCAGCATTTGATGGGTACAGTGGTTGCAATTAATGAGCACAGTGGCGGAATTTGATGGCACAATGGCTGCATTTGATGGGCACAGTGGCTGCAATTGATGGACACAGTAGCTGCATCTGATGGGCACAGTGGCAGCATTTTTGGGCACAGTGGTTGCAATTGATGGGCACAGTGGCTGCAATTGATGGGCACAGTAGGGGTGCGCATCTTCACTAGTCTCACGATTCGATTACGATTATCTGGTCAACGATTCGATTCGATTCTGCGATGCATCACGATGCATCACGATTACTGATGCGCTCCCACTTCCGCTTCACTTCCGCTTGGGCCGCCTAGGCGGCCCTTCCTCCAAGCAATCTTCTGGGACACATCACAGGTCCCAGAAAATTGCCCGGCTATGCAGGACAGCTCAGTGAGACATGCGCACCCGGCTGTGAAGCTGCAAGCTGTCACAGCCGGATGCCCACAGTAGTATTGCCAGCGCCGTGAACAGGCGGGGGAGAGCATGGAGTGTTTGGGTGGCCACGTCGCTGGATTGTGGAACAGGTAAGTGTCTTTTTATTAAAGGTTAGAAGATACACTTTTTTTATAGCTGCTGACTTTTAATAAACAAAACATTTACTGGAACTGCTTTGAATTAAAAATAACCTCACTTCCTTAAAGCGGAGTTCCACCCAGTGGAACTTCCGCTTTAAGCACTCCTCGCCCCATGACATGCCACATTTGGCATGTCATTTTTTAGGGGGGGGGGAGTGTAACCTCTTTTTAGTCGGACTTCCTGTCTCACTTTATCCTTCCTGTCCCGGCCGCCTAGGCGGCGACTCCTCTCGCCCTAGGCGGCCCCTCAGTGCCAGCGATCTTCTGGGATACAACACAGGTCCCAGAAAATTGGCTGGCCAATGGCAGAGTGCAGTGCGCGGGCCCCCGCCTTGAAGCCGTAAGCTGTCATGGCCGGGTTCCCACAGTAGATTTGATGGCGGAGAGGAGGGGGAGAGGAGCGGGGCTCTGTGCGGCCACATCGAAGGACCGTGGGACAGGTTAGTGTCGGTTTAATAAAAGTAAGTAGCTACACTTTTTGTAGCTGCTTACTTTTAATAAACTAAAAATAGGGTGGAACTCCCCTTTAAAAAGTGCACTAATCCGGTGCACTACAGGGTACAGGAATTCACACACACGGCTGCTGGGAGGTCAGGAGGGATTAGAATCCACAACTGACAAACAGCCCTGTGAGTTTCACTGTACTGTCTCTGTGCTGAAATTTCTCTGGGCTTTGCACATTCCAGCACACTAGGAGTTAACACCGTGGAATGTGCAAACGGGGAGCTGGAGAAATGCCAACACAGAGCATGTGTAGGAGTACACAGTCACATACTGCTGTTAAAATAATACCTGTGTGGTAATAAATGCTGCGTTATAATCCATTAAGTGGCCACCGCTGTATGTGCTTTTTAAAATATATATGCAGATTCATACCTCATATCTCAGTGTGTATATGCCGCTCATGTGACTGCATATGGTGCGGCCCGCCCCTCTCCTCTCACGTCTCATCTCTCTCTCTCTCTCTCTCTCTCTCTCGTTCTCCTGACGTAAGTGGGACTTCTCAGCCCCGCCCACCGGCTGTAGCTACTGTATCAGATCAGACGTCAGGAGAGCGAGAGACGAGAGAGATGAGATGTGAGAGGAGAGGGGCGGGCCGCACCATATGCAGTCACATGAGCATATACAGTTATATACACACTGAGATATGAGGTATGAATCTGCATATATTTTAAAAAGCACATACAGCGGTGGCCACTTAATGGATTATTATGCATTTATTACAAAACTGTTATTTTGACAAACACGCTTGGAGAAGGGGCGGGGCATGTCGGATGACGTCACGGAAATCGATTATTGGGGTCACATGCATCGATGCCGCATCGGGGATCGAATCGCGATGCATCGATGCAGCGATTAAATTCAGCACCCCTAGGGCACAGTGACTGCAATTGATGGGCACAGTGGCTGTGTTTGATGGCACAGTGGGTGCATTTGATGGGCACAGTGGGTGCATTTGATGGCACAGTGGCTGCAATTAATGGGCACAGTGGCTGCATTTGATGGGCACAGTGGCTGCATTTGATGGCACAATGGCTGTGTTTGATGGGCTACAGTGGCTGCAATTGATGGGCACAGTGAGGCTGCAATTGATGTTTTTTATTCAGAATTTGTCAGTTTGTTTGCACCCCCCCAAAATTTTTGAGCACCAGCCGCCACTGTGGGCTGCACTCAGGGGGCTTGAGAAATTACCAAAGGTACAGTTGTCCCTTAACTGCGTGATGACTGCCTCATGTAGAAATATGTGGCAGAGTGGTTCTCCTGTGTCAGATCACGTACCTAGTACGTAATGTGTAACTTCGAGGTGGGAGGGTGCACGCACTCTGCCGGCGCCACAGCTGTGCTGTGATTAGACACAACATGAGTCGATCAACAGGTGTGGGCCAATGGATGTCTGCCGGCACACGCTGATTGGCGAGGAGAGACACAGAACAGAGCTCTGCCTATGTAAACAAGGTTTAACCACTTCAGCCCCAGAAGAATTGGCTGCCCAATGACCGGGCCATTTTTTGCGATTCGACACTGCGTCGCTTTAACTGACAATTGCGCAGTCGTGTGATGCTGTACCCAAACAAAATTGGCATCCTTTTTTTTCTACAAATAGAGCTTTCTTTTGGTGTTATTTGATCATCTCTGCAATTTTAATTTTTTGCGCTATCAACATAAAAAGAGTGACAATTTTGAAAAAAACACAATACTTGTACTTTTTGCTATAATAAATATCCTCAATTTTTTTTTTAAAAAAGCTTTTTTTTTCTCAGGTTAAGCCGATATGTATTCTACATATTTTTGGTAATAAAAATCACAATAAGCATATATTGATTCGTTTGCGCAAAAGTTATAGCGTCTACAAAATAGGGGATACTACTAATGGCGACGATCTGCGGTTTTTATCAGGACAGCGACATTATGACGGACACATTGGACACTTTTGACACATTTTTGGGACCATTGGCATTTATACAGCGATCAGTGCTATAAAAATGCACTGATTACTGTAAAAATGGCACTGGCAGGGAAGGGGTTAACACTAGGGGGCGATCAAGGGGTTAATTGTGTTCCCTAGTGTGTTTCTAACTGTAGGAGGAGGGGACTGACCTAGAGGAAATGACAGATCGTGGTTCCTAGCTATTAGGAAGTCACAATCTACCTTTCCGCATAGAACAGAACAGGGATGTGTGTGTTTACACACACACGACCCTGTTCTGCCTCTCGTGCCCGCTATTGCTTATGGCCAGCGGTCATCGCGACCGCCGGTCACGAGCATCGGCACCCCTGCGATGCAGTGGGCGCACGCGCCTGCTATGTCGCTTAAAGGGACCGACGTACAGCTACGAGGGTTCGTGGGATCGTACCGACCCGCTGCCGCATAACGACGGCGGCTGGTCGGCAAGTGGTTAATTAAATTGCAGCTCATCAATTTTTTTTTTTTTTTTTTTTATGTGATGCCTGCATTCGTTTTCTATTTCGGCTTACCTAGCTCTTATATAATCTGGTTGTCTGTTGTTTCTTTTGTAAAACCTTTATCCCCCCAAAAAAAAACTGTTTGTTGGAACTGCGTATAAAGTGTTAGCTGGAGTTTGGTTTCAATTAGTTATATCTAAATCTGCTAGTATTTCTAATACTTCAGCCCCCCCAGACTGACAATGTTGCTGTACAAAGGTGCCCCTGTGCCCCTTCATCCAGAGTGGAGGCACTCTAGTACAGATGGTGTGTTATTGGTCAGATAATCAGGTGAAAAATGAGAGATAAAGGCCTAAAAAAGAAAGAAAATGCAGCCATCACATTTAATGATTGGTAAACTGTGAAATATTACATTTTTGGTTTAGGGTTTAAAGCGGCGTTCCACCCATTTAAATGTCAGCAGCTACAATAAGTCTAGCTGCTGACTTTTAATAATCAGACACTCTCCTTTCCCACGCCCAGTAATGTGGGCGCACAAAGCCCCACTCCTCTCCCCCTCCTCCTTGCGGCGCCGGTTTTCTAACTGTGGGTACCCGGCTGTGGCTTCACAGCCGGGTGCGCACTGCACATACGCGAGCTGCACTGTGCACTGTGAATGGCCGGGCAATCTTCTGGGACCTGTGACGTGTCCCAGAAGATTGCAGGGAGGGAGGGGGGAGAGGTGATCTTCCTTCCGGCGCTGCGGCGCCAGGGGAGGAAGTGGGAGCTGGGTGCCTGTAAAAACTGGGTACCTGCCCCCCCCCACCAAAAAAAATGACATACCAAATGTGGCATGTCAGGGGGTCACCAGCACTTAAAGCGGAAGTTCCTTTTTTGGGTGGAACTCCGCTTTAATCCTGCTTTAAATTACTATTGTAGCATTAAATATTTTTAATCTACATGCATAAAACACATACAAAATGTACCGATAGGCACGCAGAAACTGCTTGCCACTTTTTGATTGTATACTGTTAGTACATGTCTGCTTTATTACTGACAGGTTGTTTTCCTCACACATGTAAGGATAAATGTTTTCTTTTCTTTTCTTCGCCACTAAGCAAAAAGACAGATAATACACTATTCCCGCTAACAGAAATACAATTTGTCTCTTCCTGCAGACGATCCAAGTGAACTGTGATCAACAGCTCTTAACTGAAGTCCATTGTAACCCTTCCTCTAGTGGCCAAATTAGAATAAATATGGTAGAATCTTCACTTGATTTTCCCACAAAGTGAAAACATTGAAACAAATCATCTCTCAGACACAGGGCATTATTCTTCTAGTCATCGGAAAGAGCTTTACAAAATATTTATTGTTTCCAGAAGAAGTCATTTATCATTCTAACGTTCCTTTTATCCAAAATAGCTCTTACTAAAAAGAAAACCTCTTAGATCGAATGAGAAAACCATTAGCATATCACAATGAAACGTTATCTCTATTGTCATAACTTTCCTTGTTTATTTTTATTTATCGATTTCCATGAAGTGAAACATTTTTCATTTGTGCACAGAATTGTCAGAACTAAAAGACAACTCGATAATGAGTACAGATTGGTGGAGCAGAGGTACGTTACAGCGGTATGTAATACATCTAAATATTTACTTTCTATCCGCTGCTTAAGACATTTAGTGGTAAAGTGCTTCAAATCCTTTAACTTTTTTCTTTTTTTTTTACATTTATTATGTAGACAATGATTGATATCCTCGATAGTTTTTCTATGTTAGACCCCTTTCACACTGAGGCGCTTTGCAGGCGCTATAGCGCTAAAAATAGCGCCTGCAAAGCGCCCTGAAACAGCAGCTCCATTCACTCCAGTGTGAAAGCCTGAGGGCTTTCACACTGGAGTGGTGCGCTGGCAGGGCATCAGAAAAAGTCCTGCAAGCAGCTCCTTTGGAGAGCATTAGGAGTGGTGAATACACCACTCCTTAAGCACCCCTACCCAGTGAAATCAATGGGCAGCGCCGCCGAACCGCCGGCAAAGCGCCGCTGTAGCGCCCCGCTAGCGGCCGAAAAGCGCCACAAAAACTATGGTAAAGCCCAGCTAAAAGTAGCAGCATTTTATCGCAGACGCCCGGGCGCTTTCAGTGGGAAAGCAGTCTTACATTGAAGAGATTTATTCGCTACATATCTCAGAGACACAATAGAAAGTCAGAGAAAAGCTGGCCTTACACCTGCAGAATTTACTTCTAACATTGGATGAGAAAGTCTAAAATGTACTTCTTCAACTGTTTTTTCAAACAACTTTCTATTTGAGTAAATTTTTCTTAGAATGAATGTTCTACTTCCGATCAAATTTGACAAGTGCATGCACGTAAGACTAGTTAAGATTTTTCTTGGCCTGGACCAAATTCAACAGTTAGAAATGTGTTGAATTTAAAAGTTTCAATCATGTCCCCACTTTCCATTCTTTCCTCCAGACTGTACTATTATGTTTCTGAAGTCTCTCCAGATAAACCGTATCAGGAGCAGGGATGAGCCGAACACCCCCCTGTTCGGTTCGCACCAGAACCTGCGAACAGACAAAATGTTTGTGTAAACTTTAGAACCCTATTAAATACAATGGACTCGAACGTTCAAAATCTAAAGTGTTAATTATAAAGGCTAATATGCAAGTTATTGTCCTAAAAAGTGTTTGGGGACCTGGGTCCTGCCCCAGGGGACATGTATCAATGCAAAAAGAAGTTTTAAAAACGGCCGTTTTTTCGGGAGCAGTGATTTTAATAATGCTTAAAATGAAAAAATAAAAGTGAAATATTCCTTTAAATTTCGTACCTGGGGGGTGTGTATGATATGCATGTGAAGTGGCGCATGTTTCCCGTGCTTAGAACTGTCCCTGCAAAAAATGTCATTTTTGAAAGAAAAAAATGCATTTAAAACTGACTCGCGGCTATTAATGAATTGTCGGCTCCCGGCAATACATACAAAAGTCATTGATAAAAAAAAAAAAAAAAAGCGTGGGGGTTCCCCAGAATTCAATTACCAGGCCCTTCAGCTCTGGAATGGATATTAAGGGGAACCCCACCGCAAATTTAAAAAAAAATTGACGTGGGGTTCCCCCAAATATCCATTCCAGGCCCTTCAGATCTGGCATGGATTTTAAGGGGAACTCCACCCCAAATTTAAAAAAAAATGGCGTGGAGTCCCCCTAAAAATCCATACCAGACCCCTTATCCGAGCACGCAACCTGGCCAGCCGCAGGGGAAAAGGGGGGGACGAGAGAGTGGCCCTCCTGAACCGTACCAAGCCACATGCCCTCAACATGGGGAGGATGTCCCCATGTTGATGGGGACAAGGGCCTCATCCCCACAACCCTTGCCCGGTGGTTGTGGGGGTCTGCGGACGGGGGGCTTATCGGAATCTGGAAGACCCCTTTAACAAAGGGGACCCCCAGATCCCGCCCCCCCCTATGTGAATTGGTAAGGGGTACATTGTACCCCTACCATTTCACGAAGAAAGAGTAAAAAAATGTTTAAAAAAACACACAAACACCTTGAAAAAGTCCTTTATTTAAAAAAAAAAACAAAAACATTCCAGCGATGAAATCCAGTGTCCCGCGGCGATCCCGATGTCCAGCGCTGTCCTTCATTGGTTGTGCCTGAGCGGACCTGATGGGGAACTCCCTCTCAGTATTTTAATTTAAATTACACAGTGAAGGAAGTTCCCCGCTCAAGCCAATGACGTAGGCGGGTCCGACATACCGAGGGGGCGGACCTGATGGGGAACTGCTCTCACTTTGGTAATACATGTATAGACCCGCCCCTTCTCATGTTCCGCATCTGGTCCGCTGAGCGGACCTGATGGGGAACTTTAGAAGGGGCGGGTCTATACATTTAAAATACTGAGAGGGAGTTCCCCATCAGGTCCGCTCAGGCACAACCAATGAAGGACAGCGCTGGACATCGGGATCGCCGCGGAACACTGGATTTCACCGCTGGAATGTTTTTTTTTTTTTTTTAATAAAGGACTTTTTCAAGGTGTTTGTGTGTTTTTTAAACATTTTTTTACGCTTTCTTCGTGAAATGGTAGGGGTACAATGTACCCCTTACCAATTCACATAGGGGGGGGTGGGATCTGGGGGTCCCCTTTGTTAAAGGGGTCTTCCAGATTCCGATAAGCCCCCCGCCCGCAGACCCCCACAACCACCGGGCAAGGGTTGTGGGGATGAGGCCCTTGTCCCCATCAACATGGGGACATCCTCCCCATGTTGAGGGCATGTGGCTTGGTACGGTTCAGGAGGAAGGGGGGGCCGCTCTCTCGTCCCCCCCTTTTCCCCTGCGGCCGGCCAGGTTGCGTGCTCGGATAAGGGGTCTGGTATGGATTTTTAGGGGGACTCCACGCCATTTTTTTTTTAAATTTGGGGTGGAGTTCCCCTTAAAATCCATGCCAGATCTGAAGTGCCTGGAATGGATATTTGGGGGAACCCCACGTCAATTTTTTTTTAATTTGCGGCGGGGTTCCCCTTAATATCCATTCCAGACCTGAAGGGCCTGGTAATTGAATTCTGGGGAACCCCCACGCTTTTTTTAATTTTTTTATCAATGACTTTTGTATGTATTGCCGGGAGCCGACAATTCATTAATAGCCGCGAGTCAGTTTTAAATGCATTTTTTTCTTTCAAAAATGACATTTTTTGCAGGGACAGTTCTAAGCACGGGAAACATGCGCCACTTCACATGCATATCATACACACCCCCCAGGTACGAAATTTAAAAGAATATTTCACTTGAATTTTTTCATTTTAAGCATTATTAAAATCACTGCTCCCGAAAAAACGGACGTTTTTAAAACTTCTTTTTGCATTGATACATGTCCCCTGGGGCAGGACCCGGGTCCCCAAACACTTTTTAGGACAATAACTTGCATATAAGCCTTTATAATTAGCACTTTAGATTTCTCCCATAGATTTTTCGAATTTGCTGCGAACACCCCAATTTGTTCGCTGTTCGGCGAACGGGCGAACAGGCAATGTTCGAGTCGAACATGAGTTCGACTCGAACTCGAAGCTCATCCCTAATCAGGAGAGACTTCAGGAATTTCGTTTGTGGATCCTTTCTCTAGATTGTACATATTATCTAAAAAAAAAGGGCTAGTCCTTTCAAGTTATTGTCCTTCAGACTTTAGGGAGGCCAGGCTGTGGCCAGTGGGAATGGAAATTTTCCTGGCATTAGTGGGAGTAAACATCACCACATTTGGAATAAGGTAGAGGAAAAAGTGCCCCATCGTTGGTATTATTGGGAGGAATAGTGCCCAATTGTTGATGTGAATTGGAGAAATTTTGCCAAAATGTTGATGTCAGTTGGCAGAACAGTGTCTCTTATAACTAGAAGAATAGTGTCCTGGGGCCACAGTTTGAAGTCCACTGATCTAGGGGAAACAAGGGAAAGGGGAAAAAGGGAAACAATTATTGATACCTTTAAAAACATTAGGGGTGTAAATAAGTTTGATGAGGGCAGTATTTTGCAATATGAAACTAAGATTGAGGACATGGGGATATGGGGACATGACCCCAAACTAGCAGGATGAATGTTCAAAACAAATCTTTGGAAGTATAATTTTACTAAAAGAGTAGTTAAGACCTGAAATAAACTTTCAACAGAGGCAATGAGTCAGTCTACAGTCAAAAAAGTAAAAAAAAAAGTTTGTATATAAAATAATAATAAAAAACGCCTGCAACCACCTGGTCTTTTTTCTGCCATTACTCTTTTATGTGCCTATGTTTCTCATTAGATTCAACAAAATAATGTTGTCCCTGTCATTCAATTTTTTTGCTCGCTCTTTTGAATTGTCCCATTTATCTCTTAGATAATCATACTAAGTTTCTGAAAATGACATCTTTCAAATGAAATTATACAGGTGTAAGGCCAGCTTAAACTATCAAAAGAGAAAGAAATCTCATCAAAGGGTGTCCATACAGAATACCATCTGATTGTATAATCTCATCTAGATCTACCATTGAATATGTAGTGATGGGGATTTGATACAAATTGAATAGATTGTTTAGGTTTGTCCTCATAATACATAGTTTTGGGACATCTAAAGTATATTGTACAATGTTTGTACAATAAGAATAGATAGTATATGGGCATCTTTAGATAGGTATAACCACAATAGGTGTCCAAATTGGAAGATTTTCCTTCAATTGCTTTTGAGAGGACAGTGACAGAAATAAAAGGTTTGATTCCCCTTAATTTTGGTCACAATGGTAAACAGGACAAACAGAGATTGTGAAATTCTCTAGCAGGAACACAGAGACCAATAAAAACTTGCCAGAAGTTAAAACCCTTCCGAGAAAGTTTTGGTTTTAGCTGTATGGTAAGTTTACGTTTTACAAACTTCAGCTTGTTCAGTTAAGCTTTGACAAACCTGGAAGCTGATTGGTTTCTATGCAGAGCTACACCAGATTTTGCACTCTCCAGTTTTAGTAAATCAGCCCGAAAAGGACCCAGTAGTATGAACTTTAAACACCCTAATAACATTTCACAGAACCACTATGTAAGGACAAGAAATTTATTTTTTCATCCCCAAAACATCGCCTAAAATGGCAGCATAGAGAATCGGGCATGAAGAGGTGAGTGTGCTTTACACATTCCCTTATCTAGCGTTCTACTGATCTGCAGTATACTTAGTATATAACACAAAATTGTCCTTTAAACTACCTGCATATCATACAATTCAAGTACCCAGACTGCTTTTAAAAATTATAGTTTTAAGTAATAATGTTAAATAAAATCCTCAGTCATTTGAAAAATGCTTAAATGACTGAAGCTAAAGAATACAGTTTAAACACTTTTTTCATTATCCAACTTTGGCATTAGCAAGATGAATTAGAGCTTGTGTCAATTGGCTTTGGGCCAGTCTAATATCAGTTTAAGTTGTTTTTGAAATTACTCAGAATTCATTGCAGGTGCATTTGACCTTCAGTTGATCACCTTTTGACCTGCATTTGACCTGCTTTAAGCATGTTTTGCTTCTCTTGTAAAGGTATGCAAAACCACTTGAAGAAAACAAAGCCCATTGACATAGGGCCTAAGTGAGCCTGAAATAATATGGGGGGTAAATGTAGACTTCTGTAGGATGATAAGACATCATTCATGACAGAAACAGTGAAACAGTGGTGACAATACATAAATTAGAGTAGTCAATTGCTCTGTTTGATAATGTTCATCTTTCAACTTGGCACCTACATCATCAGAGTGGTAATATTGATGCTTAGATTTTTCTGAATGGAGTTAGTGACACTATCCCCAGGCTCTAGACTGCTCAAGCTATAATGGGATATTCAACTCTCAAATAGACTTAAAGTGTTACTAAACCCACAACAGTAAAATCAGTTTGTATATGCAGAATAGCATGCTTGTTATTCTCATTGTGGAAACTAAGGTGTTAATCCTCTGCAATGTGTAAAAAGGCTGTTTGATCGTGTATGCACAGATCCTCCCCCTCCTGCACTGTCCCCCTGGACAATTCCGGACAAGACACAGTGAATGGATTCAGGCTGCACATGCTCAGTTTTGTCTCTGTTGCTGGAGAAAACATTTCCTGTTTGATGGGAGCTAGTCAGGTCACATGGTACTGACAGTGTGATGGAGCTTATAAAATGACTATATTGTATGTGTGTTATCTCTATATTATCTACTCAAATATGGTTTGAGAAGTTTAGCATGGGTTAAATGGATTTTTGTGTTCAGCTGCTCACATGGTCTGCTATTCCCCAACCCTCAGGAATTTAGAATGGTTGGCATCCTGCTGGGAATGTGTTTGCAGGGAACTTGTTGATGTTTATACTGGGAACCAGAAAAGTTAATGTATGCTAACTAAGGGTATAATTTTGAAGTATTATCATGTGTGTGTTTGGGTGAACCATATAACCAGACATTAGTATTATTTTCTTTGATTGGAAACTCAGAGTGAAGAAAAGGAACAGATGTGTTTCTTCCATTCCCCACTGCCTAATTCAGTCTTATAACTTACTCTATCCGGCCCAACCCACCGTGTAAAGGAATATGGCGTTGATCTAAAGAATGTGAAGACACAAGGAAGAAACTGATGTCACAAGAGAAGCACCATATATGGACTCAGCCAATCATATGTACACGTTTGTGATGACGGTTGCTTGTGTTACTTTGTCTTTAAAGGGCTGAGACCAAGAATAAACGTCCTGTTGTGATGAAGGGGTCACGGTGATCAGAGTGTTCCAGCGTGAATTCTTCCAAGCTAGCATGTAGGCCTATTCACTTCAGAAACAGTTCTGGTATTGGGCCAGAACCGATCTATTACAATTTGGCTCCCAACGTGGGTTTCTAGATTTTGATTTCTGTATAGCTGACCTCGCTATAAATGCCAGCGGTTGGAGATGTTTCTTCCGGGACGGGACCTGATCATCTTCGTTACGCGGTAAGTGAATACTGTTTTATGCCTTACCTGTGTTATTCCGGTTCAGACACGCTCCCTTTCGCTCGCATTCAGTCCGCCTTCTGAGATAGACAAAGACGGGTAACTTCTTGTCTAGAACCAATTTACTAAGAACCCGTCGACTTATTCTGCCGGCTGCTATTTATGTTGTGTTTGTCCTGTGTTGACTTGTATGTGCCTATTTCCCCGTCTGTCTGTAGGTGAGGGGGTGACGCGGTTTCCTTGTCAGCGTGATTTTTGCGGGCCTTGTTCCGAGAGGGTGTTTAGAGACACGGATTCCTGGCCAGATATCTTTTGTCATATCTCCTGGCATTGACTTTAAGTCGTTGGATTGCTTATAGGATATGTTGAACCTTTACCTCATTCCAACTTTAACATAAGTTATGAGATCTGTTTGTCTTGAGGTAAATGACATAGTGTCATATTAATAAGGAGTACTTACCTTCCATGTAGTAACGGAACGATGTTTCACAAGGGTTACTAGGTTTTAAATGTTCTAGTGTTGTTTAAGTGTTGAACTTTGCATAGGGCTTGCATAGAAATGTATGTCCATATTATCAGAACGAGAACAAAGCCTGCCTCCACCCTGTCCTGGTAGCCACTACTGGGCGTGTGAGGAATGTGGGAGGTCCGGACCCCCACACCCTGACCCGCCCCGGGCTCTGCTCCTACTGCAGTTGTAAGTTGAGGGATCTCCTACAGGAGCCCCTCCCCTTGCAGGACCTTATAGCAGTGAGCGAGCCTCTCCTTCCACCCTCTCTTCTGTCTGGGATGCCCCTGTCTGCAAAAGTAATTTCGCAGTCATAGATTTAGCGTGAGCTGGAGCCATGCGGCCCATTTCGGCCCCCGGTGATGCTAAGGCCATACATGTTTTTTTGGGACTGATCTCCTACTAAAGAGCCTGGATACCTGTGGCTTCCCTTCTTATGCAACCCCTGTATGACAACCTGCTATGTGCCCCTTTTGCGCTGTCCGAAAAAGCGCTCACTGACTTTTTACCTTTTGAGAACAGGCGATCTGTGCTGCTCCTGCACTTGAACTCCCTAATATTGGAAAGCCCTTTAGTGTGTTCATATCTGAGACGGAGGGCCCCACTTCAGGGGTGTTGACACAAAGTCATGGACTCCATAACCGCCCCATCGGTTACTATTCAACCTGCCTGGACCCAGTTGCCAGAGGTGGCCCGTCATGTCTCTGAGCTGTTTTTGCTGCCCAAGCCCTGCTGGACTAAACTTCTGACATTGTTCTGGTCCATCCCCTTCTGCTGCTTGCCCCTCACGATTTCTCTGCCATTCTGTATCAGGTGCAACCCAAGTATTTGTCCTCTGGTTGCGATGCAGTTTCCTCATGCCTGACGGTGTGACTCTACTTCGATGCCAGTGACTCTACCCTGCTACTCTCCTTCCTCTTGTCCTAGGGGGGTATCATGACATGTGTCTGGACGAACAGGAAGAAGAGAACGCAGACCTACCTGCTCCTACCCGAGATGAAGTTGGACATGACTGCTTTGAACTTATGAAGGCGGAAACCACCCGTCTACCCTCTGTTCTGGATGCCCCGATCCCAATGTCTCAACTCACCTTGTAGCAGTATGGGTGGATGATCTTTGGACTGTAGAGACCCGCCCATGTCTCCCCAGAGCTTTGTACCCAGCTGTGGTGCAATGGGCCTATGGAGCAATCCATCTCTCAAAGACTTTGATGAACTCACTTATAAACAAACATTATGTAGCTCTAGGAATAACTACTTTGACTAATCAATAATGCAAGTCCTGCCACACTTGCTTAGCATGCAACCCCGGAAGGCTCAGGGTGGCTCGGGGCTTATTCTGTCATAGATCAGACTGCCAGTTTGCAGATATAGGGTACCTGGGGTGATAGAGAGTGACCAAGGTCCTGTGTTCACTGCTATAGTCACAAAATAAATATGGTTGGCCCTAGGTACCACATTAGCGTTTCATGCATCTTTTCACAATGTTAGGTTGTTATTATCCACAACAGTTGTAATTACAGTCTGATACTTTGATGGATTATGTGACCGCTCTTGTAAAAGAATTAACTAACATCTATGTACGAGTATTTTCTTCCTGATCTAGATACAGTATACTTCCTGGTGATTGGGTGATGGTTAAGGAGTTCCTCTTAAAGAATTCCCTGGTGCCAAGATATGCAACAAGGCTCCAGTTCCTGAGGACCGTGCACCACCCGCATCAGAATGAAACTATATATTTTTTTTCTTATAGCAACTGGGCACGCACAGGAGGTGACTATCAAACAAATAGATGGTGTAACACAATTTTGGTATAATTCATCAGACACACATGTAGCTACCTTTATATTTGATCAGGAAAGACAAATATAGAGAGTCATTACTCAGCAGACTGACCATATTAAAAACAGGCATATGGTCAAGCCATGGTGGGGAAAAGGGATATAGCATGAAACTCACCCTGACCATAAGAAATCCCAGTCCTACGGATGCAGGCACATATGTTATGGGAGTAAGTTATGATGGGGAGAATAGGGGACCAAGTGGACAGTTCCAAATTAAAGACATGTATAATTCATCTGAATGGGAGGCCCTTCAACCAACAAGTGATCCCCTTTAACCACTTGTACATATGCGCACCCTAGAAGTTATGGTGGCCATAGCTGATCCCACATTTGAAGACACAATGGCAGCAGAGACTGGTTTTTCGGATGTCAACCTGTGGCTCGAATGGATGAGGTATAGTGTAGGGAAACATAACAGGTCCAACTGTTATGTGTGTAGTGGAGCTAGACCCCATTTGAGAACAGTACCATTAAACATACCTCCCACTCAAGAGGAGTGCTTTCTGAGCCTGTTTACTGTGACAGCAGGAAGGTAAAGTCACCTGGTTGCATCCAGGGGGGTAGATATATTTCGCCCAGATTCAGGCTTTACGCCGACTTATACAACTAGGTGGAGAGTTGTATAAGGCTAGTGGGCTCATGGATGACTCATACCTCTAGGGAGAGGGCTGGGCGTCGTACAGACAGGGAGTTGATGAGGCCAGCTGAAGCTTGTCAGCTCATTTAGGCCTCTATAAGAACTCCCAGCTTCATTAGATGTTAGCTCATGCCTGGAACCAGACCTGTGTGGACTGTCTAGGGAGAGTGAACCCCTGTGCGGTGAGGCAAAGCCTGTGTGGCTATTTGTTTGGACTTTTACTAAACCAGGGACTTAGGGACTAGGACAGCACTAGGCTGATCCCAGTTGTTAGTTAGGAAACCTGTATGTTTAGTCAGAGGTCAACTTGACCAGGATTTATTTTGGTTATGTTTCTTTTGCTTTGCTGTGTTTTGTCACTGTAAATAGAAAATAAACCGCACCTTTTTTTGATTTTGAAAACCACAACCTCCGTTTGCTGGGCCTGTTTTGTGTGGGGAGCCCATCCCGGGGGTCACACACACCCGCTGCCGAGCTAACCCCCTCACAGTTGGTGGAGAATGCGGGCAGTTTTTTTTAAGCCAGCATGGAGGAGATACTGAAGCAGCTGGCTCTAGCAAATGCCAATCAACAGCAGACAAATGCAGGTTTGCAAAGGAGCCTTGCAGCCCAGCAGCAGACAAACGCAACTTTGCAACAGAGTCTGGAGGCTCAGCAACGAGCCCAGCAGCAATCTGAGGCCCGCTTCATAGACCTGTTGCAGAAGCAAGAGCAGAGACTACAACAACAGATGGAAGCAGTAATGCAGCAACGTCCGCAGACCAGTGAGGAAAGCCGTCCCACTAATACCGCGTCCTTTGGGGTGAGTCGTTTATTGACAAAAATGACTGGAGAGGATGATCCAGAGGTATTTTTGACCACATTTGAAAGGACCGCTGAAAGAGAAAAGTGGCCTGAGGAGCAGTGGGCTGGACTGGTGGCTCCTCTGTTAACTGGTGAATCGCAGAAAGCTTACTATGACCTAGAGCCTAACCAAGCAAAAGACTATGTGATGCTAAAAGCTGAAATATTGGCAAGGCTGGGTGTCACCCAGGCTGTCCGGGCTCAGCGTGTGCATAACTGGACTTTCCAGCTTGGAAAACCCCCCAGGTCTCAAATGTATGATCTCATTCACCTGAGCAGAAAGTGGCTACAGCCAGAGACTTTGTCCGCACCAAAGATTGTGGAACGTGTTGTAATGGATCGGTTTTTGAGAGCTCTTCCTACTGCCATCCAAAAGTGGGTAAGCCATGGAGACCCAGAGACGGCCGATGGTCTTGTGGATCGTGTGGAGAAATACTTGGCTACAGAGAACCTGACGGCCTCTTCCAGAGACACTCGGACTTTCCACCCTAAGACCAGACCATCCCCAGGGGCGGATAAGAGGATTCCAAGGGGTGAGGGTGGAGAGAGTGAGAGGGTGGGAGCTCTACCCCAAGTTTGGCGAGAACAGCCTGGGAAATCAGCGGCTCAAGAGGCCGCAAGAAGGATCGTTTGCTACCGCTGCCGGCAAGCGGGACATATTGCAGCCAATTGCCCGGTTGTGGAGGAACCCATGCAGTGTGACTTTCTGACGGGCAGACGTCAGTCGCTGTGTGCGACAGTCGCATGCACTGCCATTCGAGGAACTGAGAAACATTTATGCAAAATGTGTGTTAATGGTAGAAATGTTGTGGTATTGCTGGATTCAGGTAGCCTTGTGACCCTGATAAAGGCTGAGTTAGTTAAAACAGAGGTCTCTGGGAATAGCAAGGTAGCTGTTATTTGTGTGCATGGGGACACCCGAGAGTATCCAGTAACTACAGTGTGTTTCGAGACCCCCAAAGGTACCCTCTCTCATCCAGTGGGCTTAGTATCTCAGTTACCGCATGACGCCATTGTGGGAAGGGATTTTCCGAAGTTCTGGGAACTGTGGGATGATCCTGAGCCCCTCACTGGTGCCCCTATGTACCAGGAATGTGATAGCCAGAACTCCCCTGAGAGTGGTGAGGACTCTCCGGAATTTCCCTTATCAGTATTGGCAGGGGAGACTCAAGAAACTGGAGAGGAGCCCACCTCCTCAGACGAAAACCTACCGTCTGTGGAGTTTTCTGATCTTGAGGTTCACAGGGAAAACTTTGCCACAGAACAGTTGAAAGACCCCGCCCTAATAAAGGCACGGGAAAACGTAGTGAAAATAGATGGCGAGTTAGTGAACCCAGATAATACCTGCACTTACCCATACTTCAGCGTAGAGAAGGACCTACTGTATCGGGTGGCAAAAAGGGCAGAAGAAACCGTTGAGCAGCTTGTGGTGCCCAAACCTTACAGGAAGTTGGTGTTGGAGTTGGCCCATGGGCACATTCTTGGAGGTCATCTGGGGACAGAGAAAACCCGAGAGAGGGTATTACAGAGATTCTATTGGCCGGGGGTGATGAAGGACGTAGAAAATTATTGTTCCTCCTGCCCTGTGTGTCAGAGGTTGGCCCCGATGCCACATTTCCGTAGCCCGCTGGTCCCTCTACCCATCATTGAGGTCCCGTTTGAGAGGATCGCCATGGATTTGGTAGGTCCTATAATCAAGTCCGCTAGGGGGCACCAGTACATATTAGTTATAATGGACTATGCCACCCGTTATCCAGAAGCGATCCCTCTCCGAAATACCTCGGCCAAAACCATAGCCAAAGAGCTATCTCTTGTTTTTAGCCGGGTGGGTATTTGTAAAGAACTGCTTACGGACCAAGGTACACCCTTTATGTCCCGGGTTATGAAAGAGCTGTGTAAATTGTTCAAAGTGACGCAATTGCGTACGTCTGTGTATCACCCCCAAACCGATGGGCTGGTTGAAAGATTCAACAAAACCCTAAAACAAATGTTGAAGAAAGTGGTGGATAGAGATGGAAAGGATTGGGACTGTTTACTTCCTTATTTGATGTTTGCTATTAGGGAGGTGCCCCAATCCTCTACGGGATTCTCCCCCTTTGAGTTACTGTATGGGAGACACCCAAGAGGGCTGTTGGATATTGCCAAGGAAACTTGGGAAAGTGAGAGTTCTCCCCACAGGAGTGTGATTGAGCATGTCGCCCTGATGCAAGATCGAATTGCACAGGTAATGCCCATCGTGAAGGAACATTTGGCCCAAGCGCAGTTGGCACAGCAGAGAGTGTACAACCGTGGAGCCAAGACCCGTACCTTTTCCCCGGGGGATAGGATATTGGTACTTGTCCCTACGGTTGAAAGTAAATTCCTTGCCAAATGGCAAGGCCCCTACGAGATAATGGAAAAAGTGAGCGAAGTGAATTACAAGGTCAGACAACCAGGAAGGCGAAAGCCCGAACAGATATATCACGTTAATCTGTTGAAAGCCTGGAGGGATAGAGAGTCCCTAGTCGCAGACACTTGGTCACCAGCTCAAACTGGTTGCGTGATTCCTGAGGTTGGAATAGCAGCCACCTTGTCACAACCCCAACAACAGGAGGTTAAGGAGTTTGTGCTTCGCAACAAGGAGGTATTCTCTGAGCTGCCGGGACAAACATCTGGGGTAGAGCATGACATCATTACCCCGCCCGGTGAAAGGGTGAAGTTAAAACCCTATCGGATCCCAGAGGCTCGACGGGAGGCAATACGGGAGGAAGTACAGAAAATGCTGAACTTAGGGGTGATAGAGGAGTCCCAAAGTGATTGGTCTAGTCCCATCGTGTTGGTGCCTAAACCGGATGGGAGCTGGCGATTTTGTAACGATTTTCGTCAGTTGAACAAAGTTACAAAATTTGACACCTACCCCATGCCACGTATAGATGAGTTGATCGACCGGCTGGGAACAGCCCGATACATGACGACTCTTGACCTCACAAAAGGGTATTGGCAAATCCCCCTGGCCAAGTCGGCCAAAGAGAAAACCGCATTTGTAACCCCAGACGGGGCGTTCCAATATAAAAGAATGCCGTTCGGGTTACAGAATGCGCCGGCCACATTCCAGCGGAAAATGGACCAGATGCTGAGGCCCCATCGGAAGTATGCTGCGGCTTACCTGGATGACGTAATTGTCCATAGCACAGATTGGGCCTCACATCTGCCAAAAGTGCAAGCAGTCCTGGACTCTGTTCGGGAAGCGGGGTTTACGGCTAACCCCAAGAAGTGTACCATTGGGCAGGAGGAGGCCAAATATCTTGGGTACACCATTGGGAGGGGAGTAATAAAACCCCAACTCAACAAAGTCGAGGCCATCCAGAGTTGGCCACGTCCCAACAGCAAGAAGCAGGTACGAGCCTTTCTGGGAATCGCTGGGTATTATCGGCGATTCATTCCCCACTTTGCTTCTAAGGCTGTGCCCCTAACCAACCTGACGAAGGGGAAAGGGTCGGTCATGATTAAATGGACCCCCGAGGCTGAGGCAGCATTCCAGTTCTTGAAACAAGCCTTATGTAGCCAGCCAGTGTTGTACTCACCCGACTTCTCTAAAGACTTTGTCGTACAAAGTGATGCGTCAGATGTGGGGTTAGGAGCAGTATTGTCCCAGGTCTGGAACGGGGAAGAGCACCCAGTCATTTACCTCAGCAGGAAGTTGAAGTCCCATGAGGTAAATTACGCCACCGTTGAAAAGGAGTGTTTAGCGGTGAAGTGGGCTCTAGATTCCCTTCGGTACTACCTGCTAGGTAGGCACTTTGACATGGTTACGGATCACGCTCCGTTAAAGTGGATGGCTCAAAACAAGGAAACAAATAGAAGAGTGAATAGGTGGTTCCTGGCCCTCCAGGAATTCAACTTCACAGTAAAGCATCGCCCTGGCGTTCAAATGGGGAATGTGGATGCTTTGTCTCGAGTACATGAATGCCTGATTGCTGGTGTTCCAACCCCGAGGTTAAAACAAGAGGGGGGGGTATGTGACAGCAGGAAGGTAAAGTCACCTGGTTGCATCCAGGGGGGTAGATATATTTCGCCCAGATTCAGGCTTTACGCCGACTTATACAACTAGGTGGAGAGTTGTATAAGGCTAGTGGGCTCATGGATGACTCATACCTCTAGGGAGAGGGCTGGGCGTCGTACAGACAGGGAGTTGATGAGGCCAGCTGAAGCTTGTCAGCTCATTTAGGCCTCTATAAGAACTCCCAGCTTCATTAGATGTTAGCTCATGCCTGGAACCAGACCTGTGTGGACTGTCTAGGGAGAGTGAACCCCTGTGCGGTGAGGCAAAGCCTGTGTGGCTATTTGTTTGGACTTTTACTAAACCAGGGACTTAGGGACTAGGACAGCACTAGGCTGATCCCAGTTGTTAGTTAGGAAACCTGTATGTTTAGTCAGAGGTCAACTTGACCAGGATTTATTTTGGTTATGTTTCTTTTGCTTTGCTGTGTTTTGTCACTGTAAATAGAAAATAAACCGCACCTTTTTTTGATTTTGAAAACCACAACCTCCGTTTGCTGGGCCTGTTTTGTGTGGGGAGCCCATCCCGGGGGTCACACACACCCGCTGCCGAGCTAACCCCCTCACATTACCAATACTTCCACTGATTCCTCCCAGTGCGAAACATGGAAAAGAGAATATTCCATAATAACTAAGACATCCAAGCCTGGGGAGGGTATTACTATATATCCTGGTAATTACACATGTTATGGGAACTACCAGGGAATAGGGAAGTTCTTAGGGAATTTCTCTATGGGATATTGTGCCTCCTACAGTAGTGTATCCACGGATCTGGTGCAGAATCAAACTCAGTCTTTGGGAGATGTGTATTGGATCTGTGGGGACATGAAGATTAGGACTAGGTTACCAGGCCGATGGACAGGTGAATGTGCACTTGCTAAAGTCATAATGCCCCTGCACAGCTTTTCGGGAAATGACCTAGTAGTAAAAAGGGAGCACTCATTTAAATCCAGTAGGAAGCGTAGAAGTGCCCCAGCTAGTAGTTTTGACCCTCATGTATATATAGATGCCATAGGAGTCCCAAGGGGGTCCCAGATAAATTCAAAGCAAGAGACCAAGTAGCTGCAGGATTTGAGTCCCTGATTCCCATAATCACTGTTAATAAGAATGTGGATTGGATTAATTATATTTACTACAACCAACAGAGGTTCATTAACTATACCAGGGATGCACTCCAGGGTTTAGCTGAACAATTAGAGGCCACTTCACAAATGACTTTCCAAAATTGTATGGCCTTAGACATGATTTTAGCTGAAAAGGGGGGTGTGTGTAAAATGCTGCCTGGGACAAGTACATGTTGTACGTACATTACGGACAATACAGGCCCAAATGGTAAGGTAACCTTGGCTATTAAGAAATGAGAGGATCTCTCAAAAGAGTTAAAAAGAAATTCGGGACTGACCGATCCCTGGGATCAGTATTTTGGGTGGATGAGTGGATGGCAACGCATTTGTACTCAAATAGGTATAGCAATTTTGATGCTGCTTACATTAGCTGCGATAGTGGTTTGCTGTATTCTGCCCTGTATGAAAAAGCTTTTGAATTTAGGTGATATTAGAGATCCAATAAAGGAGGATGAGGGACCGTATGCTCCATTGCAGTCCTTACCTGTTAATAATACATACAACATTCTCAAATGATAAGGGAAAGAATAGTACTTGACTGTTCTCCTGACCGTTTCGTTGAGTAAAGACACTGGGCAAGCCATGTCCGACCTCTATGCGAAATGTAAAAAAGGTCCTGATGTCAGGGGGGACAGGTAAGGTTATATAGCATAGGGACAGTACTGATAAAATAGTAATTTTAAGGGGGGACTGTGATGGAGCTTAAAAAATGACTATATTGTATGTGTGTTATCTCTATATTATCTACTCAAATATGGTTTGAGGAGTTTAGCATGGGTTAAATGGATTTTTGTGTTCAGCTGCTCACATGGTCTGCTATTCCCCAATCCTCAGGAATTTAGAATGGTTGGCATCCTGCTGGGAATGTGTTTGCAGGGAACTTGTTAATGTTTATACTGGGAACCAGAAAAGTTAATGTATGCTAACTAAGGGTATAATTTTGAAGTATTATCATGTGTGTGTTTGGGTGAACCATATAACCAGACAGTAGTATTATTTTCTTTGATTGGAAGCTCAGAGTGAAGAAAAGGAACAAATGTGTTTCTTCCATTCCCCACTGCCTAATTCAGTCTTATAACTTACTCTATCTGGCCCAACCCACCGTGTAAAGGAATATGGCGTTGATCTAAAGAATGTGAAGACACGAGGAAGAAACTGACGTCACAAGAGAAGCACCATATATGGACTCAGCCAATCATATGTACACGTTTGTGATGACGGTTGCTTGTGTTACTTTGTCTTTAAAGGGCTGAGACCCAGAATAAACGTCCTGTTGTGATGAAGGGGTCACGGTGATCAGAGTGTTCCAGCGTGATTTCTTCCAAGCTGGCATGTAGGCCTATTCACTTCAGCATACATTCGGACCAGCGGCAGAATAAGGAACAGTTCTGGTATTGGGCTCAGAACCGATCTATTACAACCGCACACATTTGGGCGTGTATACAGATCCTAAATGACAGCCCAGTCCCTCCATCCTACTCCATGCCCAGTAACTAAAAAAGAACATAGTGGGTGGGATGTCTGCCTCCTAAAAAAACATGTGGACACCGGCTAAAGCTGATTTTCAAGATGCAGTGATTCCCATAAACAAGACAACACAACTGTGCATTGTTATTTTTTTACACATGCATCAAACAGCTATGGTGTCCATCCGACTTGGCACCCCACTGCCATCTTGCTAACACCATACCTCCTGTTATCCTCAACACACCTGGCACCCCACTGCCACCTTGCTAACACCCTACCTTCTGTCATCCTCATCCTCATCATCACAGCTGGTACCCAACTGCCACCTTGCCAACACCCTACCTCCTGTCACCCCCCCCCCATAACCCACTGCCAGCATCCAAACACCTGCATTGACAAAATTGCATATTTCAATGTTGAGAGGACAAGGGTCTCTTCCCCACAAATGTAGTGTGGTGGGTAACATGGTCTGTGGATGGGGCATTTTTAAATATGGAACACTACGTTAAAAATAAAGATGCAACCCAGGTGAATGATTAAAGTGTTACTAAACCCACAACATTAAAATCAGTGTGTATATGCAGTAAAGCATGCTTGGTATACTCTATGGGAGCCTAAGGGGTTAATCATCCACATTGTGTAAGTAGGTTGTGTCATCCTGTCTTCTCTTCCACTGACTCCAAAATATAACCTGATATTTAAAGAGTCTATAGAGTTAGGCTGCACATGCTCAGTTTGGTGTGTATTGCTAGATAGTTTTTTTTTTCTTAGGAGGGTGTATGTGATCAGCACAGGGCTAATCAGCAATGTCCAGACATAGGGTCAGGAAGTCAGGGTCAGTGGATCCTGATAGGACAATCGTGGGAGAAATGAAAACTCCACCTACAAGCTTTACTAGGAACTGATAGAAGTCACATGACTGCTATGTACTGCTAATGAAAAAAAGTATTTATCTGTCTATATTTACGAAAATAATTGCATTTCCATGTTTTGTGTACTATGGGAGACCAGATATAGTGAATGCAGGTTCTGGGTTTAGTAACACTGTAAAAACTCCGTTGTTGGCTTTGTGATCTTAAACCATTGCAACTTTAGCATTGAAAGAAAAAGTCACAACTCCCAAACTTCCACCATAATGCTGGTGTCCAGCCACAGAGGTGCAGGCATCAGATGGCAATTGTACACGCTCCCCATGCAACATCCACAACAAGGAACCAGCAGTACCCAAAGTAATCTCAGAGTTCAAGAGGAATTTTATTGTTCTGGACAACAATACAGAGTATTCCAACGTGATAACGACCCCCAACACCCCTCCAAGATGACCACTTCCTTGCTAAAGAAGCTGAGGGTAAAGGTGATGGACTGGCCAAATATGTCTCCAGACCTAAACCCTATTTAACATCTGTGGGGCATCCTCAAATGGAAGGTGGAGGAGCGCAAGGTCTCTAACATCCACCAGCTTCGTGATGTTGTCATGGAGGAGTAGAAGAGGACTCCAGTGGCAACCTGTAAAGCTCTGGTGAACTCCATGCCAAAGAGGGTTAAGGCGGTGCTGGAAAATAATGGTGGCCACACAAAATATTGACACTTTGGGCCCAATTTGGACATTTTCACTTAGGGGTGCACTCACTTTTGTTGCCAGCGGTTTAGAAATGAGTGTGCTGAGTTTTTTTTGTGGGGACAGCAAATTTACACTGTTATACAAGCTGTACACTCACTACTTTACATTGCAGCAAAGTGTCATTTCTTCAGTGCTGTCACATGAAAAGATACAATAAATTATATGTGAGGGGTGTACTCACTTTTGTGAGATACTGTATATTGTGAGTATGCTACATAGTTACATAGTTAGTCAGGTTGAAAAAAGTCCATCTAGTTCAACCATAAAAAATAAAAAAAATAAAAAATAAAAAATATTGTACAATTCCATATACCCAATTCTATACCCACAGTTGATCCAGAGGAAGGCAAAAAACCCCAGCAGAGCATGCTCCAATTTGCTACAGCAGGGGAAAAAATTCCTTCCTGATCCCCCGGAGGCAATCAGATTTTCCCATCAACTTTACCTATAAATGTTAGTACCCAGTTATATTATGTACATTTGAGCTAGCCAGAACCACCTCTGGAGGGAGTCTATTCCACATTTTCACAGCTCTTACTGTGAAGAAACCTTTGCGTATTTGGAGATGAAATCTCTTTTTCTCTAGACTTAAAGAGTGCCCCCTTGTCCTCGGTGTTGACCGTAAAGTGAATAACTCAACACCAAGTTCACTATATGGACCCCTTATATATTTAAACATGTTGATCATATCGCCCTTATTCTCCTCTTCTCAAGAGAGAATAAATTCAGTTCCTCTAATAATCTTTCCTCATAGCTGAGTTCGTCCATGCCTCTTATCAGTTTGGTTGCCCTTCTCTGCACTTTCTCCAGTTCCCTGATATACTTTTTGAGAACTGGTGCCCAAACTGAACTGCATATTCCAGATGAGGTCTTACTAATGATTTGAACAGGGGCAAAATTATATCTCTCTCTCTCTGGAGTCCATACCACTCCTAATACAAGAAAGGACTTTGCCTGCTTTGGAAACCGCAGCTTGGCATTGCATGCTATTATTGAGCTTATGATCTACCAAAACCCCAGATCCTTCTCCACTACGGATCCTCCCAGTTGTACTCCTCCTAGTATGTATGATGCATTCATATTCTTAGCCCCCAAGTGCATAACTTTACATTTATCAACATTAAACCCCATCTGCCACATAGTCACCCAATTAGACAGAGCATTGAGGTCGGCTTGTAAAATGGAGACATCCTGTAAGGACGTTATTCCACTGCATAGCTTAGTGTCATCTGCAAAGACAGAAATGTTACTTTTGATCCCAGACCCAATATCATTTATAAAGATATTAAAAAGTAAGGGTCTCAACACTGAACCTTGCGGTACACCACTGATAACCTTAGACCATTCAGAGTAAGAATCATTAACCATTACTCTCTGAATTCTGTCTTTTAGCCAGTTTTCTATCCATTTACAAACTGATATTTCCAAGCCTGTAGACTTTACCTTACACATGAGCCGAGTGTGCGGAACTGTATTGAACGCTTTTGCAAAATCCAAGTATACCACATCCACCGCCACCCCTCCGTCCAAGGTTTTACTTACCTCTTCATAAAAAGAAATCAGGTTTGTCTGACAACTTCTGTCTTTCATGAATCCATGCTGTCTGTTGCCTAAAATGTTTTTTTCCAGCAAGAACTCGTCTATGTGGTCTTTTATTAAATGCTCCAGTATCTTCCCAAATATAGAAGTTAAACTAACAGGTCTATAGTTACTTGGTAAAGACTTTGTTCCCTTTTTAAATACAGTACCTGCCGCCGATATTGTGTCAATCTCGCCTCTGCTAGCGGCGAGATTGACACCTGCGAGCCCCGTCGCGGGAGCCAGTGCCGAACTATGTCGCTCCTCCCGCTCGCCGCCCCCAACGGATTCCTATAGATACACTGCATCTTGTGGGGGCGGCAAGTGCGAGAAGCACAGCCTCGCATCGCCAGTTTCCAGCGCGATCTCATCGCGCTGGAAACACAAAATCGGTGGCACCTGCTGTATAGGCACCACGTTCGCCCTTCGCCAATCCAGTGGTACTATTCCCGCCATTAATGAGTCCCTAAAAATTTGATACAAAGGCTTTGAAATTCCAGAGCTCAATTCTTTTAGGATCCGTGGGTGGATGCCATCAGGTCCAGGTGCTTTATCCACCTTTAATTTGTCTAAATATTTCTGGACCATATCACTATTGAGCCAGTGTGGATCATGTGGGGCTTTGTCAATACCACCCCCATTATGGACATGAACTCCCCCATGCTCCTTTGTATACACAGAGCTGAAGAAAGTATTTAATAAATTAGCCTTCTCTTTGTCCCCAGTCATCCACTCTAGATTATTTTGAAAAAGGGCCTACATGCTCAGACCTGACCTTTTTACTATTAATATATTTGAAGAATTTTTGGGGGTTTTTCCTACTATCTTTTGCAATCTGTCATTCATTTAGAATTTTTGCATCCTTGATTTCCTTTTTACATATTCTGTTAAATTTTTTGTAACATTTAAACGACACTAGTGTTCCTTCATTTTTATATTTTATAAAAGCTCTTTTCTTATTTTTTCTTTTTGTTTATAGCTTTTTTAACTTTGACCATGAGCCACATAGGTTTTATTTTTAGCCTTTTAAACTTATTGCCCATGGGAATATACTTTGCAGTGAGGTCCCAAACAGTCTTTTTGAAGAATTCCCATTTCTGTTCTGTGTTTATCAATGCCAATATTCTCCCCAGTCTAAGTCCTGGAGAGCAGCCCTCATCCTTGGAAAATTTGCTCTCCTGAAGTTGTGTTTTTATCTTTACCGTATGTATTTCTTGCTTACAGCTATCATCAAATGAGATCATGTTATGATCACTGCTACCCAGGTGTTCCTTTATCTGAACATTAGTAATAAGCTCTGCATGGTTTGAAATTACCAGGTCCAGCAGAGCATCATTCCTAGTTGGGGCCTCAATAAACTGGACCATAAAATTGTCTTGTAATAGGTTTATAAATTTTTGTCCTTTATCTGTCCCAGCAGTGCCATTACTCCAGTCAATTTCTGGGTAGTTAAAATCCTCCATTATTATCACTATTCCAGCCCTTGCAGCCCTTTCCATCTGTGCCAGGAGCTGAGTCTCCACCTCCTCGTCAACATTGGGTGGTCTATAACAAACTCCAATGATTAACTTTAAACTACACACATCTATATGTAGTTCCACCCATAATGCTTCAGACTCCTTACACTCTCCATCAACCAGGTCCTCTTTCTCACTTGCTTTGAGATCACTTCTCACATAGAGACAGACCCCGCTACCTTTCCTTTTTACCCAGTCTGTCCGAAAGAGTGCATAGCCAAGAATATTAATAGCCCAGTCATGTGAGGAATGAAGCCAAGTTTCAGCAATACCGATTACATCATAGCTCTCCTGATGCACCAGAGCTTCCAAATCACCTATTTTGTTGGCAGACTGCTGGCATTGGTGAACAAACACTTAAATGTATTATTACATTTTGCTCTGTTTTTTTTTCATATCATCTTTAGTAGTACAAATGGCACTATAGTTTCCAATGGCTGTTTGCAACATGGGAACTTTCTTGTCACCTGCCATAACCCTCCCCCCATCTATCCCCATTCTACACTCCATTAATGTATGACCCCTAACTGACCTGTCTGCTCGATGTAATTCTAGTTCACCCTCCCCCCTCAATCCTAGTTTAAATACTCCTCCAGCCTTCCCATAAACCTCTCCCCCAGCATAGCAGATCCCCTTCCATTCAAGTGCAAACCGTCTTTGTCATATAGGTTGCACCTCAACAGGGATGACCTGAACACCCCCCTGTTCGGTTCGCACCAGAACCTGCGAACAGACAGAATGTTCGCGTGAACTTTAGAACCCTATAAAAAAACAATGGACTCGAACGTTCGAAATCTAAAGTGCTAATTTTAAAGGCTTATATGGAAGTTATTGTCCTAAAAAGTGTTTGGGGGGCCCGGGTTCTGCCCCAAGGGACACGTATCAATGCAAAAAAAAGTTTTAAAAATTGACGTTTTTACGGGAGCAGTGATTTTAATAATGCTTAAAATGAAAAAATAAATGTGAAATTTTCCTTTAAATTTCGTACATGGGGGTGTGTATAATATGCATGTAAAGTCGCGCATGTTTCCCGTGCTTAGAACTGTCCCTGCACAAAATGTAATTTTTGAAGGAAAAAAAGTCATTTAAAACTCACTCGCGGCTATTGATGAATTGTCGGCTCCCGGCAATAAAAAAGTCATTGATATAAATAAAAAAAAAGCGTGGGGGTCCCCCCAAATTCAATTACCAGATCCTTCAGGTCTGGTATAGATATTAAGGGGAACCCCGCCGCAAATTTAAAAAAAACATGCGTGCGGTTCCCCCCAAATATCCATACCAGGCCCTTCAGATCTGGCATGGATTTTAAGGGGAACTCCACCCCAAATAAAAAAAAAATGGCGTGGAGTCCCCCCAAAAATCCATACCAGACCCTTATCCGAGCACGCAACCTGGCAGGCCACAGGAAAAGAGGGGGGGACGAGAGAGCGCCCCCCCCTTCTGAACCATACCAGGCCACATGCCCTCAACATGGGTAGGATGTCCCCATGTTGATGGGGACAAGGGCCTCATCCCCACAACCCTTGCCTGGTGGTTGTGGGGGTCTGCGGGCAGGGGGCTTATCGGAATCTGGAAGACCCCTTTAACCACTTAAGCCCCGGACCATTTGGTAGCTAAAGGACCAGAGGTGAATTCAGAATTTTGCACTGCGCTGCTTTAACTGTAAATTGTGCAGACATGCAATGTTGTACCCAAACGAAATTTGCGTCCTTTTCTTCCCACAAATAGAGCTTTCTTTTAATGGTATTTGATTGCCTCTGCGATTTTTATTTTTTGCGATATAAATGGAAAATACTGAAAATTTTGAAAAAAATGATATTTTCTACTTTTTGTTATAAGAAAAATCGAATAAAC
Source organism: Rana muscosa (assembly GCA_029206835.1). Taxonomy (NCBI): domain Eukaryota; kingdom Metazoa; phylum Chordata; class Amphibia; order Anura; family Ranidae; genus Rana; species Rana muscosa. Next base: position 223,626,709 of record CM055118.1, read on the forward strand.
TCAATTTTAGTCATACATTTAGGCCAAAATGTATTCAGCCACATGTCTTTAGTAAAAAAAATGTCAATAAGCATATATTTATCGGTTTGCGCAAAAGTTATAGCGTTTACAAACTAGGGTACATTTTCTGGAATTTACACAGCTTTTAATTTATGACTGCCTATCTCATTTCTTGAGGTGCTAAAATGAAAGGGCAGTACAAAACCCCCCCAAATGACCCCATTTTAGAAAGTAGACACCCCAAGGAAATTGCTGAGAGGCCTGTTGAGCCCATTGAATATTTTTTTTTGTCCCAAGTGATTGAATAATGACAAAAAAAAAAAAATACAAAAAGTTGTCACTAAATAATATATTGCTCACACATGCCATGGTTATATGTGGAATTGCACCCCAAAATACATTCTGCTGCTTCTCCTGAGTACGGGGATACCACATGTGTGGGACTTTTTAGGAGCCTAGCCACGTACGGGACCCCGGAAACCAAGCACCGCCTCCAGGATTTCTAAGGGCGCAAATTTTTGATTTCACTCCTCACTACCTATCACAGTTTTGAAGGCCATAAAATGCCAAAATAGCACAAAACCCCCCCAAATGACCCCATTTTGGAAAGTAGACACCCCAAGCTGTTTGCTGAGAGGCATGGTGAGTATTTTACAGCTCTCATTTGTTTTTGAAAATGAAGAAAGAACATTTTTTTTTTTCTTTTTTTTTTCAATTTTCAAAACTTTGTGACAAAAAGCGAGATCTGCAAAATACTCACAATACCTCTCAGCAAATAGCTTGGGGTGTCTACTTTCCAAAATGGGGTCATTTGGGGGGGGTTTTGTGCCATCTGGGCATTCCATGGCCTCCGAAACTGTGATAGGCAGTGAGAAGTGAAATCAAAAATTGACACCCTTAGAAAGCCTGAAGGCGGTGCTTGGTTTTTGGGGTCCCGTACGCGGCTAGGCTCCCAAAAAGTCTCACACATGTGGTATCCCCATACTCAGGAGAAGCAACAGAATGTATTTTGGGGTGTAATTCCACATATGCCCATGGCATGTTTGAGCAATATATCATTTAGTGACAACTTTGTGCAAAAAAAAAAAAAGAAAATTAATTTTTTCCGCAACTTTTGTCAACATATAAAATATTCCATGGACTCGACATGCCTCTCAGTATATAGCTTGGGGTGTCTACTTTCCAAAATGGGGTCATTTGGGGGGGGTTTGGACTGTTCTGGCATTTTATACACAACATTAGGAAGCTTACATCCACTCTTCTAACCACTTGAAGACAAAGCCCTTTTTGACACTTTTTGTTTACATGAAAACATATTTTTTTTTGCAAGAAAATTATGTTGAACCCCCAAACATTATATATATTTTTAAAGCAAAGGCCCTACAGAATAAAATGGTGGGTGTTGCATTTTTTTTTCTACACAGTATTTGCGCAGCGATTTTTCAAACGCATTTGTTTGGGAAAAAATACACTTTTTTAATTTTAATGCACTAAAACACACTATATTGCCCAAATGTTTGATGAAGTAAAAAAGATGATCTTAGGCCGAGTACATAGATACCAAACACGACATGCTTTAAAATTTCGCACAAACGCACATTGGCGACAAACTACATACATTTTTAAAAACCTTTAAAAAACCTTTAAAAGCATTTACAGGTTAGCCCGTTAGATTTACAGAGGAGGTCTACTCCTAAAATTACTGCCCTCGATCTGACCTTCGCGGTGATACCTCACATGCATGGTGCAATTGCTGTTTACATATGACGCCAGACCGACGCTTGCGTTCGCCATTGGGCAAGAGCAGGGCAGGACAGGGGTGCTTTTTTTTTTTTTTATTATTAATTTTGCTTTTTTTTTTTATTTTTAAACTGTTGCTTCCATATTTATTTATTTTTATCACTTTTATTGTTATCTCAGGGAATGTAAATATCCCCTATGATAGCAATAGGTAATGACAGGTACTCTTTTTTGAAAAAACTGGGGTCTATTGGACCCTAGATCTTTCCTCTGCCCTCAAAGCATCTGACCACACCAAGATCGGTGTGATAAAATGCTTTCCCATTTGGCGCTTTTTATATCCGGGGGGGGGGACATTCCCTCCCACTGCTTGTAAAAGCAGTCCAGGGGCTAATTAGCCACTAGGATTGCTTTTACATGAAAGCCGGCCGCTGGCTGAAAAGAATGATACCAAGATGATACCTAAACCCGCAGGCATCATTCTGGTATAAACATTCAAAGTCCAGCAACATACCAGTACGTTGCTGGTCCTTGTTGGACATGTATTGTAATCTTTTTTTTCATGCAGCCTGTTGGCTGAACGAAAAAAAAAGATTGATCGGTGGGTATGCCCACCATTAGAATACCGCCCTTCATCCACCCACTTCTAATGATGGGCATACATGCACCATTTATATATGCCGAAGCATGGGGGCATCTTCTCGCAAAAGTTATGCCGCGTACACATGGTCAGACTTTTCCACGGGCAAGCCTCCGTCGGAATTTCGACCGTATATACGCGGCATTAGGAGCAAAATCGCTCCTCCGCTCCTGCTGCCCCAATGCTTCGGCATATATGCTTTTTTTTTTAACTGTGGTGGTGAAATCACCTCCTACAGCACTGGAGTCGCAGGGATCAGGCCTGTCTCTGCGAACGCTGCAGTTATGTGTGTTGTGTTTTGCAAGTGACAGTGATCGATCGATACTGCACTTCGGTGGCCTGGGCTGGACGGAGGGGCAAAACGCAGGTGCTAGCAGGTATCTGGGCTGATCCCACTAACAGTGCGTTTTTGGGAACCCTAAACTGCTGGGGACGCTAGTATAGATCTGATCAGATCAGATATTGAGCTGATCAGATACTATACCACTAAGGGGGGTGTATGCTTCACGTGTGGGTGTTAGCGTTACTGGCACTAACCTGACGCTGCCTGGGGTGTGACGCAGACCCTCTCTGACGCTAAAACCTAACTGATATCACCCGCCGGGCGATCAGGGGGTTAAACCTTTATTGGGTTATATACGGCGGGTGCCCTGACACTATAAAAAGCAAACTAACTAACCAGCGTCACCCGTAACACTTATATGATGATCACTGGTGAAAGGGTTAACTAGGGGCAATTAGGGGGTTAAAACCTTTATTAGGTAATATATGGGGGTACCTGACGCTATATAAAAACCTGACGGCGAACCTAAAAAAAAATTACTGGCTACCTATCGGCATCACCGACACTAAGACAACGATCATAAAAACGATTGCTTAGCGACAGTGGTGATAGGGGGTGAAAGGGTTACCTGGGGGGCGATCAGGGGGTTAAACCTTTATTAGATAATATATGGGGGTACCTGACGCTATAAAAACCTGCGGCGAACCTAAAAAAAATTACTGGCTACCGATCAGCATCACCGACGCTAAGACATCGATCAGAAAAATGATCGCATAGTGACGGCGGTGCTAGGGGGTGAAAGGGTTACCTGGGGGGTGATCAAGGGGGTTACACCTTTATTAGGTAATATATGGGGGTACCCGACGCTATAAAAACCTGCGGCGAACCTAAAAAAAAATACTGGCTACCGATCAGCATCGCCGACGCTAAGACATCGATCAGAAAAATTATCGCTTAGTGACAGTGGTGATAGGGGGTGAAAGGGTTACCTGGGGGGGCGATCAAGGGGGTTAAACCTTTATTAGGTAATATATGGGGGTACCCGACGCTATAAAAACCTGCGGCGAACCTAAAAAAAATTACTGGCTACCGATCAGCATCACCGACGCTAAGACATCGATCAGAAAAATGATTGCATAGCGACGGCGGTGCTAGGGGGTGAAAGGGTTACCTGGGGGGTGATCAAGGGGGTTAAACCTTTATTAGGTAATATATGGGGTAACCCGACGCTATAAAAACCTGCGGCGAACCTAAAAAAAATTACTGGCTACCGATCAGCATCGCCGACGCTAAGACATCGATCAGAAAAATTATAACTTAGTGACAGTGGTGATAGGGGGTGAAAGGGTTACCTGGGGGGTGATCAAGGGGGTTAAACCTTTATTAGATAATATATTGGGGTACCTGACGCTATAAAAACCTGCGGCGAACCTAAAAAAAATGACTGGCTACCGATCAGCATCACCGACGCTAAGACATCGATCAGAAAAATGATTGCTTAGTGACGGCGGTGCTAGGGGGTGAAAGGGTTATCTGGGGGGTGATCACTGGGTTAAACCTTTATTAGGGGGGGTTAGGGGGCTACACTGGACCTAAAACTAAATGTAGTGACACTTTTACAGTCACAAATGTCACTGAATGCAGTGATCACTAAATAAATGGTCACTGCAATCAGTGACACTGTGACTGGGGGCTGGGGGGTGATTTGGGGGTGTCTGGGGGGGCCTGGGGGGGCGATTTATGTGCCTATGTGTCCTGGTGTCAGTGTGCTGTTTTGTGTACTAACCTGGCATCTTCTCCTGTACGGCGCTCGGTATATGTGAGCGCCCCAGGAGAGATGACATCACTTCCTCCTTCCTGGCAGGCAGGGGAAGCTCTCTCATTCGCCGGGAGCGATCGAGAGGGGGTGGCCGGAATTGAACGGACGTCCCCTCATGCCGGATCGCTCCCGAAGGTAAAACGACCACCCACTGTAAAGAAGGGGGGTCCGATCGGACCCCCCAACTATACAAAGGCAATCACGTATATGTACGTGATTCTGCCCGTCGGTGCCATTCTGCTGACGTATATTTACAGTGGGCGGTCGTTAAGTGGTTAACAAAGGGGACCCTCCCTATGTGAATTGGTAAGGGCTACATTGTACCCCTACCATTTCACAAAGAAAGTGTAAAAAAAACACACAAACACCTTGGAAAAGTCCTTTATTTAAAAAAAACATTCCAGCGATGAAAATCCAGTGTCCCGCGGCGATCCGATGTCCAGCGCTGTCCGTCATTGGCTGAGCCTGAGCGGACCGGATGGGGAACTTCCTCCGCAGTCTATTAAATGTATAGACCCGCCCCTTCTAAAGTTCCCCATCAGGTCCGCTCAGCCAATGAATAGGTGTAAGGCTAAGCGGACCAGATGCGGAACGTGAGAAGGGGCGGGTCTATTCATGTATTACACAGTGAAGGAAGTTCCCCATCAGGTCCGCTTAGGCCAATGACGTAGGTGGGGTCTGACATACCGAGGGGGCGGACCTAATGGGGAACTTCCTTCACTGTGTAATACATGAATAGACCCGCCCCTTCTCACGTTCCGCATCTGGTCCGCTTAGCCTCACACCTATTCATTGGCTAAGCAGACCTGATGGGGAACTTTAGAAGGGGCGGGTCTATTCATGTATTACACAGTGAAGGAAGTTCCCCATCAGGTCCGCTCAGGCTCCGCCAATGATGGACAGCGCTGGACATCGGATCGCCGCGGGACACTGGATTTCATCGCTGGAATGTTTTTTTTATTATTATTTGTAATAAAGGACTTTCCGAGGTGTCTGTGTGTTTTCTTTCTTTGTGAAATGGTAGGGGTACAATGTACCCCTTACCAATTCACATAGGGGGGGCGGGATCTGGGGGTCCCCTTTGTTAAAGGGGTCTTCCAGATGTCGATAAGCCCCCTGCCTGCAGACCCCCACAACCACCGGGCAAGGGTTGTGAGGATGAGGCCCTTGTCCCCATCAACATGGGGACATCCTCTCCATGTTGAGGGCATGTGGCCTGGTACGGTTCAGGAGGGGGGGCGCTCTCTCGTCCCCCCGTCTTTTCCTGGGGCCTGCCAGGTTGCATGCTCGGATAAGGGTCTGGTATGGATTTTTTGGGGGACTCCACGCCATTTTTTTTAAATTTGGGGTGGAGTTCCCCTTAAAATCCATGCCAGATCTGAAGGGCCTGGTATGGATATTTAGGGGGAACCGCACGCATTTTTTTTTTTAATTTGCGACGGGGTTTCCCTTAATATCTATATCAGACCTGAAGGGCCTGGTAATTGAATTTGGGGGGACCCCCACCCTTTTTTTTTTCTTTTTTATCAATGACTTTTCTATTGCCGGGAGCCGACAATTCATTAATAGCCGCGAGTGAGTTTTAAATTACTTTTTTTCCTTCAAAAATGACATTTTGTGCAGGGAAAGTTCTAAGTTAGAGACAGTTCTAAGTTAGAACTGTCCCTGCACAAAATGTCATTTTTGAAGGAAAAAAAAGTCATTTAGAACTGTCCCTGCACAAAATGTCATTTTTGAAGGAAAAAAAATATTTAAAACTCACTCACGGCTATTAATGAATTGTCGGCTCCCGACAATAGAAAAGTCATTGAGAAAAAAGAAAAAAAAAGCATGGGGGTCCCCCCAAATTCAATTACCAGGCCCTTCAGGTCTGGTATAGATAATAAGGGGACCCCCACAACCACCGGGCAAGGGTTGTGGGGATGAGGCCCTTGTCCCCATCAACATGGGGACATCCTCCCCATGTTGAGGGCATGTAGCCTGGTATGGTTCAGGAGGGGGGGGCGCTCCCTCGTCCCCCCCTCTTTTCCTGTGGCCTGCCAGGTTGCGTGCTTGGATAAGGGTCTGGTATGGATTTTTGGGGGACTCCACACCATTCTTAAAATCCATGCCAGATCTGAAGGGCCTGGTATGGATATTTGGGGGGAACCGCACGCATTTTTTTTAAAATTTGCGGCGGGGTTCCCCTTAATATCTATACCAGACCTGAAGGGCCTGGTAATTGAATTTGGGGGGACCCCCACGCTTTTTTTTTCTTTTTTATCAATGACTTTTCTATGTATTGCCGGGAGCCGACAATTCATAAATAGTCGCGAGTGAGTTTTAAATGACTTTTTTTCCTTCAGAAATTACATTTTGTGCAGGGAAAGTTCTAAGCACGGGAAACAAGCACCACTTTACATGCATATTATACACACCCCCCATGTACGAAATTTAAAGGAATATTTAACTTTTATTGTTTCACTTTAAGCATTATTAAAATCACTGCTCCCAAAAAAACGGCCGTTTTTAAAACTTTTTTTTGCATTGATACGTGTCCCTTGGGGCAGGACACGGGTCCCCAAACACTTTTTATGACAATAACTTGCATATAAGCCTTTAGATTTTCTCCCATAGACTTTTCGAATTTGCAGCGAACACCCCAATTTGTTCGCTGTTCGGCGAACGGGCGAACAGGCAATGTTCGAGTCGAACATGAGTTTGACTTGAACTCAAAGCTCATCCCTACACCTCAATGAAAAGTCAGCCCAGTGCTCTAGAAACCCAAATCCCTCCTCCCAACACCAGGTCTTTAGCCATGCATTTAGCTCTCTAATCTCCCCCTGCCTATGTGTTTTATTTCACTAATATAAATCTCAATTTACTATATATGCTTGAAGTTTCTAGCTGTAGAAAAGACTAATATCTGAGGTAGAACATCTATATTTGGCTGTGTAAAATATGAGAAGCTTTTTTGCCCAGCTGAGCCTATGATTAGGGATGAGCTTCGAGTTCGAGTCAAACTCATGTTCGACGCGAACATTGCCTGTTCGCACGTTCTCCGAACAGCGAACAATTTGGGGTGTTTGCGGCAAATTCGAAAAGCCGCGGAACACCCTGTAAAAGTCTATGGGAGAAATCTAAAGTGCTAATTTTAAAGGCTTATCTGCAAGTTATTGTCATAAAAAGTGTTTCGGGACCCGGGTCCTGCCCCAGGGGACATGTAGCAATGCAAAAAAAAGTTTTAAAAACTGCAGTTTTTTCGGGAGCAGTGATTTTAATAATGCTTAAAGTGAAACAATAAAAGTGAAATATTCCTTTAAATTTCGTACCTGGGGGGGTGTATAGTATGCATGTAAAGCGGCGCTTGTTTCCCTTGCTTAGAACTGTCCCTGCACAAGGTGTCATTTCTGAAGGAAAAAAAGTCATTTAAAAGCACTCGTGGCTATAATGAATTGTCGGCTCTTGTCAATACAGAGAAAAGTCATTGATTAAAAAAAAAAAAAATGTGTGGGGGTCCCCCCAAATTCAATTACCAGGCCCTTCAGGTCTGGTATGGATATTGTAACGACACCCCAAATATGAAAGGGGGTAAAGCCGTTTAAAGATATTCCCTCTCCTGGACACAAGTTCACTGCCGATCCTCCACAGTCAGAAGACCACTTCCCAAAGGAATTAATCCTTCCGAAAGAACGAGACACACTCTGTATCTTTCCAACATAAACTGCTTTATTATCAGAAAACACAGGTCTTTTTATACAATCAACAAATCCTGCATTAATCTACATGAACAATGGTCCAACTCCACCCACAACATAACAAGGCCCAATACACATTATTTTGACACCTCTTAGACGACAACAGGTTAGCTTTTGTCTCCCATTATCAAAAGACTTTACACAATAGAACATAACGAATTTTCAATGCACATCTCACAATGAAAGGATCTGTAGCCTTTCTGTCTGCCAGGGTACCATACCTATAATTACAGACTTAATTACCACAAGCCACACTAGACAGTCAAATGTAAATCACCCCCCCCCCCACCTCTTCACAGCAATGATTACACAACCCACACACACAGTATATATATACAATATATATATCGCATTGAATCTGATTATCACAGATCATGGTGGGGTTCTCATTCACCCTGTGCCCCTAAGTGAGACACAGGGTGGTTTACACATAAGAGGCATTAGGGAAGCTGAATCAAGGGTATCTCATACTGTCTAAGAGATTCTGGGTTCCCCGGGCCTTCCCGTTACATCTCTCCCCTTTCGGCAGGAGACTAACACAGGAGGCGACCCCAGACGGGTTGATTCCGAAGTTAGTCCATAGTTCCATTCCTCTAATGCCGGTATCCACACAGTACCCCAAATAAATTGCTCCAAACAGAGCACTACTTACCCAGCCAACCTCTGCCTCTCTCAGAGAACATACCCGCCGCTGGGGAGAAGACAGGGTGACTGGGCTCAGTCCGTCATTTTGGGGATCTGGGCCGACTGCCCAGCATCCCTGGGGTATACAAGTGGAGACTGAAGTCCCATCCACTTGTGGTGGGTGAAAATCCCCCAGTGCTTGCAAAGCAAGGCTGACATCCTCCTGTCTCAGTGTCACACCATTTTCTGAGGTTGTGTCAGTGAAGACCGAAGTCCCATCCAGTACCACAGGAACTCCCTATTCTGTTAGTTGAGAGCAGAGGCCCGCGGCACTCTGCTCTGTTGCCAGCTCTTCCGCTGGGTTGCTGTGAGTGGAGACCGTAGTCCCATCCACCGATATCAGCTCAAGTTGCAGTTGTGTGCAGAGGCCAGTAGCATTCTGCCCTGCTGCCAGTGATTCAGCTGGGGGTAAAAGCTTTACCACCTCAGCTTGTTGCTGGAGAGAGGGGGCAACTGCCCAGGCTCCCTGAAACTCCACATTTGTTTCCGGTGCTGGGCAGAGGTTGCTAGCACTCTGCCCTGTTGCCAACACTTCTGCTGGGGACTCCACACCATCTGCTCTGGCTAACTGTTGGGGAGGGAAAAGGGCTGCTTCTCCCCCCTGCATCTCTGAAATCCACTGGGAAAGAGGAACAATCACCTTCTCACCTCGGGCCTCCAAAACCACCACGGGTGTAGAGCAGGGGTCTGCAGTACTCTGTCCTGCTGCCAGTACTTGAGAAGGCGATGCATAATCCATAACATCCTCTAAACAGTCACTTAAGTCCATACCTTCTGTAATCTGTTGCTGGGGAGATGAGCCAACTGCCCTAGCTCCCTGGAACTCCATATCATCCACTTCAGCTTTAGGGATAGAAATCTCCAGATTTTCCACTGCCGTTTCTCTGGCATGCTGCGGGACAGGTACATTCCTCCATCCAAGATCATCCCAAGCAGAAACATGATCATCAAGGTCAGTCAGCACTTCAGCTTTGGGGATGGCAATCTCCAGATTTTCCACTGCCGATTCTTCAGCCAGGATTTCATAGTTGTCAACTGGTATTTCCTGATAGTCCCAGGCAAAGGTAGCACCACCCTGCTGCTGAGCAGATTCTAGCAGTTGTCTGTAGGCAATCTCCGATTGCCGTATTTCCGCCATTCCCCACTCATGTTGTCGCTCTAGTTCTCTCTTTTGTCGCTCTAGTTCTCTCTTTTGTTGCTCTCGTTCTCTCTCTTGTCGCTCTAGTTTTTTCTCTTGTCGCTCTAGTTCTTTCTTTTGTCGCGCATCCTGCAGCTGGATGCCTTTAATGGCATTCTGTATGGCTGTCTCTGATGGGTTAGCACCATATAATGCCAAGCGCTGTCGAACTTGTTGCTGAAACAAATCTTCAACTGACCGGGGTCCTGCATCACCATGCCTCTGGTCCATCTCGGCTAGCTCCCTGATCAAGGTGGCCTTGTTCTTTGTCCCACCGGTCCCTCCACGGCTCTCAAGTAGGTCTTTCAGCGTGGCTTTCCTGCAGGCTGCATAGCTGGTCTTTCCCTGTGGTGGTTTGGAGTGTCCCAGTAACTGGAGGGAAAATCCCACCGCTGCCAACCAATGTAACGACACCCCAAATATGAAAGGGGGTAACGCCGTTTAAAGATATTCCCTCTCCTGGACACAAGTCCCCGGCGATCCTCCACAGTCAGAAGACCATTTCCCATAGGAATTAATCCTTCCGAAAGAACGAGACGCACTCTGTATCTTTCCAACATGAACTGCTTTATTATCAGAAAACACAGGTCATTTTATACACTCAACGAATCCTGCATTAATCTACATGAACAATGGTCCAACTCCACCCACAACATAACAAGACCCAATACACATTATTTTGACACCTCTTAGATGACAACAGGTTAGCTTTTGTCTCCCATTATCAAAAGACTTTACACAATAGAACATAACAAATTTTCAATACACATCTCACAATGAAAGGATCTGTAGCCTTTCTGTCTGCCAGGGTACCATACCTATAATTACAGACTTAATTACCACAAGCCACACTAGACAGTAGAATGTAAATCACCCCCCCCCACCTCATCACAGCAATGATTACACAACCCCCACACACAGTATACATCCAATCTATATACAATATATATATCGCATTGAATCTGATTATCACAGATCATCGTGGGGTTCTCATTCACCCTGTGCCCCTAAGTGAGACACAGGGTGGTTTACACATAAGAGGCATTGGGGAAGCTGAAGCAAGGGTATCTCATACTTTCTAAGAGATTCTGGGTTCCCCGGGCCTTCCCGTTACAGATATTAAGGGGAACCCTTTGTCAAATTTGAAAAAAAATGACTTGGAGTTCTCCCAAATATCCATACCAGACCCTGCAGGTCTGGTATGGATTTTAGGGGAACTCCACCCCAAATTTAAAAAATAAATAGCGTGGAGTTCCCCCAAAAATCCATACCAGACCTTTTATCCAAACACGCAACCTGGAAGGCCGCAGGAAAAGAGGGGGGAACGAGAGAGCGCCCCCCCTCCTGAACCGTACCAGGCCACATGCCCTCAACATGGGGAGGATGCTTTGGGGGTCTGTGACCCCTCAAAGCACCATGTCCCCATGTTGATGGGGACAAGGGCCTCATCCCCACAACCCTTGCCCGGTAGTTGTGGGGGTCTGCAGGCAAGGGGCTTATCGGAATCTGGAAGACCCCTTTAACAAAGGGGACCCCCAGATCCCGGCCCCCCCATGTGAATTGGTAAGGGGTATATTGTACCCCTACCATTTCACAAAGAAAGTGTAAAAAAAACACACAGACACTGTTGAGAAAGTCCTTTATTAAAAATAAAAAAAAATAAAAACATTCCAGCGATGTAATCCAGTGTTCCGCGGTGATCCGATGTCCAGCGCTGCAATCTGCACTCCACACGAAACGTCATTGGCTGAGCGGACCTACACTGCGGCGGAAGTTCCCCATCAGGTCCGATCAGCCAATGACGTAGGCGGGGTCTGAGGTACGAGGGGGCGGGGCGCCCTCGTATCTTAGACCCCGCCTACGTCATTGGCTGAGCGGACCTGATGGGGAATTTCCTCCGCAGTGTAAAAAATGAATAGACCCGCCCCTTCTCACATTCCCCATCAGGTCCGCTCAGCCTTACACCTACGTCATTGGCTGAGTGGACCTGATGGGGAACGTGAGAAGGGGCGGGTCTATTCATTTTTTACACTACGGAGGAAGTTCCTCATCAGGTCCGCTCAGCCAATGACGTAGGCGGGGTCTGAGATACGAGGGTGCCGCACCCTTGTATCTCAGACCGATCCTACGTCATTGGCTGAGCGGACCTGATGGGGAACTTCCTCCGCAGTGTAGGTCCGCTCAGCCAATGACGTTTCGTGTGCAGTGGAGACTGCAGCGCTGGACATCGGATCGCCGTGGGACACTGGATTACATCGCTGGAATGTTTTTTTTTTTTTTTTTTTTTTAATAAAGGACTTTCCCAACGGTGTCTGTGTGTTTTTTTTACATTTTTTTTTACAATTTCTTTGTGAAATGGTAGGGGTACAATGTACCCCTTACCAATCCACATGGGGGGCAGGATCTGGGGTCCCCATTGTTAAAGAGGTCTTCCAGATTCCGATAAGCCCCCTGGCCGCAGACCCCCACAACCACCGGGCAAGGGTTGTGGGGATGAGGCCCTTGTCCCCATCAACATGGGGACATGGTGCTTTGAGGGGTCACAGACCCCCAAAGCATCCTCCCCATGTTGAGGGCATGTGGCCTGGTGCAGTTCAGGAGGGGGGCGCTCTCTCGTCCTCCCCTCTTTTCCTGCGGCCTGCCAGGTTGCGTGCTTGGATAAAGGGTCTGGTATGGATTTTTGGGGAACCATTTTTTTTATTTGGGGTGGAGTTCCCCTTAAAATCCATACCAGACCTGAAGCGTCTAGTATGGATATTTGGGGGAACCCCGCGTATTTTTTTTTTAAATTTGACGCAGGGTTCCCCTTAATATCCATACCAGACCTGAAGGGCCTGGTAATTGAATTTGGGGGGACCCCCACGCATTTTTTTTTATCAATGACTTTTCTCTGTATTGCTGGTAGCCGACAATTCATTATAGCCACGAGTGCTTTTAAATTACTTTTTTTTTACTTGTTACTTGTTTTCCTTTCAGAAATGACATCACGGGAAACAAACGCTGCTTTACAGGCATACTATACACCCCCCCCCCCCCACCAGGTACGAAATTTAAAGGAATATTTAACTTTTATTGTTTCACTTAAGCATTATTAAAATCACTGCTCCCGAAAAAACTGATGTTTTTAAAACTTTTTTTGCATTAATACATGTCCCCTGGGGCAGCACCCGGGTCCCCAAACCCTTTTTATGACAATAACTTGCATATTAGCCTTGATAATTAGCACTTTTGATTTCAAACGTTCGAGTCCATTGTATTTATTAGGGTTCTAAAGTTCGCGCGAACTTTAGGTCTGTTTGCAGGTTCTGGTGCGAACCGAACAGGGGGGTGTTCAGCTCATCCCCACCTGTGATCTAGTAATGGTACCTTGGAGAGAGGTGACAAGTAGCTGATACTAGGTTTTGACCCTGAGCTTCTAGGAAGGAGTCTTAGCGTGTCAGTCAATATAATAGCGTTAATCACTGCGGTTTTCACATCCTCCCTGGCGAGTCTGTTTTTTTAGTTTTCTTAGTTTATTTCCTGCCTCTCTGCTAATCTGCCATCACATATCACCGCTCAGAATTTCTGCTGACTTCCCTACAAACAGGATAACCCTCCAAACACCCTACAAACACTTTTTATTATTTTGTTTGTGAAACAACTGGCTAAACTCTCTTTTTTTTCCCATCCATGGGCACAAGACGGAGTATGATGAATATAGAAATAAAAAGAAAGGAAAGTACATATTTTCAGTGTTATTTAATAAATGATGTGTGAACACCTTTTCAGAGGCCCCTGTGATAAAAGACTGTAAAGTAGCCGTATGATTGTACACAGAGTTAATTAGGAATGTGCTGGCCCTAAGCAGTTTCCATGAAGACATGAAAATACTGGTGGATAGTCTCTGGAGGAGATACACAATGTTACTGTCCTTGCTTCCCTAGTTCAGTAATATTGTATGACATGCATGAAGCATCACTGAGACCTCAAACTGCCAAGAACAGAGCAGGTTAGTCTGAGATGTGCGCTACACTAAAAATATTGTTCTGAGGTTGTAAACTGCCACATATTAAATTGGCAGATTGTGGCCAGATTCAGCACTATTGCTGATTTTTTTTTTTTTTTTCATTTTGTCTTGTTTTCCGTTTGTGAGTACACTGCTATAATAAATTTGTTTACTGCTCAAGTCTTGCTTACCATTAAAACAAAATATTCAGATTTTTCTGTACACGTTTTACATGGCTATTTTTAAAGGAAGGTTGAAAATATTATTTATATTACAATGTATATTAACCATTTGACCACTGGGCACTTAAACCCCCTTCTTAACCAGACCAATTTTCAGCTTTTAGTGCTCTCACATTTTGAATGACAATTACTAAGCCATGCAACACTGTACCCATATAAAATTGTTGTCCTTTTTCTCACACGCATAGACATTTCCTATTAAATCACCACAGTTTTTATTTTATTTTTTTGCGCTATAAATGAAGAAAAATGCAATTTTCTTAGTTCTGTTATAAAATTTTGCAAGTTAGTAATTGTTCTTCATAAATTTGGGCCAAATTGGTTAAATTAACCCAAATCAGTGTATTTTATTTGATCTTTGTGACAGTTATAGAGTCTACAAGCTTTCGTGCCAATCACTGAAAATTGATCACACCTATTGTACTGACGGCCTATCTCATTTCTTGAGACAATTAGACCCCTTTCACACTGACCGCACCCACCGTTAGCGCTAAAGCTCGTTTTAGGGTTAAAACGCCAGTTTTGGAGCGCTTTCAAAGCGCTTTTAAGGCGATTTGGAAGCGTTGCCCATTCATTGCAATGGGCAGGGCGTTTTGGGAGCACTAAATACAGCGCTTCCAACCTGCCCCAAAGATGTTTCTTGCCGGAATTTTGGTAACGTCCCGCAAGCACACCGCCGCAGTGGGAAAAGTCACACTGCAGTGAATGGGAGGTGGTTTTCAGGCGCTTAGCTAAAGCGCCTGAAAATCACCCCAGGGTGAAAGGGGTCTAACAAGCCAGGAAAGTACCACTACCCCCAAAATGACCCCTTTTTGGAAAGTAGAGAATCCAAGGTATTTAGTAAGAGGCATGGTGAGTTTTTTTAAGTTGTCATTTTTTTTTCCCACAATCCTTTGCATAATTTATATATTTTTTTTCTTCACAAAATGTTCATATTAACAGCTTTTTTCTCACACACACAGTATATGCATATCACAATTTATGCGGAATTGACATCGCTTCAGCCCTGCATTGTTATGGAGACGGGTGGGGGCCATATTCCCCTCACTAGTCTCCATACCAAGCAAGCAAGAGGAAGCGATCACTTCCGCCACTACTGACGGCTCCTGTAAACGGCGGAGGGCACCAAAGCACGGCAGGGGGCCCTTCTCCTGCCTCCGATAAAAGTGATCTTGCAGCGAATCTGCAGCTTAGAGCACTTTTATTGGAAAGCTGACCGCCCGCTGAAGAAGCAGATACCAGCTAGCTTCTACCATAACAACGGAATTCCTTTTCAAACTACAAATGTAAAACGACGGCGGGCGGTCCGGAAGTGGTTAAGTGCTAAAAAAAAAAGGTCAACTACAAAAGTGGAATGGCTAATGTGCTCCAATTAGGTTATATTTTTAGTATATTGGATTAAAAAATTAATAAATCCACCCCAGTCAGAATTATTCCGATATCTCCAAATTAAAAACGTTTATGCACCCAATATAAGCAACAGTACCCTGCTAAACCAATATTCTAGCTTTGAAAACACATTTAAGAGTGATCCACATGCTAGGGGACTGTTTTCAACTCTCTATTTCCAGCTACTAGTTAAGCCAGATACAGAAAAACCTTAGTCAGAAATGGGAAGTGGACCATGGGCGTACCTTCGACATAGCAGACTGGTCCAAAATCTGGTCGGTGACAAAGTTATCTACAGCCAATGTATTAGCAGCGGAAGCTAACTATAAGGTACTGACACGCTGGTCCTAGTTTCTTCCAGGAAAGTCAAACTTGTCCCCACCTATTCAGCTCTTTGTTTTTGCGGCTGTTTGGAACAAAGTACGCACACGCATATATGATGAACCTGCCCAGAAGTCCAAAGCTCCTGGAAATATATTTTTTCTCTTGCATCCGGAATGTTTGACCTATCGATACAACCAGAACCAGCTACTGCCCTTCGCAACCTGAAGCCGGATTCCTTGACACGTGCGCAATTCAATCTTTTCATCCAACTCCTTACAGCTGCAAAACAAACAATATCTAAGGTATGGAAATCCCCTTCTTCAGTTGTGGCTGAGACAAAACACAGGGTAAATCACACAATGATACACACCAAGATGGAAGCCATTAAAAGAGACCAGATTTCCAAATTTTACAAATTCTGGCAATCCTGAATTGCGCACTTCTTACCGACAAACTTTGACAAAGCGGTGCTCCTGCCATGGTAGCTGTATACCACCTATCTCACTGCACATCTCGTTGGCAATCAGGTCACCCTTGTGGACACCTTCCTTCTCCTCTTTCACCTTTCCCTTTCTCCTCCCCACTGGTTATGTAGGTCCTCACTTCTTAAATGACACAGGTTTTTTCATTGTATGATGCAAATCAGTCAGACGTGTACAGGCAGCCTTGTCTCGTCTGTGACCGCTCCACAATTAAAAAGCCCAGAGCATCACAACTACCTCATAGTCTTTAGCAGTCCAATACTAGTAAAAAACAAAGTTTTCAATATAAAGTCTACCAATCCAACTCTGGCTGAAAGATATACCACTCGCTGAGGTTGATGACTTGTCATCAACACTCAGTTCACCCCAATGAGACTGTAGTGGCCTCATTATGAGGCCTAGCCTGCCTGGATGCTGATTGCTGGGGTTCCACCCTTTTGTGAAATGCGATTTCTGTAACATTATATAATACCACGTGGTAAGTTTTTGCTACTTATTGTATGTAATGGTTACTATGCTGCCTATTCCTCATGGAGCTCCATTTTTATTGTTAATGTAGGAATACCTACCTTCTATGTTGTTACTTGAAATCTCAATAAAATCTTTGAACAAGAAATAAAAAAAAGTAAATAAATCCAGAGTTTGGCTTCAAAATATATTTATTTATTCCTTTATAATGTTCAATAAAACATGTTTTTACTGCAACACTTGTCTTCTTCTTAGCGCTGCCCCCTGCAGACAGTCCAATAGCTGCTGTTCTATTTTCAGGTTGAGTGACTCAACCCAAAAGTTAGCTCACAAGTAGCCGCCCTATTTCGCCAACAGCTGGGAGATACTTTATTGGCATAGACTAGATATGGAAAGGCTGTAATAGAAGGTACAGTAGAGTCAACAAACCATTGCTTTGGTCAGTGTTTGAGGCTTTCGTATTGCTTGTTCTTTTGTCCTCTTCATAATAAGAGATACTCATTGGGTGATAGATTTGACCATACACATACTTGCATGCCTAAAACCTCTGAAGTTCAAGGCACCTTATTTGTGAATTGAGTGGCTGATTTTTCTGGCATATGACACACTGATAAGCCAGTGACTTTACTTACGGGCAAATTTAGTTCTAAAAATATTGATTAAGCTCCTTTAAGTGACTTTGTTTAGAAAGAATGAATCCAAATGCAGCATAAGCCTAATGTTGTAAGAGCAGGAGGTGGGGGGAGAAAGTGATAGAAAGAGAATATTTAGAAAAGAAACAGATTTTCACCAAGGGAGAACTGGCAGGCGGTGTATATTAAAACTGCCAACTCAAAAGCATCTAATACATAGATCAAGATGGGAATTTTCACATTTCACTAGGAAGATCGGAATCTAGGGATGGATTGGCTTATTATAGTAACATTTTACTAAAGACACGCAGAATTTATAGAATATATCTAACATATACTTATAGGTATAAATATTGTATATTACTAGACCCAGAATACATGTTTTATGCATTTATGTACACAGGCTTTTAGTTTTAAAACAAGCACTACTTATACAAAGTATCCCATACAACAGGTAATGGTATAATTATGACGTAATTGAACCTTACAGTCCAACTCCAGGCACATTGATTATTAAATTTTTAAAGTCTTATGCCGCGCACACACAACAGTTTTTAATGTCATGGAAAAAAACAAAGTTTTTCTCAAAGTGATTCTTCTCAAGCCTGCCTTGTATACAAACTATCGTGAAAAAAAATGCTTGAGCAAAGCGCGGTGATGTGCAACATGTACGACAACATGTACAACGGCACTATAAAGTGGAAGTTCCATTCAGATGGCGCCACCCTTTGGGCTGCTTTTGCTGATTTTGTGTTACCGCGTGTTAGTAAAAGTTTGGTGTTAGCCGATTCGCACTTTTCAGTCTCTGTGCTCTTCAGTCCGTTACAGCATGATGAATGTGCTATCTCCATTACGAACGCTAGTTTTACCAGAACGAGCGCTCCCATCTCATAACTTGCTTCTGAGCATGCGCGTTTTTTTTCCCATCGTTAAAGCGTACACACGACCGTTTTCCACGACGTGAAAAACGTCGAGAAAAAATAGAGCAGATTCTACATTTTTAATGGCCATTTTTCTCGTCGAGAAAAATGCTCTAGAGCCTACACACGACCGTTTTTCACGACCAATTAAAAAAATGCCATGTTTCTCATCATGAAAAATGGTTGTGTGTACGCGGCATTAATGTCATCTTAAAACTTCTATTTAATTAGTATTTCCTCTCTTAAACAGTTCTTCTAAAGGCCTGTACACACGATCAAATTTTCAGACGGGAATTGTGTGATGGCAGGCTGTTGTCGGAAAATCCGACCGTTTGCATGCTCCATCGGACAATTGTTGTCGGATTTTCATGATTTAAAATTTTATGACAACAAATGTGTGTTGTCGGATTATCCGATCATGTGTACAGAAGTCCTTCGGACAAAAATCCAAAATACAAACACGCATGCTCAGAAGCAATGCTAACCATAACACAACATTAGCAGAAGTTGGCCAAAGGGTGGCGCTAAAAAGCTGAAAAACCGCATAGTTTAGTGTTTGTTGGCTGACAATTCTTTGCCATTTGTATGCAAGACAAGTTCATGGCCAACGCCCAAAAGTCCTATGCTTTGTCTGCGGAAAATCCAATCATGTGTACAAGGCTTAATACTCACTGTGTGGCTGGTGGAATATATAGTAGCAGCCACATTTCAAGCTCCCAGCTTTGCCATTCACAAAGCATAGCCTGGCAACAATGCTGTGGCCATGCTTTGTGAATGGCAATGCAGAGGGAAGGGCATGGAGGCAGCTGCTCAGTGGAGCTTAGATACAACTTAAAAGAATCTTGCTCAAAGGTTGGTGGTTCATGCCATACCAAATCTGTACCTGCCACGCTTCTTCGTGGATGGGACAGTCACCTACCTGTTGTTTGGAGATACTCCACTATACTGTGCAACACCAGGTCCATAGAGCCTGGATGTACCTCCTCTGGCTTCTGTTTAGAATCTTTAGGTAGCACACTCCTTCCACGGAACCCATCACGCACATGGAGGCTCACTAGCAGAGAGTAACTCAAAGAAGAAGAATTAACATCCCACACAGCAGGCCCAAGGCACCAGCACATTCTGGAAAAACCAGGACCAAGGTCTTGATCACTCCTGAGAGACACATCGGACACCTTTGACACTATTTTGACACTATTTTGGGACCATTGTCATTTATACAGCGATCAGAGCTATAAAAATGCACTGATTACTGTGTAAATGACACTGGCAGGGAAGGGGTTAACCACTAGGGAGCGAGGAAGGGGTCAAGAGTGTCCTAGGGAGTGATTCTAACTGTGTGGGGGCTGGGCTACAAGTGACATGACAGTGATCACTGCTCCTGATGACAGGAAACATTAGATCACTGTCCTGTCACTAGGCAGAGCAGGAAAATGCCTTGTTTACATAGGTATCTCCTCCTTCTGAAGCTCCGTGACGCGCACGCCCGCTAGGCAGCAGATTAAAAGCAACGTACAGGTACGTTGCTTTGCCTGCCCATGCCATTCTGCCAACGTATATGTACATGAGGCAGTCGGCAAGTGGTTAATGATGTTTAAAGTGAAATAATAAAAAATAACATTTCCTTTAAATATAGTGCCTGGGGGGTCCCCTTAGTCTGCCTGTAAAGTGGCGTATCTGTACCGTGTAGAGAACCGGCTGCAGCAAAGCTGACATTTAAAAAGAAAAAAAAATACATTTAAATAGATTTTCCCTGCAAGCTTTCTTTATTTGGACAAGCTGGAATTTAGACGCTGGGCATGTGGGTGGCAGGAAGTGTTTTTTTTTTTTTTTGCTGCAGCAGCTGGGGCAGAGAAATTTGTCTGCAATAGTCTACAGGTGGTGGTGTGCTGCTGGCAGACGTGTTGCAAGGACCTGTGACACCCTTTGCAATATCATCATCCCTGTCAGTGGAGGCTGCTGAGAGGTCATGAGGGTGGACATGAAAGGTGAGGAGTGAGGAGGAGAAGAATTGTGTCCCTTGTGTGTGACTTTCAGGTGCTCTTGCCAATGGCGAGTGGTGGGAGGTTAAATGCCTTGTCAAGCAAATGGCTGGTGTTTTTGCCACACTTGATCTGCTTGCAGAAGGAATTGCAAATTTCAACAGTGTGATAGGCTGCATATGTGCTAAAGAATGCCCACACAGCTGAGCTGTGGGAAGTGGGCCGGGAGATAACAGCGCCACAATCTGATAGAATGATGTTTGCCTCTGGAGGACACCCTGCCTTGTTTGGATTATTTTTCCCTCTCACTTTCCTCTTCTGCTCTATTCGGCACCTAAGCCGCATCAGTGACCTCATCACCATCACCCCTTCCATCCTCTTCATCATTAGAGCCTACTTTTCATTACACTGTGACTGGGGGAACATGACTGCCAATTTGTTGTTGATTAGTGTTTTCCCCTCTCTGTAGGTTCATGTTACTCCCTTCCTCTACCTCAGATCCAACATCAGAATCAAGCAATGTCTGTACATCCTCAAAAAGCAAGTGGCTGAAGCTGTGTTCAAATAATTCAGCTGACTCCTCCATGCATGATGCTGGGGCTATGATAGAAGTAACTGTGGACAAGGAGGCAGAATAAGCTGCTCTGGCAGCTGTGGTGATAGAGGATGGGGAAGATGAGGATGGTTTAGTAAGCCAATCCACCACCTCTTCTGCAAGCTGTGGCTGGACAGCACGGGCAACTTTACTAAACAGAGACAAACGTGCCCTGAGGACGGACCACGTCCACCATTGCTGGCCCCCTCATAGTGGCATGGGAACGTCTGCCTCTCCTTGTTGGCATCCCAGAAATGATGGGGGGGGGGGGCTTATTACCCAAATTTAATATAAACTGGGAAATGTGTGATTGGATGCGTTTTTAATTGAGGACTGATGCTGACAGAAATGTAAAAACTATAAAAAAAAAAAGAGGGGAATACCAGAGTTGCAGTCAGAAAAACTGCAGCTGACAATAAAAAAAAAGGAGGGCGGGCAGGGGACAAAAAAAAAGACAAAAAACAAACAAACAAACATGCGGCAACCAAAAAAAAAAGAAAAAAGGATTTACAGCACTGTATACAGCACTAAATGTTATGTAATGCTGTGTTAAACACTGCACTACACTAACACACTACACTCACACTACACTATACTCACACACTATACTAACACTACACTAACACTCTACACTCAGAGTCAAATGTTATGTAAAGCTGTGTTGAACACTGCACTACACTAACCTTCTATTTTATAGTGTGGGGTGAGACTATGAGCACTGAGCCGTGATTGGAGAAAGCCATCATCACTTTGTCCAATCAAGGCTCTGACAGTGCTCTGGTGCCCTAATTGGCTTCATCCAATTAGGGCCCTAGAATGCAATGTGAAGTGCATAGTGCATTGTGGGGCACTAGGTGGGCGAACATCCCGCCGAGTAACCCACAAATTCGGGTGTTTACCGAATGGGCAAACAGGTGATGTTCGGGCCGAACTTTTGCTTGGCCAGAACCGTTGCCCAACACCCCTGGTATATGCATTCAAATTACACAATTAAATCCTTATATATATCTTTTAAGAACAGAACAAGTCCATCAACATGAGACAAACAGCAGAGACTAATAGAATGTATGTCTTTTAAAGCCAATTTACATGGCACAATATAGCTTTCTGAAATACAGTATTTGAAAAACTGAACACATTGAACTTGCAGTTTCTCTTTAAGGTAAAAACTCACAACTACTCACAATATTTACAGCTAAGGAAAACATCTCTGCATTCAAAGAATAAAATCATTGTTTAAAAAGAGAGCTGCATCAGATCAGTCTAAATCCTTAGAAATACTTTGAACAACCTTATTTCACTAACTTGAACAGAAGAGTGGTTGCATTCAATTTCCTTAACTAGCATCATAATCGAAACACAATGTTAACAGTGACAACATTTTTACCTTTCAAAATATTAGCACTGCAAATCATTCAAAAACGTCCAGGCCCTAATATTCAATATACTTTTCTTGGTCACACAAGACTCCCAGCTCTGTCTCTCTCCCCTTTCCTAGAACTTCAAGGTAAAAATTGTGTGATCTTCAGGTTTTTCTTCCTTTACTCTTAAGCCTCACACACGATCGGATTTCCGTCGGACAAAGCTGTGGCATTTTGTCCGAAGGGCATTGGTCGTGAACTTGTTTTTATAGCGTCGGGTACCCCCATAAATTATCTAATAAAGGTTTAACCCCCTTAATTGCCCCCATTTAACCCTTTCAACCCCTATCACGACTGTCGCTAAGCGATCATTTTTCTGATCGCTGTCTTAGCGTCGGTGATGCAGATAGTGTTGTGGAGATTTTTATGGAGATGTATTTAATATGTATTGTCATAGTGTCACCCAGTGTTAGTACTTCCGCAACCCGCTCTAAAAGAGCTGATTGGGGTAGTCTGAGGCTGGTTGAATCCCGTCTGATAGGGGAAAACGTTTTGAGGTTGGAGTGTGATGTTTGCAGGGTGCGGATATGTCCGCCAACGGGGGCCCTCTGTGCATTAGCATGGACGATCGTTAAGGAGGGGATATGCTCGCTCTGCAATGACATCATTGGTTATAGGCGGATGGGCGCTCTTGTCTCTGCTATGTCTGATCAACATTGGTTGGAATTCGTAGCGTGCGTCTGCAGATAGCCTCCCTCCCCCATTCAATAATAGTATAATCTTATTATGCGTTATTCTATGGAATGGCGCAGAATAAGAATTCCTATCAACGGTAACTTTAGCCATCCTACGTTATTATATTCATGTATGACATATCCTGTTGGAAGGAATGTCCAAGTATTGTCATTTTCCTGTGAGGAGGGAACATCCTATGAGGTTCCTGCCCATGGGGAGGGGATTGGTTGCTGCAGCCAATCACCTCCTGTCTTGAGATCTTTTGAGTTTAATAAAAGCCTATGAGTAGGCGTCGGCTTGACAGTCTTTGCTGGAATGGCCTGATAAGAAGATAAGACCTGTGTTGGTGGTTTCCTTGATTGAATGATGGAATGAACGGTGAGTGGACTTTAGCAAACTTAACGATAGCATTACTTCAGAAAGATGAAAACTGATGTGTGCTTAGATAGCACAGGAATTATAGGCTGTGTGCTCTGTAAACAGCAGCCTAGAATTCCACAACAGTAAGTAGCCAGTAATTTTTTTTAGGTTCGCCGCAGGTTTTTATAGCGTCAGGTACCCCCATAAATTATCGAATAAAGGTTTAACCCCTTGATCGCCCCCCAGGTAACCCTTTCACCCCCTATCACCACTGTCGCTAAGCGATCATTTTTCTGATCGCTGTCTTAGTGTCGGTGATGCAGATCGGTAGCCAGTTTTTTTTTTTAGGTTCGCCGCAGGTTTTTATAGCGTCAGGTACCCCCATAAATTATCTAATAAAGGTTTAACCCCCTTGATCGCCGCCCAGGTAACCCTTTCACCCCCTATCACCACTGTCGCTAAGCGATCGTTTTTCTGATCGCTGTCTTAGTGTCGGTGATGCAGATCGGTAGCCAGTAATTTTTTTTAGGTTCGCCGCAAGTTTTTATAGCGTCAGGTACCCCCATAAATTATCTAATAAAGGTTTAACCCCCTTGATCGCCCCCCAGGTAACCCTTTCACCCCCTATCACCACTGTCGCTAAGCGATCATTTTTCTGATCGCTGTCTTAGCGTCTGTGATGCAGATCGGTAGCCAGTAATTTTTTTTAGGTTCGCCGCAGGTTTTTATAGCGTCAGGTACCCCCATATATTATCTAATAAAGGTTTTAACCCCCTAATTGCCCCTAGTTAACCCTTTCACCAGTGATCACCATATAAGTGTTACGGGTGACGCTGGTTAGTTAGTTTGCTTTTTATAGTGTCAGGGCACCCGCCGTATATATAACCCAATAAAGGTTTAACCCCCTGATCGCCCGGCGGGTGATATCAATTAGGTTTTAGCGTCAGAGAGGGTCTGCTTCATACCCCAGGCAGCGTCAGGTTAGTGGCAGTAACGCCAACATCCACGCGTGAAGCATACACCCCCCTTATTGGTATACTATCTGAACAGATCAATATCCGATCTGATCAGATCTATACTAGCGTCCCGAGCAGTTTAGGGTTCCCAAAAACGCAGTGTTAGCGTGATCAGCCCAGATACCTGCTAGCACCTGCGTTTTGCCCCTCCGTCCAGCCCAGGCCACCCAAGTGCAGTATCGATCGATCACTGTCACTTACAAAACACAACACACATAACTGCAGCGTTCGCAGAGACAGGCCTGATCCCTGCGACTCCAGTGCTGTAGGAGGTGATTTCACCACCACAGTTAAAAAAAAAGCATATATGCCGAAGCATTGGGGCATCAGGGGCGAAGGAGCGGAGGATCGATTTTGCTCCTAATGCCGCGTACATACGGTCGAAATTCCGACGGAGGCTTGCCCGTGGAAAAGTCCGACCATGTGTGTGCGGCATAACTTTTTTGCGGGAGGATGCCCCCATGCTTCGGCATATATAAATGGTGCATGTATGCCCATCATTAGAAGTGGGTGGATGAAGGGCGGTATTCTAATGGTGGGCCTACCCACCGATCAATCTCTTCGGCCTAAGATCATCTTTTTTATTTCATCAAACATTTGGGCAATATAGTGTGTTTTAGTGCATTAAAATTTAAAAAAGTGTATTTTTTCCCCAAAAAATGCGTTTGAAAAATCGCTGCGCAAATACTGTGTAGAAAAAAAAACGCAACACCCACCATTTTAATCTGTAGGGCCTTTACTTTAAAAATATATATAATGTTTGGGGGTTCAACATGATTTTCTTGCAAAAAAAAATATGTTTTCATGTAAACAAAAAGTGTCAAAAAGGGCTTTGTCTTCAAGTGGTTAGAAGAGTGGATGTAAGCTTCCTAATGTTGTGTATAAAATGCCAGAACAGTTCAACACCCCCCCCAAATGACCCCATTTTGGAAAGTAGACACCCCAAGCTATATAGTGAGAGGCATGTCGAGTCCATGGAATATTTTATATGTTGACACAAGTTGCGGAAAAAATACAATTTTTTTTTTTTTTTGCACAAAGTTGTCACTAAATGATATATTGCTTAAACATGCCATGGGAATATGTGGAATTACACCCCAAAATACATTCTGTTGCTTCTCCTGAGTACGGGGATAGCACATGTGTGAGACTTTTTGGGAGCCTAGCCGCGTACGGGACCCCAAAAACCAAGCACCGCCTTCAGGCTTTCTAAGGGTGTAAATTTTTGATTTCACTTCTCACTGCCTATCACAGTTTCGGAGGCCATGGAATGCCCAGATGGCACAAACCCCCCCCCCAAATGACCCCATTTTGGAAAGTAGAAACCCCAAGCTATTTGCTGAGAGGTATGTTGAGTATTTTGCAGATCTCGCTTTTTGTCACAAAGTTTTGAAAATTGAAAAAAAAAAAAAAAAATTTTTCTTTCTTCATTTTCAAAAACAAATGAGAGCTGTAAAATATTCACCATGCCTCTCAGCAAATAGCTTGGGTGTCTACTTTCCAAAATGGGGTCATTTGGGGGGGTTTTGTGCTATTTTGGCATTTTATGGCCTTTGAAACTGTGATAGGTAGTGAGGAGTGAAATCAAAAATTTGTGCCTAGAAATCCTGAAGGCGGTGCTTGGTTTTCGGGGTCCCGTACGCGGCTAGGCTCCCAAAAAGTCCCACACATGTGGTATCCCCGTACTCAGGAGAAGCAGCAAAATGTATTTTGGGGTGTAATTCCACATATAACCATGGGATGTGTGAGCAATATATCATTTAGTGACAACTTTTTGTAATTTATTTTTTTTGTCATTATTCAATCACTTGGGACAAAAAAAACAAATATTCAATGGGCTCAACAGGCCTCTCAGCAATTTCCTTGGGGTGTCTACTTTCTAAAATGGGGTCATTTGGGGGGGGTTTTGTGCTATTTTGGCATTTTATGGCCTTCAAAACTGTGATAGGTAGTGAGAAGTGAAATCAAAAATTTGCGCCCTTAGAAATCCTGAAGGCGGTGCTTGGTTTCCGGGGTCCCGTACGCGGCTAGGCTCCCAAAAAGTCCCACACTTGTGGTATCCCCGTACTCAAGAGAAGCAGCAAAATGTATTTTGGGGTGCAATTCCACATATAACCATGGCATGTGTGAGCAATATATCATTTAGTGACAACTTTTTGTAATTTTTTTTTTTTTTTTTAGTCATTATTCAATCACTTGAGACAAAAAAAATAATATTCAATGGGCTCAACATGCCTCTCAGCAATTTCCTTGGGATGTCTACTTTCCAAAATGGGGTCATTTGGGGGGGGGGTTGTACTGCCCTGCCATTTTAGCACCTCAAGAAATGAGATAGGCAGTCATAAATTAAAAGCTGTGTAAATTCCAGAAAATGTACCCTAGTTTGTAAACGCTATAACTTTTGTGCAAACCAATAAATATACGCTTATTGACATTTTTTTTACTAAAGACATGTGGCTGAATACATTTTGGCCTAAATGTATGACTAAAATTGAGTTTATTCGATTTTTCTTATAACAAAAAGTAGAAAATATCATTTTTTTAAAAAAAATTCGGTCTTTTTCTGTTTATATCGCAAAAAATAAAAATCGCAGAGGCAATCAAATACCATTAAAAGAAAGCTCTATTTGTGGGAAGAAAAGTACGCAAATTTCGTTTGGGTACAACATTGCATGTCCGCGCAATTTACAGTTAAAGCAGCGCAGTGCAAAATTCTGAAATCACCTCTGGTCCTTTAGCTACCAAATGGTCCGGGGCTTAAGTGGTTAATAAATGACACTTACCAGTTGACACTTTACTCAACCACTACCAGTCAAACCCACTTAAAAGCCCATCTCTCAGTACTAAAATTGTCAACAAGTTGGATTGTGGGTAGAGACTGCCTTTTTTTTTTTTACACAAAGCCACAGTTTTTTGTTGTGCAGTATTACAAACTTGGGCACATTGCAGACCAGCTGCTAGTGTCCTAACAATCAATCACTTCATAAATTGATAAGGAGGACTTTGGGCACCTGAGGATATCCTTGTTTGGCCCTCCTCCTGCCCCTCTCTGTCAATACTGGGGTCACGTTTTCTGAAAAAGGGACAGAAACTGAAGGAGAAGAGAAACACTGGTAATACTAGTTAGCACCAGTGTGCAAATGTAAATTGCTTTGTAAAAATAAATTACCTCTAATGTTGGATGTCCTACATGTGTGAATGCTGCTGCATTATCTAAAAAAAATTGTATTAATTTTTACATAATTTTACATAATATTAAAGGACTCCTTGACTAAAAAAAGGGTGAGAAACACTGTTCTAAGTACTAATGTATAGTCTTTTTATGTGCACTTTGTGTAAATGGAGTAACTCCTAAACTTTTTTCCCATATCAAACAACAACCCAGCAGTCACCAGTTCTCTGCTCACAGAGCTCCTAAAAATGAGCGATCAGAGGTCTTTGATCGCTTTGGTTCTCAGTCTTAGAGCCAGCTGAGGACAGATGCAGCATCAGACCAATTCTGCATCCACTTAGGTAAGTATGATTCTTAAAAAAATAAATAAAAAAAATTGTTTGACTGGCATGAAATACTACTGAATTTAATGAAGTATCGGAAAAAAGCATATCTCTATCTGTTGCAGTTTTGAAAAGTCAATGTAAATAAAACAAACCTTTTTAGTTTTGTCTTCAAATTTAAGTCTACGCTTCCGATCATCTCATTTTGTGCAAGCTGGACTTGATGCACTGTAACTAATTAATTCATAGCTTTATGCTGTGTTTTTATGTTCTTGAGAGGTTGTTAGGTTTTATTTGTAACGTGATGGAATAAATAAATAAATAAAATGTTAGAACAAAAGATCAAGCATGTCTATAAAGGTAGAGAAGGTAAAAAGTGAGCACAATGAATGCATTCTCTCTCTCTCTCTTTTACAAATTGTGCAATATATTATGCATATCTTTGAAGACTTGTGCAGTTTTGTGAAAGCGACAATTTCACCTAGCTTTTTTGCCAAACAGCTCAAAGGAAAATTAACTAGAACAAGCTCAACTGCAGGGAGACTTTCCTTAAAATGCTAAATTACAAATCTGAGTTCCCGTGTGCATAGAGAAACAGTGCAATAATTCCATATTTTTTGGATGAGCTTTCATGGATGTATTTGTCTCTGGTGTTCATCTATGCCTTTCTTCCAATGAAATTATGAAATGTAAAAATAATAACAGCTTACATATGAAAATGGTTAGAATATACTCTATTAGTAGTAATGGCTGTAATCAGCTGGGAACAGATAATTCTTTGAACCTGAAGCAGTAAAATGTAAGGCCTGCTTATTAGGTTTAGGGAAACACAAAGCAGTGCCTACTAAGCGTAGCAATCAATGTAAATTAATTGGAATTAAAAACAAATGCAAGTTAACACTCACAAACAAATAAATGGGGAAAGCTTATCTGGATAGGAGTACAAATCGTCTGCTCTTTCCAGGAAGGAGGTGCTTTATTTCAGGATGCTGGAGAGAGATGAGGTCTCTAGATGTCCTCAGCGTTGAGCGGAACCATACGTTCACAACGACGGTGACGGGGAACAGCTTCCCTGGAACATAGCAGTGACGATCACTTCCGGGTCATAGGGTCAGCGGGAGGGTGCGCGCGTTCGAAGCATGCGTGCTTCTTCATCAGGCTCTATGGGGGCCATATTCGATGTGGGCTATAAGTAATAGTCAGGAGCTACCTGATAGGCTGCCTACTATCACCATGGAGACCGGAAATGAACTGCGGCCACTAGATGGTATATCCTAGCGCTGACAATAGTCATTAAAAAGTTTATGAAATAGATAAGAAAAATATATAAAAGAGAAGAATATATAAAAAAGAAAGAAGGGGACATATGTAATATAAAAAAGGTGATCCCATATGGACCGACAATCATAAAGAGGACCCAAAAATTCTTAAAAAATGTTTTTATATATATATAATATATATAAAAAATATATATAAAATATATACATATTGTGAGGGGGTTGGCTCGGCAGCGGGTGTGTGTGACCCCCGAGATGGGCTCCCCACACAAAAACAGGCCCAGCAAACGGAGGTTGTGGTTTTCAAAATCAAAAAGGTGCGGTTTATTTTCTATTTACAGTGACAAAACACAGCAAAGAAAAAGAAACATAAACAAAATAAATCCTGGTCAACTTGACCTCTGACTAAACATACAGGTTTCCTAACTAACAACTGGGATCAGCCTAGTGCTGTCCTAGTCCCTAAGTCCCTGGTTTTAAATGTCCAAGCAAATAGCCACACAGGCTTTGTCTCACCGCACAGGGGTTCACTCTCCCTAGACAGTCCACACAGGTCTGGGTCCAGGCATGAGCTAACATCTAATGAAGCTGGGAGTTCTTATAGAGGCCTAAATGAGCTGACAAGCTTCAGCTGGTCTCATCAACTCCCTGTCTGCACGACGCCCCACACTCTCCCTAGAGGTATGAGTCATCCATGAGCCCACTAGCCTTATACAACTCTCCACCTAGTTGTATAAGTCGGCGTAAAGCCTGAATCTGGGCGAAATATATCTACCCCCCTGGATGCAACCAGGTGACTTTACCTTCCTGCTGTCACATACCCCCCCCTCTTGTTTTAACCTCGGGGTTGGAACACCAGCAATCAGGCATTCATGTACTCGAGACAAAGCATCCACATTCCCCATTTGAACGCCAGGGCGATGCTTTACTGTGAAGTTGAATTCCTGCCAGCCATCCACTTTAACGGAGCATGATCCGTAACCAAGTCAAAGTGCCTACCTAGCAGGTAGTACCGAAGGGAATCTAGAGCCCACTTCACCGCTAAACACTCCTTTTCAACGGTGGCGTAATTTACCTCATGGGACTTCAACTTCCTGCTGAGGTAAATGACTGGGTGCTCTTCCCCGTTCCAGACCTGGGACAATACTGCTCCTAACCCCACATCTGACGCATCACTTTGTACGACAAAGT
Organism: Rana muscosa; assembly: GCA_029206835.1. NCBI lineage: Eukaryota > Metazoa > Chordata > Amphibia > Anura > Ranidae > Rana > Rana muscosa. The sequence continues at coordinate 223,657,243 of CM055118.1, forward strand.
CTTTAGAGAAGTCGGGTGAGTACAACACTGGCTGGCTACATAAGGCTTGTTTCAAGAATTGGAATGCTGCCTCAGCCTCGGGGGTCCATTTAATCATGACCGACCCTTTCCCCTTCGTCAGGTTGGTTAGGGGCACAGCCTTAGAAGCAAAGTGGGGAATGAATCGCCGATAATACCCAGCGATTCCCAGAAAGGCTCGTACCTGCTTCTTGCTGTTGGGACGTGGCCAACTCTGGATGGCCTCGACTTTGTTGAGTTGGGGTTTTATTACTCCCCTCCCAATGGTGTACCCAAGATATTTGGCCTCCTCCTGCCCAATGGTACACTTCTTGGGGTTAGCCGTAAACCCCGCTTCCCGAACAGAGTCCAGGACTGCTTGCACTTTTGGCAGATGTGAGGCCCAATCTGTGCTATGGACAATTACGTCATCCAGGTAAGCCGCAGCATACTTCCGATGGGGCCTCAGCATCTGGTCCATTTTCCGCTGGAATGTGGCCGGCGCATTCTGTAACCCGAACGGCATTCTTTTATATTGGAACGCCCCGTCTGGGGTTACAAATGCGGTTTTCTCTTTGGCCGACTTGGCCAGGGGGATTTGCCAATACCCTTTTGTGAGGTCAAGAGTCGTCATGTATCGGGCTGTTCCCAGCCGGTCGATCAACTCATCTATATGTGGCATGGGGTATGTGTCAAATTTTGTAACTTTGTTCAACTGACGAAAATCGTTACAAAATCGCCAGCTCCCATCCGGTTTAGGCACCAACACAATGGGACTAGACCAATCACTTTGGGACTCCTTTATCACCCCTAAGTTCAGCATTTTCTGTACTTCCTCCCGTATTGCCTCCCGTCGGGCCTCTGGGATCCGATAGGGTTTTAACTTCACCCTTTCACCGGGCGGGGTAATGATGTCATGCTCTACCCCAGATGTTTGTCCCGGCAGCTCATAGAATACCTCCTTGTTGCGAAGCACAAACTCCTTAACCTCCTGTTGTTGGGGTTGTGACAAGGTGGCTGCTATTCCAACCTCAGGAATCACGCAACCAGTTTGAGCTGGTGACCAAGTGTCTGCGACTAGGGACTCTCTATCCCTCCAGGCTTTCAACAGATTAACGTGATAGATCTGTTCGGGCTTTCGCCTTCCTGGTTGTCTGACCTTGTAATTCACTTCGCTCACTTTTTCCATTATCTCGTAGGGGCCTTGCCATTTGGCAAGGAATTTACTTTCAACCGTAGGGACAAGTACCAGTATCCTATCCCCCGGGGAAAAGGTACGGGTCTTGGCTCCACGGTTGTACACTCTCTGCTGTGCTAACTGCGCTTGGGCCAAATGTTCCTTCACGATGGGCATTACCTGTGCAATTCGGTCTTGCATCAGGGCGACATGCTCAATCACACTCCTGTGGGGAGAACTCTCACTTTCCCAAGTTTCCTTGGCAATATCCAACAGCCCTCTTGGGTGTCTCCCATACAGTAACTCAAAGGGGGAGAATCCCGTAGAGGATTGGGGCACCTCCCTAATAGCAAACATCAGATAAGGAAGTAGACAGTCCCAATCCTTTCCATCTCTATCCACCACTTTCTTCAACATTTGTTTTAGGGTTTTGTTGAATCTTTCAACCAGCCCATCGGTTTGGGGGTGATACACAGATGTACGTAGTTGCGTCACTTTGAACAATTTACACAGCTCCTTCATAACCCGGGACATAAAGGGTGTACCTTGGTCCGTAAGCAGTTCTTTACAAATACCCACCCGGCTAAACACAAGAGATAGCTCTTTGGCTATGGTTTTGGCCGAGGTATTTCGGAGAGGGATCGCTTCTGGATAACGGGTGGCATAGTCCATTATAACTAATATGTACTGGTGCCCCCTAGCGGACTTGATTATAGGACCTACCAAATCCATGGCGATCCTCTCAAACGGGACCTCAATGATGGGTAGAGGGACCAGCGGGCTACGGAAATGTGGCATCGGGGCCGACCTCTGACACACAGGGCAGGAGGAACAATAATTTTCTATGTCCTTCATCACCCCCGGCCAATAGAATCTCTGTAATACCCTCTCTCGGGTTTTCTCTGTCCCCAGATGACCTCCAAGAATGTGCCCATGGGCCAACTCCAACACCAACTTCCTGTAAGGTTTGGGCACCACAAGCTGCTCAACGGTTTCTTCTGCCCTTTTTGCCACCCGATACAGTAGGTCCTTCTCTACGCTGAAGTATGGGTAAGTGCAGGTATTATCTGGGTTCACTAACTCGCCATCTATTTTCACTACGTTTTCCCGTGCCTTTATTAGGGCGGGGTCTTTCAACTGTTCTGTGGCAAAGTTTTCCCTGTGAACCTCAAGATCAGAAAACTCCACAGACGGTAGGTTTTCGTCTGAGGAGGTGGGCTCCTCTCCAGTTTCTTGAGTCTCCCCTGCCAATACTGATAAGGGAAATTCCAGAGAGTCCTCACCACTCTCAGGGGAGTTCTGGCTATCACATTCCTGGTACATAGGGGCACCAGTGGGGGGCTCAGGATCATCCCACAGTTCCCAGAACTTCGGAAAATCCCTTCCCACAATGGCGTCATGCGGTAACTGAGATACTAAGCCCACTGGATGAGAGAGGGTACCTTTGGGGGTCTCGAAACACACTGTAGTCACTGGATACTCTCGGGTGTCCCCATGCACACAAATAACAGCTACCTTGCTATTCCCAGAGACCTCTGTTTTAACTAACTCAGCCTTTATCAGGGTCACAAGGCTACCTGAATCCAGCAATACCACAACATTTCTACCATTAACACACATTTTGCATAAATGTTTCTCAGTTCCTCGAATGGCAGTGCATGCGACTGTCGCACACAGCGACTGACGTCTGCCCGTCAGAAAGTCACACTGCATGGGTTCCTCCACAACCGGGCAATTGGCTGCAATATGTCCCGCTTGCCGGCAGCGGTAGCAAACGATCCTTCTTGCGGCCTCTTGAGCCGCTGATTTCCCAGGCTGTTCTCGCCAAACTTGGGGTAGAGCTCCCACCCTCTCACTCTCTCCACCCTCACCCCTTGGAATCCTCTTATCCGCCCCTGGGGATGGTCTGGTCTTAGGGTGGAAAGTCCGAGTGTCTCTGGAAGAGGCCGTCAGGTTCTCTGTAGCCAAGTATTTCTCCACACGATCCACAAGACCATCGGCCGTGTCTGGGTCTCCATGGCTTACCCACTTTTGGATGGCAGTAGGAAGAGCTCTCAAAAACCGATCCATTACAACACGTTCCACAATCTTTGGTGCGGACAAAGTCTCTGGCTGTAGCCACTTTCTGCTCAGGTGAATGAGATCATACATTTGAGACCTGGGGGGTTTTCCAAGCTGGAAAGTCCAGTTATGCACACGCTGAGCCCGGACAGCCTGGGTGACACCCAGCCTTGCCAATATTTCAGCTTTTAGCATCACATAGTCTTTTGCTTGGTTAGGCTCTAGGTCATAGTAAGCTTTCTGCGATTCACCAGTTAAGAGAGGAGCCACCAGTCCAGCCCACTGCTCCTCAGGCCACTTTTCTCTTTCAGCGGTCCTTTCAAATGTGGTCAAAAATACCTCTGGATCATCCTCTCCAGTCATTTTTGTCAATAAACGACTCACCCCAAAGGACGCGGTATTAGTGGGACGGCTTTCCTCACTGGTCTGCGGACGTTGCTGCATTACTGCTTCCATCTGTTGTTGTAGTCTCTGCTCTTGCTTCTGCAACAGGTCTATGAAGCGGGCCTCAGATTGCTGCTGGGCTTGTTGCTGAGCCTCCAGACTCTGTTGCAAAGGTGCGTTTGTCTGCTGCTGGGCTGCAAGGCTCTGTTGATGAGCTTGCTGCTGGGCTGCGAAGTTCTTTTGCAAACCTGCATTTGTCTGCTGTTGATTGGCATTTGCTAGAGCCAGCTGCTTCAGTATCTCCTCCATGCTGGCTTAAAAAAAAACTGCCACTGGTTCTCCACCAACTGTGAGGGGGTTGGCTCGGCAGCGGGTGTGTGTGACCCCCGAGATGGGCTCCCCACACAAAAACAGGCCCAGCAAACGGAGGTTGTGGTTTTCAAAATCAAAAAGGTGCGGTTTATTTTCTATTTACAGTGACAAAACACAGCAAAGAAAAAGAAACATAAACAAAATAAATCCTGGTCAACTTGACCTCTGACTAAACATACAGGTTTCCTAACTAACAACTGGGATCAGCCTAGTGCTGTCCTAGTCCCTAAGTCCCTGGTTTTAAATGTCCAAGCAAATAGCCACACAGTAGGGATGAGCTTCGTGTTCGAGTCGAACATACGTTCGACTCGAACATTGGCTGTTCGATCGTTCGACGAAGATCGAACGATTTGGGCCGTTCGCGCCAAATTCGAGTGACGCGAACGGCCCACAATGCACTACACCATCGCAGTGTCATCCAGGCGCTGTGATTGGCCAAGCATGCACTGTGACCCCGCATGCTTGGCCAATCACAGCGCCGGCAGCGAGGAGAGCAATGATTGGCCACAGGCAGGATGCCTGTGGCCAATTATTGCTGAGGGTGTTTAGTACACGCCCCACACTATAAAAGGCCGCCAGCACGGCGGCCTAGTGTAGTGTGTTCCGGAGCAGGGATAGAGTAGCATAGGCAGGGACAGTGACTGTTATTTCTTTCTTGCTTAACCTGGATTCCTTTAGTTTAGGGAAAGAGAAGGATAGGTAGGGAGAGTGTCAGTGTGTTTTGTGCTTCTGCTATAGTGTGCTTAAAAAAAACATTTATTCTAGGGACAGAAAACTCTAGGTAGGGACAGTGTCAGTTTCTTTCACTCTGCAAGTCCTTGTTTCCAGGGACCTGTAAGGACAGTGAGTTAATTGTCCTTGTGCTATATTGTGCTTAAAAAAAACATTTTTTCTAGGGACAGAAAACTGTAGGTAGGGAGAGTGTTTTTTTTTTTTCACTCTGCAAGTCCTTGTTTCCAGGGACCTGTAAGGACAGTGAGTTAATTGTCCTTGTGCTATATTGTGCTTAAAAAAAACATTTATTCTAGGGACAGAAAACTCTAGGTAGGGACAGTGTCAGTTTCTTTCACTCTGCAAGTCCTTGTTTCCAGGGACCTGTAAGGACAGTGAGTTAATTTTCCTTGTGCTATATTGTGATTAAAAAAACATTTTTTCTAGGGACAGAAAACTGTAGGTAGGGAGAGTGTTTTTTTTCTTTCACTCTGCAAGTCCTTGTTTCCAGGGACCTGTAAGGACAGTGAGTTAATTTTCCTTGTGCTATATTGTGATTAAAAAAAACATTTTTTCTAGGGACAGAAAACTGTAGGTAGGGAGAGTGTTTTTTTTCTTTCACTCTGCAAGTCCTTGTTTCCAGGGACCTGTAAGGACAGTGAGTTAATTGTCCTTGTGCTATATTGTGCTTAAAAAAAACATTTTTTCTAGGGACAGAAAACTGTAGGTAGGGAGAGTGTTTTTTTTTTTTCACTCTGCAAGTCCTTGTTTCCAGGGACCTGTAAGGACAGTGAGTTAATTGTCCTTGTGCTATATTGTGCTTAAAAAAAACATTTATTCTAGGGACAGAAAACTCTAGGTAGGGACAGTGTCAGTTTCTTTCACTCTGCAAGTCCTTGTTTCCAGGGACCTGTAAGGACAGTGAGTTAATTTTCCTTGTGCTATATTGTGATTAAAAAAAACATTTTTTCTAGGGACAGAAAACTGTAGGTAGGGAGAGTGTTTTTTTTCTTTCACTCTGCAAGTCCTTGTTTCCAGGGACCTGTAAGGACAGTGAGTTAATTTTCCTTGTGCTATATTGTGATTAAAAAAAACATTTTTTCTAGGGACAGAAAACTGTAGGTAGGGAGAGTGTTTTTTTTCTTTCACTCTGCAAGTCCTTGTTTCCAGGGACCTGTAAGGACAGTGAGTTAATTGTCCTTGTGCTATATTGTGCTTAAAAAAAACATTTTTTCTAGGGACAGAAAACTGTAGGTAGGGAGAGTGTTTTTTTTCTTTCACTCTGCAAGTCCTTGTTTCCAGGGACCTGGAGAGACAGTGAGTGAATTGTCCTTGTGCTATATTGTGATTAAAAAAAACATTTTTTCTAGGGACAGAAAACTGTAGGTAGGGAGAGTGTTTTTTTTCTTTCACTCTGCAAGTCCTTGTTTCCAGGGACCTGTAAGGACAGTGAGTTAATTGTCCTTGTGCTATATTGTGCTTAAAAAAAACATTTTTTCTAGGGACAGAAAACTGTAGGTAGGGAGAGTGTTTTTTTTTTTTCACTCTGCAAGTCCTTGTTTCCAGGGACCTGTAAGGACAGTGAGTTAATTGTCCTTGTGCTATATTGTGCTTAAAAAAAACATTTATTCTAGGGACAGAAAACTCTAGGTAGGGACAGTGTCAGTTTCTTTCACTCTGCAAGTCCTTGTTTCCAGGGACCTGTAAGGACAGTAAGTTAATTTTCCTTGTGCTATATTGTGATTAAAAAAACATTTTTTCTAGGGACAGAAAACTGTAGGTAGGGAGAGTGTTTTTTTTCTTTCACTCTGCAAGTCCTTGTTTCCAGGGACCTGTAAGGACAGTGAGTTAATTTTCCTTGTGCTATATTGTGATTAAAAAAAACATTTTTTCTAGGGACAGAAAACTGTAGGTAGGGAGAGTGTTTTTTTTCTTTCACTCTGCAAGTCCTTGTTTCCAGGGACCTGTAAGGACAGTGAGTTAATTTTCCTTGTGCTATATTGTGATTAAAAAAAACATTTTTTCTAGGGACAGAAAACTGTAGGTAGGGAGAGTGGTTTTTTTTTTTCACTCTGCAAGTCCTTGTTTCCAGGGACCTGTAAGGACAGTGAGTTAATTGTCCTTGTGCTATATTGTGCTTAAAAAAAACATTTATTCTAGGGACAGAAAACTGTAGGTAGGGAGAGTGTTTTTTTTCTTTCACTCTGCAAGTCCTTGTTTCCAGGGACCTGTAAGGACAGTGAGTTAATTTTCCTTGTGCTATATTGTGATTAAAAAAAACATTTTTTCTAGGGACAGAAAACTGTAGGTAGGGAGAGTGTTTTTTTTCTTTCACTCTGCAAGTCCTTGTTTCCAGGGACCTGTAAGGACAGTGAGTTAATTTTCCTTGTGCTATATTGTGATTAAAAAAACATTTTTTCTAGGGACAGAAAACTGTAGGTAGGGAGAGTGTTTTTTTTCTTTCACTCTGCAAGTCCTTGTTTCCAGGGACCTGTAAGGACAGTGAGTTAATTTTCCTTGTGCTATATTGTGATTAAAAAAAACATTTTTTCTAGGGACAGAAAACTGTAGGTAGGGAGAGTGTTTTTTTTCTTTCACTCTGCAAGTCCTTGTTTCCAGGGACCTGTAAGGACAGTGAGTTAATTGTCCTTGTGCTATATTGTGCTTAAAAAAAACATTTTTTCTAGGGACAGAAAACTGTAGGTAGGGAGAGTGTTTTTTTTTTTTCACTCTGCAAGTCCTTGTTTCCAGGGACCTGTAAGGACAGTGAGTTAATTGTCCTTGTGCTATATTGTGCTTAAAAAAAACATTTATTCTAGGGACAGAAAACTCTAGGTAGGGACAGTGTCAGTTTCTTTCACTCTGCAAGTCCTTGTTTCCAGGGACCTGTAAGGACAGTGAGTTAATTTTCCTTGTGCTATATTGTGATTAAAAAAAACATTTTTTCTAGGGACAGAAAACTGTAGGTAGGGAGAGTGTTTTTTTTCTTTCACTCTGCAAGTCCTTGTTTCCAGGGACCTGTAAGGACAGTGAGTTAATTTTCCTTGTGCTATATTGTGATTAAAAAAAACATTTTTTCTAGGGACAGAAAACTGTAGGTAGGGAGAGTGTTTTTTTTCTTTCACTCTGCAAGTCCTTGTTTCCAGGGACCTGTAAGGACAGTGAGTTAATTGTCCTTGTGCTATATTGTGCTTAAAAAAAACATTTATTCTAGGGACAGAAAACTCTAGGTAGGGACAGTGTCAGTTTCTTTCACTCTGCAAGTCCTTGTTTCCAGGGACCTGTAAGGACAGTGAGTTAATTTTCCTTGTGCTATATTGTGATTAAAAAAAACATTTTTTCTAGGGACAGAAAACTGTAGGTAGGGAGAGTGTCAGTTTCTTTCACTGTGAAAGTCCTTGTTTCAAGGGACAGAGAAGGACACCTGAAGGTAGCCCTTATTGCTTTTTTCCCATCTCCCTGCAGGCCATCTATTAGAATGTCTGGAAGGCAAACAAGGAGAGGCAGACAGTCAGGAGGCAATAAAAGAGGGCAAGCAGGCTCTGTGTCTGGGGGCAACAGTGCTGGTCGTGGACGCGGTGCATTGTCATCAGCACATGGCCATGGGACACGCTTGTCCTTCTTTTCGGCAGCTGGACATGTTGAGCCACATCATGCCGAAGACTTGGTAGAGTGGATGACCAAGCCCTCCTCCTCCTCCTCATCCTCTCTCACCCAGGCTCAGGGTACTGGAAAAGCAGCTGCCAAAGCGTCGTCTTCCCTGGTATCAATGTCAGACAAATCATCAGTCACTCCTTCCCTAGACCCACCATGTCCTCCTCCTGAGGAGTCCCCCGAACTGTTTCAGCACAGTGTTGGGTACATGCTCCAGGAGGATGCCCAGCGTTTCGAAGGGTCTGATGATGAAACCCAGCTAGAGGAAGGCAGTAGCGTGAGAGCAGACAGAGGGGATGCTCAAGAAGGACACCAATCTGGCAGTCATGTTCCAGCAGCTGCAGCATACTGCCAGATTGGCTCCAGTGATGAGGAGGGAGGGGATGATGAGGTCACTGACTCCACGTGGGTGCCTAATAGGAGAGAGGAGGAGGAGGAGGATGAGGAGGAGGCACATCTCCAACGAGGCAGGATGCCCTTTGGTGGCCAGCGTAAGGGCAGTACACCGACGGAATCACACCGCAGAGCTCCGCCTGTGCAGGGCGCTGCCTCTGCCCGTCATTCAAAAAGTTCTTTGGTGTGGGCCTTTTTTGAGGCTAGTGCATCAGATCGCACAGCTGCTGTTTGCAACATATGTCTCAAGCGTATATCGCGTGGCCAAAACATCAGCCGCTTGGGTACCACATGCCTGACCAGACATATGTTGACCTGCCATGCAGCTCGTTGGCAAGCCTACCTCAAAGACCCACACCAAAGAACAAAGCGGACCTCTCCTTGCACCGCATCAGCTGGGATCTCCAACCCCACTATAACTTCAGTCCTCTCTGAAACATGCACTGAGAGGAATGAAGGTGTAGAATTAGGTGTGTCACAGCCAAGTACTTGCGCCCACTCTGCTAGCAGTACACCGACGTCCGATTCTAACAGGCAAATTTCCCTGCCCCAGCTGCTGGACCGTCGAAAGAAGTTCACTCCCAGCCATCCACATGCCCAGCGGTTGAATGCTAGCTTGGCTAAATTGCTAGCGCTTCAACTGCTGCCTTTTCAGTTGGTAGACTCGGCCCCCTTCCGTGAGTTTGTGCAATGTGCGGTTCCTCAGTGGCAGGTTCCCAAACGCCACTTTTTCTCACGGAAGGCTATTCCGGCTCTCTACCGGCATGTGGAAGGCAATGTCTTGGCCTCGCTGGACAGGGCGGTCAGCGGTAAGGTGCATATTACCGCTGACTCATGGTCCAGCAGGCATGGACAGGGACGTTACCTTTCTTTCACGGCCCATTGGGTCACTCTTTTGGCAGCTGGGAAGGATTCAGGACAAGGTGCAGTAGTGTTGGAGGTTGTCCCACCGCCACGCCTCCAAAATGCTACTACTGGTTGTGACACACCTCTCTCCTCCACCCCCTCCTCTTCTTCTTCCTCCATGGCCTCTTCCTGTGGTTTGTCCTATGAACCAGCGGTGCTCCGTAGCCGTTCACGGGGCTACGCAAGTACGCAGGCAAAAAGATGCCATGCCGTGCTTGCGCTGGTGTGTTTGGGGGACAGAAGCCACACTGGGGCAGAGGTCCTGTCTGCTCTGCAGGGCCAGGCCGAGAGGTGGTTGACGCCACGCCAGCTTAAGCCAGGAATGGTGGTTTGCGACAATGGCACCAACCTCCTCTCCGCCCTCCGACAGGGACAACTGACCCATGTGCCCTGTGTGGCTCACGTCCTTAACCTGGTGGTGCAGCGCTTCTTGGGCAGGTACCCGGGCTTACAGGATGTCCTGAGGCAGGCCAGGAAAGTCTGTGTGCATTTCCGCAGATCTTATAATGCCAGTGCTCGCCTGGCTGAGCTGCAAAAGGAGTTGAACCTGCCCAAGAACCGCCTTATATGTGACATGCCCACCAGGTGGAACTCAACGTTGGCCATGCTGCAGCGGCTGCACACGCAGCAGAGGGCCATCAATGAGTACCTGTGCGACTACGGCACCAGGACAGGGTCAGGGGAGCTTGGTTTTTTTTCTCCACGCCAGTGGGGCATGATCAGGGATGCATGCACTGTCCTGGCACCATTTGAGGAGGCCACGAGGATGGTGAGCAGTGACAGTGCATGCATCAGTGACACTGTACCTCTTGTCCACCTGTTGGAGCACACGCTGCGTGGAATAATGGACAGGGCACTTGAGGCAGAACAGAGGCAGGAAGAGGAGGACTTCCTTGCCTCTCAAGGCCCCCTTTACCCAGACAGTGTTCCTTCTGTCCCACCCATCGCACAGGAAGAGGAGGAGGAGGAGGAGGAGGAGGAGGAGGAGGAGGATTGTGTCAGCATGGAGGTGGAGGCTGGCACTCAGCATCATCAGCAGCAGTCTTTTAGGGATGATTTACAGTCCCAAGAAACCAGTGGACTTGTACGTGGCTGGGAGGAGGTGGCTGCGGATCATGTCGTCCTTAGTGACCCAGAGGACTCCGGAGCGAATGCCTCAGCAAACCTACGCTGCATGGCCTCCCTGATCCTGCAAAGTCTGCGGAAGGATCCTCGTATTCTTCGGATCAAGGAGAGGGACCATTACTGGCTGGCCACTCTCCTTGATCCACGGTACAAGGGTAAGGTTGCGGACCTTATGTTACCGTCGCAGAGGGAGCAGAGGATGAGACAACTCCGGGAGGCCTTGCAGAAAGGTCTGTGCAACGCGTTCCCAGAGACTGGGAGGTTGCAAACTCCTGGTCCTGGACAACGAGTTGCTGAGGCTTCGGCCAGTCAAAGAAGGAGCGGTGGGGAAGGTGGCCGTCTGACCGATGCGTTCAGACAATTCTTTAGTCCGCAGCCCCAAAGTATGATCGGTTCCAGCAACCATCGCCAGCGTCTGATAAACATGGTGCAGGAATATCTAGGGGCAAGGTCAGACTTGGACACCTTCCCCACCGAAAATCCTCTGGCTTACTGGGTCTTGAGGATGGATCACTGGCCAGAGCTTGCACAGTATGCAATTGAGCTACTGGCCTGTCCTGCATCCAGCGTTCTTTCGGAACGCACATTCAGTGCTGCTGGAGGATTTGTCACGGATCACAGGGTGCGCCTGTCCACCGACTCGGTTGATCGACTGACTTTCATCAAGATGAACCAGTCTTGGATCACCACCAGCTACCACACACCTGATGCTGATATAACAGACTAATTGATTTTAACATGTCACATCCCTTCAAGACTGATGCTGATGCTGAGTGCCTGTGCTGTTATGTTGACTGGCTATCCTCCTCCTCCGAGTCCTCAATGATACGATTGATGATGATAGCTTGGAAGATCATTTTTGTTTATGGGTGCCGCCACCAGTGCCTAACGCCCAATTTTTCAGCCCCTGTTTAACAGGGGCGTGTAATTACAATTTTTGAAGCAATACTTTGCAACAGGGCTCATTGCTGTGCTCCAAGTACAGTATCTGTGAGGAGTTGCAGTGTTGTGCCACCAGTGCCTAAGGCCCAATTTTTCAGCCCCTGTTTAACAGGGGCGTGTCATTACAATTTTTGAAGCAATACTTTGCAACAGGGCTCATTGCTGTGCTCCAAGTACAGTATCTGTGAGGGGTTGCAGTGTTGTGCCACCAGTGCCTAAGGCCCAATTTTTCAGCCCCTGTTCAACAGGGGCATGTAATTACAATTCTTGATCTAATAATTCACAGCAGGGCCCATTGCTGCACCCACCAAGAGTAACTGTCAGGGCTTACAGTGTTGTGGCACCAGCACCACCATCAAAGGCCCAATTTTTACTACCACTGTTCAACAATTATATGTAATTAAAATTCCTGATATAATAGTTGACAGCAGGGCGTTCCAGCACCAACCAAGAGTAACTGTGAGTGCTTACAGTGTTGTGCCAACACCAACAACTAAGGGGCCTATTTCTGCAGAGTATATACGGCAGGTCCCTACTTTCAAACATCCAACTTACAAACGACTCCTACTTGCAAACGCAAGAAGACAACAGGAAGTGAGAGGAAATCTACCACTAGGAAGGAAAATTCTCTCCTGTAAGAATAAATATGGGAGAAAGGTGTCTCCTCTGTACTGATGCTTTATCAGCAATCCTTGTTTCAAGAAAAACACCACATTTCAAAAACAGTTGTCATTGGGACGGAAAGTGAGGTGAAATGTTCTGAACAGGGGCACAGACAGCAAAACAAATGTTACAGGGGTGATAACCCTTACCTATGTTTTCCAAAAAGTTTAAAAATAGATTTTTGGTCTGGAGCTACACTTCAACAATGTACCTGTTCAAAATTACAAACAGATTCTACATAAGAACAAACCTACAGTCCCTGTCTTGTATGCACCGCCTGTATAGGGCTGTTCAGAGTATATAGGGCCTTTTTTATTTTATGTGCGGGGCTCCCCTTAATATCCATACAAGACCCAAAGGGGCTGGTAATGGGCTGGGGTAGGGGGGGGGGTCATGGGGTAGCTATGCCATTTTTCTTAAAGAATTTCATCCATATTACCGGGACCAGACATTACATTAAAGCCGCAAGCAGTTTTAAATGGCTTTTTTTTCCTTTAGAAGTGTCATTTTGTGCAGGGACAGTTCTAAACACGGGAAACACGTGGCACTTCACAGGCATACTTTAGACACCCCCCAGGTACGATATTTAAAGGAATATTTGACTTTTTTTTTTTCACTTTATGCATCATTAAAATGACTGCTCCCGAAAAACGACCGTTTTTAAAACTTCTTTTTGCATTGATACATGTCCCCTGGTGCAGAACCCGGGTTCCCAAACCCTTTTTAGGACAATAACATGCATAATAGTTGTTATAATTAGCACTTTAGAATTCGAACGTTCGCATCCATTGTATTTAATAGGGTTCTAATGTTCGTTCGAACTTTCGGTCCGTTCGCGGGTTCTGGTGCGAACCGAACCCGGGGGTGTTCGGCTCATCACTACCACACAGGCTTTGTCTCACCGCACAGGGGTTCACTCTCCCTAGACAGTCCACACAGGTCTGGGTCCAGGCATGAGCTAACATCTAATGAAGCTGGGAGTTCTTATAGAGGCCTAAATGAGCTGACAAGCTTCAGCTGGTCTCATCAACTCCCTGTCTGCACGACGCCCCACACTCTCCCTAGAGGTATGAGTCATCCATGAGCCCACTAGCCTTATACAACTCTCCACCTAGTTGTATAAGTCGGCGTAAAGCCTGAATCTGGGCGAAATATATCTACCCCCCTGGATGCAACCAGGTGACTTTACCTTCCTGCTGTCACAATATATATAAAAATATATATAAAATATGATATCCTAATGGCCAAAAAAGTGATATCTGAACATTATTACACGATAAAATTATTAAATAAAAAGTTTTTTGTAAAAGATTATACAAAAAACTATATAAAATATATGCAGAGGGATGAAGAGTGTACCACCAAAATACCCATAATAGCTATATAAACTCTCAAGAACATAGACGCATGCACACAGGGTGATATCCCCACATCCTTGCGTAACTACATGGGGTGGCAGTGCATGTATGAAATCTACACGTGCAAGATACATAAACAGACGCACGTATACATATACACACATATACATACACACCTATTCAAGTCGGATCAATAAGGGGAATACGTGTCAAACGAAAACCAAATATAGGTATTAAACTCATAACATACTAAAGAGATAAAGAATAAAAATAACAGATGGTAACATAAATATAACAGATGGTAACATAAACATATATATGCACATAACGGTACCAATATGTGAAGCCATTATGAATGAATCATGTAAAAGAATATTGATCGTTATAAAAGAATATTAATTTCGATACCCTCATTTAAGCCCCCAGGTGAAAGGGTATCGAGGGTATAAATCCAATAATTTTCACGCTCACATAATTTCTTATAGCGCTCAGCTTGGGGAAGATGTTTAGAGATGGCTTCTATAACCCAAACACGTAAACCCACAGATGATTGTTGATGGAACTCTTTAAAATGTCTTGCTACACTATATTTATCAAGACCTTTCTCAACAAAATTACGGTGTTCTCCAAACCTTTTTCGGAGGGTGCGAATAGTGCGGCCTACATAAAATAGGCCACAAGGACACGTCAGGCAATACACCACATACTCAGAAGAGCATGTATAGAAATCGGGTATGGTGTCTACAGAATTGGCTCTTGGGTATATTCTTCACCCATCGAGGGTGATGACAACTATCATAATGTAGAAAGGAATTGCCGGCAGTGGGCTTGGTGTAATTCTGTGACAAATGAGAACACTCTGGCCTTCTTGGATCTTGAGCTCTTCCATGATGACCATGTGATCTGTGCACAGAATTACACCAAGCCCACTGCCGGCAATTCCTTTCTACATTATGATAGTTGTCATCACCCTCGATGGGTGAAGAATATACCCAAGAGCCAATTCTGTAGACTGAGACACAATTGTACCCGGTCACAGGATTATATCTCCCATGGCTCGATGCTAAAAACTAAATTTTTGGAGAAGGGCTACCCAGATGAGTTAGTGGAGGGAGCCTATCTACATTATCTCAATGCTGACGCGAAGAAGAATAGAGTTATGAGTACAGAAGACAGTATCCAACCAGTCCGTTTCGTAACCCAATTTCATAGTCAATTCAGGAAGATGGAACGGATTTTGGCTAAACACTGGTCCATATTGAGGGAGGACCCTCATTTAAAATCTACACTTACAGACCGTCCCTTTCACCTGGGGGCTTAAATGAGGGTATCGAAATTAATATTCTTTTATAACGATCAATATTCTTTTACATGATTCGTTCATAATGGCTTCACATATTGGTACCGTTATGTGCATATATATGTTTATGTTACCATCTGTTATATTTATGTTACCATCTGTTATTTTTATTCTTTATCTCTTTAGTATGTTATGAGTTTAATACCTATATTTGGTTTTCGTTTGACACGTATTCCCCTTATTGATCCGACTTGAATAGGTGTGTATGTATATGTGTGTATATGTATACGTGCGTCTGTTTATGTATCTTGCACGTGTAGATTTCATACATGCACTGCCACCCCATGTAGTTACGCAAGGATGTGGGGATATCACCCTGTGTGCATGCGTCTATGTTCTTGAGAGTTTATATAGCTATTATGGGTATTTTGGTGGTACACTCTTCATCCCTCTGCATATATTTTATATAGTTTTTTGTATAATCTTTTACAAAAAACTTTTTATTTAATAATTTTATCGTGTAATAATGTTCAGATATCACTTTTTTTGGCCATTAGGATATCATATTTTATATATAATTTTATATATATGTTGTGACAGCAGGAAGGTAAAGTCACCTGGTTGCATCCAGGGGGGTAGATATATTTCGCCCAGATTCAGGCTTTACGCTGACTTATACAACTAGGTGGAGAGTTGTATAAGCCCAGCTAAGGCTAGTGGGCTCATGGATGACTCATACCTCTAGGGAGAGTGTGGGGCGTCGTGCAGACAGAGATGAGGAGACCAGCTGAACCTTGTCAGCTCATTTAGGCCTCTATAAGAACTCCCAGCTTCATTAGATGTTAGCTCATGCCTGGAACCAGACCTGTGTGGACTGTCTAGGGAGAGTGAACCCCTGTGCGGTGAGGCAAAGCCTGTGTGGCTATTTGTTTGGACTTTTACTAAACCAGGGACTTAGGGACTAGGACAGCACTAGGCTGATCCCAGTTGTTAGTTAGGAAACCTGTATGTTTAGTCAGAGGTCAACTTGACCAGGATTTATTTTGGTTATGTTTCTTTTGCTTTGCTGTGTTTTGTCACTGTAAATAGAAAATAAACCGCACCTTTTTGATTTTGAAAACCACAACCTCCGTTTGCTGGGCCTGTTTTGTGTGGGGAGCCCATCCCGGGGGTCACACACACCCGCTGCCGAGCTAACCCCCTCACAGTTGGTGGAGAACCAGTGGCAGTTTTTTTTAAGCCAGCATGGAGGAGATACTGAAGCAGCTGGCTCTAGCAAATGCCAATCAACAGCAGACAAATGCAGGTTTGCAAAAGAGCCTTGCAGCTCAACAACAGAGCCTTGTGACCCTGATAAAGGCTGAGTTAGTTAAAACAGAGGTCTCTGGGAATAGCAAGGTAGCTGTTATTTGTGTGCATGGGGACACCCGAGAGTATCCAGTGACTACAGTGTGTTTCGAGACCCCCAAAGGTACCCTCTCTCATCCAGTGGGCTTAGTATCTCAGTTACCGCATGACGCCATTGTGGGAAGGGATTTTCCGAAGTTCTGGGAACTGTGGGATGATCCTGAGCCCCTCACTGGTGCCCCTATGTACCAGGAATGTGATAGCCAGAACTCCCCTGAGAGTGGTGAGGACTCTCCGGAATTTCCCTTATCAGTATTGGCAGGGGAGACTCAAGAAACTGGAGAGGAGCCCACCTCCTCAGACGAAAACCTACCGTCTGTGGAGTTTTCTGATCTTGAGGTTCACAGGGAAAACTTTGCCACAGAACAGTTGAAAGACCCCGCCCTAATAAAGGCACGGGAAAACGTAGTGAAAATAGATGGCGAGTTAGTGAACCCAGATAATACCTGCACTTACCCATACTTCAGCGTAGAGAAGGACCTACTGTATCGGGTGGCAAAAAGGGCAGAAGAAACCGTTGAGCAGCTTGTGGTGCCCAAACCTTACAGGAAGTTGGTGTTGGAGTTGGCCCATGGGCACATTCTTGGAGGTCATCTGGGGACAGAGAAAACCCGAGAGAGGGTATTACAGAGATTCTATTGGCCGGGGGTGATGAAGGACGTAGAAAATTATTGTTCCTCCTGCCCTGTGTGTCAGAGGTTGGCCCCGATGCCACATTTCCGTAGCCCGCTGGTCCCTCTACCCATCATTGAGGTCCCGTTTGAGAGGATCGCCATGGATTTGGTAGGTCCTATAATCAAGTCCGCTAGGGGGCACCAGTACATATTAGTTATAATGGACTATGCCACCCGTTATCCAGAAGCGATCCCTCTCCGAAATACCTCGGCCAAAACCATAGCCAAAGAGCTATCTCTTGTTTTTAGCCGGGTGGGTATTTGTAAAGAACTGCTTACGGACCAAGGTACACCCTTTATGTCCCGGGTTATGAAAGAGCTGTGTAAATTGTTCAAAGTGACGCAATTGCGTACGTCTGTGTATCACCCCCAAACCGATGGGCTGGTTGAAAGATTCAACAAAACCCTAAAACAAATGTTGAAGAAAGTGGTGGATAGAGATGGAAAGGATTGGGACTGTTTACTTCCTTATTTGATGTTTGCTATTAGGGAGGTGCCCCAATCCTCTACGGGATTCTCCCCCTTTGAGTTACTGTATGGGAGACACCCAAGAGGGCTGTTGGATATTGCCAAGGAAACTTGGGAAAGTGAGAGTTCTCCCCACAGGAGTGTGATTGAGCATGTCGCCCTGATGCAAGATCGAATTGCACAGGTAATGCCCATCGTGAAGGAACATTTGGCCCAAGCGCAGTTGGCACAGCAGAGAGTGTACAACCGTGGAGCCAAGACCCGTACCTTTTCCCCGGGGGATAGGATATTGGTACTTGTCCCTACGGTTGAAAGTAAATTCCTTGCCAAATGGCAAGGCCCCTACGAGATAATGGAAAAAGTGAGCGAAGTGAATTACAAGGTCAGACAACCAGGAAGGCGAAAGCCCGAACAGATCTATCACGTTAATCTGTTGAAAGCCTGGAGGGATAGAGAGTCCCTAGTCGCAGACACTTGGTCACCAGCTCAAACTGGTTGCGTGATTCCTGAGGTTGGAATAGCAGCCACCTTGTCACAACCCCAACAACAGGAGGTTAAGGAGTTTGTGCTTCGCAACAAGGAGGTATTCTCTGAGCTGCCGGGACAAACATCTGGGGTAGAGCATGACATCATTACCCCGCCCGGTGAAAGGGTGAAGTTAAAACCCTATCGGATCCCAGAGGCTCGACGGGAGGCAATACGGGAGGAAGTACAGAAAATGCTGAACTTAGGGGTGATAGAGGAGTCCCAAAGTGATTGGTCTAGTCCCATCGTGTTGGTGCCTAAACCGGATGGGAGTTGGCGATTTTGTAACGATTTTCGTCAGTTGAACAAAGTTACAAAATTTGACACCTACCCCATGCCACGTATAGATGAGTTGATCGACCGGCTGGGAACAGCCCGATACATGACGACTCTTGACCTCACAAAAGGGTATTGGCAAATCCCCCTGGCCAAGTCGGCCAAAGAGAAAACCGCATTTGTAACCCCAGACGGGGCGTTCCAATATAAAAGAATGCCGTTCGGGTTACAGAATGCGCCGGCCACATTCCAGCGGAAAATGGACCAGATGCTGAGGCCCCATCGGAAGTATGCTGCGGCTTACCTGGATGACGTAATTGTCCATAGCACAGATTGGGCCTCACATCTGCCAAAAGTGCAAGCAGTCCTGGACTCTGTTCGGGAAGCGGGGTTTACGGCTAACCCCAAGAAGTGTACCATTGGGCAGGAGGAGGCCAAATATCTTGGGTACACCATTGGGAGGGGAGTAATAAAACCCCAACTCAACAAAGTCGAGGCCATCCAGAGTTGGCCACGTCCCAACAGCAAGAAGCAGGTACGAGCCTTTCTGGGAATCGCTGGGTATTATCGGCGATTCATTCCCCACTTTGCTTCTAAGGCTGTGCCCCTAACCAACCTGACGAAGGGGAAAGGGTCGGTCATGATTAAATGGACCCCCGAGGCTGAGGCAGCATTCCAATTCTTGAAACAAGCCTTATGTAGCCAGCCAGTGTTGTACTCACCCGACTTCTCTAAAGACTTTGTCGTACAAAGTGATGCGTCAGATGTGGGGTTAGGAGCAGTATTGTCCCAGGTCTGGAACGGGGAAGAGCACCCAGTCATTTACCTCAGCAGGAAATTGAAGTCCCATGAGGTAAATTACGCCACCGTTGAAAAGGAGTGTTTAGCGGTGAAGTGGGCTCTAGATTCCCTTCGGTACTACCTGCTAGGTAGGCACTTTGACATGGTTACGGATCACGCTCCGTTAAAGTGGATGGCTCAAAACAAGGAAACAAATAGAAGAGTGAATAGGTGGTTCCTGGCCCTCCAGGAATTCAACTTCACAGTAAAGCATCGCCCTGGCGTTCAAATGGGGAATGTGGATGCTTTGTCTCGAGTACATGAATGCCTGATTGCTGGTGTTCCAACCCCGAGGTTAAAACAAGAGGGGGGGGTATGTGACAGCAGGAAGGTAAAGTCACCTGGTTGCATCCAGGGGGGTAGATATATTTCGCCCAGATTCAGGCTTTACGCTGACTTATACAACTAGGTGGAGAGTTGTATAAGCCCAGCTAAGGCTAGTGGGCTCATGGATGACTCATACCTCTAGGGAGAGTGTGGGGCGTCGTGCAGACAGAGATGAGGAGACCAGCTGAACCTTGTCAGCTCATTTAGGCCTCTATAAGAACTCCCAGCTTCATTAGATGTTAGCTCATGCCTGGAACCAGACCTGTGTGGACTGTCTAGGGAGAGTGAACCCCTGTGCGGTGAGGCAAAGCCTGTGTGGCTATTTGTTTGGACTTTTACTAAACCAGGGACTTAGGGACTAGGACAGCACTAGGCTGATCCCAGTTGTTAGTTAGGAAACCTGTATGTTTAGTCAGAGGTCAACTTGACCAGGATTTATTTTGGTTATGTTTCTTTTGCTTTGCTGTGTTTTGTCACTGTAAATAGAAAATAAACCGCACCTTTTTGATTTTGAAAACCACAACCTCCGTTTGCTGGGCCTGTTTTGTGTGGGGAGCCCATCCCGGGGGTCACACACACCCGCTGCCGAGCTAACCCCCTCACAATGTATATATTTTATATATATTTTTTATATATATTATATATATATAAAAACATTTTTTAAGAATTTTTGGGTCCTCTTTATGATTGTCGGTCCATATGGGATCACCTTTTTTATATTACATATGTCCCCTTCTTTCTTTTTTATATATTCTTCTCTTTTATATATTTTTCTTATCTATTTCATAAACTTTTTAATGACTATTGTCAGCGCTAGGATATACCATCTAGTGGCCGCAGTTCATTTCCGGTCTCCATGGTGATAGTAGGCAGCCTATCAGGTAGCTCCTGACTATTACTTATAGCCCACATCGAATATGGCCCCCATAGAGCCTGATGAAGAAGCACGCATGCTTCGAACGCGCGCACCCTCCCGCTGACCCTATGACCCGGAAGTGATCGTCACTGCTATGTTCCAGGGAAGCTGTTCCCCGTCACCGTCGTTGTGAACGTATGGTTCCGCTCAACGCTGAGGACATCTAGAGACCTCATCTCTCTCCAGCATCCGGAAATAAAGCACCTCCTTCCTGGGAAGAGCGGACGATTTGTACTCCTATCCAGATAAGCTTTCCCCATTTATTTGTTTGTGAGTGTTAACTTGCATTTGTTTTTAATTCCAATAAATTTACATTGATTGCTACGCTTAGTAGGCGCTGCTTTGTGTTTCCCTTTGTGCTATTTCAGATTCCTTCTATCTGTCAGCTGGCAGCCTTCTCTGCGGATGAGCTATGTTGTAGAAACTTATGGACTTATATGTTATGGACTACAAACATCTATCATTCCTTATATCATTTTGCCATTTTTCCTCTGTCCCTATATTAGTCTATTTACCTACCTGTATCTAGAGTGTGCTTGGTTAACCCCTTGTGTTACTTATTAGGTTTAGGCCCCCTCTTGATGTAATATGTGCCTGTCTATACTTCCAAAAATGTAAAAAAAAAAAAAATAGAATATATACCTACCTTAACCCCATCTTTCTCGTTTCAGGGTGTCACTATCATGCCACTGTCATTTTTGTAGGATTCTGAGGGGATGCAAAGCAGCCTACATATCAATAGACACTAGTACAGTACAAGAGCATCTTTTCATGAGATTTGGGCTGCCCTGCATTTTTCATGATATTGCTGGAATGGAGTTTGACTTCATTCATTCCTAGACACTGCAAGCAGAAAATTGTAGTAAGGTAAGTATGAATCTAACTTTTTCTTACAGGTAAATTTTTGAAGTATAATGCAGGAATTTTTACAAGGAGAGATGGCAAGCCTAATAAGCAGACCTTATATTTTACTGCAAGATCAATGCAATACATGGGTGTATCATTTTATAAAGATCAGCTGTTGACTAATAGATTCATCTATGTTTATATGTTAACAGATATATAAAGCGTCAGCCAGCTAAAATATGGACACCATGCTGATTGGTTTGACCTATAGGATAGAGATCTTATAGAAATTAAAGTGTTACTCAGAGGTGGGTGCCTCCAGAGCATACATCTGAATGCCAGTGTGCCGTGTGGCATGGTGCTGTTAATACAGCGAAAAGGTTATATTTACTTCTTTTTCTATTTATCCAACATTGCCAAAGCATAGATATTAGAAAGGCCACATACAAAATGGCATTGTCCGTCAAAAGTCACTGCTGGCCAGACAGATGGCAGAGGGAAGATAATTAACCCACTGGGAATGATAGCGAAATCTGACAGTTTTTCCTGCTTTCAATATTTTATAACTGATTTTGTCATAAACTATGCAGAAATCTCTGGAAATTCAGGTAGTTTATCCTACAGACTGTCACAATTCCAGTTGGTACCTTAGCTCACGCAAAGCGTTGCAGTATGACTCTGTCTTGAAAAAGGCAATTACAATGGTATAAATATAAAGACCCTTTAACCAGATTTTAGTTTAGTCAAATCAATCACCTATCTGATCGGCTACGCGTTCTGCACATTTCCTTTTACACGGCAGACACTTACATTGTTACGCTGCAAGCAAACCTGGGGCTTATTCAGTAAACAATGCACAGAGCAAATTGTAAAGTGCAGTTCCTATTGCAGCCAATTAGAACTAGGGATGACTGTAAAATTCAGACCAAAGCCTCATACACACGATCAGACTTCCATCTGACTTTTCCGTGGATTTTGGTCTGAAGGGGCATTGGCCGTGATCTTATTATGCATACACACGGCAGAACTTTTTCAACCAACATTCACCAAATCACGTGTTTTTTTAGCTCTTTACCGCCACCCTTTGGGCAACTTCTGCTATTGTTGTCTGATATTTAGCATTGGTTCTGAGCATGCATGTTTGTACTTTGGACTTTAGTCCGATGGACTTGTGTACACACGATCGGAAGATGATCCTCCATCGGACATTTGTTGTCGAAAAGTTTGAGAGCATGCACAGCGAACATTTGTCCATTGAAAAAATGAAAACAATTGTCCAACGGAACATACAGACGGTCGGATTGTCCGATAAAACACGTTCGTCGGACCGTTGTTGACGAAACGTCCGATCGTGTGTATGGGCCTTTAGATCCACCAATTACTGTTTATCTTGTGCAAACAAAAAGTAATTTATTTTCTCATTTCTCCTTCATGTTGTCTTGGTTTATGAAAGTAAGCTCTGCCTAGGTGCACTTGCACCAATTGCTGCTAGATATGCAGATCATCAGTGTGGCCATGCTGTGTGCTCACACTTAACCTCAACCATCAAAAGGCACATTTGGTTCAATGCATTGGTTCAGTTCATGATCAAAGTTGTCTGCTACTCAAAGTTTAAAAGCCTCTTCTCTTCTGATATTTTAATATGTTGCTCTGGCTAAGATTGGGCTTGTCTCCTAAATCTGAATTTGATCTATTGACCTGTAGATCCATCATCAATCATGACACCCAGTGATGTAGATCCACATCGAGCATGATGAACGATGACCTGTCAAAACAAAACATGTTGATCTGTTGACATATCCATTCCTGCTGAACTGTGCAAATTTCCCCAGCCATTAGCTGAATGTAAACAAAGGGACACTGATCCTGGTGAAATCATTGACTAAACATGGCCTTTCTAAAAAAAAAAAAAAGTTCAACTGTTTTAACAACATACTTTTGAGAAAGATTTGCCAAAACCCTATTGATCTTTCAAAATTAGGATCCAAAACATGGTTACCCAGATCTTTCAATCATGCTGACTCACATGTGAGTGTTACTTGGAAAATGTTAAGTTGTCTTAGGAATGCTTACTCCTCCAGGCTGATATCTACTTATCAAAATTTTTTGGGATAAGCCAACTGCCCTCAGAGCTATGATCTGCCTGCATTGCACTGAGAAACACAGAGACCTAGTGATGTCATCACTGGGACTAATATAAAATATGTAATGAAAACACAAAAGGTATTGTTGAAAAGTTTTATTGGTATGTTGATAAGGGAAAGAAAATAAACAGTAAATAATATACATTGTAGTTGACTTTTTATTTACAGTCATGGCCGAAATTGTTGGCACCCTAGAAATTTTTCCAGAAAATCAAGTATTTCTCACAGAAAAGTATTGCAGTAACACATGTTTTGCTATGCACATGTGTATTCCCTTTGTGTGTATTGGAACAAAACAAAAAAAGGGAGGAAAAAAAGCTAATTGGACATAATGTCACACAAAACTCCAAAAATGGGCTGGTCAAAATTCTTGGCACCCTTTCAAAATTGTGGATAAATAAGATTGTTTCAAGGATGTGATGCTCTTTTAAACTGACCTGGGGCAAGTAACAGGTGTGGGCAATATAAAAATCACACCTGAAAACAGATAAAAAGGAGAGAAGTTCACTTAGTCTTTGCATTGTGTGTCTGTGTGTGCCACACTAAGCATGGACAACAGAAAGAGGAGAAGAGAACTGTCTGAGGACTTGAGAACCAAAATTGTGGAAAAATATCAACAATCTCAAGTTTACAAGTCCATCTCTAGAGATCTAGATTTGCCTTTGTCCACAGTGCGCAACATTATCAAGACGTTTGCAACCCATGGCACTGTAGCTAATCTCTCTGGGCGTGGACGGAAGAGAAAAATTGATGAAAGGTTGCAACGCAGGATAGTCCGGATGGTGGATGAACAGCCCCAAACAAGTTCCAAAGAAATTCAAGCTGTCCTGCAGGCTCAGGGAGCATCAGTGTCAGCGCGAACTATCCATCGACATTTAAATGAAATGAAACGCTATGGCAGGAGACCCAGGAGGACCCCACTGCTGACACAGAGACATAAAAAAGCAAGACTACAGTTTGCCCAAATGTACTTGAGTAAGCCAAAATCCTTCTGGGAAAACGTCTTGTGGACAGATGAGACCAAGATAGAGTTTTTTGGTAAAGCACATCATTCTACTGTTTACCAAAAATGGAGTGAGGCCTACAAAGAAAAGAACACAGTACCTACAGTGAAATATGGTGGAGGTTCAATGATGTTTTGGGGTTGTTTTGCTGCCTCTGGCACTGGGTGCCTTGAATGTGTGCAAGGCATCATGAAATCTGAGGATTACCAAAGGATTTTAGGTCGCACTGTAGAGCCCAGTGTCAGAATGCTGGGTTTGCGTCCGAGATCTTGGGTCTTCCAGCAGGACAATGACCCCAAACATACGTCAAAAAGCACCCAGAAATGGATGGCAACAAAGTGCTGGAGAGTTCTAAAGTGGCCAGCAATGAGTCCAGATCTAAATCCCATTGAACACCTGTGCAGAGATCTTAAAATTGCTGTTGGGAAAAGGCGCCCTTCCAATAAGAGAGACCTGGAGCAGTTTGCAAAGGAAGAGTGGTCCAAAATTCCCGGGTGAGAGGTGTAAAAAGCTTATTGATGGTTATAGGAAGCAACTGATTTCAGTTATTTTTTCCAAAGGGTGTGCAACCAAATATTAAGTTAAGGGTGCCAAGAATTTTGACCAGCCCATTTTTGGAGTTTTGTGTGACATTATGTCCAATTTGCTTTTTTTCCTCCCTTTTTTCGTTGTGTTCCAATACACACAAAAGGGAATAAACAGGTGTATAGCAAAACATGTGTTACTGCAATACTTTTCTGTGAGAAAAAAACATTCTTGTAGGAGAGGATTAGATCCCATGTCAATTGTTTTATTGCGGTGTGTGTCCCTGCTGGAGAGATTAAAAGTGGCCATACATTGATGTATTTAAAAAAAAATTATTTAGCCTGGACATACAGCGCTGATTGATGAATCTCCTGCTGTGCTTATTGTACTTTGACAGCTGTCAAGATACCTGAACAGCAGCTGCATTTAATTGGATGCAGATGCTTTTTACCCAACGATTTTTCCATCCAACTCCTTCTATTTTTCAATTGAGGTATGTCTAGAAATAGGCAGCCAACAGGGCCAACCACTAAGTGAAATTTGTACAGTGTATGGCCAGCTTTAACCTTACCATTGATCCTGGTGATCACTGTCACAGAGACAAAAAGTTATGGATAATCCAAAATGTTGAATTGTCACCAAGAGACAAGATACTTAATCTCCCCAAAAAAGTAATTAGCTTTACATACACTTAAAGAGCCCTTAAGGCTTTTAGACAGGCCCACTGCTAAGGCAGTACAGCCAACCCTCCTGTATCGGGCCTGGGCATCATCAGTTCAAAAGGGTGGCCAGGGCACCTGCCAAGCAGGAGGAATAGCTGTATTGCCTTGTAACTCCTGTGGATTCCCCTGCAGTGCCAAATTTCTCCATCTGGCTTCTCTGCAGGGGGATTGCTTCTTCATATTTGCCAATGGTCCTGATTTTGCAGCATTGACAACTGGAGAGTTTCTGCCTTTGCCTCTGAATCTGCCGGGTCCTGAAACTACCCGTCTGTTTCCCACCCCCGTGGTAAGCTCTTGCCAGCATGAAAGATCGAGGAAGGAAGAAGCTCTCTGCCTGCTCTTCTTCCTCTGTGAGTCCTGACCTCTGCTCCCCCTCCATGCAGTGCTCTGTGTTCACTGTTAATTCCAGTACTGGCTGCTGGGATTAAATGGAGTAGTGCTTCTGCTTATTTTGCTGGAGGGGGAATAGGTGCCTATTGCAGTAGGGTGTGAACCCTAAAGCTCAAACACGCGTGTGTACACACAAATGGAGGCAATATAGAAAAAAAACAGTAGCACTGCGTGATGTTATCACACTAGTGACAATAAAGCATGACACCCTCTAGGTGTGACATTAATGTGATAAACCATATGACATAAAAAGAAAAAAATGAATATAAATGAAATGTCTGACCAAACTATACCCAAACTCTGTGATTTATAACCATGTCGGTTAGTCATTTCAATACGCGTGTGTGTGTCTACATATACATTATATGACCACGGCACATTGATCTCCCTGCCAGCACAGTGAAAGAGTGTGAAAACACTTCTCTTATTGCAGAGCTTGTAAGAGGGAGATCTTTCCCATCTTCCTGCCAACACACAGAGCAATAATGCTAATGTGCATGGGGTAATTAGGGTGTGTCCAGGCACCACCGGCACACCCTGTGCACACGTCTATGAAAGGGGGTGAGTGTGGGGGAAAGGGGATTGGTAGTGGAGTGAAGCTGCAGAAATTTCAGGATTCGGAGAAGGGGTTAATGTGCCAGGAGCCAGCCTAAAAACGCAGGTAGAGGGCGTGGCCTGACAACGGAGGAAGATGGCAGCTTGAATAGAGAGCTTCGCCACCTAGATCTCCTTTTGCCGATCATTAGCAGGACAATCCTCTCACAGGCAAATAGAGTTGGCCAGGAGGAGCTCGTCGGCCACCCGATCACAGCAGGACCCTGCCACGCAACTTAGCCGCAACATACCTGCAATGTTCCGCACTCAGCATGGGGACTCACATGCCGCATCCCAGGTCTCGGAGCCGAGTTACGCCGTCACCGTGGACCCCTCGGGCACCTCCGCCCCTGCTGCAAGTAAGTCCGCCCTCCACACTTTTCCCCCCTCTGTGCATGTCTGACCTCCAGATTGTTGCTCAGGATATTAGGAACTCCTTATTTGCGGCAGTCTCCGACCTCAAGGGAGAGATCAGAGCAGTAGCCTCTAGGCTGGAGCACGTGGAGACGGCCACCATGACACAGGGCTCGGCCATTCAGCAAGTCCAGAAGGTGGTCAGTGTGCATGCTCAACACCTGATCGTCATGCACAGACACATGGAGGATTTGGATAACAGGGGTCGCAGACGCAACCGGCGGGTGAGAGGCATACCGGAGATAGTGGAGGGACCCCAGCTGTAACCTGTGGTTTGGGCAATCTTTAACACCCTGCTGGGACGGCCGCCTGATGCTCCAGTGGAGATGGAGAGGTGCCACAGAACACTCAGGCCGAGATGTAGAGACACTGACCCCCCCAGAGATATGGTGTGCTGCCTGGTCAGTTTCACACAAAAAGAAGAAATATTGCGCTTGGCTCGCACCCACGAGCGCCTGGAACATGATGGTGCACGCATACAGTTATTCCAGGACTTGTCTGCAATCACTCTGCAACACAGGAGAGACCTGCATCCCCTGCTGCATACTCTGCGTGTCAGGCACATTGCTTATAGATGGAAATTCCCCTTCTGCTTGCAGGCAACCACTGGAAATTGTACAGCGCAGCTGAGAACTCCAGCCGACCTACACTCTTTCTGTGAAACCCTTGGCATCCCACTGACAGAGGTCCCGGATTGGTACAGCGCGTTCATGCAACCGGACCCCTGGATCCCCACACAACCTGACGATACTCCGAGATCGCAAAGGCACAGGCAGAGGCGTCGCAGAGCATCAGCCAATTCCCCACCCAGGATTTGTGGAGACATGGAGACGGAAGAGAGCCCTCGTGTATCGCCATCGTCCGTTCGGCGCAGAATGGACCATTAGCAGTGGAACTGTTGGCTGGGTGAGATACCTAGGTATACCTGCATTGGTGGTTTACACCATACACAGGTAGAGCTCTTCATCCATTCTTGGAAACACCTGTAGCGCGTACATAGGCTTTAGGCTTACGTTATCTCTCTTTTCTCTCTGTTCTTCTCTGTCCCGTCCCATCCCCCCCTTTTTTTTTGTTTTGTTTGCTTGTCTCCTGCTCTCTTCACTGTGTGCCCCCTCCGTCTACAGCCACCGGGTGCTTTCCTCGCACTCTAGCATTATTCCCTCATGTCTTCTGCGGTGCACCTGTCAGCTCCTCTCTCACTTAAAGTGTATTCTTTGAACGCTAAGGGCCTCAATGTACCGGAGAAGCGTAGCAGTGTATTAGCGGAAACTCACCGATGCAGAGCACAAATTACCGTATTTATCAGCGTATAACACGCACTTTTTTCCCCTTAAAATCAGGGGAAAATCGTGGGTGCGTGTTATACGCCGATACTCCGTCGAATTCCCCTGCTAAAAACGAGCTAGAGGAGCGAGCGGAGCCGAAGCCGAAGTACAATCGGCTTTACTCGGCTCCTCTCGCAGTCCCGCCCATCTCTGACTGCGCCGCTGACATAGAGAAAGCCGAGTGTACTTCGGCTAGTCTCGGCTCCTCTCGCAGTCCTGCCTGTGACTGTGAGCAGAGCCGAGTCTAGCCGAAGTACACTCGGCTTTCTCCGTCAGCGGCGCAGTCAGTGGAGATGGGCGGGACTGCGAGAGGAGCCGAGTCTAGCCGAAGTACACTCGGCCCCGCTCGCTCCTCTCCACAGAAATCGGCGCCAAATTTTAAAAAACGCCGGGACTGACACGATCGCAAAGGCACTGGGCACGGCTGCAGATGGACAGATGGACACTGGGCACGGCTGCAGATGGACAGATGGACACTGGGCAAGGCTGCAGATGGACAGATGGACACTGGGCAAGGCTGCAGATGGACAGATGGACGCTGGGCAAGGCTGCAGATGGACAGATGGACACTGGGCAAGGCTCCAGATGGACAGATGGACACTGGGCAAGGCTGCAGATGGACACTGGGCAAGGCTGCATGCTGCATTTAAATGTAAGTTTTTTTTCCTTGAATTTCCCTCCTAAAAGTTTTTTTCCTTAAAATTCCCTCCTAAACTTGGGGTGCGTGTTATACGCCGGTGCGTGTTATACGCCGATAAATACGGTATCTTCCTCCAGGAGACGCATTTCAAAACAGGGTCCATCCCCCGCCTTGCCAATAAACGCTTCCCTGAAGCATACCACGCGACATGTGCTGATTCCAAAACAAAGGGGGTCTCCATTTTGATGGCCAAGTCACTCATGTTTCACCTGACAGACCAATTACTGGACTCTGAGGGAAGGTTCCTCTTTCTGAAAGGAACTTGGAGAGACAAACCCATGACCCTAGCAAATATATACTGTCCCAACTCCAAAAGGGTGTCCTTTTTGAAGGAGACCCTGCTGAAACTTGCCTCCTTTCACACTGGTCTTTTGATCCTAGGAGGGGACTTTAACATGGCACTAGACCCGCTGTTAAATACCTCTACTGGCACCTCCTCATTCCCCTTTTCGGCACTGAGACAGGTGAAGCTTCAATTAGCTTCTCTTACGCTACCTGACATATGGCGTACCCTTAATCCCCGTGAGAGGGACTACACATTCTTCTCCTCGCCACACAATCGCTATTCGAGGCTGGATTATCTTTTCATCCACCAAACAGACCTGACGTATCTGGCGGATGCGACCTTTGAAAATATGGTCCTGTCTTACCACCATCCGATCACCTTAACCTTACAATTCCCACAGAGGATGGAATTCACTAAAACTTGGAGATTGGATGCTTCCACTCTTGCTGATCCTGGGAACCTAGGGAACATCAGGCAGGTCCTCAATGACTATTTCCGTCACAATGACACGCCCAAGGTGTCTCCTATGACACAATGGGAGGCCCACAAGTGTGTTATACGGGGGCATTTACTTGCCATTGCAGCCAGGAAAAAGAAAGAGCATCAAGCGCTAATACTATCCCTTTCTAAGAAAATAACTGAGTTGGAAGCCCAACATAAGTGTTCTCAGGCTATCCAGGTAGCTACGGAGTTAGCAGACACGAGAGCCCTGCTGTTGGAGGAACTCTTTAGGAAGGCGCGAAAGGGCCACATATTGTCACACAAAGTGTTTTACAAACAGGGCAACAAACCAGGTAAGCTACTAGCCAGATTTACGCAAAAACGTTCCCTAGCCCGGACAATACAATATGTGACTGACTCGTCGGGGACGATCCACTCCAAAAATAACGTCATTGCGCAACAATTCCTTCACTTCTACAGCAAACTTTACAATCTCAAGGGGGAGACCCCGAATGAGAATCCAGAAGCGACTGAGAGCTGTTCTCGGTTGATTCAGGACTTTCTTACCACTTATAGTCTGGGGGCCCTGACGGAGACCGATCGGATTGAGCTGGAAGCTCCGTTGTCCTCTGAGGAGTGGACGGAAGCCCTGATAGCCATGAAACCTGGCAAATGCCCGGGTCCAGATAGCTTTTCGGTGCAATATTATAATTGCTTCACGGACCTTCTTGCCCCACGTTTTCTTAAAGCCTTTAATACGCTGGCCACTGTCTCCTGCCCCTCTGACACCCTACGAGAAGCCTATATCGCAGTAATACCGAAAGACAATAAAGATCCAACTAATGTGGCTAACTATCGGCCAATTTCACTTCTGAACGTAGATGTCAAACTTTTCTCCAAAATCTTGGCTAACCGACTTGCTTTTCACGTACCAGCCTGGGTTGGTTTGAACCAGGTTGGTTTTGTTCTTGGCAGGAAAGCCAAGGACAACACAATAAAGGCTCTGAATCTCCATCACTGGCTCACCTCCTCCAAACGGGAGGGCTTCTTCTTGGCAATGGATGCAGAGAAGGCGTTCAATCGAGTGGCCTGGGACTATATGGAAGCAGTGTTATCGGCTCTTGGTCTGGGGAGCTGTATGCGTGCCTTCATAGGCGCACTTTATGTAAACCCGCGAGCTAGAGTTCGAGTCAACGGCCACTTATCGGACGCCTTCCCCATCCATAATGGCACTAGGCAAGGGTGTCCGCTTTCACCTTTACTCTACATTCTCACCCTGGAGCCGCTATTAAGATGCATCTGTGCTAATCCGAGTATAAAAGGTATAGCGGTCCACCAAAGGGAATACAAGATTGCGGCCTTTGCGAATGATATCCTGCTCTTTCTTTCTTCGCCACTGACATCCCTACCTAACCTTATGCCCGTCTTAGACCTCTTTCAGCGTATCTCAAATCTAAAAATCAACCTTTTAAAATCGTTTGCGCTAAACGTCACGTTACCGAATGACCTGGTACGGCAATGCCAAACTAACTTCCCATTTAAATGGGAAACAGAGGCTATCACCTACCTAGGCATCCAGCTCCCGGGTAGATTGGCAACACTGTATGACAAAAACTTCCTGTCCAAACTGAAAATCGTACAACAAGATCTTCTAAAATGGGATGTGCCCACCCTCTCATGGTTTGGACGGGCCGCTATACTAAAGATGACAGTCTTACCCCGTCTACTATATAAGATGCAGACTATCCGGATCCACTTACCACCTTCCTTTTTTACAGCCTACAAGAATATGTGTAGATCCTTCCTATGGGGGTCAAAATCAGCTCGTATAGGCTGGGCGAAATTAGTCTTGCCTAAAGAAAAAGGAGGAATAGGGCTTCCGGACTTGCAGCGTTATTACTGGGCAGTCCACATGACTAGGGTGGTGGATTGGAAAGTGCATGCTCGTTGTAAAAGCTGGGTGAACCTTGAGGGTCTGACGGTGGGAACTGAGCTTGGCTTGATTCTCTGGGTCTCTAAACAGTATGTGCAGCCTGAACTTCACATTCATCCCCTTGTTGGGGCTACCCTCCAGGCCTTTGATAGGGTGTGTAAAGCCCATGCACTTTCAGACATGGATTGCCCGATCACCCCCATTAGAGATAACCCAGACTTCCCCCCAGGTCCTATCTTTTCATGGAATGGCCACACGCACAGATGAAGGCTAAACACTTATTTCACAGGGGCAAGTTTCTGAGGCTACAAGAGCTTGCTGTGTTGTCTAATACTAAATCTTTCCCCACCTCGTCCTATATGCAAATAAAACACTTTCTAAATGTCCCAGCGAAAGTAGCCAAATACACAAGAAACTCCACAGTATTCGAATCGCTATGCTCACGCACCTCACCCCAGAGTCACGTGATCTCTGCCCTATATGCCTCTATGTTCCAGGTGCCATACTCTTCTCTGCGCTCAGACCATGCATTCTGGGAATCGGCCCTGGATAGGGAGATAGGAGATGCCAGCTGGGATCATATCCACTTGTTCATACACAAAGGATCTCTCAATGTTAATACACAGGAGAACGGGTACAAACTCAAAACTAGATGGTATAAGACTCCACAGCTGCTTCACAGGATATTTCCGGTGGTGTCAGAGCACTGCTGGCGTTGTAAACAAGATGTAGGCTCCTTTCTTCACATCTGGTGGTCTTGCGCCCTGATCCAGCCATACTGGCGTAAGGTACATGAGGTGACGACTGCTATCTCCTTGCTCCCACTTGAATTTTCACCAGCACAGTACCTCTTGCATCTCTCCAAGATCCCAAAAAATAAATATTTCAAATCAATTGCCATGCATTTGATAAACGCTGCTAGGCTTTGCTTACCGGTGCATTGAAGGTCCTCACGGTTGCCCTCAATGAAGGAGTGGGCAACACGCGTCGACCACGTAGCAACAATGGAGGAGCTGATATTCACTGCACAGGATAAAATCTTGAGCTTCTCCGAAACCTGGGAGGCGTTGATTACTTATAAAAAATCTCAGTTATATCAGGATTTGCTGAGCCACAACATGTAACTCACTATCTAGACACAAGATGAATTCGGATGGTCTGCCCCGAGATCCCGGTAGACCCTGTAGATGTAGATATGAGAAAGTAAGTGGATGGAGGGGGTAGCAGGTGAGTTCCTACCAGGTTTATAACTTCATGCAAAGCAGTAGCAGTCTGTGTCAGCCAGAAGCAGGCAATTCTTTTGACAGACACAGCAGGTGAACTACACTTCTCATGTATTATACAGAATAATGTACTGCTTACACCAGCCAACACTTTGATCCAAGATCTCTATTAAAGACTTTTGTCCTTTTTTGCATTTTTATATAATATATGGTATATATAGTATTTTATTTATATATGATAATATGTATTGTATCTTTTGCACCGACCCATCAACATATATAGAATTATAAGTCAAACTATAGGTAAATAGCTAGAATTTACAGGTAAATAGCCAAATGCATATATAATTTTACTGTTATACTGTACATCCAAGAATTTTCAATTCTAGTCAATCAGTCTTCTATTAAAGTTCACAATCAAACAGGCGATACAGATTTTCTGGTTTGGCAATTCAGGTTCCCGTTAGGGTGAAAAACCTGGCGACTTTACAACCCCTTTAAAGCGGTTGTAAACCTTTACACACCACTTTTACCTACAGGTAAGCCTATAATAAGGCTTACCTGTAGACACCTTGAATATCTCCTAAACTTGCACCGTTTAGGAGATATTCACTGTATCAGCATGTGCCGACGTCATCAGCATGTGCGCACTTAAGAAACAACTCGCTCGTGCCGTTTCTTCAGCTGAAGAAATGGCACGAGCGAGTTGTTTCTTAAGTGCTCCTGTGCACATGCGCGGGAGTTACGTGATCGCGGCCTTGGCCAATCACAGCGCCGGAGCCCCCGATACCTGAAATAACTCAGGGAGACATGTCGCACGGCCACAGTGGTGTGCCGGGACTGCTGCGGGGGCTTCGATCTAAGGTAAGTATTTTATAATGAGCTAGTATGCTATGCATACTAGCTCATTATGCTTTTGTCTTGCAGGTTTTTTTTTTTTTTCATGGGTTTACAACCACTTTAAAGAACAGTTCTCCCACTATAACACTAAAGAGCCTAACAATATGAATCTCTCAGGTGAGAAACAACTTAGCTCAGGCTTAGCAAACAGTCTTTCACAAACTAGATATCACATGCCTGGTAGCAGATTCTGAAATTATGAAAAAGGCCTCTCTTGCACCTCTGATTTAGGGCCCCTGGTAGTGTGAACAGAAGGCACAAGAATGCAGAGTGTCACGAGTGCCTGTAGGTCTTGCCAGTAGCAGACCGGATATTCACGCCAGGCAGGAGAGGTCGTCAGTAGTCCTCAGTGAAGCAGGTGGCCTGGTAGACAGCCGATGGGTGGTAGACTGAAGCAGACTGGCACTGGCCACAGCTGGCAGGTGGGGCATGCACTGGTAGCAGACTGTAGAACAGCAGGCACAGCAGGATGTGTCAGGAAGCAGAGTCAGGCAAGCCAGGTAATATGCTGGCAAGACGGATCAGGTACAGAAGAGCAAGCAAAAGCATGGTCTGGGTACAAGCCGGGTCAGGAGCCAATCGGTGGAAGAGAAGCAAATGGAGCAGACAGAAGTGGAGGTCAAGGACAATTCGGGATCAGTGCAGGTGGAGTTTAGAGAGTGATCAGACAAGCCAGGTCAGCAGCTGGAATCAGGATACAGAATAACAGGATCACATGATACAGGGAAGGCTTAAAGACAAAACAGCACTGATCCTGAGCACTGGCCGAGCTTAAATAGCCTGTTTGGCGCCAACATCTGTCACAGGTACAACACATAAATCTATCTAGAAGGGTGCTACATAGAAAAGAGGGGGTGCATATAAACAGGTACAACTTATGTAGGAAGATTTCTTTATTCTCTGTGTATCATCTTAGGCCAGTCACTTCACTGGGTATATGTAAGGGTTTACAACCACTTTGAACCACTTCATAATGGACAGCTCCCGCTGAATGCAAACTCATCTAAAAATCAACCATGAACTTCCCTCTTATATGTATAATCAATGCATAAATGTGTTTAAAAGGCACCTGCTGACATTTTTTTAGAAAATATACTTACCTTACCTCTAGTATACAGCCACGGCACATAGAAGAAGATAATGTTATAACCCTTCTGAGTCTCGTGAGAAGATGCTTTTGCACTGTGCTGGAATTTGTAAGATTTGAGATACTCAGCATTCCCAGGATCTCGCTGCAAGATAGCAATGTCACCCTCTTTGGAGTAGAATGTATTTTATGGTGTGGCGGTAGGGTAGGGATGCCTTTTACTGTGAACTCCTCTGTAAGGTTTTAGAATTTTTTTCCCTTAAAAGTTAAAGTGCACATGTGCCCAGACAATAGACATTAAAGTATTTACATATTTTTAGCAAGTGGTAAAAAAGTTTTAAAATAAGCTACCCCTGACATTAGTGGCTGCTTGTACTTACAGTAATTAATTCTCAAAGTTCTCAAAAAAATAACACAGTTGGGTCTAAGTCCATTTCTTACAGCTTAGAAATGCCTGCTGTGGGTTTACATTAGAAGGCTAGAAGCCTGTCAAGATTCTGCTGCCTTCTGTGCCTGTGTGATGAATTTCTCCACAGTGCCTATAGCAACAAGGGTGAATGGACTTGTTTTAAATGGACTTGCTCAGAATAAACAATACATTTTTTTGGTGTAAATAGTCTAGGCACAGACTCACTTTAAATACTCTCAAACATCTGGTGGCAGATCTCAACCATGCACTGCATGCAAGCCAGCCTAAAAATATATTTGAAGTAGATTTAGTAGTCAAAAAAAGATGGAAAAGAAGTACTAAAGCAAGAATTAAAAAAAAAAAAATGAAATAAATATTTGGAGGCTGTGATTATTTCTGCAGAAATGACTCACAGGGAGCGCACACTTTTGCGTTGTGTTCTATTTTTTCCAGTCTGGTAAATTCCGAAAATAAATATTAACTGTGCATTCAAATTTGCAGAAACATTGGTGATGTTTTTCCCTGCAGAGGTTGTGTTAATTTCTTTTCACTATAAAAAAATCAACAAAACTTAATTTGACCAGGTGGCAGATATGCAGACATGTACATATGTTGTATGCATAATAATCATTGCCATTACACCGGCTGTAGAAGATTCAGATTTAACGAGAGGTATAGAATTAGTGAATCTGACCAAATCCTACAGGACATCCTCTGTGAAGTCACCCTGAGCATATACAGTTGCTATGGCAAAGGGCTAAATCTTCCTTCAATGTCATCAGCTTCCAGCAGTTACCAAAAATAATCTCTGCAAAGCACATAAAACATGTAGTGAGTGTGTGTAACAATAGTTTCTGAAAGTTCGAGTCAAATGAACAGACCATCTGCTATGACACAGACAGCTGGAAGGTGGAAGCTTCTAAGGAGCTGCTGGGACTGGGAGGACAATGGTTCTATTTAACCATCTCCATCCTTCTTTTCTAGCATAGCCCAGGCACCGGTTCACAAACGATGCACATGTTTTTTTTCGGGGACCCTGAGTCACTTTGTATCAGTTTTGCTTGGTTTGCTTCAGTTTGAAATACCTGGAGCAGTTTGAGTGCAGTCAGACAGAGATGGTTCTGCAATGTTGTGTAATGAGACGCATCAAATAGTACATGGCTGCATTAATAAGCAAGCAGGTGTTGGATGTCATTCTTCTAAAGTCATAGAACAGGCTCAGATTGGGAGACCTAACAAGTCCTGTACATATGCTAGTAATGCTGCTGGAACCTGAAGCATATGAAGGCCAAACAAAAAATTAAAAAAGTTTCATAATGTATCCAAATGACAGTTAAAAAATATATTGCAATGAAAGATGAAAACCATACATTTACAATGCCTCAGGGGACAGTATTAGTAATACTAAAGGGCTTCTAATAACAGTCTATTGGCGTACATTTCTATATTCAAAAATAAAAATAAAAAAACTGCTGATCACCTTCTCCAAATGCATTGTGATCAATTGGCTACAAAACTCTGAAACACTTATTTGATAAGCTTGACAGCCAGGCAATTAGCATCTTCATGGCAAGAAGTCAGCACTGACTGCTAATATCTTTGTATCAGCACAGTTACTATCCTTTGTAACTGCCAGCTACACCATTAAAGAGAAGCCTGCAGAGATTGTACCAAATCACCATCATGCTTAATAATGTTATCCTGTCCTGTCACTATATCAGTTTGCCAGACATACTTGAAAGAGAAGAGTGAAAACAAGTATTTTATTAAAACAGGAGTAGGCGATTGTTTATGATACGCAGTGCTTTAGCAAACTAAGCATCATTCAGTTAGTGTTCACATCTATATTAAAATAAAGATCCAAACACTATTCTTTTTTCCATTTCAAAACATTCACATAACCCAAGACAAGCCTAAGCATCAATTATTGTTTTTTTATTTTGTTAAGCCGTGTACACACGATAGGTTTACTGATGAAAACAGTCTGATGGACTGTTTTCATCGGACAAACCGATCGTGTATGGGCCCCATCGGTCTTTTTTCCATCGGTGTTTAAAAATAGAACATGTTTTAAATTTATCCAATGGTTAAAAAACCTATAGCAAACTAATATCGTCTGTGGGGAACTCCATCGGATAAAAAACCCACGCATGCTCAGAATCAAGTCGACGCATGCTCAGAAGCATTGAACTTCATTTTTCTCAGCTCATCGGAGTGTTTTACGTCACCGCGTTTGAAACGGTCGGTTTTTTGACTGATGGTGTGTGGGCAAGACTGATGGAAGACAGTTTCATCGGATTTCCGATGGAAAAAAACATCAGATTAGAATCCATAGGATATCAGATCGTGTGTACAGGGCTTCATAGTCATTTACGTTTTTTGTCACCCACTCCTTATGGGTCCCCCTGCTACATCAACTTCCGGTCAGGGAGTACGGAGAGTGTCACCGATTGGTAGCACAATGCATGTTGCGTGCTGCCGTTACATTTAAACAATGTACATGCACCTTCTCACTGGTTGAGGCATTGAAGCACACATGGATTAAGGTCACATGATCACTGTTATAACTAATTAAAACAGTAACACAATGCATATGCACAATGTCAGTGGCTGAAGCATGGGAGTAAGGTCTACTACATTGGGGCTGTTACAGCTTGCGGGAAGGGTCATCCCCCTCCCGCTGCCCGCCGGTGCCTCTCCAGATTCTACCGTCCCACCGGTGAGCCTGGAATGAAGCTGGTAGTTCCACCGGCTTACCATAGAGCTGATTGAGGCCCAGAAGTGCTCGCACGCGAAGGCAAACGCATGCGTTGGTCCCTCAGGATAAGTAAAAGCCAATTGATTGCCACAAACATCAGAGCAAGAGCAATAATTCTAGCACCACTCTGTAACTCTAAAATGTTAACCTGTAAAGGCTTTTAAAACATTGACTATGGAGAGCATGTGCAATTTTAATGCGTGACATGTTAGGTATCTATTTACTCTGCGTAACACTATCTTTTATACGCAAATACCATGTGACATAAAAAACTGCAGAACCCACCCTTTTATTCTCTAGGGCCTCTGCTAAAAATATATATACACTATATTACCAAAAGTATTGGGACACCTGCCTTTACACACTGTTAGGACCTGGGCTTGAACCTGGGACTTCTGCTGTGTCTGGCAGTGACTCTGCTTGCTAAGCCACCTGGAATACTAAACAGCTCCTTGGACAGGTATTTAGACAATTCCTTGAATGATCTTGTCTTTAATCTTGTTTGCCTTGAACCTTGAACTCTTTGCTCCTGCTAATTGAACTTCCTGATATAAGCCATGACTCTGCACTTCGTGGTTGCCAGAATATTTTGCCTTCACCAGCCAATATCTTGCTCCTGTCTCTCCTGCTGCCGACTGTATCTTTGCTACCATTCGTTACCGACATTTGGTTCGTTCCTCGACTACGCTTCCTCTGAATCCCAACCTGCAACTATTTGTTACCGACTTTTGGCTTGTTTCTCGACTACGCTTCTGCTTGATCCCTACCTGTTATATCTGCTACCGAACCCCGGCTTGCTCACCTCCTGGTGGGGCTATTCTGAGGACAGCGACCTCGTACTAACACGCAGCGGTTAGTGCTTAGACCCCACAGGTAAACCTGTGTCATCAGCCAGGGTGACCTGTGTGAATACCTGTTCTGCTGCTATAGCTACTGGCCTCTGAGCCTGACTCCAGACCATGACACACACACATGAAATTTAATGGCATCCTAGTCTTAATCCGTAGGGTTCAATATTAAGTTGGCCCACCCTTTGCAGCTATAACAGCTTCAACACTTCTGGGAAGACTGTCCACAAGGTTTAGGAGTGTGTCTATGTTAATGTTTGACCATTCTTCCAGAAGCGCATTTTTAAGGTCAGGCACTGAGGTGGACAAGAAGGCCTGGCTTGCAGTCTCCGCTCTAATTCATCCCAAAGATGTTCTATCGGGTTGAGGTCAGGACTCTGTGCAGGCCAGTCAAATTCCTCAACCCCAAACGCGCTCATCCATGTCCTTATGAACTTTGTTTGTGCTCTTGTGCGCAGTCATGTTGGAATAGGAAGGGGTCATCCCCAAATTGTTCCCACAAAGTTAGGAGCATGAAATTGTCCAAAATGTCTTGGTATGCTGACGTCTTAAGAGTTTCCTTCACTGGAACTAAGGGGCCGAACCCAACCCCTGAAAAACAAGCCCACACCATATCCCCCTCCACAAAATTATTTGGACAAGTACTTGATCTTGAAGATTGTAAACTTACTTTGTGAAGATCCCCATTCATTAACTTCCTTGAATTTTATGTCACTATGTCCACTATGACCTGTTGATCAGCACTTCTGTGTCTCACATTTCACAGGGCCTGCCTTCTGAACTGCAGAGGTGCTGAGAGGAGGAGTTTCAGGGGTCAGAGTCAGTACAGGAATCACTGCTTAGGGGTCGGCAAGGTACCATGGGATATTGTAAGAGAATGTATATGTAGCACTTACCCCCATTTAAGGGAACGGCTGGTTTTGTTGGGTCTGCAAACTACCTCCAAGGCTTCCGTTGTCAGGGTGTGAGAAAGGTCTTTAGAAAGGCCAATGTCCACACAATGTAAAACCCAAACAGTCAGGCTTTATTTTACTTTGCTGAAGTGGAAAACTTTAGAGGAAAGTAGGAAACGAGAGAAACATAGGGGAAGGTTCAGGCACGCAACACTAAAGTCCCAATCATCGCCACTCAAGCCTGAGTGGGTATTGCTCACCCGGATAGTCCCGTTTAGTGGTCCTATCAGCCGGGATAAAGCATAAATCAATCTTTCTAGGGATACGATCAGGAATCCTCTGCCACAGGATTGTCAAAAGTCCCGAACCTCCCAGCCAAGCAATGGTGAAGAACCTTTAAGCCGGATTGGCGTATTGCAGGGCTTGTAATGATGGATCCCTCCTTAGGTGAGCTCCAGGCCTCCTCCCGAGACAGCAGTACCGTCGCTAGTTTCCTCCTGGGCAGATCCTCCCCTGGTCTCCTTCCCTAAGTGTGGCTTCCCTCAAGTGGGTAGCTGAGGATCCTTTTTAAAAGTATAGGCGTCAGCCAGCAGAGCTGGGCCTATCATGCAGCAATATAGCCTCGGGGCCAGAACACACACACGCACCCCGCGCCATGAGGGCCACGAGGCGCACACTGACGGGTGGGTTTCCAGGGCGGAACCCCAGAACAGGACCCCAAATAATGGCCCCTTATGTACCCTCTCCCAGCATGCACAGTAGACCACGCCCACTGTACGGCTGCCGAGAAAGGACACCCAAGGCGTTGTGATACCCCCTGTAGTTCAACCTATGCCGGTGATGACAGTGCCACCTACAGGCAGACAGGGAACACTACTGCCAGGCAGTATCACACCTAGAGCAGAAGCAAATCCAGAACAATCAATTGGTCTGAGCCCAACTACTGGCTCAGACTACCCCTAAATTTACACATAGCACCCCCAAATTTTGGGGGGGCGCTACATATAAAACAATTGTTACTCCATTTTAAAATGTCCCCCCTCATGGTCTGCTAAGTAGATATGAATCTGTGTATGTATGTGTTTCGCTATAGAAAAACTTAACTCAAGTTTACATAACTAAGATCATGGCAGTTAGTTGTGGTGAGCCATTTCCCAGACTAAACTTCCTCTTTTATGAAGACATAGGCTATTTCTGCTTACATGCTAACGGTCTAAAACTCGTGACAAGGAAATAAAAGGTTAAAGGTATTGTAAAGACAATTTTATGTATTTATTTATTTTTTAAATAACAAACATGTTATACTTGCCTCCACTGTGCAGCTCGTTTTGCACAGAGTGGCCACGAACCTGGTCTTCTGGGGTCCCTCGGCGGCTGTCTCGGCTCCTCCGCGCAAGAACTAACCACCTTCATGCGAGCTCTCTCGCATGGTGGTTAGTTCTTGCGGGCGCGCTCCCGTGATACAGCCGGCGGCTATAGCCGCTCACTGTATCACTTGGCCCCGCCCCCCGGCGTCATTGGATGTGATTGACAGCAGCGCGAGCCAATGGCTGCGCTGCTTTCAATTCATCCACTCTAGTCAATCGACGGCAAGGCTGAGTGGCGAAGAGGACGTCGGGGGCGAGTGCAGCAGGTGAAAGGGCTAAGGTAAGTAAAACAGGGGGGCTGGGGGGGCCGGTATTGTCGGTTGTTTTTTCACCTTAATGCATAGGATGCATTAAGGTGCAAAAACATGAACCTTTACAACCCCTTTAAGATACGTGTGCTTTATATTCAGCCCCTCCTCCTTTGTTGGTTTTGCTTGTTTATAAAAAATATTTACTTCCTCATTAAAGTTGGAGAACTTATGAACACACAAGCCTGTTTCACGTGTCATTTGCTCTTTCCTGAATTTGGTGTGTTGCAGTGGTGGCCTACTTAACCAGCGTGAATTTGTCAGAGTGTATAATTTCTTTCAGATATGTAATCTAAAAAGTGTACAAGTACAGAGTATACTGTATACGGCATAGCTCCCAACTGTCCCTGATTTTGAACAATGTCCCTTTTTCATCCTCCATTGTCCCTCATTTTGGTCTGATCTTAAGTTGTGTATTAATTTTTAAATGCACTATTTATGTTCCAAAAAGGGTTTCCCAGTGCTCAACCTTTCATCCAATTTCTAAATTGCTGCATTTGTAAATTTCAAAAGCCAATATAAAGGCTTTTGAAATTTACAAATGCAGTGGTTAAAAAAAAGCACTTGTGGGTTTAACTAATATTTTTTTTAAATAGTTCTCCTTTAAGGGGGTGTGGCAGAGGGGTGTCCTATGCTTACATTCTTTGGCTAGTAGGTGTCCCTTTTTCCCATCTCAAAAATTTGGGAGGTATGTATACAGTGCTCCTAGGAGTGAAAAGTCACTTGGTCCATTGGAACCTTCATCTGTATCTATAGACCATTGATAGGGTAGAGAAAGGGATGACGCAACTGGATGGATGAGAGAGTAATCTTACCTCACTCTCTTCATAGCTGTTTAAACACACTGCTAAACTACTTCAGCCTTACTTCCTGGTCAGACTTTAGGTCATGACACAGGAAGGAGTTGACCAGCTGAGGGTAGATGATGCAGGGTGTGTGCTAATGAGATCAGCTGGTCAAATCTGTTCTGTGTCATGACCTAAAGTCTGAACAGGAAGTAAGGAAGAAGTAATCAAGCAATGTGTTTAAACAGCTATGAAGAGAGTGAGGTAAGCCTGTGTAGGATTATTGGAAAGCTGTTTTATTAAGTACATTAAGGCTATATTGGTACATAGGGAAGCTGGAATTTAGGGGGAAAAAAAAGTGAACAAAGATGAACTTAGCCTTTAAGGTTCCCCTAGTGGGGACACTGTGGAACTGCAGTCACTAATGCCTAAACTATAGACAGGGATCTAAGGTCATGTGAAATCAACATTAAGACAGGCCTCGCAACTCAGAAGCAAGCAGCAACTTGCACCGTTAACTCTTTTGTAACCAGTGGCCAAACTGTTAACGCTAAGCTTGTTCTCTCTCCCAGGGCCCAGCTACATCTCTCTCTCCCATGACTCCAGGCTGGGTCCCTAGGTACTCTGTGCTGGGGGGTCAGGCCCAGTATGTGGGAAGCTGGCATAAGCAAGCATAACACCCCTTCACTACCATAATAACCATCACCTTAACCATGCCCCCATTTTCTGGCTGGTTGGATGATTTATCAAGTGACACAAATATGGTAGTCCTTAGCAATAGCAACATAGCTGGACAGTATTCAGCTCGTTAGACTTTGTGTTGTTTCTTCTCTAACTTCGGTAGTTATAAGTCCTGTTCATTTCCTACACTGTACACCCTTTTTGGACTCTTCAAACCAGACAGATTAAAGGAACAAAAGATCTTTACAAAAGAAGTTAAGGATAACACAGGAACAGTTTTCAAATGACATCTTCACACACATTCCTGCACAGAGTTCTCTAAGTGCTCCATAAATTGACTATACCATAGGCAGATGGCAAGCTCCTAAAAGCAGTCCTTTGCAAGGCAAGAGTTCATTTAGGCAGTTAATCCAAAAAAAGCAGCTAAGTAATCCCTTAGAGTACATTATCTGGTTATAATCCATAAAAGTCCATTACTAGCAGCTATACACCCATAATGGTCTAAGGCTCCAGACCTCCTGGAAACCCCATCTAGGATCCCACCACCC
The DNA here is from genome assembly GCA_029206835.1 of Rana muscosa. Taxonomy (NCBI): domain Eukaryota; kingdom Metazoa; phylum Chordata; class Amphibia; order Anura; family Ranidae; genus Rana; species Rana muscosa. The sequence continues at coordinate 223,700,850 of CM055118.1, forward strand.
CCCATCGGTGTGGTTCACACTAACAGAGTAACAGTTACATCTTGGCAGTCTTTCCCCAACCAACCTCCTAGGGCACTTAGTGACCTGCAGGGGATGGTGACCTTGCTGAAAAGAACAGGAAGAACTTTAACTCCTTCTCAGAGAAACACCACCAGTCCAGCAGGTCAACAGGAGGACACAGTGAACCATTAAGACATTGTACCAATTTGCACTGGCTGACCTAATTACCTGGAGGGCATAAACACAGCACAAGCACAATTAATAACCCTTCAGAACCTCTTGAAAGCACCTGTTTACAATCTTGCCTACGATTTTAAGGCATCAGATCTACCAACAGCACTAGACTGTTTAAAATAGTTAAGATAAAAGTTAGAGCCCTTCAGCTGGCAGAATACTTGTTCAGGTTTACAATTCAGTGCCAGGCAAGAAAACAATGTGTACATTTTATGTTTTGAGGTTGCCGAATACCCTTCAGAAAATACCATCTTTAGGTGACAATAATCCTCAGGACGGGAGCATTTTTTCTGTTAAACCCTACAATACATTTCTCTAATTTGCACAATTTTTGTCCATTAAATATACAATTGAAAATGTTTTATTATATCTTTTTGAGAATTGCAAACAATAAATAAAAAATAGCTGTTCATCCAACAGCTTGTGAGCTAATATATATATATGTACTCCCTGCCTCAGGAATGTTATCAGTTAGCATTGTTGTCTGTTTGTTCTGTGAACTACAAAACACCTCCCTCTGTTTTAGAGAAAAGAGAAAGAAAAAAAGAAGTGTTTAAACCTAACAGTGCTATGTAGTCCTTAACACACTCACTGTCTTGTGATGACAATGCTGCTCAGTGCAGGATTATCAGGTTAACCACTTGCCGACCGCTGCACCCTGACATACGTCGGCAGAATGGCAGCGGTGGGCAAATGGGCGTACCCTTTAATATGCTGTGTAGCGGGCGCTCCCATCACGTACTCCGTGAGTGTGCCCCCAGGGTTCTGTGGAGTTGCGCAGTTGTCAGTTAAAGCGATGCAGTGCCGTATTGCAAAAAGTGCTCTGGTCAGGAAGGGGGTAAATCCTTCCGGGGCTGAAGTGGTTAAAATAAAGAAAAAAAAATCGAAAAATAAAACAAATGCAGCCACCGTATCTATGGACTTGTAAGCTGCACTACTTTAATTTTTTTGTTCTTGGGTTTAGATGCACTTTAATGATATCTCTCAGCTGTGAATTAGAGATTTTATCTCCCCACATGCTTTGCTGTTCAGGAAAAGAACATTTCCAGTTTAAGAACCATTAAAGACAAGATTGCACTGTGAAGACAGCAGGACATGAGAAAGGAAGGTGCTGCTTTTGCTTATCCAGCAATTCTGGGAATATTTTTGTACTGACAATAAAGCAACATGAATGAGTAAACTAGCAATGATTGTGAATGGAAAACACAGAATCCAGTTTAATATTTATTATAGACCTTTAGTCCCGACATAATGATCTTTTAGTAATGCTGCTCGGCAAAGTTTCTTTCCATTACTTACAAAGGAAAAAGTAAGAAGCACAAATATGTTCACAGAACAGGAGTTTTTCCTCTCCATTATCCCAGCAGGAGTTCAGTAAGAAAATTTTCTAAATTTGGCTCTATCTGCACATGTTATTCTTACAATGTAGATGGAACAAGGTCTAGCCTCCTTTTCCCAATTCACATTTCTCATACCAAAGAACATTTTGATGGAATTTTTATTTATCATGTAGAGTGACAATCCTATACTATTCTGGCTCATCTAAAAAGTTCCTTTTCACTTACACTAAACCACCATAATAGGTGACAAAGAGCAAGTAATGCCACTATTTAGATCTGTTTAAATCAATGAATGCCTGCCAATGTTATGTATTCATATTACATATAGTATAAAAAGAGATAATGAATAAACCCAAAAGGGGGGAAGGATGTATATCACTCTAGGAAGTGTCAAAATATATATTTCGGCACTTCCTAGTGTGATATACATCCTTCCCCCTTTATTCATTATCTCTTTATATAACCTATAGATACTGCTATATAGTTGGTCATCTTGTTCCCCCTGTGATCACCTGGTGCAACTTGATGGTCTGGGTGTGAGACCACCACCTAGGGGTGTGGCTGTCTGGTCTGGCTATAGCAGGGAGAGGTAAGGGGCTGTGCATGTAGATGTGGGGGTGGGTGTGGCACATGCATAAAAGTAGATTGATGTTAAATGATAGGTTTTGATACACTTTGTTTTGTCTGTATTTTAATGCACATATGTTTGTTTTTGTATTCTTTAGAAGGCTTGTACCACTCATTGGACAGTTTCCCTTTAAAGAAGCCCGATCTATGGGCTAAACATGTCGGGAACATACTCAATCTGACTGTCCTATTAATTATCATTTTGTACTAGCACTCTCCATATATATATTTTTATCCTTGTTTTTATTTTGTTTTTCAAAATAAAAATATTTTAATAATTTATTTGATATATTGCATTTTTGCACCTCAAAAATCCCATTATTTTCGTCTTTGTCATTCTACCTTTGGGGATTTGGTGCTATATATACTAGTTGGGATCTCCACAACCACAAAACAAGTTCATACATATGGGTCTTGTACCATTATCTGATTGTGGACTCCCAACTTCTCTTTTGCATATATATATCAAATACTTTATTTCTTCCTTTTGGAAGATATACATATGTATGTACTGTATTTTTCAAAATTTCTTTCTTTCTTTATTAGTGACCACTTTTTCTAACTGGTCCTCTAATTATCCATATAAGAAAATATAAAGGATCTACAAATCAATCATAATCTGCTCTAGTGGCCCAATAAAGAAGGAAGCCCTTTTATAGACTTTTTATAGATTGCTCTTTATAAATCTCTTTTGATTGTAGATTTATTTTCTATTTTTGATTAAAAAATGTATGCCTGATGAGATAGGCCCCATATAGATTCTCATTATGGCCAGTTTCTGTGGGGATGATTGGGAGGGACTCATGACCAAGATACATCTTTCCCAGAGTTCAGTAGGATTACGGGAGGCCAATTTGGATAAATCATTTATCAAACTTCAGCGGTCAGTTGAGAAAAAAGTCAGGACCTTTTGAACAAAAAATACTTCGAAAAATACATTGAGAATACAATTACCCCTTGGGGCTTGAGGGTGCAAATATTTCCCAACCTTAAAAAAGTAAAGGACACGCTAAAACAAAAATGGGAATCTAATTTACAATCTTGTTCCTTTGAAATAATGTCCCTATTATGTCACCAATATGACACCGAACTTAATGAGGTTGATGAACAAATCAATAAATGGTATACTGAACATATATCTCTGGTGGGCTTGCCTTCCTTCAAAAATAAGGAACACGAACTCAGGGAACATATTGAACAGTATACCTTAGAAATAATTAACAACAAAGAAGTAACATTTTTGAGGGATCAATCCTCATATGATATGGGTTTTACCTACAAGTGGAACCAACCCACACAGCAGAGGTGTCCAATGAAATCTACTAACCAGACTTTGTCGAATCATGTTACCCATGTATCTGATATTTCTGTTTCTCCAGCTTCTTCCAGCAAATCCACTGTATACCAAGACATTGCTACTGAAAGGATGTCAAAGAAACGTAAAGGAGATTCTAATATATCCTTCACAGATAATGTAAAAACCGCACCGGCTTCAACGCACGATCGCGAATCACCTGCTGTTCGTTCAAAAAACTCACAGCAATGCTCTAACACATCTCACAACTCTGCAAAAAAACTCATGTGGTACTCATATGGATAAAACCTTTCGCTCTACAGGCACCCTGTCTATCCCTATCTCCTCTTCTTCTACTGTAGCTCTCACAATTCTTCCTATCAAGGTAAGTGATCCGGCTCAGTCCGTTAATACTAAGAATGATCCTAAGTTAGCTCCTATTTTTTTAGCATTGGGAACGCCGGAAAATCAAAACCCGGCAAATCAGTGAGTTTTTGTGAAGTCGTCCCGGTTGAAGATAAAGAAAAACTGTTTCAAATCCTAAATCTATCCTCTTATCATCTTACCTCAGAGGAATCCTAAGTATTACAACTAGAGCTAGCTTTTTGTCCTGATGCCAAAGTGGATTGCTTTGACGTCATTAAGGACATTCATTTATTCGCACGACGACTAATGTTCAAAACAATTTATCACAAATCCCATAGTATTGATCATCTTACCACCTCCACAGGAAATAATGATCTTACAATTAGAGAGATTCAAGCAATACAGGAACTGATGGAATTATGGGAGGAAGATGGTGACTCTATTGATTCACCATTCAATCCCCCTTCCACATTTGATAAAACCTCAATGACTAGATGTTTTTCCCCTCCACAGTTTTTTAAACCTAAATCAAAAAACGTTCCAACCTTAGGTAACAATCCCAACATTTGGGCTTTTGTACAGCAAATAATAAGAGAAATAGAAGGAATGACGTGGTCTAAGACCCCTCCTCATAATTTGTCTCCCCCACTCAGACAAGCCCTAATGTCGCTACAAAAGAATACACAAATCGTAATCAAACCAGCCGACAAGGGTGGAAACCTTGTTATAATGTACTGTGTCAATTATGAATCTATGTGTCTGCACATTCTCCAGAACAGAGAATGGTACAGACCAATCTCACGGACTGTCATTGACCATTACTGTACTGAATTTAAAAACATCATTACTAATGCACTCTCAAAAAACTTGATTGATAAATCTACATGGACATTTCTTAATGTACAGGAACCAAAAGTTCCTACCCTGTATGCTTTACCTAAAGTCCACAAATCTTTAACCAGCCCCCCAGGTTGACCCATTATTTCTGGCTGTGGCTGTCTCAGTGAGAATGCCAGCAGTCTGATTGACACCTATCTTAATCCTCACGTAAAAGCATTGTTCTCATACGTACAGGACACAATAGATCTGATTAAGATAATTGAAGGTATCACTGTCCCTGATAATGCATGGCTGGTCACTATCGATGTGGAAAGCCTCTACAACGCAATCCCTCATGAGTTGGGATTGGCGGTTGTAGCGGAACATCTACACGAGCGTGGCCAATTAGCTGACAAGTATAATGAATTCATTTTGGAACTGTTGAAGTTTGTGTTGACCAGAAATTTGTTTATGTTTGGCCACTCCCACTACCTCCAGATACAGGGTATAGCAATGGGGACATGTTGTGCCCCATCCTACGCGAACCTGTATCTGGGGGGGTGGGAGAGGGATCTTTTTGCCAGAGATATTTGGAATGTGTGTTAACTTTCCATCGATACATCAATGACATCTTGATGATCTGGACTGGCACTCATCATGAGTTATTTGAGTTCATGGATTTACTTGGTAACATTAATTACAATCTCAAATTCACCATGTCATGCGACCAAAAACTGATCAATTTCCTTGATATTCAAATTTTTGTAGAACCCGATGGCTCCCTGGGTACATCATTATTTAGGAAGCCATCGGCAACTAATGCTATACTGCACGCATCCAGCTCCCATCCAAAATCCCTGGTCAACAGTATCCCCTTGTCAGGAACGAGTATGGAGATCGAGATGCTAAGAGGGCTCCCCTTGCGGCTGAGTGCAGCGTGACCCTGGATTTGGGAACAGGAAGCGTGGTACCCACAGAAGCATGGTTGGCCAGGTGCTTGCTTGCAGTCTGATGAGCTCAGCCACTGAGGGATGGCTGAGGCAGGCAGAACTGAGCTTGTTGTATTTAAATGAACGGAGATACCAAAAGCCAGGCCGGGGGTCAAACACAGGTAGGTCAGTCCAGAGCATATACAGGGGCGAGCCAAGGTCATACACGAGCAGGGTCCAGGTACAAGCCGAGGGTCAAGCCGGGTGGTCAGGAAGCAGGAGCAGAGTCCAGAAGCAGGCCGAGAGTCAAACACAGGAGATCAGGAAGCGAGGTCAAGGCAAGCCGGGTCACAGCGGATAAGCACGGATCAGGCAACAAGGTCAAGGTACACAGGAGACTGAAGAGATAATCCAGCAATGAGCAGCTCCAACAGTAGGCTTAAATAGACCAGGAAGTTAGTCATGTGATCTGTTCAGGTTACAAGGAGGAAGTACCGCCCACCTTAGTCACCATGGCGGCCATGATTGTCTTGGGTGGAATTGCCAGTCCTTCTTCGGCCATTGCCCTGACACCCCTACAGCCAATATTTGAGGCTACGGTGGAACTATAGCAGGGATGAGGACTTTTTAAAAAGAAGCCAACCAGCTGTATTCTCGTCTTCGTGATAGAGGATACACTCACAATATCTTGAAGAAAGCTTTTAATAGAGCCAAAGCTCATGTTCAAGATACTCTAATTCACCAGAAAAAAAACTAAACCTACCTCTCAACCTGTGAGAATTATAACATCATATACCAAACAGCATAAACAGGTGAGACAGATTATAATCAACAAATATTGGCCACTTATACTGGCGGACCCTATAGCTTGCAAATATGTGGAAAAGGAGCCTCAAATCACATATAGACGTGCCAAATCATTGAAAGATCGTTTGACTCAAAGCCACTATAAAATTCCATCTATAATCTCTGTATCGCCAGGCTCTTTTCCTTGTACAAAATTTGACAATTGTCAATTCATATTGAATAGCAACGAAATTAAATTACCTAATGGATGTATTCACAAAATCAAACATAGAGTGACTTGTCAAACTTCTGGTATCGTTTATATGATGCAATGTACCTGCAATTCCTTTTACATAGGAAAAACTAAACGTCCTATCTTTAAAAGAATAAATGACCATGTATCTTTGATTAAAAATCGTAGGATGGAAACCGCAATCAGTCACCATGCGGGACTATTCCATGGCTTAAGATTGGATACCATCAAGTTTATGGTCCTAGAACACATCCCCTCAGATGTTAGAGGAGGCAGCAATGATCAAAAACTTTTGCAACTAGAATCACGTTGGATTTTCTGTTTGAAAGCAACAACACATCCTGGATTGAACGAAATGTTGAGTTATAAACCCTTCTTATAAGTATTGCAATTGCTTATCCTGCTGCCTCCTTACTCCTGTTATATCTGATTCTCCTCCGACTTTTTATTTTTTATTTATATTTTATTATTTTTCACATTTCCCTTGTCTCCTACTCCTTCTTTCCGCTTCCAGTCTAGGGACCAGATGGGGGGTAAAAGAAGCCACTGGCTCTGGCGCTTAGACATTGCTGAGCCCCTGGGACAACACACACTGTCACAACCTTACAGGTAATCTTTTATGACTTGATGCTGGTCTCTTTATCTTAACCTTTATCTATTTTGCTTTTGTTTGGTGCTATTGTGCAACTGCAAAGGCTTCCTTGTAGAGGCATGGTATGCCTATTGGTGCATAGTACAGTTGAATGTATTCTCCTGTATATGCCTATGTAGCAATACCCCCAGCTAAGAGGGCTGCTGGTATTATTTTTGGGCCTGTAACACACCGCTGTCAACCCCCAGTAACTGGCTCTACCCTCCCCTGGCACAGCTAGCGGTAACTAGAGAATTGTGAGACCCGTAGGCTATGGGTATCACAATATGGCAGATAACGTACACAGTAATATTTGCTTGCTGAACTAACCGTCTCTTCTGAACAGTAATCACACCACACAACATGTCTGCTTAATCACTAATAGGTTTACTGAATAAAATAAAAGATCAGATTAAACAGTAGTACGTTTATTCATGCAGAGCCCTGCAATAAGAACTAGTCAACATATAAAACAGGTACACAATCCCCACAATCCTATGCACATCAATCAATAGACCCCGCTTGCAAGCTTCCCCCTCCTGGGCAAGATGGCGCCCAGAAATGTCTCTACTCTATACAGTCAGGCCTGACTACTTAGTTCACAATGTTTCTGTAGAGAAGGATCTTCGCTAGCAATGGTGGTGCACTTTGTAGGTTATTTGTAATCCACAGGGTGTTAAACAATTAGCTGCTGAATGTGCGACAAGGGATTCAACTAAGGCTGCATGGCACACTGTCCTTCTGGTGTGCAGCTCAACTTGGTAACGATGGGCCCTGAACAAAAGACACTGGGCCTAAAGATTAGCTAAAGAATCTTCAAGCAAGTGCTCTCTCACCCAACCGAACAAGTCCGTGCAGCTGACTTCCACCACTGTGCGTCTCACGATATCCGAAGTCTCCGATCCTCCCAACAGGCCTGGGAAGACAGATACACGAGACGTCTCTGGGATTCTTCCGTGAAGAGTAGAAGGCTCTTTGGATCCACAGGGCCCAACTCTCGGGCCTAGTCCAGAACAACAGGACCCAGCACAGAGTCCACTTGCTAGGTGGGCGATGTCCAAAGAGACCCCCGTGCTGCTCCGCCCCTCCTTATAGTCCAACCCCAGCAGACCTTGCACCGGGCACAAAAGAACTGTGGGTATCCCGTTGCACACTGGTTAAGGTAGTCTTTTGGGCTACTTAAAGTAACACCCCGCTACACACTCCCCCCACTTAAAATCTTTGGTCCCCAAAGATATCATCAGCATTGTTATATGTACAAGCAACACAATTCACGACTACAAAGGAGACGGGCAGAGGAATCTCCCACCAAGCTTGGTAAGGGAGATTGTCTTGCCCACAGGTCACATTAGCAGAGGTGGCCTGTCTAACTGTGCCAGGGAGTGAGCTGGGGTTGCCCTCCACCAAATTTACAGTAGAGGGGACAGGCTTATTTACTGTCCTTCTTGCAGTGACAATAGTCTCTTCTGAGCACTCCCCCATCTGAGAATAGGTTAGTCTTCTTGGGGGGTGGATAGTTCTTCTCCCCCTTTGTTCCCTGGGAGCCGGGGTTTTCACTGCAGGGGGTTCCTCCAATCCTTCTACTGCCAAGTCAGGTGTATTGGATTCACTTGGCTCAGGGGCATCAATTTCAGGTGCAGAGAGGTATAAGGAATCTCTGGGATCTTCTTCTGGAAAAGACTCTTGAGCATCCTCCCATTCCTCAGTAAGAGTATCAAGCGGTACAAACTCAGCAGCCTCCACATTTAAAGTGTCTCTAGCGGCAACCTCAGGTGATGGAGAGGCTGTGGTCATGGATTCAGGTATTGGTGGTGTCCAAAGACATTCAAGTTCCAATTCCTCCTCTTCACTCTGGTTTCGGGCATCCATCTCTGTTGAACTGGCTGCTTGGGATCTAGCGGCAGGCCTAGGGGTATTTGAGACTGAAAGATGCTCGGAAGGATCTGAGGCAGGGGGCAAGCGAACTGCTTCAGAAAGGGGCAGTAGGTGATTCCTGTGCCATGTCTCCAATAGCCCCACAATTCCTTATGGTTTAAGTTGGTATACTGGTAACCCTGGCAGTTGTTTGCAGATCACATAGAGTTGAGACCTCCACCGGTCGGCCAGCTTATGCTTCCCTGGTATGCCTAAGTTCCGCAACAGCACCCGGTCTCCTGGCTGCAAGTCATGAATCCGAACCTTTAGGTCATAGTTCCGCTTGTTCCTGGCTCCTCTTTGATCAGAAGTTGCTTGGGCCTTTTCATATGCCAGTCTTAAACTCAGTCGTAACCGATCCACATATCCCTTGTGAGAAGCTGCTGAAGTATGGTCTATTGAGGTACCGAAAGCCAGATCTACTGGTAGTCTTGCTTCCCTGCCAAACATCAATCTGTACGGGGAGTAGCCGGTAGCGTCACTGATTGTTCTATTATACGCATGCACAATGGCGGCCACATGCTTTCCCCAGTGTTGCTTCTTCTCACTGCTCAGAGTCCCCAGCATGTTTAACAATGTCCGATTGAATCGCTCCGGCTGGGCATCCCCTTGTGGGTGGTAGGGGGTGGTTTGGGTCTTCTTTATACCCAGGGAATCCAACAATTTCCGGATCAGCCGACTTTCAAAGTCCCTTCCCTGGTCTGAGTGAAGGCGTTGAGGTAGGCCATAATGTACAAAGAACTTCTCAACAAGTACCTTGGCCACTGTGGAGGCCTTCTGGTCTTTGGTTGGGAACGCCTGGGCGTAACGAGTGAAATGATCGGTTATCACCAGAACATTCCCATTTCCATTTAAATCAGGTTCTATACAAAGAAAATCAATGCATACCAGATCCAAGGGCCCTTGGCTTTGTAGGTGGCCCATTGGGGCGGCTTGATGAGACAGAGTCTTCCTTTGTATGCCACTTGCGCATGAATGGCAATATTCCTCCACTTCAACCCGCATGCAGGGCCAGTAAAACCGGTTCCTCACTAGCTGAAAAGTTCTTTCCGATCCTAAGTGACCATGATCGTCATCTAAGGCAGTCGGAACAGTCTTCCGATATTTCTCAGGCAGAAACAGTTGCCACTTATCCTCCAGATCATCAGAGGGGCCCCTTCGGTAGACCACCCCTTGATGTATCTGTAGCCGATCCCATTCCTTCCTCAGTAGGCGAGCCTCTTTTGATGGGTCCTTCAGAAGTGAGTCTGGGGTTTGGTTCTCTAATGCTTCCAAGGCCAGCCTTCCCAGCGGGTCTTCCAGTTGATCTCTTCGCAGATCTCTCTTCGAGAGTCTGGGCAGGTTCTCTTCTTCAATCTGCATCACATCACAAAAATACTTGGGTACCCCCACTACTGAGACTCGATATTCTTCGGCCCTTGACCCTCCATTGGCTTGAAGTTCCGCCCCTTGACACAGGGCTCGCACTCCCTCAGGGGTCAGTCGAGTCCAGTCCTCAGCATGGTTAGTGGGAGCATGGGTCCTTCTTGACAAGGCATCTGCATCTCTGTTTCCAGCCCCAGGTCTGTATTTCAAACTAAAGGTGAACCCAGAAAGAGCTGCTAGCCAGCGGTGGCCGGTGGCATCCAGCTTGGCGGTGGTCAGAAGGTAAGTGAGTGGGTTATTGTCTGTTTTGACCACAAATTCGGCACCATACAGGTAGTCCTTCAGCTTGTCCACCACAGCCCACTTCAAGGCCAGAAATTCCAACTTGTGGGTGGGGTAATTCCTTTCAGCTGGGGTCAAGCTTCTGTTCACATAAGCAATGGGTCTCAGCTGGCCATCGTACTCCTGGTACAGTACTCCCCCCAGACCGTCATGACTAGCATCCACATGCAACTCATATGGCTTCTTAGTGTCTGCATAGGCCAAGACAGGGGCAGTGGTCAAACTCTCTTTCAATGTCTTGAACGCTTCTTCACACCTCACAGTCCACTGATCTTCCACAGACTCCCCTGGCTTCCTAGGGCCTGAGTCATCCTCCTCTCTTTCGGTCTTCTAAAGTTCATTTAAAGGCTTGGTGATCTTGGCAATCCCTTCCACAAACCTTCGGTAATAGGAGCAAAACCCCAAGAACGATCAAAGCTATGTCACTGTAGTGGGCCGGGGCCAGGAGGTGACAGCCTCCAATTTTTCAGGGTCTGTGGACACTCCTTCTTCGGACATAATTTGCCCCAGATAGTGGACTAAAGATTGGTAGAACTGACATTATTCTAGCGAGAGTTTGAGTCCTTTATCGCTGAGCCTCTTCAAAACCTTCTCCAACCTCTCTTCATGCTCCTCCAGAGTCTTCCCAAATACAATAATATCATCCAGATACACTAGTACTTCAATGAGATTCATGTCTCCTACTGTCTTCTCCATGAGTTGCTGGAAGGTGGCTGGGGCTCCCGACAAGCCTTGGGGCATGCGATTGAACTCATAAAACCCCACAGGGGTAATGAAGGCTGTCTTCTCCTGGTCTTACAGTTGCATGGGAATCTGATAATACCCGCTCTTCAGGTCCATTACACTGAACCATTTTGCTCCAGACAGACACTGTAGGGCATCCTCTATTCGGGGGGTGGTGTATTGGTCAGGTATCGTTCTTCTGTTGAGGGTCCGATAATCGATGCATAGCCTCAACGACCCATTCTTCTTCCTCACCACCACTATGGGGGATGCATATGGACTTCTAGACACCCGGATGACACCTATTCTCTTGTTCTCTTGAGCTCTGTCAGTTGCTCTTGCAGATCCTCCAGATTTGCCAAGGGGACCCGTCGGACCCTTTCTCGGAATGGCTTGTCCTCCTGTAGGCGGATCCGGTGGGTGGCACTCTTCGCACACTCCACATCGAATTCATCTTTAGAAAATATTTTCTGCCATCTAGTCAACTGGGCTCTGGCCCTCTCCCTCCATGCCAATGGCAAGGCCGTCTCCTCCAAGCAGAGTTTCTCCACAGTAGCTCTCCCTCCTTCCTCATTCTCCAAGTCGGATAAGGCAACCAGGGTGGCAGGAATCGCCTGGCCTAACAACATTCGGGCTGGGATCTCCACAGGGGTGTCAGTAGTGTTTCTGATGCTCACGGACACCCTGCCATTGGCCTTCTTCAGGGCTCTCAGTGGGACCACTTCCAGGATGACTTCCAGCCCTGGGTGGGCATCCAAAGGGTCTGGTTCTAGGACTATGAAAGGGCCAGGTTGTTCCCAAGTAAGTTTCACGGTAGCCTTCAGACTGGTAACCTCACCAGGCTGTAATACCTTCTGCTTCTTGTCCAACTTCCAGACCTTCCCCACTCCTTCTTCGGGAGCTCTCTGCTCCAGTACCAGACGCTGGTAGGCCTTCCACAACATAGGATGGACTCTAGTCGCTGGGGCATCCTGTCCCTGTGCTATAAGGGCCAGTAATCTCCTAACCAAGTCAGTGTTCATCCCTATTATGAGGGAACTCTTGTTGGCTCCTGGAGGGTGAGGGCAGACTACCGTCAATGTGTCGAAAACTTCTGTGTCTCCGGCTACCGATGGGTCGAAGGCCAACCTAATTGGGAGGTATCCATCATATGGGAAACTTTGGGTTCCAATTCCCCATATTTGCAAGTCTTCCAGTTTCTGCAAGGGCAAATGCTTCAGATGTTTCTGATAGAAGTCCCGGTACAGAAGGGTCACTTGAGCTCCTGTGTCAAGAATGGCCTTTGTATAGATCCCTTCTACTTGAATGGGGACCACGGGGGAGGGTCCCACTAGTTTGACTGGGAATTCCTTCGGAGAAGTCACCTTCCTGGATTCCACTGGTTTGGCCTTCTGTAATTTCTTCCTTTTTTACTCTTTTCCTGGATCTGAGTCCTTATTAGGCCTGGTATGCATTGATCTCTTGCCAAGTTTTAGGTTTGGACTTAGAGTGAGGAGTATTAGGTTCGTGGGTTGGGGAGTTATTCCCCTCTCTTCTTGGCTTCTCTGGTTTCTTGATTCCGTTGGAGTTTACTGGAACTGACGGGCACCCGGTTGACTCCTTCACCGGGGCCCTCTGAAGTTTTCCGCCGGCTTGCGGTATGAACCTTGCTTTTTCCTCGGGCTGGGACACTCTCGGCTGTAATTTCCAACCCCTCCACAGCTGAAGCAAACCTCATCTCTTCTGGCTTGTGGGGAAACCGGCGTTGAGGCACTCTGATACACCTCCTTCTTCACTTCCTCTGTTTGTATGACTCCTGGACTCCTAGCCATTAAGAAAGTCATCATTTCTAGAACTTGGGTCATTTGTGACTTCAAAACCGCCACCTCAGAGTCCCGTTCCGTGGCCATGACAGATCTAACCTCAGCCGTGGAAGGAAAAATGGGCTTCTCCGGTGTCTGCTGGTCTTTGAGCAATGCCTCTTCATCTCTCACTATTCGCACGAGATCTGGGTAGTTCAAAGACATGACTCCCCCAGTTGTCTTCAGGTGGAGCCAGACTGGATCAGAGCGTATCGCTCCCTTCGTGACCTGCCGCATCCTGGCTGCATCTATAGCCTGAGGCGCCATTCGTTTCTTCAGGACTATTTGGAAAAAGCATTTTGTTCAGCCTTCGAACATATTCTGAGAACTGCTCCCCTGGCTGTTGAAGAGTATGTTCAAACTTGTACATTAAGTCAGTGACTTTCTCCAGCTGGCCAAACTCTTCCTGCAACATAGGTAGGTAGTCATAAGCAGTGAAAGAAGTGTTGCTGAATCTGAGGTTCTTCACCGCTTCTGCAGCAGCCCCCTTTAAACTTTCATTAATGCGCTGTTTCTTCTGGGTTTCTGTCACTTCCCATCCTTCTACAGCCTGCATTGCTTGCTCTATCCATGTGTCAAAATCTTCTTCCCCGAGTGGCACGGGCTGTTTACCTGAAAATATTCTGAGTTTTCGGTACCCATTCTCCACACATACCGTGTTGCTCTTCTGACATTTGGCAACTAGGTCCCCTAAAGCATTAAGGAGTCCAGGGCCTATAACGGTCAGGGGCGCCGCAGCGGTTTCTGCCTCTTTTACTGTTAGTTCGGGTGGTTCTTTCTTTATGGGCTTTGCATGCGATAGACCGTATATCTTCTGGTCTATGGCCTGTACACTCTGACCTCTAAAGCTCTCTGGTATCCCTTCATGCCATTCCACCAATGCGTAGGTAAAGGAGGCCTCCGGGTCCGGCTTTAGACCCATTACCCTTGCCTTCTGACTCGGGGACAGTAGCAACATGAGCCGCTCCACATCATCCTCCTGCCAGTCTTCCCCGGGGAGTTCAATAACTACCGCCATGTCTGGACAAGCGCCGGCTGTTATGCACCACTGTGTCACTACCAACGGATTCATGCCGATACTTCTGGCAGGCTTGATTGCAGCGTACAGGATCCCGGACTCTGAGCCCCCACGTGTAGCAATACCCCCAGCTAAGAGGGCTGCTGGTAGTGTAACACACCACTGTCAACCCCCAGTAACTGGCTCTACCCTCCCCTGGCACAGCTAGCGGTAACTAGAGGATTGTGAGACCCGTAGGCTATGGGTATCACAATACGGCAGATAACATACACAGTAATATTTGCTTGCTGAACTAACCGTCTCTTCTGCACAGTAATCACACCACACAACGTGTCTGCTTAATCACTAATAGGTTTACTGAATAAAATAAAAGATCAGATTAAACAGTAGTACGTCTATTCATGCAGAGCCCTGCAATAAGAACTAGTCAACATATAAAACAGGTACACAATCCCCACAATCCTATGCATATCAATCAATAGACCCCGCTTGCAAGCTTCCCCCTCCTGGGCAAGATGGCGCCCAGAAATGTCTCTACTCTATACAGTCAGGCCTGACTACTTAGTTCACAATGTTTCTGTAGAGAAGGATCTTCGCTAGCAATGGTGGTGAACTATGTAGGTTATTTGTGCGACAAGGGATTCAACTAAAGCTGCACGGCACACTGTCCCTCTGGTGTGCAGCTCAACTTGGTAACGATGGGCCCTGAGCAAAAGACACTGGGCCTAAAGTATAGCTAAAGAATCTTTGAGCAAGTGCTCTCTCACCCAACCGAACCAGTCCGTGCGGCGGACTTCCACCACTGTGCGTCCCACACACAGTCTTACGATACCTGGAGTCTCTGATCCTCCCAACAGGTCTGGGAAGGCAGATACACGAGACGTCTCTGGGATTCTTCCGTGAAGAGTAGAAGGCTCTTTGGATCCACAGAGCCCAACTCTCGGGCCTAGTCCAGAACAACAGGACCCAGCACAGAGTCCACTTGTTAGGCGGGCGATGTCCAAAGAGACCCCCGTGCTGCTCCGCCCCTCCTTATATAGTCTAGCCCCAGCAGACCTTGCGCCAGGCCCAAAAGAACTGTGGGTATCCTGTTGCACACTGGGTAAGGTAGTCTTTTGGGCTACTTAAAGTAACACCCCGCTACACCTATATATATGTTTACTTTTGGTTTGAATTGCTCGTCCTCCCTTTTTGTCTACCATACTCTATCTTCATGTTTTTCCTGTTTCAGTTCCTTGGATATTATATTTCTTCGGAACTTAGTGATCAGCATCAGTCCCAGGATTTAGGCTGTCAGTAGCTCTTGCCTATGTAAGTTTACCCCTTATATTTCGGCACTTCCTAGTGTGATATACATCCTTCCCCCTTTTGGGTTTATTTATGATCTCTTTTTATAATTTATAGATACTGCTATATAGTTGGTCATCTACGTTTTTCCCCTTGTTATCACCTGGTGCAATATGTTGGTCTGGGCATGAGAATGCCAGCTAGGGGTGTGGTTGTCTGGTCTGGCTATAGCAGGGAGAGGTAAGGGGCTGCGCATGTGGGGGTGGGTGTGGCACCTGCATAAAAGTAGATTGATGTTAAATGATATGTTTTGATACACTTTGTTTTGTCTGTATTTTGATGCACATATGTTTGTTTTTGTATTCTTTAGAAGGCTTGTACCACTCATTGGACAGATTCCCTTTGAAGAAGCCTGATCTATGGGTGAAACATGTCGGGAACATACTCCATCTGACTGTCCTATTAATTATCATTTTGTACTAGCACTCTCCATATATTCATTTTTATCCTTGTTTTTATTTTGTTGTTCAAAATAAAAATATTTTAATAATTTATTTGATGTATTGCATTTTTGCACCTCAAAAATCCCATTATTTTTGTCTTTGTCACTTATGTTTTCGTGTTTTTCTCCCTTTTACATTTTGCTTACAATTTTGAATGAATAGAAATAGTTTTTTGTTTTTTTTATCTTGTTAAACCTCTATAG
Source organism: Rana muscosa (assembly GCA_029206835.1). Taxonomy (NCBI): domain Eukaryota; kingdom Metazoa; phylum Chordata; class Amphibia; order Anura; family Ranidae; genus Rana; species Rana muscosa. The sequence goes on from CM055118.1 coordinate 223,717,325, forward strand.
AACAGCACTTCCCCAACTTCATGACCTGAGTGGATCTCCTAAAGCCTGCCTTAAAAATAATATCAGTAAATAAAAGTACTCAAATCTGTATATACACTAATAGAAAGAAGTATGAATTCAAAGGTACATTGTGCCAGTCTCTGCTGTTGAGCTGTGGGTTTTCAGGTTTCCAGATTGCATTACTGTTTTCAGAGAACATACAGTAACAAATAGCCAGAAAAACATGGGGTTATACAGCTGATAGTCACAACCTAATAACCTAAATTTACCACAATAGGCACTACTAAGGTCCTTTCTTTTTTCTATATGCTTAAAAAAAATAAAAAAAATGATGAGGACATTCATCTCGATAAACCCTCATAGGGGTTGATTTACTAAAACTAGAGAGTGCAGGATTCGGTGCAGCTGTGTATAGAAACCAATTACAGTAGGTGCCGCCGACATTGTATATTCATCGCGATCCTATCACGGAGATTCTCGGCGACAGGGGTGCCAACATCTCATGGACAGGATGGCGACACATCTCACGCTCGCTGCAATAGCGAGGAGACGCGGCACTGTATTGAACGGGATCCGACGTGGATTCCCGCCAATACCAGGCACTGTGTTTGGTATGAATCCTGAGCGGGAACTCCACGCCAATTTTTAAAGAAAAAACCGGCATGGGTTCCCCCTCCAGGAGCATACCAGGCCCTTCGGTCTGGTATGGATTTGAAGGGGACTCCCCTAAGCCCGAAAAATCGGCGTGGGGGTCCCCCTCAAAATCCAAACCAGACCCTTATCCGAGCACGCAACCAGGCAGGCCGCAGGGGAAGAGGGGGGGATGAGAGAGCGCCCCCCCCTCCCTCCTGAACCACACCAGGCCGCATGCCCTCAACATGGGGGATTGGATGCTCTGGGGCAGGGGGGCGACCTGCGGCCCCCCCACCCCAAAGCACCCTGTTGATGGGGACAAGGGCCTCTTCCCGACAACCCTGGCCGTTGGTTGTCGGGGTCTGCGGGCGGGGGCTGATCGGAATCTGGGAGCCCCCCTTTAATAAGGGGGCCTCCAGATGCCGGCCCCCCACCCTATGTGAATGAGTATGGGGTACATCGTACCCCTACCCATTCACCTGGTGGAAAAAAATGGCAATAAAAAAACACAACACAGCTTTTTAAAGTAATTTATTGCACAGCTCCGGGGGTCTTCTTACGACTCTGGGGGTCTCCGATGTCGTCGCCGCGCTCTCCGGTTCTTTCTTCCTTCTGCCGGGCCTCCGCTATCTTCTTATAGCTCTTTTGCTAGCGGGGCCCGGTCTTCTCCGTCGCCTTCTTCCCTTTTCTCCTCTCCGGTTCTTTCTTTCTTCTGCCGGGTCTCCGCTATCTTCTTCCAGCTCTTTTGCTAGCGGAGGCCCGGTCTTCTCCGTCGTCTCGTCCGTCTCTCCGTTGTCCTTCTGCCGGCCCCTCCACTATCTTCTTCCAGCTCTTTTGCTAGTGGAGGGGCCGGTCTTTCCCCTTCTTTTTTTTTTTTGCTGCATCAAGGCAGGGTTTCAGCTGTCAAATGTTTCTAACTGCCTGTCACCCTACTGACATTGGGGGGGGGGGACCTGCCATGCAACCACTCACCTTTAAATATCTTCTCCCTGTAGTGTTTGTCAGCAGATAGACCTTTAATCAAGACAAGCTGTCCCACCCTCCCTTTTGACAGTTAGGCTTCATGCCCACGGACGTTTTTACAGCCACATTTTTGAGCGTTTTTACAGCTTAAAAACGCCTGTCCATGTTAGTCTATAGCTTCATGCCCACCTAGGCGTTTTTGAGCTGCAAAAAAAAACCAGGACCAGTGCGTTCCTCGGCGTTAGGCATAAAAAACCGCGAAGCGTTAAAAAACGCCGCAATTGCGTTTTTGAGCTCCGACGTTTTTTTTTTCCGAAAAAAATACGGTCAAAAAATTCATACAATACAGGCGTTTTTAAGCTCTAAAAAACGCTCAAAAACGCGGCTGTAAAAATGTCCGTGGGCATGAGGCCTTATAGTTTTTTGGGGGTATTGTTGCCCACTAGTGTTGGTGTACAGGGTGATTAAAGGTTTTAATGGACTGCTACATTCAGCTTGAGTCTTGGTAACTAAGCTTTGGTGTTTGATATTTATTTTACATTTTAAAAAATCTTGGTTGTTTATAATTGGAAATTTCAATGTTTTTTTCTTATATTGCTTTTTTAATCCAATACATTTTTCAAGATGGTTTGTCTTTTGTAGTCTCATTTAAATATTTTTTTCTATTTCATTAGGTTTAGTTACTATTTGGGTGGGAGGGGTCTGCAATCCCACATTTTTTAACTCATTCTACAGTGCCTTGCAAAAGTATTCACCCCCCTTGGCATTTGTTGTGTTTTGTTGCCTCAAAACCTGGAATTAACATGGATTGTTTGAGGATTTGCATCATTTAATTTTCAGAACATGCCCACAACTTTGAAGATGTTTTTTTTTTTTTTATTGTGAAGCAAACAACAAATAGGACAAAATAACAGAAAAAGTCAATGTGCATAACTATTCACCCCCCTAAAGTCAATACTTTGTAGAGCCACCTTTTGCTGCTATCACAGCTCCAAGTCGCTTTGGATAAGTCTTTATTAGCTTGCCACATCTTACCACTGGAATTTTTGCCCATTCCTCCTTGCAAAATTGCTCCAGCTCCTTCAAGTTGGATGGTTTGAGCTTGTGAACAGCAATATTTAAGTCTGAAAGATTTTCTATTGGATTGAGGTCTGGGCTTTAGCTAGGCCATTCCAACACATTTACATGTTTCCCCTTAAACCACTCAAGTGTTGCTTTAGCAGTGGGTTTGAGGTCATTGTCCTGCTGGAAGGTGAACCTTCGTCCTAGCCTCAAATTACACAGGTACAGGTTTTGCTCAAGAATATCCCTGTATTTAGCACCATCCATCTTTCCCTCAACTCTGACCAGTTTCCCAGTCCCGACTGCTGAAAAACATCCCCACAGCATGATGCTGCCACCACCATGTTTCACTGTGGGGATGGTGTTCTTTGGGTGATGTGATGTGTTGGGTTTGCGCCAGACAGAGCGTTTTCTTTGATGGCCAAAAAGTTAAATTTCAGACCAGAGCACCTTCCTCCAAACATTTTGGGAGTTTCCCAGATGCCTTTTTGCAAACTCAAAACGTGCCATTTTGCTTTTTGCTGAAAGTAATGGCTTACTTCTGGCCACTCTGCCATAAAGCCCAACTCTATGGAGCATACGGCTTATTGTCTTCCTATGTACAGATACTCCATATTTACTGTGGAACTCTGCAGCTCCTCCAGGGTTACCTTAGGTCTCTGTGCTGCCTCTCTGATTAATGCCCTCCTTGCCCAGTCCGTGAGTTTTGGTGTGCGGCTGTCTCTTGGCAGGTTTGCTGTTGTGCCATGTTCTTTTCATTTGGTTATGATAGATTTGATGGTGCTCTTAGGGATCATAAAAGATTTGGATATTTTTTTATAACCTAACCCTGACTTGTACTTCTCAACAACATTATCCCTTACTTGTTTGGAGAGTTCCTTGGTCTTCATGGCAGTGTTTGGTTAGTGGTGCCTCTTGCGTAGGTGTTGCAGCCTCTGGGGCCTTTCAAAAAGGTGTGTATATGTAATGATAGATCATGTGACACTTAGATTGCACACAGGTGGACATCATTTCCCTAATTATGTGACTTCTGAAGGTAATTGGTTGCACCAGAGCTTTTTCTGGGCTTCATAACAAAGGGGGTGAAAACATACGCACATGCCAATTACCATTTTTTTATTTCTGAAAAATAGTTTTATGTATATATTTTTCTAATTTTACTTCACGAACTTAGACTATTGTGTTTTGATCCATCACATATAATTCAGATTAGAAAAAAAACATTGAACCAAAGGCTGTAATGTAACAAAATAGGTAAAATGCCAAGGGGGATGAATACTTTTGCAAGGCACTGTATGCTATATGTAAAGCAGCCCAGCAATTCCAGGTCTTGCTTTGCGATGACACCGTAGGGTTTATTTACTAAAGACAAATAAACTTTGCATATGTAATTGCTCCAAACCTCAGTAAATGCAGTAAACCTTCACTTTGCAAAGTATGCCCAATCTCGTTCAGGGAAAATTTAAGAAAAACTGTATTTTTGCTTGCACTTGAATGGATGGAGGTCAGCAGAGCTTCTGCTCATTTACTAAGCTATGGAGCAACTGCACTTACAGAGTGCACAGTCTGTTTGCCTTTAGTAAAGCCACCCCCATATGTCAAATGTATCAGTAGTCTTGAGCGAACCCGAACTGTAAAGTTCGGGTCCGTACCGAACTTTAGCTTTTTCCCGAACCCGAACCCGGACTTTGCCCAAAAGTCCGGGTTCGGGTTCGGCAATCTAATTACGCATTTAGAAATGCTTCAGGGGCCAGCCAATCACCTTTTGATTAGCTGGTGTGCCCTTAGAGGCCATCATAGCCATGCCTACTAATGGCATGGCTGTGATTGGTCAGTGCAACATGTGACCCAGCTTCTATATAAGCTAGAGGCACACAGCACACAAGTCACTCTGCTTCAGAATAGATAGGGAGAGGATCTAGTCTGCTGCTGCTGCTTTTAGGGAGAGATAGAAAAATAGAGGAGGTAGTCCTGATTCTACAATCTGAGGGAAAAGATAGAGAGATAGTGTAGTGTAGGGCCAGGTTCCTGTGTTGGTGCTTTAAGGGAGAGAGAATATTATATAGGAGTCCAGATTCAGAGATTAAAATCAGCGATCTGCATAGGTTTACCTGTTTGTGTTGCAGTGCAGTCTTTTTACACTGCCATGAGCCCAGTGTCAGAGAAAATCTAACTTTTAGGGGAAAAAAAAGGCACTTTATTGTGCTCTTTTCCAAAAGACCCATAGGGCAAAAAAAAAAAAAAAAAAAAGCATTTTATTTTGCTCGTGCAAAAAAAGACCCGTTTAGGGCAAAAAATAAATAAATAAAAATTTGCACTTTAATGTACGCTTGCAAAAAGAGCCATTCAGGGGCACAAAAAATAGTTTGCAGTGTGTTATACATATTTTGAGGTGTGTGAAATAAACAATTTCTATATAGTTTTCTCCTACTGTGCTATACTAAAAAAACAAAATTTTTTTTGAATAGCATTTTCTGCAGTTCTGTAGCTGTGCGATTCAGCGGTTACGTACTGTGGGTGTGTTCTGCTCTTCCAAAAAACACCGTTTAGGGGCACAAAAAAAAGTTTGCAGTGTGTTATACATATTTTGAGGTGTGTGAAATAAACAATTTCTATATATTTTTCTCCTACTGTGCTATACTAAAAAAACAACATTTTTTTTGAATAGCATTTTCTGCAGTTCTGTAGCTGTGCGATTCAGCGGTTACGTACTGTGGGTGTGTTCTGCTCTTCCAAAAAACGCCGTTTAGGGGCACAAAAAAAAGTTTGCAGTGTGTTATACATATTTTGAGGTGTGTGAAATAAACAATTTCTATATAGTTTTCTCCTACTGTGCTATACTAAAAAAAAAACATTTTTTTTGAATAGCATTTTCTGCAGTTCTGTAGCTGTGCGATTCAGCGGTTATGTACTGTGGGTGTGTTCTGCTCTTCCAAAAACACCCATTTAGGGCAAGATCCTAAATTTGGAAAATATGAGGAGAAGGTCAAAGGGACGTGGTGGCCCCGGTCGTGGTGCTGCTGGTGGAGCTCCTGTTGCAGGGAGAGGACGTGGTGGATCTGTGCCAGATACACGCACAAGTGAAACACCTTCCTCAGGTGCGAGTAGGCGACCGAGCCTGCGGCGGTATTTTGTCGCGCCTAATGAGGCTGTATGAATGTTTAGGCCAGGACAAGTACAGGCGATAGTAGATTGGGTTGCTGACAGTGCCTCGGGTTCCTTCACATTGTCTCCCACCCACTCTTCTGATGAAAGAACAGAGTTGGCACCTGAAACCCATGTCCATCAGTCTTTCACCTCACCCCCTTGCAAATCAGCCAAGCAGTCTGAGCCCCAAATCATGCAGCAGTCTCTTCTGCTTTTGGATGACTCTGTTAGCAGGGTTTCCCAGGGCCATCCACCTAGCCCTGCCCCAGAAATGGAAGAGATTGAGTGCACCGATGCCCAACCACTTATGTTTCATGATGAGTACATGGGAGGACCATCGCAGTACGTCTCGGATGATGATGACGAAACACAGGTGCCAACTGCTGCTGCTTTCGCAATTGTGCAGACAGACAAGGAGGGCAGGTGTGAAGACTGGGTGGAAGATGATGTGGAGGACGATGAGGTCCTCGACCCCACATGGAATGAACGTTATGCAGGTGACCAGTGTAGTTTGGAGGAAGAGGCGGTGGTCGCACAGAGCCACCAGCACAGCAGAAGAGGGAGCAGGGTGCAAAAGCAGAGCGTCTGTCAGCTAGACAGTATGTCTGCTACTGCCCAACGCAGCAAGGGACCAAGCACACCAAAGCCAGGTCCAAGGAGTTCCCTAACGTGGCAGTTTTTCACACAATGTGCTGATGACAAGACACGAGTGGTTTGCACGCTGTGCAATCAGAGGCTGAAGCGAGGCATAAACGTTCTCAACCTGAGCACAACCTGCATGACCAGGCATCTAAGTGCAAAGCACGAGCTGCAGTGGAGTAGACACCTCAAAAACCAAGAAAGGTCTCTGGCTCCTCCTGCTTCCTCTTCTGCTGCAGTCTCGGCCTCTTCATCCACCTCTGTAGTGACAATGGCACCTGCCACCCCGCAAACAGAGGATCTGCCAGCAACACTACCACCTGGGTCACCAACCATCTCCACAATGTCCCATGGAAGCGTTCAGCTCTCTATCTCCCAAACATTTGAGCGGAAGAGGAAGTATCCCCCTAGCCACCCGCGATCCCTGGCCCTGAATGCAAGCATTTCAAAACTCCTGGCCTTTGAAATGCTGTCATTCCGTCTGGTGGAGACGCAGAAGTTTAAAAGCCTGATGGCATTGGCTGTCCCACAGTACGTCGTGCCCAGCCGCCACTATTTTTCCAGGCGAGCCATCCCTTCCCTGCACAACCAAGTGGGGGACAAAATCAGGTGTGCACTGCGCAACGCCATCTGTGGCAAGGTCCACCTAACTACGGATGCGTGGACCAGTAAGCACGGTCAGGGACGTTATATCTCCCTAACAGCACACTGGGTAAATGCAGTGGCGACTGGGCCTGAGGCAGATAGCAGTTTGGCGCATGTCCTTCCACCACCGAGGATTGCAGGGCGCTTCAGTTTGCCTCCTGTTGCTAACTCCTCCTACTCCGCTTCCTCATCCTCTACCGCCTCCTCATCCGGTCAGCGTAAAACCTTCACCACCAACTTCAGCACAGCCAGGGGTAAACGACAGCAGGCAGTTTTAAAACTTTCCTGTTTGGGGGAAAAACCCCACACCGCGCAGGAGTTGTGGAGGGACATGGAACAACAGACCAATGAGTGGTTGCTGTCAGTGAGCCTCAAGCCCGGCCTGGTGGTGTGCGATAATGGGCAAAATCTCGTAGCAGCTCTGGGCCTAGCCGGTTTGACGCACATCCCTTGCCTGGCGCATGTGCTGAACTTGGTGGTCCAGAGGTTCCTTAAAAATTACCCCAATATGCCAGAGCTGCTGCAGAAAGTGCGGGCTGTGTGTGCGCACTTTCGGCGTTCTCACCCTGCTGCTGCTCGCCTGTCAGCGCTGCAGCGTAACTTCGGCCTTCCCGCTCACCGCCTCATATGTGACGTGCCCACAAGGTGGAACTCCACCTTGCACATGCTGGCCAGACTGTGCGAGCAGCAGCAGGCGATAGTGGAGTTTCAGCTGCAGCAATCACGCGTGAGTCGCTCTGCGGAACAGCACCACTTCACCACCAATAACTCGGCCTCCATGCGAGACCTGTGTGCCTTGTTGCGCTGTTTCGAGTACTCCACCAACATGTCCAGTGCCAATGACGCCGTTCTCAGCGTTACTATCCCAGTTCTATGCCTCCTTGAAAAAACGCTTCGGGCGATGATGGAAGAGGGTGTGGCACAGGAGGATGAGGAGGAGGAGGAAGAAGCGGGATCATTTCAAAGGCTTTCAGGGCAGTCTTTCACAAGTGGCTACGAGGGTGGGTTCCTGAACCAACAAACGCCAGGTACACAATTGTACGGCAGAAAGGGCACAGTTCTGGAGGATGACGAGATGGAGGAGGAGGAGGAGGAGGAGCCATTTTCACAGCAGGGTGGCACCCAGACCAGCTCGTGGCCATCACTGGTGCGTGGCTGGGGGGATACAGAGGACACCGACGATACACCTCCCACAGAGGACAGCATTTCTTTGCCTCTGGGCAGCCTGGCACACATGAGCGATTACATGCTGCAGTGTTTCCGCAATGACCGCCGAGTTGCCCACATTTTAACTGGTGCTGATTACTGGGTGGCCACCCTGCTGGATCCCCGTTACAAGGACAACGTACCGTCCTTAATTCCCTCACTGGAGCGGGATCGTAAGATGCGCGAGTACAAGCGCACGCTGGTAGACGCGCTGCTGGTGGCATTCCCACCTGACAGCGGGCGTACGGTGGAAGCACAAGGCGAAGGCAGAGGAGGAGGAAGAGGTCGCCAACGCAGCCGGGGCACCGGCAGCACCTCAGAAGGCAGGGTTAGCATGGCTGAAATGTGGAAAAGCTTTGTCAGCACGCCACAACAACCAGCACCACCAGCTGAGATGGAACGTCTTAGCAGGAGGCAGCATTTCACCAACATGGTTGAGCAGTATGTGTCCACAGGCCTACACGTACTGGATGACGGGTCTGCCCCCTTTAACTTCTGGGTCTCCAAATTGGGCACATGGCCTGAGCTTGCCCTTTATGCCTTGGAGGTGCTGGCCTGCCCTGCAGCCAGTGTATTATCTTAACGTGTATTTAGCAGGGGGCGTTATCACAGACAAGCGCAGCCGCCTGTCCAGAGCCAATGTGGACAAGCTCACGTTCATTAAAATGAACCAGGCATGGATCCCACAGGACTTGTCCGTACCTTGTGCAGAATAGACATGTATACCGGTGTTGTGACAAAAACTGTCCGGCCATCGGATTGTGTCCGGCCCATACTGCGAAGGCGCAGCGCTTGCACAGTACAGAGGACAAGGAGATTCACAAAATCTCCGAAGATGAACGGCGCCTGCGCTGTGAGTGCAGGTTCAAGCCCCACCATCCAAATGGACATACGGTAGCACATAGTAACAGGGCCCCTCACGGGCTCGGTTCGATCGCCACGCTTCGGGCACGGCCTCACTTGGCTCGGCTTGAACCACGGATGGTGTGGCCTTCACCTGAAGTCACCATGCAGGCGCCGCTCGTCTTGGGAGATTTTAGAAATCCCCTTGTCCTACATACTGAGCAAGCGCAGTACAGGGTGGACACTATTTGACGGGGGACAGAATTCGACACATCACCGGCCTTACCCAGCCATTGTTGTATTTTTGAATCAGTGTTGGCTACCTCGTCCTCCTCCACCGCCGCTTCCACCTACACAGCCACATCCACCGCCACCTCAACCTCCTACTCCATATGGACCTCGTCCTCCTAGGTCAAGATTATTATTTTTTATTTTAATTTTTTTATGTTATTTTAAGTTATTTCCCTATCCACATTTGTTTGCAGAGCACTTGCCATGCTCTTAACAACATTTTGCTGCCATTTGCAGCCCTCTAGCCCTTTCCATTACTTTTTTAGAGCCTTTTTAGTCCTTTTTAGTCCGGGTCCCCATTGACTTCAATGGGGTTTGGGTTCGGGTCCGGGTTCGGGTTAAAGTTCGGTCCCGAACCCGAACTTTTTTCCGAAGTTCGGCCGAACCCATCGAACCCGAACATCCAGGTGTCCGCTCAACTCTATGTATCAGTCATAGCGTGCAAATGTTAACTATATGTTTTTATTGAACCCCATCTTCAATAAACAGCTTGTTTCTGTATTAGACATTGCTGGGAAGGCTTAGAATGAATGACATGTTTTTATTGCTTAATGTGTCTTTATTACATAAAGTGAAGCTGTGCCCAGGCTTTTGAAAATAAAGTGATACTAACGTCTCTTTATTTTTTTGGTAAAAATAACAAACATGTTATACATACCTACGCTGTGCAGTAGTATTGCACAGAGCAGCCCAGATCTTCCTCTTCTCAGGTCCCTCTTTGGCGCTCTTGGCCCCTCCATCCTGCCAAGTGCCCCCACAGCAAGCAGCCTGCTGTGGGGGCACCCGAGCCACTGCTCTGTGTGTCCATTCAGACATGGAGCAGTGGCCAGGCTCCGCCCCCTCACTCTACGCATTGACTCACTGACTTTGATTGACATCAGCGAGAGCCAATGGTGCTTCACTGCTGTCCCAGCCAATGAAGAGGGAGAGTCCCAGACAGCTAAGTCTATTGCGCAACATTGCTGGACAGAGATGGGGCCCAGGTAAGTATTAGGAGATGCTGGGGAGGCTGCTGCACACAGGTTTTTTATCTTAATTAGTGATGAGCCGAACACCCCCCGGGTTCGGTTCGCACCAGAACCCGCGAACGGACCGAAAGTTCGCACGAACTTTAGAACCCTATTAAATACAATGGATGCGAACGTTCGAAATCTAAAGTGCTAGTTATAACGACTATTATGCATGTTATTGTCCTAAAAAGGGTTTGGGAACCCGGGTTCTGCACCAGGGGACATGTATCAATGCAAAAAGAAGTTTTAAAAACGGCCGTTTTTCTGGAGCAGTCATTTTAATGATGCATAAAATGAAAAAAAAAAGTCAAATATTCCTTTAAATATCGTACCTGGGGGGTGTCTAAAGTATGCCTGTGAAGTGCCACGTGTTTCCCGTGTTTAGAACTGTCCCTGCACAAAATTACATTTCTAAAGGAAAAAAAGCCATTTAAAACTGCTTGCGGCTTTAATGTAATGTCTGGTACCGGTAATATGGATGAAAATCTTTAAGAAAAATGGCATAGCTACCCCATCACACCCCCCCCTACCCCAGCCCATTACCAGCCCCTTTGGGTCTTGTATGGATATTAAGGGGAACCCCACACACAAAATAAAAAAGGCCCTATATACTCTGAACAGCCGTATACAGGCGGTGCATACAAGACAGGGACTGTAGGTTTGTTCTTATGTAGAATCTGTTTGTAATTTTGAACAGGTACATTGTTTAAGTGTAGCTCCAGCCAAAAAATATATTTTTAAGCTTTTTGGAAAACATAGGGAAGGGTTATCACCCCTGTAACATTTGTTTTGCTGTCTGTGCAGTGTGCACCTGTTCAGAACAGTTCACCTCACTTTCCGTCCTAATGACAAATGTTTTTTGAAAATTTGGGGTTTTTATTGAAACAAGAATTGGTGATAAAGAATCAGTGGAGAGGAGACACTTTTTTTCCCATATTAACTCTTACAGGAGAGAATTTGCCTTCCTAGGGGTAGATTTCCTCTCACTTCCTGTTGTATCCTTCCGTTTGCAAGGAGGAGTCGTTTGTAAGTTGGATGTTTGAAAGTAGGGGCCTGCCGTATATACTCAGCTGAAATTTGCCCCTTACATGTTGGTGTTGCCACAACACTGTGAGCCCTCACAGTTACTCTTGGTGGGCGCATGAATGGGCCCTGCTGTGAATTATTAGATCAAGAATTGTAATTGCATGCCCCTGTTGAACAGGGGCTGAAAAATTGGGCCTTTGGTGGTGGTGGTGGTGGTGGTGGTGGTGGTGTTGACACAACACTGTAAGGCCTCACAGTTAGTCTTGGTGGGCGCAGGAATGGGCCCTGCTGTGAATTATTAGATCAAGAATTGTAATTACATGCCCCTGTTAAACAGGGGCAGAAAAATTGAGCCTTAGGCACTGGTGCCACAACACTGCAACCCCTCACAGATACTGTACTTGGAGCACAGCAATGAGCCCTGTTGCAAAGTATTGCATCAAAAATTGTAATTACACGCCCCTGTTAAACAGGGGCTGAAAAATTGGGCCTTAGCCACTGGTGCTGGTGCCACGACACTGCAACCACTCCCAGATACTCTAGTTGGAGTGCAGGAATGAGCCCTTCTGCAAAGCATTGCATAAAAAATTGTTATAACACACCCCTGTTAAACAGGGGCTGAAAAATTGGGCCTTAGCCACTGGTGGCGGCACTCAGAAACAAAAATGTTCTTCCAAGCTATCATCGTCAATCGGATCATTGAGGAGAAGGAGGATAGTCAGTCAACATAACAGGACAAACTCTCAGCATCAGTCTTGAAGGGATGTGACATTTGAAAATAAATTAGTCTGTTATATTAGCTTCAGGTGTTTGGTAGCTGGTGGTGATCCAAGACTGGTTCATCTTTATGAAGGCCAGTCGATTAACAGAGTCGGTGGACAGGCGCACCCTGTGATCCATGACAAATCCTCCAGCAGCACTGAATGTGCGTTCTGAAAGAACGCTGGATGCAGGACAGGCGAGTAGCTCAATTGCATACTGTGCAAGCTCTGGCCAGTGATCCATCCTCAAGACCCAGTAAGCCAGAGGATTTTCGGTGGGGAAGGTGTCCAAGTCTCACCTTGCCCCTAGGTATTCCTGCACCATGTATATCAGACGCTGGCGATGGTTGCTGGAACCGATCATACCTTGGGGCTGCGGACTAAAGAATTTTCTGAACGCTTCGGTCAGACGGCCACCTTCCCCACCGCTCCTTCTTTGACTGACCGAAGCCTCAGCAACTCGTTGTCCAAGACCAGGAGTTTGTAACCTCCCAGTCTCTGGGAACGCGTTGCACAGACCTTTCTGCAAGGCCTCCCGGAGTTGTCTCATCCTCTGCTCCCTCTGCGACGGTAAGATAAGGTCCGCAACCTTACCCTTGTACCGTGGATCAAGGAGAGTGGCCAGCCAGTAATGGTCCCTCTCCTTGATCCGAAGAATACGAGGATCCTTCCGCAGACTTTGCAGGATCAGGGAGGCCATGCAGCGTAGGTTAGCTGAGGCATTCAGTCCGGAGTCCTCTGGGTCACTAAGGACGACATGATCCGCAGCCACCTCCTCCCAGCCACGTACAAGTCCACTGGTTTCTTGGGACTGTAAATCATCCCTAAAAGACTGCTGCTGATGATGCTGAGTGCCAGGCTCCACCTCCATGCTGACACAATCCTCCTCCTCCTCCTCCTCCTCCTCCTCCTCTTCTTCCTGTGCGATGGGTGGGACAGAAGGAACACTGTCTGGGTAAAGGGGGCCTTGAGAGGCAAGGAAGTCCTCCTCTTCCTGCCTCTGTTCTGCCTCAAGTGCCCTGTCCATTATTCCATGCAGCGTATGTTCCAACAGGTGGACAAGAGGTACAGTGTCACTGATGCATGCACTGTCACTGCTCACCATCCTCGTGGCCTCCTCAAATGGTGCCAGGACAGTGCATGCATCCCTGATCATGCCCCACTGGCGTGGTGAAAAAAACCCGAGCTCCCCTGACCCTGTCCTGGTGCCGTAGTCGCATAGGTACTCATTGATGGCCCTCTGCTGCGTGTGCAGCCGCTGCAGCATGGCCAACGTTGAGTTCCACCTGGTGGGCATGTCACATATAAGGCGGTTCTTGGGCAGGTTCAACTCCTTTTGCAGCTCAGCCAGGCGAGCACTGGCATTATAAGATCTGCGGAAATGCACACAGACTTTCCTGGCCTGCCTCAGGACATCCTGTAAGCCCGGGTACCTGCCCAAGAACCGCTGCACCACCAGGTTAAGGACGTGAGCCACACAGGGCACATGGGTCAGTTGTCCCTGTCAGAGAGCGGAGAGGAGGTTGGTGCCATTGTCGCAAACTACCATTCCTGGCTTAAGCTGGCGTGGCGTCAACCACCTCTCGGCCTGCCCCTGCAGAGCAGACAGAACCTCTGCCCCAGTGTGGCTCCTGTCCCCCAAACACACCAGCGCAAGCACGGCATGGCATCTTTTTGCCTGCGTACTTGCGTAGCCCCTTGAACGCCTACGGAGCACCGCTGGTTCCGAGGACAAAGCACAGGAAGAGGCCACGGAGGAAGAAGAAGAGGAGGGGGTGGAGGACAGAGGTGTGTCACAACCAGTAGTAGCATTTTGGAGGCGTGGCGGTGGAACAACCTCCAACACTACTGCACCTTGTCCTGCATCCTTCCCAGCTGCCAAAAGAGTGACCCAATGGGCCGTGAAAGAAAGGTAACGTCCCTGTCCATGCCTGCTGGACCATGAGTCAGCGGTAATATGCACCTTACCGCTGACCGCCCTGTCCAGCGAGGCCAAGACATTGCCTTCCATATGCCGGTAGAGAGCCGGAATCACCTTCCGTGAGAAAAAGTGGCGTTTGGGAACCTGCCACCGAGGAACCGCACATTGCACAAACTCACAGAAGGGGGCCGAGTCTACCAACTGAAAAGGCAGCAGTTGAAGCGCTAGCAATTTAGCCAAGCTAGCATTCAACCTCTGGGCATGTGGATGGCTGGGAGTGAACTTCTTTCGATGGTCCAGCAGCTGGGGCAGGGAAATTTGCCTGCTAGAATCGGACGTTGGTGTACTGCTAGCAGAGTGCCCGCAAGTACTTGGCTGTGACACACCTAATTCTACACCTTCATTCCTCTCAGAGCAGGTTTCAGAGAGGACTGAAGGTATAGTGGGGTTGGAGATCCCAGCTGATGCGGTGCAAGAAGAGGTCAGCTTTGTTCTTTGGTGTGGGTCTTTAAGGTAGACTTGCCAACGAGCTGCATGGCAGGTCAACATATGTCTGGTCAAGCATCTCTCCTTGTTTGCCTTCCAGACATTCTAATAGCCTGCAGGGAAATGGGAAAAGCAGCAATACAGGCTAAGTTAAGGTGTAATATGGTCAGGAGGCACACTCCGCCCGCTGTAAGTGCCGCAAAATCCTGTTTGTGTAACACACCAGGAAAAAGCAGCAATACAGGCTAAGTTAAGGTGTAATATGGTCAGGAGGCACACTCCGCCCGCTGTAAGTGCCGCAAAATCCTGTTGGTGTAACACACCAGAAAAAAGCAGCAATACGGGCTAACTTCAGGTGTATAATGTGCAGGAGGCTTAGCAACAATGACACTGACACTGTCCCCTGCCTATCCTTCTCTCTCCCTGCACACAAGGTTTATCAAAGTATATGACACTGCCACTCTCCCTGCCTATCCTTCTCTCTCCCTGCACACAAGGTTTAGCAAAGAATATGACACTGACACTGTCCCCTGCCTATCCTTCTCTCTCCCTGTACACAAGGTTTATCAGAATTTATTTCACTGACACTCTCCCTGCCTATCCTTCTCTCTCCCTGCACACAAGGTTTAGCAAAGAATATGACACTGACACTGTCCCCTGCCTATCCTTCTCTCTCCCTGTACACAAGGTTTATCAAAGTATATGACACTGCCACTCTCCCTGCCTATCCTTCTCTCTCCCTGCACACAAGGTTTAGCAAAGAATATGACACTGACACTGTCCCCTGCCTATCCTTCTCTCTCCCTGTACACAAGGTTTATCAGAATTTATTTCACTGACACTCTCCCTGCCTATCCTTCTCTCTCCCTGCACACAAGGTTTAGCAAAGAATATGACACTGACACTGTCCCCTGCCTATCCTTCTCTCTCCCTGTACACAAGGTTTATCAAAGTATATGACACTGACACTCTCCCTGCCTATCCTTCTCTCTCCCTACACACAAGGTTTAGCAAAGAATATGACACTGACACTCTCCCTGCCTATCCTTCTCTGTCCCTACACACAAGGTTTAGCAAAGAATAGATTTGACAAGATTTGACACTGTCCCTGCCTATCCTTCACTTTCCCTGCTCCGGAACACACTACACAAGGCCGCCGCGCTGGCAGCCTTTTATAGTGTGGGGCGTGTACTAAATCCCCTCAGCTATAATTGGCCACAGGCATCCTGCCTGTGGCCAATCATTGCTCTCCTCGCTGCCGGCGCTGTGATTGGCCAAGCATGCAGGGTCACAGTGCATGCTTGGCCAATCACAGCGCCGGGATTACACTGCGATGGCGCAGTGTATTGTGGGCCGTTCGCGTCACTCGAATTTGTCGCGAACGGCCCAAATCGTTCGTTGTTCGCCGAACGCGCGAACAGCCGATGTTCGAGTCGAACCTATGTTCGACTCGAACACCGAGCTCATCCCTAATCTTAATGCATAGAATGCATTAAGATAAAAAAACTTCTGCCTTTACAACCACTTTAAAGTAATATTTTAACACATTGAGCACAATAAAATACAATTTTCCAAGTTCCCCAGTAAACTTTTTGTTAAAATAAAAAAAAAAAAAAAACATAAGAGACATGGTTTACTATTAATGTGATACGCCGCTTGTCCTGGTGGCTCCTTCTTTAGTTGAACTCTTCCTCCTAATGAACATGGAGATGTAGGGAATGTCTTAAGCCATGCGGTAGGACTTTTTGACAACAAACTTCAAAAGGAGCACGTTTTCAAAAAAATCCTACCGTGTGTACGCTCCATCGGACAAACTTTTTCGGTTTTCATCAGACAAAAGTTCGCTCTGCCAATGGACAAACTTTTCGGCAACAAAAGTCCTACGCTGCAAAATCCTATCGTGTGTACAGAAATCTATTGGACTTTTGTCCAAAGTACAAACACGCATGCCCAGGACTAATGTTAAAATCAACCAACAATAGCAGAAAATAATGGAAAATTATTTAAACCTGAACAAGCTCCTTGATCTTCAGTCTTGCTCCTGTGATCCAGATCCTAAACCTGATACTCATCCTTCACTTTTTATTGCGCTTGTTTTCACCTGACCTGCTTTTGGACTTTCCTTGTCTGCTTATATTCGCTGTCTATCTTCGCTACCTATCTCAGCCTGATTTACAGACTACGCTTTTGCCCAGTGAATTTATACCTTGCCCCCCTCTTATCACTGACCTCTGCCTCTCCCGGACTCTGATCCTGCCCATGACCTGGTGTCTTTCCGCTCGGCTGTCACTAGATCAGGCTTGAGACCTGACTCAACTTTTAACTGAAGTTGACACATCCACAGTGCACAGCCAGCTGTACTCCTGCACACCTGATACCAGCGCTTTCAAGTTCCAGCCCACAGTGTCAGCACCTTGGCACTTATGCCTTTCCCTCACCCCTACAGACCCTGTCTCAACTTCCAGGGTTGCTCGGACGAGAGCTGTGTAAGAGGCTACCCTCATCGTCTCGGGTACATACAAGTATGTAAATTGACCAGTATTTTGACAGGACGAGTGAAGAGTTTGTCAGTAGCTAGCCTTCTATTCAGAAATCAGAAGGGACATAGTGAAACAATCAGTGGATTCTTCAGAACTGTCAGGGCTGGGTTGTCATCCCTTCCTTCTCTGTGCTCAGGTTTCTCAGCTGTTGGTTAATTGCCAGTACTCATTGTTCCACAGTGGCTCACCTGTTGATCATATCCTGCTCGTCAGTCAAGCCCACAGCCAGCCCCTTCTGGCTATTTAAACTGCCTGGTTAATTTCATCAATTGCCTTCACATTCTAGAGACTCTCTGCTGTGTTCCTGTTGAAGTCTTGCCTGGCTGACCTCCCTTCTGGTTCCTGATCCTGTCTACTGACTCTGACTACACTGATCTCTGGCTTCCTATTTCCTGGCTTGTTCTGACTACTTGATTTGGCTGTCAAACCCTGGCTATGTTTTGACTACAAGGTGTGATTTTTGCTGCATTTTTACTGCATTTTCTGTCTCCGTCTGTTTCATGGTTCCTGACAAGAACACAGAAAGGTATGATCATGCAAAACATTTGTTAAATTCCTTGATATGTATATAGTATACTTAAAAGGTATTGTTTTAATTTATTTGCAAGAAAGCTGGAGTTACCCTTTAAACTGTCTCAGGTTGCACAGTCCCTGATAGCTAAATTTGTTTGGCTGCAAAAATATGTAACCTCATTTTATCCCTTTGGGTGGTGGGTTTAAAAAGAGATTTAATGTTGTCATATACTGCCAAAATCAGCAAGATTAGGAAATTCTGATCTACAAACTGAAGACTTGTTCTAATGATTTTTATGAGTGAATTTCTAGCGATGCTTAACGTGTCACAGAGACTGACTCTAAATTAGTGCAATTTACGGATAATCAATGAGAGAAGACAGAGCTAGTTAAATCATCCTTGCAGGTTTAAACAGCAATTCACTTACTGTACCATTTCTAAAAGTCTTCCTGCGGAGTGCTTTCTAATTCACAGAATATACACAATAAAAGCCCATGTTCGAAGGTAACACTCGCAGTTCTGTCCATGTTCGGTGTGATCCTTTAAAAAGGACCTGTCACACAAAGATAATAGCTCTTTCAATCTAAGTCTGAACTAGCTCTGAATCTGTATAGAAGTTGGGTAGACAGCCATTTAAAAGGACAAACATGCTGAAAACATCCAAGCACACATAAGGGCTAGGGATGAGCCGAATACCCCCCTGTTCGGTTCACACCAGAACCTGCGAACAGACAGAATGTTCGCGTGAATGGACAATGGACTCGAACGTTCAAAATCAAAAGTGCTAATTATAAAGGCTAATATGCAAGTTATTGTCATAAAAAGTGTTTGGGGACCCGGTCCTGCCCCAGGGGACATGTATCAATGCAAAAAAAAGTTTTAAAAACGGCCGTTTTTTCGGGAGCAGTGATTTTAATAATGCTTAAAGTGAAACAATAAAAGTGAAATATTCCTTTAAATTTTGTACCTAGGGTGTGTGTATAGTATATACCAGCAGGTAAGAAGAACATTTTTTTCCTTTGCGCCCTCCCAATTCTCAAGTTCTTTTTCTCAAACCACCACTGCACACTAGGATTCAATAACCCTGAAGCTACCACTTGAAAATAAAAAGGTGTATAATGGTAATATTTAAATATAATTAAATAGTGGCGCTATGTTTATACTAAATATAAACTCAACTAAAAGCAAAATATATGATAATAAGTGATACAAATATCAAATATCATGCAAACACAAAAAAGTGTAAACAAACACTAATAACAGCGACAAATAATTTTCAAAGTGTCCATGTGTGATAAAGTGAATAATCCATATAGGAAAAATACATAAAAAATAATGAATAGAAAAAAAGAAAACAGTTCCAGTCCACGTGAAAAATGAATCCAAGTGAATGAGTGAATCTTCTTTAAAACTGTGACTTTCCCCACACCTTTTTTGATTCCTCTCCCATAAGAAATAAACTCACCAAAAATATATGCCTTACACTCTCGTGTTTCGGCAAAACAGCAAAAGTGAACCCACCAGGGTTAATAAGCTCGTTCCAACGGTGTTCACTCAATCATATGTTCCACATGAAAATGAAAAAAGTGCCTCTAATAGTGAAGTATGTCAAAGCTAATTTATTTAAAACCAACAAAAACCCTTCAACCATTGCACTTACATCACTTCAAGTAAAAAACAGCATATCAGACACAACACACGGGAACAAGTATATCAAGTAGCAGCCTCAAGAGATTATGCGGTGAATTGCGGTCACGGCAGACCCAAATAAGCTGTTCGTATGGTCTCACCCTCCTCTCCGATCACTCGCTCTCTTGCGGTCATGTGGACACGGATAACCTGCGGGCGGAGTGGGGGTTGAATTGTCTAATTATCTTTGTAGACTATATAAGAGAAGCTGTAAAGCCGTGCAGCCAATCCCAATGATTAAGTCCTATTGACGAAACATGTCTGGGCGTGGTCAGCACGGAAATCACCTGTGACTCCTGACTTACCATACCACCGGCTGTTGCAGTTTCAGAGAGAGCGAGTGATCGGAGAGGAGGGTGAGACCATATGAACAGCATATTTGGGTCCGCCGTGACCGCAATTCACTGCACAATCTCTTGAGGCTGCTACTTGATAAAATGGCGTGGAGTTCCCCCCAAAAATCCAGACCAGACCCTTTATCCGAGGACGCAACCTGGCAGGCTGCAGGAAAAGAGGGGGGACGAGAGAGCGCCCCCCCCTCCTGAACCGTACCAGGCCACATGCCCTCAACATGGGGAGGATGTCCCCATGTTGATGGGGACAAGGGCCTCATCCCCACAACCCTTGCCCGGTGGTTGTGGGGGTCTGCGGGCAGAGGGGTTATTGGAATCTGGAAGACCCCTTTAACAAAGGGGACCCCCAGATCCCGGCCCCCCTCATGTGAATTGGTAATGGGGTATATTGTACCCCTACCATTTCACAAAGAAAGTGTAAAAAATTGTAAAAAAAATACACAGACACCGTTGGGAAAGTTCTTTATTAAAAAAAAATATTCCAGCGATGAAATTCAGTGTCCCACGGCGATCCGATGTCCAGCGCTGTCCACACGAAATGTCATTGGCTGAGCCTGAGCGGACCCGATGGGGAACTTCCTCCACAGTGTAATAAATGAATAGACCCGCCCCTTCTAAAGTTCCCCATCAGGTCCGCTCAGCCAATGACGTAGGTGTCAAGCCTCGTACACACGACCAAGTTTCTCGTCAAAAAACGACAAGAAACTTGCTGGCAGAGCTTTCTTGCCGAGTAAATCGGTCGTGTGTACGCGGCTATCAGGTTTCTCATCAAGAAAATCGTCAAGAATCTCAACGAGAAAAATAGAAAACCTGCTCTCTATTTTCTCGTCAGGATTCTCCATTTTCTCGTCGAGATTCTCGTCAGCATGTTTCTCGACGAGAAACGCGTGTGTGTGTACACTTACCTGTCGCCGTGGAAACCCGCGCATGCTCGAAATGACTTTGACGCATGCGCGGTAGCTTCCTAGGCATAGGTAGGGTGTAGCAAGATGGCGGCGACGGCATCGAATGCGACGGGCGCACGCTCGTCGTAGTCGATTACGTCACCGCGTTCGCTCCATTCAAAGAACTGCGGGTCCTTTGAATCGAGCGTGTGTACACTCGGCCGGGACAAGTTTTTTGTCCAAGAATCTCGTCAAGAAAAACGACAAGTTTTTTTCTGACGAGATTTGTGGCCGTGTGTACAAGGCTTAAGGCTGAGGACCTGATGCGGAACGTGAGAAGGGGCGGGTCTATTAATTTATTATACTGCGGAGGAAGTTCCCCATCAGGTCCGCTCATCCAATGACGTAGGCGGGGTCTGACATACGAGGGGGCAGACCTGATGGGGAACTTCCTCCACAGTGTAATACATGAATAGACCCGCCCCTTCTCACGTTCTGCATCAGGTCCTCAGCCTTACACCTACGTCATTGGCTGAGCGGACCTGATGGGGAACTTTAGAAGGGGCGGGTCTATTCATTTATTACACTGCGGAGGAAGTTCCCCATCAGGTCCGCTCAGGCTCAGCCAATGACGTTTCGTGTGGACAGCACTGGACATCGGATCGCCGTGGGACACTGGATTTCATTGCTGGAATGTTTTTGTTTTTTTGATAAAGGACTTTCCCAACGGTGTCTGTGTATTTTTTTTACAATTTTTTACACTTTCTTTGTGAAATGGTAGGGGTACAATGTACCCCATTACCAATGGGGGGGGGCGGGATCTGGGGTCCCCTTCGTTAAAGGGGTCTTCCAGATTCCGATAAGCCCCCTGCCCGCAGATCCCCACAACCACCGGGCAAGGGTTGTGGGGATGAGGCTCTTGTCCCCATTAACATGCGGACATCCTCCCCATGTTTAGGGCATGTGGCCTGGTACGGTTCAGGAGGGGGGGGCGCTCTCTCGTCCCCCCCCTCTTTTCCTGCTGCCTGCCAGGTTGTGTGCTCTGATAAAGGGTCTGGTCTGGATTTTTGGGGGAACTCCACGCCATTTTTTTTTAAATTTGGGGTGGAGTTCCCTTTAAAATCCATACCAGACCTGAAGGGCCTGGTATGGATATTTGGGGGGAACCGCACGCATTTTTTTTTTAAATTTCCAGCAGGGTTCCCCTTAACCACTTAAGCCCCGGACCATTTCGGGCCATTAGGACCAAGCCTGTTTTTGGGATTCGGCACTGCGCTGCTTTAACTGTAAATTGTGCGGACATGCAATGTTGTACCCAAATGAAATTTGCGTCCTTTTCTTCCCACAAATAGAGCTTTCTTTTAATGGTATTTGATTGCCTCTGCGATTTTTATTTTTTGCGATATAAACAGAAAAAGACCGAAAATTTTGAAAAAAAATGATATTTACTACTTTTATAAGAAAAATCGAATAAACTCAATTTTAGTCATACATTTAGGCCAAAATGTATTCAGCCACATGTCTTTAGTAAAAAAATGTCAATAAGCGTATATTTATTGGTTTGCGCAAAAGTTATAGCGTTTACAAACTAGGGTACATTTTCTGAAATTTACACAGCTTTAAATTTATGACTGCCTATCTCATTTCTTGAGGTGCTAAAATGGCAGGGCAGTACAAAACCCCCCAAATGACCCCATTTTGGAAAGTATACACCCCAAGGAACTTGCTGAGAGGCATGTTGAGCCCATTGAATATTTTTTTTTCCGTCCCAAGTGATTGAATAATGACAAAAAAAAAAAAAAAAAAAATTACAAAAAGTTGTCACTAAATGATATATTGCTCACACATGCCATGGTTATATGTGGAATTGCACCCCAAAATACATTCTGCTGCTTCTCCTGAGTACGGGGATACCACATGTGTGGGACTTTTTAGGAGCCTAGCCACGTACGGGACCCCGGAAACCAAGCACCGCCTTCAGGATTTCTAAGGGCGCAAATTTTTGATTTCACTCCTCACTACCTATCACAGTTTCGAAGGCCATAAAATGCCAAAATAGCACAAACCCCCCCCAAATGACCCCATTTTGGAAAGTAGACACCCCAAGCTATTTACTGAGAGGCATGTTCAGTCCATGGAATATTTTATATTTTGCCACAAGTTGCGGGAATATGACAAACTTTTTTTTTTTTGCACAAAGTTGTCACTAAATGATATATTGCTCACACATGCCATGGGCATATGTGAAATTACACCCCAAAATACATTCTGCTGCTTCTCCTGAGTACGGGGATACCACATGTGTGGGACTTTTTGGGAGCCTAGCCGCGTACGGGACCCCAAAAACCAAGCACCGCCTTCAAGGTTTCTAAGGGCATAAATTTTTGATTTCACTCCTCACTACCTATCACAGTTTTGAAGGCCATAAAATGCCAAGATGGCACAAAACCCCCCCAAATGACCCCATTTTGGAAAGTAGACACCCCAAGCTATTTGCTGAGAGGCATGTTGACCCCATTGAATATTTTTTTTTTTTGTCCCAAATGATTGAATAATGACAAAAAGAAAAAAAAATGTACAAAAAGTTGTCACTAAATGATATATTGCTCACACATGCCATGGTTATATGTGGAATTGCACCCCAAAATACATTCTGCTGCTTTTCCTGAGTACGGGGATACCACATGTGTGGGACTTTTTGGGAGCCTAGCCGCGTACAGGGCCCCAAAAACCAAGCACCGCCTTCAGGATTTCTAAGGGCGTAAATTTTTGATTTCACTCCTCACTACCTATCACAGTTTTGAAGGCCATAAAATGCCAAAATAGCACAAAACCCCCCCAAATTACCCCATTTTGGAAAGTAGACACCCCAAGCTATTTGCTGAGAGGCATGTTGAGTCCATGGAATATTTTATATTTTGCCACAGGTTGCGGGAATATGACAAACTGTTTTTTTTTTGCACAAAGTTGTCACTAAATGATATATTGCTCACACATGCCATGGGCATATGTGAAATTACACCCCAAAATACATTCTGCTGCTTCTCCTGAGTACGGGGATACCACATGTGTGGGACTTTTTGGGAGCCTAGCCGCGTACGGGACCCCAAAAACCAAGCACCGCCTTCAAGGTTTCTAAGGGCATAAATTTTTGATTTCGCTCCTCACTACCTATCACAGTTTTGAAGGCCATAAAATGCCAAGATGGCACAAAACCCCCCCAAATGACCCCATTTTGGAAAGTAGACACCCCAAGCTATTTGCTGAGAGGCATGTTGAGCCCATTGAATATTTTTTTTTTGTCCCAAATGATTGAATAATGACAAAAAGAAAAAAAAAATGTACAAAAAGTTGTCACTAAATGATATATTGCTCACACATGCCATGGTTATATGTGAAATTACACCCCAAAATACATTCTGCTGCTTCTCCTGAGTACGGGGATACCACATGTGTGGGACTTTTTGGGAGCCTAGCCGCGTACGGGACCCCAAAAACCAAGCACCGCCTTCAAGGTTTCTAAGGGCATAAATTTTTGATTTCACTCCTCACTACCTATCACAGTTTTGAAGGCCATAAAATGTCAAAATAGCCCAAAACCCCCACAAATGACCCCATTTTGGAAAGTAGACACTCCAAGCTATTTGCTGAGAGGCATGGTGAGTATTTTACAGCTCTCATTTGTTTTTGAAAATTAAGAAAGACATTTTTTTTTCTTTTTTTTTTCTTTTTTTACATTTTCAAAACTTTGTGACAAAAAGCGAGATCTGCAAAATACTCAACATACCTCTCAGCAAATAGCTTGGGGTGTCTACTTTCCAAAATGGGGTCATTTGGGGGGGTTTTGTGCCATCTGGGCATTCCATGGCCTCCAAAACTGTGATAGGCAGTGAGGAGTGAAATCAAAAATTTACACCCATAGAAATCCTGAAGGCGGTGCTTGGTTTTTGGGGTCCCGTACGCGACTAGGCTCCCAAAAAGTCCCACACATGTGGTATCCCCGTACTCAGGAGAAGCAACAGAATGTATTTTGGGGTGTAATTCCACATATGCCCATGGCATGTTTGAGCAATATATAATTTAGTGACAACTTTTTGTACATTTTTTTTTTTTTTTGGTCATTATTCAATCACTTGGGACAAAAAAAAAAAATATTCAATGGGCTCAACATGCCTCTCAGCAAATAGCTTGAGGTGTCTACTTTACAAAATGGGGTCATTTGGGGGGGTTTTGAACTGTCCTGGCATTTTATGCACAACATTAGGAAGCTTATGTCACACATCATCCACTCTTCTAACCACTTGAAGACAAAGCCCTTTCTGACACTTTTTGTTTACATGAAAGAAAATTTTTTTTTGCAAGAAAATTATGTTGAACCCCCAAACATTATATATTTTTTTAAAGCAAAGGCCCTACAGATTAAAATAGTGGGTGTTGCATTTTTTTTTTCCACACAGTATTTGCGCAGTGATTTTTCAAACGCATTTTTTGGGGGAAAACACACTTTTTTTTTTTTTAATGCACTAAAAAACACTATATTGCCCAAATGTTTGATGAAATAAAAAAGATGATCATAGGCCGAGTACATGGATACCAAACACGACATGCTTTAAAATTGCGCACAAACGCGCAGCGGCGACAAAACTACATTCATTTTTAAAAGCATTTAAAAGCCTTTACAGGTTACCACGTTAGATTTACAGAGGAGGTCTACTGCTAAAATGACTGCGCTCGATCTGACCTTCGCGGTGATACCTCACATGCATGATGCAATTGCTGTTTACATATGACGCTAGACTGACGCGTGCGTTCGCCTTTGCGCAATAGCAGGGGGGAACAGCGGTGCTTTTTTTTTTTTTTTTTTTTTTTTTTATTATTTATTTGGCTTTTTTATTTTATTTTTAAACTGTGCCTTCCATATTTTATTTTTTTACCATTTTTATCATTATCTCAGGGAATGTAAATATCCCCTATGATAGCAATAGGTAGTGACAGGTACTCTTTTTTTGAAAAAAATTGGGGGGTTAGACCCTAGATCTTTCCTCTGCCCTCAAAGCATCTGACCACACCAAGATCGGTGTGATAAAATGCTTTCCCAATTTCCCAATGGCGCTTTTTATATCCGGGGGGGGGACATTCCCTCCCACTGCTTGTAAAAGCAGTCTAGAGGCTAATTATCTGCTAGAATTGCTTTTACATGAAAGCCGGCTGCTGGCTGAAAAGAATGATACCAAGATGATACCTAAACCCGCAGGCATCATTCTGGTATAAACATTCAAAGTCCAGCAACATACCAGTACGTTGCTGGTCCTTGTTGGACATGTATTGTAATCTTTTTTTTCATACAGCCTATTGGCTGAACGAAAAAAAGAGATTGATTGGTGGGTATGCCCACCATTAGAATACCTCCCTTCATCCACCCACTTCTAATGATGGGCATATATGCCGAAGCATGGGGGCATCCTCCCGCAAAAAAGTTATGCCGCGTACACACGGTCAAGCCTTCGTCGGAATTTCGACCGTATGTACGCGGCATAAAAGGTTATGCCGCGTACACACGGTCGGACTTTTCCACGGATAAGCCTCCGTTGGAATTTCGACCGTATATACGCGGCATTAGGAGCAAAATCGCTCCTCCGCCCCTGCTGCCCCCATGCTTCGGCATATATGCTCTTTTTTTTAACTGTGGTGGTGAAATCACCTCCTACAGCGTTGGAGTCACGGCTTTATGTATCGTGGGAGCAAACGCTGTTGCTGTCAAGATAAATAGATCCGCGCTGCAACTGAATGGCGTACCTGCTAAGCAAATGGTGGTTAACATTAAAACAAAGTAACATTACAGTACAACAGTAAGACCTTACCATGCCATACCTGCAAAGCAAATACCAAAACAAAACCTAGTAAAAAATAAAAAAATGTTTTAACGCAACCTGTGCCTAAAATATATATATGCCGAAGCATGGGGGCATCCTCCCGCAAAAAAGTTATGCCGCGTACACACGGTCGGAATTTCGACCGTATGTACGCGGCATTAGGAGCAAAATCGCTCCTCCGCCCCTGCTGCCCCCATGCTTCGGCATATATGCTCTTTTTTTTAACTGTGGTGGTGAAATCACCTCCTACAGCACTGGAGTCACGGCTTTATGTATCGTGGGAGCAAACGCTGTTGCTGTCAAGATAAATAATTCCGCGCTGCAGTTGAATGGCGCACCTGAAAACAAAAAATTACATACCTGAAAAGCAAGCATGATAAAACATTGCAGAATAGAATACAGTAAAAAAAGAGCAGAACAATAGAGAGAAAATAGAGAGAGAGAGAACAATAAAACGACAACTATTTTTGGTTTTTTTATTTTATATTTTTTTTGTGTTTTGTTTTTTACGTTTTTTTTTTCTTTTTTACACTTTTTTTGTAACTTTACAACTGTAATGGTTCGGGTCTCTCAAAATGTAATGGCATCTTGGGAGACCCTGTGTAAGTGTGTCCTAGTCTGTGAAATGCTGTACCCTACGCTAAAACTTCACTTTTGAGTGGTAGCGTTCAAAACATTCACCTTGGCAAAGACCAGGCTTGTCAGGACAGAGTGGACAAAAACTACGGGTGTCACGCCTAAATCCGCGCTTGCTACAGACACGACATCTTTTTTGGGGGTGGCTTTGGGTAGGGGTACTCGGGAGGACATACGAATAATGCCTCTCATGCAGCCGGCTTACTGCATTTGGTTGGGGATGGTGAGGTGCAGAACCGCCTGGATACAGGAGTTCTGTGACTATCTCATTCTGGAATTTTAGAAGAGATAACGTCCCGCCTGAAGCTCTGTATAGCACATGAGCGTTCAGCAAAGCCAATTGGAATAATGATAGAGACACTTTTTTGTACCAGCGTCTCGCCTTACGGTCAATTAGATACGGCGCCATCAACTGGTCGTTGAGGTCCACCCCTCCCATATTTTGGTTATATTCGTGGACACAGAGGGGTTTCTCCACAACACCAGTCGCCGTACGAATTTGGACTGTCGTGTCTGCATGAAGGGAGGTAAGAAGGAAAACATTCTTATTGTCCCTCCACTTCATAGCGAGCAAGTTATTACACTTCAAGCAGGCTCTCTCCCCCAGCCTAAGACGGGCATCTACAAGCCGCTGGGGAAAGCCCCGGCGATTAGGTCGCACGGTGCCACATGCTCCAATCTTATGATCAAACAAGTGACTAAACAGTGGCACGCTCGTGTAATAATTGTCCACATACAAGTGGTACCCCTTTCCGAATAAGGGTGACACCAAGTTCCACACTATCTTGCCAGCGCTCCCTATGTAATCCGGGCAGTTGACCGACTCAATCTGACTGTCTTTTCCCTCATAAACCGTAAAGTTCACTACATAGCCTGTTGCCCTGTCACAGAACTTGTAGAGCTTGACCCCGTATCTGGCACGCTTGCTGGGAAGGTACTGCTTGAAAGACAAGCGGCCAGAAAATTTAATCAGGGACTCATCAATGCAGACAACTTGATCGGGAGTAAACAAGGCTGCAAAACGTTCGTTGAAGTGGTTTATGAGGGGCCGAATTTTATAGAGCCGGTCGTATTCAGGGTCCCCATGTGGACGACAAAGTTCATTGTCGTTGAAGTGCATGAACCGCAAAATCTGCTCGTATCGTGCCCTGGACATGGAGGCAGAGAACACGGGCATGTGGTCAATTGGGTGCGTGGACCAATAAGCACGCAATGACGGAAATTTATGTGTGCCCATGTTGAGGGAAAGGCCCAGAAAGGTCTTAAATTCGGAAACCGTAATTGGTTTCCAATTTCTGGCAATTTTAGGCAACTGGGGGTTAGCGGCGATAAATTGACCAGCATATAAATTACTCTGGTCCACAATAGATCTATAGAGATCTTCCGTGAAAAACAGCGAATAAAAATCGATTGGCATAAAATCAGCTGTTTCCACCTGAATACCGGGTTGGGCAGTGAATGGGGGAAGTACGGGTTCTGCAGAAGTGGTGGGGACCCAATCAGGATAGGCGAATTCTGCAGGAAGGGCAGTATGGGCACGACGGGCCTGCCTTTGTCTTCTTGGTGGCAGCGGGACACTACTTGTGCTTGCCACCTCGCCAGCTTGAACTGCACTTATGGGACTCGCCACGTCACCAAGTGTTACTGCAGTGCTGGATGTACGTCCAGGCTGTACTAGGCCGCTGGTGCTTGCCAGTTCACCAGAAGGAATAGCGGCGCTAGTACTACTCTGCTCCATGATACGAGAGACCTGCGGTTCTTGCTCCTCAACAACCTCAGAAGATCGGGATCGGGTACGCCTGACCTTAGCAGGGACCTCAACTTCGTCGTCAGAGCTATCTGACGTGGGGCCGCTGACGTCACTGTCTTCTACGGGAAGATATTCTGAGCCTGAATCTGACAGATACGTGACCTCCTCTTCACTATCTGTCATGCTCAGAATCTCGTAGGCCTCTTTACTAGTGTACCTTCGACTTGCCATTTTGGGCTCTAAATTTAGGGGTACACTAGTAAGATTCACAGGAAAAAAAGCACCTGACTGTCGTCAGCAAATATATCAAACACTACAAAAAAACTGTTAGCGATCGCAGGGATCAGGCCTGTCTCTGCGAACGCTGCAGTTATGTGTGTTGTGTTTGGTAAGTGACAGTGATCGATCGATACTGCACTTGGGTGGGCTGGGCTGGGCTGGGCGGAGGGGCTAAACGCAGGTACTAGCAGGTATCTGGGCTGATCCCGCTAACACTGCGTTTTTGGGAACCCTAAACCGCTGGGGATGCTAGTATAGATCTGATCAGATACTATACCACTAAGGGGGGTGTATGCTTTGCGCGTGGGTGTTAGCGTTACTGGCACTAACCTAACACTGCCTGGGGCGACGCAGACCCTCTCTGGCGCTAAAACCTAATTGATCTCACCCGCCGGGCGATCCGGGGGGTTAAACCTTTATTGGGTTATATACGGCGGGTGCCCTGATGCTATAAAAAGCAAACTAATCAACCAGCGTCACCCGTAACCTTTATATGGTGATCACTGGTGAAAGGGTTAACTAGGGGCAATCAGGGGGTTAAAACCTTTATTAGGTTAAATATGGGGGTACCTGACACCAATAAAAACCTGCGGCGAACCTAAAAAAAAAATAACTGCCTATCTAAAACACCAGCGACACGAATACAGCGATCGGAAAAACAATCGCTTAGTGACGCTGAAGTTAGGGGGTGAAAGGGTTACCTGGGGGGTGATCAAGGGGTTAAACCTTTATTAGGGGGGGTTAGGGGGCTACCCTGGACCTAAAGGGGCCTAATCCTAACTGCCTTGCAACTTTTTACAATCACAGATGACACTAAATGCAGTGATCAGTAAAATAAATGATCACTGCAATCAGTGACACTGTGATTGGGGGCTTTGGGGTGACCTGGGGGGTGATCTGGGGGTGACTGGGGGGTGATTTGTGTGCCTATGTGTACCTACGTGTCAGTGGACTGTTGGAGCACTAACCTCTGTCTTCACTCCTCGGCGCCGGGAATGAAAAGACCGCGGCGAGGGAGATGACATCACTTCCTCCAGCCTGTGTTTACATCACATGGCGGAGGAAGCAATTTCATTGGCCGGGAGCGATCGCGAGGGGGGGGGGGCGGAATCGAGCGGCCGCCCCCTCATGCCTGATCGCTCCCGAACACTTAACGGCCGCTCACTGCAGTGAAGGGGGGTCCGGATGGACCCCCCAACTGCACAAAGGCGATCACGTAGATCTACGTGATTCTGCCTGTCCGTGCCATTCTGCCGACGTAAATCGGCGGTGGGCGGTCGTTAAGTGGTTAATATCCATACCAGACCTGAAGGGCCTGGTAATTGAATTTGGGGGAACCCCCACGCATTTTTTTTTTTTTTATCAATGACTTTTATCAATGACATTTTTCTATGTATTGCCGGGAGCCGACAATTCATTATAGCCGCGAGTGAGTTTTAAATGACTTTTTTTCCTTCAGAAATGACACTTTGTGAAGGGACAGTTCTAAGCACGGGAAACAAGCGCTGCTTTACAGGCATACTATACACACACCCTAGGTACGAAATTTAAAGGAATATTTCACTTTTATTGTTTCGCTTTAAGCATTATTAAAATCACTGCTCCCAAAAAACGGCCGTTTAAAACATTTTTTTGCATTGATACATGTCCCCTGGGGCAGGACCCGGATCCCCAAACACTTTTTATGACAATAACTTGCATATAAGCCTTTAAAATTAGCACTTCGAATTTGCCGCAAACACCCCAAATTGTTCGCTGTTCGGCGAACGGGCGAACAGGCAATGTTCAAGTCGAACATGAGTTTGACTCGAACTCGAAGCTCATCCCTAATAGGGGCTATTGCTTTGTGGAGTTCAATGAACCCTATAGGTCAGTGGTTCTCAACTCTGTCCTCAAGTACCCCAAACAGGCCATGTTTGCAGGTTTTCCTTTATCTTGCACAGGTGCTTTAAATCAAAGTCAATGGCTTGGTATTTTGGACAGCTATTTTATCTAAGAGAAATTCCCAAAACATGGCCTGTTGGGGGTACTTGAGGATTAAGGTTGAGAACCATTGCTATAGGCAATGGTGAGAGGTGGGGCCTATACCGCTCCTATGAGCACAGCCTGCTTCAAGTGTGACTTCTGATTGGCCATCTAAATAAATCCTTCATGACCAGTACATAGCAATTTTAAGTCAATTTCAATCACTATCCTTCCAATGGGAATCATACATTTGAATGGGACATTCTGGATTCCATCTCCTTGCATTCAATCAAAACCACTAACTTATGTATTTTACTGCTTTAGAAAATGGAATTGAAAGTATGATTGCTCTGTCAAGTTACTACATGTGTGGCCAAGTAAACCTATCATAAGAGAAACATGTGGGCTGTAATTTCTGACCTCCTCCAAAAATGCTACTTGCCTGGCTATAATGTTGTCCCACGTCAATGCTGTGTGGGTCGCTAAACCAAAAATATTATGTATATTAGGATAATTAGGGAAAAAGTGAGTGTGCTGCCATTGCAGCCTGTTTAGCATTGATGTTGTGCATTTTGATATGTTTCCCTCTCTGTGTGTTAGACCAGCTAACACTCCCATCCCCTCCATGCCCCATGTTTGGTTTAATTTTTACCTTGACTATGTATGGAGGTCCTTTAGAAGTCAGGAGTCTTTATTACTGAAATGCTTTTTCACCTGCAAAACATAGCAAGAAAATATGTGTGTGTATAGTGGCAGCCTGGAGTAAATAACCGTATATACTCGAGCATAAGCCGAGTTTTTCAGCACTTATTTTGTGCTGAAAATGCCCCCCTCGGCTTATACTCGAGTCACCTTTTTGCGCCTGATCTCCCGGACTTTGGGGACCCAGTACCGGCTGGCCATAGGTCCTCTGGACTCCAAACTTGGGACACATTTAGCCCCACTCTACAAGTGTGCAAAGTTTGTTGTCCGGGGGACCTATGGATGGGGAGAACCAATTTTTCAAAGCCGGGCTCCCCTTCCCTAAACTCCCATGTTAAGCGGTAATTTCTCCGGTGACTTTGGGGACCCGGTACCGGCCGGTTGTAGGTCCCCTGGACCCGAAACATGGCACACATGTAGCCCCATTTCTCTTCCATAGACTCCCATGTTAAACGTCAGTCTAGTCATGGACACAGTAAGGCATGGACACAGTGAGGCGTGGGCACAGTGAGGCATGGGCACAGTGAGGCATGGGCACAGTGAGGCATGGGCACAGTGAGGCATGCAGATGGACACCCTAGGCTTATACTCGAGTCAATATGTTTTCCCAGTTTGTTGTGGTAAAATTAGGTGCCTCAGCTTATATTCGGTTCGGCTTATACACGAGTATATAGGGTACACTGGATTTTAATCTGAGTCTTTTTGGTGAGTTGACAGTGGATCATATTGAGTCAGTAAATTGCAATACTGTTGGTACAGATTTGGTCTCAGGTGGTATGTCTTTTGCATAGAACAGTAAGACCCCTTTCACACTGAAGCGCTGCTAAAACAGCCGCTAAAGTGCCGGTTGTTTTTGCGGTGCTTTAGCTGCATTTTAGCGGCGCTTTTGCAGCGCTTTTTGGGCACTAGCGGGTCGCTTCTTTTAAGGTCACGTGACAAAGTGACCTTAAAAAAAAATTAAACAAAAAATACCAATTTTGCAGAGCTTTCAAAGTGCTTTTAAGGCGTTTGGAAGTGCTCTCCATTCATTTCAATGGACAAGGGCATTTTTTGAAGTGTTATTTATAGTGATCCAAAGATGCTGCTTGCAGGAATTTTTCTCCCGTCCCACAAGTGCACCGCTCCAGTGTGAAAGCACCCATTCAAATGACTGGGAGGCAGTTTTCAAGCGCTTTTCATGTGCTATTTTTAGCGCTAAAGCGCCTGAAAACCTCCTCAGTGTGAAAGGGGTCTTAAAATGTAGGAGTCATACATCTTAGTGTACTTGCTAGTTATGGGTTAGTGACTTTAAGCCAACCAATGTGTTCTGGAATACATACCGAGTATCCATCAATGTTGCATTGGATTTCATTATGTATATATTCATTTCTCCCCCACTGTTCTGTTTGTCTCCCAGTAGCAAAGAGAAATAACCAGTACAGTGGGGAGCATGTGATACTGCTGGTGTATAGTGACTGGCTATTCAAGCATCCAGTGCTTATACATGGGGTTGGGGAGAGATTTCTTAGATCTGTGCAAGCTCCAGGTTATGACCTAGAACAGGGGTAGTGAATTAAAATTCACGGGGGGTCCGGTCAGAAAAATTTTCTCCTAGCGGAGGTCCGAGTGTCATGTTGGTGCTATGACTCCACATGATATCCTCCACATCGCAGCCTCCTGTGCACGTCACAGGCCCCTCATCTCAGACCCTCATCACAGACTGCTGCCCCCCCATCACAGACTGGTCCCCCCTCATTACAGACTGGTGCCCCCCATCACAGACTGGTCCCCCCTCATCACAGACTGGTCCCCCCTCATCACAGACTGGTGCCCCCCATCACAGACTGGTGCCCCCCCATCACAGACTGGTCCCCCCTCATCACAGACTGACCCCCCCATTACAGACTGGTCCCCCTCATCACACACTGGTCCCCCCATCACAGATTGGTCCCTCCATCACAGACTGGTCCCCCTCATCACACACTGGTCCCCCTTATCACACACTGGTCCCCCATCACAGACTGGTCCCCCCATCACAGACTGGTGCCCCCCATCACAGACTGGTGCCCCCATCACAGACTGGTCCCCCTCATCATAGACTGGTGCCCCCATCACAGACTGGTGCCCCCTCATCACAGACTGCCACCCTTATCACAGACTGGCCCCCCCATCACAGACTGGTCCCCCCCATAACAGATTGGCCCCCATCATCACAGACTAGTCCCCCATCACACACTGGTCCCCCTTATCACACACTGGTCCCCCCATCACAGACTGGTCCCCCTCATCACAGACTGGTCCCCCTCATCACAGACTGGTGCCCCCCATCACAGACTGGTGCCCCCCATCACAGACTGGTCCCCCTCATCATAGACTGGTGCCCCCATCACAGACTGGTGCCCCCTCATCACAGACTGCCACCCTTATCACAGACTGGTCCCCCTATCACAGACTGGTCCCCCATAACAGACTGGTCCCCCATAACAGACTGCCCCCCATCACAGACTGGCCCCCCATCATCACAGACTGGTCCCCCATCACAGACTGGTCCCCCATCACAGACTGGCCCCCCTATCACAGACTGGCCCCCCATCACAGACTGGCCCCCCATCACAGACTGGCCCCCCATCACAGACTGGCCCCCCATTACAGACTGACCCTCATCATCACAGACTGGTCCCCCATCACAGACTGGTCCCCCCATCACAGACTGGTCCCCCCATCATCACAGACTGGGCCCCCATTATCACAGACTGGGCCCCCATTATCACAGACTGGGCCCCCATTATCACAGACTGGTACCTCCATCACAGACTGGTCCCCCATAACAGACTAGCCCCCTCATAACAGACTGGTCCCCCATAACAGACTGGCCCCTCTCATCACAGACTGGTCCCCCCCATCATCACAGACTGGCCCCCCCATCATCACAGATTGGCCCCACAATAACAGAATGGTCCCCCATCACAGACCCCTGACTCCTGTCCTCATAACAGCACAGCACTTCCCCCTCCCCACAGAGCCCTACCTTATTCACACAAGACGTGCAGGGCGGCCGCTCCGGACAACGGGCGGGACTTTTCAAGTTAAAGGTGAGTGATTGATTGCTGGGACCGCCCTTAGCAACCAATCACCCACTTCTTAACTTAAAAAGTCCCGCCCTTTGTCCAGAGCAGCCGTGCGTCTCATCTTGTGTAAGTAAGACAGGCGGAGGGCGGAGACACTGCAGTGATCCGAACCAGAAGGGACAGACGAACCTGTGCGCGGCGCGCCTGCCATGCTGTGAACATAGTGGAAGGCGGGCGAGCCGGCGGGGGAGGAGTGGGACACACAGGCAACTATTTGGCGAGGCTGCGGTCCGGTTAGTATGGCTACTGGGGCCGGAACCGGACCGCGGTCCGCCATTTAGTGATGCCTGACCTAGAATAAGTAACCTCTAGGTTTCTCTCATAACATGTTTAGTTTAACTACCTCCCACCCGTGCTTTAGCCAAAAGACGGCTACAGCGCAGTTCTTAATTGCCGGGAGGGTGTCCATATACATCCCCCCGAGCATGCGCTGTCTGTGTGCCCCCGCAGAGCGCATTCTATGATTAGCGAGTCACTGAGACTCGGCTGATCACAGATTGGAGCAAGGGGCCAATCTCGGCCCCTTACCACGTGATCAGCTGTCAGCCAATCACGTGATGTAAACAGAAGATCGGTAATCTGCTTTTTTTTTCTCACGCTGATAGCGTGAGGGGAAAAAAACAAGTCGATAACCAGCTTCTGTCATGCCGTGTACACACAACCGTTTTTAATGACGAGAAAAAAAATATTTTTTAAAATGGTCATTAAAAATGATTGTGTGTGGGCTTCAGAGCGTTTTTCACGACGTGAAAAACGGCCATGAAAAAATTGGAACATGCTCTAATTTTTCATGTCGTTTTTTACATCGTCGTTTTTCTCGTCCTGAAAAACGGCCGTGTAGTAGGCTTTAACGACGTGAAAAAAAATGCGCATGCTCAGAATCAAGTATTAGACGGGAGCGCTCGTTCTGGTAAAACTAGCGTTCGTAATAGAGATAGCACATTCGTCACGCTGTAACGGACTGAAAAGCACGAGGCTGAAAAGTGTGAATCGTCGCTCAACAAACTTTACTAACATGAAGGGTGGCGCCATCCGAATGGAACTTCCCCTTTATAGTGCCGTTGTACCAGTGCCGCCTCATTAGTGTCCATCAGTGCTTCCTATCAGTGCCCATCAGTCCAGCCTCATCAGCACACACTAATGAAGGAAAGAATTACCTGTTTTCAAAATATTATAACAGACCATGAAACAGTTTTTTTTTCAAAAGTTTTGGTCTTTGTTCGTTTTTTTTTTTTTTATTGAAAACCCATCAGTGATTAAATACCACCAAAAAGAAAACTCTATTTGTGTGAAAAAATTTATAAATTTTTTATTTGGGTCCAGTGTTGCATGACTGCGCAATTGCCATTCAAAGAGTGACAGCGCTGAAAGCTGAAAATCGGTCTGGTCAGGAAGGGGGTTTAAGTGCCCAGTAAGTAAATGGTTAACAACAAAATAGGTTTTTGTTATAAAAACATTAATTCATACTAATGATTCTATAAAGGTTTGTAGCAAAATTCCTAGAATGCACCACAGGCTGTATGGCATGTAGGAGCCCTTTTCCATACAAGCTGTATGCTTGAATTCCATGCAATATAGAAAAAAGAATCTGCATTGTTTGCATATTAGGAGCAGGGGCAGACTGATAATGCATTTGGCCCCAGGCAAAAGTAGATCATGGAGCTCCGTTGTGACCCCGCCCACACTAAAGCCACACCCACACAGAGCCCCACCTTCATATTGCAGCTCAGCTGCATAGAGGGGCTTTTAAATATCTAGAGCTACATGGAAATTCCTGGCTTCTTTCCATAAAAGTCGATGGACATTTCCACGTTTAAAGATGGCGCCATGCTGCAACCATCTTTATGACGCAACCAGGTTTTATTAAAGCAATGGGCCTGTGTGTAAGATCATAATTTGGGCTGTAATTCCAGAGAAGGAAGTAGTAAAAAGTTGGCCAAAATTGGGTGTGGTTTTGTAGGTAGCACATGTTGGTTACATAGTACAGTAAACATGCCCAATGATATACTGTAGGGGTTATTTGCCTTGTGCAGTCGTTCAGCTCCCACTCAGCTTCTTCTTAACAGGGTTGCCAACCCCCCCACAACTTTTTTTTTTACACTGGCAAAATATGGAAAACCTTCTGACAGAGCGCATTTTTTTACTGAGACTCTGAAATATGACAGAAACTACTAATAGCAACGTGGAACTAAGAGGGGAAGAGGGGGTGGGGGTGGAGACAGAAGGGGGAGGGGGAGAGAGTGAGAGGTAGTGAGAGAGAGAGGGAATAAGTAAGAGAGAGGGGGGTGAGAGAGGGAAGGAGTAAAAGAGAGGGGGGTGAGAGAGGGAAGAAGTAAGAGAGAGAGGGAAGGGGTGAGAGAGTGAGAGGGAGGGGGTGAGAGAGAGGGGAGATGAGAGAGAGGGAGGGGTGAGAGAAAGAGAGGGCAGAGAGAGAGAAAAGGGGAGATAGATAGAGGGCGGTGAGAGAGAGAGGGAAGGGGTGAGAGAAAGGGGGGTGAGGGAGAGAGAGAGAGAAAAGGGTGAGAGAGGGGGGGTTATAAAGCGAGAGAGTGGGTGAGAGAAAGAGGGAGGGGGGTTTAGAGAGAGAGGTGGTGAGTGAGAAAGGGGGGTGAGAGAGGGGAGTGAGAGAGATAAGTGGTGAGAGAGAGAGACAAGGGGTGAGAGAGGGGGGTGAGAGAAAGAGAGAAGTGGGTGAGAGAGAGAGGGGGGTATTCAGCATGTCTGCTACTCACAATTATGGACCCAGGCTGCTGTCCCGTAGGGTGCTATGCCTACTTGTGACCCACACATGAAGATCTTATTACATAGACCCTCTTATCATGAGCTGGTTGTATTCCATAGAAAGTTTTATAACAAAAACAAAGAGTTTGGTAACTTTCCTGGTACATACACAGCACACTACATAACAAATCCAAGATCTCCTGGAGGGGGAAATACAATGATCTGAGTGCTGCCCACAGAACCTGGCATCCTATGTCCCTGACTATGCTCCTTACCTGCCCCCCTTCACCACTCCTCACATGTCCCCCTTTCTCCAGCCCACCTGTGCAGCTCTCCTGCGCTCATATCCGCCGGCCTTGCTCCGCTCCCTGCGACTCATTCAGTTTCCCTCCTGTAGGTTCCAACTTCCTTCTCTGCCATTAGGCACTGCCATTCCTGTGTCTTAATATCTCACTCATTGGATTATAATTTTGGCATTTACAGTTTTAGAAATGTAAATACTATGCAACTTATCTTATGCCTTGTACACACGATAGGAATTTCCGATGAAAAAAGTCAGACGGAGTCCGACGGCATTTTTTCATTGGAAATTCCGACCGTGTGTGGGCCCCATCGGAGAAATTCAGATAAATTCCATCGGAATTTAAATATAGAACCTGTTCTATTTTTTTCCGATGAAATTCCGTCGGAATTCCGATGTGAGTTTGGTCGGAAAAAGGTCTGATCCTGTGCACGGGGCATTAGTACTATACCATACTATATGGGGGTAAATATACCAAATGCACTTCAAGTTAAGGGTGAGGGGACATGCAAAACTGGATTTCTGCAAAGTCATGGGCTACTAAAGTCCTATGTAATAAATAAAAGGCTGTGGATAGTGATGAGCCGAACACCCCCGGGTTCGGTTCGCACCAGAACCCGCGAACGGACCGAAAGTTCGAACGAACATTAGAACCCTATTAAATACAATGGATGCGAACGTTCGAATTCTAAAGTGCTAATTATAACAACTATTATGCATGTTATTGTCCTAAAAAGGGTTTGGGAACCCGGGTTCTGCACCAGGGGACATGTATCAATGCAAAAAGAAGTTTTAAAAACGGTCGTTTTTCGGGAGCAGTCATTTTAATGATGCATAAAGTGAAAAAAAAAAAGTCAAATATTCCTTTAAATATCGTACCTGGGGGGTGTCTAAAGTATGCCTGTGAAGTGCCACGTGTTTCCCGTGTTTAGAACTGTCCCTGCACAAAATGACACTTCTAAAGGAAAAAAAAGCCATTTAAAACTGCTTGCGGCTTTAATGTAATGTCTGGTCCCGGTAATATGGATGAAATTCTTTAAGAAAAATGGCATAGCTACCCCATGACCCCCCCCTACCCCAGCCCATTACCAGCCCCTTTGGGTCTTGTATGGATATTAAGGGGAACCCCGCACATAAAATAAAAAAGGCCCTATATACTCTGAACAGCCCTATACAGGCGGTGCATACAAGACAGGGACTGTAGGTTTGTTCTTATGTAGAGTCTGTTTGTAATTTTGAACAGGTACATTGTTGAAGTGTAGCTCCAGACCAAAAATCTATTTTTAAACTTTTTGGAAAACATAGGTAAGGGTTATCACCCCTGTAACATTTGTTTTGCTGTCTGTGCCCCTGTTCAGAACATTTCACCTCACTTTCCGTCCCAATGACAACTCTTTTTGAAATGTGGTCTTTTTCTTGAAACAAGGATTGCTGATAAAGCATCAGTACAGAGGAGACACCTTTCTCCCATATTTATTCTTACAGGAGAGAATTTTCCTTCCTAGTGGTAGATTTCCTCTCACTTCCTGTTGTCTTCTTGCGTTTGCAAGTAGGAGTCGTTTGTAAGTTGGATGTTTGAAAGTAGGGACCTGCCGTATATACTCTGCAGAAATAGGCCCCTTAGTTGTTGGTGTTGGCACAACACTGTAAGCACTCACAGTTACTCTTGGTTGGTGCTGGAACGCCCTGCTGTCAACTATTATATCAGGAATTTTAATTACATATAATTGTTGAACAGTGGTAGTAAAAATTGGGCCTTTGATGGTGGTGCTGGTGCCACAACACTGTAAGCCCTGACAGTTACTCTTGGTGGGTGCAGCAATGGGCCCTGCTGTGAATTATTAGATCAAGAATTGTAATTACATGCCCCTGTTGAACAGGGGCTGAAAAATTGGGCCTTAGGCACTGGTGGCACAACACTGCAACCCCTCACAGATACTGTACTTGGAGCACAGCAATGAGCCCTGTTGCAAAGTATTGCTTCAAAAATTGTAATGACATGCCCCTGTTAAACAGGGGCTGAAAAATTGGGCCTTAGGCACTGGTGGCACAACACTGCAACTCCTCACAGATACTGTACTTGGAGCACAGCAATGAGCCCTGTTGCAAAGTATTGCTTCAAAAATTGTAATGACACGCCCCTGTTAAACAGGGGCTGAAAAATTGGGCCTTAGGCACTGGTGGCACAACACTGCAACTCCTCACAGATACTGTACTTGGAGCACAGCAATGAGCCCTGTTGCAAAGTATTGCTTCAAAAATTGTAATTACACGCCCCTGTTAAACAGGGGCTGAAAAATTGGGCGTTAGGCACTGGTGGCGGCACCCATAAACAAAAATGATCTTACAAGCTATCATCATCAATCGTATCATTGAGGACTCGGAGGAGGAGGATAGCCAGTCAACATAACAGCACAGGCACTCAGCATCAGCATCAGTCTTGAAGGGATGTGACATGTTAAAATCAATTAGTCTGTTATATCAGCATCAGGTGTGTGGTAGCTGGTGGTGATCCAAGACTGGTTCATCTTGATGAAAGTCAGTCGATCAACCGAGTCGGTGGACAGGCGCACCCTGTGATCCGTGACAAATCCTCCAGCAGCACTGAATGTGCGTTCCGAAAGAACGCTGGATGCAGGACAGGCCAGTAGCTCAATTGCATACTGTGCAAGCTCTGGCCAGTGATCCATCCTCAAGACCCAGTAAGCCAGAGGATTTTCGGTGGGGAAGGTGTCCAAGTCTGACCTTGCCCCTAGATATTCCTGCACCATGTTTATCAGACGCTGGCGATGGTTGCTGGAACCGATCATACTTTGGGGCTGCGGACTAAAGAATTGTCTGAACGCATCGGTCAGACGGCCACCTTCCCCACCGCTCCTTCTTTGACTGGCCGAAGCCTCAGCAACTCGTTGTCCAGGACCAGGAGTTTGCAACCTCCCAGTCTCTGGGAACGCGTTGCACAGACCTTTCTGCAAGGCCTCCCGGAGTTGTCTCATCCTCTGCTCCCTCTGCGACGGTAACATAAGGTCCGCAACCTTACCCTTGTACCGTGGATCAAGGAGAGTGGCCAGCCAGTAATGGTCCCTCTCCTTGATCCGAAGAATACGAGGATCCTTCCGCAGACTTTGCAGGATCAGGGAGGCCATGCAGCGTAGGTTTGCTGAGGCATTCGCTCCGGAGTCCTCTGGGTCACTAAGGACGACATGATCCGCAGCCACCTCCTCCCAGCCACGTACAAGTCCACTGGTTTCTTGGGACTGTAAATCATCCCTAAAAGACTGCTGCTGATGATGCTGAGTGCCAGCCTCCACCTCCATGCTGACACAATCCTCCTCCTCCTCCTCCTCCTCCTCCTCCTCCTCTTCCTGTGCGATGGGTGGGACAGAAGGAACACTGTCTGGGTAAAGGGGGCCTTGAGAGGCAAGGAAGTCCTCCTCTTCCTGCCTCTGTTCTGCCTCAAGTGCCCTGTCCATTATTCCACGCAGCGTGTGCTCCAACAGGTGGACAAGAGGTACAGTGTCACTGATGCATGCACTGTCACTGCTCACCATCCTCGTGGCCTCCTCAAATGGTGCCAGGACAGTGCATGCATCCCTGATCATGCCCCACTGGCGTGGAGAAAAAAAAACAAGCTCCCCTGACCCTGTCCTGGTGCCGTAGTCGCACAGGTACTCATTGATGGCCCTCTGCTGCGTGTGCAGCCGCTGCAGCATGGCCAACGTTGAGTTCCACCTGGTGGGCATGTCACATATAAGGCGGTTCTTGGGCAGGTTCAACTCCTTTTGCAGCTCAGCCAGGCGAGCACTGGCATTATAAGATCTGCGGAAATGCACACAGACTTTCCTGGCCTGCCTCAGGACATCCTGTAAGCCCGGGTACCTGCCCAAGAAGCGCTGCACCACCAGGTTAAGGACGTGAGCCACACAGGGCACATGGGTCAGTTGTCCCTGTCGGAGGGCGGAGAGGAGGTTGGTGCCATTGTCGCAAACCACCATTCCTGGCTTAAGCTGGCGTGGCGTCAACCACCTCTCGGCCTGGCCCTGCAGAGCAGACAGGACCTCTGCCCCAGTGTGGCTTCTGTCCCCCAAACACACCAGCGCAAGCACGGCATGGCATCTTTTTGCCTGCGTACTTGCGTAGCCCCGTGAACGGCTACGGAGCACCGCTGGTTCATAGGACAAACCACAGGAAGAGGCCATGGAGGAAGAAGAAGAGGAGGGGGTGGAGGAGAGAGGTGTGTCACAACCAGTAGTAGCATTTTGGAGGCGTGGCGGTGGGACAACCTCCAACACTACTGCACCTTGTCCTGAATCCTTCCCAGCTGCCAAAAGAGTGACCCAATGGGCCGTGAAAGAAAGGTAACGTCCCTGTCCATGCCTGCTGGACCATGAGTCAGCGGTAATATGCACCTTACCGCTGACCGCCCTGTCCAGCGAGGCCAAGACATTGCCTTCCACATGCCGGTAGAGAGCCGGAATAGCCTTCCGTGAGAAAAAGTGGCGTTTGGGAACCTGCCACTGAGGAACCGCACATTGCACAAACTCACGGAAGGGGGCCGAGTCTACCAACTGAAAAGGCAGCAGTTGAAGCGCTAGCAATTTAGCCAAGCTAGCATTCAACCGCTGGGCATGTGGATGGCTGGGAGTGAACTTCTTTCGACGGTCCAGCAGCTGGGGCAGGGAAATTTGCCTGCTAGAATCGGACGTCGGTGTACTGCTAACAGAGTGGCCGCAAGTACTTGGCTGTGACACACCTAATTCTACACCTTCATTCCTCTCAGTGCATGTTTCAGAGAGGACTGAAGTTATAGTGGGGTTGGAGATCCCAGCTGATGCGGTGCAAGGAGAGGTCCGCTTTGTTCTTTGGTGTGGGTCTTTGAGGTAGGCTTGCCAACGAGCTGCATGGCAGGTCAACATATGTCTGGTCAGGCATGTGGTACCCAAGCGGCTGATGTTTTGGCCACGCGATATACGCTTGAGACATATGTTGCAAACAGCAGCTGTGCGATCTGATGCACTAGCCTCAAAAAAGGCCCACACCAAAGAACTTTTTGAATGACGGGCAGAGGCAGCGCCCTGCACAGGTGGAGCTCTGCGGTGTGATTCCGTCGGTGTACTGCCCTTACGCTGGCCACCAAAGGGCATCCTGCCTCGTTGGAGATGTGCCTCCTCCTCATCCTCCTCCTCCTCCTCTCTCCTATTAGGCACCCACGTGGAGTCAGTGACCTCATCATCCCCTCCCTCCTCATCACTGGAGCCAATCTGGCAGTATGCTGCAGCTGCTGGAACATGACTGCCAGATTGGTGTCCTTCTTGAGCATCCCCTCTGTCTGCTCTCACGCTACTGCCTTCCTCTAGCTGGGTTTCATCATCAGACCCTTCGAAACGCTGGGCATCCTCCTGGAGCATGTACCCAACACTGTGCTGAAACAGTTCGGGGGACTCCTCAGGAGGAGGACATGGTGGGTCTAGGGAAGGAGTGACTGATGATTTGTCTGACATTGATACCAGGGAAGACGACGCTTTGGCAGCTGCTTTTCCAGTACCCTGAGCCTGGGTGAGAGAGGATGAGGAGGAGGAGGAGGGCTTGGTCATCCACTCTACCAAGTCTTCGGCATGATGTGGCTCAACATGTCCAGCTGCCGAAAAAAAGGACAAGCGTGTCCCATGGCCATGTGCTGATGACAATGCACCGCGTCCACGACCAGCACTGTTGCCCCCAGACACAGAGCCTGCTTGCCCTCTTTTATTGCCTCCTGACTGTCTGCCTCTCCTTGTTTGCCTTCCAGACATTCTAATAGATGGCCTGCAGGGAGATGGGAAAAAAGCAATAAGGGCTACCTTCAGGTGTCCTTCTCTGTCCCTTGAAACAAGGACTTTCACAGTGAAAGAAACTGACACTCTCCCTACCTACAGTTTTCTGTCCCTAGAAAAAATATTTTTTTTAAGCACAATATAGCACAAGGACAATTCACTCACTGTCCTTACAGGTCCCTGGAAACAAGGACTTGCAGAGTGAAAGAAAAAAAACACTCTCCCTACCTACAGTTTTCTGTCCCTAGAAAAAATGTTTTTTTTAATCACAATATAGCACAAGGACAATTCACTCACTGTCCTTACAGGTCCCTGGAAACAAGGACTTGCAGAGTGAAATAAACTGACACTCTCCCTACCTACAGTTTTCTGTCCCTAGAATAAATGTTTTTTTTTAAGCACAATATAGCACAAGGACAATTCACTCACTGTCCTTACAGGTCCCTGGAAACAAGGACTTGCAGAGTGAAAGAAAAAAAACACTCTCCCTACCTACAGTTTTCTGTCCCTAGAAAAAATGTTTTTTTTAATCACAATATAGCACAAGGACAATTCACTCACTGTCCTTACAGGTCCCTGGAAACAAGGACTTGCAGAGTGAAATAAACTGACACTCTCCCTACCTACAGTTTTCTGTCCCTAGAATAAATGTTTTTTTTTAAGCACAATATAGCACAAGGACAATTCACTCACTGTCCTTACAGGTCCCTGGAAACAAGGACTTGCAGAGTGAAAGAAAAAAAACACTCTCCCTACCTACAGTTTTCTGTCCCTAGAAAAAATGTTTTTTTTAATCACAATATAGCACAAGGACAATTCACTCACTGTCCTTACAGGTCCCTGGAAACAAGGACTTGCAGAGTGAAATAAACTGACACTCTCCCTAC
The DNA here is from genome assembly GCA_029206835.1 of Rana muscosa. Lineage (NCBI taxonomy): Eukaryota > Metazoa > Chordata > Amphibia > Anura > Ranidae > Rana > Rana muscosa. Next base: position 223,761,972 of record CM055118.1, read on the forward strand.
CTACAGTTTTCTGTCCCTAGAATAAATGTTTTTTTTAAGCACACTATAGCACAAGGACAATTCACTCACTGTCCTTACAGGTCCCTGGAAACAAGGACTTGCAGAGTGAAAGAAAAAAAACACTCTCCCTACCTACAGTTTTCTGTCCCTAGAAAAAATGTTTTTTTTAATCACAATATAGCACAAGGAGAATTCACTCACTGTCCTTCCAGGTCCCTGGAAACAAGGACTTGCAGAGTGAAAGAAACTGACACTGTCCCTACCTACAGTTTTCTGTCCCTAGAATAAATGTTTTTTTTAAGCACACTATAGCACAAGGACAATTCACTCACTGTCCTTACAGGTCCCTGGAAACAAGGACTTGCAGAGTGAAAGAAAAAAAACACTCTCCCTACCTACAGTTTTCTGTCCCTAGAAAAAATGTTTTTTTTAATCACAATATAGCACAAGGAGAATTCACTCACTGTCCTTCCAGGTCCCTGGAAACAAGGACTTGCAGAGTGAAAGAAAAAAAACACTCTCCCTACCTACAGTTTTCTGTCCCTAGAAAAAATGTTTTTTTTAATCACAATATAGCACAAGGACAATTCACTCACTGTCCTTACAGGTCCCTGGAAACAAGGACTTGCAGAGTGAAATAAACTGACACTCTCCCTACCTACAGTTTTCTGTCCCTAGAATAAATGTTTTTTTTAAGCACAATATAGCACAAGGACAATTCACTCACTGTCCTTACAGGTCCCTGGAAACAAGGACTTGCAGAGTGAAAGAAAAAAAAACACTCTCCCTACCTACAGTTTTCTGTCCCTAGAAAAAATGTTTTTTTTAATCACAATATAGCACAAGGACAATTCACTCACTGTCCTTACAGGTCCCTGGAAACAAGGACTTGCAGAGTGAAATAAACTGACACTCTCCCTACCTACAGTTTTCTGTCCCTAGAATAAATGTTTTTTTTAAGCACAATATAGCACAAGGACAATTCACTCACTGTCCTTACAGGTCCCTGGAAACAAGGACTTGCAGAGTGAAAGAAAAAAAACACTCTCCCTACCTACAGTTTTCTGTCCCTAGAAAAAATGTTTTTTTTAATCACAATATAGCACAAGGACAATTCACTCACTGTCCTTCCAGGTCCCTGGAAACAAGGACTTGCAGAGTGAAAGAAACTGACACTGTCCCTACCTACAGTTTTCTGTCCCTAGAATAAATGTTTTTTTTAAGCACACTATAGCACAAGGACAATTCACTCACTGTCCTTACAGGTCCCTGGAAACAAGGACTTGCAGAGTGAAAGAAAAAAAACACTCTCCCTACCTACAGTTTTCTGTCCCTAGAAAAAATGTTTTTTTTAATCACAATATAGCACAAGGAGAATTCACTCACTGTCCTTCCAGGTCCCTGGAAACAAGGACTTGCAGAGTGAAAGAAAAAAAACACTCTCCCTACCTACAGTTTTCTGTCCCTAGAAAAAATGTTTTTTTTAATCACAATATAGCACAAGGACAATTCACTCACTGTCCTTACAGGTCCCTGGAAACAAGGACTTGCAGAGTGAAATAAACTGACACTCTCCCTACCTACAGTTTTCTGTCCCTAGAATAAATGTTTTTTTTAAGCACAATATAGCACAAGGACAATTCACTCACTGTCCTTACAGGTCCCTGGAAACAAGGACTTGCAGAGTGAAAGAAAAAAAACACTCTCCCTACCTACAGTTTTCTGTCCCTAGAAAAAATGTTTTTTTTAATCACAATATAGCACAAGGACAATTCACTCACTGTCCTTACAGGTCCCTGGAAACAAGGACTTGCAGAGTGAAATAAACTGACACTCTCCCTACCTACAGTTTTCTGTCCCTAGAATAAATGTTTTTTTTAAGCACAATATAGCACAAGGACAATTCACTCACTGTCCTTACAGGTCCCTGGAAACAAGGACTTGCAGAGTGAAAGAAAAAAAACACTCTCCCTACCTACAGTTTTCTGTCCCTAGAAAAAATGTTTTTTTTAATCACAATATAGCACAAGGACAATTCACTCACTGTCCTTACAGGTCCCTGGAAACAAGGACTTGCAGAGTGAAATAAACTGACACTCTCCCTACCTACAGTTTTCTGTCCCTAGAATAAATGTTTTTTTTAAGCACAATATAGCACAAGGACAATTCACTCACTGTCCTTCCAGGTCCCTGGAAACAAGGACTTGCAGAGTGAAAGAAAAAAAACACTCTCCCTACCTACAGTTTTCTGTCCCTAGAAAAAATGTTTTTTTTTAATCACAATATAGCACAAGGACAATTCACTCACTGTCCTTCCAGGTCCCTGGAAACAAGGACTTGCAGAGTGAAATAAACTGACACTCTCCCTACCTACAGTTTTCTGTCCCTAGAATAAATGTTTTTTTTAAGCACAATATAGCACAAGGACAATTCACTCACTGTCCTTACAGGTCCCTGGAAACAAGGACTTGCAGAGTGAAAGAAAAAAAACACTCTCCCTACCTACAGTTTTCTGTCCCTAGAAAAAATGTTTTTTTTTAATCACAATATAGCACAAGGACAATTCACTCACTGTCCTTCCAGGTCCCTGGAAACAAGGACTTGCAGAGTGAAATAAACTGACACTCTCCCTACCTACAGTTTTCTGTCCCTAGAATAAATGTTTTTTTTAAGCACAATATAGCACAAGGACAATTCACTCACTGTCCTTAGAGGTCCCTGGAAACAAGGACTTGCAGAGTGAAAGAAAATAAACACTCTCCCTACCTACAGTTTTCTGTCCCTAGAAAAAAAGTTTTTTTTTTAAGCACAATATAGCACAAGGACAATTCACTCACTGTCCTTCCAGGTCCCTGGAAACAAGGACTTGCAGAGTGAAAGAAAAAAAACACTCTCCCTACCTACAGTTTTCTGTCCCTAGAAAAAATGTTTTTTTTAATCACAATATAGCACAAGGACAATTCACTCACTGTCCTTACAGGTCCCTGGAAACAAGGACTTGCAGAGTGAAAGAAACTGACACTCTCCCTACCTACAGTTTTCTGTCCCTAGAATAAATGTTTTTTTAAGCACAATATAGCACAAGGACAATTCACTCACTGTCCTTCCAGGTCCCTGGAAACAAGGACTTGCAGAGTGAAAGAAACTGACACTGTCCCTACCTACAGTTTTCTGTCCCTAGAATAAATGTTTTTTTTAAGCACACTATAGCACAAGCACAAAACACACTGACACTCTCCCTACCTATCCTTCTCTTTCCCTAAACTAAAGGAATCCAGGTTAAGCAAGAAAGAAATAACAGTCACTGTCCCTGCCTATGCTGCTCTATCCCTGCTCCGGAACACACTACACTAGGCCGCCGTGCTGGCGGCCTTTTATAGTGTGGGGCGTGTACTAAACACCCTCAGCAATAATTGGCCACAGGCATCCTGCCTGTGGCCAATCATTGCTCTCCTCGCTGCCGGCGCTGTGATTGGCCAAGCATGCGGGGTCACAGTGCATGCTTGGCCAATCACAGCGCCTGGATGACACTGCGATGGCGTAGTGCATTGTGGGCCGTTCGCGTCACTCGAATTTGGCGCGAACGGCCCAAATCGTTCGATCTTCGTCGAACGATCGAACAGCCGATGTTCGAGTCGAACGTATGTTCGACTCGAACACGAAGCTCATCCCTAGCTGTGGACTTCCACCATGCCTACTATCTACCAGGGTCCTCATTCTGGTACATTTTTGTATCTACAGATCACCCATTTGGCGTCCTTACACATAGAATCTGACCTTGGCACTTTTGGTGGGTAAACTCAAATATAATTGTGTTCGAAAGCAATTGATTTCAAAGTGTTCCTTCAATTATTCTAATGGTTAGTGGGATGGAACTAATGCTTGTTTTTTGACTGTAGTGATGGGAAAATTTGGAGGGAGCAGGATGCAAAAATTGTTCTCAAAAGAACAAAATTCTTACTGTTTATGTGGTTTTCTTTCAGGAAAAACTGCACAGGTTATAATAAAACTGGTTAATTTGTCAGGGATTCCATTTAAATAACAGATCTGGATGAAATGTTAGAATGAGTTTCAAATGAAATTAGTTGACTCAATGATGGGAAGAATGCTCTGGTGAACAATATACCGCATATACGAACAAAATTCTACTCGTATGTACCCAGCCTAAAGCCCAGCTCCAGGGGAAAAAAAAATTCACCCTTGCAATGGAGCACCCCATTGCTTATTTAATCTAGGGGCAGAGGATTAAGGAGTAAATACTTCCCTGCTATTCACGCTAGCAGGCTTCCCTTTAAGGCTGCTCTCTAAGCTGTGAGTGACTCTGGTCACACTCCAGCCTCCTCAGAGCACCATACAGGGTTAATGTCCCTGTATGGTACGTGATGACACTGAGGGTCTGCACACTGACTGGAGCTCGGGCGTAGGAGACGAACACTGGACCCCAATGCAGTGAGGAATCAGGTAAATGAAAGAGCATAGGTGTGCACTAGACATGTGCAATTTGTTTAGTTTCTAATTCGTTTTTCACGAATTTAGAGAAATTTGTTAATTCCGAAATTTCCGAATTTTTCAATTTCCGAATTTTCTGATTTTCTGATTTCCGAAATTTCGAATTTACGAATTTACGAATTTTTCAATTTACGAATTTTTGGATTTACGAATTTTTCAATTTACGAATTTTTGGATTTTCAGGTTTCCGAAATTTCGAATTTGGGGATTTCGGAAATTCGGAATTTCGAAAATTGGAAATTTTGAAAATTTGAGATTCGAAAATTTGAAATTGCAAAATTCGAAAATCCAAAATTCGAAAATGAGAAATTTGGAAAGTTGAATTTTCGAATTTCCGAAAATCGGAAATTCGTTTTTTTTTGTTTTTTTCGTTTTCGTTTCACTCGTTTTTTTGGAAATTCTGAAATTCGAAAATTCGGATTTATGAATTTCCGAATTCCGAATTTCCGAAAAAAGCAAAAAAAAAATACGAAAAAAAAAGAGAATTTTTCGAATTTCCCAACTTTCCGAAAAAAGCAAAAAAATAAACGACAACGAAAAAAACAAATTTTTCGAATTTCCCGAATTTCCAAAAATAGCAAAAAAACGAAAAAAAATTAAACGAAAAAAAATAATTTTTCGGCAGTGCACATGTCTAGTGTGCACAGCCTATTGCATTAGGGTGTGCACCTCAAAGCTCAAACACACATGTGTGTGTGCACATGTATATATACTGATGGTGTCAGTAGGGCAGAGATTGGTGTCAGTAGTTTTTATTTGTATTATTTAAATTTTTATTCTTTTTAAACTTTTTTTTTTTACAATTTTCTTAGAAGCACCATTAGGGGGCTTTGGGGAAATATCAGGGGTTTAAACAGGGGGAATCTGTGTGCACGCGTATGTGAAAGAGCTCCTTCATCTCTGCTCTAGACATAACAAAAATGAACCCTTGCGGCACAGGGGGGGTCCCAATTGTTTTTTTTTCTATTGTCATGAAGTTTTATTTTTAAGGCTAGTCAGCCATCTGGAAACTGAGGAGTGTGGCACAAGACAGTTACCTTAGGGGGGCAGGTGGAGTAAATCTGACCCCGGGGGAAAAGGTCAAATTCCCTCCCATACACAGAAGAATTGGATCTCACCAAGGGTTCCAGCAGGCAATGACCATGAAACGAACCTGCTATGTCACCTTGAATGAGCAAAGTGACAAGTTTTCTATAAATAAGCCAACATGTTTCTACAGATGCCCCAAGCCAACGAGTAAAATATGCACATTTATCAGTAATTACTTCAAATGCCTTCATGAGCAAAACAAAGGATGACATCACTTTAAAAAAAGAAAAGGAAAAAAAAAAGCTGATTGTCTAACATCTCTGCTTTGCAATCATTTTTGATCTTTATACAGAGTTCACACTTGTGTGCTCAGGTGTGTTGCTCAAATTATGGATGGCCCCTCGTTGTTCCATATCTTAAGGTTCATCCACAACACTTCAACTTTCAGGTGTTCAGCATGCCTTGCTGCCCTTCCTCAGACTGGGGTTGATTTAGTAAAACTGGAGAGTGCGAGATCTGGTGCAGCCCTTCATAGAAAACAAAAAATCAGCTTCTAGGGTTTTTGTCAAAGTTTAAACAAGCTGACGTAAGAAGCTGTATGCACAGCTGCACCAGATTTTGCACTATCCAGTTTTAGTAAATAAACATGCACTTCTTGTGTACCGGGACACTTGTTTGGGTGGGGTGGAGCCAGGCACTTTAACCTGTAACAATAGATCATTATAGCCTTGCAGGATGCAGCAGATCTTTAGCTCTAATGAAGAGTGATCTTCCCTTGAAACGCGTAAACATCTGTGGACCCGAGTGGAATCTTCCTGGTACACAAGAAGTGCATAAACAGTGGCTCTGGTGTTTTTTGTGCTTGGATATTGTTATGAGCATGTCCTTTACATTGGTTTGTGAGTATATTTGCCTAATTTATGTTTTAAATAAATGATATTTATAATTTCCTTTTTAAATAAACGGTATATAAAGGTAATTCACTGGGCTTGGCACTGTTTCTCTGTTCTTCTGTACATTTTTGATCTTTATATAGTCACACTTTTGGAAAGGCCTCTTAGGTATCAGATCTGTAGTAGCTGCAACTTCCTTGTGCTGGGTCTATAGTTTTGCTGCGTTAAAATTTGCGCTCATACATTGCTGCAGCTAAAATAATGCTTTATGTAGTGTAACCTAAAGGACAGAAAATAAAAGTATAGTGTGAGTGGTTGCACTCAATTACTCTGTATATGAAGCAGAGTAAGGAAGAGTCACTAAAACTTTTATTGGCGTTGTGAATAAAAAATAATGGGTCCTTGCGCTAAAATGTAAAGTATATTTAAGAGTATAAATCTTACTTCCAGGATAGAAATATGAAAGACCTAACCACCATTATTGTGTCATGTCAATTGCAGTGGAGGGTAACTAATGGAGACCATCATGGTTAGATACAAAGTACAAAGCTGCAATATCACAGAGAAAAAAAAAAAGACAAAACAAGTGTACGATATAAATAATGGAGCTCATGAGTATAAGCTATGAAAAAGAGAAGAACATGACATGGTACATTACAACCAATTAAATGTTAAAGCTGATCTCCAGGCAGATATAATGGAATGTAACCAATGAACTCTGTATACTTTAATACATCATTAATTGTTTTTATTTAAATTGGAGCCATATAAGTACCTGAATTTGACTTATTTTTAAAGTGTTACTAAACCGAGAACCCTGGATTCACTATATTTGGTCTCTCACAGTACACAGAACATGGAAATGCAATAATTTTAGTTACTATAAACTGCTAAATACCCTTTCTCATCAGTAGTCTTGTGACTTTTATCAGTGTCCAGCAGAGCACTGATTCATGTTTGTAGGATGAGTTTTCATTCTGCTCTGACTGTCCTATAAAGGGCTGCATGACTCCTGACCCTCTGTCTGGACAGTGCCGATTGGCCCTGTGCCGATTACATACATCCTCCCCAAAGGAAAAAAAAACTGTCTAGCAATACACACCAAATTGAGCATGTGCAGAGTGCCCCCAAGGTGCTGGTCTATCAGGAGATGGATTGGGGACTGTAGAATAAGGGGAGGATCAGAGAAGACAGGATAAAGCAGCCTTTTTCCCATATGCGCATGATTAACCCCTTAGGTTACACAGCAAGCATGCTTTACTGCATATAGAGACAAATTGTACTGTTGTTGGTTTAGTAACACTTTAACATTTTTGCATTCCCTTTACAGCAGAGCTCAGACTGGGATAGGAAGGAGTAGTACAAGAAGCAAATGAATTGTGCTGCACTGCTCAAGAATTAACACATAAACATGTTCATGGCAAAGAGAGCACAATGACAGAGAGAAGAGATCCTCAGTCGGCTGCTTTCCTTTTCACTGTCCAATTACAGGCTGGGGGAGAACCAATACCTGTAAGTGATAATTAAATTGTTACTAAACCCACAACAGTAAAATCAGTCTGTATAAGCAGTAAAGCATGCTTGTTATACTCACTGTGGAATCTAAGGGGTTAATTTGCCGCATTGTGTAAAAAGGCAGTTTGATCCTGTCTTCTCTGATCCCCCCCTTCTTCCACTGTCCCCAATCCATCTGCTGATAGTACAAAGCCTTGGAGGCACTCTGCATATGCTCAGTTTGATTTGTATTGCTGGAGAGGCTTTTTTTTTTTGGAAGTGTGCATGTGATCAGCACAGGGCCAACCAGCACTATCCAGACAGCGGTTCAGGGGTCATGCAGCCTCACAGGACAGTCAGAGGAGAATGAAAACTGCTCCTACAAGATTTAATCAGTGCTCAGCAGGACCCTGATAGAAGTCACAAGACTGCTATATACTGCTTAAGAGAAAAGGTATTTAGCAGTTTATATGTACTAAAATAATTGCATTTCCATGCTCTGTGTACTGTGGGAGACCAGATATAGTGAACGCAGGGTCAACAGGGGTTTGTTATATCCTCTGAGTTGTAAGAGACACAAGACTCTGGTCTGGAACAACTGATGTTTATTTCAGTACTCACGGTACACTCCAACATGCATCTAAGGACAGGTACATCTTATTAGGCTTCCTTGCATGTGCTCTAAGATGGCTACTATGCCCCTTGACCCTTGTCATCACTCCTGGGTGGAGCCAGCCTTAAAGTGACAGTACATGTGGAATAGGGTGACCACGTGTCCCGGATTGCCCGGGTCAGTCCCGCATTTTGCAGGTCTGTCCCGGGCGCATTAATTCCAGGACAATACAGTGTCCTGGAATGAAACTGACACAGCCACCCCCCCGGGCCAATCTGATGCCCCCAAAAAAGGCCGCAACATCACCGCTTTACTCACTGACAGTACTTGCCCTGCCCGGGAATGCCTGGAGGAGCACAATCCCGCCCCCTGCTTGTGATTGGAGAAATCATAAATCCCGCCTCTTGTGTCCAATCACTGTGCTGTGATTCGTTACAGCACATGCTGATTTTTGGGAAGGGAGGGTGTCCCTGAATGGTAGTTTGGAAATGTGGTCACCCTAATGTGGAACCCTTCAGGTATAACAGGGTTAACACTTTAAGTATTAATAATCTTCTATTATAGAGTGCTTGTATCTTAATTTTGATTGTCTATAAAGGCTGCATGAGCCTGTCTTCTCTGATCCTCCCCTTCTTCCCCTGACTCCAGACCAATATCTAAAAGAACAGAGCATTAGGGGACAAGCTGCACATGCTCAGTTTGGTGTGTATTCCTAAAGAGGTTTTTCTTGGGAGCCTTCACGTGGTCAGCACTGTCCAGACAGATGGTCAGGGCAAACTGAAAGCTTTAACCAGACAGTGATACAAGTCACACGACAATATACTGCTGATGAGAAAAGGTATTTAGCAGTTTATATTTACTGAAACTATTTCATTTCCATGTGGGAGACCAGATATAGCGGATGCATGGTCCTTGGTTTAGTATCACTTTAACTGTGGCAGAGATGAATCAGGTTTCCTGTCTGGCCGGATAGGGCTGTGCTGTGTGACAGAGCGGTGAAAATCTCAGAACTTGATGAATGGAAATACTAATCCTTTAGCATATAAAACAGATTACTTATATGTTTTTTTAACTGTTTTTAGATGTTTCCCTGGAGTTCAGCTTTAAAGAGAAACTAAAACAGTATCTTAACACCACCAACTGAAAACACTTGTTCATTCATTTTTAATATTCAAAGCAAACTCACCCATCCATCCATGTCTCCACACTTTATTTTGTTGAGAAATCACTTTAAAAAAAAAAACAGTCTAGACGCAGTCATCTTGAGTAAGGGCAGATGATCCATGTAGCATTTACTTCCTGTAATCCATCTGCCCTTAGTTTTGGCATGCAGGCAGGAGGGCATGCTTAGCTAAGAAGGCCCCTCCTCTCCTCCCCCAGATGAAAGAAAAAAAAATGATGATGAAGACTCCTGGGGTGTATGACATCATTTTGGTCTAGGCCAGAAACGAAACCGGCAACTGAAAAAATGTACAATGAAAAGTTTAAAACAAGAAAATATAATATACCTTTCTATCAATGGTGGCTGTTGGTATATTTTTGGGAAGGGGAGGCGTCAAACAATACAACACCCCCTCTCCCCCCAGTCATTCGGCTCAGGTCACCAGCAGTAGGGATGAGCTTTGTGTTTGAGTCGAACCCATGTTCGACTCGAACATCTGCTGTTCGGCTGCTCACTAAATTCGAGTGGCGCGTCACGGCCCATAATTCACTGCGGCATCGCAGTGCATTGCTGGTTGATGATTTGCCAAGCATGCACTATGACCCGCATGCCTTGGCCAATCACAGCACGCAAAAAATGGAGAGCCATAATTGGCCAAAGTCAGGGTGGCTTTGGCCAATTATGCCTCAGTGGATTTAGTACACGCCCCACACTATATAAGGCGGCCTGGAAGTCGGCCTTGTGTAGTGTGTTGCGGTGTTGGTTAAAATACAGACGGAGAGAGAGAGACAGTGTATTTTGATTTGAGTTAGATAGAGCAGGCAGGCGAGTTAGTTAGCTGAAGTTACAGTGTGTATGTAAGATGGGAAGCAGCTCTCATTGTCTGAATACTGTTTGTTTACAATTAAATATTTAACTGTCATTCTGCTGTTTGGCCACAAGATGCCGCAGGTTTTTCCTGACACAGATAACGGGCTGTAGCCATGAAGACACTGTACACAAATCAGTGCTGTGCCACACAGGAAAGACAGTGAGAGGAGAACTGTAGTATAACGGGCTGTTTTTGGACAGAGATTCAAGAAAGAGAGAGAGAGAGAAAGTGTGTAGCGAGCAGGCAGCCATTTTGAGAAGGAGTTTGTTCTGAGGACTGTGTGCAGACAATCCTACAACATCCAGGTGTGGAAACAGAACTGCAGCTGAGTGAAGTTACTTGTGTCCAAGATCCTGATCCTGTCCAGAGGAACGAGGAATTGCTTGCAGTAAGACGGATGAGACCTGAGGAACAAAACAATATACACTGCAGGACCATATACTTGTTAGAGAGACATTTTGTTCCGGTCAGAGTCAACAGCGGATGCAGAGCAGACCCGGGTCGGTAAGATCGTGCACGCACCCCATTACTTTGTTGGCGCCTAGAGACTGAGATCAGGCCTGTAGATAGTTAGTAGGGTCTCTGTTTGTGTCAGGCCACAAGTGTTGCTACTGTTCACTACAGGGACTCCATAACCTAAAGTGACACTTCACAATTGGAGAGCTGATGAACTTTCTACAAACTCAAGATAGACTGGCATTGTTAAGGGGGGGGGATACGGTAGAGCTTTGTAAGTTTGTAAACTGTTGTGCTGCACCGCAGGCTAGCCCGCACCACACACCCATACAGTTATTCTTGTGTTGTTTTTAGGGTATTAACAGGTAAGGTGTGGCGGTTTGGTTGTGCCCACCAGTAGGCAAATTACTCCTGCATCCTATGTAGGGTGCCACGCTGTGCAGCATAAGGGTCTCAGCCTTCGGGCTCGGTGTCTGTAAATATATTGTATGTTCCCGGAATTGGCGGTTGGGTTCAATACCCCGTCTAAGTAAAATTCAGTTTTAACAAGAGCTGGTGGTGGAGTGGTTTTCCTTGTTCGTGACTTCGCTGTATCCTGGGGAGCCCACCCCGGTACACGTTCTACATCTTGGCGTAGTCGGCAGGATACAGCGACCGTTATGGACGGGAACGCGGCGGGAGACCCTCCCCCGGTGCCAATCCAGGACCCAGCTTAGGGTGCGCCAGTGCAAGGCCAACTTGCCCCCGCCATGTCTGCCCCAGTAGGGTATATCCCCGTGGAGACGCTGTTGCGTCATCTGCCAAAATTTGACGGTAAAAACAGGACGTTGCAGGACTGGACTGAAAGGGTGCAAAGTGCAGTTAGGATGTGTAACCTGAACCCCGAGCTACGGGCAGATGTTGCATTGGGGGCTCTAGAGGGTGATGTCAGACGGACAGTGATGGTAAGGCCCAAATCCGGGAGTGACACCCTAGAGAAAATATTCTCCCTTCTGGAGAAAGCCCAGAGGGGGCGTACCAAAGTGGTACAGTTGCGGAGTCACTTCTTCAACAGACCGCAGCGAGAGGGTGAGACCCTGATGCAGTACTCCAATGCCCTACAGGAGATTTTAAGTGAAATGCAGCGGCGAGACCCCGAGGCCATGGGAGCCTTCCGAGGGATGGACCGGCTACTACGAGACCAGATCATAGTGGGGCTCTCCAACAAGTTCTTACGAGACAAAATTGCAAGAGATGACCCGGATGTCACCCGACATGACGTTCTATAATGTCTACCTCGCTGCTGTTGAGAGAGAGGAAGAGCACCTGCCTGTGGCAGAGAGAGTAGTCAGTGGCATCCATGCTACAGGAGGGCGGTCTGCATCCAAAGACTCAGAGTCCTTAAGGGATGTGGTTCAGGGCCTACGGACGGAGTTGAGAGAACTCCGGCTGGAAGTGTCTCAGATGAAGGCAGAATCATCCCGGTCACTGGAAATGACCCCGGTGCCCCGCGCTACCCCAGCCAGGATTACTCAGGTGCGAGGGTTAGTTAAAAGGGGGCCCCTCTGCTGGGCTTGTCGACAGTACGGCCATATGGCCAGAGAGTGCCCAAAACAGATGAAGTCTGAGCCGACGTTAAACTTCCGACCGCCGCGGTAGCTGGGCGTCCTGCGGCGGTACGCCAGAAGCTAAGCCCTATGTGTGAGGAGCACGACCTGTATGCCAGCAGCCCTGTTATGGAAGCCAAGTTGGAAGGCCAGAAGGTACGTTGCCTAGTTGATACAGGGTCGGAGTGCACTCTTATGCCTCTGGAGTTCTCCGAAAGGCACATTGGACATATGATGGAGCCGGAAGACGGGAGCGTCATCAGGCTGACAGCTGCCAATAACAGGGAGATGGACGTCCGAGGCATAGTGGGATGCGGGTCCGACTGTTTGGGCAAGACGTCGGCAAGAAAGGGGTTGTGCTGGTGGACCATTCGTCCCGGAGAGGCATGGGCGTGACACTAGGTATGAATGTGCTGAGAGACCTAGACCATCAACTCTATGCCAAAGAAGGGCCGAAGTATTGGCAACGGGCCACCACACACCAGCCGACCCAGAAGGTTTTACAGCAGATGGTGAGGAGCTGTAGTCTGCAAAAGAGCAACATGTCCGGTCGGCCCATTGGACACGTGAGGGTGCCGCGGAGGACCCCAGTGAAGGTCCCACCTCGTCAAGAACAAATATTGATGCTGCCGGTGGGGGCGGGACGACAACTGAATGGACTGGAGGTCCTGATCGAGCCGGCTTACCAAGAGGAGACGCAGACTCGCCCACTGGTAGCCCGGGCCCTCGCAATTGTGAAGGATGGATGTGTGCCTGTACGCTGCCTCAATGTTAAAGACTGTGAGTTAACCGTGCCTGGGAATACCTTGCTGGCCAAAGTTTATGTGTCTGAAGGGGATATGCCTCGACGAACGAGCTTCACGCTACAGCCAGATAGGAGGTCAGCCTGGACCTATGCTGTAGAGGTTCATCAACGGGAAACCCCGTCAGCGGAGTGGAACGGTCGAGTGATCATGGCTCGGATGGGGGTGGACTGCAAGACCCTGACTCCAGGACAACAAAAGTTGCTGGAAGACACCATTTGGGAATTTCAGGAGGCATTCTCGAGACATGATGAGGACTTCGGGTGTGCTTCCGCCATTGAACACGAAATCCCCACCGGCGATGCTGCACCAATCAGGGAACGTTACCGGCAAATCCCACCTAAAATGTACCAGGAGGTGAAAGATATGGTGGCCAGCATGTTGGAAAACCGAGTGATCCGGGAGAGTCAAAGTCCGTGGGCTGCTCCGGTAGTCTTGGTGCAGAAGAAAGATGGGAGTCTCCAGTTCTGCGTGGATTATCCGAAGCTGAATGCCCAGACCGTCCGGGATGCCTACCCCCTTCCGCGGATTGAGGAGTCGTTATCCGCCCTGAGTCATGCAAAGTTCTTCTCGACTCTTGACCTGGCCAGTGGGTATTGGCAGGTACCAATGGCCAAGAAGGACAAAGCGAAGACGGGACTCTATGAGTTTAACCGGATGCCGTTTGGCCTGTCCAATGCCCCAGGAACATTCCAGAGGTTGATGGAGCACTGTCTGGGGGATCTCAACTTTGAGTCGGTATTGATCTACCTGGATGACATAGTAGTATTTGGGGCCTCTTTTGAAGATCACCTCCAGAAGCTGCGGCAGGTCCTAGGACGGGTGCGAGATCATGGGCTCAAGATCAAGCCCAAGAAGTGCCAACTGTTTAAACAGCAAATAGAGTATTTAGGACATGTGGTCACCCAGGAGGGGGTAAAGCCGGCCCCCAGCAAGGTGGAAGCCATACAGAACTGGCCTCAACCACATACACTACGAGAGGTGCGGGCATTTGTGGGATTGGCCGGCTACTACAGGAGGTTTATACCCAAATTTGCTCATTTGGTGGGCCCATTAAACAAGTTAACAAGAGGCACTGCGGGGGGCCCAAAGAATCGTCCCATCGAGTGGGGACCCCGGCAACAAGAGGCCTTCGAGGCAGTGAAGCAGGCGCTGACCAGTGCCCCGATTCTGGCTTATGCGCGGTTCGACACCCCATTCCTGCTGTACACTGATGGGAGCCTACATGGCTTGGGGGCCATGTTATCACAAGCTCAGGATGGACGTGAAAGAGTCATTGCCTATGGCAGCCGGTCTCTGAGAGAGTCGGAGCACAACCCTGACAACTATAGCTCCTTTAAATTGGAACTACTGGCACTGGTGTGGGCCATGACCGAAAGGTTCGCGGAGTACCTGACAGGTGCAGAGGTGACCGCGATGACAGACAACAACCCGTTAGCACATCTGGAGAATGCCAAGCTTGGTGCGTTGGAGCAGAGGTGGTTGGCTCGACCTTCTAAGTAGCAATACGGCATCAAGTTTCGGTCAGGAAGGGAGAACGGCAACGCTGATGCACTCTCCCAAGTCCCTGTTGGGTTATCTGATCGGAATGCTGATGAGGAGTTAGAGGACACTAAAACTCCTGACCTTGGTCGAGTACCCATGTTCCAGGACGTGGCACATTCAAGTGGGGTGGCGTCCGGGATGCACATGTTGCTAGGTAAGACGTTGGCTGATTGGGAGAGAGTCCAGAATGGCTGCCCAGACCTGTGGAAAGTGAAAGAATGGGTCCGGACTAAAATCTGGCCTCGGCCAGAAGAGCGGGCCCATCTGACTCCAGAGGGCCAAAAGTTGTTGAGGCAGTGGGATAAGCCGACTGTTACCCATGGCCTCCTGTGTCGGACCATATACTTACAGTCAGAGTTGCAGTACCGGCATCAGATTGTCATCCCCATGTCATGGGGACCGGAGGCCGCCCGGGAAGCTCATGAAAGGGGAGCCCATTTTGGGAGTGAGAAAACGTTCAAGTGGCTTCAACGGCTGGTATACTGTCCCGATCTGGCAGACATGGTGGCTGAGGCATGTCTTAAGTGTCGATCCTGTGGGTTGAGCAAGAGTACTGAACAACGGGCTCCTGTTCAGGCCATCTGGACCTCAGCGCCCCTAGAGATTCTTATGATCGATTATGTACAGATTGGGTACTCTACCTCGGGACACTCGTACTGTCTAGTCATGACAGATCATTTCACCAAGTATGCGGTGGCTGTACCCACCAGAGACCAGACGGCAGAGTCGGCCGCGGATGCGGTCTGTAAACACTTTATACAGGTGTTTGGGTGTCCTCGGAGGATACATTCGGACCAGGGGGCATGTTTTCAGGGTACTCTGATGAATGAGCTGTATCAACTGTATGGCATCGAACGTTCCCGTACCACCCCCAATCACTCCCAGGGAAACGGGGCGTGCGAGCGGTTCAACCGCACCTTGCTCCAGATGCTGCGGACTCTGGAGGACAACCAGAAGGCTCGGTGGCCCGAGTACCTACCCAAACTGATGTGGGCCTATAACAACAGGGTACACAGTACCACTGGTTACTCCCCACATATGCTCATGTTTAGGAGAGCCGGACGGGAGATTGAAGATCTCCACATGCCCGATCCGATGGAGCCATCACCAAGAAATACCACTGCATGGGTGCAAGAGCACCACCGCCGGCTAAGAGCAATCCACAAGGTTGTGGGGGAGCTCCTGGTACAAGTGGTACATCCTAACCCAAGACCAGTGCAGAGGGATGGGTTTTCCCATGGTGATTGAGTGATGGTCAAAGCTAAGCGGCCGTCTGGAAAGTTGGATGGGCGGTGGGAGGCGGTCCCTTACACGGTGAAGAGGAGGATAAACCCTGACATCCCGGTCTATGAGGTAGAGCCAATAGGGACTGGGGGGCCTTCACGAAACTTGCACCGTAACATGTTCAGACGTTGTAATTTTGATAAGCCTGTGTGCGTGGAGGAGATGCCTCCTTCTGCTCAGTGTACAGAGCAAATACCCTTGGAGGAGGAGGAGGAGGAGGAGGAATGGTTGGTTGTCCCTGCCCCGGTACCCACAGAGGCTCCAGCCGTGACAAGTTTGCCACCTCGGGAAAGTGTTGAGCAGTCAGCAGCCCCTCCCCCATTAGATGTGTCTGATATCCCCAGTGCTTCTGAACCTATCCCTCTTTGAAGGTCAACCAGGCCCAATGCTGGTGTGCCCCCACAGCGCTATGCCCAGAATGAGCTTGAATGGGGAGGGTTGCCGAGGACGACAACCTCTAGTGGGGTGGCATGTAAGATGGGAAGCAGCTCTCATTGTCTGAACACTGTTTGTTTACAATTAAATATTTAACTGTCATTCTGCTGTTTGGCCACAAGATGCCGCTGGTTTTTCCTGACACAGATAACAGGCTGTAGCCAAGGAGACGCTGTACACAAATCAGTGCTGTGCCACACAGGAAAGAAAGTGAGAGGAGAACTGTAGTATAACAGGCTGTTTTTGGACAGAGATTCAAGAAAGAGAGAGAAAGTGTGTAGCGAGCAGGCTGCCATTTTGAGAAGGAGTTTGTTCTGAGGACTGTGTGCAGAGAATCCTACAACATCCAGGTGTGGAAACAGAACTGCAGCTGAGTGAAGTTACTTGTGTCCAAGATCCTGATCCTGTCCAGAGGAACAAGGAATTGCTTGAAGGAAGACGGATGAGACCTGAGGAACAAAACAATATACACTGCAGGACCATATACTTGTTAGAGAGACATTTTGTTCCGGTCAAAGTCACCAGCGGATGCAGAGCAGACCCGGGTCGGTAAGATCGTGCACGCACCCTATTACTTTGTTGGCGCCTAGAGACTGAGACCAGGCCTGTAGATAGTTAGTAGGGTCTCTGTTTTTGTCAGGCTACAAGTGTTGCTACTGTTCACTACAGGGACTCCATAACCTAAAGTGACACTTCACAATTAGAGAGCTGATGAACTTTCTACAAACTCAAGATAGACTGGCGTTGTGCTCAGGAGGAACACGCAGACGCATGATACAACACCAGTTAAGGGGGGGGAATACGGTAGAGCTTTGTAAGTTTGTAAACTGTTGTGCTGCACCGCAGGCTAGCCCGCACCACACACCCATACAGTTATTCTTGTGTTGTTTTTAGGGTATTAACAGGTAAGGTGTGGCAGTTTGGTTGTGCCCACCAGTAGGCAAATTACTCCTGCATCCTATGTAGGGCGCCGCGCTGTGCAGCATAAGGGTCTCAGCCTTCGGGCTGGGTGTCTGTAAATATATTGTATGTTCCCAGAATTGGCGGTTGGGTTCAATACCCCGTCTAAGTAAAATTCAGTTTTAACAAGAGCTGGTGGTGGAGTGGTTTTCCTTGTTCGTGACTTCACTGTATCCTGGGGAACCCACCCCGGTACACGTTCTACATCTCATGTAAGATGGGAAGCAGCTCTCATTGTCTGAACACTGTTTGTTTACAATTAAATATTTAACTGTCATTCTGCTGTTTGGCCACAAGATGCCGCTGGTTTTTCCTGACACAGATAACGGGCTGTAGCCATGGAGACGCTGTACACAAATCAGTGCTGTGCCACACAGGAAAGAAAGTGAGATAAAACCACAGGCCGGGAGCTGCATTCATTTAATTTAGTGTACTACAGTACTTCTGTCCTTTGCACAGCGTTCACTTAAAGGAACCTGAATACAATTTGTGGTGTTCTCATAATAAAACCACAGGCAGAGAGCTGCAAGTATTTTCAGTTAGTGTACTGTGTCCTCTGCACAGTGTTCACCTTAAACTAACTGAAGATAATTGCTGCTTTTCCCATACTAATACCACAGCAGGCAGTTGATTCTGATAGCTGCATTATAATCAGTACAGATATATATATATATATATATATATATATATATATATATATATATATACACATCCCACCTTTGTGCAGCTACATATTACTGCAGGCCATTAGTATGTCTGAAAGGCAAACAAGGAGAGGCAGACAGTCAACAGGCAATAAAAGAGGGCAAGCAGACTCTGTAACTAGAGACAACAGTGCTGGTTGTGGACACGCCACATCCTCATCAGCACGTGGTCGTGGGACACGCTTGTCCTTCTTTTCAGCAGCTGGCCATGTTGAGCCGCAATATGCCCAAGACTTGGTAGAGTGGATGACCAATCCGTCCTCATCCTCCTCATCCTCTCTCACCCAGGCTCAGGGTACTTTGTCTGGCAAAGAAGCTGCCAAAGTGGCCTCTTCCCTTGGCTCAATGGCATCAGTCACTCCTTCCCTAGCCCCACCATGTCCTCCTGAGGATTCCCCCGAACTGTTTGACCACAGTGTTGGGTACATGTTCCAGGACGATGCCCAGCGTTTTGAAGGCTCCGATGATGGAACCCAGCTAGAGGAAGGCAGTAACGTGAGCCTAGAGAGAGGGGGTAGTAACGTGAGCCCAGAGAGAGGGGTGCCCAACAAGGACAGCTATCTGGCAGTCATGTTCCCCCAGCTGCAGCATACTGCCAGATTTGCTCCAGTGATGAGGAGGGAGGGGATGATGACGTCACTTACTCCACGTGGGTGCCTAATAGGATAGAGGAGGAGGAGGCACATCTCCAATGAGGCAGGATGCCCTCCAGGGGCCAGATTAAGGGCAGCACACGACTGCATCACACCGCAGAGCTCCGCATGTGCAGGGCGCTGCTGTCTCTGCAAGTTATTCCGAAATTTCTTTGGTGTGGGCCTTTTTGCAGACGTGTGCAGCAGATCGCACCGTTGCCATTTGCAACATATGTCTGAAGCGTATCTCGCGTGGCCAAAACATCAGCCGCTTGGGCACCATGTGCTTGACCAGACATATGTCGACCTGCCATGCAGTTCGTTGGCAAGCGTACCTAAAAGATCCACACCAAAGAACAAAGCGGAACTCTCCTTGCTCCTCATCAGCTGGGATCTCCAACCCCACTATACCTTTAGTCCTCTCTGAAACCTGCACTGAGAGGAATGAAGGTGTAGAATTAGGTGTGTCACAGCCAAGTACTTGTGGGCAATCTGCTATTGGTACACCGACGTCAGATTGTACCAGGCAAATTTCCCTGCCCCAGCTGCTGCACCGCCAAAAGAAGTTCGCTCCCAGCCATCCACATGCCCAGCGGTTGAAATTTATAGCACTTCAAATGCTGACTTTTCAGTTGGTAGACTCTGCCCCCTTCCGTGAGTTTGTGGAATGTGCGGTTCCTCAGTGGCAGGTTCCCAAACGCCACTTTTTCTCACGGAAGGCGATTCCGGCTCTCTACCGGCATGTGGAAGGCAATGACTTGGCCTCGCTGCGCAGGGCGGTCAACGGTAAGGTGCATATTACCGCTGACTCATGGCCCAGCAGGCATGGACAGGGACGTTACCTATCTTTCACGTGCATTGGGTGACTCTGCTGGCAGCTGGGAAGGATGCAGGATAAGGTGCAGTAGTGTTGGAGGTTGTTCCGCCACCACGCCTCCAAAATGTTACTACTGGTGATTCTGACACACCTCTCTCCTCTACCCCCTCCTCTTCTTCTTCCTCCATGGCCTCTACCTGTGCTTTGTCCTCGGAACCAGTGGTGCTCCGTAGGCCTTCAAGGGGCTACGTAAGTACGCAGGCAAAATGATGCCATGCGGTGCTTGAGCTGGTGTGCTTGGGGGACAGGAGCCACACTGGGGCAGAGATTCTGTCAGCTCTGTAGGGCCAGGCTCAGAGGTGGTTGACGTCACGCCAGCTTAAGCCAGGAAAGGTGGTTTTTGACAATGGCACCAACCTCCTCTCCGCTCTCCGACAGGGACAACTGACCCATTTGCCCTGTTTGGCTCACATCCTTGACTTGGTGGTGCAGCGGTTCTTGGGCAGGTACCCGGGCTTATAGGAGGTCCTGAAGCAGGCCAGGAAACTCTGTGGGCATTTCCGCCGGTCATATAATGCCAGTGCTCGGCTGGCTGACCTGCAAAAGGATTACAACCTGCCCAAGAACTGCCTAATCTGTGACATGTCCACCAGGTGGAATTCTACATTGGCCATGCTGCAGCGGCTGCACACACAGCAGAGGGCCATCAATGAGTATCTGTTGCAATATGGCACCAGGACAGGGTCAGGGGAGCTTGGATTTTTTTCCCCACGCCAGTGGGCCATGATCAGGGATGCATGCACTGTCCTGGCACCATTTGAGGAGGCCACGAGGATGGTGAGCAGTGACAGTGCATGCATCAGTGACACTATGGGGGTGATTTACTAAAGACCTGCACCTGTGGTGCAGTGGAGAAATTGGAGCAATTGCACAAAAAATGGGACTCAAAACATTTATCAAAAATTATATTGCACTTATATGCACCAAACCATATTTACATAGGAAGCGCTGTTGCGCACTTGCGCAATCTTTCACGCCTATCATTACCAAGAGCAGCCAATGTAATCTTCAACATTTTTGTCTGAATATTGTAGATAACTTTACTAGTTTAGCATCTTCTGTTACCAGGCTAAAAAGTATGTATATAATATTGTTTAAATGCACAAATTCTGTCCGGAACATGTAGATCTGTCTTACAACTAATCAAGCCTTTTTATATCCTTCTTTCAGCTTACTCAAATGCACATGTGCATTGACAAAGCACACCATTTTATGCTCGCCTGACAGGGCGCACACGCTTTAGCTTGTTAAATATGTGTGTTGCACACGGGTGCATCTGCGTTCTCCAGAGTACACAACTGCTTATACATTGAGCTTGTGCTCATTGTAATGCTGATCATGTTAATGAGCTTTTCCTTATCACATGGAGAATATTGCTTCCACTTTTATTCCTTTCATTCACTTCTTTTTGAAACAACTCAATAATCATTCTAGAGATCTTCCTCCTATCAACAACTGTGCAGATATTTACTGGGCTTGTAATTGTGCATTTTATGGTGATAGTCTATAATCATTGGTGGAGCCAAAACTTCCATGAAAACATCTTCTCAACACATGTCGGTGTATTGTGCATTCTGGACAATTCTTTCCCCATACACTGTCCAATCTGATTGGATGACATTTACATCCACTCATTTCTCTGAACAATTCATTTCCCCATACACTGTGCAATCTGATTGTACAGTGTATAGGGAAAGAATTGTCCATATTGCACAATACACAGACATGTGTTGAGAAGATGTTTTCATGGAAGTTTTGGCTCCACCAATGATTATAGACTATCACCATAAAATGCACAATTACAAGTCCAGTAAACATCTGCACAGTTGTTGATAGGAGAAAGATCTCTAGAATGAGATGGACTCTGGACCAAATGCCTCAGCAAACCTACGCTGCATGGCCTCCCTGATCCTGCAAAGCCTGCGGAGGGATCCTCGTATTTGTGCAATCAAGGAGAGAGCGCCCACCGAGAGTAACTGTGAGGGCTTACAGTGTTGTGGCAACACCAACACCTAAGGGCCAAAGTTCTGCAGAGTATATATGGCAGGCCCCTACTTTCAAACGACTCCTACTTGCAAACGGAAGGAGACAACAGGAAGTGAGAGGAAATCTCTCCTGTAAGAATTAATATGGGAAAAAGGTGTCTCCTCTCCACTGATGCTTTATCACCAATCCTTGTTTCAATAAAAAACCCAAATTTTCAAAAAACATTTGTCATTGGGACGGAAAGTGAGGTGAAATGTTCTGAACAGGTGCACAGACAGCAAAACCCTGTCTCGATGTTTTCCAAAAAGCTTAAAAATGTATTTTTTGGCTGGAGCTACACTTAAAAAATGTACCTGTTCCAAATTACAAACAGATTCTACTTAAAGGGGAGTTCCAGACTTTTTTTATGTTTATTAAAAGTCAGACAAAAAGTGTAGCTGCTGGCTTTTAATAAACATACACTTACCTGTTCCACTGTCCAGCGACGCGACGCCCGGAGCTCCTCTCCTCTCCCCCCTTCTCCGCCGGCGCCTCCATTCATAGTGTGGGCATCCGGCTGTGACAGCTTTAGGCTTCACGGCCGGGCACTCACTGTGCATGCGCGAACGGCGCAGCGCTTTCTGAGTGGACAGGCGATCGCCTGGGACCTGTCACGTCCCAGGTGATCGCCTACAGGGAGGGGCCGCCAAAAGGCAATATGACAAATCGCCTAGGCAGCCCCAGGGCGGAAGGAGGAAGTGGGACAGGAAGTCCCACTCCTACTGAAGCCCCCACTCCCCCCCAAAAAAAAATTACAAGCCAAATGTGGCATGTAAGGGGGCGTGGAGTGGATTAAGCGGAAGTTCCAAATTTGGGTGGAACTCCGCTTTAAGAACAAACCTACAGTCCCTGTCTTGTTTGCACCGCCTGTATACTGCTGTTCAGAGTATATAGGGCCTTTTTTTTATTTGGGTGTGGGGTTCCCCATAATATCCATACAAGACCCAAAGGGGCTGGTAATGGGCTGGGGGGGGGGGGTACTCATGCCATTGTTCTCAATGATTTTCATCCATATTGCTGGGACCACAGATTACATTAAAGCCGCAAGCAGTTTTAAACTTTTTTTCCTTTAGAAATTTCATTTTTTGCAGGGACAGTTCTAAACACGGGAAACACGTGCCACTTCACAGGCATACTTTAGATACCCCCCAGGTATGATATTTAAATGAATATTTCACTCTTTTTTACACTTTAAGCATCATTAACCACATGCCGACCGCGCTAAAGACGGCTACAGCGTGGTCGAGTTATCTTGGGTTCACTTCCGTGGGACATCCTCGTGCACTCATGCTTCCCGCGCGCCCCATGGGGCGCGCTCGCAGAAGTGTCCGTGCTCGCCGGGTTTCCGGGACCCAGCGCAACACGGATCACGGTGAAGAGCCAATGATAGCGGCTCTTTACCACCTGATCGCTCCCTCCAATGAGGGAGCGATCAGAATGTAAACAAACTTGGGTCACACAGAGGTCCAGCTCTCTTTTCTCCTCACACCGATACAGCGTGTAAGGAGAGAAGAGAGATCATTTACAACAGTGAGTGTATGTCATATTGTGCAGTGAACTACAGTGCCCAGCAGTGCCCTTCAGTGCCACACAGTGCCACACAAGTTCCAATCTGTGCCCTACAGTGCCACTACACTACCCATCAGTGCCCCTACAGTACCCATCAGTGCCACTAGTGTCCATCAGTGCCACCACAAGGCTGATCAGTGTCACTACAAAGCTCATCAGTGCCACTACAAGGCTCATCAGTGCCACATCGGTGCCACCAGTGCCCATAAGTGCCACCTCTGCCACTTCAGTGCCCATCGGTGCCGCCAGTGCCCGTCAGTGCTCCATCAGTGCCACACCAGTGCCACTACAGTGCCCAGTGCCATTATAGTGCCCCATCTGTGCCACCAGTGCCCATCGGTGCCACCAGTGCCCATCAGTGCCATCAGTACCACATCAGCGCCCCTATAGTGCTCATCTGCACCACTACAGCACTCATCAGTGCCACTACAGTGTCCAATAGTGCCCATAAGTGAGTGCTCATCAGTGGATACTCATCAACGCCCATCAGCGCCGCCTTATCAGTGCATATGAGTGCCAGATAATCAGTGCAGCCTCAGTGTGGTGCATTAGTGTACATCAGTGCACCCTCATCAGTTCCCATCAGTGCGCCCTCATTAGTACCCATCAGTGCACCCTCATCAGTTACCATCAGTGCACCCTCATCAGAACCCAGCAGTGCACCCTCATTAGAACCCAGCAGCACCCTCATCGGAACCCAGCAGCACCCTCATTAGAACCTAGAAGCACCCTCATCAGAACCCAGCAGTGCAGCCTCATTAGACCAGACTCATCAGCACCCATCAGTGCAGCCATATCTGTTCCATTTTCCCTACCACAGATTTTCACCACAGCCCACAGTCACCAGTATGGCGGAAAAAAAATTCCGCTGAGGAGGCATACCAACAGCTTTGCTTGACTGACGAAAGCGGCGGGGAACTCTCTGATTCTGATTCAGAATATGAACCTGTTGTAAGCAGTGGGTCTTCTATAGATTGAGAGGAAGAGCAAAGTGTGCCCAAGAAACAAAGGCGTTCTGACATGGAGCAGCAGGCTACCACAAGTAGCGCTGTGGCATCAACCAGCAGCTCAGTGCCATCCACCAGTAGCACAGTGCCATCCACAAGAAATGAAGTACCACTGCAGCAAAGGCCAAGAACTAGCGGGGTTTCATCTCAGCCCCAAAGGGTTCGGACCCATACCAGCCTTCCCTATGCCCTTGAAAACCCTCTGTGGCTTCCCCCCAATTCAGGAGAAGCAAACATCCCCCCTTTCACCGCCCAGCCAGGGGTTCAGTTGAACACAGAGAATTTTGCCCCTATTGATTTTTTTACTTTAATTTTTACCCAAGACCTATTATCCTCCATCGTGGCCCAGTGCAACCTCCTTGCACAACAATTCAAAATAAACAACCCTGGTTCAAGTTATGCCCGTCCCTTTGATTGGAGAGCATTGACAGTGGAGGAATTTAAATTATTTTTAGGCCTAAAAAAATGAAATTATACTCATATTGGTCCACCAAACCTATCCACCACATGCCACTCTTTTCATCCATTATGTCAAGATCCAGATACCTCATGATAATGCGTTTTCTCCATTACAATGACAACACCAGTGCCCTCCCCGAAATGACCCATCACATGACAAATTATTTAAAATTCGACCACTTCTAAATTTTTTCTCTGAGAAATTCCCCCAGTTATATATCCCCAACCAAAATATCTCATGAGGATGAGTCATTGGTCCATTTCACAGGCAGGCTTGGCATCGAGCAGTTTATACCAAGCAAAATGGCCCAATATGGGGTTAAGATCTACAAGCTATGTGACCGAGCCACGGGGTACATCTACGCCTTCCTGGTGTACGAAGGGAAGGACTCCCAACTGCATCCCCCTAAATGTCCAGAGTACATCGGTGCCAGCGGAAAGGTTGTATGGGAGCTTGTATATCTACTCCTTGGAAAGGGTTTCCACCTTTATGTGGATAATTACTATACGAGCTTGCCCCTCTTCCGCAACCTTCACCGGAAGGGCACTCCAGCATGTGGTACAGTGCGAGCCAACAGGAAGGGTTTCCTATTTGCTATCAGGTGGAGGGACAGACAAAAAGTCCACATGCTCTCAACGATACATAACGACACCAACGTGGAAATCCCCAGAAGAAACGGCCCTATCAAAAAACCAGCATGTGTTCATGATTATCATTTGTTCATGGGGGGAGTCGACTTCAATGATCAGATGCTCGAACCCTATCTTCCCACAAGAAAAAGGCGCTATTGTTATAAAAAGGTCTCCATATATCTTTTAAGTTTGGCCATTTACAATACTTATGTCATTTACCGTAAATCTACAAGGACCCCCTTATCTTATCTTCAGTACCAAGAAGAAATTGTCTCCACCCTTTTCTACCCTGAAGGCCCACCAAAAAGCTTTCGCTCGGATTCAGTGAGCAGACTCCATGAACGCCACTTTCCTGAGAAACTCCCCCACCATGAAACAGGCCGAAAACGTCAGAAGAGATGCCGGGTGTGCTCCAAAGAAGGAACTAGAAGAGACACTGTGTATTATTGTCCCAATTGTCCTTCCCAACCAGGCCTTTGTCTTGGTCAATGGAAAGAGAGATACCGCTCCAGGTGGGTGCAATCCGGCAATCAATGTCTTCTCGGATACCAAGGGTGCAGGCAATGCATGTAGCAAGAAATAGGATGAATATGTGGACAGCCGCACTCCAAAAAAAACGTTAAGGTAGCCTTTATTTAAAAATTGCAAAGCACTACAAGTCACAGCAGACAAAAAGGGGGTACAACTGACATGTTTCGCACTGGGTAAACGTAATTGTCATTTACCGCCACACCCCTTATGCCACTGTACATACCACTGCCTTCTCCGGAACTGACCCTGACCTGCTAAACGACTACGCTTCTGCCTAACGCTAAACTGTACTTACCTCTGCCTGCCCTGGAACTGACCCTGGCCTGTTATACGACCACGCTTCTGCCTAACCCTAAACTGTACCTACCTCTGCCTGCTCTGGAACTGACCCTGGCCTGTTATACGACCACGCTTCTGCCTAACGCTAAACTGTACCTACCTCTGCCTGCTCTGGAACTGACCCTGGACTGTTTGACCACGTTTTTTGCCTGCCTCTTGGATTGATCTTTTACCCTGCTATGCTAGTGGGAACACAGGGGTCTCACATATTTGAGGGGCTCCAGAATTGTTTTTCTGGATGAAGAAAACTATTTTTTTAGTTTTCTAATTCCCGGATTAGGGTCTGGAGACTCGGAGGCTTCAAAGAGATTTGGGTGGGAGAAGACTCTACCCCTGTCCCCATTCTTTCCTGGCCTGCTACTTGGACCATGTTCCTGCTTACAACCAGGACCAATATTTTGGCACTGCTGGCAATGTCTCTACTTGCACTGACCTTGGACTGTACATGGACAGTATCCCTGCCTGTACTGACTATGGACAATATTCCTACTTGCTGCCTGGACAATTCCATTCACTGACACTGTCCACGTCCCTGCCTGCTGCCTGGATCAGGGCTCTCCTCCTGTGGACAATTGCACTACTAAAACCACAGGTAATCTTTTGTTTACCATTTACTCAGCAGAATGTATTTTAGGGTGTAATTCTTGGTATGTACATGCTATGTGCTAGAAATATGAAGGGCCTTCAAAAATGTGATAGATTGTAAGGAAATTAGATGCGTATTTATGTCCCTAGAACACCTGATGGTGCTTCTTGGATGTTGGGCCTCTATGTGGCCAAGCTGTGTAAAAGTCTCACACATGGTATCGCCATACTAAGAAGGAATAGCAGAATATATTTTGGGGTGTCATTTTTGCTATGTACATGCTATGTGTTGGAAATATCTTATAAATGGACAACTTTGTGTAAAAAAAATGCGTTTTCATTTTTTTTCCACATTTTCCAAAAACTTCTGGAAAAAAATGAACTGTTCAAAAGACTCATTATACCTCATAGATTATACGTTGGGGTATTTGCTTTCCAAAATGGGGTCACTTTGTGGGCGTTTCCATTGTCCTGGTGCTCCAGGGGCTTCAAAAGTGTAATAGGTGGTTGAGAGATTAGATGTGTAATTTATGCCCCTAGAACGCCTGAAGGGGCTACTTCAATGTTGGGCCTCTGTATGTGGCAAGGCTGTGTAAAAGTCTCACACATGTGGTATCGCCATACTCAGGAGTAGGAAAATATATTTTGGGGTGTAATTTTTGCTATGTACATGCTATGTGTTGGAAATATCTTATAAATGGACAACTTTGTGTAAAAAAAATGTGTTTTAATTTTTTTCCACATTTTCCAAAAACTTCTGGAAAAAAATGAACCGTTCAAAAGACTCATTATGCCTCCTAGATTATACGTTGGGGTATTTGCTTTCCAAAATGGGGTCACTTTGTGGGCGTTTCCATTGTCCTGGTGATCCAGGGGCTTCAAAAGTGTAATAGGTGGTTGAGAGATTAGATGTGTAATTTATGCCCCTAGAATGCCTGAAGGGGCTACTTCAATGTTGGCCCTCTGTATGTGGCAAGGCTGTGTAAAAGTCTCACACATGTGGTATCGCCATACTCAGGAGGAGTAGGAAAATATATTTTGGGGTGTAATTTTTGCTATGTACATGCTATGTGTTGGAAATATCTTATAAATGGACAACTTTGTGTAAAAAAAATGTGTTTTAATTTTTTTCCACATTTTCCAAAAACTTCTGGAAAAAAATGAACAGTTCAAAAGACTCATCATGCCTCCTAGATTATACGTTGGGGTATTTGCTTTCCAAAAAGGGGTCACTTTGTGGGCGTTTCCATTGTCCTGGTGCTCCAGGGCCTTCAAAAGTGTAATAGGTGGTTGAGAGATTAGATGTGTAATTTATGCTCCTAGAACGCCTGAAGTTGCTACTTCAATGTTGGGCCTCTGTATGTGGCCAGGCTGTGTAAAAGTCTCACACATGTGGTATCACCATACTCAGGAGGAGTAGGAGAATATATTTTGGGCTGTCATTTGTGGAATGTACATGCCATGTGAGAGAAATAACCTGTTATAATGACAATTTGCTGTGAAAAAAAATAAAAATTTAATAAAACTTCATTTTTAAAGAAGTGTGGGAAAAAATGACAACTTCAAAAAACTAACTATGCCTCTTACTAACTACCTTGGAATGTCTACTTTCCAAAAAGGGGTCATTTGGGGGGTATTTGTACTTTACTGGCTTGTTAGGGTCTCAAGAAATGAGATAGGCTGTCAGTACATCAGGTGTAATCAAATTGATCAATTTTCAGTGATTGGCACCATAGCTTGTAGACCCTATAACTTTCACACAGACTAAATAATATCCACTAATTTGGGTTATTTTTTACCAAAGATATGTAGTAGTATACATTCTTGCCCAAATTTATGAAGAAAAAATACTTATTTGCAAAATTTTATAATAGAAATTAAGAAAAATATTTTTTTTTTACAAAATTTTCGGACTTTTTCATTTATAGCACAAAAAAGAAAAAACCTAGAGGTGATAAATTACCACCAACAGAAAGCTCTATGTGTGTGAAAAAAAGGACGAAAATTTCATATGGGTACAGTGTTGCATGACTGAGTAATTGTCATTCAAACTGCGAGAGCACCGAAAGCTGAAAATTCGTCTGGTTAGGAAGGGGGTTTAAGTGCCCAGTGGTCAAGTGGTTAAAATCACTGCTCCCGGAAAAACATCAGTTTTTAAAACTTTTTTTTGCATTGATACATGTCCCCTGGGGCAGGACCCGGGTCCCCAAACCCTTTTTAGGACAATAACTTGCATATTAGCCTTGATAATTAGCACTTTTGATTTCGAACGCTCGAGTCCATTGTATTTAATAGGGTTCTAAAGTTTGCGCGAACTTTCGGTCCGTTCGCAGGTTCTGGTGCGAACCTTAATGGGGGGTGTTTGGCTCATCCCTAACCAGCAACTATATTCATTCGCTATCATCACATAACTGGGTGGGCTCAGGGTAAAGTGCTCTGTGCCCTGAGCCCACCCTTTTTTGAAGCCTATTGGAGCTTCTGACTGTAATCACATGCTTAAAAAAAACAACCCCCCAATGGAATCCATGCATCTGGCGCCCCAAATGTAGATTAGGGGACCGGACGCATGGATAGGGCGGCGGCGCCCCTACGCACCTAATGAATTGGCCACCCCTGCTATCTATTTACTAATGCTAGCAGCGTAAGGACTAAAAATTGTTAATGTTGATTGAGAGAGTGAAGTTCTGCTTTAAGTCACAACATGCCCTAGGTCAGCCTTTTCCAACCAGGGTGCCCAGGCACCTTAGGCGTGCGCACAGGGTATGCCAAGTGTGTCTGGGCACACCCTAATCACCCTGTGTGGTGCAGATCCCCCTTGTTTAGACCTCTGATATTTTGCCAAAGCCCCCTAACGGGGCTCCTAAAAAATGGTTCAACAATAATAAAAAAAAAACTAAAACAAAACTACTGACACCATCCACTGCCCTACTGACACTGTCAGTGTATATATACACAAGCACACACATGCATATGTGTTTGTGGTTTGGGGTGCACATCCTAATGCAATAGGCTGCACACACTAATTCCAGGCACCCTGGGGTATCTTGAGGTTTCTTCAGGGGTGCCTTGGCAAAATGCCTAAAAATGTATTCAAAAATTGTATACAAGCCAACAAGTGGATCAAGCCTGCCTTTTAGTTACACAGAGCCACAGGGGTTTTCATTATGCACCATTACGACTTTCTAGACACTGGCATCCTAACAACCAATGACGTCATCAGTCGATAATGAGGATGTCTGTTGCCTCCACAGCATCCTTATTTCACCCTCCTCTGCCCCTCTCCATCAGCACTGGGGTCACATTAGCTGAGAGTATTGAGGGAGAAGAGAAACATAGCAATACTAGTCAGTACCAGTGGGCAAAAGTGTATTTGCTTTGAAAGAATAAATCCCCTCTAACGTTGGGTGCCTACGTGTGGATGTTGCTGCATTATGTAAGATTATTAGAATAGTTTTTTTACTCAAAGTACTGTATCATCACCCTACAGCAAATGTAAAAATGAATGGCGTGTCGTCCTCCCCCTTTGAGATGAAAAACGGGACAAGACAGGGGTGCCCCCTCTCCTCCCTTCTATTTGTATTGTTTCTGGAACCACTCCTTGCAACGATTTGAAACAATCCCGACATAAGAGGTATCAGGGCAGGCGAGGAAGAACATAAGTTGGCAGCTTTTGCTGGCTACGTGCTGTTCTATATTACAAACCCGAGGATTACAATGTCGAACCTATTAAAAATATTAAAACAATATGGTGACTTGGCTAATTTTAAAATAAACTTAGCCAAGTCTGAGATTTTGAATATTAACGTAAGTAATCAGGAAGTAGCGGATTTACAGAATGAATTCCAATTCTCATGGAAAAAAGAGTTAAAGTACTTAGGAATAAAACTAGCTAATAATATGAAGAAACCAAACTGCTGCAGCAGGTGCACCTGGCAGCGGCAGTTTGGTTTTTTCTATTTTGGAGTGACTAACCGCAGCAGCTGCAGTGAAAGGATCAGTACAACAGATGCTAAGAACCTACACTGGGATCATCACTCCGTGCAATCAGGTGGATAAACTCCTGTACCCCGCAGAGGGTGTTATCTGCAGGCTTGTTAGACCTCGCCACAGTGGAGGTCCATCATTTCTGGTAACGTACCCATCTCTTACACTTTACTCACCGCGGTGGATGTGGTCTTCTCTGACATCTGTGGATTCTTTGGGACATTTCTCCTCCACCATCATCCTTCCCCTTGAATACATCTTTCAAAGTTTATTTTTCTTCCCCTTCTTTCCAGTGTGAAAGAAACATTTCTATATATGTGGTGGACATTATTATTTTTGTATTATTTTGTGTTTTTTAAGTTTTTCAAGGACTTTTTTTCAAACACTTTTACTCATTTGCACATTATTGCTGCTCAGCCTCTGGTGGCTAATTATTTAATTAGATTGATTGATTAGCCTACGGCAACGAGTGTTTTTCTATGTTTGCACTTCTTCATTATATATCCACATTTTACTTAGTACTATACATGGTGGGAATATATTTACAGGCATTATTTGACACTTTTCATTTTGTGTTACCTGTGTAGTCTATTAAGTTTGTAATTAATTATTTTGGGCGCGATATTTTTTATATTTATATTGCTTGTATATGGTTTCACATATTATATTGTCACAGCCCTGGTGTGACTAGCACAAACATTTTTTCATTATTTCACATTTCACATTAGCGCAGTAAAACACTTTTGTTATCAATAATATGAAGACCATGCATAAAATCAACTACATACCCCTACTGGATGAAATTAAAAATGAAATAAAGAGAGTAATGTACGGATGGAGAGGATTAATACTTTGAAGATGGTAATATTACCAAAGATTGTATATAAGTTCCAAATGTTACCTATGGCTAGGGATGAGCTCGGTGTTCGAGTCGAACATACGTTCGACTCGAACATCGGCTGTTCGATCGTTCGATGAAGATCGAACGATTTGGGCCGTTCGCGCCAAATTCGAGTGACGCGAACGGCCCACAATGCACTACGCCATCGCAGTGTCATCCAGGCGCTGTGATTGGCCAAGCATGCACTGTGACCCCGCATGCTTGGCCAATCACAGCGCCGGCAGCGAGGAGAGCAATGATTGGCGACAGGCAGGATGCCTGTGGCCAATTATTGCTGAGGGTGTTTAGTACACGCCCCACACTATAAAAGGCCGCCAGCACGGCGGCCTAGTGTAGTGTGTTCCGGAGCAGGGAAAGAGAAACATAGGCAGGGACAGTCACATTTATTTTTTTCTTGCTTAACCTGGATTCCTTTAGTTTAGGGAAAGAGAAGGATAGGTAGGGAGAGTGTCAGTGTGTTTTACTGTGCAAATCCTTGTTTCTAGGGACAGGGAAGGACAGTGAGGGAATTCTCCTTGTGCTATAGTGTGCTTTAAAAAAACATTTTTTCTAGGGACAGAAAACTATAGGTAGGGAGAGTGTCAGTGTGTTTTACTGTGCGAATCCTTGTTTCTAGGGACAGGGAAGGACAGTGAGGGAATTCTCCTTGTGCTATAGTGTGCTTTAAAAAAACATTTTTTCTAGGGACAGAAAACTATAGGTAGGGAGAGTGTCAGTTTCTTTCACTGTGATAATCCTTGTTTCTAGGGACAAAGAAGGAAAGTGAGTGAAATTCTCCTTGTGCTATAGTGTGCTTTAAAAAAAACATTTTTTCTAGGGACAGAAAACTATAGGTAGGGAGAGTGTCAGTTTCTTTCACTGTGATAATCCTTGTTTCTAGGGACAAAGAAGGAAAGTGAGTGAAATTCTCCTTGTGCTATAGTGTGCTTTAAAAAAACATTTTTTCTAGGGACAGAAAACTATAGGTAGGGAGAGTGTCAGTGTCTTTTACTGTGCGAATCCTTGTTTCTAGGGACAGGGAAGGACAGTGAGGGAATTCTCCTTGTGCTATAGTGTGCTTTAAAAAAACATTTTTTCTAGGGACAGAAAACTATAGGTAGGGAGAGTGTCAGTGTCTTTTACTGTGCGAATCCTTGTTTCTAGGGACAGGGAAGGACAGTGAGGGAATTCTCCTTGTGCTATAGTGTGCTTTAAAAAAATTTTTTTCTAGGGACAGAAAACTATAGGTAGGGAGAGTGTCAGTGTGTTTTACTGTGCGAATCCTTGTTTCTAGGGACAGGGAAAAACAGTGAGGGAATTCTCCTTGTGCTATAGTGTGCTTTAAAAAAACATTTTTTCTAGGGACAGAAAACTATAGGAAGGAAGAGTGTCAGTTTCTTTCACTGTGATAATCCTTGTTTCTAGGGACAAAGAAGGAAAGTGAGTGAAATTCTCCTTGTGCTATAGTGTGCTTTAAAAAAACATTTTTTCTAGGGACAGAAAACTATAGGTAGGGAGAGTGTCAGTGTGTTTTACTGTGCGAATCCTTGTTTCTAGGGACAGGGAAGGACAGTGAGGGAATTCTCCTTGTGCTATAGTGTGCTTTAAAAAAACATTTTTTCTAGGGACAGAAAACTATAGGAAGGAAGAGTGTCAGTTTCTTTCACTGTGATAATCCTTGTTTCTAGGGACAAAGAAGGAAAGTGAGTGAAATTCTCCTTGTGCTATAGTGTGCTTTAAAAAAAACATTTTTTCTAGGGACAGAAAACTATAGGTAGGGAGAGTGTCAGTGTCTTTTACTGTGCGAATCCTTGTTTCTAGGGACAGGGAAAAACAGTGAGGGAATTCTCCTTGTGCTATAGTGTGCTTTAAAAAAACATTTTTTCTAGGGACAGAAAACTATAGGAAGGAAGAGTGTCAGTTTCTTTCACTGTGATAATCCTTGTTTCTAGGGACAAAGAAGGAAAGTGAGTGAAATTCTCCTTGTGCTATAGTGTGCTTTAAAAAAACATTTTTTCTAGGGACAGAAAACTATAGGTAGGGAGAGTGTCAGTGTGTTTTACTGTGCGAATCCTTGTTTCTAGGGACAGGGAAGGACAGTGAGGGAATTCTCCTTGTGCTATAGTGTGCTTTAAAAAAACATTTTTTATAGGGACAGAAAACTATAGGTAGGGAGAGTGTCAGTGTGTTTTACTGTGCGAATCCTTGTTTCTAGGGACAGGGAAAAACAGTGAGGGAATTCTCCTTGTGCTATAGTGTGCTTTAAAAAAACATTTTTTCTAGGGACAGAAAACTATAGGAAGGAAGAGTGTCAGTTTCTTTCACTGTGATAATCCTTGTTTCTAGGGACAAAGAAGGAAAGTGAGTGAAATTCTCCTTGTGCTATAGTGTGCTTTAAAAAAACATTTTTTCTAGGGACAGAAAACTATAGGTAGGGAGAGTGTCAGTGTGTTTTACTGTGCAAATCCTTGTTTCTAGGGACAGGGAAGGACAGTGAGGGAATTCTCCTTGTGCTATAGTGTGCTTTAAAAAAACATTTTTTCTAGGGACAGAAAACTATAGGAAGGAAGAGTGTCAGTTTCTTTCACTGTGATAATCCTTGTTTCTAGGGACAAAGAAGGAAAGTGAGTGAAATTCTCCTTGTGCTATAGTGTGCTTTAAAAAAACATTTTTTCTAGGGACAGAAAACTATAGGTAGGGAGAGTGTCAGTGTGTTTTACTGTGCGAATCCTTGTTTCTAGGGACAGGGAAGGACAGTGAGGGAATTCTCCTTGTGCTATAGTGTGCTTTAAAAAAACATTTTTTCTAGGGACAGAAAACTATAGGTAGGGAGAGTGTCAGTGTGTTTTACTGTGCGAATCCTTGTTTCTAGGGACAGGGAAAAACAGTGAGGGAATTCTCCTTGTGCTATAGTGTGCTTTAAAAAAACATTTTTTCTAGGGACAGAAAACTATAGGAAGGAAGAGTGTCAGTTTCTTTCACTGTGATAATCCTTGTTTCTAGGGACAAAGAAGGAAAGTGAGTGAAATTCTCCTTGTGCTATAGTGTGCTTTAAAAAAACATTTTTTCTAGGGACAGAAAACTATAGGTAGGGAGAGTGTCAGTGTCTTTTACTGTGCGAATCCTTGTTTCTAGGGACAGGGAAGGACAGTGAGGGAATTCTCCTTGTGCTATAGTGTGCTAAAGCATTCCTCATCAACCATCTTTGAAATCCTTGTTTTTTTGGACAGTCAGGGAAATTGTCGCTGTGCTATTCTGTGCAAAAGCAATCATCCTCAACCATATTTAGAAATCCTTAAGTAAAGGGACAGAGAAGGACACCTGAAGGTAGCCCTTATTGCTTTTTTCCCATCTCCCTGCAGGCCATCTATTAGAATGTCTGGAAGGCAAACAAGGAGAGGCAGACAGTCAGGAGGCAATAAAAGAGGGCAAGCAGGCTCTGTGTCTGGGGGCAACAGTGCTGGTCGTGGACGCGGTGCATTGTCATCAGCACATGGCCATGGGACACGCTTGTCCTTCTTTTCGGCAGCTGGACATGTTGAGCCACATCATGCCGAAGACTTGGTAGAGTGGATGACCAAGCCCTCCTCCTCCTCCTCATCCTCTCTCACCCAGGCTCAGGGTACTGGAAAAGCAGCTGCCAAAGCGTCCTCTTCCCTGGTATCAATGTCAGACTCATCATCAGTCACTCCTTCCCTAGACCCACCATGTCCTCCTCCTGAGGAGTCCCCCGAACTGTTTGAGCACAGTGTTGGGTACATGCTCCAGGAGGATGCCCAGCGTTTCGAAGGGTCTGATGATGAAACCCAGCTAGAGGAAGGCAGTAGCGTGAGAGCAGACAGAGGGGATGCTCAAGAAGGACACCAATCTGGCAGTCATGTTCCAGCAGCTGCAGCATACTGCCAGATTGGCTCCAGTGATGAGGAGGGAGGGGATGATGAGGTCACTGACTCCACGTGGGTGCCTAATAGGAGAGAGGAGGAGGAGGAGGATGAGGAGGAGGCACATCTCCAACGAGGCAGGATGCCCTTTGGTGGCCAGCGTAAGGGCAGTACACCGACGGAATCACACCGCAGAGCTCCGCCTGTGCAGGGCGCTGCCTCTGCCCGTCATTCAAAAAGTTCTTTGGTGTGGGCCTTTTTTGAGGCTAGTGCATCAGATCGCACAGCTGCTGTTTGCAACATATGTCTCAAGCGTATATCGCGTGGCCAAAACATCAGCCACTTGGGTACCACATGCCTGACCAGACATATGTTGACCTGCCATGCAGCTCGTTGGCAAGCCTACCTCAAAGACCCACACCAAAGAACAAAGCGGACCTCTCCTTGCACCGCATCAGCTGGGATCTCCAACCCCACTATAACTTCAGTCCTCTCTGAAACATGCACTGAGAGGAATGAAGGTGTAGAATTAGGTGTGTCACAGCCAAGTACTTGCGGCCACTCTGCTAGCAGTACACCGACGTCCGATTCTAGCAGGCAAATTTCCCTGCCCCAGCTGCTGGACCGTCAAAAGAAGTTCACTCCCAGCCATCCACATGCCCAGCGGTTGAATGCTAGCTTGGCTAAATTGCTAGCGCTTCAACTGCT
Organism: Rana muscosa; assembly: GCA_029206835.1. Taxonomy (NCBI): domain Eukaryota; kingdom Metazoa; phylum Chordata; class Amphibia; order Anura; family Ranidae; genus Rana; species Rana muscosa. Next base: position 223,798,426 of record CM055118.1, read on the forward strand.
GCCTTTTCAGTTGGTAGACTCGGCCCCCTTCCGTGAGTTTGTGCAATGTGCGGTTCCTCAGTGGCAGGTTCCCAAACGCCACTTTTTCTCACGGAAGGCTATTCCGGCTCTCTACCGGCATGTGGAAGGCAATGTCTTGGCCTCGCTGGACAGGGCGGTCAGCGGTAAGGTGCATATTACCGCTGACTCATGGTCCAGCAGGCATGGACAGGGACGTTACCTTTCTTTCACGGCCCATTGGGTCACTCTTTTGGCAGCTGGGAAGGATGCAGGACAAGGTGCAGTAGTGTTGGAGGTTGTTCCACCGCCACGCCTCCAAAATGCTACTACTGGTTGTGACACACCTCTCTCCTCCACCCCCTCCTCTTCTTCTTCCTCCATGGCCTCTTCCTGTGGTTTGTCCTCGGAACCAGCGGTGCTCCGTAGGCGTTCAAGGGGCTACGCAAGTACGCAGGCAAAAAGATGCCATGCCGTGCTTGCGCTGGTGTGTTTGGGGGACAGAAGCCACACTGGGGCAGAGGTCCTGTCTGCTCTGCAGGGCCAGGCCAAGAGGTGGTTGACGCCACGCCAGCTTAAGCCAGGAATGGTGGTTTGCGACAATGGCACCAACCTCCTCTCCGCCCTCCGACAGGGACAACTGACCCATGTGCCCTGTGTGGCTCACGTCCTTAACCTGGTGGTGCAGCGGTTCTTGGGCAGGTACCCGGGCTTACAGGATGTCCTGAGGCAGGCCAGGAAAGTCTGTGTGCATTTCCGCAGATCTTATAATGCCAGTGCTCGCCTGGCTGAGCTGCAAAAGGAGTTGAACCTGCCCAAGAACCGCCTTATATGTGACATGCCCACCAGGTGGAACTCAACGTTGGCCATGCTGCAGCGGCTGCACACGCAGCAGAGGGCCATCAATGAGTACCTGTGCGACTACGGCACCAGGACAGGGTCAGGGGAGCTTGTTTTTTTTCTCCACGCCAGTGGGGCATGATCAGGGATGCATGCACTGTCCTGGCACCATTTGAGGAGGCCACGAGGATGGTGAGCAGTGACAGTGCATGCATCAGTGACACTGTACCTCTTGTCCACCTGTTGGAGCACACGCTGCGTGGAATAATGGACAGGGCACTTGAGGCAGAACAGAGGCAGGAAGAGGAGGACTTCCTTGCCTCTCAAGGCCCCCTTTACCCAGACAGTGTTCCTTCTGTCCCACCCATCGCACAGGAAGAGGACGAGGAGGAGGAGGAGGAGGAGGAGGATTGTGTCAGCATGGAGGTGGAGGCTGGCACTCAGCATCATCAGCAGCAGTCTTTTAGGGATGATTTACAGTCCCAAGAAACCAGTGGACTTGTACGTGGCTGGGAGGAGGTGGCTGCGGATCATGTCGTCCTTAGTGACCCAGAGGACTCCGGAGCGAATGCCTCAGCAAACCTACGCTGCATGGCCTCCCTGATCCTGCAAAGTCTGCGGAAGGATCCTCGTATTCTTCGGATCAAGGAGAGGGACCATTACTGGCTGGCCACTCTCCTTGATCCACGGTACAAGGGTAAGGTTGCGGACCTTATGTTACCGTCGCAGAGGGAGCAGAGGATGAGACAACTCTGGGAGGCCTTGCAGAAAGGTCTGTGCAACGCGTTCCCAGAGACTGGGAGGTTACAAACTCCTGGTCCTGGACAACGAGTTGCTGAGGCTTCGGCCAGTCAAAGAAGGAGCGGTGGGGAAGGTGGCCGTCTGACCGATGCGTTCAGACAATTCTTTAGTCCGCAGCCCCAAAGTATGATCGGTTCCAGCAACCATCGCCAGCGTCTGATAAACATGGTGCAGGAATATCTAGGGGCAAGGTCAGACTTGGACACCTTCCCCACCGAAAATCCTCTGGCTTACTGGGTCTTGAGGATGGATCACTGGCCAGAGCTTGCACAGTATGCAATTGAGCTACTGGCCTGTCCTGCATCCAGCGTTCTTTCGGAACGCACATTCAGTGCTGCTGGAGGATTTGTCACGGATCACAGGGTGCGCCTGTCCACCGACTCGGTTGATCGACTGACTTTCATCAAGATGAACCAGTCTTGGATCACCACCAGCTACCACACACCTGATGCTGATATAACAGACTAATTGATTTTAACATGTCACATCCCTTCAAGACTGATGCTGATGCTGAGTGCCTGTGCTGTTATGTTGACTGGCTATCCTCCTCCTCCGAGTCCTCAATGATACGATTGATGATGATAGCTTGGAAGATCATTTTTGTTTATGGGTGCCGCCACCAGTGGCTAAGGCCCAATTTTTCAGCCCCTGTTTTACAGGGGCGTGTAATTACAATTTTTTTAGCAATAATTTGCCATAGGGCTCATTGCTGTGCTCCAAGTACAGTATCTGTGAGGGGTTGGAGTGTTGTGGCACCAGTGCCTAAGGCCCAATTTTTCAGCCCCTGTTTAACAGGGGCGTGTCATTACAATTTTTGAAGCAATACTTTGCAACAGGGCTCATTGTTGTGCTCCAAGTACAGTATCTGTGAGGGGTTGTAGTGTTGTGCCACCAGTGCCTAAGGCCCAATTTTTCAGCCCCTGTTCAACAGGGGCATGCAATTACAATTCTTGATCTAATAATTCACAGCAGGGCCCATTGCTGCACCCACCAAGAGTAACTCTGAGGGCTTACAGTGTTGTGGCAACGCCACCACCACCACCACCACGAAAGGCCCAATTTTTCAGCCCCTGTTCAAAAGGGGCATGTAATTACAATTCTTGATCTAATAATTCACAGCAGGGCCCATTCCTGCACCCACCAAGAGTAACTCTGAGGGCTTACAGTGTTGTGGCAACACCACCACCACCACGAAAGGCCCAATTTTTCAGCCCCTGTTCAACAGGGGCATGCAATTACAATTCTTGATCTAATAATTCACAGCAGGGCCCATTGCTGCACCCACCAAGAGTAACTCTGAGGGCTTACAGTGTTGTGGCAACGCCACCACCACCACCACCACGAAAGGCCCAATTTTTCAGCCCCTGTTCAAAAGGGGCATGTAATTACAATTCTTGATCTAATAATTCACAGCAGGGCCCATTCCTGCACCCACCAAGAGTAACTCTGAGGGCTTACAGTGTTGTGGCAACACCACCACCACCACCACCAACACGAAAGGCCCAATTTTTCAGCCCCTGTTCAACAGGGGCATGCAATTACAATTCTTGATCTAATAATTCACAGCAGGGCCCATTCCTGCACCCACCAAGAGTAACTCTGAGAGCTTACAGTGTTGTGGCAACACCACCACCACCACCACGAAAGGTCCAATTTTTCAGCCCCTGTTCAACAGGGGCATGCAATTACAATTCTTGATCTAATAATTCACAGCAGGGCCCATTGCTGCACCCACCAAGTGTAACTGTCAGGGCTTACAGTGTTGTGGCACCAGCACCACCATCAAAGGCCCAATTTTTACTACCACTGTTCAACAATTATATGTAATTAAAATTCCTGATATAATAGTTGACAGCAGGGCGTTCCAGCACCAACCAAGAGTAACTGTGAGTGCTTACAGTGTTGTGCCAACACCAACAACTAAGGGGCCTATTTCTGCAGAGTATATACGGCAGGTCCCTACTTTCAAACATCCAACTTACAAACGACTCCTACTTGCAAACGCAAGAAGACAACAGGAAGTGAGAGGAAATCTACCACTAGGAAGGAAAATTCTCTCCTGTAAGAATAAATATGGGAGAAAGGTGTCTCCTCTGTACTGATGCTTTATCAGCAATCCTTGTTTCAAGAAAAACACCACATTTCAAAAACAGTTGTCATTGGGACGGAAAGTGAGGTGAAATGTTCTGAACAGGGGCACAGACAGCAAAACAAATGTTACAGGGGTGATAACCCTTACCTATGTTTTCCAAAAAGTTTAAAAATAGATTTTTGGGCTGGAGCTACACTTCAACAATGTACCTGTTCAAAATTACAAACAGATTCTACATAAGAACAAACCTACAGTCCCTGTCTTGTATGCACCGCCTGTATACGGCTGTTCAGAGTATATAGGGCCTTTTTTATTTTATGTGCGGGGTTCCCCTTAATATCCATACAAGACCCAAAGGGGCTGGTAATGGGCTGGGGTAGGGGGGGGGGCTGTGATGGGGTAGCTATGCCATTTTTCTTAAAGATTTTCATCCATATTACCGGGACCAGACATTACATTAAAGCCGCAAGCAGTTTTAAATGTCTTTTTTCCCTTTAGAAATGTAATTTTGTGCAGGGACAGTTCTAAACACGGGAAACACGTGGCACTTCACAGGCATACTTTAGACACCCCCCAGGTACGATATTTAAAGGAATATTTGACTTTTTTTTTTTCACTTTATGCATCATTAAAATGACTGCTCCCGAAAAACGACCGTTTTTAAAACTTCTTTTTGCATTGATACATGTCCCCTGGTGCACAACCCGGGTTCCCAAACCCTTTTTAGGACAATAACATGCATAATAGTTGTTATAATTAGCACTTTAGAATTCGAACGTTCGCATCCATTGTATTTAATAGGGTTCTAATGTTCGTACGAACTTTCGGTCCGTTCGCGGGTTCTGGTGCGAACCGAACCCGGGGGTGTTCGGCTCATCACTACCTATGGCACTGTCACAGTCCTATCTTGGAGTATTAAATAGCATGACAAGGAGATTTATTTGGCAAAATAAAAAAGCAAGAATATCTCTTGCGGTACTGAAACAAGAGAAAAAACAAGGCGGGCTAGCGGTTCCAGACATTAAAGAATACTATAAGGCTGTGGTGATATCAAGAGTAGTGGAATGGACTAGGGGACAAAGTGAAAAAAGGTGGGTGAAGTTAGAAAACACAATGAGTGAGGCACACTTAAGAACTATAGTTTGGAACCCCCCACAATTTAGAAAATTAGGTGACAACACACATGCACTGACTTTAAATGCACAAAAAATTTGGGATGAAATTCACAAAAGTAGTAAGGGGAGATTTAATTCACTTTTAATCTCATTGAAAGAAAATTATTATTTTCCACCTGGTAAAGAAGCAATAGGAGGAAATTGGATAACAAGTGAGAATGCACAACTTAGAGATATAGTTAGAAGGGGGAAAATGATACCATTTCAAGAATTGAAGCACAAACCGAAATTTAGGTTGATAAATGAGTGGCTGTATCTCCAGTTGAAGCACTTTGTTGAGCAATTACCCCAGCCAATAAGATCAGAGACGGACTTAATGCCGCTAGAGAGGCTCTGTATCGCAGAAAACACAAGAGGTAATATATCTTGAATTTATAAAATATTGTTGGCTGTTAAGCAGCTGGAAATCCCGCCATTTGTGTTTAAATGGATAAGGGAATTGGGGTCACATATAGATAAAGCCACTATTAGTAAACCTTGAACCTAACCCATAGCTCGGCAGTAGACACCAGAACGGTCAAAATGAATTATAAATGTTTGGTGGGAACCTCTGGTTGGATAACTCAGAAGTAAATTGGATACAAGGATTGTAAGAGGGTGTATGGTCTTTTTTTTACCTATGCAAATTTATATTTTGTATACGTATACCGTATATACTCGAGTATAAGCCGACCCAAATATAAGCCGAGGCACCTAATTTTACTACAAAAAACTGGGAAAACGTATTGACTCGAGTATAAGCCTAGGGTGTCCATCTGCATGCCTCACTGTGCCTCACTGTGCCCATGCCTCAGTGTGCCCATGCCTCGACTTACATTTAACATGGGAGTATATGGAAGGGGTGCCTGGCTTTGAAAAATCGTTGCTCCCTGGCCGTAAGTCCCCTAGACAGCAAACTTGTAGAGGAGAACTGGGGCTACATGTGTGCCAAGTTTTGGGTCCAGGTGGACCTACGAACGGCCAGTACCGGGTCCCCAAAGTCCGGGAGATCAGGCACAAAAAGGTGACTCGAGTATAAGCTGAGGGGGGCGTTTTCAGCGCAAAAAAATCTGCTGGAAAACTCGGCTTATACTCGAGTATATACAGTACTTTTGTAAAAAAAAAACTATATATATATATTTTTTTATTTTAGAATGGGGTGCCTCAAGACTGTCCATAATTTTAAAGAATGCATTGAGACTGTCCATAATTTTAAAGGGTGCCTTGAGATTGTCTCTAATTTTAAAGGGTGCCTTGACTGAAAACAGGTTGAAAAACATTGCCCTAAGTAAATGTAATAAGCACAGATACTTCTTTTTAAGATAGTGCTGTTATAATGCTGCCATCTGATGCTTTTATTACACATTTACAGATGTTTGACACTTACATTATACTTTACCAAACAAATTTGATTGGTATCATACATTTACAGAAATTGGAAGGTGCAATTTTCCCTATTACTCACTGAAGAGACTGGTAATATCCAGCGCAATAAATTTCACACATGCACATCGACCCTCAGGCAATAGATTGTGCTGCCACAGCATTGAACAATTGAATATTTGATGTCAGTTGAATCTAGATTTATGGGATCAGTTTGGTATACACACCATTATGAGTGAAGACGGCTTTGTCCAGCAATCACTGGGGCAGAATTAACAACAGGAAGGAAGAGTCTTCTGTATTGCCCACAGGAATGCAGTAATATTTCAAGTTTTTTGCTTCTAACATGAACTGTAAAATGCAAGATGAGCATAACGGATGGATTTGTTAATTATGTCCCCTAAATAAAATTCCAATAAACACACAAATTTCTCAACATGGGTTTAAAAGGCCACAGCAGCCCTTTATTTAACCACTTGACCTCCAGACAGTGGCGCAGCATGGGTTGACACTATACACTATACACACACCACTACACTATATACACCACTGATTGCACTATACACACCACTACTTTATACACATACACCACTACACGCACCACTACACTACCCACTACACTATACACACACCACTACACTATACGCTACCCACTATACTACACACACCACTACACTACCCACTACACTATACACACCACCACACTATACACACACCACTACACTATACAAACCACTACACTATACACACACCACTACACTATACAAACCACTACACTATACACACCACTACACTATACAAACCACTACACTATACACACACCACTACACTATACAAACCACTACACTATACACACACCACTACACTATACTATACACACCACTACACATTACACTGACTATACTGACTTACTAGCTGCTCCCTCTCCCCAGACCGTGTCCACTCTCCCCGGGCCAGAAACGCGACTCAAAAGGGAGTCTCTCAGTCTCACCTACTTTTCTTCCATGTGTTCGGCCGCGGCGTCCTGTCACACTGCCTGCCACAACGGGGAATGACACCGTTCAGGACGGGGAGGAGAGCCGAGATCAAAGGAGAAGACAGCGGCGGCAGCGAAGTGGAGAACAGCCATGAGGGAGTCTCTCATTCTCACTCACCTGCTGCTTTTCTTCCATCTGTTTGGCGGCCTGTCACACTGCCTGCCACAACGGGATCCGGTCAGGACTGGGAGGAGATCCGAGGTCAGAGGCGAAGACAGCGAAGTGGGGGTGACACACACTGGCGCAGGAATTCGCCCCCCCAAAAATGTTGCGCCCAGGGCCATGGCCCCCCTCGCACCCCCCACGCTACGCCACTGCCTCCAGAAGGTTTTTTACCACTTCATGCCCAGACCATTTTTTGCTATTCAGCACTGTGCTACTTTAACTGTCAATCGCTCGGTCATGCAACACTGTACCCAAATGAAATTTATATAATTTTTTCACTCAAATATAACTTTCTTTTGGTGGTATTTATTCGCCACTGGGGTTTTTTATTTTATATAAATACAAAACATGCTATACAACTTTGCAAATAAATAATCTTTTTTCATAAATTTAGGTCAAAATGTAGCCTGCTACATTTCTTTGGTAGAAATCACCCAAATCAGTGTATGTCATTTAGTCTTTGTGAAAGGTATAGCAAAATTTTAAGAGTCTGCAAACTATAGTATGTACAGATTTGAAAATGTATCATTCCTGAAGTACTGACGACTTATTCCAATTCTTGAGGTCCTAATATGGCAGGACAGTACAAATACCCTTCAAATGACCCCTTTTTGAAAGTAGACAATCCAAGGTATTTAGTGTAGCACCCTCTAGAGTGCTAGAAGTGTAAATATTTTTTGTACAGTATAGGTAAATTGTCAGGCTTGGCTGGCTGCCAAGCCTGTTTTATCTGGGTCAGGGGAGTGACTCAGAGGCTGGCATGACTCACAGGCAGCATCTCTAAGACCCCCCCCACTACTTCTAGAAACTGCTGAAGATTTTAGAAGAAAGGGAGCCGAGGAGAGGTGGAGCTGCCTGGAGTATTCATGAGGGGATCCTGACCAATCCCCAACAGATGGGTTGGCAGGGGGCAGGCCCCCTCAAATACTCAGGGTCAGCCCAGCTGGGGCAGTGAAGTTCGGGTGGAAGATGGAGATGCAGTGTTAGGCTGTTAGTGGCGCTTGAGAGAGCCCCTAGTCTGGGGGGTGACCTTGGGTCTGGGCTCGAGTGCGGAAGGGACCCTCTTCATGACACACAGAGGTGTCCTGACCAGGAGGCATGGAAGCAAGGTTGAGGACAGCAGGAGAACACTGTCTGGCAAATATCCAGGAAGGAAGACAGCCAGGTTGGCTGGTCAGTGTACAGTCAGAGAACTGAGATGACTGGGTGGAAGCAGTCTGGGATGGATGCAGAGTCAGTCTGGGAGGACTGTGGAGTCTTAGACGGGAAGGCTAGTGAAAGTGTCAGCTGAAACCTGGGAGTTGTTTTTCTACAAGCAAGATTGTGCTGGAGGTAAAAGGAGAAGTGTATACAAGCTGTATATAGTTTGTGTCCCTGAAGAGTTCTGAGTTTGATCAAGTGGTCATCCCATAATACCCTCAACCCTACCCAAGTTTAATTCCCCTAATAAAAAACAAATCTGCAAGAACTGTTTTCTGACTAAAGTGTGCTGTGGAAAATGTGTGCGCCTGGCTGTGCAGGGTGGGAGATATTTAGTTCACGAGCGGCTCCTGCAGGGGCATCGCTACATTAGTATTTTTTGGAAAGTGAATAAAATTTGTTTGTTTTTTTCACACATTTTGTTTTTTACATACTGTCATCAGTGCCGTGCGGCGTTATCATGGATTTTTACAGTGATGATCACTGTAACAGCAATCATTTTAACTGTCATGAATCAAATTCATTCATGACTCATTGTTTACTATTGTGATTCTGTGATTGGCCACAGCTATCACATGGTACAGCTATCACATGGTACAGGGTGCAGTAATTGGCCCAGGTACTATGTGATCACTGGTGACCAATCATGGAGCACACACAATAGTAAAGAATTATGTAAGGAATGAATTCCATTCATGACTGCTGTTTACTAGGTGTCATTTGATTACACATAGATCACAAGATATCTGGGCCACTCACAACGGACTGATACCAAGCACCACAAAAACCACTGTGTCCAGTGGAAACAGTGGTTGCAGATCACGGTGCTGCATGCCTCATGACTCCCTATCCCATAATCACCTATGAAACAAAATTGATGGCACACGGGGGGGGGGGGGGCTGGATGGGGCAACCTTCTTCCTTTGTCAATCTTCCAGAGAGAATTCCTAGCAGCCCCCACAAGTTCTACCCCTGCGGCTCCTTCCTGCCATCTGACCCTTGACCTCCTCCTGTTAGGTAAAGTCTGCATTTTAACTCTTTACTAGGGACTATTCCTCTTCCCAGTCATGGAGCCCCTCCATTTACTTCCTACAGGTCTCTTTCTCCAAAGGTAAAAGAATAAGATAAGTTACTATTCTAAAGAATCCTTCACATATAGTATATCTTTTTATGAAATGCAACCTGGGCCAAATCTCATAGCTGTCAAAGGATAACATTACAGATTTATAATATAGTCCCACTGTAGTCTTAGTTATGTGACTGCAACTGGGATCCCTCTTTTGCTTAGAAAGAGGGGGTTATGATCCCTTTAATAGTTCAGGTCATGTAGGTTAATTGAGTTTATCTGCCCGGTGGAGTTCATTGAATCATCATTGATAGTACAAATCTTTTTTGCAGATTATATACAAATGCTGCTCTGATGAAAAACATAAAACAAAACACAAAACCCTTCTTAAGTTTTCATAGAGTATGGAAGGGTTAGAACTTATGTCTGGTTTTCATTGCTAACTGTGTCATTGTTTGTAAAATGTTAACTTGTTTTGAGTGGAGATGTGAAGAGTAAGGATAAACATGGGTTTGGTTCGAACTTGGGTTCAGAGGGAATCCGGAAAGCAATGTGGTGTCCTTGATGCAGTTAATTGGGCAGCAGTGGGTGGTAATGACAGCTGCCTTCTGGGTTCAGTCTGAATCCAAGTTAGGACCAAACCCATGCTTGTCCTTGATGAAGAACAAAAAAAAAAAGACAATTGTAATCCCTTCTACTGGAAAAATATGGTTATAGCTGTATGCATGTATGTATGTATCCCTGCTGAAAAGATCTTACTTCCTGTACTAGACACACCAGTGAGAGGAAATCTCTACAGGAAAATACCACCTTTGACAGTTTTCACTGGCAGCAATTAGAGTATTTCACCTTTAATCCTATTTTGGAGACATATGTAAAATACTGATGTCCCACTAGGTCACCAGATCAAAAAATAAGGGTAGATTTATGCACTGGAAGCACAGACAGCATTAAGCCCAGCCGCACGACTATATACGTCCTCTTTTTGAAGAGGGATATCTCGGTAACGGCAGGAGCTGCTGCCACAACCGAGGTATCCATCTCTTCAAGCGGCTGTCCTGTAAACGATAATGGTGGTCTGTGCGGCAGATTCGCCGCGAGATCACCGTTATCGGCGTTATCTCCCGTGCCCTTCGCCGCTTACCGGAGCAGTCGGGAGCTGCGGAGGCGATCGGGTTCTTTCTCGTGCTGGGCATGGATACGAGTGAGGGCAAGATGGCCCCCACCCGTCTCCATATCATAGCAGGGCGGAAGCGACGTCAAAACGTCACTTCCGCCCATACGTCTTAAAGGGCCAATTTATTTTTGTCATTTTTTCAAATGACAAATTATTACTATTTATTTTTTTTTATTGCATTTTAGTCTAAATATGAGATCTGAGGTATTTTTGACCCCAGATCTCATATTTAACCACTTCCCTACCCGCCCATAGTCAAATGGCGTCCACAGATGGGATCTCCCATCCTGGGTGGACTTCATATGACGTCCTCAGCTTTGAGAGGGGATATCTGAATGATGCCTGCAGCTAGAGGCATCATTCAGATATCCTTTTCTTGTGCCGGTGATTCTGCGCACCATAAGAACAATCATAGCGGCGGTTCCGCCGCTTGATCGTTCTTATAGGCGACGGGAGGAGACATCCCCCCCTCCCGCCGCCATCCGGTGCTTCTCCGGGCTCTCCCGTGCCATCGGGGACCCGGAGAGAATCGTCCGGCGCCGGTGGTGGGTCACGTGACGAGCATAGAGATGACTGGTGACCTGATGGTCACCAGTCATCTCTATGATCATCGGAGGCCCGGGCGCGATGTGATGACGTCACGCCCGGGTCCTCAGATGTAAACAAAGCCGCCATTGTGGCTAGTAAGTATGAGATCAGTGAAAACATTTTCACTGATCTCATGCTTTCCAGCCTAGAGGAGAGATGTGGGGTCTTATTGACTCCGCATCTCTCAATAAAGAGGACCTGTCACACACATTCCTATTACAAGGGATGTTTACATTAATTGTAATAGGAAAAAAATTCATGAAAAAAAAAAAAAAAGTAAAATAAGTGTTAAAAAATAAAAATAAATAAGTAACAAAAAAAATAAAAAAAAAAAAAAAATAAAAAATTAAAACGCCCCTGTCCCCGGTAGCTCACGATCAGAAGCAAACGCACACGTAAGTCCCGCCCACATATGTAAACGCCGTTCAAACCACATATGTGAGGTATCACCGCGTGCGTTAGAGCACGTGCAACAATTCTAGCACTAGACCTCCTCTGTAACTGTAACCTGGTAACCTGTAAAAAAAATTAAAGCGTCGCCTATGAAGATTTTTAAGTACCGAAGTTTGGTGCCATTCCATGAGTGTGCGCAATTTTAAAGCGTGACATGTTAGGTATCTATTTACTCGGCGTAACATAATCTTTCATATTTTCCCCAAAAATTGGGCTAACTTTACTGTTTTGTTATTTTTTCATTCATGAAACCATTTTTTTCCCAAAAAAAGGTGTTTAAAAAATTATTGCGCAAATACCGTGCAAGAAAAAAAGTTGCAATGACCGTCATTTTATTCCCTAGGGTGTCTGCTAAAAAAAACATATATAATGTTTGGGGGTTCTGAGTAATTTTCTAGCAAAAGAATGATGATTTGTACATGTAGGAGAGAAGTGCCAGAATAGGCCCGGTATTGATGTGGTAAAAAAAGCCCGGTGTTGAAGTGGTTAAGAGGACCTGTCATTCTTTTTTCTATTACAAGGGATGTTTACATTCCTTGTAATAGGAATAAAAGTGACCCAATTTTGTATTTTTATTTTTAAAAACAGTGTAAAAATAAATAAAATCTAGTAAAATAAATAATAAAACAATATATATTTATTAAAGCGTCCCGTCCCGACGAGCTTGCGCGCAGAAGCAAACACATACACATGTGAGGTATCGCCGTGATCGTTAGAGTGAGTGCAAAATTTCTAGCCCTAGACCTCCTCTGTAACTCAAAACATGCAACCTGTATAATTTTTTAAACGTCGCCTATGGAGACTTTTAAGGGTAAAAGTTTGACGCCATTCCACGAGCGGGCGCAATTTTGAAGCGTGACATGTTGGGTATCAATTTACTTGGCATAACATTATCTTTCACAATATAAAAAAAATTGGCAAATTTTACTGTTGTTTTATTTTTAATTAAAAAATTAAAATTTTTCTAAAAAAAGTGCGCTTGTAAGACCGCTGCGCAAATACGGTGTGACAAAAAGTATTACAATGATAGCCATTTTATTCTCTAGGGTGTTAGAAAAATGTATAATGTTTGGGGGTTCTAAGTAATTTTCTAGCAAAAAAAATTCAAGAGTTCAAACTCTTCTACACTGCATGCCACTGCATTAAATTACCACGAAAACAAATTCTACAACATTCAAAAACAACAACAAAAAGATTCAAAAGACAGGGGGAGCCACCAAAAGTGTATTATTATTTTTATTATTTTTATTACCAGCACAAATATTTAAATAAAAATAAATAGATAAATAAATAAATACCTGGTCGCTTCCCTTGCCAAGTCTGCAGATACCCACAGGTTTACCAGATGTGCCTTTTAACCTATTTTAACACGTGAGTGCATTTTTATTTATTTAGTTGTGCTGGTAATAAAGTTTACACTGAGATGGTGGTGCCCCCTGTCTTTTGAAACTTTTTTGCAATGTACAGTACAGTACAGAGGAATCTTTCTAATACTCTGATCAGAGGAGCTGTAGCCATCCAAGAGTAAAATTGGAATTTATGGACAATTTATTAGGATTTTTTTTAGACATTGACCCTAACTGTTCCTTTACCCAGTTTTTGCAGCATAAAACATTTTTTTTTTCAAAAAACTAAAACAATACCATAGTGTAAAAAAACTGAATCCAAATGCAAAACTAAACCAAGTGAATCAGCAACAGAGCAAAAAACTAAACATTTGTAAAAAAAAAAAATGTTGTCAGCGTTTCAGACTGTATGATATATCTTTATAAGCATGTCACATTAAAAGAGAAGTACTTTATGTTTTGTTTATCCAGAATCATACTTACGTGTACCTAGGTGGATGCAGCCTTGTTACAAAGCTGCATCTGTCCGCCGGCGCCTCTAACACTGAGAACTAGACATGTGCACACTGAAATATTTTGTTTCGGAATTTTGTTTTCGTCCGAAAAATAAATTTATTTAGTTACTCACGAAATTCGTTTTTTTTAATTTGTTTTTTTGTTAGAAATTGCATTCGTCCGAAAATCTGAATTAATTAAGGTCGAATCTGTCATTGAAGGCTTATGGTGTCTGTCGAATGTTCAAAGAAGATTCGACGGAGCAGCGAAACTGTACGACGCCGCAATCATACATTTCCGGTCAAATGTTCCGCCTACAAGCTATAGTAGAATTCTAATGTTGTATGACTAGTAATAATTATATTTATTAATTACTATTACTAGTCAACCAACATTAGAATTCTTCTATAGCCTATGGGCGGATGCATTTGACCGGAAATGTACGATTGCAGCGTCATACAGTTTAGCTGCGCTGTCGAATCTTCTAACTTTCGACAGACACCATAAGCCTTCAATGACAGATTTGACGTTTGTATGTTTTTCGATGCTTTGTCGAATCTTCGTCGTTCATGTCGAATTGTCAAGTTAGTTCTAGCTATTTTACTGCTCCTCCTCTTTGGTTACAATCAGCCAATAACATTCATCATCATCATTATTTTTATTTTACTTCCCCCACCCAATTCCAGCAGCGAATCGAATCTTTTCTCTCTATAATTTTGAATCTTTTCTCTCTATGTCAAATCTTTTCTCTCTATGTAGAATAATCTTGGACTAATAGAGTTAAGGTTAGGCACATTCGACCACAGGTTCGATAGACACAGATTGTTATTGTCAGCGTCACGTCGAATCTCCTATCTATATCGAACTGTTGTCGCAACGAAAACGAAAATAAAGCATTTGTTTATGTCGGATCTTTCGGTTTTTGAATTCTGTGCTTTCGTTTTCGTTTGTTAAAACGATAACGAAAATACCTGAAATTCGGACGAAAATGCATTCGGACGAAAAAGAATGCACATGTCTACTGAGAACCGAGCGATTGCTTGGTTCTCACAGCTCCGTGAGCAGAGAGCTGCTCTGCCCCCCGCATTCACTGGAGAACTGAGCTGTGGAGGGGGAGGGAGGGAGCGGCCGGCTCAGCTCGCAGGCACCAGCTCACTGAGAGACTGAACTGAGTTGCCAGTCCATGCTTGTGTGTGGATCCCGACACCATTGTTGCGATCTTTCCCCAGCCTGGAACGACTCTGTGACGACAGCGGGCTTCAGCCCGATGTCAACTAAAAATGGGTCACAGGAGTGCAGAATTAATTATATTCCTGTGATCCACAGGAGAAGTACAGCCAAACAAGCATTGGCTGTACTTCTCCTTTAATTGATGATAATAGCAGTTTCAAATAGATTACTTTATGCACATGAGAATGATCATTTAGAATCTTTGTGCCTACAGGCTGTAGGACTTCGTTATTCTATACTTTTGTGATCAGGGTGCACTCTTCTCTTTTATACTTTCAAAATATGTTATTTTCATAGTATATAAGAAACAGATCAATACAATGAATTATTGTTTTAAAGTTTCATAAACAATAAATCCTGGATGGTGACAAGATGAAATAATAAGTATTAAATGGCTATTTTTTAAATAATAAAACATTTTTTAGAGGAAAAATACAAATCTATTGGGCCCAACTAAGAAAATATCCGGGCTAGTGTAGGGACACCCAAGAAATAGAAGTATTCTCAATCCCCCGGCACCCCTAAAGGGATCACACTGTGCCGGCGGAGAGAACACCCCACCCCCCAATGACCCCAAACCCCGATCAAAGAGGCCATTTTATCAAAAATATAAAGCCCAATAGATAAGAATATAAGATAAGTTTATCAATAACTTGTATGATAACAATGAAAAACAAAGACATGGGAGATAAGTTTCTCTCGTCACATGTCCAGGTATCCTCAGAACAGAGGATAGAAAAAAGACATAAATAAATAAAAAAAAAAAAAAAGGGGGAAGAAATAGAGAAAGAAAAGAGAAGAGACATGAAAGGGGGGGGTACACATCTATCTTAATGCTGAGAGAGGGAGAGATCTGGTGAGACACCCTAAGAAATAGAGATCCCTACATATTTAGCCCATGGATCCCAGGTTCTTTCAAACTGTAGGGTCGTGTCGTTTAAGATGCTGACTAATTTTTCTTGGGCCATTATCCATGATATTTTTCTTCTAATGTCCGATAGGAAGGGCTTAGGTTTCTTCCAAACTTTAGCCACTGTGAGCTTGACTCCTGTGAGTATGAAATGAATACATTTTTGTGTGCTTTTAGAAATAAGAGGTATATGGGCATTTAGAAGAGCAACAGGGTTATCACGTTCACCTGACACTCTTCTCTTTTATATAGTATTGTTGGTTTTATTATACCATGTTCCTTATATTTTCTCAGGAGTATAGTTAGGATAATTTTTTTTAAGGAAATCAGTAAAATAAAATAAACTTTCCAAATACAATATGTTGAAAGCCTATAAAATTAGCTGACCTGAGTATTTTTATGCGCTCTAAACATGACTGGATGTTTTTTGGATGTTTAATTGATAGTTATTGCAGCTTGATGGGCATTTCACATGCTTTGCTCTTGAAGCTTTTACCATGTCCAGTCCATCAACCCCCTTGGTTATGATGTTCAATGTTATTTTCTCTCTCATGCTTGAGGCTCCCCTCCAGGCTATGGTTATTTAATTTAACACTAATGTCCTTATGTGTGACTCATGTGCCTGCTCTAGATGGCTGACTAATACAACATTCACCTGTGCCACATCCTCTGTGCTGCTACTCTGATATTATTGTATTAAACTAGGGCAGGTGTTCCTTTAGCCCCATAGCCTTGCCCTGGGCAGTAATATATCATGCTTCATGTGTGCTGCTTTTAGTCCCTCCCCACGGTAATACCTGCCAATCATGGTCTCATAGAAGTTTTTTTTTTTTTCATTTATATTAACTTTGTAGCTATCACGAAGCATAGACCACAATGCTCTTACATGCATCCCTTTGAAAAAATAAGGTGGCGACTTCAACAGGTGGTTATTTGGTGCAGTGGCAGAATTTTAACCCTGTTAGATTTATTTGATAGTGACTGCTAATTCTACAATAATTTATAAATATAATCAAAAAGATGAAGGCAAAAGAGTAGACTTGTAACATGCTTAATAAACTACAAAGACTGATACAACACATGTTTTTAGATACTACAAATAATATGTTGTCTCTCAATAGAGGAGGTTTTATAAAACGCCAGTAGTGTATTTTGTCTTCAGGGCTGTTTCAATTATCAGGCAGACTTTGGAAATCTGCTTTTTAAAAAAAATTCCATTTTACATATCTGTTCTGAGTTAAACATTTCTGGTATTCATAAAAACAAGGAATGAAGCCAAATCTTACATTATAAGCAACTTAATAGAGAGAAGAGTATTATTTTGAATTTGGAGCAGCAAGCATACATGTACGGTAATTTGCCACCCACATCTCTATCACAAACTTCACTTTTTGTAAAGAGCAATTTGGAAGAACTTCACCCAGAGTAGGCTGAACTATTTTAAGATTTCTTGGTAAAAAAACTTGTTTTATTCTAATAATATTCTAATAAATGTTAAACAGGAAACTGGCCACTAAGCATAACGATTCTTTTAACCCCTAAAAGACCCCTAAACTCCAATCTATTTCAGAGGAATTTAGAAAGTTCTAAGAAAAACTATACACTATTAGGAAGAACGTCTTTAAAAGTGCCATAAAACAATTTGCATTTGCTAATTCTAGATAACAAAAAAAAACTTCCAGAACTTCACTGAAAGGGGTTTTGTCCTTTTTAAAAAGGTCAAAGCAAGATTAGGTCATATTGGCATTATTTGTAGGAAATACGTAAGTATCTTTCATCCCTTTTGATCCTGGTCTCAGGGCAGACACACCTGCAGCAGCCAACTGGTATTTACACAGGCTGCAAACAGCCTCAGAAGGGTAAGGGTAGGGGAGCATCCAATATCCACGGGAGTCCCACGATCCGATGGATACCCTATTGTCAAAATACAACAAGAAAAGTCTATCCTACCTGGATGATTTCACATCTGCCTCGAATTCCAACACGTTTCAACCATGGGCGTCCGCAGAACTTTTTTCAGAGGGGAGGCGGAGGCATAATTTTAAGGTCACCCATGCGACAATGTCAGGAAAGGGAGGGGCTTAGTCATTATCACATAAAGCACAGACATGTGCCCATCAATTGCAGCCTCACTGTGCCCATCAAATGTGGCCTGTACAGTACAGATGGTGTACAGTATGTGTATATAGAGACCTTCCTCCATCATCACTGACTGCAGATATACATCATCTGTCCTATATACAGCTCTATACACCCACCTTTCTTCCTGTATTGCTCCATCATCACTGACTGCAGATATACAGTATCTCACAAATTTGAGTACACCCCTCACATTTTTATAAGTATTTTATTATATCTTTTCATGTGACAACCCTGAAGAAATGACACTTTGCTACAATGTAGTGAGTGTACAGCTTGTATAACAGTGTAAATTTGCTGTCCCCTCAAAATAACTCAACACACAGCCATTAATGTCTAAACCGCTGGCAACAAAAGCGAGTACACTCCTAAGTGAAAATGTCCAAAATTGGGCCCAAAGTGTCAATATTTTGTGTGGTCCCCATTATTTTCCAGTTCACCAGAGCTTCACAGGTTGCCACTGGAGTCCTCTTCCACTCCTCCATGATGACATCACAACGCTGGTGGATGTTAGAGACCTTACGCTCCTCCACCTTCCGTTTGAGGATGCCCCACAGATGGGGTCTCCTAAGGGAGAGGATCATGCTCGGCTTCAGTATGTCACAGTACATGTTGGCATTCATGGTTCGCTCAATGAACTGTAGCTCCCCAGTGTCGGCAGCACTCATGCAGCCCCAGACCATGACACTACCGCCACCATTCCTGACTATATGCAAGACACACTTGTCTTTGTACAGTACTCCTCACCTGGTTGCCGCCACACAGGCTTGATACCATCTGAACCAAATAAGTTTATCTTGGTCTCATCAGACCACAGGACATGGTTCCAGTAATCCATGTCCTTAGTCTGCTTGTCTTCAGAAAACTGTTTGCAGGCTTTCTTGTGCAATATCTTTATAAGAGGCTTCCTTCTGGGACGACAGCCATGCAACCCAATTTGATGCAGTGGTCTGAGCACTGACAGGCTGACCCCCCACCCCTTCAACCTCTGCAGAAATGCTGTCAGCACTCATGCAGCTATTTCCCAAAGACAACCTCTGGATATGATGCTGAGCACATGCACTCAACTTCTTTGGTCGACCATGGCGAGGTCTATTCTGAGTGGAACCTGTCCTGTTTAACCGCTGTATGATCTTGGCCACCATGCTGCAGCTCCGTTTCAGGGTCTTGGGAATCTTTTTATAGCCTAGGCCATCTTTATGTAGAGCAATAATTATTTTTTCCAGTTCCTCAGAGAGTTCTTTACCATGAGCTGCCATGTTGAACTTCCAGTGACCAGTATGAGAGAGTGAGAGCGTTAACACCAAATTTAACACACCTGCTCCCCATTCACACCTGAGACCTTGTAACACTAACGAGTCACACGACACCGGGGAGAGAAAATGGCTAATTGTGCCCAATTTGGAAATTTTCACTTAGGGGTGTACTCACTTTTGTTGCCAGCAAATTTACACTGGTATACAAGCTGTACACTCACTACTTTACATTGTAGCAAAGTGTAATTTCTTCAGTGTTGTCACATGAAAAGATATAATAAAATATTTACAAAAATTTGAGGAGTGTACTCACTTTTGTGAGATACCGTACATCATCTGTCCTGTATACAGCTATATATAAAGGACAGATGAAGTATATCTGCAGTCAGTGATGATGGAGGAATACAGGAAGGAAGATGGGTGTATATAGCAGTATACAGGACAGGACATATAATATATCATACCACATACCCATACGCACTTAGCCCCCTCACACCTGTATGCACTCAGCCCACCCACATACCTGTATGCACTCAGCCCCCCTCTCACCCGTACGCACTCAGCCCACACACATACCTGTACGCACTCAGCCCACTCAAATACCTGTACGCACTGAGCCTCCTCATACTCTTACGCACTCAGCCCACCTCATACCTGTATGCACTCAGCCCACCCACATACCTGTACGCACTCAGCCCCCCTCCAACCTGTACACACTCAGCTGCTTCCTCCCCCTCATCTTTATATATGTCAGGCCCCCACACACACATCTGTAAACACACACACTCACAGCTCCACCCCTCACCCTCCTGTACACAAGCAGCCTCCTCCCTTTACTTGTACTTACAGCCCCCACTTGTAAGTTGGTCTTCCTTGTCCCAGGTCCTGTTTCTACATGTCCCTGTGAATATACAGGGACGGGAGGCTGGAGCTAAGCGATCGCATTGGATGATCAGAGGGTGAGGGAGGGATGGGTGATCAGAGAGCAGCAGCCAGCACTCACCCAGCAGAGTCTGTGGTGGCCGCAGTGGACCCTTGCCAGTTCCAGGGGGACACTCGCCCCCCCTGCCCCTACCTGCGGACGCCCATGGTTTCAACATGTGTTGTACCTTATTAAAAAGGTTAAAACTAATTAGATCTTGAATACATATGTTTTTACAGTTTCGTTTTACAAAAAAAATCTCACATATAAAGTATTATGTTTCACATGACAACTTACTATATTTCAATCCAAGGGGGCTCTACCAAACAAAGGGATGCTAATATAGGATTATCTTGGCAGTACCGAATCATGTAAAAAAAATCACGCACGTGTAAACATATAGATTCATCTCTCTTAGAAACATACAGCAGGTCTGATGGTAATGTCTATGATTCTTGCATATACAGTATGTCCAACCTCAATTCATTATCTCCCATTAGATGTTCCTAAAACTTTAGCCCAGAGCTTCATAGTAGTCAATAGTGATGAATACTGCTGCTGTAACCAAACATGGGTCACTTTCTAGTTCTGAAAAAATAATTGTCATAAAAGATGAAATTCCTGATCTTTCTTCGTGTTCTCTATTTTAAATTGCAGAATAGTTATTGTTGGAGTCATTTAGATGAGGCCAGCAGTGATCTATGTTTGTGTATGTTTATACTGTTCTGTGTTTCTATTTCTTCATATTTGGGTTACCAGATGAAACAGTAAATCCGATTCCCAGTAGAATTTGTGCAGTTTGCTAGACAGGCCTGGTTTTCACGGTGGAAGGAATATATAAAGTAGATATATGCAGTAATACAGGTGAAAGCAGAGTTTTTGTTTCAAAGAAAGAAAAATCTGATTTGAAGATTTTTTAGAAACTGCTGATGCAGTCATGTTTGTTTTTAGGGCTTAGCACACCGAATGCGCTGAGCGCATACACAAAGTACATATAAAACCCCCTGTGTTTCAGATTACAATTGTTGCTTTCTGAGCTACAACTTTTTGGAAGTTTATGTCCTGTTAGGAGCTTGTTCTAAGAAAAGGGTACAAGTGATGGGAAAGGTAGTGGAATTCGTTTGTAGATGTCCCACCAAAATGGCTTGTCTGGACTCTTTGCTGCTAAGTTTATTCCTAGAAATCTGATAGTTTGTGCATGAGATCTGGTGACTGTAGCAAAGTTATCCTTCAACCTAACTTGATTACAGACCAAATTATGTGTTTTTCAGAAGTGCCAACAATGTGTTCAATTATACTGTACTCATCATTTTCTGTATAAAACAGTCATAAGCAAGCAACATATTTTCACATTTTAAACAACTGATTTTCCTACATTAGAGTTATTACATTATTAGTTTTTACATTATTTTTTACATCGTTTTTACATTATTTTGGCACATGATTACGAACAAGATCTTGTCAATGTGAGCAACAACACAGAATGGTGGACAGTGAAACTGATGTGACTTTTTTGTAAAAAAAAGCAATATCCATGACCAGACCACCCTCCAGAATACAATACTTTAACTCCACCCCTTTACAACCCCAAGGCTTCTTATTAAAAAAAAAAAAACACAGCTGTGTAGAATTAAATGAGTATACCTTGTATTACAAATTCAAATACATGAATTGCATTACAATTAAATCACAATAAGGGCTCATTTACACTTGCTTCGACTTCAACATACATTAAAGCACCTACCGCTTCAACATGCTTTTTTGATGCTTCTGCAATGCTTTGGTGGTGCTTCGATTATGCTTTTTTGAAGCTTTAATGAAGCTTGGCAGATGCCCTGCGTGTGTTGATATCTCATATCTGCAATTTCACCAAAACAAAATGAAGCTAAAGCTAAATTAAAGCCTCTCAAAAGCTGCAGGTGCTTCAAGCAAGCTTTGTCATAGACTTCTATGGAGGCTTTGAAGATGCTTTGAAGCACCACTAAAGCGACATAGGGTATATTTTTTGAAGCAAGGTGAATCAAAGCAAACACAAAGTATAAACAGGACTGTAAGCTAACCATTTTATTAAGTAAAAGGAGCTGTGTCGCATTCAGAGAGCCATGTTTTTAAGAAAGCGTAAACGAGCCCTAGGAGTTACAAGGTATTTTAGAACCCTCTGGTTGGACTAGGCAAAGGATGAGGAAAGCATTTCCTTTTATTATACCTGACAGGTAGGCTGGCAAGACAGGGGACCTCTGATATGGCAGACATGCAGCCAGAAGTCACAGGATGCAATCTTTTATTTTTTGTGGGGTGGGCTGAGAGTCCCCATGAGGCATCACATCAGTAGTAGTATAGTCTGTGTGCTATCACTCTCAGAAGAGGGTACTATCCAGGAGTGTGATGCACAAGGAAGGTGGTGAGGAAGATGATTTTTCTACTTTGAGCTTAGCAGGTACTGTGATTGGTGTGATTTTTGAGGTAGAGAGATGGTTTGGTGCAGCCTCATCATAAAGGTGCTGGAAATCAGCTTTAGGGGTGAACTGAGGTCCCTTTGGTTCCCCCTCTTAGCCATGGGGAAAGAGAAATACCAGAAAGAGCACACTTGATGCATATCTGAAAGAATGACCCAGGAGCAAGCTCTAAACTTTCTTCATATGTCAATTAACAGGCCCCACCCCTATGACAAGTCACAAATTTTACTGATCACTTGTGCTAACCACTGCTGAACAATACAATGCCATACAACCTAGACAGCATAGACAAAAAAAGGAAAATACTTAAGGTAATCACTAATTTTGTTTTAGCACAACCTAGCTAAATAAGAGTTATTTGTATGTATAACCAACACTTTTTTTCCTGTGGAATAGGGAAGGGTGAAAACTCATGTCGGTTTACTTTTTGTACCATTGGGGAGATTTATCTCCAATTCCTATCCTAGCAATGCAGGAGGTGAGAGGAAATCACCACAAAGCATGGAGAATTCCACTGTTGAAAAGTTGTCACTAGAACAGGCATCCTGATTGGAAGATTCACCCTCACCTCTTGTTCTGATGACAAAAATTTGGATCTCTCTCAGTGACAATATTCACCAGAAAAGATGGTGAAAATCCCCAGCAGGGACATAGGCAGCCACAAAGCCATGGCAGGGTTTCTAACATATGCTACATATGCTAACCAAAACAAATAATCAAAATCTGGCTATATACAGTGCCTTGAAAAAGTATTCATACCCCTTGAAATTTACAAAATTTTGTCATGTTACAATCAAAAACGTAAATGTATTTTAGCAAAATTTTATGTGATAGACCAACACAAAGTAGCACATAATTGTGAAGTGGAAAGAAAATGATAAATGGTTTTTAACATTTTTTACAAATAAATATGTGAAAAGTGTGGTGTGCATTTGTATTCAGCCCCCTTTACTCGGATACCCCTAACTAAAATATAGTGGAATCAATTGCATTCAGAAGTCATCTAATTAGTAAATGTTCTGTGAAGCCCTTGGACGTCTGTTAGAGAACCTTAGTAAACAAACCGCATCATGAAGGCCATACCATGACATACCAGACAGGTCAGGGATAAAGTTGTGGAGAGGTTTAAAGCAGGGTTAGGTTTTAAAAAAACATCCCAAGCATATTGCACGGAGCACTGTTCAATTCATAATCGTAAAATGGAAAGAGTATGGCACAACTGCACATCTACCAAGACATGGCCGTCCACCTAAACTGACAAGCAAGGGGAGCATCAATCAGAGGAGCAGCCAAGAGGCTCACAGTAACTCTGGAGGAGCTGCAGAGATTCACAGCTCAGGTGGAGGAATCTGTCAACAGGAGAAGTATTTAGTCATGCAAATCTGCCCTTTAACGAGGAGTGGCCAGAAGAAAGCTATTGTTGAAAGAAAACCATAAGAAGTCCCATTTGTAGTTTGCGAGAAGCCATGTGGGGGACACAGCAAACATGTGGTAGAAGGTGCTCTGGTCAGATGAGACCAAAATTGTACTTTTTGGTCTAAAAGCAAAACACTATGTGTGGCGGAAAACTAGTACTGCACATCATACTGAACACACCATCCGTAAAACATGGTGGTGGCAGCATCATGTTGTGGGGATGTTTTTCTTCAGCAGACAGGGAAGCTGGTCAGAGTTGATGGGAAGATGGATGGAGCCATGAACAGGGCAATCTTAGAAGAAAACCTGTTAGATTGTGTAAAAGACTTGAGACTGGGGTTCACATTCCAGCAGGACAACGACCCTAAACATACACCCAGAGCTACAATGGAATTGTTTAGATCAAAGGATATTCATGTGTTAGAATGGTCCAGTCAAAGTCCAGACCTAAATCCAATTGAGAATCTGTGGCAAGACTTGAAAATTGCTGTTCACAGACGCTCTCCATCCAATCTGACAGAGCTTGAGCTATTTTGCAAAGAAGAATGGGCGAACATGTCACTCTCTAGATGTGCAAAGTTGTTAGAGACATCCCCAAAAAGACCTGCGCTGTAATTGCAGTGAAAGGTGGTTTTACAAAGTATTGACTCAGGGGGGCCGAATACAAATGTATCCCACACATTTCACATATGTATTTGTAAAAAAAATTGAAAACCATTTATCAATTTCCTTCCCCTTCACAACCACTTTGTTTTGGTCTATCACATAAAATTCCAATAAAATAAATTTTCGTTTTTGGCTGTAACATGACAAAATTTGGAAAATTTCAAGGGGTATGAATGCTTTTTCAAGGCAATTTATACACTTTAAACCCTATAATAATGGAGTTCACATTATTGTGTTTACTTCCTATGTATGCTTCCTGATCAGTGATTTAGATAGTATTTAGTTCAAAGACAGCCAGGCAGCTTGCAATTTCTGCAATGATAGCCTTGTTTTCCTCACTGTTTATACTACAGTATCAGTGTGATTTCTTAGCCTCGAGTGAACTCCCGTTTAAAGAAAATTGATACTTTAGGGAAAAAATAAAAAATAAAAAAATGCCCATGAAAAATATATCTTTCCGCATGATTTAAGGAACTCTGGAGGGTTCAGGAAAGCAATAACCTAAGATATATTAGCACAAACAATAAAGTGGATGGTCTGCAAACTGTGAGCATCTGCAATGTAGAAGTTTATATGTCAATACAGTCAGTTGCTGCAGGAGAAAGAAATAAGTCCATGCCCCTGGCAATATTTGTTCTATGCATGTTACACATGTTCATCATCATTGACAATCAGACCTTACCACAAATTATAGTGAACCATTGTATCTCAAGCATTGGAGAGGAGCCTGAAATTACTTACCGTACTTTACTACGTGCCTGGAGCTGAGATATATGTGCTTCAAGATGCTGTTATGTAACCTATCACAAAGAGCAGGTCATTTGTAATGTGCTATATCTGTACATTTATATTTTCCAAGGTATAGACATGACAGCCGGACATTTGTCAGTTCTGTGCCTGCCATTCTGAAGAGCTAAAAAAAAAAAGTGAAGAAAATAAAATATTGGCTGGAACAAAATGGCCAGTTTAGAATAAGAGGATAATTTATAGTGAATGGCATGGAAAGCAGAACATTGATCATCACTCTGAAGTAGGGTATTTATATGTGAAAGTGGCACCATACATTCATAAACCTCAATGGAAATGTGCAAAACTCTACAACAAATAGCACATGTTATGCCATTTTTTCATAGCAGCAATTTGTGAGTGGGTGTTATTTTTGAGATTTGAGACAATAATTACAGCACTGTGAGAGAACGAGCACCTCAGCTCCGAAGGCCATTAGCATTCAAGTGGGACTGTGCTTACGGTTGTACCAATGTACATCATGTGCTGTGTGTGTATATACAGTATCTATATATATAGATATATCTATATACTGTAGATATATATATATATATATATATATATATATATATATATTTATATATATGGGACGTTCAAGTCAAACCAGGACTTTTAATTTTACAGGTATAAAAAGGGATGCTAGTATTGGTGTACTACCACTAGTAAGTGGCACCTGTGTCCTATTACTGATAGGCAGGCCAGTCCAGAGACTGCTAATCAAGATGGAAGGCAACAGTGTTAGTGCATACATGTGGTGATGAAGTTTCTTGTGAACAAAGGCGTAAAACCCGCAGATATCTACAGAAGACTTTGAGCACAGTACGGTGATGAGATGCTCAGTCGCAGTAAGACATGTGATAGGTGTAAGTGTTTCAAAGATGGCCATACACCTGTCAGTGACAATCCCGGCCGTGGTGGTTCCCAGCCCACAGCAGTCATTTTGTGAACATTAAGTGCATAGAACACCTGATCCTGGATAATCAACGCATAACCTGACGTGAAATTGGTTAAGGCTGGGTTCACACTTGTGTGACATGACAGCCGTCCTACTTTGGATCCGACTTTGCCCTGCGACATGAAGCCGACATATGTCCGATTTCAATGAACGGGGATCCGACTTGAAACCCCCGCCAATACCAGGCACTGTGTTTGGTATGAATCTTGAGGGGGAACTCCACGCCAAATTTTAAATAAAAAACCGGCATGGGTTCCCCCTCCAGGGGCATACCAGGCCCTTGGGTCTGGTATGGATTTTAAGGTGAACCCATACGCTGAAAAAACAGCGTGGGGGTCCCCCCAAAATCCAAACCAGACCCTTATCCGAGCACGCAACCTGGCAGGCCGCAGGGGAAGAGGGGGGGAAGAAGTTAGTGGAAGGGCCGGCAGAAGGAAGAAAGAAAGAACCGGAGAGCGAGGGAAGAAGGCGGCGGAGAAGACCGGGCCCCGCTAGCAAAAGAGCTGGAAGAAGATAGCGGAGGCCCGGCAGAAGGAAGGAAGAACCGGAGACCCCCGAAGACGGAAGAGACCCCCAGAGTCGGAAGAAGACCCCCGGAGCTGTGTAATAAATTACTTTCAAAACCTGTGTGTGTTTTTTTATTGACATTTTTTTCCACCAGGTGAATGGGTAGGGGTACGATGTACCCCATACTCATTCACATAGGGTGGGGGGGCCGGGATCTGGGGGCCCCCTTATTAAAGGGGGCTCCCGGATTCTGATAAGCCCCCCGTCTGCAGACCCCGACAACCAACGGCCAGGGTTGTCGGGAAGAGGCCCTGTCCTCATCAACATGGGGGCAGGGTGCTTTGGGGTAGGGGGGCCGCAGGTCGCCCCCCTGCCCCAAAGCACCAAACCCCCCATGTTGAGGGCATGCGGCCTGGTATGGTTCAGGAGGGAGGGGGGCCGCTCTCGTCTTCCCCTCTTCCCCTGCGGCCTGCCAGGTTGCATGCTCGGATAAGGGTCTGGTTTGGATTTTGGGGGAACCCCCACGCCGTTTTTTCGGCGTAGGGGTTCCCCTTAAAATCCATACCAGACCCAAGGGCCTGGTATGATCTTGGAG
The DNA here is from genome assembly GCA_029206835.1 of Rana muscosa. Taxonomy (NCBI): domain Eukaryota; kingdom Metazoa; phylum Chordata; class Amphibia; order Anura; family Ranidae; genus Rana; species Rana muscosa. The sequence continues at coordinate 223,826,058 of CM055118.1, forward strand.
GGGGAACCCATGCCGGTTTTTTATTTAAAATTTGGCCTGGAGTTCCCCCTCAAGAGCAGCAGAGCACAAGTTGCATGCCAAAGTCGGATCATGCAAGACTGCGGTCCGACTTTGATCCGACTTCAATGATAGTCAATGGGATGAAGTCGGATCAAAGTTGGACCAAAGTAGTACAGGGAGCATTTTCAAAGTTGGACCGACATGTGTTGGACCAGTTAAGACGGCTCCCATAGGGAAACATTCATTTTCACACGTCATGCGACATGAGCTCCCAATGTCGGAGCGTTTGTCGTCCCAGTGTGAACCCGGCCTAAAAAAGAGTTCCTCGTAGGTCAGCATTTCAGCACTGATGAGAAAGTGAAGCGGGCTGTCCTAGGATGGTTCAAGCGTACTGACAAATATTTATATGCCAAAGCTTTCCAGGCATTAGTTAAATGCTGGGATAAGTGTATAAAGGTAGCAGGGGAGTATCTTGAAAAATAAATGCAGTTTCCACTCCTTGAAAATGTTTCTTTTATTATATAAAATCAAAAGTCCAAGTTCAACTTGAACGCCCCTTGTATATATCGAGAGAGAGAAAGAAAATAACCCTTTAAAGACCATATAAAGCTCCTTAGGTAATGTCCCTCTCACAAACAGTGATGGACAGTCATAAACAGACATGTTAAAAGTGGTTTTAAGTCTCAGACATGAAATATGAACAAAGCATATCCCTCTATAGTGTGTGCTTGCCTCAATCCAGAGCAGTAAAGCCGGCCATACATGGATCGAAATTTGACTGGTTCAGTAGGGACCAGCCAAATTCCGATCCATTTATGGGCATTCTAATTGTACAGCTGTCAGCACTGATCATTGTATGCTGATGGCAGGGAAGGCTCCCAACCAGCAGAACACAATATCACAGTTAGGAGGATTTCCCCATCCACATAAAATGTGTAGATTTTGGAAATCAGATCTTTGTTTTTCATTCAACCCACTGGTTGAACAAAAAATAATGATGAATGTATGGGCTGCCTAAGTGCCTGTTGCCTCATTCCTCTGCTATCTGCATGAGTCACTTCTGACAAGTTTTCCTGGCGCCAAGAGTTAAAGAGTTGATGGGGAGGGAGCTCAAGCACATAGCCTGTGATTGACAGTCTCAACTCTGTTCCTATTTTCTGTGTGAAGAGGTGTATGTCCAATCATCTGTCAGCAATCCTCACTGAGTGTAATTTCAGCTCCCTGGACCCTGAAAGTTCAGACAAGCTGTATAAATTCTGGACTAGACAGATGTAGATAAGAGAAGACCGCAAGTAAACAGGTACAACTTACATAGAAGGATTTAGTTCACCTCCGTGTATAACCTGAAGCAAGTCACTTCACTGTGTATACAGTATGTAAGGGTTTAAAACCAGTTAAATATATTTAAAGAAATTAAATTTTTTAAATGTTAGGATGGATTTTACATTCACCCTACTAGACAATGGAGGGGGAGAAGGAAGGTACTGTGCAGGGCTTTTATGGAATTTTGTTTATGGATATACAAATGTGCTGTAAATCTAAAGGGTTGTGGGCATGGCTAGGCATCACTATTCCCTGACAGGGCTATCAATGGTGCCAACATTTAAGCAGCTACAGCAGCACCAAGAGTGGCAATGCTACAGTGAAAAAAGAGAGTTGTCACTCTATCAAAGGAAGTGCCTATCCAATGGGTTTGCTGGCAGAATCAACAGTAGGGATGGGCGGATCACCCGAGCATGAGTTTGGGCCGAAAGTTGGTTGTTCGGACGAATTATAGGGTCGTTTAACTGTTTGTTCGGCTCGCCGAACGACCACAATGCACTGCGCCGCTGTACAGTGCATTGAAAGCCCTGATTGGCTGAAGCAATGAAAGCTTCGCCCAATCATGACACTGAGCACTGTCAGAGCCATGATTGGACGCTATCATAATGACTGTATCCAATCATGGCTCATTGCTTTTAATCCTGCCCCACACTATTTTCCATGGAAGCCATTTGTAGTGTGATAGCGGCATGGAGAGAAATAGAACAGGGCTCTTTTCAGTGCTATTAGACAGTTGGGGGGAGATTTACTAAAACTGGAGCGTGCAAAACCTGGTGCAGCTCTGCATAGAAACCAATCAGCTTCCAGGTTTAATTGTCAAGATTAACTGAACAAGCTTAAATTAGAAGCTAATTGGTTACTATGCACAGCTGCACTAAATTTTGTGTGAACCAGTTTTAGTAAATCTACCCCTTAGGCTGGGTTCACACTGGGGCAACAAACGCTCCGACATTGGGAGCTCATGTCGCATGACGTGTGAAAATCAATGTTTCTCTATGGGAGCCGTCTTAACTGGTCCTACTTATGACGTCACAGTCACATGCTCCGGTGGCCCCGGAGCATGTGACTGTGACGTCATGGGAGCATGTGACTGTGACGTCATGAGAAGCCTATATTAATGCGGAGCGAAAAGCCAGTATTACAGCGGAAGGAAGCGACGCGTCAACATCGAGGAGGAGAAGAGAGAAGAAGACGGCGACGACGGGAAGACCGGCCCCTCCACTAGCAAAAGAGCTACAAGAAGGTAGTGGAGGGGCCGGCAGAAGGACAACGGAGAGCCGGACGAGACGACGGGAAGACCGGGCCTCCGCTAGCAAAAGAGCTGGAAGAAGATAGCGGAGGCCCGGCGGAAGAAAGAACCGGAGATCGGGAGAAGAACCGGAGAGCGGGAGAAGAAGAAGGCAACGGAGAAGACCGGGCCCCGCTAGCAAAAGAGCTGGAAGAAGATAGCGGAGGCCCGGCAGAAGAAAGAACCGGAGAGCGCGGAGACCCCCGAAGTCGGAAGAAGACCCCCGGAGCTGTGCAATAAATTAATTAAAAAATCTGTGTTGTGTTTTTTTCCACCAGGTGAATGGGTAGGGGTACGGTACCCCATACTCATTCACATAGAGTGGGGGGCCATTATCTGGGGGCCCCCTTATCAAGGGGGGGCTCCCAGATTCCGATAAGCCCCCCGCCCGCAGACCCCGACAACCAACGGCCAGGGTTGTCGGGAAGAGGACCTGTCCTCATCAACATGGGGGCAGGGTGCTCTGGGGTGGGGGGGCCGCAGGTCGCCCCCCTGCCCCAGAGCACCTAACCCCCCATGTTGAGGGCATGCAGCCTGGTACAGTTCAGGAGGGAGGGGGGCCGCTCATTGAGGGAGGGGATCCCCGTTCATTGATCCCCTCCCTCAATGAGCGGAGGGGATCCCCGTTCATTGAAAGTCGGACATATGTCGGCTTCTTGTCGCAGGGCAAAGTCGGATCCAAAGTAGGACAGATGTCGTGTCGCACTAGTGTGAACCCAGCCTGAGTGTGCTATTCTGATTCTATTGTCAATGTAGAATATCAGTTTAGTGTGCATTTAGGGATAGTTTGGTGTGAGTGTAGTGCGACCATTCATCTTTACATTGGTGTGAATGTAGGGATAGTTCAGTCATTGTGAGGGTAGTGTGACCATTCATCTTTACATTAGTGTGAATGTAGGGATAGTTCAGTCAGCGCGAGTGTAGTGACCGTTTAACATAGTATATTTTATTGCGATACTGCAAGTTTAACGCCATATAGTTCTGTGCGTTTCTGCAATTTTTATGCCGTATATTTCATTGCGTTACAGCAAATTTAACGCTGTATATTTCATTGCGTTACTGCAAGTTGAATGCTGTATATTTCATTGCGTTACTGCAAGTTTAACGTTGTATTTTTCATTGCGTTACTGCAAATTTAAAGCCATATAGTTCTGTGCGTTACTGCACGTTTGAAGCAGTATATTGCGGTATAATATAGTGTATCCATGGAGTGTCTGTGTAGTGAATACTCAAATTAAAGTGTTCGACTCGAACATTGCCTGTTCGCCCGTTCGCCGAACAACGAACAATTTGGGGTGTTCGCGGCAAATTCGAAAAGTCTATGGGAGAAATCTAAAATGCTAATTATAAAGGCTTATATGCAAGTTATTGTCCTAAAAAGTATTTGGGGACCTGGGTCCCGCCCCAGGGGACATGTATCAATGCAAAAAAAAGTTTTAAAAACGGCAGATTTTAATAATGCTTAAAATGAAACAATAAAAGTGAAATATTCCTTTAAATTTCGTACCTGGGGGGTGTGTATGATATGCATGTAAAGTTGCGCATGTTTCCCGTGCTTAGAACTGTCCCTGCACAAAGTGTCATTTTTGAAGGAAAAAAAGTCATTTAAAACTCACTCGCGGCTATAATGAATTGTCGGCTTTTATCAATACATAGAAAAGTCATTGATAAAAAAAAAAAAAAAGCGTGGGGGTTCCCCCAAATTCAATTACAATTTAGGTCTGGAATGGATATTAAAGGGAACCCGGGCCACAAATTTAAAAAAAAAATGGCGTGGGGTTCCCCCTAAATATCCATACCAGGCCTTTGAGATCTGGCATGGATTTTAAGGGGAACTCCACCCCAAATGTAAAACAAATTACGTGGAGTCCCCCCAAAAATCCATACCAGACCCTTATCCGAGCACGCAACCTGGCCGGCCGCAGGGGAAGAGAGAGTGGACCCCCCTCCCTCCTGAACGGTACCGGGCCACATGCCCTCAACATGGGGAGGATGTCCCCATGTTGATGGGGACAAGGGCCTCATCCCCACAACCCTTGCCCGGTGGTTGTGGGGGTCTGCGGGCGGGGGGCTTATCGGAATCTGGAAGACCCCTTTAACAAAGGGGACCCCCAGATCCCGGCCCCCCCTATGTGAATTGGTAAGGGGTACATTGTACCCCTACCATTTCACGAAGAAAGTGTCAAAAAATGTAAATAAAAACACACACACCTTGGAAAAGTCCTTTATTAAAAAAAAAAAAAATAATAATAAAAAAAAAACATTCCAGCGATGAAATCCAGTGTCCCGTGGTGATCCCGATGTCCAGCGCTGTCCGTCATTGTTTGTGCCTGTGTGGACCTGATGGGGAACTTCCTCCGCTGTGTTTTAAATGTATAGACCCGCCCCTTCTAAAGTTCCCCATCAGGTCCGCTCAGCGGACCAGATGCGGAACGAGAGAAGGGGCGGGTCTATTTATGTATTACACAGCGAACGAAGTTCCCCATCAGGTCCGCCCCCTCGGTATGTAGGACCCCGCCTACGTCATTGGCCTGAGCGGGAAACTTCCTTCACTGTGTAAATTTAAATTACACAGTGAAGGAAGTTCCCCGCTCAGGCCAATGACGTAGGCGGGGTCGGACATACAGAGGGGGCGGACCTGATGGGGAACTTCGTTCGCTGTGTAATACATGTATAGACCCGCCCCTTCTCATGTTCCGCATCTTTATCAATGACTTTTCTATGTATTGATAAAAGCCGACAATTCATTAATAGCCGCGAGTGAGTTTTAAATTACTTTTTTTCCTTCAAAAATGACACTTTGTGCAGGGACAGTTCTAAGCACGGGAAACATGCGCCACTTTACATGCATATCATATACACACCCCAGGTACAAAATTTAAAGGAATATTTCACTTTTATTTTTTCATTTTAAGCATTATTAAAATCACTTCTCCCGTAAAAACGTCTATTTTTAACCTTTTTTTGCATTGATACATGTCCCCTGGGGCAGGACCCGGGCCGACAAACACTTTTTAGGACAATAAATTGCATATTAGCCTTTATAATTAGCACTTTAGATTTCGAACGTTCAAATCCATTGTATTTAATAGGGTTCTAAAGTTCACACGAACATTCTGTCTGTTCGCAGGTTCTGGTGCGAACCGAACAGGGGGGTGTTCGGCTCATCCCTGGCCAGCAGTGTATGTATCCACAGGCAAAGGTGGGCGTGGTCCGTCCTCAGGCAGGGCCTGTTTAGTAATGTTGGCCATGCTATCCAGCTACAGCATGCAGAGGAGGTGGTGGACTGGCTTACTAAACCGCCCTCATCCTCATCCTCCGTCACCCAAGCAGAGACTAGTGCACAGTCCCCTGCAGCTGCAGGAGTGGCAAAACATGCCTCCTTGTCCACAGCTATTCCTGCCATAGCCCCAGCATCAGGCATGGAGGAGTCAGCGGAGTTATTTGAACACAGCTTCAGCTATGAGTAAGCGTCAATTCGTGACGTGAAACGCGTTAGCCACCCTTCCCTGCATGCACACCATCTGCATTTGTTGTTTTGGATTTATGAATTATTTTGAATTTGGATTTTTTACCTGAAATTTTGGAATAAATAACTGTCTATACAGAGTGCGGCAGTCCAGGGTTTCTTTTTCTCCCATGCATCAGTGCAGAGCCAGCACCTGTGTGAGTGACCGGGCGGAAGCAGCTATTTGGTGAATTCTCAAGCTTTTGAGCGGTACGTTTTTCCTTTCCACAGCTTCAGCCACTTGCTCCTTGATGATGCACAGCCATTACTCCATTCAGATGTTGGTTCCAAGGTTGAGGAAGGCAGAAACATGAGCCTACAGAGAGAGCAGAACACTGGTACACAAATTGGCATTCATGTTCCCCCAGCCGCAGCATATTGCCAAGTTGTCTCCAGTGGTAATGAGTATGAAGAAGATGATGATGATAAGGTCACTGACTCGACTTGGGTGCTGGATAGAGCAGAGGAGGAAAGTGAGGGTGAGGCACAACCCCAACGAGGCAGCCATTATGGAAGAGTAGAGAGCAGCCACCTTATTCCATCACATTGTGGAGCTGTTATCTCCCGGCCCACTTCCCACAGATCAGCTGTCAGGGCCTTTTTTAGTACATGTGCATCTGATCGCACTGTTGCTATTTTCAAACTTTGTCTCAAGCACATAAAGCATGGCAAAAACACCAACCATTTGGGTACCACATGCTTGACAAGACATTTAACCTCCCAACACTCAGCCCATTGGAAAGAGCACCTAAAAGACACACAAAAGGGGCACAGATCTGTCCCTTCTCCTTACTCACCTCAGTCTGCTATATCTCATGACCTCTCAGCATCCTCCACTGACAGAGATGATGGTATAGCGCAGGGTGTCCCAGGTCCTTACAGCACATCTGCCAGCAGCACACCACCAGCTGTAGACTATAGCTGGCAAATTTCTCTGCCCCATCTACTGCAGCAGAAAAAAAGTACAGTCCCTGCCACCCACATGCCCAGCGTCTAAATGCAAGCTTGTCAAAGCTGCTGGCTCTACAACTTCTGCCTTTCTGCCTGGTGGATTCTGCCCCCTTCCGTGAATTTGCAGAATGTGCTGTACCTCAATGGCAGGTTCCCAGTCGCTATTTCTTTTCACATAAGGCTATTCCAGCTCTCTACCATCACGTGGAAGGTAATGTTGTGGCATAGTTTGGCAAGGCAGTCAGCCGAAATGTCCCCGTTACTGCTGACATGTGGTCCAGCAAGCATGGGCAGGGACAATATATTTTGTTCACAGCACACTGGGTAACTCTGCTTGCAACTCGGAAGGATGCATGACAGGGCTCAGTGCTGCAGCTTGTTGTGCCCCCATGTGTCCATACAGCTGATGATGCCAGATTTGTCATCTCTACTCCCTCCTCCTATATGGTTACGGTGTGAAGACGCCACCGACACCCAAAGAACAATTTTTCTGCACCTGTTTGACAAGTGCATATCATTTCAATTTTTGACAGTAGGCCAATTCTTCCTTTCATAAAGAGTACCTCTATAGGGTTACGGTGTAAAGGTGCCTACGACACCCAAAGAACAATTTTTACACACCTGTTTGACTTCGCTCCGCCAGGGAAGGCAAGGAGAAAAGCAGGCAGGTGACTGGCTGGGACTTGAGCCAAGGCAGAAGAACATGCGAGTGGAGCTGGATGGGCATGCACCCGAAACTGAAGAAATATTCCCTCCGCTCCAACCAGCACATGATCATCAGAAAGGGGCACAGATAATGAAAATAAATAGATCCCCCTAAGCTAGTAGAAGCGGCAGAGCAGGGGTGTGTAATTCAGATTTTTTTTTTTTAGTTCTGCACTGACTGTCTTTGAAATTTTCCCAGCCACTGTTCAAATCCAATCCGGGGACAAAATCGGGGACAGACTTGGTCCGGGGACAGTGTCCTCAATCCGGTGACTGTCCCTGGAAACCGGGGATGTCTGGTCACCCTACTATAGGGTTACGGTGTGAAGGCCCCACTGACACCCAAAGAACAATCTTTCCGTACCTGTTTGACAGGTGCATATCATTGCAATTTTTGACGGCAAGGCCAATTCTTGCTTTCATCAAGAGTACCTCTATAGGATTACGATGAGAAGGCGCCACTGACACCCAAAGAACAATTTTTCCGCTCCCCAATACAGAAGTACAAATCCAAGAACAGACACCAGAATTCAAGCTTTATAAATGCAATTATTGCTGCAGCAGATTCTATAAACAGTACAGATGTGCCACTTTACAGGTGGACTATATTGAAAGGATTTTAGTTTTTTTACTTTCACTTTAAGCATAAATAAAGCACTGCTTATTTAAAAATGATGTTTTTTACATTGATACAAGTCCCCCAAGGCAGTACCCGGACCCCCATAACCATTGTATGCCCAATTACTTGCATATAAGCCTTCAAAATGGGCACTTTTGATTTTTCGCTTTCGGGTCCCATAGACTTTAATGGGGTTCGTTATTTGGTTCGCACCAGAACTTTCGAACATCGGGAAAGTTTGGAACCGAACGGGGTCGTTCGGCCCATCCCCAATCAACAGGTATTTACATAATGTTCAAGGAAGACTTAGAAAAACAGAGAGCCCATAAATCTCATATGGACAGCCTATATGCATATTTGATTTTATAGTTCTGCATTAAGAACAAAGACCATGTTACATGCTTCATAGGTACTCTTATAGCACTTCCAGTAACACATACATTTATTCTTTTTGCTATAGAACTTTACTGACAACTTCTCAGTATGAAACATTACATTTTTATCAGCAAATCAAGCAAGAATAGCAATAACAAAAACCATGTTACTTAAATTCTAGCTGCTGCATTTGACATAATATAGAGGTCTGTCAGCTCAAGAGTCTGTGTCCATAGCCTACTAGGACTCCTTGGAAAATATGATTCCGCTATCTCCCAGGACAGGGGAACCCAGTCAAGTGATCCCTTAATGGACATGGCTGTCTTATCCACACCAGACATCAACCAACAGCCAACATGCTTTCTTTTGAATAAATATTTCATGGAACAGGACCTCTGTTGCTAGGGGGATCGGTGCCAAAACTATGTTAGCATTCACTTACAAAAATACAGATGCAATATATGTTGGATCTAAGTTCATCCAATACAGTTCTCCTATATCTAAATATCCTTTGAACATGGAAATTTCAGTCTAGTCTTCCCTTATGTTTGCATTAGAGTAACCTTCTTTTGAAGTTTAACAGTTTAATATAAGGTTAGAATCCTCCATAATTAAATTGATTAAATGTGTTGCTAAGAAATACTATATTTATGATTATAGGTGTTTTGTGTTAGTTTTGATTACTTACGAAATTATACATTTAAATGTTGTAGACCATATTATGATTTAAACTGCATTTTATCTGATATGTAATTTTTCTCTTTTAAATTGAATTCTATAAAAGTGATTCTATTTTATAGTTCCGTAGAATTTTATTACCAATGAGTCAAAGAATGTTGCATTATGAAAACACACAGTGTAGAGCTGTCTTATAGTTATTTCTTATAAAAAAAAAGTTTAAAAATACATAAGGTCATGAATTGTAGACCTACAGTTCCACACAAATATAGTATATATACTGTTTTATATATCTCAATCAGCTTAGTGTCTATCACATGTTTGTCATTTCTTGAATGTCTTGGAGGACAATTTCATATGTCAATTGATGGATGCCCCGACTAGAAACAAAGCTCTGCTTGACCTACTTATTACAAACAACACAAAGCTGATTGTGGATGTGGAAGTAAGGGATAACATGGGAAACAGCGATCACAGCATAATTGTGTTCACTGTAAATCATAGGAAAAGAAGACACAGGGGTAGTACAAGATCAATATATTTAAAGAGAGCCAGCTTTACTAAACTGCATTGCATACTTTACAACAATAAATGGGAATATTTTTCAAACAAACACACAGATGAAGTGGGAGAGCTTTGAGAACATTTTTTTTCAATAATTTTTATTGATTTTTCATGGATTTAACATTCAAGTAGATACACACATTACGCATTAGTATATTATACGGTATGTAAACATGTGACTGTCTGTTCAGGTGCAACAGTAAGTATAACAATCAGTAATATTGTACATGAAAGTCAACACCAAAGGGTATTATAGGCCTTTATATTTTTCTCTCCATATCAACCAGTTCCTATCAAATTTCTTACATGCTAAATAGTTAATCGCCAAAAGGCATTCGAAGGTATGATTCCGGTTGACTAGTTTACCATGTCAGATTAGTTGATGGACAAGGTATCTTTCCAGTTACGAAGTATTAGGGTACGAGTTGCCAGAAGAATGTGGGTGATGACTGATCTAAAGTTAGGAGGGATATTTTATATTCCTAGATGAAGGATTGCTAGTGCTGGGTTGGGTTGGATTGGGGTGTGGTAAAATTCCTGTGATTGATTAAATCACCTGGAACGTCTTGTTTCATAAGCTTGTTATTCTCAGGCATTCCCAAAGGGTGTGTAGTAGATGACCAATTTGGCCACATTTCCTCCAACATAAGGGCGATGTGTCTGGGAAGAAGGTGGCAAGTCCATATGAAGTGTAGTGCCATCTATTGGTTATTTTGAGAATCATTTCCCAGTGGTTGACGCAATGGGATGCTTTGTGGATTTCCCTGAAGGCGTATTGCCGCTGATCATCTGAAAATGTGGTGCCTAGATCTATCTCCAATTTCCTAGATGCAGCTGTCTTTTGGAATATCTGTTTGTTGTGGATGAGGTTATAGAATAATGATATTCCTCTGGTGGTAAGCATAGGGGTTGAGTAGAATCACCATGCTTTGGTTGGTATTTTTATTCCGGGGAGGGGGTGTGATTTTTGGAAATGGGATATATGTACACACAAGAAAAGCATATTGTCTGGCAGACTGAATTCAGTCATTATTTGTTCCATGGTCTTTGGTTTGAATTCTCTGAAAAGGTCCTGTATGTGCAATATGCCACGCATATGGAATTTGGTTATTGATAGTATAGGGATGTTTGCCTCCAGGAAGCAAGAAAGAATTTGCATTAAAATTGACATTTTTAATGCCGCTATTTTGCCTAACCAGGATAATTCTTGTAACGAAACGTCCCACACTCCGCTTGAGTGCTTTTGTCATATACCACTTCCTCCACTCTGAATATTGATATCAGATATTCGAAATTGTTGGCAACCAATAACTAGACAGTACTCGTTTTTGCTGCTGAACATGAAAATGTATTTATTTGAGACCTCACACAAATATATACATCAGGATGACAATACAAACTGTAACCAGAAACCTAATTAACATGAGCTAATTAACTAATCATTTAACCAGACTAGGTGACTCAGAGATTTGACCTTTCAGGTCCTAGACTTGTCGTCTCCTAACTCACAACTTACAATACACATAAGTAGAAACACATCCCCCAATAGCTTGCTAGGAGACAAAGGTGTGTTAATGAGCACAATTAACAATGGGTGAAAGACCCTCCAGACTAGTAGACACCAGGAGACCCAGGGCTTTCCAGATCTCATTAATCAGCATTCCTTTCACATACATCTGCTATTAGTCCCACACTGGCAGAGACCATCATGGCCTAATTGAGAATGTCCTTTGCATTACATAACAGAATATCTTCCTAAATGCGTCTAGCTCCCTCAAATGCCAGGACCCATAGTCTGTAGGCAAGAGGCTAGCATTCAGTCCCCTCCAAAAGCCTCTATCCCGGGTGAGTCTATCACAATTTTCTTCTTGAGATATCTTTTAGTTGGGTTTCCAGTTTGGCTATTAATGATTTGACATTGGCATTGGCTAGAGATGAGGTTGTGTTTGTCAGAATGATTCCTATGTACAAGATGTCCTTTTTGCTCCATGTGTAAGGGAGACTTTCTTGTAAGGCACTTCTTATGCAAAAAATTAGATATAGGATATACTGCGCTGTGCAATGAGTGAACACAAAAATTAGCTGCCAACACAGCTGAGACAAAGCAAAAACTGGTGAATATAAAAAAGTGTAGCGCTTATTTTTGTGAAAGAGTCAGTTACCAACACATAACAAATGTTGCAAACATGCATATATATTAATTTCAGTGACACCAAGTGACTGAGTGTGATCCGTGAAAAAAAAATATTATAAGTAAATAAATCAAAACGAAACAGTCCTCTATTGTGACCACACACAAATAACAGTCCAAAAGTGTAGAAAAAACTGCAAGGTTGAAATAAAGAGTCCCACATGGATATGACCCTCTCTGTGAAAGGATAGAGACACCACCACCGATATAAGGAGGAGGCTTACCAGATGGTATTGACTTGGTAAGGTGTATACCACCCAAGTCAAAACAGGCTTAAATAATCAGTCAGCAAGGTGTATCCAGCTGGTCCTGAATCCGCATATCAGTCGGCACCGCAAATTCCCGTAAACACCAGGAAGTGTGAATACATATAGTCTTGTTGGAGCCAGAGATATGGTAACCACATAACATGCGTAATGGGGAAAAAAACTCACATAGTGTAATACTGTACAAGGAAGCAGTGATTTTAATAATGCTTAAAGTGAAACAATAAAAGTGAAATATTACTTTAAATTTCATACCTGGGGGGTGTGTATGATATGCCTGTAAAGTGGCACATTTTTCCCATGTTTAGAACAGTCCCTGCACAAAATGACATTTCTAAAGGAAAAAAAGTCATTTAAAACTACTCGCGGCTATAATGAATTGTTGGGTCCCGGCAAAACAGATAAAAGTCATTGAAAAAAACAGCATGGGTTCCCCCCCAGTCCATTACCAGGCCCTTCAGGTCTGGTATGGATATTAAGGGGAACCCTGCCCCAATTATTTTTTTTAAATGGCGTAGGGTGCCCTTCAAAAACCATACCAGACCCTTATCCAAGCACGCAACCTGACAGGCCGCAGGAAAAGAGGGGGGGACGAGAGAGCGCCCCCCCTCCTGAACCATACCAGGCCACATGCCCTCAACATGGGGAGGATGTCCCCATGTTAATGGGGACAAGGGCCTTATCCCCACAACCCTTGCCCGGTGGTTGTGGGGGTCTGCGGGCAGGGGGCTTATCGGAATCTGGAAGCCCTCTTTAACAAAGGGGATCCCCAGATCCCAGCCCCCCCTATGTTAATTGGTAACTGGGTACATTGTACCCCTACCATTTCACCAAAAAAGTGTAAAAAATGGTAATAAACACACAGACACAGCTTAGGACAAATCCTTTATTAAAAAAGAAAAAAAATTCCAGCGATGTAATCCTTCCCCATGTTGAGGGCATGTGGCCTGGTACGGTTCAGAAGGGGGGGGGGGCGTTCTCTCGTCCCCCCTCTTTTCCTGCGGCCTGCCAGGTTGCGTGCTCAGATAAGGGTCTGGTATGGATTTTTAGGGGGACCCCCACACCATTTTTGTTTATTTGACGCGGGGTTCCCCTTTAAATCCATACCAAACCTGAAGGGTCTGGTATAGAGTTTGAGGGGGACCCCTACGCCATTTTTTTTTTATTTGGCGCAGGGTTCCCCTTAATATCCATACCAGACCTGAAGGGCCTGGTATGGAATTTGGGGGGACCCCCTCGCATTTATTTTTTTTATTTTGGTTTGGGGTTCCCCTTAATATTCATACCAGACCCAAAGGACCTGGTAATGGACTGGGGGGGCAACCCATGCCGTTTTTTTTCGATGACTTTTATCTGTATTGAATTCAATGACCCGACAATTCATTATAGCCCCGACTAGTTTTAAATGACTTTTTTCCTTTAGAAATGTCATTTTGTGCAGGGACTGTTCTAAACACAGGGAAAATGTGCCACTTTACAGGCATACTATAGACACCCCCCAGGTACGAAATTTAAATTAATATTTCACTTTTATTGTTTCACTTTAAGCATTATTAAAATCACTGCTCCCGAAAAAACTTACGTTTTTAAAACTTTTTTTGCATTGATACATGTCCCCTGGGGCAGGACCCAGGTTCCCAAACATTTTTTATGACAATAACTTGCATATTATCCTTTAAAATTAGCACTTTTGATTTTTCACGTTCATGTCCCATAGACTTTAATGGTGTTTGCGTGTTTGAACAAATTTTTTGCCTGCTCGCATGTTCTGCTGCGAACCGGGGGTGTTTGGCTCATCCCTACTTCTGACCAAAAAGTCTGGATTAATGGGCAGTTCCACCAGATATGGGCATGTGAAGCAGAGTTTCCGCAGCTCCTCCAGTACAATGGAGAATTGGAAGGAAACATTTTATGAAGTTTGGTTGGGGTGTAGTTTCCTCTGGTTAAAAGCTTATATTTAATTTCTGCCATTTTGGATGAGATAGAGGAGGTATGGGACAGAAGCAGGATTTTGTCCTTTTGTTTATCTGAGAGGGGTGATTGAAGGTTTGTTTCAAAGTCAGTAAGATAGTTTGGGTATGGAGGTCCTTGGAGCGTAAGAAGAGCCTTATAAATCTACGAGACGCAATGAATTGGGGGGTCTTTGTAGTTGAAGATAGATTTGATTGGGTTCAGATACTGCAGGTCTCGCAGAGGCTGAGGTAGAGAGTAGAGAAATCGGATCAACTGGTTATATCTCCATCTGTCCATAAATGTGATTGATTTTGAGCCCAGCAGGGAGCAAAGAAATTTAGGAGCTTTGGATTGTAGTACATGGTGTAGCAGTAGGGGGCCATTGTATGCCCATGCTTTGAAGCCGCTGTCCATGGAACCAGGTTGAAAATAGCTGTGGTTTAGGAGAGGCATTAAAGGGGAATTGTGAGGCCACGAGAACTTTCTATGAAGCGTGTCCCAAATATCCAGGAATAAGATGGTTAGAGATGAGGTAAGCAGAGAGAGGGTTTTAGAGGATCGTGGGATCCAAGGAGTGATGGAAAGGTCCGTGCCCCTGAGATAGGATTCTAGGCCGACCCATAATTTAGCATTACCAACGTATTTCCAGTCCGCAATACGTGATAGTACAATGGCGCAATAATAGGTTTTAAGGTCTAGAATTGCAAGCCCCCCAGAGCGCTTGGAGCGGTGTAAGATTAGTCTGGATATTCTGGGGTGCTTACCTCTCCAGACGAAGCGGTAGATCATGGTCTGCAGTATAGAAAGAAACCCTATAGGCACCCCCAATGGTAACATTTGAAGTACAAAACGGACACATGGAAGAATGTTCATTTTTATATTGTTTATTTTACCCAACCAGGAGTGGGATAGGGAGGACCATTGTTGAAGGTCAGTTTTAATTGAATTTAGTAAGGGAATGTAGTTATGTTTGAATAGGGTATGGAGTTGTGGTGTGAGGCAAATTCCTAAATATCTTAGGTTCTCCGTTTTCCATTGAAATAGAAAAAGGGGTTTTATTTGATCAGCTTCTGCATGGGGGATATTAATGTTTAGGATTTCTGATTTGGAAACGTTTATTTTAAAGTTAGATAATCATTGAAATGTGTGAAAGGAGGAAATCAAGTTTGGTAAGGATATTCGTGGCTGTTGAATAAAGAATAAGATGTCATCCGCATAAGCCGCATATTTGTGTGTTCGGGGCCTACTTTTATTCCTTGGATGCTATCATTCATTCTAATTGTGGCTAGAAAAGGTTCAAGTGAAATGGCAAATAGTAGGGGTGACAAGGGGCAGCCCTGCCTAGTACCGTTTTGCAGTGTGAAGGGTTCACTCAGCAAACCCTTGATCTGGATTTGGGCTGAGGGGTTGGAGTAGAGGGAGGAGCTCCTTATGTCATTTATTGATCCCCTTCATCATGTCTGCTTGTAATGAGGATCTCAGGGACAGTAACATTTCTTTCAGCATGGTATCTGAGATTGTTCTATCTGCTGTTGGAAAGCCTGCTATGGGGTCATTCATGCGTTTTTACGCTGTGTATTATGAGCGCTCTACGGTCTGCTTCCCTCCATGTCAGGGTCATCTTGCGCCCTGGCTGGGGAGTCCATCCATGGCTTGGACTTCGCCGGGCTTCTTGTAGATAGACTAGATGCTCCAGAGGAGGACCCACTATGTGGATGGGCTTGTGCAGGTGAGTTTTGAGACCCTCTGCGGCTGTTATTGTACGCCGCAGCCTTGACATCTGACTGTTGTGCTCGGGTGCCACCGCCATTTTGTTGTAGCCCATGTGAGGCCGCCGCAAAGAAATTAGACATCTTGTGTGGCTGTGGCAGGCTGATGATGGTGGTTGTGGCTGCAGATGGGATCGTGGGCTCGGATGGTGGTTGATACTCTCTGGTGGCCGATCGGAGCTCCTAGCTCAAGCGTCCATCTTGGAGCTCGGTAGCCACGAATCCCATATTTAAGTAAATATTAAATAACAACATTAGCCAGTGTATTCCAAAGGGCAATACGTATAGAATAACTAACGTTATGTCAAGAACCATAAACCAGGAAAAGACAGAGAATGCAGTTAAAGTCACACGTTTAATGTAATAGCAAAAAGAACAGTTCTGAAGCGTAGTCAAAAACAGAAGTCATGGTTTGGAGCCAGAGTGGGTAATCAGACGAGCCAGAATCAGGGAACCAGGAGTCAGCGTTGTTAGGAGCCAAAAATAAGAAGCAGGAATCAGAAAAGAAGTTAGCCAAGCCAGGTCATACACAGGAACACACTGGAGATGTTGACAACGCGAGGGCATGGAGGGAATGAGAAAAGCTGTTTAAATAGCCAAAAGGGGCTGGCTGTAGGCTGGACTAATGAGGACAGTCATGGTAACCAGGTGAGTCACTGTGTAAGCAATGAGTGGCTGGCAATTAACCGACAGCTGAGCAGCCTCTGTGCACTGAAAGAAAAAGCTGCTAGTAAATAACAGGAGCTCAGCCCTTACAGGTTAAAAATGGGTGGCTAACTTTGTTCTTAAAAGGGCATAATAAAGAGAAAAAAATTAAAAATATAAGGCCGAGGGTCTATCGTCAGCATTCCAACACCACAAAAAATACAATAAGAAATGTAAGAACATGATCAGGGCATTGAAAATAGACCACAAGAGACACATAGTAGAGGTAAAAAGATTCCTTAAAAATGTATTTAACACAGTTACCTTCTCTTCGGTAACATGACCTTCTTTCATATCAAAGTCTATTTTTTGTAACATGAAGGTCACTGTGACAGTGGGATTGATATACTAAAGGCAAATAGACTGCATTTTTCCAAGAGAGGTTTCACTCATTTTCCTCAGGGCTTAGAGAAGGTGGTGAAGCTCTGCTGATTTCCATCATCCAATCATGTGCAAAGAAAAAAAGAAACTGTGTTTTTTGTGTAGCGCCCTGCTCCCAATGAGTGGGCGCTATATGTTGAAATGTAGTTGTCTGGGCATTAGTTTAGCCCAGAGAGATTGTTATTTAAATTGTTGCACTGTTACAGTTCGGTTGGTTGCATGATTTTCCCCCACCAGTGGGTGTCGCTGTCACCGCTGGTCAGGGTTGGAAAGGCAACAGGCTGGACGTATTGGGTACCTCTTTCCTAGCAGCATCCCAGGGGGCGTGGTGAACCCACTGTGCATGCTTGGAGAGGGTATTTAAGTGACAGACGCCATTTGGGTACAGAGGAGAATTGGGGGTCGTCTTCTTCTATCCTCACCTGAGGGCCCTCCTGGCCTCAGGGATGTGTTGGCAGTTCCCGCCTCAGGGCCACGTTGGCACGAGGCCTTGTAACTGAGATGTAGGCCCAGGGACTATTGATCCAGGGATGATCCTGTGTCGCCTTGCCTGATGGAAGGGACCGAGCAATTGAGGACTCAATTGGAGGATGCACCCGGATCCTAAAATCTACCTCACAGTGCTGCCGGAGTGGCTGAAAGATTCTGGCACTGAGAGCTGTGTTCTTTCTGAGGGAGCTAACCCAGTGAGGGGTTATGCAAGTCTGTGGCAGAGACTATTCTATTGAACAAATTCCAAAACTGAGTCTGTGGCAGAGACTATTCTATTGATTGAGCTTCGCTCCGGCTGCTAGGCCAGTGAGATTGGGCCTATCCGGTGGTGGCTGAGTCCAGCGTGGAGACAGTCGCTCCTCTGGACCTAGGAAGTTTCCATGATTGACAAGTAAGATACCTGAGTCCTCCCCATTCCTCTATCCCCTCTGTTGGAATGTTTTATTCAAATAAAACCCTTGAAAGAGACTTTGTGTTGGTGCAGACATTTCTTATGGATAGACTCTTGAAGGAGAACCCCTGAGCCAAACACTTGGAACAGTAAGGTAATGTACAAAGACCCACAATTTAAACCAGCAGCTCCTACGGGGGGTACCGCTACATTTGCTTTTACATAATTGGATGATGGCAATCAGCAGAACTTCACCACACTCACTAACCTCTGGGGAAAATTAGTGCAACTGCATTTTCAGTCTATTTGCCTTAAGTAAATCAACCCAATTGTCTTGGACAACATGGTGGTTTGGAGTGTGGTATTCTATAATATGCCAATCTCTCTAACATATGTCTTTCTGAGAACATATCAGTCTCATTGGCAACATAGCAACACCTGTATGAACCATTACAATCTACATTTGAATAGCTGCTAAAACAATCATTTACACTGAGATTTTGTTTTTTTCTATAAGCACTGGATAATGAATACCTACAGGAAAGGTGAGGAGAATTTTCACTCTCTTACTTGACTCCAAATACAAGGACATCCTCATGTTTTATATTCTAATGTAATTTTTGATTGGGGCACCAGTCAACTAATCAGTCATAAGAGTAGGATATACCTGGCAACCCTATTTATTCAGCCTTCTAGAATTCCTATAATTACTATCAGTGTTATGTAGTGCATACGTTTATCATACAGTCAAAGCTTTGGAATTTATATGTTTTGGGCAAGAAAATTACAAGAATGCAGAAAGTTAGGAACTCTTACTCCTTTTACAACATCTAATCTTTTTCACACATGTAACTCTTGCAGTAGACCCTATTCAACCTTTAAAATACAAAAATAATAAAATTCTAGTTGAGTGAACTTTCTTTTTTTATCCTTTGTTGCATCTCAGTGCTGCTTAACCCTTTACAGACTCTTTGCAGCAACTTCCTGTCTATATAAATGCACTCTAGCAATGGCTGCATTATATTTCTCAGGTAAATGACAACAAGTGATCTATTCTTTCATGTGTGTTGAAATGCCACTTGTATTCTCCATTGGCAGCCCATGTGACAGGGTGACAACACAGAAGCGCAATTGAGAGACAATGATAGATCGTTACCATCCTTTAATATGAAGTGACTGCCTTCATGGCAGGATCACTAGGTGTTATTTGAAAAAAAACTGAAGATTTAAAATTTAGAAAATTACTTTTGAAATGACACAAAAGTGAAAATAAACCCTATGCATATATATCTATCTATCTATCTATATATATAGATATATATATATATAAATATCTATCTATATATATATCTATATATATATAGATATATAGATATATATTTGTATGGCCTCCAGGAGCTTTATACCATAATGTACTTGTATGCACTGCATACCTGCAAAGTGATCCTATCCATTGCTGTGGTGTCAGCGCTCTTAGCTGTTACGGCACTTCCATCTTCTCCAGGTCTTCCTTGCAGGTTCAGACTCTTTGGCTGCATGCATACTGTGGTCACATCCTCACAGCACAGATCGGTGCTGTAAAGGCTCTCTGATCTGCGCACGTGCGGCTCAGTGTACATACAGTACATGCTGACCGGCAGGGAGAAGGATTTATTATAGAAGAGACCAATAGAGTCTCTACTGCCATAATAATCCTACCTGACAGTTTTTTTTTTCCACTTTAACATGTTAAAGCTTATATGAGATTTTAGTAATTGGGTTTCCATAATTTAAAGCTTAATTTCACGAACCTATATTCAGTATTAAGGGTTTTTCTTTGGATCATACTGAGTAAGCAGTTCTCATCACACACCTACATTAGAAAATACTGTTGCCTTAACTCTGGATTTCCTCTTTATAGATGTAAGCACGTACGGCATCATTATAACTACTGCAGAAAGAAAATGGATGGCGTAACCCCAGAAATGTTCTAACTGCAGGCTTGTGTCTCTTCTTTTTATCACACAAACACCATGTGAAAATGTTAAGCAGATAATCCCGTGAATGTGATTTCTGAGCTGCATTTCCAGTAAAGAGAAAGACCTCAGAGATGGTGTCGCTGCTAGTAGCGGCACATCGGTTTCCTGCATCTCGCCGGTGGAAAATAATAAACATGATTACATTCTTTTGAAAACTGCTGGTGCCTTTTTGTTTCCATTTTCCTAACTTCACAATAAACCCTGTAGATTATTTCAGATAAAGAGCTTTGCATATTCACACAGTTTTGAAATGAGCATAAAAAAACTATATAAGACAGGAACGTGCCAAACACCCAGGAGGGCTGAATGCAGGTTATATTCCCGTTCACCTCCCAGAATATACATTCAGTTATTTACATATGAATAAACATGTCATGCATGAAATTGTCAGGAAGAATGATTTACACATTCTGGAAAATCACTCTTCATTGGTTTAGACTGTGGTTAGTAGAAAGGAAACAAAATGGTAAATTGTTGTCTTTTAAATGGGGCTTAATGGAAAGAATTTGTGGTTTGCGGTACTTTTGGCATTGGATTTTAGTTTGGACCACTTGCCAGTTGGTATGGCTTTGGTCAATTTGGTAGGCTATATTACATAGGAAATGTTTTATAGCTTGCTCACACTTCAAAAATATTTAGTGTATAAGGGCTCATTCAGATGGCAATTAATGCCATCCATAATGCAAAGCCACTGGCAGATGCATGTGCATAAAGGCAGTCCATAGAAGTGGATGCACATGCAGCCTGCAAAGTTTGACATGCGGACAGGAGCAAGTGCACAGATTCAATCACAGACTCTATGCGTTTGTATCTGTGCACCCGCTCCTTTGCAATTTGACATGCAGGCTGCATGTGCATCTACTTCTATAAAAAACCTGCAGGCAGCTACGAGGTGGATGCACACGCATCTGTCTGCAGCTCTGCTTGGAGGACGACAGTAATAGTCTGTCTGAATGAGCCCTAAAATCAAAAAACAAAATTGATATATATATATTGCAGCTTACCAGTTCTTAGATGTGGTAGTTGCAACAGTTTTTCATTTTTTTCTGTCTTTTTTCCCCTTTATGTTCACTTAGTAAATGTCCCTTCATGTCTACACTCACTTTGCCATTGTACCTATCAAAAGAGCCGTGGTTGTGACTGCGGCTGGACTTCAAGCATTTCTGCTTTTGTTCATCTCTATTATTTGGTGGATTGATGGGACTAGTAGTTTACACAATAAAGATACGTTTCTTTGTGCTGTCTTTTCATATCTCTGCATTTTTATACTTGTTAAAGTCTGAAAAAAAGGAAACTAATGTAGCCATGACATCTAAGGACTGGTAACCTGAAATCTATTACATTTTTGATTTTTATCTTTGGATTTAGATATGTTTTAATAATTTAAAATAGGGAAACCCTAGGCTGATAGTTAAAATGGCTCCCCATGGAGTAGGCTTCACAGCTAACATGAAGTGATGATTCACACTCAGTTAAAACGCTATAAAAATTTTGTTTTAAAAAGTTTTTTTTAATAAGATAACACCAACCCAAATGGCATACACAAAGGGATGCTAGAAAAAATACACACACACATTCCCTGCACTCATATGAGAAAAAAGTAACTACAACCAAGAAAATGCACATGCCAACCCATGGGGGGGGGGGGTAATAATTTAAGGATTCCCAATTTTGGTCTGCCAAATCAGAATGTCAAGTGCATCAATCCAAGGTTACCACATTTTGTAACATTTTTGGGGACAGGCACTGACTGGTGTTATATATAATCGTAGGGCATTTATAAACGCAGAAACAAAAATATATTAAATTGCAGCTCACCAATTCCTAGTTGTTTTGTATGCATTTGTTTTATGTATTTTTTCCTTGATTTCCTGTGACTCAGAAAGTTAAGCCCTGTACACACGATCGGATTTCCTATGGTTTTTAAACCGATGGATTTTTCCATCGGAAAACCAATGAAGCTGACTTCCATCAGTCTTGCCTACACACCATCAGTCAAAAAACCGACCGTTCCAAACGCGGTGACGTAAAACACTCTGATGAGCCAAGAAAAATGAAGTTCAATGCTTCTGAGCATGCGTCGACTTGATTCTGAGCATGCGTGGGTTTTTTTATCCGATGAAGTTCCCCACAGACGATAGTAATTTGCTATCGGTTTTTTAACCATCGGATAAATTTAAAACATGTTCTGTTTTTAAACACCGATGAAAAAAGGACCAATGGGGCCCATACACGATCGGTTTGTCCGATGAAAAAACTCCATCGGACTGTTTTCATCGGTAAAACCTATCGTGTGTACGCGGCTTAAGTCTGTAATTTTTTAACTTCCTTTAACAGATCAAGATGTTCAGCAAAGTACTGTAGCAGTTAGAGGATTGAGACAAATCATTTAATATTGACAGAAGTGCTTACAATGGTCAGCTTTTATTAATTTATGTCAAACTTTTTTCCCCAAAAGGAAGAGTAACTGCTTCTAAGGCCCCTTTCACACTGAGGCGTATTTCAGGCTTTTTAGCGCTAAAAATAGCGCATAAATAACGCCTGAAATAATCCTGCCCCAGCATTCTCAATGCCCGAGGGCTTTCACACTGAGGCGATGCGCTGGCGGGAGGAAAAAAAATCTCCTGCAAGCCGCATCTTTGGAGCGGTGAAGGAGCGGTGTGTATACCGCTCCTTCCCATTGAAATCAATGGGACACCGCGGCTATACCGCCCGCAAACCGCTGCTGTAGCAGCGGTTTGCGAGCGGTATTAACTTTTTTTTGGCCGCTAGCGGGGGTTAAAACCGCACCGATATATAGAGGCCAAATATCGCGGTAAAAACAACGGTATAGCGGCGCTGAAAATAGCGCCGCTATACCGCCAGCGCACCTGCCCGCCCCAGTGTGAAAGGGGCCTTAAGTGTTAGCTGGAATTCAGCTTTAAGTCCATCTAAATCTGCTAATCTAAGACTACCCTCCCCCAGACTGACAATGTGACTGTCCAAAGGTATCTGCTTTACTACTTCATCCAGAAAGCAGACATCCCAAGACCAGAAAGTGTTTTACTGCCTGGAAAAAAAGCCAAAGAAAAAAAAAGGAATGCAGCCACCACATCTAAGGATTTTTAAGCTACAATATATGACACATTAATATTGGGTTTAATAACACTTTAACCCCTTAATGCCACCTGTCAGTGCCCCATTAAGTGGGTTTCAATGCTTGGGAGGTGGTAAAGGTTCTGTAGAATGTGACTACTGTGATTGGCTCTCACAGCAATCATATGATCAGATTCCATAACCAAGAGCTGTCAGTAACTGCTCGGCCAGTGTCCTGAGAGTGTGCAATGAATTTGGATAAAAAAAACATCATCTAGGCCAACCACGTCGAACTGTAGATGATCTGTGCCACAATAGAAGTTTTCCTAGCGTAGTTTTCTAGGATAGTTTTCCTAGCACAGAACAGTACTAAATGAAACAAGGTCTTTAGACCATTCAAAGAATCAAAAGCGTCTAAAAGACCCAGTAGACCAGCCTCTGGGATTTTGTGACCCCAACCTCTGAGGTTTTGTGACTCCTATAGCCTAAACCAGCCTAAAAAAAAAAGAGGACATGACCAAAACACGTGAAATATGTCCACCGGTGGTTCAAAACATATTTGACATGCAGCATCAGCTGGTAAGACCATTTTTATAGCCTTTCCAGAGTGTAATACAAATGGTGTGTAGCGGGGTCCTCAATTTAGGGGTAGTGTTTGAGTGGTAGTTATGCTCAAACACCTAAATTGTTAGGACATTATCAACCATTTTTGTCTGCAGGAAGAGTATCGGTGTACTGTTCCCTGTGGCCTGCAGGTGGCGCTGCCATAATGGGCCAGGGTTAAACTGCTGATACAGGGCTGTGCCTTGTGTGTCCCCTCTCGGCAACCATACAGTGGGAGTGGTCGGCCTGCTGTGTATGCTGGGAGAGGATATAAAAGGGTCAGACGCTGCCTGTTCGGGGGGTTGGTTGTCGGGAGTCCTACTCCCAGGGAGTGTGTGTTCCTGTCCGCCCTGGGCACCTTTGGCCCAAGGGTGGAGGTCGGTGAATCAGTCCCAGGCACCTTTAGTCCTGGGGCTGCAACTAAAGGCCTTGGGCCCAGCATCTTTGGCTGGGGCCCATCAAGGATCGAGGAATCTCAGGGTGCCGCCTTGCGAGGGGACCCGCATCTTAGACAAGGAGGCCGGGGGTGGACCGTTCCGAGGGACTGGTGAGAAGTCACAGTGAAGGAAGGGGCCCGGTAACTCTCTGGACGGATGTCTTCTCCTTACAAAGAGGCCAAGCTTTAAAGAAACCAAGTTCACCAGGTCTGTGGCAGAGACAAGGTTCACCAGGTCTGTGGCAGAGACCCGTGTGCCAGTTGAATAGTGATTGAGTGAACAGTTTGAGTACCATTTTGGCTGCTAGTCCCTATCTAGGGAGACTATCCAAATGGACTAAGTCTGCTTGAGAAGCCAACCTTTCCTATCAGAGACTGTCGTTTAAAAGAAATAAACTCTACGTTGGAGTTACAGCTGGTGTGGACATTGAAGTCATTGGGGGGAAATAGAGACTTGTCTTTATTAGCTATAGAGATAAGAACCATTCGGAGGGAGTATCTGGCTGTGGAGACCCATCACAACACCGCTCAACCCCCTAACACAGGAGGGTACGGGCATATAGAGCTGGGTGTGCCCTTTCCTCCTGCGAGGAGCCGAAAGACAAGGAGGAGAGGGTTGTAAGTGCTATAGGTGTATGGATTTAAATTGAACAACCTTGTTGGCAGTACAAATAGTGTCCCTAATTAGCTCAGTATCTCCCCAATGGTCATCATCCAAGGATGGCATAAATTGTGTTCTTTTGCAATGGGCTGTCTTAAATGGGTGAGGGTCTCGTGATTGCAAATAAGTATGTGTAGCATACAGATCCCTGGCCTTACCTCCTCAAGGCAGGACACACCGTACCACAACGCCCAGGTTCCTTCTTGAATAAGAGGGTGAGCGGTGTTCAGAAATTGTTGGGTTACCTTCCCTCGGTTGGATCTCACCCCTAGAGTGTAGGGAAGAGTCTGTTGTAGGTGCACCAATAAGGCCAATGTCCAGACAAAGTTAAACCTTAATGAAGGAAGGTTTATTATATATGGATAGGAAAGTTGGAGTTGAAGAATAAAAGAAACAGGGAGGTAGGTTCAGGCACTTGATATCACCACTCAATCCCGAGTGGGATCTGCTCACCCGGATAGTCCCCTCTCACGGTACTAGCAGCCGGAGTGATGCACAAACTTTACTTCTCTTAAGTCCCTCTTTTGGAGATACGATCGGGAGATTCTCTGCCACAGAATCTCTGAGCCCCGAACCTCTCAGCGCTTGTAATTAAAGAACAGGTGCAAGTTGCTGCACATTACAAGGCCTCAGATGATTAGTGGAATCCCTACAGAAGTTTACCGGGCCTCTCTTTTACCATGAAACTCTCAGCGGTCACTCAGAAAGGTCCTCCCCGATCTCTTCTTCCTACAGCGGGTCCCCTCTCCCGGGGCACCCTGGGATTCCTCCTCTTAGAGCTGAGCCCCAGCTAAAGGTGCTGGGCCCAATGGCGAAGTTGAAGCCCCAGGCTAAAGGTGCCTGGGACCGATGCATACGCGCACCCCTGGCCTGGAGGGCCAGGTCACGCGACCTGAACTCCGGAGCCCCGGAACACTGGAACAACAACCTCCGTCTGCCCCTTACGTATCCTCTCTTGGCATGCACAGCAGGCCGACCACGCCCACTGTACTACTGCCGAGAGAGGACACCCTAAGGCACAGCACTGTTACCAGTGGTTCAACCCTGACCTGTCATGGCAGCACCACCTACAGGCCACAGGGAACTGCACACCAGTACAACACCTGAGGAACAACACAACCGTACCTATCAATAAAAGCGATCTGAGCCTGGCTACTAGCTCAGACCATCTCCTAAATTTACGCACACAGCACCCCTCAAAGTAGAGGGGCGCTACACGCACCCCCTACCAAAATAGACACTGTCCCCAGTGTCCGAAATAAGCTTGAGCCATCTCAAGCCTGAGTAGGCAAGAATTTATTTCCGAACCTATATACAAATTTGAACATTGGTGCCTGAACCAATATAAGGGGAAGGGACAGAAAAGAAAGGACAGAAGAACAAAGAGTACAAAAAAAATATTTTTGACATTCCATTCTCAATGTCATACTTATAAAATACACATTATACAATCCACCCCCTCCTGACTAACTACTCCACCCCATTCTCAGTAGAGTTGCTTGCAGTTTCACCTGTAGAGGGAGAGAAAACAATTCACACAATAAAACATTCTATCTTTACACTATCTACAAGAAGTGAGCCATCTCCAAGAGAGGGAGATAACTTCCTTCAATAAGAACTACACATACTAAGCCTAGTACATGCTATAAGATTTCCCTAATTGCAGGCTATTGAAAAGTTCTGCAAAACACTGCCATCTGGTGGCAGCGCAAAGTCACTGCAACCAGCACTTGTTCCATAGAAATGCCGCCAGAAATCAAGCATTTCCTATCTTGAACAAGACGGGTTTCCAGCCTTTGCCCTAACTTATCTACCCCAAAGTTCAGGTCTTAGTGGTGCTGCAGATGGTGAGAAACAAACAGCAACAGCTCTACTTGTCCTCAGCAGAGTAGATCACCCCAAGTAGTGGAGGGAAAAGTTATCAAGTTCCGGAACAACCCATAGAGTAGGCTCCAAAAAAAACACAAGCTCCCACTCTAGAGATAATAGTGAGGAGCCGGCAAGACAAGAAGTTTGCACTTTGTGTTAAAAGTATTAATCGAGTACACAGAGTCTTCTCGCTCCTTGTTGTAAACTACCACTCGGTCTGCATGTATATGCCGACCATAGTTCCATTCTTGCCGGCATCCTCCAGACGGCGTCTGCCCCTTACGTATCCTCTCCCGGCATGCACAGCAGGCCGACCACGCCCACTGTACTACTGCCGAGAGAGGACACCCTAAGGCACAGCACTGTTACCAGTGGTTCAACCCTGACCTGTCATGGCAGCACCACCTACAGGCCACAGGGAACTGCACACCAGTACAACACCTGAGGAACTAAACAACCGTACCTATCAATAAAAGCAGTCTGAGCCTGGCTACTAGCTCAGACCAACCCCTAAATTTAGGCACACAGCACCCCTCAAAGTAGAGGGGCGCTACATATGTATGCCCAAAGTACATTCAGCATTATGTGATATTAATAGCTACTACTGTACGTGCTATTTTGTACACAATAGGGATACGTTTGTTCAATCCGTTTAGAGACTAATCTCTACTATTAACAATGTATTGCTTACAATTTCAGTAACAAACTTGAAGGAAAGTACTGTTTATTACAGTCATTACTGGAACATGTGGGTTTTCACCCTTGCCTTCTCCATCCAAAACTTAAAGCTGGTTTTCACCCATTTTTTTTTTTTAACTCCTGCTTACCTGATGGTGTGTTCAACACATTTCAGATACACACCAAGTCAAAGGAACCAGCATTGTCCAGCTGAGATCCTCTTCTCTTCTGGCAGCGCTCTGTCTCAAATTGCCGTGTTTTGCTGTAACATCATCTATAAGCTGCAGCAGTGGCGGCTGGTGCTCAAAATTTTTGGGGGGGCGCAAACAAACTGAAAAAAAAAAAAATCAATTGCCGCCACTGTGCCCATTAAACGCAGCCACTGTGCCCAAACGCCACCAGTTTGCCCCCTCAAATACAGCCAGTTTGTTTCCATATACAGCCAGTGTGCCCCCATATATATATATAACCAGTGTGCCCCCATATATACAGCCAGTGTGCCCCCATATACAGCCAGTGTGCCCCCATATACAGCCAGTTTGTCCCCATATACAGCCCAGTGCCCCCCATATACAGCCAGTGTGCCCCCCATATATATATAGCCAGTGTGCCCCCATATATATATAACCAGTGTGCCCCCATATATACAGCCAGTGTGCCCCCATATACAGCCAGTGTGCCCCCATATATATATATATATAGCCAGTGTGCCCCCATATACAGCCAGTTTGTCCCCATATACAGCCAGTTCCCCCCAAATGCAGCCAGTTTGTCCCCCATATACAGCCAGTTCCCCCCAAATGCAGCCAGCGTGTCCCCCATATACAGCCAGTTCCCCCCATATTTAGCCAGTTTGTCCCCCATATACAGCCAGTTCCCCCCAAATGCAGCCAGCGTGTCCCCCATATACAGCCAGTTTGTCCCCCATATTCAGCCAGTTTGTCCCCCATATTCAGCCAGTTTGTGCCCCATATTCAGCCAGTTTGTCCCCATATACAGCCAGTTTGTCCCCCATATTCAGCCAGTTTGTGCCCCATATTCAGCCAGTTTGTCCCCATATACAGCCAGTTCCCCCCAAATGCAGCCAGCGTGTCCCCCATATTCAGCCAGTTTGTCCCCCATATTCAGCCAGTTTGTCCCCCATATTCAGCCAGTTTGTGCCCCATATTCAGCCAGTTTGTCCCCCATATACAGCCAGTTCCCCCCAAATGCAGCCAGCGTGTCCCCCATATTCAGCCAGTTTGTCCCCCATATTCAGCCAGTTTGTCCCCCATATTCAGCCAGTTTGTGCCCCATATTCAGCCAGTTTGTCCCCCATATACAGCCAGTTCCCCCCAAATGCAGCCAGCGTGTCCCCCATATTCAGCCAGTTTGTCCCCCATATTCAGCCAGTTTGTCCCCCATATTCAGCCAGTTTGTGCCCCATATTCAGCCAGTTTGTCCCCCATATTAAGCCAGTTTGTCCCCCATATTCAGCCAGTTTGTCCCCCAAATGCAGCCTGTCCCCCCCCCAGCCCTGCACTTACCTTCCTCGGTCCGCGCTGTCCTCGATGTGTTCTCCCGCCCTCGATGTCGCTTCAGCCAATCAGGTTACCGGTAACCAGATCCGGTGAACCTGATTGGCTGAAACCTCCACACAGTCTTCTTCCAGGAACGCACCCCCGTGCGTACCTGGGAGGAGTTTTTGGAAGCCGAATACAGCGTGAGAGCTGTATTCGGAAAGCCTATCAGAGCCGCTGGCTCTGATAGACACTTCCAAGTCACACCCACCGCCGGCCGCCGCTCTAATTCATATGGCCGGCGCTCACCAGGAGGCCGGCCATATGTATAGTGGGCAACGCGGCAGCGGTGACAATACACAGATTCATGCAATGCATGAATCTGTGTATTGTCTTTCAGTGGCGGTGCGGGAGCGAGAGGGGGCGGCGCTCTGGCGCCCTCTATGGACGCACCGCCACTGAGCTGCAGGCTGTTCCAGGTGCAGTCAGTGCATCATCGGGAGACCTGCCTCTCCTCCTTTACTAAATGAACGGCTATGCCTCTTGGGATATGTGATGTGCATATCCCAAAAGGCAAAGGGAGCACAGTACATATAATTTGCCTAAATTAATGACATGCAGGGTGGGCAGACAAATTCTTTAAAAGGGAAAAAAGCTTGCTATTTATGTAGAGGACCAGAAGAGGGGTAGAGTGGAGGGATGACATATTGTAAGGTAAAGAGCCTGTCAGAAGTAGGGCTGGACAGCACATCTGTGTGCTCTACCCATGGCTAAATGCTGGAGAAATAGTTAGTGTGAAGGTTAGACATAGGGTTAAAGTGAGGTTTAGCATGAGGGTTAGTATTAGAGATTCAAGGAGGATTAGTAAGAGTTTAGTGTTAGGGTTGTGGGGAGGTTTAATTTGAGGCTATGACTAAGCCCAGTGGGCGAGATTAAATTCATCATGCTTGGTATGGTGGAGATATGTATCCTTATCGTTTGTTGAACTGGTTGGTCAGGAGTAGCGGCAATCATTTCCTCTTTTCAAGATTAATTTGAAGTTTAGTATCAGGGATTCAGAGAGGGTTTATATCAGGGTTAGTTATAGTGATACAGGAAGATACTGATGGAGATTAGCATTGAGTTTACAAGGATAATTAGTGTTAGGAATAGTTAGTGTGAAGGCTAGTCTTAGGGTTAAAGGGAGGCTTAGTATGAGGGTTAGTATTAGGGATACAAGGAAAAGCATGTTGTTTTGGTGTTACAGGGCAGGTTAATGTGAGGGCTAATGTTAGGGATTCAGGAAGGGTTAATATGGGGGTTAGCTATAGGATACCAGAAGTTAGTGCAGAGAGTAGCATTCAGTTACAGGGATGGTTAGTGTTAGGTTATGTTTCAGGGTTACAGGGACAGTTAGTATGAGGGGGAAGCTTTTAGTACCACATCACTTTCAGAACTGGGTGTTTTTAAGCTGCAAGCTATCAGTGCTGGACTACCAGCACCAAGCTACTGTATCAATAAAAACTGTACAGTATATTACTCCAAAGCATAACCTGTGTTGCTATCATAAGTTTCAAGTTTAAAAATCAGAGAAAAATTGGCCAAATAATTGCATAATTTTTCTATACCACTTTTAAGTCTCTCTGAGTTCTAACATTTTTATAGCAGGCTTTTGATGTAGGCAATTGTAGGTAATAGTTATACTATTTTATCCAAAATGTCACTGAGCAAGTAGATGTAAATAATGATGTGATTTGGTGAAAGCAAGTAAAACAAAAGCAATCAAAGCACTAAACAGAAAAGCCATAACAGAGACATTCAGAACTCTGTTGCTTCAAATGCTCTTTTCTTTATGACGTCTGGCCTGTATGTTGGTATGTAGGAAATTTCCCACTACTGGTAACCAACTCTCTCTACTGGGGACCAGCAATTTGTTTCATATCTCAGCAGCAAGTCATTCTGGGGCAATCAACCTACTGTTGTTTTGGATTGCTCTGTAGACAAATTTAGTCATCTAAAGCTAGGATTCATGACTGAGATGTCAGTGACTTTCTACACAACTTCATTTTCTATGTTCAAGGAAAGACTGGTTACTGTAGTTTAGAAATTATAGGTGACACAGCAATTTAGCTTCGATATCTGAAGGAAGTAAAAAGCAGATAGGAAAGAGACTTGGGCTGAGTGCTGAAATTAGTAACCAGGCTGATTTCAACGTGTGCTGAATTTGACCTCTTTAGTGTATGAAAACTAAATTTCCACAAAAAAAATTCATACATATTTGCTACATAAGCCATTTTGTAATTTAATTCTATTAAAAAATAGGCAGGCGTGTAAAATTACTTATTGGATTGTTTTTATAATTGAAAAGAAAAGGGGGTGCTTATATAATTTTAACATATTATAGCAGCCTGTATTGAATAGTTTAACTGGACTTACAATATGGCATCCTTTGTCTACCATTTTGAGGACATCATCTGGGGTTTATAACCTTATCATGGGTATAACATAGTGTAAGTTCAACTCTTATAGCATGCAGTGAATGAATTATCTATTGCTATTGTACCATACTTCACTTTAAAAATACCCAAATTTGGGCCACATTCCCAATTTTCCCAATTTACTGCCACCAATGATATCTCAGGTTGCCCCCAGTCTTTAGGAAATCTAACAAAGTCCTTTGGGAGAAAAGGTAATGTAAGCCATTCACATGGCTAAAGCAGCAACAGCTGAGAAAGACTGGTTGTACAGAGGATAGTGGTCAAAGGATATAGAGAAGAAACAACAAGGCAGTAGCACAGAAAATTAGGAAGGAAGTACATATTATATATTATATTATATTACATTATAGGTATTGGGAACTGGAAAAGTTGGACTCAGTTGACAAGGAGAGCAACTTTGCTATCTTTTCTTAGGTTCTAACACTGCAAGTATGTTTCTTTAAAGGAAGTGTAACTGTGTTACTATAAGTTTAAATGATGTAACCATGGTGCTGTACCTATGATAGTAACTAAAAGAATAAAAATAAAATAAAAATCCCACATTTGTGGGTGTTCCACACTGGCAAGGCTTAACTGCTGTACTAAACAGTTAGGGCATCTGTTGCCTACTCCTAGGAAGACTATAACCAATACATTTACCATTCTGTATCATACATTTGATGACCAGTTGGAATAGAATTGCTAACAAATTGAATGTTTAATCCATCACTAGAGGTAGCTCATTGCTTACCAGCTGTTGTTAATGTAAGGTATAAGGGGCACTACTGCCGCATCATGTTGGTTGCCATACTGATTTTGTCAATAAGAGGATGAACCCGGCAACAAAAGCTCTATCATTGTCATGCTAAGTAGTGTATGTTGAAAATGTTGCGCAGCTATGGACACGTAAATGCTGTCTCACTCCAATCTCTTTCACTCACAGAGAATAATGATAAGGTGGTGCCTGCATGGCAAGTTGTGGGTGTGGCAACATTGTGCAAAGAGCATACTCACTATGCATACAGTAACATATGGCACACTCCTTGTACCCCCAAAATATGGTTTAATGACTGTACCACAGGTGAGTCTAACAGACATGCAAACCTCTATATGGGATACTTCTAAAGTGTCCTGGACAGAGCTCTACTAGCAATAGCAAAGTCCCATAAACAGCAAGAAAGTTTTAATGTAAATAAGAATGGGTAAAGACTCCTCACCATACTAAAGCTTTGCAGATGTCCTCCTGACAATGATCAGTCTTCCAAACACGGTCCTAACACTCTCTTCTGCCTGATTCTAAACTGCTGGTCTGGGAAAAGAGTCAGCAATGTAAGCCACAGACCCTAGATCCCTCTCTTCTAGTGACTCTAATGATCAGCAGAGGGCAGAGCAGGATATGGGGGTGAAACATTGAGTGTCTCTGATGGGTCTGCCTGTCTTTCTCTCGGTCTTGCTCCCTGCATACAACCTACTCGGGTGTCTCTTCTATCTGTAGCCCTGGTTTCCTGCAGGCATTTATTTTGTTCAGCTTTCTCCCTTTTTCCTGGCTCTGGTTTCCATGGGTCAGGGGTGGGGCTTCAGTTTCCTGGCAGCACTTCCTCCTTCTTCTCTTCAAGCAGGTTTAGTGGGCATGTTTCACCTGGCAACTAATGTGGCCAATCATAATCTTCCCTCTCCCCTTCCTGGTGGCCTGCCAATGTATTGGCTGGGGAGAAAAAGCTGATGTGGCATTACTTGAGCTTCTGTGGCATTACTTGACTTCACCCTAAAGGTGAAGCCAGCCAGGCTACACTAGCCTAACTGCTGCACTGAAAATAGAAACCTGTGGTTTGGGAGGTATCCCCCTTCATTTTATCTATGCTCCTGTTGTGGACTAACTCATCAGTATAACATTTTAGCCCAGAAGGTAAAATATATGCATTGTTTGCCCAATTACAATATTAACATATCTTTTAGCCCTGGCATGACTCTGGTTCAGCATAATTTAACGTGTAGGCATTAAAGTGGTTGTAAACCCACTTGTTGGACTTCTACCTATAGGTAAGCCTAGAATAAGGCTTACCTATAGGTAATGGAAATATCTCCTAAACGTGCGCCGTTTAGGAGATATTTCACTTGTAGTCCACCGAAAATCTTCACGCATGCGCAGGAAAGAAACGAAAGTAAGTGCCATTTCTTCCCCAGTCTTGCAGCTCCCGTGCGCATGCGCGGGAGTGACGTCACACGGCTCCGGCGAATCACAGCGCCGGAGTCAGCGGCCCGGAAGGAAGAGGGGACAGAAGATGGACGCTGCCTACTGTGGGGACATCGCTGGATTCTTTTGCAGGTAAGTGGCACACAATGGGCTAGTATGCGATGCATACTAGCCCATTATGCTTTTCATTTGCAGACTTTGCAGCTGACTAAAGAGGAAGTAAAACCCATCAGGGTTTACTTCCTCTTTAAAGAACTGTACATTTACATACATTTCTTAAATCATACTAAAATCCTTATTTATCTGTCATATAGAACATAGGACAAGATGATTGCTTTCTATCATTAGAGTTATACTTCATGAATTACCCATCTGCTTAGCTCAGTTCAGCGAGCAGACGTTTAGGCTTACTTCATTGTCTTATGCCGCGTAAACACGATCGGAATTTCCGACAACAAATGTTCGATGTGAGCTTTTGGTCGGATATTCCGACCATGTGTAGGCTCCATCGGACATTTGCTGTCGGAATTTCCAACAACAAATGTTTGAGAGCAGGTTCTCAATTTTTCCGACAACAAAAATTTTTGATTGTGTGTAGCCATTTCCCACGCACAAAAGTGCTGCGCATGCTCATCCAATTGTAGCGACCTCACCCCTCTCACCCCTTCTCATTCTCGGCTTGTTGATCATGTCTTAGGGGTTTAATACTGGGGAAGGGATGCGATACACCACGGCCCATCTCCTCCAGAGAGACTGGAGGTGAAAGACAGAACTATCGGGTTTTGTGTGTATGTCCCAGAGTCAAATCCTTTCTTCGAATTGACTCCCTTTGCTCCTAGTAACCAGAGTTCCACACACTGAAAAGGCCCAACTCGTATTTATTCTCTTCCAGCAATAAATAGTCATACAGCACAGACAGGTTGAGACCCATAGAACACTTCAGTATTTGTGGGGAGTAGGTCAAGGCACAATCCTTTAAGTAGAGCTAACCACTGTGGTGTCACCAATGGTTATGATGTATAGTCACTGCCACCGACTGTATAGAACAAGAGCATGAATTACCTTCGCTATCACAGCCCCTGTCAGAGGGAAGACATCCGTCCAAGAGAGTTACCGGAGGCCTATCCGTCACCGGCAAATGCTGCGCCAGACTATTCGGAGAAGTTCCGCTCACCGGCCTCCTCAATCTCAGACACGGGCACCCAAGGCGTTAGGGCCCCCTCGGATTCCTCCACCCTCGCGGAACTCAGTCGAAGGTACTGAGTCCCAGGCCTCCGCATTAGTACCTCACCCCAGGCTAAAGGTGCCTGGGATGGACTCCATCTCCCGCTCCGGCCAGGTCAAGGGCACCTGGGCCCGGAACTCCAGCCCCCAGGCTGAAGGTGCCTTGGCGCGGCTGCGTCCTCCGACTCTGAACCCCAGGGTCAGGGCGTCCGCCCCTTTTATCTCCTCTCCCTTTGCGTCACAGCAGGTTCCTCGCCCCGCTGTACCAGCGCCAGGAAAGGACAAAAAGGGATGCAGTCTTGCGGTGAGTGTTCAGCTCCGGCCCAGGGCGACAGCGCCACCTGCAGGCCGCAGGGAACCTCACACCACCAGAGTCCTCCAAGAACCACAAAAGGGTCAATCAATCAGTGCATCTGGGTTACACTACAACCCAGATGCCTCCCCTAAATTCAAATACCCGCTACACTATCATATGCAAGCAAAAATGCTGTTTTCTCTTTTCCTTGCATGTGATTAGATATTCTTTTCACCACATAAACTAAGCTCTGGTGAATATTCCCTTGCAAAGTGCAACTTCTCTTGCAAAGTGAATTTGCCTTTAGTTAATCAAACCCCTAGTGTCATAGATAGGGTTGCCACCTGTACGGGAATGACCCGGACAGTCCAGTTTTTGACTCCTCTGCCCGGGTTTCTGTTCATCTGACACCCGGACACAACATCAGTCAGTCCCTGCCAACCTGTCAGATTTGTCCTCCTAGGATCGGAGCTTTTTCCCAGCTTGTCTCCCTGAGTGCAGTACTGTCATGGGCCAGAGGGGGGGGACGGGAGGTAGGCTGCACCTTCTCTGATCCTGGTGCCTGGATGCTGACACCCACGGGACGATCTGGCTGCAGAGAGGCAACTCTTGTAGTGTGGGGGATGTGCCGGCCAGGAACTTCACTTTAGTACAGCAATGGTAAGGCATGTGCACTTGTGCAGGATGGTGAAGCTTTTAAGGGAGGGGGGAGAAGATTTATTGAAGGCAGTAGTGGGGATGTAAACGTGGCTCAGAGCTGAGGAGAGGTGGATGGGGGGTCAGGTTCATGTGGATGAGAATGCAATGGAAAGGAGTAGTGGGAGAGAACTGATCCCTGCACCCTATATACTGTACCCTGATGATCCCTGCACTCTATATACCGTACCCTGATGATCCCTGCACTCTATATACTGTACCCTGATGATCCCTGCACTCTATGTACTGTACCCTGATGATCCCTGCACTCTATATACTGTACCCTGATGATCCCTGCACTCTATATACCGTACCCTGATGATCCCTGCACTCTATATACCGTACCCTGATGATCCCTGCACTCTATATACCGTACCCTGATGATCCCTGCACTCTATATACCGTACCCTGATGATCCCTGCACTCTATAAACCGTACCCTGATGATCCCTGCACTCTCTATACTGTACCCTGATGATCCCTGCACTCTATATACTGTACCCTGATGATCCCTGCACTCTATATACTGTACCCTGATGATCCCTGCACTCTATATACTGTACCCCGATGACCCCTGCACTCTATATACCGTACCCTGATGATCCCTGCACGCTATATACCGTACCCTGATGATCCCTGCACTCTATATACTGTACCCTGATGATCCCTGCACTCTATATACTGTACCCTGATGATCCTGCACTCTATATACCGTACCCTGATGATCCCTGCACTCTATATACCGTACCCTGATGATCCCTGCACTCTATATACCGTACCCTGATGATCCCTGCACTCTATATACTGTACCCTGATGATCCCTGCACTCTATATACTGTACCCTGATGATCCCTGCACTCTATATACCGGGATCATCAGGGTACGGTATATAGAGTGCAGGGATCATCAGGGAACAGTATATAGAGTGAAGACAAAAAATAACAGAAAAGGGCATATGTGTGTGCGAAGCACACTAGTATTAGCTCACTTACACTATGCACCCAATGTGGGCGGTGTCTCTCTGGTCAAAAAAATACTGCATATAAACCAAAAAAGGATGATCCCTGCACTCTATATACCGTACCCTGATAAAACCTGCACTTTCTATATACTATACCCTGATGATCCCTGCACTCTCCATATACTGTACCCTGATGAACCCTGCACTCTGTATGTAACGCACTCCTGAACCCTGGACTCGTTTTGTAGCGCACTCCTGACCTCTGCACACTTTAAGACCCTCCCACCGCACTTTAGCCAAACACGCTATTTAATGTGGAATGTTTGGGAAGGAGGGGGGCGGGGGGTGCGTGCTTGAGCTCCTGCACATATTCTGTGAGAAAAAAAGCCCTGCCTGGGATGCAGCCAGCCAGTTCAGGAACTCAGCAGGGGTATCGTAGAACCCAGTGATGATTCCTGTCGCGCCTGGCTGTGCTGTGTGCTCTCTGCCGTCTCCCCTGTGGCACCCGCCCTCCTCCTCTGCCAGTGTCATTAGTACAGTGACAGTGTACAGTATTATCACTGTATTAGTGTCACTAGTGATGTCAGTGTCAGTGTACCTCCCACGAGGCTCTGTTAGCACCAGATTGTCCGCCACTATCACAATCACCGCTAAGGTGTTCGGGTTTGGCTTGAAGAAAAGGTGGCAACCCTAGTCATAGACTCACCTCCTTCCTTGTCATTACTAACATTTTACCCTGCTAAAAGTTTGTTATTTTATTTTTCCTTCCACAATTCTACAGAATAGGTATTATGGAAAAAGTGATTTTTGCTTCAAAATGAAAACTTGTCAGAAAAAATGTGTATCATCTAAAGCGTTCCCACAGTCACATGAACTTCTTTCTTTATGATATAAATATATAGAACAGATCAGTGACTGGCGGAAACACTCAGCTGGGAAGAAATAAGCTTGAAATGACTTTGTTGTTTGGCCGTAGGGGACATGGAAGCAGGTTATACAACTCATCTGTACCAATGAACACTGTGTTCTTGCTCAGCATCACTTTGCCATATGTGCCAAATTAACTATTTACTGACAGGAAAAAGTAATACAGTATTTTGTTTAAATCAGTTTATTGATTTACCAATAAATGGTGGACCTGAAAAATGAGTACAAAATATTATTCCAAGTATACTGTTATTTTCAGTTTACAGAGTCATACAGAAAAAAAGTAAACTTAAGAAGCAGATGATGACAGCCTAGTATCATTTAACCAGCAAATATACTTTTAAAGCAACAAGTAACCATGCTTTTACAATAAGGTGACCAGATTTTTAAAATGAAACCGGGGACATATTTTTTTTTTTTTGCTAGTAAAGGCGGCAATCAGTGACTATCTGCCCGTCGCCGCCCGCCTCACAGCCTGTCAAGTCTTACTCTCCGGGCCCCGGCTACTACTGGGTGGGGAGCGGAGGAAGATCACTCTGCCAGGGAAGGCAGAGGAACATGCAACCGGAGCTAAATGGGCATGTGCCCAAAACTGAAGAAATATTCCCTCCGCCCCGACCAGCACATGTTCATCAGAAAGGGGCACAGATAATGAAAAAAAAATAAACCCCCCTAAGCTAGTAGGAGCGGCAGGGGTGTGTAATTCTGAATTTTTTTAATTCTGCACTGACTGTCTTTGAAATTGCCCAGGCCCATGTTCAAATCCAATCTGGGGACAAAAACGGGGACAGACTTGGTCCGGAGACAGTATCCTCAATCCGGGGACTGTCCCCTGAAACCGGGGATGTCTGGTCACCCTATTTTACAATCAAAACCAAACCACTATTTTATTTATTGTTAAAGTAGATCCTTGTGCTTTTTTACTTTAATGCATCCTATGGGAAAACTTCCAATGGGGACACTAGTTCTGGTGACCTGGACGTCCCCAAGGAATTCCATTAATTTGCAGGGATTTCTGCTCACTTCCTGTTTGGCTATGGGACAGGGAAATCTCTGCAATGGGACACAGATGGCGAAAAAAAATCTAACAGGGGTTATAACCCTCACTTGCTCTTTCCAAAACGAAAAAAAAAGTCTTGCCCCTAATTCTACTTTAACTGCTTGAGGACCAGCTGCCACAGTTATACTGTGGCAGGTTGGCTCCCCCAGAGAGAGCCGTCGTAGCTGTACGTCGGCCGCTTAAAAAGCACTATGGGGCATGCGCGCCCGCGGCACGACGATAGAGCCGATGTGCGTGCCCGGCGGTCGCGATGTCCGTCAGGCACCCGCGATCGCTCCTGAGAGAGACAGAACGGAGGTCTGTCAATGTAAACAGACAGATCTCTGTTCTGTCAGGGGTGTGGAGACTGATCTGTTGTTCCTACTGCTTAGGAACAATGATCGGTCTCCTCCCCCAGGCAGTCCCATCTCCCCACAGTTAGAAACACTCCCTAGGACACATACTTAACGCCTTGATCGCCCCTAGTGTTAACCCCTTCCCTGCCAGTGAAATTTATACAGTAATCAGTGGCTATTTTTAGCACTGATCGCTGTATAAATTTCACCGGTCCCAAAAAAGTGTCAAAAGTGTCCGATTTGTCCGCCGCAATGTCGCAGTCCCGATAAAAATCGCAGATCACCGCCATTACTAGTAAAAAAATAATAATAATAAAATCGCCATAAATCTATCCCCTATTTTGTAGACGCTATAACTTTTGCGCAAAGCAATCAATATAGGCTTATTGGAATTTTTTTTTACCAAAAATATGTAGAAGAATACATATCGGCCTAAACTGAGGAATATATATATATGTATATATATTTTTTGGGGATATTTATTATAGCAAAAAGTTAAAAATATTGGGTTTTTTCAAACTTGTCACTCTTTTTTTGTTTATAGCGCAAAAAAATAAAAACTGCAGAGGTGATCAAATACCACCAAAAGAAAGCTCTATTTGTGGGGAAAAAAAGACGTCAATTTTGTTTGGATACAGCATCTCGCAACCACGGAATTGTCAGTTAAAGCGTCACAGTGCCATATCGCAAAAAATGGCTTGGTCATTAAGGGGGCAAATCTTCCGGGGCCTAAGTGGTTAAGAAATATTAGCTATGCTAAAGAGCACCTTTTGTCTTTGGGGGGGGGGGGAGGGGCAGCACTGAGGGAAAAGTGTCCATACCACAGACTTCATCCGTAGTGAATGTTCAGCCACTGCACTGCACAGCATCAGTGGATGCCAGGAAGCATCCTAGCAACCAGTGATGTTGTGTAGCTGAGAACATTCTAGCAACCAGTGGCAAATTGGAACCATTGGAAAACGCAAACGTGTATACATACTGCTGTCCTACTCTGAGTACTCTGACCTGCAAGGCCAGACTGGGAATTAAAACCAGCCCTGGAAAAAAATTCATACCAGCCCCATAGCATTATTATACCAGCCCAACAGCATAACGTCATTTTCTTATTCATAAAAGGGAAAACCATTCATTTTAAAGCATATTTGAAGAGTGTATTATATGTAGATAAAACAGATATGAAAGCACATAGGGCTTTATATCTATAACAGCAAATGCCAGTTAAAAGTGGAGCAATCATCAAGGGGGGCACCAGGGACCCTGGGAATGTGGGGGGGGGGGACTCTGGTGACCACCTTCCGCAGAAAGAACACACTAAGGTAAGGGGGGGTTACTAATATGAGGGGGACACTTTTTATATCAGTGCCCCTCTACATTATTGTATTCACTCCCCCTTACATAAGTGACCCCCCCCCTCAGACTGGCCTGGCAGTGCTGTCACTGACCTCCTCTCAGGTGCACCATGCAGGGCTCAGTCAGTCGGATCCAGCTCGGTGGCTCTGGTTTTATCCTATAGTCTCCTCTCCACAGTCCACACACGTCTGACTTCTCCCATCCCGGCGGTGCTCCCACTGTTGACTCCTCTCCAGACTTTCTCAGAGACTACAGACATGATAAAAGACAAGAAATGGTCAGAGGTTGCGGACATGATACAAGATATGGTTAGAGGCTGCGGACATGATACACAAGATGTCAGAGGCTGTGGGCATGATATAGGAGATCAATGCAGCCTCATCAGTGCCCATCAAATGCAGCCTCACTGTGCCCATCAAATGCAGCCTCACTGTGCCCATCAAATTCAATCTCACTGTGCCCATCAAATTCAGCCTCACTGTGCCCACCCATGCAGCCACACTGTGCCCATCTATGCAGCTTTACTGTGCCCATCCATGTATCCTCACTGTGCCCATCCATGCAGCCTCACTGTGCCCATCCATGCAGCCTCACTGTGCCCGTCCATGCAGCCTCACTGTGTCCATCCATGCAGCCTCACTGTGCCCGTCCATGCAGCCTCACTGTGCCTGTCCATGCAGCCTCACTGTGTCCATCCATGCAGCCTCACTGTGCCCGTCCATGCAGCCTCACTGTGCCCGTCCATGCATCCTCACTGTGCCCATCCATGCAGCCTTACTGTGCCTGTCCATGCAGCTTTACTGTGCCTGTCCATTCATCCTCACTTTGCCCATTAATGCAGCTTTACTGTGCCCATCCATGCAGCCTCACTGTGCCCATCCATGCAGCCTCACTGTGCCCATCCATGCAGCCTCACTGTGCCCATTCATGCAGCTTTACTGTGCCCGTCCATGCATCTTCACTGTGCCCATCCATGCAGCCTTACTGTGCCTGTCCATGCAGCTTTACTGTGTCCGTCCATGCATCCTCACTGTGCCCATCAATGCAGCTTTACTGTGCCCATCCATGCAGCCTCACTGTGCCCATCTGTAGCGGCCTCACTCTCTCTCTATCTTTATCGGTTACACGCCAACTCATGTCTAGGGGTTCCTGGGTTGTGAGAGTGAGATGCGCCACGGCCCATGTCCTCCCCATTGTAGTAGGGAGGTGAAGGCCACTTCCTGATGTTTCCTCGGGCCGGTGTGTTCTGTGAATGCACTGAGTCTGTAATTGCAAGCTCACCAGCCTCCCCTTTGCTTCCAGTAACTGGAGTTCACACACCGGAGAAAGGTCCAACACTTGTTTATTTGACACTCCAATACGCAAAGCACAATAAACAGTTCTTTTGCAGCAAACTGGTTGGGACCTATAACCTTGCCAACGGTGGGCCGAGCAGATCGAGGCACTTCCTAA
The DNA here is from genome assembly GCA_029206835.1 of Rana muscosa. Taxonomy (NCBI): domain Eukaryota; kingdom Metazoa; phylum Chordata; class Amphibia; order Anura; family Ranidae; genus Rana; species Rana muscosa. The sequence goes on from CM055118.1 coordinate 223,868,005, forward strand.
GGTTTAAGTTCTATGCCACTGTACTATGACCAGCGGCGCCTAAGCCAATCCGGCTGTTACAGAACAGGAAGGATGGGGTCTCTTCCAGCAACCCCTATGAACAGCAATGGAGCCCTCTTCGATGCGCTGTGGCCCCTATCAGGGGGATGTGTCCCCCCAAGAGAGTTCCCAGAGGCCCACTGTCACCGGGTTGGTGCTGCTCCGGGTCTCCAGTGGGTAACCTCTCCGGCCTCCTCACCTCAGGTACGAGTCCCTCCGCTCAGGGACCCTCGGACAGTCCACCCTAGCGGGACCCAGTCGAAGGTACTGGGCCCCAGGCCTCCTCGATAGTACCTCACCCCAGGCTGAAGGTGCCTGGGATGGACGCCAACGTGACTCCGGACCAGGCCATGGGCACCTGGACCAGACTCCTGGATCTCCAGCACCCAGGCCTAAGGGCCCTGGGTGCGGACCGCAACCCTCCTCCTCCGAGGACCTCCTTCTCCGCAAGACCTCGTGGTAAGCGCGTCTCCCCCTTTTATCTCCTCCCATCAACGGCCCGGCGGGTTCCCCGCCCCAGCCATACCATCTCCAGGAAGGGACAAAACAGGGAGCACTGCGAAGATGATTCTACCTGAAGCCTGTGGGTACCTCGCCACCCACAGGCAAAGGAGAATATTACATCCTCCAATCCTCCACGAAACAAAAAGGGGTCTGAATCCTAACACAATTATACACCTGGGTCACACTATTGCCCAGGTGTATCCCATCAATTTGAGGACCCCGCTACACACTCCCCCCTGTAATTTGACGCTGGTCCCCAGCGTCAGGTGCACACCCATACCTCCCATAAAGTGGTGGCATGGAGTGAAATCCCTGAAGCAATTCCTCTAAATTTTTTTCCCAAGTGCCAAGACCTGCTCAGGGAATGGGGAACATATAAAACAACTTATGTCATAAAACATTTTTAACATCTGCATAATCACAACCCCTCTCCCACACTGTCTAAGAGCCACCCACTCTCAATGATCTTGACTGACGATTCTCCTGCAGGGGAAAGAAAAACAACATCCTAACATAATTTCGTGTCATTTAGGATGAGTGGGCCCGTCAGCCGAGAGACCCACTCACTCCAACAAGCAAGGTGATGTGTGGGTGAAATATTTTCAAACATTTGTTGCGCAACACTGCCACCTGGTGACAACGCCGCGGTCATGACACTCAACGAATCTTCATTCTTCCAGCTTTTCCCTACTCTGCCACTATTCCCAAATGTCCTTGCCTTTGGCACATGAAGAAAAGGGGAAACACGAAAACACAACAGTCCCCAAGTCTCCAACGAGAAAAAGAAAAGCCCAAACAAAAACAAAAACAGGGCACAGTCCTGCGTGTCTGGGAATGGCTCTTCCAGAAAGTTCAAGTGCACAAAAGAAATAAACAGGAGTTCTTTTCTCCTATAAGTAAAACTTTGGATCCGGCAGGTACAGGGGTTTCAGGTGTTTGTCAAATGCCTCTATCGAATACTCGACATCTTCTCCTTCTCTTCTGCAAATGACTATCTTGTCAGCATGGATATGGCGCCCCAATTTCCATTCAGCTTTGCAGTCCTCAAACCTCTTAGACACTGCCGGCACACATTCCAGGTACCTGCGAGCATGGGGCACCTTCAACTTGTCCCACACAAACTCGTCATACCATCTTGTTCTCCAGACTTCCACCTCATACAGCAAGTCCCGGGGTAGATACGGGTACTCCCACCCATATTCCCGAGCTACTTTATGGCAAAACAGTCTCTGCAAGCGGGCCAAAGGTGGCATAGTGGCTTTCTCTCCAGTTCCAGGCAGCACAATAGCTTCCGGATGCCGAGGTACCTTTACCAGCTCCCTGGAAATGACTTTCGGCGCTCTCAGAGAAGCGCGGGGTGTCCCCACAACCAAAGTAGGTGAGGTAACAGTAGCTGAGGACACAGGTGGAGGGGTAGGTTCCCTCGTAAGCTGCGGGTCTTCCACCCGAGGCGTGCTGTCTCCTGTGTACATAGGTGAATCCCGTACCGCACGGGAAGCAAGAAGTGGCACTCTATCCCAGCCCTTGCGGCTGAACAGTTCGTCTATCTCGCCATCATCTCCGCAATCAGACAGCGACTCTAGGTCGGAGGTGTCATACATCTCCGCAGGCAGATATCTTCCGGTGGACACAGAATCAACCTCCCTGGGGGGCTCCACCTCCAATGGGCCCCCGACACCTCCAACCACCACCACAGTCCCAGCCCCTGGCTCACCTGACCCTTGTAGACTGGGATGTCCGGGACTTCCTTCTCGACCGGCGCCATCCAGGCCAGGCAAGCAGCGGGGTGAAGCTCGACCACGTCCATAGGATGCCTGTACTAGGCCAACTTTCCTCTTCGGGGGTGGGAGCAGAGAACTTGTGGCGACCGAGGCAGCATCCTCGGATTTTTCTCTGTTGGGCAGTCCATCGCCCTGGTCAGCGCGCACGGGAACCTCGACAGAGGCCTTGACCTCCCCTTCCGGAGTAGCAGTACCCGTGAGGTGGTTGAGGCGAAGGGCCCGGGGCCTTGCTGTGGACGACTCGACCTCAAAAAGGAATTCTCTGCACTCCTCACATCGCCCGAATGGCTTCAGGGTGACCACCAGTCCCGAGCAGCCGGGACAGATCACACCGAGGGCCTCCGTGTCTCTGCAAGTGTACAGAGCCAACCGCCCTCGGGGCCTAAGTCTTATCCCCGTGTCTGTGATGGGGGCAGCAAAGGAAGTCATTCTCGTGGGGTGAGGAACCATAATCCACGGGGCACTTGAGGTCATCCCGACTATCTGCTGCTCCATCATGCACTGACCCCGCGCCGGAGTCTCCACGTGTATCCCCACACTTGGCCAGACTCCTCCCATGAGCTGTACATTTTCGCGGGCTTCTTCTTGACTCCGCCCACGAACGATGTCGCCATGGGGTGCCTCGTGGCGCAGTGCGTTAACAGTCCCCACGTGCAGTACGTCACACGGCTGGACCTCTCCCTTTTTCCGCTCCTCCGCATGGGCCTTTCCCTTGTTAGGGTCATTTCCACAACTCCGAGCAGGGACGCACTTTGGCCAGTAATATGGCCGATCTGCTCGGAACTCCTCTGGGCAGCAAAGTTCAAATGTAGACATTCTCAAGTCCATCTTTAGAACACACTCTATCCCGGACGAGCCCCCACGTGTAGCGGCCTCACTCTCTCTCTATCTTTATCGGTTACACGCCAACTCATGTCTAGGGGTTCCTGGGTTGTGAGAGTGAGATGCGCCACGGCCCATGTCCTCCCCATTGTAGTAGGGAGGTGAAGGCCACTTCCTGATGTTTCCTCGGGCCGGTGTGTTCTGTGAATGCACTGAGTCTGTAATTGCAAGCTCACCAGCCTCCCCTTTGCTTCCAGTAACTGGAGTTCACACACCGGAGAAAGGTCCAACACTTGTTTATTTGACACTCCAATACGCAAAGCACAATAAACAGTTCTTTTGCAGCAAACTGGTTGGGACCTATAACCTTGCCAACGGTGGGCCGAGCAGATCGAGGCACTTCCTAAGGTTTAAGTTCTATGCCACTGTACTATGACCAGCGGCGCCTAAGCCAATCCGGCTGTTACAGAACAGGAAGGATGGGGTCTCTTCCAGCAACCCCTATGAACAGCAATGGAGCCCTCTTCGATGCGCTGTGGCCCCTATCAGGGGGATGTGTCCCCCCAAGAGAGTTCCCAGAGGCCCACTGTCACCGGGTTGGTGCTGCTCCGGGTCTCCAGTGGGTAACCTCTCCGGCCTCCTCACCTCAGGTACGAGTCCCTCCGCTCAGGGACCCTCGGACAGTCCACCCTAGCGGGACCCAGTCGAAGGTACTGGGCCCCAGGCCTCCTCGATAGTACCTCACCCCAGGCTGAAGGTGCCTGGGATGGACGCCAACGTGACTCCGGACCAGGCCATGGGCACCTGGACCAGACTCCTGGATCTCCAGCACCCAGGCCTAAGGGCCCTGGGTGCGGACCGCAACCCTCCTCCTCCGAGGACCTCCTTCTCCGCAAGACCTCGTGGTAAGCGCGTCTCCCCCTTTTATCTCCTCCCATCAACGGCCCGGCGGGTTCCCCGCCCCAGCCATACCATCTCCAGGAAGGGACAAAACAGGGAGCACTGCGAAGATGATTCTACCTGAAGCCTGTGGGTACCTCGCCACCCACAGGCAAAGGAGAATATTACATCCTCCAATCCTCCACGAAACAAAAAGGGGTCTGAATCCTAACACAATTATACACCTGGGTCACACTATTGCCCAGGTGTATCCCATCAATTTGAGGACCCCGCTACACATCCATACAGCTTTACTGTGCCTGTCCATGCATCCTCACTGTACCCATCCATGCAGCTTTACTGTGCCTGTCAATGCAGCTTTACTGTGCCCGTCCATGCAGCCTCGCTGTGCCCATCCATGCAGCTTTACTGTGCTCATCAAGAAGCCTCACTGTGTCCGTCCATGCAGCCTCACTGCCAATCAATGCAGCCTCACTGTGCCAATCAATGCAGCATTACTGCCCATCAATAAGCCTCACTGTGCCCATCAATGCAGTGTATTTGTGCCCATCAATGCAGCGTCACTGTGCCCGTCAATAAGCCTCAATGATGCCCATCAATAACTCTCACTGTGCCCATCAATAACCTTCACTGTGCCCATCAATAACCCTCACTGTGCTCATCAATAACCTTCACTGTGCCCATCAATAAGCTTCACCACCAGTCAGTACTTGGATTACATACAGCGGTCTCCCCGCTGTGTCACGACTCACGGAGCAGTCTGAAATTTACTTCGGCCACGCTGTGACAAAGGTCCCGCCTCCTCCTAGACCAGCGTGTGTGATAGGCAGGATACTGATCTAATAGACGCAGTGTTCTGCCTATCACACACGCTGGTCTACGAGGAGGCGGGACCTTTGTCACAGCGTGGCCGAAGTACATTTCAGACTAAGCTCCGTGAGTCGCGAGTGACACAGCGGGGAGATGTGACATGTAGATAAGAGGGGGAGGAGGGTGGGGAGCACTGCAGCGAAGCCACAGCCACAACTCAAAGCGGCCCCAGGTCAGGCAGCCTACCGGGATATGTCCCGGTATCCCGGTAGGCCAGTCCGGCCCTGCTGACCAGTCTCTCTACTCCAACATATAGTTGGTCTTAATTACCTCCAGATTCCTTATCTATGAGCTGGATGAGAATATTTTTTTGAATATGTCACAGCAATAGCAACTTATTGTGAAAGTGGTGCAAATATGAACTACCTGAATCTGTTGCATATGTCAGAACTTGTAAAGAAACTGTTGTAAGTCTTTTGTGAATTAGATGCAGGACCTTTTAAAGGGACCATGCAGCCAAAAAATAGTTGCAAATGCTTTACTGAATCACCTCCACTATGTTTTCAGTGATATGCACAGTGAATATACTAAATATTCACCACTACAATTGTTTCCTGTCATTTTTGTCATTTGATGTTTTGTTGTTTTGTTATTTTTCTTTGATCTGTGATAACTATGTGCAGAGGCCCTCTTCTGCCTGTAGAAAAAAAGTTCTAGATTTCAGACACTCCATTTTTTATTAGTAAATTATAGAGAGGTTTCATATACACCAATCAGCTATACTATTATGACCACTGACAGGTAAAGTGAAAAACATTGATTATCTCATTATAATGGCACCTGAAAGTTGGTGGAATAGGTTAGGCAGTAATTGAACGTGTCCCCGAAGTTGATGTGTTAAAAGCAGAAAAAATGGGCAAGCTAGATCCATGCTGACCCGTGTCCATAGTCAAAATTGCTTAGAATGGGCATGTGAGCATCATAATTGGACCACAGAGCAATGGAAGAAGGTGGTCTAGTCTGATGCATCACCTTTTATTTGACATCATATGGATGAATGAATGAGCTACAAATCGTCTTTTTTTTTGCAGCCAGTGTCTGCCTAGCTAGTGCAGTCTTTTACCCTGTAAGATCTCAACACACTTGGGACACACATATATACTGGGCCAATTTGGACAGGATCCAATTAACCTACCAGCATGTCTTTGGAGTGTGGGAGGAAACCAGAGTACCTGGAGAAAGCCCACACAGACAGAACATGCAAACTCCAGGCAGATGGTGTCGTGGTCAGGATTCAAACCAGCAACCCTTTTGCTGCTAGGTGAAAGAGCTAACCACTACACCACTGTGCTGGCCAAGTGTGTGTGCTTTGCTTAGCTGGGGAAGAGTTGGCACTAGGATGCAGTATAGGAAGAAGTCAACAGAGGCAGTGTGATGATTTGGGCAATGTTCTGCTAGGAGACCTTGGGTTCTGCCATTCATGTGGATGTTAATTTGGAGTCCATGCCTCAACAGGTCAAGACTGTTTTGGTGGCAAAAGGGGGACTTACTCATTATTAGGTGGTAATCATAATGTTATGGTATAACAGTGTATATATACAGGGCTTTTTTTCTCATTGAATAGGTGCAGGAACTCACCCTCCCTGGCCAACTCCCTGCACCCCAACCACACCCCAACCCCACCCCTAGCCACACTTATCTTAGAGAAGAGAAGTACAGTGGTGCAAAATAATGGTAATACGTTATTGCTCAGAAATGTGTATCACACAAGGCGCATGGTTAAGGCATGTGTTACACACAAAGTACAGGACTCAGGTGTGCATAACACACAGGGTTCAGGAGTGTGTATTGTGCAGTGGTGAGAAGTGTGTATCACACAGGTTGCAGAAAAAAATGAGCAAAAGGGACAGTACTTACATTTAATGCAAAGCGTCCCTTTTGCTTAGGAATATGCATCATTCAGCCCTGTGTACAGAGTGCAGGGGTCAGGAATATGTAACATATTGCCCAGAACACAGCTAGCAGTAGTAAAGTATGTAATATGCAGTCCAGTATACAGCATGCAAAGGCTCAGGAGTATGTAACACAAAACCCATTGTTCAGACTACAGCATTCAGGAGCGCCATCCAGAGGCCTTGTAATATACAGCACAGCATACAGAGTATAGCCGTTCTAAGTATGTAATGTACAAATCCACAGCTCCTACCTCTGCCACCCCTATATTTGGACTCTGCATCCCTAGCTTCCCCCACAGCTCTCCCCTCTGCACAACCTGCCCCGTCATCCACAGCTCTCCCCTCTGCACAACCTGCCTTCTTCAGCTCTCACCTCTGCACATGTCTCCCCCCTTTGCCAGTTCACCTCTCTGCACAAATCTTCTCCAGCTCTCCTCTTTGCTAAAATCTCACCCCCCAGCACTCCTCTCTGCACAAATCCCCACACACACTTTTCCAGCTCTCCTCTCTGCTATAACCTTCCCATACCAACTTTTCCAGTTCTCCTCTGCACAAATCCCCCTCAACTCTCCCCTTTGTTAAACCCCACACAAACATACTTTTCCAGTTCTCCTCTCTGCACAAATCTTCCCCAGCTCTCCTCTCTGTGCTAAAATCCCCCCTCCCCCCAACGTTTTAAGTTATCCTCTTGGCACACCCCCCCCCCAGCTCTCCTCTGCTAAAATCCCCCACCCACTTTTACAGTTCTCCTCTCTGCACAAATCCCCCCCCAGCTCTACTCTCTGCTAAAATCCCCCCCCCCCACACACTCACACACACACACACTTCTCCAGCTCTCATCTCTTTTTCATTCACAGTTCCCTCACCTCTTCAGGAAAGCCACCGCTCTTTACAGTATGTGCAGGTTTTTTTTTTCTTAATCCCAGCACAGTACAGTTTGATCAGGGAACTGCAGCACAGAGCCGAGGAGGCAGGGACTTTACTCAGCTTTGTGCTACAACGTCTACAATGAGTAGCGACTGCAGGTGGGGACAGAAGTTGCCTTCCAAATCAAAACAGGCAGCTGCATTTGCAGCACTGGGACCCAAGGCAATGACCAGGACTTGAGGGCAGAAACCCTGGGTGCCCATCACTGGTGCAGAAAAGGCGGTAGAGAAAGTGAGCTGTGTTGAAAACTTCCTCTACTGGCTTCTGTGTTAAATGGAACAGAGAAGTTGGTTGCCAGCGTTCCGGCACGTTCGAGGTTAAAAACAGCCCTGTACATATACATATAGATATACATACTATATATTTTTATGTCCTCTAAAAACATGACCACTAGTGTTGGGCGAACAGTTGGGCTCGAACATCGCTTTTGCAAGGTGCTCAGCTGGATATTTGGCTGCGAGCGCCCCACAATACACTAGTATTATTGCATAGCTGGTTGTTAAGGAGTGGGCCAGGAAGCCAGCAGCTGCGTCCTTAACAATGGATGAAACAACAGCTGCACACACCGCCAAACCCCAAAAAGTAAAAAAATTCTCCACCCACTATGGAGGCTAACCGCCAGAAACATGCTCCGCCATTTGACATTTCTTAAATAGGTAAGGGGCGGGGCCACCTGGTGATGTCATATGGTGGCACCGCCCTCTTGTGATTTCACCGGCCCAGAATGTACCGGTCGGTGATGTCACAAGGAAGGGGGCTGCATACTCAGATAAGAGTCTGGTTTGGATCTTGGAGGGGACCCCACACCGTTTTTTTTTCTAATTGTGGCGTGGGGTTCAATTCATACTAGGTCCTTTGTGTCTGGTAAGGATTGGGGGTGCCCCCATGCCGTTTTATTTTTTATTTTTTTTTTGCCGGTAACGGTATTGTATTGTCAGAAATGTAAATGTAATTTTTTGCTGTTTTCAGTTTTGCTGCAGCAGGTTCTATACAATTGTACAGATACGCCACTTTCTAGGCAGACTATTTTTATTGTTTTACTTTAAGCATCATTAAAATCACTGCTCCTGTAAAAACAATCTTAAAAATAAAAAAAATTGCATTGATACATGTCCCCTAGGGCAGTACTTTGGCCCCCATACCCTTTTCATGGCCAATAACTTGCATATAAGCCTTCAAAATAGGCACTTTTGCAACTTTTGCAATGTTCGAGAGTTCTGGCACAAACCGAACCGGGGGTTATTCAGCCCAACTCTAGCCCCTTACCGACCGCTGCACGACTATATACGTTGGCAGAATGGCATGGCTAGGCAGATCGACGTATATATACGTCGCCTTTAAGGCCCGGGGTTGCGGGCGAGCGCCTCAAGCTCCGTAAGTCTGACCACGGGTCCCGCGGACTCAATGTCTGCCGGGAGTCCCGTGATCATCTCACGGAGAGAAAGAACGGGGAAATGCTAATGTAAACAAGCATTTCCCCATTCTCCCTAGTGACAGGACACTGATCACAGCTCCCTGTGACCGGAATCGGTGATCAGTGTCGTGTCACACGTAGCCCATCCCCCCTACAGTTAGAACACATCCCTAGGACACACTTAACCCCTTCCCCACCACCTAGTGGTTAACCCCTTCACTGCCAGTCATATTTACACAGTAATCAATGCATTTTTATAGCACTGATCGCTGTATAAATGTGAATGGTCCCAAAATAGTGCCAAAAGTGTCCGATGTGTCTGCCATAATTTCGCAGTCACAATAAAAATCACTGATCGCCGCCATTACTAGTAAGAAAAAATATTAATAAAAATGCCATAAAACTATCCCCTATTTTGTAGACGCTATAACTTTTGCGCAAACCAATCAATAAACGCTTATTGTGATTTTTTTACCAAAAATATGTAGAAGAATACGTATTGGCCTAAACTGAGGAAAAAAAATGTTTTATTTATATATTTTTGGGGGATATTTATTATAGCAAAAAGTAAAAAAATATTGCTTTTTTTTCAAAATTGTCACTCTATTTTTGTTTATAGCGCAATAAATAAAAACTGCAGAGGTGATCAAATACCACAAAAAAAAGCTCTATATGTGGCAAAAAAAGGACATCAATTTTGTTTGGGAGCCACGTCGTACAACCACGCAATTGTCAGTTAAAGCGACGCAGTGCCGAATCTCAAAAAAGTGCTCTGTTCTTTGGCCAGCCAAATGGTCCGGGGCTGATGTGGCTAGTGATCAGTGACCGTATTTTTACTTACCCCTTTTATATAACATGTCATGTCTCTGAGAGTGTGCACCCCTAACTGTTACTGAAGTATAATTTGTATTACTTATTATTATTATTATTATAACGCTATGAATTTGATTGGTTGCTATGTAGAAAATCCTGTGAGACCAGAAGAGGCTATGAAAAATTTGGCATAGGCAACAGTTATTTAAGGACTGGATGCAGAAAAAATTTAGTTTTACGAGTAGGCAGGTCTTATTCATTTTGAAAACCTATATTTTATTTTACGATCATGTCTCTTTATTTATAGCATAGCCTTGCTTTGCCATGCATTGTTGTGTAATACAAAGTGATTGATAAGAATGGCATGGCTAAGTTACATGATTTGCTCTATATCCATAAAAGATCTAGATGTGTCACATACACCATTTTCTGTCATTGTGTTCTAATCAGGGCTGTCAGTGGGAAAAAGACAGAGTTCTAGTCCTCTATACAGTGCACCTAATCATCTACTGCTGGCTGCTATAACCACAGGAAGAATTGCTGGCACAGACCATCTTAACCACCACTGGGAATCAATACAGTAGTACCATTCAGTCATCACTTCCACTTCTTCAAGCCTGATAAATAAAACAAAATGGAATGCAATTGTTCAACAAGCTACTTTATGCTGCTTTATTGCTATAACCTTCAATTCATGCTCATCTCCTTAAAATAACTATATGCTGAATATGGGGAGGAAAAAAGAAGAGAAAAAAAAAAAAACATGACACTTATTATTCTACAGCTGCTAACTCCCAGGAGCACAAAACAAGGCAGATTTAGTGATTACACTGGGCCCGTTCCTCTCTCAGTAATAGAAATTATTGGAAGATGATTCATTAGTTTGAACAAAGTCAATTCTGTTCTACAAAAGAGGAATCATCCTTCCCACGGAGGGACTATTTGCCAGCTTTTTCTTTTTTTCCCCAAACCATATGGTAATTTCAACCTACGTTCGTGATCATCCTGTTTAACTCTTACAGTAAAAAGCAGGTTCAATGCATATGGAATAATGTATTTAGAATGTATAATAAAAAATAGTTGAGATTTATAATAAGTCTGTACAGCATTTATTCTCTATTTCTGGAATATGCTGTATGTAGTCAGCAACGGGAGTATAACAAGCTAATATCATGGTGTAACAACTGGCTCTTGGTAGGAGGGAGGGCAATCGTAGAAAAAAACAAGGGCATAGGTGAAGTATATTTCTTGAGAGCTATACAAGGGGAATAGGCAGCCTAGCACTGTGCCACTACGCGCCTCGGGACCCTTCAGGGTAAGACCGCGTTATATTAACCACTTCAATACAGGACTTTTTTTACCACTTCCATACCGGGGCTACTCTAGCACTTCTCTCCTACATGTACAAATCATCATTCTTTTGCTAGAAAATTACTAAGAACCCCAAAACATTATATATGTTTTTTTAGCAGACACCCTATGGAATAAAATGACGGTCATTGTAACTTTTTTTCTTGCACGGTATTTGCGCAATAATTTTTCAAACGCCTTTTTAAAAAAAAAAATGGTTTCATGAATTAAAAAATAACAAAACTGTAAAGTTAGCCCAATTTTTGGGGAAAATATGAAAGATGATGTTACACCAAGTAAATAGATACCTAACATGTCACGCTTTAAAATTGCGCACACTTATGGAATGGCGCCAAACTTCGGTACTTAAAAATCTCCATAGGCGACGCTTTAATTTTTTTTACAGGTTACCAGGTTAGAATTACAGAGGAGGTCTAGTGCCAGAATTGTTGCTCTAACGCACGCGGCGATACCTCACATATGTGGTTTGAATGGCGTTTACATATGTGGGCGACTTACGTGTGCATTCGCTTCTGATCGCGAGCTACCGTGGACAGGGGCGTTTTTAATTTTTTTTATTTATTATTTATTTATTTATTTATTTTACTTATTTATTTATTTTTTTACACTTATTTTACTTATTTATTTATTTTTGATCACTTTTATTCCTATTACAAGGAATGTAAACATCCCTTGTAATAGGAATGTGTGTGACAGGTCCTCTTTATTGAGAGATGCGGGGTCAATAAGACCCCACATCTCTCCTCCAGGCTGGAAAGCATGAGATCAGTGAAAATGTTTTCACCGATCTCATACATACAGCCGCAATGGCGGCTTTGTTTACATTTGAGGACTTGGGCGTGACGTCCTCACATCGCGCCCGGGCCTCCGACGATCATAGAGATGACTGGGTCCCCGATTGCACGGGAGAGCCCGGAGAAGCACCGGATGGCGGCGGGAGGGGGGATGTCCCCTCCCGCCGCCTATAAGAACGATCAAGCGGTGGAACCGCCGCTATGATCGTTCTTATGGTGCACAGAATCGCCGGCACGTCAAAAGGATATCTGAATGATACCTCTAGCTGCAGGCATCATTCAGATATCCCCCTACAAAGCCGAGGATGTCATATGATGTCCACCCAGGATGGGAGATCCCATCTGTGGACGTCATTTGACTATGGCTGGGTAGGGAAGTGGTTAAGATACCTCTCAACTCAACTCAACTCAAAGCAAATAATACTATTAGTAATCTTAATACCATGACATTGCCTGCCTCTGATACCTGGGACCTCAAGATAGCAATCAGGCAACAGGAGGAAGAGAAATCTCATCATATGTCCCCTGACCCCATAGTGGTTGTGTCAGTTGCTATAGTGGCTGTTCTGCGCTGGTTAGGCCTCTAATGAGTTTATTAAGTATAGAAAAGTGTATTATCTGGAGATGAGGATAGTTTTAAATGTTGTTGAGGACTCACCCATCTACAGTCCTAAAATCTGTTGGCCAAGTTTTCCAAATTCACTAACATTCTTTCCTCACACCTACTTATTTTTTTACTTTTTAAATTAAAAGTAAAAAAAAAAAGTTAGCCTCCCCTTACTAATGATTAGGGATGAGCCGAACACCCCCCCGTTCGGTTCGCACCAGAACCTTCGAACGGACCGAACGTTCGCGCAAACTTTAGAACCCTATTAAATACAATGGACGCGAACGTTCGAAATCTATAGTGCTAATTATAACGCCTAATATGCATGTTATTGTCCTAAAAAGGGTTTGGGGACCCGGGTCCTGCCCGAGGGGACATGTATCAATGTAAAAATAATCTTTTAAAACGGTCGTTTTTTCGGGAGCAGTGATTTTAATGATGCATAAAGTGAAATATTCCTTTAAATATCGTACCTGGGGGGTGTCTAAAGTATGCCTGTGAAGTGGCACGTGTTTCCCGTGTTTAGAACTGTCCCTACACAAAATGACATTTCTAAAGGAAAAAAAAAACCCATTTAAAACTGCTTGCGGCTTTAATGTAATGTTTGGTCCCGGCAATATGGATGAAAATCATTGAGAAAAATTGCATGGCTACCCCATCAGCCACCCCTACCCCAGCCCATTACCAGCCCCTTTGGGTCTTGTATGGATATTAAGGGGAACCCCGCACCCAAAATAAAAAAAGGCCCTATATACTCTGAACAGCAGTATACAGGCGGTGCAAAAAAGACACAGACTGTAAGTTTGTTCTTAAAGCAGAGGTGCAGCGGATAAAAAAAATATTAAAAGCCAGTAGCTGCAAATACAGCAGCTGCTGACTTTTAATATATGGGCACTTACCTGTCCTGGAGTCCAGCGACGTCACTCTGCTGCCCCCACCGCCACCCTTGCCATCCTCGGTGAGGGAACCAGGAAATTAAGCCTTGCACCTTCATGCCCGGTTCCCTACGGCACATGCGCGAGTCGCGCTGCGCCGTTCTGAATGGTCCCCTGTGTTCTGGGAGCCGAGTGTCTCCCAGAACACTACGGGGAATCTGCGGGAAGTGACGTGCTTCCCACAGAGAGGACTCCCGGAAGTGGGTGCAAATACCTGTCTTAGACAGGTATCTGCACCCCCTCCCCCCTGAAAGGTGTCAATTGTGACCCCGGAGGGGGGGGGGAGGGTTCCGATCAGCGGAAGTTCCACTTTAGGGTGGAGCTCCGCTTTAAGTACAATCTGTTTGTAATTTGGAACAGGTACATTTTTTAAGTGTAGCTCTAGCCAAAAAATCTATTTTTAAGCTTTTTGGAGACCATAGGGAAGGGTTATCACCCCTGTAACATTTGTTTTGCTGTCTGTGCACCTGTTCAGAACATTTCATCTCACTTTCCATCCCAATGACAAATGTTTTTGGATTTTTTTTTTTTTTTAATTGAAACAAGGATTGGTGATAAAGCATCAGTGGAGATGTGGTAACTCTTACAGGAGAGAATTTGCCTTCCTAGGGGTAGATTTCCTCTCACTTCCTGTTGTCTCCTTCCGTTTGCAAGTAGGAGTCGTTTGTAAGTTGGATGTTTGAAAGTAGGGGCCTGCCATATATACTCTGCAGAAATTTGCCCCTTAGGTGTTGGTGTTGCCACAACACTGTAAGCCCTCACAGTTACTCTTGGTGGGCGCTGGAACGCCCTGCTCTCAACTATTATATCAGGAATTGTATTTACATGCCACTGTTGAACAGTGGTAGGAAAAATTGGGCCTTTGGTGGTGGTGCTGGTGCCACAACACTGTAAGCCCTCACAGTTACTCTTGGTGGGTGCAGGAATGGGCCCTGCTGTGAATTATTAGATCAAGAATTGTAATTGCATGCCCCTGTTGAACAGGGGCTGAAAAATTGGGCCTTAGGCACTGGTGCTGGTGCCACAACACTACAACCCCTCACAGATACTGTACTTAGAGCGCAGCAATTAGCCCTGTTGCAAAGTATTGCATCAAAAATGTAGGCTTTAGGTGAATGCTATGCAAAGCACACAGTAGTACACTAAGTGAAACACTGACTGTCTGCAGCTAGCACAATCACCGGCCTGCCTGTCACAGTATAGAGAATAACTGTATTCAGGTGAGCTTTAGGTGATCGCTATGCAAAGCACACAGTAGTACACTAAGTGAAACACTGACTGTCTGCAGCTAGCATAATCACCGGCCTGCCTGTCACAGTATAGAGAATAACTGTATTCAGATGAGCTTTAGGTGGATGCTATGCAAAGCACACAGTAGTACACTAAGGCTGGTTTCACACTGGGGTGGTGGGTGCGGTGGCGGTATAGCGCCGCTATTTTTAACGGCACTATACCGTCGGAATTGCGGAGGTATTCGGCCGCTAGCGGTGCGGTTTTAACCCCCGCTAGCGGACGAAAAAGGGTTAATACCGCCGGCAATGCGCCTCTGCAGAGGCTCATTGCCGGCTGTATTACTGCGGTTTCCCATTACTTTCAATGGGAAGGAACAGTGGAGGAGCGGTAAACACACCGCTCCTCTCACCGCTCCAAAGATGCGGCTAGCAGGACCTTTTTTTACCGTCCTGCTAGCGCACCGCTCCAGTGTGAAAGCCCTCGGGCTTTCACACTGGAGAAACAGCAGCCGCTGTTTAGGGACGGTTTGCAGGCGCTATTTTTAGCACAATAGCGCCTGCAAACCGCCCCAGTGTGAAAGGGGCCTAAGTGAAACACTGGCTGTCTGCAGCTAGCACAGTCACCGGCCTGCCTGTCACAGTATAGAGAATAACTGTATCCAGGTGAGCTTTAGGTGAATGCTATGCAAAGCACACAGTAGTACACTAAGTGAAACACTGACTGTCTGCAGCTAGCACAATCACCTGCCTGCCTGTCACAGTATAGAGACTAACAGGAACGGATCTAGCTAAACTCAATACAGTGTATAAATATATATACAACACCTAGGATGCATATATATCCTCTACACACTGTAACAGCAGCTAACTGACTCACCTGCCTGCTCTATCTAACTCATTATAAATGACACTGTCTATCTCTCTGAAACTGCCTCTTTCACAAACGCCAACACACTACACAAGGCCGACTTCCAGGCGGCCTTATATAATGTGGGGCATGTACTAAACCCCCTGGCTTTGGCCAATTACGGCTCTCTGTTTTTTCTGCGCTGTGATTGGCCAAAGTATGCGGGTCATAGTGCATGCTTGGCCAATCATCAGCCAGAAATGCACTGCGATGCCGCAGTGAATTATGGGCCGTGTCGCGCAACACGAATTTGGCACGAACGGACCATAACGTTCGTTCTTCGTCGAGCGATCGAACAGCCGATGTTCGAGTCGAACGAGTGTTCGATGCGAACACGAAGCTCATCCCTACTAATGATACCTGCGCAACAGAGCAGTCACACAGTAGGTATTCATTGTACAATCTTGTAGAGCTTTTCCTCTCAGCTCTCTTAAAGGATATGTAAAGGATCGTTTTTAAAAGAAAACAAACATGGTATACTTACTTCCTCTGTGCAGTCCAACTGCACAGAGTGGCTCCGATCCTCCTCTTCTGGGGACCCTCAGTGGCGCTCATGGTCCCTCCACTTCTCGAGTGCCCCGTTGGAGAGCCGCTCTCCCTCAGGGCGCTCGTGCGGGTGCTCTCCCGTGTCCTGCTGCTGTGTCCATTGACACAGACAACAGGACTAGGCCCCACCTCCCAGCTCCCGCATCATTGGATTTGATTGACAGCAGCGGGAGCCAATGGCTGCGCTGCTATCATTCTATCCAATCAGGACCCGAGACACTGGCTGGAGCTGGTGTGCTCGTCCCTGTCGCTGGAAATAACAAGTTCAGGTAAGTAAAAGCTGCTGCATCACAGGAGGTTTTTCACCTTAATGCATATAACGCATTAAGGTGAAAAACCTTGAGTGTTTACAACCCCTTTAAATAAACTGTGCTTTATGCCATGCTTTATGCTATGCACCCAAAAATGAGCCAAAAACACATACACATACAGTTGTAATTTTCTCCCATGAAGTCTATGGGGCCAAAAACGCACTATGCTGCACTAAAAAAAGCATCTGCACCTTTTTAAAAATCACACTGCACCACGTTGCATTGATGTGAACAAGCACCATAGAGAATAATGTGATTTGCATTGCAGTGCAACAGCAGGGGCAGAGAAAATTGCACTAATGTGCATAGTGCACAGGCGGACTGACCCATCGGCACTTGCAAACTACCCGAGGGCTTGTGGCCAGTAGGGGCCCCATGATAGGCTCTGCATCACATGCAGTGTAGTGAAGGAAACTGCTGTAATTATACCTCTCACAGCGCACTGCCTGCTCCCCGCTGGCCCCTTCTTCCCTCCAGTCCATCCCAGGTGCTTGTATGTGACATCACCTGGAAAGGATGAGAAGAAAGGAGGGACGGGCAGGGAGCAGCACGCCTGTGAGAGGTATAATTATTACAGGCATATCAGGCTAGAATGTGTTAGTGTAAACTTTGCTTTCTTTATGTACCCGGTACCAGGAGTCTAGTGCAGAGCTGCTGAGTCTGGAGGATCCCAGTGCTTGGACACAATATGGCAGGAAACTGCTGCAACAATGAACTCTGCTGTGTGCCCTGTGTTCTTTGTGCTCAGTGATATGCCCTGTTATGTGCTCCATGCCCTGTGATGTGCCCCACGATGGGCCCTTCTGTGTGCTCCAGGGTATGCCCTGTGCCCCGCAGTGTACCCCTGATGTGCCCTGTGTCCCATGATTTGCCCTGTGCCCCATGATATGCACTACTGTGATGTGCCCCACTGTGTGCCCCATGCCCTGTGGTGCGCCCCGTGCCCTGCTGTGAATCCCCTGATGTGCCCTGTGTCCCATGAGGTGCCCCTGTGTGTGCCCCTTGATGTGCCCTACTGTGTGAGTGAGTGAGTGAGTGAGTGAGTAACTTGTAATAGCGCTACAAATGCGAACTAAATCGCCTCAAGGCGCTTTGTAGCCATTGTCGTCCTGATCCTTCAGAAGAGGTGGGTCTTAAGTTTTTTCCTGAAGGCCCGATGGTTTTCTTCGGATGTTCGTTTGTAGAGCGTTCCATAGCCGTGGTCCTTGGACTACGAATCTTTGTTCTCCTTTATATTTGTAGCGAGACTTAGGGATGTGGAGCAGGTTTTGGTTAGTTGATTGGAGAACGCGATTGGGCATGTAGTGTTTTATTTTCTCGCATAAGTATTGAGGAGCTTTTCCTTGTGTGCATTTGTGAGTGAGGCAGAGGGTCTTGAAAGTAATCCGATCCTTTATGGCTTGCCAATGGAGGGTCCTCAGGGACGGGGTGATTGATTCCCATGTCTTTTTTCCCGTTACCAGTCTGGCTGCTGTGTTCTGGGTGACTTGTAGACAAGAAATCTGGTATTTGGGTAGTCCTAGGTAGAGGGAGTTTGCGTAGTTGAGTCGGGAATTGATGATTGTTCCAACTACTACTGTTGTATCCTCTTCCGGGATGAAGGGGATGAGTCTTCGTAGCAGGGGGTGAAGATGGTGAGATCCGCTGACTACTGATCCTATTTGGGCGTCCATGGTCATGTTTGAGTCAAAGATGACTCCGAGACTTTTGACTTTGGTGCATGAGGTGATGGTTTGTCCAAGGATGGTGGGTGGTGTCCATGTTGTCCTAGAGTTTGTGTTTCGGTTTGTGTGAAGAAAGAGAAGTTTTGTTTTGGATCCATTAAGTTTGAGGGAACTCTCCGTCATCCAATTGTCTATCAATGTAAGGCATTGTTATAGTCCTTGATATTGGTCTTTTTTGTTGTTGATGCGAAAGTAGAGTTGAGTGTCATCAGCGTAGGAGTGGTAGAGCAGGTCCTGTTTGCTGATGATTTTGAGGAGTGGGCAGAGGTAGATGTTGAAGAGCACGGGCGTCAGGGGTGATCCTTGAGGGACGTGCTTCCGAAGTGTGCCACATGATGTGCCCTGCTCTGTGCCCCACTGTGTGTCTCATGCCTTGTGATGTGCCCCGTGCCCAGCTGTGTACCCCTGATATGCCCTATGCCCTGTGATGTGCCCTACTGTGTGTCCCATGGTATGCCCTGTGCCCTATGATATGCCCTACCGTGTGTCCTTTGCCCCGCTTTTGCGCCCCATGATGTGCCCCACTATGTGCCCCATGCCCTTTACCCCACGATGTGCCCTATTGTGTGCCCTGTGATGTGCCCTACTGTGTGCTCTGCTGTGTGCCCTGTGCCTCATGATGTGTTCTGCTGTGTGCCCCATGATATGCCCTACTGTGTGCCCCATGCCTTGTGATGTGCCCCATGCTCTGCTGTGTACCCCCTGATGTGCCCTGCTATGTGCCCCATGCCCTGTGATGCGCCCTGTGCCCTGCTGTGCACCCCCTGATGAGCCCTGTGCCCCATGATGTGCCCTACTGTGTGCCATGTGCCCTGCTGTGTGCCCTGTTATGTGTCTTACTGTGTGCCCCATGATGTGCCCTGTGCCCTACTGTGGGCCCAGAGATTTGTATTACTGTGTGCCCTACTGTTTCCCCCTGTGATGTATCCTGCTGTGTGCCCCATGATGTATCCTGCTGTGTGCCCTGGAATGCACCAATCTGTGCTCAATAATGTTCCCTGCTGTGTGTGTATCTCATAATAAGCCCTGCTGTGTGCCCTGTAATATCCCCATTATGTTCACTCCTACCCCCATGTAATATGCCCTTCTGTGCCTTATAATGTGCCTTGCTTTTTCATTCAATGTGCCCTCCTGTGTGCCCCATAATGTGCCCTGTTGTGTGCCCTCTTGCCCCCGTGTAATGTGCCCTTTTGCCCCCATGTAATATGCCCTGCTGTGGCCCTTAATGTGCCCTTTTCCCCCATGTAATATGCCCTGCTGTGCCCCATAATGTGCCCTGTTTCCCCCTCCCCTGTAATGTGTTCTGCTGTGCCCAATAATGTGCCATAATGCCCTATTGTAATATGCCCTGCTGTGCCCCATAATGTGCCCTCCTGCCCCATTTAATGTGCCCCCCCAGCAGTAATGGGCCCTGGTGTTCCCCATAATGTGCCCTTCTGCTCCCCATGTAGTGTGCCCTCCTGACCCACTGTGCTCTGACCTGCTGACTCCTACACTTTACCATGCTTCCCCCCGGTGCTCTGCCCTGCTGCCCCCTGTGCACTACTTATTTCAAATTCAATCAAAGGGAGACCGGGGGGTGAGGAGATAATGGGGGGATGGGGTCAGAAGATAATGTGGGGGTGAGGAGATAATTGGTGGACACCAGGGGGAGGGGAGATAATGGGGGACACTGGGGGGATATCTCCTATACCTGGCTGCACAGTGAGGATATTTCTCTGACATTAAGTGAATTGTGTACTGGAAGTGAGAATTGTTATTTTTCTGGTAAAATTTCCTCTCTGTGTCTCCTCCTCACATAAAGTTCTCAGTGGATTTATTCTTTGTGTGGGATGAATATTGTAGGTAAAGAACTCATACCGATTAATGAGTGAATATAACTCTTTGTGTCCTGTGACCCCCATCTGTGTTCACTGTCTTTCATTTCATTACGGTAATTTGGTTTATCATTTTGCTATTGCTTTGGAAATTGGAATATAGTTTGTCGACCTAGATGTGTTTTATTTTGTGCTATTTTATAATCTGCATTTAATTTTCCCCAAATATTTTTTTTGTTCCTAATTTGCTCTACATGATCCTATGGATCAGACTGGAAATAAATTGGTACATTTTGGAAATTTACCATAGTTGCACTTAAAGTGGTTGTAAACCCACTTTTTCAACTTGCACCTACAGGTAAACCTAGATTAACGCTTACCTGTAGGTGCAAGAAATATCTCCTAAACCTACACGGTTTAGGAGATATTTAGTAAAAATGACATTGCTCCGTGTCTACGGCGCGTGCGCGCCGTAGAGAACGGCGCATTCATGGGGTTAATCCCATTCACAAAATCGGCTACTTCCCAGCAATAGCTGGGCGTAGCCGATTGTGACGGCTCTTGCGCGCATGCGCAGAGTGATGTCACCGCCGCTCCGGCCAATCACAGTGCCGGAGCGGCGCTGTGATTGGCTGCAGCGGCGATACCCGGAAGTAACCTTCCGGCTATCGCCGCAGCGATGGATGCGGCTAGATGGAGGGACGCGGACGGCTTCGGGGGCCCCGATCTAAGGTAAGTGGTACATAATGAGCTAATATGCTAGTCATACTAGCTCATTATGCCTTTCTCTTACAGGTGGGGGGGGGGGGGAAACGAAATGTGGGTTTACAACCACTTTAAATCTAAGTTTATTTTTCTTTGTTTTCTTAACTTATTAAACATTTAGTTTGAACATAATGTAGAGAAATTCTGTGACAAATGCATGTAATGTTGGCAGTGCAATATGTAGGTTGAGCTTTGTGTGGGTGTGCCCTGAGTGTGGGCAGGGACACAGGGGGCCCCACGATCGACCTATTGCCCGGGGTCCCATGAGTTGTCAGTCCACCGCTGGCCAATTCAGACCTCATGGAATCGTGTGAAAAATAATTCCGCGCTGACCTTCAGAGCAGCAGCTAACACAGCAATTAGATAATAGCAAAAACAATAAAAGAACAAATAGTGTAGCGCTCAGTGAAAGAAATAAAACTTAAAATGAATGATCTTAATGTAATACAAGTGAATGTAGATGGTGAATCCAAAAAATCAAAAACTCTAACAATGAAAGTTATTAAAACCATTAACAAATGTGATAATACGTGTATACAAACAATTGAATGACCATAGGGTGCCAAAACCAGAATGACACTATTTTGGGAAAAAATAAACTAAGGCCTCGTACACACGGCCGAGATTCTCGTTGAAAAAAACATGTCGTTTTTTTCGACGAGATTCTTGGACAAGAAACTTGTCCCGGCCGAGTGTACACACGCTCGTTTCAAAGAACCCGCGGTTTTTTGAAAGGAGTGTACGCGGTGACGTCATCGACTACGTCGAGCATGCGCTCGTCACATTCTATGCCGTCGCCGCCATCTTGGTATACCCTACGTATGCCTAGGAAGCTACCGCGCATGCGTCGAATTCATTTCGAACATGCGCGGGCTTCCGGGCGGACAGGTAAGTGTACACACACTCACTTTTCTCATCGAGAAACATGCCGAGGAGAATCTCGACGAGAAAATAGAGAGCAGGTTCTCTATTTTCTCGTCGAGAAACCCGATAGCAGCGTACACACGACCGATTTACTCGGCAAGACCTCTCTGCCAGCAAGTTTCTTGCTTGTTCTTGCCGAGAAAATCGGCCGTGTGTACGAGGCCTAAGAGTTCAAAGACTTCATAATGACATCAAGACGATGAACAAACGGTGAGCAGAAAATAACTGAAGTGAGGGGAACCACCACCGATAAGTAGAAGGCTTACCAAAGCATTTCAACCCAAAAAAACTACGTTCTATGGGTCAAACGGGCTTGTGTTGTAAGGCAACAGGTGTGGATGGATGCTTTGGAGGCTCCAAATGGCTGGACCAGGATCACCCGACTATCCACGGGATGGGGATATCCTTACAGGATGGTTTCGTGGGGGACGATGGTCAGATATCCATGGATGTGGTGAGGATGATTTAAAAAAAGGACAACAGAAGGGGCCACATAGCGTAATTCCGTTTATAATAAAAAGATTTTAATGTAGTTAGAACACTTACATTTGGAAGATCTAACAAGCGCTTTAAAAGTACATGTGATGGCAGTGGAGTCCTTTCCGACGCGTCGGGTGATCCTGGTCCAGCCATTTGGAGCCTTCAAAGCATCCATCCACACCCGTTGCCTTACAACACAAGCCTGTTTGACCCGTATGTTTTTTTGGGTTCAAACCAAGTCTTTGAACTCTTATGCCGCGTACACACGATCAGAATTTCTGACAACAAATGTTCGATGTGAGCTTTTGGTCGGATATTCCGACCGTGTGTAGGCTCCATCCGACATTTGCTGTCAGAATTTCCGACAACAAATGTTTGAGAGCAGGTTCTCAATTTTTCCGACAACAAAAGTTATTTTCGGAAATTCCGTGTGTAGCCATTTCAGATGCACAAAAGTGCTGCGCATGCTCGGAACAAATTTGACGCATGCTCGGAATCATTGTACTTAATTTTTTTTCGCTCGTCGTAGTGTTGTACGGCTCTGCGTTCTTGACCATCGGAATTTCCAAGCAACATTTGTGCGACCGTGTGTAGGCAAGACAAGTTTGAGCCAACATCCGTCGGAAAAAAAAAAAACGTTTTGTTGTCGGACATTCCGATCGTGTGTACGCGGCATAAGTTTATTTTTTCCCAAAATAGTGTCATTCTGGTTTTGGCACCCTATGGACATTCAATTGTTTGTATACACGGATTATCACATTTGTTTATGGTTTTAATAACTTTCATTGTTAGAGTGTTTGATTTTTTGGATTCACCATCTACAGTCACATTCACAGTCACTCACAATCTACATTCTCTTGTATTACATTAACCACTTAAGACCCGGACCATTATACAGCTTAAAGACCTGGCCACTTTTGGCGATTCAGCACTGCGTTACTTTAACTGACAATTGCGCGGTCGTGCTCACAAACAAAATTTGCGTCCTTTTTTTCCCACAAATGGAGCTTTCTTTTGGTGGTATTTGATCACCTCTGTGGTTTTTATTTTTTGCGCTATAAACAACAATAGAGCGACAATTTTGAAAAAAATGCAATATTTTTTTCTTTTTGCTATAATAAATATCCCCAAAAAATATATAATTTTTTTTTTTCCTCAGTTTAGGCCGATACATATTCTTCTACATGATTTTGGTAAAAAAAAAAATCGCAATAAGTGTTAATTGATTGGTTTGCACAAAATTTATAGCGTTTACAAAATAGGGGATAGTTTTATGGCATTTCTATTATTTATTTTTTTACTAGTAATGGCGGCGATGAGTGATTTTTTTAGTTACTGCGACATTATGGCGGACACATCGGACACTCTTGACACATTTTTGGGACCATTGTCATTTTCTCAGCGATCAGTGCTATAAAAATGCACTGGTTACTGTGAAAATTACACTGGCAGTGAAGGGGTTAACCAGGAGCCGGCGCTGTAGGGGTTAAGTGTGCCCTGATGTGTTTTACTTACTGTGGGGGGGCATGGCTTAGCGTGTTATGTCACTGATCGTCGTTTCCTATGACAGGGAACAGACGATCAGTGACAGGCTCACTAGGAAGCACGGGGAGAGGTTTGTTTACACTTACCTCTCCCCGTTCTTCCTCTCTGTGACCCGATCGCGGGACACCAGCGGCGATCGGGTCCGCTGTTCCCGCAGGGACAGTCACGGAGAAGAGGACCGGGTCGCGAGCGTGCCTCTTAAAGAGGGACGTACCTCTACGCCCATGTGCCCAGCCGTGCCATTCTGCTGATGTACATCGGCGTGTGGCGGTCCTCAAGTGGTTAAGATCATTCATTTTAAGTTTTATTTCTTTCACTGAGCGCTACACTATTTGTTCTTTTATTGTCTTTGCTATTATCTAATTGCTGTGTTAGCTGCTACTCTGAAGGGCAGCGCGGAATTATTTTTCACACCATTCTGTCTTTCCTTGACCACACACTGCTGCAGCCCTATTCGTATATGCCCATTTTATCATGGACGTATTTGATTATAGAGCATCACGCACTGTCAACACAGAAGGTGTTTTTATTGTGACAGGGAGTGACACCGACATAGGAGGTCTCTTTTTAAGGCTTAAAAATGTCATATCCTCGGAGCTCCATTTGCAATGGGATTAGGTATTTTTAGAAGTACAGTACATTTCCGATCACATGGTCCCCAGAAGTCTTAGGTGGGATGTACACCCCCAACAAGGTGATTCTGACATTAAATCCTGGTTCAACTAATTTAATGAAGCCGGAATTAAGGTTCTAAGCTTCTTTATTTCCAAGAAAATAAACGAATTAGTGACATTGGATAGAGAAATTAAAGAGCATAAAGAAAAAATGTTATTACATAAAAACTCATTCGAGTATAATTCTCTCTCTTCAAATCTCCAAAATTTTCTCGAGAAAGAAGACAGAGACCAAAAACACAAGAAACATAAGAAGTATTCCAGAGATGTAGGCGATTATAAGAATGGAGCTGTTTTTGGCTGGCAAAAACTTTTTGCACCTACTCCAATCCTGGATACTGTCTCCACAGCTTTTCCAATGTCCATATCATCAACTGTTCCCTCAACAGGATCAGGCTTTCCAGGGAGTCAGGCTTCTGCCAAGCCCATGACTGCACCAGTGAGAGACTCACGTAGTGGTGACACTTATTCGTCACAACAAAAAGTATGCCACTACAGTCCACACACCCCAAATATTCCCAATAGAGATAGGGGTAATCATAGAGGTAAAACTAGGAGGAAGAGGCCAATCGAGAGGCAATCCCCATAACTCTAGTTCCTATTACCATTATGATCAGGGTAATTACTTTCATGACGCCTCTCCAGCAAGATACAGGGAATATTTGGGCTCTCATTACACCAATCCCAGACATTATAGTCAGCCCCCCGTGTCTACCTATAACAGATTTTCCCCTCTCAGAGATTCACGTGATAGTGACTATCATTCACGCATGAGAGATACTTATGAGCAATCACCATATGGGTATAATCAACCAAACCCCAATGCATATGATGGTCAGGTTTTTCACGTGGACCTCAATTACAAAAAAGGGGGTCCAGATCCAAGAGAGGGACAAGAGGGGGGATGAGAATACAGAAGAGAAAAAAAAAGGCAAACTTGATCGGCCAAGGCTTATTCAATTTAAGTACCAAAGTATTCACCCATGATGAACAATCAGTTCTGCATAAGGGCCTTAAATGTGCTCCTCCAAAAAAATTGGACAAATTTGGTACTTTCATTGATGTTCATAAATATATCCATAAACTCAATATACAACGCTACCTCTAATCCCTATAGAAGTGGAGGTAAAGCAGCCACCTCTGGAACTGTCCATTCAGGATTATCAAATCCGTCTTTGTTTAATCCAGTTGCACGGGCTGTAAATATCTTTAGAGATTTGGTTCTTAAAGATTTAGCCAAATTACCAGAGAAATGTACATGTCACTAACCTGTGTCTAGCATTGGCCTTTAAGTCCTTATGTCAACAAAAGGACTTGGTGATCCGCCTCGCGGACAAGTGCGGGGGTATCGTAATTTTAGATAAAACTGATTATGAAAAGAGATGTACAGGATTTTGAATGAACCTAACACTTACAAAGGAATTGCCAAACAACCAACTCTTTCGTATAAAAGAAAACTTCAGGATCTCATCACGAAAGGTTATGATTGTAGCATTTTGAATAAAAAAAGAGAGAGCATTTTTAGTACCTGGAGCACCTAGAATCCCCACCATTTATTATTTGCCCAAGATTTATAAGGACCCACTTCTCCCCTCTGGACGGCCTATCGTGAGTGGCATCGACTCGGTCACTTCATGTATAGGCCACTATATAGACTTCTACTTGCAACCTTTGGTGAGACAGACACCGTCTTATCTTATGGATACCGGTGCCACCATTAGATTGTTGGAAAGCATAGATATACGGGGCGACTATATCATGGCTACTGCCGATGCCGCCCCATTATATACTTGCATACCACATGAAAGGGGCATCGAGGCTGTCCAACGCTTTTTGGATAGAGAACCATCTCTTGCCTCTTTCCAATGTGAACTGGAACTTTTGGAGTTTGCAACCAAACATAGTTATTTTTGGTTTAATCAGCGATATTATCTCCAACTACGTGGAGTGGCTATGGGGGCCAAATTTGCCCCAAACCTTGCCAATTTGTTTATGGCCAAGTGGGAGGAGGATGTCGTCTATGCCCAAGACACTCCCTCTTTGGTCTTGTGGGCCAGATACATATACGACATCCTCCTCCTATGGAATGGCAGTGCTGAGTCACTGGAAAGATTTTTCAGCCACTTGAACACAAACGACAGGGGCATTTCCCTGTCTTATGTGGCAAGTACGGATAAGATTAATTTTTTAGATTTGGAGATTATGATTAAGAACAGATAGTTTGAATTTCAAACATATTTTAAACCAACAGATCCTAATGGCTTCATCCCCACAGATAGTTGCCATCATCGATCCTGGCTCCGCTCAGTTCCTCGCAGCCAATTCTTAAGACTGCGCAGAAATTGCATGGACAAGGAAACCTTTAAAGCGCAAGCCAATGACCTCAAACAGAGGTTTCTAGATAAGGGTTACAACTCCATTGATATTGATAGTGAACTTCAAAACACCTTAGAGGTTGATAAAGAGTCCCTATTGGAAGTTAAATCTAAATGAGTCTCTGATGACAGCTTTAAGTGGGCCATGCTGACTTCCTTTTCAACTCAGCACAGACAAATTAAAGCAATCAGACCAAGCATTGGAGCATTCTCAAAAATGACCGTGTTCTTAACTCTACTCTACCCGATCAGACTAAAGTCATTTTTAGGGGAGCTCCTACTCTACAAAGTAGAATAGCACCAAACATCATTAACCCCACTGTTCGCTCATCTATTTTTCACAACCTGGTGGGTTTTTTCCCATGTAAAAAGTGCGTTGTGTGTCAGCACAACTCATTAGGGAAACGCAAGATGGTGGAGTTCACATCTTCCATCACCAACAATTTTTTTTCCATTAAACAATTTTGCACATGTGCAACCAAATATGTTATGTATTTGATCACCTGCCCTTGTGGCAAACAGTATGTGGGCCGAACCATCCACACTTTTTCAGTCAGAGTGGGTGAGCACATTGCTCTGATTAAAAGTGGAGACACAAAACACACTGTACCCAGACATTATAAATTACATCATAATCGTAATCCCAAGGGGGCACAGTTTGTGATGATAGACCGGTTTATCCCTCCTTGGAGGGGAGGGGCCATCACCAGGGGTGTCTCAAGATTGGAGACCTTCTGGATTTATGAGTTGCGGTCCTATTCTCTGTCCGGAATGAACGTGGAATGGGACATCAACTATTTTATCAATAAATCATAGAGGCATTTGGGTGTCCTTTGTGCTTCAGGTTTTTTCTATATAATTGTTCATAATTTTTATGCTCTCCTTGATATTGTTCCATATTGTTGTACCATACTCATGCTTTTGCACATGTTTATGACCCTACATGAGAGTCCATCTCACGGGCATTTTTAGCATTAAGCCTGTATTTCAACTATATGTATTTTTTCACCCCTCATACTTGTGGGGTGATTCAGTTGATTTATGGGATTTGATATATCTCCTTTTTAAAGTTGTTATATATCCAGTATTCACTGGCTTTTTTATTCATTAGTCCAGGAGTTTTCCTCATTTTGTATTCATTTAATCATTAAGGGTTCTTTGTTAGTTATTCCCTTTTTATATTCCTCCTGAGAGGTATTTTTTACACACTATGTCTTGTCCATATGTAATATTATGGGACCCACGTTCCATATCCTAATGGTGTTCCTCTCTCTCTCTCTCTCTCTCTCTCTATAGAGGGGCGGGACTCGCTATTTTACGCAACCCCATTTCCTCATGATTCCCGGTGCTCCAGATTTAATTCTTTAGACGGCCTTTATTAACTGTTTGTCAATCGCCAACCGTGACGGCGGGCGGAAGACCCTGTTGTTCTGGGCGGACGTCATATGACATGATCGCCTTCAGAAGCCACAAGGGGGCGCGCGATTCACATCCTGCCAGGGAGAGGAGACCGATGGTGTGTCCCTTGTACATAGGGACAACCATCGGTCACCTCCCCCAGTCAGTCCCCTCCCCCCACAGTAAGAATCACAATCTAGGGAACACATTTAACCCCTTGATCGCCCCCTAGTGTTAACCCCTTCCCTGCCAGTCATATTTATACAGTAATCAATGCATTTTTATAGCAGGGATCGCTCTATAAATGTGAATGCTCCCAAAAATGTGTCAAAAGTGTCCGATGTGTCCGCTGCAATATCGCAGTCACGATAAAAATCGCTGATCGCCGCCACTACTAGTAAAAAAATAAATAAAATACAAATGCTATAAATCTATCCCCTTTTTTGTAGGTGCTATAACTTTTGCGCAAATGGGGCGTGGTCTGGGCATGCTGCAGTGAGGACGTTTGTCTCTGGGGCTTCGGCGCTGACGATTGTATTTAGCACTTTCTTCTATCTCTATCTGCCGCCATCCACTCAACAGAGATGGGTAAGAGGACCGGCAAATCTCTGCCTAAAGGGGGAACCTCGGCTGGCTCTATAAAACGCTTTTTGGCCACCGATCCTGAAGATGGAGGGGACTCGGATGGCCTAGGCCACTCTCCACGTGGTGCGAGCTCCGGCGCAGGCTCCGCCTCCCGCAATAGGCCGGTTCTCAGACATCGTTCCCCGACCTCATCTGTTGGATCGGAGAGAGAAGACGGCGGTGCCAGGCACTTGGGGGTCACGACTTCGGTGAGTGATCTCCCCACCAAATCGGAACTAGCTTCTATGCTCCTGGGCCTAGAACGGGCCATTAAGAAAGAACTGTCAGCGGTCCGGTCGGACCTCTCTCAAGTGCTGGAACGTGTGGAGGAGTCTGAGCAAAGACTCGACCGTCACGCAGCAGCCATTAGATCATTGCAGGCCTCCACCCGCAGCCTCACCATTGCGCACAGGATGGCTCTATATAAGATCGAAGATCAAGAGAACCGCAACAGGAGGAACAATATCCGCATCAGAGGCCTCCCAGAGGCGACCGGAGATGATGACCTCCTCCCCTCGGTCCGGGGCATCTTTAATGGCATGCTAGGCCTGGCCGCTGATAATCAGCTCAAAATAGACCGCGTGCACAGGGCCCTACGCCCCCGCAACCTCTCCATGGACACCCCACGTGATGTCATATGCAGAGTTCATTACTATGAGGAGAAGGAGCGCATCATGAAGAAGGCCCGAGAGGCCCCATCCCTGGATTTCGATGGTGCAACGCTATCATTCTTCCCCGACTTGGCTAGGGAAACTCTGGATCGGCGGAGGGCCCTGAGACCTTTGACTGAGAAACTGAGGGAAGCTTCTATCAAGTACCGCTGGGGGTTCCCAGCGGCCCTGATCGCCAACAGGGATGGCAAGACTGCGATCCTCCGGTTCCCGGAGGACCTTGAGCAGTTCTGCATGGACGTTAACATATCTCCACCTGAGCTCCCGGGATGGCAGGACATCATCCCGCCACTCTCCGCTTCCTCTGACCCGACCTGGCAAAAAGTTCATCGCCGTAGCCGTTCTTCTGCTGCTGGAGCATCTCCGCGCTTTGAATAGACCGTGCTGACCCGAGGGCAATTGTTTTCCCCCGGTTTCTTCATGCTGCCTCATACCTCCCTGCCCATCCGGTCTCGTTTACCAACGAATATGGCTGTTTGACCCCCACTCCTGCTACCTGTTGGCGCTTTTATTTTTATTTTTCTGTTGCCTTCCGTTGTAGCAGGCTGGGTTTCTGCGAATGCCTTTATTACCATCTACTCACTTACTAGCAGCTGGTCGTCAACAACTTTTTTTTTTTTTTAACAGGCTCTCAGGGTTGAGCCTCTAGTCTAACCATTTGGTGTTTCAGGTTACCTTTTCGCTCAGTGCTAATGACTGTACAATGGTTCAATTTATTGAGAAGTTGGTGCCGGGGCTCAGGGACGACGCTCACGCCGATTTGGGTGTGCGCTGCTCGATGCCCGAGGCTTCCCCCCCTTAGCAGGGGGCGCCGTGTGGCACTGTGCTTCCACATTCCGACCCTTGTTTGGGCCGTGGGTGGGGGGTGCGGGGTCTCATGTTTGCCCCCTCTTTGCACCGCAGTTTTCTGCGTGCTCTGGTTGACCACCCTCAACGGTGGCTCAATACTGTTTTTTGGTTTGGTATGGATTGTTTAATTTCTCTCTCTATCTCCTTTGTCTCTTTTCTGCTTCCCCTTACCTTTTCCTTCCCTCCCTTCCCTTTCTCTCCCCTGCCCCAGGTCGGCCTCCATCGGTATGTGTTTTATGCGATCCCCCCCTGCTGGACTCCATGGCTAAGGTAAATTTAATTTCCTTTAATGTAAGGGGCCTTCATGCCCCGGGTAAGAGGCACAATTTGTATAGGGAGTTGATTCGCCTGCGGGGGGACATCGTCTTCCTGCAGGAGACCCATCTCACTCACACTACCTCGGTCAAACTGCTCTCCCAACAGTTCCCCACATGGTATTACAGCCTCTCTGATGTTCATAAAGCAAAGGGGGTGGCCATTGGGTTCAGCAGGGGTACCGCGTTTACGCTAGATTCAATGTTGTGTGATCCTCTGGGACGCTTTCTGTTTATAAAGGGCAATCTGGGAACCATGCCATGTACTCTAGCCACCCTGTATGCGTCGAATAGGGATCAGGCAGGATTTATAGCGGCAGCCCTTACAAAATTGAGAGAATTTGCTCACGGATGCATCTTGCTAGCGGGAGATTTTAACGCTCCTCTGGAACCTATCCTCGATACCTCACAAGGGAAATCATGTATTTCCCACAAACGTATCGCGTATATACGCAAGCGTCTGTTCGACTCTCAGCTGATAGACGTTTGGAGGCTTATGCACCCACGAGCAAAAGATTATACCCATTATTCCCATACCCACCAGTCCTACTCTAGAATTGATCTTTTTTTCATCACCCACCATCATCTACCCTTGATAGTTGAGGCAGACATTGGAACTTCTCCTATCTCTGACCATTCCCCGGTCATGCTCAAAATTACTATCCCCTCACTGAACCGTAGGGTCACGAATTGGAGGCTCAATGACGAGCTTCTGATGAATGATGTTGATAAAAAACTGTTAGGGGCTGAGTTATCCCACTATTTTAAAGAAAACGCGCAACCAGACACGTCCCCGGGAGTTCTCTGGGAAGCTCACAAAGCACACATCAGAGGTAAACTAATCGAGTTAGGCTCAAGAAAAAAAAGGGAACGGACACATACACAACTAATACTCTTACGGGAAATAGGGGTTCTAGAACAGCAGCATAAAGCCAGCTTATCCCAGACGGTGTTCCACACACTGACCCAGAAGAGGGAGGAACTAAAAACTCTATTCCATATTGAGCAGAAACAGCGCTCTCGGCTAGTCTCTCAACGTTTTCATGAGTGGGGCAATAAGCCAGGGAGGCTCTTGGCCCACTCACTCCAACAGAAACGTAATGCTTCCTTCATTGCAAAAATTAAGGTGGCATCTTCGGGACTAGTACACGACACGCCTGCCATAGCTAAGGAATTTCGCTCATTCTACCAACATCTTTATCATGTTCAACATACTATTTCGGATAAGGACACTAGGACTCAGCTTATCAAAGATTACCTATCGCATGCTCAACTACCACAGTTACCACCGGAAGCCCTAGCGAATTTGGATGGTGAGTTTACCACTGCGGAGCTGAGTGTGGCTTTGAAGGCGATGGCCAGTGGTAAGGCACCTGGCCCAGACGGCTTCACGGTTACTTATTACAGGTCGTTTGCAGATATTCTGCTCCCTCGTTTAGCTGGTTATGCCAACGTCGTCTCCGCAGGTGGTGCCCTCAGACCCGAGACTCTTCACGCCCACATAACAGTTATCCCCAAACCTGGTAAGGACCCTAGCTCCTGCGGGAGCTACTGCCCCATATCCCTCTTGAACATCGATGCAAAATTATATGCAAAGGCCATAGCTAATAGGCTGCTCCCCTTGATCCTCCGTTGGGTATCTAGCGACCAGACCGGATTTGTCCCGGGAAGAGAGGCCCGGGATAACTCTCTCCGCACTTTTTCTCTGATGTCTTACGCACGGGGATCCTCCCAGCCCACCCTTCTTCTTTCCACTGACGCTGAAAAGGCGCTTGACAGGGTGGACTGGGAGTATCTTATGGCGACGCTTTCCCACCTAGGTGTCAGCGATTCCCTCCAACGTCAGATTGCGGCTCTCTATAATTTTCCCACGGCCCAATTACGTATCAATGGTTCTCTTAGCAACCCTTTTACACTACACAATGGTACCCGACAGGGCTGCCCCCTGTCACCCATTTTATTCGCCCTTTCCTTAGAACCCTTCCTATCAACAGTCCGACACACCTCCTCTATTCACGGAATAAAAGTGGGGAGCCACGAACACAAATATGCCGCCTACGCGGATGACATCTTATTTTACATAAAACAGCCTTTGATTTCCCTTCCAAACCTTATGTTAGCCTTCTCAAAATTCGGAGACATTTCCAACTTCAAGATCAACATGTCAAAGTCGGAAATCCTGAACGTCTCAGTTCCGGGGGCCTTAGTGTCCCAGCTAAAACGAGCCTTCCCCTTTACCTGGCAACCCCGTAAGATGAAATATTTAGGCATCTACCTTACTTCAAATCCGACCTCCCTGTTTCGGGCAAATTTTCTACCGATGCTCAACATGATTAGATCAGACTTACAAAAATGGTCCCAGATTGCCCACTCATGGCTGGGGAGAATTAGCATTATAAAGATGAATGTCCTACCCAGGTTGCTGTTTCTGATGCAGATGATTCCCTACAGAATCCCTGTGGGTTTCTTTTCCATAATCAATTCGCTGATTGGTAGAAATGTTTGGAACAGAAGGCGTCCCAGACTCGCCAGATCCCTCCTCACCAGACCTAAGAGTGAGGGTGGTTTGGCTTTACCTGATGTTAAGAGTTATTTCAATGCTATTGTACTCAATAGAATCTCTGACTGGAAGTTCTGCAGAGGCACTAAGCTGTGGGTCAATCTAGAAATGGAACTAAGTAACACGGAACTTTTCTCACAACTCTGGATCCCTAAGAAACACAGAAACCTGGCTTTGTCCACCTCTCCACTTACGCGCTCTACCCTTATGGTATGGGACTCTATATGCAAAACTCATGGATTGCCCTATAAATCACCCCTGCTGCCCTTAAGGGGCCACAATTACTTCCCCCCGGGGAACAATGGCCCATCTGTTCATGCTTGGAAACTCGGCTCGGCTACCCTGCTACACCATGTGACCACGCCCAGGGGCGTGGTACCTCTGTCCACACTGATGCCTCTTGCTTCTGCAACACCACTGAACTTCTGGCACTATCGTCAACTCTCTGCTTTTGTCCACTCACTCCCGAGACCCCTACGGGCTATCACGGAACTGACCCTCATTGAATCGGCTCTCGCGGAGGACAAGCCAGTGGACAAACCCATCTCTTTTTTCTACCACGCTCTGCAGAAATTAGCCTCAACTGCCGACCCAGCCTTCCTCCAAAAATGGGAAAAAGATCTCCACCTAGAACTCTCAGAATCTCAACGGGCAGTTATTTTAGCCATGACACATACTTCTTCTGTTGCCTACAAAACTGCAGAGGTGAATTATAAACTGCTGACCAGATGACATTATACCCCCATGGTCCTTCATAAGGTCTTCCCGCGAGTCTCCCCGCTGTGTTGGAGAGGGTGTGGAGAGCAGGCAACGCACGCTCATATATGGTGGCATTGCCCCCTCATTCGCTCCTATTGGCAGACCATTCTACACTGGGTTAATGTAATTCAAGGCTTTAACATTCCTAATGATCCATGGGTAGTTCTCCTTCATTGTACTGCCAAGCCAGTAGGATCATATAAGAAATCTATAACACCCCACTTGCTTAACGCTGCTAGAGCGCTTATCCCACGTTTTTGGAAAAAAACTATAGTGCCTAGTCTACGCCAATGGCTTTTAGAAGTTGACCATATATACTTCATGGAAGACCTTACACTTTCCCTTAGAAATAGATCCGAATTGGCGAACTCTATTTGGTCCTGCTGGATTGCCTTTAAATACACATCCACATATGCGGATCTGGTATCCCAACCCGACTGATCGAAGTGTATAGTACATTATTAATGTACCATTTGTTGTGGAGGTCCGATCAAGGCAGACATCCCCTCCCCTCCCCCGCTCTCACTCTCCCCCATCCTGCTATGCCTCCCCCCTCCCCTCTCTCTTCCTTTTCTGGTTCTAACCTTTCTTTCTCAATTTCCATCTCTAGTGCTATGTATAGGGCGTTAGAATAATTATATTATATCACAATTTTAGTCCGGTTACTTCTTTGTGCTACGTCACTGCTTAACTGACTGATGTAAATTTGATTGACATTTCACGGACTGTAGCTCACTGCATTTCGATTGATATTGCATTGTCTGACTACCCTATTTTACTGTCCTTTGTTTCGTACTACTCTGTACTACCTTTTTGTTTTTCTTTTAATAAACACTAATTATACAAAAAATAACTTTTGCGCAAACAATCAATATACGTTTAGTGCGATTTTTTTTACCAAAAATATGTAGAAGAATACGTATCATCCTAAACTGTGAAAAAAATAGTTTTTTTATAGATTTTTTGGGGATATTTATTATAGCAAAAAGTAAAAAATATTGAATTTTTTTCAAAATTGTCGCTTTATTTTTGTTTATAGTGCAAAAAAAAAAAAACGCAGAGGTGATCAAATAACACCAAAAGAAAGCTCTATTTGTGGGGAAAGAATTATAAAAATTTCATTTGGGTACAGTGTTGCATGACCGCGCAATTGTCATTCAAAGTGTGACAGAGCTGAAAGCTGAAAAATGGCTTGGGCAGGAAGGGGGTGAAACTGGTTAAACGTTGCAGTACAATCTGTGTTGGGCCATTTAAATATTTGGAATGCACTTTCTCCGCACTCACACTCAGAGCGTTCATTCTCTTCCGTTGTTTTGAGGTGCGTGACTTTACATGGTAGTGTGACGGCTCTCAGCGTGATGGGCGGCCCCCATTGCAGCAGGTTCTGCCACAGCGTGCCGTGGAATGCACTCGGTCTTTTCAGATTAAGGTTTGGAGCACAGGCAAGCCGTCATGTGCTGATTGTTGCCACAACGAGGCTTGGAATTAAATGCCAGCATTCAGACTGAGGAGTGGAACGCACGCCGGTCCGCCATCTTGAGACAGGAAGTGATTGCCAAATGACCGGAGACGCATTGGGGGCTTGGCTCTCATGATTGGGGTCATGTTTCTTATATATACTTGGAGGGCTGCAGTGGAGGGACACCCCAGACAATGGAGACGAAACACATCGGGAAGGACTCCACTGCCGCCACATGTACTTTTAAAGCGCTTGTTAGATCTTCCAAATGTAAGTGTTCTAACTACATTAAAATCTTTTTATTATAAACAGAATTACGCTATGCGGCCCCTTCTGTTCTCCTTTTTTTTAAATCATCCTCACCACATCCATGGATGGACCATCATCCCCACAAACCATCCTGTAAGGATATCCCCATCCCGTGGATAGTCGGGTGATCCTTGTCCAGCCATTTGAGCCTCCAAAGCATCCATCCACACCTGTTGCCTTACAACACAAGCCTGTTTGACCCATAGAACGTATGTTTTTTTGGATTCAAACGCTTTGGTAAGCCTTCTACTTATCGGTGGTGGTTCCCCTCACTTCAGTTATTTTCTGCTCACCGTTTGTTCATCGTCTTGATGTCATTATGAAGTCTTTGAACTCTTAAGCCCTGTACACACGATAGGTTTAATCGATGAAAACAATCCGATGGACTTTTTTCATCGGACAAACCGATCGTGTATGGGCCCCATCGGTCTTTTTTCCATCGGTGTTTAAAAATAGAACATGTTTTAAATTTATCCGATGGTTAAAAAACCGATAGCAAATTACTATCGTCTGTGGGGAACTTCATTGGATAAAAAACCCACGCATGCTCAGAATCAAGAACTTAATTTTTCTCGGCTCATCAGAGTGTTTTACGTCAATGCGTTTGGAACGGTCGGTTTTTTGACTGATGGTGGGTAGGCAAGACTGATGAAAGTCAGCTTCATCGGTTTTCCGATGGAAAAATCCATCGGTTAAAAAACCATAGGAAATCCGATCGTGTGTACAGGGCTTTAGTTTATTTTTTCCCAAACTAGTGTCATTATGGTTTTGGCACCCTATGGACATTCAATTGTTTGTATACATGGATTATCACATTTGTTTATGGTTTTAATAACTTTCATTGTTAGAGTGTTTGATTTTTTGGATTCACCATCTACATTCACTTGTATTACGTTAAGATCATTCATTTTAAGTTTTATTTCTTTCACTGAGCGCTACACTATTTGTTCTTTTAGACCTCATGGGATCAAATGGTCAAAAAGCATTTATTTAGCAAGAGATTTCTGGTCAGGCAATTTAAGACACCCTAACTATAATTTACTGAGAGCAACCATAATTAGATGCAGTGAGCAGAAGAGGAATGAAAAGGTGATAAAACGAAGAGAAAATTCTAAATCGTATTCAAACGATGACTTGTCCTTTACATATAATATGAAGACTCATCAGTAGAGCTGAATTCACAAAGTTTTACAGAAGGCTAAGGAACTTTATTTTAACAATATGATAGTAACCTTTAAAATACTGTCTGGAAATAACTGTCAGGTTTTTGAAAATAAAGTTCCGTATTCTGGTATGTTAGTTTTGTAAATCTACTCCTATGTATTTTTTCCAATAGGCTATGTACAATACCTCACAAAAGTGAGTACACCCCTCAGTGAGTGTACAGATTGTATAACAGTGTAAATTTGCTGTCCCCTCAAATTAACTCAACACACAGCCATTAATGTCTAAACCTCTGGCAACAAAAGTGAGTACACCCCTAAGTGAAAATTTCAAAATTGGCCCAAAGTGTCAATATTTTGTGTGGCCACCATTATTTTCCAGCACTGCCTTAACCCTCTTGGGCATGAAGTTCACCGGAGCTTCACAGATTGCCACTGGAGTCCTCCTCCACTACTCCATGACAACTTCACGGAGCTGGTGGATGTTAGAGACCTTGCGCTCCTCCACCTTCTGTTTGAGGATGTCCCACAGATGCTCAATAGGATTTAGGTCTGAAGACGTGCTTGGCCAGTCCATCACCTTTACCCTCAGCTTCTTTAGCAAGGCAGTGGTCGTCTTGGAGGTGTGTTTTGGGTTGTTATCAAGCAGGAATAGTGCCCTGCGGCCCAGCCTCCTGAAGGGAGGGGATCATGCTCTGCTTCAGAATGTCACAGTACATGTTGGCATTCATGGTTCCCTCAATGAACTGTAGCTCCCCAGTGCTGGCAGCACTCATGCAGCCCCAGACCATGACACTCCCACCACCATGCTTGATTGTAGGTAAAACACACAGTTTTCTTTGTACTCCTCACCTGGTAGCCTCCACACACGCTTGACACCATGTGAATCAAAGGGTCTTGTTGTAATATGCCGAAAACATGCTCGGCCACTTCAGTATACAAGATAGCTTAAATCTGCAACTATTAACCACTTCAACACCAGGCTTTTTTTACCACCTCAATACTGGGCCTATTCTGGCACTTCTCTCCTACTTGTACAAATCATCATTCTTTTGCTAGAAAATTACTCAGAACCCCCAAACATTATATATTTTTTTTAGCAGACACCCTAGGTAATAAAATGACGGTCATTGCAACTTATTTTCTTGCACGGTATTTGCGCAATAATCTTTCAAACGCCTTTTTTAAAAAAAAAAATGGTTTCATGAATTAAAAAATAACAAAAAAGTAAAGTTAGCCCAATTTTTTTGTAAAATATGAAAGATGATGTTACGCCGAGTAAATAGATAGCTAACATGACACGCTTTAAAATTGCGCACACTCATGGAATGGTGCCAAACTTCGGTACTTAAAAATCTCCATAGGCGACGCTTTAAATATTTTTACAGGTTACCAGGTTAGAGTTAAAGAGGAGATCTAGTGCTAGAATTGTTGCACGCGCTCTAACGCATGCGGCGATACCTCACATATGTGGCTTGAACGGCGTTTACATATGTGGGCGGGACTTACGTGTGCGTTCGCTTCTGATCGTGAGCTACCGGGGACAGGGGCGTTTTAATTTTTTTTTTATTATTTTTTTTTTTTTTTTTTTACTTAATTTTTTTTTTTTTTTTTTTTTACACTTTTTTTTTTATCACTTTTATTCCTATTACAAGGAATGTAAACATCCCTTGTAATAGGAATGGTGTGTGACAGGTCCTCTTTATGGAGAGATGCGGGGTCAATAAGTCCCCAAATCTCTCCTCCAGGATGGAAAGCATGAGATCGTGATTTTTTTTCACCGATCTCATGTTTACTAGCCGCAATGGCGGCTTTGATTACATCTGAGAACCCAGGCGTGACGTCATCACTTCGCGCCCGGGCCTCTGACGGTCATAGAGATGACTGGTGACCATCTGGTCACCAGTCATCTCTATGGTTCACCTCCGGTGCCTGACGATTCATTCTCGATGGCAAGGGAGAGCCCGGAGAAGCACCGGATGGCGGCGGGAGGGGGGAGATGTCCCCTCCCACCGCCTATAAGAACGATCAAGCGGCGGAGTCACCGCTATGATCATTCTTATGGCGCACAGAATCGCTGGCAGAACAGAAGGATATCTGAATGATGCCTCTAGCTGCAGGCATCATTCAGATATCCCCCCACAAAGCCCAGGACATCACATGACGTCCACCCAGGATGGGAGATCCCATCTGTGGACGTCATTTGACTATGAGCGGGTAGGGAAGTGGTTAAATAATGTTTGGAAAGATGCTGGCATAAGCACTGTACTATGTATATATCATTGTGGGTTGGTATATCTGGGACAGGATGCATGACTTATGATTCATAGCCAGATGGCCTGTTGACCCGTGTTAAAGCGGAGGTCCACACAAAAATGGAACCTCCACTTTTCGGAACCCTCTCCCCCTCTGGTGTCACATTTGGCACCTTTCAGGGGGGAGGGGGTGCAGATACCTGTATAATACAGGTATTTGCACCCACTTCCAGGCATAGACTCCCGCGGAAGCTACGTCCCCTCCGCTGTCTTCTGGGAAACACACAGGTCCCAGAATATAGCGGGGACCAGTGAGGACGTGCAGCACGACTCGCGCATGCGCAGTAGGGAACCGAGAATTGAAGCCGCAATGCTTCACTTCCTGATTCCCTCACCGAGGAAGGCGGCGGGGGCAGCCGAGCAATTGATCGGCTTTGGCTGCCGACATCGCAGGCACCCTGGACAGGTAAGTGTCCATTTATTAAAAGTCAGCAGCTGCAGTATTTGTAGCTGCTGGCTTTTATTATTTTTATTTTTAGGCGGACCCCCGCTTTAACTTATGATGACGTATCTTAGAGGGTCACTGACTTGTATAAACCATATATCGCTGGCTTGTTTAGTTATACTCATGATATTAATGATATCACTGTGTCCCATTGCTAACCACTCCCCCCTCCCCTATTGTGATTGGTAAAGCTGAACTAAATATAAGCTGTGAGCCCAATAAAGTAGGCATATTCTTTGAACTTATTCAGTGTATCTTCTGTTCATTTGAAGTGCCTCACAGTACCGGGGGGAGGGGGTCTTTCGGTAGTCTGCAGTATTAACCCTTGGGTGGTCTGTCGTGTACCTGAGTACCTGTAGAATTCGTTCAAATGGAGGCACTGACTGAGAAAAGGTGATCACCTGTGGTTAGGTACTTTTTTGTCTGATCTTGACAAATTGTTTTCTTGCATCAGCTTTGATAAAACCTTAGTCTTTTAAAATTAATTAAAAAGGGAGATGGACCATGCCTTATAAGTGGCTTTTGGTAAGCCCGGCTTTTGGTAAGCCTGTTGAGAAGTTTAATAAGTATCAGATTACAGGACATGGTTCCAGTAATCCATGTTCTTAGTCTGCTTGTCTTCGACAAACTGTTTGTGGGCTTTCCTGTGCATCATCTTTAGAAGAGGCTTAATTCTGGGATGTCAGCCATGCAGACCAATTTGATGCAGAGTGCGGCATATGGTTTGAGCCCTGACAGGCTGACCCCCCACCCCTTCAACCTCTGCAGCAATGCTGGCAGCACTCATATGTCTATTTCCCAAAGAAAACATCTGGATATGACACTGAGCACGTGCACTCAACTTCTTTAGTCGACCATGGCGAGGCCTTTTCTGAGTGGAACCTGTCCAGTTAAACCGCTGTATGGTCTTGGCCACCCTGCTGCAACTCAGTTTCAGGGTCTTGTCATTCTTCTTATAGCCTAGGCCATCTTTATGTAGAGCAACAATGATTTTTTTGCAGATCCTCAGAGAGTTCTTTGCCATGAGGTGCCATGTTGAACTTCCAGTGACCAGTATGAGAGCGATAACACCAAATTTAATACACCTGCTCCCCATTTACACCTGAGACCTTGTAACATAAACAAGTCACATTACTCCGGGGAGGGAAAATGGCTAATGGGGCCAATTTGGACATTTTCACTTAGGGGTGTACTCACTTTTGTTGCCAGCGGTTTAGACATTAATGGCTGTGCCTGTGTGTTGAGTTATTTTGAAGGGACAGCAAATTGACACTGTTATACAAGCTGTACACTCACTACTTTACATTGTAGAAAAGTGTAATTTCTTCAGTGTTGTCACATGAAAAGATATAATAAAATATTTACAAAAAATGTGAGGGGTGCACTCACTTTTGTGAGTTACTCTATGTACTTCTGTTATTAAAGTAGCATTCCTTTCCTATCCAGACATATATGTATGTATGTATTTATTTTTGATTGTTATTTGATAATAAGAATTTTTTTTTTCTATATGCAAGATTCATGAAGAATGTATTTTCATTTTATAATAAAAATCATAAAATTGCATAAGGCAAATTGCATACAGGCAATCCCTGGGTTCTGTTGGTTTGTTCTTAAGTTGAATTTGTATGTAAGTTGGAACAGGTACATGTTTTAAGTGTAACTTCAGACAAAAAAAAAATATTAAATTTTTTGGGATAGCATAGGGAAATGTAACACACCTGTAACTTTTGTTTTGCTGTCTGTGCCCCTATTCAGAAGATTTCACCTCACTTCCTGTCCTGGTGACAATTGGATTTTGAAAATTTTGGGTTGTTGTGGAAACAAGGATTGGTGATAAGGCTTCAGTGGAGACACATTTTTCCCATGATAACTCTTATGCCCTGTACACACGATCGGATTTCCGATGGAATAAAATCCGATGAAATTCCGATGAAGCTGACTTCCATCAGTCTTGCATACACACCATCAGACAAAATTCCGACCATCCAAAGCGCTGTGACGTAAAACACTCCAACGACCCGAGAAAAATGAAGTTCAATGCTTCTGAGCATGCGTCGACTTGATTCTGAGCATGCATGGGTTTTTTCTCCGTTGGAGTTCCACACAGACGATCGGAATTTCCTATCGTTTTTTTTTCCGATGGGGCCCACACACGATAGTTTTTTCCCATCTGACTTTTTTCATCGGAAAAAACGATCGTGTGTACAGGGCATTAAGCATCACAGACAAGGTGTTGAGGTAAACTAGAGAACTCACCATGGTGTGCTGTCCTGCTTAGTGTGGTCAGTTTCAATAGGAAAGCAGAGGGACTGTCAGGAACACCAGGGATTTCGAACAAAGGAAGCAATACAAAGAGAACAGGAGTCTTTTTCACACAAGTACATGGTCTCATCTGATAAAGGAGGTAATATAGTATGATGTGCAATAAAATTCTTTAAAACAATGAGTGGTATAGATCTATTCCCAAATCCATCATTGAAAAGTTTAATACAAACTTCTATGCGTTTGTGGATGATGCCTTTTAAACGGTATCATCGACAAAGACACACGTGAATTGTTTGCATAAAACACCCCAAAACTCCTACATTCTATAGTCTGCCTAAGGTGCATAAGAACCTCAAATTGCCACCTGGCAGACCAACAGTTTCTGGAAGAGGTTGTATCACTGAGAACATACGCAGGTTCACAGATTTACACCTAAGGCCATTTGTTACAAAATCTTCCCTCTTACATTAGGGATACTATTAATCTTTTAAAAAATCTAGAAGGCCTGCATATGTCCCCAGAAACACCACTTGTTGCAGTGGATGTTGAGGCGCTATATAGCTCTATCCCTCACCATCTGGGTATTGTAGCGGTCATACATGTTTTATCTCAAACTCATAAAGATGATTGGAAACTGAATGAATTTGTGCTATTGGCACTGGAATTAATTCTAATGCCTTGTACACACGATCGGAATTTCCGATGAAAAAAGTCAGACGGAATTTTTTCCACGGATATTCCGACCGTGTGTGGGCCCCATCAGACTTTTTTCCGTCGGAGTTTAGAAATAGAACATGTTTTATTTTTTTCCGATGGAAAAAAATCCTATCAGAAATTCTGATCATCTGTGTGGAACTCCGATGGAGAAAAAAACACACATGCTCAGAATAAATTAGGAGACGGGAGCGCTTGTTCTGGTAAAACTAGCGTTCGTAATGGAGATAGCACATTCGTCATGCTGCAAATTATTGCATCGTTTAATGTAGCGCATTCTTTTCTTCTTTCTAATGCAAGAATAATGTTACTTTTTTGCTGCTGATATTCATACAGAGTTCTGACCAACTTGTTTCTTTATTGTTTCTTGTGATCTCCTGAATATTTTTTTTTCTAAAGCCAGATCTTTTTCATTTTTTTTTCTTGTGATTTGAATCAAGATCTCCTATTTTTGTGTGGGGTTTTAATATTTGCTTGTGATCTCCATTTTTATTTTCTGGTCAAGTTACCACAACAACATTATTATCTTGTATTTTTTTTCCCTCAAGGAGGTTGGTGTTGGTGTCCCTTGTTAATTACACATTGTATTTTTGAAATGTACCTGCCTACTCACAAACAAACGGTCCTTTTTAAGAAAAACACATAGGCAAGTATTTAAATTAAATCAAATATCCATTTATTCTGGTTAACAAAATAAAGAGGAAAGGCAACGATGGATAAATTGGTCAAATTTGCACAGCCTTTGGACCCCAAGGCAGACATCAAGTATGTTGAAAAAAATATATATAACTTGAGGAGTCCCTATAATTGGGAGCACAATCTGGTCCCCAAATCACAGAGATCAGGAGCAGCAGCAGAAGACATATACTGTATGTCCCCAGTCTGTGGTACTACAACAGACTGTGTCTTCTGTCAGACCAGACTGAAGCCAGGTTATCACTTTCTGGTCCTCCCTGCAGCGTTCCCTCCACGCCTCCCTGCAGCGTTCCCTCCACGGCTCCCTGCAGTGTTCCCTCCATGCCTCCCTGCATGCCTCCTTGCAGGCTGTGGCTCTGGTGGTGGAATTGTTGCAGGAAGAGGAGGAGGAGGAGGAGAATGAGAAGGATGGTTGAGATCACATAGATGTGTGGTCTTAGTCAGCTGGCCCCTCACCGCCTTCT
Source organism: Rana muscosa (assembly GCA_029206835.1). Taxonomy (NCBI): domain Eukaryota; kingdom Metazoa; phylum Chordata; class Amphibia; order Anura; family Ranidae; genus Rana; species Rana muscosa. The sequence goes on from CM055118.1 coordinate 223,911,985, forward strand.
GAGGGGCCATAGAAAAAATCCCCTCACAGAGGATGCATTGGCTCTCCTCCACATTTTGTAGCCTAGTGGCTAGATAACAGCCATAGGCCTCTTCAGCGTTGGGGGGGGGGGCTCTCATGATTTCACTTGCTTCCCTTATTATTCTCAGGGATTCCTCCTCCGTCTGAGTCACCTTCCTGGGCCTTTTGGATCTAACACGGAGGGCGTGCACCTGTGATTGGATGCTGCCTCTGGGCCTGGGCACCTGCTGGCTGCCACTAGGCCTGGCCACCTCCTGCCTGTTACTGGGCCCGGCCTCCTCCTGGCTGCCACTCACCCCTGCCTCCTCCTTGCTGCCACACTCCAGAGCCTCGTCCTGGCTGAGGTCACCCTGTGTATAAAAAAGGGACATAGTTTTAGATTTTGGTTCATCAATCACACACAATTTTCAGCTCATGACTGTTGCAAATTGAATGTTAATAAATAGAAAAGACTCTCATTCTGACTCCATCATTTTTCATTCCTGTCCCAATCATTTATGGCCACTACTGTCTATTGATATGTAAATAACTTTTTGTTTAATCCTTAATTTGGGAATAATAACATCTAGTTCCCAACAATAATTATAGGACAATAAATATGTAGGTCAGGTTGGTCCTCGTCATCCTCTGCTGGGGTGGAGGAAAGGGTGGAGGGAAAGCTGGAGGGAAGGCTGGAAAGTGATTCCCTGACTTCTAGCTGGTCATCCAGAAAACACAGTCTTTTGTAGTACCACTGCTTGGGGACATGCACTTTGTCTGCTGCTGCTCCTTATGTCCGTGATTAGAGGAATTTCTTGTACTCCTTCCTATACATATTCCTCAATTTATTTACTTTTTAATTCACCATCTCAAAGTCTGCTTCGGGGATCATTGTCTGCATAAATTCGACCAATTTGTCCATCGTTGCTCTCCTTACGTCGCTGTTATGTTATAAATCATGCTTCAGCTCCCATAAATTTTGCATTGCAAATTTTGTATTTCCCTGTACTTGTCAATGAAAGCTGACATGATTACAGTGTCTTTAAAGTGCTGCATATTTGCCGCAAGATAAAACACAAGACAAAAACACTAGGTTAGCCTATAAACTGTCCTAATCTTGTCCCAATATAGGCCTCAATCATGAAGCAGTATAGGCCACTGATGCCCCAAGCTTCAATTTTACCTTAGTTTATGACGTTCGGTCCTCCTTCCCCCGCACACAGAACGTAGTTACGACACATGCATGTTAGCATTATATACACTGTGCATGCGTGAAACTCCGCCCGTGTCACCCGCCCCTGACGTTCTTTATAGTATATTCCCTGCCCCTTCTCTTTCGGCTCGCAGTGGGAGACGACATGGCGGAGACACAGCAGGTGCGTGTTATTTTAAGTAACGACGAGGAAAGCCCGGAGCCGGAAACGTCCCGATCCAGGAGAAGATACAAGGACAGTAATATGTCCTTTGCAGAAATGGCGAAGATGGTGGACATCTTGCGGATTAGAGATTATGATGGGAAACATGGTCCGTACAAGACACCTAATCTCAGAAAGGCCAAAATAATGAGCAAAGTGGTGAGGAGTCTGTACCAGAAATTTGGGGTTCGGAGATCTAAAGAGCAGCTGAGAAAAAGGTGGTCTGACCTGAAGCTGAGGGAGCCGGAGCAGTACAGGAAGATCAAAAAAATGCTAGCAAAAAGTAAGTATTTCTCCTGTGTTATTAATAATTTGAATTATTATACTTGCATGTTGCTCCATGTGCTTTTATTGACTGGTTGGTAGGGATGAGCTTGGTGTTCGAATCGAACCCATGTTCGACTCGAACATTGGCTGTTCGGCTGTTTGCCGAATTGCGAACATTATGGGCCGTTTGCGCCAAATTCGAGTGGCGCGTCACGGCCCATAATTCACTGAGGCATCACAGTGCATTGCTGGCTGATGATTGGCCAAGCATGCACTATGACCCGCATGTTTTGGCCAATCACAGCGCAGAAAAATTATGGCTCACGGGGTTTAGTACACGCCCCACAATATATAAGGCCGCTGGCTTGTTTAATGAGAAATGACTAGGTCCTAGGTGTTGTAGATATATTTATACACTGTATTCAGTTTAGCTAGATCCGTTCCTGTTATTCTCTATACTGTGACAGGCAGGCAGGTGATTGTGCTAGCTGCAGACAGTCAGTGTTTCACTTAGTGTACTGTGTGCTTTGCGGAGCGTTCACCTAAAGCTTACCTGAATACAGTTAGTGACTAATAGTGGTGTTCTCATAATGAAACCACAGGCAGGGAGCTGAAAGTATTTTCAGTTAGTGTACTGTGCCCCTCTCTGCACAGTTTTCACCTAAAACTAACTGAAGACAATTGCTGTTTTCCCCATACTAATACCACAGCAGGCAGTTGATTCTGATAGCTGCATTATCAGTATATATATACATCCCACCTTTGTGCAGCTACATCTCACTGCAGGCCATTAGTATGTCTGGAAGGCAAACAAGGAGAGGCAGACAGTCACGAGGCAATAAAAGAGAGCAAGCAGGCTCTGTGTCTAGAGGCAACAGTGCTGCTGGTCGTGGACATGGTGCATCCTCATCAGCACGTGGCCGTGGGACACGCTTGTCCTTCTTTTCGGCAGCTGGCCATGTTGAGCCGCAACATGCCCAAGACTTGGTAGAGTGGATGACCAAACCGTCCTCATCCTCCTCGTCCTCTCTCACCCAGGCTCAGGGTACTTTGTCTGGCAAAGCAGCTGCCAAAGCAGCCTCTTCCCTCGGCTCAATGTCATCAGTCACTCCTTCCCTAGCCCCACCATGTCCTCTTGAGGAGTCCCCCGAACTGTTTGAGTACAGTGTTGGGTACATGCTCCTGGAGGATGCCCAGCGTTTTGAAGGCTCCGATGATGGAACCCAGCTGGAGGAAGGCAGTAACGTGAGCCCAGAGAGAGGGGGTAGTAACGTGAGCCCAGAGAGAGGGGGTGCCCAACAAGGACAGCTATCTGGCAGTCATGTTCCCCCAGCTGCAGTATACTGCCAGATTTGCTCCAGTGATGAGGAGGGAGGGGATGATGAGGTCACTGACTCCACGTGGGTGCCTGAGAGGAGGAGGAGGCACATCTCCAACGAGGCAGGATGCCCTCCAGGGGCCAGCTTAAGGGCAGCACACCAACTGCATCACACCGCAGAGCTCCATATGTGCAGGGCACTGCTGTCTCTGCGCGTTATTCCAAAAGTTCTTTGGTGTGGGCCTTTTTTCAGACGTGTGTTGCAGATCGCACCATTGCCATTTGCAACATATGTCTAAAGCGTATCTCGTGTGGCCAAAACATCAGCCGCTTGGGCACCACATGCTTGACCAGACATATGTCGACCTGCCATGCAGTCCGTTGGCAAACTTACCTAAAAGACCCACATCAAAGAACAAAGCGGACCTCTCCTTGCTCCTCATCAGCTGGGATCTCCAACCCCACTATACCTTCAGTCCACTCTGAAACCTGCACTGAGAGGAATGAAGGTGTAGAATTAGGTGTGTTACAGCCAAGTACTTGCGGACAATCTGCTATCGGTACACCGATGTCAGATTGTACCAGGCAAATTTCCCTGCCCCAGCTGCTGCACCACCGAAAGAAGTTCGCTCCCAGCCATTCACATGCCCAGCGGTTGAATGCTAGCTTGGCTAAATTGCTAGCACTTCAACTGCTGTCTTTTCAGTTGGTAGACTCTGCCCCCTTCCTGCAGCAGAGGGCCATCAATGATTAGAGGAGCTTGGAATTTTGGAATCTGTGGAATGTGCGGTTCCTCAGTGGCAGGTTCCCAAACACCACTTTTTCTCACGGAAGGCGATTCCGGCTCTCTACCGGCATGTGGAAGGCAATGTCTTGGCCTTGCTGGACAGGGTGGTCAGCGGTAAGGTGCATATTACCGCTGACTCATGGTCCAGCAGGCATGGACAGGGACGTTACCTATCTTTCACGGCGCATTGGGTGACTCTGCTGGCAGCTGGGAATGATGCAGAACAAGGTGCAGTAGTGTTTGAGGTTGTTCCGCCACCATGCCTCCAAAATGTTATTACTGGTGATTCTGACACACCTCTCTCCTCCACCCCCTCCTCTTCTTCCTCCATGGCCTCTACCTGTGCTTTGTCCTCTGAACCAGCGGTGCTCTGTAGGCATTCAAGGGGCTACGCAAGTACGCAGGCAAAAATATGGCATGCGGTGCTTGAGCTGGTGTGCTTGGGGAACAGGAGCCACACTGGGGCAGAGATTCTGTCAGCTCTGCAGTGGCAGGCTCAGAGGTGGTTGATGCCATGCCAGCTTAAGCCAGGAAAGGTGGTTTGCGACAATGGCACCAACCTCCTCTCCGCTCTCCGACAGGGACAACTGACCCATGTGCCCTGTTTGGCTCACGTCCTTAACTTGGTGGTGCAGCGGTTCTTGGGCAGGTACCCGGGCTTACAGGAGGTCCTGAAGCAGGCCAGGAAACTCTGTGGGCATTTCCGCCGGTCATATAATGCCAGTGCTTGACTGGCTGACCTGCAAAAAGATTACAATCTTCCCAAGAACTGCCTAATCTGTGACATGCCCACTAGGTGGAACTCTACGTTGGCCATGCTGCAGCGGCTGCACATGCAGCAGAGGGCCATCAATGATCAGAGGAGCTTGGAATTTTTTCTAGCACTCAGCATCAGCAGCAGTCTTCACGGGATCAATTACAGTCCCAAGACACCCATGGACTTGTACGTGGCTGGGAGGAGGTGGCTGCGGATCATGTCGTCCTCAGTGACTCAGAGGACTCCGCACCGAATGCCTCAGCAAACCTACGCTGCATGGCCTCCCTGATCCTGCAAAGCCTGCGGAAGGATCCTTGTATTCATGCGATCAAGGAGAGGGATCATTACTGGGTGGCAACCCTCCTTGATCCACGTTACAAGGCTAAGGTTTGCCAACCTTATCTTGCCGTCGCAGAGGGAGCAGAGGATGAAGCATCTCCGGGAGGCCTTGCAGAAAGGTCTTTGCAGCGCGTTCCCAGAGACTGGGAGGTTACAAATTCCTGGTCCTGGACAACGTGTTGCTGAGGCTCCGGTCAGTCAAAGAAGCAGCGGTGGAGAAGGTGGCCGTCTGACCGATGCGTTCAGACAATTTTTTAGTACGCAGCCCCAAGGTACTGTATGATCACTTCCGGCAACCATTGCCAGCGTCTGGTTTACATGGTGCAGGAATACCTAGGGGCAAGATCAGACTTGGACACCTTTCCCACCGAAAATCCTCTGGGTTACTGGGTCTTGAGGATGGATCACTGGCCAGAGCTTGCACAGTATAAAATTGAGGTACTGGCCTGTCCTGCATCCAGCGTTCTTTCGGAACGCACATTCAGTGCTGCTGGAAGCTTTGTAACCGATCACAGGGTGCGCCTGTTCACCGACTCGGACGATCGACTGACCTTCATAAAAATGAATCAGTCTTGGATCACCACCAGCTACCAACACTTGATGCTGATGTAACCGAATAATTTTTTAGGAAATGTCAGATCCCTTCAAGACTACCTATGCTGATGCTGATTGACTATCCTGTTATGCTGAGTGACTATCCTCTTCCTCCTCAATAATCATGCTGATAGCTTGAAAGAACATTTTTGGTTCTGGGCACCGCCACCAGTGGCTAAGGCCCAATTTTTCAACCCCTGTTTAACAGGGGTGTGTATTTACAATTTTTGATGCAATGCTTTTCAGCAGGGCTCATTGCTGTGCTCCAATTACAGTATCTGTGAGGGGTTGCAGTGTTGTGGCACCAGTGCCAAAGGCAAACAATTTCTGCCCCTGTTCAACAGGGGCATGTAATTACAATTCTTGATCTAATAATTTACAGCAGGGCCCATTCCTGCGCCCCCCAAGAGTAACCGTGAGGGCTTACAATGTTGTGGCAACACCACCACCACCACCAAAGTCCCAATTTTTCTGCCCCTGTTCAACGGGGGCATGTAATTACAATTCTTGATCTAATATTTCACACCTGGGCCCATTCCTGCACCCACCAAGAGTAACCGTGAGGGCTTACAGTGTTGTGGCAACACCACCACCACCACCAAAGGCCCAATTTTTCCTACCACTGTTCAACAATGTCATGTAATGACAATTCTTGATCTAATATTTCACACAGCTGGGCCCATTCATGCGCCCACCAAGAGTAACTGTGAGGACTTACAGTGTTGTGGCACCAGCACCAACACCACTACCAAAGTCTAAAGATCTTCGTAATGCCACCATTTAACGTTTTTGTGGACTAATTTTCAAAATTTTTGTGTAATTGAACAAGCCAAATTTTGAAGATGCACACAGTGTGTCAACGTGTGCTATCTGCCATCAGGGGATATCAATGTACATGTTTTGAGGGTGCAACCCCTTCCTCGCAACTCAAGTAGGTGAGAGGAAGGGTTTGCACCCCCAAAACAAGTCCATTGATCCACCATGATGGGAGATAGCACATGTTGACATTTGGCATGGGATCAGGAGGAAAATAGTCATTTTGAAGAAAAATTTGTGTGCATCTTCAGAATTTGGCTTGTTCAGGGGTGACATCACCCCATCTCATGAAGGCAACAGCAACACATTTTTTAAACACTATATAATGTCTGATATTGCCTTCAGTTTTTCAAAGGTTGAACTTTGTAAGTTCCATAGTTGTATATGTTTTATGTTTTGAAATATGCCTGTTTATGTAAAACACAAAAAAAAAAGTTTAATAAAAAAAGGTTTGAATTTTCACAGAAATTTTATAATGCACATGTGAATGTGCACAGAGTAAAAATAGTTCTCCAATCAACAATGTGTGGCTTCTTCTTTCTATGCTCAATACCAGTTTTTAAATTAAGTTGTTGTTTACAGTGACAATGGTGGCTATTTACTAAAGACAAATCCACTTGGCAGTAAAAGTGCACTAGGAGAACTGTTGTGTTACACTATGTGATTTTTCTTGCTCTGTGTCTTTAACCACTTAACGACCGCTCACTGTATATATACGTCGGCACAATGGCACCGACAGGCACAATCACGTAGAGTGTACGTGATTGCCTTTGTACAGTTGGGGGGTCCGATCGGACCCCCCTTCTGTACAGTGAGCGGTCGGAATTCGTCTGGGAGCGTTCCGAGATGGGGGGGCGGGCGTTCGATTCCGACCACCCCCCGCGATCGCTCCCGGCGAATAGAAATGCCCCCTCTGTCTGTGTACTGTTTACACAGATAGAGAAAGCAGGAGGAAGTGATGTCATCTCCTGTGCGGCGCTCACATATACCGAGCGTCGTACAAGAGAAGACACACAGGTCAGTGCACTAACACTACACTAACACCAGCACACATAGACACATAAATCGCCCCCCCCAGGCCCCCCCAGATCACCCCCCAGCCCCCCCAGATCACCCCCCAGCCCCCAGTCACAGTGTCACTGATTGCAGTGACCATTTATTTACTGATCACTGCAATCAGTGACATTTGTGACTGTAAAAGTGTCACTACATTTAGTTTTAGGTCCAGTGTAGCCCCCTAACCCCCCCTAATAAAGGTTTAACCCCTTGATCACCCCCCAGATAACCCTTTCACCCCCTAGCACCGCCGTCGCTTGGCGATCATTTTTCTGATCGCTGTCTTGGCGTCGGTGATGCAGATCGGTACCCAGTATTTTTTTTTAGGTTCGCCGCAGGTTTTTTTAGCGTCGGGTACCCCCATAAATTATCTAATAAAGGTTTAACCCCCTTGATCGCCCCCCAGGTAACCCTTTCACCCCCTATCACCACTGTCACTAAGCGATCGTTTTTCTGATCGATGTCTTAGCGTCGGTGATGCTGATCGGTAGCCAGTATTTTTTTTTAGGTTCGCCGCAGGTTTTTATAGCGTCGGGTACCCCCATAAATTATCTAATAAAGGTTTAACCCCCTTGATCGCCCCCCAGGTAACCCTTTCACCCCCTATCACCACTGTCACTAAGCAATTGTTTTTTCTGATCGCTGTCTTGGCGTCGGTGATGCAAATCGGTACCCAGTAATTTTTTTAGGTTTGCCGCAGGTTTTTATAGCGTCGGGTACCCCCATAAATTATCTAATAAAGGTTTAACCCCCTTGATCGCCCCCCAGGTAACCCTTTCACCCCCTATCACCACTGTCACTAAGCAATCGTTTTTCTGATCGATGTCTTAGCGTCGGTGATGCTGATCGGTAGCCAGTATTTTTTTTTTAGGTTCGCCGCAGGTTTTTATAGGGTCGGGTACCCCCATAAATTATCTAATAAAGGTTTAACCCCCTTGATCGCCCCCCAGGTAACCCTTTCACCCCCTATCACCACTGTCACTAAGCAATTGTTTTTCTGATCGCTGTCTTGGCGTCGGTGATGCAGATCGGTACCCAGTAATTTTTTTAGGTTCGCCGCAGGTTTTTATAGCGTCGGGTACCCCCCATAAATTATCTAATAAAGGTTTAACCCCCTTGATCGCCCCCCAGGTAACCCTTTCACCCCCTATCACCACTGTCGCTAAGCGATCATTTTTCTGATCGATGTCTTAGCGTCGGTGATGCAGATCGGTAGCCAGTAATTTTTTTTAGGTTCGCCGCAGGTTTTTATAGCGTCAGGTACCCCCATATATTATCTAATAAAGGTTTTAACCCCCTAATTGCCCCTAGTTAACCCTTTCACCAGTAATCATCATATAAGTGTTACGGGTGACGCTGGTTAGTTAGTTTGCTTTTTATAGTGTCAGGGCACCCGCCGTATATAACCCAATAAAGGTTTAACCCCCTGATCGCCCGGCGGGTGATATCAATTAGGTTTTAGCGTCAGAGAGGGTCTGCGTCACACCCCAGGCAGCGTCAGGTTAGTGCCAGTAACGCTAACACCCACGCGTGAAGCATACACCTCCCTTAGTGGTATAGTATCTGAACAGATCAATATCTGATCTGATCAGATCTATACTAGCGTCCCCAGCAGTTTAGGGTTCCCAAAAACACAGTGTTAGCGGGATCAGCCCAGATACCTGCTAGCACCTGCGTTTTGCCCCTCCGTCCAGCCCAGGCCACCGAAGTGCAGTATCGATCGATCACTGTCACTTACAAAACACAACACACATAACTGCAGCGTCCGCAGAGACAGGCCTGATCCCTGCGACTCCAGTGCTGTAGGAGGTGATTTCACCACCACAGTTAAAAAAAAAAGAAGCAAATATGCCGAAGCATTGGGGCAGCAGGGGCGGAGGAGCGATTTTGCTCCTAATGCCGCGTACATACGGTCGAAATTCCGACGGAGGCTTGCCCGTGGAAAAGTCCGACCATGTGTGTGCGGCATAACTTTTTTGCGGGAGGATGCCCCCATGCTTCGGCATATATAAATGGTGCATGTATGCCCATCATTAGAAGTGGGTGGATGAAGGGCGGTATTCTAATGGTGGGCATACCCACCGATCAATCTCTTTTTTCGTTCAGCCACCTGGCTGCATGAAAAAAAAAGATTACAATACATGTCCAACAAGGACCTGCAACGTACTGGTATGTTGCTGGACTTTGAATGGTTATACCAGATTGATGCCTGCGGGTTTAGGTATCATCTTGGTATCATTCTTTTCAGCCAACGGCCGGCTTTAATGTAAAAGCAACCCTAGTGGCTAATTAGCCTCTGGACTGCTTTTACAAGCAGTGGGAGGGAATGTCCCCCCCGGATATAAAAAGCGCCATTGGGAAATTGGGAAAGCATTTTATCACACCGATCTTGGTGTGGTCAGATGCTTTGAGGGCAGAGGAAAGATCTAGGGTCTAGACCCCAGTTTTTTCAAAAAAAGAGTATCTGTCACTACCTATTACTATCATAGGGGATATTTACATTCCCTGAGATAACAATAAAAATGATAAAAAAAAAAAAAACATGGAAGGAACAATTTAAAAATAAAATAAAAAAGCAAAATTAATAATAAAAAAAAAAAAAAAAAAAAAAGCACCCCTGTCCTGCCCTGCTCTTGCCCAATGGCGAACGCAAGCGTCGGTCTGGCGTCATATGTAAACAGCAATTGCACCATGCATGTGAGGTATCACCGCGAAGGTCAGATCGAGGGCAGTAATTTTAGCAGTAGACCTCCTCTGTAAATCTAACGGGGTAACCTGTAAAGGCTTTTAAAGGCTTTTAAAAATGTATGTAGTTTGTCGCCAATGCGCGTTTGTGCGAAATTTTAAAGCATGTCGTGTTTGGTATCTATGTACTCGGCCTAAGATCATCTTTTTTATTTCATCAAACATTTGGGCAATATAGTGTGTTTTAGTGCATTAAAATAAAAAAAAGTGTATTTTTTCCCCAAAAAATGCGTTTGAAAAATCGCTGCGCAAATACTGTGTAGAAAAAAAAATGCAACACCCACCATTTTATTCTGTAGGGCCTTTGCTTTAAAAATATATATAATGTTTGGGGGTTCAACATAATTTTCCTGCAAAAAAAATATGTTTTCATGTAAACAAAAAGTGTCAGAAAGGGCTTTGTCTTCAAGTGGTTAGAAGAGTGGATGTAAGCTTCCTAATGTTGTGTATAAAATGGCAGAACAGTTCAAAACCCCCCCAAATGACCCCATTTTGGAAAGTAGACACCCCAAGCTATATACTGAGAGGCATGTCGAGTCCATGGAATATTTTATATGTTGACACAAGTTGCGGAAAAAAGACAATTTTTTTTTTTTTTTTTGCACAAAGTTGTCACTAAATGATATATTGCTCAAACATGCCATGGGCATATGTGGAATTACACCCCAAAATACATTCTGTTGCTTCTCCTGAGTACAGGGATACCACATGTGTGAGACTTTTTGGGAGCCTAGCCGCGTACGGGACCCCAAAAACCAATCACCGCCTTCAGGCTTTCTAAGGGTGTAAATTTTTGATTTCACTTCTCACTGCCTATCACAGTTTCGGAGGCCATGGAATGCCCAGATGGCACAAAACCCCCCCAAATGACCCCATTTTGGAAAGTAGACACCCCAAGCTATTTGCTGAGAGGTATTGTGAGTATTTTGCAGATCTCGCTTTTTGTCACAAAGTTTTGAAAATTGAAAAAAAAAAAAGAAAAAAAAAATTCTTTCTTCATTTTCAAAAACAAATGAGAGCTGTAAAATACTCACCATGCCTCTCAGCAAACAGCTTGGGGTGTCTACTTTCCAAAATGGGGTCATTTGGGGGGGTTTTGTGCTATTTTGGCATTTTATGGCCTTCGAAACTGTGATAGGTAGTGAGGAGTGAAATCAAAAATTTGTGCCTAGAAATCCTGAAGGCGGTGATTGGTTTTCGGGGTCCCGTAGGCGGCTAGGCTCCTAAAAAGTCCCACACATGTGGTATCCCCGTACTCAGGAGAAGCAGCAAAATGTATTTTGGGGTGCAATGCCACATATAACCATGGCATGTGTGAGCAATATATCATTTAGTGACAACTTTTTGTAAATTTTTTATTTTTTTTTGTCATTATTCAATCACTTGGGACAAAAAAAAAATATTCAATGGTCTCAACAGGCCTCTCAGCAATTTCCTTGGGGTGTCTACTTTCCTAAATTGGGTCATTTGGGGGGTTTTGTACTGCCCTGCCATTTTAGCACCTCAAGAAATGAGATAGGCAGTCATAAATTTAAAGCTGTGTAAATTCCAGAAAATGTACCCTAGTTTGTAAACGCTATAACTTTTGCGCAAACCGATAAATATACACTTATTGACGTTTTTTTTACTAAAGACATGTGGCTGAATACATTTTGGCCTAAATGTATGACTAAAATTGAGATTTTTCTCATAACAAAAAGTAGAAAATATCATTTTTTTTCAAAATTTTCGGTCTTTTTACGTTTATATCGCAAAAAATAAAAATTGCAGAGGCAATCAAATACCATTAAAAGAAAGCTCTATTTGTGGGAAGAAAAGGACGCAAATTTTGTTTGGGTACAACATTGCATGTCCGCACAATTTACAGTTAAAGCAGCGCAGTGCAAAATTCTGAATTCACCTCTGGTCCTCTAGCTACCAAATGGTCCGGGGCTTAAGTGGTTAAGATCTGTCCCCTTCTTTCTAGCTGAACTCTCTCTCTCACCGTAGTTCTTTATATATCTCCTCCACTTCCTGATTCTGGTCATTACTCCTGTATATCTTTCATGCTAAACATCTTACATGTGGCTTACAACTGCAACGTTTTTCTACCTATGAATATCCATCATTAAACGGAACATTCGAAAGGATTCATCGTCTGTCGTCCTAACTGTGAGTTTATTCATTAAGTTAAACTGCCTGTATCGATGCAAGGGATGAATATCAAACCATCTTGAGTAAGGCCTACTTAAACCTGGAGATCAACTTTATCGCTTTGTAGTTGAGACAGAACAGTAGAAAAACGGTGTTTCACAGCCTAATTACAAGATTTCTGCATGTCAGTACTGAAACAGACAAGATTTACTGCCCTCATAGCAAGACAGAAGGGACAGAGCAGCACATGGCAGCCTTATAGCCTGAGACAATCTGCACAGTGTCATATTTCAGCACACAGATCCTGCCTGCTTTCACAGTCAGTCTGCTAACATGAGTGACCAAGCTTCTGCATGTGAACTCACATCTACCTCCCCACAAGTTCCTAAAGAAACTGAGTTACCCAAACGCTCAGTTAAACCCACTTGGAAAGTAATGGAGAATTATGAAGCTTCAAGGACTGAATTGTCAAATAGCTTGGAATTAGTCTGGGAGAAAATCCTTGCTGAAGCTAATACAGTGTCTGTTGAACGTGAACTACTGACACTAGAGGGCGCCATTAAACAACTTTCTGCCTCATATGAGCTTTATCAGCTTACCAGCATCAAATTCACTAATGTCTTACAAAACATGAAGTCAGAAAATGCGATGAGGCAGTTAAAGCGTGTCAACATTCTTAATATTGAAAGAGACAGTTTTATCCAGCAAACCAGATTAAAGGCAGAAGCAAAAATAAAGCTGTCACAGGACACTGCATCTCACAGATCTGTTTCCACCAGACGTTCTAAAAACTCGTCAAGATCCCATAGTTCAAGATACTCAACACTCAGTGAGCGACTTATAATTGCCCGCGCTGAAGTGGAAGCCAGCAAAGTGCAGGTGGCATATGCAGAAAAAAGAGCAGAGTTGGAAGCGCTGTCAGCACGTCAAAGGACAGAGTCGGAAGCGCAGTCAGCACGTCAAAGAGCAACAATGGAAACCTTAAATGAACAGTGTAAACATGACGCAGCTATGGCAAAGCTAAGGGTCCTACAGCAAGCTATCAGTGCTGACGAAGGTGCAAGTGAGAAAGACAGCATTAACCTAAACATAGCAGATATGGAAGACCCCCTCAAACGCACTAAAGACTATGTCCTAAGCCACTGCAGTGCACACTCCATTGTCTCCAATGCTCCCGACTTCATAGAGACTCCTTCACAGCTTCAAGTTAAAGAGGTTCCAGCAACTTCCTGCACTCAAAATCACTCCACTGCATTTCCTACCTGCCTACCTTGCCTGCCTTCATACTTCACAGAGCATCAGCGCAAGCTTGAAGCAAGTCATCAATCTCCAGTCATTGGTACAGCCTTGAATCAACGTACCATTGGAACAACTGACTTCAAGCAAGCAACTCACCAGGATGCATCTGCTGCACCATATTTCCCTGTGTCCTTTAACAACAATGTCAAAGATAACGCAATCAGCACCATACAGCCAACAGCATCTCACATAAAGACGGAGACAACTGAGACAGAAGAGTTTGTGAGGTACATGCTTCACAGAGAGCTCACAAAGACTGGTCTTACAAGTTTTGATGACCAACCTGAGAACTACAGAAGTTGGAAATGTGCCTTCAGAACTACAATCAGCAATATTGGCATTACAGCTGATCAAGAATGTAATCTGCTGATCAAATGGCTTGGTCCTCTATCTGCTGCACGTGTTAAGCCATTAAGATCGGTTTTCATGGACAATCCTACTGCAGGCCTCACAGCTGCATGGGAGCGACTAGAGCAAAGTTATGGCAGTCCAGAAGCTATAGAAAATGCTTTGTTCGTGCGTCTGGAAACTTTCCCAAAGATATCCGGTAAGGACAACAAGGAGTTCCAGAGACTGAGTGACCTTCTCCTTGAGCTTCAGCTAGCCAAGACAGACCCAAAACTACCTGGACTCAGTTACCTTGACACTCCAAGAGGGGTAAACCCAATTGTCTCCAAGCTCCCATATGGTTTGCAAGAGAAATGGACTGCACTAGGGTCATCATACAAAAGAGAGAACAAGGTTTCCTTCCCTCCATTCTCTTTCTTCTGTGAATTCATCAGGGAAATTGCAGAGACCAAGAATGATCCAAGTTTTTCCTACGGTGAGTACAGTTTCTTCTCACCCTTTCCTAAGAGTACCAGTATTCAGGGCAACTATAGAAACCATAGAGGCCCAGTGTCCGTGAAAAAGACTGACATCCTTCCCACTCCTACCACAGTTCTGGCCATGAACAAACAGAGTAGGAAGATTGAAAACCCTAACAGAGAGTGTCCCATACACAAGAAGCCACACCCCCTCAATAAATGTATCGGCTTTAGGAAAAAGCCTCTGGAAGAGCGCAAGGAGCTTTTAAAGACATTTGGGGTATGTTTCAGGTGCTGTGCTTCTACAGAACATTTTGCAAGGGACTGTAATGTGTCCATCAAGTGCATAGAGTGTGGCTCTGAAGAACATGTGCAAGCCCTCCATCCACTTGAGCCCAGCTCTGCACAACCTGCCAACACTCCTCCCAGGTTAACGCATGGCGGGGAGAATACAGACCAAGTGCCTAATTCTACCATCATTTCTTCATCCTGCACTGAAGTTTGTGGAGAAGACCGCTGTGGTAAGTCCTGTGCTAAGATATGCTTGGTGAACATATACCACAAGGATCAACCAGAAAAGTCTCTAAAGGCATATGCTATCTTAGACGATCAGAGCAATCGATCACTTGCAAAATCGGAATTGTTCAATCTATTTGAAATAAAAGGCGAAGCTCATCCTTACACCTTGGGTACCTGTAGTGGAACTATAGAGGTTTCTGGAAGAAGGGCTCATGGACTCATGGTATCTTCTCTCAAAGGTAACTTGCAATTACCCTTACCTACACTTGTTGAGTGCAATCAGATACCTGCTAACAGGGAAAAAATACCTACTCCAGCTGCTGCTTTCCATCACCCTCACCTCAAGGTAATAGCAAATGAGATACCGCCGCTTGACAAAGATGCTCAGATCCTTCTTCTGTTAGGAAGAGACATTCTAAGAGTTCACAAGGTACACAGACAAGTCAGTGGACCCCCAGATGCCCCATTTGCCCAGCGCACGGATCTAGGGTGGGTCATCATAGGCAATGTCTGCATAGGCAAAATGAAAAGACCTACCAACATTTCGTCATTCAAGACAAATGTTCTGCCAAATGGCCGAAACACTTACTTTGAGCCATGCCCACATCACTACTGGGTAAAAGAGAAGATAGCCAGCCACGAATGGCAACATGGTATCTCAGGTGACACAAGCCCTTTCTTCTGCCATGATGGCGACTTCGGCTCTACAGTGTTTAATGCAACCAGTGAAGATGACATACTGGCTCCTTCAATGGAAGACAAAGAATTCATCAAGGTAATGGACAATGAGTTCTTTCAAGATGACTCCAATAACTGAGTAGCACCCCTACCCTTTCGTCTCCCAAGAGAGAGATTGCCCAACAACTTACAGCAGGCCATCAGTAGATTCTCCTCCTTAAAGCGAAACTTAAGCAGGAAACCAGAGATGCAAAAGCACTTTGTGGACTTTATGCAAAATGTATTTGACAGAGATCATGCAGAGCCTGCTCCCCCACTAAAGGAGGGAGAAGAATGCTGGTACCTTCCATCCTTTGGCCTGTATCACCCACGCAAACCAGACCAAATCAGAGTTGTCTTTGATTCCAGTGCTCAGCACAAAGGTGTTTCTCTTAACAACATGCTCCTTACTGGACCCAACTTGAACAACAGTCTAATAGGAGTCTTGATTCGTTTCAGACAAGAGCCTGTAGCAGTAATGGCCGACATTCAACAGATGTTTCACTGCTTCATCGTCAGAGAAGACAACAGAAACTACCTCAGGTTTCTATGGCACAAGGACAATGACCTCAACAAGGAAGTTATAAATTATCGCATTAAGGTACATGTCTTCGGTAACAGTCCTTCCCCAGCAGTGGCAATTTATGGGCTAAGGAGAACAGCTCAGACTGGAGAAGTTGAATATGGATCTGATGCCCGTCAATTTGTTGAAAGAAACTTCTACGTTGACGACGCACTTAAGTCCTTTCCAACTGCTAAAGAAGCAATTGATCTTCTCACCAGAACAAAGGAGATGCTGTCTGTAGCAAACCTTAGACTGCACAAGATTATATCCAACAGCCAGGAACTTATGAATGCCTTTCACTCTGAGGACTATGCCACTAGTCTAAAAAACCTTGACTTAGGTACAGATGTGCCTCCTGTACAGCGAAGTCTGGGTTTGTTTTGGAACGTCAAGCAAGACAAATTCACCTTCCAAGTGTCAACTTGTGACAAACCCTTCACTAAGAGAGGAGTCCTGTCCGTGGTGAATAGCATCTATGACCCACTGGGTTTCCTTGCTCCAGTTACCATTGAAGGTAAGATTTTACTAAGACAGTTGTCTACTGAGAACATAGACTGGGATACTCCCTTGCCTAGTGAGAATCAACACAAGTGGGAAAGGTGGAGATATTCTTTGAAGTCACTAGAAAAACTTCAGATTCCCCGTTGCTATGTTCCAGGATCCACTTCAACTGCTAACCGGAGAGAGATTCATATTTTCTCTGATGCATCAGTTGAAGCTATTGCTGCAGTAGCCTATTTGAAGACATCATACTGTGACTTTATGTTCTTCATCCTGTTAAACTTACGTTTATTATTTGCTTGTTGCATGTTTTTCATTACAGGTTCCAGGACATTCGTCAGTATTGGACTTTTTGAAAATATATATTTTAGTTTAAGGTTATGAAATCTAAAGATTTCAGACGGGGAGTGTTGTGTTACACTATGTGATTATTCTTGCTCTGTGTCTTTAAGATCTGTCCCCTTCTTTCTAGCTGAACTCTCTCTCTCTCACCGTAGTTCTTTATATATCTCCTCCACTTCCTGATTCTGGTCATTCGTCCACAGGAGAGGTTCCATCCAGGTCTACCAGCATATAATCCCTGTCAAGCTACAAGCTGGGTCAGTCTATCACTAGGGGTCACCCAAACAGACTACCATTGTGTGGCTCGAGCAAGTGCTTCTGACTGACACACTCCTCTACAGTATTGTCTGGCTTGTTACACCTGGATTTACGTTCCCTACCTATCAGTAGCCTGTGCATAGTTACTTTTTTACTTAAATCACGCATGATTGTTTACCACGAATGTGTTTATATAATACTGGCACCCTGTGATACATGGATTGCCAGGTAAAAATACCTAGGCCGGTTTCACTACTTAACACGGCCTTGTTCAATACTATGCTCCCGACGAAGCGTTTTGGAACGCGAAACTAGTCGAGCGAAAGCAAGATCTTTATCTTTGAATTTACCAGACCTATCAATAAGACCAGCCATCTCTCGTGCATACCGTCCAACTCCTCATTTGTGTTTGTTGGCTATACATTATCCTATTCTACTTTGTGTATTTTACATGTCAATGTAATTCCTGGGAGATGTGTTGAGTCTTGTAAATGGGACCCTATACCAACTATTGATAACTGTTACATAATGTCAGTGTCTTGTATTAATGTACTTTTTACCTAAATTCAATTATATTTTTCTACCAACAATAAAACCCTTAGAATTTTTACAATATCTATCTGTGTGCCGTTTAAAGTCCATCTTTAGTTTAAACAAACATTCTCCCATTACTCCTGTATATCTTCCATGCTAAACATCTTACATGTGGCTTACAACTGCAACGTTTTTCTACCTATGAATATCCATCATTAAACGGAACATTCGAAAGGATTCATCGTCTGTCGTCCTAACTGTGAGTTTATTCATTGAGTTAAACTGCCTGTATCCATGCAAGGGATGAATATCAAACCATCTTGAGTAAGGCCTACTTAAACCTGGAGATCAACTTTATCGCTTTGTAGTTGAGACAGAACAAGAACCTAGGAGACAGATAAAAGAAACACAAGCAATAATGAAAAATCTAGCTTTTCACAGAATTATTATTATTATTTTTTTTAAATTAGACATTGTCTGGCATAGCAATGGCCCACCTACCCGTAAAATACTCAACATATTTCTCCTGTACTTCACGGGCGCTTTGGGGGGCCAAGCCAGTACAGCCAGTATCCAGGCCCGTCAGGGGATTATCTGAAAGTACGGCCTCAGGCCCAACTGTGGCCAGATAATTTGGTGCATTTCTCCTTAAAAAGTTGTGCAGTATGCAGCAGCTGAAAACGATATGATTCAGTTTGTATTCCGCCATATGTATAGAGGTAAGGAACAGGCGGATCCGGCTGGCCATTATCCCGAAGACATTCTCAACAACCCTTTGGGCTCTGGCCAGCCGGTAATTAAAAACCCTCCTCTCCGGGGTGATGGTCCTCAGGGGGAAAGGCCTCATCAGGTGTGGTCCCAGCCCGAAAGCTTCATCCACGATAAAAACAAACGGAAGGCCCTCAACATTTTCTTCATCAGGTGGCAGTGCCAGGCCACCACTCTCGAGAGGTAGGGCAAATTCCGTCTGTGGTAACACACCACCATCCGACATCCGGCCATTCTTCCCGATGTCCACATACATAAATTCATACTGTGCCGATACCACTGCCATCAACACAATACTATTAAAACCTTTATAATTATAATAGTACGACCCCGAATGAGGTGGTGGCACTATGCTAACATGCTTCCCGTCTCTTGTCCCTCCGCAGTTGGGAAAGTCCCACCGGTGGGCAAACTGGGTTGCCACAGTCTGCCATTCCTGTGGTGTTGAAGGAAACTGTGGAGTCAAACCAGAAAAATTTATTAGTACTTTTGCACATAACATTGCAAGCAGAATACACAAAAACATTATTGGCCAACATCAGTATAACATTTATTTAAAGGAGTATTTAAAGACAAAAATAGAAGGCCCACTTATCAGATTACTCATCCCCCTCTGATGGCCCATTGTAAAATTTTTAGGGGGGGTTCTATATGAGTTTGGGCCCTCCAAAAAAAGCCTCTGCCACTCTACCTGAATTCAATGAGAACAAAAACATTTGTACACAAATAGGGGGGGGGGGCACTATAATGGAGCTGACAAAATACATTGGTAAGTGACTAGGCTAGGTATTTATGGGCCCATGATAGCATGCTGGAGAGGTTAGTGAAAGCAAATATGCATGGAGGCCAAAAAAGGAGCATTAAAAGCTTACAGCATGCATGAGAACAAAGGGGACATTCACAGCATATTGCAATCATGGTAATTAGGGAATGATTAAAGAAATAAAATACATTAACCAGCATTAAATACATAGAATATGATGTTAAAGGAGAAAACTTACCTTAATATAGTCCTTCTGCAGAACTTGAATTATGGCAGAACAGGTTTCTGGGATAATGATCACCAGAGCCTGGGGGAGATACCTGTCGTGAACTTGAGGTCCTGCAGGCTTCTCCCTGTTGCCAAGTATCGCAACGTGGCAACTAGCCTCTGCTCTACAGTGATGGCTTGGCGCATCATATATATAATGATATCCTCGTGATATAGGGGGACAGCAAATCCAACAGACGGTGAAAAATGGGGTCTGTCATCCGGAAATAATTCCTGAAGTCATCAGGATTATTCTCCTGGATTTCCCCGCAGCAGAGGCATATGAGAGAATTGGTCCCGCTGGAGCAACCAGTTCTTGGTCCATGAACTCCTCCTCACCCTGTTCATGGACTGAGCTCGGGTTAAAGTATTAACCCCAACACCAAGACCCTACGCAGCACTAGATCTATGATGAGTACATGCTTCCAACATGGCTAGAAACCGGTCGGCTGGTCAAAACAAACTAAACAGAACGCACTGAGGAACAGAAAGTCCTATGAAGAACGACCTGAAAAACATAAATGAGCGGACAAGAACGCACTGAAAAACAGATACGACCTGACTACACGCCCTGAAAGACAGATACGAACCCCCAAGCACCAACTGAACAGCAGAAAATGATCTGAAAAGCACAGAGACTGAAAAGCGCGAATCGGCTTTTACCAAACTTTTACTAACACGCAGTAACACGAAATCAGCAAAAGCAGCCCAAAGGGTGGCGCCGTTGGATTTGAACTTCCCCTTTATAGTGCCATCATACGTGTTGTACGTCACCGCGTTTTGGACGGACGGAATTTGGTCTGACAGTGTGTATGCAAGACAGCTTGAACGGAATTCCGACTGAAAATTCCATCAGATTTTATCCCATCGGAAATTCCGATCGTGTGTACAGGGCATTATGCATAATGTCTTTTCATTTGATGGCTCCAGGTGCAGGGCATGGCAATGGGGACATGTTGTGCCCCATCCTATGCCAACCTGTATCTGGGGGGTCTTTTCTTGCTGATAAATCTTTATCGTCTGTGACGAGCCACATTACCACCTAGTTCCTATATATATATAGACAATATATTCTTGAACTGAGAGGGTCTTCTGGAGGCCCTGATGTATTGCATATCGATTATGAATAGAAACATTTTCAATTTTAAGTTTACTATGTAATACAGTGAAGCTATGATTACATTCTGAATGTTACTATCATCAAAAATGAAGCCTGTCTAGTAGACTGTATCATAGGTCCACTGCGGGCAATACCATTCTGCATGCTACAAGTTTACATCCACAACCTCTGATACGCTCTATCCCTTAAAGTCAATACCTGAGGATTAAGAAAAACTGTTCTAGTCAGGAATCCTTTCTTCGGGAAGCCAGGGAGTTAAGAGGGAGACTTTTGCAGAGAGGATACTCTCCCACCTGTCTTAAAAAAAGCATTTAAGCGTGCCAACAATCAAATAAGTCATGACCTTCTATTCTACAAAAGAAAGCTAGATAAACTACTCACTACTCGTATTATCACAAGATATAACAAACAACATAAAGCTATTTAAAAAATGATCGAGGAGAGGGCGTGGCTTAGCGTATGGAGGAGTAAGAAGCTTCCTCCAGGAGCTCCCGCACACACCGGATTCATCACGGCCACCAGCACCTTCCAGACCCGCTAAACAGGTCGGTGATGGGGAGGAAAGGTGGGGGAGAAAGTCGCCATACCACCGATCCGAGCAAAGAGGGGGACATAGACAGATTCTTTTATAAAAAGCTGACGCCGGAGCAGCGCGGCCCCCCCTCATCCAAGATGGCGTCGACCCGCTCCTCGGGGACACATGCGGCCTCTCATGGACTGGCTTCCCAGCACCACGCACCTCACACCAGATCTAGGGTGCGAGCCAGCTCTCCCCCTGACTAAGACAATGGCTCCACACGATCAGCCTGCCATTCCCCTGCCTCGCACAGCTCCTATGGAGCTTGGGACATGGAGGCCTATATCAAAGCCCTCCTTACCAGACATGATTTTGAGGCCTGTGTGCAGAGGCTTGAGCGTTCCTATAAGCAGGAAATTGCTGAGCTGCGCAGAGATGTCACTAGCAGACTGGATGAGGTGGAACACACCGTTGAAGAGCCTGTAGCTGCCATACAATCGCATGATGCCATCCTGAATGAGCACACCCTGCAAATACAGCACCTCATGTACCATCAGGACGACCAGGAGAACAGGGCCAGACGCAATAACATTGCTATGTTTAATGACCTGCTCCAAAGAGAGAAAGACGCACCTCTGGAACTTGATCATGTCCATAGAGCCCTGGGCCCTAAGAATCCTAACCTCAAACACACTAGAGATGTCATCTGCAGAGTCCACTTCTACGCGATTAAAGACGCCATCATGCAGGCGGCACGAAAACAAGAGACTATTTGTTTCAACGAGTCCCAGATATCCTTGCTACCGGATGTCTCCAAGCTGACCCTGGATATGCGCCAGGCATTGAAGCCCCTCACTGGGGCCTTACAAGCTAAACAAATCAAATATCGCTGGGGCTTCCCCTTTCACCTTTTTTTTTTATCCACAAATTTTTTATTGAAAGTTTTCATGAGTAATACAAATGAAACCATAAAGCACAAAACCAGGATACAGATACATATACATGTTCCAACTAGAAAGAGGCATAGATTTTAAAGTTTGAGAGAGTAGAAACCCACAGATGACGCCTCTGCGGGTTGCCAATATAATGGCCACACAAAAAAAAAAAAATTTAAGTAGCAAGGCACAGATTTTTAAAGAGGGTATACTGCAGTGTATAACAGGCCTGCCTGACTAACATTGGAATGCAATACTTCATAGGAAAGTATTCAATATGGCCTCTGTAAATACTATAGAACAAACACGGATTCTTCAACATCTTTCCAAAACAAAAAAAAAAAAAAAAGGGGGAAGAGAAGGGAGAAAGGGGAAAGGCCAGAGTGGAGAGGAAAGGGGGAAAGCAAAAAAGGGGGGGTGAGGGGGGTCCTATCAGGAGAATGAATGAAGAGGGGGTGGGGTCACCACCAGCAACCCTCCCCAGTAGACCCCAAATGTTGTGAAAGTTATCGCTGCCCTTAATGTACCGTTCAAGGATTATCCCGGGAAAGGTCCTGAAAGCGCTGCGAATTTCGGTACTCAAGCCAGGGTGCCCATGTCGCGGAAAAGTATGCTATTCTGTCCTGTGTGGTGTAGATTAGCTCCTCCATCGCTGCAATCCGATCAACCCGCGCCACCCATTCCTTTATGGAAGGGGGAGCCTTGGATCTCCAGTGGACCGGCAAACACAGTCTGGCGGCATTTAACATATGCATAGCTATTGATCTATAATATGTTTTAGGGGGAATTTTAGAGAGGTGAAGGAGGTATTGCGCCGGCGAAAATTCCAAAGGAAGCGAGGATATCCCAGTCGCCGCCTCATGCACCTTACGCCAATATGGCTGAATCACTGGGCACGTCCACCATATATGGAGGAACGTGCCCAGCCCCTGTTCGCACCTCCAGCACTGGTCTGAGACTGTCGGGATAAATTTGTGAAGTGTTTCCGGGGTTCTGTACCACCTTGTTTTAATTTTGTAGCCATTCTCTTGAGTATGGACATTTAAGGAGCCCTTGTGAATATACAAATGTACTTGATCCCAGGCAGTGTCATCAATCACCATGTCTAGCTCCGTCTCCCAAAAGGCATGCTCTGATCTCAGGGAGGCATATGGCTCACCAAACATTGTGGCATAAAGAACTGAAATGAGATGACTCTGGGGAGAAGAGCGAGAACACAGCGATTCCAGAACAGTAGGAGCTTTTGCAAAGCCGTCTCTATTCGTAGAGCTGTCCAGGAAGTGCCTCAATTGGATATAGGCCCAAAAGGGGAAAGTCTTTGTGTTGGACAGTAATGCAAGTTCATCTCGCCGGAGACACCTTCCCCTGGAAAATAAGCGTGGGGATGGAGCGGAGTTCAGCACCCGAAATCAGTTTTTCCAGCAACACCCAACCCTTGCAGTTAGTATGCAACCTCCAGTCCACCACCCGGGCCAGGTGGACTGCCCAGTAGTACCTCTGCAGGTCTGGAAGTCCAATTCCACCTCCCGACTTTGGTAATACAAGCTTTGCCCACCCCACTCGCGCCACCTTTGCTCCCCATATAAAGACTCTACACATGCGTTTGTAAGCTGTAAAGAAAGAGGGCGGCAATCAAATTGGGATAGTCTGTAATTTGTACAGTAAGCGGGGGAGCACTGTCATCTTTAGAATAGAGGCCCGTCCAAACCAGGAGATGGTGGGGGCCTCCCACCTGTGCAGATCCTGCTGTATAAGTTTTAATTCTGACAGAAAGTTCCTATCATACAACTCTTTAAGTTTGCTAGGGAGTTGGATACCTAAATAAGTGATAGCGTCCGTTTTCCAGCGGAATGGAAAGTTCACCTGACATAGCTGTACTAGTTCAGGGGACAAAGAGACATTTAGCGCGTAGGATTTTGAGTAATTAATCTTCAGATTCGAAATAGTCTTGAACTGGTCTAATACTGGCATTAAATTGGGCAGGGACGTCAAGGGGGATGAAAGAAAGAGCAAAATATCATCCGCGAAGGCGGCAATCTTGTATTCCCGTTGATGTACCTCTATACCCCTAATGTTTGGATTTGCCCGGATGCAGCGGAGGAGGGGCTCCAAGGTAAGGATATACAGTAAGGGAGAGAGAGGACATCCCTGCCTGGTCCCATTGTGGATGGGGAAGGCGTCCGACAGGTGACCGTTAACCCGGACCCTAGCTCTGGGGTTGGCGTAGAGCGCTCCAATAAAAGCACGCATGCCCCTTCCCAGGCCCAGGGCTTCCAGAACCGCGCTCATGTAGTCCCAGGCCACCCTGTCGAACGCCTTCTCCGCATCCATGGCCAAGAAGCAACCCTCCTTGTTGGTTGAAGTAAGCCAGTGATGTAAATTGAGGGCCTTAATAGTGTTGTCTCTGGCTTCTCTTCCAGGGACAAAACCAACCTGATCCAGTCCCACCCAGGCGGGTACGTGATAGGACAAACGGGTGGCCAAGATCTTGGCGAACAGTTTGACATCCGCGTTCAAAAGGGAGATGGGTCAGTAGTTGGCTACATCAGTAGGGTCTTTGTTTTCCTTAGGGATCACTGTTATATAAGCCTCTAACAGGCTATCCGAGGCACAAGGGGAGTGGGAGAGGGTGTTGAAGGCCTTAAGAAACCCCGGCGCCAGGAGATCAGGAAAACTCTTGTAGTATTGGGCCGAGAAGCCATCTGGCCCTGGGCTTTTGCCGGGCTTCGTAGCCTTCAAGGCCTCCCCCCACTCCTCCTCCGACAATGGAGCCTCTAAGGCTTGCCAGTCCTCAGTGGACAGTGCCCGGGGGCAGTACTTGCCCAGGAAATCCCTTATGAGGTCAGAGCGCGCATTCGCCGATATGGATCTGTGTTCATGTGATTCAAGATTATATAAATTGCTATAAAATGAGAGAAACTGCCTAGCGATGTCCTCATTTCTGGAATGGGTTACACCACCTGTGTCTACAACATGGTGAACAGTGGATGCGAATGTGCGCCTCTGTGTAAACCTTGCCAATAACCTTCCAGGTTTGTTACCCTGTTCGTAAAACAGTTTCTGAGATAACACCTGCCTCTTCCTCGCCTGTTTAAGCAGTTCCTCTAAGAGTATCGCCCGTGTATCAGCTAATTCCTTAGCTACCCTCACTGCCAGTGAGCGTTTTTGCTGTGGTTCCAATGAGGCTATCTTCCTAGAAAGCTCTCAAACAGTGAGTTGGTGATCTTTTTTTTTCCTGGCTGCAATAGCTAGCAGATGCCCCTGCACAACACATTTATGTGCTTCCCATTGGGTCATGGGGGACACGTCTGGCGTGTCATTGTGTTGAAAGTATTCTTTAATGATTTGGGTGATAGTAGCCAAGTCTCCCGGGTCAGTGAGAAGAGAAGCATCCAGCCTCCAAGTCCTGGTAGTCATCTCCCTTTGTGGGAACTGTAAAGTCAGTGTGATCGGGTGGTGGTCAGAGATTAACATACTCTCTATGGTCGCAGCCTGCAGGAAGGTCAAATCCATCTGGCGTAGAAATATATAGTCTAACCTCGAGTAGCGGTTGTGAGGAGGTGAGAAAAACGTGTAATCCTTCCCCTGGGGATACAACATTCTCCAGGAGTCATGAAGCGCTAGGGAGGCTAAGGCAAGTTTTGCCTGGCGTAAAGCAGCAAATGGGATTGAGGAAGTACCTGTGGAGGTATCGAGGAGCGGATCCAAGGCCATATTGAAGTCCCCCCCCAGTATTAAAAGACCTGCCTGAAACGTGGTGAGCTGCAAAAGGACCTCTTTTAGGAAGGATACCTGTCTGGAGTTGGGGCAATAAATGTTCGCAAGAGTCACCGGCCTATTTTTCCATGTCCCTTTTAGGAAGAGAAATCTGCCTTCTGGGTCACGGACTTGGTCAGTAAGGTGGAATGGGAATGATTTAGCAAGTACTATTGAGACTCCCTTGGTTTTGGAGTCGGGACAGGTCGCATGATAGACCTCCGGGAATCGACTATTAGATAAGCGAGGGGTGGAGCCTGATTTAAAGTGGGTTTCTTGCAGGAATATCACTTGAGCTCTGTGGCGGTACGCCTCAGCAAGAATACTACTGCGCTTCTCCGGGATATTGAGACCTTTAGCATTCAGGGAAAAGACCTTGAGAGATAGAGGAGCTGATGATTGCACCACAGTAGGCATGGTCAGTGACCAGGAGTGCTTGTCAATATCACCCCCAAATTTCCAAGGAAGGGGATCCGAAAAAGAGGGGAGAGGGGTAGGGAAAAGAGAACAGGGGAAGAAAAGGCAGAAAAAGAGAAAGAGAGAGAGAGAGAGAAAAAAAAAAAAGGTCAAGCCCACACCGGGAAGTCACTCAGAGTTTACTAACAACCCAAGAGAGGCTTAACACCTGAGCGAGTGAGCCACCTCCTAGGTGGGGATCGTGAAGGTAGTGCCGGAGGTAATACCAGTCCAGCTGAGTCACCTAGTAGGGGAAGGGGTGTAAAACAGAAAAAGAAAGAGGCTATTCCGGCAGTTTTCAAGGGGGATACCTGCCTCCTTGAGGTGGGAAAGAGACCTAGCACCTAAACCAAAAACAAACACCAAATATACATAGATCCTACCATCCGGAGTCCCAAAAGAGAGAGGATGGACAGTAATGAGCAGCCCCAGCCCCGCCGGACGGAGCGCTACCGCACAAGCCCCCCCACAATAGGTGAGAAGGGCCTGCGGCGGCATCCCTCCCCCCAGCAAACCAGGGGGTCATGACAGGTCAAGAGCAGCACCCTATGATATCATGTAGCTTTGCAATGTAGAACCACTTACAGCAAAACATAGTAAACAAACGAGTTAACAGTGCAAATCAAGAACGTCTATCATTATAACATTTTAACATTTCCTCTACCTCCTTTTTGGCTGACTAGAAATGTTGGAGTCCCCGGGCCCAGGACCACCAAAATCCATGATGGATCCCAGAATCGGGGGTCCCGACCGCCCGCAGACATTAAGAATATATTACATTATAAGCCCTGCAACAACTAGCATAAGGAAGGATATAGGGCCCTATACCTCTGTATTATATAAGAGCCCTTACGGCCTAAAAGGGCCAGCGTAAACAGGGTAAGGGTCTCCCCTTACTCCGGGATCACGGTGATGCTCTTCCCCACACCCACAATCAGACATAGATTCAGGGATAAGGTCCCACCATCCCCAGGGCAACGTCCAAGCTGTCACAGTGATGCATCAGGCGATAAAAGTATATACGTCAATAAACATGAAATAAACAGTGCAGCCTTAATAAGCTATGCTTTTCCCCTATCCCTAGTGCCCATGAAAGTATTATTCTATAAGAGCCTCTGAGCAATCAGCATATGACCTGAGCTAACAAACTGGCAAGTCCAAGCCCCCACCCCCCACCCCATCCCTCAAAACAACCAGAGAGAATACATAGAAAAAAATAACAGGGAGGGGGGAAGGGGTGAGTAGCCATGGGGTGACACCAAGAGCAAATTTTTCCATAGCTGCCGCTATTGACAAAAAAAAAAAAAAAAAAAAACCTGGAGAAAGGGCAGGGGATCATCAATCTTGTCATGCAGCCGCAGTCCGCAGTTAGCCTAGAGAGTCAATATGGCAAGGGAGGGGAAGAGCCCGCATCTTCCCAAAGCTCGACTGCCCCCTTGAATGGGTGAGTTCTTTCAGTAGATGGATCAGCACCGGGAACGGCTCAAAACTGGTAAGAGTTCTGTAGAAGCGATAGCATACCTCTGCGTAGAACCGGCTCGAGGATCCTTGATAAAATCACCAGATACAGTCCTTGGCAATAGTACCACATAAACAAGTATGCGCCAGATCCCAGGGTAAAGAAGGGAGATAACTCCTGTCATTAGCAACTTGAAATAGTGAGCAGCTGAGCAATCCAGAAAAGGACAGAGCAGGTGTCAGGAACCCCACAAATCATCATCAGTCAATTGGCAGGTGTAGGTAATACGCATGAAGGTATAACTCAGCTTACCTTACAGGTTATGATGTAGGGCGTACCTAGGGACAGATGATGGCGAAGGCACAGCTCATCAGCTCAAGTCCTGCAAACTCAGTGATCAGTTTTGCGCCTGGCAGATGATGGGGAGACGTGTGGGCTTTCATCAGTTTCCATATCTCCACGACGGCTCTGTGGCGAGGCAGTCGAGGGTCTGCGGCGGCGTTGTCTGCTTCTCTGCGACCTCGGAGTGTCCCCAGGCCGGGTAGAGATCCAGGGTTCAGGCTGCAAAAAGACTCCATACCAATCTGGAACTGGGACCACCGGGATGCCTAGAGTATCACAAAAAGGCCGCAAGTCCACCGGGGTCCTCAGTTGCGCCGTGCGGTTGCCATTTGTCGCTTGAAGGCAGAATGGGAACTTCCAACGATAGGGAATGTGCCTCTCTCGTAGGGCCTGCAGGAGGGGACGGAGATCCCTCCTATGTTGTAAGGTAATGGCTGATAAGTCCTGGAATAGTTGGATGCGTGACCCCTCATGTTCCAGGTGAGCATGATTGTGGGCCAGGCGCAGGATTTCTTCCTTCTGGGTAAAGCTGACCAGGCAGCATACAGCATCCCTGGGCGGATCAGTGTCCCTACCTCTTGGCCTCAGCGCCCTGTGGCACCTCTCCATCTCAACAGGTGCATCTGGTGGCCTACCGAGGAGGGTGTTGAATATAGCCCAGACCACTGCCTGCAACTGGGGGCCCTCAACAGACTCTGGAATCCCTCTGACACGGAGGTTACACCTACGGCCCCTGTTGTCCAGGTCCTCCATGTGTCTGTGCATGTCCAGGAGATGTTGTCCATGCACACTGACTGCCTGCTGTACTTGTTGTATGGCCGCGCCATGTGTCATGGCCGCCGACTCTACATGCTCCACACGAGAGGCCACTGCCTTGATCTCCGTCTTCAAGTCTGCAATAGCTGCCGTTAGCGTGTTCTTGATGTCCAGGGCTACACTCTGGAGATCCGCCAGGCATAAGAAGGGAGAGGTGCGTGAGGAGGACGGCCCCATCAGAGAGACTGCGGGGGTGTCAGCCGCAGCCGCGTGACCTGTTAAACTACAGTCCGCGGCTTGAGATGCGGCCTGCAAGTCAACGTGCTGAGTGCGGAACATCGCCGGAACGTTCCTACTCAGCTGGGTAGACGGATCTAGCTGAGAGCGGGTGGCTGAGTTGCTCCTACCCGTCATTCTGCCGCACGTAGAGTGAGGTTTAGCTGCTGCTGGAGGCTTACTTGGGACTCTGGATGGCGGAGCTCTCTCTCTAGGCAGCCATCTCGCTCCGGTGCCAGGCCACGCCCCCCCTTTCACCTTTTTGCTTCGCATGAAGGGAAATCGGCAGTGTTTCGTACACTCGGCGATCTCCCCAAATTTCTAGGGACCTTTGAACTGCCTCAAATATCTCTACCTGACTGGCCTCTTCACGCAGCCACCCCTGGATTCCCGGTCGCCTCCGGCTGGCAGAAGCAATCCAAGAAACCCAGGCGTTCCAGATCATAAAAGTCAAATGCCGGATGATTTAATGCTATCAGCTCTTCGTGCCTTTTTTTTCTCTCCCTCTTTAGCTGGGCATTAGACCCGCAAAGTCGTCCCTGTTCTTAGGTTACAGTTTTGTTGGGGCGCTCTCCTACTAACTTGTGTCTTACTTCCTGCTCACAGGGGACATTCCGCCATATTTTGTGTTCCTTCAAGTTGTTCTCCCTGAAGGTTGACCCCTTGAGAACTTTCTCCCTCCCCCATAAGTAATGACTGTCCTCCAATACCACATTGACTCCCCCCCAGCCCCCCCTCCCCTCCCCAATACCTAAAGCGATTTATTGTGATTTTGTTTGGAAGCCTGGTGCAGGACCCCTGAGGCTGTCAAGTGTTCTCGCAGATTGTCCGGGACTCATACTCCCGGACTTATATACATGAGTGTCTAACTAACTGCAGCCGTCGGGGGCCCTAAACTGCTTAACTTATGGTTATGTTTACATGTTTATTTTTGCAGCCCGGTGTGTGCGGGCACCTCTGTGCACTGTCTGCGATCCCCCTTCTAGGTTTACAGCGTCCTACTAGGACTCCGCTGACATGTTGCTTGCAACGTTACTAGTTTGGCCGTTGAGGCCCTATTTTCTACCTCTCCCCTCCTTCTCTCTTTCCCCTCTGTTTCTGGACCTCTCCTTTCCTGTGCTTCTTTGTAAACAATCCTACACCCCTCCCTTTTCCCTCCTTACCCCTTTCCCAGCGACAGCGAGCTCGGAACTAATTAAGATCTATTCCCACCCTATAGTGCTCCCCTCATGGCAGCGCCCGCCTCCTTAAAAATCTCTTCCCTGAATTGTAGGGGCCTTAACGTCCCGGAGAAGAGGAGACATATCCTATACCACTTCCACAAATTAAGAACCCAAATCCTTCTCCTCCAGGAAACTCATTTCGGATCCGACACCATCCCACAGGTTTTACATAAACGGTACCCTACCTGGTTCCACAGCACCAACCCTGCCGCAAAATCTAAAGGAGTATCTATTGCCTTTCACGCCTCATTCACCCCTGGCGTGCTTGACACACTCAGTCATAGACCCCGCAGGGAGATATGTTTTTCTTAAATTGTCGTATTTGAATGTGATTTACACTGTAATTAACGTATACTCTCCTAATCAGGACCAACCGCAGTTCATCTCCAAGGTGGCCGCACGCCTGAAAAGGTTTAGTACTACCAACATGATCCTGGGAGGTGACCTCAACACAGCTCTGATACCTCGCCTTGATTCCTTGACGGGTAAGTCCTCACTCTCCCCTGCTTCTTTGACCAAAATGAAAACCGCACTATCTGACCTGTCTCTGCTGGATGTCTGGAGGGTGTTACACCCTACCACAAAGGACTATACATATTTCTCCCCAGCACACTCCTCTTACAGCAGACTGGACTACCTATTCATCTCCCAAGCCCTATTGGACTGTTCTCCTGACACCTCGATTGGCCTTACTCTTTGGTCAGACAACGCACCCCTTCACTTGAGCTTGGGTAGGGCTCCTACCTCCAAGACCAGATCTTCCTGGAGGCTCAATGACAACTTACTCCTAGATACAGTGTGTGCCCAAGACATCCTCCTGACCATACAGCACTTTATTGCAGACCACGCACACGACGACACTAACCCTCTTACGAAATGGGAGGCCCTCAAATGTGTCCTTAGGGGCAAGTTTATCCAGCACGGCTCTAGGCTTAAACATGCACGCACGGCGGAGATAACCAGACTTTTGGCTTTAATAGCTTCATTGGAAGAGTCCCACAAACAATCCCCTGAGGCCAGGATTCATCTTGAGCTGGTTAATGCCAGGCGGGACCTTCTGCAAATCTTTTCAGAACGTTCCCTCGTGGCTAGGGATAAGGGGCGATTCGCCCATTACTCCCAAGCCAACAAGTGTGGTAGACATTTGGCCCATACCCTACAACCTCAGCAAGCCCGGAAACATATTCCCTTTATTCACTCCCCCTCCGATGATAAACTGAGTTCCAACCTAGCCATAGCCGATGAATTTCGTAGATACTTTTCCAATTTATATAATCTATCCCCCCAAAACCCCTCTTCTAGGCCCCCTTCGGTCGGCTCCGAACAGGACATGTCATCCTATATTCAAGAAACCTCCCTTCCCCCATACCAACTTCGGATGCAGAGGAATTGGAATCCCCTCTTTCTGAAGCAGAATTCCTATTAGCCATCAAGGAACTCAAAAATGGTAAAAGCCCAGGACCTGATGGGTTCTCCTCGCGCTTTTACAAGAAGTTTGCTCCCCAGCTTGCCCCCTTCCTTGCAAATGCCTTTAACGCCATTAATGATAATCTCTCCCCCTCATCGTCCTTACTTCATGCCCAGATTGTAGTGATTCCGAAACCCGGTAAAGACCCCTCCTTATGCGCTAATTATAGGCCGATTTCCTTACTTAATATAGACTTGAAATTGTTCGCCAAGATCCTGTCGAAGCATCTCTCCCCATTACTACCTGACATCGTACATAGGGACCAGGTGGGTTTTGTCCCTGGCCGTGAGGCACGGGACAACACCACTAAAACTGTTCATCTTATAGCATACGCTCACCGTAATCGGGTGCCTGCCTGCCTCCTCTCTTGTGATGCGGAGAAGGCCTTCGACAGGGTCAGCTGGCCGTTTCTCCAAGCCACCCTTGCCCAAATAGGACTAGGACCGAAAATGCTCTCGCACATTATGGCCCTGTATTCCACGCCCTCCGCCTCTATCTTAGTAAATAATACTCACTCGCGTACATTCACGATAGCTAATGGTACCAGGCAAGGCTGTCCCCTCTCCCCTCTCCTTTTCGCCCTTGTTATAGAACACTTGGCCCAGGCCATCAGAGCAAACCCGAGCATAAGTGGTATTCAGACCCCCTCCTCACATTGCAAACTCTCCCTATACGCTGACGACCTCTTGCTTTATGTGACACAACCCCACATTAGTATCCCATCCATCCTAGCGGAGATCAACCGCTTCGGACGGCACAGTAACTATAAGCTTAACATTTCCAAAACAGAAGCCCTTAACCTATCACTTCCACATCATACCCTTTCTTCCCTCAAGACTAATTTCTCCTTCCAATGGCAGGCGACATCCATTTCATATTAAGGTACGTCCATCCCGACACGCGCGGCGGATATCTATACTCTGAATTTTGGCCCTCTGCTCACTAAGATCAGACGCCTAACGGAGAACCGGATGGACAGACCGCTCTCTTGGTTTGGTCGCATGAACACCCTAAAAATGGATATACTCCCCAAATTATTGTATCTATTTCAAGCCCTCCCCATTTCCCTCCCTTCTGCATTTTTCCACACCCTGCGCTCTTTGGCTATACGCTTCGTATGGCAGGGGAAGCACCCCAGGTTGAATCATAATCTTTTATGCACCACCATCTCTAAAGGTGGAATGGGTCTGCCGGATTTTGAGCTTTATCATTCCTCAGCTGTGTTATCACAGATCCTGGAGTGGTTCCCCCGCCCCTTTGTCAAAGCCACTACCCTGGTGGAACAAGACTTGTCCCCGATAGATCTTCGGGCCCTTCTATGGGGTTTTGAACATACTCCGGGGTCTCTCACTGCATTATCTCCCCTCACCAGGGATGCTCTGGTGCTTTGGTATCGCAAGAGAGAAGCCTATGCTTTATCTACTGAACCAAGCCTACTCACCCCATTATTTGACAACCCAGCCCTTCCGGAGGGCAGGTCCATCCACACACTTGACAGCTACAACAGAGCTTCCTGGCCCACGGCACGACAATTCGTTGACTCTGCACAGGGTACCTTTAAGTCAAACCATAACTCTACGTCCTCCCGCTTGACTTGGCTCACCCGACTACACCTGACTTCCTATTGCAAAGGACTTCACGAATCCGAATAGATCCATCGACTCCTGACCAGTTTTGAACAAATATGCACACTTCCTGACACCCCCCGCCATACCCTTTCCTTGACCTACAAACTGATTCTAGACCACACTCATGACTCCTTACCTAAATTTACAAAAGTTTGGTCTTAGGAGCTTGGGAGAGACATTACTGAAGTAGAATGGAGTAAAGCCTTTCTCTTTACCCACAAATCGACTATCTCTAGCTACTCCCAAGAGAAAAACTATAAGGTGATTGCCAGATGGTATCGAGTGCCAACAACCCTCAGGATCATGAACCCCCCAGCTGCGGACACCTGCTGGAGATGCAACTCGGCAACAGGTACATACAGTCATGTATGGTGGGAATGTGATGTAATTTGACCGTTCTGGTCTCAGATTTTTCAAATTTATTCTGAGATTTATGATACGCCTCTTCAGCCTTCTCCTTTTATTGCCCTCCTCTCCATCCTACCGGGTACTGTCAAATTCCAAAAACACGATCTTCTTAAATTTTCCCTTAGCGCGGCTCGGCGACTCATTTCTAGGCATTGGAAAACCACCTCCCCTCCTTCGATTGTAGAATGGGTAAATGAGATGAATACTAGTATGCTAATGGAGGAAATGCTTGCCAAATCTCTAGACAGTCATG
Source organism: Rana muscosa (assembly GCA_029206835.1). Taxonomy (NCBI): domain Eukaryota; kingdom Metazoa; phylum Chordata; class Amphibia; order Anura; family Ranidae; genus Rana; species Rana muscosa. The sequence continues at coordinate 223,946,147 of CM055118.1, forward strand.
CTAAATTCTCCTTTATCTGGAGTATATGGAGACATTACTCAACTTCGGATAAGTTGAAGGATAGGCTCCCGCTAGGGACTACTCCCTGAGGCCTTACCAGTCCTCAACCTTTGGGTTCCCTGCCATGATTGGATACCCTTCCATTGGTCCGCAGCTCGCTGTCCCCCTCACCCCCCCTTCTTCCCCTTCCACCCTTCCCTTTGCACTATACCCCCCTTCTAAACTCTAGATCTCCCTTTCTATCTTTATTTCTCCCTATCTCTTTCTGGGGCCTCCCCTAAAGTTATTTGATGACTCTTTTACATGTATGCGGTCCATTTTATGTTTACACTGTCATCACTTGTGAGACTTCACCAATAGGTGTTGGAATGGTGTTGTTTGTACAGGTATTCATGTCATCCCCTAACGACTCCTCCGATCCAGGATCGCAGTAGGATCCCACAGGGGCATCCTGGTCGGATGGAGTGGATAATGTGTCTTCAGACGACACTGTTTGATTTGTGTATTACTTCACACCTCTTCTCATGGGCTAGTTGTTATTTGTATATTGCCGTATACATGCTGTAACAGGAGATTACCCCTTACTTATCGGTCTCTTGACGGGCTCCTGGATTCTTGTCTTTTTTCTGTACAGTTGAAACTTTGATAAACAATAAAAACTAATTGAACTTAAAAAATTATTGAGAAATTCTGGCACATACTATGCATAGATTCTAACTTAAAGTTGATGTAAACCCTCACATATACCCAGTGAAGTGAACAGCCTCAGATTATACATGATTAAACAAATCTCCCTACATAAGTTTTACATGTATATATGCTCTCTTCACATTTATATACTGTTTAGAAAGTGCTCATTCTGCTAGAATTTTCACTTCCTCATTCCCCTCTAGGAGTGGAGTATTGCTAGACACTGTGAGACAGCTGATTGGAGGAAAGGCACACACCCCCTCCCCACACATGCAGAGGTTGCCTGTGAATTGTGCAGCAGTGTGCTTATCTATTTATAGCAACCTCCTCCGACACACACTTCTATCTCCATGTCTCATGGAGATTGTCAAAAGTCATCAGGCTGATAACAGAGGAACAAAGCAAGACAGAGATACGGGACACAATGCTTTGAAAAGAGATAAGAAAACACTGCAGATAGATGTGCCCAGCTCAAATTTCATGAATCGGGTTTACATCCACTATAAATCCCCACAAACCTGCTGTTCCAGCAATTACATACCGGCAAGCCAGATCATTAACCTCCCTGGCGGTATGATTCTGGAAGATTTTAGGTGCTGAAAGCGGTACCATTATTTTGCATGGAAATTTGGCGTTTTACATTGTAGGCCTGTAATTCTTAGTAATAACTCACCTAAATCTGTCCAAACCAGAGTCTAGTAGACATCTCGGGTATGATAAAGTTTGAAACACAAAATCATAAATTATAATATATTAAATAATAACAAATAATAATTTAATAAAAAAATACTTTTTATTCAATACATTTTAGTAAATAATATAATCAAAAACACTGACATTTTTTTTGCTCAAACAAGGGTGCAATATTAGAAGTCATATTGCTTCAGTAAACGTCTTGGGTATAGAAATTTTTAAAACAAGGTACAGCACAAAGTCCTACGTCGCAATCGGGACAATAGAACCGCGTTCTTTATGGATTTTCCTTCCGGTGTCGTCACGTTTGGAGCAGCAAACCACACACATCCTTGTGGGTGCTGTCTTCTTTTCAGTAGGTGGAATGTGGTCCATAAAGTGACGACCAGTCAGGCGTTCCGGTTTCACAACGCCAGCAGCCCGACGTCCAGATCTGCTTACAGTCGTTGGCGTCTGGTGCTTTTGAAAAATTAGTTGGGCAACCTTCCACACAAAGTCTGCATGAAAAATAGGCCTGTCACTATTTTTTTCAGAAGAATGAAAGCATTCCACAGGCACTGTTCCAGAAGATGCCTGAAGATATTTTTATAATATTTCTTCTGTTGCTTCCTCATCGCAGGATAAAAGGTCATGGCCTGGTCAGCCCTGTCCACACCTCCCATGGTGTTGTTGTAATCCAACACGACCTTTGGCTTCATGACATCTTTTCCACCTTTGGTATGTACCATTACAGTAGAGGTGTTGTGGATGGTACTCACGTTTTTTTTGTCCCACCATTTCAGTGCCATCATTTTGCCTTTCTGCCAGGCAACTATTTCTCCTGCCCCAAGCTTTTTATTGGCAAAGGTTGGCGGCATGTCACGCCGGTTAGGCCTAACGGTCCCATAGGCATCTGTTTTGTTCAGGAGAAGGAACTCAAAGAGTTCTGAGGACGTGTAAAAATTGTCTGTGGTGACACAGTAGCCCTGATTCAGCAGTGGCTCAATCAAAGAGAGAACCGAAGCGGTTGCCATTCCAAAACTGCTGAATCGATCGCTGAATTTGGTCCCTTTCCCGGTGTACAGGACCGAATTCCAGATGTACCCAGAGCTGGATTCACACAGCATAAATGACTTCATGCCAAAACTAGCTTGCTTTGATACGATGAACTGTATCCAGCTAAGTCTACCTTTGTAGGCCATAAGACTTTCATCGATACTTATATCTCTGTCCGGTACATAGGTCTGCTGGAAATTCGTCAGAATAAGTTGGTAAATCTCCCAAATCTTTTTCAGCTTAGGAGCTGGATGAGAACTCTCATCAAAGTCTTCATTATTTGCAAAATGCAAATATTTCATGATAAGCGAAAATTTATATTCGGACATAACGGTGCCAAAAAAAGGAGTGGCCAACAATTTGTTGGTTGTCCAGTACCATTTCTGCAGGGGTTTCCCCACCACTCCCTGTAGAATTATAAGGCCCAAAAAGTTCCAGATGTCCTCTCTGGTTACTGGCTCCCATTTTCTGCTCCTTGAAAAGCGATGATGGGTAGCAGCTTGTTGCTCCTGGTAGCGATTCGTCTCCAAAACTATTTTGGCAATAACTTCATCCGTCAGAAAGAGCTTGAGGTATGCCAAGGGGTTATTGTCCTCAACTTCCACTTTGATCCCAGGTGCTCCTGGAAACGGAAATCTTGGTGGCGCTACGTGCTCCGTACCGCAATCAATCGAGCACCAAGTCCGCACATCGCTGGGCACAGTCGCAGGATCGTCGCTAAAATCGATTTCTGCGTCCGATGAAGAACTTTCCCATGAATCGCTGTCACTCAACTCCTCTGCAACCCGTTCTGAGTCACTGTCGCTGACTTCCAGCAGGTCATATAGTGATTTTGAGGTGGAGGCACATTTTTTGGATGCCATGGTCGCTGTGCAGTTTACAGATACAAAGTATAGTAAAATTGCAGACAAGGGCACTGGAGAAAGCACTGGGGGCAATCTAAGGTCACTTTATTTTATTTTTTATTGTAATCCAATAAGATTACATTGTATCAGTGTGTTTGTTCTTTATACTTTTGAATTTGCCGCCAATTTTTTCCTTTTTGGGCTCCGATCCAGGACTGGGCAGACCAGTCCTGTACTTCCACTAGCTTTCTAAATTTTGACTAAGCCTATTCATCTTGATTCTCTTCTTCCCTCTCTTCTCTCCTTCTTTTTGTCTTCCCTTCTCCTCCCCATGACTTCCTCTCCTTCACCCGGTATTTGTTTCTGTTCCTTCCAGGACACTACACGGAAGGCAATTCTTCTATGGAACTCCCTGTCGGAACTCCTGCTCGGATTCTCCTGATCCGACCCTCGATCTTCAAGAACTAAGGTAGGCCCATCCCACATATGCTCGCTTTCACCCATTTGTATCCATGGCTGATCCCTCCCCCACCCAGGCAACGCTTAAGATAGCATTGCATAATACCCAGGGCCTGAACTCTCCCATTAAAAGGCGCAAAGCCTTCCAAAGTTATAATTCTAGGGGCATTGATATACTCCTCCTACAGGAAACCCACTTCCCCAGTAGCTACACGCCATCCTTTCTCCATCATGCGTATCCCACCTTTTATTTAGCAAATGCGGACGCCAAACAAAGGGGGGTTGCTATCCTTTTTTCCAAAATGGACTTTATTCATTCACTCTCAGACAATCAAGGACGCAGAGGGGCATTATCTCCTAGTTAAAGGCACAATAGCGGGTTCTCCATATACCATTATAGCCTATTACGCCCCCAACCGAGGCCAGGTTAAATTTTTCTCTTCAATGCTCACATCCCTTTCCCCTCATTTTGAGGGCAGAGTGATCATGGGCGGTGACTCCAACATCTCCTTCGACCTCTGGATGGACAAATCACACCATGGGATTTCTCACCTCAAAAAACCTCCTAAACATAGCCTTCACATCGCCCGACTTCTACACTCACTAGGCCTTATCGACACTTGGAGGGAACTTAACCCTTTGGGAAAGGACTACTCACACTACTCCGCACCTCACAAATCCTACGCCAGGATAGATCATATTTTCATGCCTGCCTCTGATATACCTTCTGCCACCCAAGCCTCCATTCAAGATGTTCCTTGGTCGGACCATTCCATAGTAACCTTGAAACTTCTAGATTCTTTATCCCCCCCTGGCCCCCGACAATGGTGTCTTAATGAAACACTCCTTTCCAACCCAGTACATTGCATCATGTTGGAACGAGATATTCGGGAATACTTCCTGTCTAATGACATGGGAGACGTCTCCCCTAGTATTCTATGGGCAGGCCACAAGGCGGTGATGAGGGGGAAGATTATTCAACTCTCCTCTAAACTGAAGCGCGAAAGAAAAGCAGACGTAACCAAACTTGAAAAGGAATTCAAAACTCTTAGTAGAGCCCACAAACAGGAACCCACCCCTACTTCCCTTGCCAAATTGGAATCTTCCAGATTGGCCCTTAACCTAGCCCTCACCTCTACTGCGGAAAAATACCTACGATGGACGGGGGGCAGGCATTACATGCAGACGGATAAGTTTGGCCCACGATTGGCGGCCAAGCTTACCCCCAAACACAGAGTTTTTGTCCTCCCCAAAGTTAAATCTCTGACTGGCACCCTGACTCAAAACCCCTAAAAAATACTCAAGGCTTTCCATTCTTTCTACTCCTCCCTGTACTCGGTCGATGTCCCCATATCCCCCGTCCACCTCGACGCCTTCCTAGAAAATCTGACCCTTCCAAAACTCTCAGACTCTCATCCTTCTGTCTTAGACTCACCATTCCAGGAATCTGAGATCCGGGCAGTCATCAAAAATCTCATAAAAGACTCAGCCCCAGGCCCTGATGGCTTTTCCACCCATTACTATAAAGCCTTTGCAGAGACCCTCTCTCCATATCTTGCCCGATTCTTTAATTCTCTAAGCAAGGACTCTCCCCTAGATGCTGCCGCCAACTTGGCTTATATATCGGTGATCCCCAAACCGGGCAAAGACCCCAGCGAAGTAAGTAACTATAGACTGATCTCTTTGATCAACAATGACGTTAAAATTATGACGAAAATACTAGCGATTAGATTAGCTTCTTTCATCCCTAGCTATATTCTTAAGGACCAAGTGGGTTTTATCCCGGGGAGGCAGGGCCCGGACCAGATATGGAGAGCGGTGGACATTATTTCCCTTATGAAGTCAGGGTGGGACGGTGGTACCCCCCAGGAAGGATACCTCCCATCCATAGATCTCCAAAAGGCGTTTGATACAGTTGCCTGGCCCTACCTCTTCGCTTTACTACAGAGATGGGGGTTCGGTCCTAACTTTGTCAAAATCTTGGAAGCCCTTTACTCTCAACCCAAAGCACAGGTCAGACTCCAGGGGCATCTTTCAGAACAATTCCTAATCAAGAAAGGCACGAGACAGGATTGCCCCCTATCCCCCCTCCTTTTCGCGGTAGCCATTGAAACTTTGGCTACCGTGATCAGACTCCACCCGGATATCCATGGGGTCCGCTGTGGCCAGTCGACTCATAAATGCGCGTTATTCGCAGATGATGTTCTCCTATTCATCATGTCCCCCCCTCAAATCAACTCCCAATATTGTACAATTACTTTCAGATTTCGGACAGGTCTCGGGCCTACAAGTCAACATGTCTAAGTCGGTAGCCATGAATGTCTCCACTCCCCATCACCTGGTAGATAGACTGAAAGACAAATTCCCCTTTACATGGAACTCTACTTCCATCCCCTATCTAGGCATTAATCTAACTTCTAGGATAGATCTCTTATATAAACATAACTACCCTCCCATGTTTAAAAAACTCACGGATGACCTCCTTCAATGGTCATTATATAGAATTTCTTGGCTAGGCAGAGTTAATGCGGTCAAGATGACCCTGTTACCCAGACTGCTGTACCTTTTCCGTTCCCTCCCTATACCTGTCACTAAATTATACATCGATAAGTTACACTCTGCAATTTTCCGGCTTATCTGGGCTGGTAAGGGACACCGTCTCTCTAAAAGTGTTCTTTTCAGACCCAGAACTAAGGGCGGCCTAGGCTTATCCAACCTGTGGTGGTATTACCGAGCAGCCCAGCTGAGCCAATTCTCGATTGTTTATCTGAAGGGCCCAAAACCTGATTGGGTCACCATGGAACGTGAAGCGACTCTATGCCATACCTTGGACTTCCTACTCTGGTGCCCTCCCAAAAACCGCCCCCCCATCCTAGCCCCCACACTTTCCCACTCAATAACACTTTGTGACTCTCTACGCAACACAAAACTTCTGACTTCTGCCTGGCATCCACTTGCCCACATCTTCCACAACTCCCAATTCACCCCTGGGTTAGACATCAAAGCTTTCAGGTGGTGGCTGGATAAAGGCCTATACAGGATTGGACACTTCTTCAACTCTAACGGCCCTCTCACCTTGAGACGCTGCAAACTGAAATTGGAAATGCCCCCTTCTGAAACTTTCCGGTTTCACCAAATTTCCCACTTTCTCAACCAGATCTGGAAAAGCAATGCCAACCCCCTCTCAGTGACATCTTACGAACAATGGTGCTCCTCAGCCACGGATACAAAGGGGGGTATCTCCCTAATTTACTCAACACTAGCCGAGCCTCTGGGGAAAGCGACGTATATGTTGGGCTGGGAAAGAGACTTGGAAATTGATTGGGATCTAGATTCTTGGCACTCTAATTTTTCCCGCTCATTCAAAGGTGTTATAAATGTCTCCCTTATTGAAGCGAGCCTTAAGGTCATGACTCGTTGGTACCTGGTGCCCACCCGTTTAGCCAAATTTTACCCGCAATCCTCACCCCTCTGTTTCAGGGGTTGTGGCCATATGGGCAATCTCCTCCATACATTGTGGGAATGCCCCAAAATCAGGGTCTACTGGAATAAGATATTCCACCTAATACGCAAGGTCACTGGCATTGAGATTAAACAGGATCCTACTATTGCCCTTCTCAATCGTCTCAGTCCTGAAACCCCCCAAGCCATCACAGTCCCTGATTCGCTTCATACTATTAGGTGCCAAGATATCTATAGCCCGGGTCTGGAAATCCCCGACTGTTTCCTATCAATTAACTAAACAAAAAATATCTTGGATGATGTCCCAGGAGAAGATCTCCAACACTATTTTGGACATGGTGGACAAATTCTAGCTCATCTGGGAACCATGGGCCACGCATGTTGGGGTTAGTATCTGATCTCAATGTAGTGGAATTGGGACACCTACCTCTCTATGATAGGGAAATCACTTCCCCTTTCCATTGACCTTCTGTGTACCTCCTTCCCCCCTACCCCACTTCTCCTATCTCCCCCCCTCTCTCTTACCCCTCCCCACTTGTCTTTATCCCTCTTTTCTTCCTTCTTCCTTTCCTCTGTTTTCTGACCTGATCCTGCATTGGCTGCAGGTAGTTACCCCCCCCCCCCCCAGATATTTTTGTCTTTCAGTTTAGTTCTCTTTTGATGGGGGTTGGATAATCTTCAGTGTTTTCAGTTTTACTACATCAGTTAGATATATGGAATCGTTTTTTAGGACCTAGAGCGGAATAGACATCTTATCTCCGCCTAAGCTACTTAAGGTGAGCTTTGTGAACCCTGCTCTGTTCCTTTCCCTCTGTTGCTATTTGTAGCGTGGGACTGGTCCGGAGACTCACGACTAGCTAATACCCTGACCTCATTTAGCCTACAGTGCAGCAGACACACCTATGGCTTTTTTTTTTAGTAATCAGGGGCCCCGACCTGTTAGCCTCCTGCACAGCGTGATCCCGGAAGGGGTGCGGAAGGTGAGGGGGTTGGACTCTCCTAATTTGCTCTCCCTTTTTGACCTAATGTAAGTTTACACTCTGTAGGTCAGATGTCTATGCACCGGAATGTATTATGTACCCTGTAGCTTGTCCTTATTTTTTTGGTGTTATTCTGCAAAATTTTCAATAAAAAATTTTAACCATAAAAAAAAAAAATGTGGGAGTTGCGCCTGAACCCAACAGGGAAAGGGAAAGGTGAACATGAGGGAAACACTCATTATAAATGCACATCACATGCAAGTTCTGACAGTTTCAGCTCCATTGACACGGAACACAAATCCTGGACCCAGAGCCCCCATGTGTAGCGGCCTCACCCGCTTTCTCCCTTCTGCTTTTACGGCTGGCTGACTTGTCTAGGGGAACCAGGGAGAAGGGTGAGGTGCACCACCAGCTCGCACCTCGTGTATGTGTAGAGGTTTGAGCTAATATCTTTACCTTTGAGTCTGTGTCCCGGTCTGGAGCTTCCACTTCTCCGCTTGCAGGTGGATAGATGAATGTAGAACACTTTGCTCCCAGAAAAGTAAGCCCACACCAGGTGACAGTACAATTTCTATATTTATTTCCGCAGAGATAAATATGCCTCTTTGCAAGCAGACAGGTTGATACAAACACAACTTGGTGGGGAGAGGGTTCAGGCACAATCCTTTTGGATTAGAGAAGTTGCTAGAAACTCACAACAACTTTTGGCGCACGGTCGCTGCCACCGACCGTGAGGTTGGTCCCTGCCACAGACTGGGTGAACGATGAGGTCTCTGCCACAGACCTTATAATAGGCCTCTGCCACCGACCTGATGTAGCTGGGTCTCTGCAAAGACCATAGAACATGAACTACCTTCTAATGACGACTCCTGTTAGGGAGATGATCCATCCCGGACGGTCCCCAGAGGCCTGCACTGTCACCAGCCAATGCTGCGCTGGATCTTCAGGCCAGGTCACCTCCCTGGTTCTCCTCGCCCAAGACTCGGGTCCCCTCACACGGTGGGCCCCTAGGTATCTTCTCCCATGCGGGACCCAGTCAAAGGTACTGGGCCCCGGGTCTTTGCTAGTACCTCACCCCAGGCCTAAGGTGCCTGGGATGGAACTCGAACTCCCTTGCACCCAGGCCTAGGGCACCTGGGCGCGGACGACAGAACAGCAGCCCCCAGGCTGAAGGTGCCTGGGGCTCGGACCTCGTGCGCAAGATGTCCGCCCCCATTATACCCTCCCCCAGCAGGCACAGTGGGTTCCCCGCCCCGCCGTACTACTGCCGCGAGAGGACACAAAGGGCACGGCCCTACAATGATGGTTCAACCCCAGCCCAAGGCGACAGCGCAACCCAGGGGCCGCAAGGAACTGCGCACCATTATATCCTCCACAAATCAAATTGGCCATAGAATCCAAACAATTAGTGTATCTGGGTCATACTATCACCCAGATACTCCCCCTAAATGTTAACCCCCGCTACATTTATTTTTCAAAAATAAGGTGTATTGGTGTTGAAGAAATTGTGTATATATGGATATAAAACTGGTTAAAAGGAATAAGTTCAGAGAGTAGTGATAAATGACTTATTCTCCAAATGGGCTAAGGTTGTGAATGGTGTGCTCCAGTGGTTCTGCCTTGGGGCCAATGCTGTTAAACTTGATTATTAATGATATTGAGTTTAAAAATTATAAATCATAAATTCAAGGAACATTTACTGATGTAGGAAGCTGTCATACATAAAAGCAATAGAAATACTGGTTATACATGATGCTTGACTCTCACTGAACAGCCAAGGGTCGATCCAAACCAAGGTTTGGACCAAACCATTGACTCATCCCTATTCAGAAATAACAGAAGCTAATGAATCAGAGTTACAGGAAAGCCACTGGCATTTTCATCGAGAGGTCAGTGATGGTAGCTCTCATATTTCATGACAGGTATTTTTAATAAATAATTCTTGTCTGTGCCTAGGTAGGCGATTTATAATCTATGTAGCGTTGCAGGATATTAATGCTTCACAAATTACTACTAAACCCTTATCTTTTTTTTACTTATTTTATGTTGTTTTTTCGTGATATAATAACATACTGTACCTTATCAAAACATTCTGTGTAGTCATCTAATGGGATAACTTATATTCATTTAAAAAAGAAATTTATATATTAAAAAAAATATATAACAAATTGCATACCTGCAGGGGTGTTCATGATAATGGGTCAGGAAATACATCTGTGCATCTAATTCACTTTCAGCACAGTCTATCTTTTTAGGTTGATGATATTTTTGCTTTGGAAGTTTTTATGTACTTATTTTTGTTTGAAAAGAAGGTAGAAAGGAAACAGCATTCACGGTAAGAAATCACTTAGCACAGTGTTCCGAGACATACAATATTCAATTGGTACTCTTAGCGGGAGTTCATATCTTCATAATATTACATCTGCATGGGTCCTCACAGCAGTGACATACTGCTTAACCAGGCCTGTGATATACACAAACCAGAGTCTGCAGGGGCTAATAAGCTATACACATGTCTGTATAAAGCATTTAAAAGGGGAAAGGACAATTTGATATACTTTATATGAAAGGATAGATAGATAGATAGATAGATAGATAGATAGATAGATAGATAGATAGATAGATAGATAGATAGATAGATAGATACATACATACATACATACATACATACATACATACATACATACATACATACATATATAGATTTCTAATTGTAGATAGATTATCCACCATAGAAATAATAGAAGATAATAATAATAATATCATTATGAAGATTAGATATCCTATTTAATTAATACACTAAGCTATATGATGGAGCAAATGTATACGGTGTTTAAATATCAACTGCAGCTTTACCTTGAAATGTTTCTATAAAGCGAAGTTGCAATATAAATAAATTAAGTATTTGGTCATTTGTTTTTTCTTTTTTAATTAAATTATTAAATTATTTATCTTGTTATTTATTTTATGTACTCCAAACTAATGGTTAGCAGCCCTTCTGCAGCATATCAGAGAACCAGATTGCTTAGCTGTGCATTAGTGGTTCAGGTCTCAGCAGTCTGACATAAACTAGCTTGGTAATTTTTCACCATTGTTTACCAGGAATAAACCTTTATATAACTTTCTTCATAAACTCCACATACAGTGGGGCAAAAAAAGTATTTAGTCAGCCACCAATTGTGCAAGTTCTCCCACTTAAAAAGATGAGAGAGGCCTGTAATTGTCCTCATAGGTATACCTCAGCTATGAGATACAAAGTGTGGAAACAAATCCAGACAATCACATTGTCTGATTTGGAAAGATTTTTTTTTGCAAATTATGGTGGAAAACAAGCAAGATTTCTGGCTCTCACAGACCTGTATCTTCTTCTTTAAGAGGCTCCTCTGTCCTCCACTCATTACCTGTATTAATGGTACCTGTTTGAACTTGTTATCAGTATAAAAGACACCTGTCCACAACTTCAAACAGTCACACTCCAAACTCCACTATGGTGAAGACCAAAGAGCTGTCGAAGGACACCAAAAACAAAATTGAAGACCTGCACCAGGCTGGGAAGACTGAATCTGCAATAGGCAAGCAGCTTGGTGTGAAGAAATCAACTGTGGGAGCAATAATTAGAAAATGGAAGACATACAAGAACACTGATAATCTCCCTTGATCTGGGGCTCCACGCAAGATCTCACCCCGTGGGGTCAAAATTATCACAAGAACGGTGAGCAAGAATCCCAAAACCACACGGGGGGACCTAGTGAATGACCTGCAGAGAGCTGGGACCAACGTAACAAAGGCTACCATCAGTAACACACTACGCCGCCAGGGACTCAGATCCTGCAGTGCCAGATGTGTCCCCCTGCTGAAGCCAGTACATGTCCGGGCCCGTCTGAGGTTTGCTAGAGAGCATTTGGATGATCCAGAAGAGGATTGGGAGAATGTCATATGGTCAGATGAAACCAAAGTAGAACTGTTTGGTAGAAACACAACTCGTCGTGTTTGGAGGAGAGAGAATGCTGAGTTGCAACCAAAGAACACCACACCTACTAAGAAGCATGGGGATGCTTTGGGGCTGTTTCTCTGCAAAGGGAACAGGACGACTGATATCCGTGTACATGAAAGAATGAATGGGGCCATGTATTGTGAGATTTTGAGTGCAAACCTCCTCCCATCAGCAAGGGCATTAAAGATGAAACGTGGCTGGGTCTTTCAGCATGACAATGATCCCAAACACACCGCCCGGGCAACGAAAGCGTGGCTTCGTAAGAAGCATTTCAAGGTCCTGGAGTGGCCTAGCCAGTCTCCAGATCTCAACCCCATAGAAAACCTTTGGAGGGATTTGAAAGTCTGTGTTGCCCAGCGACAGCCCCAAAACATCACCGCTCTAGAGGAGATCTGCATGGAGGAATGGGCCAACATACCAGCAACAGTGTGTGACAACCTTGTGAAGACTTACAGAAAACGTTTGACCTCTGTCATTGCCAACAAAGGATATATAACAAAGTATTGAGATGAACTTTTGATATTGACCAAATACTTATTTTCCACCATAATTTGCAAAAAAAATAAATATTTCCAAATCAGACAATGTGATTGTCTGGATTTGTTTCCACATTTTGTCTCTCATAGTTGAGGTATACCTATGATGACAATTACAGGCCTCTCTCATCTTTTTAAGTGGGAGAACTTGCACAATTGGTGGCTGACTAAATACTTTTTATGCCCTACTGTACATATTCCTGACTATTGAGGTTACCGTATTTTTCCGTGTATAAGACGCTACTTTTTGCTAAAATAATTAGACTGAAAATCAAGCAGCGTCTTATACACGGTCAGTCAGCCTTGGAGAGAGACGCGCGGGTGCGTAGCTGGTCATAGGTCGTCGAACGGCTTCCTCCAATCACGAGCTTTGTGTTAGTGAGTTAGAGGAGGAGGTGGAGAGTGTGCAGATGCGATCCCATTGAATTGGGTCCTAAACTCATGGCATGGCATCGAACAAGAGGTGATTGTGAAGTCCTTCAAGAAATGTGGAATCAGCAATGCCATGGACGGAACTGAGGATGATCTCACATATATAAACAGTGACTCAGAAGACAGCAGTGATGCAAAAGAAGTTGAAGAAACTCTGTCTGGAACTAGTGATGAAGAAGAGAACATTGATGCAACAGAGGCTGAATAAAGTGATATGCTGCATAATATACTGGTATGTAAACGTTACTAAATAAAAATGTGTTCTGTTTTACCTATGTTTAAAATATTGATTTCTTGATTTTGGGTTGGAAAAGTGGGGGGCGTCTTATACATGGGGGCGTCTTATACACGGAAAAATACGGTAATCCATTCATTGCAACACAGGTGTGACAAATTTACAAAACTCTCCAAAAATCCCCAGCCCTCTTCTTATACTTCAATCAAACAAGTTTCCTAGTCACATAGTCCTGTCAACAACCTTATTACCAAATGGGAAGGTTGGAGGGCCAAACCTCACTGTCTGTTCCTGGCTCAAGTTCTCACTAACCTTTAGTTAATTCCTTGCTACCACTCTTTTAAACCAGCCTGGAAGTGTCATTAAGTAAATAATATTTAATTCATATGTAGATTGAGGTGTCACTTTTCATCTGCATATGGCATCAGTTAAAGAAACCCTACAGGTTCTTTTTTTTTTTCTTTTTTGGATCAATAGTTTTTTTATTGGTATAATAGAAAGGGTATACAGAAAGAAACAGGGTATACAAACCTGTATACAAGGATATACAGCATATACAAATGTATAAAAGGATATACAAATATGGTACACAGGGAGTACAAACATTTAGGTATACATATAGACTAATAGGTAATGGTACAAGCTAATAGGTGGTAGAACAAACTATTAGAAATTGATACTGACTGTTAGTCATTAGTGCAACTGTGGGGTATTCGTACTATTTTTACCTATTGGTACACGTTGGACCATCAGTAGGGAAACCCGGAAGTATAAGCATATAGTACGGAGTTTATCATTAGTAATTTACAGTGTGTTAATAGCAGAAAGACCTTATATTGGGGCATGATTTAGTTCTAGGTTGGTTGGTCTAATTGAGTGACAATGAGTTTGTATTCCTACTCGTCCATATTTCCCATTGTCTATTAAATTTTGCACTAGTGAAGGAGTTGATGGCTAGTACATGTTCATAGGTATCATTTTGTTGTACTCCGAAAGGTTGGGAGAGATGTCAGATTTCCATTTTCTAAGAATGGTTGAGCGGGCTGCAAGCAGGATGTGTGTGACCACACTTCTATCCGAGCTTGGGTATAGATCTATACCGATATTAAGAAGTGCCAGATTCGGGGGTGTTAATATGCCTGTTATTGAGGATATACATTTAAGTACTTGTTTCCAAAAGCTCGTTAAGCTGGGGCATTCCCATAGGATGTACAGCAGATGTCCTACTTGGTCGCAGTTTCTCCAACACTTGGGTGATGGTGAGTTTGAGAATTTGGCTAGCCAGTATGGTGTGTAGTACCATCTATGTGTAATTTTAAGTGACATTTCCCAATGCATAGTGCAATGTGATGCTTGATGAATTGCTCGAAAGGCTCCTTGCCATTGTAAGGGAGAAATTGTGGAATGAAGGTCTTTTTCCCATTTGGTCATTGTTGTGGTTTTTTGAAAGGTATGTTTGTTTTGGAGGATATTGTAAAAAATGGAAATTCCTCTATTTATCTGTTTTGCGAAGTATAGAATTTCCGTGCTGTAGGGTGCATGTAAAAATTTAGGGATGGGAGTTTAAGTCAGGAAGTGAACAATGCAAGCACATGTGAAGTGATGCTCTCTTGGGAGATCATATTCTGTTATTATTGCTTCTACCGTTTTGGGTCTATGACCTTGCATGAAATCTGTAATAGACTATATGCCATGTTGTGGTAAGAAGCTGAGGGATATTTTGGGATCTAGAGCTTGTAGGATGTGTAGAGGGTGGTCAGTCAGTTGCGTGTCTGTTTGTGTATCCGATTGTTGGAGCAGGTATCTCCAAGCTAGGATGGATGCTTGGGTAGGTTTATTTTTTTAAAGAAAAGTATCCCCTTTTCCTTTTGTTAGTTTCAATGCAGAATGTACCCCATGCACGCTTAACCACTTCCCGCCGGCTGGCCGTCATTTGACGTCCTTGACTTTGTGCGGGTATATCTGAATGACGCCTGCAGCTACAGGCATCATTCAGATATCATAATTTTCAGCCAGCAATTCCCTACACCATAAGAATGATCATAGCGGCTGTTCGCTATGTCTCCCCCTCCCGCAGCCCTGAGGTGCTTCTACCGACTCACCGCTTGCATCGGTGAGTCAGAGAATGGATTTACCGGCCCGGATGTTTTTTCCATAGAGATTTCCGGCAGACCAGATGGTTGCCGGAGTCTCTATGATCGTTCGGAGCCCAGGTGCGATGTTATGATGTCACGCCCGGCCTCAGCATTCAAACAAATGGTGCCGCCTCAGCTGGGAAGCTGAGATCGTTTTTTTTTTATTTCAGGCTTCCCAGCCTAGAGGTGAGATGTGGGGTCTAATTGACCCCATATCTCACTGTAAAGAGGACCGATCATGCCATACTCCTATTACAAGGGATGTTTACATTAAAAGGAATAAAAGTGAAAAAAGATTGTATTGTTAATTTTACTCTTTTTTTTTTTTAAAGTGTCAAACTAAAAAAAAATGAGTGCAATTAATAATACTTTTTTTTTTAAGCATCCCTTTCACCATGTGCTCGCATGCAGAAGCGAACGCATACGTAAGTCCTGCCCACATATGAAAACGATGTTTAAACCACACATGTGAGGTATCGCCACGAATGTTAGAGCGAGAACAATAATTCTAGCCCTGGACCTCCTCTTTAACTCAAAACATGTAAACAATTTTAAAGCGTCGCCTATTGGGGTTTTTAAGTACCGAAGTTTGGCGCCATTCCACGAGCGTGTGCAATTTTGAAGCATGAAATGTTAGGTATCTGTTTACTCGGGGTAACTTCATCTTTCACATTATGCAAAAAAATTGGGCTAACTTTACTGTTTTTTTTTTTTTTAAAGCACAAAACAGTTGTTTTTTTTTTTCAAAAAAACGTGTTTGAAAAATTGCTGCACAAATACCGTGCAAGATAAAAAGTTGCAACGACCACCATTGTATTCTCTAAGGTCTCTGCTAAAAAACATATAATGTTTGAGGGTTCTATATAATTTTCTAGCAACAAAATGATGATTTTTACATGTAAGAGAAATGTCAGAATTGGCCTGGGAGGATAGTGGTTAAAATGAATCATACAATTCCTAATACTATTCTATTGTACAGGTCTGCTGCCTTCTATTGTCTGTGCTTTTAAATAGTTTTTGTTTGTAATTACCAAAGCAATAGTTACAGAGAGGTACTTCCTGTCCCTGCTAGTTGGGTCAGAAACCCTGATTGGGGGACTGTGATGTTATATAAAAGAGAGTTTCCAGGAAGTAAACACAGAAATGAACCTCATGATCTTACACACATAGGAGCTGCTGTTGCTGTTGTATTTCACCCAGCCCAAAAGCAGAGACTATTAGGCACATATTCATATATTCTAATAGTTTAACTACAGTTGCCCATAGCTTCTAGACTAGAGTGTGGTTCTGAATCCTTGTGAAAGAATTATCTTTGTTCAACTGTGATTATTTCACATGCACAGTGCCAGATAGCTAGGTTTGTACTACTGTATGAAGGTAATGGTCACCTTCAAGTATATTAGTAGATGAACCTGCAGTCAGGAACCGTAAATCAGATGGAGACAATGCAGTTAAAATCACACCTTTTAATATAATAGTAAAAATGCTACGGATAGTAAATGTAGTCAAAACATAGCCAGGGTATGGTAGCCAAAGCGAGTAGTCAGAACAAGCCAGGAAATTAGGAAGCCAGAGATCAGTGTAGTCAAAGGCAGCAGACAGGATCAGGAACCAGAAGGGACATCAGCCAGGCAAGTCTTCAACAGGAACACGGCAGAGAATATCCAGATATGTTTGACCAAGGTGAAGGCACGGAAAAAATGAACCAGGCAGTTTAAATGTAGGCTGGACTGACGAGCAAGAAATGATCACCAGGTGAGCCGCTGTTGAACAATAATTGCCGCCAATTAACCGACAGCTAAACAACCTGAGCACTGATAAGGGAGGGCTGAGAGCCTCACCCTGACAGTACCTCCTCCTCAATGACCCCTCCCCCTCGGAGGGCCACCAGGTTTGAGGGGAAAACATCTATGGAATGCATGGAGGAGGACAGTAGTATGTATGTCTTAGGATGAGATCCAAGAGCGTTCCTCTGGACCCTACCCTTTCCAATAAACCAGGTACTGTATGCACCCACGGAACCTATGGGAGTCAATGATCAATTGTATCTCATACTCTTCATGGTCCTCAACCTGAACCGGGTGAGGAAGTGGTACCTAGATAGGGAAACGGTTGCACACCAAAGGGTTTAATAAGAAGACATGGAATACATTTGAAATACGCATGTTAGAAAGAAGGTCTAATGCATAAGCCACTGGGCTGATCCTATGGAGAATACGGAAAGGTCCAATAAACCGTGGTGCCACTTTCAGTGAGGGAACACGGAGTCTGAGGTTAAGAGATGATGGCCAGACCCTCTCCCCAATCTGGTAGGAGGGCGCAGGTAGGCATCTGCGGTCAGCATGGAGTCTGTACCTCTCACTGGCATGTCGCAAGGACTCTTGTACCTGCACCCACATGGAGCGAAGATCATGGAGATGCTCCTCTAATGCAGGAATTCTCTTGAGGAACAAAAGAGTCAAGCAAAATGGATGGTTGTGATACATAATTCGCCAAAAACTGAGACAATCAGGAAGCTGTATTAACGACACTATTGTGAGCAAACTCTGCCCAAGGTGAGAGGTCTGACCAGTTGTTATGGTGGTCAGAAATATAGCAATGTAAAAACTGCTCCAAGACTTGGTTGGCTCGTTCTGCAGCCCCAATGGACTGCAGGTGATACGCAGAGGAAATGGAAAGCTGAATTCCTAACTGTGCACAAAAGGCTCGCCAAAACCTGGAGATCACGGGAGCAGGAACCGACTCCATCTTGGAAGCGGAGGAAAACTGTTGTGACAATGCATCATTACATTCTTAGTACCGGGTAATTGAAGCTTGACAGAAAAAGAGCCCATTGCGCCCATCTGGGAGATAAGCCTCAGACAAGAATGTGAGATTCTTATGGTCAGTCAAAATGGGGACGGGCACAGTGGTACCTTCGAGGAGATGCCTCCATTCTTTCAGAGCTAAAATGTTAGCTAACAATTCTCTGTCCCCAATCTCGTAATTGCACTCTGCAGGAGACAATTTTTTAGAAAAGTAACCACAAGTATGCATAGCGCTCTCAGAGGTAGGACGTTGAGACAGAAGGGCGCCTACTCCAGTCTCAGATGTCTCAACCTCAAGGATGAAAGGTAACGTACGATAAGGATGTGCCAGCATGGAAGCTGAAACAAAGGCAACCTTGAGAGACTCAAATGTTTAATGGAATCCGGAGACCAAGTCTGTGGGTTACCATCCTTTCTGGTCATATCAGTCAGGGGTTTGACCAGAGAAGAGAAGTTCTAAATACATTTCCAATAATAATTGGCAAAGCCAAGAAAACATTGTAGCAGACGTAGACCTACAGGTCGAGGCCACTGCAGAACTGCAGATAGTTTCTCTAGATCCATCTAAAAACTGGCAGTAGAAATGACATAACCCAGAAATGTAACCTGTTCATGATGGAACTCGCAATTCTCCAACTTACAATACAGGTTATTATCTCTCAGCCTCTGTTGCACACAAGATACATCTGTGTGGTGGCTCAGTAGGGATTTAGAATATATGAGGATATAGTTGAGATAAACCACCACACATTGCTGCAATATATCCCGGAGGACATCGTTGATGAATTCCTGAAAAACTGCAGGAGCTTTGCAAAGACCAAAATGGCATTATGAGGTATTCATAATGTTCTGTCCTGGTATTATACGCAGTTTTCCATTTGTCACCCTCCTTGGTCCTCACAACATTGTATGCCCCTCTCAGATTGAGGTTTGTGAAAACCGTTGCTCCCTTGAGGCAGTCAAATAATTCCGTAATCAATGGAATCAGATAAGCATTCCTTATCGTGAAGCGATTGAGAACCCTATAATTGATACAAAGTCTCAGTTCACTACTCTTCTTTTTCACCAAAAAGAAGCCAGCACCAGCAGGAGACGAGGATTTGCAGATGAACCCTTGAGAAAGTGCATCGGCAACATACTCCTTCATGGCTTTATCCTCCGAGACAGACAGAGGATAAACCCGGCCACAAGGGCGTGGCACCAAGTTGAAGGTCAATTGTGCAATCATATGACTGGTGTGGAGGCTAACTACCAGCTTGACCTTTGTCAAAAGCATCACTAAATTAGCTGCACTCCTCTGGCAAGGAGGAGAGTGAAGAGGTGCACAAGACCTCAGCCACCTTCTGAAAACAGGTTTTACTGCATTGTGGTGACCAAGGATAACCATGAACCACCGGGTAATGAGGTGAGGAAATGACCTGGAATTGGATTATCTCATGGCGAAGAACCCCTATGGCCATGGTCAACAGAGCAGTCATTAGTCACATGGGCAGGCTGTAGAGGTCTCCCATCAATAGCCTCATTGGCAAGTAGAGTGGCATGAAGCAGCAGCGAAATCGAAAGCTTAGACACAAAGGCACTGTCTATGAACAGGTCTGCAGCCCCAGAGTCGATTAGAGCCTGTGTCTCGATGGATGACTCAGACCAAAAAAGGGTAACCGGAACTGAAGGCGTAACCTTCAGGATAACTAGAGCTGTAGCAATACCTACTAAGGTCTGTCCCCTACAGGACCTCAAGGTGCGGGCGTTTCCTGGATGGGTAGGATCAGACTTTAAAAAGTAACATGCCTGGCCACAATAAAGGCACAGTCTCTTTCTCCTCCTAAAGTGGCCTCCCACACGCAGAGAGACGTGTGAAGCCTAACTGCATGTGTTCTACTTCACTGGCGGACTAGGTACCAGGAGGCATGGGAGTTGAGGGAGGCAAGGGTGGGACTGCAAAACTCAGAGTACAGGAGGCTTCCGCAAGTGCTCTTTAAAGGAAAGTCTCTCTCGGAGTTTGGAGTCAATGATAATGGCAAATGTGATCAACCTCCCCAGATTCATAGGTATTTCTCGGGCTACTATCTCATCTTTGATGTTATCCGAGAGACAATGAGAAAAAGAAGCCACGAGGGCCTCATTGTTCCAAGCGACCTCTGCTGCCAGAGTACAAAATTCAATGGTGTAATCAGCAACAGTTCTCATACGCTGTTTGATGGAAATAAAACAGCAGAAGTGGAGTGTGGGAATGTCAAATACCCTTTTTAAAGGAAGCCACAAACTCAGGGTAATTCAGAACAATGGGTTTTTGCATCTCCCATAGAGGGTTTGTCTAGGCCAGGGCTCTATCAGAAAGCAAAGAAATAATGAAGCCTACTTTGCTTCTGTCTGTGGGGAACGTCTGGGGCAGCATCTCAAAGTATATCCCAACGTGGTTGAGAAACCCTCTGCATTGAACTGGATTCCCCCAAATCGCTGGGGAAGTGGAGCGGAACCAGACATACCTCTTATAGAGGTAATATTCGAGGGGGTTGCCTGCAAAGAGACAGCAGCTGGGACAGCCTGCAACCCAGGTTGTACCGGAACAGCCACAGTGGGAGGATCCAGGTGAGCAGTTCAAATCAGGAGCGTCTGTAACGCTATGGCAAACTGATCCATGCGGTGGTCCTGCTCATTCAATCTGGAAAAAATATTACCACTAGGTGGACCGCCTGCATCTTCTGAATTCATGGTCTTCGCCTACTGTCAGGGACCATGAATCAGATGAAATGCAGTTAAAATCACACCTTTTAATATAATGGTAAAAATGGTACAAATAGTAAATGTAGTCAAAACATAGCCAGGGTACGGTAGCCGAAGCGGGTAGTCAGAACAAGCCAGTAAATCAGGAAGCCAGAGATCAGTGTAATCAGAGGCAGCAGACAGGATCAGGAACCAGAAGGCACATCAGCCAGGCAAATCTTCAACAGGAACACAGCAGATAATATCCAGATATGTTTTACCAATGTGAAGGCAGGGAAGAAATGAACCAGGCAGTTTAAATAGCCGGAAGGGGCTGTCTGTAAGCTGGACTGACGAGCAGGAAATGATCACCAGGTGAGCCACTGTGGAATGATTAGTGCTGGCAATTAGCCGTCAGCTGAGCAACCTGAGCACTGAGAAGGAAGGGCTGAGAGCCCAGCTCTGACACCTGCTTATTGCAATAGAGTTTACATGCAGCTTCTGGTATTTTAGTTAACCCTGTCCCATCAGGTCAAGGATTCTATAGCTAGTTTTAGCTTAGGTTTTCTTATATAAAGCTTGTATTATTTCCATACTGATGTATATCTACAATATATACTTATGACTGATGTTATATGCTGTTTGCAGTATTTCTTCTGCTCCAAATTACTTTGATTAGATTACTGATTAATTTCCCAGGAAGGGAATTCCCTCTATTCACAGAGGCCCAGTCCTAGGTGGAGGGACTGCCAACTTCATTATCATCCCATTCTTCCATTTGTGGGTTCTGGTTCTCCTATTTACATTTGCCATACCCCCTCCTCCTCAACCCAAAGAGAACTTCATTATCTATTAGTACCTGTACATAAAGGCTGTATGTAGCAAGGCTGTATGTTAGATCCATCTCTCATGTCACTGCCTCTAGGAATAATCTTTACACAATCCCTGACCTTAGCCTCATCCAATAACAGAAAAACAGTTTTAGCCAGCTGGAAAAAGATCAATGATATAATCCAGCTAAACTGTGTATGACCCAAACCTGCCTTTAACAGTCTGATTTCCAGTCTCAGTTTTTATAGCTGATGTCTAGGGATTGCTAGAGACCTGTGACATGGGAGAGGGAGCAATAAACAAACTTACAACAGTCCCCATGCACAGATACTGTTAGATGGGATTTCATTGGGAACGGCATAGGTCACTTTAAGGCCTCATGCCCACGGACGTTTTTACAGACGCGTTTTTGAGTGTTTTTTACAGCTTAAAAACGCCTGTCCATTTAAGTCTATCTATAGCTTCATGCCCACCTAGGCGTTTTTGATCTGCAAATAGCATAGGCGTTTTTAAGCTGTAAAAAAAACCCAGGACCAATGTGTTCCTCGGCATCGGTGTTAGGCATAAAAAAAGCGAAGCGTTAAAAATGGCTCAAAAACGCTGCAATTGCGTTTTTGAGATCCGAATTATTTATTTTTCGAAAAAAATACGGTCAAAAAATGTATACAATAACATGGACAGGCATTTTTAAGCTGTAAAAAACGCTCAAAAACGCGTCTGTAAAAACGTACGTGGGCGTGAGGCGTTAGTTTTCATAAAAGATAAAAATCCAATCACAACAATAATAATAATAATATTAATTATTATTACCGTATCATTATTAAAAGTAATCATAACAATAGTACTATTCATCAAACAACAAATAATACAGTACAGATGCATAAAACAAATGAAACAAAATACAACTATGTTCAGCAATATGAGTAACATAGTTATATTAAAGTTCCGAAAGTTCAAAAGTGACAGAGTTGCAGAGTGCGTGCAAGG
The DNA here is from genome assembly GCA_029206835.1 of Rana muscosa. NCBI lineage: Eukaryota > Metazoa > Chordata > Amphibia > Anura > Ranidae > Rana > Rana muscosa. The sequence goes on from CM055118.1 coordinate 223,968,971, forward strand.
GCTTGTGTTAGGCTTCATGTACACCCTGCCTACATTTACTATGGCCGCGGGAAAACACAATTTTTGTGTTTTCCCCTGGCTGTCAAACATTCCTATCCTGATTCTTCTGCATTCAGGAGAGGGAGGTTGAAGCTCACCTAAACATGGCAGCTTCTAAAATCTGCTACAAGCCTATGTGTACATGGACACATAGGGTTTTATGGAATTGAGTTTAGCAGCTCTGGCAAAAAGGCTCCTAAACTCAAGTTTAGAAGCTGCCAGTGTAGGCTAGTGTACATGAAGCCTAAAACTGTCCATACATATTACAATTTGATTACACAATCTCTGTACAATCTCCTTCATCCTTACAAAAATTGAGGACCTAATTATACAATACATTCAATGTGTATCAATTCAGACAGACCATTGTCATTTTTTAGTTATTGGCAGATTTACCACAATCAGATTGTAATGTGTGCTCAGCTTTAGTCTTCCAATTGATTCATGTGTCCCTGTGCAACCTCTTGGATCTAAGCCCAGGCTGGACAATCAACTTCAACTTCTTTCAATATCAAGATTAGTCAACACCCCTCGTAGTTGCATTTAATAGTTGAATGAAGAGGATAGGGGCTTAGGGTCATGTAAAATGAGTCATACTGCTACTGATGTCACATACTCAACAAACAAAGCTCCTGATGGTGACCCACCCTCTCTTCCCCTCATAGCTAATGCATTGATTACACTACATGTAACATTTATTCTGAATAGGTGGCAGAATTGTGTCGTTCATCTGACACTCCTCCATTCACAGATATGTTACATGTTGGATAAACTATGCAAAGCTTTTTCTCAATGAATGAGAGGAGAGGGTGGGTCCTTGTTAGAAGCGTTTTCTATTGAATTTAGTCCAGAGATCCAAACCTATTAACCCCTGTCATCACTGTACAGAGATTTCTACAGGGTCCAGCTGCCTCCACGATCTGGGACATACTTTACTACAGGTAAGTTATGTCATTAAAGCTGTAGGATTTTTTAGCTAAATTTTAGCTTTAAGCTTTTAACCACTAGCCGCCCGTCGTACGACTATATACGGCCACAAGGCGGCTCTACAATGCCAGGAGGCCGTCTTTATACGGCCACCGCTCCTCCGGCCACTGGGGGGCACGCAAACGCAGCCGGCGGCCCGGCGCGTCACTAAGATGCCAAAGTGCGTGCCTGGCGGCCGCGATGTCCGCCAAATTCCCGCGATCGGCCGTGATGTCCGCCAGGTACCCGCGATCGGCCGTTACACAGAGATCCACGTCCTGTCAGGGAGAGGAGACCGATGGTGTGTCCATTGTACATAGGGACACAGATAGGTCACCTCCCCTAGTCAGTTCCCTCCCCGCACAGTAGTAATCACTCCCAGGGCACACATTTAACCCCTTCCTCACCACCTAGTGTTAACCCCTTCCCTGCCAGTCACATTTATACAGTAATCAGTGCATATTTATAGCACTGTTCGCTGTATAAATGTGAATGGACCCAATGTCGCAGTCATGAAAAAAATCACTGATCGCCGCCCTTACTAGTAAAAAAAAATAATTAATAAAAATGCCATAAAACTATTCCCTATTTTGTAAACGCTATAACTTTTGCGCAAACCAATCAATAAATGCCGAGTGCGATTTTTTTTACCAAAAATATGTAGAAGTATACGTATTGGCCTAAACTGAGGAAAAAACTTTTTTTTTCAAAGCAATTGGGATATTTATTATAGCAAAAATAAAAAAATATTGTGTTTTTTTCAAAATTGTCGCTCTTTTTTTGTTTATAGCGCAAAAAATAAAAACCGCAGAGGTGATCAAATACCACCAAAAGAAAGCTCTATTTGTGGGAAAAAAAGGAAACGTGTTTGGGACCCACGTTGCACGACCGTGCAATTGTCATTCAAAGCATGACAGTGCCGAAAGCTGAAATTTCGCCTGGGCAGGAAGGGGGTATATGTCCCCAGTAAGCAAGTGGTTAAAGGGGTCAGGCCGCTGTGACACTATAAATGTAGCCAGCCAAGTTTAACCACTTCCAGCCCAGGCCAATTCTGGCAATTCTCTCCTCCTAAAAAATGACTCAGAACCCTCAAACATAATATATTTTTTTTTTCAGAGACCCTAGAGAATAAAATGGCGGTCATTGCACTTTTCTATGTTGCATGGCATTTGTGCAGCGATTTTTCAAATGCAATTTTTTGGGAAAAAATACACTTTAATGAAATTTAATGCAAAAAAACACAATAACAAAAAATTTGATGTTACGCCCGGTAAATAGATGCCTTACATGTCACACTTTAAAATTGCATACGGTCTCAGGATGTAGTCAAACGACGGTACTTAAAAATCTCCATAGGTTATCAGTTTAGAGTTACAGAGGTAGTCCAGTGCTAGAATTATTGCTCTCACTATAAAATTTGCAGAAAACTCTCACATTTTATTTTTATTTTTACACAGTCCCTTAATTTTTTTAAATCACTTTAAAGCAGAGGTCCACCCAGATTTTTATATTTTTTTAAAGTCAGAAGCTACTAACAGTGTAGCTGCTGACTTTTAATAAGGACACTTACCTGTCCTACTCGCCCGCGATGTCGGTCCCCCGTCGGCGATCAATCGCTGCTGGCAGGTCCCGGCTCCTCCATCCTGACTAGGCTTCACTGCCCGTTTCCTACTGCGCATGCGCCACTCGCCCGGCGCTTTGTGAATGGGCCGCTTGCCTCCTGGGATACACACAGTTCCCAGAAGGCAGCGCGCCCCATTCACAAGAAAAGAAATGGTCCGAGGATAAGGAAGAGGCACATTAGAGGCAGATTAGGGGACTTCCGCATAGCAACGGGCATTTCGGGTGAGTATAAAAAAAAAAACTTCTATTAATTTTTTTTTTTTTATTAATTTTAGTGTAAAACATTTTTCAGGGTGGACCTCCGCTTTAATTCCTCTCACAAGAAATGTAAACATCCCTTGTGATAGAAAAAATGACAGGTCCTCTTTATGGAGAAATCTGGGGTCTATAAAAAACTGATCTCTGCTTTCCAGGAAAAAAATGGCAGTGTTTACATCTGCCAGAGCCTGAAGTGACATCATGACATTGCTTCCAGCCTTCTGGGATCTCTTCTACCCTGCAAAGCACGAGATAAAAAAAAAACAAAAAACTGATCTCTGCTTTCCAGGAAAAAAATGGCAGTGTTTTACATCCCAGAGCCGGAAGTGATATCATGACATTGCTTCCGGCTTTCTGGGACCACAGCCAGTAATTATGTGCACTCTGATCACACAGGAGAGCCCAGAGAGGTACCAATGGACTGAGGGAGGGAAGGAAAGTCCCCTCCTGCTGCCTGCTAAAGGGGTTGTAAAGGTTTGTTTTTTATTTTCTAAATAGGTTCCTTTACGCTAGTGCATTGTTGGTTCACTTACCTTTTCCTTTGATTTACCTTCTAAATGTTTTTTTTCTTTGTCTGAATTTCTCACTTCCTGTTTCTCCTCAGTAAACTTCACACCATCATCCGAGTGGTGTGGAGTCAGCCAGAACAGCTTACTGAACAGCTTACTGAGGAGGAACAGGAAGTGAGAAATTCAGACAAAGAAAACAAAGAAAAAAAATATTTAGAAGGGAAATCTAAGGAAAAGGTAAGTGAATCAACAATGCACTAGCTTAAAGGAACCTATTTAGAAAATAAAAAACAAACCTTTACAACCCCTTTAACCTCCCTGGCGGTATTCCCGAGTCAGGCTCGGGGTGAATTTTCAGTACCAAAAGCGGTAACCCCGAGCCACACTCGGGATTGCATCACAGGATCCATGTACAGCATACTTACCTTGTCCCCTGGATCCTGTGATGTCTCCCCGCTGTGTCCTTGAGCCGCCATGTCTCGCTCGATTCACAGTGCCGAGCTCCGTTCCCTGCGAGCGTTGCGACGCACGGGGACGGAGCTCGGCGCCAAATTCAAAATGTAAAAAACACAGTATACATACAGTACACTGTAATCTTACTGCTTACAATACTGTATCAAATGATTTCACATCCCATTTGTCCCTAGTGGTTTGTCAAGCATGCATGCAGTTTTATATTATAAATACTATTCTTTCTGCCTGGAAACTGGAGATTGTCCATAGCAACCAAAAAGTGTCCCTTTACATCAAAAGTGGTTTTAGACCAGCTAGAAAACAGCGATAATAAATTAGAATCACTTGCAGAATTGAACGATAGTGATTTGTGTGGAAATTCGTCATCAAACACTGAAAGTAATGACAGCGACAATTCTGCAACTGAGCAAATTTCAGTGTTTTTGATTTGATTACATTATTGAGTATTTTTTATTATTATTATATTATTATTTTTTATAATCATTTGTAGTTATTTATTATATTATAATTAATGATTTCGTGTTTCAAACTTTATCATACCCGGGATGTCTACTAGACTCTTGTTTGGACAGATTTGAGTGAGTTATTTCTAATGCCGTGTACACACGACCGTTTTTAATGACGAGAAAAATGCAATTTTTTTAAATGGTCATTAAAAATGATAGTGTGTGGGCTTCAGAGCATTTTTCACAACGTGAAAAATGGCCATGAAAAAATTGGAACATGCTCTAATTTTTCTCGTAGTTTTTCACATCGTCGTTTTTCTCGTCATGAAAAACGGCCGTGTGTGGGCTTTAACGATGTGAAAAAAAATGCGCATGCTCAGAATCAAGTATGAGATGGGAGCGCTCATTCTGGTAAAACTAGCATTCGTAATGGAGATAGCACATTCGTCACGCTGTAACGGACTGAAAAGCACAAGGCTGAAAAGCGCAAATCGTCTCTAAACAAACTTTACTAAAATGAAGGGTGGCGCCATCCGAATGGAACTTCCCCTTTATAGTGCCGTCGTACGTGTTGTACGTCACCGCGCTTTACTCAAGCATTTTTTTCCACGATAGTGTGTAGGCAAGGCAGGCTTGAGAAGAATCACGTCGAGAAAAATGACGGTTTTTTCAATGACATTAAAAACGGTCATGTATACGCGGCATAAGAATTACAGGCCTACAATCTAAAACACCAAATTTCCATGCAAAAAAATTGTACCGCTTTCAGCATCAAAAATCAGACATAATCATACTGCCAGGGAGGTTAAAGCAATCCAGTGGCTAATCAGCTGCTAGGATGGCTTTTACATGACAGGGAATGGCTGGCTGAAAAGAAAGATACTGGGTTGAAGCCTGTAGCTGCAGGCATCATCCTGATAACTCCACTTCAAATCCTGGATGTCATATGACATCCTACAGGCAGAAAGTGGTTTTAAAAGAGCACTCTAGCTCCATGTGGGGTGCTACATTATCTATTGGGACCAGATTAAAAGTCATGCCGCATACACACGATCGGGTTTCGCGGTGGTGAAAACACCGCCGTGAAACCCGACAGGTAAAACGAGGACCGGCTTGGTCGAGAAAACTGTCCATCTGTAGGCTCCCTAGCAGTGTTTCCCTATGGGAAAACTGGCGCGGAAAAAAATGCCCCAATTCGCGACAAGAAAAAATTAGAGCATGTTCTAATTTTTCTCGTTGTGATTCTTGTTGTTTTTCTCGTCTGGAAAAATGCTGGAAAGCCTACACACGCCCGTTTTTCTCGTCCAAGAGAAAAAATTTCATTTTTCCCGACGAGAAAAGTGATCGTGTGTACGCGGCATAAGAGAGTTCTCTAGCACAAATTGCTAGCTTTTACAGGTGCAGTAGGAATTGTAGTAGCTGGGTTCCATGGACAAAGAAAATGGGACAACATGAAGACGTGTGCAATGGAAGACAATACAAATGGATAATAAAGTAAATCTGGAAAAATGTACGGTAAAAAAGGACAACATATAAATAAATACATTAATAAAAAAAATAACAAAAAGTTAGCTGAAGTCACTGAAGACTGCATAACAAATGGATAACTGAGCAAGCTAAGTTAATCAACTGATGTTGTTTTTTCACAAACTCTGCTCAGCAGTATACCACTATTACAACAAATACTGTTTGTACAAACACAAGTCTCTACAAACAATTTCATCATGTACCTATGTTTTTTACCCATAACTAGAGTTGAGCGGACACCTGGATGTTCGGGTTCGACGGGTTCGGCCGAACTTCGGAAAAAAGTTCGGGTTCAGGACCGAACTTTAACCCGAACCCGAACCCCATTGAAGTCAATGGGGACCCGGACTTCTAAGGACTAAAAAGGCTCTAAAAAAGTAATGGAAAGGGCTAGAGGGCTGCAAATGGCAGCAAAATGTTGTTAAGAGCATGGCAAGTGCTCTGCAAACAAATGTGGATAGGGAAATAACTTAAAATAACATAAAAAAAATAAAAAAATATGCTGGAGGCCCCCTTTTCAGCAGAAGAGGTACGGGAAGTCATTAAGAACCTCAGAAACTCAACGGCACGATGCCACACATATGGTGGGAATGCCCCAGAATACGCCCTTTCTGGAATAAATTATTCAATTTAATGCATAAGCTAGTGGGAAAATAAAATACTTTGAAATAAAAATGTAGCGGGGTGCTAAATTTAAGGGAAGTGTTTGAGGGTAAATAGGCTCAAACACCCTAATTCTGTAGGATTAATGGACCATTTTGTCCTCGGGGGACAGTATTGGTGTTCAGTTCCCTGCGGCCTACAGGTGGCGCTGCCATGGTAGGCTAGGGTTGAACCGCCGATACAGTACTGTGCCTTTTGTGTCCCCTCTTGGCAGTAGTACAGCGGGGCGGGGAACCTGCTGTGCATGCCGGGAGAGCATATAAAAGGGGCAGACCTTTGGCCTGGGGGCTGATGTCCAGTGGGGTCCACGCCCAGGTGCCTTCGGCCTGGGTGCATGTGTTCCTGTTCCATCTCGGGTGCCTTTAGCCCGGGGTGAGGTACTATCCTGGAGTTCCTGCTGCCCTGGGTATGGAGGCCTAGGTGCGGGAGTAAAGCCTGGAGTCCAGAGCCTTCGTCTGGGGTCCGCTAAGGGTCGAGGAGTCTTAGGGTGCCGCCTCGTGTAGGGGACCATGTTCCAGGGAAGGGAGGATCATTCTGATGGACCGATGCGGGAGTCACGGTGAAGGAAGGGTCTGTTGACTCCCTGGAGAGATGTCTTCCCCTTGATATGAGCTAGGTTCATAGAAGGAGAAGCTCAAGGTCATCTTGACTGTATCAGAGGCCTTATTCACCCGGCCCGTGGCAGGGGCCTTATACACCCTGGTCTGTGGCAGAGACCAAAGTTCTCCAGGTCCGTGGCAGGGGCCTTGTACACCCGGTCTGTGGCAGAGACCAACCTCAAGGTCTGTGGCAGAGACCGTGCACCTAAAACTGTTTGAGAAACCTAAGCAGTGAAGTGAATGTGCTACGTTTGTGCCTGGACCTCCTCCACACCTTAAGCTGTCCTGTTTCTTTGCTCTAACCTTTTCTATCCGAGTAGAGTTTATTTTGCCATGAGAGAATAAGAGTTGTAATTTCAGCTGGTGTGGACATTGACTTTACTGGGAATTAAAGGACTTGCCTCTACCTACAGTAGAGGTGAGAATCATCCTCTGGAGGAGTTTTGACTCCGGCTGTGGACACGGCCCGTCAAGTACACCGCTCAACCTCTTTATATAGGAGGGTATGGGCTGGTAGTGCGGTGTGCCTTTCTCCCTCCTGCGAGGAGCCAACAACATAAAGGCAGGTAAGGGGGAAAGGATCTGTGCGCTACAAAAAAATAAAATAAAAATTATAATCTTGACCTAGGAGGACGAGGTCCATATGGAGTAGGAGGTTGAGGTGGCGGTGGATGTGGCTGTGTAGGTGGAAGCGGCGGTAGAGGAGGACGAGGTAGCCAACACTGGTTCAAAAATACAACAATGGCTGGGTAAGGCCGGTGATGTGTCGAATTCTGTCCCCCGTCAAATAGTGTCCACCCTGTACTGCGCTTGCTCAGTATGTAGGACAAGGGGATTTCGAAAATCTCCCAAGACGAACAGCGCCTGCGTGGTGAGTTCAGGTGAAGGCCACACCATCCGTGGTTCAAGCCGAGCCAAGTGAGGCCGTGCCCGAAGCATGGCGATCGAACCAAGCCCGTGAGGGGCCCTGTTACTATGTGCTACCGTATGTCCACTTGGATGGTGGGGCTTGAACCTGCACTCACGGCGCAGGCGCCGTTCATCTTCGGAGATTTTGTGAATCTCCTTGTCCTCTGTACTGTGCAAGCGCTGCGCCTTCGCAGTATGGGCCGGACACAATCCGATGGCCGGACAGTTTTTGTCACAACACCGGTATACATGTCTATTCTGCAGAAGGTACGGACAAGTCTTGTGGGATCCATGCCTGGTTCATTTTAATGAACGTGAGCTTGTCCACATTGGCTCTGGACAGGAGGCTGCGCTTGTCTGTGATAACGCCCCCTACCGTGCTAAATACACGTTCAGATAATACACTGGCTGCAGGGCAGGCCAGCACCTCCAAGGCATAAAGGGCAAGCTCAGAAGAGTGGGTGGGAGACAATGTGAAGGAACCCGAGGCACTGTCAGCAACCCAATCTACTATCGCCTGTACTTGTCCTGGCCTAAACATTCGTACAGCCTCATTAGGCGCGACAAAATACCGCCGCAGGCTCGGTCGCCTACTCACACCTGAGGAAGGTGTTTCACTTGTGCGTGTATCTGGCACAGATCCACCACGTCCTCTCCCTGCAACAGGAGCTCCACCACCAGCACCACGACCGGGGCCACCACGTCCCTTTGACCTTCTCCTCATATTTTCCAAATTTAGGATCTTGCCCTAAATGGGTGTTTTTGGAAGAGCAGAACACACCCACAGTACGTAACCGCTGAATCGCACAGCTACAGAACTGCAGAAAATGCTATTCAAAAAAAATGTTTTTTTTTTTAGTATAGCACAGTAGAAGAGAACTATATAGAAATTGTTTATTTCACACACCTCCACATATGTATAACACACTGCAAAATATTTTTTGTGGCCCTAAATGGCGTTTTTTGGAAGACCACAACACACCCACAGTACGTAACCGCTGAATCGCACAGCTACAGAACTGCAGAAAATGCTATTCAAATTTTTTTTTGTTTTTTTAGTATAGCACAGTAGAAGACAAATATATAGAAATGGTTTATTTCACATGCCTCCACATATGTATAACACACTGCAAAATATTTTTTGTGGCCCTAAATGGCGTTTTTTGGAAGACCACAACACACCCACAGTACATAACCGCTGAATCGCACAGCTACAGAACTGCAGAAAATGCTATTCAAAATTTTTTTCGTTTTTTTAGTATAGCACAGTAGAAGACAAATATATAGAAATGGTTTATTTCACACGCCTCCAGATATGTATAACACACTGCAAAATATTTTTTGTGGCCCTAAATGGGTCTTTTTGCAAGCGTACATTAAAGTGCAAATTTTTTATTTATTTTTTTTGCCCTAAACGGGTCTTTTTTTTCCACGAGCAAAATAAAATGCAAATTTTTTATTTTTTTTGCCTTTAATGGGTCTTTTGGAAAAGAGCACAATAAAGTGCCTTTTTTTTTGCCCTAAATGGATCTTTTTCCAAGAGCAGAATACACCCACAGTATGGAAACGGTGTATCTCTCAACGTAATATATGCAGTGCTGGTGCACTGAACTTGCAGATAAAAGGTAGATTTTCTCTGACACTGGGCTCATGGCAGTGTAAAAAGACTGCACTGCAACACAAACAGGTAAACCTATGCAGATCGCTGAGTTATATCTCTGAATCTGGACTCCTATTCCTATATAATATATCTCTCTCCCTGAAAGCACCAACAGGAACCTGGCCCTACACTACACTGTCTCTCTATCTTTTCCCTCAGATTCAAGAATCAGGACTAACTCATGTATTTTTCAATCTCTCCCTAAAAGCAGCAGCAGCAGACAAGATCCTCTCCCTATCTATTCTGAAGCAGAGTGACGTGTGTGCTGTGTGCCTCTAGCTTATATAGAAGCTGGGTCACATGTTGCACTGACCAATCACAGCCATGCCATTAGTAGGCATGGCTATGATGGCTTCTAAGGGCACACCAGCTAATCAAAAGGTGATTGGCTGGCCCCTGAAGCATTTCTAACTGCGCCATTAGATTGCCGAACCCGAACCCGGACTTTCGCGCAAAGTCCGGGTTCGGGTTCGGGAAAAATCTAAAGTTCGGTACGGACCCGAACTTTACAGTTCGGGTTCGCTCAACCCTACCCATAACAGTTGATGCTGTATATTCTCCATGAGGCAGTTCTGGACAGAAATTCTGAGCCCCAGTGTATTACTTAAAATACGAGCAACAACCACCAGTGGAGCAGGTCCTACACTGCCCTAATGACACCAAACATGGGAAGTAAAATTACCAATAGTGTTACCAGTCTTTGTACTCTTGTGTCTCCACTAGCATCACCTTGGATTCAATAACATTATGTTAATTGGTTATTTGTTTCCTACATGTAAAATACAGCAGGCTATTTTTGGCATTGTTGTCACTCAGTTACAGATTACATAAAAAAAAACAAAAAAACATTATAAGCATTCTGTTAAGTTCTTCTGTTCACCACAACATCAGATTTCCAACATAGTGTGTCTGTTCTTTAACATTCGGAGCTTAGCAGAGACTTATGGTATGCTAGAAGGGAACCATCTGAAAGCAGGACCAGATCCAGCATCTGGAGTTATGTGGCGTATAATTGTACCCAGAGGATTTTCCAAGTGCAGCTGTTCTCCAAGATCCGACACGACTACTCCAATGGGACCTGCAGGCAGTACACAGTTGTTGCACAAAACATAGTGGCTTTACCTGTCCAGATTATTAAAACAACTTATTTTTTTGCATTGCTGAAACAAAATATATATTGTGTGATGGCTCATTCAGTTGGCTACACAATGATTTGACATGTAAAAACATTTCATGCTAAAAAATATACTAATTAGTGCAGGTAATTATGGAAGTTTTCTGTGTATACAAATTTATGGTCTGCTGTTACACAGTAAAAGATAAGGAAAAGTCTCCAACTTTCTGAATCCTCGGGTACATCAACAAAATCACTGCACATCCCCACAGTGGTACAATTACAGCTATGGGAACTTGTATGGCTGCTTTGGGAAATAAAGGCTAGGAGACAGGGCCGCATTCAAATTTCACAATACCCTAGGCACACCTGAGTGATAAAATATGTACCAACAAACTTTGCGCTTCCATATAAATTTCACCTCACTCTTCTTTCCCCCCATATGCTGTATAAATATCCAATAGATATTACATATACAAAAAAGGGGCACTGTATATAAATAATTCCATAAGATTTACATATAGATACTTGTGTAAAATTCATATAAAGATACCACAAATGCAATAATTCACATAAAAATAGCACATGCTAATCATATAAATTGTTCCAAATATGTATAACATCAGTGTAACACTCATTGTAGGCGCTTTTGGCTGTGGACACAGGTCAGCATGGGCACCTTGTACAGAACAGTGTGAATATTTTCCAGCACATCACAGATCCCCAAATAAAAACCCAAATGTTTTTTATTGAAGAGCTATCACATCACCGCAAAGAAGTGCAATGTTTCAGAGCCACACTAGACCCCCTTCTTCAGGTCTGACAAAGGGGTCCTGCACAGCTCAGAAATGTTGCACTTCTTTGCTGTGATGTGATCTCTCTTTAACCACTTAAGCCCCGGACCATTTGGTAGCTAAAGGACCAGAGGTGAATTCAGAATTTTGCACTGCGCTGCTTTAACTGTAAATTGCGCGGACATGCAATGTTGTACCCAAACGAAATTTGTGTCCTTTTCTTCCCACAAATAGAGCTTTCTTTTAATGGTATTTGATTGCCTCTGCGATTTTTATTTTTTGCGATATAAACGGAAAAAGACCAAAAATTTTGAAAAAAAATGATATTTTCTACTTTTTGTTATAAGAAAAATCAAATAAACTCAATTTTAGTCATACATTTAGGCCAAAATGTATTCAGCCACATGTCTTTAGTAAAAAAAATGTCAATAAGCATATATTTATTGGTTTGCGCAAAAGTTATAGCGTCTACAAACTAGGGTACATTTTCTGGAATTTACACAGCTTTTAATTTATGACTGCCTATCTCATTTCTTGAGGTGCTAAAATGGCAGGGCAGTACAAAACCCCCCCAAATGACCCCATTTTGGAAAGTAGACACCCCAAGGAAATTGCTGAGAGGCATGTTGAGCCCATTGAATATTTTTTTTTTGTCCCAAGTGATTGAATAATGACAAAAAAAAAATAATTACAAAAAGTTGTCACTAAATGATATATTGCTCACACATGCCATGGTTATATGTGGAATTGCACCCCAAAATACATTCTGCTGCTTCTCCTGAGTACGGGGATACCACATGTGTGGGACTTTTTAGGAGCCTAGCCACGTACGGGACCCCGGAAACCAAGCACTGCCTTCAGGATTTCTAAGGGCGCAAATTTTTGATTTCACTCCTCAATACCTATCACAGTTTCGAAGGCCATAAAATGCCAAAATAGCACAAAAACCCCCCAAATGACCCCATTTTGGAAAGTAGACACCCCAAGCTATTTACTGAGAGGCATGATTAGTCCTTGGAATATTTTATATTTTGCCACAAGTTGCGGGAATATGACAAACTTTATTTTTTTTGCACAAAGTTGTCACTAAATGATATATTGCTCACACATGCCATGGGCATATGTGAAATTACACCCCAAAATACATTCTGCTGCTTCTCCTGAGTACGGGGATACCACATGTGTGGGACTTTTTGTGAGCCTAGTCGCATACGGGACCCCAAAAACCAAGCACCGCCTTCAAGGTTTCTAAGGGCATAAATTTTTGATTTCACTCCTCACTACCTATCACTACCTATCACAGTTTTGAAGGCCATAAAATGCCAAGATGGCACAAAACCCCCCCAAATGACCCCATTTTGGAAAGTAGACACCCCAAGATATTTGCTGAGAGGCATGTTGAGCCCATTGAATAGTTTTTTTTTGTCCCAAATGATTGAATAATGATAAAAAGAAAAAAAAAAGAAAAAATGTACAAAAAGTTGTCCCTAAATTATATATTGCTCACACATGCCATGGTTATATGTGGAATTGCACCCCAAAATACATTCTGCTGCTTCTCCTGAGTACGGGGATACCACATGTGTGGGACTTTTTGGGAGTCTAGCCGGGTACGGGGCCCCAAAAACCAAGCACCGCCTTCAGGATTTCTAAGGGCGAAAATTTTTGATTTCACTTCTCACTACCTATCACAGTTTTGAAGGCCATAAAATGCCAAAATAGCACAAAACCCCCCCAAATGACCCCATTTTGGAAAGTAGACACCCCAAGCTATTTACTGAGAGGCATGTTCAGTCCATGGAATATTTTATATTTTGCCACAAGTTGCGGGAATATGACAAACTTTGTTTTTTTTGCACAAAGTTGTCACTAAATGATATATTGCTCACACATGCCATGGGCATATGTGAAATTACACCCCAAAATACATTCTGCTGCTTCTCCTGAGTACGGGGTACCACATGTGTGGGACTTTTTGGGAGCCTAGCCACGTACGGGACCCCAAAAATCAAGCACCGCCTTCAAGGTTTCTAAGGGCATACATTTTTGATTTCACTCCTCACTACCTATCACAGTTTTGAAGGCCATAAAATGCCAAGATAGCACAAAACCCCCCAAAATGACCCCATTTTGGAAAGTAGACACCCCAAGGAAATTGCTGAGAGGCATGTTGAGCCCATTGAATATTTTTTTTTGTCCCAAGTGATTGAATAATGACAAAAAAAAAAAATGTACAAAAAGTTGTCACTAAATGATATATTGTTCAAACATGCCATGGTTATATGCGGAATTGCACCCCAAAATACATTTGGCTGCTTCTCCTGAGTACGGGGATACCACATGTGTGGGACTTTTTGAGAGCCTAGCCGCGTACGGGCCCCCGAAAACCAAGCACCGCCTTCAGGATTTCTAAGGGCACAAATTATTGATTTCACTCCTCACTATCTATCACAGTTTTGAAGGCCATAAAATGCCAAGATAGCCCAAAACCCCCACAAATGACCCCATTTTGGAAAGTAGACACCCCAAGCTATTTGCTGAGAGGCATGGTGAGTATTTTACAGCTCTCATTTGTTTTTGAAAATGAAGAAAGACATATTTTTTTTTTTCTTTTTTCAATTTTTAAAACTTTGTGACAAAAAGCGAGATCTGCAAAATACTCAACATACCTCTCAGAAAATAGCTTGGGGTGTCTACTTTCCAAAATGGGGTCATTTGGGGGGGGTTTGTGCCATCTGGGCATTCCATGGCCTCCGAAACTGATAGGCAGTGAGGAGTGAAATAAAAAATTTACACCCATAGAAATCCTGAAGGCGGTGCTTGGTTTTCGGGGTCCTGTACGCGGCTAGGCTCCCAAAATGTCTCACACATGTGGTATCCCCGTACTCAGAAGAAACAACAGAATGTATTTTGGGGTGCAATTCCACATATAACCATGACATGTTTGAGCAATATATAATTTAGTGACAACTTTTTGTACATTTTTTTTTCTTTTTGTCATTATTCAATCACTTGGGACAAAAAAAAAAAAAATATTCAATGGGCTCAACATGCCTCTCAGTAAATAGCTTGAGGTGTCTACTTTCCAAAATGGGGTCATTTGGGGGGGGGGGGTTTGAACTGTCCTGGCATTTTATGCACAACATTAGGAAGCTTATGTCACACATCATCCACTCTTCTAACCACTTGAAGACAAAGCCCTTTCTGACACTTTTTGTTTACATGAAAACATTTTTTTTTTTTTTGCAAGAACATTATGTTGAACCCCCAAACATTATATATTTTTTTAAAGCAAAGGCCCTACAGATTAAAATAGTGGGTGTTGCATTTTTTTTTCCACACAGTATTTGCGTAGCGATTTTTCAAACGCATTTTTTGGGGGAAAACACACTTTTTTTATTTTTAATGCACTAAAAAACACTATATTGCCCAAATGTTTGATGAAATAAAAAAGATGATCTTAAGCCGAGTACATGGATACCAAACACGACATGCTTTAAAGTTGCGCACAAACGCGCAGCGGCCGAGAAACTACATTCATTTTTAAAAGCATTTAAAAGCCTTTACAGGTTACCACGTTAGATTTACAGAGGAGGTCTACTGCTAAAATTACTGCCCTCGATCTGACCTTCGCGGTGATACCTCACATGCATGATGCAATTGCTGTTTACATATGACGCTAGACCGACGCTTGCGTTCGCCTTTGCGCAAGAGCAGGGGGGACAGCGGTGCTTTTTTTTTTGTTTTGTTTTTTTATTATTTATTTTGCTTTTTTATTTTATTTTTAAACTGTTCCTTCCATATTTTTTTTTTTATCATTTTTATTGTTATCTCAGGGCATGTAAATATCCCCTATGATAGCAATAAGTAGTGACAGGTACTCTTTTTTTGAAAAAAAATGGGGGGTTAGACCCTAGATCTTTCCTCTGCCCTCAAAGCATCTGACCACACCAAGATCGGTGTGATAAAATGCTTTCCCAATTTCCCAATGGCGCTGTTTATATCCGGGGGGGGGCATTCCCTCCCACTGCTTGTAAAAGCAGTCTAGAGGCTAATTATCTGCTAGAATTGCTTTTACATGAAAGCCGGCCACTGGCTGAAAAGAATGATACCAAGATGATACCTAAACCTGCAGGCATCATTCTGGTATAAACATTCAAAGTCCAGCAACATACCAGTACGTTGCTGGTCCTTGTTGGACATGTATTGTAATCTTTTTTTCATGCAGCCTGTTGGCTGAACGAAAAAAAGAGATTGATCGGTGGGTATGCCCACCATTAGAATACCTCCCTTCATCCACCCACTTCTAATGATGGGCATATATGCCGAAGCATGGGGGCATCCTCCCGCAAAAAAGTTATGCCGCGTACACGGGGTCGGACTTTTCCACGGGCAAGCCTTCGTCGGAATTTCGACCGTATGTACGCGGCATAAAAGGTTATGCCGCGTACACACGGTCTAACTTTTCCACGGGCAAGCCTCCGTCGGAATTTTGACCGTATATACGCGGCATTAGGAGCAAAATCGCTCCTCCGCCCCTGCTGCCCCCATGTTTCGGCATATATGCTATTTTTTTAACTGTGGTGGTGAAATCACCTCCTACAGCGTTGGAGTCACGGCTTTATGTATCGTGGGAGCAAACGCTGTTGCTGTCAAGATAAATAAATCTGCGATGCAACTGAATGGCGTACCTGCTAAGCAAATGATGGTTAACATTAAAACAAAGTAACATTACAGTACAACAGTAAGACCTTACCATACCATACCTGCAAAGCAAATACCAAAACAAAACCTAGTAAAAAATAAAACATTTTTTTAACGCAACCTGTGCCTAAAATATATATATGCCGAAGCATGGGGGCATCCTCCCGCAAAAAAGTTATGCCGCGTACACACGGTCTGACTTTTCCACGGGCAAGCCTTTGTCAAAATTTCGACCGTATGTACGCGGCATAAAAGGTTATGCCGCGTACACATGGTCAAACTTTTCCACGGGCAAGCCTCCGTCGGAATTTCGACTGTATATACGCGGCATTAGGAGCAAAATCGCTCCTCCGCCCCTGCTGCCTCCATGCTTCGGCATATATGCTCTTTTTTTTTAACTGTGGTGGTGAAATCACCTCCTACAGCACTGGAGTCACGGCTTTATGTATCGTGGGAGCAAACGCTGTTGCTGTCAAGATAAATAATTCCGCGCTGCAGTTGAATGGCGCACCTGAAAACAAAAAATTACATACCATAAAGCAAGCATGATAAAACATTGCAGAATGGAATACAGTAAAAAAGAGCAGAACAATAGAGAGAAAATAGAGAGAGCGAGAGAGAACATTAAAACGACAACTATTTTTGTTTTTTTTATTTTATATATTTTTTGTGTTTTTGTTTTTTACGTATTTTTTTTCTTTTTTACACTTTTTTTTTTAAACTTTAACAACTGTAATGGTTCGGGTCTCTCAAAATGTAATGGCATCTTGGGAGACCCTGTGTAAGTGTGTCCTAGTCTGTGAAATGCTGTACCCTACGCTAAAACTTCACTTTTGAGTGGTAGCGTTCAAAACATTCACCAAGGCAAAGACCAGGTTTGTCAGGACAAAGTGGACAATAATAACGGGTGTCACGCCTAAATCCGCGCTTGCTACAGACACGACATCTTTTTTGGGGGGCTCGTTGGGTAGGGGTACTCGGGAGGAGATGCGTATAATGCGGCTTACTGCATTTGGTAGGGGATGGTGAGGTGCAGAACCGCCTGGATACAGGAGTTCTGTGACTATCTCATTCTGGAATTTTAGAAGAGATAAAGCCCCGCCTGAAGCTCTGTATAGCACATGAGCGTTCAGCAAAGCCAATTGGAATAAGGATAGAGACACTTTTTTGTACCAGCGTCTCGCCTTACGGTCAATTAGATACAGCGCCATCAACTGGTCGTTGAGGTCCACCCCTCCCATATTTTTGTTATATTCGTGGACACAGTGGGGTTTCTCCACAACACCAGTCGCCGTACGAATTTGGACTGTCGTGTCTGCATGAAGGGAGGTAAGAAGGAAAACATTCTTATTGTCCCTCCACTTCATAGCGAGCAAGTTATTACACTTCACGCAGGCTCTCTCCCCCTGCCTAAGACGGGCATCTACAAGCCGCTGGGGAAAGCCCCGGCGATTAGGTCGCACGGTGTCACATGCTCCAATCTGATGATCAAACAAGTGACTAAACAGTGGCACGCTCGTGTAATAATTGTCCACATACAAGTGGTACCCCTTTCCGAATAAGGGTGACACCAAGTTCCACACTATCTTGCCAGTGCTCCCTATGTAATCCGGGCAGTTGACCGGCTCAACCTGACTATCTTTTCCCTCATAAACCATAAAGCTCCATACATAGCCTGTTGCCCTGTCACAGCACTTATAGAGCTTGACCCCGTATCTGGCACGCTTGCTGGGAAGGTACTGCTTGAAAGCCAAGCGGCCAGAAAATTTAATCAGGGACTCATCAACGCAGACAGCTTGATCGGGAATAAACAAGGCTGCAAAACGTTCGTTGAAGTGGTTTATGAGGGGCCGAATTTTATAGAGCCGGTCGTATTCAGGGTCCCCACGTGGACGACAAAGTTCATTGTCGTTGAAGTGCATGAACTGCAAAATCTGCTCGTATCGTTTCCTGGGCATGGAGGCAGAGAACACAGGCATGTGGTCAATTGGGTGCGTGGACCAATAAGCACGCAATGACGGGAATTTATGTGTGCCCATGTTGAGGGAAAGGCCCAGAAAGGTCTTAAATTCGGAAACCGTAATTGGTTTCCAATCTTTGGCAATGGAAGGCAACTGGGGATTAGCGGCGATGAATTGACCAGCATATAAATTACTCTGGTCCACAATAGATCTATAGAGATCTTCCGTGAAAAACAGCGAATAATAATCGATTGGCATAAAATCAGCTGTTTCCACCTGAATACCGGGTTGGGCAGTGAATGGGGGAAGTACGGGTTCTGCAGAAGTGGTGGGGACCCAATCAGGATAGGCGAATTCTGCAGGAAGAGCACTATGGGTACGACAGGCCTGCCTTTGTCTTCTTATTGGTGGCAGCGGGACACTACTTGTGCTTGCCACCTCGCCAGCTTGAACTGCACTTATGGGACTCGCCACGTCACCACGTGATACTGCAGTGCTGGATGTACGCCCAGGCTGTACTAGGCCGCTGGTGCTTGCCAATTCACCAGAAGGAATAGCGGCGCTAGTACTCCTCTGCTCCATGATACGAGAGCCCTGCGGTTCTTGCTCCTCAACAACCTCAGAAGATCGGGATCGGGTACGCCTGACCTTAGCAGGGACCTCAACTTCGTCGTCAGAGCTATCTGACGTGGGGCCGCTGACGTCACTGTCTTCTACGGGAAGATATTCTGAGCCTGAATCTGACAGATACGTGACCTCCTCTTCACTATCTGTCATGCTCAGAATCTCGTAGGCCTCTTTACTAGTGTACCTTCGACTTGCCATTTTGGGCTCTAAATTTAGGGGTACACTAGTAAGATTCACAGGAAAAAAAGCACCCGACTGTCGTCAGCAAATATATCAAACGCTACAAAAAAACTGTTAGCGGTCGCAGGGATCAGGACTGTCTCTGCGAACGCTGCAGTTTTGTGTTTTGTGTTTGGTAAGTGACAGTGATCGATCGATACTGCACTTGGGTGGGCTGGGCTGGGCTGGGCGGAGGGGCTAAACGCAGGTGCTAGCAGGTATCTGGGCTGATCACGCTAACACTGCGTTTTTGGGAACCCTAAACCGCTGGGGACGCTAGTATAGATCTGATCAGATACTATACCACTAAGGGAGGTGTATGCTTTGCACGTGGGTGTTAGCGTTACTGGCACTAACCTAACGCTGCCTGGGGCGACGCAGACCCTCTCTGCCGCTAAAACCTAATTGATCTCACCCGCCGGGCGATCAGGGGGTTAAACCTTTATTGGGTTATATACGACAGGTGCCCTGATGCTATAAAAAGCAAACTAACCAACCAGTGTCACCCGTAACCTTTATATGGTGATCACTGGTGAAAGGGTTAACTAGGGGCAATCAGGGGGTTAAAACCTTTATTAGGTTAAATATGGGGGTACCCGACGCTGTATAAAAACCTGACGGGTTACCTAAATAACTAAATAACTAACTGGGTAACCAGTGTCACCAGTGACGCTTATACGGTGATCACTGGTGAAAGGGTTAACTCTAGGGGCAATCAGGGGGTTCAAATAATATATGGGGGTACCCGACGCTCTAAAAACCTGCGGCGAAACTAAAAATAAATAACTGGCTATCTAGGGCACCACCGGCACTAAATACAGCGATCGAAAATACGATCGCTTAGTGACGCTGGCGTTAGGGGGTGAAAGGGCTACCTGAGGGGCGATCAAGGGGTTAAACCTTTATTAGGGGGGGTTAGGGGGCTACCCTGGACCTAAAGGGGCCTAAACCTAACTGCCCTGCAACTTTTTACTATCACAGATGACACAAAATGCAGTGATCAGTAAAATAAATGATCACTGCAATCAGTGACACTGTGATTGGGGGCTGGGGGGTGACCTGGGGGGTGATCTGGGGTGACTGGGGGGTGAAATGTGTGCCTATGTGTACCTATGTGTCAGTGGACTGTTGGTGCACTAACCTGCTTCCTCTCTCCTCGGCGCCGGAATCGAAAAGACCGCCGCGAGGGAGATGACATCACTTCCTCCTGCCTGTATTTACATCACATGGCGGAGGAAGCATTTTCATTGGCCGGGAGCGATCGCGAGGGGGTGGCCGAAATTGAATGGTCACCCCCTCATCTCTGATCGCTCCCCAACGATAAACGGCCGCTCACTGTATAGGAGGGGGGTCCGATCGGACCCCCCAACTGTACAAAGGCGATCACGTACACTCTACGTGATTGTGCCTGTCGGTGCCATTCTGCCGACGTATATATACAGTGAGCGGTCGTTAAGTGGTTAATAAAAAATGTTTGGACTTTCTTTAAGGATTCGTTTAGGGACACTTAAAGGTACATGGTTCCAGTCTCCAACACCCATTACTCTTTCAGCCTATTCCAGGAACATGTGAGAGGGGAATATTAACAAAGCATGAGCACCTTGACCGGTCTGTGGCTACACAGCCCTATACACAAGAAACTGTGATGCACTGTGTGTTCTGTCTTTATATCAGAACCAACAAATCAGCAATCAGGGTTACAGTAGCTATTCTATTGGATTGAACTACACAGGCCAGCATTCGCTCCTCACTTGCATCAGTGAACCTTGGCTGCCTATGTCCCTGTGACCAGTTCATTTGTTTTATATCTTTGGACCACTTTTGGTAGGTCCTGACCACTGCAGACTGGGAAAATCCCACAGGGGCTGCAGTTTTGGAGTTGTTCTGACTCAATTGTCTAGCTATTACAAATTGGCCCTTGTCAAAGTTGCTAAATTTGTTATGCTTGCCCATTTTTCTGCTTTCAATACATCATCTTCAGGGACAACATTAAAACAAGGGGGGATTAAGGGAATTGGGACTTTAAGTGAGGCCATGGCTGGGTAGAAGTCATGTGCCTCCATCCCTGTCATAGACAAAAGGGGAACACCGATGCTCTGTGAAAAGCAGCGATGCAAACAAAAAAGGTTGGGACTTTGAGTGAAGCTCAGTAAGACAAAATGAATGTATGTGGAATTGCAAGGTTTAATACTACATGAAAAACAAGTTAATACAATGGACACCATGTACAGAGAATTTGCACCTAATAAGGTGCTCATTTCTATCTGGCAAACATAATAAACAACATGTTTACAAAACATCAAAGAGGTAAATCTAGGGAGCCACCACATTCATAATAAGGTACATGGGTAAAATTGATACAATCTGCACAGTCAACATTCCTAGAGTCCCTGTTGAGTAATGATGGATGTTCAGATAGCCTGGTGGGTGTATAACTGATACACCATGACTGATAGCTCTACGCGTTTTGTGATTAAAGTCCCAACCTTTTTTGTTTGCATCGCTGCTTTTCACAGAGCATGGGTGTTCCCCTTTTGTTCAGGGACAACATGTCAACTTGCTGCCGCATATATCCTACCCATTTTTAGGTGCCCTTGTAACAAAATAATCAATGTTATTCACTTTACCTGTTAGTGGCATAATGTTATGGCTGATCAGTGTACTGTATGCGCAAATTCCACTTTCATAGTGCCAACCAAAAATGAAATACTGTATCCTCTTCTCCAGTTTCTCAACGAAAGGGCTCACTCCGCTCCATGCAACACTCAAATGGTGATAAACTCACCTTATTGCAGAAGTAAATGGTGACCATTACTCTTTTTGCACCCCACACTCCATGAAAAGAGGAGAAACATAGAGGATCATTGCACAATTTTCTTTATCAAAACAAATAAAATACAAATAGAAATGCATTTACACCTTTTGTGCTATCATCCAGCACTAAGGATAGATAGGCTTCCTCCTGCCGTTTGTGCGTATAAACAACTCCTGAATGACAAAGCCCTTTTGTACAAAGCTTGACCCTTGCGCAAGTATACAGTTTTGGTAAAAACAAATTATAGGATGCACTATAGTCGGTGGCACGCTGCTGCTTTTTATGCAGAGCTTCTTTTTAAACTGTACATAAACAAGAGAGGAGAGAGATGGTTTTGTGGTTCCTGAATATAAGGAGCCTTTCGAGTCTTTAGGTGAATTTAACAACACATGACTAAAATTGGATAGCAGAGGGAAAAAGAATTAGGAAAACATTTTAACAATTTGAAAATTGTGAGGTTTGGTGCTGCCCTCCATAACCCTGTTGTCCTAGGCACTGGCCCATGAGTGCAATTATGGTAACTGTAACCTGCTAGAGGACGCAGCAGTATTTTCCATATCGCCTCCTTATAGTAGTATAGTATGGTAAAGCATAGTAAAGTTGTATAGACACGAAAGCCAACTATAATGTGCATTTACAATTCTGCTGCCTCCTACAGTCTCTGATACGGATGCATCAAGTCTCTTGTGCCAAAAAACAAATGTAAGTCTTATGCAGAATTGTCTGTGCATAAATTGCAACTGCTTGTGTCTCTGTTGGTGTTTTATGTGGATGTAATTTTGCTTTAGCAGTTTTGCATTTTTGTTTTGCTAAAGTTTCAGTTCTACAGTTATTTTTTCCAGCAAAATAAATGTCACAAACATAGGAATTTGGGCCGGGACATGTTTGTGTGGCAGCAGCCATCCTCATTTAAATTGTAAAGTAATGATGATTGGTAATGAAAATATTCATGCGTTGTTATTCGTAATTCTTGCAAATGATCATTTAAAATATGAGTTGGTATAATATAATTCAATAAGTGAATAAACATCATTATTGTATATTATCTTTTTTAAATGACAAAGAGGGTTATTTACTAAAGGCAAATCCACTTTGCACTACAAGTGCAAACTACAAGTGCAAAGTGCACATGAAATTGCACTGAAAGTGCACTTGGAAGTGCAGTCGCTGTAGATCCGAGGGGGACATGCAAGGAAAATAAAAAAACAGCATTTAAGCTTGCACATGATTGGATTATAAGTTTAGCAGAGCTTCCCCTCATTTCAGATCTACCCCTCAGATTTACAGCGACTGCACTTCCAAGTTCACTTTGCACTTGTAGTTTGCACTTGTAGTGCAAAGTGGATTTGCCTTTCGTAAATAACCCCCATAGTGTCCACTTAAGCAGGATCGGAATTACATACAGTTTGTCACCTTTGTTTGTCCCTCAGTTTCCCCCCTTCGCATAAGGTCTGTATGGTCACCTGTATGAGCTTTAAAAATGCCCCCTGTAATTTGCATCAAAAAAACTAATGAAGTATGTGTGTGCAAAAATAATGGCATCAATGATGTACTGTATGCATCTTTGCCTGTTATTAGTGCAAACAAACATTTCAGGCATTGCTATTAGGTAATTCTATAGAACATTGTCTGGGTAATGATGCTTTTTTCTAACTATCCTTATTACAATTGTAGACCGTGTCAAAATGTGTGTTTCTAATATGTGGAGATCCAACACAGCCCAGGCAATCAGCAAGCACCTAATTGTAAATATATGTCTGGGTTTTGTACATTACAAGCAGAAGGAAGGAGCTTAATAAGGATATGAATAATGCCCTAATATGTGTATAAAATGGGCTTAGACAGGGGCATAACTACCATCCAGAAATGTCAGTGTGTTAACTACAGTACATGGACTCTTTGAGCATCTGATCTGAGCCAGTTTGCCAACATGAGGATTTAAAAACGATTGGCTGCTCAGATACATGTGCAGAAAACCTTATATTTTTCTAACATATTATCAAATTGTTATTGATTTTATGTAATGTGAACCTACCAATTTAAATTACCGCATTTAACAGCGTATAACATGCTCCGGCGTATAACACGCACCCAAGTTTAGGAGGGAATTTTAAGGAAAAAAACTTTTAGGAGGGAAGTTTAAGGAAAAAAAAAACTTACATTTAAATGTCCATCATTGCAGCCTTGCCCAGTGTACATCTGCAGCCTTGTCCATCATTGCAGCCTTTCCCAGGGTCCATCTGCAGCCTTGTCCATCATTGCAGCCTTGCCCAGTGTTCATCTGCAGCCTTGCCCAGTGCCTTTGCAGCCTTGCCCAGTGCCTTTGCAGCATTGCCCTGATTTAAAATTGGCGCCGATTTCCGCTGACTGAGTGGAGAGGAGCGAGCGGAGCCGAGATACAGAAAGCCAAGTGTACTTCGGCTAAACTCATCTCTGCTCACAGTCCCGCCTATCTCCACTGATTGCGAGAGGAGAGGAGCGAGCGCCGCTGACATACAGAAAGTTGAGTGTACTTCGGCTAGACTCGGCTCTGCTCACAGTCGGGGGGGGGGACTGCGAGAGGAGCCGAGACCAGCCAAAGTACACTCGGCTTTCTGTATGTCAGCGGCGCTCGCTCCTCTCGCAATCAGTGGAGGTGGGCGTGACTGCGAGAGGAGCCGAGTAAAGCCATGTGTACTTCGGCTTTGTGTATCTCGGCTCCGCTCGCTCGTTTCCTCAAAACCAGTGGGGGATCAGCATATAACACGCACCCACGATTTTCCCCTGATTTTAAGGGGAAAAAATGCGTGTTATACGCCGATAAATACGGTAAGAAAACAACCCTGTCAAATGAAATTAAGATATAATCACCCTGTCTTGATATCCAACACTTCCAGGTGTGTCAGATACACTGTGATTCCACCCACCAGCCTATACACCACTACAGGACACAGTAATGAGGTAGTGGCCAGTGGATGGATACCATCAGCGATCATTGCTCGGCAAGAGAAAGGAAGATTGCAGTCGCCACACTTCAGACAGTTAAAGTGTTACTAAACCCACAAAAATCAGTGTGTATATGCAGTAAAGCATGCTTTTTATACGCACTGTGGAACCTAAGGGGTTAATCCTCCTCATTGTGTAAAAAGGCAGTTTAATCCTGTCTTCTCTGATCCACCCCTTCATCCCCAATCCATTTGCTGATAGTACTTGTAGTCAGAGTCTGGATACTGAATAGAAGCAGTGACCGCCTACCCCCCAACCCTGGCGACCTGAGTTGTGCCATGGCCGTCCGTGAGAGTACGCTTGAAAGAAGGCATACCCAGAGTATGAATGATTAAAAGAGTAAAATAAGGGGGACCGGGTGGGCGGGAACCCGGAAATGCAGCCGACGCAAGCCAGGGGGAGGATGGGGAGAATATAACGCCCCACCCTCCTCCTACAAATTCAGGCTAGCCAATGGCTAGCCTTCTAACTTGTAGTCAGAGTCTGGATACTGAATAGAAGCAGTGACCGCCTACCCCCCAACCCTGGCGACCTGAGTTGTGCCATGGCCGCCCGTGAGAGTACGCTTAAAAGAGGGCAAAAAAGACACTGACTAGGTATGAAAGAGAATTTAATGAAAAGCAAACATGAACAATTAATCCAACAAAACAGTAAAAGCACGTTCCACCTCTACCTGGGGATCCGGTATGTACCGCTTATAACATGATGACCGCCAACGCCCCATGTACTGAATGACATGCGACGGGACCCCCTGCTTGGAAGCCGCGGACGCAGCCCCAATCCTAAATGAGTGCCCGAGTACTGGCTAGGGTCATAACCCAGCCTGCCAATCAAAACCCTGACATGGGAAATTAAGAGACTGGAAGTTAGGGCCTGCGTAGGAAAGGGGAGCAAAGGGCTATCAAGCGGGGTGGCAGAGAACAAGCCCATAAGCTGATCCAGCACCATCACAGGACACCAGGCTGTATTGGTCCTGTAATAATGGATGGCAAAACCTTGCCCTACCTGACAGTTCTTGCTCCTAGGGAGCTGTAGTACAAAATGATCGGCCAACCTGACGAGATTACCTCTGAGGAGAACTGGAGCGTGGAGCCCCGCCCTGGACACCTCCCCCGGCCTGAGGAACCCAAAGAAGCTGAGGTATTCTGCAGCTTTCAGGACCAAGCTGGGACCCAACCCGAAAGGAGAGAGGGACAACAAATCTGACAGCCCCCGGAAGATCAGCCCAGAAATAGGTAAGCGTCTGACCACTGGCCTACCTTGCGACTTCTGAATACCCTTGAGCATGGCCCCAATGGGTTGAGCTGCAAAAACTGACGGTGACCCAGGATGGAGTAGGGAAAAGAAATGTTGAATGCCCGCCAGGTACGATTTGATAGTGCTGTGGGACAAAGACAAATTACCATAACAATAAGCCATGAACGCCAAGAGGTACTTAACGTCAACCCCCCCGGAGCTAGGGTAACGGGACGAGAAACCACCAAAACACCTCCACCCCGTTCTGTATGCGTGTTAGCGGACAAGGATACATTGATAAGGCAGGCCGCTTGAGCCCCGAGAGCGTCTAATCCAACAACAGCTGGGCAAAAGACGGGACAGGCAAGCCTCTCCGATCCGCCTCCGGATGCTGCAGAAAGAAACGCGGAAAGTCAGCTCTGGACAAGGCATCCGCCGCCCCGTTATCGACCCCACTCACAAATTGCCCCTGAAAATGAAAATTGAACTTGAGGCCAAACCAAGTCAACCTGCGCATGAATGACAGGATCAACAGAGAAGCAGATCTCCCCTTGTTGATGATCTCAGCAGTGGCGCTGTTGTCGGTAAAAAAAGATGACGGTCTGCCCGGACCACGAGGGTCCCCAGGTGCAGGCAGCGGCCACAATGGGGAAAATCTCGA
Source organism: Rana muscosa (assembly GCA_029206835.1). Taxonomy (NCBI): domain Eukaryota; kingdom Metazoa; phylum Chordata; class Amphibia; order Anura; family Ranidae; genus Rana; species Rana muscosa. The sequence continues at coordinate 223,995,760 of CM055118.1, forward strand.
AAAGCGCGGATGTCCTGGCAAACCCTGGAATAGCTGCCACTTCTGAAGGCCAGGGGCCTGCGAGCCACTGACCCCCGAAAATGGCCGAAAAACCCACCGAAGCAGCAGCATCCGAAAACACCCTCGGGGAGGCTGCCGTGGGTGGCCGGATAAACAAGGCAATCTCATTCCAGCTGCATAAGAACTGATCCCACATCAGCATATCAGCCCTGGCGCCGGCCCCCAAATGCACCACCGAGTCCGAGTCTCGGTAGAGCGGAAGGAGAGCCAACAGACGGGAGACAAAAGACCTGCCTTGTGGGATGATTCTCATGGCAAAATTGAGCATGCCTAAGAGAGACTGCAGCTCTCTCTTAGAACATATCAGGGACCTAACTAGATTATGAATGACCCCCCATATCCTGATCAGCTTGTCCTGAGGTAAATAAGCGATCATGCGGACGTGTCCAAGGTGATCCCAAGAAAAGTGATCACGGTGGATGGCCCATCGATCTTGTGGACAGCCAAGGGGACGTTCAGATCCCTGAACAACTCGGTGAGAGTGGCAAGATCCTTGGGTGGCCGTGCCGGGCTTTCCAGCAGCAAAAAATCATCCAAATAATGAATAACCTTGCCACACCCCAGCTGTGAAGAAAGGATCCACTCAAGCGCTGTGGCAAATGTATCGAAAAGCCAGGGGCTGCTCTTGGACCTGAACGTCAGCTTGGTGGCGAAGTAAAACTGCTCCCGCCATCTGAAACCGTACCATTGCCAGAGAGATGGCATGATCGGGAGGAGTTTAAAGGCGTCCGCAATGTCCGCCTTTGACAACCATGCTCCTCTCCCCAACTGCAGGACATGCTGAACAGCGGAATCAACCGAAGCGTACTTCAAGGAGAACTCTTCCGAAGGCATAAGAGAATTCAGACTAGGTACTGGTGACAAATGAGGAGCCAACAGATCATAAATTAACCGGTATTTATTTGAAAATTTACCTTTAACAACCCTGATGGGGCTCACTCTCCACAAACAAAAAGGCGGGGAAGAAAAAGGCCCAATAACAAACCCCTTGGACAATTCCACCCCCAATAATTCATCCACCAATTCAGGATTGGTAACGGCAGATACCAGATTGGCACACTCGTGGGAGTGTAAGGGAAGGGTGATCAGGCCCGTGTGGAAACCCTCCACAAAACCATCCACCAAGAACTGCTTGAGAGCCGGGGATGGGTGGAGATCCAACCAGAACCCCAACCTGGAGACATCGACCCGGCTCAGTCAGGATACACTGGATGGCTTGACTGGACAGGCGGTTTTAGGATGGGCCCTAAAACTGTTTGCACAGACATGCAGCAGTCTGCACTGGTTGTAATTACAAGTGGTATAATTGTAATTATTGCACAGCTGTGACTTTCCCAGCACATGAATGGGCCTGCCAAGCTTGTCAACCAGCCCTGAGGGCCCTAAGGAAGGACTGCCCGACCCAGACCTGCTGGCCCCGGCTACCCCCGGATGATCAACATTGGGACACCAGTTGGCGGTGTGAGCAGCAGACTGACAGGTAGCACATGTCGGAGATCTCTGACTAGCGAAATGCCCACAAAACAATTCTGTGTCAATAACACTCCAACATGAAACCACCTGAAACTGAGCCCACATGGCAGCGACCTTAGATGAAAAGGACTTATGATAATCGTAAAAGGCGCTGCCACCATACTTGTGGGCCAAATCGACTATCTTATGCAGATAAAGCTCCAACTCCTCCCTTCTGCCGGGACTAACACCACAAATAACGTCCCTGAAAATCCCAAAAGCAAGGACAAACTCGGCAATGCTGAGTTTGCAGTTCAGCCTGGGATCTCGGGTCCTAAGGACCACCGAGACCTCCCCGCAAGCATATGCCTTGTTCTCCACAACGTCCTGTGAGGCAATGAGCAGGGACGCCAGGTTAATGTCCTTCCCTTCCAAGATATCCTTCTTCAGATTGGCCGGGACAAAATGGGCAGGGGAAACAGAAGGAAAAATAACAGCAGCAGAAGGATCAGCCAGCGGTAGTGGCCTACCAGTGATACCTGCAGGAATTCCAGATGGCCCAGGAGCCAAGGAAGCTACCGGAACCACCACATTATCTGGACGGGCCTCCAGCACATCCATCCTATCTTGTAAAAGCTGGACCGAAGACGATAGGGTATTTAATACCGTATGGATCTGCGTCAATGCGGTGAGGAGGGACGCATGCTCCGCACTGGTGGAAGGCAGAGGCTGGGACGGGTTTGGAAAGAGGAGCCTGAATAACTCCGCTTTTCTGGCTGAAGCCGAGAAAGGAATGCCCCTGGAGTGAAGTTCGGCAATGAGCTTGGGTATGGTCCAGCTCCTTAAGGATGGCGTGCTGCCGAGCTCCGAGCCCCTTGCTGGTGTGGAAGGGCCAGCTGGTGTGGAAGGGATGAACGCAAACTCGACGCTTTCAGAGATATGCGACATGCTCCCAATCTGTGAATAAAACACAAACAACCACCAGTCAACTCCACCGACCGACCCGACCAAGCCTATCTGCCCTAACGTAATGATGTATGAAGCTGATGCCGAGAACCAAGCGCCTGAAAGATGCTAATGACCGTGACCCCCTGCGTGAGTGTAGCGCGAGCCCGAGCAACCTGTGGCGCAGGACAGGCAATTAAAAACGAACACTCAGGGCTTAGTACCTACAGACCGTGGTAGGCCGAGATAGGAATGTAAGTGATGTGCAACGTATGAATGTACAGGTGAGAAGATTTGCATCAAATCAATTAAAAACAAAACCTCAGCCTGTACGGATCTGAAGACGTGACAGATCCTGGAATGTAAAGCCCTACCTACCCCTGAGCAAAAAAGAGGCCACAGCACCCACCTGAAGCGTCCGAATGAACAGAGAAATCCACCTGTAACAACATTAGATGTATGCACTGAACAACTGACGCCCACAGCGAGCTGTGCCACCCCTAACCAATGCCGTGGTGACCTTGTGCAAACAAAATCCACCTGACCAGAGTGTACGTGCTCTGTGGTGGGAACGATAAACGGGAGAAACAAGGAAGCAACCCAGAACGGGACCTGAAATGAAGCTACAAAACCTACCCTAGCGGGGCTCAGTGACGAGGCGTGAATGAGTGCTGACAAACGCATGGAAAGCAGCCCCGTGGCCAACAGGCTGGACTAGAGTCCCGGCAACCTGCAATGAACGGCTGGTGCAAGCTAAACTAAGTGGGAAGTGATACAGGGGTAGCAGGCGAAGTGAACCGGGGGAACCAGGAGTAGAGGACGCACCAAGACCAGACCCCCACTCCAGTAACCGTGACCCCCCCCACAAGGAGACCTAACACGGGGAGGCCGACCTAGCAAGGGGTGTAAGGCGATGCTGGTAGAGTAAATAAATGGTAACATCGAATACCACCTACCCGATACCAGTGCCCCCCCCGCTAGATGAAGGTGAACCTACCTGCACCAGGATAACTGGAACCCCTGGATGACCTGAGGAGAGAAACACACCCTGGGCGTGGGGTGGCTTGGAGCAATGAAAATCCCAGCAGTAAAATCAAAAAGGCACTCAGACATACACGATACAGTGCTAGCAGTGATAAGCGACAAGCGACAGCCTGCACCCCCCCCAACCCGAAACCTACCTGTACCGACCACTGTGAGTAAAGTGACAGCTGCCACGAGGTCCCCGCAATGAACTTGCCAATGCTGCGCTAGCACTGAGAGGAAAAGCCCAACCTGCTGCCAGACGCCTGGACCGCTGAAACCCTGCCAGCTGCTACCTGTAGCGGGGAATAAGACAGTGAGAGCCGTGCATTAACCCCCCACTGACCGACCGTCAGTAAAGCGCACCGACCCTATAGGAAGGGACACCGCTCCACACGCTGCCTGTAATCAGCCACCGCTTGCGACACTCGGAACCGGAAATGACGGCACTGCCTGACCTGCAACCCGGAAATGCAGCCGACGCAAGCCAGGGGGAGGATGGGAAGAATATAACGCCCCACCCTCCTCCTACAAATTCAGGCTAGCCAATGGCTAGCCTTCTAACAAAGCCTTGGAGGCACTCTGCACATGCTCAGTTTGATGTGTATTGCTGGAGGTTTTTTTTTTTTGGGAGGGTGCATGTCATCAGCACAGGGCCAACCAGCACTGTCCAGACAGAGGGTCAGGGGTCATACAGCCTCATAGGACAGTCAGAGGAGAATGAAAACTTATCATACAAGATGTAATCAGTGCTCAGCAGGACACTGATAGAAGTCACAAGACTGCTATATACTGCTTAAGAAAAAAGGTATTAAGCAGTTTATATTTACTAAAATAATTGCATTTCCATGCTCTGTGTACTGTGGGAGACCAGATATAGTGAATGCAGGGTCCAGCGGGGTTAACACTTTAAAGCAGACTTCCGTTTTGTTTTGTTTTTATTGATCCTAGCTTTAGTACTAATTTAATACAATAACTATTAGACAAAGTTCATTATGTATTTATTAAAAATATATATTACTTACTCAATATATTCTCCCTCCTTTTGTGGCCATTTCCATCATTATTGTGGGCATGTGAAGCCCAATCGATATCTCCTCCTGGTTTGCTTTGGAGAGGTGCATGCTGGGTAACCAGCATATACCTCTCGTTCTCGCGCAGGCCATAGCGATTCACCGGAGGCCATAGCGCCGATTGTTTCTAACGCTGATATAACAACAGGCGGCGATGGAGGAAGGTCCCGCCCTGTTGTTATGGCAACATAGATAAACACATCTCGGCGCTGTGATCCACCCTAAATCACGTAATTTCCTATTCAGGAATTAACGCTGTTTTTGATCAAGTACTGCCCACAGATTCCTGGGAAATGATGTGTTATCATTTCCCAGAAGCACAGGCAAGGGAGGAAGTGACCTAGGAGCACCGTGGACCAGGAAGTGGCAGATTAGGAGGACTACAAGCAACAGGGCAATTCTGGTAAGTAAAAAAATATTTTTTTCCTACAAATGTTTTTTTATAGGTTTCCAGGGATCTGATAATGAGAAAAAAAAATTCAGGATGGAACTCCGCTTTAAAGTGGAGCTCCGCCGTAAAAAGAATATTAAAAGCCAGCAGCTACAAATACTGCAGCTACTGACTTTTAATATTAGGACACTTACCTGTCCTGGAGTCCAGCGACGTCGGCAGCAGAAGACGAGCAATCGCTCGTCTCTCGGCTGCCCCCACCGCCATCATGGGTGAGGGAATCAGGAAGTGAAGTGTTGCGGCTTCACCTCCCGGTTCCCTACTGTGCATGAGCGAGCAGCGCTGCGCGTCTTTCACTGGTCCCCACAGTGTCCTGGGAGCCGTGTGTTTCCCAGAACACAACGGGGGGGGGGGGGTCCGGAAAGTGACGCACTACCCGCAGTCTACCCGCAGTGTGGATTCCTGGAAGTGGGTGCAAATACCTGTCTTAGACAGGTACATTATCTGCACCCCCCCTCCCCCCTGAAAGGTGCCAATTGTGGCACCGGAGGGGGGGGGGGGAGGAATCCGGACAGCAGAGGTTCCACTTTAGGGTGGAGCTCCGCTTTAAGTATTAATAATCTTCCCTTATAGAGTGCTTGTATCTTAATTTTGATTGTCAAGTGACAAGAGTCACTTAGGGGTCTATTTACTAAAGCTGGGGAGTGCAAAATCAGTCTCATTTCAGCTTCTAACCTCAGCTTATTCAATTAAGCTTTGGCAATAAAACCTGGAAGCTGATTGGTTTCTATGCAGAAGTGATTTTGCACTCTCCAGCTTTAGTAAATAAATCCCTCATTGTCTAGTTGTTGACCAAGTAAAGAAGTTCTTGTTGGTTTCACTGAGATGCAGCATTTCTGGTCTAGCACAATACAGGGAAAAGATGCTACTTTTTTTTTCTTTTAACAGGTGAAATAGCCACAAATGCAGCACTGCTGATATAGTTATTATCAGTTATAGACAAGTATGATTCAGACATATCCTGATACATGAAAACAGCAGTGAGAGATGATTGTATCCCCTACTGCAGAGTTCACACAACATCACCTTTCATTGTGCCATTTCCCTTCAGCTTCCTTCACCTGCGTTCCTATTCTTCCTGCTGTTAGACGAATAGAAGCTTCAGCTGATGACGGCCACAGCTGCTGAAAAAAAATATATCACTTTTTGCTCCCGTCTGCCTAACTGATAGCCCTTCTGTCCCATAAATTATCCAGCCACATCGTATCCAGCTTTACAAAGAAAGAAAAGCTTTGCTATTAATCCTGCTTGATAATGGTTAGTATAATTGGCTTAAAGCACTTTCAGAATTGTTGCACCTTTTTCCTCCATCTGAGTTCCATATGGGAGGCTCGTGGAGTTTATAGCAAACCTGTGCTTTGCCCATTCAGGAAAAAACAAGTTTGTTTAAAATCTACTAGCCCAAGAAGCTTCACTCCTCTGCCACAGTGTTCAGGCATGGTGGAGGATGTGATTCACTCCATGTGATAGTGCTGTCATAGGCCAGTCCATAGCTCTGAGTAAGCTATGACTCTGACAACTCTTAGATTACACAGGGACTTTTTTTTTTGCTTTTAGTTGCTGAACAGAGTTTTGATGAACCTGTTTTTTTTTTGCCCCGCATGTACAGGGATACCTAAAAAAAAATTACCAATAAGAGTTTGTTGCATGACAAAAGCAATGAAACAGCATTACTCCTACCGTGTTACAATATTTCAGCACCATGGACAGCACCTGGCAAAGCTGCTGCTGCTTCTATAGGGATCAGTGATACTCTGGAGAAAATCTATTAAAAGCAGATGCAAGATAAATACAGTATATTGTCAATAATATTGGGACACCTGCCATTACACACACAGGAACTTTAATGGCATCCCAGTCTTAGTCCGTAGGGTTCAATATTGAGTTGGCCCACCCTTTGCAGCTATAACAGCTTCAACTCTTCTGGGAAGGCTGTCCACAAGGTTTAGGAGTGTGTTTAGGGGAATGTTTGACCATTCTTCCAGAAGCGCATTTGTAAGGTGGCAGTCTCCACTCTAATTCGTCCTAAAGGTGTTCTACTGGCTTGAGGTCAGGATTCTGTGCAGGCCAGTCAAGTTCCTCCACCCCAAACTCGCTCATCCATGTCTTTATGGACCTTGCTTTGTGCATTGGTGCACAGTCACGTTGGAACAGGAAGGGGGCATCTCCAAACAGTTCCCACAAAGTTGGGAGCATGAAATTGTCCATGATGTCTTGGTATGCTGAGGCCTTAAGAGTTCCCTTCACTGGAACTAAGGGGCCAAGCCCAACCCCTGAAAAATAACCCCACACCATAATACCCCTCCACTAAATGATTTGGACCAGTGCACAAAGCAAGGTCCATAAAGACATGGATGAGCTAGTTTGGGGTGCAGGAACTTGACTGGCCTGCACAGAGTCCTGACCTCAACAGAATAGAACACCTTTGGGATGAATCAAAGCGCAGACTGCAACTCAGGCCTTCTCATTCAACATCAGTGCCTGACCTCACAAATGCGCTTCTGGAAGAATGGTCAAACATTCCCATAGACAAAGATGAAAAGAAAGAACAAGTGCGCTAATGTGAATTGATTAAATAGTGAAAGTCAGTAAAAAACAGATCCACATATAATAATGAAAAAATATCATATGAAGTCCAATAGTGATACAAATCCACACCTAATAATGAAAAAATATGAAGTCCAATGGTGATACCATGAATTAGGTCTGAAACATATCAAAATAAAAAGTCCATTCAAATGTCAAAAAAATGAATGAAGAATGGAAGGAAGCCGTGAAGAGGTGAACCGCATCAGATTGAAATTCGGTGCATGCACACCCGTGTCCACCACCAACAATGCAACCTGCTTACCAGAGGTAAGAAACAATTGAGCCCATCCGCAATCCCAGGGGAAAGTCCAGAGAAATCCAAGCGTCACTTGATGTTCAGTGGTTGCGTCAAAGATTTCCCAAAAGGAGAGAGGAGACTCGATAGTGCATTACCCAATGTATAAATTTATTAATAAAACGGGGTATAAAAACACTTACACAATATACGATTAAAAAAGCATAACAACCGGCCGGTCCGCCGTACCTGTCCCGTGATGATGGCGTCAGCACGCACACCTTCCCGACGTACGTTTCTTGTTCCTACGCGTCGTCATTCCCATAGACACACTCCAAAACCTTGTGGACAGCCTTCCCAGAAGAGTTGAAGCTGTTATAGCTGCAAAGGGTGGGCCAACTCAATATTTAACCCTACGAACTAAGACTGGGATGCCGTTAAAGTTCATGTGTGTGTAAAGGCAGGTGTCCCAATACTTTTGACAATATAATGTAGGTACCCAATTAAGGTAAGTAATGGAATCACAACTTCAGCAGAAAATTTGCCACACTAGCTTCAAATGAGCTGGAAATTTGAAAAACCAGCATTACCATTTCTGTATAAATGTGCAGGTTATTAAAAGGAAAGACATTTTTTACCCGAATGCATTCCCTGCATTCATGTTAAAAATGTCCCACTTTATACTTACCTGAGTACTTTCTTGATCTAGTGATGTGACCATCTGCAGCTGTGCTGGTCTCTCTCTCATCAAAGGACAGAGCGGCAGCAGTGAGGGCCATTGGCTCCTGCTGCTGTCAATAAAATCCTGTGGGGAGGGAGCGGGTGACGGGGTCAAACTTTGCTGTGTGTGTCTATGGACGCACACAGCCTGGCTCCGGAGCAAGCCCACACATGCGCCTTCATAGCAAGCGGCTTGCTATGGTGGTGCATGCAGAAGAGAAGAAGCCCAGAGCACCAGCAGGGGACCTCAGAAAAGGAGGTTCAGAACCACTCTGTGCAATATCATTGCACAGAGCAGATATGTATAACATGTTTATTATTTTAGAAAAAAAAAGACTTTATAACCACTTTATGGATTATTTAAGGCAGTATTAAATCCAAAACCAAACATTTATTATATTGCAGCTTACCAATTCTTAGATGTGAGGGCTGCATTCGTTTTATTTTTTTAGTCTTTCTTTGTTTGATTTTCATCTGGTGATCTGGCCAGTAAGTCTGTAGCTTTTCAACAGAGCAAGCTCTCTTGCAGTTAGAAGGTTTAGACAACCCATTTACCACTGACAAGGGTGCTTGCAGTAGTCAACTTTTATTTATTTTGAAACCTCTATCCCAGAAGGAAAAAATACATCCAGCGTCTCCATCGAGGGTAAGCGCTATACGTATTTATGAAGATCCCATGTACTAGCAGAAACATAATGTCAGTGTTTATAAGTACAGTGGAACCTCGGAATGCGAGTAACGCGGGTTAACGGGCGTTTCGCAATACGATCTCTGTATTTTTAAAAATCGTAACTCGGTTTGCGAGTGTTGTCTCGCAAAACAAGCACGATTCAGGCCAAAGCAGTGTGCAGTACCGTGTTTGGCCTGAGGTGGGGGGGCCAGAGACGAACATTGCCGATCGCAGCCAATCGGCGCCGTTCGGAAATGCACTGAAAGGCCTGAGGACAGCACGGCCGACCTTGGCAAATCTCAAGAACAAAGTCTTTCCGAGGTTTGCCGAGGTCAGCCGAGGTGTCCTCTGGTCTTTTCAGCCGTTTCCGAGGCTCTCCGGTGCCCCCCGCCTCTGGCCGCATGCGGTATTGCATGCCATTGAAGTCAATGCGGAACAAATTATTTTCATTTCCATTGACTTCAATGGGGAAACTCGCTTTGATATGCGAGTACTTTGGATTACGAGCATTCTCCTGGAACGGATTATGCTCGGAAATCCAGGTTCCACTGTAACTGCTTTGTAGGCAACAACATATTTTAATAAAACATGTCACTTCTGAACCACCCCCACTGAATTGAACTTTTCTCAAATCAATGGGTTAAATGCTACTACTAAACACTATGGGGTTGACTTACTAAAACATGAGAGTGCAAAATCTGGTGCAGCTGTACATGGTAGCCAATCAGCTTCTAACTTCAGCTTGTTCAATTAATCTTTGACAAAAAAACTGAAAGCTGATCAGTGGCATCACTAGGGTTGGTGTGACCTGTTGCGGTTAAACATAATGTCACCCCCCTCTCCCTGCACTAAGCAGGTTAGTGCATCAGTGCCGCTCTCCCCCCTTAACCTGACACAATGGATAGAGCTGGGATGGGATTGGGGGGATAGATGGAGCTTGAATGGGATTGTGGTGGTGGATAGAGTTGGAATGGGATTGGGGGGGAATTGATGGAGCCAGGATGGGATCGGAGGGATGGATGGAGACAGGATAGGATCAGGGGATGGACCCGGGATGGGATTGGGGTAGTAGATGTAGTCGGGATGGGATCGGAGGGATGGATAGAGCCGGGATGGGATCAGGGGGATGGATAGAGCCAGTATGGGATCAGGGGAATGGATGGAGCCAGGATGGGATCATGGGGGTGGATGGAGCCGGTATGGGATTGGGGGAAATGGATGGAGTTGGGATGGGATCCGGGGGGTGGATGGAGCGGGATCTGATCAGGGGGGTGAATGGGGCTGGGATAGGATCGGAGGTGGATGAAGTTGGGATGGGATCTTTGATTTGGGGGTATTAGAGGATATGGACTAAGGGATGCTTTGGGGGAGGAGAGGAATTGTGCTAGGGGGTGGGGGTGAAACTTCAAATCTGCCCCCCCATCTTCTAATTCTAGTACAAGTCCTCTTCAACAGAAACAAAGCACCCCCTAGCACCTATCTTCTAACCCCCCCAAAAAAATCACTCCTGGCAGCATGAATATATAAACTAAAAAGTGCCTTTGGATATGAATGAGTACCCAAAGTACCTGATATCAGCTGCAAAATAAACTTGCTATGTGCCAACAGAGCAATATAGGTTGAAAGAAAGAAAATTGCGCTAGAAATCAACTACTAGGATATATAACAAACTGGTAGACAAAATATACATATATGCAACATATATGATAACATATTATGGTCCCATATGGTGCTCATGCCCAATAAAGACTCCTATGGACTGGTGCTCAAACTGGGTGCCCCACATAGATGTGCACTCACCGCAATGTGTGGACCAACTATCGCTAGTATGGTCTTTTAGGCATGTGGGGATACCCCGAACTCAGATCCTTAGGATGACGTCTTGTTGATAGAGATGTTGCTCATAGGGATAAATGGGGATCAAGAGAGAAAGAGCCTCATTTCGCAATGCCGTTTAAAACATTTACTGATTCCACAAAATGAAAAAGGGTTACACTTACATTACTGAGTGCCTGATAGTCCTGGCACCCGGCATGTATAGCAGGCACTGGCGTTGCTACGTGGGTGCGGGGGGTGCGAACCGCACCCGGGTGACACCCGCCAGAGGGGCGACACCCGTGGATAGTGGCACCGCTAACACCGCCCGCTGCCCTGTTGATCTGACCTCCCTCTGTTTCAGTGGAGCGGACTGAAGCCGCCGGTGCCTCCTCCTCTCTCTTTACATACAATGAGGAGGAGCTGAGGGACACACACCGCTGTGTGTATACGTCCACGGCCGCGCTGTTCTGAGGTCTGTACTGTACACTCTATTACAATATTATAAGTAGATGGACATGTGGGGGGGCGCTATGGGAGGGGAGAGGGGTGCCTATGCTTATGGGGGGTCTGCACTAAGTGTATATACTGCAGGGGTCTGTACTAAGGGGGGGTGTCTATACTGATGGGGGTCTGTACTATGGGGGGGGTGTCTATACTGCGGGGGTCTGCACTAAGGGGGATTCTATACTAGTGGGGGGTCTGCACTAAGGGGGTGTCTATACTGCAGGGTTTTGCACGAAGGGGGTTGTCTATACTGATGGGGGGTCTGTACTAAGGGGGGTCTATACTGATGGGGGGTCTGTACTAAGGGGGTGTCTATACTGATGGGGGGGTCTGCACTATTGGGTGGTGTCTATACTGCGGGGGTCTGCACTAAGGGGGATTTTATACTAGTGGGGGGTCTGCACTAAGGGGGATTCTATACTAGTGGGGGGTCTGCACTAAGGGGGGAAATCTATACTGATGAGGGGGTCTGCACTAAGGGGGATTCTATACTGATGGGGGTCTGCACTAAAGGTAGGGTGTCTGCACTAAGAGGGGGGATTCTACACTGATGGGGGTGTCTGTACTGATGAGGTGGGTCTGTACTGAGGGAGAGGGTCTATACTAACGAAGGGTGGTCTGTACTGAGGAAGGGGGATCTGTTCTTAGTGAGGGGGATCTATACTGCGGGAGGGGGGTCTGTAGTTAGTGAAGGGGTTCTGTACTGAGGGGGGGCTATAGATGGTGGAGAAGGGGTGACACCAATTTTTTCCGCACCAGGTGACACCAACCCTAGTGACACCACTGATAGCAGGTGATTGATTAAAGGGTAATCGGCCCTGAACGGGATGGTTCTAGTAGCAGTGTCTTGGTGCACAATTCCCTGGTGGTTTCAATTGGGGCGGAAGTAGTACTTCGACGTTTCGGCCAATCACAGGGCCATCATCTGGCAGCATAATTGTTTCCCCCCAATCACCAAGTCCCTCTCCTCTGCAATACTCCTGTTATTACATACCTCAGGGCGGTGCTGTAGCTTGAATGGTGTCCGTACTCCTTCTTGTCTCTTCCTCCAGGCCTGTGCTCTTTAAACATCAGAGCTGAGGAGGAAGCAGATAGAGTCCGGTCTGTAGTTAGTGCAGCCAGCGGGACAGAGATGTGATTGCAGCCGCAGCGTGTGGGGGGGTGTGGGACGGTCAGACCAGGGCACCCAGCCTGTTTCTGCCTCACTCCTTTCTGCCCCACTCTCCCTGCACATCACATGGAACAGAGGAGATCCCAGAAGGGAAGGAGGGAGCTGCAGCGCCCCTCTTAATGCGGCACCGGTACTAAGTCTGAGCCTGGTGTCATCCTCTGGCGTGTGTCATCCGGGTGCGGGCTTTACCCCCCCATACCCCCATAGCAACGCCACTGAAGCTGATTGGTTTCTATGGGGAGCTGAACCAGATTTTACACTTTCCGGTTTTAGTAAAGCAACCTCTATAGGTTTCTATTCAGGTTATTGTAATTTAAAGTGTATCTAAACCCAAAAACAAAAATGTAATATATTGAAGCTTACCAATCCTATCCTACTTTTTTCCTTTTATTTTCACCTGGTAATTCTGCAAATAACACACTTCCTATCACTGCACTACAATTTTTCCTCCATTGTAACTATGGAGGGAACCATGGTTGTATCTCTGGCTTCATGTTAAAAATGTCTGCCTTTGTTCGTCTCCGTTACATGGTGTATTTTCTTCAATAATTTTTTATTGAATTTAACATAGAAGTACAAATACATTGCAACGACTTTGGTACAGTAGGTAGAGAACATTTAAATCGTTCTGAACAGAGTGATTACAATTAGACAACATTGCAGTTGCTGAGTTTATGGACTCCTCTCCACCTGAGTCACCCCAAAACGGGAGCACTTTTGTGACCCAAGAGGAGAACAGACCACCTTTGCATGACTTGGTGAGGGATTTAACCCTCCTAAAGGAGTGGTTCCCACTAACATGTGGTATCGATAACACTTGTAGTCAGAGTCTTCGAGTGAGCGTTAACGTTAAAGCGTTAACCCTAACAACCAAGGCCTGAGGTGTGCCTGGGCCTAGCTGGTCGGTATGCCTGAGAAGAGGGCATACCCTGAATGTAAGAATAAGAAAAATGTATAAAGAGTGTGTATGAAGGCTGGGGGAAACGGGTGGGTGGGAACCCTGAAAAGACGCTGACGCAGGACCTGACAAGGGAGGAGGCTTAAGTAGTCCTCTCAGTCTCCTCCCACAAATACGGGCTAGCCTATGGCCAGCCTTACACTTGTAGTCAGAGTCTTTGAGTGAGTAAAGCGTTAACCCTAACAACCAAGGCCTGAGGTGTGCCTTGGCCTAGCTGGTCGGTATGCCTGAGAAGAGGGCAAAAGACACATGTTTAGGTGAAGAAGGGAAGGTAACCGATCGACAAGTAAGGCAGCGCGTGCCCTGAAGGCAACAGTATATGTATTCGGCGAGTAACCGCAATGACTGGAGAAAACCCATCGACTCAAGGTAGGCGGTCCCAACTATCCAACCTGCTAAGCAGCCCAGAAATCGACTGAACATCCCGGGAAGGTTGGATAGAGCCTGACACCCGAAATAACCCAGACATGAGACTGAAGTGCTCGCGATGAGAGGATACGAGAGGGAAGTTGAAGCAAGGCTGGCCCGAGGAGCCCTGCAACAAGGCCAAGCAGAATGAAATGCCTCAATGGACACAAGTGAAGGCTCTGTGAAGAAACCCCCCCCAAACCCCTGGCCTACCCACCCTTGGTATGGGAAGTGAGAGGGTGAGTTGCAAAAGGACAACCTGGCAGGAGTCTGAAGTGCTGGATACCTGGAGGAGCAGGTAGATAAGGCCAATGCGCTGAGGCAACCAGCATTGTTGAACATGGAAAACCAGACACACAGAAACACCGGTCCCACCTGATGGACTCGGCTGGCAGATCACAGGCAGAAGCATGACCCGACCATGAGTCCTGAATGCACAAATAGTCCAACCCAATCAACAGCAGGACTGATGGAATGAGTGCAAGATAGTTGACATCGGTATAGAAGCCAATACAACCTCCCCCAACAGTGCAAGTGCTGGACCGCCGGAGCACAGACGAGTACCTAACGGAAAATCTAGCAGGAAAGCAGCCTAAAAGTACCAACGCTACAGGAACTCACCACTAGGTACCTAGGAGGCCCGCGCCCCCCCCCACCCCACCTTCAGAATGAAGTCAAAGAAACCAGACCAAGCACCCCGTGGTAGAAGGAATGCACATGAACTAGTCCAACAGAGACGGGCAGCGAGCCCAAACTAAGGAAACACAAACTAAACATGACAACAGAACCAGACACAACACAACGCCCCCCCTGTGCCTACCTAAGAACGAGAATGAACAAACGTCAAGACCACTGCACGTGAAAGAACATGATGACAGCCCCCCCCCACCCTAATGTGAGTGGTAAGTGAGCCCGAGTAACCTGCAGCGCAGACCAGCAGTAGATCTGAACACTCAGGACTGGTGCACCCACAGACCGTGATGGGTAAACGTACAGGTGTAATGAATGAGCGTGCATCGTATGAAGTATGGTATACGGGCGAGAAGATTGTGGTCATCAATCATTAAAAGCGAAACCTCAGCCCGTATGGATCTGTAGACATGACAGATACCGAGATGTGAGCACTAGCTAATCAACCCAGGTTGCAATAAAGACAAGGACGACGAGACATGGTAACCACACAGAAGACAACGCTAAGACAAACACTATGACAGGAAATCGTGGGGCAGAAACACAATGACAGGAAATCGTGGGGCAGAAACCCAATGACAGAAATGGTGGGGCAGAAACGCAATGACAGAAATCGTGGGGCAGAAACGCAATGACAGAAATCGTGGGGCAGAAACGCAATGACAGAAATCATGGGGCAGAAACGCAATGACAGAAATTATGGGGCAGAAACGCAATGACAGAAATCGTGGGGCACAAACGCAATGACAGAAATCGTGGGGCACAAACGCAATGACAGAAATCGTGGGGCACAAATGCAATGACAGAAATCGTGGGGCAGAAACGCTATGACAGAAGTCATGGGGCAGAAACGCTATGACAGAAATCGTGGAGCAGAAACGCTATGACCGAAATGCAATGACAGAAAAACCAGGGGCAGAAAAGGTATGAGAGAAACGCTGAGCCTGACATGCTGAGGCCGACGTGCCATGACAGGAAAACCTGGAGCAGAAAATGTATGAGAGAAATGCCGAGCCTGAACGCAGAGCCTGAAAGGCTGAGGCAGAAACGCAATGACAGCAAACCTGGAGCAGAAATGCTGAGACTGACAGCTACGGCAAAGCAATGACAGAACCCTGGGGCAGAAAATGCTAAGACAACGCCAAGACTGAACCGCTGAGGCAGACAAAATGCAATGACAGAAAACCCCTGGGGTAGAACCACTATGATTGAAATGGTATGACAGAATGCTGAGACTGAAAATCAAACAACAGAAACCTGGACCAGAACGCTATGACAGAATGTGACTGAAATGCAACCACAGAAACCTGGGGCAAAACGCTATGACAGAACGTGAGACTGAAAATGCAATGACAGAAACCTGGGGCAGAACGCTAAGACAGAACGTGACTGAAAAATGAAATGACAGAAACCTGGGGCAGAACACGAAGACAGTACGTGACTGAAAAAATGCAATGACAGAAACCTGGGGCAGAATGCTATGACAGAACGTGACTGAACAAATGCAATGACAGAAACCTGGGGCAGAACGCTATGAGAGAACGTGACTTAAAATGCAATGACAGAAACCTGGGGCAGAAACGCTAAGACAGAACGTGACTGAAAAATGCAATGACAGAAACCTGGGGCAGAACGCTAAGACAGAACGTGACTGAAAAAATGCAATGACAGAAACCTGGGGCAGAACGCTATGACAGAACGTGAGACTGAAAATGCAATGACAGAAACCTGGGGCAGAAACGCTGAGACTGAAAGCCATGGCAGAATGCGATGCCAGAACCGCTGGGGCAAAAATGCAATGAGAGAAACTCTACGCCTGAAACGCTGAGGCAGAAACACAAAGACAGAAAAACCTGGGCAGAAAGAAACGCTATAACAGAACGCTGAGAGTGAACCGCTGCGGCGGAAAAAGCAATGACAGAGAAACCTGGGGCAGAAACGCTGAGACTGAACTGCTGAGACAGAAAAAGTAATGACAGAACGGCCCTGGGGCAGAAATGCGATGACAGAAACCCAGAGACCGAAAAGCAAAAATGCTGGGACAGAAACGCCAAAACAAAAACGCCTGGTGCATGAAAATGCTGAACAGGAAGCTAAGACAATGCATGTAACGCAAGGAAATACTGCCAGCGTGACCCGTGGGTGCACTGCCCCCCCCATGCTGCTGGCGTGACTACGGAGAAAAGGTGGACTGCCCCCCCCCCCGCATACTGCCAGCATTGGAAAGGCTGCATTGCTGGGCACTGATCAGGCTGCATTGCTGGGCACTGGTAAGGCTGCATTGCTGCGCACTGATGAGGCTGCATTGCTGAGCACTGGTAAGGCTGCATTGCTGGGCACTGATGAGGCTGCATTTTTTGGGCACCAGTAAGGATGCGTTGCTGGGCACTGGTAAGGCTGCATTGCTGGGCACTGATGGGGCTGCATTTCTGGGCACCGGTATGGCAGCATTGCTGAGCACTGCTAAGGCTGCATTGCTGGGCACTGATCAGGCTTCATTGCTGGGCACTGGTAAGGCTGCATTGCTGGGCACTGGTAAGGCTGCATTGCTGGCCATTGGCAAGGCTGCATTGCTGGCCACTGGCAAGGCTGCATTGTTGTGCACTGATCAGGCTGCATTGCTGGGCACTGATCAGGCTGCATTACTGGGCACTGGAAAGGCTGCATTGCTGGGCACTGATCAGGCTTTATTGCTGGGCGCTGGTAAGGCTGCATTGCTGGGCACTGATGAGGCTGCATTTGCTGGGCACTGGTAAGGCTGCATTTTCTGGGCACTGATGATGCTGCATTTTCTGGGCACTGATGATGCTGCATTGATGGGCACTGATGATGCTGCATTTGCTGGGCACTGGTGAGGCTGCATTTCCGTGGCACTGGTAAAGTTGCATTCCTGGACACTGATCAGGCTGTATTGCTGGGCACTGGTTAGGGCTGCATTGCTGGGCACTTGTCAAGCTGCATTGCTGGGCACCGGTAAGGTTGCATTTGATGGGCACTGGTAAGGCTGCATTTGATGGACACTGATCAGGCTACATTTGATGGGCACTGGCAAGGCTATTTTTGATGGGCACTGGCAAGGCTGCTGTCAGGGACATGCTGGCCATAGTGCAGCCAAAGCTCCTAGGCAAAGGCAAATACGCATGCACAGACGTGCATCTTCAGGTGCCTGTCTTGCCAGTCATAGGCTAAAGCCTATACACATGTGCATAAACAGTAGTGCTGAATACCTATGTGCAAGCGGTAAAATTTATGTGCATGTTAGCCATTAATTCTGGCGCCAAATGGCCTATATAAGGGCAGCAGGTGCACTAGTGCATTGCTGTCTGATCTGCAGCTTTACCCTGTGTACCTGTTCCTGTGATCTCTGCTTGATTCCTGTGTTTGACCTGGCTTATCCTGACCTTGCTTGCTTTCCTCCTATCCTGACCTTGGCTTGCCTTAAAGACTTTGTTATATCTTCCATGTGCCTGATATCCTGTTGCCAACCTCTGCCTGCTGTTTATGCTACCTGATCCTCTGTTGCTAACCTGGCTTGTCTGACTTTGCTTCCAGTTATCTGTCTTTCCTGCTCAGCATAGTGCCTGATGACGCTGGTCCTACGTTTGCTGTGTGCCTGCATCTGCTGTTTCTTTTGCCATCCGCTGCTTCAGCCATCCAGCCTAACTCAGGTGACACACCTGCCACACACTTCTGCAACCAACGGAAGATCCTGCAGGCTCTCATACCTCACCAAATTCTCGTGGCCAATGTTGCAACTCCGGTGGCACTTGAGCAGAGGCTGTACGAGAGGTCTCCCTCTACACGTGACGTCAGGCTCTGCTACAAGGTATGTGACAGCTGTATTTGATGGGCACTGATCAGGCTGCATTTAATGGGCACTGGTAAGGCTGCAATGATGGGCACTGATCAGGCTGCATTTGATGGGCACTGGTAAGGCTGCATTTGATGGGCACTGGCAAGGCTGCATTTGATGGGCACCGGCAAGGCTGCACTGATGGACACTGATCAGGCTGGATTTGATAGGCACTGATCAGGCTGAATTTGATGGGCACTGATCAGACTGCATTGATGGGCACTGATCAGACTGCATTGATGGGCCCTGATCAGGATGCATTGATTGGCACTGATCAGACTGCATTTGATGGGCACCGAGGAGTGGGCTGCCCAGGGCCTGGGCCCCACTTTGCACAATCAATACAAGCAGCCTGAGGAGAAGGGCCCTGGGCCAGCACACTCAGCACTCCCGGCCTCACTCCTCTGCACAGACCAACACGTGTGTGCAGGACACCTTGGGGCAGGAGGGACCCCTCATATCAGAGCCTGCATAGAAACATAGTGCAGAAGGGTCCCCCAGACCTCAGAAAGACCCGGCATAGAGACATAGTGCAGAAGGGGACCCAGTAATTGCAACTTTATTTAGAAATTCCCTAATCATGGTGTTTTTTTTTGTTTTTTTTTAGTATTGAAGAGTTCAATTATTTTGTTGTTACATCTGTTCTATATTTATTTGTTTAATGCATGTGAATTTTGAAGGTGCCCTCGTAAACTGACACTTTACAATAAATGCTATTTTATTTGTTAAAAAAAGGAGTATGTAATATATATATATATATATATATATATATATATATATATATATATATATATATTATACATATATATACACACTTTTTTATTTTTGAGGTGGGGGGGGATTTTGGGTGAGTTCCCACATTTTTTCCCCAGGACTTGACAACTGCTTTAAACCAACATTTACAGAACATAACACTATTATATACAGTTTGTGTGTACCTCTATCAACTGCCAATCAGAAACAGCTGGGGGATCAAATGAAGCAAGGAATGCATCAGATTATTTTATCAAAACAGCAGACATTTGGAATGAGTCATGTCATCTCTCATTAGCTGCTAGATAGGTATAATTTAGTAATCCATTACATTGAGCAATATATATATATATTTTTAATTCTAGGTATTTATAAAGTATGCAATACTTTACACACTGTTCATTCACATCAATCCCTGCCCTCAAGGAACTTAAAATCGAAGGTCGCTATCTCACATGCATTTAATGCATTCACATACTAGGCCCAATTTAAACAGGAGCCAATTAACCTTCCTGCATGTCTTTGGAGTTTGAGAGAAAACCAACACAAGCACACTCAGACATATTGCTTGCCTATAGAGTATAGACAATAATACTAAGATTTTCAGAAAAATGTTGAACACTAAAAGATGCAAACTAAAAGGAAACTAGTACTGAAAGGCTATGAAGGCTACCATTGCTGACCTCTCTTTGTACACCGCTGTCTGTGTCACTAGCCTGGAAGATGTAAGCAAATCAGCAGTTGTTCCAAATCAGTGATTTAGAAAGTGCAATGGATGTTATTGATTATCAAAAAAGCTCATAGCTGAAGACATTGAAGATCAGTGATGCGGGCTGCAGGACAGGTAAGTATTAACCCTCAGCTCTGGACTGTTTCTGCAAGGCCTCATGCCCTGTGGGCATAAAAAATGCTGCTTATACAGACGGTTGGGTTTTTTCATTCAGCCTGAAGAAGCAACTATATGTTAGCCCAGTGTTTTTCAACCTTTTTTCAGTCAAGGCACGCTTTCAAATTTTGAACAATCTTGGGGCACTCCATTCTTAAATGTAAAAAAATAAACTAATAGTTTTGCATAATGCAGCAACATCCTCATACATAGTACACCCAATGCTAGAGGTGATTTATTCAAAGCAAATACACCTTTGCACACTGGTACTTGTATTCCAACGTTTCTCTTCTCCCTCAGTTTCTTTCCCTCACTCAGCTAATGTGATGCCAGTGCTGACAGGGAGCGTCAGGGGAGGGGCAAACAAGGATGCTGTGCAAGCGCCTGACACCCCCCTTATGAACCGATTACATCATTGGTTGTTAGGACACCAGAAGCTAGAAGATTGTAATGAAAACCTGTGGCTTTGCGTAACTAAAAGACATGCTTGATCCACCAGCTGGCTTGCATACAGTTTTGGGCAATTTTTTGACATTTTGCCTGGGCCCACGGGTTAAAAAAGGCTGTGTTAGCCTATGTGTCCATGAACATTTGGATTTTTACAGACATATTTGTAGAGGAGCATTTACAGGCTGGAAAAAAAACATCACAAGTGCGAAAAAATGCTTGATGTGCCTAAACACAGCATTTAGGCGCATTAAGCATTTTTAAGTGTACATTTTTTCTAGTGTTTTGAGGAAAAACTCTTATAAACGGCTAAACATGAGTACAGTATGGAGCATAGGAGCGTTTATTATTGTTTTTTTTTTTCTGCCAGCAGTTCTGGTATTTTTTCTGCAGCTTGGACCCTAAATGACCCTTAAACACCCTAAAAAAACAGCTCTGGCTGCAATAGTGCTATACTACCCTTCAATCCTATGCTGTACTGTGCAGAGTGTCATGGCCCACCCACTAGCATGGACAAGAGTGATTATGATGTTATCGTCACATCAGGTTTCAACATGCAGGTCTGCCCACTGTCACAATAAGACACATGAGTAACATGACTTTCCTGAAGACATCAGAAAAAGATAAGTTAATTAAAAGCAATAAATATAATTGAGGGGAGAGGGCTCAAGGGGGTGAGGGAGCAAGGATTTTTTTTCTTTAATTAGTGACTGAGCCACTTTAGTGCTACATGTCTAGACCCCAGTGATCTGCATAAAATCCTCATCAAAAGGCACGTGGATCACTCTCATTCACCACACCAGAGTCAGGGAGGACAGTCATTTTCTAAAATGTATTTATGTAACGTTTTTGAAAAATGATCATAACCCCCTCCACCACCTCTACCTTGCTTCTGTAAAAAATAAATAAATAAATTCAATTCAAACAGATATGGTCTGATTTGCTAAAGGAAATTAACAAGGGGATGGATAAATTTAAATGGGTACAGTTGCATTGTGAGCTTGCTTAAATACATGCATAAACTTCACCATCCATCAACTCATACACTTATGTTCAATGTGTGCAGCACAGTATTCCTTTTACATCAAAATAATGCTGCTTTTGTGCCATCTGTTCCAAGGTTTACTAAGGAACTCTGGTGACGTCATCTGGTGGCACCACCCTCTTGTGATGTCACTGACCCAGCATGCACCGGTTAGTGATGTCACATGGGGCGGTTCCACCAGGTGACATCACCAGGTGGCTCCGTCCTTACCTATTTAATTTGGCAGGTAGCCTTCATCGCAGGCAAAT
Source organism: Rana muscosa (assembly GCA_029206835.1). Lineage (NCBI taxonomy): Eukaryota > Metazoa > Chordata > Amphibia > Anura > Ranidae > Rana > Rana muscosa. Next base: position 224,017,759 of record CM055118.1, read on the forward strand.
CTTTTATTTTCTCCTTTTTTCATGTCCGGTGGTGTTGTGAGCGTTGTGATTGACGATGGATCTACATCGGGGGACATTGTTTTTTTTTTATTTTTAATAAAGGAATTGTTAAAAACATGTGTGTGTGTGTTTTAATTTATTTTTGACACTTTTTTTTTTAGATGAGTAGAGTACCCCATACTAATTTACATGGGGGGGGGGTGGGTGGGATCTGGGGGCTTCCAGATTCTGATAAGCCTCCTGCTTGCATACTATCACAATCACCGTCCAGGGTTCTGGGGAAGAGGCCCATGTCCCCATCAACATGGGGACAAGGTGCTTTGGGGTGCCATATCTAGGGCACGTGGCCTGGTATGGTTCTGGGGAGGTGCTCGCTCATTTCCCCACTTTCCTGGCCTGCCTGGCTACATGCTCGAATAAGGGTCTGGTATGAATTTTGAGGGGGGCCCCACGCCATTTTTTATTTTCGACATGGGGTTCCCCTTACGATCCATACTAAACCTAAAGGGCCGTATGGATTGGGGGGGGCACACGTTTCCACATTTTTGTATTGCCGGCAATGTTTTTTTTTCATTCCGCTGTCAGCGAAGAAGCACGTTGACAGCTGATGACTCATCAGGTGTTAAGTACGCCAGTGGCCTGGCTTCCCGGCCCACTCCTTAACAACCAGCTATTTACTGACAGTGGTCAGGTGCATTGCTTCAGCCAATAAGTGCTTAGAACTGTGCAGTGCGTAGTGCATTGTGGGGCGCTCAGCGGGCGAACATCCACATATTGAAAATGCACTGGCGTATATGCATAAGCTTTAATAAATCAGGTTCTTAGTCCCCCTCTATTAGGAGAATTAGGCATCTGCCTTCATCCTAAAAAAAAATCATTCAATCTTGTTAAAACTGCAAGACCTACTCTGGCAGCATTAGCAATGTTGATTGTTGAATAAAGATAAGCTTCTGTGTATATAATAGAAAAGGAAACGCACCTCTTCCAATAATTCTCTGATTACTACTTCAGTTGTACAAAATGTAATGAAATGTTTGTGTAACTAACAAACTCCTTTTCGCTTACTGCATTATAGAACAGGAGCACTCAATAATCTTCTATTCAAAAATGACATTACTGAGCGAATCCAACACTTAATCATCAATAATTCAGTTAAACTTCACATTTAAAGTAGAAATAAAATTGCTAATTGCTCTCGCATTTTTCCTTTACAATTACTTTAACAATTAGTGTTATTACTAAGTCAGCATTCACACAGATTGCTCATTTTTCTATTATTTTTACGTGAAGCGCAAAAAAATATTTACTCATTACAATTCCAATGCAATTATATTTTGTTTTCACCCGAAGTAGCTTTATGTTAGTTTTAATGGGCAAGCGATTCTACAGAATGAGGTGGAAATGCAATCATTTAAAGTGGACACTTCTAGTCAGTGGCACAATAAAATAATGTTAAAACCTTGAAAACACTTGTGCTTATTTACTTGTATATGGATGTTGGCCCACACATCCTCCACCCACTTAATTATTCATCTGTTTGTTATAAAATACCCCCTTCCCTGTACCTATACCATAAGCTGATAAGGTCCTGAATGGTTGACTTATTTTTCAATATATGTAATTAAAATCTCTTCTCTTCTACATAAACCATGTTATAGAAATCATTGAATCTGTGCCCTATAATTACCAACTGCAGTAAATATTTGAGATCAGTGCTACTAGTTCAGATAGCCATTATCTATGTTTCATAGAAATCTACTATTGCTACCATATTACTGTGACTCACCATTTAAAGCCAGAGAGATAACAATATCAGAAAAGGTCCTGCTTTTTGGCAGGGTGATCCATCATATTTTGAAGCAAAATTGATGCCTATTTTGTGATACCTTAAAATGACAGCATATATAGTTTTTCACTTTCCGCACTCTAACAAGCTATAGGTAGGTATTGGAGAAAAAAAAAATATGTTTCCAAGACAGGTTTGTCACGAACAGCCGTTTTAAAAAAAATCAATTGACAGAAAGTGGTACATAGCCACATAAAGATCCTGCTTTTCGCTGTAGCTCTAAGCAAGGAGAGGTAAAAAAAGAAGAAGAAATAAGCCATTTGTTAAGGAGAGAGACCTGATATTGTTTATTGTTTTGCATTCCTAGACAAGTCTATGGAAATGTAAACCTCACTTGAAGGGAGTCAAATGCAGATCAGAAGGATGCAACTGCAGGTCAAATGCACCTGTGAATTAATTCTGAATTTAAACTGATATTATTTTTTTGCTCTGCAGTGCAGTGTGCACATTGTAGTAAAAGTAATGGTGACTGCGCTGTGATTAAACTAACGTGGAAAGGATGGGGGGGGGTGCTATAGGCCAATCTAGTGGGATGGAGCCAGAAGTGGATGATATAGTGACATCAAAACAAACAATATACATGTGAGAAGGTACAGAAATATATATATATATATATATATATATATATATATATATATATATATATATCTCAAATAAACAGAAAAAACTGTGCCAATAAACAAATTATGTGATAGTGTCCAGGGGCTGATGTTTGAAAAACAGTGCACACTCGGCACAGGCACCAACCACTAGATCTCAAAAATAACGCCCATTAAATGCAAATTAAAATATGTCCAGGTGAGTGTCCAAATAATACAAATAGGACCCAAAAAACTTTGAGATAACTTAGAGATAAAGAATGATGAATAAATATATATCACATGGGTGTAGACGTGAACATTAAAAGAAACAAAAAATGTAATGAATAGATGACATAAACAAGTATCACACTGTGTTATGAGATGGTAATCTCATGTGAATACCAATATCCCTAAGGCCCCTTTCACACTGGGGTGGTTTGCAGGCGCTATTTTGCTAAAAATAGCGCCTGCAAACCGAGCCTAAACAGCGGCTCCTTTCTCTCCAATGTGAAAGCCCCGAGGGCTTTCACACTGGAGCGGTGCGCTAACAGGACTTAAAAAAAAGTCCTGCTAGCCGCATCTTTGGAGCGGTGAGAGGAGCGGTGTGTTTACCGCTCCTCCACCGCTCCTTCCCATTGAAATTAATGGGATACCGCGGTAATACTGCGGTTTGCGGGTGGTATTAACCCTTTTTCGGCCGCTAGCAGAGGTTAAAAACGCACCGCTAGCGGCCGAATACCTCTACAATCCCGACGGTATAGCGCCGCTATACCGCCACCGCCCCCACCGCCCCAGTGTGAAACCGGCCTAAATAGACAAGACAATGTGTAGGGACTAAAAAATATATGAATAAAAGTCCAAAAATGAAAAAATATATATACGGTAGTATACAAAAAATAGTAAATAAAGTCCAGTGAACAGTGGGTCCCGTCACCATCAATTGTTATAGTGCTTGGCAGTGTGCACATTAACACCAGGTGCAATAAAAAAGGTGTGAATACAATAACTATGCACAAGGTGTACACATGGTCCTCTTCTGAAGAAAAAGGACTCTGCATCCGATCCCCTGGGGCACAAGACTGATGGGGACCACAAGGCCGAAACCAGACAGATCCCATACCTACTAAAGGCTGAAGGTTTTTCATCTTAATGTATTATATGCATTAAGATAGAAAACCTTCTGTGTGCAGCAGCCCCCTAATACTTACCTGAGCCCCATCTCAATCCAGAGATGTTGCACGAGAGACTTGGCTGTCTGATTGGCTGAGACACAGCAGCGCGCACCATTAGCTCCCGCTGCTGTCGATCAAACTCAGTGAGCCAATAAGGAGAGGGAGGGGGTGAGGCAGAGCCGCAGCTCTGTGTCTGAATGGACACACAGTGCAGTGACTTGTTTGGGTGCCTCCATAGCAAGCTGCTTGCAGTGGGGGCACTTGGCAGGAGGGAGGGGCCAGGAGCACCAGTGAGAGACCCAAACAGAGGAGGATTTAGGCTGCTCTGTGCAAAACCACTGTAAGTATAATATTTTTGTTATTTAAAAAAAAAAAGAAGACTTTAGTATCACTTTAAGAGTAGGTAGGGCTTCCCCAAAGAGAGACCCCATGGGAGAGGGAGAACCTGACTACAAGGCCACGTTCCTTCCACCCTGATACTTTCAGAGCAAGCCAGAGGACCTACACCTTACTAGTCAGGAGTGAGTAAAGTGTGTAATGCTGTGCAAACAATGCAGAAATTAATAATAAGTGCTTTGGGGGGTGTGCTACACTAGCTGGGCCTACGGCCGGTATTCAAATTCCTCTGGTCCAAGCCAAAAGGCAAAGCCCCCAAAGCATGCAGGGGTGCTGTGACTAAGGTGCCATACTAAAAACTAAGTGAGTTACCCTACAGTGATTTTTTTCTGGCACCGCTGGAATTATGATGTTAAACCGACGCCATAGACACAAACACAAAGCCCGTTGACATGCACCCTAACAAGGGATGAGCTTCGTGTTCGAGTCAAACCCATATTCGACTCGAACATCGGCTGTTCGGCTGTTCGCCGAATTGCGAACATTATGGGCCGTTCGCGCCAAATTCAAGTAGCGCGTCACGGCCCATAATTCACTGCGGCATTGCAGTGCATTGCTGGCTGATGATTGGCCAAGCATGCACTATGACCCGCATGCTTTGGCCAATCACAGCACACAAAAAACGGAGAGACATAATTGGCCAAAGCCAGGGTGGCTTTGGCCAATTATGCCTCAGGGGATTTAGTACACGCCCCACACTATATAAGGCGGCCTGGAAGTCGGCCTTGTGTAGTGTGTTGCGGTGTTGGTTAAAATACAGATGGAGAGAGAGAGACAGTGTATTTTGATTTGAGCTAGATAGAGCAGGCAGGCGAGTCAGTTAGCTGCAGTTACAGTGTGTAGAGGATATATATGCATCCTTGGTGTTGTATATATATTTATACACTGTTTTCAGTTTAGCTAGATCCGTTCCTGTTATTCTCTATACTATGACAGGCAGGCAGGTGATTGTGCTAGCTGCAGTGTTTCACTTAGTGTACTGTGTCCTTTGCATAGCGTTCACCTAAAGCTTACCTGAATACAATTAGTAGTATTCTCATATTAAAACCACAGGCAGGGAGCTGCATTAATTTCATTTAGTGTACTGCAGTACTTCTGTCCTTTGCACAGCGTTCACTTAAAGGAACCTGAATACAATTTGTGGTTTTCTCATAATAAAACCACAGGCAGAGAGCTGCAGGTATTTTCAGTTAGTGTACTGTGTCCTCGGCACAGTGTTCACCTAAAACTAACTGAAGACAATTGCTGCTTTTCTCATACTCATACCACAGCAGGCAGTTGATTCTGATAGCTGCATTATAATCAGTACAGATATATATATATATACACCCCACCTTTGTGCAGCTATATCTCACTGCAGGCCATTAGTATGTCTGGAAGGCAAACAAGGAGAGGCAGACAGTCACGAGGCAATAAAAGAGGGCAAGCAGGCTCTTTGTCTAGAGGCAACAGTGCTGGTCATGGACACGGTGCATCCTCATCAGCATGTGGCCGTGGGACACGCTTGTCCTTCTTTTCGGCAGCTGGTCATGTTGAGCCGCAACATGCCCAGGACTTGGTAGAGTGGATGACCAAGCCGTCCTCTTCCTCCTCATCCTCTTTCACCCAGGCTCAGGGTACTTTGTCTGGCAAAGCAGGTGCCAAAGCGGCCTCTTCCCTCAACTCAAAGGCATCAGTCACTCCTTCCCTAGCCCCACCATGTCCTCCTGAGGAGTCCCCCAAACTGTTTGACCACAGTGTTGGGTACATACTCCAGGAGGATGCCCAGCGTTTTGAAGGCTCCGATGATGGAACCCAGCTAGAGGAAGGCAGTAACATGAGCCCAGAGAGAGGGGGTAGTAATGTGAGCCCAGAGAGAGGGGGTGTCCAACAAGGACAGCTATCTGGCAGTCACGTTCATCCAGCTGCAGCATACTGTCAGATTTGCTCCAGTGATGAGGAGAGAGGGGATTATGAGGTCACTGACTCCACGTGGGTGCCTGATAGGAGAGAGGAGGAGGAAGAGGCACATCTCCAACAAGGCAGGATGCCCTCCAGGAGCCAGCTTAAGGGCAGCACACCGACTGCATCACAACGCAGAGCTACGCATGTGCAGGGCGCTGCTGTCTCTGTGCGTTATTCCAAAAGTTATTTGGTGTGGGCCTTTTTTCAGACATGTGCAGCAGATTGCACCGTTGCCTTTTGCAACATATGCCTGAAGTGTATCTCGCGTGGCCAAAACATGAGCCGCTGGGGCACCACGTGCTTGACCAGACATATGTCAACCTGCCATGCAGTTCATTGGCAAGCGTACCTAAAAGACCCACACCAAAGAACAAAGCAAACCTCTCCTTGCTCCTCATCAGCTGGGATCTCCAACCCCATTATACCTTCAGTCCTCTCTGAAACCTGCACTGAGAGGAATGAAGGTGTAGAATTAGGTGTGTCAAAGCCAAGTACTTGCAGGCAATCTGCTATTGGTTCACCGACGTCATATTGTACCAGGCACATTTCCCTGCCCCAGCTGCTGCACCGCCGTAAGAAGTTCGCTCCCAGCCATCCACATGCCCAGCAGTTGACTGCTATCTTGGCTAAATTGCTAGCACTTCAACTGCTGCCTTTTCAGTTGGTAGACTCTGCCCCCTTCCGTAAGTTTGTAGAATGTGCGGTTCCTCAGTGGCAGGTTCCCAAACACCACTTTTTCTCACAGAAGGCGATTACGGATCTCTACTGGCATGTGGAAGGCAATGTCTTGGCCTCGCTGGACAGGGCGGTCAGCGGTAAGGTGCATATAACTGCTGACTCATGGTCCGGCAGGCATGGACAGGGATGTTACCTATCTTTCACGGCACATTTGGTGACTCTGCTGGCAGCTGGGAAGGATGCAGGAAAAGGTGCAGTAGTGTTGGAGGTTGTTCCGCCACCACGCCTCCAAAATACTACTACTGGTTATTCTGACACACCTCTCTCCTCCACCCCTCCTCTTCTTCTTCCTCCATGGCCTCTTCCTGTGCTTTGTCCTCGGAACCAGCGGTGCTCCGTAGGCGTTCAAGGGGCTACGCAAGTACGCAGGCAAAAAGATGCCATGCAGTGCTTGAGCTGGTGTGCTTGGGGGACAGGAGCCACACTGGGGCAGAGATTCTGTCAGCTATGCAGGGGCAGGCTCAGAGGTGGTTGACGCCCCGCCAGCTTAAGCCAGGAAAGGTGGTTTGCGACAATAGCACCAACCTCCTCTCCGTCCTCCGACAGGGACAACTGACCCATGTGCCCTGTTTGGCTCACGTCCTTAACTTGGTGGTGCAGCGGTTCTTGGGCAGGTACCTGGGCTTACAGAAGGTCTTGAAGCAGGCCAGGAAACTCTGTGGGCATTTCCGCTGGTCATATAATGCCAGTGCTAGGTTGGCTGACCTGCAAAAGGATTACAACCTGCCCAAGAACCGCCTAATCTGTGACATGCCCACCGGGTGGAACTCTACGTTGGCCATGCTGCAGTGGCTGCACACGCAGCAGAGGGCCATCAATGAGTATCTGTTGCAATATGGCACCAGGACAGGGTCAGGGGAGCTTGGAATTTTTTTCCCACGCCAGTGGGCCATGATCAGGGATGCATGCACTGTCCTGGCACAATTTGAGGAGGCCACGAGGATGGTGAGCAGTGACAGTGCATGCATCAGTGACACTGTCCCTCTTGTCCACCTGTTGGAGCACACGCTGCGTGGAATAATGGACAGGGCACTTGAGGCAGAACAGAGGCAGGAAGAGGAGCACTTCCTTACCTCTCAAGGCCCCCTTTATGCAGGCAGTGTTCCTGCTGGCCCGGCTATCACACAGGAAGAGGAGGAGGAGGAGGAGGAGAAGGAGGATTGTGTCAGCATGGAGGTGGAGCCTAGCACTCAGCATCAGCAGCAGTCTTCAAGGGATCAATTACAGTCCCAAGACACCCATGGACTTGTACGTGGCTGGGAGGAGGTGGCTGCGGATCATGTCGTCCTGAGTGACCCAGAGGACACCGGACCAAATGCCTCAGCAAACCTACGCTGCATGGCCTCCTTGATCCTGCAAAGCCTGTGGAGGGATCCTCGTATTAGTGCGATCAAGGAGAGGGATCATTACTGGCTGGAAACCCTCCTTGATCCTCGTTACAAGGGTAAGGTTGCAGACCTTATCTTGCCATTGCAGAGGGAGCAGAGGATGAAGCATCTTCGGGAGGCCTTGCAGAAATGTCTGTGCAATGCGCTCCCAGAGACTGGGAGGTTACAAATTCCTGGTCCTGGACAACGTGTTGCTGAGGCTTCGGTCAGTCAAAGAAGGAGCGGTGGAGAAGGTGGCCATCTGACCGATGAGTTCAGACAATTTTTTAGTCCACAGCCCCAAGATATGATCGGTTCCAGCAACCATCGCCAGCGTCTTGTTTAGATGGTGCAGGAATACCTAGGGGCAAGATCAGACTTGGACACCTTTCCCACCGAAAATCCTCTGGGTTACTGGGTCTTGAGGATGGATCACTGGCCAGAGCTTGCACAGTATGCAATTGAGCTACTGGCCTGTCCTGCATCCAGCGTTCTTTCGGAACGCACATTCAGTGCTGCTGGAGGCTTTGTAACCGATCACAGGGTGCACCTGTCCACCGACTTGGTCGATCGACTGACCTTCATAAAAATGAATCAGTCTTGGATTACCACCAGCTACCAAGCACCTGATGCTGATGTAATGAATAATTTTTTTGGAAATGTCAGATCCCTTCAAGACTGCCTATGCTGATGCTGAGTGACTATCCTGATATGCTAAATGACTATCCTCTTCCTCCTCAATGATCATGTTGATAGCTTGTAAGAACATTTTTGGTTCTGGGCACCGCCACCAGTGGCTAAGGCCCAATTTTTCAGCCCCTGTTTAACAGGGGCGTGTAATTACAACTTTTGATGCAATACTTTGCAGCAGGGCTCATTGCTGCGCTCCAAGTACAGTATCTGTGAGGGCTTGCAGTGTTGTGGCACCAGTGCCTAAGCCCCAATTTTTCTGCCCCTGTTTAACAGGGGTGTGTAATTACAATTTTTGATGCAATACTTTGCAGCAGGGCTCATTGCTGTGCTCCAAGTACAGTATCTGTGAGGGGTTGCAGTGTTGTGGCACCAGTGCCTAAGGCCCAATTTTTCTGCCCCTGTTCAACAGTGGCATGTAATTACAATTCTTGATCTTATATTTCACAGCAGGGCCCATTCCTGCGCCCACCAAGAGTAACTGTGAGGGCTTACAGTGTTGTGGCAACACCACCACCAAAGGCCCAATGTTTCTGCCCCTGTTCAACAGGGGCATGTAATTACAATTCTTGATCTAATATTTCACAGCAGGGCCCATTCCTGCGCCCACCAAGAGTAACTGTGAGGGCTTACAGTGTTGTGGCAACACCACCACCAAAGGCCCAATGTTTCTGCCCCTGTTCAACAGGGGCATGTAATTACAATTCTTGATCTAATATTTCACAGCAGGGCCCATTCCTGCACCCACCAAGAGTAACTGTGAGGACTTACAGTGTTGTGGCACCAGCACCACCACCAAAGGCCCAATTTTTCTACCACTGTTCAACAATGGCATGTAATTACAATTCTTGATATAATAGTTCACAGAAGGGAGTTCCAGCGCCCACCAAGAGTAACTGTGAGGGCTTAAAGTGTTGTGGCAACACCAACACCTAAGGGCCAAATTTTTGCAGAGTATATACGGCAGGCCCCTACTTTCAAACATCCAACTTACAAACGACTCCTACTTGCAAACGGAAGGAGACAACAGGAAGTGAGAGGAAATCTACCCCTAGGAAGGAAAATTATCTCCTGTAAGAGTTAATATGGGAAAAAGGTGTCTCCTCTCCACTGATGCTTTATCACCAATCCTTGTTTCAATAGAAAATCAAAATTTTCAAAAAACATTTGTCATTGGCACGGAAAGTGAGGTGAAATATTCTGAACAGGTGCACAGACAGCAAAACAAATGTTACAGGGGTGATAATTTTGTGCAGGGACAGTTCTAAACACGGGAAACACGTGCCACTTCACAGGCATACTTTAGACACCCCCCAGGTACGATATTTAAAGGAATATTTCACTTTTTTTTTCACTTTAAGCATCATTAAAATCACTGCTTTTTTGCGTTGATACATGTCCCCTGGGGAAGGACCCGGGTCCCCAAACCCTATTTAGGACAATAACTTGCATATTAGCCTTGATAATTAGCACTTTTGATTTTGAACGTTCGAGTCCATTGTATTTAATAGGGTTCTAAAGTTCACGCAAACTTTCGGTCCGTTCGCAGGTTCTGGTGCTAACCGAACCGGGGAGTGTTTGGCTCAACCCTAACACTATTTACCCATTTTTAAATGCCCTGGCAATTCAAGGGTTAAAAAAAAGTTCATAGCTGCTTCTGCAGTCGTGAGCTTGGTATTTTTTATTATTTTACAGATGGCTCTTAGATTTTTTTTTTTTTTTTTTCCAAAAACAGTTTATTGAAATGTAAAAAGCATTTACAGATATCTTGAACAATAGTAGTACAATAAGGTATTAATACAACCACAAAACATGGATGAATAACATGTGTCACATACAATTCAACTTGCGGGTAGTGAAAATGAAATGGCTATGTGCATCCTTCATGAACTAGGCCGTGTTGGGGTGGGCTACCTTAATTCAAGGTAGTTGTGGGGTCTAGTCAAAGTCCACTACCATTGACGGGGATAGATCTTGTTGGTAGGTTAGAGCTAGGTAGGTTCACGGATGCCGTTATGGACTTTTGGTCTGTGTGGGAGGGAAAGGCCAACAGGTGCAATATGGCAGAAAGGGAGGGAAGGAGCTATAAACAGGTTTATTTCGTTGAGAGTGTATGAATGCGGGAGTGTAGGCTGGAGCTATGTTAGTGGTTGTATTGTACAGAAGCTTGTGGATGAGAAAGTAGGAGGGGGTAAGTGGTGGAAGGAGAAGGGGTGGGGTGGGGATCGAGGGGAGGGGAGTGAGGCAGGAAGGGATGGCGTTGGCAGGGGGTCCGTCTCTGACTTCCCCGACCCCTTGGGGTGTTCAAGGGGCGTGTTATGAGAAACTAGGGGCGGATCTGTATAGGGGGAGATATAGGAGGAGAGAGGTGTCTTTGTAAGGTTTAGGGTTAAGGGGAGATCCTGGCACGTCGTAGATTTTTAATGACAATTCTCAGAGGAGTAATTTATCCTTTGTCAGGGTTCAGGGAGTTTGCAAATTCTGGGGTCGTTTTATAGTGTAACCAGCAGGCCCATTTTTTACTAAATGATGACGGAGTCTCTCTTGCAATATGTATAAGATTTTCCATTTCCTCAATTTTGCATATTCTGTTAAACCATTCTTTTATGGTTGGTTGGTGAGTCGATTTCCAGTGTATAGGGATACACTGCTTTGCCGCATTGATCATGTGCATTGCTAGGGATTTGTGATAGGAATTGTGCGACAGGGGTGAATGGTGTAGAAGGAATTGAGAAGGGGAAAGGTCCAAATGATATGAGGTGACTCGAGAGGTTATATGGCATACCTTTTCCCAGAAGTCTTTTAGAGATGGACAGGACCACCAGATATGGAGAAGGGTTCCCCTTTCCCGGAGACATCTCCAGCAAACCTCTGGGATTGTGGGATTATATTTATGCAGAAGGGTGGGCATGCGGTACCATCTAGATTGGATCTTAAAGCCGTTTTCCTGGGTCGACACATTCGTCGACCCTTTATGTATGTTGAGGAAAATTAGTTCCCATTGTTCCGCTGAAAGAGATACCGAGAGGTCTGACTCCCAGTTCTTACAGGCTAAGGTCTCGTTAGCTTTCATCTCGGTGAAGAGCAGGGATGAGCCGAACACCCCCCTGTTCGGTTCGCACCAGAACCTGCGAACAGACAAAATGTTCGTGTAAACTTTAGAACCCTATTAAATACAATGGACTCGAACGTTCGAAATCTAAAGTGTTAATTATAAAGGCTTATATGCAAGTTATTGTCCTAAAAAGGGTTTGGGGACCGGGGTCCTGCCCCAGGGGACATGTATCAATGCAAAAAGAAGTTTTAAAAACGGCCGTTTTTTCGGGAGCAGTGATTTTAATAATGCTTAAAATGAAAAAATAAAAGTGAAATATTCCTTTAAATTTCGTACCTGGGGGGTGTGTATGATATGCATGTGAAGTGGCGCATGTTTCCCGTGCTTAGAACTGTCCCTGCAAAAAATGTCATTTTTGAAAGAAAAAAAGTCTTTTAAAACTGACTCGCGGCTATTAATGAATTGTCGGCTCCCGGCAATACATACAAAAGTCATTGATAAAAATAAAAAAAAAGCGTGGGGGTTCCCCAGAATTCAATTACCAGGCCCTTCAGGTCTGGAATGGATATTAAGGGGAACCCCGCCGCAAATTTAAAAAAAAATTGACGTGGGGTTCCCCCAAATATCCATTCCAGGCCCTTCAGATCTGGCATGGATTTTAAGGGGAACTCCACCCCAAATTTAAAAAAAAATGGCGTGGAGTCCCCCTAAAAATCCATACTAGACCCCTTATCCGAGCACGCAACCTGGCCGGCCGCAGGGGAAAAGGGGGGGACGAGAGAGCGGCCCCCCCTCCCTCCTGAACCGTACCAGGCCACATGCCCTCAACATGGGGAGGATGTCCCCATGTTGATGGGGACAAGGGCCTCATCCCCACAACCCTTGCCCGGTGGTTGTGGGGGTCTGCGGGCGGGGGGCTTATCGGAATCTGGAAGACCCCTTTAACAAAGGGGACCCCCAGATCCCGCCCCCCCCTATGTGAATTGGTAAGGGGTACATTGTACCCCTACCATTTCACGAAGAAAGCGTAAAAAAATGTTTAAAAAAACACACAAACACCTTGAAAAAGTCCTTTATTTAAAAAAAAACAAAAAAAAAAAAACAGCGGTGAAATCCAGTGTCCCGCGGCGATCCCGATGTCCAGCGCTGTCCTTCATTGGTTGTGCCTGAGCGGACCTGATGGGGAACTCCCTCTCAGTATTTTAAATGTATAGACCCGCCCCTTCTAAAGTTCCCCATCAGGTCCGCCAGCGGACCAGATGCGGAACATGAGAAGGGGCGGGTCTATACATGTATTACCACAGTGAGAGAAGTTCCCCATCAGGTCCGCCTCCTCGGTATGTCGGACCCGCCTACGTCATTGGCTTGAGCGGGGAACTCCTTCACTGTGTAATTTAAATTTACATAGTGAAGGAAGTTCCCCGCTCAAGCCAATGACGTAGGCGGTTCCGACATACCGAGGGAGCGGACCTGATGGGGAACTTCTCTCACTGTGGTAATACATGTATAGACCCGCCCCTTCTCATGTTCCGCATCTGGTCCGCTGGCGGACCTGATGGGGAACTTTAGAAGGGGCGGGTCTATACATTTAAAATACTGAGAGGGAGTTCCCCATCAGGTCCGCTCAGGCACAACCAATGAAGGACAGCGCTGGACATCGGGATCGCCGCGGGACACTGGATTTCACCGCTGTTTTTTTTTTTTTTTAAATAAAGGACTTTTTCAAGGTGTTTGTGTGTTTTTTAAACATTTTTTTACGCTTTCTTCGTGAAATGGTAGGGGTACAATGTACCCCTTACCAATTCACATAGGGGGGGGGCGGGATCTGGGGGTCCCCTTTGTTAAAGGGGTCTTCCAGATTCCGATAAGCCCCCTGCCCGCAGACCCCCACAACCACCGGGCAAGGGTTGTGGGGATGAGGCCCTTGTCCCCATCAACATGGGGACATCCTCCCCATGTTGAGGGCATGTGGCTTGGTACGGTTCAGGAGGGAGGGGGGGCCGCTCTCTCGTCCCCCCCTTTTCCCCTGCGGCCGGCCAGGTTGCGTGCTCGGATAAGGGGTCTGGTATGGATTTTTAGGGGGACTCCACGCCATTTTTTTTTAAATTTGGGGTGGAGTTCCCCTTAAAATCCATGCCAGATCTGAAGGGCCTGGAATGGATATTTGGGGGAACCCCACGTCAATTTTTTTTTAAATTTGCGGCGGGGTTCCCCTTAATATCCATTCCAGACCTGAAGGGCCTGGTAATTGAATTCTGGGGAACCCCCACGCTTTTTTTTTATTTTTATCAATGACTTTTGTATGTATTGCCGGGAGCCGACAATTCATTAATAGCCGCGAGTCAGTTTTAAAAGACTTTTTTTCTTTCAAAAATGACATTTTTTGCAGGGACAGTTCTAAGCACGGGAAACATGCGCCACTTCACATGCATATCATACACACCCCCCAGGTACGAGATTTAAAGGAATATTTCACTTTTATTGTTTCACTTTAAGCATTATTAAAATCACTGCTCCCGAAAAAATGTCCGTTTTTAAAACTTCTTTTTGCATTGATACATGTCCCCTGGGGCAGGACCCCGGTCCCCAAACACTTTTTAGGACAATAACTTGCATATAAGCCTTTATAATTAGCACTTTAGATTTCTCCCATAGATTTTTCGAATTTGCCGCGAACACCCCAATTTGTTCGCTGTTCGGCGAACGGGCGAACAAGCAATGTTCGAGTCGAACATGAGTTCGACTCGAACTCGAAGCTCATCCCTAGTGAAGAGGAGTTCATGTGTGGTAGAAACTAGATGAGATTGGGGTGTCGTTTGGATACATAGCTTTTCGAAAGGGGTGAGTTCTCTGGAGCATTGTATATTCTTGTTAAGGGATTTTAGAAAATGAGCAATTAAAATATATGTCCAAGGGGGAATGGGTGGCTTGTTTAGTTGGGAGGAGAGTTGGGATGTAGACAATAGTTTGCCCCGGAGGAAGAACTGATGTGATCTAATTGGGCTCTGTGTCCAGTTATCGGTAAGAAACTTTGCGTGCATACCTGGTGGGAACCCAGGGTTCATTTTTACAGGTGTCAGTGGGCCGGGAATCGAAGATATGGGTGATCGGTAGCAAAGCTTTTTGAAGCATTGCAAGGTTGGGCCTATAAGTGGGTGTACGTGTAATTCAGAGGGGACGTGGGGTGAGAGTAACCATGGGAGAGACTCCAAAGGGAGAGCAGAAAAAGATGCTTCTAGGGAAACCCAATCTTTGTGGAGAGATTGAGTATTCCAGTCCACTATCCTGGTAAGGTGTGTAGCAGTGTAATAATTGAGAAGGTTGGGGAGGCCTATGCCCCCAAGTCTTTTAGGTCGGGTGAGCTGCGTAAAGCTGATTCTGGGTCTACGGTTCCCCCATAAGAATTTAGTGCATATGTTTCTATAAGATTTAAAAAAGGCCGGAGGTATATGTATAGGGATCGCCTGCAATATATAGAGTATTCTCGGGAGGGCATTCATTTTGAGGATCGCCGCTCTGCCAAACCAAGAGAAAAGCGGTTTGTTCCATGTTTCAAGATCAGAGGATATTCTGTGTAGGATAGGAACATGGTTTTTAGCGTAGAGGTTTGAGAGTTTGGAAGGGAGTTGTATCCCTAGGTATGTGATGGAATCATGTTTCCATTGGAACGGGAAGTTAGCCTTACATTGATCAACTATGTGTTGAGGTAATGTTATATTAAGGGCAAAGGATTTCGAGAAATTAATTTTAAGGTGGGAGAGGAACTGAAATTGTTTAAATTCAGAAAGAAGGTTTGGTAGGGAGATCAGTGGGTTCGACAGGAACAACAAAATATCGTCTGCGAAAGCAGCGTATTTATATTCTCTTTTGGAGGAACTTATACCTTGGATATCTGGGTTGTATGTCAGTTTACGGAGGAATGGTTCAAGTGTGAGTACAAAGAGGATGGGGGACAGGGGGCAGCCCTGTCTTGTGCCATTTCCGATGGGAAAGGCGTCCGACAGAGTATTGTTGACCCGTACCTTAGCAGATGGTCCCGTGTATAGTGACAGGATTAGGCCTAACATATATGGGCCCAATCCTATGGCCCTCAGAACCGCTGTCATATAGTCCCAAGCTACTCTGTCGAACGCCTTCTCCGCATCGAGTGACAAAAACAGGCCTTTTTGGGTTGTCTGTGTCATAAGGTGGTGTAAGTTTATTGCTTTAACAGTGTTGTCCCTGGCTTCACGTCCAGGGATAAAGCCGGTCTGGTCATGAGAGATTAAGGAAGGGAGAAGCGGTAAGAGTCTGTTTGCCAAAATCTTAGAAAAGATTTTGACATCTACATTCAATAATGAGATTGGTCTATAATTTCCCGTTTGGGTGGGGTCCTTATCTTCTTTGGGGATAACAACGATATGTGCTTCTAACATTTCGCTTTTGAAAGGATTTGTGGGAGAGAGTGTATTGAAGGCGTCAAGGAAGGGTTGTTGAAGAAGGTCTGAGAATGTCTTGAAATATACGGCGGAAAGACCATCAGGTCCCGGACTCTTACCAGGCTTAAGTTGTTTTAAAGCTTTTTTCCATTCCTGAATAAAGATCGGGGATTCCAGAATCGTGGTGGTGTCAGTGGGGAGCTTTCCTGGAGCAAATTGGTCTAAGAACGAGTTAATATCATTGGGTCTGTCATTCGATAAGGTAGTAGGGGGTTCGGATTTATCTAGATTATATAGGGACGAGTAGTACTTCTCAAACTCTCTGGCTATGTCATTGTTATTCGTGAGAGTCTTACCCGTGGGGGATTGTATGTGGTGTATCGTATTAGCAGCCCTTTTCTTGCGTAAGGCTTGAGCAAGAAGATGGCCACTTTTGTTGCCGAATTCGTAAAAAAGTTTCTGAGATAGAGTGTATTTCTTCCTGAGGTGATGGCCCAATTCTTCCTGAATGAGTGTACGAGTCTCTAGTAGTTCTACGAGGGTTTGCTGGGCCAGGTTTCGTTTGTGTAGTGCTTCTAGTTTATTAAGTTTGGAAAAGAGATCAGCCAGTTTGGCCCGTTTTTCCTTTCTAATTGCGGCCCCCAGGGAAATCAATTTCCCTCGGACAACACATTTGTGAGCCGCCCACTGAGTAAGTTTAGAAATGTCCGGGGTGTTGTTATCAGTGAAATAATTGCTTAGGCAAGTTTGAATCTCTAATTCTTTGGTTTTGTCTGTCAGGATGGAAGGGTCTAGTCTCCAAATTTGCGAGCGGTATACTTTTCAGGGAAAGTGAGGGTCATTGAGATAGGGTGGTGGTCCGAGAAGGTCATCGGTTCGACGGTTGCTGCTTTCAGGGACGGGAGATCCTGTTGGGTAAGAAATATGTAGTCTAGTCGTGAATATTTGTTATGTGGGGCGGAGAAGAATGTAAAATCCTTTACGTTCGGGTGTAAGGTGCGCCATGTGTCGTGGAGCAAGAGTTCTTGGAAACATTTTCTGATTTGTCGGAGCGCCCTGTATGGTAGGTGGGATTTCCCCGACGAGGTGTCTAAAAGGGGGTTCAGGGGTACATTGAGATCCCCTCCCAGTATAAGAATACCCTCTTGGAAATTGGTTAGGTGTCTTGTTACAGCCCTAAAAAAGGGAACTTGGGACGAGTTGGGGCTGTATATGTTAGCCAAAGTGATTGGTTTGTTCCTGAGTGTCCCTTTTAGGAAGATATACCTGCCTAGTTCGTCAAGGTGAGTGTCTGTAATTTGGATGGGAAGGTTTTTGGAAATGATTATGGAGACTCCTTTGGATTTCGAGATAGGTGAGGTGGCATGGAAACTATGGGGGAAGAGGCGATTAGTCATGTTGGGAACTGATTTCTTACAAAAGTGGGTTTCCTGTAAGAAGATTATGTCAGCTTTCATGCTGCGCATGAGGGAAAAGAGTTGTGTTCGCTTTTCAGGTATGTTCAGTCCTTTGGCGTTAAGGGAGACTACCTTTAGGGACAGGTTGGCGCCTCGGACATTATCGGGGCTCATGTTGGTAGTAGAGGTTTAAGCGAGTGGGGGGCGGGAGGATATGGGGAAGTCAGAGACGGGAGGAAAAGAAAGGGGGGGGGTTATGCGGATGGGGAGAAGGGAAGATGTGGGGTAGGTGAGGTTAGGACGTTGAGGAGGAAGATAACCAGGGAGGAAGGAGGGGACAGGTAGGGGGATGGGGTATTATACCGGGTGTGGGACTTGACCTGCAAGCCCACCAATTAGGAGTGGGGGTACCGGTGAGGTTCAGCGGTGTCTACCAGAGTCCGCTGTGTGTGAGAGCGGTAGGTGGAGTTCAACTAGAGAGAGGTGAGGTCTGCGTCTCTCTATGAGGTCTTAAGGATAACAGACGCTGCTGATTGTTAGCGTCTTCTATGGCTCATTTTGGTGTCAGAGGAGTAATCTTGTTGTGTAGATGACGGACAGGTCATCCTATAAGGACATGGTGAGAGGGTGATTCGTAGGTGACTTCAGGGCTGTGTGTAACGGCTTATTCTCATAAAGCATGAAGGCTGTGGAGTTGTAAGGGCATTTATTCGGCAATTAGAGGAGGATGTTTAGCATTGTGTAATCTGGGGGTTTGTGTGGAAGAGGGGGATAAGAAATTAAGTGTATTGCTCAAATTTCAGATGTCACATGACAGAGAATAGGGGGCATATACTTTGGTTTAGAGGAATATGCAGGGAACAGAGTCAGTAACATGGTGAATTAGTTAAAACAGAACAGAACAGAACGTACAGCTTGCGTTACCGTGAACAAGTATGCATCTGCAGTTATGGCTGACATCAAAAATCCAAATATGGATAACATAGCAAACAAAACATAGTAAACAAAAACATAGTAAACAAAATCATACCCAGGGGTTAAGGGCAGGCTGTCTAAATCCGAGGGGGGCACGCCCATTCCCAAACCTGAGAATGGATTCTACCCGACATCCACGTAGGCCACACACCTGTGCATGTCCCCCTCGGATCCCCGACCACCCTCAGTGCTGTAAAGCAGAAAATTCAGGAGCTAGGAGCTAGTAGGGCCTGTGGGGAGAAAGACAGCACATAATGCAATCGGGGGATTATATATCGACATGTCATTAGCTGCATTGGAGTAGATAGGAGAATGTAGGAAGAAGGCTTCAATAGAAAAAGGGTACAGCCGATGAGCAAGAATGAATACAGTGTGAGGAGAAGGAGGAAAAGACAATCAGTGCGGGAGAAGGTAGTCTCTGACCCGACATAAGGAAGTTAGGGCGACCGGGGAAACCTTCGGGAGTTGTCCAAGAGGGAAAGAGGGTACCAACCGTTCTGCCAGTGTTCCCTAGGGATTGCTGTATAAAGTTACCTGCGAATTGGAGTGGTCCAGAGTCCAGCTGTGAGGTGGAAACAGAAGGACGGTATTCATGTTTCTTGTTAGGCGATGCGTGCTTTGCGGGGCACTGGAGAAGCCGTCAGGCTACCATTACGCGGGGCTCTTTGATCCTTTGAAGGAGTGTGGGGAGGAGGTGGGTGAGAGCGTCGGCGGCCGATACTAAAGTTGCCTGCTTCTGCGATACCTTCCATGGAGGTGACTCTTCTGAGTGGCGGTATACGGAAGTCGCTGTACCAGTCTGGTACTTCCACATACGGTATCTCCATGGCCGTGCAGAAGTGGTCTAAATCCTCCGGGACTTTTAGATTGGCTGTGCGGCCTTGGTGAGTTGCTGTCAGGCAGAAGGGGAACTTCCATCGGTAGATTATGGATCTGGCCCTCAGTGTTTCCAGGAGGGGACGTAGCTCGCGTCTGCGCTGCAGGGTGATGTTAGATAGGTCCTGGTAGATTCTGATATCCGTTCCCTGGAAAGACAGTTGGTTGCGGTGTCTGGCCTTGCGTAATATTTCCTCCTTCAAGGGAAAGTCTGTGAGGCAGCAGACTGCATCCCGTGGGGGATCTGTGTCCCTTCCCCGCGGGCGCAGTGCCCTGTGGAGCCGTTCGAACGCGATCGGGGTATCAGGGGCTCTTTCAAGTAGATCGTTAAAGATGGTAGTTACTGCCACTGGGAGCTGGCTGGCATCGATCATTTCTGGAATACCCCTCACTCTAAGGTTGTGACGCCTTCCGCGATTATCTAAATCTTCCATGTGGCGATTGATCTCCCTGAGGTGGATCGCATGCGACTCTGTTACCTGTTGAACGTGACAAATCGCTGTGTCTTGGCGGGCTTGAGCGTATTCCACCTCTTCCACCCTAAGCGTCATGGCGTGTATGTCCAACCTCATGTCCAAGATGGCCGCCATGAGGGTGTTTTTAATATCCGTAGCGACGCTGTGCAGGTCATTAAGGCTCACTGCCGGGGGGTGAGTCATCCCCGTTGCCAGACCTGGGGATCTCTGCTCCTCGGGTCGCTGCGGGCTGGAGCTCTGGGCGCGTGGCGCTTGGGAGGAGGCTGCTTGCGAGGCCTGCATCCTGGCCGTAGGCCGTGACCGGAATATCTCGGGGATTTGCTGACTCAGCGGGGTGTCGGTGTTCAGCGGGGATCGGGAACGGGTTGCCGAGGCACTGCGAGCGGTTCTCACCATGTCCGGTGGAGCAGGTAAGCTGATAAGCTGAAGTTGCTGGACCTCGGGACGGGAGCTCGCACACTACACGTCCATCCTGGAACGGCACCAGACCACGCCCCCCGGCTCTTAGATTTTATGTAAATGTGATTGGGGTGGCTTTAGAGCTACCCAATAATGTTTACTGTACTTTGAAGCACCACGCCTCTCCCACTGCACACTCCTCTGTAGAGAGTGGTAAACTCTGCTAGGATGGCAAGCAGGAGAAGCTCAGGGATCATCTCTGTAATGAATGAACGGGGAAGAGATCAGTTCTGAGCATACCCTGATTCAGAGCTTTCAGATGCCCAGAAGAAAAGCACGATAGACAGTCGATCAAGCAGAGTTGAAGGCCGGGGAGAAACCTGTCAACAGCCAATGTTATCACATGGAGTCTGTTAGGCCCCTTGGGGTTTATTTACTAAAGCTAAAGAGGGCAAACTTAGTCACAATTCTGTATAGAAACCAATCAGCTTTCAGGTTTTATTGCTAAAGTGTAATTAAACAAACTGAGGTTAGAAGATGATTGGTTTCTATGCAGAATTGTGACAAAATTTGCCCTCTCTAGCTTTAGTAAATAAACCCCCTTGTGACAATATTACACTTGAAAATTGTCTAAAGACAGGCCTTTAAAGTGGAACCAAACCCTTCTATAATTTTCAGCCAAGGAAGCTGCCATCTTGGCCTCTGTTTGGCCTGCAACTGCCATGTTGCTGCACATGTGATCAGTTATGACTCCAGCCATTTGGTGGTTTGACAGTTTGGCTGAAAGCACAAGCAGATGTAATAGTTAGCATTTCCAGAACGCTGGGAATGTAACTGTTTTTTTAAACCGTTAAATTAAAGAGTTTAGTTCTGCTGTAAATAGATAATAGGCCATATTGTGAAGCCCCAGTTTTCCAGTCATAGTTTTCCAGGCACATCAATCTCAGGGCTGGTCTTTTCTCTAGCATGTAAATGAATAATTTGTTGAATAAGGGCCAATCACTTGGTAAATAGACAGGATTCTATGGGTATGCAATGAGGAATTCGGAAACTTAGCTTTGTGAACCCACTACAGGAAGTAGGAAAACAAGCTAAGTACTGACAAGATCAACATGTATTTACTGACAAAAACGAATAACAAAATAAACTTAAAGCATTTCTTTAAGCAGCAGACCAAAGGCATATGATAAATTATTTCTATTATAAGATTAACATACTCTTTAATGATTTATCCAGGGCTGGGCTTGAAGTCACTGACCAGTAACAAGTATGCAGATCAGGAAAGACAGAGTGTGGTCAGCAGCCTTCATATAAGGTGACCAGATTTTTAAAATGAAATCCGGGGACATCTTTTTTTTTTTTACTAGTAATGGCGGCAATCAGCGACTCTCTGCCCGTCGCCGCCAGCCTGTCGAGTCTTACTCTCCGGCCCCGGCTACTACTGGGTGGGGAGCAGAGGAAGATCACTCCGCCAGGGAAGACAAGGAGATAAGCAGGCAGGCGGCTGGACGGGACTTGAGCCAAGGCAGAAAAACATGCGAGCGGGGCTAAATGGGCATGCGCCCGAAACTGAAGAAATATTCCCTCCGCTCCGACCAGCACATGATCATCAGAAAGGGGCACAGATAATGGAAAAAAAATACACCCCCTAAGCTAGTAGGAGCGGCGGTATGTAATTCAGATTTTTTTTTTATTCTGCACTGACTGTCTTTGAAATTGCCTCAGCCCCTGTTCAAATCCAATCCGGGGACAAAACCGGGGACAGACTTGGTCCGGTGACAGTGTCCTCAATCCAAGGACTGTCCCCTGAAACCGGGGATGTCTGGTCACCCTACCTTTATATGCACACTTTCCGAAAAAAAGTTAGTCTCAATGCTTCTCTCATAACAAGTATCCTTTAAAAAGGTTAACAGATAAGTGGCTTGGTACAGGTTAAAAAGGCTGTTTCTAGGATTACTTCAATTCCCCACAGTCGTGTCACTTTTTTACATTTAGTCTAACAATTATTTTTAATTAATATGTACCGTCTGGGAATTCTGCTAATGGAGAGATTTTTTTTTATTTCTTTCTTTTTCTGCTGAAAATGAAATTATTAACATTTTCTTCCAGGCCATTTAATGTCTTATGTTTTCTTCTCTCTTCTGTTCCGAAATAATATGTGTAAAAATAGAAAGATGTGGCTCGCTTGGCATTTTAGTGCTGGTTTAGGTAAAGTTGGTACTGCTATGTGCACAGCAGGGAATTAATATCTTCACAACATTGGATCCGTATGGATAAAGAAATGAGTAAAGAAAGTAAAGGAATAAAGCAGAGGTGTAGGCCAACCAATCAGACTCAAGTGATCGTCAATTTATGTGCAACTTAGAAAAAATACAAGCCATAAAGATTCACATCTGTATGTCAAATCAGGAGAGTCTTATTTTTTAAATAGTATGTGGATGTGGAATGAGACCTAGATATGAGATATGATAAAAAATTATTTCTGATTGTTCTGGTAAAGTGGTAGCTAATTGTTGATAAGTTAAAGCGTTTGTTACCCCAACACTTTATATTCCTAAAATAATATATTCCTAATATTGTTTTTTGTTTCATTGAATATTTATTACAGGCAATTTATGAAGTTCTTATCTGTATGCCATACAACCCTTTTTTTCCCCCTTACGGGAGTTTTGGCACTGATTGGATGGAGTTGAATGGAGGGATTGCACAGTGACTAGGGAGGAGCCGTTCCCAATGCATCAATCTCCATGCTTCATCATGATGTCTGGAGCTTTTTAGCTCTGTGTGTTTTTGTCCACTTGCCTGTATGCATGCACATTTTGCCACAGTACTTCTTGTTTAGAATTATGTGTATTATACATCACAAATTTTTGTATTTTTTCTCATTTACACCTAAAGTTGGATTTTTACTGTCTCTGCAAATACAATTAAAGTGCTTTTTGCGTCCAGTCCTGAAGAAGCCTTAAAGGCGAAACTGTTGAAAATATGGACGCCACACCAATCTGTATATTTTTTTTTTTTTTTTTTAAATAGATTTTATTGAAGGCATAAGTCATACAGATTACTACAGCAAAAGAAGTAATCCTATTTTAACATATCAATAGTTGTGTCAAACCAGTAAATATGGTAAAAGAAGACAACAATGCATAGACAACAATACGCATCCTAGGAGACAAAAGAGACAAAAGAACAAGGTCCCATGCGAGGGATGCATAAACAATGTAGGAGGTAAGAGCTTTCAAAGCTAAACATCCCTATGTAAGGGGGGGAGGATAAATGAATGGATCCTGGAACAGGGGAGGACCCTAGGAAAACTGGAGAGCAGAGAACAGGACAAAAACAAAAAAAAACGAAATAAAAAAAAACCTAGGGAGAAAGAATGGGAGATGATGGGGGGGGAGGGGGGGGTGGAAGTAGACACCAAGCTACCATTATGAGAGGTAACAAGGAGGTAGACATCAAATTACACTGGAAATATCTAGAGTGCATCACACCATATAGATTCAGGTCCAGATTTAGAATTAGAATTAGAATTAGAAATTGTCCCATCAAGATAGGTCACCTGGTGGGGGGGGAGAGTAGAGTCACTGGAGGTGATGGGAGGGGTGTCCCGTAATAGGAGAATGAAAACAGCTCAAGGTTTGCCCGGTCTTCAGGGGAGTGCGCATAGACCAAGTATGCTTGCCATCTGTGGTAGAAACGATGCTTAGCAGTGTCAAGCGAGAAGTCTGTATTTAGTCTGTCTTTGAAAAGAAGCAGCAGAAGTTCCTTTTTGACTTGTGATGTATTCGGGGGTATATTGGATATCCAATTTTTCAAGATGGCTCTCCTGGCGAGTAGTAGGCATATCAAAGACCAATCTTTATGTGAAGGGGGGGCCTTCGGGGACCATGGCAGTAACAACGGGTCCCAATAACCAAAGATGAGGAGGAGTGGGTCCTTAGGTAGTTTCATCAGGGTCACTTTGAAGATGTAAGCCAGGACTTTATCCCAGAAGACGGATATGTGGGGGCACGACCAGAAGCGATGCGTCAGGGAAGGTTTGAGTTGACGGCAGAGAGGGCATGAAGAGGAGGTTTGTGATTGATTGGCATAGAGAAAGGGAATGTGAGCACGATGCATAATTTTCAGCTGAGTTTCCCTCCAAATTTCATTGGGGATCAGTTTATGTACAGTATTAAGACCCTGTAATAGTTTGTTGACCAGTTCTGTGTCTGGGAAGTCTTTGGTCCAGTTGGCCACTGATGAGGAGGCTAGGGATGACGTTGTTTTTAGTAGAAGAGGGCGATATATATCTGAGATCTTATACAAACCTTCCGAAAGAAAGACTTCCGTTATAGAATTTTTGAACCGTGTGTTACCGTGTCTACATGCATTCTTTAGGAAACTGACACATTGTCCATAGTGAAAAGCGTGGGAATGTGGAAGTGAGAATGTGTCGGCTAAGGATTTGAAATTTATGGGACGACCTGTCTCCGGGTCACAGAGTTGTGAAAATTTCGTGAGACCTTTCCGATGCCAGGAGGCAAAGGGATGTTGCTCTAGGCCTGGGATGAAACTCGGGTGGCCTTGAATTGGAAGGTGGCCGGATATGAAGGGCGAAAGATGTAGGCTTTTTCTGACTTCTCTCCAAGCAATGGCCGTGTCTCTTAGTAAAAGGTTATGTTGGA
Source organism: Rana muscosa (assembly GCA_029206835.1). NCBI lineage: Eukaryota > Metazoa > Chordata > Amphibia > Anura > Ranidae > Rana > Rana muscosa. The sequence continues at coordinate 224,042,759 of CM055118.1, forward strand.
ATGGTATTGGAACAGATTTCCACTTGCAGTGGAGGAGAGCTACTAGGGAGTATGGGTGTGCCATTTGAGTTTCCAAGGCATAATTGGAGTAACGGGACGCTTGGGCTATCCAGTCTAGACCTGTCCGTAGTAGGCAGGCTAGGTTATAGGTTCTAATATTGGGAAGACTAATACCCCCGTCGCGCCTGGGAAGATATAGTTTCTGGAGGGCTATACGCGGTCGCCTACTTTTCCAAAGGAATTTAGAGATAGCTGCATTGAGAGCTTTTGTATGCTTGTGGTGTAGAAGCAGTGGTATAGTTTGGAGTGGGTAAAGTAAACGAGCAAAGCTGACCATTTTCACCAGGTGACATCTTCCCAAGAGCGAGAGAGGCAGATCTATCCAATTATCAAGTTCCTGAGTTATTTTCGTGAGTAGAGGGGGATAGTTGAGATGATAGAGAGAGGCAGGTGTTTTCCCTATTTTGATCCCTAGGTATGTGATATGTGAATGTGCTACCTTGAAGATAGAGTGATGCATCCATGGAGGGTCAGGGCGTGGGCCTATGGGAAGGATTTCACTTTTGCTATAATTTATACGAAGGCCCGAACATGTTCTGAATTCATCGAATACTGATTTGATCGTGGGCATATCCAAAGATGGGTTAGAAGAGAAAATAAGGACATCGTCGGCAAAGAGGGAAGTACGTAGTTCGTGATCACCAATGTGAATGCCATGTAGTGGGGCCGTTTGGTTTAAAAATCGCGATAAGGGTTCTAATGCTATATTGAACAGGAGCGGGGACAAAGGACATCCCTGCCTGGTGCCTTTATGTAGACGAAATTCCTCTGAAAGAAGGCCCGCTGCCACCAGCCTAGCTGTTGGAGCAGTATACATGGACTCTATGAGGCGGTAAAAGGGGCCGGTGAATCCCATTGAGGACATTACTAAAGAAAGCCATTCGAAACTAACGTTATCGAAGGCTTTCTCCGCATCTAGAGTAATGATTGCAAAATCACCCCTCAGATTATTTTTGGCATGATCCAGGGCCAGCATCACTTTCCTGATATTTAGAGTGGCAGTCCTGCCTTTAACAAAACCCGATTGAGCGGAGTGGATCAAAGAAGGAATGATGGATGCTAACCTGGTGGCAATAATTTTTGAGAGAATCTTAACATCTAGATTTAGGAGTGAGATAGGCCGATATGAACCTGGGTCTAGGGGGTCTTTGCCTTTTTTGGACAGCAATTTTATGGTGGCTTGGTTCCCTGTGGGTAAGTACGGGCCACCAGACCATATATGTTGATATACCTTACATAGGGTGGGTTCCAATAGTGATCTTAGGGACTTGTAAAATTCGCCTGTGAAACCATCAGGGCCAGGGGCTTTAGAAGGGGCTAGGTTCCGGATGGCCAATGATATCTCAGAGAGGGATATGGGCAGGTTCAGGCTTTCCAATTGTGAGGTGGTGACTTTGGTGAGGGATATTTTTTCAAGGAATGAGAGTGCCAATGGTTTATCTATGGGATCTGCAGCGTATAGGGATGAGTAGTATTGGAGCATAGCTTTGTTGATGTCTCGCTGTGAGGTCTTGATAGAACCTGTAGCGTCTCGGAGGGAGGAGATATATGTCGGGCGTTGAGGACCCCTGCAAAGTCTGGATAGTAGTTTCCCTGCTTTGTTCCCGAATTTATGTAGGGAGGCGTCAATGTGCGCTTTTTTCGTTAGTTCAAGGGTGTCTGCCCATGATTCAAAGGCTCGTTTAGCTACCTGCCAAGCCTTCCTATTTTCAGGGGAGTCCTGTAAGTACAGGGAACGTTGGGTGTGGTGTAGCCGGGAGCTAGCCAATTTGTAATTTGCCACGGCATTCCTTTTGAAAGAGGCGGCATAAGATATGATCCGACCTCTCAGGAAGGATTTTCCAGCTTCCCAAAACAAATTAGGGTTATCTAGGTGCAGAGCATTGGCCGAGGCGTATTCGGACCATGATTTTTCTATGTACTGTAAAAAATCAGAGTTATTATGTAGGTATGTGGGGAATCGCCATAGTCTGGGGTTTGGGTGAAGGTCGGGAATGTCGAGTGATACCGAAACAGGAGCATGGTCTGAGATGACAATGTCATGAATGTCAGATTCCGATATCATGGGGACTATGTCGTCAGAGCAGAAAATGTAGTCAATCCTGGTGAAAACGTTGTGGGGGTTGGAGTAGAAAGTGAATTCTCTGTCAGCTGGGTGCCTGAGACGCCAAACGTCATGAAGTTGAAGGGAGTCAATCATGGAGGCAAAGAGGGTCGTGTCTCTGGGGGCAGGTAGAGATCGGGGGCTTCTGGAGCAAGACCTGTCGTCAATAGGGTGAAGGATAGTGTTAAAATCTCCGCCGATAATATGTGGGATAAGCGGATCTCGAAGGAGCCAAGTAGACAGTTCGCAAAAAAAAAGTTTGGGGGGGTTATTAGGGGCGTAAATGTTAGAGATAATGAAGTATTTTACCCCTAACTGAACATGAATCGATAGGAGACGTCCTTGTGTATCTGAGTGGGTAGAGACCACCGTGCATGGAAGATTTTTGTGAATGAGTATTAGGACCCCTGCCCTGCGCCCCTGAGATCCGGAGCCGAGGACTGAGCCCACCCATAATTTTTTCATGCGTGGGAAATCTGAAGTGGAGAGGTGGGATTCCTGAAGGAGGGCAATGTCTGTTTTGAGTCTTTTTAGATGACGGAGAATCTTCAGTCTCTTATTAGGGGAGCGAAGGCCTTTAACATTCCAGGAGACTATTCTCATAATAAGGGGTCAATCGAGAGGAGTTGGGCCGGTATGACAGGATTAGATTGACGTAGGTAACGGAAGCAAGCTATGAGAGTAGTATGGGACAATGAGGCGTCTACGGTATAAGGAGGTGGTGATGAAGTGATCAGTGTTAGAAGCATAACTTGGCTTGGGTGAGGTAGAGGAACAGAAGGGTAGCGGGGGAGGGGTTGTGAAAATAAGAACAAAAAAATATATCGTATGGACTTCACTTTTTTCCGCATGGAGTCGCTGTGTAGTCCAGCTCCCATTGCAAGACCCGAATAATGCAGCCTTGACAAAAGGAAAACCCACGTTGTCAGGGGTGGTCAATGGAGCAGATTCGGATCGTGTACGGAGAGATATAAAGGTTCTACGCAGAGAGGCCAGAGGGAACAAACATTTGTACCAGCAATTTAAAAGCGAGAGAGAGAAAAAAAAAGATTTTCATAAACATGTAGAGAGCAAGGAGAGAAAAGGGGAAAAAAAAAGAAAAAAAAGGAAAGGACTGGCCTACCATCAAAATGCAAGTCTGGTTTTCAAAGTCTGTAGGAGAGACCGGTGAGGTACCTCGCCTCAGGGGTAGGGCTGATCAGTTCAGTTGGGTCAGGCGTGGCTATAGCCGCGAAGGTGGAAGAAGAGTATTAGTCGATTCAGCTGAGCATGGGTTGGTGTAGGTCTGGTTTCGAGGGCCTGAATCTTTTTGGAGAGTCCTTACGCGGGCTTCTTTGGTCGAGACCACGGTTGATTGGAGGCGTCCTGGGTGAGGGGCTGATGTGAGGTCCCGAGTGAAGAGAGCGTAGGAAGGCTTCCGCTTCGGATGGGTTTTGGAATGATAGCTGGTCGCCATTGGGAGCTTTGAGCCGCAGGGTGGCAGGGAAGGCCAAGGTGAATTTTATTTGTTGGCGGTGTAGTTCCGTGCAGACTTGCTGGAAAGCCTTCCTTTTTTTTGACACTTCTATGGAGTAGTCCGCAAAAATTAAGATCTGCATTCCATCTATCTGGAGAGATCTGGATCGCCGGAAGTTTTGCAGAATGGAGGCTTTGTCTGCGTAGTTTAGATATTTGGCAATAATCGGTCGTGGCGACTTGCGCTCTGAGTTAAAAAGACCCAATCGGTGTGCCCTTTCCACTGTGCAGGGGCCAGGGAGGCCTAAGGACTCTGGAATACGTCTTGCACATAGATCTGTGAGGGCTGATGGTTGCAGAGATTCTGGTATACCAATAAAGCGCAGATTGCACCTCCTGGACCTGTTTTCCAAATCGTCCAGCTTGTCTAATATGAACTGATTGGTTTTATCCTGAGCATGTTCCAGGGCCTGGGCTTGGTACAATTCATCCTCCAAGGTAGATATGCGGTGTTCTGCCTCATTGAGCCTAGTAGAATGTTCTCCTAATTGAGCCTTGAGCTGTTGCATGCCTGCACTGACAGCTTTCTCCACAGAGGCAGCTATCATGGGGGTGAGGAGAGCTGCTACAGCCTGTGCAATCCTTTCTGTGGTGTCGTCCCCAGCAGGAGGTGAAGGAGGAGAAGGCTGTGGTGGGAAGGTGAGCAAAGCACTGCTTACCTCCATTGCAGGCACCGTTTCCGAGAAGGGAGCCGAGTAGGCCGAAGCCGCGGACTCGATTTGCGGGTGCGCCTGTGGAGCCGCCGCGGTCGCGTGCGGGCGAATGCCGTTTTTTTCGACGAAGCGGTCCATGGCGTGGCCGTGAATGACCAGGGGGATGAGCGGGTGATAAGGGTAGGCGTCCTGATGGTTTATATGCCGATTTTTTGGGGTCGAGCTGCGGAGCTAGTGAGGGAGGCAGCTACTCCATACGGCGCCGGAACCGGAAGTCCCAAATCTGTATATTAATACAGTGCTTTATTGTCATCTGTTAGGTAGTAGGTGTATGCCTGTGACTTTCAATGAACTGTATCCGTTACTATTAAAATGTTGTTATCAACAAATATTTTTCTATTTTTTTATATTTCTTGTTGAGTGAGTTTTCATATTCAGCACCCTTAAAATCCCATATCCTGTATATTGACTGTTACATTAATTCAGGGATGTTGGTGCCATATAGTTCCTGATTACTTATATGCTGATCTCTGCCCACTATCTTTGACTGTATATATAATTACTTAAATCATAATCCAGTCAACCCAAAACCTGCATTCATCCTCAGCTCCCAGACCTGGCTCTTCCAGTATTGCTTAAAGTGATACTAAACCCACAACAGTAAAATCAGTCTGTATATGCAGTAAAGTATGCTTATTATACTCACTGTGGATCCTAAAGGGTTAATCCTCTGCATTGTATAAAAAAACTGTTTGGTCCTGTCTTCTTTGTCCCCCCTCTTCTTCCACAGTCCCCAAGCTATCTCCTGATAAGACAGAGGCTAGGGGACAAGCTAAAGGAATCAGACTAAACTCAGATATTACAGGAAAAGTAGGGATTTTGCACTGAAACTTCAGATGCAGCCATGGGCATCCACTCCATAGGGCAAGGGGGGTCAATTGCCCCACCTGGAATCGTAAGAGACTAAGTGTTGACTAAGTGTTGAAGTCAGAGTGAAGAAGACACTTGCCCCCTGTGTTGTAATGGCCGCCGTAGCCGCCAGGCTCCGTGGCAGCCGTGGACTTTTTTTTCTAAGTCTGCTGCTGGCCTGGGGCTGGGGCTGCTTAGCTCTGTCTTTTCCGACTACACATCTGATTCGTCCCTCCCTCCTCACCCCGGCCCGAGCATCGAATTGGCTCTGCCGACTGCCGCTCGGGCCTCTGCTTAACATCACCTGTTCCGTAATTGGCTGCTGCCTCAGCCTGCCTCTGCCTGTGTAAATGAACTTGTGCCTATGCCGATCCAGCCGACGCGGCGCCAGCTCCTCCCACAGGTCACGTGAGTGGCGTGCAGTGGCCGGGACAAGAGAGAATATGCTGCCTGGCCAGTGCCTGCCTTGGGGAACTACAGGTAAGGACTGTTCTGCAATTGACCTTATGCAATGTCAAAGAGATATACTGGGAAGCTGGCCTGTTTCCTTCCTCCTCTCTGTTTCTTGCACCAGTTTACAACTAGTTAAATTTCCTTTATCGGTTTAAAATGCAGCAATAGGGCCCCCCCCCCTGCTCATTTGTACCAATGATATGGAGATAGGACTGCATGACACACAACAGAAAAAAAAAAAAGAAAGTTGGGGGGTTCTTGGGAGCCTAGCGCAAAAAAATAAAGTAAAAAAATAAAAGTAAATAGATTGTTAATTCAGGGTTTTAGAAAGGTGTGACTTAGGGCCCTTTCACACGGGCAGATCTTGTGATGATCTGCCCCGTGAACATCCGCTTGCTCAGCGGGTATCGCTCCGTTGATCCCCGCTGAGCCGGCGGATGACTAGTCCGTCTCTACACCTTTGATAACGACCATACGTCGAAATGCGTCAGTTAACCATCCAGACACGTCCACGTCACATCCGGTTAGCGAGGCTCGAGCGGTGGAACGCACGCCGATGCTGAGGCTGACACTGCAGGCTGGCGTGACTTCCATGGGACTTGTCTGACATTGGTATACGGTTTGCGGTGTGGATTCACTAGGCACCTGGCGGTAATTACAACCAGAAGGGAGTGAATCTAGGAAGGTCTGCAGGCCTTATTTTTTTTTAATTATTTTTATTTAAGTTTGGAATTTTTACAATTTTTTAACAAATAAATAAGCGATTTTACGCTATGGAAGTTCTGTTCTGTGGTTCATTTCTGAGGATCTGATTGGTGGAGGAGGAGAGAGCAGAGAGTGGAACAGCATAAGGAGTGGAGGATAAATTGCTGGGGATACCCGATGAGCCTGTGACCCCTGCAGGGGTACGTCAATCTGGTGAGTGGGGACCCATACGAGGGGGGAGCACCAAAAGTCACCTCTTTACCTGCAAGCTGGAGGATTCCTATTGGCAATATATAATCACCAAAGTCACTGAAAAAACGCATGAAGAATACTTGAACTTTTTTATGTTAACACATGAATTTGCTGTAGCCGCATGAACTTATCCTGGCTATACCATATATGCATATATTTGTCAGTACTTCTTTTGTTGATTAACCATTTGAATTGAGGAATTACAAGGCAACTAATCCTCACTATCAAAGTGGCTAACCATTACATGACCATTGTGAATCACATTTCATTGGTTTAGTTAATGGGTTAACCTACAAGGGAATTAACTGGATGTCTAGCAGCTCCCACCTGGGGCAGTGACCAGGGACTATAACGGAAATTGGGCATTACCAGTTTTTGGCACAGGATATATTGAATATACACAACACTTTAAGGTGTGAACTGTATGAATTAAGATACAGGGACTTACACGGCACGGAAGTCTTTTTTGTGATTTTTTGTAATACTGAGTTCACTAGAAGTTTTTTTGTAATCTTGAGATCAATATTTTTATTATGGATTTTGCATCTAATATGAAGTGATACACATTCACATAGGTATCATACACATCACTATAGTTGTAGTAGAAGAAAATCAATAAGGGTAACACTCTATTTATTTAATAGCACAATTGTCACAACCTTTAGAGGGTTAGGATTTTTTCACATACATATGAGTTGAGGATCACACACACAGCTAATATATAGAATATGGGTTTACTAGCACATAATACACACAGTCCTGCACCTTATCCCATAGGGGCTTATCAGTTGCAGCTGCAGAGGAAATCCAACACAATCCCAAATAAGTCCCCAGAATATAAGGTAGCGCCATATACCCCAAACCATTTATCACATTATCCAGTAATTTGCCCTGTGACAGATTACATACTAGGGGGGGGCAGCAGCCTAAATAAAGTCCAAATTGCGTGGAACATCACCACAAGTTTAACCGCTTCAGCCCCGGAAGAATTTACCCCCTTCCTGACCAGAGCACTTTTTGCGATTCGGCACTGCGTCGCTTTAACTGCCAATTGCGCAGTCGTGCGACCTTGAACCTAACCAATATTGAGGTCCTTTTTTCCCCACAAATAGAGATTTCTTTTGGTGGTATTTGATCACCTCTGCGTTTTTTATTTTTTGCGCTATAAACAAAAGAAGAGCGACATATTTGAAAAAAATGCAATATTTTTTACTTTTTGATTTAATAAATATCACAATTTTTTTTTTAAAACAATTTTTTTCCTAAGTTTAGACCGATACGTATTCTACATATTTTTGGTAATTTTTTTTTGCAATAAGCGTATATTGATTGGTTTGCGCAAAAGTTATAGCGTCTACATAATAGGGGATAGATTTATGGCATTTTTATTTTTTTTACTAGTAATGGCGGCGATCTGCGATTTTTATTGTGACCGTGACATTGCGGCGGACACATCGGACACTTTTGACACGTTTTTGGGACCATTCACATTTATACAGCGATTAGTGCTATAAAACTGCACTGATTACTGTGTAAATGTGACTGGCAGGGAAGGGGTTAACACTAGGGGGCGATCAAGGGGTTAATATGTTCCCTAGGGAGTGATTGTAACTGTAGGGGGAGGGGACTCACAAGGTGAGGAGACCGATCTGTGTTCCTCTGTACTGGGAACACACATCGGTCTCCTCACCGCTGACAGGAGGTGGATCTGTGTGTTTACACACACAGATCCACACTCCTGCCATGATCGCGGGTGCCCGGCGTACATCGCGGACGCCGGGCACGCGCACCGTGTCACGAGCGGTGCCGCGGGTGCGCGCGCCTGCCCCATAGACGGCCGGGAAAAAAGGACGTCATATGACGCCCGCCCGGAGGGAGGGAGGGTTCCTGCCGGCGTCATGACTATGACCCGGTAGGAAGTGGTTAAGAGAGAATACGCTGCCTGGCCAGTGCCTGCCCTGGGGAACTACAGGTAAGGACTGTTCTGAAATTGACCTTATGCAATGTCAAAGAGATATACTGGGAAGCTGGCCTGTTTCCTTCCTCCTCTCTGTTTCTTGCACCAGTTTACAACTAGTTAAATTTCCTTTATCGGTTTAAAATGCAGCAATAGGGCCCCCCCCCTGCTCATTTGTACCGATGATATGGAGATAGGACTGCATGACACACAACAGAAAAAAAAAGAAAGTTGGGGGGTTCTTGGGAGCCTAGCGCAAAAAAAAAATAAAAAAAATAAAAGTAAATAGATTGTTAATTCAGGGTTTTAGAAAGGTGTGACTTAGGGCCCTTTCACACGGGCAGATCCCGTGATGATCTGCCCCGTGAACATCCGCTTGCTCAGCGGGTATCGCTCCGTTGATCCCTGCTGAGCCAGCGGATGACTAGTCCGTCTCTGCACACTGTGCAGAAACGGACCGGTCAGATCTCCACTTTCCTCTATGGTGGGATCGGATGAAAACGGACCGTTTGTCGGTTTTCATCTGATCCGATCCACAGACGGATGGAAAAATAGGATTTTCCTCCATCATGATAAACAGACCATAGCGGAGACTGATGTCATGTTCATTCGCTATCCCATAGGGATACATGTATGTCCGTTTTTCATCCGAAAACGGATGGATGAAAAATGGACATACGGTCCGCCCGTGTGAAAGGGGCCTTAAATGTTTTTATACCATATATAAAAAAAAAAAAAATACTCAACTTAACAAAAAGGTTCATTAGGGTCAAGAATGTAATCATTAGTTGCTTACAGGTGTATATTTAAAGAAAAAAACACTTACATTTCCCATCCATACAGGCTAACAAGGTTCATGCACAGGGCACCATGATAAATTGGGCACAATTATTTTACCTACTTTTTTTTTTTTTTATTAAAGCAGGCCTGATTTTTTACCAGCCCCCCTCCCAAACCAAATATGACTAAGCCCCTCCCCTTCATGATATTGTCAAAAAGGGACCGAGCATAGATGACCTTAAAATGATGCCCCCCCTGGAAAAATTTCAGCGGACGCCCATGGGTGCAGCATCTCTGAATCTGCTGATCATTAATGATCAGTGTGGATTTTATTGAAGGTGACTTCCGTCTATACCTTTTACTCATTTTCTTAGATTAAGTCTCATGTGTTTACATTACATTTACTGTGGGTTTGATTATATAAGACTGGATCCACTGCAAACGACTACGCTCAAATTACTTCCCTGTGCATAATACAGCCAGCATTATGGTTAATGCAAGCATTACCTGCTGGCATCTGAAGCATATTGCAATGGTACGCACCACATGTTACAGCAGAGTGTGTGACATCTCTGTGTGTGTTTGTACAAATTATTCTATGTATGACCTAGGGACGTACATGTTGATGATGAAGACAGTTCACACCTCATTAGAACTTCCTCTGTATACCTCTATTCTGCTGAAAATTACTTTCTGAATATAATCCTGAATTAAATCCTGAAAGTAAAAAGTTACTCTAAAAATGGGCTACCGAAGTAAGCTATGGTCCATGAACTTCCAATGAATTATTTACAATGCAAGTGAATATTATTATCAGACAATGCAGCTAAGCAAAAACTATTTTGCTTTAATAAGTTAATGTATGGATGTACTAGAATATTGATGGGAAGCTGTACAGTCCAATCCAGCCCTAATAAGGAGAATACATTATTGTGCTTGCTTCTTTTTCTAGTGGTAACGGGGAGCAATGAATACAATGACAGCTCTGAAGCAGATGCATTATTGTGTCTAGTAATCTTAACTTAAAGCAAACCTAGAATTTGTCTATTTAGGAAAAAGTAGAAGGGTTGCTGTACTTACCTTCAAAGTACCTAGGCCACCCTTGAGCAGGGCTAAAGGCTCCTCTTCCATCATCCACATAACAGTACTTGGGCCTGACAATTGACTGGTCCAAGAATGAACATTGCATTGTGGGAGGGAGTGGAAAGATTCACATGAGTCACCTCACCGTACTGGAAATAACTGATTCTTTGTAAGGGCTCTGATTTATGAATCGGCAGCAGAGGGCAAAGCACAAGTTACCTTTAGAACACAAACAGCTCACTCCTAAGACCTACCGTATTTTTCTGTGTATAAGACGCTATTTTTTCCTAAAATAATAGCCTGTAAATCGAGCAGCGTCTTATACACGGTCAGTCAGCCTGGGACTAGCCGCGCAGGTGCGTCGCCGCCCATAGCTTGTCAAACGGCTTCCTCCAGTCACGAGCCATATGGTACTGACGTCAGCTGGAGGTGGAGGTGGAGGTAGAGAGTGAGCATATGCTATCCAGTTGGAAGTGGAGAGTGCACAGGTGCAATAGGGACTGGAGTGTTTTGAGCCCAAGATGTCAGAAAATAATAAAAGTAAGTGGGGGGCGTCTTGTACATGGGGGTGTCTTATACACGGAAAAATACGGTATATTTTTAGGCTTGTTCATGGGAGACAGTCCTGTTGCCACCATGCAATGAAACTGAGCTATTTTTGGTACCCACCTGAGCTCAAGTATGATCAACTTACATGAAAGCTGTTGAGTGAATTCTTGGGTAATTATAGAGTCTGATTCAACACAGGTTTTTGGACATGAGTGATTGCCCCTGTATTCCTGCACCACTGACCTTCTTGACATCACTAGGGCTTCACTTGTCCATTACCCTTAGCATGGATCTGATCACAAACATGTCTGAATTTTGATACCTTGCTTTAACCTGCCACACTTATACCACATTGGAGGAGTGCTTTTTACTCAAGTTTTACTAGGATCTGTCTTGTGAAGAACATGAAGAATATCCAGAACCTTGATGAGAGCCTATTTTAATCTTACTAGTAATATAGTGGCGTGCCCATTTACTCACCATGCATAGGCATAGACCCCTGTAACTAATGTTCCTACAACTCCCTGGGCTTCTGGACACACCCAGGAAATATAAGTTTTTCTGCTTCCTCTATAAGCAGTTCATAGAGGCTATACCTAATGTGGCAGAGGTAGATTAAGTAGATGAGCAAGTGATCTGCAGCTAGATAAGGAGCCATGCATTGTCAGAACTGGCCTGCAGGGAGCTGGGCCAGAGCCTAATAACATGCAGATTTTCCAGAAGACCCAGATACTGTGGAGAGCACCTCCCAAATTGCTATCAAAGTACTCCAGTTCCAGTGGGGTAGTGCAAACAAAAAAGTAAACCAAAGGTTTAAAAAGAAGCTTCAAATGGAACACACTGCGGTATGAGTACAAATAACTTGAATTAATGCAAAAAAGACACATGTAAACGTTACAGCTGGCTATTGAGCCAAAATGAACAAAACCTTCACCAAAAGTGTAAAAACATTATGGCAACGTTGTCACAATATGAATAAAAACAGCCCGGGCTAACTTGTGTAGCGACCTCACCTCTCACTCCCTCCTTCTCTGTCAATGTCAATGGCTCTCGTCTAGGGGACCAGGGAGGAGAGTGTGACACACCACCAGCTCACATCCTCTAGTGTGTAGAGGTGTGAGCTATAACCAATTACCTTCGGGCCTGTGCCCCTGTCCAGAGCCAAAACTTCCTTTGAGAATGACCTTTAACTCCCAGAAAGCCAAGTTCCACACCATTGAATGTCCAACACTTACTTAATATTTTAGAGCAATAAATAGTCCTTTTAGAGCAGACTGGTTAGACGACGAACAGACAAGGTGAAGAGGAAGGTCCAGGCACAAACATGAACTTGTAACTCTCCTGTTTCGGTGTGCGCAAACAGGCTTGGCGCACGGTCGCTGCCATCGACCGTTAGGGTGGTCGCTGCCACTGACCCGGTGAATTGGACTTGAGGTCTCTGCCACCGACCTGGGTTTCAGTTGGGTCACTGCCACCGTCCATGAGAACGTGGACTACCTTCTTGAGATGCGGCCCCTGTCAGGGGAGTCATCCATCCAGACGGTCACCAGAGGCCTCCACCGTCGCCAGCCAATGCTGCGCTGGATCTCCGGGAAGGTCACCTCTCTGGTCCCCCTCACCCTAGATTCGGGTGTCCAATACCGGAGGACACCCTAGGAATCCTCCATCCCTTGCGGGACCCAGTCAAAGGTACTGGGCCCCAGGCCTCCAGAGAGTACCTCACCCCAGACTAAAGGTGTCTGTGATGGAATCGCAGCTCCGTCCCCGGGCCGAGGGCGCCCGGAGGCCACCAGCACTCACACCCAGGCTGAAGGTGCCTGGGCGTGGACCCAGAGCGGAAGATGTCTGCCCCTATTATTCCCTCTCCCAGCATGCACAGCAGGTTCCCTGCCCCGCTGTAGCACTGCCGAGAGTGGACAAAAAGGCACAGGCTTCCAATGGTGGTTCAACCGTGGCCTATGGCGACAGCGCCACCTATAGGCCGCAGGGAACTGGACACCACTGATATCCTCCACTGGCATAAATTGGTCCATGAACCCTAACAATTGCTGCATCTGAGCCTGTTATCACTCAGATGCCTCCCCTAAATGTAACCACCCGCTACACATGCATACAAATATTCACTTCTCACATACATGGGGGGTGACTAGATGTTTGACAGTCTGGGAATAGGCATCCGGTAATATTAAGTACTGGGGACTGGGGAGCATGAAGTTCACAAACTCAGAGCCAGAAATGCCACTTTGGAGGAACTGCCACAGTGAACCGACAGTATGGAAAGTGCTGAGATGAACTGTCTAATAGTTATTCATGTGGATGTATGCAGACGGATCACAAATGGAGATGGTGCAGAAATGGAGATAGTCAGTGAAAGAGCATATAGGTGGAGATGGAGTATCTCTGATGAGTGAAGCTGCAGCAATGTATTGGTGTGAGAGTTTATATAATCAAAACACAGTGTGAAGATATAAAGCAGGACAAATCATCCCATGGATAGGTCTCAACCGTCATGCAGCCTGCTCCAATAGTCTGTCCATGACCATGAAATGTTACCACCAAAAGGCTCACAAGGTCTACCAATTAGTCTGTCTTACGTTCCATGACACCATTGGAATGAACCTCATCCAGGTATATATTACTTGGAGCTCTTTCACACTGGGACTGTGCAGTGGGGCTGTATAGTAAACCTCTGTGTTACCATGATGCCTGACCAGTTTCGTGCTATGCAGGGTGAAGCGGGGGAAAAGTCTGCATGTGTGCGGCAAGAGAGCCGGGCTGTAGGACATTGAGATCTCAATGCATTTCTCTCAACTCCATGAGCTTCATCAGAACAATGCAGTGGGCTTCTTGGCATGCTTATAACAGAAAACTCCTCCCCTTCAGGATATTCCACTTTTAAAGGGCCACTGCCTTACAACTATAGTGTCAAAGTTAAAAATCAAATTAGTTGAAAAAAGTGTTATTACATTTCAAATCTGTGATGGCAATACTGGTATGACTACTGCATATTCTAACCAGTTAAGTAATTCATCTACAGCATTCATACCAAGCAATCATATTGTCAGAAAAGGGATACAGGATAAAGTAGAGTTCACAGTTCGAAATGGAGGAGGAGATTATTGAAAAGCTAGCCCATCATATAATCCCCCATCCACAATGAGGAGCACATAATTTTACTCATTGAGTACCAAGTGTATTATAACCATATGTGGTAGCTTTTAAACACTGCAGCTGGCACATTATGGAGCATGGAGCACTTTCACATGTTATCAACCCTTAATTGATCTGTGGACAGAATGATGTCTATGAACGACAAAACGCGTCTGGGTTGGTTGTAGTGATTGCCAATCATAGTGACGTCACCGCGCACACCGATAGACATGTGTGTCAGGGAGCAGAGTCTGACGAACGGAGGTAGGAACATACCGCTCTGATATCCCAGGTCCTTCGGCTGCGCTTATGTGATGTATTGCTTTTTTACTATTTGCACATTGTAAGTGTAATTTATTTATTTTTTTTATTTTTTTTAACAAATTTTTATTGGAATAATAAAAGACACTTGAACAGATGTACAGATAAGTACAGAAATACAGAAAGAAAGAACGGTGCAGCTAGTTGGGTACAACAAGTAGGGCATAAACAAGAGATAAAACTTGACACTAACTCGCTTGAGGACTGACATTATGGGGTTATGAAGAGAGGGTGCTGTATATACATAATTCTCACCTAGTGAGGGTACCACAGGTCATCCTAGACAAATAGCTATAATGCAATGCAACCAGAAGGTAAATATTGGATGGATCTGTCTACGCGCCCCTATGTTTAGAATCTGGAATAGGGGAAAGATCATAACAAAAACTAATAAGTGAAAAGGGGGGGGGAGCTCCAGAGACAGTGGCTTGCTGTTTATTCCAATACATGTATGGTCCCGAAAAGGAACAGCCCTGGTGGGCCATCCTTAAAGCATAGTTTATGCAATGTCTTCAAGTTTTACAGCCCATTTGGGATAGGGTTAGCGTACGAGAAGGAGAGTTGTTCCAGAGCCACCTGGTCAGCTGCCGAGAGGGTTGATGTGATGAAGGATTCCCATCTGTAGAAAAGCGAGCTCTAGATCTGGGTTCTTTGAAATCTGTAAGAAGTCGTTCTTTGTAGAAGAGGTTGAGGCAGTCCTTTTCGAGTTGGATGAGAGAAGGGCTTTGGGGAGAGATCCAGTGCCTAAGAATGAGTCTCCTGGTGACCAGAAAACATAGCAAAATCCAGTCTTTAGAGGAGGGACGTTTGGTGGTCCCGGAGGGGATCGATGCAGCCGGAGACAAAGACCAGGGTAGCAATAAAGGGTCCCAATATCCAAATATAAGAAGCAAAGGGTCTTTGGGGAGTTTCAACAAAGTGGTTGTGAATATATAAGACAGGACTTGATCCCAAAATGAGGAAATGAAGGAGCAGGACCAGAATCGGTGGGAGAGAGAAGGTCTGGGTACCTTGCATAAAGGACAAGAGGCGCCTTCTTTATTGGAGTTAGGAGAGAGAAATGGGATATAAGCCCGGTTTGCGATCTTGAGTTGGGTTTCTCTCCAAATTTCGTTGGGTGTCAGTCGAAGGGTTTTCTGCAGACCAGATAGGATTTTTTCAGTTATATCTGGTACTGGGAAATCCCCAGCCCAGTTAGCAATAGAGGAGGAGGACAAGGACGGGGAAGATTCTTGCAGGAGAGGTTTGTAGATGTCCGTGATTTTATAACGTCCACTTCGCAGTATACGTTCAGAAAAGCTGTTTTCGAATCTACGGAGATTGTCTTTACAAGTGTTAGATAGGAAGCTAATGCATTGGTTATAATGAAATACGTGAGAGGGGGGCAGAGAAAATGACAAGGATATTGTAGAGAAAGGAAGTGGTTTTCCAGTGTTGCCATCGCACAATGAGGAGAAGTTTGATAGCCCTTGAGCCTGCCAGACCGAAAAGGCTTTGTAGTGGAGACCAGGGACGAAGTCGGGATTGCCTTGGATTGGTAGATGGGAAGAGATGAAAGGAGATAACTTGAGTGTTTTTCTGATTTCTCTCCAAGCTAGAGCTGTGTCCCTTAGCAGGAGATTATGTTGATAAGGGGGGGACAGTTTTCCATCTGCAGTGTAAGAGGGCCACCAGAGAGTAAGGGTGAGCCATTTCGGATTCCAGGATATAATTAGAATATTGGGATGATTGGGCTATCCAATCTAAGCTGGTCCTGAACAGACATGCTAAATTATACAATCTAATATGAGGTAGACTAATACCCCCGTCACTCCTAGGAAGGTGTAGTTTTTTGAAGGCTATCCGAGGTCTTTTGCCGTGCCAGATAAACGGTGAAATTTTGGAGTTAAGGAGTTTGATATCTTTATGTTTCAAAAGCAAAGGATAAAGCAGTCTGGCAAAGCTGATCATTTTGACAAGGTGACACCTTCCCAGGAGTGAGAGGGGGAGATCCATCCAGTTTGACAGTTCCTGATAGAGTTTTGTGAAAAGGGGGGGATAATTGAGGTGATAGATGGAAGAGGGTAGTTTCCCAATCGTTATACCTAGATAGGTGATGTGAGAAGAGGCCACTTTAAACAGAGAGTGTTGAGTCCAGGGGGGTGTGGAGTGTGTCCCTATGGGGAGAATTTCACTCTTGGAATAATTAATACAGAGGCCGGAGCACAGTCGAAATTCGTCAAAGGTGGTTTTAATGGTCAAAATGTCGTCACTTGGGTTGCCCGTGAATATGAGGACGTCGTCGGCGAATAGTGAGGTGCGAAGTTCCGTTTTGCCTATTTTGATGCCTCGTAAAGGGGCTATCTGGGATAGGTATCTAGACAGAGGTTCTAAGGCTAAGTTGAACAGGAGGGGGGAGAGAGGACAACCCTGTCTGGTCCCTTTATGGAGGCGGAAGTCCTCTGAGAGGAGTCCAGCAGCAACAAGTCTAGCTGAGGGCGCCGTATACATGGCATTAATAAGGTGGCAGAAGGGGCCTGAGAATCCCATTTTAGACATAGTAAGGGAAAGCCAGTCAAAACTTACATTGTCAAAGGCTTTTTCCGCATCTAGCGTGATGATGGCATAATCTCCCTTGGGGTCTTGTTTGGCTCACTCAAGGGCCAAGAGAACCTTGCGTATGTTAAGGGTGGCTGTCCGCCCTTTCACGAATCCTGATTGGGCCGGGTGTATGAGGTCCGGGAGGATGACCGCTAGTCTGGAGGCCACAATCTTCGAGAGAATTTTGACATCCAAGTTGAGTAGTGAAATAGGCCTGTATGAGCCCGGTTCTAGAGGATCTTTGCCCTTTTTTGAAAGTAGCTTAATGATGGTTTGGTTGCCTGTCGGAAGATAGGGACCACCCGCCCAGATATTGGAATAAACCGAGTGGAGCATGGGCGCAGTTATATTTTGGAGAGTTTTATAAAATTCACTTGTGAAGCCATCTGGGCCGGGGGCTTTTGAGGGGCGGAGAGCATGTATAGTGCCTTCTATTTCATCGAGGGAGATAGGGGCATTCAGGGAATCCAGATGGGCAGTGGAGATAGTTGGTAGATTCATTTTTTCAAGGAAGGCTTGGGCTTTTTTATGGTCAATGGGATCGGGTGCGTAGAGGGCCGTGTAATATTCCAGCATGGTTTTATTTATGTGAAGTGGGGTAGAGTGTGTATTTCCCGTGCGGTCCCGCAGCGAGGTAATGTGCGTCGGACGGTGGGCGCCTTGCAGAGTCTGGATAGGAGTTTGCCAGCTTTATTACCATATTTATGAAGGGAGGCGTCTAGATGGGATTTTTTTGTGAGTTCCAGGGTGTCCGCCCAGGTGTCAAAAGCATTTTTAGCCACCGACCACTCCGCCTTGTTAGCCGGTGAAGTCGAAGTGGCTAGATTGCGTTGTGCGAGGTGAAGTCTATCGCTGGCCAGTTTAAATTTCGATAGTGCGTTTCTTTTAAAGGAAGTGGCATATGAAATGATCCGACCCCTCAAGTATGCTTTTCCAGCATCCCAGAGAAGGTTCAGATCCCCTACATGTGGAGCATTCACGGAGGAAAACTCCGCCCATGCTCGTTCCATGTATGCGCGGAAGTCAGCATTATTGTGGAGGAATGAAGGGAAGCGCCAGATATTAGGGTGGGGGGAGGTCTAGATTGTCTAGGGTAAGGAGTATTGGGGCATGATCCGAAATGGCTATGTCCCCAACCTCTGTGTCCGAAACGAGAGGAATAAGATTATCGGACCCAAAAAAATAATCGATCCTAGTGAGAATCTTGTGAGGATTAGAGTAGAAGGTGAACTCTCTGTCTACCGGGTGTGTTAAGCGCCAGATGTCGGTGAGATGAAAGGAGTCCATGGTGGAAGCAAATAGGGAGTGAGCAAATGTAGCCGGTGCTGGGGTAGATTGTTTCGGAGAGGACCTGTCATCTGGGGGGTGCATGAGGTCATTGAAATCTCCCCCAACTAGGTGAGGTAAGTGGGAGGTATTGAGGAGCCAAGTGGAGAGCTGAGAGTAAAATGTCTTTGTGGGACTGTTGGGAGCGTATACATTGGAAATTACTAGGTCTTTAGTGCCAATTCTAACCCTGGAGGAGATGAAACGTCCTTGGTCGTCTGTATGCGTGGATAGAACAGTACATGGGAGGTTTTTGTTGAATAGAAGGAGGACACCAGCCTTCCGTCCAACCGACTCTGACCCCAAAACTGTTCCAACCCAGAGTTTCTGCATTCGACTGAAGTCAGATGCCGAAAGATGGGATTCCTGAAGTAGTGCTATGTCCGCTTTTAGCCTTTTGATATGACGAAGGATCTTCATTCTCTTGTTAGGAGAACGCAGACCCCTCACATTCCATGAGATTACCTTACGATGTAGTGGATGATAGGGTGTATAGGCGGCGATTTAGTGGCTGTAAGATTGTAAGTTGGGATCATGAGGTGTAGTTTAGGCACGGTAGTGATGTGAGAATCTGTGTGAGGAGCCCTCGGGTAGGGAGTGTATGTTGATATGTGGAGTGTGAGGAGGGGAGATAAGGGGGGGTAAAAGAGAAGAGAACAAGGGAAAACAAAACAACAAATTAAAGTAAGCATCATAAGGAACTTCGCTTTTTTCCGCATGAGTCCGCTGTGCAAAGTAGCTCCCCATACAGGGCCCTTCCTGGAAAAAGGAGACCTGTGATGGTGTCTGAGCGCCCCAGTGACCTCGATAATGTGCGAGGAACCCCCGTAGTGAAGTCATGGCAGGGAGCCTGAGAAGTCGCACAGCGGAGTCAAGGGGGTCAATTAAAATGCAAATGAACTTGTGTAGAGCGCGGCATGTACGCATGCGCACACGCATTACCACCCTAGTGGGGGAAAGAAAAACAAAAAAAACTGGTTTCCGGCATAACGCAAAAAGACAATAGATTGAGTAAATAAAATGGAACAATATATGTAAACAGAGCCGTTGTGGGATAGAACACTGGGTGATCACTCAGGTGTCAGTGCCTGGTCATGGACTAATGAAGATCATGAAAATTAGATCTTGCATCGCCAACACCTGAGATGACAGGAAAAAAAGATCATACGACCTGTAATGGCGAGGATGGAAGTTCATGGCGGTGTAAGGAAGTTCATCATCGGGAGTTTTGGTAGCGCTGTTCTGGGGCAGAGTGTCTAAAACGCTTTGGAGAGTCCTTGCGAGGGCTTCTCTGTTCCTGGGATCGGAGACTGGAATTTGACTTGGAGGGCGTGTGAGGGTTTGCTTCACTCCGTAGGGAGCGGAGAAATGATTCTGCTTCCCCAGGATCCTGGAAAGAAAGTTGATCCCCTTTAGGTGATTTGAGGCGAAGAGTTGCAGGAAATGCCAGGGTAAATTTTATGTGTTGCTTGAAGAGTTCAGAGCAGATCGGTTGAAAAGCTTTTCTTTTCTTGGCGACTTCAATCGAGTAGTCTGCAAAAATGAGGATTTTTACCCCGTCTATTTGGAGAGATGGGGACTGCCTGAAAGTCTGTAGAATAAGGGATTCGTCAGCATAATTGAGGTACTTGGCAATAATGGGACGGGGTGTTTTGCGTTCGGAATTGAAGGACCCCATACGGTGTGCGCGTTCCACTGTGAATAGGCCTGAAAGGCCCAAGGCCTCCGGGATGCGTTTTGAGCAGAATTCTGCCATAGCTGCAGAGGGAAGCGATTCGGGAACGCCTACAAATCGCAGGTTGCTCCTTCTGGATCTATTTTCCAAATCTTCTAATTTTTGAATGATGTACTGGTTTGTTTTGTCCTGCGACTGTTCTGTGGCCTGCGCTTGATAGAGTTCATCTTCTACCTCTGAGAGGCGGTGTTCCATCTCATTGAGTCTAGTGGAGTGTTCAGCAATTTGGGTTTTTATTTGCTGCATGCCTGCATTGACTGCCTTTTCCACTGAGGCAGAGATCATAGGAGAGAGAAGGGCTGCTACAGCAGCAGCAATGCGGTGCGTGTTATCAGCAGCATCCCCGGGGGGAGGGGAACAACTAGAAATATCCCCTGGTGTGGCTGGCTGAGTAAATAACAGAGAGGGACCCTGAGATGTATGAGCAGGGGGTGTAATGCTCTGCTGGGAGGGATGACCGCTCACCTCTATGTCAGCCGCCTGTGAATCCTCCGCTGCGTGCCGTTTTTTTCAAGAAATCGGTCCATCTAAGTGAGGGGGACACCCGGGTGTAGTGGATGGCTACGAGGGGCCGCTCTGGCTGAGTTTATATGCAGTTCTTTGGGCCCTGATGCGGGAGCTGTGAGGAGGCGCAGTTACCTCATGCGGCGCCGGAACCGGAAGCGTAAGTGTAATTTTAAGGCGGTCGGCTTTTTATTAAATAGTTAATACAGAATTACGCTATTTTGGTTTTTATTCCTTTTACCTCTGCATATGCGTTTCAGCATGATGTTTTCACGGGCCCTCTGAGTTTGGGAGATGAAAATTCAATCTGAGTACATACAAGGCTATTAACCTCCCTGGCGGTATTCCCGAGTGTGGCTCGGGGTGAGATTTCAGTACCTAAAGCGGTAACCACGAGCCACACTCAGGATTGCCTCGCTGGATCCTGGAAGAGGTGACTTACCTTGTCTCTGGGATCCCACAATGTATTCCCGCAGTGTACAGCGGCCGGATCTTCCGCCCGATACACTGTGTGTTCCCCTGATTCCCTTCCCTGCGAGCGTCGCAACGCAGGGGGGCGGAACTGGCAGCAAATTCAAAATGTATAAAACACAAAACACACTGATACAATGTAATCCTATTGGATTACAATAAAAAATTTAATAAATTGACCTTAGATTGCCCCCAGTGCTTTCTCCAGTGCCCTTGTCTGCAGTTTTACTGTACTTAGTATCTGGAAACTGCACAGCGACCATGGCATCCAAAAAACGCGCCTCCACCTCAAAGTCGCTATATGACCTGCTGGAAGTCAGCGACAGCGACTCAGAATGGGTTGCAGAGGAGTTGAGCGACAGCGATTCATAGGGAAGCTCTTCATCGGACGCAGAAAGTGATTTTAGCGACGATCCTGCGACTGTGCCCAGCGATGTGCGGACTTGGTGCTCAATTGATTGCGGTACGGAGCACGCAGCGCCCCCCAGATTTCCATTTACAGGAGCACCTGGGATGAAAGTTGAAGTTGAGGACAATAACCCCTTGGCATACCTCAAGCTCTTTCTGACGGATGAAGTTATTTCCAAAATTGTTTTGGAGACGAATCGCTATCAGGAGCAACAAGCTGCTACCCATCATCACTTTTCAAGGAGCAGAAAATGGGAGCCAGTAACCAGAGAGGATATATGGAACTTTTTGGGCCTTATAATTCTACAGGGAGTGGTGGGGAAACCCCTGAAGAAGTGGTATTGGACCACCAACAAACTGCTGGCCACGCATTTTTTTGGCACAGTTATGTCCGAATATAAATTTTCTCTTATCATGAAATATTTGCATTTTGCAAATAACGAAGACTTTGATGAGAGTTCTCATCCAGCTCCTAAGCTGAAAAAAAATTGGG
Source organism: Rana muscosa (assembly GCA_029206835.1). NCBI lineage: Eukaryota > Metazoa > Chordata > Amphibia > Anura > Ranidae > Rana > Rana muscosa. Next base: position 224,064,767 of record CM055118.1, read on the forward strand.
AGATTTACCAACTTATTCTGTCGAATTTCCAGCAGACCTATGTGCCGGACAGGAATATAAGTATCAACGAAAGTCTTATGGCCTACAAAGGTAGACTAAGCTGGATACAGTTCATAGCATCAAAATGAGCTCGTTTTGGCATGAAGTCATTTATGCTGTGTGAATCCAGCTCTGGGTACATCTGGAATTCGGTCCTGTACACTGGGAAAGGGACCAAATTCAGCGATCGATTCAGAAGTTTTGGAATGGCAACCGCTTCGGTTCTCTCTTTGATTGAGCCATTGCTGAATCAGGGCTACTGTGTCACCACAGACAATTTTTACACGTCCCCAGAACTCTTTGAGTTCCTTATCCTGAACCAAACGGATGCCTATGGGACCGTTAGGCCTAACCGGTGTGACATGCCGCCAACCTTTGCCCAAAAAAAGCTTGGGGCAGGAGAAATAGTTGCCTGGCAGAAAGGCAAAATGATGGCACTGAAATGGCAGGACAAAAAAAACGTGTGCCTTATGAGTACCATCCACAACACTTCTACTGTAATGGTACATACCAAAGGTGGAAAAGATGTCATGAAGCCAGAGGTCGTGTTGGATTACAACAACACCATGGGAGGTGTGGACAGGGCTGACCAGGCCATGACCTTTTATCCTGCGATGAGGAAGCAACAGAAGAAATATTATAAAAAAAAATTCAGGCATCTTCTGGAACAGTGCCTGTGGAATGCTTTCATTCTTCTGAAAAAAAATAGTGACAGGCCTATGATCCATGCGGACTTTGTGTGGAAGGTTGCCAAACTAATTTTTCTAAAGCACCAGACGCCAACGACTGGAAGCAGATCTGGACGTCGGGCTGCTGGCGTTGTGAACCCAGAACGCCTGACTGGTCGTCACTTTATGGACCACATTCCACCTACTGAAAGGAAGTCAGCACCCACAAGGATGTGTGTGGTTTGCTGCTCCAAGCATGATGACACCAGAAGGAAAATCCGTAAAGAAACGCGGTTCTATTGTCCCGATTGCGATGTAGGATGTAGGACTTTGTGCTGTACCTTGTTTTAAAAATTTTCATACCCGAGACGTATACTGAAGCAATATGACTTCTAATATTGCACCCTTGTTTGAACAAAAAAAAATTCAGTGTTTTTGATTATATTATTTACTAAAATTTATTGAATAAAAAGTATTATTATTATTATTAAATTATTATTTGTTATTATTTATTATATTATAATTTATGATTTTGTGTTTCAAACTTTATCATACCCGAGATGTCTACTAGACTCTGGTTTGGACAGATTTAGGTGAGTTACTAAGAATTACAGGCCTACTATGTAAAACGCCAAATTTCCATGCAAAATAATGGTACCGCTTTCAGCACCTAAAATCTTCCAGAATCATACCGCCAGGGAGGTTAATACAGCATTATCTGGTAAGAATAATCACAACAGGGGGGTCCCTTTCCCCCGCTGTTATCATGAGTGGTGGTGTTGGTGGCAGAAGAATTGGACTTCAAGTGCTGAGATCTCTTCTTTCATGCTTTGATCACGGACTTCCTCTTGTATGGTTTTCCCTATTTGGATTGATGGACTCTATTGAATATATACTTCTCCTATATATATTACACTAAGAACAACAACAATTTTTTAATATATACTTATATATATATTTGTAGCGCTGCCTCAATATTGATTTTATTGTGTATATTCATGGGTGTTAAAAAATAGAACATGTTTTAAATATTTCCGATGGAAAAAAAAACTATAGGAAATTCTAATCGTCTGGGTGGAACTCCAATGGAGAAAAAACCTTTGCATGCTCAAAATCAAGTCAACGCATGCTCAGAAGCATTGAACTTCATTTTTCTCGGCTCGTCGGAGTGTTTTATGTCACAGCGTTTTGAACGATCGGAATTTTGTCTGATGGTGTGTAGGCAAGACTGATGAAAGTCAGCTTCATCGTAATTCCGACGGAAAATTCCATCGGATTTTATTCCGATCGTGTGTACAGGGCATTATGAGTGAGGGAAAATTCCAAAAGTTCCAGAATGTACTCATTCTGTGATGCCATGGAGGGATACTTTGTTTCCAAGAAGTGGGCCACTGCAGCTATCCCACAGTGGTGGGGCATGGAGGTATATAGGGACTCCACATCGATGCCAACAAGTATGGCACCCCCCTGTACCTCCATCCCAGTTATCCTAGTCAGGACATCACGTGTGTCCTAAACATAGGAAGGTAATTCCATTACAATTCCCTTCATCAGTGCATCTAGGTACTTCCCAACTCACTCCAGTCGTCCCCCAATAGCAGAGATTATTGGGCATCCAGGGGGGTTGGTAATGCTCTTATGAATTTTGGGAGTTGTGTATATGATGGGGAAATTAAATTCATCTACACTTAATACTCAAATTCTTTTCCGGTAAGAAGAGATGCCTCAAAAGCAAGAAGAAGCTTATAATTGAGGGAACCAATAACCAATAACTAGTGGGAAGGGATTAGTCTCAAGTCTAAATTATGTTGATTGATCAGATAGTTGTCTTAAAATCTCATCCTCATATAAAGGGAGGGAATGTCGTTCTCTTATCATTTCAGATAGAACGACATTCCCTCCCTTGTCACTAGGCTTATTAATCACATTTTGGAACTGTGGGGTAGTGCCTCACCCTTGGGCCTTGGATTCCTCCAGCTCTTTACCTGTGTTGCCAGAGCTATCATGGACTTCACTGTAATGCCGCGTACACATGTCCGTTTTTAATGTCATTTTTAAAACCAACGTTTTTCTCATCGTTTTTTTTCTTGTTTCCTCTCAACCCTGTCTTGCGTACACACGATCATGAAAAAAAACGCTCGAGCAAAGCGCAGTGACGTACAACACGTACGATGGCACTATAAAGGGGAAGTTCCGTTCGAATGGCGCCACCCTTCATGTTAGTAAAGTTTGTTGAGCGACGATTCGCTCTTTTCAGCCTCGTGTTTTTCAGTCCGTTACAGCGTGACGAATGTGCTATCTCCATTATGAAGGCTAGTTTTTCCAGAACGAGCGCTCCCGTCTCATACTTGATTCTGAGCATGCGCGTTTTTTTTCCCCTCGTAAAAGCATACACACTACCGTTTTTCACGACGGGAAAAAAACGACATGAAAAACGACGTGAAAAAATAGAGCAGGTTCTAAATTTTTTTAGCCCGTTTTTCACATCGTTAAAAATGCTCTAGAGCCTACACACGATTGTTTTTAATGCCCAAGTTAAAAAATTGCATTTTTAACGACGTGAAAAACGATCGTGTGTACGCGGCATAAAGGAAGCTTTTAGCTGTGTTTTGTACAGTTTTAGTAGTAATTTTTACGTTGACTTTCAATTGTTCTAGAGTCTTACAGAAACAATTTTATGTAACCATGTTACCCTGATTGAATAAAAAACATTGCTGTGAAGAGTCCACGTCTGTGCAGCTTTCATAAGTTTCATTATTTTGCAGGGTATACATGTTTTTTTTTTTTTGCCATCTTGAAGCTGCTTTGTATTATTTCTTCTAACTATATACCTGTTTAGTAAAATGCAATTTACAGTCTAACACAATGTTAAAACAGAGCTGAGCATTCCAATCTGGGATTTTTGAAATGTCCCAGTTAGTTATGAGTTCTGTTTGATTAGCACTGGTTTTTAGGATTTATTGACTTTACACACGTTTAGTAGAATATTTTTTTTGAATACACAGTGTCGAATGTACAAGGTGTATGCTATTAGTTCATTAGGAATGAGATTGACCTGAGATCCTTCTGTCAGTGGTCATTAAAGACACCAGACACCACTGAGTTCTTAACAAACAGTGACGCTACCAGCCCTATTTACTTACATGGCCAGGAATCCTGCCCATGTAAGCAAAGGGGCAGGAATACAAAAAGTGAGGGGGTTCCCCCTATAATTCATATCAGGCCTTTTGGGTCTGGTATGGACTTTAAGGAAGAACCGCATGCAAATATAAAAAATTCACACCAGATCCTTATCCGAGTATGCAAGGAAAGGGGAGGGGTGTACATATCCCCCTCATTATCCATACCAGGCCACAGGCTTGTCCCCATGTTGAGGAGAGCAAGGGCCTCTTCCCTACAACCCTGGCTTGGCGGTTGTGGGGTCTGTGGATAGGGGAATTATCAGAATCTGAAAAGCCTCCTCTACTCATTTACAAAAAAAGTCCTTAACCACTTCTCGACCGGACCCAGGATGGCTCTCCTGCGCGAATCGCTGTATATGTACGGCCGCTCCTCTAAGAGCCATAGCAGGCGCGCGCGTTCGCTGCACGTGGCTGGTGGGTGCAAACAGTGCTGGCCACCCGCGATCGTGGGCACGAGAGCCAGAACAGAGATTTGTGTGTGTAAACACACAAATCCCTATTTTGACAGGGGAGGAGAAACACATTGTCTGTTTCTACTAAGTAGGAACAATGATCTGGCGCCTCCTCTAGTCAGTCCCATCCTCTCACAGTTAGAAACACACCTAGGGAACACACTTAACCCCTTGATTGCCCCCTAGTGTTAACCCCTTTCCTGCCAGTGACATTTACACAGTAATAAGTGCATTTTTATAGCACTGATCGCTGTATAAATGTCAATGGTCCCAAAAATGTGTCCAAAGTGTCCGATCTGTCTGCCGCAATGTTGCAGTCCTGCTAAAAATCACAGATCGCCACCATTATTAGTAAAAAATAAATATAAATCTATCCTCTATTTTGTAGATGCTATAACTTTTTCTCAAACCAATCAATATACGCTTATTGCGATTTTTTTTACCAAAAAATGTAGAAGAATGCATATTGCCTAAACTGATGAAGACATTTTTGTTTTATTTATTTTTTGGGGATATTTATTATAGCAAAAATTAAAAAATTTTGTTGTTTTTTTCCAAAATTGACATTTTTTTTTTATTTATAGCACAAAAAATAAAAACGCAATGATGAGCAAATGCCACCAAAAGAAAGCTCTATTTGTAGGAAAAAAACAACGTCAATTTTGTTTGTGTACCACCTCGCATGACCGCGCAATTGTCAGTTAAAGTGATGCAGTGCCGTATCGCAAAAATGGCATGGTCATTAAGGGGGCAAATCCTTCCGGGGCTGAAATGGGTAATAAAAAAAAGGCCCCACGATGTAAATCCACCAGCAATCACATTGTCTAGTGATGTAGATCCATGGCAATCATGATGCACGATGCCCTCTGAAAGAAAAAAACAGCAGGCAAAGACACATGTCTGTATCCCTTCTTTCCTACCAAATGTCTGGTCCAGCAGATGACATATTCTCAAAAGTATTGGGATGCCTGCCTATACATGCACACGAACTTTAATGGCATCCTAGTCTTAGTCCGTAGGTTTCAAGTCAATGCTGTGATGGGGGAGTCCTGGCTCTGCATAGGCTATGACTCCTAGATTACATAGGGACTTCTTTTTGCTTTAAGTGGCTGAACAGAGTTTTGATGAAACAGTTTTTTTGGGGGGATTTTGTACAGGGGTACCTAAAAAAAATCACCAAAAGGTGTATGTTGCATGACAAAAGCAATAAAAACAGTGTTACTCCTGCTGTGTTACAATATTTCAGCACCATGGACAGCATTTACGGCACAACTGCTGCTGCTTCCATAGGGATCAGTGAAACCTGAGAAAATCTATTAAAAGCAGATGCAAGATAAATACACCATATTGTCAAAAGTCCCAGTCTTAGTCTGTAGGATTCAGTATTAACTTGTCCTACCCTTTGCAGCTATAAAAGCTTCAACTCTTCATGGAAGTCTGTCCACAAGGAGTGTGTCTATGGGAATGTTTGACCATTCTTCCAGAAGCACATTTGTGAGGTCAGGCACTGATGTGTACAGGAAAGCCTGGCTCGCAGTCTCTACTCTAATTCATCCCAAAGGTGTTGATCGAGGTCAGGACTCTGTGCAGGCCAGTTAAGTTCCTACACACCAAACTCGCTTATCCATGTCTTTATGGACCTTGCTTTGTGCACTGGTGAGCAGTCATGTTGGAACAGGTAGGGGCCATCCCCAAACTGTTCCCACAAAGTTAGGAGGATGAAATTGTCCAAAATATCTTGGTATGCTGATGCCTTAAGAGTTCCGTTCACTGGAACCAAGGGGCCAAGCCCGACCCCTGGAAAACCACCCCACACCATAATCCCCCTCCACAAAATGATTTGGAGGGGTAGCCCAATACTTTTGGCAATATAGTGTGGATGAGCGCATTTGGGGTGAATGAACTTGACTGCCCTGCACAGAGTCCTGACCTCAACCAGATAGAACACCTTTGGGATGATTTAGAGCGGAGACTGCGAGTCAGGCCTTCTCATCCCACATCAGTGCCTGACCTCACAAATGTGCTTGTGGAAGAATAGTCAAACATTCCCATAGACACACTCCTAAACCTTGTGGCTAGCCTTCCCAGAAAAGTTCAAGCTGCTATAGCTGCAAAGGGTGGGCCAACTCAATATTGAACCCTACATACTAAGACCAGGATGCCATTAAAGTTCATGTGCGTGTAAATGCAGGTGACCCAAAACGTTTGAAAATATAGTAATATGTATATACATTTATATATATATATATATATATATTGTGAGGGGGTTAGCTCGGCAGCGGGTGTGTGTGACCCCCGGGATGGGCTCCCCACACAAAACAGGCCCAGCAAACGGAGGTTGTGGTTTTCAAAAGCAAAAAAGGTGCGGTTTATTTTCTATTTACAGTGACAAAACACAGCAAAGCAAAAGAAACAAAACCAAAATAAATCCTGGTCAAGTTGACCTCTGACTAAACATACAGGTTTCCTAACTAACAACTGGGATCAGCCTAGTGCTGTCCTAGTCCCTAAGTCCCTGGTTTAGTAAAAGTCCAAACAAATAGCCACACAGGCTTTGCCTCACCGCACAGGGGTTCACTCTCCCTAGACAGTCCACACAGGTCTGGTTCCAGGCATGAGCTAACATCTAATGAAGCTGGGAGTTCTTATAGAGGCCTAAATGAGCTGACAAGCTTCAGCTGGCCTCATCAACTCCCTGTCTGTACGACGCCCAGCCCTCTCCCTAGAGGTATGAGTCATCCATGAGCCCACTAGCCTTATACAACTCTCCACCTAGTTGTATAAGTCGGCGTAAAGCCTGAATCTGGGCGAAATATATCTACCCCCCTGGATGCAACCAGGTGACTTTACCTTCCTGCTGTCACATACCCCCCCCTCTTGTTTTAACCTCGGGGTTGGAACACCAGCAATCAGGCATTCATGTACTCGAGACAAAGCATCCACATTCCCCATTTGAACGCCAGGGCGATGCTTTACTGTGAAGTTGAATTCCTGGAGGGCCAGGAACCACCTATTCACTCTTCTATTTGTTTCCTTGTTTTGAGCCATCCACTTTAACGGAGCGTGATCCGTAACCATGTCAAAGTGCCTACCTAGCAGGTAGTACCGAAGGGAATCTAGAGCCCACTTCACCGCTAAACACTCCTTTTCAACGGTGGCGTAATTTACCTCATGGGACTTCAACTTCCTGCTGAGGTAAATGACTGGGTGCTCTTCCCCGTTCCAGACCTGGGACAATACTGCTCCTAACCCCACATCTGACGCATCACTTTGTACGACAAAGTCTTTAGAGAAGTCGGGTGAGTACAACACTGGCTGGCTACATAAGGCTTGTTTCAAGAATTGGAATGCTGCCTCAGCCTCGGGGGTCCATTTAATCATGACCGACCCTTTCCCCTTCGTCAGGTTGGTTAGGGGCACAGCCTTAGAAGCAAAGTGGGGAATGAATCGCCGATAATACCCAGCGATTCCCAGAAAGGCTCGTACCTGCTTCTTGCTGTTGGGACGTGGCCAACTCTGGATGGCCTCGACTTTGTTGAGTTGGGGTTTTATTACTCCCCTCCCAATGGTGTACCCAAGATATTTGGCCTCCTCCTGCCCAATGGTACACTTCTTGGGGTTAGCCGTAAACCCCGCTTCCCGAACAGAGTCCAGGACTGCTTGCACTTTTGGCAGATGTGAGGCCCAATCTGTGCTATGGACAATTATGTCATCCAGGTAAGCCGCAGCATACTTCCGATGGGGCCTCAGCATCTGGTCCATTTTCCGCTGGAATGTGGCCGGCGCATTCTGTAACCCGAACGGCATTCTTTTATATTGGAACGCCCCGTCTGGGGTTACAAATGCGGTTTTCTCTTTGGCCGACTTGGCCAGGGGGATTTGCCAATACCCTTTTGTGAGGTCAAGAGTCGTCATGTATCGGGCTGTTCCCAGCCGGTCGATCAACTCATCTATACGTGGCATGGGGTAGGTGTCAAATTTTGTAACTTTGTTCAACTGACGAAAATCGTTACAAAATCGCCAGCTCCCATCCGGTTTAGGCACCAACACAATGGGACTAGACCAATCACTTTGGGACTCCTCTATCACCCCTAAGTTCAGCATTTTCTGTACTTCCTCCCGTATTGCCTCCCGTCGGGCCTCTGGGATCCGATAGGGTTTTAACTTCACCCTTTCACCGGGCGGGGTAATGATGTCATGCTCTACCCCAGATGTTTGTCCCGGCAGCTCAGAGAATACCTCCTTGTTGCGAAGCACAAACTCCTTAACCTCCTGTTGTTGGGGTTGTGACAAGGTGGCTGCTATTCCAACCTCAGGAATCACGCAACCAGTTTGAGCTGGTGACCAAGTGTCTGCGACTAGGGACTCTCTATCCCTCCAGGCTTTCAACAGATTAACGTGATAGATCTGTTCGGGCTTTCGCCTTCCTGGTTGTCTGACCTTGTAATTCACTTCGCTCACTTTTTCCATTATCTCGTAGGGGCCTTGCCATTTGGCAAGGAATTTACTTTCAACCGTAGGGACAAGTACCAGTATCCTATCCCCCGGGGAAAAGGTACGGGTCTTGGCTCCACGGTTGTACACTCTCTGCTGTGCTAACTGCGCTTGGGCCAAATGTTCCTTCACGATGGGCATTACCTGTGCAATTCGGTCTTGCATCAGGGCGACATGCTCAATCACACTCCTGTGGGGAGAACTCTCACTTTCCCAAGTTTCCTTGGCAATATCCAACAGCCCTCTTGGGTGTCTCCCATACAGTAACTCAAAGGGGGAGAATCCCGTAGAGGATTGGGGCACCTCCCTAATAGCAAACATCAGATAAGGAAGTAGACAGTCCCAATCCTTTCCATCTCTATCCACCACTTTCTTCAACATTTGTTTTAGGGTTTTGTTGAACCTTTCAACCAGCCCATCGGTTTGGGGGTGATACACAGATGTACGTAATTGCGTCACTTTGAACAATTTACACAGCTCCTTCATAACCCGGGACATAAAGGGTGTACCTTGGTCCGTAAGCAGTTCTTTACAAATACCCACCCGGCTAAACACAAGAGATAGCTCTTTGGCTATGGTTTTGGCCGAGGTATTTCGGAGAGGGATCGCTTCTGGATAACGGGTGGCATAGTCCATTATAACTAATATGTACTGGTGCCCCCTAGCGGACTTGATTATAGGACCTACCAAATCCATGGCGATCCTCTCAAACGGGACCTCAATGATGGGTAGAGGGACCAGCGGGCTACGGAAATGTGGCATCGGGGCCGACCTCTGACACACAGGGCAGGAGGAACAATAATTTTCTATGTCCTTCATCACCCCCGGCCAATAGAATCTCTGTAATACCCTCTCTCGGGTTTTCTCTGTCCCCAGATGACCTCCAAGAATGTGCCCATGGGCCAACTCCAACACCAACTTCCTGTAAGGTTTGGGCACCACAAGCTGCTCAACGGTTTCTTCTGCCCTTTTTGCCACCCGATACAGTAGGTCCTTCTCTACGCTGAAGTATGGGTAAGTGCAGGTATTATCTGGGTTCACTAACTCGCCATCTATTTTCACTACGTTTTCCCGTGCCTTTATTAGGGCGGGGTCTTTCAACTGTTCTGTGGCAAAGTTTTCCCTGTGAACCTCAAGATCAGAAAACTCCACAGACGGTAGGTTTTCGTCTGAGGAGGTGGGCTCCTCTCCAGTTTCTTGAGTCTCCCCTGCCAATACTGATAAGGGAAATTCCGGAGAGTCCTCACCACTCTCAGGGGAGTTCTGGCTATCACATTCCTGGTACATAGGGGCACCAGTGGGGGGCTCAGGATCATCCCACAGTTCCCAGAACTTCGGAAAATCCCTTCCCACAATGGCGTCATGCGGTAACTGAGATACTAAGCCCACTGGATGAGAGAGGGTACCTTTGGGGGTCTCAAAACACACTGTAGTCACTGGATACTCTCGGGTGTCCCCATGCACACAAATAACAGCTACCTTGCTATTCCCAGAGACCTCTGTTTTAACTAACTCAGCCTTTATCAGGGTTACAAGGCTACCTGAATCCAACAATACCACAACATTTCTACCATTAACACACATTTTGCATAAATGTTTCTCAGTTCCTCGAATGGCAGTGCATGCGACTGTCGCACACAGCGACTGACGTCTGCCCGTCAGAAAGTCACACTGCATGGGTTCCTCCACAACCGGGCAATTGGCTGCAATATGTCCCGCTTGCCGGCAGCGGTAGCAAACGATCCTTCTTGCGGCCTCTTGAGCCGCTGATTTCCCAGGCTGTTCTCGCCAAACTTGGGGTAGAGCTCCCACCCTCTCACTCTCTCCACCCTCACCCCTTGGAATCCTCTTATCCGCCCCTGGGGATGGTCTGGTCTTAGGGTGGAAAGTCCGAGTGTCTCTGGAAGAGGCCGTCAGGTTCTCTGTAGCCAAGTATTTCTCCACACGATCCACAAGACCATCGGCCGTCTCTGGGTCTCCATGGCTTACCCACTTTTGGATGGCAGTAGGAAGAGCTCTCAAAAACCGATCCATTACAACACGTTCCACAATCTTTGGTGCGGACAAAGTCTCTGGCTGTAGCCACTTTCTGCTCAGGTGAATGAGATCATACATTTGAGACCTGGGGGGTTTTCCAAGCTGGAAAGTCCAGTTATGCACACGCTGAGCCCGGACAGCCTGGGTGACACCCAGCCTTGCCAATATTTCAGCTTTTAGCATCACATAGTCTTTTGCTTGGTTAGGCTCTAGGTCATAGTAAGCTTTCTGCGATTCACCAGTTAACAGAGGAGCCACCAGTCCAGCTCCTCAGGCCACTTTTCTCTTTCAGCGGTCCTTTCAAATGTGGTCAAAAATACCTCTGGATCATCCTCTCCAGTCATTTTTGTCAATAAACGACTCACCCCAAAGGACGCGGTATTAGTGGGACGGCTTTCCTCACTGGTCTGCGGACGTTGCTGCATTACTGCTTCCATCTGTTGTTGTAGTCTCTGCTCTTGCTTCTGCAACAGGTCTATGAAGCGGGCCTCAGATTGCTGCTGGGCTTGTTGCTGAGCCTCCAGACTCTGTTGCAAAGTTGCGTTTGTCTGCTGCTGGGCTGCAAGGCTCTGTTGATGAGCTTGCTGCTGGGCTGCGAAGTTCTTTTGCAAACCTGCATTTGTCTGCTGTTGATTGGCATTTGCTAGAGCCAGCTGCTTCAGTATCTCCTCCATGCTGGCTTAAAAAAAAAAACTGCCACTGGTTCTCCACCAACTGTGAGGGGGTTAGCTCGGCAGCGGGTGTGTGTGACCCCCGAGATGGGCTCCCCACACAAAAACAGGCCCAGCAAACGGAGGTTGTGGTTTTCAAAATCAAAAAGGTGCGGTTTATTTTCTATTTACAGTGACAAAACACAGCAAAGCAAAAGAAACATAAACAAAATAAATCCTGGTCAACTTGACCTCTGACTAAACATACAGGTTTCCTAACTAACAACTGGGATCAGCCTAGTGCTGTCCTAGTCCCTAAGTCCCTGGTTTTAAATGTCCAAGCAAATAGCCACACAGGCTTTGTCTCACCGCACAGGGGTTCACTCTCCCTAGACAGTCCACACAGGTCTGGTTCCAGGCATGAGCCCACTAGCCTTATACAACTCTCCACCTAGTTGTATAAGTCGGCGTAAAGCCTGAATCTGGGCGAAATATATCTACCCCCCTGATGCAACCAGGTGACTTTACCTTCCTGCTGTCACAATATATATATATATATATATATATATATATATATATATACTGTAAATAGTCACAAGCACAGTAAATAAAACACTATACGTAAAATTTTAATGGCCAACAGTGTTGACAAATTATTGGATCCAAGATCTGATGGACTGGAGCTTTTGTAGGGGTGCTGTTCAGCAAGGAGAAGCTGCGTGTAGAGTTGCATTGGGAAGGACATACATCAACTGTTTTATTCAAGTCCAAGTCAAGTCCAAGATCATGTTATATCCCCCCACCTCTCCCCCGAACTTCTGGAAACCTTCAGAGCTGCAAATCTGATGCCGCGTACACACGATCGGATTTTCCGTTGGAAAAACCTTGGATGGTTTTTCCGACGGAATTCCGCTCAAGCTTGGCTTGCATACACATGGTCACACAAAAGTTCTCTGAACTTTCGACTGTCAAGAATGCAGTGACGTACAACACTACGATGAGCCGAGAAAATTAAGTTCAATGCTTCCGAGCATGAGTCAAATTGTTTCCGAGCATGCGTCGGAATTTTGCGCGTTGGAATTGCTGCAGACGATCGGAAATAGGATTTTTTTCCGTCGGAAAATTTGAGAACCAGCTCTCAATCTTTTGTTGACGGAAATTCCGACAGCAAAAGTCCGATGGAGCATACACACGGTCAGAATTTCCATCCAAAAGCTCACATCAGACTTTTCTTGTCGGAATTTCCCATTGTGTGTTTGCGGCATAAGCCTGTTAATGTGTTAAGAAAACATGTCTGTTCAAGTCCATGCAGTAGCCAGTAAATGTAATATGTGCATGAGACCTTTCACATTAGGTATATTCCTGGAGAGTAATAGTTTATAGCTTGTTGAATGGTGTCAGTCAGAAACTTCTTGAATAGCATCAATAAAATGAGTCAGGATATTTCAAATCAGATGGGACTTAGCCTGCTCAAAGTGCTGAGCTAGCTTTGCCCAGGGTCACAGCAGCACTACTTTAATAAGTACGCCATCCCAGCACACTGAACAGAAGAGGCAGCAGAGGCGATTTTAAGTGGAAGGAAATAAATGAGTCGCAGCCTATGCTTGGGAGAATTCTGGAAACAAATATAAAGCATCTGTCTCTAGTTCATAAGAATAAAAAATTCTCACCAGCCAAAAATAATTTATATTTAAACATTTGTCTCTTACTGTTAGACTGTGCAGTCTTATAGTTAAGTTGCATTCTATGCAGATATAAAAATTCGGAAAACTTTTAGCTCAAGTGTTTATTAATTAAAAAGAAAAAATCCTTAAATGTAATTTTATATGCAACTATTAAAAAAAAACAAATTTGTATTGATATAAGACTCTTTTAATCCCTTGTACAGCAGCACTGTGGAATCCTGGGGTGGTGCTCTGTGTTGCCATGGCTGATTTTTAATAGCATAAATATATGGAATAATACATGATTTTAGCTATCATCTAGAATTCAGAAGTTGAGCTTCCGCTATTAAAATGCTAATTAACTTGTTTACCTAGTTTGCTAAAAGGTTAGTTAAAGTGGATGTAAACCCCAATTTTTTTTTTTTAATTAACCACTTGCTTACTGGGCACATAACCCCCTTCCTGCCCAGCTTTAAGCACTGTCACGCTTTGAATGACAATTTTGCGGTCGTGCCACATGGCTCCCAAAAAAAATTGACGTCCTTTTTTTCCCACAAATAGAGCTTTTTTTGGTGGTATTTGATAATTTCTGTGTTTTTATTTTTTGCGCTATAAACAAAGAAAGAGCGACAATTTTGAAAAAAACACTATCTTTTTTACTTTTTGCTATAATAAATATCCCAATTTTTATTAAAAAAATATTTTTTTTCTCAGTTTAGGCCGATACGTATTCTTCTACGTATTTTAAGTAAAAAAAAATCGCAATAAGCGTATAGTGATTGGTTTGCGCAAAAGTTATAGCGCCTACAAAATAGGGGATAGAATTATGACATTTTTTTGTAATTTTTTTTTTACTAGTAATGGCGGCGATCTGCATTTTTTATTGTGACTGCGACATTATGGCGGACACATTGGACACTCTTGACACATTTTTGGGACCATTCACATTTATACAGCGAACAGTGCTATAAATATGCACTGATTACTGTATAAATGTGACTGGCAGGGAAGAGGTTAACACTAGGGGGCGGGAAGGGGTTAAATGTGTACCCTGCTAGGTGATTGTTACTGTGGGGGGAGGGGACTGACTGGGGGAGGAGACCGATCTGTGTCCCTATGTACAAGGGACACAGCATCGGTCTCCTCTCTCCCTGACAGGACATGGATCTCTGTGTTTACACACAGAGATCCACGTCCCTGCTCTGTGACAGCCGATTGCAAGTACCTGGCGGACATCGCGGCCGCCAGGCACGCGCATCGGCACCCACGTGACACAGCGGGCACAGCTTTTCCCGGCGGCGCGCATCGCGGAAGTAAACAGGAGGACGTCCATGAACGTCCTCCCGGCAATTGAGCGCCGCAATGCGGCCGTTTTTTGAGAAGTGCGCGAAGTGGTTAAGGCTTGCACCTTGTACAGTATAGGATTTCATGTCATCTATGCCCAGTCTTGCCACAAAGAGTTAATCAAGCTCTGAGCAGTCCTCTTATCTTTTTTCAGTGAGATAATAACTGACACACAGAGAAATAGGAGTCAATTCTTCCCCATTGCTGTGAGTGACAGGTGATTTACATATCTCATGCACAAGCCTAAACGAGGCATTCTGTGTACTTCAGATCCCCTCCTCCTTTCTTTTCCATCTCTCCCAGGATTGGCTGCTCCACACCTCAGCATGATTGGGCATGCTGAAGTCGTGTGGTGACTTTTCTGGGTTTTGACTGGATGCTAGTGATCATAGCATAAGTTCAGTGTAAAAAATACACAGGAGAAAATGCATGTTGACAAGGGGAGTGTAGAGGTGGGCGGGGAATCTACTGACATTACAACTCTACCCACCGAGCTCCAGACAACAGATCCACCCACAGAATCTGCTGTTTTTCGGGTCTCATAACAGACAGAGAGGAGACATTTGACAGATAAGGATACATGCAGGAGGCATCTATATCCTTATAGATAACCAATATGGCAGTAGTTTAGAAAGGATGAGAGTGGGTTTACATCCACATTAAACAAGAAGTGCTGTTGACAGCAATTGGGTGGAGACAAGAAATTAGATAACACAGCCATGTGCTGAACACAAAAATACTGGGGGAGTCTGGAGAAGACCAGAGTAGAATGAAGAGGCTCCATAAGAAGTAGCTCTGAAAAGAAAGAAGGTCTGTGTCAGAGGGGATCTCACAAGACCAAAGAAGGAACTTCACCAGAGGATGACACTAAGGGGTTGATCTACTAAAGACAAATAAACTGTGCACTGTGCATTTGCACTCTGCAAGAGCAGTTGCTCCAGAGCTTATTAAATAAGCAGAAGCTTTGCTGACTTTCATCATCCGATCATGTGCAAGCAAAAATGCTGTTTTTTTTATTAGTATTTTACTTTGCAAAGTGCACAGGGGATTTGCTTTTCGTAAATCAACTCCTAAATCTACACCACGAGAGCACTCTTTTTCCTGCAATTGCTTGAGTTCTGGTTCTTCTGGAAATCACAAACTACAACCCAAGATAAGTAACAGTGCTCATTTTCTAGTATCGATAAGACATGTGCAATATGTTTCAGTCCGAATGTAAATTTGGATGAGTTTTTGGTTATTTGGAAATCCAGATGAATCTCCAAATGAAACAGTAATGAATTTTGTTGAAATTTGTTGAAATTCATTTTGTTTATAAAGTTTCTAACAAATTCCAATTTGGTGACTGATTTGAATTCTGTTTGAAGAATAGCTGCTTGTTAAGTAGCAGATTGGGAAGCAGGCCAACACATCCTTAACCACTTAAGGACCGCCTCCTGTATATATACGTCCTGACTTTGAAGAGGGATATCTCGGTAACAGCAGCAGCTGCTGCCACAACCGAGATATCCATCTCTTCAGGCGGCGGTCCTGTAAACAATAATGGTGGTCTCCGCGGCGGATTCGCCGCAAGATCACTGTTATCGGTGGCGGGAGAGGGCCCCTCCCGCCGCTCTCCCGCGCCCTCCACTGCTTAACGGAGCCGTCGGTAGCGGGGGAGGCGATCGGGTCCTTGTCCCTCTGTGGTATGGATACGAGTGAGGGGAAGATGGCCCCACCCATCTCCATACCATAGCAAGGCGGAAGCGACGTCAAAATGTCAGCTCCGCCCATACGTCTTAAAGGGACATTTTTTTGTTGTCATTTTTTCAAATGACAATTTTTATTTTATTTTATTGCATTTTAGTCTAAATATGAGATCTGAGGTCTTTTTGACCCCAGATCTCATCTCTCTCTTTAAGAGGACCTGTCATGCTTTTTTCTATTACAGGGGATGTTTAGATTCCTTGTAATAGGAATAAAAGTGACCCATTTTTTTTAAAAAAACAGTATTAAAAATAAATAAAATCAAGTAAAATAAATAAGAAACCCCCCAATTTTTTTTTTAAAGCGCCCCGTCCCGACGAGCTCGCGCTCAGAAGCAAACGCATACGTGAGTAGCGCCTGCATATGAAAATGTTGTTCAAACCACACAAGTGAGGTATCGCCACAATCATTAGAGTGAGAGCAATAATTCTAGCTATAGACCTCCTCTGTAACTCAAAATATGCAACCTATAGAATTTTTTTAAACGTCGCCTATGGAGATTTTTAAGGGTAAAAGTTTGACGTCATTCCACGAGCGGGCGCAATTTTGAAGCGTGCCATGTTGGGTATCAATTTACTCGGCATAACATTATCTTTCACAATATAAAAAAATCTGGGCTAACTTTACTGTTGTCTTATTTTTTAATTCAAAAAAGTGAATTTTTTCCAAAAAAAGTGCGCTTGCAAATATGGTGTGACAAAAAGTATTGCAATGACCGCCATTTTATTCTCTAGGGTGTTAGAAAAAAAAACAATATATAATGTTTGGGGGTTCTAAGTAATTTTCTAGTAAATAAAACCTGTTTTAAACTTGTAAACACAGAGTCTGAAAAACAGGCTTGGTCCTTAAGTGGTTAAAAATAATGACTCATCAGCTGTTAATGGGCTTCCCAGCTGAGAGCTGAAATGTAAAATAATGCTGTCAGTCTGGCAGGCCAGGAAAGGGAGGAGCCCCCAGATCCCACACCCCCTATGTGAATGAGTATGGCCTACCCATTCATCAAAAAAGTGTAAAAAGAGAATAAAGACAGTATACAAGTTTTTAACAATTTGTAAAAAAAAAAATGGCCCCCAAAGTAGATCCATCGTCAAGCACGACATTTGCCGCATTGTCTGACCCAAAAAAAAAAAACCTTCTGCCTCATCGAAGGCTCCCCGTCGACTGCCTGCTCCTCCATCTGACATTTCTTAAATAGCTAAGAGACAGAATCACCTGATAACATCAGCCGGTGACGCCACCCCCTTGTGATGTCACCAACCAGGGCATGTGGTTGTTGAGGATGCGTTGGCTGGCTTCCCGGCCCACTTCTTAACCACCAGCTATTCTTCACACAGAATTAAAATCAGTTGACAGTTTTTTGATGGATCCGAATTCGAATCGTTCCGAAAATTTGGAATTCGTTAAATTTATAAGCAGAATGAAATTAAACAAAACTAAACAAATTTCCGAAACAAATTAACGCAAAGGAATTAGTACTTTACTGCTTCCTTTCAAGCCACAAATTGTGTATAATTGTGTTGCTAGCTGTTATTGGTCACAGTGATCACATGGAATAGACTGGACCAATCACAGCCCATCTGTGCCATGTGATCAGTTGTGGTCAATCACAGATAATCACAACAAAACAAACTGAATGAACCAATTTCATTCAGTACAATGATTGCATATAGCAATTAAATTCATTGCTATCGCCAAGCATAATGTGTAAAAAAACAAAAAACAAAAACATACTAGTAACATTATAATGCTCTGGTCAAAGTGTGTTAAAAAAAAATAGTAAAAAAATAAAAAATTAAGAAAACATAATTTTTTTCATATTGTCACCAGTCAGTGTCCCTGATCACTTCCACGACTGTTATATGCTGTACTTCACTGGTGACAGTATAAAAACAAATATATATATATATTTTAATTTCTTCATTTTCCAAAAAAATATGACAAAAAATTGACAACTTCAAAAACTTGCCATGCCTCCTACTAAATACCTTGGACTGTCTGCATTCCAAAAAGGGGTCACTTGGGGGATATCTGTACTGTCCTGACATTTTTGGTCTGTCAGTACATCAGGATTGATAAATTTTCAGATATCTACCACAGTTTATGGACTGTATAACTTTCCTACAGACTAAATAATAATAATATTAATAACACTGATTTGGGTTATTTTCACAAAAGAAATGTAACAGAATACATTTTAGCCTACATTTATGAAGACATTTTTTTTTTCCAAAATGTTATAACAGAAACAAAGAAAAACATTTTTTTTTTCAAAATGTTCAGTATTTTTTTATTTATTTAGCAAAAAATATAAAAACCAGTGTTGATTAAATAACACCAAAAGTAAGCTCCATTTGTGTGAACAAAATGATAACAATGTAGTTTGGTTACAGTGTTGCATGGCCGCACACTTGTCATTCAAAGTGCAACGGTGCTGAAAGCTGAAAATTGGCCTGGACAGGAAGGGGGTAAAAGTGCCGGTATTGAAGTGATTAACACATGTACTGTACTGTATATTTTACAAAACACTTTGACCCTCTACATGACTAATTCTTTTAATTTTGATAAAAATTCAAAAGCTTTTATAAAGAGATCCAACTTAAATTAAATATATTATAGTATACTTAAACCCTAAAAATTATTTTATTTTTTTATTTCTCATTCGTTCCGTATAGGTCTGTTTAACCAGCTCAGCTCCCATACCTGTACTCCCTACATGGATCAGAGCATTTTTTACAATTTCACTCTGGCCCTGGTTCTGTTTTCACTGGAGGAGGGCTCAGTGTTGGGTAAGCATGTCAAATTATGGCAACAATTCATCCTCCGTGAAATGGCCCTTAGTTATACTTTAAAGGGTTAGTTCATATTTTCTGAGAAAAAAAAAGATGAACTGATACCCTACATCCTTCTCTTCCCTTGGTCCCCTCAGTACTTACCTCCATGGATGATGAGCTGTCAGTGCCGACGTAGCCAGTGTAGCGGTCTTGGATTTAAAATCCCCCCCCTCTTCTTTCCCTTCTTTCTGTAAAGGTTCCAGGATGGATCAGAGTGATTCTAATTGGTCATTTGAGAGACACCCCACTTTGACCAATCAGAATCACTCTGATCTATCCAGGAAGCCCTACAGAAAGAGGGGGAAGAAGAGCTAGTATTTTAATCCCTGGACCGCTACCCCCGACTCTGACTGCCCATCCACGGAGGCAAATACAGCAGGGACCAAGGGGGTAGAGAGTGTGTAGGTTTTGCACAGAGTGGCCCTGATGCTCCTCTTCTGGGGTCTCTCAGTGGCGATCCTGGCTCCACCTCTTCTCTAGTGTCCT
Organism: Rana muscosa; assembly: GCA_029206835.1. Taxonomy (NCBI): domain Eukaryota; kingdom Metazoa; phylum Chordata; class Amphibia; order Anura; family Ranidae; genus Rana; species Rana muscosa. The sequence continues at coordinate 224,084,360 of CM055118.1, forward strand.
GTTGGAGAGCCGCTCTCCCTTAGGGCACTCGTGCTGACGTGCTCACATGTCCTGCTGCTGCGTCCATTGACACAGACAGCAGGACTCGGCCCCGCACCCCGACTCTGAGCACACCAGCTCCAGAGGTAATAACAAACATTGCATACGGGACAATGACTACGTTTTACAATTAGCAGGTCTCTTCGTACATGAACACAGTACAGATAACTAAATAATACGTAGAATTCAATGGTAAATAGTAACTAAATGATAATATAATATCATGAGTAGAAAGACTGTAGGGGAGAATAAACTGCACATCTCACAGGTAGTTATAATGCAATAGATTACAAGGGAGAGTAAGGACCGCAGAGAGGGCCTCAGAGGAGTACCACATAAGGCCCTGACCATATGTCTCAGGTAAAATCTGAAGAAAGAGATGATAGAGATCTAAAGGAGGGGGTGCAGAGAGAGAAAATGGCCTATCTGGCCACCAGGAGAAGAAAAAAGGTAAGAAGTAGAACAGCAAAGAAGGGTGACAAGGAGGAAGAGAGAAAAGCCATCCGCTCTGCATCAGGGCAGAGGATTAATCATGGTAGGGAATTGGTTTCACAACCCTAAGGTTGCCTGGGGGGATAAAAACCTGGGGGGTTAAAACATGCCTGGGGGGATAAAAACGTGAAGGGAGGAAATGATCCAACCATAGTTGGTTTAGTAACACTTTAACTGTGAAAATTTATTCTCTCACGGGAACTCTTGATGGGCTTACTAAACATGTGCTTAATTCTAAGTATCCTCATTATTCATTTATGATTTCAAAGGAACTGTCTTACTTTCGTTTTTTGAGAACCTGCAAAGAATAGCAAAAGTCTCTGCTAAATACAACATTTAAGCTGCTAACATGACAACATTGTTGAATGACAGGTACAATAATGTGTGCTCAGACTGACAACTTTTATTTTTCAGAAGGATTGATATATGAGAGAACCTCTAGGCTAACATGAACTTAAAAGGATAATCAGCCTAAGTTGGCTCTGGTTCAATAAAGAGCACCCTTCACATTATACTATAGCATTCATACCCCTATACAAACAATAATACTAATAGTGTTTAAATAATTATTTAAACACATTTTGGCTACTATTCTTTAGCAGACCAAGACTTTTAAATATCAAGAGTTTTTAGCTCCAGTGCGTGACATCTGTCTATGGTTATGAAAAACTCTTCAAATCTCAAGTTGCTAGCAGTAGAGGGGTCCCAATACCTAAAGGGCTTGAGACCATTAAGTTTTAGACATAGATACAGCCTTTTCAATGTTGTTTAAAGTGGAGTTCCACCCTGAAAAACAAAAATTTGACCAAAAATTCCCCAAAAAATTGAAAAAAAAAATACAAATTTTTACTTACCAGAAATAGCGGTTGCTATGCGGAAGTCCCTAATCTGCCTCTTCATCGTCCGCGGCTGGTCAGCTTCCTCTGTCCTACTCGTGTGTATTCTGGTGAATGGGACGCGCTGTCTTCTGGGAACTGTGTTTATCCCAGAGAGCAGCCGGCCCATTCACAAAGCGATGTGCGGATCGCGCATGCACAGTAGGAAACTGGCAGTGAAGCCGCAAGGCTTCACTGCCTGTTTCCCTTACTGAGGATGGCGCTGCCGGGAGCTGCCAGAATCGAGGGATCTGCCTCGGAGAGCTGACATCACGGGCGAGTTGGACAGGTAAGTGTCCTTATTAAAAGTAGTCAGCAGCTACAGTGTTTGTAGCTGCTGACTTTAAAAAAAAAATTGTGGGTGGAATCCCCCTTTAACTGAATCATTGGAGCTTGACGGTGCTATGCATGTGTGAAAGGTCAAGGGTAAATCCATCCATATAATATAAATGTGGACTGGTAAGTAGTGCTACTGTATGTCATTTATCCTACAGTACACTAATGGCTAGTTGGTCAAAAAAACAGTCTACTAGCTAGAGTAAATAAAAATGTAAAGACAGATGTCAGTCGATCCTTAATTAAAGGTGGTTGTAAATGGAAGCAAAACATAATTCAATAACCTTCTCCAGTGAACACCACCTCAGGTGTACACTCAGAGCTTGCAGTACAGTGCCGTCTCCTACTGAATAGCAGTTGCTAATGACTGTTGTTGATCTTCGTATACAAAGTTTGTTTTGCATTTCCCACTAATGCCCTTGTTAATGAACTGTGAAAGCTGACATTTCCAATAAAGAACAATTAGGCCTGAAAATGCCTTTAATGAACGAATTCACTTAGAAAATAATACTTAAGCAGCTAAAGGATTGCAAAAATAATTTCTGAAATTGCAAACCTCTGGGAAAACGATGAAGTCTTAAATGAGGTTTGATGGTCAGAATATGTTGAAGTGATTAGCTTGGATTAACTCCTTCCTAGCTTGACAGCCAAACAATACAGCTCTATAAAATAGGGTGGTTCTTACAGTATACTTCCACATCAAGGATTGTTTCTTGGATTTCCCAAAAAATAAAAATATCCAAAATGAATCCAGCTGAAAGTAGATTGGTGCTTCATCATACCTGTATAGTGATTCTAGACCCTAAAGGAGGCAATTGAGGCATTTGCAGATTAGTTCAGAATATCTTGGGAGTACTTGAAGTACTATGAAAATAGTGATCAGAAGTGACATGGTTATGCACTGGTCCACATTCTCCAGCCTAACAATTTTATATTGTCCAGTGAAACTACACATATTTTTAATTGGCCAACAGAAAATTGTGGTGGCTGGGGAAGGCAGGCCAAGTTTGGCCAATTTAGCTTTGGTTGCTAAAATAATGTCTTGGGCCACTCTGGAATTCGTCTACAGGTACCTGCTGACACAGACATGTCCAATATTGGGCCCTGGAGCCAATGAACCACATAAAGTGAGCCACCAGGTTTGCTTTAAAGGACAGTTGGCAAAACATGTGTAGCGAACTCACCTTTCACTCCCTCTTTCTCTTCTCGGTCAATGGCTCTCGTCTAGGGGACCAGGGAGGAGAGTGTAGCGCACCACCAGCTCGTATTCTCTTGTGTGCAGAGGTTTGAGCTATAACCTTTTACCTTCGGGCCCGTGTCTCTGTCCAGAGCCAAAACTTCCCATGAGGATGATTCCCCCCCTCCACGCAGGTGGAGGTAGGACCCTTTAGCTCCCAGAAACTCAAGTTCCACACCACTGAAAGTCCAACACTTATTTATTCTTCAGAGCAATAAATAGTCCTTTGAGAGTGACTGGTTAGACACAGAACAGTTCAGAACAAAGTGGGGAGGAGGTCCAGGCACAATCCTATCAATGAAACTAAACTGTTAGGATTTCACAACAGTTATGGCGTACGAACCAGGTGAAATAAGGTCCCTGCCACAGACCATGATTGTTGGGTCTCTGCCACCGACCTGATTCACATTGGGTCCCTGCCACAGACCATGAAACGTAGACTACCTTCAAAAAGTTGCGACCCCTGTCAGGGAGAAGACATCCATCCGGACGGTCACCAGAGGCCCCACTGTCACCAAATTGCTGCAATGGGTCTTCGGAAAGGGTAACCTCTTTGGTCCCCCTTGTCCTAGATTCGGGTTCCCTTACTCAGTGGACCCCTAGGATTCCTCGATCCCTCGCGGGACCCAGTCGAAGGTACTGGGCCCCAGGCCTCCTCAAGTAGTACCTCACCCCAGGCCGAAGGTGCCTGGGATGGCATTCAATCCCCTACACCCAGGCCACGGGCACCTGGGTGCGGAAGAACCGGAACAGCAGCCCCAGGCTGAAGGTGCATGGGACTCAGGACCCCCGTGTGGAAGATGGCCGTCCCTTTTATACCCCCTCCCAGCAGGCACCACGGGTTCCCCGCCCCGCTGCACCACCGCCGAGAGGGGACACAAAAAGGCACAACCTTACAATGATGGTTCAACCCCAGTCTATGGCGACAGCGCCACCTATAGACTGCAGGGAACTAGGCACCATTGATCTCCTCCACTGGAAAATATAGTCCATAGACCCTAACAATTGTGCCTTGACCAAACTGACTTTCCTCTCTTGCGGTGGAAGCAGGGATTCTGTGGTGACCGAAGCAGCATCTTCGGGTTTCTCAGTCTCAGTCTCAATCTCCGCTGGGGCTTCCTCCAGAGCCCGGTCAGTGCACGTAGGGATGGCTGTACAAGCTCTGACTTCTCCTTCCAGGGTGGTGGCGCCCGTTATACAGTTGAGGTGGAAGGCCCGAGGCCTTTCCGTGGGTTGCTCCACCTCAAAAATGAACTCTTTACAGGCCTCACATCTCCCGAACGGCTTTAGCTGAACCACCAGTACCGAACAGCTGGGACAAATCACACTGAGGGCCTCTACGTCCTTGCATACATAGAGGGCAAACCGTCCTCTGGGCTTGAGCCTAATCCCTGTATCTGTCAGTGAAGTAGCAAACAAAGTCATCCTCGTGGCTGTAGAAGTAGGAACCCACGAGGCAGTAGTGAACGTGCTGACCGCTTGCTGCTCCATCGCGCACTGACTATCTTGCGCCAAAGTCCCCACGTGCAACACTTCACATGGCCAGACTCCTCCCATATTCCGCACCTGTTTGTGGGCTTCTGTTGTGTCACGCCCACGAACTGCGCAGCCAGGGTGTGCCTCGTGGCGCATTGGCCAATATGGCCGACCTCCTCGGAACTCCTCTGGGCAGCAAAGTTCAAGCTCTGAAAGTCTCTGGTCCATCAACACAAACACAGATCCCGGACCCAGCTCCCACGTGTAGCGACCTCACCTCTCACTCCCTCTTTCTCTTCTCGGTCAATGGCTCTCATCTAGGGGACCAGGGAGGAGAGTGTGGCGCACCACCAGCTCGTATTCTCTTGTGTGCAGAGGTGTGAGCTATAACCTTTTACCTTTGGGCCTGTGTCCCTGTCCAGAGCCAAAATTTCCCTTGAGAATGATTCCCCCCTCCACGCAGGTGGAGGTAGGACCCTTTAGCTCCCAGAAAGTCAAGTTCCACACCACTGAAAGTCCAACACTTATTTATTCTTCAGAGCAATAAATAGTCCTTTGAGAGCGACTGGTTAGACACAGAACAGTTCAGAACAAAGTGGGGAGGAGGTCCAGGCACAATCCTATCAATAAAACTAAACTGTTAGGATTTTACAACAGTTATGGCACACAGTCGCTGCCACCGACCGTGAGGTTGGTCCCTGCCACGAACCAGGTGAAATAAGGTCCCTGCCACAGACCATGATTGTTGGGTCTCTGCCACTGACCTAATTCACGTTGGGTCCCTGCCACACACCATGAAACGTAGACTACCTTCAAAAAGTTGCGACCCCTGTCAGGGAGAAGACATCCATCCGGACGGTCACCAGAGGCCCCACCGTCACCAAATTGCTGCAATGGGTCTTCGGGAAGGGTAACCTCTCTGGTCCCCCTCGTCCTAGATTCGGGTTCCATCACTCGGTGGACCCCTAGGATTCCTCGATCCCTCGCGGGACCCAGTCGAAGGTACTGGGCCCCAGGCTTCCTCAAGTAGTACCTCACCCCAGGCCGAAGGTGCCTGGGATGGCATTCAGGCCACGGGAACCTGGGTGCGGAAGAACCGGAACAGCAGCCCCAGGCTGAAGGTGCATGGGACTCGGACCCCCGTGTGGAAGATGGCCACCCCTTTTATACCCCCTCCCAGCAGGCACAGCGGGTTCCCCGCCCTGCCGCAACACCGCTGAGAGGGGACACAAAAAGGCACAACCTTACAACGATGGTTCAACCCCAGTCTATGGCGATAGCGCCACCTATAGACTGCAGGGAACTAGGCACCATTGATCTCCTCCACTGGAAAATATAGTCCATAGACCCTAACAATTGTGCATCTGAGCCTGATTACACTCAGACACCTGCCCCCTAAATGTAACACCCTGCTACACATGTATTGATAAGTAAACTTGAAAAGTGGAAGCAGATACATTTTATATCTTTATTTAATTCATTTTTTAATTTAGATGGGCTTGTTTAGTTCATATGTAGTGCTCACCCTGAGGATGGTAATAGCTAATACTTCCATTATAGTACACAGGCTGCTGACCAGGACAGCTAAACATCATTTCAGCTTCTTTTGGACACAGTCCAGTGAGAGAGACAATTCTTCTCCAGACCCGGTCCCACAGACAGTTTTCTAGAAAGTTCACTCCAGGCCCTCAAGCCCTGACACCGCTGAGGCCTCAAGAACAGCTACACATTCCACAGGCTACCTCAGATGGGCAGAAGCCACCCTCCTTCTCCCAAGGCTTGGAACCTTCCTGGGGAAAGAGAACAATTTCTCTGGCGCTTTAGTCTATGTACTGTATTACCTCCCCAGCCACCTGCTAGACACTGTTCTCTAGGGATTGGCCAGGTCATGATAAAAATGTATTCTGGTCATTTGAATTTCCCTCCCTATTTTCCGGAAGCTTTTTCCATAGGCAAGGGGAAGCATTCAAACTCCTAGCCTGTGAAACCCTGAACAGACAAGAACAAGTAATCACTGCTCCCTTGTCTACAGAAGGAGCCAATAATAAAATTTGCCTAGCATTCTAAAGTATGATAGGTTGGTGCTACATATATATCCCTTTGTGTGAACCCTTTTTTCATTATAGCTCTACCAACTGTGGGGGGTATTTTCCTCACCCACTATATTTAGGTATACTTCCCCTGTGTATGTGGCCATGCTGAAAAAGTTCCATCATCAGTTCCATCAGCTCCCTCATAGAATATATCCTGAAATATATTTTTACTGGACATCCTGCTGCTTTGTACAGCACCCTCTTAATTTATGTTGGCTTTGAGAATATATGATTATTTTATTAAAATAATAACTACCTACTGAATATCACCTATAGTACTTAAAGTGATACTAAAGCCTATTTATTTTTAAATTAAAAATAACAAACATGTTATACTTACCCACTCTGTGTAATGGTTTTGCAGGGAGCAGCCCAGATCCTCCTCTTCTCGGGTCCCTCTTCAGTGCTCCTGGCCCCTCCCTCCTGTTGAGTGCCCCCACAGAAAGCAGCTTGCTATGGGGCACCTGAGCCAAACTGCAGCTCTGTGTGTCCATTCAGACACAAAGCGACAGCCGGCCATGCCCCCTTTCTTTCCTGATTGGCTCACTGACTTTTATTAACAGCAGCGGGGAGCCAATGGCGCCATGCTGCTATCACAGCCAATGAGGAGGGGAGACCCAGACAGCCGAGTCTCTTGTGCATAATTACTAAATTTAGGTGGACCTCATTAAAGTATGGGGGGGGTTGGGCTGAAGGGGGCTGCTGCACACAGAAGGCATTTTGTCACGTACCTTACAGCAGAGCCGAGGATGTGAGGGCGGCCTCTTGCACAATCTAGGTCCCTGCACCCCCTGGAGGTGAGGACAGGGAATGCAGGGGCACGAGAAGGTGCAGGTGCCTGTTGGTTCAGATGGAGTCTCTGGGAGGCACTGGAAACCTCTTCAAGCACAGGTGCTGCAGAAACCAGACGTCAGATCCTTTCAGTGAAAATCCAATAGAATAGACAGGTGCAGGCAGAAGTCAGCAGTGGGCTGGCGGAGAAGTATCAAATCAAGAGGCAAGGTCATGGTCAAAGTCCAGGCCGTGGTCAGTATAACAGGCAGAGGCAGGAAAGCAGGTAAGGGAGATCCGAGAAGGGTAGTCAAACAAGCCAGGTATCTTCAGGAGCAGGTCAATCCGAAAACAGGTTAAACAGGAATACAGGTACTAGCTGAAAAGACAATCCAGGACTGACGCTCAGGTGATTCACGTTTAAATAGGGCACCGTGCTCCGGGATTGGTGGGGGCGCGCACATGGGCGTGCGCACCGCGCATGCCCGGTCTGAGTCCTATTCGATCCAGTCTAATGCCTTGTTTCCACTGAACGGAACGGTTCGGGTCGGTACAGAATGGAACGGTTTGAATGGTCCGGTCTATTCTGGTGAGCATTTCCACTGCAAGTCGGACCGTCAGGGACCATTCAGGGTTTAGAAAAAATGCCTCGCGTGTCCGCCAATCAGTGGAATGTATTGTAGCTCCGCCCTAACCGAACCGTTCCATTTTCTATGGCCCCACATCTGAAGCAGGACCCAGAATGGTGCGGTACGGTTCGGTTTTATGGCACGCTTTTATAATGGAAACACCCAAAATAGCGTACCGTACCGAACCGTACCGAACCGATCCGCTCAGTGGAAACGAGGCATAAGTGTCCGCTGTGAGGGGGTTAGCTCGGCAGCGGGTGTGTGTGACCCCCGGGATGGGCTCCCCACACAAAAACAGGCCCAGCAAACGGAGGTTGTGGTTTTCAAAATCAAAAAAAAGGTGCGGTTTATTTTCTATTTACAGTGACAAAACACAGCAAAGCCAAAAGAAACATATAAACAAAATAAATCCTGGTCAACTTGACCTCTGACTAAACATACAGGTTTCCTAACTAACAACTGGGATCAGCCTAGTGCTGTCCTAGTCCCTAAGTCCCTGGTTTTAAATGTCCAAGCAAATAGCCACACAGGCTTTTTCTCACCGCACAGGGGTTCACTCTCCCTAGACAGTCCACACAGGTCTGGTTCCAGGCATGAGCTAACATCTAATGAAGCTGGGAGTTCTTATAGAGGCCTAAATGAGCTGACAAGCTTCAGCTGGCCTCATCAACTCCCTGCCTGCACGACGCCCAGCCCTCTCCCTAGAGGTATGAGTCATCCATGAGCCCACTAGCCTTAGCTGGGCTTATACAACTCTCCACCTAGTTGTATAAGTCGGCGTAAAGCCTGAATCTGGGCGAAATATATCTACCCCCCTGGATGCAACCAGGTGACTTTACCTTCCTGCTGTCACATACCCCCCCTCTTGTTTTAACCTCGGGGTTGGAACACCAGCAATCAGGCATTCATGTACTCGAGACAAAGCATCCACATTCCCCATTTGAACGCCAGGGCGATGCTTTACTGTGAAGTTGAATTCCTGGAGGGCCAGGAACCACCTATTCACTCTTCTATTTGTTTCCTTGTTTTGAGCCATCCACTTTAACGGAGCGTGATCCGTAACCATGTCAAAGTGCCTACCTAGCAGGTAGTACCGAAGGGAATCTAGAGCCCACTTCACCGCTAAACACTCCTTTTCAACGGTGGCGTAATTTACCTCATGGGACTTCAACTTCCTGCTGAGGTAAATGACTGGGTGCTCTTCCCCGTTCCAGACCTGGGACAATACTGCTCCTAACCCCACATCTGACGCATCACTTTGTACGACAAAGTCTTTAGAGAAGTCGGGTGAGTACAACACTGGCTGGCTACATAAGGCTTGTTTCAAGAATTGGAATGCTGCCTCAGCCTCGGGGGTCCATTTAATCATGACCGACCCTTTCCCCTTCGTCAGGTTGGTTAGGGGCACAGCCTTAGAAGCAAAGTGGGGAATGAATCGCCGATAATACCCAGCGATTCCCAGAAAGGCTCGTACCTGCTTCTTGCTGTTGGGACGTGGCCAACTCTGGATGGCCTCGACTTTGTTGAGTTGGGGTTTTATTACTCCCCTCCCAATGGTGTACCCAAGATATTTGGCCTCCTCCTGCCCAATGGTACACTTCTTGGGGTTAGCCGTAAACCCCGCTTCCCGAACAGAGTCCAGGACTGCTTGCACTTTTGGCAGATGTGAGGCCCAATCTGTGCTATGGACAATTACGTCATCCAGGTAAGCCGCAGCATACTTCCGATGGGGCCTCAGCATCTGGTCCATTTTCCGCTGGAATGTGGCCGGCGCATTCTGTAACCCGAACGGCATTCTTTTATATTGGAACGCCCCGTCTGGGGTTACAAATGCGGTTTTCTCTTTGGCCAATTTGGCCAGGGGGATTTGCCAATACCCTTTTGTGAGGTCAAGAGTCGTCATGTATCGGGCTGTTCCCAGCCGGTCGATCAACTCATCTATACGTGGCATGGGGTAGGTGTCAAATTTTGTAACTTTGTTCAACTGACGAAAATCGTTACAAAATCGCCAGCTCCCATCCGGTTTAGGCACCAACACAATGGGACTAGACCAATCACTTTGGGACTCCTCTATCACCCCTAAGTTCAGCATTTTCTGTACTTCCTCCCGTATTGCCTCCCGTCGGGCCTCTGGGATCCGATAGGGTTTTAACTTCACCCTTTCACCGGGCGGGGTAATGATGTCATGCTCTACCCCAAATGTTTGTCCCGGCAGCTCAGAGAATACCTCCTTGTTGCGAAGCACAAACTCCTTAACCTCCTGTTGTTGGGGTTGTGACAAGGTGGCTGCTATTCCAACCTCAGGAATCACGCAACCAGTTTGAGCTGGTGACCAAGTGTCTGCGACTAGGGACTCTCTATCCCTCCAGGCTTTCAACAGATTAACGTGATAGATCTGTTCGGGCTTTCGCCTTCCTGGTTGTCTGACCTTGTAATTCACTTCACTCACTTTTTCCATTATCTCGTAGGGGCCTTGCCATTTGGCAAGGAATTTACTTTCAACCGTAGGGACAAGTACCAGTATCCTATCCCCCGGGGAAAAGGTACGGGTCTTGGCTCCACGGTTGTACACTCTCTGCTGTGCTAACTGCGCTTGGGCCAAATGTTCCTTCACGATGGGCATTACCTGTGCAATTCGGTCTTGCATCAGGGCGACATGCTCAATCACACTCCTGTGGGGAGAACTCTCACTTTCCCAAGTTTCCTTGGCAATATCCAACAGCCCTCTTGGGTGTCTCCCATACAGTAACTCAAAGGGGGAGAATCCCGTAGAGGATTGGGGCACCTCCCTAATAGCAAACATCAGATAAGGAAGTAGACAGTCCCAATCCTTTCCATCTCTATCCACCACTTTCTTCAACATTTGTTTTAGGGTTTTGTTGAATCTTTCAACCAGCCCATCGGTTTGGGGGTGATACACAGATGTACGTAATTGCGTCACTTTGAACAATTTACACAGCTCCTTCATAACCCGGGACATAAAGGGTGTACCTTGGTCCGTAAGCAGTTCTTTACAAATACCCACCCGGCTAAACACAAGAGATAGCTCTTTGGCTATGGTTTTGGCCGAGGTATTTCGGAGAGGGATCGCTTCTGGATAACGGGTGGCATAGTCCATTATAACTAATATGTACTGGTGCCCCCTAGCGGACTTGATTATAGGACCTACCAAATCCATGGCGATCCTCTCAAACGGGACCTCAATGATGGGTAGAGGGACCAGCGGGCTACGGAAATGTGGCATCGGGGCCGACCTCTGACACACAGGGCAGGAGGAACAATAATTTTCTATGTCCTTCATCACCCCCGGCCAATAGAATCTCTGTAATACCCTCTCTCGGGTTTTCTCTGTCCCCAGATGACCTCCAAGAATGTGCCCATGGGCCAACTCCAACACCAACTTCCTGTAAGGTTTGGGCACCACAAGCTGCTCAACGGTTTCTTCTGCCCTTTTTGCCACCCGATACAGTAGGTCTTTCTCTACGCTGAAGTATGGGTAAGTGCAGGTATTATCTGGGTTCACTAACTCGCCATCTATTTTCACTACGTTTTCGCGTGCCTTTATTAGGGCGGGGTCTTTCAACTGTTCTGTGGCAAAGTTTTCCCTGTGAACCTCAAGATCAGAAAACTCCACAGACGGTAGGTTTTCGTCTGAGGAGGTGGGCTCCTCTCCAGTTTCTTGAGTCTCCCCTGCCAATACTGATAAGGGAAATTCCGGAGAGTCCTCACCACTCTCAGGGGAGTTCTGGCTATCACATTCCTGGTACATAGGGGCACCAGTGGGGGGCTCAGGATCATCCCACAGTTCCCAGAACTTCGGAAAATCCCTTCCCACAATGGCGTCATACGGTAACTGAGATACTAAGCCCACTGGATGAGAGAGGGTACCTTTGGGGGTCTCGAAACACACTGTAGTCACTGGATACTCTCGGGTGTCCCCATGCACACAAATAACAGCTACCTTGCTATTCCCAGAGACCTCTGTTTTAACTAACTCAGCCTTTATCAGGGTCACAAGGCTACCTGAATCCAGCAATACCACAACATTTCTACCATTAACACACATTTTGCATAAATGTTTCTCAATTCCTCGAATGGCAGTGCATGCGACTGTCGCACACAGCGACTGACGTCTGCCCATCAGAAAGTCACACTGCATGGGTTCCTCCACAACCGGGCAATTGGCTGCAATATGTCCCGCTTGCCGGCAGCGGTAGCAAACGATCCTTCTTGCCGCCTCTTGAGCCGCTGATTTCCCAGGCTGTTCTCGCCAAACTTGGGGTAGAGCTCCCACCCTCTCACTCTCTCCACCCTTACCCCTTGGAATCCTCTTATCCACCCCTGGGGATGGTCTGGTCTTAGGGTGGAAAGTCCGAGTGTCTCTGGAAGAGGCCGTCAGGTTCTCTGTAGCCAAGTATTTCTCCACACGATCCACAAGACCATCGGCCGTCTCTGGGTCTCCATGGCTTACCCAGTTTTGGATGGCAGTAGGAAGAGCTCTCAAAAACCGATCCATTACAACACGTTCCACAATCTTTGGTGCGGACAAAGTCTCTGGCTGTAGCCACTTTCTGCTCAGGTGAATGAGATCATACATTTGAGACCTGGGGGGTTTTCCAAGCTGGAAAGTCCAGTTATGCACACGCTGAGCCCGGACAGCCTGGGTGACACCCAGCCTTGCCAATATCTCAGCTTTTAGCATCACATAGTCTTTTGCTTGGTCAGGCTCTAGGTCATAGTAAGCCTTCTGCGATTCACCAGTTAACAGAGGAGCCACCAGTCCAGCCCACTGCTCCTCAGGCCACTTTTCTCTTTCAGCAGTCCTTTTAAATGTGGTCAAAAATACCTCTGGATCATCCTCTCCAGTCATTTTTGTCAATAAACGACTCACCCCAAAGGACGCGGTATTAGTGGGACGGCTTTCCTCACTGGTCTGCGGACGTTGCTGCATTACTGCTTCCATTTGTTGTAGTCTCTGCTCTTGCTTCTGTAACAGGTCTATGAAGCGGGCCTCAGATTGCTGCTGGGCTTGTTGCTGAGCTTCCAGACTCTGTTGGTGAGCTTGCTGCTGGGCTGCAAGGCTCTGTTGATGAGCTTGCTGCTGGGCTGCGAAGTTCTGTTGTTGAGCTGCAAGGCTCTTTTGCAAACCTGCATTTGTCTGCTGTTGATTGGCATTTGCTAGAGCCAGCTGCTTCAATATCTCCTCCATGCTGGCTTAAAAAAAACTGCCCGCATTCTCCACCAACTGTGAGGGGGTTAGCTCGGCAGCGGGTGTGTGTGACCCCCGGGATGGGCTCCCCACACAAAAACAGGCCCAGCAAACGGAGGTTGTGGTTTTCAAAATCAAAAAAAAGGTGCGGTTTATTTTCTATTTACAGTGACAAAACACAGCAAAGCCAAAAGAAACATATAAACAAAATAAATCCTGGTCAACTTGACCTCTGACTAAACATACAGGTTTCCTAACTAACAACTGGGATCAGCCTAGTGCTGTCCTAGTCCCTAAGTCCCTGGTTTTAAATGTCCAAGCAAATAGCCACACAGGCTTTTTCTCACCGCACAGGGGTTCACTCTCCCTAGACAGTCCACACAGGTCTGGTTCCAGGCATGAGCTAACATCTAATGAAGCTGGGAGTTCTTATAGAGGCCTAAATGAGCTGACAAGCTTCAGCTGGCCTCATCAACTCCCTGCCTGCACGACGCCCAGCCCTCTCCCTAGAGGTATGAGTCATCCATGAGCCCACTAGCCTTAGCTGGGCTTATACAACTCTCCACCTAGTTGTATAAGTCGGCGTAAAGCCTGAATCTGGGCGAAATATATCTACCCCCCTGGATGCAACCAGGTGACTTTACCTTCCTGCTGTCACACCGCGCATGCGCATTAGCGCTCACAGGCCGGGAATTCCTTGCTGACACCCGAAAGTGGGTGTTTGCAGCACTGGATCTCTGACACTTTTTATCTTAATGCATAGAATACATTTGGATAAAAATCTTCTGCCTTTACAACCACTTTAAATGTGGTAAACATACATTCATTTACATTATATACTACGTTACACCTAAGAGCCGGTTCACATAGGGCGACTCGTCAGGTGCCTCAGCCTCCTGACAAGTCGCGCTCCGCTCTATTCAATGGAACTATTCTAATAGGAGTGACGCAAGTCGCTCCGACTTAGAAAAAGTTTCTTGTACGACTTTGGGGGCGACTCAGGGCGACTTGCATTGACTTCAATACAGAAGTCATTTTGCAAGTCACCTCTCAAGTCGTCCTGAGATCGCCTTGCCGAGTTGCCCCCAAAGTCGTGCCGCCCCAGGGTGAACCGGCTCTAAAGATCCACTCCACAGGATTGCCAAAACACATTTTGTTCACATACACAAATATATACGAATCCCCAAATTACAACTGTAATGAATTTCAACAAGTCCAAAATAAATTATAACGTAAACAACAAATTCATTCGTATTCATTTGTTTGCGACTTCAGAGGGTTTTGTAAGTTCAGTAATATGTGTCATACTCTGTATTGTTATGTAGCGGCCTCCACTCTCTCACTCCACTGTTGGCTGGTTTCTGCTTGTCTAGGGGTACCTTGGAGGAGAGAGTGCGGGGTCACCACGCCAAGCCTTCACCGCAGATGTTTGTGTGGTGTAACAAAGTTCCTTTACCTTCGGGTCGGTGTTCTGAGTTTGGAGCCTCCGCCTCTTCTCTGGAACAGTGTCTGCCAGTAAATGAGCCCCACACCAATAAAAGTCCAACACTCCTTTATTCTTCAATGTCAGGATGAAACACAATCAGTTGGACTCCCTCAACGAACAGACAGGGGGTGTGGATACGAGTAGGCCCAGGCACAATGAACTCTCCTATTCCTCTATCAGCAAATAGGTTTGGCACATGATCTATGCCACTTGTTGAGAATCTTGGTTGCTGCCATCGACTGGATGAACGATGAACCTTCCTCCTGACTGCACTTGGCCCCTGTTTGGGAAGATACCCCTCCGGGCGGTCTCCTGAGGCTCACCCGGCACCGGCAATCTGCTGATTGTAGCTCCTCCAGTCCCTTACGCCTCTGTATTCGGGTACCCCACTCCCGGGGTCCCCTAGGAAATCCTTCCCTCGCGGAGCCCAGCGGAGGACACTGGGCCCCAGGCCTCCAACTGAGTACCTCACCCCAGGCTGAAGGTGCCTGGGGTGTAACACGAGCTCCGGGTGTCCAGGCCTAGGCCGCCTGGACACCGACCACGAACCACAGCCCTCAGGCTGAAGGTGCCTGGGACTCGACGACCCCGTGACCAAAATGGCCGACCCCTTTATACCCTCTCCCAGCAAGCCCAGCGGAGCCCCCCCTGCTGTACTCATGCTGCGAGAGGCCAAAAAGGGTATGCCACTGCAACGATGGCTCAACCCCGGGCCCAAAGTGACAGCGCCACCTGCTGGGCCCCAGGGAACCACACATCACAGATCCCCCACCAAATTCAAACATGATAGAAAAGCATATACCCGCTACAGTTATGATTGGCAAAAGCCAAAGTCTCAGAACATCAAAGTCGCAAGCAAGTCGCATTGAAGTCACAAGCAAGACGCATCAAGTTAAGTCTCAAGTGAGTCCCATCAAAGTTGCAAGCAAGTTTTAATGCAAATTTGCATTGGAGACATAAGGAATTAACCCAAATCTTCCCCAGTAACTTCCAAAAATACAAATTGATTCGGAACAATAAACATACAAAACAAATTCAGAAAACAAATCATTCTAGCAAATTTTTTCATCGTGCTCATCTCTACTTGTAGCATTAGAAGGGATGGTCATAGACTGCAGATATGTTATAGTAGTAGGAGACAGAGAATATGCTACAAAGTATGTATGTATGAATGTAGTCCAACAAATTTGAATTTAGAGGTGAATTCCATTTAAGTTCAAGGGGGTTGGGGGTCTTAAATTTTGCCCATTTTTAAGGCTAAGGCCTCGTACACACGACCGATTTTCTCGTCGTAAAAAACACGTCGTTTTTTTCGACGAGATTCTTGTTAAGCTTGTCGATTTTCTCGTCAAGCTTTCTATGCGTACACACTGTCATTTCCCAATTTCTTCGTGGTTCTCTGCGCTCACGTCCAGCACGTACGACGGCACTATAAAGGGGAAGATCTTTTTTCTTGGCGCCACCCCTTGGGCTGCTTTTGCTGATCTCGTGTTACCGCGTGTGAAGTAAAAGTTTGGGAAGAGACGATTCGCGCTTTTCAGTCTTCGTACTTTTCAGATCGTTTTCTGCCGTTCAGTTTGTGCTTGTGGGTTCGTATCTTGACTTTCAGGGCGTCTAGGCAGGTCGTATCTGTTTTACAGTGCGTTCTTGCCTGTTCGTTTCTGAATTTCAGTTCGTTATTCATAGGCCTTGCTGTTCTAAAGTGCGTTCTGTTCTGTACGTTCTGATTAGACGACCGTTTCCTAGCCATGTCGCCTGGACGTTCTCGTCGTCGAGTTCGTGCTGTGCGTGCGCTTGGTGTTGGTCTGCTTGTTTTGGACCAAGACCAGTCCATGAATGGTGTGAGGAGGAGTTCATGGACCAAGAATTGGTTGCTCCAGCGGGACCAATTCTGCCACATGCCTCTGCTGCGGGAGATCGTCGAGAATAATCCTGAGGACTACAGGAATTTTCTGAGGATGTCTGACCCCGTTTTTCAGGAACTGTTGGCTTTGGTGTCCCCCTATATTACCAGGAAGGACACCGTTATGCGGGAAGCCATCAGTGCTGAGCAGAGGCTCATCGCCACGTTGCGTTACCTGGCGACAGGGAGAAGTCTTCAGGACTTGAAGTTCACCACAGGCATCTCCCCCCAGGCTCTGGGCCTCATAATCCCAGACACCTGTTCTGCTATTATACAAGTCCTGCAGGAGGACTATATTAGGGTAAGTTTTCTCCCTTCACATCACATTTTATGTATTACATGTATGCTAATGTATTGTATTTCTTTCATCCTTTCCTAATTACCATGATTGTAATATGCTGAGAATGTCCCCTTTGTCCCCATGCATGCTGGAAGTTTTTAAATGCCCCTTTTTTATCCTCCCTAAATATTTCCCCTCACTAACTTTTCCAGCAGGGGCGCCTGTTGCTCCAAATGTTGGGGGGTTACAACCCCAATTTCGGAAATAAACTTCCTCCTTTTTTGCTCTGTTGCCTAATAAACGCCCCCAGTTGTCCCCTCCAATGCAGCCATTTAGTCCCCTCTATTGCAGCCAGTTTCCCCCCAGCCCTGCACTTACCTTCTTGTGGTCAGCGCCATCCTTCTTCTGTCCTTGATGTCTTCTCCTTCCCTTCATGTTGCATCAGCCAATCATGTTACCATTAAACAGACTTGGTGAACATGATTGCCAGAGCTGCCTGTCAGTGTTTACACAAGGAATGCCCCCTCCTTGCGTCCCCGATTTTTCTTTGAGGAAGCCAATTACATCCCTCAGGTTGTAATTTGCAAGACTTTTTTAATACCTGTTTCTGCTCTGCAATTTTAACCCCCTAAATGACGCAATTAATCATATGTCGGTCGCTTTACAAGAGGCCATCCACCTGAATAGTGTGCGGCATAGACAATACATAGGTTCATGCAACGCATGAACCTATGTATTGTTCTGAGTGATGGGCACAGGAGAGAGGGGACAGTGCTCCAGCACCCACTCTGGACGCACCGCCACTGCAATGCTATCCTGTGGCCAAACACATCTCCCCCCCCCCCAAAATAATTTAGTAATGGCCCATCAGAGGGGGTGATGAATATGATAAATGAGCCTTCCATTATACTTTTTTTACACACCTTAATAAACGTATAATTAGATTGATGTTGGTCTCTAATTTTTTGGTCTTGAATTTGCTTGTAATGTATGCCTTTGTTTTTCTAATATTATTTCATCTTGTTTCACTCCACAGCTTCCTTCAACGCCACAGGAATGGCAGACTGTGGCATCGGAGTTTGCCACGCGGTGGGACTTCCCCAACTGCGGTGGTGCCATAGACGGGAAGCACGTCCGCATCGTGCCGCCACCCCGTTCTGGATCCTACTACTACAACTACAAGGGGTTTCATAGCATTGTGCTGATGGCGGTGGTGTCAGCACGGTATGAATTCCTCTATGTTGATGTAGGGAAGAATGGCCGGATGTCCGATGGGGGATCCTTCATCCAGACGGAGTTTGCCCTCCGTCTCCAGAGTGACGACCTTGCATTGCCACCGGATGCAGGGAATATTGAAGGACTCCCCTTTGTTTTCTTGGCTGATGAAGCCTTCGGACTCGGACGGCATCTTATGAGGCCATTTCCACAGAGGACCCTGACCCCAGAGAAGAGTGTGTTCAATTACCGGCTGGCCAGGGCCCGAAGAGTCGTTGAAAATGCCTTCGGCATAATGGCCAGCCGGTTCCGCCTTTTTATGACTTCCATCCACTTGGCGGACTACAAAATAAACTATGTAGTGTTATGCTGCTGTGTGCTACACAATTTTCTTTGCCGCAAAGCGAATTCATATATGGCCTCAGTTTTGCCAGAGGCTGGACTTTCCCCTGCAAATCCCCTTCCGGGCCTGGAATCTGCCCGTCTTGGCTTGCCCCCCCAAAATGCCCGTGTGGTTCGGGACAAATACATGGAGTATTTCACGGGTAGGGGGGCAATTCCTATGCCAGCCTATGTCTAAGTATCCCAATAAAAATCTTGTTTAAACCTTTAATTATTTGTTCTTTCCTGTCTCCTAGTTTGTCTTTGTGCATTTGTAGTGGCAAGTGTATTTTACTTTAGTAAATAACAACCAATTTCACTATGTTACCTTACAAAAGAACCAAATAAGCTTAGAGTGTATTATAAAAAGAAGCTACACGTTGTTTGTGGTCAAATATTTTACTCTCTGCACATTTTTTTTTGTTTTACTTTGGGGTTGGCCTGACCACAACCCGTCAAATTTTGGCTTATGAAAATACAAAAATACCACTTGCATTTCTAAAATGACAACATTGGATACCTCTGAGCAATCTGAGACATTCAGTTACACAAACTATGTCTCTATGTGCCCGTCCTAATATGGGGTCCTGCCACCCCTTGCCCAGCCAAAAATTCAATATGCACACATTTTTAATTTTTTGCAAATAGGAAGTTTACAATCCTGATCCCTATTGTCAACATGTGCTATCTGCCATCAGGGGTGATCAATGGATGTGTTTTGGGGGTGCATCCCCTTCCTCAGTTCACCGACTTTTGATACGAGGAAGGGGTTGCACCCACAAAAGACGTACATGGATATCCCCTGATGGCAGATAGCACATGTTCACACACTGTGTGCATATTCAATTTTTGGCTGCTTTGTTACTCAAAAAATTAGTAAAAATATAAAAACAAACATGTAAAAACAAATGTGTTTGGATGGCTTATTGAATTCTCCCCAAAACATCGAGAATGTCTTTAAATGTTTGTTCCATCACATGGATTCTTTGTTTAATTAGGTCCAGTTCCGTGCTACATTCCATCACTTGCTGGATGAGGCGGAGGGCACTGTCAGCAGAGAACGGTGTGCTATCCTTCACAACATTTCCATCCCCTAAAAACCATAAAAAAAAATTAATAAAACTCTGCAGGCCTACCTCGCTTACCTTAAGCTGTGGTGTCAGATACTGACCTGTTGTGGTGACCAGATCCACAACGTCATCCACCTCTCCTTCCTCCACCTCAACTTCCTGCACATCTTTCGGTTGTGGATCTTTGGGAGTTTGGGGTTGCTTGGAAGTTGTGGGGTGCATGTGCTCCCTGGAGTGTCCTCCTCCCAGTCTTCTCTCCCCTATGAGAATAAAACCAAAGGTCTATTTATCACACTGTAAAAATCTCATTTTTAAACTTAAAACAGGCTAAATTGTTTGGAAGTGGGGTACAAGTGTGTGTTTGTGCGGAATTTAAAGAAAAATGCATTCTTTATGACCCCAAATATGTTTATTATTCACATTTGGATGTAATTTTTTGGACATGGAGGCACCACAAATAAACTCTGATGCACCTGTGTGGGACACCCAAAAAAGGCGGGTCTGGTGGCCCACACTATAGTGCTCCAAAGTACAGATGTGGAAGCAGCTGCTGAGTGTCCTCTCCTTTACACTGATTAAAGTTTGCATTTCATTCTCCTTACAAACACATCATCTAGACTTAAAAATTATCCACAATACTTGATCAAAAATGGCAGATGTCTAATTACTTTTGGGGGTCTTAAATAAGCCAAAACCACGGATAGTGGCCGAACGAAGTGTCGGTAACGTAACGAACGATTACTGTGCCCAACCTAGTTCAAAATAATACATTTTGGAAGGGAGTCCAATATGCTTTAAAAAAAAAAAAAAGTCAGTTTCTAAAAAGATTAATAGCAGAAAGGTCGTCATTTTACTTACTTTTAGCGAGCATCCTCTTTATGCTCCTCAACTGGTCTGGCTCCCTCAGTTTGAGGTCTGACCACCTCTTTCTGAGCTGCTCATTTGAGCGTTTCACCCCGAACTTCGCCCTCAGACTCTTCACAACTTTAGTGAGGATTTTGGCCTTCCTTCTATTTGGTTTGCTATACGGCCCATGCTTGGCATCATAATCAGCCTTGACCAAGATGTCCACCATCTCCGCCATCTCCGCCAAAGACATATTCGATGCCTTGAATCTCCTCCTTGATCGTGACGTGTCCTCGGTCTCCGGGCTTGTCTCCTCGCTAGTTGCGGAATTATCAGACACCTGCTGTAACTCCGCCATATCTGTCTGCGCGCCGAAAGAGAAGGGGCGGGGAAAAGATGTTAGTTAGAACGTCATGGGCGGGCGACGTGTGCGGAGCGACGTGTTCGAATTTGGACGCATGCGTGGTGTGTATATAGCAAACACACATGTGACTATAGTACGTTCGGTGTGCGGAGAGAGGAGTTCAAGTGACGGACGTGCGAACGAAGGTATGTGATTTTGTGAGACTTGTTAAAATTGTTGGCCTATACTGTCTTGAGATTGTTGGAGGATATATATGGTGACTAGGATGTGAAGGAGGTTAGACTGTTTGCCTCACATTATTTAAATATAATTTATTTTACTTGCAGATACAATATGAATGTATTTATTAGCGACAAAGAGTTCCTGGCGGAATTTATTGACCGGGTAAGGGAGCTGCCGGCTCTGTGGGAGACCAAAAACCCCATCCATAAAAAAAAAGGGGTGAGAAAAGCAGCGCTGGAGAAGCTGCTCCCATTTGTGCATACCAAGGTGCCCACAGCCACAGCAAAACAAGTGGACACTAAAATTGGGAGCTTGAGAGGTACCTACAGGACTGAACGCTCTAAGGTGATGGCTTCTCAGAGGTCAGGAGCAGCAGCAGATGATGTTTATGTCCCGGTTTTGTGGTACTACAGCAGGATGTCCTTCCTGGATGACCACATTGAGCCAAGGCCATCACTCTCCACTCTTCCCCCCAGACTTCCCTGCAGCCAACCTGAGCCTTCTCTGGAGCAAGAGGAGGCAGCCATCCTGGATGATCCTGATTTGGCCATCTGGAGCCAGGTATAGTATTAACTGAAAATGTAGTGGGATAAAATTAATGTTTCCCAAATATGTCAGGATGAGAAACATACATTATTTTGTATTCAACAAGTGAAATCATGATCTGTAGACATTATTCTGCACTTAATTGTGTGGTAAATAGTCAAGCTGATGTAGTGGTAAATTTAAAGCAAGGATT
Source organism: Rana muscosa (assembly GCA_029206835.1). NCBI lineage: Eukaryota > Metazoa > Chordata > Amphibia > Anura > Ranidae > Rana > Rana muscosa. The sequence goes on from CM055118.1 coordinate 224,106,023, forward strand.
TATGCATTTACATTCTAATTGCTTCCATCAGGATTACAAAGTTTGATGCAAAGATTAAACCAACATATTAAACTATGTTTCTTTTTTATACACAGGATGAAATCAGCCAGGAGGAGGGTCTGGAAACTGTCAGGCAGGAGGAGGAAGGGCCCAGTGGCAGCCAGGAGGTGGCAGGGCCCAGTGGCAGCCAGGAGGTGGCAGGGCCCAGTGGCAGCCAGGAGGTGGCAGGGCCCAGTGGCAGCCAGGAGGTGGCAGGGCCCAGTGGCAGCCAGGAGGTGGCAGGGCCCAGTGGCAGACAGGAGGTGGCAGGGCCCAGTGGCAGACAGGAGGTGGCAGGGCAAAGGAGAAGCACCAGATCCCAGGTGCCTCCCATCAGGCTTCACAAAAGAGGCAGGAGGGACAGGACCACCAGTGAGGCAGCAATGGCCCTTATTAAAGAGGCCCATGCCACCCTCAAGGAGCCCACATCCCCTGAAGAGGCCATTGCCGGCCTAGTGGAGGCTAAGTTCAAGGTGATGAGCATGGAGCAACGCCTCCTATGCGAACCCCTGCTCATCACCTTGCTCAACAAGGGGGTGATGGAGCAAATTACCCCCAATACCGCCATATGTGAGGTGGCCCAACTGACCCAACCTCAACCTCCACCTCCACCTTCCTCTTCTGCCCCACCCCCTTCTGCTACCCCTCCACCTTCTGCCCCACCCCCTTCTGCTACACCTCCACCTTCTTCTTCTGCCCCACCCCCTTCTGCTACACCTCCACCTTCTGCCCCACCCCCTTCTGCTACACCTCCACCTTCTGCCCCACCCCCTTCTGCTACACCTCCACCTTCTTCTTCTGCCCCACCCCCTTCTGCTACACCTCCACCTCCTCCTCCTGACAGGAGTACCCCTCCAGTGGGCCAGCCTCCAGCTAAACGAAGAAGGAAGGCTTCAGTAAAGGCTGCAGGGAAGGTTGCCAGGAAAAAGAGGAAGTGATGGCCTTGCTTCATTGTGGTCGCACTGGTCGGACAGAAGGCAGCCTGTTGTAGTACCACACACTTGGGACATATATCTCACCTGCTGCTGTTCCTGACCTCTGGGAGGCCAGCATCAGATTGTGTTCTGAAATGTGGGCCTTCTCAAGCTCCCAATTTTAGTGTCCACACAGGGTTGCTGTGTGCTCTGGGGTCCCTGGGATGCACAAATGGCAGCAGCTTCTCCAGCGCTGCCTTCTCTTTATTTAATTTATAAACATGAATAAATGTGTTTTTTGTTTAAGTTCATACTTGACTATGTGTATTTTTAAATAAAAAAAAACAAGCTTTGGAGTAAGCAGATACATTTGACTGACAATAAAAGGCACAGATATCACCCCCCCCAAAAGAATAACTAAATCTGATTAGCTCAAAAACATGGTGTGAAATTTTAAAAATATAGATTAGAAAATTAAATGGGAGATCGCTATCAAAACATTGAGAAATTATAATTAACATCATTTTGAAAAATCTAACCATTTAAATTATTCCTAAAAACTTGCACGATATAATACACATAAATCTTATAAAGAGCAGCATGAAAAAGGTTAAAAATAAGGCATAACTCTGTGTGAATATCAGCAGCAAAAGAAGGTCTCTCGTTTTGATTAATGTAACATTCTAACGAAGAATTCAATGCAGAACATTTAAACGATGAAATATTTATGAGCGTGACGAATGTGCTCTCTCCATTATGAAGGCTTGTTTTACCAGAAGATGCGCTCCCGTCTCATAGTTGCTTGTGAGCATGCGCACTTTTGGAAGAGTCGTAAAAGCATACACACGAACCATTTTCTCGTCACAAAACAGGCCGACGAGAAACACGACGAGGAAATCTGGACTCCTGACGAGAAAATAGAGAGCAGGTTCTCTATTTTCTCGTCGAGATTCTCGTCAAGTTTCTCGTCGTAAAACCATACACACGAACGTTTTTCTAGACAAAAAAACTCTCGCGGCACTTTTCTTGACTGTTTACGACGAGAAAATCGGTCGTGTGTACGAGGCCTCATAGGCAAACTACTGTCAACAAGTCATAGGATTCTTGGTGCTTCCGTGGGGAACAGGTACCAACTCATCAAAAAAAAAAAAAAAACTTACAGGAGCAAGAGGTACTTTTCCTCAAGGCTTTGAGGTCAACACTAAAAATCCAAAATTCTTTTAAATAACATGCTTGGGGGATGCCTTAAATCTGTATTTGGTGTTATGGAACCGTAAGATTTTCACGGTCAGTTTCAATGGCAGTGTACATTGATAGTACACATTTGGCTGTGCAATAGATTTTTTTTCCTTTTACAATACATCAGCAACACCCCAATCACAATCAGTTAGTTAAAAAAAAATGTCAGGTAGTTTTAGCAGTGACACATGCTCTTTCATCAAACACTTGCTTTGACTAGCAGATAAAGATTGCAAAAATAGGATTTTTAAAACAGCTTACCTGTAAAAGCTTTTTCTTGGAGTACATCACGGGACACAGAGCAGCATAGTCATTACTATGTGGGTTATATAGAATTACCTTCAGGTGCTGGCACTGGCAACTTCCAAAACAGGAAGTACCCTCCCCTATATAAGCCCTCCCATCCGGGAGTACCTCAGTTTTGTAGCAAAGCAATACGTGTCCCCAAAAGAGGGGTGGGAGCTCTGTGTCCCGTGATGTACTCCAAGAAAAGGATTTTACAGGTAAGTTGTTTTAAAAATCCTATTTTCTTGTTCATACATCACGGGACACAGAGCAGCATAGTCATTACTATGTGGGACGTCCCAAAGCAATGCCAAATGAGGGGGGGGGATACACCATACATAAGCTGGGCGCCATCAGGCATGAGGATCTTTTGCGGCCTGCAACACACTGCGCCCAAAGGCGACATCCTCCTGACTTCTAACGTCCACCTGGTAGAACCTAGTAAACGTGTGTACTGAAGACCATGTTGCGGCCTTACAAATTTGAGCCAGGGAGGCCTGGTGATGCACTGCCCATGAAGTTCCAACTGCTCTCGTGGAGTGCGCCCTAACTTTGAACGGAGGCGGTCTACTTCTCAAGCCATAGGCTTGTATTATGACCTTTCGAATCCACTTGGCTAAAGTAGATTTTGATGCTGCCTGACCCTTTCTGGGGCCTTCCGGCAGAACAAACAAAGAATCCGTTCTACGAATCTGAGCAGTGGCTTTTAGATAAATTTTAACTGCTCTTACTACATCCAAAGAATGCAATAACTTTTCCTCTACCGAGCTTGGTTTGGGGAAAAAAGAAGGAAGAACCACATCCTGGTTCAAGTGAAACCTCGACACCACCTTAGGAAGAAAGGCTGGGTGAGGGCGTAATACTACTCTGTCCTTATAAATAACCAGATATGGCTCCTTACAGGACATGGCGGCTAATTCCGACACTCTTCTAGCCGAGCATATGGCTACTAAAAAATATAAATTTTCTGGTGAGTAGAACCAAGGAAATGTGCCGCAAAGGTTCAAACGGCTGCTTCTGCAGAACCGACAGAACCAAATTTAGATCCCATGGGCATATGGGAGCTTTAATCGGTGGAATAATACGAGTCACCCCTTGCATAAAGGATTTGACAAGTGAATGCATAGCCAGGGGCCTTTGAAATAGTATTGATAAGGCCGAAACCTGACCCTTGATAGTACTTAAGGCAAACTTCCTGTCTACAGCCCACTGCAGGAAGTCCAGAATTCTGCCTATAACGTACTTACGTGGATGCCATTTTCTGGCCTCGCACCAAGTGATGTACGCCTTCCAAACTCTATAGTAGATCTGCCTGGATACAGGCTTCCTGGCATTGATTATAGTTGATACCACAGAGTTAGAGAGACCTCTCTTCTTTAGGATGTGGGATTCAATAGCCAGGCCGTTAAACTTAGAGTTAGTAAGGAAGGGTGGTATATCGGTCCTTGCGAAAGCAGGTCCGGACGATGTGGAAAGGTCCAAGGACTCCCCACAGACATTTTGATGATCTCCGCGTACCAGGCCCTTCGGGGCCACGCTGGAGCCACCAGGATCACCGGCTTCTTTTCCAACCTGACTCTGCGAAGGAGTCGAGGCAACAATTGTAGCAGAGGGAATGCATATATCAGTCTGAACTGATCCCAAGGGAACACCAGAGCATCCGAGCCGCAAGCGAGGGGATCCCTTGTCCGGGAGACAAATCTGTCCACCTTTGCGTTGAATCTGGATGCTAGCAGATCTACATCCGGTGTTCCCCACCGCTGACATATTGCTCGGAAGACCTCGGGATGAAGGGACCATTCCCCTGGGCATAACTGTTGGCGACTCAGAAAGTCCGCCTTCCAATTCTCCACCCCTGGAATGAAGACAGCTGATATACATGGGACATGCTTTTCTGCCCATTCCAGGATGTGACTTACTTCCCTCTGGGCTGCACGACTCCTGGTGCCTCCCTGATGATTGATATATGCCACTGCTGTGGCATTGTCTGATTGAATTCTGACAGGGGACCCTTGGAGTCTGGATGTCCAGGCTACTAGGGCATACCGGGCTGCTCGTATCTCTAAGAGATTGATGGGCAGGGTTTTTACTACATTTGACCATCTGCCCTGGAGAGACCATTGCTCCAGTACTGCCCCCCAGCCTATAAGGCTGGCATCTGTAGTGACCACCTTCCAGGATATCGGACTGAAGGGTTTTCCCTTCTGGAGATTCTGGGGGATCAACCACCAGCAGAGACTCTTCCGAACGGAAGGGGACAAAGCCATCGGGAAGTCTAGAGCCTGAATTTTTCCGTTCCAGGCTGACAATATGGCCCTCTGTAAATTCCTTGAGTGGAATTGGGCGTATGGCACAGCTTCGAATGATGCTACCATCTTTCCTAGCAGCCTCATGCACAGGCGTATGGACGGCTGTCTTTTTGCACAAAGCAGACGGACCAAGCCCCTCAAAGAGGATACCTTGTCTAGAGGTAAGAAAATCTTCCTCTGGTCTGAATCCAGCCGTAGCCCTAGATATACCAGGTTTTTCACTGGCTGTAGGGCTGACTTGTCCAGGTTGATGACCCAACCGTGAGATTCTAGATACTTGATTGTATCGACAATTACCACTTCTAGCTTGGCAACTGAGTGGTCCATCAACAACAGGTTGTCTAGGTATGCCATTATCGTTACACCTCGTGTTCTTAGATCGGCCAACAGTGGGGCCAGAATTTTTGTGAACACTCGTGGTGCTGTGGCCAGACCGAATGGTAAGGCTCTGAACTGAAAATGGCGCCCTTCTACTGCAAAGCGTAGAAATTTTTGATGACCTGGAAAGATGGGAACATGCAAGTAAGCATCTTTGATGTCGATCGAGGCTAACCATTCCTCCCCCTGTAGGGCAGCGGTGACCGATCGGATCGACTCCATCCGGAAAGACCGGACGTTTAGAAATTTGTTTAGACTCTTTAGGTCCAATATGGGTCTTATGTCCCCGTTTGGTTTCGGGACTGTGAAAAGGTTTGAGTAGAAACCCAACCCCCACTCTTCCATAGGAACCTCCATAATTACTCCTTGGAGCAATAGTTGTTCTAACGCCAATAGGAGAGACCCTCTTTTCAGAGGGTCTCTTGGCATGCCTGACCACATAAAATGGGAAGGAGGAGACTCTTTTAACACCAACTTGTATCCCAGAGTTACTGCGGAGAGCACCCATCTGTCTTTGATCGTCTCCCGCCAGGTCTCTGCGAACAACTGAAGTCTTCCCCCCACCCGTTTGAGTGGGGGCAGCCCTTCATAGGCTTGACTTGGAGGCTGGTTTAGTACCCCTTCGGATCCAGGGTTTCTTATTACCCTGTGACTGTCCCTGATTTTTACCCCCTGAGTTTGACCGAGGAGGCCGTCGGAACTGCTTAGTAGCAGACGTCGCAGGGATAGGAGAGGTAGTCCTCTTAAAAGATGGACCCCTAGACCTCTTCTTACTCGGTAAGAGAGTACTTTTACCACTGGAAATCTTCTGGATATACTTATCCAGGTCTTCGCCAAAAAGGCGTTCCCCATGAAATGGGAAGCTAACTAAGAGCTTCTTACAGGGAGCTTCAGCAGACCAGTTCTTGAGCCACAGAAGCCTACGCATATGTACCAAAGACAGCGTGAGGCGGGAGGCCTGATGGATAGAATCCTTGATGGCGTCAACCGCAAAGCATAATGCTCTAGGCAGATCAGCCAGAGCCTGGGCCTGCTGGTCTGGCAAATCCCTCAGGACCATTTTCATCTGATCCTTTAAAGCTTGGCAGACCCCAATAGCTGCCACTGCTGGCTGTGTAACAGCCCCTGCTGTGGAAAAAGCAGATTTTAATAAAGATTCCAATTTTTTATCTACTGGATCTTTGAACATTTGAACATTATCTACTGGGCATGTCAGTGATTTGTTCACAGAAGAGATGGCTGCATCCACCGTAGGAACATTCCATCTCTGGGTGAACTTTTCCTCCATGGGATAGATCACCGGAAATTTCTTAGGCGGAACAAATAATTAATCAGGATGTTCCCAGTCCTGGTATATAAGTCCTTCCAATAATGGATGTATTGGAAAGGAGCAATTAACCTGGGGAGCTTTTAGCGACCCCAATGAGGAGACAGCAGTAGTTGATGGTTCAACAAGAGGCATTTTAAATGCAGATCGAACCATGTCAGTTAGGGTCTGGACCCACAATCTTTCAGTCTGTGATGCTGAAAATGGTTCATCTACTGTCGATTCCTCAAAAACAGAGTTAACCTCCTCCTGATCCCCTTCAGGTAGGTCGGTCCCTTCCTGGGACTGTTGCTCTGCCAACAGGCACTCTAATGGAGGTGATGGAGATCTGGCGCGCTTTCTTTCCTGTAGAGAAGAAGCGATCAATGCTGCCAATCTCTGCTCCAATCCCTCCAGAGTTGAGGCAAAAACCTCCTCTGTTATATATGCAGGAGCAGGTGGACTGAGGACAGCCGCAGTACCTGGCACTCCAGGGGGTTCCTTAGGGGTATTAACCTCTGATTTCTCAGGGGAGGAGGGTGCAGATGACTGCTCCAGATCCTCAGAGCCCGATGGAGACCCCCTACACTTCCTGAGAGGTATATCTCGGAGTTTTTTAGGCGGCATATTCCTTGGTTCAAAGCTGAGGTATTCCAGCCGCAATACACCCCTTTACTGAAATAGTCTAATGCAATTTGCTGCTATGTACATCAGTGGGTGTCTACTAATGCGTCTTTCTGGGGATGCCTGTATCAACCGCCCGCTGTAAGCCCCTATACCATGCTACCAGCTCCTTTTCATGCTCTGTGTCCATAGCAAGCAGCGTGGACTGAGTCCTTTTATCTTGCTGGGACGCCCGCACATGCGCAGAAGCGCTGGGCGCACAGAGCGCGTCATCCACCAGGCTCCGCCCACTTTTTTAAAGCTAAATCTATAAAAAGAAAGCGTGTGTGCGCGCGCGCGTGCACGTGTGCGCTCTTGGCGCCCTGTAGGGAGAGGAGCCAGGGTCCCTGTTTCACCAGGACTCGGGGATGGAAGGAAACTACTTGGCAGCATGACAGAGGAATGCAGCTTCCCTGATAGAGAGCTCACTCATCTGCCTGGACTTTCACCATGGAAGGAATAGTCCCAAGAAAAAAAGACGTTCCACATCGGCCTCTAGTGGACAAACACAGGTACCGCACTTTTGTCTTTTTATTTTTTATTTTTTTAAACCTCCTTTATGAAAAACATTTCCAGGTTTACAGTTTTTAAAACTTCCTTTATGAAAAGACATTTCTAGGATTTCTTAGGCATATACAGCTATTAGCGGGAATACCTTTAGGTAACAGGCAGAAAGACATATTAGGCTTGGGGGTCCCCTCAATAGAACCAAGTTCCTGAGGGGCCCCCACTTACCTTTTCCCCGCCGCAGGACTTTGTTTGGTCCACAGAAGCCCAAACTTCACCTCTCACGGCAGGCATTGTACTAGACCTTCAGGGACCGGGTTCCCAAGGATTCCACTCCCCTGGACCTGTATAGCACCCTGCACAGATAGCCTCTTGGTTTTGGGTATGACCAGAGCTCTGGATCCCAGGGTCCAGCCCTCCTAAGAGAGGCATTACAGGCAAAACCCTGCTCTTCTCTGCAAGGCCCGGGTACCGACCGTTTAGCTATGAAGCTTTTTTTGGTCAGATCCGGAATAGCTTGCTAAGGCCCAGAGAACCTGTACACAAGCCCAGATGAATACATGTTAACCTTGGCCAACACCTTAGACACTGGCAAAAAACTGAGGTACTCCCGGATGGGAGGGGCTTATATAGGGGAGGGTACTTCCTGTTTTGGAAGTTGCCAGTGCCAGCACCTGAAGGTAATTCTATATAACCCACATAGTAATGACTATGCTGCTCTGTGTCCCGTGATGTATGAACAAGAAATTGTTCTGCTTCTGGTCACTTTCTATCAAGCTCTTGTTAAGAATTAAGAGCCCTCATATTATACAGCAGTGTAAAATTGGCCATCAGTCTAAAGCCTCGTACACACGATCGGATTTTCCGCAGACAAAGCCTCAGACTTTAGTCCAAAGGGCAATGGCCAAAAACTTGTCTAAGCATACAAACGGCACACAATTGTTGGCCAACAAACGCAAACTTAGTGAAGTACTACGTAGTTTTTTAGCTCTTTAGCGCCACCTTTTGGGCACCTTCTGCTAATGTTGTGTTTAGTGAGCATTGCTTCTGAGCATGCATGTTTGTACTTTGGACTTTTGTCCGACGGACTTGTGTACACACGCTCAGAAAATCAGACGACAGACCGCTGTTCATGGAAAATTTTAAAGCCTGCCATCCAACATTTGTCTGCGGAAAATCCGACAACAATTGTCCGATAGAGCATACAAACGGTCGGATTTTCCGCCAACAGCCTGTCATCACACAATTCCCGTCTGAAAATCTGATTGTGTGTACGAGGCTTAAGAGAATTGGCCAAAATGTACTACATAAAACGAGTATAGGCAGATGTTTTACTTGTTTAAATTTCTTCAGCAGCAGGACAATTTTATTGAGCAAGACTAAGCCCAAATTTAATATGGACAAAAAAAACAGGCTGGGATTTTATTACAATAATAAAGATACTGCAGAGTATAAAACAGTGAAACATTTGCCAACATCAGGACAGTATTCATTAGGAATAATGTTCATTCGTTATATGGCTATCTTTTTCTATCTATGGGGATGGGGTTATGTTGAATGTGAATAATACAATGAGGTGATTCTTGCAAGGTTTATTTGATGCTCAAAAATGTCACCCTTTTTAAAGGTAAAACTTGCAGCGGTAAAAGGAAAATGCATATGGACAGGGCAGCAGTGACCTCAAATTAACCCCAAAACAAAACAATAAAAGAGTAAACAAAAAAGTCCACAGTAATACAAAATAGCAAAGGTGCAGTTGGTCTCTAGCAATCAGAAATAAAGTACAGTTCTCTAACTGACACCAATCTCTCCCTATGCAGTTTTTAAGCTTTCCCTATGCTTTCCTTTCAACAGGTTTCAATTCACTGACAATATGGCTGCTCTATGTCTCAGCCTTTAAAAAAAAATATATATATATATTATTTAAAGGGGCTAGCCTTTTCAAAAACTCCTTTATTGGCTTTTCTTAAAGCGGAGCTCCACCCTAAAGTGGAACTTCCGCTCATCGGAACCCTCCCCCCCTCCGGTGTCACAATTGACACCTTTCAGGGGGGTGAAGATACCTGTCTAAGACAGGTATTTGCACCCACTTCCGGGAGTCCTCTCTGCGGGAAATCTGCGGGAAGCATGTCACTTCCCGCAGAGTACCCGTTGTGTTCTGGGAGACACTCGGCTCCCAGAACACACGGGGACCAGTCAGAACGGCACAGAGCGACTCGCGCATGCGCCGTAGGGAACCGGGCAGTGAAGCCGCAAGGTTTCACTTCCTGGTTCCCTCACTGAGGATGGCGGTGGGGGCAGCAGAGTGACGAGCAATTGCTCGTCCTCTGCTGCGGACGTCGCTGGACTCCAGGACAGGTAAGTGTCCTAATATTAAAAGTCAGCAGCTGCAGTATTTGTAGCTGCTGGCTTTTAATATTTTTTTTTTCAGCGGAGCTACGCTTTAACCTGCTTGTCATAGTTCAAAGGTCATGTGGTGCATCATGGTTTAAAAAAATTAAAATCCCAGGGAAATCTACAAAAACTCAAGCTCGCAAGATTCGCTCAAACCTATAAGAACCTGAACCTCACCCCTATCTGCAGGAATAATACAGGGCATGAACAGACAGAAACCAAACAGATCTGAATCCTGGTCATAAGTAGAAAGACTAATCTGTCGATCAGGCCCAGGCTGAATGCACAGCAGTCTGCTTAGGTTTTCTTGACCAGGGTAGGTGTGTGCTGCAAATACATAAATTGCAGTGTTGAGCAATGACCAACACATGATAATGGCTTAAAGTGGTTGTAAACCCTTGTTTACAACTTTATGCTACAGGTAAGCCTATATTAAGACTAACAAGCTAACAAGGATATCTAACAAGGATATCTCCTAAACCTACACGGTTTAGGAGATATCCCTGTATTTGCATGTGCCGATGTCATGCGGCACATGTGCACTTAAGCCAACTGAAGCAATGGCACTATGTGCCGCTGCTTCAGTTGTAGTGTGCCGTTCCCGCGTGCATGCGCGGGAGTGATGTCATCGCGGCTCCGGCCAATCACAGCGCCGGAGCCGCGATACACGGAAGTCCCTGCGGGACAAGATGTCGGCGGCCGGAGGGGGAGACGTGGACGGCTGCGGTGGCTTCGATCTGAGGTAAGTACTACATAATGCCTACATTATGCCTTTGTCTTGCAGGGTCTTTTTTTTTTTCTTTCTTGAGGAGGGTTTACTTCCTCTTTGGCCTCGTTCACACCTATGCGAATTGGATGCGGATTACACTGCATCTAATTCACATAACATTATAAAATACATTGATTTCAATGAGGCTGGTTCACATATGTGCGATGCAATCGCACTGCGCATTGCCCAAAAAAGTGTGCATTTTCTAGGCATTGCGGTGCGGCTCAGGTGCAAATTCAGGCCCTTTATCTTCTATGGGTACGCATTTGATTCGCACATGTGTTCCGTTCTGAACAGGGATCTTGAGGAGGAACTCCACGCCGAATTTTAAATAAAAAACCAGCATGGGTTCCCCTCCAGGAGCATACCAGGCCCTTAGGTCTGGTATGGATTTTAATGGGAACCCCTACGCCGAAAAAAAAACTGCGTGGGGGTCCTGCCAAAATCCATAACAGACCCTTATCCAAACACGCAGCCCGGCCGGTCAGGAAAGGGGGGTGGGGATGAGCGAGCGCCCCCCTCTCCTGAACCGTACCAGGCCGCATGCCCTCAACATGGGGGGGTGGGTGTTTTGGGGCAGGTGGGAGGCCCTGTGCCCCCCCAAAGCACCCTGTCCCCATGTTGATGGGGACAAGGGCTTCTTCCCAACAACCCTGGCCGTTGGTTGTCGGGGTCTGCGGGCGGGGGGCTTATCGGAATCTGGGAGCCCCCTTTAATAAGTAGGCCCCCAGATCCCGGCCCCCCCTATGTGAATGAGTATGGGGTACATCATACCATCGTCACAGTCCCATCATTCCCCGGGACTGTCACGTCATATGGGGGCGGGGTCACCGGGTGGCATCACCCGGTGACCACGCCCCATGCCTATATAAGTAGTTGCGCTCCGTACACACGGCATTACAGTGGAAGACAGCAATGAGGCAACATCTCCAGGAGAGAAGAGGGAAGAAGGCGATGAAGAAGACCGGGCCCCCGCTAGCAAAAGAGCGGGAAGAAGTTAGCGGGGCGCCTGGAAGAAGGCAGAAAGGACGTAGAGCGAGAGAACAACCGGAGAGCGCAGAGACTACACCGGAAGACCCCCGAAGTCGGAAGAGACCCCAGAAGTTGGAAGAAGACCCCCGAAGGTGGAAGAAGACCCCCGGGGCTGCCTAATAAATTTCTTTAAAAACCTGTGTAGTGTTTTTTTATTGACATTTTCTTTCCACCAGGTGAATTGGTAGGGATACGATGTACCCCATACTCATTCACATAGGGTGGGGGGTTGGGATCTGGGGGCCCCCTTATTAAAGGGGGCTCCCGAAATTCCGATAAGCCCTTCGCCCGCAGACCCCAACAACCAATGGCCAGGGTTGTCGGGAAGAGGCCCTTGTCCCCATCAACATGGGGACAGGGTGCTTTGGGGTGTTGAGGGCATGCAGCCTGGTACAGTTCAGGGGGGGGGCGCTCGCTTGTCCCCACCCCCCTTTCCTGACCGGCCGGGCTGCGTTCTCGGATAAGGGTCTGGTATGGATTTTGGGGGGACCCCCACGCCGTTTTTTCGGCGTAGGGGTTCCCGTTAAAATCCATACCAGACCTAAGGGCCTGGTATGCTCCTGGAGGGGAACCCATGCCGTTTCCCCCTCATGATAACAGCGGCGAGACTTCCCTCCCCTCTCCCAGGTCGGCAAATCCGCAGCTGAAACGCAAGGGAACCGCTGAACGACTGATTGCGAACTTGGCAAAGACTTCGGAGCTCAAAAACGCAATGCATAAGTGTGAATCCAGCCTTTAAAGCAGAGCTCCGCCGAAAATAAAATATCAAAAGCCAGCAGCTACAGCTACAGCAGCTGCTGACTTTTAATATTAGGACACTTACCTGTCCTGGAGTCCAGCGACGTCCGCAGCAGAGGATGAGCAATCGCTCTTCACTCTACTGCCCCCACCGCCATCCTCGGTGAGGGAACCAGGAAGTGAAGCCTTGCGGCTTCACTGCCCGTTTCCCTACGGCGCATGCGCGAGTCGCTCTGCGCCGTTCTGACTGGTCCCCGTGTGTTCTGGGAGCCGAGTGTCTCCCAGAACACAACGGGTACTCTGCGGGAAGTGACGTGCTTCTCGCAGATTTCCCGCAGAGAGGACTCCCGGAAGTGGGTGCAAATACCTGTCTTAGACAGGTATCTTCACCCCCCTGAAAGGTGTCAATTGTGACACCGGAGGGGGGAGGGTTCCGTTGAGCGGAAGTTCCACTTTAGGGTGGAGCTCCGCTTTAAGGCAGATCATTATTACCTATGGTATTGTCATGTTATTTGTGCTACAATTAGACAAGGAAATGTTTGAAATAGCACACAAGAGGATGACAATTTTTTTTTAGCAAATAGGGTTCTAAGTTTTGACAAAACAAAACAAATTTAAAGAACTGTGCAACATTCTGATTTCATCTCATCTGTGCCTGTTTGTGCTTCTTAACAAGTTTCTAATCTTCCCTGGCATATTTATTTTAGATATATCTTTGCGTTTAGAGAAAATGCTTTAAGTGTAATTGAGGGGCTGGATGTTTGCGTTAAACAAGCTCCTAATTCACTCTTCAAATATTCAATAGTCCTTGTGAAATAACTGTAATAATACCCTTTTCTCTTCCAGAAGATGATTCCTAATGGCTCGGAGAGCCTCACCGTTCACTGCACACAATATTCTCACATTTAACCTGAGGGTGGGGGAAAGGGTTAAGCATTATAGCACAGAGATGTTTTCTCTGAATAATAGCTTGATCGCAGCTACATTGTCTTTTAAGGCGGATGAGATTTTTTGAGAAGATGCCGCTAACCTTTTCCCAAGCATCAAAAACTGGGTCTTACAAGTGTAGGTTTGTCAGGGTGCACATTAATCTTCATGTATTTATCACTGGGTTATTTGCTTTGGCAAATTGTGACAAATGCAAACAGTCATAGGCCTCATTAGGGCTATATGACAGCAGAAGTGTGATCACATTAAAATTATATCGAAAGTTGTTTCAGGGGGCAAAAGGTACATCACAGATAATTTCTATGTGAAATCCATCATGTAGACATGATGCAAGTAGAGCTGTAAATAAATACAAATTGTGAACAAAATTTGAATTTTAAGGGGGAACTATAGTCTTTTAAATATGGATGTAAATCCTAACTGAATAACATTCAGTTTACTATAAAAAATTGAGTATCATATTTAATTACCATTTTTTAACCAATTAAGGACCAGCCACTGTATATATACATCGGCAGAATGGCTCGTACAGGCACAATCACGTACCTGTACGTCCCCTTTAATTGCCCGACGTCGTAGTCGCGCGCGTGCCGCCGGCGGCACGCTCACGACCCCCCTGCCTTCCCCGTGAGTTGGACCGCGGGTCCCGCGGATTCGATCGCCACGGGTATCCCCGCGATCGTCTCACGAAGGGATGGAGCGGGGAGATGTTAGTGTAAACACAACATCTCCCAGCTCCCCTACTGACAATGTCACCGATCTCCGCTCTGTGTAATCAGAGCGGAGATCGGTCACGTGTCACTCGTAGCCACGCCCTCACACAGTAGTAATCACTCCCCTAGGCACACTTAACCCCTTCAGCGCCGCTAGTGGTTAACCCCTTCACTGCCAGTGTCATTTCTACAGTAACCAGTGCATTTTTATTACACTGATCGCTGTAAAAATGACAATGGTCCCAAAAATGTGTCAAAAGTGTCCAATGTGTCCTCCCTAATGTCGCAGTCACGAAAAAAATCGCTGATCGCTGCCATTACTAGTAAAAAAACAAAAAAAAATGCCATAAAACTACCCTCTATTTTGTAAACGCTCTAACTTTTGCGCAAACCAATCAATAAACACTGATTGCGATTTTTTTTACCAAAAATATGTAGAAGAATACGTATCGGCCTAAACTGAGGAAATTTTTTTTTTATATATATATATATTTGGGGGATATTTATTATAGCAAAAAGTAAAAAATATTGCATTTTTTTTTCAAAATTGACGCTCTATTTTTGTTTATAGCGCAAAAAATAAAAACCGCAGAGGTGATCAAATACCACCGAGAGAAAGCTCTATTTGTGGGAAAAAAAGGACGTCAATTTTGTTTGGGAGCCACGTCGCACGACTGCGCAATTGTCAGTTAAAGCGACGCATTTCCGAATCGCAAAAAGGGGCCTGGTGTTTATGCTGCGTATTGGTCCAGGGCTTAAGTGGTTAACCACTTCAGCCCGGAAAGGATTTACCCCCTATCCTGACCAAGCCCTTTTTTGCGATTCGGCACTGCGTCGCTTTAACTGACAATTGCGGGGTCATGCAACACTGTACCCAAACAAAATTGATGACCTTTTTTTCTCACAAATAGAGTTTTCTTTTGGTGGTATTTGATCACCTCTGCGTTTTTTTTTTGTGCTATAACCAAAAGAAGTGTGTAAATTTTGGAAAAAAAACAATATTTTTTACTTTTTGCTATAATAAATATCCCCCAAAAATATATAAAAAATATAAAAAAAAAATTCTAACTCAGTTTAGGTCAATATGTATTCTTCTACATATTTTTGGTAAAAAAAGTGCAATAAGCGTATATTGATTGGTTTGCGCAAAAGTTATCGCGTTTACAAAATAGGGGATAGATGTATGGCATTTTTATTATGAATTTGTATTTATTAGTAATGGGGGCGATCTGCGATTTTTATCGGGACTGCGACATTGCGGCGGACAGATTGGACACTTGACACATTTTTGGAACCAGTGACATTTATAGAGCGGTTGGTGCTATAAAAATGCACTGATTACTGTATAAATGTCACTGGCAGAGAAGGGGTTAACACTAGGGGTGATCAAGGGGTTAACTGTGTTCCCTCCCTGTGTTCTAACTGTGTTGGGATGGGAATAACTAGGAGAGATGACAGATCGCTGTTTCTACTTTGTAGAAACACACGATCTGTCTCCTCTCCTCTGACAGCACAGGGATTTGTGTGTTTACACACACAAACCCCTGTGCTGGCTCTCGAGCATGCGATCACATGTGGCACGCGCCGACCGCGCGCATCGGTTCCCCCGCCGAGCAGCGGGCGCACGTGCGTGCCTTCGGCGGCGTGTTGCGCCCTCTGGCGGCTCTTAAATGGCCGACGTATGGGTACGTGATTTTGCACACCCGTGCCACTTTACCAACGTATATCGGTGTGAGACGGTCAGCATGTGGTTAAATAAAATACTTATATACAGTACAACAAAAATGATTGTGCTCATCCAAATGCAAAAGGAATGCGCACTAATGAAACTAAAAGCTGCAGTGCCAAAATAAAAAAAACGTTGCTCAGATATGTATAAACAAGGGGGGGGGGGGGTGGGCTACCACGCTGAGATGCACAAAATATATGCTGAAAATTCTCACAGTGCACAAAATCTAAAGTATAAAATATCTCAAAATGTTTGTGTCCATAAAAATTGTCCATAAGTCCGAATTAGACTAAATATTCCACTGCCACACTTCTCCACTCAGTAAGTGCTTGTAAACAACAAATCTGTGTGAGAAACCACCACCTGTAAGCTACCATCTGGATTTACGGTCACCTTAAAGTGGATGTAAACCCTCACATATACACATTACCCAGTGAAGTGAACAGCCTCAGATGATACACAGAGATGAAACAAATCTCCCTACATAAGTTTTACCTGTATATCTGCTGTCTTCAGCTTTCTATATTCTTTAGATTCATTCATTCAGCAGTGGGATGGGAGTCTTGGCATACACTGTGTGACAGCTGATTGGAGGAAAGGCATACCCCCCCCCCCCCCCCACATAGGCAGAGGAATGAAGCTTGGAGAACTGTGCTGTGACAAGACAAGCTCTCTGCTAATCTATTTATAGCATCCACCCTGACACGAATTTCCACCTACTTTTATCTCCCATCTCAGAGAACTGGTCAGAAGTTATCATACTGATAACAGAGGAACAACACAGCAGAAAGACATGGGACTTAGGGCTTTGGAGAGAGATAGGTAAACACTACAGATATATGTGCCTAGGTCAAATTTCATGAATCAGGTTTACATCCATTTTAATCATTGGACCTTTAAATTATAAAATGTCAGGCAAGGTAAGACTAGAACAAGCTCTGTCAGAAAATGACGACTAAAGCCCTGTACACACGATCGGATTTCCTATGGATTTTAAACCAATGGATTTTTCCATCGGAAATCCGATGAAGCTGACTTCCATCAGTCTTGCCTACACACCATCAGTCAAAAAACCGATCGTCCCAAACGCTGTGACGTAAAACACTCAGACGAGCCAAGAAAAATTAAATTCTACGCTTCTGAGCATAGATATTTTTTATCCGATGGAGTTTCCCACAGATGATAGTAATTTGCTATCGTTTTTTTTTCCATCGGATAAATTTAAAACATGTTCTATTTTTTAACACGGATGGAAAAAAGATCGATGGGGCCCATACACGATCGGTTTGTCCGATGAAAAAAGTCCATCGGACTGTTTTCATCGGTAAAACCGATCGTGTGTACAGGGCTTAACTCCACTGAATGATTCACCACAGATAAGTCACAAATGTAACTCAAAGAGAAGAACATAAAAAATCCATAGTGCTCTCCATTTGTGTGAAAATACCTATAAAGATACAGTGTGTGGGAAGGAACCTTTTATAGTGTGGGTTGGGACTATGAGCACTGAGCCATGATTGGGCAAAATCATCAGGACTTTGTCCAATCAGGGCTCTGACTGTGCTCTGTGCCCTGACTGGACAAAGCCTACACCTGACCAGCAGTCAAGTGCATTGCTTCATCCAATTAGGGTCCTAGAATGCACTGTGCAGCATGCAGTGTATTGTGGGGCGCTCAGCTGGCAAACATTCTGCCGAGCGCCCCACAAATTTGGATGTTCGCCAAATAGGCGAACAGGCGATGTTCGGGCCAAACTTTTGCTCGGCTCTAACTGTTCGCCCAACACTATCAGCATTCAAACCACACTTGCAGCCAATGGCTACAGTGCTGACCAGTATATCCTTACAGGTGAAGAGTCTCTCTGTCAGACAATAATAACACAGTGGGGGAAATTCCTCCACCCATGTCACTTGTATGGATGTGGGGATCTGTGAGTTTTTTTTTGTACCCCCTAGTTAAAAAAAAAAAAAAAAGGCATGCATACCCTGCTTTACCCTAACATCATGTTCTGGGAATGACTGTAAAGTTCAGGATTTCCAATTACTTTCTATCGCTGAGCTACAGTTTTACAGCCCCCTGACTTCCCACCCGAATCCTAGCAATACAGCTAGAAAAGCTGGACACACATTGTTAACTCAAGCGTCAGCGTTTGACAATTGGCACAGCCTATTAAACTCACCTACTGAGTTCAATGAGGTCACGCTGCAAACACTTGGCTTGCAGTTGCGGCGTGGTCCATTCGGCAATTTAAAAAAGAAAGTAAACCAAAATAAAAAAGCAGGTATAGTAGCACCTCTTGAATTCCTGTCAGTCGCTGCTATACTACGCTCTGAAAACTGATTCACTGCAGGTCCATACCTCCCAACTTTTCAAAATTCAACTGCGGGAATTTTTTTTTTACCTGACATCAAAGTTGTTGAGCGGGGGGGAGTGCAGCCGCGGGACATTGCAGTTATTATTAGTGTATAAGGGGGGGGCCAGGGTGATATTATCTTCTTACCTCCTCCCGTGCTGCCTCCACTTGCTCCTCTTCCTGTGCGGGAAAATTTCCTCTATCGCGGGACTGCGGGAAATAAGTGTCTATGCGGGAAAGTCCCGCAGAATCCGTGCAGGTTGGGAGGTATGCAGGTCGCTTTTCAGAGGGTGGTTAGCATAAACACTAATGTGAAAAGGACCTAAGGGGTCCCTTTAGAAGTTAGATTGTGTGCTCCAGGTGAGGATACCTGTTTCTCATTATTATTGCTGCTTTGCAAAATGATTTTTAAATGTAAAGGTTTGCATTAAATAGATGGTATAAAGATTTGATAAAGCCTAAAAGTTTCTTCATATATTGTACACTGATAGAAAAAAAAAATTTAAAAAAACTTACGTAATAGTACCATTAGTAGAACAATTTGATTTATATTAGATAAATCCACTTTTAAAAAGTCTAATTATTTTAGAAGCTAGGAAAGCATCTTTTACCATTTGTTTTATTGTCAATCGGCTGTCATTTCCAGCGTCTCGAATGGCTGCCACTAAACAATAGAAGTTCTTCATATCTTTCCTTATTTGCATCAGGTTTGAGGTCAAACTTCTTCAAGAAGTTGGAGAAGAAAATTACAAGCGATAAAATATAACTTTGAACATCTAGTCACGGATGAATTCTAGCAGTCTACATGCCAGATGGGTTTAATATACTGTGCTAAATCAGCTTCATTATTACTTTAGATAATTAAAACACATCACATATCTCCGCTCTCTGGAGAAAAGCGCCCGGGCTTCAATTTTTTTGTCACCATCACACAGCAGCGTTCAGTGTATTACTTTATTTTTCTCCCTTTTCTTTTTTTAATCTTAATTTTACAGTTGTAAGTACTAATGTGACATTTTTCGTCCCAGTGTGTAATGAATTTTGGGCTAATGTGATGCAACAGAGCCAAAGATATTATGGTCCTCAGAAATCCTATTTTCCATTGTTTTCAGTTAATTGTCCTGATATTTTGAGTCTTTGCTGAAAGAAAAAGGGAGTCATGATACATTGAAATTGATAAACTATGTTTTAGGTATGTGGGACTTAATTTAAAGTGAACCCGTAAATAGATTAAAAAACTAATATCAGCGAGAACTATCTGACAACAGAAATATGAGTATTGGTGTAGTTCGGCACCATCTAGTGCCACCAAACTAATGCGAATGGAAGTTTTCTCCATGTCATTTTTCGCTTAGACATAGCCATGTCCAACCCCACCTCCCCATGACATTGTTTGGGCCTGCTGATAGATAGTTCTGCATCTGGGATTTGCATTGTTGAATGGGACAAGGACATGCTTAATCTCCACCAACAGGAAGTGGAGTTTAAACACCCTGATTTTCAAAATTGTCATTCACACAGGCAGTCATAGAGAGAAACACAAGCTTTCATAATGGGTAATTTGGGACTGCGATTCTTTTCTCCACCAAATGTGGACAAACTACTGCTGAATATGTAAAAGTTATGTTCTGCTACTGTAAAATGGTAATTTGTCAAATTTGAACTTGCTATTTGCCTGTCAAGGATGATGAAGCTGAAGTGTGCCTCAGACATGCACTTATGACCAAAATGTAAGAGAAGGTAGGTGTGGAGGAAGACTCCTGAATGATCATCAGCAAGCTTGCCCACCAAATTTGGATCAAAAGGACTTCTGTCTTTCCACAATCTTCCTTCATAAGACTGCATCATTTTGGACCCTGTTCAAAAGAAGCCAAAATTGGGCAGGTGCCTTAGATGATGAGCCACTGGTGTGGTGAAAAACTTCCTAGAATCTCTCCTTTTGCAATAATCAGAAAGAAGAGGTGAAGGAGGAAGGGGAGGAGGAGTAGAGGGAGGAGGTAGTAGAATCGGGGGGATCAGGAGAAGCAGAAGGCCAGTGACAAGTAGAGGGTGCATGTGACTTTGCTGTAACATCCTCATAGCATACTTGGCTCTGTAATTGCCTGTCACTTTACTTTTTAGGGAGGATGAACTTGTAGGCAGTTGGTGTCTGCTGGGGCCATGCCTGAAAAAACAGTACACAAAATGGTTTCCCTGTGCCTACTGCAATCCTTATCAATCAAAAAAGGGGATGAGTCTGCTACCTTGCCTAAAAATCCCCTCTTGGACATTACCAGTGCATGTGTTCCCATTTAACAAAGCATACTACCAATCATCAGGGGTACCATCTAGCGGATGTGTCACAGTCTCTTGGTTCCAGCTCTGGTTACACATTTTTAGGGGGGCCTTTAGCGGTCCCTCTTATGCACTGAGGGGAAATAGGGGATGAGAAAGATTTTCCATATTATTATCTGATAGGTGGGAGGGGTGTCTAAAGATGGAGGTTGTACTTTTTTGGGGGACATGGGACAATATGTGAGGGAGGAGGGATTTTTGCTTTAGAGCTGTATATTGATGCGATTTTCTTAATACATTTTGAGTAGATAACCCATGGGTGTGCAGGTATATTTTATTTCATTTTGTGTGGTAGATCCGTTTTCTGTATACATGCCCTACCATTATTAATGGAGGTACCCTCATACATGTAATCTGTCAAGCTCCCAGATTTAGTTTTGTCTTTTTTCATACCCCTTGGGACTTTGAGGCAGCAACAAAAAAATGTAACATCTTTAAAAGAATATAATTTTATTTGTACATGGCTAAAAGTAATTAACATGGTATATCCTAAAATATGTTGTTCCAGTATGATATATTCACCATACAATATACACTACATCAATCCTTGTAAAATATTATTGATCATGGGTTTAAAACGAATTCTCATACAATATCCAGGAGAAAGCCCTGATGCATTGCGATCAAAAAGTGTCGCTCTTCTTCAGGGGGCATGGCCAGATATCATAATCCACAAAAATAAAGAATGAACATGACCGGAACCATTAAAAGAACAGACACTCCCTCCAGGCCACTGAGTACTACCACATCAGATCAGAATACCGAAGGAGCCCTTAAGGAGTCATGCGGACCCAAGATGCTAATAGGAGAAGAACAAAAAGGGCCACCATTCCCACACAAAAAATAAAGAAGACAGGCACCATGAAGACATCAGGTGGTTAAACCTCTATGTTAAAAGGATTTAATCATCTTGGAAATTCCCAATACACTTGTTCAAAGATATCTGTATGTGCCCAGGTTGTGTGAATTCTATGGAGAGAGAAGTGTCCTCATTTATAGGTTTCTTATCACCTCTTGTTCCTGTGAGAACTGTAACATTTTGGATTTCCCATTAGATTCTTCCAATGGCAACAGTCATCAGGAGACACAGGGGTTTATTTACTAAAGGGAAATCCACTGTGTACTACAAGTGCACTTGGAAGCACACTTGGAAGTGCAGTCGCTGTAAAACTGAGGGAGACAGGGGGTGTGGCCGGATGTGATCGCGGTAGGACGTGTTCTCCCAGAGCTCCGGCTTATCTCCGGTCTATTCTCCTGATAGCGGCTGACCGTACGCTCTGACAACCGCTGCACCTACTACCAGACCTGGGGGAACAGACGAGGCACGTAATTATGCCGTCCTCGGCTTCCAAGAAGTTCCTGAAACTCCTTAACCAGCCACAGATGGAGCAGAGACAGCTCCGCTCTCAGACCAGCATGGCGGCTGACTCCACCCACTCCTTCTTGCTTCCTGCGGTTTCGCGCGCTGCTTCCAAGATGGCGCAGGCGGCTGATGCGGCTCCGCGGGTCTCTGGGGCCCCTTCACTCCTCACGCCCGAGATCGAGGTGGACGCGGCGGCTATAACAGGCCCGATTCTCGAGGCTATAGCGGCGTCCAAGGGGGAACTCGTGACCCGTATTGACTGCCTGGCCTCGGAATGTAGTCTCATCCGACATGATCTGGATAAGATCAGAGGCCGTCTGACTACTGCGGAGGATCGCATATCGGGGGTGGAAGATGTGACACACGCCCAGGGCTCACAGCTGTCAGAGCTGGAAAGCGTGGTCCGGATGCTGCAACACAGAGCGGACGATGCCGAGGACCGCCAAAGGAGGAATAACGTAAGAGTGGTGGGATTACCTGAGGGAGCTGAAGGGGTTGCCACAACTACTTTTGCTGAACAGTTTTTCAAAACTCTGTTAGGCCTGGGTGACCTCCCCCCCACTTATGTAGCTGAACGGGCTCACAGGGTACCCACTGGAGCTTGGAAAGCGGGCGCCCCACCGCGTCCCTTCCTGGTCAGGTTCCTAAACTATAGGGACCGTGACATGCTGCTGGCTGAAGCAAGGAAGCATCCAGACCTGAAGTATGAGAACGCGCGCATCATGCTGTTTCCGGACTTCTCGGCGGAGACTCAGAGGAGGCGTCGCTCATTCACAGACGTGAAAAAGAGGCTCCGTGAGAGGGAGCTGAAGTACAGTATGCTGTACCCCAGCCGTCTCCGTGTGCATTACAAGGGATCCGTGAAGTTTTTTGATACGCCGCACGATGCTTGTGAGTGGCTTGATCGTGCCCAGTGATGTTGCTGTACACGAATAATCCTTCTTTCACAGAGGTTCCTGAGGGTTGCCGGGTGGATCTGATTGACCCATTTATGGTGTTGCTTCTTGTTTTTGTACTTTATTTTGTCCTCTCTTACTATGGAATAGTCTCAAACTTTTCAGTACTATCCGGACTGGGGTTCTCCCTTGGAGTGATATCCTTTTGTTTGAAACTTGTTTTTTCCTTTTGGGGAGTAACTCGCTGATTCAATGGACTATTAACTCTGAATTGGTGCAGTGGTAACTAGTAATATAGTGCACTCCTTGTTTTGGGTTATCGCGGTATGTGGTTCCCAATGCAAGGTTAGCTGCACGCATCCTGTCATAGAAAGGTCGGGAATCTGGTGTGACGGACACGGTCAACTTTGTGCTTGTACTTTTTTATTTTTTCTCTTCTTCTTTTTTTTCGAATACCGGACTATCGACACGTCAGGCTGAACCTCTACGGGGTTGTTCGTTTCAGGGATCAAGCTGCATACTGGACAAGCTGTTGTTTTTTTGAATTTTTAGTTTTTGTGCTCCAGTTTTTTAATAGTTTAGTGGTTTCTGGTATGACAGCAGGGGAGTTTTTTTGTTTTCTTGACCAAGGCCATGGGGGTTATATTTGTGCTGTACCACCACTGAATATACTGTTACTATTGAAATATGTGCTAACCCCGCCTACCCCTCCTCCGGTACTTAAAATTGTATGGGTTTCCTATTTTTTTGTTTTCTACAATGGATAGCAAACTCAAAATACTTTCCTGGAATGTCAGGGGTTTAAATAACAAATTTAAGAGGGCGGCTGTATTTCAGTACCTCAAGCAGGTCAAACCACATATCGTCCTCCTGCAAGAGACACATTTAGAGGGGAGTAAAATATTGTCCTTGCGCAGGCCCTGGATACAAAGGGCAATGCATTCTACGTACTCTACGTACGCTAGAGGGGTATCCATTCTAATAAGCAAATCAATCCCATGCAACATTCACGAAGTATTTACAGACCCGGGGGGGTCGATATGTGGCAGTCCTCTTGGATATATATTCTCATAAATTGCTGCTGGTCAATGTGTATTTACCCCCTCCTTTCAAGGTGACCTTACTGTGTGATTTGTTGGTTAGACTGGCGCCCCATCTCCATCTCCCAATGGTTCTCCTGGGGGATTACAATGCCATTTTAGACTCGGTGCTGGATTCCTCCAACGCTGGTAGGTCGGCGTCGGTGGACCTCAGCTCCTGGGCGTCGCTGGCGGGCCTGACTGAGCTTTGGAGATGGAAGCACCCGGATACTGTGTCGTACTCTCACTTGTCTTCTACTCACAGATCTTCAGCTAGGATCGATTTGGCGTTTGGTAATTCTCTGATCCTTCCGTTGGTATCTGAGTCTGACTACTTACCTGGGGGAGCGTCGGATCATAATCCACTTCTAGTCACCTTAGCCTTTCCTGCAGGGGGTAGGAAGGGAGGTTGGAAATTAGCGCCGGGGTGGTTGCTGGAGGACCAGGTGATTGCACAGATGCAGACGTTAATGTCCACTTACTGGGATGATAATGAGGGCTCGGCTGAGCCCCCGGTGGTATGGGATGCTTTTAAAGCAGTGGCGAGGGGGGAGTGCATCTCTGCCATTAAGGCGGTCCGAAAGGAGCATGGACAGGAGAGTGAGCTTCTCATGGCCCATGAACGAGAGAGGGCAAAGAGGCAGGCAGACTCGCCCTCGGAGGTCAATTATGCTTCCTTATTGGAGGCTCAACGTTCGGTGGCATTGCACTTTACAAACTTGGCACACACTGAGATACGGCAAAGGTCGGAGGTGGTGTTTGCGGAGGGTGATAAAGATGGCAAGTTGCTGGCTAACCTTGCTGCTGATTGTAAGACACCGGTCTGTGTACCGGTGGTGAGGACTAGGTGGGGATCCTTAGTCACTGACCCCAAGGAGATACTGGAGGAATTTGTACAGTTCTATACAACACTTTACTCGCCCATTCCACCTTACAACCCTTTAGAATTAGAGGAATTGTTGCGGTCCTTGTCTATGCCAAAATTGTCGGATACTGATATGGCAGCTTTAGATGAACCTATTTCTGCTCTGGAGATTGAAGCAGCCATGCTCTCGTTCCCTCCACAGAAGGCGCCGGGGCCTGATGGATTCCCGGCGGACTTCTACAGGGCTTTTAGGTCTCGTTTGGCCCCTAGGCTCAATGTTCTCTTCCGGCACTGCTGGGAGCATGGGGCCTTACCGGCCTCGATGATGGAGGCGTACATGGTCCTCCTCTTGAAGCCGGGGAAGGATCCCCTGGAATGCTCGTCATATCGCCCCATAGCACTTTTGAATGCGGATCTGAAGATCCTTGCAAAGGTGCTGGCGTCAAGGTTGGCCGGGGTTATTTCAACTCTGGTCGACATTGACCAAACAGGTTTTATCCCGGGCATGTCCACAGACACCAATCTGAGGAGATTGTTTACGCATCTCCAAATTGATGCAACGGATGCCCCTGCCAAAGTAATTGTTACGATCGATATAGAAAAGGCTTTCGACTCCGTGGATTGGGACTATATGCACAGGGTGTTGGAGGTAATGGGGTTCGGACCTGGTTTCCGTCGGTGGATCACTATGCTTTATGGGGATCCTCGGACGGCAATTCGGCTGGGTGCAACAGTCTCCGAGTTTTTTCCCTTGGGCAGGGGTACCAGGCAGGGGTGTCCGCTATCACCGTTTATTTTCGCGCTGATGATGGAGCCCATTGCTAGAGCTCTTAGACAATCCAATGGAGTGGGGGGTATACAGGTCTGCTCCATTAGGGAATGTGCGGCCCTCTACGCAGATGACTTGATACTGTTCCTCAGGGACCCGGGACCTTCTCTCAAATCCGCCTTACAAATTATGAATCAATTTGCCTCCTATTCGGGCCTACGGGTGAATTGGGGCAAGTCATCCGTTCTGCCGCTGGGTCCGGAAGCTCAGTCATTAAAGGATAATGAGTTGCCATTGCAGTGGGTGACCTCTATCACTTATTTAGGTGTCAGGGTCACAGCAGAAATTAATGATTACATGACCCTTAACCTTCTTCCACTGGTGTCAAGTCTCAAACAAAAGACACAGGTATGGCGGAAGCTCCCTCTCTCGTTGATTGGACGAATCAGTCTTATTAAAATGAAATTTCTCCCAGTGATTCTATATTTCCTGCGTCACTCCCCAGTTTGGATCCCCAAGCATTTTTTTACTACATTAAATGGAATAGTAGGATCCTTTTTGTGGTCCCCGCAATCACCTCGTATCAGTATAGCGGTCCTGCAGGAGCCATTGGGGCAGGGTGGGTTGGCACTTCCAGACTGGCAGAAATATTATATGGCAGGCCAGATGGTGTTTGCCAGGCGCTGGCTGTTGGCGGACGAGGGAGATGCTGCCACAGTATTGGAGGCGGCACATCTGGGATCATATGAGAGCCTGAGGTTGGCTCTCTATAGGGGTCCTAGGTCTAGTCTACCTCTAACAGTCTCAATGAAGGCCACGGTTAGGGCATGGGGGGCTACTACCCTCCTAATGTCCCCGTCATATACGGGAGTGTCGCCCTCGGCCCCATTGTGGCTGAACCCGAACCTTCCAGACTTTTGCTCGCTTCCTGACCCTATGATATGGGCATGCAGGGGGGTTAAATTACTGGAGGATGTTACTAGGGAAGGTGAACTTATTTCATTTGACCAGTTGAAGGATAGACATGACCTGCCAAATTCTTTCTTCTTCCGCTATTTACAATTGCGTCATGCTTTTCAGGCGCAGTTCGATGGCCGGAGAATTGAGTTACTTCAGTCAGCGCTAGAGACCCTTCTAAAAGATGAGGACCTGATTAAACCTCTATCAACGGTGTATAAATCCTTGTTTACTAAATCGCCCCTGGGGGTCATTAGATGTAGAGAGAGGTGGGGAAGAGAAATTCCGGGAATACAAGGGGAGGAGTGGGAAAAGATGTGGGACCATCCTTTTAGGCACTTGGTCTCGGCTAGGGACCGTTTAATTCAATTCAAATTCTTACATAGAGTGTACCTCACCCCGGCTAGACTTACTCGTATATATCCGTCCTCTAGTGGTCAATGCTGGCGGTGTCCGCACACTCCGGCAGACTCGGAACACATTTTTTGGACATGCCCTTTGGTTCAGGTTTTCTGGGCTGGGGTGGTGAGATGCCTGTCGGAGGTGATCGGTGTCCCGGTTC
Organism: Rana muscosa; assembly: GCA_029206835.1. Taxonomy (NCBI): domain Eukaryota; kingdom Metazoa; phylum Chordata; class Amphibia; order Anura; family Ranidae; genus Rana; species Rana muscosa. Next base: position 224,133,164 of record CM055118.1, read on the forward strand.
CTCTATCACCTAGGGTTTGTCTCCTGGGGCTGGTGGAGGAGGTGGTTCCGTCTTTGGCTCTCCGAACTTTGCTGAATATTGGGTTATTTTATGGTAGGAAGGCCATTTTATTAAAGTGGAAGAACCCTGGCGCCCCTACTATCTCATTCTGGAAAGGCCTGGTCAATTCCGTTGTCCATTTATATAAAGCCGCTTACAAAACTAGGGGTTGTGCAAAAAAGTTTACGAGGATCTGGCGGGCCTGGTTAGACTCATCGGCAACGGTGGGTTGATTAATGTTATAGGTTAGTGGGTTGTATGGAGTTCTTTATAATTACGTTTTCACAATTGGCCGAAAGTACTGCATAAGACATAATTGGGAGTATTACTGATTAATATGTCAATGTCAACTGCTAATGTGTAATGGGTATGGTGGGGGGATAAAGCATATTTTGGTATTTATTGTTGAAATGAGTGGAACGTGGTACAGACACTGGCTATTCTTTTATAAACTTTTATTTTATTTCTAAGGTTTAATGCTTAAACTGCTCGACGGCCGGGCTTTGGTCAAGACGGGAGGGGGGTGGGGGGGGTTATAGATACTGATTTAGGAAGAATAGGAAGACTATGTTAGTCTGAGTAAGTAAAGCCGAGTTTGGCACATGCCGGGTGGGTAAGTGGCCTACCCGGATATTTTTTCTATGTACGATGTGTGTCTTTGTATGTAGTTACATTGTACTGTATTGTATTAAAAACTAATAAAAAGAATAAAAAAAAAAAAAAACTGAGGGAGACATGCAAGGAAAAAAAAAAACAGCATTTTTGCTTGGACATCATTGGATGATAGAAATCAGCAGAGCTTCCCCTCATTTCAGATCTTCCCCTAAGATCTACAGTGACTGCACTTCCACACTGACGTCATCACCAGTGGACAGGCGTCTGCAGGCCGGCCGGTTTTTTCTTATGGGCATGATTTTAACGGCTCTTTTGTAAGTCGGATTTGAATTTTCTTAATAAAACCAAATGGTACAATATCACACTATCAAGTATCCTTATATTTCTGGGGCATGATTGGTGACCTTCTGGGAGCTGGTTGATCGAAACTACCCCCCTTGGATTCGGATTCGGATCCATCCCGATCGTTTTGAGTGCTGCAGATCACCTGACAGGCCTTACACCCATCTGCCTCTGGTAAGGGGTTTATTCAGATGATGGTGGAGCACAAGTGTTTCTTTGGTGTTCACCTTGAGCCTCATTCCTTTTACAATCCATCATCACCTCAGTTGGTTCATCACAGTCTCTTCGATCTAGAGATTTGGGACTTTTCATCTATTTGTTTTGACCACTGATTTTTATTAACACTTATAGTTTCCGTCACTGGTTTACTATGGACTTTTAAATTCTAATCATTCACTATGGTTTACCATTTTTTCTTCATTTATGAATACATGTTATTCCAATGGTATATGCACTTTGTCACATGATGGATTGATTTTATTATGAGATTTCTGGTGAACCAGATGGTCGCCGGAGTCTGTCTGATCATTGCAGGCCGGGCGCAATGTTATGACGTCACGCCCGCCCTCTGCATTCAAACAATCGGCGGCGAGATCGTTTTTTTTATTTTTTTATTTCAGGCTTTCCAGCCTAGAGGTGAGATGTGGGGTTTAATTGACCCCACATCTAACTGTAAAGAGGACCTGTCATGCCATATTCCTATTACAAGGGATGTTTACATTCCTTGTAAGGGTCCTTTCACACGGGGCGGATCCGTGCAGATCCGCCCCGTGAAGCTCCGCTTGCTCAGTGGGGATCGCTCCGTTGATCCCCGCTGAGCCGACGGATGACTGGGCGGTCCCCGCACACTGTGCAGGGACCGCCCTGTCAGAGCGCCGCTCTCCCCTATGGGGAATCGGATGACGACGGACCGTAGAGTTCATTGTCATCCGATCCGCTCCGCCGACGGAAGGAAAAATAGGGTTTTCCTCCGTCACACTTTGGCGGAGCGGATGTCAGCGGACATGTCTCCGCTGACATCCGTGCCTCCATAGGGGTACATGGAGGATCCGTTTCAGGTCCGCCTAAAAAACTGACAGGCGGACCTGAACGGACCTCCGTGTGAAATGGGCCTAATAGGAATAAAAGTGATCAATTTTTTATTTATTTTTTTAAAGTGTCAAACTAAAAAAAATAAAGTAAAATTAACAATATTTATTTTTTAAAGCGCCCCTGTCCCCGTGTGCTCGCACGCAGAAGCGAACGCATATGTAAGTCCCGCCCACATATGAAAACAGTGTTCAAACCAAACATGTGAGGTATCGCCGCGAACGTTAGATCGAGAGCAATCATTTTGGCCCTAGACCTCCTCTAACTCAAAACATGTAACCAGTAAAAAAAAAAAAAGCGTTGCCTATGGGGATTTTCAAGTACCGATGTTTGGTGACATTCCACAAGCGTGTGCAATTTTGAAGCGTGACATGTTAGGTATCTATTTACTCGGAATAACTTAATCTTTCACATTATGCAAAAATATTGGGCTAACTTAATTTTTTTTTATTTTTTTTTAAAGCACAAAACTGTTTTTTTTTTCAAAAAATTGCTGCGCATATATCGTGTGAGATAAAAAGTTGCAACGACCGCCATTGTATTCTCTATGGTCATATATAATGTTTGGGGTTCTATGTAATTTTCTAGCAAACAAAATATGATTTTTACATGTAGGAGAGAAATGTCAGAATTGGCCTGGGTGGCAAGTGGTTAATTGGGAATATCTAGGTATCCTTATTTTTAAACAATCTCCTGCTTTTTAGCGAGACTGGAATTCTGTATGAATAATAACTTTGCTTATACTTTCTATTGCGATTCTGGGGTCATAAGAAATGAATAGATTTCTCACTCTGGGCTCTAGAAAGAATTTCTCTTCTCTCTTCCTAACTGTTCTCTGTGGGAGAGGCTGTATTATCAATCCTGAAGCTCTTTGTTATTCAGCAATATGCTAGTGGAACAAAAAGATTTAAGAAATGCAGATCTGGTCCTTAACCACTGCCTGGGATTTAAAGGTCTAAGTTTACAGCCTGAAGAGAGTTTAAATGTTTTAATTAGAACCCTGCTTTCCACACATTCCCCCTATCTTCTACTTGGCGTCTCATCCACTCCCACTCATGACCTTTTCCTGGCAGGAATATGAAATAGCAAATCTTCAGCCCCCTTTTTTGGTTGAGTTTTCATCCACCCCCTACCCACCCATTGTATCATGTTTATTTTTTCCCCTTAAGTTTTATTGTTATTTTCAATTTTTCTCTTCTTCTTTTTTTCTCTTGTCACGTTTTTCTCTGCCTCTTGCGCACAGCAGGAGGTTAAACAAAGAGGCACAGAAAATTTCTAAAATGCGTTGGGCTCAGGTGACAGAAAGGGGACAGTGACAGGAAAATCAGTCATGGTGGAATGAACAAACAGGAGAGAGAAAATGGGCTGTGACCAGCTAAGGTGACATGAGGCACCCAGCACTCGCTTTGTGTGTTTCAAATCAAAACGTTGAAATTGCACCAGATTTGTCACTGCAGAAAATCCACTCTTCGTGATGGGGTTTGTTTTAGGAAAGACAGGTGGAAACAAGCAGCTGTGTTGAGGAAGGAGTGTATCTGTTTGATCGAGGAATGTGGGAAAATCCAGGGAAAAAACATGTTTACTTTCATACCACGTTTTTTATACTTCAGGAGGAAGTGATCAGACCAAAAGTTAGATGACTATTACCATAAAACATGAGAAGTCAAAGCAAAAGTTCAAACCTATTGTATATAAAGAACAGGGCTATAACTATGCATGATTGAGTCTCATAGCAAAACCAATACTAAGCCCCATTGTCATTTTAATCTCCCTCTGGAATGCAGCTAATGACACAGAACCCTATATGCTTTCATTGCAATTGCATTTTGGGTATAGTTTTTTTTTATATGGAGGTGTCCTGTATCAAATGTCGCTTTAGGCCTTGACAATGTCTGTACTGTAGGGAGGGGGTCTGCACTGTAGGGAGGTCTGTGTAACATGCATGTGGTCCAGAACTGTTAGGGGGTGTCTGTGTAACAAACTGTGGGGGGCTGTGTCATGTAAAGGGGTCCAGAGGGGCAGTGCTATGTAATGTAAAGGGGTCCAGAGGTGCAGGGTGCTGTGTAATGTAAAGGGGTCCAGAGGTGCAGGGTGCTGTGTAATGTAAAGGGGCCCAGAGGTGCAGGGTGCTGTGTAATGTAAAAAGGTCCAGAGGTGCGGTGCTGTGTAATGTAAAGGGGTCCAGAGGTACAAAGTGCTGGAACCCCACATCCCATCATTAACCGTCGCCGCGAAGCGCCGCCGCCGCCGCGCCCCCCCGGGCTGCTCAGTCTAAAATGCCTGGGCCTATTTTTTGGCCCAGTCTGGGCCTGCTTGACATACTTCCTTAGACCCAGTCACTCAGGACCGTATGGTCACCTTCTGACTTGCCATCATCCACAGGCAGTTTAACCTGTTCCTCCTGACCGCCCCACACAGATATACTGTGGCAGGGCGGCCGCTCTGTGCCAGATCACATACTAGGTGTGTGATCTGACACTTCTGGGGCTGGGGCGAACGCCCGCAACCGGCGACCCACTTCTGCTGTGATTGGACACAGCGGAAGCCAATCAGCGGGTCCGGCAGGCGTGATGTCCGGCGGGGACCCGATGATCATTTGGGAGACAGGCAGAACTGCGGTCTGCCTATGTAAACAAGGCAGACTGTCGTTTTGTGACAAGGGAAAGCAGTGATCTTGTGTTTCTGCTAAGCACAAACACGGATATCTGCCTTCCCACAGTACAACCACCCCCCACACAGTTATAAAGCACTCCCAGGGAACACAGTTAACCCTTTAATCGCACCTGATGTTAACCCCTTCCCTGCCAGTGTCATTAGTACAGTGACAGTGCATATTTTTTTGTTACTGGTCCCCAAAACGTGTCTAAAGTGTCAGTTAGGTGTCTGATTAGTCTGCCACAATATCCCAATCCGTCTGTAAGTCGCTAAACGCAGCCATTACTAGTAAAAAAAAAAAATAGAACCACCCCACAGTTTGTAGACGCTATAACCTTTATGTAAACCAATTAATATATGCTTATTGGGATTTTTTTAACCAAAAATATGTAGCAGAATACATCTTGGTCTAAATTAATGAAGAAATTTGATTTTTTTCATTTTCTTTATTGGGTATGTTTTATAGCAGAAAGTAAAGAAATATATAATATATATATATATTTTTTTTTTATGTCGGTCTTTTTTTTGTTATAGCGCAAAAAATAAATAAATGCAGAGGTGATCAATTACCACAAAAAGCTCTATTTGTGGGGAAAAGGGACATCAATTGTATTTGGGTACAGCGTCACATGGCCGCGCAATTGTCAGTTAAAGTAACGCAGTGCCAAATCGCAAAAAATGGCCTGGTCATGAAGGGGGTTAAACCTTTCAGAGCTGAAGTGGTTAAAGGGACTGTAAACCTATATTTTTTAAAAATAACAAACATGTAATTCCTACCTACTCGGTGCAATGGTTTTGCACAGAACAGCCCTGATCCTCCTCTTCTCGGGTCCCTGCTGGCGCTCCTGGCTCCACCACCCTGCTGAGAGCCTACCATAGCAAGCCACTTGCTATGGGGCCACTCATGCGGGCTCGCTCCCGAGCCTTGCTCTGTGTGTCCATTTTCACACAGAGCATAGATCAACCCCACCCACTGCTCCCTCCTCACTGGCTGTGATTGACAGAAGCAGGACTAATAGCTCCTGCTGTTGTCTCTGAGACTATGAGGAGAGAGCAAATAGAGAGAGCCTCTGCTCTCGTGCACAGCGCTGGATTGAGATCGGGCTCAGGTAAGTAGGGCGGGGGGCTAGGGTGGGGTGGAGCTGCATTTAGAAGGTGAATCCAACACTATTTTACTTCAGCTAATTGCTGTACAGGGGATGTTTTTCCAGTCTTTGGAAGTGTAAGAGGACAACTGTGAACAACTAACACCAACAGAGGAAATGGGGATGGTCTAGCTAGGACTAAACTAATTAACAATAAACAAGGATGCAAGTAAGACAGAAAAAACTAAATAAAATAGTAGACAAATTGTAGTGGCCCAGAACCTCCACTAAATGTAAACATTCTACTGATCAGACTGTCTTATTGACTAATCAATGATCTGTGCCAGCAGTGCTGAACTAAGGACTGTGTCTGGCTAACTTCTGCCAATGCATCTACAGTCCACCATAAACTGGTTAATTTTTCACAAATAGTTCTCTTTCATCAATGCGGGCTTCCTGGACTAATTTATTCAGTACCCAAGTCCTTGCTGTGCAAAAGTGTGCATATATAACCTATTCCCCAGTTTGGGAGCATTTGGCAGACAGTGTGGTGATATACGCATATCCTGAAGGTATCTGGTACCGGGACTATGTGCTTAGTACATCCCCACTCTCTGCCTTATATGCTGGTATACTCTATATTTGTGCATATTATGTGTGCTTACAGTCTGATATGACGTGATGTTCTTAATAGACAACGTTGTCTTAGTTTTAAACGTATTCAGGTGTTGGTGACGGGACCCAGTTTCTGTAATCTGTTATTTTTGTGCAATAAAATATTTTCCCTATTTAAGCTGCTTTGTCCGCCCGTGACTCTTTCTCAGGGGGACTCTAACCACTGATCTCTTCTCTTTGTGTTGGATTTTGTGAGTCACGGAGACCGCACCTAACTGGCGAGTCAGAAACATTTGGGACACTGCACCTATATCTGCACAGACAACCTGTGGCGCAGTGACTACACTTTAGTGAGAAGATGGTTTCCATTTTTTCATCATATGACGTCCACTCGTTCTCGCCACTCTCACGCGCCCTGGGGGCATGCAGCCTCGTGATCGGGGATGAGGCGTGTCCTTTGGGACACAGCCCATCCCCAATCAGGTAAAGAGCCAATGAAAATGGCTTCTTTACCACGTGACCAGCAGTGTCCAATCACAGCCTCAGGGCGATCAGGTATGAGGCATGTCTCTCCGGAAGATCTACTTCAATTAATTTACGACAGCTCTTCAGCAACATGCAGGCCACTCATGACTCAATAGGCTCCAGGGCTGTTTTAGCCCAGGATGCTCATAAGGCCTTTGATTTCGTCGAATGGCCATATCAACAAGAAGTCTTGGCAAAATGTGGATTCGGTAACACATTTATTAAATGGGTTCAATTATTATATCACAAATCTACAGCTGGATTGAGAGTAAATACAATTATTACTGACCCCTTTATGATACGCAGAGGCACCAGACAGGGGTGGCCTCTTCACCACTATTATTTGCGCTGGTGATAGAGCCACTGGCAGCGCTAATTAGATCTAATGGACAGGTGACGGGACTGATGATTGGGGGCCTGGAAGAAAAGGTGTCCTGACTCTGCAGGTTTCCCCTACCACCAGAGGTAAGCAGAGATTATGTGATCGTACATACACCAGGAAGTGAGTGTGTGATGTACAGACTGCTCCTTCACCTTCTTTGAATGGTGACAGCATTCAGCTGGTCAGCAGCGCCTTCCAACAACATTCTTTTACATACTTAGTAACCAGCAACTATTAAAACAAACACTTTCATCGGAAGTATGTAACATACTGTATGCAGCACATCATACAAATTACAGCAGTATCCTTACTTTTCCCATGACAACACTTCCAGAAGATGTCTCAGGACTAGGTGGATCCGGTTCAAAATTCTTTATTATGTTTGCGTTTACTTTCATTTTTCTCCAACAACTAAAATTAAAAATCACAAATCAAAGTAATGAAAGTTAAAAGGATGTATGGCATCCTCTTGGCGACCAGGTGGCTGTTTTGCTTGGATCCCAATAGAAAAAACACAGTTTCATGTGTGGGTACACTGTCAGCTGTAGTACGCTCATCTCACACTGCCACATTTGGGATCCCTTATATGCTGTGATTATAGCACCATACTATGTACCCTAGATAACACCATCACCCTTATATTTTGAATATAATACAACCACCCCAAGGCAGTGCTTTCATCACGCATTTTTTAGCACACCTATATGGTTTACCTTATTTGAATTCTAGTCCTGGCCGCCTCCATCTGTGTGCGGGTGTTTGAGCACATTATGCCCCTGTCTGGGTCCCGAAGAAGCCAAATATCTGGCAAAACACGTTGACCTTACTTACCTTAGGCACTAGGAAAAGCTCACTTCATCTATACTGAACTGATGCCATCTTAGTCTGTACATGTGATTAATTTCACACATAGAGCTACGGTATTTAGATATATATTTAGAGGGTATTACTTCCCCAATATGTATGTCGTATAATTTGGATGTTTTTATCCTTTTTTACAATTGTTCAATAAAATCCATGTTTTATTTGAAATTTTCTTGTGTCTCCTGTGTTGTGTCACTATAGTTCATATTTTTAGGTAACTGGAGATTTAGTTCTCCAGTTGTTACCTCATTTTTCTATATACCTTTGAAAGACGCCTTAAAGGGGTTGTAAACTCTTGTGGTTTTTCACCTTAATGTATTCTATACATTAATGTGAAAAACCTTCTGTCATGCTGCAGCCCCCCAGTGCCCCCGTTTTACTCACCTGAACCCGGTCTTTTTCTCCCCGGGGATGAACACACTAGCTCTAGCTGGTGTCTCATGTCCTGATTGGATAGATTGATAGCAGCGCAGCCATTGGCTCCCACTGCTGTCAATCAAACCCAGTGACGCAGGTGCCGGTAGGCGGGGCTGAGTCCTGCTTTCTGTGTCAATAGACGCAAAAGCAGGACTTGGGAGTGCCCCCGCACGGGTGTCACAGAGGAGAGCGCTTCTAAAACGGGGCAAATCGAGAAGAGGAGAAGCGCTGATGAGGGACCCCAAAAGAGGAGGATCGGGGCCACTCTGTGCAAAACGAACTGCACAGAGGAGGTAAGTATGATATGTTTGTTAAAAAAAAAAAACAGGCGTTTAGTAACCCTTTAAAGTTTTTTTTTTTCTGTTTAACGATGTATGATACTCATCATTAGTGTCTTTGGAGTGATTCCAAAGAATAAGCACAAAAAAATACATCCAGCTGATTGACTTTTCCCATGCAAAGTGCATGCATTTCCAAGGCAGTTGGGTCAACTGCCTTGAAAAAGTGTGTGCTCTGCACAAGCAATGTTCTTCAGCTGGATCTATGAGTAGAAATAAATTGACTTTGTTTTCTATGATTGTTGTACAAGTAACACTAGCATATACTGTTGTAAATAGCAACATTTTGGATGGCTGGGGAAATTTTAATTTAGCAAAGAAAAGTCACAAAAACCCCAGTACCCCCTCTGGCTGCCCATAATTATCACCAGATGGGTTGATCCTTCCCTTCAGTAGAGATTAAAGCAGAACTTTTTTTGGTACCATGTTGGGGCTGTGCTCGCACTGCATGGGTTAATTGCTCATTTTGGTCTAGGAGTTTGGAGAGCCAAGATATACTTACCTAATCCTCTAACCCTCCCAGCACATGTCCGGTCCCTTCGGCTCCTGTCCCTCCACGGTTCAGCGATCTTGTGTAGACATAGGGCAGCACTGTTTTTTCAAGGATCAAAGGATCAGTTAAGTATAAGCGCTGTGTTCACCCCCCAGACAAAACGAACAGTTAACCCTTATAGTGTGGGCACAACCCCACTTCATGGAAGAAAAAAAATTGCCAGAAGTTGGGCTTTAATTCAAACTGCTTTGGTCACATGACAGGCCAGAACAGCATTTGTTGTAGGAACAGTAAGTATTTGAAACAGAACTAAACCCATTAATTTAATGGTTTCCCTAAACAGTTGCATTGAAGGCATGCCATAAATGCCAACTATCACATTTTCTTGTGCCCTTCACTGAACTGTGAAGCCATCAAATAGCTGGTTTCATAACTGATCACGTGTGCAGCACCATGGCAACTGCAGATCAAACAGAGGCTAAGATGGCAGCTTCCTTGGCTGTATAGGAGGGTTTCGTTCCAATTGTGTAAGCCCTTTGTAGTGATCTCATATATACTACAGATGACCCAATTGATATTTAAGTATTATAATGATGATATAAGTTATGTTTATGCAGCATCACCCAAGTTCTCCAGAGAGTGCACTTTATTGACTTCCAATACAGAACAAAGTTCAATACTTGCACAGATGACAATGAATCCAATCAGAGTATATATATATTTCAGAGTCCCACATCTCCTAGATCATATTCTAGACCTGTGCTTTCCTATCCATGCAGAGTGACAAGACTGACTGACTGACTGCCAGCTTGAATGTCTCAAATACTGGTCTGACCCTGGAGGGGGGGGTTTCCCATGAATACACCCTCAAGTCTAATTACCATCAATAAATACCTTTTCTTTGGTCCTAAACAATATACCCTTTGAAATGTTCAATTAGGTTAACAGGCCACCTGTCAGGGACCTGCCAGAAACAGAAGACAATTCCTGCTTCCCTCTGTACCTGTGCGCCGGCGCATGCGCCAATTGCGCGGCGTGTGCGCGCGCGTGCACGCTAAACGATATGGTGCCATTAGGCCTTTAAAAAGCCAGCAGTGGCAATAGTGCATTGCTGTCTGATCTGCAGCTTTGTAACCTGAATACCTGCACACCTGCTTACCAGTTACCTGTACCGACCCGGCTTGCTCGACCACCCGATATATCTCCAACCCTGACCTCGGCTCACCTTGACCCTGCTCTGTCTCCTACCTGCCTACCCGCTACCAGACCTTTGCCTGTATTCTTGACTACGTCTAAGCCTGCTGAAACCATACATCTGACTACCTGCTCTGACCCGGCTTGTCTGACCATCCTGCTGTCTGCTGTTCGTGTGCACCTAACCAGGCTTGTCTCACCCTGCTCCAGCTTCCGCTGTTCCGGTATCCACCAGCTCCCAGGTCGCTGACCTGCAACCACCTGCTCTGCTGCCTACAGATCCGGCCATCCCTGGAGGATCCCCACCCGGCGACGGTGCCAACCACTACACCTACTGCAGGCACTCCTACCTCACTGCGCTCTCGAGGTCACTGTCCCCAATCCAGTGACTCCTGAGCCAGGGCTGTAAGAGAGGTCTCCTCCTACAAAGTCAGGCTCTATGACCAGGTACGTTCTGTACTTAACACCAGCTCACACACCTAGGTAGGCTTGCAAAAGATTAACACATCAAAGCTGTTATCTGGCCCCTCTGATATGTGTGATCAACAAACACCCTTTGATATGTATAATCTTGAATGCCTGTATGTAACACATATATACTGTGCCATACATATAACACAATATATATAACATACATACACATATATATTAATATTACAACACCCTTATGTTACTCTTCATCCAACCAATCCCCTTTGCTTTTAGATAATAGATGATAAAGGATAAAGATAGGTGTGGTTCAATAAATACTTGTTGTTTTATAAGTAAAGGAAATAAAGCTGTGATTCAAGAGGGTCATTTTGTTTGTTACACCCAGACAATAACTTGCCTGAAATGTCCAGTACCAGATACTGAATTTTATGTTCTCCTATCTGAGCAGATCTTTTCATTTTCTCCAGTAACAGTTTGCAATACATTAAGAGAGACAGTAGCTTCTGAAAGACAGTTTTTTTTTCTTTACCGTTTTATGAAACACTGAATATAGTTTTAATGTACCTCTGACCTGTATTATGTGTCCTCAGCCCCCTGCAGTAGTACTGATCATACTGCCTGACTGAGATCATTCTGTCATACATGAGAGTAGGAGAACTCTTCCCATTATCACAACTGTGCTGTAACTTCCCGCCTATAGTGTAGCTTGATATTGCAGTGGTGGCTTGTTAGCAGAAAGGTCAAAGTCTCACTTTAGTTTGTTCACGTTCCTTACATTACAGAACACTCCAGAAATGCTTGATGTCTTTAAGTTATAATGAAGCAACTGGCAGTATTTATTTCTGCTATGCACACAAGTTGCATGGCACAGATTCTCAGCAGGGATGGTAAAGTTCATAAAAAAAATGTACAGAAATAAATCCATACAGCAAAGTCACAAAGTTGAATGAGGTTGGGTTTTTGGATAAATTTCAGAGTGATAGATATGGTTTCTTGTGAAGTAGATCCATATAGGTAAGTCACTGACTCGAATGAAAGGCATTGAGCTTTCACCAGCAGCGCCGGGCTAATTTAAGCCAGTATTGTAATGGTTCAAAATGAACAATAAACATATCTGCAGACAACGGATAAATTAAACGGTGCATCCTGTTACTAGCATTGCCACAATTTATTTTTTCTGAGTACCTTAGTGACAGTTGTATTACCTAATAATTCTGCAATTATGTTCCCACTTCTAAAAGGGTGACAAACACTGTTTCCTCTGCATTGAAAATGCACAACAGTGTTTTCAATCTGTGACAGGGTAGTCTTAAGCCCTGTACACATGGTCGGACTTCCATCGGACTTTTCCGTGGTTTTTTGTCCGAACGGAGTTGGTCGGGAACACCCATAGCATACACACCACAGGACTTTTCTTACAACATCACTTGTTTTTTTCTGCTCTTTTCTGATCTTTACTGCCACCCTTTGGTCAACTTCTGCTATTGTTGGTTGATTTTAACATTGGTTGTTTTGTCCATCGGACTAAAGTCCTATGGTTTTCTGTACACACGGCAGGACTTTGCTCCATAGGACTTTTGTTGGGCAAAAGTTTGTCCGTTCGCAGACCCAACTTTTGTCCGATGAAAACCAAACCAAACTCAAAAAAGTTTGTCCGATGGAGCATACACACGGTCGGATTGTTGGTCCAACTTGCTTAAAACTAAGTTTGTTGGGCAAAAGTCTGACCGTGTGTACGGGGCTTTAGATAGACTTTAACTTCTATCCACCTACATAATGCATATGTGGGGTGGCAAGGAGGATGGACTTCAATGCCCACCCTTTGCACATATGTGTCTATGGATGGCCAAGGTTACCTACTGCATGCTCCCAGCACAGTGACCAAGCTCTCAGTCTCTAGTCATAATCAGGAGTAGGGATGGGCCTGAAGTTTGAGTCAAATGTACAGTAAGTTTGACTCAAACATCGGATGTTCGTTTGTTCATAGAACAAACGAACATATGGGGCGCTTGCGGTACGTCGCCTGCCATAGAGCGACCCATAATGCATTGCTAGATCACAGTGCATTGAAGGCTGCTGATTGGCCAAAGCATACAGGTCAGGAGCATGCTTTGGCCAATCACAACTCAAATGAGTCGATTCTTCCCTGGGTGGCCAGCAGCCTTGGGAGAATGGTAAGTCTGGAGCACAGCAGTGCGTAGACTCTCAGGGACAAAGCAGCGGTCACAAGGTTTCTCGGGAGGAGAATGGATCTGAGGGGCTAGAATTTTGTCACCCAAAGGTGAAGTGGGACTGGTACGAACCGTAGCCAGAATACGATTGGGGGGTATCACAGGAACAGGAACCGACTACATCTTGGATGCAGAGGAAAACTGTTGCGACAATCAGCCCTTACATTCTTAGTACCGGGTAAGAATGAGACTATGTAATTGAATTGACAGAGAGGCATTTAGCCGCAGAGAAGAATGTGAGATTCTTATGATCAGTCAAGATGAGAACCGGCACAGTGGTACCCTTGACGAGATGCCTCCATTCTTTAAGAGCTAAAATTATTGCTAACAACTTTCTGTACCCAATCTCAAAATTGCATTCCGCAGGAGAAAATTTCTTGGAAAAGTAAAAAACACGGATGCATAGCGCACTCAGAGGTAGGACATTTCAGACAGAAGGGCACCAACTCCAGTCTCAGATGCATCAACTTCAAGGATGAAGGGTAACGTGGGATCAGGATGTGCAAACACAGGAGCTGAAACAAAGGCAGCCTTGATAGACTTAAAGGCTTTAATGGAAATCGGAGACCCATTCTGTGGGTTACTCTCCTTTCTGGTCATATCAGTCAGGGGTTTGAGCAGAGACGAGAAGTTACGAATAAACTTCCGATAATAATTAGCAAAGCAAAGAAAACGTTGCAGTGGACATAAACCCACGGGTTGGGTTTAACAGTACTGTACAACTGCCGATAGTTTCTCTGGGTCCATTGAAAAGCAGCAGTGGAAATGACATAACCCAGGAACTTAACCTGTTAACGATGGAACTCCCATTCTCCAATTTACAATACAGGTTATTATCTCTCAGCCTCTGAAGCACACGGCAGACATCTGTGTTGTGGCTCTCTAGGGACTTGGAATATATGAGGATATCTTCGAGATAAACCACCACACATTGCTGCAACAAATCTTGAAGGACATCATTGATGAATTCCTGAAAAACTGCCGGAGCTTTGCAAAGACCAAACGGCATTACGAGGTATTCGTAATGGCCTGTCCTGGTATTAAATGCATTTTTCCATTCATCGCCCTCCTTGATCCTCATGAGATTGTATGCCCCTCTCAGATCAAGCTTCATGAAAACCGTTGTTCCCTTGAGGACATCAAATAACTCCATAATCAACAGAATCAGATAAGCATTCTTAATCGTGAAGCGATTGAGACCCCTATAATCGATACAAGGTCTCAGTTTTCCACTCTTCTTTTTCACAAAGAAGAAACCAGCACCAGCAGGAGATGAGGATTTGCAGGTGAATCCTCGAGAAAGTGCATCAGCAACATAGTCCTCTTTGGCTTTATCTTCCGAGACAGACAGAGGGTAAACCTGGCCACGAGGGGGTATGGCACTAGGTTGGAGGTCAATTGCCCAATCATAAGACCGGTGTGGAGGCAAACTACCGGCTTTATCTTTATCAAAGTCATCGCTAAATTTGCGATACTCCTCGAGCAGGGAGGAGAGTGAAGAGGTGCACAAGACCTTAGCCACTTTCTGAAAACATGTCTCACTGCATTGTGGCGACCTAGAAAGAACCTCAGCACAAAGCCAATTAAAAGAGGAGTTGTGCCTCTGTAACCAAGGATAACCAATAACCATCAGCAAATGAGGTGAGGAAATGACTTGGAATTAGATTATCTCATAGTGAAAAGCCCCTATGGCCATGTCCAAAGTGACCTGCCTGGCCACAATAAAGGCACAATCTCTCCCTCCTCCTAAAGGCCCTCTCATCCGCAGAGAGATGTGTGAAGCCCAACTGCATGGGTTCTACTTCACTGGCCAACTCAGTACCAGAAGGCATGGGAGGTGAGGGAGGCAAGGGTGGGACTGCAAAGCTCGGCGCTAAATGTACAGGAGGCTTCCACAAGAGCTTCCTAAAGGAAGGTCTCTCTCGGAGTCTAGAGTCAATGAGAATGGCAAATGTGATTAACCTCTCCAGCTCAGTGGGTAAGTCTCGGACTGCTATCTCATCTTTGATGTTATCTGAGAGACCATGAGAAAAAGAAACCACGAGAGCCTCATTGTTTCAAGCAACCGCTGCTGTCAGAATCAAATGCTGCTTACTGAGATGGCCAGCTATAGATAGGGGCCGTGGCCTATTTTTTGTATCACTGTCGTGTGTATTGGTCAGGCAACACACTGACACCTTTGCAGCCATTGAACTATGTGCTGGGTGCTCAGTGTGCTCCTGTACCTTAAGAAGGGGTGGGCTCCCCTTCAGTCCACCTGCCCTCACCTATCCATCAGAATGCATGTGCCTCCACTGTTGGGACACTCATAAGTTAGTGTTAGGTACCACAGATACCAGGGTGCCGTAGCGAGGCTCTGTGGCTTACGCATGCATTTGCAAATGTGTCGCGTCTAAACCCCTGTTTTTAACACATACTATTAGACAGGTTTATTTAGTTGTCTGCGAGCTGGTCGGTAAGTAAGCTTGTTTTTTTGGTTTTTTTTTTACATGGATTTATCCATGGCCCTGTCTATATTTCATGCAGCCTTCCAATGTTGCTTACTGTGATGGGCAGCTATAGATGGGGGCAGAGGCTTCTTTTTTGTACCACCACACATACCGTGAACCCCAAGGACCTGTGGTATATTAATATAGACCAGCTTGCCTGTTCTAGAGCTTGGACCTGTCCCTCCTCCCTTTACCCACCTTGACTTTTGCTCTACTGAAATAGTAATGTAATGGACAGCATAAGCAATCTCATACCAGTTTAATTCAGGGTGCCACCAGCAGTTAAAAGCTTAGGTGAGCTCACATGCAGGACCTGGAGGTGCCTGCTATGTGGTAGAGGAGGCATGTTAGGAACTTTAACGCCTTCTCGCCGACCATACACAAATATGCGGTCCCACTGGACTGGGCTTTTTTTTCATGGGGCTGCATATTTGCGTACCTCCCTTTGCGCTGGGAGAGTGCCTCATGGCACGCTCCTAGCACAGAGACCGGGGTCTCAGGGAGAGCCATGGGCCCTGTACTAACGATCGGGACCCGGAACTCCTGATTCTGGGTCACCTGATCACTATGATAGCCTCTGATTGGCTATCACAGTCACTGTGAAACCCGCCCCTGTTTTATTTTATTTTTTTCTGTGTGAATGGAGGGGAGAGATGCATCATATTTCTTTCTCCTTGCAGAAAAAAAAAGTGTGTGTAAAAAAAAAAAAAAAGTACTAAAAATATAAAAAAAAAAAACCTAGATTAAGGTTTGATCTAGGTCAGTGCCAGGGTATTATTTTTGGGCTGTACTACGGGTACAAAAAACAACTAAAATACACATATGTGGTATTGCTGCGATCATTAGGAGAAGGAGAATGTATCTTGGGTTGTTCTTTGGTGGAAGGTTAAGGTGGTAGCAAGAAATATACAGCAAATGTAAAATTTTTTTTTTTTTTTTTTTACTGATTTGGGGCAGTTTTCCTTTGATAATAAAAAAAATCAGGGGGTATCTATTACCATTTACCACCAAAAGAAAGTCCAATTTGTCCTGAAAAAAAAAAAACAAGGTATAATCCACCTGGATGCACAAACTAGTTGTGATGATATGTATGGTTTTACTAACACATGTCAAAGTTTCAAAATTGTGCTTGGGCATTAAGATTTGTTTTACCCTTTAATGCGAAGGGGTTAAAATCACTTCACTTTAACTGACAACACAATGTTCTGATAGGGTTCAGGAAACTCTCATCAGTTATAGCCATTCAACTGGTACAATGACCTAAAACTGGAGAATTAAAAAGCAAGGATATATGCATTTCAACTGCATCTATTTTTTATTTTTGCCCATACACTTTCTTCTGCGGCAGAAGGTGAAGGACACAAAACAATATGGCGCAGTTAGGGCTCATTTACACTTGCTTCGGCTTCAACACACATTAATGGCTAGTTTACACTTGCTTCAAAACTTCGGACAGGCTTTGTTAAAGCTTTCTGAACGCTAGTCAAAGCCCTTGTCACTAAATAAAATGGCTAGCTTACAGTCCTGTATACACCTTGCTTTTGCTTTGCTTTGCTTCTGCTTGGCTTCAAAAAATGTACCCCATGTAGCTTTAGTGGTGCTTCAAAGCATCTTCAAAGCCTCCATTGAAGTCTATGGCAAAGCTTGCTTGAAGCCCCACTGAAGCCCCACCGAAGCCCGTCAAAGCCCTATCAAAGCTCCACAAAAGCCTCATTGAAGCCCCACTGAAGCCTTATTGAAGCCTCATCGAAGCACCAAGCAAAAGCAAGCTGTAAACAGGACTTTATGCTAACCATTTTATTTAGTGACGGGCTTTGACTGGCATTCAGAGAGCTTTAACAAAGCCTGTCCGAAGCCATGTTTTGAAGCAAGCGTAAACTAGCCTTTAGTGTGTCACCTTTGACATAACCTGCTTCTGTAAATGATTTTAAAATGTTAATAAGTTTGCGTTTTGCTCATATACTTTGTGTAATTTTTTTACACTTTGCATTTTATTACATAAAAAATAGACGTGGGGGTAAATTTTTTGTTAGTTGTGGATATCAAGAACAATTCATTTCAAAGAAGACAGAGTGTTATGTGAAGCAGTCATATTCTTGGTCTGGTGACCTCAAGAAACATAGATGGAAGAGTCAATCATTCAAGAAGTATGAAACAAAAGGTGGCAGAGGTATTAGCATAAACCTTTCCTGAATAATAAAAGAGGTCTGATGTTAATGTTTTAAGCAAGTCTCTGAATAAATACAAAACAATGACAGACAAGGTACAGGAACCGTGAACACTGTGTACAGGGAATAACTGCAGAACAAGGTGGGAAGCTGAAAAGGTTTTACTCAAGAAGAAAATGTACAGAGCAATGATGATGTGCAAAGAGCAGGAAACTTTAGAAGCTCAACAGATTTCAGTTTAAATTAGTCCAATTAGTAATGCATAATTTATGATTGGTTGCTGATGCTTAATATGTTTGTATGTCACAATTTATGGCCTTGCTAGGTGTAAGGCAGGAGGAGAATGAGAATGATGGGCCATGGAGTGCTGCTCTTGCACTTGCAGCCCTTAACTGGGACATATAAAATGAGAGCAGTGACATAATACAAGCTTCACCCTATCTTTTAATTAATATCCCCCTAAGGCCCCTTTCACACCGAGGTGCTTCTAAACTGCCAGTAAAACACTGAGCGCTTTTTGAAGAGCTTTTCAGGCGCTTTTGAAAAGCTTCCCATTCATTTCAATGGAGAGTGGCGTTTTTCACCGCCCTCTCCAGTCCCATTGTGAAAGCATTCATTGATTTTAATGGAAATAGGTTTTTGTGAGCTTTTCAGGCGCTTTTTTTAACGTGAAAGCGCCTGAAAAGCACCCTAGTGTGAAAGGGGTCTTAGAGATTCAAATGTCCATGTCAATGTTTACACCAAAGTTGTCGACTTTTTTCACTATCTAGGAAAGTTCACTGTCAATACAAGTTTTTGCAAAAGCATTAAAAGGTCAGACTGACTGACCTCAAAATGATTTAAGTTTTCAGGTGATGCTGAAAAGCTAGATTTCCTGACAGTTTATGGCATCACTTATGAGGGATTCCCACTCTCTTTGTTGGATTATTTTTTTTTTTATTTCTCAGAAGGACAAAGACAGAGTTGGAAATTAAGGTAGGGAGGATCTCACTGTTGGACCTCTAAAAAAGCCATAGGTCCATTAAACCGCCATCTGTACAAGACTCACTTTTTTAACCATGTGACTATTATTTGTGTAGCGGGGTGTTCAATTTAAGGGAAGTCTCTGAGTGGTAATTAGGCTCAGACACCTTGATTGTTAGTGGTTATGGACCAATTTTTGTTCTCAGGGGATAATGCTGGAGATGAGTTCCCTGTGGCCTGCGGGTGGCGCTGCCATTCTGGGCCGGGGTTGAACCACGAGCGTAGTGCTGTGCCTTTTGTGTCCCCTCTCGGCAGCTGTACGGTGGGGCGGGGAACCTGCTGTGCATGCCGGGAGAGGACATAAAAGGGTCAGACATCTCCTGATCGGGGTCCACCCCCAGGCACCTTCAGCCTGGGAGTGCATGTGGCTCATCTCCGGGTGCCCTAGGCCCGGAGGCTGTGTTCCTGTTCCATCTCAGGCACCTTTAGCCTGGGATGAGGTACTACCCTACTGTCCTGATCTCCTGGGTATGAAGACCCAGGGGATGTGGAGAAGGCCCAGGGCCCAGCACCTTCGGCTGGGGTCCGCTAAGGATTGAGGAGTCCAGGGTGCCGCCTTGCGAGGGGACCCGCACCCTAGGAAAAGAAAGGAGTCACGGTGAAGGAAGGGTCTGTTGACTCTCTGGGGGGACATCTTCTCCTTGATGGGGGCCATGTTCTAAGAAGGAAGAGATTGAGGTTCACCAGGTCAGTGGCAGTGGCCTAGTTCACCAGGTCAGTGGCAGTGACCTTGTTCACCGGGTCTGTGGCAGAGACCGTGCGCCTAAAACTGTTTTGAGAAAAACGAATAGTCAAGAGTTTGAGCTACGTTTGTGCCGTGACCTCCTCCACACCTTGAGCTGTCCTGTTCCTTGCTCCAACCTTTCCTCTATCCAAGAGAATGTTTATTGCAAAGCGAGAATAAATATTGAGTTGGACTTTCAGCTGGTGTGGACAATCACGTTACTGGGGAAGTCAAGGACTTGCCTCTACACATGGTAGAGGTGAGAATCATTCTCCGGAGGACTTTGACTCTGGCTGCAGACAAGACTCAAAAATAACACCGCTCAACCTCTTTACACAGGAGGGTACGGGCTGATAGCGTGGTGTGCCTCTCTCCCCCTGCGAGGAGCCGAGTTGAAATGCAGGAGGGGGATAGGTGGGTGCGCTAGACTTCTAACAGAAAAACAAGGAAAAGGGTGCCACTTAGTTTAAAACTGTAATGCTTTAATGACAAATTGCATCAAATAACTCACTTCTTAGATTGCGGTATAAGGCATAATTCAGGTCCACAAAACCATCGAGCTCCGCTGATAGGTGGTCTCAGAACAGCAGACATCTGGTTGTGTGAAGCGGATTCCGGTGATGAGTCCGTGTAGGATGATTTCCGGATGGTCTCTGTATGGAGCCAGGGAGAGGGCTGGAAAACAAATTCAGAGTCCAGCTGGGACGCAACGTTCAGCGGAGTGACGTCAGGACCGGCATGCAACGCGTTTCAATGCTGGCACAGAGAGACGTGGCGAGTCCCTGTGCGCATCTTTTTCAAGCTAGTCTTGTAAGGTATTGACTATTACTCCTTGACTGTCTGAAGTGGTGGGTAAAATGACAAGAGGTGAGCAAAGCCATAAACTTTAATATTGTGATGCTAATATGATTCTTTCTTTGCCATGTTAGAATTCTGGATTCTAAGCAGGAGATATGGAGCAATTTGTGTTTGTATGAAGGAATTGGAAAATGTTATGTAGCATGCATTGTGGAAGAGAATGAAGGTAACAGTGGCATAACTAGAGTCATAGCAGCCCATGCTTTCTAAACACAGATTTTTTCTTTGCACCCTTTCCCCATATGTGAGCAGTTTTTGCCTTCAAATTCTCTTGTCTTCTTGGTCACCACTTTGACATTAACCCTGTATGCCAAATATAGTATTCCTGAGGCTAAAATCCCAAAGTGTCTTCTCAGCTAAAAAGTGATAAGACATTTTAGGTTTGTAATTCTTTAAACAAAAAGTTGACCTCCAGAAGATGTTACCCCCTTCATGACCAGGCCATTTGTTGCTATTCAACACTGCGCTACTTTAACTGGTCATGCAACACTGTATGCAAATTATATTTTTATTATTTTTTCACACAAATAGAGCTTTTCTTTTGGTGATATTTGATCACCACTGTGTTTTTTATTTTTCTGCAAAATTAATGAAAAAATACTGACTTTTTTTTTTAAAACAATATTTTTTCTTTTCGCTATAAAAAATGTTAAAAAAAAAAAAAAAACATTCTTCATGAATTTAGGCCAAAATGTATTCTGTTACATGTCTTTGGTAAAATCCTAATACGGTATCTCACAAAAGTGAGTACACCCCTCACATTTTTGTAAATATTTCATTCTATATTTTCACGTGACAACACTGAAGAAATTACACTTTGCTACAATGTAAAGTAGTGAGTGTACAACTTGTATAACAGTGTAAAATTTGCTGTCCCTTCAAAATAACTCAACACACAGCCATTAATGTCTAAACCGCTGGCAACAAAAGTGAGTACACCCCTAAGTTAAAATGTCTAAATTGGGTCCAAAGTGTCAATATTTTCTGTGGCCACCATTTTTTTACAACACTGCCTTAACCCTCTTGGGCATGGAGTTCACCAGAGCTTCACAGGTTGCCACTGGAGTCCTCTTCCACTTCTCCATGACGACATCACAGAGCTGGTGGATGTTAGAGACCTTGCGCTCCTCCACCTTCCGTTTGAGGATGCCCCACAGATGCTCAATAGGGTTAAGGTCTGGAGACATGCTTGCCCAGACCATCACCTTTACCCTCAGATTCTTTAGCAAGGCAGTGGTCATCTTGGAGGTGTGTTTGGGGTCGTTATCATGTTGGAATACTGCCCTGCAGCCCAGTCTCCAAAGGGAGGGGATCATGCTCTGCTTTATTATGTCACAGTATATGTTGGCATTCATTGTTCCCTCAATGAACTGTAGCTCCCCAGTGTCGGCAGCACTCATGCAGCCCAGACCATGACACTCCTACCACCATGCTTGACTGTAGGCAAGACACACTTGTCTTTGTACTACTCACCAGGTTGCCGCCACACACGCTTGATACCATCTGAAACAAATACGTTTATCTTGGTCTCATCAGACCACAGGACATGGTTCCAGTAATCCATGTCCTTAGTCTACTTGTCTTCAGCAAACTGTTTGCAGGCTTTCTTGTGCATCATTTTTAGAAGAGGCTTCATTCTGGAATGACAGACCAATTTGTGCAGTGTGTATGAGCACTGACAGACTGACCCCCACCCCTTCAACCTCTGCAGCAATGCTGGCAGCACTCATACCTTTATTTCCCAAAGACAACCTCTGGATATGACGCTGAGCATGTGCACTCAACTTCTTTGGTCGACCATGGCGAGGCCTGTTCTGAGTGGAACCTGTCCTGTTAAACCGCTGTATGGTCTTGGCCACCATGCTGCATCTCAGTTTCAAGGTCTTCACAATCTTCTTATAGCCTAGGCCATCTTTATCTAGAGCAAAAATTCTTTTTTTCAGCTCCTCAGAGAGTTCTTTGCCATGGGATGCCATGTTGAACTTCCAGTGACCAGTTTGAGAGAGTGAAAGTGATAACACCAAATCTAACACACCTGCTCCCCATTAACACAGGAGACCTTGTAACACTAACTAGTCACATGACACCAAGGAGGGAAAATGGCTAATTGGACCCAATTTGCACATTTTTACTTAGGGGTGTACTCACTTTTGTTGCCAGCAGTTTACACATTAATGGCTGTGTTGAGTTATTTTGAGGGGACAGCAAATTTACACTGTTATACAAGCTGTACACTCACTATTTTATATTGTAGCAAAGTGTAATTTCTTCAGTGTTGTCACATGAAAAGATAGAATAAAATATTTACAAAAATGTGAGGGGTGTACTCACATTTGTGAGATACTGTAAGTGTATATTATTTGGTTTGCGTGAAAGTTATAGCGTCTGGTATAAATATTGGAATTTTTCTTTATTTATTTTTTGATACTAGTAATTGCGGTAATCAGCGACTTATAGTGGAACTATGATAGTGTGGTGGGCAATTTGACACTGGCTGATGCTGGCAAGGGGGTACACTAACTGACTAACTGACACGGTAATCAATAGTGACACTAATACAGTGATCAGTGCTAATTCTATGTACTGTCACTGTACTAATGACACTGGCTGGGAAGGTGTTAACATCTAGGGGCGATCAAGGTGTTAAATGTGTGCCTAACAATGTGAAGTGTGTGTGTTATGTGCTGATTTTACTAAGCGCTCTTGCTGTTTTTTATCCTGTTTTGCAGGGAATAGAAAAAAAAGCAAGATCGCCTGTCAATATTTCGGAGCTCTGTGTTGTTTACAATTTTTTTTTATTTTTTTTAATTTTAGTTTAAAAAAGCTAGAAAATATCCCAAGCTTTGAACTTCTCAGGAAGCACTGTTTAATCCATCATCCAAAAAATGGAAAGAGTATGGCACACCAGGCACGACTGCAAACCTACCAAGACATGGCCATCCACCTAAACTGACATACGGACAAGGAGAGCATTAATCAGAGAAGCAGCCAAGAGGCCCATGGTAAGTCTGGAGGAGCTGCAGAAATCCACAGCTCACGTGGGAGAATCTGTCCACAGGACAACTATTAGTCATGCACTCCACGAATCTGGCCTTTATGGAAGTGTGACAAGATGAAAGCCATTGTTGAAAGAAAGCCATAAGAAGTCCCATTTTCAGATTGCAAGAAGCCATGTGGGGGACACAGCAAACATATGGAAGAAGGTGCTCTGGTCAGATGAGACCAAAATTGAACCCTTTGGCCTAAAAGCAAAACGCTATGTGTGGCGGAAAACTAACACTGCACATCACTCTGAACACACCATCCCCACTGTGAAACATGGTGGTAGGAGCATAATGTTGTGGGGATGCTTTTCTTCAGCAGGGACAGGGAAGCTTGTCAGAGATGATTGGAAGATGGATGGAGGCAAATACAGGACAATATTAGAAGAAAATCTCTTAGAGTCTGCAAAAGACTTGAGACTGGGGTGGAGGTTCACCTTCCAGCAGGACAACGACCCTAAACATACAGCCAGTAGGCATGTGCATTCGTATTCGTTCGAATGCATTTTCGTCCGCATTTCGGGGATGTTTGCATTTGTTTTACTTTTAACAAACGATAACAAACGTGCAGAATCCGGACATTTATGGTCAAATGCTCGGCCCATAGGCTATAGAAGAATTCTAATCTTTGGTTAACTAGTAATAATAATTGATAAATATAATTATTACTAGTACTACAACATTCAAATTCTACTACAGCTTGTGAGCGGAGCATTCGACCGGAAATGTACGATTGCGGCATCGTGCAGTTTAGCTGCTTCGTCAAATCTTCTTAGAACATTCGACAGACACCACATAAGCCTTCAATTGACAGATTCGACCTTAATTAATTCGGATTTTCGGCGAATGTATTTTTTGTTTTCAAAAAGTTTATTAGAAAGAAAGCATAGATATACAGTGTACATATATGGTAAAATAAAGAAAACTGCAAATTGACATAGCTAGATCACATTTCTTGCAGATAAACAAAAACAAAACTATGTCCTAGGGTACTAGACCAGTATAAAGTGGTTAATCTAAATGATTCAATAAGGGCTCAGCTACATCTAAGCGAAGCAACAGTAGTAGTACACAATTGAGGAATAGGAGTAGTAATTCAGAGAACAACAAGACAGAAAGTAAAAGAGAAGAAAAGGAGAAAAGAAAAAAAAAATGAATAAGAGGTCAGTGCTGAAGTCTGAAGATGGACCAGGGGTTCCACTTAGCGGCAAACAGAGGCATGGAATCCCGCAACATGTGGTGTATTTTTTCGGCTAGCATCATTTGATCTATTCTAGATGTAACGAATGAAAAGGGAACCAAGTCCGATTTCCAAGAGAGAGCTATAGCCCATTGTACAGCCAAACAGATTGAATGAATCCATCTCAAAAGGGGCCTAGGAGTGTCCGGCATTTTTTGGAAAAGGAGGCACTGAGTGCGTGTCAGATGCACCTTCCCACCTGCAAGGTTATCAATTAGGTCCAGAGCAGCAGTCCATGCGGGCCGCAGCCTGTCACAATCCCAGAACAAATAAGAGAGGGAGCCCGGGAGATCGCAACCTCGAAAACAAGAGGGCGACACCTGAGGGTATATCTTGTTGAGGCGCAGAGGAGTGTAATACCAGCGGGTCAACAATTTAACCGCTGTCTCTCTAATCATGAGAGAGAGCATGCATTTTCTCATATTGGTCCAGCCAGCATTCCAGTCCAAGTCCTCTGCGGTAAGAGCGAGCTCCCTCTCCCATTGGGCTCTATATTTGAGCACTGGGCACTCCAGAGCCGTCTCCAAAGCCCTATACACAAATGAAATAAGACCTTTTTGTCTAGGTGCTGTAAAACATATCTTCTCGTAGAATGTTCTAGAGTCTGAAAGGGGGCCCGCATAGTGACTCAAGAAGAAATGCCTAATTTGGAGATAGTGATAGAATTCGCCAGCAAGGGCCGGATGTTTAGTCAGTATATCAGGAAAGACTCATATCGTACGCCCTGTAGAAAGTCACCCAACCTAACCAGCCCTAAGCCCGTCCAGAGTCAAAACTCCTCCGGGCGAGCGAGGGCTGGGGGAAACCTCGAGTCTCCCAGATATGAAGCGCCCAAGGGGAACCTCGAAACAAGATTGCATTTCAGTTTATACCTATCCCAAAGTTTCAAGCTTGCTGTCACTATACTATTATTGAGGGGACCTAGGGAACGTGAAGAATTAGAGGACCACATAATGCCTGGAAGATAAGCAGGAGAAATCGAGTCCTGTTCAAACTTAACCCAAGGGACCTTAGAGTGGGGAATGTTCCATTGAGCTAGTTGTGAAAACCTGCTGGATAAGTAGTAGAGCCAGACTTGCGGGACACCCAGACCCCCCTGTCTGGCTGAGCGGTAAAGAATTTCTTTAGCGAATCTAGGGGGCCTACCTTTCCATATAAATGTATTAAAGATTATTTGAATTTTAAGCAAATATGACTTGGGAAGCCCAATCGGCAGGGAACGGAATAGGTAAAGTAATTTGGGTAGGACAGTCATTTTGAGTGCGGTTATCCTACCCAAGAAGGAGTTGTGAAGTGGGGACCAGAGTTTGAGTAGTTGCTTAAGTTTAGAGACCATAGGGGGGTAATTAGCTTCAAATAATTTTGAAAAATCGCCCGTCAAATTAACCCCCAGATACGGGAGGGATTGGCCAGCCCAGGAGAATCTGAAGGACTGTTTGAGGTGTTCCAACTCGGGTTGAGGGTAGCCTATCGGGAGGGCCAGGGATTTAGAGACATTCACCGAGAGGCCCGAGATCCCAGCGAATCTGGACAGGGATTGAAAAAGATTGGGCAAGAAGATCAATGGGTTGGTGATAAACATCAAAACGTCATCCGCATACATGCAGAATTTATAGTCTGTAATGCCTTTGCGATAACCAGATATATCTGGGTTCCTCAAAAGCTCCACGGCTAGGGGTTCCAGGGCCAGGGCAAAGATCAGAGGGGAAAGCGGACACCCCTGTCTCGTGCCTCTGCCTAATGTGAAAAATTTGGAACTACATCCCGGTATTTTGATCCGTGTTGGAGGATCATCATACAAAGCCTGGAAGGCATAGAGGAATTCACCCTAAAAGGCCATGCGTTGTAACAAGGTGGACAGATAACCCCAGGACACACTATTGAATGCCTTCTGTATATCCAGGCTCAATAGAAACACTTTTTTAGCAAACAAATTGGCATCCTGAATAATATTAGTGGTTAAACGGATGTTGTCCGTAATGAGCCTATGGGGAATGAAGCCAGCCTGATATGGGGAAATCAGGGAGGATATGGTGTGGGCCAGTCTGTCTGCCAGGATCCTGCTAAATATCTTTAGATCGTTATTGATAACCGATATGGGTCGATAGTTTTGAGGGAGGGTATGGTTTTTGTTTGGTTTGGGAATAAGCGACATGTTCGCCAGTAACATCTCAGCTGGGAAAGAGCCACCCTGCAGGACCGAATTAAACAACTGAACTAACCTACCAGATAAGGCAGGGGCGAATTTTTTGTAATAGATGGCTGTGAAACCGTCTGGGCCAGGAGCTGAGGCGGATTTCAGTAATTTGATGATATTCAGTACTTCAACCTGCGAGATAGGCGAGTTCAGTTTGTCCACCTGGGAGGGGGAGAGTGATGGAAGAGGGATAGAATCAAACCAGGCAACATCCTCTGCGGAGGGCCGAGATTGAGAGGGAGCTAATAGAGTAGAGTAAAAATTATTAAATATTTTAAGAACCTCCTGAGGGTGTGACGTGGTCAGACCAGAGTCTGTCATCAGTTTATATACATGTGCAGGCCTAGCATACTGGTTCAGTCGCCTGGCAAACATGGTTGATGAGGCATTGCTATGGAGCAAGAATCTAGCCCTAGACCATCTAAGTGCCTTCTCCACCTTAGAGGTAAGTAAAGAGTCTAGTTCAAGGCGTTTCTTATCAATCAACTCCCTGGTGGACTCCTGGTTCAGCGCAGAGGAATGTTTATATAACAGGTCCAAATCAGATGTGAGTTGAAGGATCCTTTGTTTGTTTTCCCTATTACGGGCAGAGGCAATTCCAATGAGTTTGCCCCTGATAACAGCCTTATGGGCCGTCCAGATCACCGGGATGGGCGTCTCGGGGATGGCATTGAGGTCAAAATATTGGTCTATGGCCTGTGACACCTCCGATTCAATAGCTAGGTCCGACAAAAGAGACTCATTTAGGCGCCAGGTGAAGGGGGCGGGGGCTAACCCAATGAACTCGGTCTCAAAGGAGGTAACTTGGTGGTCGGACCAAACACAGGGGTGTATGGAGGCGGCTGTGGAGTTGGCCAGAATAATTGGAGTGACAAAATTATAATCAAGCCTAGTGTAGCTGTTGTGGGGGTCGGAGTAAAAAGTGTACTCCCTAGCTCCAATATTGTGCGCCCTCCAGGAGTCCACCAGTTGACAATCCCATAAACTCCTAGTAAGTGATCTGGGAAAAATCCTGCAGGAAGTGGCAACCGAACATCTATCTAGTACCTGGTTGGCAACCAAATTGAAATCTCCTCCTACAATCATGTGTGGAGATTGGTATAGTGCGAGACATTCAAAAAATGATACAAAGAATGAAGCAGGGGAGTCGTTGGGGGCATAGACACTTGCAATAGTTAGTTCGCGAATGCATTTTTTAATGAAACTAAATAAATAAAAACAAATTTCGGGAGTAACTAAATCAATTTATTTTTCGGACGAAAACAAAATTCCGAAACAAAAGATTTCAGTGTGCACATGTCTCACAGCCAGAGCTACAATGGAATGGTTTAGTTCAGGGGTGTCCAAACTTTTTTGAAAGAGGGCCAGCTTTGATGAAGTGAACGTGCGTGAGGGCCGACCATTTTGCCTGACATTCTTTGAACCATTAAAATTTGGTGTAAGTGTGTTCGTCTGAGCAATATATTTATAAATACACACACAATATATATTTTCTCTTCTTTATCCCCTGAGAAATCTAGCCGTTATCTCTTCTGTGGCCCCCAAGCTCCGATCAGGGCAAGGATGAGCTTGTTTTTTTTAATTCTTATATATATTTTATATCCATTACAGTAGTAAACTTATCTTATCCCCAGAGAAATCCTCGAGTGCCTCTCACTGCAAGGATGACCTCGGGCGAGCCCGCTAGGACGCTGACAGCATGCAGCGCTGCAGGCAATCACCGGCACTGAGACACAGAGCTCTGCAGCTGTGGACCGGGAAATTACTCAGTGTCTGTTATTGGCGATGCGTGCTGTCCGCTTCCCAACGGGCTTTGGAACACGCCACAGCAATGCCCAGCAACATGCCCAGCTTATCAGTGAGAGGTGCTCAGGGATTAGAGAATATATATATATATATTTAAAACCAAGCTCATCTTACCCTGTGCGGAGCTTGGGGGGCTACAAAAGTGATAAAAGAAAATTGCAAGTGGGGGCCTTATAAAACCGGGCCGCAGGCTGCAACTGGCCCGCGGGCCAGACTTTGGACATGCCTGGTTTAGTTCAAAGCATATTCATGTGTTAGAATGGCCCAGTCAAAGTCCAGACCTAAATCCAATTGAGAACCTGTGGCAAGACTTGAAAATTGCTATTCACAGAAGCTCTCCATCCAATCTGACAGAGCTTGAGCTATTTTGCAAAAACAAATGGGCAAAAATGTCACACTCTAGATGTGCAAAGCCATACCCAAAAAGACTTGCAGCTGTAATTACAGTGAAAGGTGGTTCTACAAAATATTGTCTCAGGGGGGCTAAATACAAATGCAAGCCACACTTTTCACATATTTTTTTGTAAAAAAATAAATAAAAAACATTTATTATTTTCCTTCCACTTCACAATTATCTGCCACTTTGTGTTGGTCTATCACATAAAATTCCAATAAAATACATTTATGTTTTTGTTTGAACATTACAAACTGCGGACAATTTCAAGGGGTATGGATACTTTTTCAAGGAACTGTAATTGCAGCCTATCAGGCAATTGAAGCTTAGATAAAAATCCTACAGATTTCAGGTGTCCTATGACAAACTCATTACATTGTGCTTTTAATTGCATTTGCAGCATTGTGCACACAGCAGGACTGGTGTGGTCGGTCGGTTTTTTGGATATAACTATCACTTTGACACTGTTGCACTCTGTACACATGTGTCTGCCCCTGGGTTCCGGCATGTGCTTCCATCCTTACTTGCCTTATCTGAGCACCTCCTGCATCCACAGACTTGGTTTTCCTGATAAGTACACTACTCTTATAGACTATATTTGTCCCTGATGAAGATTTACGCGAAATGCATTGGACCGTTTGGACCACCTTCTTGCATACAATCGTATGGATACTGTTACATACATATGTATCTTCTTAATAATATGCTGGATATGTTGTGAGAGGTGAAAGCTATGGTCATGTAATCAGCTGCGGATTTTATGTCTTTTTATTTATGTAATATAAAATTTCGAAATTTTATATATTTTGGTTGACTCCTGAAAAGTCCCATATACCCAGTGGCTATTTTGTATATATTGCAAAATTAGGGATGTCGGCACCTTTAACTGGTTGTAAAGGCTAAAGGGTTTTTTACTTTAAAAACAGTCCAAAAACCAATGAATAAACAATATAAAGTGCAATAAAAAACAGTCCAAAAATACACTAATAAATAACTCTTTGCAGTGCCCCATAGTGGTGAACAAAAACACTATGAAGATATAACAAATAAACCAGTGCTGCTCTGCAAAAAAAAATATACTTAATTTATACTCAGCAGCTTCATCCTTATAGACCCGTTCATATCAATCACATTTAAAAAAAAGAAAATGGTAATAATGCAGTGTTATGAGTGAGACTTCCCAAAACCCCAGACATACAAAATGTTCCCCCAGAAGAAGTTAATGTGTTAAAAATAGTCCAAAAACCAACAAATAAACAATATAAAGTCCAATAATTCTTCACAGTGCCTTTTATTGATGAACATAAACACTTGTGGATCCCAACAACACTTTTCAGTTGATTACACATGTGCCTTAACCTAAACAAGTAAATTGCACAGAGCTTGTATGTATAACATGATTTTTTTTTTTAACCTTCTGAAATATACTGCCCGCAGGCGGCAGGTGCAGGCACGGCAACGTACTTGCACATTGCCAGCTTGCTTCTGGATTTGGGGCCTGCAAGTGCACACCCCCTGCAGACCCATGCTTGAGTTTGGCAGCAGTTTTTAGCCAATAATTTTGGCTGAAACCTGCTGATCGGCTGTGTCCAGTCATACAAAGAGTTCTATACAAACACACAGATCTCTGTTTACTGAGAACAGTAATCTGGCTATTTCTTCTCCCTGAAAAGCAGGGAGAAAAAACAGTTAGTTTAGTAAGTAAAAGCAGCATACATTACTCTTGTTAGGCACACAGTAAACACCCTTTGCCTCTAGATGTTAACCCATTCCCAGCCAGTGTGATTAGTGCAGTGGTAGTGTACATTATTACCACTGTATTAATGCCACTAGTGATGTTAAAGCGGAGTTCCACCCAAAAATGGAACTTCCGCTTTTCGGAACACTCCCCCCCTCAGGTGTCACATTTGACATCTTTCAGGGGGGAGGGGGGAGCAGATACCTGTGTAATACAGGTATATTGCTCCCACTTTCGGGCATAGATACCCAAGCCAAACACGGGTATCTATGCCCCCCCCCGCTGTCTTCTGGGAGACACACATGTCCCAGAAGACAGCAGGGACCAGTGGGAACGCGCAGCGCAAGTCGCGGATGCACAGTAGGGAACCAGGAAGTGAAGCCGCAAGGCTTCACTTCCTGGTTCCCTTACTGAAGATGGCAGTGGCAGCACCCGAGAGCTGAGGGAGAGGTCGGCTTTGGGCTCCGACATCGTGGGCGCCCAGGACAGGTAAGTGTCCTTATTTTAAAAGTCAGCAGCTGCAGTATTTGTAGCTGCTAACTTTAAAAAAATGTCAGTTAGTGACCCTCCCAGCCAGTGTCTGTTAGTGCCAGATTGCCAGCCACCCTATCACAGTTGCGTTATGAGTTGTTGATCACCGCTATTAAAGTATAACGTCTAAAGCTGCGTAAATATACCATCATTTGTAGACACTATAACTCTCACACAAACCAATTAATATACACTTACTGTAGGTTCACACTTCTGCATTTTTGCAGGCCACTTTTGTGCAGGCATGGCAGGCCATTCAAATGAATAGGCTGCAGTGCCTGCGTTTTCTCAAAAAAAGGTACATGCACCTTTTCAAAAACGTGGCCGCAGGGAATTTGAATGGTCTTTTTGAACACGCTGCATGCTTAGATGCGTGGGGCTACCATTCAAAATGAATGACAGCCCTGCGCATCTCCTAAGAGCAGTAAAATTTGTCTGTGGGTGGTTGCGGGAACAGATGCGATTCCCTCAGCCACAAGCATAGGTGTGATCTAGCCTTACTGGGATTTTTTCTTACCAAAGACATTTTATTATTGGATATGCTTCTGTAACAAAAAATAGTAAATATGTTTTTAAAAAAATAAATAATAATAATTTCTTCTTTGTTTGTGTAGCGATACCTTCAGTTAAGAGGGCCGCAGATTTAGGTTTGGGCCCTGAAGACAGCTCCGCCAACCCCCGGCAATTTACTCGACCCCCTACTGGCACAGTTAGTCTAGGGTAATGTGGGTATATCTTATGCTCTATGATTAAATTCAAACACCAAGGCAGTGATAGAAGAATAACGAATTTACTTTCTATGGCAATAAAAATCAACAGTGATAACAGATCATATGAATCTATCTGCAGAGCCCTGCAGCAATAGTCACACTATAACTACTAAGATATGGCGCACACGTGCCACGTGTAACAGTACTTCACTATGCGCCCTATAGCGCAGCAACTAAATAAACTACCTAGATGGCCAGGCCTGACCATATAACTCAGTCTCTAGGGGGGGGTAAAATTCTTTGCATGCAAGTCTTTAAACGGTGGTGCACATTTCAGGAACACATTTGTAATCCAAGGGGGGGGGGGGGGGGTAAAAAATGCCAACACAGTACACTCCACTAGAGATCCATTTGACTCAGTTCTGCTATGGATCTCAAGTGGGGGAAAAGAACTAAAATAGGAACTGGTGGGCCATGGCAGTCTGCAGGCCTAACAATGGTATACAGTATTTGTGGATTGAGCATGTGCTCGCTCACCCCTCCGGACGCGATCCCAGTCCGGGAACTTCCACCTGCTGTGTCTCCACACACAGCGTCTGCAGCGGTCTGGTCTCCGGCTCAGCAGCGGTTGAAGAAAACCGTGTCAGATGCCACCCAGGCTCGCGATGGGGTGGAAGGCTCTTTGGGTAGCAGCGCAAGGCCCCAGGCTTCAGGCCTTGCACCACAGCGGATCCGCACAGGAAGATCTCTCCCTTGAAGTCTCGTGTCCCAAAGAGGCCGAGCCCAGCCTCGCCTCCTCCTTTTATAACCCCTCCCATGAGTCTCTGGGGTGGAAACATTGCCGAAAGGGGTTCTGGGTAAGGTAGTCCTGGGAGTCTTAAAGGGGCACCCGCTACACACTCCCCTCACTTAAACTCTTTGGTCCCCAAAGACAATTCTAGCATACATTGCGTACAACCCTAGACAACATTGCGTATGATGTTGGCATAGGGAATTCCCACCAAAACAAAGGGGTTGAATTCCCTTGCCCACAGGTCATACTATCATGAGTGGCCTGCCTAACTGTGCCAGAGAGTGAGTGGGGGTTGCCCTCCACCAAATGAACAGTGGAGGGATCCGGATTCTCTACACTCCTCCTGGCAGTGACCACAGAATCTTCTGAGCTCTTCCCCATTTGTGGGTAAGTCAACTTTTTGGGAGGCCTTATGACTCTTCGAGCCTTTGCTCTCTTGGGGTTTCTGGCTCTGGCGCCACAGGCTCTCCTTCCGTAGCAGGCTCGGGCAACACGGCAGGCTCTGCAACATCTGCTTCAGGAGCCGAGGGATACATAGAGTCTCTAGGGTCCTTTTCAGAGTAAGTATCACAAGCATCTTCCCAGTAATCTGATGAAGGACTAGATGGGATAAACTCAGTGGCTTCTGCATTCAGTTGTCCATCTACAGTGTCTTCAGTGGTTGGAAGATCTATAGCAGAAGTTCCTGAAGTTGGGGAAGGCCACAGCCAGTCAAGTTCTCTTCCTTCATCTCCACTGAGTTCAGAGGCCTCTCCATCTTCAGCCCGAGAGGTCTGGGACCGAGTGTTTGGCCTGGGGGTATCCAGAATAGAGACTGGTTCAGGGGAGTCCCTCACTGGAGGTATCCTGACCGCTTCAGCGAGTGGGAGCAGGTGGTTTCGATGCCACGTCTTCAGTGGTCCTACCTTTCCTTCTGGCTTCAACTTGTAGACAGGTAAGCCCGGCAGCTTCCAACAGATGACATAGGGTTCAGATCTCCATCTGTCTGCAAGTTTGTGTTTTCCAGGGACCCCCAGATTGTGTAGCAGTACTCAGTCCCCGGGCTGCAGGTCTTGCACCCGGACCTTCAAGTCAAAGTTTCTTTTGTTTCGAGCTCCCCTTTGATCTGAGGCCGCTTGAGCTTGTTCATAGGCTACTTTCAGGCTGTGTCTGAGCCTGTCCACATATCCTTTGTGGGATGTGGCTGAGGAATGGTCTAAAGAGGTGCCAAAGGCCAGGTCCACAGGTAACCTTGCTTCTCTCCCAAACATGAGTCGATATGGGGAGTAGCCTGTAGCATCACTGGTGGTGCAGTTGTAAGCGTGTACTATAGCTGCTATGTGTTTGCTCCAATGTTGTTTCTTCTCACTATCCAGAGTTCCCAACATGTTGAGCAGGGTTCGGTTAAACCTCTCCGGCTGAGCATCTCCCTGTGGGTGATAAGGTGTGGTTCGGGTTTTCTTGATTCCTAACGAATCCAGGAGTTTCCGGATCAGCCGACTCTCAAAGTCCCTTCCTTGATCTGAATGGAGTCGCTGTGGCAGCCCATAATGGACAAAATACTTCTCCATAAGTACCTTGGCTACTGTGGAAGCCTTCTGGTCTTTGGTTGGGAAAGCTTGGGCATACCGGGTGAAATGATCGGTTATCACCAGAACATTTTCTAGTCCACTCAGGTCGGGTTTGAGGCAGAGGAAATCAATGCATACCAGATCCATTGGGCCTTGACTTTGTAGATGGCCCATTGGGGCAACTTGATGGGGTAAAGTCTTCCTCTGGATGCAGCGTGCACATGAATGGCAGTACTCTTCCACTTCTGCCCTCATGCAGGGCCAATAGAACCGACTTCTGATGAGTTGAAAGGTCCTTTCCGCCCCTAGGTGGCCATGATTGTCATGTAGGGCAATCAGAACAGTCTCTCGATGTTTTTCCGGAAGAAACAATTGCCATTTATCTTCCAGGTCATCAGAGGGGCCCCTTCGGTAGACCACTCCCTGATGCACCTGTAACCTGTCCCACTCTTTCCTCAACAAGTGAGCTTCCTTTGAGGAGTGACGCAGGAGTCTCTTTGGATCCTGATTCTCCAGGGCTTCCAGAACCAATTTCCCCATGGGGTCTTCTAATTGGTCGCATCTTAGTTCCTTCTTGGACAGTTTTGGCAGATGGTCTTCCTCCAGTTGAGTTACTCCACAGTATTGTTTGGGGACTCCTACCATGGTAACTCCTATCTCTTCCGCCCTTGAGCCTCCTCTGGCTTGTAATTCAGCCCCTTGATAAAGGGCCCTCACCCCGTCAGGTGCCACTTGAGTCCAGTCTTCCGTGTCACTGGTGGGGCCATGAGATCTCCTGGACAGAGCGTCTGCATCTCGATTTCCAGTCCCTGGCCTGTACTTTAGGCTGAAATTGAATCCAGACAATGCGGCCAGCCACTTGTGTCCAGTGACGTCCAGCTTTGCTGTAGTGAAAAGGTACGTAAGGGGGTTGTTGTCGGTCTTCACAGTGAACTCCGCCCCATACAGGTAGTCTTTGAGCTTGTCTACTACCGCCCACTTAAGGGCCAGGAACTCCAGCTTGTGAGTGGGGTAGTTCTTCTCAGAGGGGGTCAGGCTCCTGCTCACATAGGCAACAGGCCGCAGTTGTCCTTCGTGTTCTTGGTAAAGTACTCCTCCCAGACCATCATGACTAGCATCTACATGTAGTTCATAGGGTTTGGTTGGGTCTGCGTAGGCCAAGACTGGGGCAGTGGTTAGGCTCTTCTTCAATGCCTGGAAGGCCTCTTCACACTTCTGGTTCCACTGATCTCTGACTGACTCTCCCGGCTTCCTGGGCCCTGAGTCATCCTCTTCCCCCTCGGTCTTGAGTAGTTCATTCAATGGTCTAGCAATTCAGGCGAATCCTTCCACAAACCTCCTGTAATAGGAGCAGAACCCTAAGAAGGATCTGAGTTCTGTTACTGTGGTGGGTCGTGGCCAGGAGGTAACTGCCTCCAATTTCTCAGGGTCTGTGGCCACCCCTTCTTCAGACACTATGTGCCCCAGATAGTTCACAGAAGACTGGTAGAACCGACACTTCTCAGGCGAAAGCTTGAGTCCCTCCTCACTGAGTCTTCTCAACACTTTTTCCAGCCTCTCTTCATGTTCTTCCAGGGTTCTCCCAAAGACAATGACATCGTCCAGGTATACAAGGACTTCAATAAGGTTCATGTCTCCTACAGTCTTCTCCATGAGACGTTGGAAGGTAGCAGGAGCTCCAGACAGTCCCTGAGGCAATCGATCAAACTCAAAGAACCCCACTGGGGTTATGAAGGCTGTCTTCTCCTTGTCTTCTGGATGCATAGGGATCTGGTAGTATCCACTCTTGAGATCCATAACGCTGAACCACTTGGCTCCAGACAAACTCTGTAAAGCGTCCTCTATCCTCGGAGTGGTGTACTGGTCGGTATGGTTCTCCGGTTGAGAGTCCTGTAGTCTATACAGAGCCTCAATGACCCATTCTTGTTCCTGACCACCACTATCGGGGAGGCATAGGGGCTTCTAGACTCCCGGATCACACCAGTCCTCTTGAGTTCTGCGAGTTGTTCCCTTAGATCCTCCAGATCTGCTAGTGGGACCCGCCTGACCCTCTCTCTAAAGGGCTTGTCTTCTTGAAGGCGGATCCGATGGGTGGCACTCCTTGCACACCCCACATCGAACTCATCTTTGGAGAAGATCTTCTCCCATCTGGTCAACTGGGCCTTGGCTCTCTCTTTCCAAGCCCTGGGCAGATTCGGGTTTTCCATGGACAGCTTCTCCCAAACATCTCCTCCTTCACCCGTCCCCTTGACTTCTGACAGGGTAACCGGGACAGCAGGGCTCACCTGGCCCAGCAGCATCCTGGCTGGGATTTCCATGGGGCCACCTGTAGTGTTTCTAACACTCACCGGAACTCTACAATGGGCCTTCTTCAGGGCCTTCAGCGGAATCACTTCTGGTATCACTTCCAGACCTGAGGACTCTTCCCTTGGGTCGGACTCCAGCATGACAAAGGGTCCAGGCTGCTCCCAAGTAAGCTTCGCAGTGGCTCTGAGACAGGTTACTTCGCCGGGCTGCAACACTACCCCTTCTCTTCCAAGTCTCCACACCTTCCCTATTCCCTCTCCAGGGGTCTTCTGCTCCAGGACCAGCCGTTGGTAGGCCGTCTTCAGCATGGGGTGGATCTTGGTGGCCGCTGGCCCCTTCTCTTTCACTAGAGGGGTCAGGAGTCTTCGAACCAGGTCCGTGTTCGTCCCTATTATAAGGGAACTCTTGTTGGCTCCTGGCGGCCGAGGGCACACAATTGCCAGGGTGTCAAACACTTCGGCCTTCCCAGCCACAGACGGGTCAAAGGTCATCTTGATGGGCAGATAGCCATCGTAGGGGAAGCTCTGGGTTCCAATTCCTCATATTTCCAGTTCCTCTATCTTCTGGATGGGCAGATGACTCAAGTGCTTATCATAGAAATCCCGGCATAATAGGGTCACTTGTGCCCCAGTATCCAAGATGGCTCTGGTGTAGACTCCCTCCACTTGAATGGGCACTGTAGGAGATGGGCCTACCAGCTTCTCCGGATATGGCCTGGCAGGGGTCGCCTTCTTCTGGTCCTTTCCCTTGGGACTCTCTCTCGTCCAACTCCCTTTGGACTTTAGTCTTTCTTGAGCCTGGTATGCATTGATTTCCCTCCTTTCAATGGGTGTACAGACCCGCTGAGGGATATTATTATTTTTCTTAGGTGTGCACCCCCTCTGGGGAGTGCTGTGCCTCTTCTGAGGGGTCTTGCCCCCTTTCTCTGGAGTGTATCTCTGTTGAGGAATGTTGTGTTTCCTCTGAGGTGTTTTATCTCCTCTTTTCTTCTGCTTCGCATTCAGCTTGAAGCTCACTGAAGATGATGGGCACCCGGTTGACTCCTTCACCGGGGCCCTCTGGAGTTTCCCGCCAGCTTGCGTTTATCTGTTTTCTTCTTCTTGGGACTGGAACATGTAGCTGCAATATGGCCAATTCCTCCACAGTTAAAGCAGACTATATCTCCCCATTCTTGTAAAGATGCGGGTGCTGAGGCAATTGGGAATAGTTCCTTCCTTGGTACTTCTCTCCTGGGGCCTTCTGGGTCTTTTGCTATCAGAGAGGTCAACATCTCTAACACCTTGGACATTTGTGATTTTAAAGTGTCTACCTCTGAGTCTCTTTCAGGGGTCATTACTGGGTTGACTAACACCTGTGCGCGGGCAACATTTGTCTTAATCATTTGCTGGTCCTGTTGTAATGCCTCCTCATCTCTGAGGATTTTTATCAAATCAGAGTAAGTCAGTAACGTTCCTCCTCCCGAGGTTTTCAGGTGCAGCCAGACTGGATCCGAGCGTAATGCTCCCTTTAAGACTAGCTTCATTCTTGCCGCATCTGTATCTTGGGGCTTCATTCCCTTCTTCAACACAATCTTGCACAGCAACATGTTCAGTCTCCTAACATACTCTGAAAGTTTCTCCTTCGGCTGTTGGAAAGTATGTTCAAATTGGTAGACCATCTCTGTCACCTTTTCCAATTGACCAAACTCTTCCTGTAGCATGGCTAGACAGTCTTGAGCCGTGCAGTCTGCATTCCCAAACCGAAAACTTTTCACTGCTTCTGCTGCTGCGCCTTTGAGGCTTTCTATCACTCGTTGCCTCTTCTGCGCTTCAGGCATCTCCCATGCCTCTACTGCTTGTAATGCCTGCTCCACCCAGGTATCAAAATCTTCTTCCCCTGCAGGGACAGGGAGCTTCCCTGAGAATGTCTTCAGTCTCCGGTAGCTAGTCTCTACATGCACCGTGTTTGTCTTCTGACATTTGGTTAGCAGATCCCCTATTGCCTCTATCAATTCTGGTGATATAGCAGTGGCAGGTGCGGATGCCACCGGGGGCGTCACCCCGTCTCCTCTTTCAGGCGAGGTACCGCAGCCTGCGGTGATCCCGTTGGTGATGGTTCCTTCTTTACAGTTACTGCGTGCACCAACCTATAGGTTCTGTTGTCTGGCGTCCGCACACACTTGCGCTTGCAAGCCTCTGGCATCCCGTCCCAATACTCCACTAGTGCATACTGATATGAGGTGTCTGGGTCTGACTTTATCTCCGTCACCCACGGTGTGTGATCTGGGGACACTAACTTCATTAACTCCTCTACCATCTCAGTCGACCATTCCTCCCCAGGGAGGCTGATGACTATCGAGTTGTTTGGCTCTGCCCTAGAGGCTTTGCACCACTCTTCTACTGCTTGTGGGTCCATGCCGGCACTTCTGGCTTTCACCTAGGTTTGGGCCCTGAAGACAGCTCCGCCAACCCCCGGCAATTTACTCGACCCCCTACTGGCACAGTTAGTCTAGGGTAATGTGGGTATATCTTATGCTCTATGATTAAATTCAAACACCAAGGCAGTGATAGAAGAATAACAAATTTACTATCTATGGCAACAAAAATCAACAGTGATAACAGATCATATGAATCTATCTGCAGAGCCCTGCAGCAATAGTCACACTATAACTACTAAGATATGGCACACACGCGCCACGTGTAACAGTACTTCACTATGCGCCCTATAGCGCAGCAACTAAATAAACTACCTAGATGGCCAGGCCTGACCATATAACTCAGT
Organism: Rana muscosa; assembly: GCA_029206835.1. Classification (NCBI taxonomy): domain Eukaryota; kingdom Metazoa; phylum Chordata; class Amphibia; order Anura; family Ranidae; genus Rana; species Rana muscosa. The sequence continues at coordinate 224,172,809 of CM055118.1, forward strand.
CTCTAGGGGGGTAAAATTTGTCGCATGCAAGTCTTTAAACGGTGGTGCACATTTCCGGAAGACATTTGTAATCCAGGGGGGGGGGGGGGTAAAAAATGCCAACACAGTACACTCCACTAGAGATCCGTTTGACTCAGTTCTGCTATGGATCTCAAGTGGGGGAAAATAACTAAAATAGGAACTGGTGGGCCACGGCAGTCTGTAGGCCTAACAATGGTATACAGTATTTATGGATTGAGCATGTGCTCGCTCACCCCTCCGGACGCGATCCCAGTCCGGGAACTTCCACCTGCTGTGTCTCCACACACAGCGTCTGCAGCGGTCTGGTCTCCGGCTCAGCAGCGGTTGAAGAAAACCGAGTCAGATGCCACCCAGGCTCGTGATGGGGTGGAAGGCTCTTTGGGTAGCAGCGCAAGGCTCCAGGCTTCAGGCCTTGCACCACAGCGGATCAGCACAGGAAGATCTCTCCCTTGAAGTCTCGTGTCCCAAAGAGGCCGAGCCCAGCCTCGCCTCCTCCTTTTAAAACCCCCCCCATGAGTCTCTGGGGTGGAAACATTGCCGAAAGGGGTTCTGGGTAAGGTAGTCCTGGGAGTCTTAAAGGGGACCCCGCTACATTTATAAATAACAAAAAATAAAATACCAAGTGGTGATCAAATACCTAAAACAGAAAGCTTTATTTGTGTGAAAAAAATTATATAAATTACATTTGTGCACAGTATTACATGACTGCGAAATTGCCAGTTAAAGTGGTTGTAAACCAAAAAAAAAAACCCTGCAAGACAAAGACATAATGAGCTTGTATGCATAGCATACTAGCTCATTATGAATTACTTACCTTACATCGAAGCCCCCGCAGCAGTCCTCGTACCCCCATCCGGCTGGCAACATCTCTCCCGGTGTTACTTCCGGGTATCGCGGGCTGCGGCGCTGTGATTGGCCGGAGCCGCGATTCCGTCACTCCCGTAGCATTGCGCGGGAGCCGCCGGTAACGGCACACTCACTGATGCAATGGCACATACGTGCCATTGCTTCAGTGCGCATGTGCTGATCACATTGGCACATGCAGGGGATATCTCCTAAACCGTGCAGGTTTAGGAGATATCCGGGGGAGCTACAGGTAAAGCCCTGTACACACGATCGGATATGCTATGGATTCTAATCCGATGGTTTTTTCCATCGGAAATCCGATTAAACTGTCTTCCATTAGTCTTGCCCACACACCATCAGTCAAAAAACCGACCGTTTCAAACGCGGTGACATAAAACACTTTGATGAGCCGAGAAAAATTAAGTTCAATGCTTCTGAGCATGCGTCGACTTGATTCTGGGCATGCGTCGACTTGATTCTGAGCTTACGTGGGTTTTTTATCCGATGGAGTTCCCCACAGACGATATTAATTTGCTATCGGTTTTTTAACCATCGGATAAATTTAAAACATGCTCTATTTTAAAACACTGATGGAAAAAAGACTGATGGGGCCCATACACGATCGGTTTGTCCAATGAAAACAGTCCATCGGACTGTGTAAGGATCGTGTGTACACGGCTTTAGCCTTATTATAGGCTTACCTGTAGCAAAAAGTGGTTGTAAAGGGATTACAACCACTTTAAAACTGCACAGTGCTGAATAGCAAAAAAAAAATGCCCTGGTCATGAAGAGGGTAAAACCTTCCGGAGTTCAAGTGGTTAATAAAGAAATAGTCTTTAGTAATACTTTAATTTACATCTGGTTCTCCAGATGTCCACCTAGGTGTCTCAGCAGCTGGATAGGGGAAAAGGATGCCTGGAAAGCATTCATATATTGTAGTTCATGTATTGTTGGATTGTTGGCTTCCGTTATCGAATTATGTGTTTCTATTTCTGTTTTCTTACTTCTATTTTTTTCTTTTATTTTTATACTGTGTACAGCGTGCAGACAGATTTATATAAATATGTGGAGGTATGCGTCATGGATCTGAGCAATCCTATGTTTTAGTGATATAGCTCAAAAAAGGGGATTAGTTCTCAGGAGTAACAGAGCATTTCCCTTAACTACATTTGTAATTATCAGCAATCCATAATAGAAGTGTGAGAACACTACAAAGCCCTCTTCTGCTTCCTATTTCTTTCATCCACCTCCTGTCACTAATCTTTTGAAAGCTTTCTAAATATGACTTGAAAGGAAGCAAACTGAGTGACCCCGTTCACCTGCAGCCCAAGTTAGCCAGTAATGCAATGTGGGTGCCTGTGGATTGCATTACCAATGTGAGATTGCTGGCTGCATGCTTCAGGTGTGAGGGGAATGACAATTGTAGCTATGTAGGAGGCAGCATGTAATACTGGTTTAAAAAGTCACATTTCTATTAACCCTATGCCTGCTGGAGCTTCCTGTAGATTCACATTTGCTGTATATGTTGCATTGTGCAGCAGTGCAATTCATTTTAACCACTTCAGCCCCGGAAGATTTGGCTGCTTAATGACCGGGCCATTTTTTGCGTTACGGCACTGCATCACTTTAACTGACAATTGCGCGATCGTGCAATGCTGTTTTCCCACAAATAGAGCTTTCTTTTGGTGGTATTCGATCACCTCTGTGTTTTTAATTCTTTGCGCTATGAACAAAAAAATAGCGACAATTGTGAAAAAAACACAATATTTTTTGCTATAATAAATATCCCCATTTTTTTTTAAAAAAAAGCTAATTTTTTTCCTCAGTTTAGGCCGATGTGTATTCTTCTACATATTTTTGGTAATAAAAATCGCAATAGGCGTATATTGATTGGTTTGCCCAAAAGTTATAGTGTCTACAAACACTATATGGGAAAGATTTATGGTATTTTTATGGCATTTTTATTTTTTTACTAGTAATGGTGGTGATCTGCATTTTTTTATCAGGACTGCGACATTATGGCGGACAGATCGGACACTTTTGACACTTTTTTGGGACCATTGACATTTATACAGCGATCAGTGCTATAAAAATGCACTGATTACGGTGTAAATGTAATTGGCAGGGAAGGGGTTAACATTAGGGGGCGATCAAGGGGTTACCTGTGTTCCCTAGTGTGTGTTCCAACTGTAGTGGGATTGGACTGACTAGAGGAGATGACAGATCGTTGTTCCTAGTTAGTAGGAACACACAATCTGTCTCTCCTCAGCTCACAGAACAGGGATTTGTGTGTTTAAACACACACACGTCCCTGTTCTGCCTCTCATGCCCGCAAACACGCGTGGCCAGTGCAGTGGGCGTGCAGCTCACAGGAACGTGCTGACCTGCTACAGTATAATGACGGCGGCTGGTCGGCAAGCAGTTAATTGACATCTGTGTGGGGTAAAACCTGCTGTGAGGTGTGTAGGTAGCTCATTCAAAATGAGAGGGATACCATAAAATAATGCTTGTTTATACATGTGTAGCGGGCATGCACTTTCCCTGTGTATTTAAAACTGGCAAAGACACCAGTAATGTGCAGTTCCCTGCATCTCAGCGGGTGGAGCTGTCGCCTTGGGCTGGGGTTGAACCATTGCTGAGTGCCGTACCCCTTTTTGTCCTCCCTCGGCAGTAGTATGGTGGGGCGGGGAACCCGCCGTGTCTGCTGGGAGAGGGTATAAAGCGCGCAGCCATCTTTGTCATGTTTTCGAGTCCCAGGCACCTTCAGCCTGAGGGCGGTGGTTCGTGTCGGTCCTCTAGGCGGCCTAGGCCTGGAGAACATTCGGAATTCGTGTTCCATCCCAGGCACCTTTGGCCTGGGGTGCGGTACTCGGATGGAGGTCTGGAGCTCAGTGCCCACCACTGAGTTCCGCGAGGGAAGGAGATCCTAGGGGACCCCGGCAGTGGGTACCCGAATCCAGAGGCGTAATGGACCGGGAGGGGGTACTTGCTTGAAGACCTGGTGCAGCATATCACCAGTGACGGGTAAGCCTCCACCGGAGACCGCCTGGAAGGATATTTCCCCTCGATTGGAGACCGCAACCCACTTTCAGGAAGGAAAGTGGAGAGTTCATTGTGTCTGGGCCTACTCGTATCCACACTCGTATCCAACTGTTTGTGCATTTCTCTGTTATCGGAAGAATAAAGGAGTGTTGGACTTTATTGGTGTGGGGCTCATTTTCTGGCAGACATTGTTCAAGAAAACCACCAGGAGGAGGCTCCAGATGCAGAACACCGACCCGAAGCTAAAAGAGAATTGTCTCTCACTGCACATACATCTGCAGGGGAACTTGGCGTGGTGACCTCACACTCTCTCCTCAGAGGTACCCCTAGACAAGAGCAAGAACAGTTGAGAGGATAGAGAGGGGGCCGCTACACATGTAATAATGCATTTTAACATGTGTACATTACGGTGCATTCACACCTGCAAATGCACCCTGCCTTAAATTCGATGTAAGAACCCCCGTGGGGTTTTCTGCAATTAGCTTTGAGAGGCAGCCCTATTGAAAGCAATGGAAGGCTGCTGGCTCTTGCAGCTAATTGCAGTCCCCCATGTAATCTCTCATTCATTGATCACATGCAGTTTGTGTCCAGGGCCTATGACTTGCATGTAATCGCTGCATGAGTGATTACATGTTACCCTATGTTTTCGCCGGCATGGCAGCCCATACATTTCAGTGGGCTGCCATGCATGCACCTTTTCTCAAATTTCAGCCTGCAGGGAAATCACAAGTCCATTTTGACCACGTGATTTCCCTGCGGTTCCTGCACCCACACTGCGATTTTACATGCGCGGGGCTCCCACGCATGTAAAATCGCAGTGTGAGTGCAGGAACCGCAGGGAAATCACGTGGTCAAAATGGCCATGCGATTTCCCTGCGACCCGCACATTTTCACAAAGTAGCGTATTTTCACTGCGGGTGGTTGCAGGTACGGGAATAACTGCGATTCCTGCAGCTACACGCAGAGTTGTGAACCAAGACTTAGAGGCCATGATTAGCTATGAAAGCCAGCAGCCTCCATTTGCTTTCAATGTAGCTGCCTCTCACATCTAATTGGATGCAGGGTGCGTTTGCAAGTGTGAATGCACACTTAATGCACCAGAACTATGTCAATCTTTCCTTATTAAGACCATCAGAAAAATTTACTAAAATGTACATGTATATTTAATATTTGTACTTACATAAATTTATTCTGATCGGAATGCAAAATATTCTGGGTGATTGAATAAGCATTTGTGACACTTTTCTGGTGGTATGGTATGCAACAGTTTCACGTAGTTCTTATTTGCATCATTTTCATAAAGGGTAACTATTGCTGCAACAAATTCAAAAATATTTACTCAAGTTTGTTGATAAGGAATCTGCAGGTAATTTATACCAAGTCTGTGTTAGCCAGAGTGTTTAGAGTGGAGCCATAGTGTGTACATCTATACCACCCTCTAACCTCCCTGCACCTATCATTGGTTTCTAGGATGCTGTCAGCTACAAAGTATTACTGGTTGCTAGGATGCTGTGTAGCCATCCTAGCAATCAATGATGCTGTCAGCTACGAAGCATACTAGCAAGCAACCTGGGAGCTGAACATGCACTGTCCATGCTACCGCACACTCCAGCCTTGGGGCTGTCCCCAACCTGCCTCCATGCCATAAATTTCAGAAACAGGGATCTCTTGCAGGCACCGATATTTCTTGATGTAATTCTAAAAAGTGTCAGCGATACATGAATCTCAGGGATTGTCTTTAGCAAGAAACATCTAAAATCCCAGTACACATTCAAAATTTTGTTTCCTAGTTTCTTTGCAGTGGAAGAGTAATTAATTTGCAGAGCTGTGTCTGACACCCAGAGAACATTATAGGCCTGATTTACTAAAAGGAGATGCACAAGAATGTAGACAGATTTATGTAGGATATTCTGTATATACTGTATATATGTCACATTTTTGTAAATATTTTATTCTATCTTTTCATGTGACAACACTGAAAAAATTACACTTTGCTACAATGTAAAGTAGTAAGTGTACAGCTTGTATAACAGTGTAAATTTGCTGTCCCCTCAAAATAACTCAACACAGCCATTAATGTCTAAACCGCTGGCAACAAAAGTGAGTACACCCCTAAGTGAAAATGTCCAAATTAGGCCCAGAGTGTCAATATTTTGTGTGGCCACCATTATTTTCCAGCACTGCCTTAGCTCTCTTGGGCATGGAGTTCCCCAGAGCTTCAGATGTTGCCACTGGAGTCCTCTTCCACTCCTCCAAAAAAAAGTGAGTATACCTGTAAGTGAAAATGTCCAAATTGGGTCCAACTAGCCATTTTCCCTCCCCCAGTGTCGTGTGACTTGTTAGTGCTACAAGGTCTCAGGTGTGAATGGGGAGCAGGTGTGTTAAATGTGGTGTTATCGCTCTCACTCTCTTACACTGGTCACTGGAAGTTCAACATGGCAGCTCATGGCAAAGAACTCTCTGAGGATCTGAAAAAAATTATTGTTTCTCTACATAAAGATGGCCTAGGCTATAAGAAGATTGCCAAGTCCCTGAAACTGAGTGTTGTGGTACACATGGGCATTCAGAAATGTGTGCATCCAGAGAATGCAATCTGTTGAAGCGTACACTCGTGTTCAATTTATGTTGTGTGATCCTCATTTGCAGTGTGCACTGAACGTCAAAATTATGCTACTTTGTTACATACACACAAGTAAGGTGGTCTAAGTAACGTGTGTGTTTAGATTTAAAAAATAAATCAAAAAATCTCTTATAATGTGACAAGCACCACAACTGCTCTAAAACAGATGCTATATTATAGAACAGCAAAACAAAGAGTAGAGTACAAACAGCGCAAACCTTAATAAACTACATATAATGTGATGAAATTACACCAGCTGGACACCTGGGAAATTCTGAAGCCCAATAAAACTATAACCATCAAAAATGTGCACCACATAAATGTATTACAAAATGTCCATAACCAGGTAAGATTTAAATGAACCTTAGTTTCATTCAATGACTGACTGAAAGAGTACTGTATATACTCGAGTATAAGCCGACCCGAATATAAGCCGAGGCACCTAATTTTACCACAAAAAACTGGGAAAACGTATTAACTCGAGTATAAGCCTAGGGTGTCCATCTGCATGCCTCACTGTGCCTCACTTTGCCTCACTGTGTCCATGTGCATGGCTCACTGTGCCTCACTGTGTCCATGCCTCACTGTGTCCATGTGCATGGCTCACTGTGCCTCACTGTGTCCATGCCTCACTATGTCCATGTGCATGCCTCACTGTGCCTTACTGTGCCCATGCCTCACTGTGTCCATGCCTCACTGTGCCCATGCCTCACTGTGCCCATGTGCATGCCTCACTGTGTCCATGCCTCACTGTGTCCATGTGCATGCCTCACTGTGCCTTACTGTGCCCATGCCTCACTGTGTCCATGCCTCACTGTGCCCATGCCTCACTGTGCCCATGCCTCACTGTCACTGTGCCCATGCCTCACTGTGTCCATATCTCACTGTGCCCAATCTCCCTACCTGATCTCCGGCGCTGTGTGACTAGACTGACGTTTAACATGGGAGTCTATGGAAGGGGTGCCCGGCTTTGAAAAATCGGTACTCCCCGGTCAAGGGTATCCTGGACAAAAAACTTTGCACACTTGTAGATGAAGAGTGGGGCTACATGTGTGCCAAGTTTGGGGTCCAGAGGACCTACGTCTGGGTACCGGGTCCCCAAAATCACCGGAGAAATTACAGTTTAACATGGGAGTCTATGGAAGGGGTGCCCGGCTTTGAAAAAACGGTGCTCCCCGGCCGTAGGTCCCCCGGACAACAAACTGTTCACACTTGTAGAGAAAGAGTGGGGCTACATGTGTGCCAAGTGTGCCAAGTTTGGGGTCCAGGGGACCTACAGCTGGCGGGATCAGGCGCACAAAGTTGAAGATGGACACAGACTCGAGTATAAGCCGAGGGGGGCATTTTCAGCACCAAAAAATGTGCTGAAAAACTTGGCTTATACTCGAGTATATACGGTAATTACATTTTAATTTACTATGAGTATTAAAGAATTGTAAAGTTAAAAAAAAATGTGTTTCTGGTATTGGGCTGCCATGCAAAAGAGTACTTACCTCTCCAAACGGTGGTAACCTTCTTTGCAGCTTTGTTATATTTGCATGGTTTGGGAGAGGTGTTACATTTTAACTGTGATGACTATAGACAAGTCAGAAGGGAAAATCCTCTTTCAAAGCTCCAAACATAAACAATCTTAAAGTATTATTTTGTGTAATCTCTCTGATGCTTATACTTACCTTTAACTTCACCGTCTTGCTACTCTCACCCTGGTCCCACCAGTGGCGGATCCAGGGGGGGGCAACAGGGCAATTGCCCCTGTTGTGTTACACTATGTGATTATTCTTGCTCTGTGTCTTTAAGATCTGTCCCCTTCTTTCTAGCTGAACTCTCTCTCTCACCATAGTTCTTTATATATTGTGACAGCAGGAAGGTAAAGTCACCTGGTTGCATCCAGGGGGGTAGATATATTTCGCCCAGATTCAGGCTTTACGCCGACTTATACAACTAGGTGGAGAGTTGTATAAGGCTAGTGGGCTCATGGATGACTCATACCTCTAGGGAGAGTGTGGGGCGTCGTGCAGACAGAGATGAGGAGACCAGCTGAACCTTGTCAGCTCATTTAGGCCTCTATAAGAACTCCCAGCTTCATTAGATGTTAGCTCATGCCTGGAACCAGACCTGTGTGGACTGTCTAGGGAGAGTGAACCCCTGTGCGGTGAGGCAAAGCCTGTGTGGCTATTTGTTTGGACTTTTACTAAACCAGGGACTTAGGGACTAGGACAGCACTAGGCTGATCCCAGTTGTTAGTTAGGAAACCTGTATGTTTAGTCAGAGGTCAACTTGACCAGGATTTATTTTGGTTATGTTTCTTTTGCTTTGCTGTGTTTTGTCACTGTAAATAGAAAATAAACCGCACCTTTTTTTGATTTTGAAAACCACAACCTCCGTTTGCTGGGCCTGTTTTGTGTGGGGAGCCCATCCCGGGGGTCACACACACCCGCTGCCGAGCTAACCCCCTCACAGTTGGTGGAGAATGCAGGCAGTTTTTTTAAGCCAGCATGGAGGAGATACTGAAGCAGCTGGCTCTAGCAAATGCCAATCAACAGCAGACAAATGCAGGTTTGCAAAGGAGCCTTGCAGCCCAGCAGCAGACAAACGCAACTTTGCAACAGAGTCTGGAGGCTCAGCAACGAGCCCAGCAGCAATCTGAGGCCCGCTTCATAGACCTGTTGCAGAAGCAAGAGCAGAGACTACAACAACAGATGGAAGCAGTAATGCAGCAACGTCCGCAGACCAGTGAGGAAAGCCGTCCCACTAATACCGCGTCCTTTGGGGTGAGTCGTTTATTGACAAAAATGACTGGAGAGGATGATCCAGAGGTATTTTTGACCACATTTGAAAGGACCGCTGAAAGAGAAAAGTGGCCTGAGGAGCAGTGGGCTGGACTGGTGGCTCCTCTGTTAACTGGTGAATCGCAGAAAGCTTACTATGACCTAGAGCCTAACCAAGCAAAAGACTATGTGATGCTAAAAGCTGAAATATTGGCAAGGCTGGGTGTCACCCAGGCTGTCCGGGCTCAGCGTGTGCATAACTGGACTTTCCAGCTTGGAAAACCCCCCAGGTCTCAAATGTATGATCTCATTCACCTGAGCAGAAAGTGGCTACAGCCAGAGACTTTGTCCGCACCAAAGATTGTGGAACGTGTTGTAATGGATCGGTTTTTGAGAGCTCTTCCTACTGCCATCCAAAAGTGGGTAAGCCATGGAGACCCAGAGACGGCCGATGGTCTTGTGGATCGTGTGGAGAAATACTTGGCTACAGAGAACCTGACGGCCTCTTCCAGAGACACTCGGACTTTCCACCCTAAGACCAGACCATCCCCAGGGGCGGATAAGAGGATTCCAAGGGGTGAGGGTGGAGAGAGTGAGAGGGTGGGAGCTCTACCCCAAGTTTGGCGAGAACAGCCTGGGAAATCAGCGGCTCAAGAGGCCGCAAGAAGGATCGTTTGCTACCGCTGCCGGCAAGCGGGACATATTGCAGCCAATTGCCCGGTTGTGGAGGAACCCATGCAGTGTGACTTTCTGACGGGCAGACGTCAGTCGCTGTGTGCGACAGTCGCATGCACTGCCATTCGAGGAACTGAGAAACATTTATGCAAAATGTGTGTTAATGGTAGAAATGTTGTGGTATTGCTGGATTCAGGTAGCCTTGTGACCCTGATAAAGGCTGAGTTAGTTAAAACAGAGGTCTCTGGGAATAGCAAGGTAGCTGTTATTTGTGTGCATGGGGACACCCGAGAGTATCCAGTGACTACAGTGTGTTTCGAGACCCCCAAAGGTACCCTCTCTCATCCAGTGGGCTTAGTATCTCAGTTACCGCATGACGCCATTGTGGGAAGGGATTTTCCGAAGTTCTGGGAACTGTGGGATGATCCTGAGCCCCTCACTGGTGCCCCTATGTACCAGGAATGTGATAGCCAGAACTCCCCTGAGAGTGGTGAGGACTCTCTGGAATTTCCCTTATCAGTATTGGCAGGGGAGACTCAAGAAACTGGAAAGGAGCCCACCTCCTCAGACGAAAACCTACCGTCTGTGGAGTTTTCTGATCTTGAGGTTCACAGGGAAAACTTTGCCACAGAACAGTTGAAAGACCCCGCCCTAATAAAGGCACGGGAAAACGTAGTGAAAATAGATGGTGAGTTAGTGAACCCAGATAATACCTGCACTTACCCATACTTCAGCGTAGAGAAGGACCTACTGTATCGGGTGGCAAAAAGGGCAGAAGAAACCGTTGAGCAGCTTGTGGTGCCCAAACCTTACAGGAAGTTGGTGTTGGAGTTGGCCCATGGGCACATTCTTGGAGGTCATCTGGGGACAGAGAAAACCCGAGAGAGGGTATTACAGAGATTCTATTGGCCGGGGGTGATGAAGGACGTAGAAAATTATTGTTCCTCCTGCCCTGTGTGTCAGAGGTTGGCCCCGATGCCACATTTCCGTAGCCCGCTGGTCCCTCTACCCATCATTGAGGTCCCGTTTGAGAGGATCGCCATGGATTTGGTAGGTCCTATAATCAAGTCCGCTAGGGGGCACCAGTACATATTAGTTATAATGGACTATGCCACCCGTTATCCAGAAGCGATCCCTCTCCGAAATACCTCGGCCAAAACCATAGCCAAAGAGCTATCTCTTGTTTTTAGCCGGGTGGGTATTTGTAAAGAACTGCTTACGGACCAAGGTACACCCTTTATGTCCCGGGTTATGAAAGAGCTGTGTAAATTGTTCAAAGTGACGCAATTGCGTACGTCTGTGTATCACCCCCAAACCGATGGGCTGGTTGAAAGATTCAACAAAACCCTAAAACAAATGTTGAAGAAAGTGGTGGATAGAGATGGAAAGGATTGGGACTGTTTACTTCCTTATTTGATGTTTGCTATTAGGGAGGTGCCCCAATCCTCTACGGGATTCTCCCCCTTTGAGTTACTGTATGGGAGACACCCAAGAGGGCTGTTGGATATTGCCAAGGAAACTTGGGAAAGTGAGAGTTCTCCCCACAGGAGTGTGATTGAGCATGTCGCCCTGATGCAAGATCGAATTGCACAGGTAATGCCCATCGTGAAGGAACATTTGGCCCAAGCGCAGTTGGCACAGCAGAGAGTGTACAACCGTGGAGCCAAGACCCGTACCTTTTCCCCGGGGGATAGGATATTGGTACTTGTCCCTACGGTTGAAAGTAAATTCCTTGCCAAATGGCAAGGCCCCTACGAGATAATGGAAAAAGTGAGCGAAGTGAATTACAAGGTCAGACAACCAGGAAGGCGAAAGCCCGAACAGATCTATCACGTTAATCTGTTGAAAGCCTGGAGGGATAGAGAGTCCCTAGTCGCAGACACTTGGTCACCAGCTCAAACTGGTTGCGTGATTCCTGAGGTTGGAATAGCAGCCACCTTGTCACAACCTCAACAACAGGAGGTTAAGGAGTTTGTGCTTCGCAACAAGGAGGTATTCTCTGAGCTGCCGGGACAAACATCTGGGGTAGAGCATGACATCATTACCCCGCCCGGTGAAAGGGTGAAGTTAAAACCCTATCGGATCCCAGAGGCTCGACGGGAGGCAATACGGGAGGAAGTACAGAAAATGCTGAACTTAGGGGTGATAGAGGAGTCCCAAAGTGATTGGTCTAGTCCCATCGTGTTGGTGCCTAAACCGGATGGGAGCTGGCGATTTTGTAACGATTTTCGTCAGTTGAACAAAGTTACAAAATTTGACACCTACCCCATGCCACGTATAGATGAGTTGATCGACCGGCTGGGAACAGCCCGATACATGACGACTCTTGACCTCACAAAAGGGTATTGGCAAATCCCCCTGGCCAAGTCGGCCAAAGAGAAAACCGCATTTGTAACCCCAGACGGGGCGTTCCAATATAAAAGAATGCCGTTCGGGTTACAGAATGCGCCGGCCACATTCCAGCGGAAAATGGACCAGATGCTGAGGCCCCATCGGAAGTATGCTGCGGCTTACCTGGATGACGTAATTGTCCATAGCACAGATTGGGCCTCACATCTGCCAAAAGGGCAAGCAGTCCTGGACTCTGTTCGGGAAGCGGGGTTTACGGCTAACCCCAAGAAGTGTACCATTGGGCAGGAGGAGGCCAAATATCTTGGGTACACCATTGGGAGGGGAGTAATAAAACCCCAACTCAACAAAGTCGAGGCCATCCAGAGTTGGCCACGTCCCAACAGCAAGAAGCAGGTACGAGCCTTTCTGGGAATCGCTGGGTATTATCGGCGATTCATTCCCCACTTTGCTTCTAAGGCTGTGCCCCTAACCAACCTGACGAAGGGGAAAGGGTCGGTCATGATTAAATGGACCCCCGAGGCTGAGGCAGCATTCCAATTCTTGAAACAAGCCTTATGTAGCCAGCCAGTGTTGTACTCACCCGACTTCTCTAAAGACTTTGTCGTACAAAGTGATGCGTCAGATGTGGGGTTAGGAGCAGTATTGTCCCAGGTCTGGAACGGGGAAGAGCACCCAGTCATTTACCTCAGCAGGAAGTTGAAGTCCCATGAGGTAAATTACGCCACCGTTGAAAAGGAGTGTTTAGCGGTGAAGTGGGCTCTAGATTCCCTTCGGTACTACCTGCTAGGTAGGCACTTTGACATGGTTACGGATCACGCTCCGTTAAAGTGGATGGCTCAAAACAAGGAAACAAATAGAAGAGTGAATAGGTGGTTCCTGGCCCTCCAGGAATTCAACTTCACAGTAAAGCATCGCCCTGGCGTTCAAATGGGGAATGTGGATGCTTTGTCTCGAGTACATGAATGCCTGATTGCTGGTGTTCCAACCCCGAGGTTAAAACAAGAGGGGGGGGGTATGTGACAGCAGGAAGGTAAAGTCACCTGGTTGCATCCAGGGGGGTAGATATATTTCGCCCAGATTCAGGCTTTACGCCGACTTATACAACTAGGTGGAGAGTTGTATAAGGCTAGTGGGCTCATGGATGACTCATACCTCTAGGGAGAGTGTGGGGCGTCGTGCAGACAGAGATGAGGAGACCAGCTGAACCTTGTCAGCTCATTTAGGCCTCTATAAGAACTCCCAGCTTCATTAGATGTTAGCTCATGCCTGGAACCAGACCTGTGTGGACTGTCTAGGGAGAGTGAACCCCTATGCGGTGAGGCAAAGCCTGTGTGGCTATTTGTTTGGACTTTTACTAAACCAGGGACTTAGGGACTAGGACAGCACTAGGCTGATCCCAGTTGTTACTTAGGAAACCTGTATGTTTAGTCAGAGGTCAACTTGACCAGGATTTATTTTGGTTATGTTTCTTTTGCTTTGCTGTGTTTTGTCACTGTAAATAGAAAATAAACCGCACCTTTTTTTGATTTTGAAAACCACAACCTCCGTTTGCTGGGCCTGTTTTGTGTGGGGAGCCCATCCCGGGGGTCACACACACCCGCTGCCGAGCTAACCCCCTCACAATATCTCCTCCACTTCCTGATTCTGGTCATTACTCCTGTATTTCTTCCATGCTAACATCTTACATGTGGCTTACAACTGCAACGTTTTTCTACCTATGAATATCCATCATTAAACGGAACATTCGAAAGGATTCATCGTCTGTCGTCCTAACTGTGAGTTTATTCATTGAGTTAAACTGCCTGTATCGATGCAAGGGATGAATATCAAACCATCTTGAGTAAGGCCTACTTAAACCTGGAGATGAACTTTATCGCTTTGTAGTTGAGACAGAACAGTAGAAAAACGGAGTTTCACAGCCTAATTACAAGATTTCTGCATGTCAGTACTGAAACAGACAATATTTACTGCCCTCATAGCAAGACAGAAGGGACAGAGCAGCACATGGCAGCCTTATAGCCTGAGACAATTTGCACAGTGTCATATTTCAGCACACAGATCCTGCCTGCTTTCACAGTCAGTCTGCTATCATGAGTGACCAAGCTTCTGCATGTGAACTCACATCTACCTCCCCACAAGTTCCTGAAGAAACTGAGTTACCCAAACGCTCAGTTAAACCCACTTGGAAAGTAATGGAGAATTATGAAGCTTCAAGGACTGAATTGTCAAATAGCTTGGAATTAGTCTGGGAGAAAATCCTTGCTGAAGCCAATACAGTGTCTGTTGAACGTGAACTACTGACACTAGAGGGCGCCATTAAACAACTTTCTGCCTCATATGAGCTTTATCAGCTTACCAGCATCAAATTCACTAATGTCTTACAAAACATGAAGTCAGAAAGTGCGATGATGCAATTAAAGCGCGTCAATGCTCTCAGTATTGAAAGAGACAGTTTTATCCAGCAAACCAGATTAAAGGCAGAAGCAAAAATAAAGCTGTTACAGGACACTGCATCTCACAGATCTGTTTCTACCAGACGTTCTAAAAACTCGTCAAGATCCCATAGTTCAAGATACTCAACACTCAGTGAGCGACTTATTAATGCCCGCGCTGAAGTGGAAGCCAGCAAAGTGCAGGTGGCATATGCAGAAAAAAGAGCAGAGTTGGAAGCGCAGTCAGCACGTCAAAGAGCAGAGTTGGAAGCGCAGTCAGCACGACAAAGAGCAACAATGGAAACCTTAAATGAACAGTGTAAACATGACGCAGCTATGGCAAAGCTAAGGGTCCTACAGCAAGCTATCAGTGCAGACGAAGGTGCAAGTGAGAAAGACAGCATTAACCTAAACATAGCAGATATGGAAGACCCCCTCAAACGCACTAAAGACTATGTCCTAAGCCACTGCAGTGCACACTCCATTGTCTCCAATGCTCCCGACTACATAGAGACTCCTTCACAGCTTCAAGTTAAAGAGGTTCCAGCAACTTCCTGCACTCAAAATCACTCCACTGCATTTCCTACCTGCCTACCTTGCCTGCCTTCATACGTCACAGAGCATCAGCGCAAGCTTCAGGCAAGTCATCAATCTCCAGTCATCGGTACAGCCTTGAATCAACGTACCATTGGAACAACTGACTTCAAGCAAGCAACTCACCTGGATGCATCTGCTGCACCATATTTCCCTGCGTCCTTTAACAACAATGTCAAAGATAACGCAATCAGCACCATACAGCCAACAGCATCTCACATAAAGGCGGAGACAACTGAGACAGAAGAGTTTGTGAGGTACATGCTTCGCAGAGAGCTCACAAAGACTGGTCTTACAAGTTTTGATGACCAACCTGAGAACTACAGAAGTTGGAAATGTGCCTTCAGAACTACAATCAGCAATATTGACATTACAGCTGATCAAGAATTGAATCTGCTGATCAAATGGCTTGGTCCTCTATCTGCTGCACGTGTTAAGCCATTAAGATCGATTTTCATGGACAATCCTACTGCAGGCCTCACAAATGTATGGGAGCGACTACAGCAAAGTTATGGCAGTCCAGAAGCTATAGAAAATGCTTTGTTCATGCGTCTGGAAACTTTCCCAAAGATATCCGGTAAGGACAACAAGGAGTTCCAGAGACTGAGTGACCTTCTCCTTGAGCTTCAGCTAGCCAAGACAGACCCAAAACTACCTGGACTCAGTTACCTTGACACTCCAAGAGGGGTAAACCCAATTGTCTCCAAGCTCCCGTATGGTTTGCAAGAGAAATGGACTGCACTAGGGTCATCATACAAAATAGAGAACAAGGTTTCCTTCCCTCCATTCTCTTTCTTCTGTGAATTCATCAGGAAAATTGCAGAGACCAAGAACGATCCAAGTTTTTCCTACGGTGAGTACAGTCTCTTCTCACCCTTTCCTAAGAGTACCAGTCTTCAGGGCAACTATAGAAACCATAGAGGCCCAGTGTCTGTGAAAAAGACTGACATCCTTCCCACTCCTACCACAGTTCTGGCCACGAACAAACAGAGTAGGAAGATTGAAAACCCTAACAGAGAGTGTCCCATACACAAGAAGCCACACCCCCTCAATAAATGTATCGGCTTTAGGAAAAAGCCTCTGGAAGAGCGCAAGGAGCTTTTAAAGACATTTAGGGTATGTTTCAGGTGCTGTGCTTCTACAGAACATTTTGCAAGGGACTGTAATGTGTCCATCAAGTGCATAGAGTGTGGCTCTGAAGAACATGTGCAAGCCCTCCATCCTCTTGAGCCCAGCTCTGCACAACCTGCCAACACTCCTCCCAGGTTAACGCATGGCGGGGAGAATACAGACCAAGTGCCTAATTCTACCATCATTTCTTCATCCTGCACTGAAGTTTGTGGAGAAGACCACTGTGGTAAGTCCTGTGCTAAGATATGCTTGGTGAACATATACCACAAGGATCAACCAGAAAAGTCTCTAAAGGCATATGCTATCTTAGACGATCAGAGCAATCGATCACTTGCAAAATCGGAATTGTTCAATCTATTTGAAATAAAAGGCGAAGCTCATCCTTACACCTTGGGTACCTGTAGTGGAACTATAGAGGTTTCTGGAAGAAGGGCTCATGGACTCATGGTATCTTCTCTAAAAGGTAACTTGCAATTACCCTTACCTACACTTGTTGAGTGCAATCAGATACCTGCTAGCAGGGAAGAAATCCCTACTCCAGCTGCTTCTTTCCATCACCCTCACCTCAAGGTAATAGCAAATGAGATACCGCCGCTTGACAAAGATGCTCAGATCCTTCTTCTGTTAGGAAGAGACATTCTAAGAGTTCACAAGGTACACAGACAAGTCAGTGGACCCCCAGATGCCCCATTTGCCCAGCGCACGGATCTAGGGTGGGTCATCATAGGCAATGTCTGCATAGGCAAAATGAAAAGACCTACCAACATTTCGTCATTCAAGACAAATGTTCTGCCAAATGGCCAAAACACTTACTTTGAGCCATGCCCACATCACTACTGGGTGAAAGAGAAGATAGCCAGCCACGAATGGCAACATGGTATCTCAGGTGACACAAGCCCTTTCTCCTGCCATGATGGCGACTTCGGCTCTACAGTGTTTAATGCAACCAGTGAAGATGACATACTGGCTCCTTCAATGGAAGACAAAGAATTCATCAAGGTAATGGACAATGAGTTCTTTCAAGATGACTCCAATAACTGGGTAGCACCCCTACCCTTTCGTCTCCCAAGGGAGAGATTGCCCAACAACTTACAGCAGGCCATCAGTAGATTCTCCTCCTTAAAGTGAAACTTAAGCAGGAAACCAGAGATGCAAAAGCACTTTGTGGACTTTATGCAAAATGTATTTGACAGAGATCATGCAGAGCCTGCTTCCCCACTAAAGGAGGGAGAAGAATGCTGGTACCTTCCATCCTTTGGCGTGTATCACCCACGCAAACCAGACCAAATCAGAGTTGTCTTTGATTCCAGTGCTCAGCACGAAGGTGTTTCTCTTAACAACATGCTCCTTACTGGACCCAACTTGAACAACAGTCTAATAGGAGTCTTGATTCGTTTCAGACAAGAGCCTGTAGCAGTAATGGCCGACATTCAACAGATGTTTCACTGCTTCATCGTCAGAGAAGACAACAGAAACTACCTCAGGTTTCTATGGCACAAGGACAATGACCTCAACAAGGAAGTTATAGATTATCGCATGAAGGTACATGTCTTCGGTAACAGTCCTTCCCCAGCAGTGGCAACTTATGGGCTAAGGAAAACAGCTCAGACTGGGGAAGTTGAATATGGATCTGATGCCCGTCAACTTGTTGAAAGAAACTTCTACGTTGACGACGCACTTAAGTCCTTTCCAACTGCTAAAGAAGCAATTGATCTTCTCACCAGAACAAAGGAGATGCTGTCTGTAGCAAACCTTAGACTGCACAAGATTATATCCAACAGCCAGGAACTTATGAATGCCTTTCACTCTGAGGACTATGCCACTAGTCTAAAAAACCTTGACTTAGGTACAGATGTGCCTCCTGTACAGCGAAGTCTGGGTTTGTTGTGGAACATCAAGCAAGACAAATTCACCTTCCAAGTGTCAACTTGTGACAAACCCTTCACTAAGAGAGGAGTCCTGTCCGTGGTGAATAGCATCTATGACTAGAGTTGAGCGGACACCTGGATGTTCGGGTTCGACGGGTTCGGCCGAACTTAGGAAAAAAGTTCGGGTTCGGGACCGAACTTTAACCCGAACCCGGACCCGAACCCGAACCCCATTGAAGTCAATGCGGACCCGGACTTCTAAGGACTAAAAAGGCTCTAAAAAGGTAATTGAAAGGGCTAGAGTGCTGCAAATGGCAGCAAAATGTTGTTAAGAGCATGGCAAGTGCTCTGCAAACAAATGTGGATAGGGAAATAACTTAAAATAACATAAAAAAAATTAAAATAAAAAATAATAATCTTGACCTAGGAGGACGAGGTCCATATGGAGTAGGAGGTTGAGGTGGCGGTGGATGTGGCTGTGTAGGTGGAAGCGGCGGTGGAGGAGGACGGGGTAGCCAACACTGATTCAAAAATACAACAATGGCTGGGTAAGGCCGGTGATGTGTCGAATTCTGGCCCCCCGTCAAATAGTGTCCACCCTGTATTGCGCTTGCTCAGTATGTAGGACAAGGGGATTTCGAAAATCTCCCAAGACGAACGGCGCCTGCGTGGTGAGTTCAGGTGAAGGCCACACCATCCGTGGTTCAAGCCGAGCCAAGTGAGGCCATGCCCGAAGCGTGTTGATCGAACCGAGCTCGTGAGGGGCCCTGTTACTATGTGCTACCGTATGTCCACTTGGATGGTGGGGCTTGAACCTGCACTCACAGCGCAGGCGCCGTTCATCTTCGGAGATTTTGTGAATCTCCTTGTCCTCTGTACTGCGCAAACGCTGCGCTTTCGCAGTATGGGCCGGACACAATCCGATGGCTGGACAGTTTTTGTCACAACACCGGTATACATGTCTATTCTGCACAAGGTACGGACAAGTCCTGTGGGATCAATGCCTGGTTCATTTTAATGAACGTGAGCTTGTCCACATTGGCTCTGGACAGGCGGCTGCACTTGTCTGTGATAACGCCCCCTGCCGTGCTAAATACACGTTCAGATAATACACTGGCTGCAGGGCAGGCCAGCACCTCCAAGGCATAAAGGGCAAGCTCAGGCCATGTGCCCAATTTGGAGACCCAGAAGTTAAAGGGGGCAGACCCGTCATCCAGTACGTGTAGGCCTGTGGACACATACTGCTCAACCATGTTGGTGAAATGCTGCCTCCTGCTAAGACGTTCCATCTCAGCTGGTGGTGCTGGTTGTTGTGGTGTGCTGACAAAGCTTTTCCACATTTCAGCCATGCTAACCCTGCCTTCTGAGGTGCTGCCGGTGCCCCGGCTGCGTTGGCGACCTCTTCCTCCTCCTCTGCCTTCGCCTTGTGCTTCCACCGTACGCCCGCTGTCAGGTGGGAATGCCACCAGCAGCGCGTCTACCAGCGTGCGCTTGTACTCGCGCATCTTACGATCCCGCTCCAGTGAGGGAATTAAGGATGGTACGTTGTCCTTGTAACGGGGATCCAGCAGGGTGGCCACCCAGTAATCAGCACCAGTTAAAATGTGGGCAACTCGGCGGTCATTGCGGAAACACTGCAGCATGTAATCGCTCATGTGTGCCAGGCTGCCCAGAGGCAAAGAAAAGCTGTCCTCTGTGGGAGGTGTATCGTCTGTGTCCTATGTATCCCCCCAGCCACGCACCAGTGATGGCCACGAGCTGGTCTGGGTGCCACCCTGCTGTGAAAATGGCTCCTCCTCCTCCTCCTCCATCTCCTCCTCCACCTCGTCATCCTCCAGAACTGTGCCCTTTCTGCCGGACAATTGTGTACCTGGCGTTTGTTGGCTGAAAGCCTTTGAAATGATCCCGCTTCCTCATCCTCCTGTGCCACATCCTCTTCCATCATCGCCCGAAGCGTTTTTTCAAGGAGGCATAGAACTGGGATAGTAACGCTAAGAACGGCGTCATTGGCACTGGACATGTTGGTGGAGTACTCGAAACAGCGCCGCAACAAGGCACACAGGTCTCACATGGAGGCCCAGTTATTGGTGGTGAAGTGGTGCTGTTCCGCAGAGCGACTCACGCGTGATTGCTGCAGCTGAAACTCCACTATCGCCTGCTGCTGCTCGCACAGTCTGGCCAGCATGTGCAAGGTGGAGTTCCACCTTGTGGGCACGTCACATATGAGGCGGTGAGCGGGAAGGCCGAAGTTACGCTGCAGCGCTGACAGGCGAGCAGCAGCAGGGTGAGAACGCCGAAAGTGCGCACACACAGCCCGCACTTTCTGCAGCAGCTCTGGCATATTGGGGTAATTTTTAAGGAACCTCTGGACCACCAAGTTCAGCACATGCGCCAGGCAAGGGATGTGCGTCAAACCGGCTAGGCCCAGAGCTGCTACGAGATTTCGCCCATTATCGCACACCACCAGGCCGGGCTTGAGGCTCACTGACAGCAACCACTCATTGGTCTGTTGTTCCATGTCCCTCCACAACTCCTGCACGGTGTGGGGTTTTTCCCCCAAACAGGAAAGTTTTAAAACTGCCTGCTGTCGTTTACCCCTGGCTGTGCTGACGTTGGTGGTGAAGGTGTTACGCTGACCGGATGAGGAGGCGGTAGAGGATGAGGAAGCGGAGTAGGAGGAGTTAGCAACAGGAGGCAAACTGAAGCGCCCTGCAATCCTCGGTGGTGGAAGGACATGCACCAAACTGCTATCTGCCTCAGGCCCAGCCGCCACTGCATTTACCCAGTGTGCTGTTAGGGAGATATAACGTCCCTGACTGTGCTTACTGGTCCACGCATCCGTAGTTAGGTGGACCTTGCCACAGATGGCGTTGCGCAGTGCACACCTGATTTTGTCCCCCACTTGCTTGTGCAGGGAAGGGATGGCTCGCCTGGAAAAATAGTGGCGGCTGGGCACGACGTACTGTGGGACAGCCAATGCCATCAGGCTTTTAAAACTCTGCATCTCCACCAGACGGAATGACAGCATTTCAAAGGCCAGGAGTTTTGAAATGCTGGCATTCAGGGCCAGGGATCGCGGGTGGCTAGGGGGGTACTTCCTCTTCCGCTCCAATGTTTGGGAGATAGAGAGCTGAACGCTTCCATGGGACATTGTGGAGATGGTTGGTGACCCAGGTGGTAGTGTTGCTGGCAGATCCTCTGTTTGCGGGGTGGCAGGTGCCACTGTCACTACAGAGGTGGATGAAGAGGCCGAGACTGCAGCAGAAGAGGAAGCAGGAGGAGCCAGAGACCTTTCTTGGTTTTTGAGGTGTCTACTCCACTGCAGCTCGTGCTTTGCACTTAGATGCCTGGTCATGCAGGTTGTGCTCAGGTTGAGAACGTTTATGCCTCGCTTCAGGCTCTGATTGCACAGCGTGCAAACCACTCGTGTCTTGTCATCAGCACATTGTGTGAAGAACTGCCACGCTGAGGAACTCCTTGGACCTGGCTTTGGTGTGCTCGGTCCCTTGCTGCGTTGGGCAGTAGCAGACATACTGTCTAGCTGACAGACGCTCCGCTTTTGCACCCTGCTCCCTCTTCTGCTGTGCTGGTGGCTCTGTGCGACCACCGCCTCTTCCTCCAAACTACACTGGTCACCTGCATAACGTTGATTCCATGTGGGGTCGAGGACCTCATCGTCCTCCACATCATCTTCCACCCAGTCTTCACCCCTGCCCTCCTTGTCTGTCTGCACAATTGCGAAAGCAGCAGCAGTTGGCACCTGTGTTTCGTCATCATCCAAGACGTACTGCGATGGTCCTCCCATGTACTCATCATGAAACATAAGTGGTTGGGCATCGGTGCACTCAATCTCTTCCACTTCTGGGGCAGGGCTAGGTGGATGGCCCTGGGAAACCCTGCTAACCGAGTCATCGAAAAGCAGAAGAGACTGCTGCATGATTTGGGGCTCAGACTGCTTGGCTGATTTGCAAGGGGGTGAGGTGAAAGACTGATGGACATGGGTTTCAGGTGCCAACTCTGTTCTTTCATCAGAAGAGTGGGTGGGAGACAATGTGAAGGAACCCGAGGCACTGTCAGCAACCCAATCTACTATCGCCTGTACTTGTCCTGGCCTAAACATTCGTACAGCCTCATTAGGCGCGACAAAATACCGCCGCAGGCTCGGTCGCCTACTCGCACCTGAGGAAGGTGTTTCACTTGTGCGTGTATCTGGCACAGATCCACCACGTCCTCTCCCTGCAACAGGAGCTCCACCAGCAGCACCACGACCGGGGCCACCACGTCCCTTTGACCTTCTCCTCATATTTTCAAAATTTAGGATCTTGCCCTAAATGGGTGTTTTTGGAAGCGCAGAACACAACCAAAGTACGTAACCGCTGAATCGCACAGCTACAGAACTGCAGAAAATGCTATTCAAAAAAAATGTTGTTTTTTTAGTATAGCACAGTAGGAGAAAACTATATAGAAATTGTTTATTTCACACACCTCAAAATATGTATAACACACTGCAAACTTTTTTTGTGCCACTAAACGGCGTTTTTTGGAAGAGCAGAACACACCCACAGTACGTAACCACTGAATCGCACAGCTACAGAACTGCAGAAAATGCTATTCAAAAAAAATGTTGTTTTTTTAGTATAGCACAGTAGGAGAAAACTATATAGAAATTGTTTATTTCACACACCTCAAAATATGTATAACACACTGCAAACTTTTTTTTGTGCCACTAAACTGCGTTTTTTGGAAGAGCAGAACACACCCACAGTACGTAACCGCAGATTCGCACAGCTACAGAACTGCAGAAAATGCTATTCAAAAAAAATTTTGTTTTTTTAGTATAGCACAGTAGGAGAAAACTATATAGAAATTGTTTATTTCACACACCTCAAAATATGTATAACACACTGCAAACTTTTTTTTGTGCCACTAAACGGCATTTTTTGGAAGAGCTGAACACACCCACAGTACGTAACCGCTGAATCGCACAGCTACAGAACTGCAGAAAATGCTATTCAAAAAAAATGTTGTTTTTTTAGTATAGCACAGTAGGAGAAAACTATATAGAAATTGTTTATTTCACACACCTTCAAATATGTATAACACACTGCAAACTTTTTTTTGTGCCCCTAAACGGCGTTTTTTGCAAGCGTACATTAACCACTTAACGACCGCCCACTGTAATTATACGTCAGCAGAATGGCACCGACAGGCAGAATCACGTATATGTACGTGATCGCCTTTGTATAGTTGGGGGGTCCGATCGGACCCCCCTTCTGTACAGTGAGCGGTGGTTAAGTGTTCGGGAGCGATCCGGCATGAGGGGACGGCCGTTCGATTCCGGCCACCCCCTCTCGATCGCTTCCCCTGCCTGTAATGTAAACACAGACAGGAGGAAGTGATGTCATCTCTCCTCGTGTCGGTCTTTTCGATCCGGCGCGAGGAGAGAAGACATCTCACAGTAAGTGCACCAACAGCCCACTGACACCAGTACACGTAGGCACACTTACACCCCCCAGTCACCCCCAGATCCCCCCCCAGATCACCCCCAGTACCCCCAGTCACAGTGCACCGTTTGCAGTGATCATTTTTTTTACTGATCACTGCAATCAGTGTCATTTGTAACTGTAAAAAGTTGCAGGGCAGTTAGGTTTAGGCCCCTTTAGGTCCAGGGTAGCCCCCTAACCCCCCTAATAAAGGTTTAACCCCTTGATCGCCCCCCAGGTAACCCTTTCACCCCCTAACGCCAGCGTCACTAAGCGATCGTTTTTCCGATCGCTTTTTTCTTGTCGCTGGTGTCCTAGATAGCCAGTTAATTATTTTTAGGTTCGCCGCAGGTTTTTATTAGCGTCAGGTACCCCCATATATTATTTTAACCCCCTGATTGCCCCTAGAGTTAACCCTTTCACCAGTGATCACCGTATAAGCGTCACTGGTGACACTGATTACCCAGTGAGTTATTTCGTTATTTAGGTAACCCGTCAGGTTTTTATATAGCGTCGGGTACCCCCATATTTAACCTAATAAAGGTTTTAACCCCCTGATTGCCCCTAGTTAACCCTTTCACCAGTGATCACCATATAAAGGTTACGGGTGACACTGGTTGGTTAGTTTGCTTTTTATAGCATCAGGGCACCCGCCGTATATAACCCAATAAAGGTTTAACCCCCTGATCACCCGGCGGGTGATATCAATTAGGTTTTAGCGCCAGAGAGGGTCTGCGTCGCCCCAGGCAGCTTTAGGTTAGTGCCAGTAACGCTAACACCCACGCGCAAAGCATACACCTCCCTTAGTGGTATAGTATCTGATCAGATCTATACTAGCGTCCCCAGCGGTTTAGGGTTCCCAAAAACGCAGTGTTAGCGGGATCAGCCCAGATACCTGCTAGTACCTGCGTTTAGCCCCTCCGCCCAGCCCAGCCCAGCCCAGCCCACCCAAGTGCAGTATCGATCGATCACTGTCACTTACCAAACACAACACACATAACTGCAGCGTTCGCAGAGACAGTCCTGATCCCTGCGATCGCTAACAGTTTTTTTGGTAGCGTTTGATACATTTGGTGACAGTCAGGTGCTTTTTTTCCTGTGAATCTTACTAGTGTACCCCTAAATTTAGAGCCCAAAATGGCAAGACGAAGGTACACTAGTAAAGAGGCCTACGAGATTCTGAGCATGACAGATAGTGAAGAGGAGGTCACGTATCTGTCAGATTCAGGCTCAGAATATCTTCCCGTAGAAGACAGTGACGTCAGCGGCCCCACGTCAGATAGCTCTGACGACGAAGTTGAGGTCCCTGCTAAGGTCAGGTGTACCCGATCCCGATCTTCTGAGGTTGTTGAGGAGCAAGAACCGCAGGGCTCTCGTATCATGGAGCAGAGTAGTACAAGCGCCGCTATTCCTTCTGGTGAATTGGCAAGCACCAGCGGCCTAGTACAGCCTGGGCGTACATCCAGCACTGCAGTATCACGTGGTGACGTGGCGAGTCCCATAAGTGCAGTTAAAGCTGGCGAGGTGGCAAGCACAAGTAGTGTCCCGCTGCCACCAAGAAGACAAAGGCAGGCCCGTCGTGCCCATAGTGCCCTTCCTGCAGAATTTGCCTATCCTGATTGGGTCCCCACCACTTCTGCAGAACCCGTACTTCCCCCATTCACTGCCCAACCCGGTATTCAGGTGGAAACAGCTGATTTTATGCCAATCGATTATTATTCGCTGTTTTTCACGGAAGATCTCTATAGATCTATTGTGGACCAGAGTAATTTATATGCTGGTCAATTCATCGCCGCTAACCCCCAGTTGCCTAAAATTGCCAAAGATTGGAAACCAATTACGGTTTCCGAATTTAAGACTTTTCTGGGCCTTTCCCTCAACATGGGCACACATAAATTCCCGTCATTGCGTGCTTATTGGTCCACGCACCCAATTGACCACATGCCCGTGTTCTCTGCCTCCATGCCCAGGACACGATACGAGCAGATTTTGCGGTTCATGCACTTCAACGACAATGAACTTTGTCGTCCACGTGGGGACCCTGAGTACGACCGGCTCTATAAAATTCGGCCTCTCATAAACCACTTCAACGAACGTTTTGCAGCCTTGTTTATTCCCGATCAAGCTGTCTGCGTTGATGAGTCCCTGATTACATTTTCTGGCCGCTTGGCTTTCAAGCAGTACCTTCCCAGCAAGCGTGCCAGATACGGGGTCAAGCTCTATAAGTGCTGTGACACGGCAACAGGCTATGTATGGAGCTTTATGGTTTATGAGGGAAAAGATAGTCAGGTTGAGCCGGTCAACTGCCCGGATTACATAGGGAGCGCTGGCAAGATAGTGTGGAACTTGGTGTCACCCTTATTCGGAAAGGGGTACCACTTGTATGTGGACAATTATTACACGAGCATGCCACTGTTTAGTCACTTGTTTGATCATCAGATTGGAGCATGTGGCACCGTGCGACCTAATCGCCGGGGCTTTCCCCAGCGGCTTGTAGATGCCCGTCTTAGGCTGGGGGAGAGAGCCTGCGTGAAGTGTAATAACTTGCTCGCTATGAAGTGGAGGGACAATAAGAATGTTTTCCTTCTTACCTCCCTTCATGCAGACACGACAGTCCAAATTCGTACGGCGACTGGTGTTGTGGAGAAACCCCTCTGTGTCCACGAATATAACAAAAATATGGGAGGGGTGGACCTCAACGACCAGTTGATGGCGCCGTATCTAATTGACCGTAAGGCGAGACGCTGGTACAAAAAAGTGTCTCTATCCTTATTCCAATTGGCTTTGCTGAATGCTCATGTGCTATACAGAGCTTCAGGCGGGACGTTATCTCTTCTAAAATTCCAGAATGAGATAGTCACAGAACTCCTGTATCCAGGCGGTTCTGCACCTCACCATCCCCTACCAAATGCAGTAAGCCGGCTGCATGAGAGGCATTATCCGTATGCCCTCCCGAGTACCCCTACCCAACGAACCCCTCAAAAAAGATGTTGTGTCTGTAGCAAGCGCGGATTTAGGCGTGACACCCGTGTTTTTTGTCCACTCTGTCCTGACAAACCTGGTCTTTGCCTTGGTGAATGTTTTGATCGCTACCACTCAAAAGTGAAGTTTTAGCGTAGGGTACAGCATTTCACAGACTAGGACACACTTACACAGGGTCTCCCAAGATGCCATTACATTTTGAGAGACCCGAACCATTACAGTTGTTAAAGTTACAAAAAAAAGTGTAAAAAAGAAAAAAAAAAACGTAAAAAACAAAACACAAAAAAAATATAAAATAAAAAAACCAAAAATAGTTGTCGTTTTATTGTTCTCTCTCTCTCTCTATTTTCTCTCTATTGTTCTGCTCTTTTTTACTGTATTCTATTCTGCAATGTTTTATCATGCTTGTTTTTCAGGTATGTAATTTTTTGTTTTCAGGTACGCCATTCAGTTGCAGCGCGGATCTATTTATCTTGACAGCAACAGCGTTTGCTCCCACGATACATAAAGCCGTGACTCCAACGCTGTAGGAGGTGATTTCACCACCACAGTTTAAAAAAAGAGCATATATGCCGAAGCATGGGGGCAGCAGGGGCGGAGGAGCGATTTTGCTCCTAATGCCGCGTATATACGGTCGAAATTCCGACGGAGGCTTGCCCGTGGAAAAGTCCGACCGTGTGTACGCGGCATAACTTTTTTGCGGGAGGATGCCCCCATGCTTCGGCATATATATATTTTAGGCACAGGTTGCGTTAAAAAAAATGTTTTATTTTTTACTAAGTTTTGTTTTGGTATTTGCTTTGCAGGTATGGTATGGTCTTACTGTTGTACTGTAATGTTACTTTGTTTTAATGTTAACCATCATTTGCTTAGCAGGTACGCCATTCAGTTGCATCGCAGATTTATTTATCTTGACAGCAACAGCGTTTGCTCCCACGATACATAAAGCCATGACTCCAACGCTGTAGGAGGTGATTTCACCACCACAGTTAAAAAAAGAGCATATATGCCGAAGCATGGGGGCAGCAGGGGCGGAGGAGCGATTTTGCTCCTAATGCCGCGTATATACGGTCGAAATTCCGACGGAGGCTTGCCCGTGGAAAAGTCAGACTGTGTGTACGCGGCATAACCTTTTATGCCGCGTACATACGGTCGAAATTTCGACAAAGGCTTGCCCGTGGAAAAGTTCCGACCGTGTGTACGCGGCATAACTTTTTTGCGGGACGATGCCCCCATGCTTCGGCATATATATATTTTAAGCACAGGTTGCGTTAAAAAAATGTTTTATTTTTTACTAGGTTTTGTTTTGGTATTTGCTTTGCAGGTATGGTATGGTAAGGTCTTACTGTTGTACTGTAATGTTACTTTGTTTTAATGTTAACCATCATTTGCTTAGCAGGTACGCCATTCAGTTGCATCGCGGATTTATTTATCTTGACAGCAACAGCGTTTGCTCCCACGATACATAAAGCCGTGACTCCAACGCTGTAGGAGGTGATTTCACCACCACAGTTAAAAAAAGAGCAAATATGCCGAAGCATGGGGGCAGCAGGGGCGGAGGAGCGATTTTGCTCCTAATGCCGCGTATATACGGTTGAAATTCCGACGGAGGCTTGCCCGTGGAAAAGTTCGACCGTGTGTACGCGGCATAACCTTTTATGCCGTGTACATACGGTCGAAATTCCGACGAAGGCTTGCCCGTGGAAAAGTCCGACCGTGTGTACGCGGCATAACCCCATGCTTCGGCATATATGCCCATCATTAGAAGTGGGTGGATGAAGGGAGGTATTCTAATGGTGGGCATACCCACCGATCAATCTCTTTTTTTCGTTCAGCCAACAGGCTGCATGAAAAAAAAGATTACAATACATGTCCAACAAGGACCAGCAACGTACTGGTATGTTGCTGGACTTTGAATGGTTATACCAGATTGATGCCTGCGGGTATCATTCTTTTCAGCCAGCGGCCGGCTTTCATGTAAAAGCAATCCTAGTGGCTAATTAGCCTCTGGACTGCTTTTACAAGCAGTGGGAGGGAATGCCCCCCCCGGATATAAACAGCACCATTGGGAAATTGGGAAAGCATTTTATCACACCGATCTTGGTGTGGTCAGATGCTTTGAGGGCAGAGGAAAGATCTAGGGTCTAACCCCCCATTTTTTTTCAAAAAAAGAGTACCTGTCACTACTTATTGCTATCATAGGGGATATTTACATTCCCTGAGATAACAATAAAAATGATTAAAAAAAAATAATATGGAAGGAACAATTTAAAAATAAAATAAAAAAGCAAAATAAATAATAAAAAAAAAAAAAAGCACCGCTGTCCCCCCCTGCTCTTGCGCAAAGGCGAACGCAAGCGTCGGTCTAGCGGCATATGTAAATAGCAATTGCATCATGCATGTGAGGTATCACCGCGAAGGTCAGATCGAGGGCAGTAATTTTAGCAGTAGACCTCCTCTGTAAATCTAATGTGGTAACCTGTAAAGGCTTTTAAATGCTTTTAAAAATGAATGTAGTTTCTCGCCGCTGCGCGTTTGTGCGCAATTTTAAAGCATGTCGTGTTTGGTATCCATGTACTCGGCCTAAGATCATCTTTTTTATTTCATCAAACATTTGGGCAATATAGTGTTTTTTAGTGCATTAAAAATAAAAAAAGTGTGTTTTTCCCCCCAAAAATGCGTTTGAAAAATCGCTGCGCAAATACTGTGTGGAAAAAAAAATGCAACACCCACTATTTTAATCTGTAGGGCCTTTGCTTTAAAAATATATATAATGTTTGGGGGTTCAATTTTCTTGCAAAAAAAAAATGTTTTCATGTAAACAAAAAGTGTCAGAAAGGGCTTTGTCTTCAAGTGGTTAGAAGAGTGGATGATGTGTGACATAAGCTTCCTAATGTTGTGCATAAAATGCCAGGACAGTTCAAACCCCCCCCCAAATGACCCCATTTTGGAAAGTAGACACCTCAAGCTATTTGCTGAGAGGCTTGTTGAGCCCATTGAATATTTTTTTTTTTGTCCCAAGTGATTGAATAATGACAAAAAGAAAAAAAAAATTACAAAAAGTTGTCACTAAATTATATATTGCTCAAACATGCCATGGTTATATGTGGAATTGCACCCCAAAATACATTCTGTTGCTTCTCCTGAGTACGGGGATACCACATGTGTGAGACATTTTGGGAGCCTAGCCGCGTACAGGACCCCGAAAACCATGCACCGCCTTCAGGATTTCTATGGGTGTAAATTTTTGATTTCACTCCTCACTGCCTATCACAGTTTCGGAGGCCATGGAATGCCCAGATGGCACAAAACCCCCCCAAATGACCCCATTTTGGAAAGTAGACACCCCAAGCTATTTGCTGAGAGGTATGTTGAGTATTTTGCAGATCTCGCTTTTTGTCACAAAGTTTTAAAAATTGAAAAAAGAAAAAAAAAATGTCTTTCTTCATTTTCAAAAACAAATGAGAGCTGTAAAATATTCACCATGCCTCTCGGCAAATAGCTTGGGGTGTCTACTTTCCAAAATGGGGTCATTTGTGGGGGTTTTGTGCTATTTTGGCATTTTATGGCCTTCAAAACTGTGATAGGTAGTGAGGAGTGAAATCAAAAATTTACGCCCTTAGAAAGCCTGAAGGCGGTGCTTGCTTTTTGGGGCCCCGTACCTGGCTAGGCTCCCAAAAAGTCCCACACATGTGGTATCCCCGTACTCAGGAGAAGCAGCAGAATGTATTTTGGGGTGTAATTTCACATATGCCCATGGCATGTGTGAGCAATATATCATTTAGTGACAACTTTGTGCAAAAAAAACAAAGTTTGTCATATTCCCGCAACTTGTGGCAAAATATAAAATATTCCATGGACTGAACATGCCTCTCAGTAAATAGCTTGGGGTGTCTACTTTCCAAAATGGGGTCATTTGGGGGGATTTTGTGCTATTTTGGCATTTTATAGCCTTCGAAACTGTAATAGGTAGTGAGGAGTGAAATCAAAAATTTACGCCCTTAGAAAGCCTGAAGGCGGTGCTTGGTTTTTGGGGCCCCGTACCTGGCTAGGCTCCCAAAAAGTCCCACACATGTGGTATCCCCGTACTCAGGAGAAGCAGCAGAATGTATTTTGGGGTGCAATTCCACATATAACCATGGCATGTGTGAGCAATATATCATTTAGTGACAACTTTTTGTAAATTTTTTCTTTTTTTTTTCTTTTTGTCATTATTCAGTCATTTGGGACAAAAAAAAATATTCAAGGGGCTCAACATGCCTCTCAGCAAATAGCTTGGGGTGTCTACTTTCCAAAATGGGGTCATTTTGGGGGGTTTTGTGCCATCTTGGCATTTTATGGCCTTCAAAACTGTGATAGGTAGTGAGGAGTGAAATCAAAAATTTATGCCCTTAGAAACCTTGAAGGCTGTGCTTGGTTTTTGGGGTCCCGTACGTGGCTAGGCTCCCAAAAAGTCCCACACATGTGGTATCCCCATACTCAGGAGAAGCAGCAGAATGTATTTTGGGGTGTAATTTCACATATGCCCATGGCATGTGTGAGCAATATATCATTTAGTGACAACTTTGTGCAAAAAAAACAAAGTTTGTCATATTCCCGCAACTTGTGGCAAAATATAAAATATTCCATGGACTGAACATGCCTCTCAGTAAATAGCTTGGGGTGTCTACTTTCCAAAATGGGGTCATTTGGGGGGATTTTGTGCTATTTTGGCATTTTATAGCCTTCGAAACTGTGATAGGTAGTGAGGAGTGAAATCAAAAATTTACGCCCTTAGAAAGCCTGAAGGCGGTGCTTGGTTTTTGGGGCCCCGTACCCGGCTAGGCTCCCAAAAAGTCCCACACATGTGGTATCCCCGTACTCAGGAGAAGCAGCAGAATGTATTTTGGGGTGCAATTCCACATATAACCATGGCATGTGTGAGCAATATATCATTTAGTGACAACTTTTTGTACATTTTTTCTTTTTTTTTTTCTTTTTGTCATTATTCAATCATTTGGGACAAAAAAAAATATTCAATGGGCTCAACATGCCTCTCAGCAAATTGCTTGGGGTGTCTGCTTTCCAAAATGGGGTCATTTGGGGGGGTTTTGTGCCATCTTGGCATTTTATGGCCTTCAAAACTGTGATAGGTAGTGAGGAGTGAAATCAAAAATTTATGCCCTTAGAAACCTTGAAGGCGGTGCTTGGTTTTTGGGGTCCCGTACGCGGCTAGGCTCCCAAAAAGTCCCACACATGTGGTATCCCCATACTCAGAAGAAGCAGCAGAATGTATTTTGGGGTGTAATTTCACATATGTCCATGGCATGTGTGAGCAATATATCATTTAGTGACAACTTTGTGCAAAAAAAATAAAGTTTGTCATATTCCCGCAACTTGTGGCAAAATATAAAATATTCCATGGACTAATCATGCCTCTCAGTAAATAGCTTGGGGTGTCTACTTTCCAAAATGGGGTCATTTGGGGGGGTTTTGTGCTATTTTGGCATTTTATGGCCTTCGAAACTGTGATAGGTAGTGAGGAGTGAAATCAAAAATTTGCGCCCTTAGAAATCCTGAAGGCGGTGCTTGGTTTCCGGGGTCCCGTACGAGGCTAGGCTCCTAAAAAGTCCCACACATGTGGTATCCCCGTACTCAGGAGAAGCAGCAGAATGTATTTTGGGGTGCAATTCCACATATAACCATGGCATGTGTGAGCAATATATCATTTAGTGACAACTTTTTGTAATTTTTTTTTTTTTGTCATTATTCAATCACTTGGGACAAAAAAAAAATATTCAATGGGCTCAACATGCCTCTCAGCAATTTCCTTGGGGTGTCTACTTTCCAAAATGGGGTCATTTGGGGGGGTTTTGTACTGCCCTGCCATTTTAGCACCTCAAGAAATGAGATAGGCAGTCATAAATTAAAAGCTGTGTAAATTCCAGAAAATGTACCCTAGTTTGTAGACGCTATAACTTTTGCGCAAACCAATAAATATACGCTTATTGACATTTTTTTTACTAAAGACATGTGGCTGAATACATTTTGGCCTGAATGTATGACTACAATTGAGTTTATTCGATTTTTCTTATAACAAAAAGTAGAAAATATCATTTTTTTTCAAAATTTTCAGTCTTTTTCCGTTTATATCGCAAAAAATAAAAATCGCAGAGGCAATCAAATACCATTAAAAGAAAGCTCTATTTGTGGGAAGAAAAGGACGCAAATTTCGTTTCAGTACAACATTGCATGTCCGCACAATTTACAGTTAAAGCAGCGCACTGCAAAATTCTGAATTCACCTCTGGTCCTTTAGCTACCAAATGGTCCGGGGCTTAAGTGGTTAAAGTGCAAAATTTTTTTTTTTTGCCCTAAACGGGTCTTTTTTTGCACGAGCAAAATAAAATGCTTTTTTTTTTTGCCCCATGGGTCTTTTGGAAAAGAGCACAATAAAGTGCCTTTTTTTTCCCCCTAAAAGTTAGATTTTCTCTGACACTGGGCTCATGGCAGTGTAAAAAGACTGCACTGCAACACAAATAGGTAAACCTATGGAGATCGCTGATTTTAATCTCTGAATCTGGACTCCTATATAATATTCTCTCTCCCTGAAAGCACCAACACAGGAACCTGGCCCTACACTACACTATCTCTCTATCTTTTCCCTCAGATTGTAGAATCAGGACTACCTCATCTATCTTTCTATCTCTCCCTAAAAGCAGCAGCAGCAGACTAGATCCTCTCCCTATCTATTCTGAAGCAGAGTGACATGTGTGCTGTGTGCCTCTAGCTTATATAGAAGCTGGGTCACATGTTGCACTGACCAATCACAGCCATGCCATTAGTAGGCATGGCTATGATGGCCTCTAAGGGCACACCAGCTAATCAAAAGGTGATTGGCTGGCCCCTGAAGCATTTCTAAATGCGTAATTAGATTGCCGAACCCGTACCCGAACCCGGACTTTTGGGCAAAGTCCGGGTTTGAGTTCGGGTTCGGGAAAAAGCGAAAGTTCGGTACGGACCCGAACTTTACAGTTCGGGTTCGCTCAACACTATCTATGACCCACTGGGTTTCCTTGCTCCAGTTACCATTCAAGGTAAGATTTTACTAAGACAGTTGTCTACTGAGAACATAGACTGGGATACTCCCTTGCCTAGTGAGAATCAACACAAGTGGGAAAGGTGGAGATATTCTTTGAAGTCACTAGAAAAACTTCATATTCCCCGTTGCTATGTTCCAGGATCCACTTCAACTGCTAACCGGAGAGAGATTCATATTTTCTCTGATGCATCAGTTGAAGCTATTGCTGCAGTAGCCTATTTGAAGACCTCTGAACTGAATGGAGAATCACACTGTAGTTTTGTCCTAGGCAAGGCAAAACTCACTCCCAAGCCTGTACATACCATACCAAGACTTGAACTTTGTGCAGCCGTGCTAGCAGTAGAAATTGCAGAGGTCATACGAAGTGAAATGGACACTACAATTGATTCTTTCACCTTCTATACAGACAGTAAGGTAGTACTTGGTTACATAAACAACCAAACAAAACAATTTTATGTGTTCGTCAGCAACAGGGTTGAACGTATCAAGAGATTCTCTCTACCAAGTCAATGGCATCACGTTCCCACTGAACTCAACCCAGCTGACTGTGGGACCAGAGCCCTGTTACCTGCTGCTTTTCAGGACAGCTTATGGCTGTCACCTCCAAGGTTTCTGTGTGAGGACCCCCACTCACCCACTATCGACACCACCTATGGACTAGTAAGCCCTGAAGATGATAAGGAAATAAGAACTGTGAACACCTCACTCTACGCTTCTGTAAGTACTAAACAGAAGCTGCGGTCACACCATTACAGGCATCAATGGAAGCAGGTGCAGCATCTAGCCAATGTGTTCTGGCATCGCTGGAAGAAAAAGTATCTTCATCACCTTCAAGGTCGTAACAAATGGCAAGCATCTAAGCCGAATCTTAAGGTTGGAGACCTCATCCTTCTAAAAGACAAGGAAGTTTGTCGGAATGAGTGGCCTATGGGTCTTATTACTAAAGTTATGCCCAGCGACGATAACAAAGTCCGGAAGGTAAAAGTCAAGGTAACCAAGGGAGGATCGACACGAAACTTTAGTCGACCAATTACAGAGTTAGTACTCCTTTTGCCAGGTGAGTGACTTGTGCAAGGACTAGCCATGCTGTTGGCACGGTGGGGAGTACATTGCTGCCATCTACAGGTTCTACTCAGAACTTTGAAATTCTTTGAAGACATCATACTGTGACTTTATGTTCTTCATCCTGTTGAACTTACGTTTATTATTTGCTTGTTGCACATTTTTCATTACAGGTTCCAGGACATTCGTCAGTATTGGACTTTTTGAAAATATATATTTTAGTTTGAGGTTATGAAATCTAAAGATTTCAGACGGGGAGTGTTGTGTTACACTATGTGATTATTCTTGCTCTGTGTCTTTAAGATCTGTCCCCTTCTTTCTAGCTGAACTCTCTCTCTCTCACCGTAGTTCTTTATATATCTACTCCACTTCCTGATTCTGGTCATTACTCCTGTATTTCTTCCATGCTAACATCTTACATGTGGCTTACAACTGCAACGTTTTTCTACCTATGAATATCCATCATTAAACGGAACATTCGAAAGGATTCATCGTCTGTCGTCCTAACTGTGAGTTTATTCATTGAGTTAAACTGCCTGTATCGATGCAAGGGATGAATATCAAACCAGCTTGAGTAAGGCCTACTTAAACCTGGAGATGAACTTTATCGCTTTGTAGTTGAGACAGAACAGCCCCCCCGACACCATCTGTCACACTCACTTGCTTGCTCTGTTTTTTTTTTTTTGTGCCTGATCTCCCGAACTTTGGGGACCCGGTACCGGTCGGCCGTAGGACCCCAAACTTGGCACACATGTAGCCCAATGTCTCTTCTACAAGTGTGCAAAGTTTGGTGTCTGGAGGATCTATGGCCGTGGAGCACTGATTTTTTAAAACCGGGCACCCCTTCCATAGACTCCAATGTTAAACGGTCATTTCTCCAGTGATTTTGCGGACCCGGTACCGGCCGGTCGTAGGTCCTCTGGACCCCAAACTTGGCACACATGTAGCCCCATGTCTCCTCTATAAGTCTGAAAAGTTTGGTGTCTGGGAGAACCGATTTTTTAAAGCCGGGCAGTCCTTCCATAGACTTCCATGTTAAACATCAGTCTAGTCATGGGCACAGTGAGGCATGGGCACAGTGAGGCAAAGTGAGGCAAGTATAAGCCTAGGACACCCTAGGCTTATACTTGAGTCAATACGTTTTCCCAGTTTTTTTGGGTAAAATTAGGTGCCTCGGCTTATATTCTGGTCGGCTTATACTCGATTATATACAGTACTTGTTCTGCGGCTGCCGCTGCCTCTCTGAGTCTCTCTCTCAGTTTCTCACATCAGCCGATCAGCGGCGCTGAGAGAGAGACTCGTCTAATGTAGTTACGTGGCGCACTGACACGATACCAGGAGCGGAGGAGGAGGTGGGTGGAGCCTCTTCCCTGCACTCGCTGCTAACGCCTGGGCCGCTTGGCGTCTAGCAATGAGTGACGTCAGTGAGTCACGTCAGGCCGCTCTGCGGGCAGGTGCAATAGCGTGCGGCTCCACAGACGGGTAAGAAAGCGGGCGGCTCCGCTTGCGGCGCGGTTTGTTGTAGGGGGGCGGCGCGGTTCGTGGGCAGACCGTGCTGCTCAGTGTGTTGGCAGCGCAGGTGAGAGTGAGAGAGCAGGCTCAGTGTGGCAGCTGGCCAATCAGCTAGCCGGGAGCGGGGGAGCAGAGAGATGAGATCATCTCTCACCGCCCGTACCTGCCCTGCATTCCTGCAGTGACTTCCGCCCTCACTGTGCAGGCAGCAGAGAGATTACATTATCTCTCTGCTGCCTGACTCTGGGAGTCTGGGACACAGCAAGAGACAACCAAAACTACACCTTAGCAGGCAAGTTAGTGACAATCCGCAAGGTGTGGCAGGCGACGTGGCAAGTGACAATCCGCAAATTGTGTCAGGTAACGTGGCAAATGACAATCTGCATCTGGTGGCAGGCAAGTGACAATCAGCAAGGTGTGGCAGGTGACGTGGCAAGTGACAATCCGCAAGGTGTGGCAGGTGATGTGGGAAGTGACAATCTACAAGGTGTGGCAAGTGACAATCCACAAGATGTGGCAGGTGACGTGGCAAGTGACAATCCACAACGTGTGGCAAGTGACACGCTCAGGGCTCCCACTAATTGCAGGCGACGGTGGCAATTGACACACTCGGGGCTCCCACTAATTCTGCATTGAACGATTTAATTTCATATTACAATGTAATAATAGAAATAATGTGCTTCAATCATCCTGACACCATAACAACCATGGTGCCGGGATGATTGAAGCGCCGACACCAACCATTTCCCCGATAAATTTCCCACAAAAAAAACATTTTTTGGCAGTGCCCCTCCCGAGAAAAGACTCTGGATCCGCCCCTGGGTCCCACCCCATAGTTTTGCTGGCAATAACCAAGATTACTGAATATTGTTGGTAACTGCACAATCTATGGCATTTGATATCCTCCTCAGGCCTCCAAATCCTATGTAGCTATACAGTACAGTATAGCAGCCAATCAAATTTAAACCTGTAGCTGAAAATATCACTTAGAAAATTAAAGTTTTAATTATGCATGGATGCATGCATACAGTACATAGGTCTTAAACTAAGGTGGTGATAGTGAAGAGAAGGACACACACTATCTAAAGGCCTTTTTTTCCAGGGGAACATACAAACACTCTCAATAAATATGTAATTTACCGTTACAGTAATTGTACACTGGTGTTTTTTATGGAACTGAGAAACCATGAAGATTTGATATCATGGGAGCAGCAAAGTAAGCGCCTATGTTCCTGAGCAAATGTAGCTTGCTTTTAAGCGTATTCAGCTTGTGTTCATGATCAGTTTGAAATGCTTCTGAGATCAATCAGAGTGCATTGACAGGTGCATTGTGCCTGCAGTTGACTTCCTCTTCAACTGGACCAGTCTGCTTGGGACTGCTTTTATGTTTTTTTTTTTTTTTTTTATGTATATGGGAAAAACAAGGTTCTGGAGGAAATAAAAGGCAAAGAACATGTGACCTTAAAAAAACCTTTTGTAATGCATCTATGAAATCTGGCAGTTTCTATCTCCAACATTTGGATACATAACTGCATTCATAACAACTGAAAGAATTGTATTATATCTGTTCAATAAGTGCAAAAATATACCTGTTGATCTTGCCAGAAATCATGTGTGCTGATAACTTTATGTGCTCTCTTCCTCTGCTGACTGATATCATATTGTTCTCCTATGATGCTACTTTCTGCTATTCCTATGCATTGCATTCAAATCATTAATATTCTGACCTATGATTACATCTAATGTTGGGTTACCTCCATGCTCCTTCCATGTTCGTGTTCCTTCTGTTCATCCACCCTAATTAGTACTAGGTGGTACAGTCCTTCTTAGCCCCTCCCTGTCTTTTTCATGTTATCTTAGCTTTCTTTCTTCATAGTAGACACAAGGCTTGGAGGTTTATTCTTTTTTTACATGGCAAGAGACTGGAAAAATATCCTTTGCAATGTACTCTAAAGCCGCATACACACGACCGGAATTTCCGACAACAAAACCGTGGATTTTTTTCAGACGGATGTTGGCTCAAACTTGTCTTGCATACACACGGTCACACAAATGTTGCTCGGAAATTCGGATTGGCAAGAACGCGGTGACGTACAACACTACAACGAGCCGAGAAAAATTAAGTTCAATGATTCCGAGCATGCGTCAAATTGATTCTGAGCATGCGTGGGATTTTTGTGCGTCGGAATTGGATACACACGATCGAAATTTCCGACAAAAAAAAAATTGGAAAAATTGAGAACCAGCTCTCAAACATTTGTTGTCGGAAATTCCGACAGCAAATGTCCGATGAAGCCTGCACACGGTCGGAATATCTGACCAAAAGCTCACATCGAACATTTGTTGTCGAAAATTCCGATCGTGTGTACGCGGTCTGA
This sequence comes from Rana muscosa, assembly GCA_029206835.1. Taxonomy (NCBI): domain Eukaryota; kingdom Metazoa; phylum Chordata; class Amphibia; order Anura; family Ranidae; genus Rana; species Rana muscosa. The sequence goes on from CM055118.1 coordinate 224,211,655, forward strand.
GAAGTAAATTTGTGTTGGGTTCAACTGTTTTATTGGAAAGTTTAGCTGTCTGTGGAGGATGCTGAATCAGCAGATCAGATGGGGGATTACGAGATGAAAATAAAGTGAAAAAGCCTAACAAAAATGAATGCAGCAACCGCATCTAAGATCCGGTAAGCTGCAATATATTACATTTTTCTTCTTGAGTTAAGACATGCTTTAAGTATTGGTTAAAGATGGTATCCATTTGCATTGAGGTTGTGATCAAAAATTTGTTGAAAGCATAGTGCTGGCCATGTGCTAGGTAACTTTCAAGTGATTTCAATTACTTTCAAAAAGCTTTCCATCTCAAAAATATCTAAATGGTCTAAGGTTACTGGTAAAAAATTGCCTGTCTGTCCCACCAATATTGCAAGTACTGTATACTGCCCACCAAAGCTGTCATGTGTTGGGTAATATTACATATAAATTAGGCATTCTAAGATTTAAAAAAAAATAATATGGCAGTAGGGTAGGGCACAGAGATGGTCCTTGCTGAGAGAGAAATCAGGGACAGTTGGGTGCTATAGTTTGTTAGTGTAGCTTGTTGCTACTAATACCCCCCACCTTGCGTTGCCTCATGTGCCTTATGTGCCTCTCTGCTGGGTGGGTTCGATCCTGTGAGAAATTCTCCATGTCTTTGCTGCTCTGGGTTCGTTGTACGTATGCTGATCCTACCTGGTCGGGCTTATTATTCTAGTCATTATTAAAAATTATTAATGCTCGACTCACAGTCTTGTTGTTGTTATTGCTTTACTATTAAATGGGGAATATAATGCAATCCAGCAAAATGCACATTTACCTACAGTATGTAGACAAAAATACTTGCACAGGCCCTGTTAACAGCACATGATCTGAGAATGGGGGAGAGAATCCTGTGACTCCTAAGACTTTTCCCAAATTCACAGACCATGCTACAGGCAGTGCAATCAATGGAATAATATTTCTCAATGAAGAAGAGGGCAGGAGTTGTCCTCGTCAGATCATCTTTAGTGCAGCTGGGTCCAAAGACCCTACAGCACCAGAAGTTCCGGGACAGGAGAAGGCGTCCCGACAGTGAAGATTTCTCCAGGATCTAGCAGCCAGCACATTATGGTACATATTTCATTTCAGGGAAAAAAATTAACTAAAGTTGTAGGGGAATTTTTTTTTTTTTGCTAAACTTCAGCTTTAAGCGTGTGGCCAACTTCAAGGGATTGCTGAAGTGTATAAATATCTCTGTTTTTTTATTTTATTTAGTAAGCTGTTAAGAAGTAATTCTGGGGTGGACTCCTCATTCTCCTCTATAAAAGTATGTATTCTGGAAATGAGACTTGTGCCCAAGGGGTAAAGCAAGGCCCGTTGGTGTAAGGCCTGAAGTAGGTGTGCAGATGACTGCCAATATGTACCAGCTAAGCCAGGACACTCATCCCACAAGCTTCCACACATGAGATTGCAGGCCCCACCCGCCCAAACCAGAACTTCCCCAGATACAACTTAACTAAAATAAATAACTGAACAAATTTTTTAAATGGCAAAAACTTGGCCGCGACACCTTTATTGGTTTTTCACAAATAATTTTCCATAAATCTTTATTATCATTCCAAACTTCATAAATCATCCAATAACATATTTCTACCTGCTCAGTTGTTAGAACTCAAGCAGTAGCACAACTTCAAAGATAAATAAAAGTCCCCCCTGGATCCAGGGTGACCCACCACATAAAAGTGTACGCGACTGGGGCGGGAGGGAGGGAGCTCAAATCTTCCTGCTTGTTCAGCTGAAAAGAGGCAGAACCCTGCGCCTGCTGGCCCTTTTATAAGCAATCCCAAAAATCCAGAAAGTTCCCTGAAACCTGATTGGCTCTTCTTGCTTCCTTGTGGACCGGCCCCAAAAAGGGGCGGAGCCCCTAACCCCACTGTACTAATGCAGCTAAACCTAACTTAATAATTTACCTTTTAAATTTGTGCTAGGGAGGCCGCAATCTCAGGAAAGTGGCCCCATAATGTGACCCCTTTATTCATGAGATTGCAGGCCCCACCCGCCCAAACCAGAACTTCCCCAGATACAACTTAACTAAAATAAATAACTGAACAAATTTTTTAAATGGCAAAAACTTGGCCGCGACACCTTTATTGGTTTTTCACAAATAATTTTCCATAAATCTTTATTATCATTCCAAACTTCATAAATCATCCAATAACATATTTCTACCTGCTCAGTTGTTAGAACTCGAGCAGTAGCACAACTTCAAAGATAAATAAAAGTCCCCACACGCCGGTCTTGAGCATCAAGACCGGCACACCCCAATCGTCGCGGCCTTTTCGATCATGTTCTGCAGACCAACATTAAAAATGTCATTTCCTACTTCTGATAAGTGCACCCCATCCAGTCTGTACAGACCTGGATATCCCCCTTCCAAGTCCATGTGCCTATAAGACAGTCCCCCAACTTGGGGCATGAACTTTTCGAGAGCCCTATTGACTCTCTTCCTCATTTTTTTCATCACCCTCCTCTGCGCAGAGGAGAGCCATGAAAGATGAGGAACCACTTCTGAAAAAACTAAGGTTGTACCTGGGAAAGTCGCACTGAAGCGATGCAGGTCACGCTTAATCATAAATAATAAGTCCAAAGTGTTAACATTTCCCAAATCGTTACCTCCCAAATGAATTATCAGTATGGATGGCAATGGCCACAGCTGACATAACCTAGACACATGCAAATCCAGTTGCGGCCATTGAAGGCCTCTTATACCTTTCCAGAACAAACAAAATGAGTCCGGGTGCAAGGATAAATTTGATGAATAGTTGCGTTGAGCCGCTCTTTTTTGTGCCCAATAAATAAATGAATGCCCCAAAATCCACACTGTGTGCTGGGTACCTAAAATTAAATAAACAAATTAGGACGAACATACAACTTAAAACATTTTGACTTCCACCTACCCAATGCCTTGATATCTGATTCGGAGACGCCCGATCGGGCCGCCTCCGAAGCTGCGCCAATCCGAAAGGAGTGGGAGGAAAACTTAAAATGACTTAAACCCATGGCACCCAAACTCTTTTTTAAAACTGCATCGAATTGGTATTTCGTCAGGGGCAATAAATTAGCATGAATGAGAAAAATTCCCTCCCTGGGAGGCCTAAGCCCCATAAATTGTTTAACCAAGGCTACCGGGCACCATAAGCTCTCATTTTGTTCTTTTAGATGAACCCATCTACCCTTACCATATTGATCTGTTTTGGAATACTGCAGCCAAACATGAACACCCGATTGATCAACTAGCACCTGGTCAAATCGCACACCCAAACCACCTTGTTTGCTCACTGGAATTAATTCCGAGATGCGAAATGCCCCAAAAAATGCAAGCACAAAAGCTGTCCTGAATAATAAGGCCTCGTAAGAGGAAAAACAAACCACTGAAGTCATTCTGCAAAGGCCACCGAGAATGTCAAGAGAAATCGGTCTCCTATCATCTATAACAAACGTCAATCTCTTGTATCCCTTCAGTGCCTGTTTTACAGAAAAATAAGAAGAACAAGGTCTCAGACCCAATTAACGGAAGAAAAAGGACATACCGGCCAGCGTTCTTGTCACATAACTATGCGAAAGTTGCTGCCGCATGAAACTTGACAGAAAAGCCAAAATGGTACCTTCCGAAGGCTTATCAAACTGACAACCTTCAGCACTTGCAAAGGATATCCAGCTGCTCCAGGCTGCCGAGTAACTCAACCAGGTTCTAGGAGCTAAAGAGCTTTTTATAGCATTTGTCACAGTACTCAGATCATCTCCCACAGATAGGCCGGGCATGGGTTGCCAACTGCGTCCGCCTCCGGCAGCAGACTCCAAAAACGCTCCTCCTGAAAACGAGATAGAGAATCAGCTATATTATTCAATATCCCCGGGGTATACCTAGCCTTCAACCAAATATTAAATTTGAGGCATCTGAAGACCACCTGACGCAAGATTTTGATTACCGGCAAAGAACTGGATGAAAGGCAGTTCACTGCATATAATACACCCTTGTTATCCGTTTCCACCAAGATGCACCTATTAGCGAACTCTGAGCCCCACAACTCCAATGCCACTAATATTGGAAATAATTCTAACAATACCACGTTCTTGGTCACTCCCGAACTCACCCAAGACTCCGGCCAAGCCGCGCAACACCAGTGCGATCTCCAGATGGCACCGAAGCCTTTGGAGCCAGCTGCATCCGTAAATAAACAAAAATCCTTCGCCACAACAAATTCCGCCTGAAAAAAGGACCTACCATTATATCCGTCAAGAAAGTTGGCCCAAACCAAAAGATCTTCCTTAATGGGGGCCGTTATTCTAACATGATCCAAAGGAGATTTCAAGCCTGAAATCGCCAGGTAAAGCCGACGCAAAAATATTCTGCCAACAGGCATGATTCTGCACGCAAATGCCAGAACCCCCAGCAGCGACTGTATTTCTTTCAAGCGTACCTTCTTTTTTTGCAACACCGTCGTGATTAACCATTTTAATTTACTTAATTTTTTTTCCGGCAAACAAAATTCCATACCGCAAGTATCTATCTCTATGCCCAAAAACTCCAATGAAGTGCTTGGCAAGCAAGTTTTTTCCTCAGCCAACGGTACTCCAAACTCAAAAGCCAAGGCCTGAAATGACAGCAACAAGTCAGAACAAAAACTAGAGTCTGCTGGGCCAACAAACAAAAAATCATCTAAATAGTGCACCGCACCATCCAGCCCAGATCGGATGCCAAGTACCCAGTGGAGAAATGTAGAGAATGATTCAAAGTAGGAACAAGACAATGAACACCCCATTGGGAGACACATGTCAAAAAAGTATTGACCCTCAAAATAAAACCCCAACGAGTTGAAAGCCTCCGGGGAGACGGGCAAGAGGCGAAACGTGGATTTTATGTCAGCCTTTGCCAACAAGGCCCCAGGGCCAAACCTCCTGATCTTACCAATCGCTTCTTCGAATGTGGCATACGACACTGAGCATAGGCTCTCGTCAATCTCATCGTTCAAGGAGTCACCTTTTGGAAAGGATAGATGGTGTATAATACGAAATTCATTGGGTTCCCGTTTTGGCACTACCCCCAATGGGGAAATCCGAAAATTATAGAAGGGGGGGTGCTCAAAAGGGCCAGCAATTCTACCTTCCTTTAGTTCTTTACATAACTTATCCCTTACCACCTGGGGAAATTGATCTACAGATTTCAAATTACCTACCAATTTACACCCCTCCCCCGAAAAGGAAGGCAATGGGAAATCCTGATCAAAACCCTTACTGAGCAAACAAGCCTTCTCCCTGTTTGGGTAGATGTCCAGCCACGGGCGCATTTTTTCCAGCCTCACTGGTGTGCAGGCTTTTGGGAAAAATATGCTGGACCGGGCTAGCTCCTGTCACTGCATTCCGCTTAAAACATTTTGCAGCTGGGTGCGTCCCCGCACAAATGGAACATTCGTGTCTGTATTTACACAAATTATTCCAGCGGCATTGGTTGTCATTAAATGCAAAACAGCAGCCTTTCCTAAAGGCCGCTGTCGACCCTGTCGCAGTGGGTTGTCTAGGTGCTACCTGTTTATGTGGCACAATCAAATTGAGCCACAAGCCAACATCTTTCATACCCCACCTTAGAGACGGGTGAATGGACAATTTCTGACGAAAGGATTTGTCATAGAAAAACCACCCCAGGCCCCCAACATTTTTATAGGCTTCCAAGATGTGATCTAGATGCTGGAAAAGCCCCCCACACCTTTCCGGGTGCTTCTCCGCCAATATGCCAGAATAAATACAAAAGGCTTGAAGCCAATTGTTAAATGACCTAGGGATTGCCCTGCGCCTTTCTTCCTCGCTTCTCTCCTCCCCCCTCCTTTCTGTTCTAACAAATTCTTTGTCATGGATATGCGTTAATGTCTGTCTGCCATCTTACCTTCCTCCTCATGTGTTCATCTAGAGACCAGACCTCCTTCACCTGGCTTCCTTTATAATCTCCTCCCAGCCTGACTCCACCCCAGGCCCTATCACTGAACACTATATTAACCTGTGCACTGCAAGCCTGCTTCGCTGATCAACGTGTTTGTTAGGCATTGTGTGTTTGGGTTCCTGCCTGCCGTGTGCTACGTCTGTCTCTCTGTTACGTTATTGGCTTGTCCCCGACCATCCCTGTCTGCTCGTGACCCTTGACCTTCGGCTCGTTCTTCGTTATCCTTGTCTGCTTGTGGCCCCTGACCTTCGGCTTGTTATTCGGTTCTCTCTATCGTGTGCTGCTGCTTCCCCTTATCCTACGGGGCGTGAGCTAGGAAACTCCAGGGGCCGCGACCTGGTCCCAGCCTGCAGCGTAACATCCTCACCACTAGAGGCCCTGGAGAAGACCAGCTGGGTCTTAGACTCCGCGCCCTGGGGAATCTTGGCTCTCGCTTCCGTTGGGATCCCGGTTGTGCTCCTCTGGTCCCGCTTTCCACAACCACCCAGTTTTCTATCCACAGAAGCCAGCCATAGGGTTCACTACCTCGCGGTGCACTCCTGTCCCCCTACGGTGTGCATCTGTCACCTGGCCACAGGTGACCCTGACAGTTTGATCAGCCATGGACCCGGCTGACATCCCGATCCCCGCGGATGATCCATTGCAGGGCATAGTCCACAGACTTGAAACCCAGGAATCGAATCAGACTCAGGTGATGCGATTCCTCCAGGATCTGGCTTCTCGATTCGAGCAGCTTCAGGCCTCCTTGGGAACCCCGAATCCGCAACCTCAAGTACAACCAGCGGTGGTACCTATCGCACCAGTCGCAGCCACACACTCACTAATACTGCCAGCTCCGTTCCGTTTCTCTGGGGACTCCAAGGCCTGCAGAGGGTTTCTTAGCCAATGCACGATTCATTTTGAGCTTCAGCCTCAAAACTTTCTGTCTGATAGGGCAAAGGTAGCCTATATCATTTCCCTCCTCTCCGGTGAAGCTTTAGCCTGGGCAGCCCCTCTGTGGGAACTGAATGATCCAGTGGTTTCTAGCCTGTCTGGCTTCTTGAAACTTTTTCGGAATATCTTTGAAGAACCGGCTCGTGTCTCTTCAGCGGCCAGCGCCCTTCTACGTCTCCGCCAAGAGTCTGCTTCAGTGGGACAGTACGCCCTTAATTTCCGCATACTGTCGGCTGAGTTGAGCTGGAACAATGAGGCCTTAGTCGCAACCTTTTTGCATGGCCTTTCTGATAGAGTGAAGGATGAATTAGCAGGAAGAACCATCCCCACTGATCTGGACGGAGTTATCTCCTTGTGTAACCAGATCGATATTCGCTTTCAGGAAAGGACCCTAGAAAAGCGGCGCCAGCACTCCTTGGTCCTTAGTCAGCCTGAGCTCCCCTCTCCTCGACCCGTGGAGCATCTCCTGCCAGCTGAGGAACCCATGCAGTTGGGCAGGACCAGGCTATCCCCAGAGGAACGTGCTAGGCGCAGAAATCTAGGCCTGTGTCTCTACTGTGGGGGCAAAGGTCATTTTCGTGACACTTGCTCTCTTTGTCCAGAAAAACGTTTGGGTCCACTTCATCTGGAAAGTGGAGTATTGGACCCAGAAATATCACCTTCCCCTTCTCGTCTTCTGCTTTCTGTGTTCCTTCATGTTGGTGCTTCTTCTCATTCGGTCTCAGCATATCTGGATTCCGGAGCCGCTGGTAATTTCATGGACTGGGAAATCGCATCGTCCATGAGACTTACTCTTTTGCCCCTCACCACGCCATTGGTGGTCTTGGCGATTGATGGTACTATTCTCCCAGGGGGACCTATCCGCTTCCAGACCCTCCCTGTTAAGATGTCGGTGGGTACACTCCACCAGGAGTGGATATCCTTCCTTATCTTACCCAAGGCCTCAACGCCTATAATTTTGGGTCTCCCATGGTTACAGCTCCATTCTCCTCATGTGGACTGGACTACTGGACAGATCCTGGCTTGGGGTCCCTCCTGTTCCTCGTCCTGCCTACCCAAGGTTGCCCCCTGTGAATCTGAGCCGGTCATTCATTCCAGGTTGCATAACCATTTACATTTCTCTGTCCCTAACCACCCTTGGACGCACAGCCAGGCTAGCTTGTCTACAAGTCCTGCAGTCGCTACGTCTTGCGATGCGATTCAGGTAGTCGCTACACCTGACTCAGCTATTCACTCTGCCTCTGTACTAGTTATGCCAGTCCAGCCCATGCCCAGTGAGCCTCTCACTTTTTCTTGTTCGGGACATTCTGCTTGTCCTTCAGCTATTCAGCTTGACTCCGGCGACATGTCACCTTCTAACCAACCTGACTTCAGGGTTCCACTGACATCTGCCCAGTCTGATGGTCCTGTGCAAGATGACCAGTTCCCCTTTAAGGGTCTAGGGGACCCTCCTCAGATTCCTGTTGATCGTCTCATGCCCTTGCTTATTCCTAGAGAGCCTTTGGTCCTCAATAGATCTTCTTGTCATCTCCCTACCTCGTTTTCAGTCTCTGAGGATAATCTTAAGTACGAGGTTAGACAAGTTCTGGATTCTCGGCTCTGCAGAGGCATTCTTCAGTACCTTGTGCATTGGAGAGGTTTTGGTCCTGAGGAGGCGTCTTGGATCGCTGCATCTGATGTCGCTGCACCTCATCTGTTGAGAAGGTTTCATCAGAGATTTCCCTTTAAGCCTGGGTCCAGGCGGGGGAGGGCCCATAAGAGGGAGGGTACTGTCATGGATATGCGTTAATGTCTGTCTGCCATCTTACCTTCCTCCTCATGTGTTCATCTAGAGACCAGACCTCCTTCACCTGGCTTCCTTTATAATCTCCTCCCAGCCTGACTCCACCCCAGGCCCTATCACTGAACACTATATTAACCTGTGCACTGCAAGCCTGCTTCGCTGATCAACGTGTTTGTTAGGCATTGTGTGTTTGGGTTCCTGCCTGCCGTGTGCTACGTCTGTCTCTCTGTTACGTTATTGGCTTGTCCCCGACCATCCCTGTCTGCTCGTGACCCTTGACCTTCGGCTCGTTCTTCGTTATCCTTGTCTGCTTGTGGCCCCTGACCTTCGGCTTGTTATTCGGTTCTCTCTATCGTGTGCTGCTGCTTCCCCTTATCCTACGGGGCGTGAGCTAGGAAACTCCAGGGGCCGCGACCTGGTCCCAGCCTGCAGCGTAACATCCTCACCACTAGAGGCCCTGGAGAAGACCAGCTGGGTCTTAGACTCCGCGCCCTGGGGAATCTTGGCTCTCGCTTCCGTTGGGATCCCGGTTGTGCTCCTCTGGTCCCGCTTTCCACAACCACCCAGTTTCCTATCCACAGAAGCCAGCCATAGGGTTCACTACCTCGCGGTGCACTCCTGTCCCCCTACGGTGTGCATCTGTCACCTGGCCACAGGTGACCCTGACATTCTTTATGCGCAGGCAGGAGAGAAAGAATGTCAACATATTCCCCTTTCCAAATCTTTTCCTTAACATTTACACTTAAATGGTATCCTAAAGGGGACATTTCACATGGCATGGAATCTTTCATATATATCTCAGGGACCAGTAACCTTTGCCCAGCCGTCTGCAAGAGCTCAGGAGCTGATTTGTCAGACTGCATAGCAGAAACTTTATCTAGCTGAGATAGTAAGCTGACAGGCAGATTAGACAGTACTGGAGTAAGAGATGACACAGAAGGGTTAACAGAAATAGAAGCAGCAGACACAGCAGGAGCTGACACTTTAGACAGTGATTGTATTATGGAAGACAAAGAGCCTACCAAACCAGATAGTACATGCAATTGGTTTAACTCACCACCAGCTGGAGCCTGCAACACCTGCTGCTGAGCCACCTGCTCCAGCATTGAAGGGGGGTCTTGCACCTGTAGCATCTGCTCACCTGGTGCATGCTGTGGCATGTCTGTGTTCTGAGTGCCTTGCTGACACTCTAAGCGCTGGTTCCCGGGAGACCGCTGTGCGCGCTGTCTCCCCCGACTGTCCTGTGCGGCCTGCTGTGGCTGGCCGCGCCTTCCTCCTCTTCCAGCCGGCGACTGCGATCAGGTCCGCCTCTTCAGACCTCCGCGGCGGCCTCGTGACGTCACGCCGCCGCCATCTTCCCTCGGCATCACTAGCGGCGCACCGGTGTCTGTAGCTTCTGCGAAAGCCCCTCCTTCCCTCTCCGGCGGTGCGCGTCTTCTCGCTCTTGCAGGCGGAGCTGGTTCAGGAACTCCCTGCACAATGTCAGTGTCATTCCTCCTCTCGCCGCTCACTACCAAGTCTCCTCCCTCTTGCTCCAGCAGCCGTCCTTCTTCCTCCGGGGCTGACTCCAGGCAGCGTCTAAGCCATGCCTCTCCTCCTGAGCTGCCAGCTTTTTCTAATAGCTGCATCACCAGCGCTTCCATCATGTAAGATGTTCTGTGTAAGGTGAGAGCTCAAATCTTCCTGCTTGTTCAGCTGAAAAGAGGCAGAACCCTGCGCCTGCTGGCCCTTTTATAAGCAATCCCAAAAATCCAGAAAGTTCCCTGAAACCTGATTGGCTCTTCTTGCTTCCTTGTGGACCGCCCCCAAAAAGGGGCGGGGCCCCTAACCCCACTGTACTAATGCAGCTAAACCTAACTTAATAATTTACCTTTTAAATTTGTGCTAGGGAGGTCGCAATCTCAGGAAAGTGGCCCCATAATGTGACCCCTTTATTCATTCAAGGAAAAAAAGGATAGTTCCCCTGGAGAGCTCCATGTCTATGGTTTGCTTTTAGGGCAAAGTCACTACCACTGGTTCCCGGCAGGAACAGGTTAAAAAGCACACATGTTCCCCCACTACACAACACAACTTTTTGGAAAATTGGATAGGGTAATACAGTGTTAGAAAATCTGTAACCAGGAGACAGAAATCTATATACTGTATTTATGCAATGTACTTTGTGTGTTGTTCATGCAAGCTGAAGGAGGATTCAAGGCTCCCTTACCCCCAATACCCATCTCCATGTGATGTTGCAGCTTTGGGGTCCAAGACCTAATAGGTGGTTTGACTGCTCTAATATAACAGAAAATCTACTGCATCTGGTATAATGCACAATTCAGATCTGGAACCCTACCGGTTATTTAAATCCATCTATTTTCTAAACGGTTTTATTATTTTCTGATTATATTAAGCAATTCACCTAAGCAACGCATCTCAGAGCCAGATTTGAAAACTAACTACAGAGTTTATAGTATTACCACCTGTTCCAATCTCTATTCACTATGCCAGCATATTAATCTATATGATAACGGATAAAAGTTTGAATCTGTTTTAACACTATCTCTCTGCCAATAAATCTTCCCATCAGGTTGACTTAACCAGCGATGCATTTTTCAGCTTTTATAGAGCTCATAAAATTTAGGAATGGACCATTTAGATTTTCCCAGCAGTAATTTTTATGACTTTTTAGTCTGCGAGATACAGCGCTTCACCAAAAGAACATTTTTTTCTCATCTCTCTGCATTATATTTTACATCAATTTGTTTTACAATGAGTTGTATCCACTCACACTGTAACAAATACGGTCAGGAGAACTCATTGTAAGTATACAGGATTTATTAAAAGGAGCTGAATCTATTAGTGTGGAAGACCAAGTGGCCTCCTTTTATTGACAGAATCTCACATTACTTGTAGAGTTATTACAATATAACCACCTTTTATTACAGTTCAGGAAAAAAAGACAGTGGCAATTCTACAATTTTTATTTTCTAATCTTTGTTGAAAACAGTAGCAAATAGAACTAACAACATGTATTTTGTGTGTTTGTGAGCCGATGGAGGCATTTATATTCAATGGCAAAAAAGTCACCAATGTACAGATTTGTGTATATTTGACTTTCTTTATTTTGCACTGTCCTATAAACTTGTATTTTATATTAAACTTAAAGTGATTCTAAAGGTATTTTTTTTTATTTAAAAAAAAAAAAAAAACATGTAATACTTACCTGCTCTGTGCAATGGTTTTGGACAGGGCAGCCCAGATGCTCCGCTTCTCAGATCCCCCCGCTGCCACTTCTGGCTTCTCCTCGGCGGGTGCCCCCACTTCCTATGGGGACACTTGTGGGGGCTCAGCTCCAATTATAGCTGAGCATGGTGCATTTTTTACCATGCTTTTTGGTGTGTTTGCAGTGCGTTTCTGAAACACACCAATTTCACTTTCAGGCTCCATTCACATCTAGCGTAGTGGGAGCACACATTTTTTGGCTCCTTTTTCCCATGACATGCCATAGGGCAGCTTGTTGATTTCATTGGTCTGCGATACACGTGGCAAAGTAGCTCACAGGACATTTTGGAGTGTTGCATGTTTTTTTCCTGTGCATTTTGCTGCATTTTTCGCTTGCTTTTTTCACATTGAAAAATGTGTGCTTGCTTCTTTGTTTGGTGTGCCGTTAACAATTATTGTCACTGAAAGCACAACTAGTTAATTTTACGTGTATAAAGGTGGCCCTACACTATACAATCTCTGTACAATCATATTTGGATTTACCAAAACAATATAATATAAGGAAACACCATCTATTCTTCTCACTCTGTATCCAATTAAGCAGGCACTTGCACTACGTACAGTAGTTGGTGGTAGATCTAAAGGAGATTGTACAATCAGATTGTATAGTGCATGGTGAACTTTACAGAATCAAGGACACACTTCTCCTGCTTTCAATATTACAGCTCTATTCACATAGGCTGGTATTTGATCGCTCAGCTCCTGCACATTCTGCTAAATGAACAATTTATGGCTGTGTACGGTATTTAGTGAGAATGGTATTCACTGATTGCATTGGAAAAAACATGCACCTGATAAGGGGGTGGTAATGATGTGCTGGAGAAGGAGGGTAGAAGATGCAGGGTGTGTGCTAGTGAGGTCAGCTGGTGAACTCCTTCCTGTGTCAAATCCCAAGGTCTGTCCAGGAAGTAATGGAGACTTGTTTTTTTATAACCAGCTTGACACAGAGGTAAGGGGTGTGTAAGATAAATAAAAAGCACATATAACAAGGCATCTGTCATTTGAAAATGTGAAGTCTTGATAAAGTGGCAATGACCACAAAACACATTGACTTTTTGGATAGATGACAATTGCTACTGCTATACCAAAATAAATGATGATATCACTTCAGATCTATGATTCATATGACTTTTTATATTTTAGATGACTTTTTGTAATTATATATATATATATATATATATATATATATATATATATATATAAATAAATGTTTTTATGAATCCAGTGTAATTTTGATACTGATGGGCCATCCTTGAGCAACCTTTACTTTCAACTTTTTTCTTGATAATTTAAACTAAATTGGGTTGATGACCTATCAGTATAGGGCTGGGTTAGCCCCCTCTAGCATATCCTTTGACACTTCTATATGTAAATAAGATAATTAAAACACTTTTTTTATTTCACTAGTACACTAATGCCCTGTACACATGATAGGAATTTCCTATGGGCTAAAATCTGATGGAATTTTCCGTCAGAATTCCGATCAAGCTGTCTTCCATCAGTCTTGCATACACACTGTCAGACTAAATTCCGACCGTCCAAAGCGCGGTGACGTAAAACACTACGATGAGCCGAGGAAAATTAAGTTCAATGCTTCCGAGCATGCGTCGACTTGATTCTGAGCATGCGTGGGTTTTTTCTCCGACGGAGTTCCACACAGACGATCGGAATTTTCCATAGGATTTTTTTCCATCAGAAAAATGTAAAACATGTTCTATTTGTAAAATCCTATGGAAAAACGTCTGATGAGCCCACACACGATAGGAATTTCTGATGAAAAAAGTCCATCAGAATTTTTTCATCCGAAATTTCTATCGTGTGTACAAGGCATAATAGTATATTGGTACATGGGGAGATGGAATTTTGAAAAAAAGGGTCAGCAGGGTCAAGCCACTGATTGAAATAAAGTTTTCCAGGAGGACCGTTAGACAGAAACCGATTTTAACTATTGGCTTTTGTCAAACCCAGAGGGCTACACACACGTTGGAATTTAGCCAATCCCTGCTGAACCACCTGATTTTTGATCTGTGTGTACCCAGATTGAAAAAATACAGTTAGGTAACTTCCCCAACCCAGGTCTGTGATTTGACAGCAGGGGTGAGTGAACTTGACCGGGTTCAGTTTCAGATACATTTGCCGAACCCAGTGGGAAGTCTGTGAACCCTGAACTCATGGAGAGAAAAATGCTGCTCTAGGCAGAAGTTCCGTGAAACACACGCTCTGTTAGGGCAGACAGGTGCAGGCTCTGCAATGGATCAAAAAGCAAAAAAATTTGAACCCTGAACTTATAACTGAACCCTTTTGAAGTCTATAGGAAGCAAACCTTGCTTTGTTTCTGTTTTTTTTTTTTTTTTCAATGGTTAATAGGCAAAGTGTTGTTAAAAAAGGGCATGGTTAACGGGACATTACAATGTGATACTATACCAATGCAAAAAAAAAAATAGAAAAATACCATTCAGTAAGGATCAAGTATTTTAATGTTGTTTAAAGGGAAACATTGAAAATAAACAAATTCTTTAAATGCCATACTTGTGGGTTGCCTAAAAACAACAAGCAAACATTTAGAGACAGTAGGCTGTAGTCCTTTAAAAGGGATAGAAAAAAGGGGGAAAAAAAAAACGTAGGATCCCAACGAGGCCCTTATCCAGGCATGTAGGCAGGCAGGCAGGCCTAGGCGAATGACAGGAAAAGAAAGCAGAAGTAAAGGAAATAAGGTATGTACTGGCACAATATTAACAGTTTTTTTTCCCCAAAGCAAAGAGAAAACAGGAGGGGCAGAACATTTAATATTTGTAAAGTTAAAAAAGTGACTGATTTAACTCCAGTTGCTTTGTCTACATGGTAAGGGATTCACAGCCAGCAAACAAATGGGGACAAGTGGTGACCATAGCTCCCAACAGTCCTTGATTTCGAGGGACTGTCCCAGATTTGGAACAGGTTTGAAAAGTCCCTCTGTCCCTCTTTCCTCCTCATTTGTCCCTAATTTTTGGGGTTTGGTTTGATCTATAGCTGTATTTAAAATGCACTTTTATGTTTCAAACAGTGTTTCCCATAGCTTAACCTTTCATCCAATTTTTAAATTGCTGCATTTCTACATTTCAAAAGCCAGTATAAGGAATAGAAGGGGTAAAGAAAAAAAGCACTTGTGGGTTTAACTAATCTAAAAAAATAGTTCTTCATACATTTAGGCCAAAATGTATTCTGCTACATTTCTTTGGTGAAAGTAACCACAATCAGTGTATATTATTTAGACCCCTTTCACACTGAGGCACTTTGCAGGCGCTATTGCGCTAAAAATAGCGCCTGCAATGCGCCCCAAAAAAGCCGCTCAATAGTATCCAATGTGAAAGCCCAAGGGCTTTCACACTGGAGCGTTGCGCTTGCAGGAGGGTCAAAAAACTCCTGCAAACCGCATCTTTGAGGCGTAATAGGAGCGCTAAAAATAGCGCTCCTATAGCGCCCCTGCCCATTGAAATCAATGGGGTAGCGCCTCCAAAACGATCGTAAAACGCTGCAAAGAGGCATTATTGCAAGAGTTTTTAACCCTTTTTTGGTCACTACCGGGGGCTAAAATCCCCCCGCTAGCGCCCACAAATCGTGGCAAAAACAACGGTATAGCGGCGTTAAAAATAGCGCCGCTATACCGCCAGCGCATCCAGCGCCTCAGTGTGAAAGTAGCCTTAGGCCTCGTACACACGGCCGAGATTCTCGTCGAAAAAAACATGTCGTTTTTTTTCGACGAGATTCTTGGACAAGAAAATTGTCCCGGCCGAGTGTACACACGCTCGTTTCAAAGAACCCGC
Source organism: Rana muscosa (assembly GCA_029206835.1). Taxonomy (NCBI): domain Eukaryota; kingdom Metazoa; phylum Chordata; class Amphibia; order Anura; family Ranidae; genus Rana; species Rana muscosa. The sequence continues at coordinate 224,227,415 of CM055118.1, forward strand.
GGTTCTTTGAATGGAGCGTACGCGGTGACGTCATCGACTACGACGAGCATGCGCTCATCACATTCGATGCCGTCGCCGCCATCTTGGTATACCCTACGTATGCCTAGGAAGCTACCGCGCATGCGTCAAATTCATTTCGAACATGCGCGGGCTTCCCGGCGGACAGGTAAGTGTACACACACTCACTTTTCCCGTCGAGAAACAGGCCGACGAGAATCTCGACGAGAAAATAGAGAGCAGGTTCTCTATTTTCTTGTCGAGGTTACTTGTCGGTTTTCTCGACGAGAAACCCGATAGCCGCGTACACACGACCGATTTACTCGGCAAGACATCTCTGCCAGCAAGTTTCTTGCTGGTTCTTGCCGAGAAAATCGGTCGTGTGTACGAGGCCTCAGTCTCTAGGAAAGTTAGAGTCCACAAACTATGGTGTATATATGAAAATTGATCGAGCCTGATGTACTGACGGCCTATCTAATTTCTTGAAGACCAAAAATGTCAGGACGGTTTTGCGCTATAAACAAAAAAAATATTTTTTTTTTTACTTTTTGCTATAATAAATATCCTCCAAAACAAAAAAAAATATATTGCTTTATCATTTTAGGCCAATATATATTCTTCTACATATTTTTGGTAAAAAAAACCCCGCAAAAAGCGTATATTGATTGGTTTGCGCAAAAGTTATAGCATCTACAGACTATGGGAACGTTTTATGGCATTTTTATTATATATTTTTTTACTAGTAATGGCGGTGATCTGCGATTTTTAGTGGTACTGCGACATTGCTACAAACAGATCGTACACTTTTGACAGTTTTTTTGGGACCATTGACAATTATATAGCGATCAGTGCTATAAAAATACACTGATTATTGTGTAAATGTCACTGGCAGGGAAGGGGTTAACACTAGGGGGCAATCAAGGGGTTAACTGTGTGTGGAGGGGAGTGACACACAAATCCCCGTGCCGGCGCTCGTGCACACGATCATGCCCGCCGCCCACGCGCATCGGGTTCCCTGCCGTGCAGCAGTCGCGCGTGCACCTCCGGTGGCGCGCCCGCGCCCTCTGGTGATCGAAAAATAGAAGGACGTAGCCGTATGGGTTTCGCCCAGGGGAGCTAATCTGCCACAATATATCTGCATGAGCCAGTCGGGAACCAGTTAACAACCATTGACAGTGGAAGCTGTGCTGTGTAGTAGCAGGAGAGAATTCCACAAACATTCCATATATAAATTTCTGCTCCTACTGAATGAGCTAAAAGTCAATTGTTCGGACAAATGGCAAAACAAGCAAAATCGCCCTGATCTTGTGCTTGGACCAAAAACTGCATGGAGTTTGCATGTTCTCCCTGTGTTTGCGTGACATTTTTCCGGGTACTCTGGTTTTCATCAAAACCATGCCTGTAGGTTAATTGACTCAAAATGTGGCCCTGGTACAATATTTAACTGCACCCGCTCAAGATGGCTGCCTTACCTCCTGTCTTCCCCAACACCAATTTAATAAGCGCTTTCTTTCCCCAGGGAGAAAAGTACTACATAAATAATAATTTATAATATTAATAATATAATATGTTAGTCACATACAGAATCGCAGATGTTACATTTTAATTCTGCTGGTTGTCTTACTTCAAAGAATATATGATTTGGTAAAGAAGATATGCATTTTAAATGCATGTCTGTAATGAGAGTTACATCAGTACATGCGAGAAAATAATTATCTGCGTCCTAAGAAGTGCGAAAAGGTGAGCGAGTCCATAGCAACAAAAGAGTTAACCCAAGAAAAAAGGTCAGCTAAAATTTGTATAATCTATACTGTGCATCAATTTGATGTGCTGGACAGGAGACCAGGTACAGTACATAATTTTTAAGGGTCTCACAATTCTGAATTAGCCACTTTCCCTCTATAAGAAAGGCAGGTTAACGTGTTAATTGCTTGGATTTACTGATTCCATTAGATATTCATTATAAAATACCATCTTCTTAATTCTGCATTTATAATTGGGATCTGGATATTAAAAAAAAAAATTATGAAAAAATACCGTATTTTTCGCACCATAAGACGCACCTGACCATAAGACGCACCTAGGTTTTAGAGGAGGAAAACAAGAAAAAATATATTCTGAACCAAATGGTGTACTAAAATATTTTCCAGTGCCCATGAAATGCAGCCTTACCATTGCCATAGTAAACGCAGAGTGACCATTGTCATAGTAAACGTAGAGTGACCATGCCATCAGTGGTGGGACACCCTGGGAAGAGGACAGAGGGGACGCCGTGGGAAGAGGAGAGAGGGGACGCCGTGGGAAGAGGAGAGAGGGGACGCCGTGGGAAGAGGAGAGAGGGGACGCCGTGGGAAGAAGACAGAGAGGGACGTTGTGGGAAGAGGACAGAGAGGGACGTTGTGGGAAGAGGACAGAGAGGGACGTTGTGGGAAGAGGACAGAGAGGGACGTTGTGGGAAGAGGACAGAGAGGGACGTTGTGGCAGTCAATAAGGCCTAGAGGATATCAGGATAGGCACTTCCTAATGGCTCAGACCCTGGGAATAGTAATGGATAATGGCCAACAGGCCCTCTTACCAGACCCAGCGAAATCGCAACAGTGATCCCTCTGGCTGGACGTTCGCTCACTCTGGGTTGCCCGGGGTGACTCTAGTCAGTAGTGTAGCATGTCTGTATCCTGGCAGCGGCTCGGTCTTTCTCCCTCTCTGGTGATGCGGGTACAATGTGGCTCCCTCTCTGGTGGTGCGGGAACAGTGTGGCTCCCTCTCTGGTGGTGCGGGTACAGCGTGGCTCTCTGGCGGTGCGGGGTACAGCGTGGCTCTCTGGCGGTGCGGGGTACAGCGTGGCTCTCTGGCGGTGCGGGGTACAGCGTGGCTCTCTGGCGGTGCGGGGTACAGCGTGGCTCTCTGGTGGTGCGGGGTACAGCGTGGCTCCCTGGTGGTGCGGGGTACAGCGTGGCTCCCTGGTGGTGCAGGGTACAGCGTGGCTCTCTGGCAGTGCGGGTACAGCATGGCTCTCTGGTGGTGCGGGGTACAGCGTGGCTCTCTGATGGTGCGGGGTACAGCGTGTCCCCCAGCAGAGTATACTCTTTTGCTCCTCTTCTAACACCCCCTCCCCCTCCAGCAGAGTGTTTGCATGCTGGAGGAACTGGTGCCAGAACTCTGCAGGGACTTTATTTCCCATGATGCCCCAAGTGTCTTCTGATTGGCCCTCTGCTGTGGCCAATCATGGGGAGGGAAACAGTGGGCAGTAAGCTGGGTGGCGGCCAGCAAATCCAATTAGAGTGGCTCTCTCTTTCTCTTCGGCTTACAGAAAGGGAAGGGGGGCGGCGGGGGATGTACAGACAGCCCGCAGCTCTCCTCTCCCTGTCACAGCGCCGCTGCTCTATTTGCCAGAGAACTTGGCAGCGGCGCTGTGACAGGGAGAGGAGAGCTGCGGGCTGTCTGTACATCCCCCGCCGCCCCCCTTCCCTTTCTGTAACCCGAAGGGAGAAAAGAAAGAGAGAGCGGCTCTAATTGGATTCGCCGCAATGCAAGCAATGTGTAAGGGGTGGTGCCACCGGCGGCGGGGGGGCGGAGCCAGTGGCGGTGGTCAGGGGATTCCAGCGGCTACGGGAACAATGAGAGCGGATGATGGGCGGTGCCAGCGGCGGCGGGGGGGTGGAGCCAGTGGCGGTGGTCAGGGGATTCCAGCGGCTACAGGAGCAATGAGAGCAGATGGCAGGGGCGGTGCCAGCGACGGCGGGGGGCGGGGCCTGTCATGTATTCGGACTATAAGACGCAGGGACATTTTCCCCCATATTTCTGGGGGAAAAAAGTGCGTCTTATAGTCCGAAAAATACGGTACATTGTCTCTTACATTACAAACGGTTGTTTTTTTATTAAACTTATTTAGACTAGGGTAACTTTTCACTTAATTCAATGCGAGAGCCCCTAATACACACTAATGTATGTAATGGGTTTTAAAAAGAGTTACTTTAAAGAATACTGTATGTTACCCAAACTTTTCATATTCCTGATATGAGTCTGTTGTACAATGTACTCGTTTCTCCTTGTATTGTTTCCTTTGCATGAAATACTTGATTATCCTGCCAGCCCCCATGCTTTTCTACAGTATTTCAAAATGACCACGCTAGGCGTGAGAGCACATCCAGTGTGGTCAGTTTTCTGGCTGTGCTGGGAGAACAGCCTGTCTCTCCTCCAATCAAACTTGTGCTGACATGCTCCCCCTTGCACAGGCACTCACTATAACGATCAGCGTCCTACTGTTTCTTTACCTCAGCTCTCTGAGCTTCTTGTGAAGCTGGGAACAGAGATTATGTGATCAACAAGATAAAAAAAGGTATTTATAGTGTTTTTCTTTTTTTTTACTTTAAATGTTTATTACGTTTTAAGTTGTCAAATTCTAACATTGTTGATATAGGTTATTTTTATATCTCATAGATAACATTGTTTAGACCATTGGAGAAATTTTGTTAACTCAACATCTATAAAGGTCAGCACCACATCCCCTGATTAATAGAAATAGGAAGAGGGTAGGAAATGGGATTTTAAAGGTGCAATATCACAAGCAAAATATATTAGAAAATTCTTTATTTAGAAAAAGTTAAAATTACAGAATAGTAAAAATGCAATCCAATAAAGCAATACAATTTCATGAATGTGCAAACTGAGAAATTCCCTCTACATGTTTCGCCAAGATTTTTGGCTTCCTCAGGAGAATTGAATTTGTCAGGCACTATCTGGAAAGACAAAATATACATACAAATACAATACAGAGTACACATGTTTATACAGAATAGTACAAAATAATAATATTCCCAAATTAGGCTGGGACCCGAACGACAGACCTCAAAGAAAAACAGTTACCTGTATAATTGCATTGGTCTAATATATAAAGAATATACTAAGGCTGAGAAATCAAGAGGGACATCCCTAAATCCCAGATCATCTGGTGTACCACAGAGGCTGGTAAATAGATCAGAACCCACAAAAGCCAGATTAAATAGATGGTCTGAAACCTGGGGGTGAGAACAAAGAAACAATATAGGTTTTATTTTTTCAAATGATGTATCCAAGAGATTAATAAATGAGGTTGCTAACTGCCTTGAGAATTGGCGTCAGTAAATTCAAATAGACCAGCTGGAGGTCCGATATCTTAATACTTCAATAGTCCTCAAATAATAACACCAAAATCTGGGAGAGAATGAAAATCAATCAGAAACCCTATAAAAATCCCATACTTAAGCCAGGCTAATAGGGGTAATCAAAGGCTAACCTGTATTGATAGGTGCAATTGAGTTCAAAGTATAATGAACAAGAAGCAGATCCAAAAAGCTTCTAATATGTCATAAAGAAATGAGCCAGCAAGATCTAAGGAATAAACATAGAAAAAAAGGATCAATCCAAAAAGTGATGGAAAACAAGCTCAGGTAGTATGGAGCTCCCAAACGGGATAAAGCTATTCACCTCAATCGTGGTTAATCAACAGATAGATCTTCCCCGTTGGAACGTTCAGACCATACTGAAAGTTCTCTGGCAGAGGGTTTAAATAGCAGCCTCCACCTCCCCATTGGACGTCCGGTTTGTGCCAAACAGATGGGGAGGAACAGACGTTTGCAGCTGCGTCCGATCATGTGGGCCATTACTCGGGAAATTAAGCAACCACGCCAAGTACAGAAACCGGAAGTGACGCCGCCGAGTTCAGCGGCGCACCAGAAGTGAGACAAATCATACACAGCGAGCCACAAACAACCGTCAGCAAGAACCGGACAAGTAGAAGTGCACAAAAGCACACCCAACTAGACACTGACAGTGTTCTTGATAATAATTTTCCGCCTATCCCCCTAAGTGGAACTAGAGGAAAAAGTTCTAGATTACATGTTGTGCTAGCATCTCATTCTTACAATTAACTGTAATTCAAACTGGGGATAAAGTCAGAGCCGGTTCACACTGGGGCAACACGACTTCCAGCGCGACTTCCAGAAGCAACTCAGACACGACTTGAGCATTAATCACAGCGAGACTTGGAGGAGACTTCAGCGCGACTTGTGGTCATTAACAACATGACTTGAAGTAAATTCCTTGTGGCTTCTGGGTAAATTCCTTTCTTCTTCCTGTAAAGTTGCCTTCAAAATGAACAGTGATCAGACTTCTAAGCGACTTCCATTGATATCAATGGGTACAAGTTGACTACAGGTCGCCTAGAAGTCTGATTGAAGTAGTACAGGAACCTTTTTTGAAGTCGGAGCGACTGCAGTCGTGTATATTAACACATCTCCATTCACTTCAATTTGTTTTAAAAATAGCGTGACTTGGGGCAACTCGGGGCGACCTGAAGTCGTGTCTGGAGTCGCCCCTGTGTCAATCCGACTTCTAGGCGACTGCTAGGCGACCTGTACCCGTTGATTTCAATGGAAGTTGCCTCCAAGTCGGATCTCCCTGTCTTAACAGAAGCAACTTTCCAGGAAGAGAACATACATTTCTCAGGCAAACCTCTCCCTCCCCCCTCCCTCCCACAGAGCTGATTCTTGTTTGATTGGCCACTGGAATGTCTCCTGTCCTGGAGGCAACTTGAAGTTGCCTTGTAAGTAGCTTCATGTGGCGCTGTGATTCATACTCAAGTCATGTCCAAGTTGCCTGCCAAAGTCGCGCTGGAAGTTGTGTTGCCCCTGTGTGAATGGAGTCTCATACATCACATTTTTTAAAAATAGTTAGAAGCTCTTGGGTTGTTTAACCCACCGTTTCCACTTTTTTTGAAGATGGTTGTAGAGATTTATGATGTTTTTCATACATTCACAAATGCTTTGCCTTTCATTTTAATTTTAAACTGTAGGGGTTGTTTTATGAGGGAAGAGTTTACATATACCATACTTCAACATACTGTGGGGTTGATTTACTAAAATAAATAGAGTGTGAAATTTGCAATTTTCAGTTGCACTCATACCGAATCATGTGAAAGGAAAAAATAAATAAAAACTGCAATATTGCTTGGATGTGATTGGATGATGGAAGTCAGCAGAGCTTCTGCTCATTTACTATGCTCAGGAACAACTGCTCTTGCAGATTGCAACCACACAGTCTATTTGCCTTTAGTAAATCAACCCCACTATGTGTACTATAGCGAACTAGTGTGATTCTGTCCAAGTGAAACAATCTAGTGCAAAAATCTCTCTTTAGTACTTCTGCTTAAAAATTGCTTGGCAATTGCTAAGCGTTAGGCAGGCCATACATTATGCAGTTTTCTTTCCACGGGTTGAAGGAAAGGAAATTGCTTATTCCCCCATCAACAGATTTAGTCCCTCCCATTGCACTATTGTATTCTTCCCAGCTCAGGACAAAAATAACCCAAGAGGCTGGTTGTACTGAAGACAATCGATAGATCGACTTCAGAATAACCATCCTGCCAATAGATGGATCGAAATTCAGGCGGTTCTTGCTGAACTGGCCAAAGTTCAATCCATCTATGGCTGGCTTAAAGAGGTTGTAAACCCTTTCTGTGGAAGTTGTACCTAAAGGTAAGCCTAGAATAAGGCTTACCTATAGGTACTGTAAATGTCTCCTAAACGTGTGCTGTTAAGGAGATATCTACTGTGTTTTGTGCAGATGATGTCATTGGCGCATGTGCTGTGAAGAAACTGCCCCTTGTGCCGTTTCTTCACGAGCAAGTGTTGTGACTGGTGGCATAATGCAGCTCCGGACAGTCACAGAGCCGGAGTCCATGGCCCGGAAGGAAGAGGGGCGAACAGGGATGCGGCCTGCAGCAGGGACGGTGCGGGCTTCGTTTGCAGGTAAGTGTCACATAATGTGCTAGTATGCTATGCATACTAACACATTATGCTTTTACTGTGCAAGGGCAAAGGAAGGAAGTAAAACCCATTCAGGGTTTACTTCCTCTTTAATGAGGAAGTAAACCCTCATTCATTTTTTTTTTAAATGAACCATGCAAGAGAATGTCATAATGACCTAGTATGCATAGCATACTAGGTCATTATGATCGACTTACCTGAGATCGAAGCCCCCGAAGTTCTCCTCCATGCCTTCCCCGACGCCGCCATGTCTCCAACGATCTTCTATCTGTTATCATCGCTTCGGCGCTGTGATTGGCCCGGAGCGGCGATGACGTCACATGCATGCGCGTGACGTCATCGGTGCTGTGCTTTACAGCAAATATCTCCTTAACCGTGTAGGTTAAGGAGATATTTCTTGCACCTACAGGTAAGCCTTAATCTAGGCTTACCTGTAGGTGAAAGTTGTGTGGTTGGGTTTACAACCACTTTAAGTCTCATGACATTAAAGTATGTGAACCTAGGTTCACATTGCTGCGATACATTTGTCCCAGTTTTCAGTGCAATTTTGTAGTGGTACGTGAATGCAACTTTACCAAGGTTTGAATATTCTAAGGATATATAAAAGTTGTTCTGTGCTGAGTGGCATTGATGTGAAAAGACACCTTTGAAAACAATGTGATTTGCCTTGTCATGGGATTCTGTGCGAATCAGGTCGCATCTGAAACTGCACCAGAGTGTAAACCAGGCCTTAGTCAGTTAAATATACCATGTAAAGTATTACATTTTATCCGATCCATATTAAAAAAAAAAAAAAAAAAAACATTTGAACCTGCCAAAAATCTGGTGAGTTCATAAATGTCTTGCATTTAGCCGCTGCTGCAGTTATCAGCCACATCAGTTATCAGCCATGCCTAGCCCATGTCTGCTAACTACAGACTGTTATGAAGATGGGGTAAGAGGGAGTAAATCTTTAGTCCTAACACATGTTCTTTCCTAGGTTTATGACACTGCTACTCCACAGATATAGTACAGTGTGCGGGCAATGTGCCCCTCGGACAGTAAGTGTGTTACTAGCAAGATCTCCACGTGAAAATAATAGAATAAAAGCCTTAAAAAATGCAGCAACGTTTAGGGACTGATATCCTGTAGTACTACAGTATAGTAATAAAGTACTTAAATTAAGTAAATGCTGTAAAGTAAGAATGCTTTCAAACATATATATTTTAATTGTTTATTTTTATTACTTCACAAATTGCAAAGTGAACGAATAAGGCCCCCTTCACACGATCGGCCTGTATTTCAGGCCGACCCTATCGAGCCACCCTTATCCTCTAAGGGGAGGCAGATGTAAGCGGACATGTGGCCGCTGACATACAATCCGCCAAAATCTGCTGAAAACAGATGGATGGCAATATGTTTGCTATCCGTCCAGCGGGTCAGATCGGATGAAAACGGACAGGCGGTCCATTTTCTTCTGATTTTCCCATAGAGAAGAAACGGGACTCTGACAGGTCCATCTCAGAACAGTGAGCGGAGATGGGCTCAGTTGAGCGATCCTCGCTGAGCAAGCGGAGTCCGTAAAAACAGGTCTGCCCCATGTGAAACGGGCCTAAAAGAAAAATCTAAATCAAATCAATATGGCTTCAAACCAGCAACAATCCGTACACTGGTGCAATTTGTACACTTGCACAAAAAGCTGGCCATACATTATTCAATTTTTCTATTCCATTTCCTTTAGATTTACCTTAAACAATGTAATGCAGGGGCTTGCCTGATTTGCATACAAATTCAAACTGTTTAGGTTTGACCTCATATTATATGGTTTTAGTAAATCTAAAAGAAAAGTGTGCAAGAAAATTGTTCAATGTATGGCCATGATTAGTCAATGATTTTGTAGGATAAGGCCCGGTTCACACAGGGGCGACTCCTCAAGCGACTCGGTCGCCTGAGGAGTCGCGTCCCAGTCTGTGCTATGGAACTGTTCTAATAGGAGCGACCTGAGTTGCTCCGACTTAGAAAAAGGTTCCTGTACTACTTTTGGGGGTGACGCAGGGCGACTTGCATTGACTTCTATACAGAAGTCATTATGCAAATCGCCTCGGCGGGCGTTTCAAGTCGTCTTGAGATCGCGCCGCCGAGGTCGCCCCCGAAGTCGTGCCGCCCCTGTGTGAACCGGGCCTTAGAGTCTTGTGTATGTTTAACCAATTATACTAAGCAGAGGCTAATAATCATCAATTTTATTGGTAGGTTGAAAAATAGTCATTAACTGAAGCAGAAACAGCTGTGTAGGAGGCTTAAAACTGGGTGAGGAACAGCCAAGCTCTGCTACTAAGGTGAGGTTGTGGAAGACAGTCTCATGTCACAGGTCATACACCATGGCAAGACTGAGCACAGCAACACGATACAAGGTAATTCTACTGCATCAGCAGGGTTTTTACCAGGCAAGTATTTCAAAGGAGATTGGGGTTTTAAAATGTGCTGTTTAAGCTCTTTTGAAGAAACACAAAGAAACGGGTAACATTGAGCATCATACACTTAGTGGTTGGCCAAGGACACTTAATGCAGCAGATGAAAGACACGTCATGCTTACTTATCTTTGACATTGGAAGATGCTCAGTTGTGGCATCAGCACAGAACTGGCAGAAACCAGTGAGACCCAGGTACACCCATCTACTGTCTGGCCAAAAGTGGTCTTAATGGAAGAATTGTGGCCAACAAGTCATACCTCACCAACATGAAAACAAGGCAAAGCCACTTAACTGTGCATGAAAAAATAGGAAGTGGGGTGCAGAAAAATGGAAGCAGGTGCTCTGTACCAATGAGTCAAACTTTTTAATATTTGGCTGTACCAGGAGGCAGTTTGTTCACCAATGGACTGGAGAGCGTTACGATAATGGGTGTCTGCAGGCAACAGTGAAGCATGGTGGAGGTTCCTTGCAAGTTTGGGCTGCAATTCTGCAAATTGAGTTGGAGACTAACTGCTAACACTTATATTATTTAACCACTTCAATACCGGGCATTTTCACCCCCTTCCTGCCCAGGCCAATTTTCAGCTTTCAGCACTGTCACGGTTTGAATGACAATTGCGCGGCCGTGCAACGTGGCTCCCAAACAAAATTGATGTCCCTTTTCTCCAACAAATAGAGCTTTCTTTTGGTGGTATTTGATCATCTCTGCGTTTTTTATTTTTTGCGCTATAAACAAAAAAAGACTGACAATTAAAAAAATATATATATTTTTTACTTTTGCTATAATAAAACCCCATTTTTTTTTTTAAAAACAATTTTTTTCTCAGTTTAGGCCAATACGTATTCTTCTACATATTTTTGGTAAAAAAGATCACAATAAGCGTTTATTGTTTGGTTTGTGCAAAAGTTATAGCGCCTACAAAATATTTTTGTCAGGACTGCGATATTGCGGCGGACAGATCGGACACTTGTGACACTATTTTGGGACCATTCACATTTATACAGCGAACAGTGCTATAAATATGCACTGATTACTGTATAAATGTGACTGGCAGGGAAGGGGTTAACACTAGGGGGCGTTCAAGGGGTTAATGTGTTCCCTAGGGAGTGATTCTTACTGTGGGGGGAGGGCACTCACAAGGGGAGGGACACACCATCGGTCTCCTCTCCCTGACAGGACATGGATCTCTGTGTTTACGATCCACGTCCCTGGCTCTGTAAAGAGCAATCGCGGGTGCCCGGCGGACATCGCGGCCGCCGGGCACGCGCATCGGGTCCCCAGTCATGCGACAAGCATGCGCGCTCGCCGCTGCCGGTGGCGTGTGCACGCTCCACACTGTGGGAATAACAGGACGTCATATGACGGCCGCCCGGAGGGACGAAAGGTTCCTGCGGCCGTCATACGACTATGGCCCGGGCAGGAAGTGGTTAAAGCAGTGGTCATCAACCCTGTCCTCAGGGCCCACTAACAGGCCAGGTTTTATTTATTACCTTGGGGAGATACAGACTAGAATACTGCAATCACTGAGCAGCAGATGATATCACCTGTGATGTATTTCTGTTATCTTGCAAACCTGTCCTGTTAGTGGACCATGAGGACAGGGTTGATGACCACTGGTTTAAAGCATTCTTAATTTACAGCATTTTTTTCACACCTTCCTAAAACTTTTGCACAGTAGTGTATATACTGCAGCTTTCATTAAAAAAATTATAATCCTGCCATGAAGGTCTTTGTGTTATTTTCTGTTACAGGGTGATAATGCTCTGTCCCTGTCTCCCAGTTGTACCCTTATGTTGTTGAATTGTCACAAAGTTTTCCAATTGACACTACAAGTGTCCTTTTCAACATACATAAATAATGCAGGCATAGTCTACCGTTGACACTATTATGACTGCTGAGAAGTTTAGGCATGGAACACACAGTATATACTGTAACTCAAAATATAATACCTTGCCCCTTCTTGTTTAATAAACTAAAACTATTGGTTGCATGGGCAAAGCCACAGCTTTATCAATTTATAGTAATAATAAATTAAATTAAAGTCAACAAACCATCAACATCAAGGCTAACAGGAGCAAACTGTGCCAGTCACAGCTGAGCTAACCCAACAGACATAACAAAGTATTCACCCCTTTCCTATTCATCACTTACTAAATGACTCACACTAAACCTGTATGCAGACTCAGAGTTCTGCCTTCTTTCTCATTTTGGTTACTCCATGCTTTTTCCAAGATGAAAATAAAGACTAGTAGATACCTAGTATTATCAGCAATGGTAACCTCTTTATTTCTATTATTTAAAGTGAACATGTTGCCTATGGCTATTCAAGTACCGTATATATTCGAGTATAAGCCGACCTGAATATAAGCCGAGGCACCTAATTTTACCACAAAAAACTGGGAAAACGTATTGACTCGAGTATAAGCCTAGGGTGTCCATCTGCATGCCTCACTGTGCCGCACTTTGCCTCACTGTGTCCATGTGCATGCCTCACTGTGTCCATGCCTCACTGTGCCCATGCCTCACTGTGCCCATGCCTCACTGTGTCCATGACTAGACTGACGTTTAACATGGGAGTCTATGGAAGGGGTGCCCGAGTTTGAAAAACCAGTGCTCCCCGGCCGTAGGTCCCCCAGACAAATAACTTTGCACACTTATAGAGGAGAAATGGGGCTACATGTGTGACAAGTTTCGGGTCCAGGAGAGCTACGACCGGCCTGTACCGGGTCCCTAAATTCACTGGAGAAATGACAGTTTAACATGGGTGTCTACGGAAGGGGTGCCCGGTTTGAAAAATCGGTGCTCCCCGGCCGTAGGTCCCCCGGAAAAAAAACTTTGGACACTTGTAGAGGAAGAGTGGGGCTACATGTGTGCCAAGTTTTCCGGTAGCAGGTCCCCAAAGTCCGGGATATCAGGTGCAAAAAGGTGACTCGACTATAAGCCGAGGGGGGCATTTTCAGCACAAAAAAATGTGCTGAAAAACTCAGGTTATACTCGAGTATATGCGGTTTTACACATTCTTAACAAGTTGTAAACAATTATTAAAACAAGCTCCCAATTACCTACTGTAGCTAAAAAACACTGTGGAGCAATATATCCTCAAAGTTCACAGCAGAGACAAAATTAAAAAGTACTGTATATACTCGAGTATAAGCCGACCCGAATATAAGCCAAGGCACCTAATTTTACCACAAAGAACTGGGAAAACGTATTGACTCGAGTATAAGCCTAGGGTGTCCATCTGCATGCCTTACTGTGCCTCACTTTGCCTCACTGTGTCCATGTGCATGCCTCACTGACGTTTAACATGGGAGTCTATGTGCCAAGTTTCGGGTCCAGGGGACCTACGACCGGCCGGTACCGGGTCCCCAAAATCACTGGAGAAATTACCGTTTAACATGGGAGTCTATGGAAGGGGTGCCCGGCTTTGAAAAATCTGTGCTCCCCGGCCATAGGTCCCCCGGACAACAAACTTTGCACACTTGTAGAGGAAGAGTGGGGCTACATGTGTGCCAAGTGCTGATACCGGCTCCCCAAATTCCAGGAGATCAGGCGCAAAAAGGTGACTCGAGTATAGCCGAGGGGGGCATTTTCATCACAAAAAAATGTGCTGAAAAACTCAGCTTATACTCGAGTATATGGGGTAATTCTCTTTGCAGCTGCTCCTTCTCTGCACTTCAACTAGTTACAAAGTTACATACTTAGTCTGGTTAAAAATAAGACACAGGTCCATCTAGTTCAACTAGTGTTTTAGCAGATTAACCCTAACCTTAGTCCTACCAGTTCCTCTTCTTGCTTTTTTATACTGACCACCCCCAGCACAGAAGAAGATGTGACCTATTGTGGCCTCTGCTATAGGCTCAGGTGAGAGAGGTCATCTAAGAGAGGTCTGTGTTAAAAGTGCACACTAAACTCTGTGGGGGGACATTGTTGCCTTAACTGGGGCATTGGGCTATGATTAGAAGCCCAGTATGGTGTACCTTTACAAAGACATAGACTGTTTGAGCACCAGTTTCCTCCATGGAACCAAAGTTTAAGTTATACAATGGAGCTCAATTTCTTGTTTAACAAAACATACACATCCTTGTTTATGTTGAAGAATTATACAACAGTAAAGATTTGTTATTTTTGCAACTACATTCTAATTGGGACATTCTTTATTGGCAATGGAGACTTCTCTTGACTAATGAGGAGACACTGTTGGCACCTGTGTAAAGGAGGACTTTGTAAGTGGTGTAGACTAGTTTGACTCTGTCATGCTGAAAGCTTGCCATACACCTGTAGGGCCATGTTAATGTCCACTGTGATGGCCCTAAGAGTCTGGGATATTTGGGCCCTGGTTTTGGGAAATGGAAAACTTCAGCTGGACCGGTCGGGAGGCAAGTTGTGGCCTTGGAGTCTGGGTTCCTCCAGTGCTTTACTGCTTTTAAAAAATAAGTTAAAGCTTGATTGTCCAAAACTTGGCCCCAGCCCAAGTTGGGAGATGTAGGAAATTGCCCTGAGCCTGGGCTGTTTAGGCAGAACTTTTTATGGGATTATTGCATTTCTGCCCACAACGTTTAAAATAACATTTTAATAACTTGGTTACCGGTATATACTTTTTAAGAAAGCTTTTGTAGGATGTGCCTGTCAGTTTTCTTGAGACTAGCAATCAATTCTGCGTACCTCGCTGACACTTTTGTGTATAACTGGTCGTGTTCTCTAGTAATTGACGTATGAAGTTGTCATTTAGCAGTGTTAAAAACATCCTATCTGCTGTATTGGTTATCCCATTATGGCAATTGAAAAAGTAATTCCCAATGATTCAACCTTCAGCCACTGATGGAAAGCGATTGTTGGGATCTTTAAATGAGCAGCACGTCAACTCATCCTCATAAACGGAGCTCCAGGGAGATTAGGCTTAGCCGCCCTCCTGTCCCCCATATCTCTCACTCTCTTTCCCTGTCTAGAATGGAGCACATATTTTCTGCCTATAAATAAAAATACACACAGTAAATCCTTAAATTGTGTGTGCCACTTCCTTCACACGCAGTATAATTGTATGTTCCTATAAAAGTAATGGCTTGGAAATCATAGCATAATTCATACACAATTCTTGTCATTTACTCTGCTTACTGCAATGCCTGCCAATCTTTAATGAGCTTTAATAATAATGCATTTAAATAATACATGCCATGTAGAACTGGATATAAAAGTGGTGGTGTTCTCACCCTGCTAATTGGAATTGGTATATGGCAACACGGGAGAGTCAGCAGGTTAAATTGTTTGTCCTGAGAGCAGCCTTCAATTAGCACAGATTTAACGCCACAACTCATTTGCTGCATTTGAAGGATCACTAATCTAATACATGGTGATGTCATATGCCACAATATTCAATATCCTTCCCTAGAAATTTCTTTGTGTTGACCAGCACAGTAAGCATAACACAATCAAGACTGTCTGAAAGCCAAAAACAAAGAATATGCAAAGTTTAAAAAATATTAGTAACCCCTAAGCAACCAATTTATTTTTTTCCCATACTACTCTAGTGCCAGCTAACATTTCAGGATGCATATAATATATTTTATCAGCCCAGTCCTAAAGGAAATGACAGTCTAGAGTGCTTAACACAGAAAGTAATTAAACCTGCAGGCAGTATTTCTGCATAGTCAACATAGGCAGTGGCCTTGAGCAGTAGGGTATCTTGGGGCAGAAAACGGCCTCCCGCACATCAGTGCCCGACCTCACAAATGCGCTTCTGGAAGAATGATCAAACATTTCCATAGACACACTCCTAAACCTTGTGGACAACCTTCCCAGAAGAGTTGAAGCAGCTATAGCTGCAAAGGGTGGGCCAACTCAATATTGAACCCTACGAACGAAGACTGGGATGTCATTAAAGTTCATGTGCGTGTAAAGGCATGTTTTGCAATACTTTTGGCAATATAGTGTATATTGAGAGAAGGTGCCCAAAACTGAACTGCATATTCCAGATGAGGTCTTAGTAATGATTTGTACAGGGGAAAAAAATATCTCTCTCTCTCTCTCTCTCTCTGGAGACCATACCTCTCTTAATACAAGAAAGGACTTTGCTCACTTTTGAAACCACAGCTTGGCATTTCAAGCTATTATTGAGCTTATGATCTACCAAATCCCCCGGATCCTTCTCCACCATTGATTGTACTCCCCCTAGTATGTATGATGCATGCATATTCTTAGCCCCCAAGTGCATAACTTTACATTTATCAACATTAAACCTCATTTACCACTTAGTTTCCCAATTAGACAGTGCATTGTGGTCAGCTCATAAATTGGAGACATCCTGTAAGGACGTTATTCCACTGCATGGCTTAGTGTCATCTGCAAGGGCAGAAATATTACTTTTAATCCCAGACCCTATATAATTTATAAAGATATTAAAAAGTAAGGGTCTCAACACTGAACCTTGGGGTACACCACTGATAACCTTAGACCAGGGGTGTCAAACTCAATTTCATCGTGGGCCGCATCAGCATTATGATTGCCCTCAAAAGGGCCTGTTGTATCTGTATAATTAGATGTCCAGCGCATCCACTCCTCTTACACTAAATGTCAAGAGCCCCATCACCATCAAAAGTTGAGCCCCCCACTCTCCCTTACATCACAGTGCACCCCCCCTTTGCTTATGCTGCTGCTGGGAAGAAGCTGGATGCATTGCTTGAAAGCAGAAAGTAAGTATCTGGAGGAGGACCAGAGGAGGGCTGGAGCTCTCCTGCAGCTGGAGAAGAGGTGCGAGGGCCACATGAAATGGCCTGGAGGGCCGGATTCGGCTCACGGGCCTTGTGTTTGACACCTGTGCCTTAGACCATTAAGAGTAAGAGTCATTAACCACTACTCTCTGAATTCTGTCTTTTAGACAGTTTTCTATCCATTTACAAATTGATCTTTCCAAGCCTGTAGACTTTACCTAAACGCTTTTGCAAAATCCAAGTATATCACATCCACAGCCACTCCTCTGTCGAAGGTTTTACTTACCTCCTCATAAGAAGAAATCAGGTTTGTTTGACAATTTCTGCCTTTCATGAATCCATGCTGTCTGTTGCTTAAAATGTTTTTTTCCAGCAAGAATTGTCTATGGGGTCTTTTATTAAACTCTCCAGTATGTTCGCAACTATAGAAGTTAAACTAACAGGTCTATAGTTACTTGGTAAAGACTTTGATCCCTTTTTATGTTTCAATCGTTTTTATTAAAGTTTTACAATACAGGGTATGATATTCTCGGCTTTATATTGCGCAGTGTACAACATAGTTAGGGAGTCAAACATTAAGTATCTCAAAAGGCTTGATTAATCAAATATAACATGCATGGATCATTCTCAATTCCTGACATGGACTGTGAAGAAATCTAAACTGTGTGCAGTACCACTGTGTCTACAACCTGAGGCCTCTTCCCAGTCCAATTCCCTAGTGCCCTAGTGTGCATTCTACCCGCATGGAAGAACCAGCTCCCCATATGACTCTCGGGGGAGTCTGGCTTCTCCCATGACACAAATGACTCCCTCAGTTTTCCAAATCAGCAATGGTTCGCTGAGGGTAAATAAAATAAAGGAAAGACATCACAATCAAATAAAACCAGGATTGAAACCTAGTGATTAAAAATTTTGAAAACAACAAGATAGAGAGGAGTGAAACAGTAAGTAGAAAGAGTGTAGGAGAGGGGATAGGTAAAATGAGAAGGGAAGGAGGGGGAGGGAACTATGGTACCATGTCCAGAGATCTGTTACCTGGGAGTGGATCTAATGTGTGAGCGTCCTGGGGTCGTTCGTTAGGTATCCAATCCAAGGATCCTATACTTTGTGGAACAGTTTCATCTTATCTTGCACCATTGCCGTTAACCTCTCACTTAGCGTAAGCCACGACATTTTGTATTTAAGCTGATCAAATGGCAGGGCCGCGGATCTCCAGTTCCTGGCTATAGTTATTTTTGCCGAAATAAAGATAAATGTGAGAAGCCGCCTTTTGGGACTTAGAGACCTCCGCTACCCTGCCACCCAACAATGCATGTTTTGCTGATTTCGTCAGGTTAACCTGGGTAAGGGTATAGATAAAATTTTAGACCCTAATCCAAAATCTCTTGACCTTGGGGCAGGTCCACCATATGTGATAGGTGGATCCCACCTGGCCACATCCTCTGAAGCACCTCGAAGAAGCTCTGGGGACAAAAGTGGCCAACCTGGCCGGCACCATATACCATCTCAATAAGACCTTATTATTAGCCTCTATAATAGATGTGTTGATAAGCGACCGAGATGCAGTCTCTGATATTGCGTGCCACTCCTAGGGGTCAAGGGTTTCATGAAGGTCTCGTTCCCATTGGAGCATATAATTTAGTTTTATATATATATTTTTATATATATTTATACATCAAAATTGTATATATAGCCGATATGTGGCCTCTAATTTTGTCATATTGACTACATAGGTGTTCCATCTGCGTTAACGTCATTAAATCGCCCTTGTGAGCTACAGTTTGTGATCCCTTTTTAAATATGGGCACCAAATTGGCCCTACGCTAATCCAGTGGTACCATTTCAGTCATTAACAAGTCCCTAAACATTAGAAACAATGGCCTTGAAATGACAGAGATCATTGGGATCCGTGGGTGGATGCCATCTGGTCCAGGTACTTTATCTACCTTTATTCTGTCTAGATATTTCTGGACCATGTCCCTTTTGAGCCATTGTGGATACTGGTGGTTACTACCACCCCCTTATGAGCATGAACTCCTCCATGCTCCTTTGTATACACAGAGATGAAGAAAGTATTTAATAAATTTGCCTTCTCTTTGTCCCTAGTCACCCACTCTAGGTTATTTTGTAATGGGCCTACATGCTCAGACCTGACCTTTTTACTATTAATATATTTGAAGAATTTTTGGGGGTTTGTCCTACTATCTTTTGCAATCTGTCATTCGTTTTGAATTTTTATATCCTTAAATTCCTGTATACATATTCTGTTATATTCTTTTTAATATTTAAATGATGATAACTTTCCTTAATTTTTATATTTTTTAAAAGCCATTTTTTTCTTGGAAAATTTGCTCTCTTAAATTTAAGTGTTTGTATCTTACCTGTATGTGTTTGTTGCTTACAGCTAACATTGAATTAGGTTCATTACATTTTTATTGTTTTATCCAAGTTACAAGAATAAGGACAGAGAAACAGGATCAGGAGCCTGACAAAGGGCTATCTGGTCCGAAGAGGAATATAACACATATGCATACAGCATCATGTAAACAGGTGTGTACAAATGAGTACCTCGTGACTACATCCGTCAAACAAATTAAATATATAAAGCTAACCAGCATCCAAAAGGAACTCCCCTAGGCCCAGGCACCCCTGTGTGAACCTGCTGCGCCCAGGGTCAGGGGAAGTAAAAGGGAGGCAATTGGAACATAAGCGCTGTCAGCATCAAAACATCAATGGATTTGTAAATCACATATAAAAAAAATAAATAATTGAAAGTAACAATTGAAACGTACAAGGTGAATATGAGTGCTGAGTGCGGCCAATAGGGATTGGCCCAAGAAAAAGTGAAAGAAAACTAAAAGAAAGAAAAAAAGGGATTTTTATAACAGCTTACCTGTAAAATCCTTTTCTTGGAGTACATCACGGGACACAGAGCGACTTAGTCATTACTAATTGGTTATATAGATTACCTTCAGGTGTTTGCACTGGCCAATTCCAAACCGGAAGTACCCTCCCCTATATAAGCCCCTCCCATCCGGGAGCACCTCAGTTTTGTAGCCAAGCAATAAGTGTCCCAAAAAGAGGGGTGGGAGCTCTGTGTCCCGTGATGTACTCCAAGAAAAGGATTTTACAGGTAAGCTGTTATAAAAATCCCTTTTTCTTTTTCGTACATCACGGGACACAGAGCGACTTAGTCATTACTAATGGGACGTCCCAAAGCAATGCCAAATGAGGGGAGGGATACATAAGCTGGGCGCCATCAGGCATGAGGCTCTTTTGCGGCCTGCAACACACTGCGCCCAAAGGCGACATCCTCCTGACTTCTGACGTCTACCTGGTAGAACCTAGTAAACGTGTGTACTAAGGACCATGTTGTGGCCTTACAGACTTGAGCCAGGGAGGCTTGGTGATGCACTGCCCATGAAGTTCCAACTGCTCTTGTGGAGTACGCCCTAACTTTGAACGGAGGCGGTCTCCTTTTCAAGCCATAGGCTTGTATTATGACCTGTCGAATCCACTTGGCTAAAGTAGATTTTTGATGCTGCCTGACCCTTTCTGGGGCCTTCCGGCAGAACAAACAAAGTATCCGTTCTGCGAATCTGAGCAGTGGCTTTTAGATAAGCTTTAACTGCTCTTACTACATCCAAAGAATGCAATAACTTTTCCTCTACCGAACTAGGTTTGGGGAAAAAGGAAGGAAGAACCACATCTTGGTTCAAATAGAACCTCGATACCACCTTAGGAAGAAAGGCTGGATGAGGACGTAATACTACTCTGTCCTTATGGATAACCAGATATGGCTCCTTACAGGACAAGGCGGTTAATTCCGATACTCTTTTAGCCGAACAAATGGCTACTAAGAAAATCAATTTCCTGGTGAAAAGAACCAAGGAAACGTGCCACAATGGTTCAAATGGTTGTTTCTGTAGAACCGACAGAACCAGGTTTAAGTCCCATGGACATATGGGAATACTAACCGGAGGGCTAATACGCATCACTCCTTGTATGAAAGCTTTGACTAATGAATGCAAAGCCAAGGGCCTTTGAAAAAAATATTGACAAGGCCGTCTGACCCTTGATAGTACTCAAGGCAAGCTTCCTATGTACAGCCCACTGTAGGAAGTCCAGAATCCTACCTATTACGTACTTACGTGGATGCCATTTCCTGGCCTCACACCACGTGATGTACGCCTTCTAGATCCTATAATAGATCTGCCTGGATACCGGCTTCCTGGCATTGATCATGGTAGATACCACAGGATTAGAGAGCCCTCTCTTTTTTAGAATGTGGGCTTCAATAGCCAGGCCGTCAAACCTAGGGCTGGTAAGGAAGGGTAGTATATCGGTCCTTGCGAAAGCAGGTCCGGACGATGTGGGAGGGTCCAAGGACTTCCCACTGACATTTTTACAATCTCCGCGTACCATGCCCTTCGGGGCCACGCTGGAGCCACCAGAATCACTGGTTTCTTTTCTACCCTGATTCTGCGGATTAATCGCGGTGGGAATGCATATATCAGCTTGAACTGATCCCAAGGGAACACTAGGGCATCCGAACCGCAAGCTAGGGGATCCTTTGTGCGAGACACAAATCTGTCCACCTTTGCGTTGAATCTGGATGCTAGCAGATCTACATCCGGTGTTCCCCACCGCTGGCATATTGCCTGGAAAACCTCGGGGTGAAGAGACCATTCCCCGGGCATAATTGCTGGCGACTTAAAAAGTCTGCTCTCCAATTTTCCACTCCTGGGATGAAAACCGCGGATATGGCTGTGACATACCTTTCTGCCCATTCCAGGATGCAATAAGCTTCCCTCTGGGCTGCACGACTCCTGGTGCCACCCTGGTGATTGATATATGCCACTGCTGTGGCATTGTCTGATTGAATTCTGACAGGTGACCCTTGGAGTTTGGATGTCCATGCTACTAGGGCATACCGGGCTGCTCGTATCTCTAAGAGATTGGTGGGCAGGGCCTTCTCTGCTTCTGACCACTTGCCCTGGAGAGACCATTGCTCCAGTACTGCCCCCCCCAGCCTATGAGGCTGGCATCTGTAGTGACCACCTTCCAAGAAACCGGACTGAAGGGGACAGGGACATTGGTAAGTCTAAAGCCTGAACTTTTTTGTTCCAGGCTGACAGTATGGCCCTCTGCAAGTTCCTTGAATGGAATTGACCGTAGGGTACCGCTTCGAATGAAGCCACCATTTTTCCCAGCAGCCTTATACACAGGCGTATGGATGGTTTTTCTTTTTTGTACCCACTAAGTGGGTCAAATCTTTCAAAGACGACACCTTCTCTGGAGGTAAGAAAATCTTTCTCTGATTTGAATCCAGTCTTAGCCCCCAAGTATTCCAGGCTTTTGACTGGTTTTAGGGCTGACTTGTCTCGGTTGATAATGCAACCGTGAGATTCCAGATACTTGATTGTCTTGTGAACGACCACTTCTAGTTTTTTTCACTGAGTGGTCTATCAGCAACAAGTCGTCTAGATATGCCATTATCGTTACACCTTGTGTTCCTAGTTTGGCCAATCGTAGGGCCAAAATTTTTGTGAACACTCGTGGTGCCGTGGCCAGACCGAAAGGTAAGGCTCTGAACTGAAAATGGCGCCCTTCTACTGCAAGGCGTAGAAATTTCTGGTGGGCCGGACAGATGGGAATATGCAAATAAGCATCCCTTATGTCGATCGAGGCTAACCATTCCTGCCCTTGTAGGGCGGTGGCCACCGATCGGATCGACTCCATCCGAAAAAGTCCTGATATGTAGGAACTTGTTTAGCCCTTTTATATTTAATATGGGCCTCATGTCCCCATTTGGTTTGGGGACTGTGACAAGGTTCGAGTAAAACCCGAACCCGTTTTCTTCCAAGGGAACCTTCATGATTACCCTTGGGGCAATAGTTGCTCTAGTGCCAGAAGGAGGGATCCACTCTTCTGGGGATCGCTTGGCACGTTTGACCTTATAAAATGGGCAGGAGGAATGTCTTTTAACTCCAGCCTGTATCCCAGACTTACTGCGGAGATCACCCATCTCTGATGGTGTCCCGCCAGGTCTCTGTGAACAACTGAAGTCTTCCCCTCACCCGATTGAGTGGGGGCAACCCTTCATGACTTAGGGGGAGGTTTTGTACCTCTCTTGACCCAGGGTTTCTTGTTACCCTGTGATTGTCCCTGATTTCTGCCCCCTGTATTTGACCGCGGAGGCCGTCAGAACTGTTTCACAGCCGATGTGCCAGGGACTGGAGAAGTAGGCCTCCTAAAAGAAGGACTTCTACCCTTGTTCTTAACCGGTAAGAGTGAACTTTTCCTGGCAGAAATTTTCTGGATATATTTGTCCAGATCTTCTCCAAATAAGCGTTCTCCATGAAATGGGAAGCTAACCAGCAGTTTTTTACAGGGAGCTTCAGCAGACCAGTTTTTGAGCCACAGAAGCCTACGCATATGTACTATAGACAGTGTAAAGCGGGAGGCCTGTTGGATTGTAACCTTTATGGCATCCACCGCAAAACACAAGGCTCTAGGCAGGTCAGCTAGGGCAAGAGCCTGCTGATCTGGTAAGTCCCTTAAGACTTGTTTCAACTGATCTTTCACTGCTTGGCAGACTCCAATCGCTGCTACCGCAGGTTGTGTCACCATGCTTGCTGTAGAGAAAGCAGATTTTAGTAAAGACTCCAATTTTTTATCTATTGGGTCTTTGAACATTGGAACATTATCTACTGGACATGTCAGTGATTTGTTAACAGAA
Source organism: Rana muscosa (assembly GCA_029206835.1). NCBI lineage: Eukaryota > Metazoa > Chordata > Amphibia > Anura > Ranidae > Rana > Rana muscosa. Next base: position 224,251,117 of record CM055118.1, read on the forward strand.
GAGATGGCTGCGTCCACTGTAGGGACCCTCCATTTTTTTATGAACTTATCCTCCATGGGATAGATCACCGGAAATCTCTTGGGGGGAGCAAATATTTTATCAGGATGCTCCCAATCCTGGTAAATAAACCCTTCTAATAAAGGGTGGATTGGGAAGGAACAGACAGCCTGGGGAGCTTTTAGCGACCCCAGCGAGGAAACCGTAGTGGATGGTGGTTTCGCCAGAGGCATTTTAAATGCTGATCGGACCATGTTAGTCAGAGACTGAACCCATAATCTTTCAGCCTGAGATGCTGAGAATTCCACTGTTGATTCCTCCATAACTGAATCAACCTCATCCTGATCCCCTTCAGGTAGGTCGATCTCTGTGTGGGGCTGTTCCTCCACTAACAGGCACTCTGAAGGAGGAGACGGAGATCGGACGCTCTTTTCCTGTGACAGGGAAGCAGCGATCAATGCTGTTAATCTCTCTTCCAATCCTCCCAGAGTTGAGGATAAAACCTCCTCTGTTATATATACAGGAGCAGGTGGACTGGGGACAGCCGCAGCACCAGGCACTCCTGCGGGGTTTCTACGGCTACTGACCTCTGAATTCTCAGGGGAGATTGGTGCAGTACAAGCATGCCCAATATCCTCAGAGCCCGATGGAGACCCCTTTGGCTTCCTGGAAGACCTATTTCCGGAGCGTCTGGACGACATATCCTTTAAGCACAAGGCTGAGGTATTCCCGTCGTCATACACCAATTTTTGCTGGTAATAGTCTAACACAGTTGCTGCTATATACCAGCTGGTGTCCACTAAAGTGCCTTTCTATGGGGATGCCTGCATCAACCGCCTCTGTGTGCCACTGTTTGTTGCTAGCTCTGTTTGCATCCAGCTGACACTTGTACTGTGTCTTTTATCCATGCTGGGACGCCTGCACATGCGCAGAAGCGCCGCGGCGCGCATCGAGCGTCATCCACCCGCCCCGCCCCTTTTTTTTCATAGGAGGCGCGTGCACGCGCCCCGCGCGCGCGCCCGTGCGCCATTGGCGCCCTTTTCGAAATCAAACAGGGACTAGGAGACAGGGCCCTTTTTGCCGGAGGGCCTGTGCGGTGGATGAGCGCAGCAACAGGGCAGAGGAAGTGGATTCCCACAGAGAAACTTACCAACTGCCTGGATCTTTTGACTTGAGAAAACCAAAGATCCACATGACAAGAAAAATGGACTACAGCGGCCTCTAGTGGTTTAACACAGGTACCGCGGTCCCTTTTTTTTTTTTTTTTTTCTTGACTACTATTAAAATTTTACATTTTCAGTAGTTACAGGCATACACAGATATTAGCGGGAATACCGTTAGGTAACAGACAGAAAGACAAATTAGGCTTGGGGGTCCCCCAATAGAACCAAGTTCCTGGGGGCCCCCACTTACCTGATCCCCGCCGCAGGACTTTGTTTGGTCCACAGAAGTCCAAACTTCACCTATCACGGCAGGCATTGTAATTAAACCTTCAGGGACCGGGTTCCCAAGGATTCCACTCCCCTGGACCTGTATAGCACCCTGCACAGACAACATCTTGGTCGTGGGTATGACCAGAGCTCTGGATCCCAGGGTCCAGCCCTCCTAAGAGAGGCATTACAGGCAAAACCTTGCTCTTCTGCTGCAAGGCCCGGGTACCGACCGTTTAGCTATGAAGCTTTTTTGGTGGGATCCGGAACAGCTTACTAAGGCCCAAAAGAACCTGTACGCAAGCCCAGTGAAAACACATGTTACTCTTTGGCCAACACCTTAGACACTGGCAAAAAACTGAGGTGCTCCCGGATGGGAGGGGCTTATATAGGGGAGGGTACTTCCGGTTTGGAATTGGCCAGTGCCAACACCTGAAGGTAATCTATATAACCCATTAGTAATGACTAAGTCGCTCTGTGTCCCGTGATGTACGAAAAAGAAAAGGGGGTGAAATCTGAGAAGGAGGGGGGGGAGTAAGTGGGGGGGGCCCAGACCGCAGCTCGAAGTCCCAATCAAGGAACTAATTAGGGGTTCAGGGTAGAGTCATAGGTGGCAGCCTGTTTTTTAGTTTATCTGAAGTGGAGTAATGCCTCCATACACTCCAGATGAAAGAAAATGTTGCACGTCTATCAAGAGACTCAGCGTACATCTTCTCCAAGAGCATGATAGTGTTCATTTCACTTACCCATTTAACAAGGGTCGGGGGAGAGGTGGTCTTCCAGTATCGAGAGATGAGTTGACGGCCAGCACTGAGGAAGAACTTAAGGAGGTTATGCTTTTGGAATTTGAAAGTACCAGGAAGAATGGAGAGGAGGGCTGCTGTGGGGGGGGGGGGGAGTGAGGGGTTTATCATAAATTTACAAATAAATTTGGAAAATTTGGTTTCAGAATGGACTAATTACGTTGCATTCCCACCAAATGTGACAGTACGTACCTTTCGCTGAAATACACCTCCAGCAAATGTCGCAAGCCAATGGAAACATGATCCTGAGGGTGGTCAGCACTCGATACCACCTTGAGAGCACTTTATAATTTTTCTCTTGAGTATAGCTTGATATGGAGGATTTGTGAGTAAAAAGGAAAGCTTTGCTCCATTCAGCTTCAGTGATATCTCTCCCAAGTTCCTCTGACCAAGTAGTAGCGTACTTAGGTAAGGAGCTGTGTGTGTGGTCAAGGTAATTTTATAAATCAGAGAGAGGGTATGGCGAGGGGTTTCTGGGAATGAACAGAGTTGTTCGAAACTGGTCAAGGGTCTGTGGATCTGTCTGGAATCATGAAGCTTTTTGCAGTAAGATGCCAGGTGTATGCGGGTAAGCCAGGTCACTCTGGAGAATGTAGTAGCCTGGGACCAGAGGAGGCATTAACAAAGTGCTGAGCCGTGGGCCAGGAGGCTCTACTGTATTCGTCTATGGAAAGGGCTGATCTACTCTCAGGGAGGGCAGGATTATCGAATAGGGGGGTGAGGGGGCTTGGATCAGTGGAAAGAGCGCACTTCTCCCTCCTTCGGTACCAAATTGCTAGGGCATCCCTGGTGAGGGGGGACAACGAGGAGAGGGACCTGTGTAACCGTTCGTACCCCCAAAGGAGAGCCCAAGGTCAACTGAGGATAGATCTTGCTCAACCAGGGTGGCGGCTTTGTTCAAGGGGCGGGGGAACCATTCCAGGGTCCGAGAGATCACTGCTGACGTATGGTAGAGCTCGAAGTCTGGAAGACCCATGCCGCCTTTATTGATGGGCGAGCAAAGAAGTTTATGTTTCAACCGTGGAGGGTTCCCCCTCCACGCGAACCGTATGGCCATAGAGCGGAGGGTATGGAAGAAAGCGGAAGGAAGAGCAATTGGTAGAGCTTGGAATAAGTATAGCAGTTTAGGAAGTATATCCATTTTTAGCGTATTCATACGTCGGAACCACGACAATGGCAAGTCCATCCGGTCATCAGTGAGGCGTCTAAGTTTTGTTAGGAGGGGGCTAAAGTTCAAGGCTCAGACGGCTGTGCTGGGATGGCTGTGCCCAAGTACGAAATGGACTTTGTTTGCCATTAAAAGGAAAAGTTGGCTTTGAGGGAGGCAAGGGCGGGCTGCGATAAGGAAAGATTCAGTGCTTCCGTTTTGGATATATTCAATTTATAATTACTGAGCCGACCAAATCGGTTAATCTCTGCCAATATGGACGGGATACTGACGTGGGGTTGAGTAACATAAAGTAGCAGGTCTTCCGCGTATAAGGAAAGTTTGCATTGAGCTGAAGGGGTTTGGATTCTGTGTATGCTCGGGTTCGCTCTAATCGCTTGGGCCAGATGCTCAATTACAAGGGCGAAGAGGAGGGGGGAAAGAGGGCAGCCCTGCCTTGTTCCATTTGTAATCGAGAATGCTCTCAAGTGTTTACCGTTAACTAAGATGGACGCGGAGGGGGTGGAATACAGTGACATGATACAGGAAAGCATGTTCGGACCTAAGCCCATCTGTGTAAGGGTGGACCGAAGAAACGGCCAGCTAACCCTATCAAAGGCCTTCTCTGCATCACAGGAGAGAAGGCAAGTTGGTATGCGGTTACGTTGACAGTTTGTGACAGTTTAAGAAAGACATATCGCCCTGCAGGGTCTACGTAAGTGTCCAGGACATCTGGCGTGAATGAGGCATGAAAAGCTATGGAAACCCCTTTAGACTTCGCAGAGGGGTTGGTGCTGTGGAACCAGGTAGGATATTGTTTGTGAAGAAGCTGTGGGATCGTGTCAGACTTAAAATTGGTTTCTTGGAGGAGGAGGATTTGGGTGCGGAGCTTATGGAAGTGAAATAAGATCTGCCTCCTCTTTTCAGGAGTAGGGATGAGCTTCGTGTTCGAGTCGAACATACGTTCGACTCGAACATCGGCTGTTCGATCGTTCGACGAAGATCGAACGATTTGGGCCGTTCGCGCCAAATTCAAGTGACGCGAACGGCCCACAATGCACTACGCCATCGCAGTGTCATCCAGGCGCTGTGATTGGCCAAGCATGCACTGTGACCCCGCATGCTTGGCCAATCACAGCGCCGGCAGCGAGGAGAGCAATGATTGGCCACAGGCAGGATGCCTGTGGCCAATTATTGCTGAGGGGGTTTAGTACACGCCCCACACTATAAAAGGCCGCCAGCACGGCGGCCTAGTGTAGTGTGTTCCGGAGCAGGGATAGAGCAGCATAGGCAGGGACAGTGACTTTTATTTCTTTCTTGCTTAACCTGGATTCCTTTAGTTTAGGGAAAGAGAAGGATAGGTAGGGAGAGTGTCAGTGTGTTTTGTGCTTGTGCTATATTGTGCTTAAAAAAAACATTTTTTCTAGGGACAGAAAACTGTAGGTAGGGAGAGTGTGTCAGTTTCTTTCACTGTCAAAGTCCTTGTTTCCAGGGACCTGGAAGGACAGTGAGGTAATTCTCCTTGTGCTAAATTGTGCTTAAAAAAAACATTTTTTCTAGGGACAGAAAACTGTAGGTAGGGAGAGTGTGTCAGTTTCTTTCACTGTCAAAGTCCTTGTTTCCAGGGACCTGGAAGGACAGTGAGGTAATTCTCCTTGTGCTAAATTGTGCTTAAAAAAAACATTTTTTCTAGGGACAGAAAACTGTAGGTAGGGAGAGTGTGTCAGTTTCTTTCACTGTCAAAGTCCTTGTTTCCAGGGACCTGGAAGGACAGTGAGGTAATTCTCCTTGTGCTAAATTGTGCTTAAAAAAAAAACATTTTTTCTAGGGACAGAAAACTGTAGGTAGGGAGAGTGTGTCAGTTTCTTTCACTGTCAAAGTCCTTGTTTCCAGGGACCTGGAAGGACAGTGAGGTAATTCTCCTTGTGCTAAATTGTGCTTAAAAAAAACATTTTTTCTAGGGACAGAAAACTGTAGGTAGGGAGAGTGTGTCAGTTTCTTTCACTGTCAAAGTCCTTGTTTCCAGGGACCTGGAAGGACAGTGAGGTAATTCTCCTTGTGCTAAATTGTGCTTAAAAAAAACATTTTTTCTAGGGACAGAAAACTGTAGGTAGGGAGAGTGTGTCAGTTTCTTTCACTGTCAAAGTCCTTGTTTCCAGGGACCTGGAAGGACAGTGAGGTAATTCTCCTTGTGCTAAATTGTGCTTAAAAAAAACATTTTTTCTAGGGACAGAAAACTGTAGGTAGGGAGAGTGTGTCAGTTTATTTCACTGTCAAAGTCCTTGTTTCCAGGGACCTGGAAGGACAGTGAGGTAATTCTCCTTGTGCTAAATTGTGCTTAAAAAAAACATTTTTTCTAGGGACAGAAAACTGTAGGTAGGGAGAGTGTGTCAGTTTCTTTCACTGTCAAAGTCCTTGTTTCCAGGGACCTGGAAGGACAGTGAGGTAATTCTCCTTGTGCTAAATTGTGCTTAAAAAAAACATTTTTTCTAGGGACAGAAAACTGTAGGTAGGGAGAGTGTGTCAGTTTCTTTCACTGCCAAAGTCCTTGTTTCCAGGGACCTGGAAGGACAGTGAGGTAATTCTCCTTGTGCTAAATTGTGCTTAAAAAAAACATTTTTTCTAGGGACAGAAAACTGTAGGTAGGGAGAGTGTGTCAGTTTCTTTCACTGTCAAAGTCCTTGTTTCCAGGGACCTGGAAGGACAGTGAGGTAATTCTCCTTGTGCTAAATTGTGCTTAAAAAAAACATTTTTTCTAGGGACAGAAAACTGTAGGTAGGGAGAGTGTGTCAGTTTCTTTCACTGTCAAAGTCCTTGTTTCCAGGGACCTGGAAGGACAGTGAGTGAATTCTCCTTGTGCTATATTGTGCTTAAAAAAAACATTTTTTCTAGGGACAGAAAACTGTAGGTAGGGAGAGTGTGTCAGTTTCTTTCACTGTCAAAGTCCTTGTTTCCAGGGACCTGGAAGGACAGTGAGGTAATTCTCCTTGTGCTAAATTGTGCTTAAAAAAAACATTTTTTCTAGGGACAGAAAACTGTAGGTAGGGAGAGTGTGTCAGTTTCTTTCACTGTCAAAGTCCTTGTTTCCAGGGACCTGGAAGGACAGTGAGGTAATTCTCCTTGTGCTAAATTGTGCTTAAAAAAAACATTTTTTCTAGGGACAGAAAACTGTAGGTAGGGAGAGTGTGTCAGTTTCTTTCACTGTCAAAGTCCTTGTTTCCAGGGACCTGGAAGGACAGTGAGGTAATTCTCCTTGTGCTAAATTGTGCTTAAAAAAAACATTTTTTCTAGGGACAGAAAACTGTAGGTAGGGAGAGTGTGTCAGTTTCTTTCACTGTCAAAGTCCTTGTTTCCAGGGACCTGGAAGGACAGTGAGGTAATTCTCCTTGTGCTAAATTGTGCTTAAAAAAAACATTTTTTCTAGGGACAGAAAACTGTAGGTAGGGAGAGTGTGTCAGTTTCTTTCACTGTCAAAGTCCTTGTTTCCAGGGACCTGGAAGGACAGTGAGTGAATTCTCCTTGTGCTAAATTGTGCTTTAAAAAAAAAAATTTTCTAGGGACAGAAAACTGTAGGTAGGGAGAGTGTGTCAGTTTCTTTCACTGTCAAAGTCCTTGTTTCAAGGGACAGAGAAGGACACCTGAAGGTAGCCCTTCTTGCTTTTTTCCCATCTCCCTGCAGGCCATCTATTAGAATGTCTGGAAGGCAAACAAGGAGAGGCAGACAGTCAGGAGGCAATAAAAGAGGGCAAGCAGGCTCTGTGTCTGGGGGCAACAGTGCTGGTCGTGGACGCGGTGCATTGTCATCAGCACATGGCCATGGGACACGCTTGTCCTTCTTTTCGGCAGCTGGACATGTTGAGCCACATCATGCCGAAGACTTGGTAGAGTGGATGACCAAGCCCTCCTCCTCCTCCTCATCCTCTCTCACCCAGGCTCAGGGTACTGGAAAAGCAGCTGCCAAAGCGTCCTCTTCCCTGGTATCAATGTCAGACTCATCATCAGTCACTCCTTCCCTAGACCCACCATGTCCTCCTCCTGAGGAGTCCCCCGAACTGTTTCAGCACAGTGTTGGGTACATGCTCCAGGAGGATGCCCAGCGTTTCGAAGGGTCTGATGATGAAACCCAGCTAGAGGAAGGCAGTAGCGTGAGAGCAGACAGAGGGGATGCTCAAGAAGGACACCAATCTGGCAGTCATGTTCCAGCAGCTGCAGCATACTGCCAGATTGCCTCCAGTGATGAGGAGGGAGGTGATGATGAGGTCACTGACTCCACGTGGGTGCCTAATAGGAGAGAGGAGGAGGAGGAGGATGAGGAGGAGGCACATCTCCAACGAGGCAGGATGCCCTTTGGTGGCCAGCGTAAGGGCAGTACACCGACGAAATCACACCGCAGAGCTCCGCCTGTGCAGGGCGCTGCCTCTGCCCGTCATTCAAAAAGTTCTTTGGTGTGGGCCTTTTTTGAGGCTAGTGCATCAGATCGCACAGCTGCTGTTTGCAACATATGTCTCAAGCGTATATCGCGTGGCCAAAACATCAGCCGCTTGGGTACCACATGCCTGACCAGACATATGTTGACCTGCCATGCAGCTCGTTGGCAAGCCTACCTCAAAGACCCACACCAAAGAACAAAGCGGACCTCTCCTTGCACCGCATCAGCTGGGATCTCCAACCCCACTATAACTTCAGTCCTCTCTGAAACATGCACTGAGAGGAATGAAGGTGTAGAATTAGGTGTGTCACAGCCAAGTACTTGCGGCCACTCTGCTAGCAGTACACCGACGTCCGATTCTAGCAGGCAAATTTCCCTGCCCCAGCTGCTGGACCGTCGAAAGAAGTTCACTCCCAGCCATCCACATGCCCAGCGGTTGAATGCTAGCTTGGCTAAATTGCTAGCGCTTCAACTGCTGCCTTTTCAGTTGGTAGACTCGGCCCCCTTCCGTGAGTTTGTGCAATGTGCGGTTCCTCAGTGGCAGGTTCCCAAACGCCACTTTTTCTCACGGAAGGCTATTCCGGCTCTCTACCGGCATGTGGAAGGCAATGTCTTGGCCTCGCTGGACAGGGCGGTCAGCGGTAAGGTGCATATTACCGCTGACTCATGGTCCAGCAGGCATGGACAGGGACGTTACCTTTCTTTCACGGCCCATTGGGTCACTCTTTTGGCAGCTGGGAAGGATGCAGGACAAGGTGCAGTAGTGTTGGAGGTTGTCCCACCGCCACGCCTCCAAAATGCTACTACTGGTTGTGACACACCTCTCTCCTCCACCCCCTCCTCTTCTTCTTCCTCCATGGCCTCTTCCTGTGGTTTGTCCTATGAACCAGCGGTGCTCCGTAGCCGTTCACGGGGCTACGCAAGTACGCAGGCAAAAAGATGCCATGCCGTGCTTGCGCTGGTGTGTTTGGGGGACAGAAGCCACACTGGGGCAGAGGTCCTGTCTGCTCTGCAGGGCCAGGCCGAGAGGTGGTTGACGCCACGCCAGCTTAAGCCAGGAATGGTGGTTTGCGACAATGGCACCAACCTCCTCTCCGCCCTCCGACAGGGACAACTGACCCATGTGCCCTGTGTGGCTCACGTCCTTAACCTGGTGGTGCAGCGGTTCTTGGGCAGGTACCCGGGCTTACAGGATGTCCTGAGGCAGGCCAGGAAAGTCTGTGTGCATTTCCGCAGATCTTATAATGCCAGTGCTCGCCTGGCTGAGCTGCAAAAGGAGTTGAACCTGCCCAAGAACCGCCTTATATGTGACATGCCCACCAGGTGGAACTCAACGTTGGCCATGCTGCAGCGGCTGCACACGCAGCAGAGGGCCATCAATGAGTACCTGTGCGACTACGGCACCAGGACAGGGTCAGGGGAGCTTGGTTTTTTTTCTCCACGCCAGTGGGGCATGATCAGGGATGCATGCACTGTCCTGGCACCATTTGAGGAGGCCACGAGGATGGTGAGCAGTGACAGTGCATGCATCAGTGACACTGTACCTCTTGTCCACCTGTTGGAGCACACGCTGCGTGGAATAATGGACAGGGCACTTGAGGCAGAACAGAGGCAGGAAGAGGAGGACTTCCTTGCCTCTCAAGGCCCCCTTTACCCAGACAGTGTTCCTTCTGTCCCACCCATCGCACAGGAAGAGGAGGAGGAGGAGGAGGAGGAGGAGGATTGTGTCAGCATGGAGGTGGAGGCTGGCACTCAGCATCATCAGCAGCAGTCTTTTAGGGATGATTTACAGTCCCAAGAAACCAGTGGACTTGTACGTGGCTGGGAGGAGGTGGCTGCGGATCATGTCGTCCTTAGTGACCCAGAGGACTCCGGAGCGAATGCCTCAGCAAACCTACGCTGCATGGCCTCCCTGATCCTGCAAAGTCTGCGGAAGGATCCTCGTATTCTTCGGATCAAGGAGAGGGACCATTACTGGCTGGCCACTCTCCTTGATCCACGGTACAAGGGTAAGGTTGCGGACCTTATGTTACCGTCGCAGAGGGAGCAGAGGATGAGACAACTCCGGGAGGCCTTGCAGAAAGGTCTGTGCAACGCGTTCCCAGAGACTGGGAGGTTACAAACTCCTGGTCCTGGACAACGAGTTGCTGAGGCTTCGGCCAGTCAAAGAAGGAGCGGTGGGGAAGGTGGCCGTCTGACCGATGCGTTCAGACAATTCTTTAGTCCGCAGCCCCAAAGTATGATCGGTTCCAGCAACCATCGCCAGCGTCTGATAAACATGGTGCAGGAATATCTAGGGGCAAGGTCAGACTTGGACACCTTCCCCACCGAAAATCCTCTGGCTTACTGGGTCTTGAGGATGGATCACTGGCCAGAGCTTGCACAGTATGCAATTGAGCTACTGGCCTGTCCTGCATCCAGCGTTCTTTCGGAACGCACATTCAGTGCTGCTGGAGGATTTGTCACGGATCACAGGGTGCGCCTGTCCACCGACTCGGTTGATCGACTGACTTTCATCAAGATGAACCAGTCTTGGATCACCACCAGCTACCACACACCTGATGCTGATATAACAGACTAATTGATTTTAACATGTCACATCCCTTCAAGACTGATGCTGATGCTGAGTGCCTGTGCTGTTATGTTGACTGGCTATCCTCCTCCTCCGAGTCCTCAATGATACGATTGATGATGATAGCTTGGAAGATCATTTTTGTTTATGGGTGCCGCCACCAGTGGCTAAGGCCCAATTTTTCAGCCCCTGTTTTACAGGGGCGTGTAATTAAATTTTTTTTAGCAATAATTTGCCATAGGGCTCATTGCTGTGCTCCAAGTACAGTATCTGTGAGGGGTTGGAGTGTTGTGGCACCAGTGCCTAAGGCCCAATTTTTCAGCCCCTGTTTAACAGGGGCGTGTCATTACAATTTTTGAAGCAATACTTTGCAACAGGGCTCATTGCTGTGCTCCAAGTACAGTATCTGTGAGGGGTTGTAGTGTTGTGCCACCAGTGCCTAAGGCCCAATTTTTCAGCCCCTGTTCAACAGGGGCATGCAATTACAATTCTTGATCTAATAATTCACAGCAGGGTCCATTGCTGCACCCACCAAGAGTAACTCTGAGGGCTTACAGTCTTGTGGCAACGCCACCACCACCACCACCACGAAAGGCCCAATTTTTCAGCCCCTGTTCAAAAGGGGCATGTAATTACAATTCTTGATCTAATAATTCACAGCAGGGCCCATTGCTGCACCCACCAAGAGTAACTGTCAGGGCTTACAGTGTTGTGGCACCAGCACCACCATCAAAGCCCCAATTTTTACTACCACTGTTCAACAATTATATGTAATTAAAATTCCTGATATAATAGTTGACAGCAGGGCGTTCCAGCACCAACCAAGAGTAACTGAGTGCTTACAGTGTTGTGCCAACACCAACAACTAAGGGGCCTATTTCTGCAGAGTATATACGGCAGGTCCCTACTTTCAAACATCCAACTTACAAACGACTCCTACTTGCAAACGAAAGAAGACAACAGGAAGTGAGAGGAAATCTACCCCTAGAAAGGAAAATTCTCTCCTGTAAGAATAAATATGGGAGAAAGGGGTCTCATCTGTACTGATGCTTTATCAGCAATCCTTGTTTCAAGAAAAACACCACATTTCAAAAACAGTTGTCATTGGGACGGAAAGTGAGGTGAAATGTTCTGAACAGGGGCACAGACAGCAAAACAAATGTTACAGGGGTGATAACCCTTACCTATGTTTCCCAAAAAGTTTAAAAATAGATTTTTGGGCTGGAGCTACACTTCAACAATGTACCTGTTCAAAATTACAAACAGATTCTACATAAGAACAAACCTACAGTCCCTGTCTTGTATGCACCGCCTGTATACGGCTGTTCAGAGTATATAGGGCCTTTTTTATTTTATGTGCGGGGTTCCCCTTAATATCCATACAAGACCCAAAGGGGCTGGTAATGGGCTGGGGTGGGGGGGGGGGGGGGGTCATGGGGTAGCTATGCCATTTTTCTTAAAGAATTTCATCCATATTACCGGGACCAGACATTACATTAAAGCCGCAAGCAGTTTTAAATGGCTTTTTTTTCCTTTAGAAGTGTCATTTTGTGCAGGGACAGTTCTAAACACGGGAAACACGTGGCACTTCACAGGCATACTTTAGACACCCCCCAGGTACGATATTTAAAGGAATATTTGACTTTTTTTTTTTCACTTTATGCATCATTAAAATGACTGCTCCCGAAAAACGACCGTTTTTAAAACTTATTTTTGCATTGATACATGTCCCCTGGTGCACAACCCGGGTTCCCAAACCCTATTTATGACAATAACATGCATAATAGTTGTTATAATTAGCACTTTAGAATTCGAACGTTCGCATCCATTGTATTTAATAGGGTTATAATGTTCGTTCGAACTTTCGGTCCGTTCGCGGGTTCTGGTGCGAACCGAACCCGGGGGTGTTCGGCTCATCACTATTCAGGAGTATTGAGGCCCCTGCAATTCAGGGAAGAAACTGTCAAGGAAGTAGGAGTAGCCATGGAGGAGGCCATATAGAGGACAAGTAGGTATCTACATGGGTTGAGCACACCGTCTCCGAGGGGAGGGAGGAGGAGGTGGGATAGGATCTGGTGGGGAGCCAGGGGAAGGAGAAAGAGAAGAGAAGGAAGAAGAGAGAAGAGTAGAAAAAACGAGAAAAACAAGGCCTAAACGGCCACAATAGTATTGCTGCTAGCAACATGTCAGCTAGAATCACTAGGGGTGCTGAATGACCTAAAAGGGGGATCGCGGTCATTGCATAGAGATGCCCGCACACACCAATATGGGGCAATACACACTTAACAGATGTAACAACCTGAACGGCCTAGGACCCCACTGGGCTGCATAAGAAGAGATACCTGTGCGTATGTGTCCGGGGGGGGTGAGCCCCCAACAGATACTATGCACCTTTAGCTGCCCACGGGGTCCTATTAATAACTACCAAACACGCCAAAGTAGCGTGAAGTGGATACGGAGGATGGAGGGAAGGGGGAGGCAGGGGGAACTGCCTCAGTGGAGGGACAGTATATGCGTACTGGGGGTAACATCAAGTCAACAGGGGACAACAGTATTAAAATATAGAAAAAACAAAAAATGTGGATAGAAAAAATGCACAAAATCACCCTCCCATGGGTGGGTAAGTGTCCCCTGCAAGCGAGTAAAAGAAAAAAAAAGAAAACAATAGTCAGCAGCATAGCGTCCCAGTAAAACCATAAACTACCATAAACTATAAAGAGGGACTGCCACACAAGACTAAATCTCATGAAAAGAGAGGTAATGACAAAGGGTGAGCTTCGCCGAATCATCCGGCAGTTGACCTGGAGGCCATCCGACCTGGAGCGTCTGGGTTTCTTGGATTGTCTTTGCCAGCCGGAGGTGACTTGAAATCCAGGAGTAGCTGCATGTAGTGACCAGTCTGGCAGGGGTATCTGGGGCAGTTCAAAGGTCCCAAGGAACTTGGGAAGGTCACCCAGCGTGCGGAACACCGCCGACTTCCCGTCCTGAGAGGTAAACAAGTGAAAGGGGAAGCCCCAGCGGTATTTGATGTGTTTGGCTTGAAGGGCTCCAGTGAGGGTCTTAAGGGCCCAATGAAGATCCAGGGTCAGCTTGGATACATCAGGTAACAGATGGATCTGGGTGCTATTGAAGTAGATAGCCTCTTGCGTGCGAGCCGCTTGCATAATGGCATCCTTAATCGCATAAAAATGGATGTCTCTGGGGTGATCAGGGCTAGGATTCTTGGTCCCCAGGGCCCTGTGGACCCGGTCTAGCTCTATAAGAGCATCTTTTTCCTTTTGGAGCAGATCATTAAACACGGCGATGACTGCCGGGACCAATTCTTTGGTGTCTAACGACTCCGGGAGGCCACGGATGTGAATATTATTGCATCTGGCCCGGTTCTCTTGGTCGTCCTGGTGGAACATGAGTTGCTGAATCTGCAAAGTGTGATCGTTTAGAATGGCGTCATGAGATTGTAAAGTAGAGACATTCTCTGCCACGCTGCTCTCCACCTCCTCCAATCTGTTAGTAACATCCCGGCGCAGCTCAGAGATCTCTTGTTTCTAGGAGCGCTCCATCCTCTGAACATAGGCCTCAATATCATGCCTAGTCGGCAGTGCCCTAATGTAGGCCTCCATGGCCCAGCTAGCATACGATCGGTGAGAGTCAGGCGAATGGCAGGCTGAGCGGGTGGAGTCATTGTCAGAGTCTGGGGGAGAACTGGCTCTCTGCCTGGTTTTCATTGCGGACGTGGAGCGCTGGGAAGAAGCTCCGTGTGAGGCCACATGTGACCCTGAGGAGCGGGCCGGCGCCATCTTGGACGAGGGGGAGCCGCGCTGATCCGGCCTCAATTTGGGAAAGAATCTGTCTATTTCACCATCCCTGCCCGGATCGGGGGTATGGTGACTCTCTCCCCCGCCTCTCCGTCCCATTACTGACCTGTAAGACGCGTCTGTTCAGCGGGGATGGCCGTTGTATGCTCGGTGTGTGCGGGAGCTCCGGGAATAAGCTGCTTACTCCTCCATGCGCTAAGCCATGCCACCCCACATTAAATTAAATCATGTTATGGTCACTGCTACTTAGGTGATTCTTAAGGAGCCTCCACCTTCTGTCATTGGTTCCAACATGGACCAAGATAGCTGGGTCATGCCCAGCACCTCCCAGTAATTTATCAACCCGGTCCACCACATGCCGAACCCTGGCACCAGGGAGACAGCAAACCGTTTGGTTGAGGCGATCCTTGCGAAAAATTATTCTATCAGTCCTTCTGAAGGGAGGAAGGAAGAAAAGAAAAAAAAAGGCTGTTTAAAAAGTGATAAAAAAAAGGTGTTCAAAAGCTGCAAGGAAAAACCCCAAATAGAACCTAAGATGCAAACACAGCAATCAACAGCAGGCAAAAGCAAAACTGGTTTTTACTCTCCAGTCAAAGCTCCCACTGTTCAGGGGACATGTATCAATGCAAAACAATTTTTTTTTCAGGATCAGTGATTTTAATAATGCTTAACCACTTCAGCCTCGGAAGAATTGGCTGCTCAATGACTAGGCCATTTTTTGTGATACAGCACTGCGTGGCTTTAACTGACAATTGCGCGGTCATGCGACGCTGTACCCAAACAAAATTGACGTCCTCTTTTTTGCACAAATAGAGCTTTCTTTTGGTGGTATTTGATCATTTCTGCGTTTTTAATTTTTTGCGCTATAAACAAAAAAAGAGCGACAATTTAGAAAAATACACAATATTTTGTACTTTTTGCTGTAAGAAATAGCCCCAATTTTATAAAAAAAAAGCTAATTTTTTCCTCAGTTTAGGCCAATATGTATTCTTCTACATATTTTTGGTAATAAACATCACAAAAAGCGTATATTGATTGGTTTGCACAAAAGTTATAGCGTCTACAAAAATAGGGGATAGATTTATGACATTTTTATTATTTATTTATTTTTTACTAGTAATGGCGGCGATCCGCGATTTTTATTGGGACTGCGACATTATGGCGGACATATCGGACACTTTTGGTATATTTTTGGGACCATTGGCATTTATACAGCGATCAGTGTTATAAAAATGCACTAATTACTGTAAAAATTTCACTGGCAGGGAAGGGGTTAACACTAGGGGGCGATCAAGGGAATAACAGTGTTCCCTATGTGTGTGTTCTAACTGTGGGGGATAGGACTGACTATAGGAAATGAGAGATCGTGGTTCCCAGCTTGTAGGAACTCACCATCTCTCTCTCCTCTCAGAACAGAACTGGGATGTGTGTTACATATCCCTGTTCTGCCTCTCGTGCCCGCGATTGCTCGTGGCTGGGGGTCACCGCGACCGCCAGTCATGAGCATTGGCACCCCCGCTGTGCAGCAGGTGCATGCCTCCAGTGGTGCGTGTATGCTATCCCGCTTAAAGAGGCCGACGTACATCTATGATGGTTCACGGGACCGTGCCGACCTGCCGCCGTATGACGACGGCGGCTGGTCGGTAAGTGGTTAAAGTGAAAAAATAAAAAGGAAATATTCCTTTAAATATCATGCCTGGGGGGATGTCCTTACTATGCCTGTAATGCAGCACATCTTTCCATATTTAGAACAGTACCACAGCAAAATTACATTTCTAAAGAAAAAAAAAAATGTAAAACTGCTCGCGTAGTGAATTGATAAAGATCCTAGAAAAAAACGGCATGGGTACCCCCCCCCCTAGTTCACTACCAGGCCCTTTGGTTTTGGTATATATATTAAGGGGAGCCCCGAACCAAAATTTTAAAAACAAATTGCGTGGGGTCCCAAAATCCATACCAGGCCCTCCAGGTCTGGTATTGATATTATGGGGAATAATGCACCAAAATGTGAAAAAAAAATGGCGTGGGGGTCCCCCCCAAAATCCATACCAGACCCTTATCTGAGCACGCAACCTGACAGGTCGCAGGAAAATGGGGGTACCCCCCTCCTGAACTGTACAAGGGCACATGCCGTCAACATGGGAAGGGTGTTTTGGGTTCCCCCTAAAACACCTTGTCCCCATGTTGATGGGGACAAGGGCCTCTTCCCCAAAACCCCCAGATCCCTATGTGAATGGGTATTGGGTAGACGGGAAAGAGGGAGCCGCTCAGGTGTGGAAATCCCTGACAATACCTCCTCCCAGCAGCCAAGGGTGCAGGCAAATGCAATTATGATCAAAAAGAAAAGAAAATCACTTCTGGAAGCAGCACTCCGATTAAAAAGCCTTTAGTCCAAAAGGTTCAGGAAACAAAAAACACACTGCACGACACGGCAAACTGGTCACATCTAGCTGACGCGTTTCACACTATTATGAGTAAGCACTATAATAGTGTGAAACGCGTCAGCTAGATGTGACCAGTTTGCCGTGTCGTGCAGTGTGTTTTTTGTTTCCTGAACCTTTTGGAATAAAGGCTTTTTAATCGGAGTGCTGCTTCCAGAAGTGATTTTCTTTTCTTTTTGATCACAATGGGTATTGGGTACATTGTACCCCTACACATTCACAAAAAAAGTGTCAAAATGGTAAAAATGACAGTAGACCATTTGGGACAAGTCCTTTAGGTCCTGCGATGACATCGCTGATGATCCAAGAAATAAAAAATAAGAAAACTGAAAAAATCCTGTGGGGATTAGGGGCAATGGAATAAGGGAGCAGATGGTCCTCCATAGGAATGTGTTGGTGGGGGCAGGCGTGGAGGAGGGGGAAGATGGTATGAGGGAGATATGCCTACTGAGGTCCTGGGATATATGGAAGGTCCTTGAAAAGTAGTGCTTGGATAGTTTGGGTGTGGCAAGCCACTCAGTTTTGCAGCACAGTACTGCATGGTACCAGCATACATTCTATCCATGCACTGTTTTTCAATGTTTCCAAAAATGGTACATGTTGTGACAGAAGATGACGTGTGGGTTACTTGAATCCAAAAATTTATTCACACTATGTTTCTCCTGCCATACTTCCTGCAGCAATGCCATAATCCTCTCCTCGGTTTGTGATATAATTTCAACCTCACTCTGATGCTGCCTACGTCCATGGCCTCTGATGGACATGTACGTGTCACTTTCCAGCTCATCACCATCCTGTCAAGAATGACAAGCAATTACAAAAAATGCACGGAAAATAGAAGGATAAATAGATGGATGGATGGATGGATGGATGGATGGATAGGTGGATGGATAGATAGGTAGATAGATAGATAGATAGATAGATAGTGTGACAGCAGGAAGGTAAAGTCACCTGGTTGCATCCAGGGGGGTAGATATATTTCGCCCAGATTCAGGCTTTACGCCGACTTATACAACTAGGTGGAGAGTTGTATAAGGCTAGTGGGCTCATGGATGACTCATACCTCTAGGGAGAGGGCTGGGCGTCGTGCAGACAGGGAGTTGATGAGACCAGCTGAACCTTGTCAGCTCATTTAGGCCTCTATAAGAACTCCCAGCTTCATTAGATGTTAGCTCATGCCTGGAACCAGACCTGTGTGGACTGTCTAGGGAGAGTGAACCCCTGTGCGGTGAGACAAAGCCTGTGTGGCTATTTGCTTGGACATTTAAAACCAGGGACTTAGGGACTAGGACAGCACTAGGCTGATCCCAGTTGTTAGTTAGGAAACCTGTATGTTTAGTCAGAGGTCAACTTGACCAGGATTTATTTTGGTTATGTTTCTTTTGCTTTGCTGTGTTTTGTCACTGTAAATAGAAAATAAACCGCACCTTTTTGATTTTGAAAACCACAACCTCCGTTTGCTGGGCCTGTTTTGTGTGGGGAGCCCATCCCGGGGGTCACACACACCCGCTGCCGAGCTAACCCCCTCACAGTTGGTGGAGAACCAGTGGCAGTTTTTTTTTAAGCCAGCATGGAGGAGATACTGAAGCAGCTGGCTCTAGCAAATGCCAATCAACAGCAGACAAATGCAGGTTTGCAAAAGAGCCTTGCAGCTCAACAACAGAACTTCGCAGCCCAGCAGCAAGCTCATCAACAGAGCCTTGCAGCCCAGCAGCAGACAAACGCAACTTTGCAACAGAGTCTGGAGGCTCAGCAACGAGCCCAGCAGCAATCTGAGGCCCGCTTCATAGACCTGTTGCAGAAGCAAGAGCAGAGACTACAACAACAGATGGAAGCAGTAATGCAGCAACGTCCGCAGACCAGTGAGGAAAGCCGTCCCACTAATACCGCGTCCTTTGGGGTGAGTCGTTTATTGACAAAAATGACTGGAGAGGATGATCCAGAGGTATTTTTGACCACATTTGAAAGGACCGCTGAAAGAGAAAAGTGGCCTGAGGAGCAGTGGGCTGGACTGGTGGCTCCTCTGTTAACTGGTGAATCGCAGAAAGCTTACTATGACCTAGAGCCTAACCAAGCAAAAGACTATGTGATGCTAAAAGCTGAAATATTGGCAAGGCTGGGTGTCACCCAGGCTGTCCGGGCTCAGCGTGTGCATAACTGGACTTTCCAGCTTGGAAAACCCCCCAGGTCTCAAATGTATGATCTCATTCACCTGAGCAGAAAGTGGCTACAGCCAGAGACTTTGTCCGCACCAAAGATTGTGGAACATGTTGTAATGGATCGGTTTTTGAGAGCTCTTCCTACTGCCATCCAAAAGTGGGTAAGCCATGGAGACCCAGAGACGGCCGATGGTCTTGTGGATCGTGTGGAGAAATACTTGGCTACAGAGAACCTGACGGCCTCTTCCAGAGACACTCGGACTTTCCACCCTAAGACCAGACCATCCCCAGGGGCGGATAAGAGGATTCCAAGGGGTGAGGGTGGAGAGAGTGAGAGGGTGGGAGCTCTACCCCAAGTTTGGCGAGAACAGCCTGGGAAATCAGCGGCTCAAGAGGCGGCAAGAAGGATCGTTTGCTACCGCTGCCGGCAAGCGGGACATATTGCAGCCAATTGCCCGGTTGTGGAGGAACCCATGCAGTGTGACTTTCTGACGGGCAGACGTCAGTCGCTGTGTGCGACAGTCGCATGCACTGCCATTCGAGGAACTGAGAAACATTTATGCAAAATGTGTGTTAATGGTAGAAATGTTGTGGTATTGCTGGATTCAGGTAGCCTTGTGACCCTGATAAAGGCTGAGTTAGTTAAAACAGAGGTCTCTGGGAATAGCAAGGTAGCTGTTATTTGTGTGCATGGGGACACCCGAGAGTATCCAGTGACTACAGTGTGTTTCGAGACCCCCAAAGGTACCCTCTCTCATCCAGTGGGCTTAGTATCTCAGTTACCGCATGACGCCATTGTGGGAAGGGATTTTCCGAAGTTCTGGGAACTGTGGGATGATCCTGAGCCCCTCACTGGTGCCCCTATGTACCAGGAATGTGATAGCCAGAACTCCCCTGAGAGTGGTGAGGACTCTCCGGAATTTCCCTTATCAGTATTGGCAGGGGAGACTCAAGAAACTGGAGAGGAGCCCACCTCCTCAGACGAAAACCTACCGTCTGTGGAGTTTTCTGATCTTGAGGTTCACAGGGAAAACTTTGCCACAGAACAGTTGAAAGACCCCGCCCTAATAAAGGCACGGGAAAACGTAGTGAAAATAGATGGCGAGTTAGTGAACCCAGATAATACCTGCACTTACCCATACTTCAGCGTAGAGAAGGACCTACTGTATCGGGTGGCAAAAAGGGCAGAAGAAACCGTTGAGCAGCTTGTGGTGCCCAAACCTTACAGGAAGTTGGTGTTGGAGTTGGCCCATGGGCACATTCTTGGAGGTCATCTGGGGACAGAGAAAACCCGAGAGAGGGTATTACAGAGATTCTATTGGCCGGGGGTGATGAAGGACGTAGAAAATTATTGTTCCTCCTGCCCTGTGTGTCAGAGGTTGGCCCCGATGCCACATTTCCGTAGCCCGCTGGTCCCTCTACCCATCATTGAGGTCCCGTTTGAGAGGATCGCCATGGATTTGGTAGGTCCTATAATCAAGTCCGCTAGGGGGCACCAGTACATATTAGTTATAATGGACTATGCCACCCGTTATCCAGAAGCGATCCCTCTCCGAAATACCTCGGCCAAAACCATAGCCAAAGAGCTATCTCTTGTTTTTAGCCGGGTGGGTATTTGTAAAGAACTGCTTACGGACCAAGGTACACCCTTTATGTCCCGGGTTATGAAAGAGCTGTGTAAATTGTTCAAAGTGACGCAATTGCGTACGTCTGTGTATCACCCCCAAACCGATGGGCTGGTTGAAAGATTCAACAAAACCCTAAAACAAATGTTGAAGAAAGTGGTGGATAGAGATGGAAAGGATTGGGACTGTTTACTTCCTTATTTGATGTTTGCTATTAGGGAGGTGCCCCAATCCTCTACGGGATTCTCCCCCTTTGAGTTACTGTATGGGAGACACCCAAGAGGGCTGTTGGATATTGCCAAGGAAACTTGGGAAAGTGAGAGTTCTCCCCACAGGAGTGTGATTGAGCATGTCGCCCTGATGCAAGATCGAATTGCACAGGTAATGCCCATCGTGAAGGAACATTTGGCCCAAGCGCAGTTGGCACAGCAGAGAGTGTACAACCGTGGAGCCAAGACCCGTACCTTTTCCCCGGGGGATAGGATATTGGTACTTGTCCCTACGGTTGAAAGTAAATTCCTTGCCAAATGGCAAGGCCCCTACGAGATAATGGAAAAAGTGAGCGAAGTGAATTACAAGGTCAGACAACCAGGAAGGCGAAAGCCCGAACAGATCTATCACGTTAATCTGTTGAAAGCCTGGAGGGATAGAGAGTCCCTAGTCGCAGACACTTGGTCACCAGCTCAAACTGGTTGCGTGATTCCTGAGGTTGGAATAGCAGCCACCTTGTCACAACCCCAACAACAGGAGGTTAAGGAGTTTGTGCTTCGCAACAAGGAGGTATTCTCTGAGCTGCCGGGACAAACATCTGGGGTAGAGCATGACATCATTACCCCGCCCGGTGAAAGGGTGAAGTTAAAACCCTATCGGATCCCAGAGGCTCGACGGGAGGCAATACGGGAGGAAGTACAGAAAATGCTGAACTTAGGGGTGATAGAGGAGTCCCAAAGTGATTGGTCTAGTCCCATCATGTTGGTGCCTAAACCGGATGGGAGCTGGCGATTTTGTAACGATTTTCGTCAGTTGAACAAAGTTACAAAATTTGACACCTACCCCATGCCACGTATAGATGAGTTGATCGACCGGCTGGGAACAGCCCGATACATGACGACTCTTGACCTCACAAAAGGGTATTGGCAAATCCCCCTGGCCAAGTCGGCCAAAGAGAAAACCGCATTTGTAACCCCAGACGGGGCGTTCCAATATAAAAGAATGCCGTTCGGGTTACAGAATGCGCCGGCCACATTCCAGCGGAAAATGGACCAGATGCTGAGGCCCCATCGGAAGTATGCTGCGGCTTACCTGGATGACGTAATTGTCCATAGCACAGATTGGGCCTCACATCTGCCAAAAGTGCAAGCAGTCCTGGACTCTGTTCGGGAAGCGGGGTTTACGGCTAACCCCAAGAAGTGTACCATTGGGCAGGAGGAGGCCAAATATCTTGGGTACACCATTGGGAGGGGAGTAATAAAACCCCAACTCAACAAAGTCGATTCCATCCAGAGTTGGCCACGTCCCAACAGCAAGAAGCAGGTACGAGCCTTTCTGGGAATCGCTGGGTATTATCGGCGATTCATTCCCCACTTTGCTTCTAAGGCTGTGCCCCTAACCAACCTGACGAAGGGGAAAGGGTCGGTCATGATTAAATGGACCCCCGAGGCTGAGGCAGCATTCCAATTCTTGAAACAAGCCTTATGTAGCCAGCCAGTGTTGTACTCACCCGACTTCTCTAAAGACTTTGTCGTACAAAGTGATGCGTCAGATGTGGGGTTAGGAGCAGTATTGTCCCAGGTCTGGAACGGGGAAGAGCACCCAGTCATTTACCTCAGCAGGAAGTTGAAGTCCCATGAGGTAAATTACGCCACCGTTGAAAAGGAGTGTTTAGCGGTGAAGTGGGCTCTAGATTCCCTTCGGTACTACCTGCTAGGTAGGCACTTTGACATGGTTACGGATCACGCTCCGTTAAAGTGGATGG
This sequence comes from Rana muscosa, assembly GCA_029206835.1. NCBI lineage: Eukaryota > Metazoa > Chordata > Amphibia > Anura > Ranidae > Rana > Rana muscosa. The sequence goes on from CM055118.1 coordinate 224,273,510, forward strand.
CTCAAAACAAGGAAACAAATAGAAGAGTGAATAGGTGGTTCCTGGCCCTCCAGGAATTCAACTTCACAGTAAAGCATCGCCCTGGCGTTCAAATGGGGAATGTGGATGCTTTGTCTCGAGTACATGAATGCCTGATTGCTGGTGTTCCAACCCCGAGGTTAAAACAAGAGGGGGGGTATGTGACAGCAGGAAGGTAAAGTCACCTGGTTGCATCCAGGGGGGTAGATATATTTCGCCCAGATTCAGGCTTTACGCCGACTTATACAACTAGGTGGAGAGTTGTATAAGGCTAGTGGGCTCATGGATGACTCATACCTCTAGGGAGAGGGCTGGGCGTCGTGCAGACAGGGAGTTGATGAGACCAGCTGAACCTTGTCAGCTCATTTAGGCCTCTATAAGAACTCCCAGCTTCATTAGATGTTAGCTCATGCCTGGAACCAGACCTGTGTGGACTGTCTAGGGAGAGTGAACCCCTGTGCGGTGAGACAAAGCCTGTGTGGCTATTTGCTTGGACATTTAAAACCAGGGACTTAGGGACTAGGACAGCACTAGGCTGATCCCAGTTGTTAGTTAGGAAACCTGTATGTTTAGTCAGAGGTCAACTTGACCAGGATTTATTTTGGTTATGTTTCTTTTGCTTTGCTGTGTTTTGTCACTGTAAATAGAAAATAAACCGCACCTTTTTGATTTTGAAAACCACAACCTCCGTTTGCTGGGCCTGTTTTGTGTGGGGAGCCCATCCCGGGGGTCACACACACCCGCTGCCGAGCTAACCCCCTCACAATAGATAGATAGATAGATAGATAGATAGATACCTGAGATAGTGACACATCTGTTCCTTTAGGTGTTGCTTAGGGTGAAACGTGTGCAGTTCTCATCGAATCAGTGGATAGTACCACAAAAGAATCCTCCACCTGCTCTTCCTCTGGTTCCTCCTCTCTCTCCTCTGTGTCCAAGTTGGATGTTGTCCTGAAAAGGAAAAAATATATTAAAATATATATTTTCATTATAAAAATAAAAAAAAATAAAACAAATAAAAAAATTGTTCAGTGACAAATATATATTGATACGTAAATATTCCCCCAAAAAATCATCAAATGTTAACTGTGAAAAAATATAATATTTAAATTATAAACTGTGAGGGGGTTAACTCAGCAGCGGGTGTGTGTGACCCCCTGGATAGGTTCACCACACAAAAACAGGCACAGCAGACAGTGGTAGGAGAAAACAAAAGGGTGTGGTTTTATTTTGAACTATATACAGACAAAAAAAATACAGCAAAAACAAAAGAAACAGGAGAAGAAATCCTGGTCAACTTGACCGCTCACTAGTACTACACACATTGGTGTCCCTAACTAACAACTGGGTACAGCCTTGTGCTGTCCCAGTCCCTAGCTCCCTGCTTTTAGAAGTTCTTAGCACTAACCACACAGGCTTTGGCTCACCGCACAGAGATCACACTCCCCAGACTATCCACACAGATCTGGTTCCAGGTTGGAGCATCTCCCTTAGCATGCTGGGAGTTCTTGTAGAGGCCCTAATGAGCCCACTTACTTCAGCTGGGCTGATTAACTCTTCCCCTGCAAGACTCCCAGCACTCCCCCTAGTGGTATAAATCGGCATAAAGCCTGAATCTAGGACATATATACCTTCCATCCTGGATGCAACCTGGTGATTTTACCTGCCTGCTGTCACATACCCCCCCCTCTTGTTTTAACCTTGGGGTTGGAACACAAGCAATCAGGCATGCATGTACTTGAGACAAAGCATCCACATTCCCCATTTGAACGCCAGGGCGATGCTTTACCGTAAAGTTGAATTCTTGTAGGGCCAGGAACCACCTATTTACTCTCCTATTTGTCTCTTTGTTTTGAGCCATCCACTTTAAAGGAGCGTGATCAGTAATTAGGTCAAAGTACCTCCCTAGCAGATAGTACCGAAGGGAATCTAGAGCCCACTTCACCGCTAAACACTCCTTCTCAATCGTGGCGTAATTTACCTCATGGGACTTCAATTTCCTGCTGAGGTAAATGACTGGGTGCTCTTCCCCGTTCCAGACCTGGGACAATACTGCTCCTAACCCAACGTCTGATGCATCACTTTGTACGACAAAGTCCCTAGAGAAGTCTGGTGAGTACAACACTGGCTGGCTACATAAGGCTTTTTTTAAGAATTGGAATGCTGCCTCAGCCTCTGGGGTCCATTTAACAATGACAGACTCTTTCCCTTTTGTCAGGTTGGTTAGGGGCACAGCCTGAGAGGCAAAGTGGGGAATGAATCGTCAATAATAACCAGCGATTCCCAGAAAGGCTTGTACCTGCTTCTTGCTGTTGGGACGTGGCCAATTCTGTATGGCCTCGACTTTATTGACTTGGGGTTTTATTACTCCTCTCCCAATGGTGTACCCAAGATATTTGGCCTCCTCCTGTCCAATGGTACACTTCTTGGGGTTGGCCGTAAACCCAGCTTCCCGGATAGAGTCTAGGACTGCTTGCACTTTTGGCAGATGTGAGGCCCAATCTGTGCTATAGATAATTACATCATCTAGGTAAGCCGCAGCATACTTCTGATGGGGCGTCCGTATCTGGTCCATTTTCCGCTGGAATGTTGCCGGCGCATTCTGTAAACCAAACGGCATTCTTTTATATTGGAACGCCCCGTCTGGGGTTACAAATGCGGTTTTCTCCTTGGCCGACTTGGCCAGGGGAATTTGCCAATACCCTTTGGTGAGATCAAGAGTTGTCATGTATCGGGCTGTTCCCAACCGGTCGACCAACTCATCTATACGTGGCATGGGGTAGGTGTCAAATTTTGTAACTTTGTTCAGTTGTCGGAAATCGTTACAAAATCGCCAGCTCCCATCCGGTTTAGGCACTAACACTATGGGACTTGACCAATCACTTTGGGATTCCTCTATCACCCCTAACTTAAGCATTTTCTGTACTTCCTCACGTATTGCCTCCCGTCGGGCCTCCGGGATCCGATAGGGTTTTAGCTTCACCCTTTCTCCGGGCGGGGTAATAATATCATGCTCTACCCCAGACGTTTGTCCCGGCAGCTCAGAGAAAACATCCTTGTTGCGAAGCACAAACTCCTTAACCTCCTGTTGTTGGGGGTTTGACAAGGTGACTGCTATTCCAACCTCAGGAATCACGCAATCAGACTGAGCTGGTGACAAAGTTTCTGCGACTAGGGATTTCCTATCCCTCCAGGCTTTCAACAGATTAATGTGATAGATCTGTTCGGGCTTTCGCCTTCCTGGTTGTCTGACCTTGTAATTCACTTTGGTCACTTTTTCCATTATCTCATAGGGGCCTTGCCATTTAGCAAGGAATTTGCTTTCAACCGTAGGGACAAGCACCAATACCTTATCCCCCGGGGAAAAGGTACGGGTCTTGGCCCCACGGTTGTACACTCTCTGCTGTGCCAACTGCGCTTGGGCCAAATGTTCCTTTACGATTGGCATTACCTGTGCAATTCTATCTTGCATCAGGGCGACATGCTCAATCACACTCCTGTGGGGAGAACTCTCACTCTCCCAAGTTTCCTTGGCGATATCCAACAGCCCTCTTGGATGTCTCCCATAGAGTAACTCAAAGGGTGAGAAACCCGTAGAGGATTGGGGTACCTCCTTAATGGCAAACATTAACCACTTAACGACCGCTCACTGTATATATACGTCGGCAGAATGGCACCGACAGGCACAATCACGTAGAGCACACGTGATTGCCTTTGTATAGTTGGGGGGTCCAATCGGACCCCCCTTCTGTACAGTGAGCGGTGGCTAAGTGTCCGGGAGCGTTCCGGGATGAGGGGGCAGCCATTCGTTTCTGGCCACCCCCTCGCGATCGCTCCCGGCGAATGGAAATGCCCCCTCTGTCTGTGTCAGACAGAGGGAGCAGGAGGAAGTGATGTCATCTCTGGTGCGGCGCTCACATATACCGAGCGCCGTACAAGAGAAGACATCAGGTCAGTGCACACAACACTACACTGACACCAGGACACATAGGGACATAAATCGCCCCCCCAGCCCCCCCAGACACCCCAGATCACCCCCCAGATCACCCCCCCAGCCCCCAGTCACAGTGTCACTGATTGCAGTGACCATTTATTTAGTGATCACTGCAATCAGTGACATTTGTGACTGTAAAAGTGTCACCAAAGTTTAGTCTTAGGTCCAGTGTAGCCCCCTAACCCCCCCTAATAAAGGTTTAACCCCCTGATCACCCCCCAGATAACCCTTTCACCCCCTATCACCACTGTCGCTTAGCGATCATTTTTCTGATCGCTGTCTTAGCGTCAGTGATGCCGATCGGCAGCCAGTAATTTTTTTTAGGTTCGCCGCAGGTTTTTATAGCGTCAGGTACCCCAATATATTATCTAATAAAGGTTTAACCCCCTTGATCGCCCCCCAGGTAACCCTTTCACCCCCTATCACCACCGTCACTAAGCGATCGTTTTTCTAAACGCTGTATTAGTGTCTGTGATGCAGATCGGTAGCCGGTAATTTTTTTTAGATTCGCCGCAGGTTTTTATAGCGTCAGGTACCCCAATATATTATCTAATAAAGGTTTAACCCCCTTGATCGCCCCCCAGGTAACCCTTTCACCCCCTATCACCACTGTCGCTAAGCAATTGTTTTTCTAAACGCTGTCTTAGTGTCGGTGATGCAGATCGGTAGCCAGTAATTTTTTTTAGGTTCGCTGCATGTTTTTATAGCGTCAGGTACCCCAATATATTATCTAATAAAGGTTTAACCCCCTTGATCGCCCCCCAGGTAACCCTTTCACCCCCTATCACCACTGTCACTAAGCGATCGTTTTTCTAAACGCTGTCTTAGTGTCTGTGATGCAGATCGGTAGCCGGTAATTTTTTTTAGGTTCGCCGCAGGTTTTTATAGCGTCAGGTACCCCAATATATTATCTAATAAAGGTGTAACCCCCTTGATCACCCCCCAGGTAACCCTTTCACCCCTTATCACCACTGTCGCTAAGCAATTGTTTTTCTAAACGCTGTCTTAGTGTCGGTGATGCAGATCGTAGCCAGTAATTTTTTTTAGGTTCGCCGCATGTTTTTATAGCGTCAGGTACCCCAATATATTATCTAATAAAGGTTTAACCCCCTTGATCGCCCCCCAGGTAACCCTTTCACCCCCTATCACCACTGTCACTAAGCGATCGTTTTTCTAAACGCTGTCTTAGTGTCTGTGATGCAGATCGGTAGCCGGTAATTTTTTTTAGGTTCGTCGCAGGTTTTTATAGCGTCAGGTACCCCAATATATTATCTAATAAAGGTTTAACCCCCTTGATCGCCCCCCAGGTAACCCTTTCACCCCCTATCACCACTGTCGCTAAGCAATTGTTTTTCTAAACGCTGTCTTAGTGTCGGTGATGCAGATCGTAGCCAGTAATTTTTTTAGGTTTGCCGCATGTTTTTATAGCGTCAGGTACCCCAATATATTATCTAATAAAGGTTTAACCCCCTTGATCGCCCCCCAGGTAACCCTTTCACCCCCATCACCACTGTCGCTAAGCGATCGTTTTTCTAAACGCTGTCTTAGTGTCGGTGATGCAGATCGGTAGCTGGTAATTTTTTTTAGGTTCGCCGCAGGTTTTTATAGCGTCAGGTACCCCCATATATTATCTAATAAAGGTTTTAACCCCCTGATTGCCCCTAGTTAACCCTTTCACCAGTGATCACCATATAAGTGTTACGGGTGACGCTGGTTAGTTAGTTTGCTTTTTATAGTGTCAGGGCACCCGCCGTGTATATAACCCAATAAAGGTTTAACCCCCTGATCGCCCGGCGGGTGATATCAATTAGGTTTTAGCGTCAGAGAGGGTCTGAGTCACACCCCAGGCAGCGTCAGGATAGTGCCAGTAACACTAACACCCACGCGTGAAGCATACACCCCCCTTAGTGGTATAGTATCTGAACAGATCAATATCTGATCTGATCAGATCTATACTAGCGTCCCCAGCAGTTTAGGGTTCCCAAAAACGCAGTGTTAGCGGGATCAGCCCAGATACCTGCTGGCACCTGCGTTTTGCCCCTCCGTCCAGCCCAGGCCACCCAAGTGCAGTATCGATCGATCACTGTCACTTACAAAACAAAAACACACATAACTGCAGCGTTCGCAGAGACAGGCCTGATCCCTGCGACTCCAGTGCTGTAGGAGGTGATTTCACCACCACAGTTAAAAAAAAAAAGCAAATATGCCGAAGCATTGGGGCAGCAGGGGCGGAGGAGCGATTTTGCTCCTAATGCCGCGTACATACGGTCGAAATTCCGACGGAGGCTTGCCCGTGGAAAAGTCCGACCATGTGTGTGCGGCATAACTTTTTTGCGGGAGGATGCCCCATGCTTCGGCATATATAAATGGTGCGTGTATGCCCATCATTGGAAGTGGGTGGATGAAGGGCGGTATTCTAATGGTGGGCATACCCACCGATCAATCTCTTTTTTCGTTCAGCCAACTGGCTGCATGAAATAAAAAGATTACAATACATGTCCAACAAGGACCAGCAACGTACTGGTATGTTGCTGGACTTTGAATGTTTATACCAGAATGATGCCTGCGGGTTTAGGTATCATCTTGGTATCATTCTTTTCAGCCAGCGGCCGGCTTTCATGTAAAAGCAATCCTAGTGGCTAATTAGCCTCTGGACTGCTTTTACAAGCAGTGGGAGGGAATGTCCCCCCGGATATAAAAAGCGCCATTGGGAAATTGGGAAAGCATTTTATCACACCGATCTTGGTGTGGTCAGATGCTTTGAGGGCAGAGGAAAGATCTAGGGTCCAATAGACCCCAGTTTTTTCAAAAAAGAGTACCTGTCATTACCTATTGCTATCATAGGGGATATTTACATTCCCTAAGATAACAATAAAAATGATAAAAAAAAATACTTGGAAGGAACAATTTAAAAATAAAATAAAAAAGCAAAATTAATAATAAAAAAAAAAAGAAAAAAAAAAAAGCACCCCTGTCCTGCCCTGCTCTTGCCCAATGGCGAACGCAAGCGTCGGTCTGGCGTCATATGTAAACAGCAATTGCACCATGCATGTGAGGTATCACCGCAAAGGTCAGATCGAGGGCAATCATTTTAGCAGTAGACCTCCTCTGTAAATCTACTGGGGTAACCTGTAAAGGCTTTTAAAGGCTTTTAAAAATGTATGTAGTTTGTCGCCAATGCGCGTTTGTGCGAAATTTTAAAGCATGTCGTGTTTGGTATCTATGTACTCGGCCTAAGATCATCTTTTTTATTTCATCAAACATTTGGGCAATATAGTGTGTTTTAGTGCATTAAAATTAAAAAAGTGGTTAGAAGAGTGGATGTAAGCTTCCTAATGTTGTGTATAAAATGCCAGAACAGTTCAAACCCCCCCCCCAAATGACCCCATTTTGGAAAGTAGACACCCCAAGCTATATACTGAGAGGCATGTCGAGTCCATGGAATATTTTATATGTTGACACAAGTTGCGGAAAAACGACAATTTTTTTTTTTTTTGCACAAAGTTGTCACTAAATGATATATTGCTCAAACATGCCATGAGCATATGTGGAATTACACCCCAAAATACATTCTGTTGCTTCTCCTGAGTACGGGGATACCACATGTGTGAGACTTTTTGGGAGCCTAGCCACGTACGGGACCCCAAAAACCAAGCACCGCCTTCAGGCTTTCTAAGGGTGTAAATTTTTGATTTTACTTCTCACTGCCTATCACAGTTTCGGAGGCCATGGAATGCCCAGATAGCACAAAACCCCCCCAAATGACCCCATTTTGGAAAGTAGACACCCCAAGCTATTTGCTGAGAGGTATCGTGAGTATTTTGCAGATCTCGCTTTTTGTCACAAAGTTTTGAAAATTGAAAAAAAATAAAAATATATATATATATTTTCTTTCTTCATTTTCAAAAACAAATGAGAGCTGTAAAATATTCGCCATTCCTCTCAGCAAATAGCTTGGGGTGTCTATATTCCAAAATAGGGTCATTTGGGGGGGTTTTGTGCGATTTTGGCATTTTATGGCCTTCGAAACTGTGATAGGTAGTGAGGAGTGAAATCAAAAATTTGTGCCTAGAAATCCTGAAGGCGGTGCTTGGTTTTCGGGGTCCCGTACGTGGCTAGGCTCCTAAAAAGTCCCACACATGTGGTATCCCCGTACTCAGGAGAAGCAGAAAAATGTATTTTGGGTGTAATTCCACATATAACCATGGCATGTGTGAGCAATATATCATTTAGTGACAACTTTTTGTATTTTTTATTTTTTTTTGTCATTATTCAATCACTTGGGACAAAAAAAATATATTCAATGGGCTCAACAGGCCTCTCAGCAATTTCCTTGGGGTGTCTACTTTCTAAAATGGGGTCATTTGGGGGGGGTTTGTGCTATTTTGGCATTTTATGGCCTTCGAAACTGTGATAGGTAGTGAGGAGTGAAATCAAAAATTTGCGCCCTTAGAAATCCTGAAGGCGGTGCTTGGTTTCCGGGGTCCCGTACGCGGCTAGGCTCCTAAAAAGTCCCACACATGTGGTATCCCCGTACTCAGGAGAAGCAGCAAAATGTATTTTGGGGTGAAATTCCACATATAACCATGGCATGTGTGAGCAATATATCATTTAGTGACAACTTTTTGTAATTTTTTTTTTTTTTTGTCATTATTCAATCACTTGGGACAAAAAAATAAAAAATTCAATGGGCTCAACATGCCTCTCAGCAATTTCCTTGGGGTGTCTACTTTCCAAAATGGGGTCATTTGGGGGGGTTTTGTACTGCCCTGTCATTTTAGCACCTCAAGAATTGAGATAGGCAGTCATAAATTTAAAGCTGTGTAAATTTCAGAAAATGTACCCTAGTTTGTAAACTCTATAACTTTTGCGCAAACCAATAAATATACGCTTATTGACATTTTTTTTACTAAAAACATGTGGCTGAATACATTTTGGCCTAAATGTATGACTACAATTGAGTTTATTCGATTTTTCTTATAACAAAAAGTAGAAAATATCTTTTTTTTTCAAAATTTTCGCTCTTTTTCCGTTTATATCGCAAAAAATTAAAATCGCAGAGGCAATCAAATACCATTAAAAGAAAGCTCTATTTGTGGGAAGAAAAGGACGCAAATTTCGTTTGGGTACAACATTGCATGTCCGCACAATTTACAGTTAAAGCAGCACAGTGCAAAATTCTGAATTCACCTCTGGTCCTTTAGCTACCAAATGGTCCGGGGCTTAAGTGGTTAAATAGGGAATTAGACAGTCCCAATCCTTTCCATCTTCATCCACCACCTTCTTTAACATTTGTTTTAGAGTTTTGTTGAATCTTTCAACCAACCCGTCTGTTTGGGGGTGATACACAGATGTACGCAATTGTGTCACTTTGAACAACTTGCACAGCTCTTTCATAACCCGGGACATAAAGGGTGTACCTTGGTCCGTAAGCAGCTCCTTACAAATACCCACCCGGCTAAAAACAAGAGATAGCTCTTTGGCTATGGTTTTGGCCAAGGTATTTCGGAGAGGAATCGCTTCCGGATAACGGGTGGCATAGTCCAATATAACCAAAATGTACTGATGCCCCCTAGCGGACTTCATTATCGGACCTCCCAAATCCATTGCGATCCTCTCAAAGGGAACCTCAATGATGGGAAGAGGTACCAGCGGGTTACGGAAGTGTGGCATCGGTGCCGACCTCTGACACACAGGGCAGGAGGAACAATAATTTTCTGTTTCCTTCATAACCCCAGGCCAATAGAATCTCTGCAATACTCTCTCTCTGGTTTTCTCTGTCCCCAGATGACCTCCAAGAATGTGCCCATGGGCCAAATCTAACACCAACTTCCTGTAAGGTTTGGGCACCACAAGCTGCTCAATGGTTTCTTCTGCCCTTTTAGCCACCCGATACAGTAGGTCCTTTTCCACGATGAAGTATGCGTAAGTGTAGGTCTCATCTGGGTTCACTAACTCGCCATCTATTTCCACTACGTTTTCCCGTGCCTTTATTAGGGTGGGGTCTTTTAACTGTTCCGTGGCAAAATTTTCCTTGTGAACCTCGAGATCAGAAAACTCCACAGACGGCATGTTTTCGTCTGAGGATGTTGGCTCCTCCCCAGTTTCTCGAGTCTCCCCGGCCAATACCGACAAGGGGAATTCTGGAGAGTCCTTACCACTCTCAGAGGAATTCTGGCTATCACATTCCTGGTATATAGGGGCACCAGTGGGGGGCTCAGGATAATCCCATAGTTCCCAGAACTTTGGAAAATCCCTACCCACAATGGCATCATGAGGCAAGTGAGACACTAACCCCACCTGATGAGAGAGGGTACCTTTGGGGGTCTCAAAACACACTGTAGTCACCGGATATTCTCAGGTGTCCCCATGCACACAAATAACAGCTACCTTGTTATTCCCAGAGACCTCTGTAGTAACTAATTCAGCCTTTATCAGTGTCACCAGGCTACCTGAATCCAGCAACACAACAAAATTTCTACCATTAATACACATTTTGCATAAATGTTTCTCAGTTCCCCGAATGGCAGTGCATGCGACTGTCGCAAACAGTGACTGACTTCTGTCCCTTAGAAAGTCACATTGCATGGGTTCATCCACAACCGGGCAATTTGCTGCAATATGTCCCTCTTGTCGGCAGCGGTAGCAACCAATCCTTTTTGCTGCCTCTTGAGCCCCTGACTTCCCAGTATGTTCTCGCCAGACCTTAGGTAGAACTCCCACCCTCTCACTATCTCCACCCTCACCCCTTGGAATCATCTTACCCGCCACTGGGGATGGTCTGGTCTTAGGGTGGAAAGTCCGTGAGTCTCTGGAAGAGGCAGTCAGGTTCTCTGTAGCCAAGTACTTCTCTACACGATCCACAAGATTATCGGCCGTTTCTGGGTCTCCATGGCTTACCCATTTTTGGATGGCAGTAGGAAGAGCTCTCAAACGATCCATCACAACACGTTCCACAATCTTTGGTGCGGACAAAGTCTCTGGCTGTAGCCACTTCCTGCTCAGGTGAATGAGATCATACATTTGAGACCTGGGGGGTTTTCCAAGCCGGAAAGTCCAGTTATGCACACGCTGAGCCCGGACAGCCAGGGTGACACCCAGCTGTGCCAATATTTCAGTTTTTAGCATCACATAGTCTTTTGCTTGGTCAGGCTCTAGGTCATAGTACACTTTCTGCGATTCACCAGTTAACAGAGGAGCCACCAGTCCAGCTCACTGCTCCTTAGGCCACTTTTCTCTTTCATCAGTCCTTTCAAATGTGGTCAAAAACACCTCTGGATCATCCTCTCCAGTCATTTTTGTCAATAAACGACTCACCCCAAAGGACGCAGTTTTAGTGGAACTACTTGCCTCACTGGTCTGCGGACGTTGCTGCATTAATGTTTCCAATTGTTGTTGTAGTCTCTGCTCTTGCTTCTGCAACAGGTCTATGAAGCGGGCCTCAGATTGCTGCTGGGCTTGTTTCTGAGCTTCCAGACTCTGTTGCAAAGTTGTATTTGTCTGCTGCTGGGCTGCAAGGCTCTGTTGATGAGCTTGCTGCTGGGATGCGAAGCTCTGTTGTTGAGCTACAAGGCTCTTTTGCAAACCTGCATTTGTCTGCTGCTGATTGGCATTTGCTAGAGCCAGCTGTTTCAGTATCTCCTCCATGCTGGCCTTTAAAAAAAACTGCCACTGGTTCTCCACCAACTGTGAGGGGGTTAACTCAGCAGCGGTGTGTGTGACCCCCTGGATGGGTTCACCACACAAAAACAGGCACAGCAGACAGTGGTAGGAGAAAACAAAAGGGTGTGACTTTATTTGAACTATATACAGACAAAAAAATACAGCAAAAACAAAAGAAACAGGAAAATAAATCCTGGTCAACTTGACCGCTCACTACACACGTTGGTGTCCCTAACTAACAACTGGGTATAGCCTTGTGCTGTCCCAGTCCCTAGCTCCCTGCTTTTAGAAGTTCTTAGCACTAACCACACAGGCTTTGGCTCAACGCACAGAGATCAAACTCCCCAGACTATCCACACAGATCTGGTTCCAGGTTGGAGCATCTCCCTTAGCATGCTGGGAATTCTTGTAGAGGCCCTAATGAGCCCACTTACTTCAGCTGGGCTCATTAACTCTTCCCCTGCAAGACTCCCAGCACTCCCCCTAGTGGTATAAATCGGCATAAAGCCTGAATCTAGGACATATATACCTTCCATCCTGGATGCAACCTGGTGATTTTACCTGCCTGCTGTCACAATACTTTCTGTCCAGTATTTTAAATCCTGTGAAGAAACAAAAGTTGTGCACTGTATATGTGCTGCCTTCTTTAGGTAGCTGGGGCCCTGCCTCTTGTCTCTTTCTCCTCCTCAACCAGGTCAGGTCTAATACCATTCTGCAATGACTTCCAAAATGTTTGGAGGGTTTTTACAAAATAGTAAAAATAAAGAAGAACAAAAAAAGTTAATATGTCATGTAACGGGAGGGCCCGTGGAACCCAGAATCTCTTAGAAAGTATGAGATACACTTGCTTCAGCTCCCCATGCACCTCTTATGTCTAAATCACCATATGTCCATTAGGGGCATAGGGTGACTGAGAAATTATATCTTGGACTACTTCAAATGGGACAGTAATATTCATTAACAATATCTCTCAAGAAATATGAAGATGTTATCCCCTGTACACTGTGAGGTCTATGCCCAAGAAGTATAACTCCTTATTTGGGCATTCCAGGAAGTTCAATGTAACAGGCCGATCGTCTATTGCTTAACGATGCTAATGCCATCACCCCTAACCACCTGTCTGTCGTCTTCTAAAATGTAAAGGAGTCTAGTGTGACTGCTCTGCATTTCATTGTTGCTTGTGCTAATTGACCTTGTAATTGTGTGAGGGAGTTCTGTGTTGATATGTATGATAATGTGTATTGTAGTCTAGGAGACAGCAAGACTAGGACATGAAAGGTCATGCCTATGAGTCACCTGTGCTGTCTAAGAGGTTAGTTAATGAACTCAACTGTTGTCTGCTAAGGGATGTATTAACACTCAGAATAATGTGTATTGGGGGCTCGTTATTCAACCATTGTGTGATGTTGTGGGTGGATCCGGGTCATTGTTCATGTGGTTACTGCAATATTCTCCAGTGTATATAAAGAGGCTGTATTCCTTCCAATAAAGTTCATATTCCTGTTTGACCTTCAACACGGAGCCTCGTCTCGTATTTGGGGGAGAATTATTTGTATGGGTTTCTTGTTCGCCTGACTGGAGTGTCTGGTAGCTGCCTTGTGTTTGGGAATGGAATATCCTAAACGACTTTAACCCCTTTCATACTCGAGGTGTCGTTACATGTCATATTCTACAACAAGATAACATACATGTTTTACAAATGCATACATTTCTGCACTTATCCCTCTCCTTTTGTCAGGCAATCCCAGTTTTCCATTAAATGGGATGGCATGTCTGTCCACAGTTTTGACTTGCGGATCATGTCAGTGTATTGGAGGTAAGAAACCTCCCAGAGTTTAGGATGAACCTCAATAGCTGAAATATTCTTTGTCTGTGCTACATCTATTGCCATGGTGATAGCAGTCAGATCACAGGACATCCACACAGCTGAGAAAATTGAGAAAATGACACTGGGAAATGTGCATACATGAATTCCCTGTATCCTGCTGGTCCAATAACATGCTTTAACGCGTGTCAACACTTGACACACCTAAATGCTGTTATGCGCATCTACACGCACTTAGGCGCATTAAATAATTTTTACTGCTGAACCACTCTTCTCCTGATTGTGTTGGCTCTGGTTTTTTTTTCTACCTTTAAATACCCCTGCCTCCAAACTTCTCTAAACACCTATGTGTGCATAGACACATAGGCTAACAGGGGGATTTAGAGACAGAAAAAAAATGGCAGATGTCCCTAACCGCCACGTTAAAAACGTCCAGTGTGCATGAGGCCCAAAAATGCAGAGTGTGCCGAGCTGTGGCGTGGACCACATTGTAACACCAAGGATTCCAACACTGAACAATACCACTTGTCACAGTACTTATTGCACCATCAGACTCCCCTTTGCCAAGGCCAAGGATATGCCTGTTATTCTTGGACTTTATTTTCACCATACCCTTGGGAGAAAAATAAGTCACATAAGTTTAGAGAAAACTGAGGCAGGTACAGGTGCACAGGAATCATACCAAAGACGAACAGCAGATTCATTGGTCTGTGCCTAGAATTTCAGGTCAAAGATATTTCTTTCTACAGAAGTGAAGTGCTGCCAGTCTTTGATCAGTGATTCATGAGTTAGAATGATCTGAAGTACACTTCTAAAGGGTCAGTTCACTAAGCTGTGTGAGTTATTTTAACTGCCTTTGGTAGTTCATCTAATGATAATTTTCTAATTTAAATGTTCAGTTCTCATACATGAATATCACGTAGGTGTGGAATCGCAAAAAAAAAAACAACTTAACTATGGGAAGTTTTTTTTCCTCATGATTTTTTAACCTTTTTTTTATCTTTTATCTCCGTCTGAAACTGCTCTATAGACAGATCATAGAACCTCACAATTCTATTACAAGCATATCTATGGTCAAAATGTAAAGTCATGTTTTTTTTCCATATTATTTGATTATGTTATATATATTTATTATATTATATTTTATTGCATTATTTCTAACCAACTCCTATTTATCTGAATGATATTGTTTGTAAACTTGTAAAGATCCCCACTAGGGTTGAGCGGACCCGAACTGTAAAGTTCGGGTCCGTACCGAACTTTTGGGTTTTGGGGTCCCGGACCCGAACCCGAACAATTGACTGTATGTTCGGGTTCGGGTCCGGTGTTCGGCAATATGCATGTAAAGTCGCGCTTGTTTCCCGTGCTTAGAACTGTCCCTGCACAAAGTGTCATTTCTGAAGGAAAAAAAAGTCATTTAAAACTCACTCGCGGCTATTAATGAATTATCGGCTCCTGGCAATACATAGAAAAGTCATTGATAAAAAAAAAAAAAAAAACGTTGGGGTTCCCCCAAATTCAATTACCAGGCCCTTCAGATCTGCTGTGGATATTAAGGGGAACCCTGCCGCAAATTTAAAAAAAAAATGCGTGCGGCTCCCCCTAAATATCCATACCAGGCCCTTCAGGTCTGGAAAGGATTTTAAGGGGAACTCCACCCCAAATTTAAAAAAAAATGGCGTGGAGTACCCCCAAAAATCCAGACCAGACCCTTTATCCAAGCACGCAACCTGGCAGGCCACAGGAAAAGAGGGGGGAGGAGAGAGCGCCCCCCCTCCTGAACCGTATCAGGCCACATGCCCTCAACATGGGGAGGATGTCCCCATGTTGATGGGGACAAGGGCCTCATCCCCACAACCCTTGCCCGGTGGTTGTGGGGGTCTGCGGGCGGGGGGCTTATCGGAATCTGGAAGACCCCTTTAACAAAGGGGACCCCCAGATCCCAGATCCCAGCCCCCCCATGTGAATTGGTAATGGGGTAAAAAAAATACACAGCCAACATTGAGAAAGTCCTTTATTAAAAATAAAAAATAAAAAAATAAAAAAAACATTCCAGAGATGAAATCCAGTGTCCCGCGGCGATCCCGATGTCCAGCGCTGTCCAGACGAAATGTCATTGGCTGAGCCTGAGCGGACCTGATGGGGAACTTCCTCGGCAGTGTATTAAATGAATAGACCCGCCCCTTCTAAAGTTCCCCATCAGGTCCGCTCAGCCAATGATGTAGGTGTAAGGCTGAGGACCTGATGCGGAACGTGAGAAGGGGCGGATCTATTCATGTATTATACTGCGGAGGAAGTTCCCCATTTCCATTTCCCCTTTCTAGACCTGAAGGGCCTGGTATGGATATTTGGGGGGAACCGCACGCATTTTTTTTTAAATTTGCGGCAGGGTTCCCCTTAATATCCATAGCAGACCTGAAGGGCCTTGTAATTGAATTTGGGGAAACCCCCACGCTTTTTTTTTTATCAATTACTTTTCTATGTATTGCCGGGAGCCGACAATTCATTAATAGCCGCGAGTGAGTTTTAAATGACTTTTTTTCCTTCAGAAATGACACTTTGTGCAGGGACAGTTCTAAGCACGGGAAACAAGCGCTAATAGTCCTCAGATGTTCGGGTCCCCATTGACTTCAATGGGGTTCGAGTTCGGGGCCAAGTTCGGTCCCGAACTCAAACTTTTTACCGAAGTTCGGCCGAACCCGTCGAACCCGAACATCCAGGTGTCCGCTCAACTCTAATCCCCAGACATTTACTTCTTTGAGTTCTGTGACAGGTAGTCACTATGCTGTCTAAGTGCTGTGTCACACATATCACAGAGCCTGCCTTCTGAACTACAATGTTGTTGAGAGGAGGAGTTTCAGGAGGCGGGGTCAGTATAGGAATCACTGCTTGTAGGTAGCAAGATAACATAGGATATGCATATCTCCCAACTGTCCCTGATTTCAAGGGACTGTCCCTGATTTGGAACAAAGTCCCTATGCCCCTCTTTCCTCCTCACCTGACCCTCATTTTGGTCTTTCAAAAAGTGTTTCCCAGTGCTAAACCTTTCATCCAATTTCTAAATTGCTGCATTTGTAAATTTCAAAAGCCAATTTAAAGTATTAGTAATGGTAAAAAAAAGCATTTGTGGGTTTGACTAATCTTTTTTTTAATGTAGACTTCTCCTTTAAGTGAGAGTGGCAGGAGGTGTGTCCTATGTATACATATGTTTGCTAATAGGTGTCCCTCATTCCTATTTCAAAAAGTTGGGAGGTATGAATATGTAGCCCTTAGAAATTTAAGGCAAACAGTATAAGAGAAGCTGCAAAGCATGCAGGGAATCCAGGAAGTTGTGGAAGGAAGTTGTGGAAAGAGATCCTCAGCAGGATATAGGATTATTTGAAAAATCTCCTTTCATGTTGTGATATTGGTTTGATAAAAAAATTAACTATTGCTTGTATTGCTGTTGTAATGTTGATGGTCTTAGAAAATGAAGGAGTATGTTGCAACCATAGAACTCCTTCAAAGTAGACAGATGCTTTTAGTCTTCACCAGGGTATATGTGACAGGGTGACAACACAGGAGCGCAGTGGGGAGGGAACTGTAACGCTCTAAAAGGAACTACCTTAATCCCAGGATCTTTAGATATTATTTTAATGTAGATTGTGGATTTAACGTATTGAAGCCTTGTAATTGATAAAACCTATATGAGATTTTAATAATTAACACTAAATCTACAAATGTCAGTGCAGGCTACAGATTCAGGTACCTGTTTAAAACAGGTACATGAATTTGAGGAAAGTATCATGTACAGGGCACAGAGACCAGAGTGTCCATATTAGGGATGAGCTTCGTGTTCGAGTCGAACATACGTTCGACTCGAACATCGGCTGTTCGATCGTTCGACGAAGATCGAACGATTTGGGCCGTTCGCGCCAAATTCGAGGGACGCGAACGGCCCACAATGCACTACGCCATCGCAGTGTCATCCAGGCGCTGTGATTGGCCAAGCATGCACTGTGACCCCGCATGCTTGGCCAATCACAGCGCCGGCAGCGAGGAGAGCAATGATTGGCCACAGGCAGGATGCCTGTGGCCAATTATTGCTGAGGGTGTTTAGTACACGCCCCACACTATAAAAGGCCGCCAGCACGGCGGCCTAGTGTAGTGTGTTCCGGAGCAGGGATAGAGCAGCATAGGCAGGGACAGTGACTTTTATTTCTTTCTTGCTTAACCTGGATTCCTTTAGTTTAGGGAAAGAGAAGGATAGGTAGGGAGAGTGTCAGTGTGTTTTGTGCTTGTGCTATAGTGTGCTTAAAAAAAACATTTTTTCTAGGGACAGAAAACTGTAGGTAGGGAGAGTGTCAGTTTCTTTCACTGTGCAAGTCCTTGTTTCTAGGGACCTGGAAGGACAGTGAGTGAATTCTCCTTGTGCTATATTGTGCTTAAAAAAAACATTTTTTCTAGGGACAGAAAACTGTAGGTAGGGAGAGTGTCAGTTTCTTTCACTGTGCAAGTCCTTGTTTCCAGGGACCTGGAAGGACAGTGAGTGAATTCTCCTTGTGCTATATTGTGCTTAAAAAAAACATTTTTTCTAGGGACAGAAAACTGTAGGTAGGGAGAGTGTCAGTTTCTTTCACTGTGCAAGTCCTTGTTTCTAGGGACCTGGAAGGACAGTGAGTGAATTCTCCTTGTGCTATATTGTGCTTAAAAAAAAACATTTTTTCTAGGGACAGAAAACTGTAGGTAGGGAGAGTGTCAGTTTCTTTCACTGTGCAAGTCCTTGTTTCCAGGGACCTGGAAGGACAGTGAGTGAATTCTCCTTGTGCTATATTGTGCTTAAAAAAAACATTTTTTCTAGGGACAGAAAACTGTAGGTAGGGAGAGTGTCAGTTTCTTTCACTGTGCAAGTCCTTGTTTCTAGGGACCTGGAAGGACAGTGAGTGAATTCTCCTTGTGCTATATTGTGCTTAAAAAAAACATTTTTTCTAGGGACAGAAAACTGTAGGTAGGGAGAGTGTCAGTTTCTTTCACTGTGCAAGTCCTTGTTTCCAGGGACCTGGAAGGACAGTGAGTGAATTCTCCTTGTGCTATAGTGTGCTTAAAAAAAACATTTTTTCTAGGGACAGAAAACTGTAGGTAGGGAGAGTGTCAGTTTCTTTCACTGTGCAAGTCCTTGTTTCTAGGGACCTGGAAGGACAGTGAGTGAATTCTCCTTGTGCTATATTGTGCTTAAAAAAAACATTTTTTCTAGGGACAGAAAACTGTAGGTAGGGAGAGTGTCAGTTTCTTTCACTGTGCAAGTCCTTGTTTCCAGGGACCTGGAAGGACAGTGAGTGAATTCTCCTTGTGCTATAGTGTGCTTAAAAAAAACATTTTTTCTAGGGACAGAAAACTGTAGGTAGGGAGAGTGTCAGTTTCTTTCACTGTGCAAGTCCTTGTTTCTAGGGACCTGCAAGGACAGTGAGTGAATTCTCCTTGTGCTATATTGTGCTTAAAAAAAACATTTTTTCTAGGGACAGAAAACTGTAGGTAGGGAGAGTGTCAGTTTCTTTCACTGTGCAAGTCCTTGTTTCCAGGGACCTGGAAGGACAGTGAGTGAATTCTCCTTGTGCTATAGTGTGCTTAAAAAAAACATTTTTTCTAGGGACAGAAAACTGTAGGTAGGGAGAGTGTCAGTTTCTTTCACTGTGCAAGTCCTTGTTTCTAGGGACCTGGAAGGACAGTGAGTGAATTCTCCTTGTGCTATATTGTGCTTAAAAAAAACATTTTTTCTAGGGACAGAAAACTGTAGGTAGGGAGAGTGTCAGTTTCTTTCACTGTGCAAGTCCTTGTTTCCAGGGACCTGGAAGGACAGTGAGTGAATTCTCCTTGTGCTATATTGTGCTTAAAAAAAACATTTTTTCTAGGGACAGAAAACTGTAGGTAGGGAGAGTGTCAGTTTCTTTCACTGTGCAAGTCCTTGTTTCCAGGGACCTGGAAGGACAGTGAGTGAATTCTCCTTGTGCTATAGTGTGCTTAAAAAAAACATTTTTTCTAGGGACAGAAAACTGTAGGTAGGGAGAGTGTCAGTTTCTTTCACTGTGCAAGTCCTTGTTTCTAGGGACCTGGAAGGACAGTGAGTGAATTCTCCTTGTGCTATATTGTGCTTAAAAAAAACATTTTTTCTAGGGACAGAAAACTGTAGGTAGGGAGAGTGTCAGTTTCTTTCACTGTGCAAGTCCTTGTTTCTAGGGACCTGGAAGGACAGTGAGTGAATTCTCCTTGTGCTATATTGTGCTTAAAAAAAAACATTTTTTCTAGGGACAGAAAACTGTAGGTAGGGAGAGTGTCAGTTTCTTTCACTGTGCAAGTCCTTGTTTCCAGGGACCTGGAAGGACAGTGAGTGAATTCTCCTTGTGCTATAGTGTGCTTAAAAAAAACATTTTTTCTAGGGACAGAAAACTGTAGGTAGGGAGAGTGTCAGTTTCTTTCACTGTGCAAGTCCTTGTTTCTAGGGACCTGGAAGGACAGTGAGTGAATTCTCCTTGTGCTATATTGTGCTTAAAAAAAACATTTTTTCTAGGGACAGAAAACTGTAGGTAGGGAGAGTGTCAGTTTCTTTCACTGTGCAAGTCCTTGTTTCCAGGGACCTGGAAGGACAGTGAGTGAATTCTCCTTGTGCTATATTGTGCTTAAAAAAAACATTTTTTCTAGGGACAGAAAACTGTAGGTAGGGAGAGTGTCAGTTTCTTTCACTGTGCAAGTCCTTGTTTCCAGGGACCTGGAAGGACAGTGAGTGAATTCTCCTTGTGCTATATTGTGCTTAAAAAAAACATTTTTTCTAGGGACAGAAAACTGTAGGTAGGGAGAGTGTCAGTTTCTTTCACTGTGCAAGTCCTTGTTTCTAGGGACCTGGAAGGACAGTGAGTGAATTCTCCTTGTGCTATATTGTGCTTAAAAAAAACATTTTTTCTAGGGACAGAAAACTGTAGGTAGGGAGAGTGTCAGTTTCTTTCACTGTGCAAGTCCTTGTTTCCAGGGAACTGGAAGGACAGTGAGTGAATTCTCCTTGTGCTATATTGTGCTTAAAAAAAACATTTTTTCTAGGGACAGAAAACTGTAGGTAGGGAGAGTGTCAGTTTCTTTCACTGTGCAAGTCCTTGTTTCCAGGGACCTGGAAGGACAGTGAGTGAATTCTCCTTGTGCTATATTGTGCTTAAAAAAAACATTTTTTCTAGGGACAGAAAACTGTAGGTAGGGAGAGTGTCAGTTTCTTTCACTGTGCAAGTCCTTGTTTCAAGGGACAGAGAAGGACACCTGAAGGTAGCCCTTATTGCTTTTTTCCCATCTCCCTGCAGGCCATCTATTAGAATGTCTGGAAGGCAAACAAGGAGAGGCAGACAGTCAGGAGGCAATAAAAGAGGGCAAGCAGGCTCTGTGTCTGGGGGCAACAGTGCTGGTCGTGGACGCGGTGCATTGTCATCAGCACATGGCCATGGGACACGCTTGTCCTTCTTTTCGGCAGCTGGACATGTTGAGCCACATCATGCCGAAGACTTGGTAGAGTGGATGACCAAGCCCTCCTCCTCCTCCTCATCCTCTCTCACCCAGGCTCAGGGTACTGGCAAAGCAGCTGCCAAAGCGTCCTCTTCCCTGGTATCAATGTCAGACTCATCATCAGTCACTCCTTCCCTAGACCCACCATGTCCTCCTCCTGAGGAGTCCCCCGAACTGTTTGAGCACAGTGTTGGGTACATGCTCCAGGAGGATGCCCAGCGTTTCGAAGGGTCTGATGATGAAACCCAGCTACAGGAAGGCAGTAGGGTGAGAGCAGACAGAGGGGATGCTCAAGAAGGACACCAATCTGGCAGTCATGTTCCAGCAGCTGCAGCATACTGCCAGATTGGCTCCAGTGATGAGGAGGGAGGGGGTGATGAGGTCACTGACTCCACGTGGGTGCCTAATAGGAGAGAGGAGGAGGAGGATGAGGAGGAGGCACATCTCCAACGAGACAGGATGCCCTTTGGTGGCCAGCGTAAGGGCAGTACACCGACGGAATCACACCGCAGAGCTCCGCCTGTGCAGGGCGCTGCCTCTGCCCGTCATTCAAAAAGTTCCTTGGTGTGGGCCTTTTTTGAGGCTAGTGCATCAGATCGCACAGCTGCTGTTTGCAACATATGTCTCAAGCGTATATCGCGTGGCCAAAACATCAGCCGCTTGGGTACCACATGCCTGACCAGACATATGTTGACCTGCCATGCAGCTCGTTGGCAAGCCTACCTCAAAGACCCACACCAAAGAACAAAGCGGACCTCTCCTTGCACCGCATCAGCTGGGATCTCCAACCCCACTATAACTTCAGTCCTCTCAGAAACATGCACTGAGAGGAATGAAGGTGTAGAATTAGGTGTGTCACAGCCAAGTACTTGCGGCCACTCTGCTAGCAGTACACCGACGTCCGATTCTAGCAGGCAAATTTCCCTGCCCCAGCTGCTGGACCGTCGAAAGAAGTTCACTCCCAGCCATCCACATGTCCAGCGGTTGAATGCTAGCTTGGCTAAATTGCTAGCGCTTCAACTGCTGCCTTTTCAGTTGGTAGACTCGGCCCCCTTCCGTGAGTTTGTGCAATGTGCGGTTCCTCAGTGGCAGGTTCCCAAACGCCACTTTTTCTCACGGAAGGCTATTCCGGCTCTCTACCGGCATGTGGAAGGCAATGTCTTGGCCTCGCTGGACAGGGCGGTCAGCGGTAAGGTGCATATTACCGCTGACTCATGGTCCAGCAGGCATGGACAGGGACGTTACCTTTCTTTCACGGCCCATTGGGTCACTCTTTTGGCAGCTGGGAAGGATGCAGGACAAGGTGCAGTAGTGTTGGAGGTTGTTCCACCGCCACGCCTCCAAAATGCTACTACTGGTTGTGACACACCTCTCTCCTCCACCCCCTCCTCTTCTTCTTCCTCCATGGCCTCTTCCTGTGGTTTGTCCTATGAACCAGCGGTGCTCCGTAGCCGTTCACGGGGCTACGCAAGTACGCAGGCAAAAAGATGCCATGCCGTGCTTGCGCTGGTGTGTTTGGGGGACAGAAGCCACACTGGGGCAGAGGTCCTGTCTGCTCTGCAGGGCCAGGCCGAGAGGTGGTTGACGCCACGCCAGCTTAAGCCAGGAATGGTGGTTTGCGACAATGGCACCAACCTCCTCTCCGCCCTCCGACAGGGACAACTGACCCATGTGCCCTGTGTGGCTCACGTCCTTAACCTGGTGGTGCAGCGGTTCTTGGGCAGGTACCCGGGCTTACAGGATGTCCTGAGGCAGGCCAGGAAAGTCTGTGTGCATTTCCGCAGATCTTATAATGCCAGTGCTCGCCTGGCTGAGCTGCAAAAGGAGTTGAACCTGCCCAAGAACCGCCTTATATGTGACATGCCCACCAGGTGGAACTCAACGTTGGCCATGCTGCAGCGGCTGTACACGCAGCAGAGGGCCATCAATGAGTACCTGTGCGACTACGGCACCAGGACAGGGTCAGGGGAGCTTGGTTTTTTTTCTCCACGCCAGTGGGGCATGATCAGGGATGCATGCACTGTCCTGGCACCATTTGAGGAGGCCACGAGGATGGTGAGCAGTGACAGTGCATGCATCAGTGACACTGTACCTCTTGTCCACCTGTTGGAGCACACGCTGCGTGGAATAATGGACAGGGCACTTGAGGCAGAACAGAGGCAGGAAGAGGAGGACTTCCTTGCCTCTCAAGGCCCCCTTTACCCAGACAGTGTTCCTTCTGTCCCACCCATCGCACAGGAAGAGGAAGAGGAGGAGGAGGAGGAGGAGGAGGAGGATTGTGTCAGCATGGAGATGGAGGCTGGCACTCAGCATCATCAGCAGCAGTCTTTTAGGGATGATTTACAGTCCCAAGAAACCAGTGGACTTGTACGTGGCTGGGAGGAGGTGACTGCGGATCATGTCGTCCTTAGTGACCCAGAGGACTCCGGAGCGAATGCCTCAGCAAACCTACGCTGCATGGCCTCCCTGAACCTGCAAAGTCTGCGGAAGGATCCTCGTATTCTTCGGATCAAGGAGAGGGACCATTACTGGCTGGCCACTCTCCTTGATCCACGGTACAAGGGTAAGGTTGCAGACCTTATGTTACCGTCGCAGAGGGAGCAGAGGATGAGACAACTCCGGGAGGCCTTGCAGAAAGGTCTGTGCAACGCGTTCCCAGAGACTGGGAGGTTACAAACTCCTGGTCCAGGACAACGAGTTGCTGAGGCTTCGGCCAGTCAAAGAAGGAGCGGTGGGGAAGGTGGCCGTCTGACCGATGCGTTCAGACAATTCTTTAGTCCGCAGCCCCAAAGTATGATTGGTTCCAGCAACCATCGCCAGCGTCTGATAAACATGGTGCAGGAATATCTAGGGGCAAGGTCAGACTTGGACACCTTCCCCACCGAAAATCCTCTGGCTTACTGGGTCTTGAGGATGGATCACTGGCCAGAGCTTGCACAGAATGCAATTGAGCTACTGGCCTGTCCTGCATCCAGCGTTCTTTCGGAACGCACATTCAGTGCTGCTGGAGGATTTGTCACGGATCACAGGGTGCGCCTGTCCACCGACTCGGTTGATCGACTGACTTTCATCAAGATGAACCAGTCTTGGATCACCACCAGCTACCACACACCTGATGCTGATATAACAGACTAATTGATTTTAACATGTCACGTCCCTTCAAGACTGATGCTGATGCTGAGTGCCTGTGCTGTTATGTTGACTGGCTATCCTCCTCCTCCGAGTCCTCAATGATACGATTGATGATGATAGCTTGGAAGATCATTTTTGTTTATGGGTGCCGCCACCAGTGGCTAAGGCCCAATTTTTCAGCCCCTGTTTTACAGGGGCGTGTACTTACAATTTTTTTAGCAATAATTTGCCATAGGGCTCATTGCTGTGCTCCAAGTACAGTATCTGTGAGGGGTTGTAGTGTTGTGCCACCAGTGCCTAAGGCCCAATTTTTCAGCCCCTGTTCAACAGGGGCATGCAATTACAATTCTTGATGTAATAATTCACAGCAGGGCCCATTCCTGCACCCACCAAGAGTAAGTCTGAGGGCTTACAGTGTTGTGGCAATGCCACCACCACCACCACCACGAAAGGCCCAATTTTTCAGCCCCTGTTCAAAAGGGGCATGTAATTACAATTCTTGATCTAATAATTCACAGCAGGGCCCATTCCTGCACCCACCAAGAGTAACTCTGAGGGCTTACAGTGTTGTGGCAACACCACCACCACCACCACCACCACGAAAAGCCCAATTTTTCAGCCCCTGTTCAACAGGGGCATGCAATTACAATTCTTGATCTAATAATTCACAGCAGGGCCCATTGCTGCACCCACCAAGAGTAACTGTCAGGGCTTACAGTGTTGTGGCACCAGCACCACCATCAAAGGCCCAATTTTTACTACCACTGTTCAACAATTATATGTAATTAAAATTCCTGATATAATAGTTGACAGCAGGGCGTTCCAGCACCAACCAAGAGTAACTGTGAGTGCTTACAGTGTTGTGCCAACACCAACAACTAAGGGGCCTATTTCTGCAGAGTATATACGGCAGGTCCCTACTTTCAAACATCCAACTTACAAACGACTCCTACTTGCAAACGAAAGAAGACAACAGGAAGTGAGAGGAAATCTACCCCTAGGAAGGAAAATTCTCTCCTGTAAGAATAAATATGGGAGAAAGGTGTCTCCTCTGTACTGATGCTTTATCAGCAATCCTTGTTTCAAGAAAAACACCACATTTCAAAAACAGTTGTCATTGGGACGGAAAGTGAGGTGAAATGTTCTGAACAGGGGCACAGACAGCAAAACAAATGTTACAGGGGTGATAACCCTTACCTATGTTTCCCAAAAAGTTTAAAAATAGATTTTTGGGCTGGAGCTACACTTCAACAATGTACCTGTTCAAAATTACAAACACATTCTACATAAGAACAAACCTACAGTCCCTGTCTTGTATGCACCGCCTGTATACGGCTGTTCAGAGTATATAGGGCCTTTTTTATTTTATGTGCGGGGTTCCCCTTAATATCCATACAAGACCCAAAGGGGCTGGTAATGGGCTGGGGTAGGGGGGGGGGGTCATGGGGTAGCTATGCCATTTTTCTTAAAGATTTTCATCCATATTACCGGGACCAGACATTACATTAAAGCCGCAAGAAGTTTTAAATGGCTTTTTTTTCCTTTAGAAGTGTCATTTTGTGCAGGGACAGTTCTAAACACGGGAAACACGTGGCACTTCACAGGCATACTTTAGACACCCCCCAGGTACGATATTTAAAGGAATATTTGACTTTTTTTTTTCACTTTATGCATCATTAAAATGACTGCTCCCGAAAAACGACCGTTTTTAAAACTTCTTTTTGCATTGATACATGTCCCCTGGTGCAGAACCCGGGTTCCCAAACCCTTTTTAGGACAATAACATGCATAAT
Organism: Rana muscosa; assembly: GCA_029206835.1. Classification (NCBI taxonomy): domain Eukaryota; kingdom Metazoa; phylum Chordata; class Amphibia; order Anura; family Ranidae; genus Rana; species Rana muscosa. The sequence continues at coordinate 224,299,452 of CM055118.1, forward strand.
AGTTGTTATAATTAGCACTTTAGAATTCGAACGTTCGCATCCATTGTATTTAATAGGGTTCTAATGTTCGTACGAACTTTCGGTCCGTTCGCGGGTTCTGGTGCGAACCGAACCCGGGGGTGTTCGGCTCATCACTAGTCCATATGGACACTTTGTCCTCGTTGTAACAGAGCTTCCCCCACCACTGCAGCTGTCATACAGATGGTGCATATGGGACGTTCTCTGCTTTTGGTCTTTTCTATGCAACGTTGCCTCCCATCACATTGTTGGGAAGCCTTATATTGCAGTTGCTTGGGTGCAGTGAAAGCTTTTAGTGGTTCCTAGTGGCTGTCGTGGTAAAAAATAAATGAAAAGAGGGAGAAAAAAAAGGACATGTTGGGGAAATCTCTGGATTGAAAGTGAATATTGCAGCAAAAGTGTTGCCAGAGTATTGAAATATTGCGCTGGAAGCTTCTTGTATACAGCAATATGCTTTACTTTCATGGAGAATTGCAAGGCATGTCTTACAGCATGGAAACAGGAACTAAACACATTTGCTGGCCTTCTACAACTTTCTTAGTAGAAACAGCTTACTGTTGAGACTTGAATGTTCATGCAGTTTTTGTAATGAAATCCACATACCTTTGGCTGTTTTTTCTGTTCTTATGTGTATAAGCTGGTCATCTAGTAAGCTTATAGTTGCTTTTGCCTGTCTGTCATTCCTGTCCCATTCCTCCTCTCTGTTTGTGGGTCTGTCTGTATTTAGCACTTGCCACAAGTCATCCTTACTAAGAAGCATTTCCAGTTTAAACTTCCACAGCTGGTAATTGCCATTGTTTAGCCTTGCAATTGCAAACTTCACATATGAACCACTTGCCATCTTTCAGTAGCTTGTATACAGTACTCACTGACTCACTGAGTGTTCTCTCCAGTTCCTGATGGGTGCCTGGGCCCATAACCTGTTTGCAGAGTATTGATATAATGTGCTGGAAGCTTCTTGGATTCAGAGAATACTTACTATCATGGAGAAATATCATATTCCTGTTTCCATGCTGTAAGGCATGTTCTGATATTTATCCTTGAAAGTGAAGTATTCTCTGCATGCAAGAAGCTTCCAGCGCATTATATCAATACTCTGCAAACAAAAAGCAGGCTTTGTTAGCTTATCTTTTAATGTGCTATAGTTTTTTCTATTGCTATTTTTGGCTGGACTCCAATGATGATTCAATGGGGTTAATTTACTACAGGGATAATTACTGTTCACCTAGAAAAGTGAATTTTCACTGTGCAAATAGTTTGTTCACTTAGCAAAGTGAATGTTAGTAATTCATTTGAGATCACTTTCTGTTTTTGTTTTAATCTACCTGGAACATGATTGGGTATCCAGAGTGAACAATGTTTTCCTCTATTTGCCATCATTCACAATGCAAAGTGATCATTAACCTTGCTAAGTGAACAGCCTACATTCCATTAGTAAACCAACCACACACTTTGTCTTTCTTATGATACAAAATAATAATGCTCCACTGGTTTAAAATATGGCTTTTTAGAGCCACAAACAATAATAGAGCTGTACATCAGATAATGGAAACCTAGCTGTAATGGAGGAGATATGCTGTTTGTGAAATGGATAGCATGGTGCTGACTAGACATGGGCGCCGTCAAAAAATTTGTTTCGTTCCGTTCCGTTTCGTATTAAAAAAAAATAGTATTTCGTAATTCGTGTACGAAATTTATTTCAGATTCGTACGAAATACGAATTTTGTACGAATCGCAAATTTTAAACGTCGCGCATGTTTCCCGTGCTTAGAACTGTCTCTGCACAAAATTTCATTTTTGACGGAAAAAAAGTAATTTAAAAGTCACTCGCGGCTATTAATGAATTGTCGGCTTTTATCAATACATAGAAAAGTCATTGATAAAAAAAAAAAAAAAAGTGTGGGGGTTCCCCCAAATTCAATTACCAGGCCCTTCAGGTCTGGAATGGATATTAAGGGGAACCCCACCGCAAAAAAAAAATGGCGTGCGGTTCCCCCTAAATATCCATACCAGGCCCTTCAGATCTGGCATGGATTTTAAGGGGAACTCCACCCCAAATTTTTAAAAAAATGGCGTGGAGTCCCCCCAAAAATCCATACCAGACCCTTATCCGAACACGCAACCTGGCCGGCCGCAGGAAAAGAGGGGGGGACAAGAGAGCGCCCCCCCTCCTGAACCGTACCAGGCCACATGCCCTCAACATGGGTAGGATGTCCCCATGTTGATGGGGACAAGGGCCTCATCCCCACAACCCTTGCCCAGTGGTTGTGGGGGTCTGCGGGCAGGGGGCTTATCGGAATCTGGAAGACCCCTTTAACAAAGGGGACCCCCAGATCCTGCCCCCCCATGTGAATTGGTAAGGGATACCCCTACCATTTCACGAAGAAAGTGTAAAAAAAAATTAATAAAAACACACAAACACCTTGGAAAAGTCCTTTATCAAAAAAATAAATAAAAATCCAGCGATGAAATCCAGTGTCCCGCAGCGATCCCGATGTCCAGCGCTGTCCGTCATTGGTTGAGCCTAAGCGGACCTGATGGGGAACTTCCTCCGCAGTGTTTTAAATGTATAGACCCGCCCCTTCTAAAGTTCCCCATCAGGTCCGCTAAGCGGACCAGATGCGGAACGTGAGAAGGGGCGGGTCTATTCATGTATTACACAGTGAAGGAAGTTCCCCATCAGGTCCACTCTACGAGGGGGCGGACCTGATGGGAACTTCCTTCACTGTGTAATACATGAATAGACCCGCCCCTTCTAAAGTTCCCCATCAGGTCCGCTAAGCGGACAGCGCTGGACATCGGGATCGCCGCTGGACACTGGATTTCATCGCTGGAATGTTTTTTGTTTTTTTTTTAATAAAGGACTTTTCCAAGGTGTTTGTGTGTTTTTATTTACATTTTTTTACACTTTCTTCGTGAAATGGTAGGGGTACAATGTACCCCTTACAAATTCACATAGGGGGGGCCGGGATCTGGGGGTCCCCTTTGTTAAAGGGGTCTTCCAGATTCCGATAAGCCCCCTGCCCGCAGACCCCCACAACCACCGGGCAAGGGTTGTGGGGATGAGGCCCTTGTCCCATTCAACATGGGGACATCCTCCCCATGTTGAGGGCATGTGGCCTGGTATGGTTCAGGAGGGGGGGCACTCTCTCGTCCCCCCTCTTTTCCTGCGGCCAGGTTGCGTGCTCGGATAAGGGTCTGGTATGGATTTTTGGGGGGACTCCACGCCATTTTGGGCCTGGTAATTGAATTTGGGGGAACCCCCACGCTTTTTTTTTTTTTTATCAATGACTTTTCTATGTATTGATAAAAGCCGACAAATCATTAATACCCGCGAGTGAGTTTTAAATGACTTTTTTTCCATCAAAAATGTCATTTTGTGCAGAGACAGTTCTAAGCACGGGAAACATGCGCGACTTTACATTCATATCATACACACCCCCCAGGTACAAAATTTAAAGGAATTTTTCACTTTTGAATCCGAAATTCGTAAACAAAATTTTGTATTTCGTACAGAATTTGTATGCATAAAAATTTGTATTTCGGATTCGTACGAATGTACGAATTTCCGGAAATTCGTACGAATTTTAGATTCATACGAAACTAATCGCACATGTCTAGTGCTGACATAGTTAATCAGTACAGGAATCACTGCTTACAGAACTGTTGCAGTCATCCCCAAGACCCGCTACAAAGCCAAGGGAGAACGAAGGTTTGCTGTCCAAGGACCAAGGCTATGGAATGCGCTACCCACGAATATCCGCATGGAAGAAAACCATCGGGCCTTCCGGAAAATACTAAAGACCCATCTCTTCTAACGATCTCAACGACACTGGATGCAAAGCGCCTTGAGGCGATTTAGTTCGCAATTGCAGCGCTATACAAGTTACTCACTCACTCACTCACTCACTCATTCAAGAAACCAAAGCTGGAGCAATGACAGGATTATATACTAATTCCCTGTAACTGCCCATATACCAGCCCATAACACAGCCCAAACACTTCCATCAACCTTCATGCAATAGGCTTTTTGTAGTGTACCCTTATATGTACAGTAGACATGGGGGGCCCTGCACATCCCTCCTCACAACTGGCACTGTAGAACCAAGTTCTTGAGGACATCTGATGATGGCATTGCATCTTTATACATAACACAACACTAGCACCGTAAATATAAAAAAACAAAAATGCAGGCTGATGTTAACCATATGGGGTAATGCATCTATATGAATTCACATATCATTGCTCTCCCTTAAAGTGTATTTAAAACCCAAAATTTAGAATATCATGCCATGGCTTACCAGTCCTTAACCACTTGACCACTGGGCACTTAAACCCCCTTCCTAACCAGATCAATTTTCAGCTTTCAGTGCTCTCACATTTTGAATGACAATTACTCAGTCAGGCAACATGCTACCCATATGAATTTTTTGTCCATTTTTTCACACAAATTGAGCTTTCCTTTGGTGGTATTTGATCACCTCTGGGCTTTACATTTTTTGCGCTATTAATTAAAAAATAACGAAAATTTCGTAAAAAAAAGAAATTTTCTTTGTTTCGGTAAATTTAAATCGAAAATTTTGCACATTTGAAAATTTTCTTCATTATACTGCTACATTTCTTGGTAAAAATAACCCAAATAAGTGTGAGTCTACAAGCTATGGTGCCAATCACTGAAAATGTATCTCACCTGATCACACCTGATGTACTGACGGCCTATCTAATTTCTTGAGACCCTAACAAGCCATAAAAGTACAACTAACCCCCAAATTACCTCTTTTTGGAAAGTAGACATTCCAAGGTATTTAGTAAGAGGCATGGTGAGTTTTTTGAAGCTGTATATTTTTCCAAAAATTCTTTGCAAAATTAAGATTTTCTTTTTTTTTACAGAATTGTCATATTAACAGGTTATTTCTCTCACACAGCATATACATACCACAAATAACACCCCAAAACACATTCTACTACTCCTCCTGAGTATGGCGATACCACATGTATGAGACTTTTACACAGCCTGGCCACATACAGAGGCCCAACATCCAGGAAGCACCATCAGGCGTTCTAGGGACATAAATCACACATTTCATTTTTTGACTACCTCTTACACTTTTTAAGGCCCTGGAGCACCAGGACAATAGAAACGTCCACAAAATGACCCCATTTTGGAAAGTACAGGCCCCAACGTATAATCTATGAAGCATTATGAGTCTTTTGAACATGTAATTTTTTTCCACAAGTTTTTGGAAAACATGGAAATAAAATGAAAATGCTTTTTTTTTTTTACACAAAGTTGTCCATTTATAACATATTTTTAACACATAGCATGTACATAGCAAAAATGACACCCCAAAATACATTTTTCTACTCCTTCTGAGTATAATAATGCCACATGTGTGAGACTTTTCCACAGCCTGGCCACATACAGAGGCCCAACATGCACGGAGCACCGTCAGGGACATACATTTCAAATCAAATTTGACTACCTATTACACTTTTGTGAGACACTGATGGGCACTGTAGTGGCATGGATGCAGAATGGATGAGAACTGATGTGGCATGGATGAGCACTGATGTGGCATGGATGAGCACTAATGTGGCACGGATGAGAACTGATGTGGCATGGATGTGGCACAGATAAGAATTTATGTGGCATGGGTGAGAACTGATGTGGCGCGGATGAGCACTGCTGTGGCATGGATGAGCACAGATGAGGCATAAATGAGCAAGAATGAGTCGTGGATGGGCATGTATGAGCATGGATGAGCATGGATGAGCCAGGGATGATGGAGCACGGATGAACCAGGGATGAATGGAGCATGGATGAGCCAGGGATGGATGGAGCACGGATGAGCCAGGGATGGATGGAGCACGGATGAGCCAGGGATGGATAGAGCATGGATAGAGTTAGGGATGGATGGAGCACGGATGAGCCAGGGATGGATGGAGCTCAGATGGAGCACGGATGAGCCAGGGATGGATGGAGCACGGATGGAGCCAGGGATGGATGGAGCATGGATAAGCCAGGGATGGATGGATCACGGATGAGCCAGGGATGGATGGATCACGGATGAGCCAGGGATAGATGGAGCATGGATGAGCCAGGGATGGATGGAGCACGGATGAGCCAGGGATGGATGGAGCATGGATGGAGTTAGGGATGGAGGGAGCACGGATGAGCCAGGGATGGATGGATCACGGATGAGCCAGGGATGGATGGAGCTCGGATGGAGCACGGATGAGCCAGGGATGGATGGAGCACGGATGGAGCCAGGGATGGATGGAGCACGGATGAGCCAGGGATGGATGGATCACGGATGAGCCAGGTATGGATGGATCATGGATGAGCCAGGGATGGATGGAGCTCTGATGGAGCACGGATGGAGCCACGGATGGATGGAGAACGTGTGAGCCAGGGATGGATGGATCACGGATGAGCCAGGGATGGATGGAGCACGGATGAGCCAGGGATGGATGGAGCACGGATGAGCCAGGGATGGATGGAGCATGGGTGAGCCAGGGATGGATGGAGCACGGATGAAGTTAGGGATGGATAGAGCACGGATGAGCACGGATGAGCCAGGGATGGATGGATCACGGATGAGCCAGGGATGGATGGAGCTCGGATGGAGCATGGATGAGCCAGGGATAGATGGAGCACTGCTGTGGCATGGATGAGCACAGATGAGGCATAAATGAGCAAGAATGAGTCGTGGATGGGCATGTATGAGCATGGATAAGCATGGAAGAGCATGGATGAGCCAGGGATGATGGAGCACTGATGAGCCAGGGATGGATGGAGCACGGATGAGCCAGGGATGGATGGAGCACGGATGAGCCAGGGATGGATGGAGCACGGATGGAGTTAGGGATGGATGGAGCACAGATGAGCACAGATGAGCCAGGGATGGATGGATCACGGATGAGCCAGGGATGGATGGAGCTCAGATGGAGCACGGATGAGCCAGGGATGGATGGAGCACGGATGGAGCCAGGGATAGATGGATCACGGATGGAGCCAGGGATGGAGGGATCACGGATGAGCCAGGGATGGATGGATCACGGATGAGCCAGGGATGGATGGATCACGGATGAGCCAGGGATAGATGGAGCACGGATGAGCCAGGGATGGATGGAGCACGGATGGAGCACAGAACGGCCAGGGATGGATGGAGCATTGATGAGTACATATGGAACTTGGAAGGGCACATATAGAGTATGGATTGGCACATATAGAGCATGGATGGATGGGTACATATAGAGCATGGATGGGCACATGGAGCCTGAATGGGTACATATAGGGCATGGATGGGCACATATGGAGCCTGGATGGATACATATAGGGCATGGATGGGCACATGGAGCATGGATGGGTACATATAGGGCATGGATGGGCACATATTGAGCTTGGATGGAGACAGATCAGCACTGTGGGCACTCCAGAGACAGCCCACAGCGCTGCTGCACACAGCTCCCTCCTCTCCTCGCACACTGTACTGATCGGTGCGAGGAGAGGGGAGGAGCTTCACAGGACAAGCTCTGGTTTGTTGACAAGTGATCGTTTCATCATTGGACGGAGCGATCACGTGGTAAAGGGCCTCTGTCATTGGCCCTTTACCCCGTTCCGTGATGCGCCGAGTTCGGAGGTCACGAACATTCCAGGGGGAGTGCAGGAGCCGATTCTGTGAGGACGTCCATGGACGCCCTCCCAGAATAAGTCAACTGTAGCCGTCTTTCGGCTATGGCCCGGTCGACATGTAGTTAATTGAGTGAGCTGCATTAGTTTTCCTTTTTTAGATTATTTCCCTTTATTTTCACCTGGTATTCATGCAAATAACACATTGCCTGTTACTGTGTGGCTCCACTGCATCTAAGGATTTCAAATATGTTTGACATGGCTGTCTGGCTTTGCTCCTCTCCATTTCATGATGGATCAATGGGACTAGTAGTTTACATAAGAAAGATAAGGATGTTTGTGCTTTCAAGATCAACAGGTATTATACTTACTGATAAAGTTATTCACTGGAAAGCTACAATATATTACATTTCTGTTCTTGGGTTTAGATACACTATAATAATACATAAAAGGAATACTTCTTCAGCTGTATTATCAAATGGCCTATGGTTCATCTAGAACTTACTTTGGATTACAGCTATCAGACAGAGCGAATATCATACACATATTTGGGTGCTGGAAAACATATTTTTTGCTTGATGACGTTTGTAAAATGGCTTGATTTTGTGTTTCAAAATGTTTACCTAGATATTTGCAACATCTTGTAGTTTACAGTTTATTACAGCTACAGTATATGGTTAACCTTTGAATCAAAATATGTAGTATCTTTGTATGACATTTTTATCAGAGCTGAAGAAAATAGTGTAAAAAACAGAATACTCTTTTTTTCTTCTCCTGTTTAGCATAAGAGAAGAGGATAAGAGCATGTAGGCAAGTTGAAAAAGATAATAGCTAGACAGCAGCTGGCACAGGCTGGGGAAGAGGTTAAGTGTCTCTTGCATAGTTCCCAGGCTTTTGGTCTTAGTTAGCTCACCTGTGCTAGAAAAAGGCGCATCGGCTGAGGTCCAAAGGCCAGCTGCCGAAGAGGGAATGGGAACACAGTATCAGTGAATTTTAGTGCTGAAGTAACTGGTAACTGCAGAGAACATCCAAGCCATGGACAATAGGCTTGTGCAATTCGTTTCGTAACGAATCAAAATTCGTCCGAATTTAGCAACTTTCGGACATTCGGAAGCATTCGAATTTCCGAACAGAGCAATTACGAATAAAACCGAATCCGAAATAAATTATACCGCAAAATAGCGAATGCCGAAGGTCTTCGGCATAATTCGTTATGAAAAAAGTTACGAATGTACGAATCCATTCGAAGCACAATAACACTCACTCTGCTCTCTGCTTCTCCCTCACCATGCTGAACTCCCTCTCAAAATGGTGTACAGGGGCGGAGGCTATAGCCGCATGAAAAAACGAAAGTAAAATACGAGATTTCAAATCCATTCGAAGCACAATAACACTCACTCTGCTCTGCTCTCTTCTTCTCCCTCACCGTGCTGAACCCTCTCAAAATGGTGTACAGGGGCGGAGCCTATAGCCGCATGTAAAAACTGAAAGTAAAATACGAGATTTCGAATCGTTACAAATAACCGCTATGTATTTAGAAAAGTACAAATCCATTCGAAGCACATTAGGCATAATAGGCAGCGTCGTTGTGAGAGAGACACGGAAAATTACGAATCAACGAACCCAAAAAAAGTTACGAAAGTAGGAGTTGTGTCCAGAATCAACGAAAAACAACGTACTCTACCGAAAGTACGAACCCAAAAAAAGTTACAAAAGTAGGAGTTGTGTCCAGAATCAACGAAAAACAACGTACTCTACCGAAAGTACGAATTATAAAGCAACAAAAAATTCAACGAAAAATGTCGCTTGCAAAAATACGAATGAGTCCGAACACGAAAAATCCGGTCTAGCAAAATTACGAATGATTACGAATCAACAGGACCGGAAAGAAACGAACCGAAACGGAACGAATTTTTCCGTTGTGCACAAGTCTAATGGACAATGCCATAAAAAAAAACTCATGGATGTATGCCTGGGCCACTACATTATTCTAGGTAGGATCAGGGAAAGGACGTTGTTCATATCGAACTGTATGCCACATGATGTTCTGGCTCCCTCTCTAGTGGTCGCTATCCAATAGCAACTGGATCTGAACTCGTAGGGTGTGGCCTGTAGTTCTGACATCATCACGCCCCCCTCCATACGGAGACACACTGATACAGCAAGCTAACAAGCGGAGGAAGCCTGGAGGAGATGCCGTGAGACACCGCGCTCATCCTATTGACATATATACCGCGCCATTTTAATCAATACTCTGTAAGTGCAATACCTTTTCTTATCAATAAATGTACGCACAGTATTACACTATGGAGTCCTTTCTGCTTATGTCTTTTTGAGATACAAGACACCGTTCATATCCTTATCTGGCCACCAGCAGTGGGTCTATAGAAATACCTTAAACCTATGTGTCTGCAGTGACCGCCGTGATAGTGGTCAATTATTTTTGGTAAGGAGACTACAACACTACTTCTCTGGTGCCTTAACTGGTGGATGGAAGTTTCTCCTGTTTCAAGTTTTCCTCACCTTGCCACATTATGATCCCTATAAGGACTGTTTTACTTCAGGGTTAACCCTTTCTTAACATCTAAGATTTGTCCGTCAGCACGCAACAAATTTTACATACTGTTTTGGAACTTCACTTTCTACATCGCCCCTGCTTTTTCCTTTCTTCACAGTGTAAATTATTCAATCAGTTTTATTTGATTGCATTGTCTTCAATGTGTTAGCTGCATTGCTCACATGTGTTATTGTTCCATTAATTTAGGCACTGTGTTTTTGATGCCATTAACTTCACCGATTAATTGATCAATAATTTTTCATCATTTGTCTTTAAATCAATTTTTATAGATCCCATTTATTGGGTATATCAATTTAGAAAATCCTATTCATAAGATTTCTGATCACTTTATTTAGCGCTGTACTTTATTAATATATCACATTTCTAAATTTCTGTATCTGAATTTTTGGTACTGGCAGCTTTTTTCACTTTATTAATTTTGCACATTGTTTTTAACTTTTTTACTATCCAGAGCAGTGTTCCCATCTTTGGTTTTTTGAATAGGCAGTCATTAGTATCTGGTAAGCTGACAAGTCCATCGATAGTGAGGGGGTCGATGTTCTGGCTCCCTCTCTATTGGTCCCTATCCAATAGCAACTGGATCTGAACCTGCATTACAGGGATCTATGGTTTGGTCATGAGGTACAGGAAAAGAAGTGTTAAGTGACAGCACGCATGAGGCCAGCATTAGTTGCTTGGCAGGACTCCATTCTGTTACTGGGAGTGAGGTAACAGAGGTATGCTGAACTGGTGGAGTGGGTGCAGGCTCAGCACCTAATACAACATACAAGTTACTGTGCTTAGTGACATGGGACAAGTCACTTTTCAGAGGAACGCTGCACTTCCTGCACACAGTAAAGGCTCATATCTAAGTCAAGGAACTGCCTTAAAGTGGAGGACCACCCTAAAAAAAAAAAATTGCACAAAAATGCAAAACAAATGCAAAAAAAACAAAAACAAATTACTTACCAGAAATTGCGGTTGCTATGCGGATCTTCCTAATCTGCCTCTTCCTATACCACGGCAGGTCTTCTTCCTCGTCCTCCTCATGTTGTCTGCTGGGGAATGGGGCGTGCTGCCTTCTGGGAACTGTGTGTATCCTAGAGAGCAGCTGCCCATTCATACAGCGCCGCTAGACTCGCGCATGCGCAGTAGGAAACGGGCAGTGAAGCCGCAAGGCTCCACTGCCTGTTTCCCTTAGTGAGGATGGCGGTGCCGGGACCAGGCACGATCGAGGGATAGCCCTCGGGGGGCCAACATCGCGGGCGCCTAGGACAGGTAAGTGTCCTTATTAAAAGTCAGCAGCTACAGTGTTTGTAGCTGCTGACTTTAAAAAAAAAAAATCGTGGGTGGAACCCCACTTTAATGTTGGATTTTTCAACTTGGTCGCAGTCTGGTCCCAGACATTGATGAGCGTGCTCCACATGAGAGGTAGCCAAGTGGGCAGAAACTGGTTTATGAGTGAAATGTTGGGTGTTCAGTTTGTGAAGGGATCTGCAATACCAGCCTAGAAAATGTGATCCCAAAAAATAGCATCCAAACTCTATTGAAGTCCATTATTATTATTTTTTGTGGCTTTTGTCAAGGCCAATTTGTAAGATTTTGTTAGAAAAGTGAACTGGCAGCTGTACTCTGTTATGGGGAAGAGATCAAGTCCAAGAAGATACAGAATTATCCCCTTGCCCGGTGAGCACCCGCTCCAGTACTGCTATACTACAGGACTCCCTCCCAGCCGGCAAGCATGCAGAACCTATGAATAGAACATCTATCAGTTTGGCACACAATTTCATGTACATTGGAGCCAGTGGCGGAATTTTCAGGGTCGCAGCAGTCGCAGTTGCGACTGGGCCCTGTAGTTCTATGAAGTCCCTGGGGCCCGCCCGCTGCCCGTGTGAGAGGCCCGCCCACCGCTGGATGCAGGGGCGACACCGCGGCAACCCCCCAAGACTCCCAAGACATCTCCCCTGCCTGCACCTCTGGCTGCCCATTTAGAGTGCAGTGGGGAGATGTCGTAGGAGGTGGAAGGCTGCGATCGGCAGCTCTATGGTGCCTGTGTGTGCAGGGATCTCCCTGCCCTGGGGCTTGTAGTACTCTCTCTCTCTCTCTCTCTCTCTCTCTCTCTCTCGTGTCAGTGTGTATACAGAGGAGAGGGGAGGGAAGGGGAGGAGCCTCTGACCCGGGCAGGTATTAGTTTCACTTTCACACCGCTTGTACAATGTTGCTGATGCCCGGGTAAGAGGCCCCTCCCCCCTCTGCTGTATACATGATTCGGAGATAGAACTACTAGCCCCAGCAAAACCCCCCTGCCTGTGGACACCATAGAGCTGCCGATCGCCACCTCCCACCTCCACCAGCCAGGTACAGGGGAACCCCTGCAAGGGGGAGTCAGCTGTTTGGGGACACTAATGTAAGGAAGGGGGCCTCTGGGGACACTAATGTTAGGGGGGGCTCTCTGGTGATCCTGGTGTAAGTGGGGGAGCTCTATGTGGACCCTGGTGTAAGGGGGGGCTCTCTGGGGACCCTGGTGTAAGGGGGGCTCTATGTGGACCCTGGTGTAAGGGGGAGGCTCTCTGGGGACCCTGGTGTAAGGGTCGCTCTCTGAGGACCCTGGTGTAAGGGGGAGGCTCTCTGAGGACTCTGGTGTAAGGGGGGGCTCTCTGGGGACCCTGGTGTAAGGGGGGCTCTCTGAGGACCCTGGTGTAAGGGGGGGCTCTCTGGGGACCCTGGTGTAAGGGGGGGCTCTCTGGGGACCCTGGTGTAAAGGGGGCTCTCTGGGGACCCTGGTGTAAGGGGGGGCTCTCTGGGGACCCTGGTGTAAGGGGGGCTCTCTGGGGACCCTGGTGTAAGGGGGGGCTCTCTGGGGACCCTGGTGTAAAGGGGGGCTCTCTGGGGACCCTGGTGTAAGGGGAAGCTCTCTGGGGACCCTGATGTAAGGGGAGGCTCTCTGGGGACCCTGATGTAAGGGGAGGCTCTCTGGGGACCCTGATGTAAGGGGAGGCTCTCTGGGGACCCTGATGTAAGGGGAGGCTCTCTGGGGACCCGGATGTAAGGGTAGGCTCTCTGGGGACCCTGATGTAAGGGGAGGCTCTCTGGGGACCCGGATGTAAGGGGAGGCTCTCTGGGGACCCTGGTGTAAGGGGAGGCTCTCTGGGGACCCTGGTGTAAGGGGAGGCTCTCTGGGGACCCTGATGTAAGGAGGGGCTCTCTGGGGACACTAATGTAAGAGGGGAGGCTCTCTGGGGACCCTGATGTAAGGGGAGGCTCTCTGGGGACCCTGATGTAAGGGGAGGCTCTCTGGGGACCCGGATGTAAGGGGAGGCTCTCTGGGGACCCTGATGTAGGGGGAGGCTCTCTAGGGACCCTGATGTAAGTAGGGAGGCTCTCTGGGGACCCTGATGTAAGAGGGGCTCTCTGGGGAGTCCCCCTATGTGATGGTGTGTGTGGGGGGGGGCGGTATTGAAGCACCTGGCCTTGGGGCGACAAAGGGAGTAAATCTGGGCCTGGGCAGAGGCAGCACTGAGTCTGGGGGCAGACACTGGAAAATTAAGTCAGCAGACATGCTGACACCAATGAGAGAAGGCGAGGGAGAAGCTTTCCTCTCTGCGTGGAATACCTTTACCGTCTACCCATGAGGCAAGAAGGCATCCTGGCGGGAGATTAGAAGGCACCGTGACCGATCGAACGGAATTCCCGGGGAATCGATTGATTAACGGTAAGTGACATTTTGCAGAGCTGAGCAATCGATGCCAACCTCCACCACCTGTGCCTCTTACTGATCTCATCCCTATCCCCCCATTACTTCTATAACAGAGGTGATGGGGGGGATAGGGATGAAATCAGTGGTGGGAGGATGGGATCAGTAAGAGGCACAGGTGGTGGTGGGAGAGGATGGCACCACCACTGCCACCGCAGCCACCCCCCCTCAAGTACCACTGCAGCCACCCCCCTCAAAAAAAAGTATCAAAATCATGCTTTTTCGGGGGGGGGGGCCCTTTGTGATTTCTTGCACCGGGGCCCAGAGGTTTCTAATTACGCCTCTGATTGGAGCCATATGAGAATATGAGCAAGGGACCTGTTCCTTTCTATGCATCAGCCCTAAGAGAGGGCAAAAAAACATTTGACCTCATTTTATTGTAACAGGTTAAACTGTGGAGGTGAGGAAATTGCATTGTCACATGGTGGAAAGCACTGGTGTTATAGTGTGATTGCAGATGCTTTTAAAGTTTCAAGAGAGATCTTTCTTTGCACTCCTGTCAGAAGTCACATTGAGTATTTTTCTCTGCTGAAATTTTGGCAAAAGTGGGGACATTTTCCATCTGGATTCAATGGGGAATGCTTCAATGCTTATTTCTTGATTTTAAAGAGTACTGTCAGATGTTTATACTGTAATATTAACAGTATTATATTTCCCTGGAGTGGTACTATCTATGGACGCCGAGAAGGCCTTTGATAGGGTGAGCTGGCCTTACATGACGGAAGTGTTAAGGGGGATGGGGATGGGTGAGCGAATGATGGGTTGGGTATCGGCACTGTATGTGAATCCAAGGGCCAGAGTGAAAGTAAATGGGACAATGTCAAATTACTTTAAAATATGAAATGGGTCGAGACAAGGGTGTGCATTATCTCCTTTGTTGTTTGCCATAATGTTGTAGCCCTTTGTGTAAAATCAGGAGAAATACGGGAATATCAGGGGTATGTGTAGGACCAGTGGAACATAAAGTGTCGGCATATGCCGACGATTTATTAATTTACTTAGATTCACCACAGAATTCAATACCGGCTTTGATGGCCGAGGTAGCTGAGTATGGAAGGTTATCAAATTTAAAAATTAATTTTGAGAAATCAGTGCTCCTACCTAGCCATGTTCCCTCAGTAATGGCAGCAACTCTGCAGAGCTTGTACCCCTTTGTCTGGAATAAAAAATATTTGGTCTACCTAGGGACGCATATCACGCCCGATCCCGGGTTACTGTATGAACTGAACTACAGTTCCCTACTGAAAGGGATAGTAAGAGATCTGCAGAAATGGAAGGGTTCAGTTCTAACATGGGTAGGGAGGGTGAGTGCTATAAAAATTACCATACTTCCCAGATTAATCTATTTCCTTCATACGATCCCCATATCACTCCCACAGACCTTTTTTAAAGAACTGAGAAAGGCGTTCGTTGCATTTGTATGGAACGATAGACGGCCAAGACTTTCCCATGATATATTACGCAGGGGGAAAAAAGAAGGAGGACTCGGATTACCGGACATTGCTCTATATTATAGAGCAATGTCACTGGTAAGGATTCTAAACTGGTGTCACGATTCCTCTGGTAAAAGGTGGGTCCCATTAGAGCAGGAAATAGCAGTACGGAACTTAGCGGGGGCTAATGCATCCCGAGTACATCTAGGGGTCTTACAAAATGGACCTCTCCTCTGACTTGGAATACTCTCAAGATATGGGATAAACTGAACAAAGATGGGGAGTATGCCCCCCAGGTCTCCCCCTGACTTCATTGGAGGGATTTCCTTGGTTCCCTCCGGGGGAGGAAGCAGTGTTTCTGGGAGGGAATTTTTTTATTTTTTTCCTTTTTGTTTTTTTTGTTTTTTGGGGGATGGGGGGATATTAGATTACAGTTTAATGTGATATTAATGTATGATGTTATGTATGTCAATAATTATGTGTTAAATAAAATAAAAACTTTTATTATAAAAAAAAAAAACAGTATTATATTTATGGAAATATGCAAAAATCTATGGTTAAGATTTTCACATCTTTCCACAAATCAACCAAATAATTCAAATTTGTTTATCCATGCTACTTTGAAGACAAAAAGGAATACAGCGGTGTGCTAAAATATATACAGGCGGTCCCCTACTTACAAACACCTGACTTACAAACGGAGGCATACAACAGGAAGTGAGAGGAAATCTACCCCTAGCGGAGGCTGATGCTTTTTCAGCAATCCTTGTTTCCCTAATAAGCCCAAATTTTCAAAATCCTATTGTCATTGGGACAGAAAGTGAGGTGAAATCTAAACAGGGGCAAATTACCTCTTTTTGGAAAGTAGACATTCCAAGGTATTTAGTAAGAGGCATGGTGAGTTTTTTGAAGCTGTATATTTTTCCAAAAATTCCAAAAATTCTTTGCAAAATTAAGATTTTCTTTTTTTTTTACAGAATTTTCATATTAACAGGTTATTTCTCTCACACAGCATATACATACCACAAATAACACCCCAAAACACATTCTACTACTCCTCCCGAGTATGGCGGTACCACATGTATGAGACTTTTACACAGCCTGGCCACATACAGAGGCCCAACATTCAGGAAGCACCATCAGGCGTTCTAGGGACATAAATCACACATTTCATTTTTTGACTACCTCTTACACTTTTTAAGGCCCTGGAGCACCAGGACAATAGAAACGTCCACAAAATGACCCCATTTTGGAAAGTACAGGCCCCAACGTATAATCTATGAAGCATTATGAGTCTTTTGAACATGTAATTTTTTTCCACAAGTTTTTGGAAAACATGGAAATAAAATGAAAATGCTTTTTTTTTTTTACACAAAGTTGTCCATTTATAAGATATTTTTAACACATAGCATGTACATAGCAAAAATGACACCCCAAAATAAATTTTTCTACTCCTTCTGAGTATAATGATGCCACATGTGTGAGACTTTTCCACAGCCTGGCCACATACAGAGGCCCAACATGCAGGGAGCACCGTCAGGGACATACATTTCAAATCAAATTTGACCACCTATTACACTTTTGTGAGACACTGATGGGCACTGTAGTGGCATGGATGCAGAATGGATGAGAACTGATGTGGCATGGATGAGCACTGATGTGGCATGGATGAGCACTGATGTGGCATGGATGAGCACTAATGTGGCACGGATGAGAACTGATGTGGCATGGATGTGGCACAGATAAGAATTTATGTGGCATGGGTGAGAACTGATGTGGCGCGGATGAGCACTGCTGTGGCATGGATGAGCACAGATGAGGCATAAATGAGCAAGAATGAGTCGTGGATGGGCATGTATGAGCATGGATGATCATGGATGAGCCAGGGATGATGGAGCACGGATGAACCAGGGATGAATGGAGCATGGATGAGCCAGGGATGGATGGAGCACGGATGAGCCAGGGATGGATGGAGCACGGATGAGCCAGGGATGGATGGAGCACGGATAGAGTTAGGGATGGATGGAGCACGGATGAGCCAGGGATGGATGGAGCTCGGATGGAGCACGGATGAGCCAGGGATGGATGGAGCACGGATGAGCCAGGGATGGATGGATCACGGATGAGCCAGGGATAGATGGATCACAGATGAGCCAGGGATAGATTGAGCACGGATGAGCCAGGGATGGATGGAGCACGGATGAGCCAGGGATGGATGGAGCTCAGATGGAGCACGGATGAGCCAGGGATGGATGGAGCACGGATGGAGCCAGGGATGGATGGAGCATGGATAAGCCAGGGATGGATGGATCACGGATGAGCCAGGGATGGATGGATCACGGATGAGCCAGGGATAGATGGAGCATGGATGAGCCAGGGATGGATGGAGCACGGATGAGCCAGGGATGGATGGAGCATGGATGGAGTTAGGGATGGAGGGAGCATGGATGAGCCAGGGATGGATGGATCATGGATGAGCCAGGGATGGATGGAGCTCGGATGGAGCACGGATGAGCCAGGGATGGATGGAGCACGGATGGAGCCAGGGATGGATGGAGCACGGATGAGCCAGGGATGGATGGATCACGGATGAGCCAGGGATGGATGGATCATTGATGAGCCAGGGATGGATGGAGCTCGGATGGAGCACGGATGAGCCAGGGATGGATGGAGCACGGATGAGCCAGGGATGGATGGAGCACGGATGAGCCAGGGATGGATGGAGCATGGATGAGCCAGGGATGGATGGAGCACGGATGAAGTTAGGGATGGATGGAGCACGGATGAGCACGGATGAGCCAGGGATGGATGGATCACGGATGAGCCAGGGATGGATGGAGCTCGGATGGAGCACGGATGGAGCCAGGGATGGATGGAGCACGGATGGAGCCAGGGATGGATGGAGCACGGATGAGCCAGGGATGGATGGAGCACGGATGAGCCAGGGATGGATGGATCACGGATGAGCCAGGGATGGATGGATCACGGATGATCCAGGGATAGATGGAGCACTGCTGTGGCATGGATGAGCACAGATGAGGCATAAATGAGCAAGAATGAGTCGTGGATGGGCATGTATGAGCATGGATAAGCATGGAAGAGCATGGATGAGCCAGGGATGATGGAGCACTGATGAGCCAGGGATGGATGGAGCACGGATGAGCCAGGGATGGATGGAGCACGGATGAGCCAGGGATGGATGGAGCACGGATGGAGTTAGGGATGGATGGAGCACGGATGAGCACAGATGAGCCAGGGATGGATGGATCACGGATGAGCCAGGGATGGATGGAGCTCAGATGGAGCACGGATAAGCCAGGGATGGATGGAGCACGGATGGAGCCAGGGATGGATGGATCACGGATGGAGCCAGGGATGGATGGATCACGGATGAGCCAGGGATGGATGGATCACGGATGAGCCAGGGATGGATGGATCACGGATGAGCCAGGGATAGATGGAGCACGGATGAGCCAGGGATGGATGGAGCATGGATGGAGCACAGAACGGCCAGGGATGGATGGAGCATTGATGAGTACATATGGAACTTGGAAGGGCACATATAGAGTATGGATTGGCACATATAGATCATGGATGGATGGGTACATATAGAGCATGAATGGGCACATGGAGCCTGAATGGGTACATATAGGGCATGGATGGGCACATATGGAGCCTGGATGGATACATATAGGGCATGGATGGGCACATGGAGCATGGATGGGTACATATAGGGCATGGATGGGCACATATGGAGCTTGGATGGAGACAGATCAGCACTGTGGGCACTCCAGAGACAGCCCACAGCGCTGCTGCACACAGCTCCCTCCTCTCCTCGCACACTGTACTGATCGGTGCGAGGAGAGGGGAGGAGCTTCACAGGACAAGCTCTGGTTTGTTGACAAGTGATCGTTTCGTCATTGGACGGAGCGATCACGTGGTAAAGGGCCTCTGTCATTGGCCCTTTACCCCGTTCCGTGATGCGCCGAGTTCGGAGGTCACGAACATTCCAGGGGGAGTGCAGGAGCCGATTCTGTGAGGACGTCCATGGACGCCCTCCCAGAATAAGTCAACTGTAGCCGTCTTTCGGCTATGGCCCGATCGGCATGTGGTTAATTGAGTGAGCTGCATCCGTTTTCCTTTTTTAGATTATTTCCCTTTATTTTCACCTGGTATTCATGCAAATAACACATTGCCTGTTACTGTGTGGCTCCACTGCATCTAAGGATTTCAAATATGTTTGACATGGCTGTCTGGCTTTGCTCCTCTCCATTTCATGATGGATCAATGGGACTAGTAGTTTACATAAGAAAGATAAGGATGTTTGTGCTTTCAAGATCAACAGGTATTATACTTACTGATAAAGTTATTCACTGGAAAGCTACAATATATTACATTTCTGTTCTTGGGTAGGGATGAGCTCGCTGTTCGAGTCGAACATACGTTCGACTCGAACATCGGCTGTTCGATCGTTCGCCGAACAACGAACGATTTGGGCCGTTCGCGCCTAATTCGCGGCCCACAATGCACTACGCCATCGCAGTGTCATCCAGGCGCTGTGATTGGCCAAGCATGCACTGTGACCCCGCATGCTTGGCCAATCACAGCGCCGGCAGCGAGGAGAGCAATGATTGGCCACAGGCAGGATGCCTGTGGCCAATTATTGCTGAGGGTGTTTAGTACACGCCCCACACTATAAAAGGCCGCCAGCACGTCGGCCTAGTGTAGTGTGTTCCAGAGCAGGGAAAGAGAAGCATAGGCAGGGACAGTGACATTTTTTTTTCTTGCTTAACCTGGATTCCTTTAGTTTAGGGAAAGAGAAGGATAGGTAGGGAGAGTGTCAGTGTGTTTTACTGTGCTAATCCTTGTTTGTAGGGACAGGGAAGGACAGTGAGGGAAATTCTCCTTGTGCTATACTGTGCTAAAGCATTCCTCATCAACCATCTTTAAAAAAACATTTTTTATAGGGACAGAAAACTATAGGTAGGGAGAGTGTCAGTGTGTTTTACTGTGCTAATCCTTGTTTGTAGGGACAGGGAAGGACAGTGAGGGAAATTCTCCTTGTGCTATACTGTGCTAAAGCATTCCTCATCAACCATCTTTAAAAAAACATTTTTTCTAGGGACAGAAAACTATAGGTAGGGACAGTGTCAGTGTGTTTTACTGTGCTAATCCTTGTTTGTAGGGACAGGGAAGGACAGTGAGGGAAATTCTCCTTGTGCTATACTGTGCTAAAGCATTCATCATCAACCATCTTTAAAAAAACATTTTTTATAGGGACAGAAAACTATAGGTAGGGAGAGTGTCAGTGTGTTTTACTGTGCTAATCCTTGTTTGTAGGGACAGGGAAGGACAGTGAGGGAAATTCTCCTTGTGCTATACTGTGCTAAAGCATTCATCATCAACCATCTTTAAAAAAACATTTTTTATAGGGACAGAAAACTATAGGTAGGGAGAGTGTCAGTGTGTTTTACTGTGCTAATCCTTGTTTGTAGGGACGGGGAAGGAAAGTGAGGGAAATTCTCCTTGTGCTATACTGTGCTAAAGCATTCCTCATAAACCATCTTTAAAAAAACATTTTTTATAGGGACAGAAAACTATAGGTAGGGAGAGTGTCAGTGTGTTTTACTGTGCTAATCCTTGTTTGTAGGGACAGGGAAGGACAGTGAGGGAAATTCTCCTTGTGCTATACTGTGCTAAAGCATTCCTCATCAGCCATCTTTAAAAAAACATTTTTTATAGGGACAGAAAACTATAGGTAGGGAGAGTGTCAGTGTGTTTTACTGTGCTAATCCTTGTTTGTAGGGACAGGGAAGGACAGTGAGGGAAATTCTCCTTGTGCTATACTGTGCTAAAGCATTCATCATCAACCATCTTTAAAAAAACATTTTTTATAGGGACAGAAAACTATAGGTAGGGAGAGTGTCAGTGTGTTTTACTGTGCTAATCCTTGTTTGTAGGGACAGGGAAGGACAGTGAGGGAAATTCTCCTTGTGCTATACTGTGCTAAAGCATTCCTCATCAACCATCTTTAAAAAAACATTTTTTATAGGGACAGAAAACTATAGGTAGGGAGAGTGTCAGTGTGTTTTACTGTGCTAATCCTTGTTTGTAGGGACAGGGAAGGACAGTGAGGGAAATTCTCCTTGTGCTATACTGTGCTAAAGCATTCCTCATCAGCCATCTTTAAAAAAACATTTTTTTATAGGGACAGAAAACTATAGGTAGGGAGAGTGTCAGTGTGTTTTTACTGTGCTAATCCTTGTTTGTAGGGACAGGGAAGGACAGTGAGGGAAATTCTCCTTGTGCTATACTGTGCTAAAGCATTCATCATCAACCATCTTTAAAAAAACATTTTTTATAGGGACAGAAAACTATAGGTAGGGAGAGTGTCAGTGTGTTTTACTGTGCTAATCCTTGTTTGTAGGGACAGGGAAGGACAGTGAGGGAAATTCTCCTTGTGCTATACTGTGCTAAAGCATTCCTCATCAACCATCTTTAAAAAAACATTTTTTATAGGGACAGAAAACTATAGGTAGGGAGAGTGTCAGTGTGTTTTACTGTGCTAATCCTTGTTTGTAGGGACAGGGAAGGACAGTGAGGGAAATTCTCCTTGTGCTATACTGTGCTAAAGCACTCCTCATCAACCATCTTTAAAAAACATTTTTTATAGGGACAGAAAACTATAGGTAGGGAGAGTGTCAGTGTGTTTTACTGTGCTAATCCTTGTTTGTAGGGACAGGGAAGGACAGTGAGGGAAATTCTCCTTGTGCTATACTGTGCTAAAGCATTCCTCATCAACCATCTTTAAAAAAACATTTTTTATAGGGACAGAAAACTATAGGTAGGGAGAGTGTCAGTGTGTTTTACTGTGCTAATCCTTGTTTGTAGGGACAGGGAAGGACAGTGAGGGAAATTCTCCTTGTGCTATACTGTGCTAAAGCATTCCTCATCAGCCATCTTTAAAAAAACATTTTTTATAGGGACAGAAAACTATAGGTAGGGAGAGTGTCAGTGTGTTTTACTGTGCTAATCCTTGTTTGTAGGGACAGGGAAGGACAGTGAGGGAAATTCTCCTTGTGCTATACTGTGCTAAAGCATTCATCATCAACCATCTTTAAAAAAACATTTTTTATAGGGACAGAAAACTATAGGTAGTGTGAGGGGGTTAGCTCGGCAGCGGGTGTGTGTGACCCCCGGGATGGGCTCCCCACACAAAACAGGCCCAGCAAACGGAGGTTGTGGTTTTCAAAATCAAAAAGGTGCGGTTTATTTTCTATTTACAGTGACAAAACACAGCAAAGCAAAAGAAACATAACCAAAATAAATCCTGGTCAAGTTGACCTCTGACTAAACATACAGGTTTCCTAACTAACAACTGGGATCAGCCTAGTGCTGTCCTAGTCCCTAAGTCCCTGGTTTTAAATGTCCAAGCAAATAGCCACACAGGCTTTGTCTCACCGCACAGGGGTTCACTCTCCCTAGACAGTCCACACAGGTCTGGTTCCAGGCATGAGCTAACATCTAATGAAGCTGGGAGTTCTTATAGAGGCCTAAATGAGCTGACAAGGTTCAGCTGGTCTCCTCATCTCTGTCTGCACGACGCCCCACACTCTCCCTAGAGGTATGAGTCATCCATGAGCCCACTAGCCTTATACAACTCTCCACCTAGTTGTATAAGTCGGCGTAAAGCCTGAATCTGGGCGAAATATATCTACCCCCCTGGATGCAACCAGGTGACTTTACCTTCCTGCTGTCACATACCCCCCCCTCTTGTTTTAACCTCGGGGTTGGAACACCAGCAATCAGGCATTCATGTACTCGAGACAAAGCATCCACATTCCCCATTTGAACGCCAGGGCGATGCTTTACTGTGAAGTTGAATTCCTGGAGGGCCAGGAACCACCTATTCACTCTTCTATTTGTTTCCTTGTTTTGAGCCATCCACTTTAACGGAGCGTGATCCGTAACCATGTCAAAGTGCCTACCTAGCAGGTAGTACCGAAGGGAATCTAGAGCCCACTTCACCGCTAAACACTCCTTTTCAACGGTGGCGTAATTTACCTCATGGGACTTCAACTTCCTGCTGAGGTAAATGACTGGGTGCTCTTCCCCGTTCCAGACCTGGGACAATACTGCTCCTAACCCCACATCTGACGCATCACTTTGTACGACAAAGTCTTTAGAGAAGTCGGGTGAGTACAACACTGGCTGGCTACATAAGGCTTGTTTCAAGAATTGGAATGCTGCCTCAGCCTCGGGGGTCCATTTAATCATGACCGACCCTTTCCCCTTCGTCAGGTTGGTTAGGGGCACAGCCTTAGAAGCAAAGTGGGGAATGAATCGCCGATAATACCCAGCGATTCCCAGAAAGGCTCGTACCTGCTTCTTGCTGTTGGGACGTGGCCAACTCTGGATGGCCTCGACTTTGTTGAGTTGGGGTTTTATTACCCCCCTCCCAATGGTGTACCCAAGATATTTGGCCTCCTCCTGCCCAATGGTACACTTCTTGGGGTTAGCCGTAAACCCCGCTTCCCGAACAGAGTCCAGGACTGCTTGCACTTTTGGCAGATGTGAGGCCCAATCTGTGCTATGGACAATTACGTCATCCAGGTAAGCCGCAGCATACTTCCGATGGGGTCTCAGCATCTGGTCCATTTTCCGCTGGAATGTGGCCGGCGCATTCTGTAACCCGAACGGCATTCTTTTATATTGGAACGCCCCGTCTGGGGTTACAAATGCGGTTTTCTCTTTGGCCGACTTGGCCAGGGGGATTTGCCAATACCCTTTTGTGAGGTCAAGAGTCGTCATGTATCGGGCTGTTCCCAGCCGGTCGATCAACTCATCTATACGTGGCATGGGGTAGGTGTCAAATTTTGTAACTTTGTTCAACTGACGAAAATCGTTACAAAATCGCCAGCTCCCATCCGGTTTAGGCACCAACACGATGGGACTAGACCAATCACTTTGGGACTCCTCTATCACCCCTAAGTTCAGCATTTTCTGTACTTCCTCCCGTATTGCCTCCCGTCGAGCCTCTGGGATCCGATAGGGTTTTAACTTCACCCTTTCACCGTGCGGGGTAATGATGTCATGCTCTACCCCCGATGTTTGTCCTGGCAGCTCAGAGAATACCTCCTTGTTGCGAAGCACAAACTCCTTAACCTCCTGTTGTTGGGGTTGTGACAAGGTGGCTGCTATTCCAACCTCAGGAATCACGCAACCAGTTTGAGCTGGTGACCAAGTGTCTGCGACTAGGGACTCTCTATCCCTCCAGGCTTTCAACAGATTAACGTGATAGATCTGTTCGGGCTTTCGCCTTCCTGGTTGTCTGACCTTGTAATTCACTTCGCTCACTTTTTCCATTATCTCGTAGGGGCCTTGCCATTTGGCAAGGAATTTACTTTCAACCGTAGGGACAAGTACCAATATCCTATCCCCCGGGGAAAAGGTACGGGTCTTGGCTCCACGGTTGTACACTCTCTGCTGTGCCAACTGCGCTTGGGCCAAATGTTCCTTCACGATGGGCATTACCTGTGCAATTCGATCTTGCATCAGGGCGACATGCTCAATCACACTCCTGTGGGGAGAACTCTCACTTTCCCAAGTTTCCTTGGCAATATCCAACAGCCCTCTTGGGTGTCTCCCATACAGTAACTCAAAGGGGGAGAATCCCGTAGAGGATTGGGGCACCTCCCTAATAGCAAACATCAAATAAGGAAGTAAACAGTCCCAATCCTTTCCATCTCTATCCACCACTTTCTTCAACATTTGTTTTAGGGTTTTGTTGAATCTTTCAACCAGCCCATCGGTTTGGGGGTGATACACAGACGTACGCAATTGCGTCACTTTGAACAATTTACACAGCTCTTTCATAACCCGGGACATAAAGGGTGTACCTTGGTCCGTAAGCAGTTCTTTACAAATACCCACCCGGCTAAAAACAAGAGATAGCTCTTTGGCTATGGTTTTGGCCGAGGTATTTCGGAGAGGGATCGCTTCTGGATAACGGGTGGCATAGTCCATTATAACTAATATGTACTGGTGCCCCCTAGCGGACTTGATTATAGGACCTACCAAATCCATGGCGATCCTCTCAAACGGGACCTCAATGATGGGTAGAGGGACCAGCGGGCTACGGAAATGTGGCATCGGGGCCAACCTCTGACACACAGGGCAGGAGGAACAATAATTTTCTACGTCCTTCATCACCCCCGGCCAATAGAATCTCTGTAATACCCTCTCTCGGGTTTTCTCTGTCCCCAGATGACCTCCAAGAATGTGCCCATGGGCCAACTCCAACACCAACTTCCTGTAAGGTTTGGGCACCACAAGCTGCTCAACGGTTTCTTCTGCCCTTTTTGCCACCCGATACAGTAGGTCCTTCTCTACGCTGAAGTATGGGTAAGTGCAGGTATTATCTGGGTTCACTAACTCGCCATCTATTTTCACTACGTTTTCCCGTGCCTTTATTAGGGCGGGGTCTTTCAACTGTTCTGTGGCAAAGTTTTCCCTGTGAACCTCAAGATCAGAAAACTCCACAGACGGTAGGTTTTCGTCTGAGGAGGTGGGCTCCTCTCCAGTTTCTTGAGTCTCCCCTGCCAATACTGATAAGGGAAATTCCGGAGAGTCCTCACCACTCTCAGGGGAGTTCTGGCTATCACATTCCTGGTACATAGGGGCACCAGTGAGGGGCTCAGGATCATCCCACAGTTCCCAGAACTTCGGAAAATCCCTTCCCACAATGGCGTCATGCGGTAACTGAGATACTAAGCCCACTGGATGAGAGAGGGTACCTTTGGGGGTCTCGAAACACACTGTAGTCACTGGATACTCTCGGGTGTCCCCATGCACACAAATAACAGCTACCTTGCTATTCCCAGAGACCTCTGTTTTAACTAACTCAGCCTTTATCAGGGTCACAAGGCTACCTGAATCCAGCAATACCACAACATTTCTACCATTAACACACATTTTGCATAAATGTTTCTCAGTTCCTCGAATGGCAGTGCATGCGACTGTCGCACACAGCGACTGACGTCTGCCCGTCAGAAAGTCACACTGCATGGGTTCCTCCACAACCGGGCAATTGGCTGCAATATGTCCCGCTTGCCGGCAGCGGTAGCAAACGATCCTTCTTGCCGCCTCTTGAGCCGCTGATTTCCCAGGCTGTTCTCGCCAAACTTGGGGTAGAGCTCCCACCCTCTCACTCTCTCCACCCTCACCCCTTGGAATCCTCTTATCCGCCCCTGGGGATGGTCTGGTCTTAGGGTGGAAAGTCCGAGTGTCTCTGGAAGAGGCCGTCAGGTTCTCTGTAGCCAAGTATTTCTCCACACGATCCACAAGACCATCGGCCGTCTCTGGGTCTCCATGGCTTACCCACTTTTGGATGGCAGTAGGAAGAGCTCTCAAAAACCGATCCATTACAACACGTTCCACAATCTTTGGTGCGGACAAAGTCTCTGGCTGTAGCCACTTTCTGCTCAGGTGAATGAGATCATACATTTGAGACCTGGGGGGTTTTCCAAGCTGGAAAGTCCAGTTATGCACACGCTGAGCCCGGACAGCCTGGGTGACACCCAGCCTTGCCAATATTTCAGCTTTTAGCATCACATAGTCTTTTGCTTGGTCAGGCTCTAGGTCATAGTAAGCCTTCTGCGATTCACCAGTTAACAGAGGAGCCACCAGTCCAGCCCACTGCTCCTCAGGCCACTTTTCTCTTTCAGCAGTCCTTTCAAATGTGGTCAAAAATACCTCTGGATCATCCTCTCCAGTCATTTTTGTCAATAAACGACTCACCCCAAAGGACGCGGTATTAGTGGGACGGCTTTCCTCACTGGTCTGCGGACGTTGCTGCATTACTGCTTCCATTTGTTGTAGTCTCTGCTCTTGCTTCTGTAACAGGTCTATGAAGCGGGCCTCAGATTGCTGCTGGGCTTGTTGATGAGCTTGCTGCTGGGCTGCAAGGCTCCTTTGCAAACCTGCATTTGTCTGCTGTTGATTGGCATTTGCTAGAGCCAGCTGTTTCAGTATCTCCTCCATGCTGGCTTAAAAAAACTGCCACTGGTTCTCCACCAACTGTGAGGGGGTTAGCTCGGCAGCGGGTGTGTGTGACCCCCGGGATGGGCTCCCCACACAAAACAGGCCCAGCAAACGGAGGTTGTGGTTTTCAAAATCAAAAAGGTGCGGTTTATTTTCTATTTACAGTGACAAAACACAGCAAAGCAAAAGAAACATAACCAAAATAAATCCTGGTCAAGTTGACCTCTGACTAAACATACAGGTTTCCTAACTAACAACTGGGATCAGCCTAGTGCTGTCCTAGTCCCTAAGTCCCTGGTTTTAAATGTCCAAGCAAATAGCCACACAGGCTTTGTCTCACCGCACAGGGGTTCACTCTCCCTAGACAGTCCACACAGGTCTGGTTCCAGGCATGAGCTAACATCTAATGAAGCTGGGAGTTCTCATAGAGGCCTAAATGAGCTGACAAGGTTCAGCTGGTCTCCTCATCTCTGTCTGCACGACTCCCCACACTCTCCCTAGAGGTATGAGTCATCCATGAGCCCACTAGCCTTATACAACTCTCCACCTAGTTGTATAAGTCGGCGTAAAGCCTGAATCTGGGCGAAATATATCTACCCCCCTGGATGCAACCAGGTGACTTTACCTTCCTGCTGTCACAGTAGGGAGAGTGTCAGTGTGTTTTACTGTGCTAATCCTTGTTTGTAGGGACAGGGAAGGACAGTGAGGGAAATTCTCCTTGTGCTATACTGTGCTAAAGCATTCCTCATCAACCATCTTTAAAAAAAACATTTTTTATAGGGACAGAAAACTATAGGTAGGGAGAGTGTCAGTGTGTTTTACTGTGCTAATCCTTGTTTGTAGGGACAGGGAAGGACAGTGAGGGAAATTCTCCTTGTGCTATACTGTGCTAAAGCATTCCTCATCAGCCATCTTTAAAAAAACATTTTTTATAGGGACAGAAAATTATAGGTAGGGAGAGTGTCAGTGTGTTTTACTGTGCTAATCCTTGTTTGTAGGGACAGGGAAGGACAGTGAGGGAAATTCTCCTTGTGCTATACTGTGCTAAAGCATTCCTCATCAACCATCTTTGAAATCCTTGTTTTTTGGACAGTCAGGGAAATTGTCATTGTGCTATTCTGTGCGAAAGCAATCATCCTCAACCATATTTAGAAATCCTTAAGTAAAGGGACAGAGAAGGACACCTGAAGGTAGCCCTTATTGCTTTTTTCCCATCTCCCTGCAGGCCATCCATTAGAATGTCTGGAAGGCAAACAAGGAGAGGCAGACAGTCAGGAGGCAATAAAAGAGGGCAAGCAGGCTCTGTGTCTGGGGGCAACAGTGCTGGTCGTGGACGCGGTGCATTGTCATCAGCACATGGCCATGGGACACGCTTGTCCTTCTTTTCGGCAGCTGGACATGTTGAGCCACATCATGCCGAAGACTTGGTAGAGTGGATGACCAAGCCCTCCTCCTCCTCCTCATCCTCTCTCACCCAGGCTCAGGGTACTGGCAAAGCAGCTGCCAAAGCGTCCTCTTCCCTGGTATCAATGTCAGACTCATCATCAGTCACTCCTTCCCTAGACCCACCATGTCCTCCTCCTGAGGAGTCCCCCGAACTGTTTGAGCACAGTGTTGGGTACATGCTCCAGGAGGATGCCCAGCGTTTCGAAGGGTCTGATGATGAAACCCAGCTACAGGAAGGCAGTAGCGTGAGAGCAGACAGAGGGGATGCTCAAGAAGGACATCAATCTGGCAGTCATGTTCCAGCAGCTGCAGCATACTGCCAGATTGGCTCCAGTGATGAGGAGGGAGGGGATGATGAGGTCACTGACTCCACGTGGGTGCCTAATAGGAGAGAGGAGGAGGAGGAGGATGAGGAGGAGGCACATCTCCAACGAGGCAGGATGCCCTTTGGTGGCCAGCGTAAGGGCAGTACACCGACAGAATCACACCGCAGAGCTCCGCCTGTGCAGGGCGCTGCCTCTGCCCGTCATTCAAAAAGTTCTTTGGTGTGGGCCTTTTTTGAGGCTAGTGCATCAGATCGCACAGCTGCTGTTTGCAACATATGTCTCAAGCGTATATCGCGTGGCCAAAACATCATCCGCTTGGGTACCACATGCCTGACCAGACATATGTTGACCTGCCATGCAGCTCGTTGGCAAGCCTACCTCAAAGACCCACACCAAAGAACAAAGCGGACCTCTCCTTGCACCGCATCAGCTGGGATCTCCAACCCCACTATAACTTCAGTCCTCTCTGAAACATGCACTGAGAGGAATGAAGGTGTAGAATTAGGTGTGTCACAGCCAAGTACTTGCGGCCACTCTGCTAGCAGTACACCGACGTCCGATTCTAGCAGGCAAATTTCCCTGCCCCAGCTGCTGGACCGTCGAAAGAAGTTCACTCCCAGCCATCCACATGCCCAGCCGTTGAATGCTAGCTTGGCTAAATTGCAAGCGCTTCAACTGCTGCCTTTTCAGTTGGTAGACTCGGCCCCCTTCCGTGAGTTTGTGCAATGTGCGGTTCCTCAGTGGCAGGTTCCCAAACGCCACTTTTTCTCACGGAAGGCTATTCCGGCTCTCTACCGGCATGTGGAAGGCCATGTCTTGGCCTCGCTGGACAGGGCGGTCAGCGGTAAGGTGCATATTACCGCTGACTCATGGTCCAGCAGGCATGGACAGGGACGTTACCTTTCTTTCACGGCCCATTGGGTCACTCTTTTGGCAGCTGGGAAGGATGCAGGACAAGGTGCAGTAGTGTTGGAGGTTGTTCCACCGCCACGCCTCCAAAATGCTACTACTGGTTGTGACACACCTCTCTCCTCCACCCCCTCCTCTTCTTCTTCCTCCATGGCCTCTTCCTGTGGTTTGTCCTCGGAACCAGCGGTGCTCCGTAGGCGTTCAAGGGGCTACGCAAGTACGCAGGCAAAAAGATGCCATGCCGTGCTTGCGCTGGTGTGTTTGGGGGACAGAAGCCACACTGGGGCAGAGGTCCTGTCTGCTCTGCAGGGCCAGGCCGAGAGGTGGTTGACGCCACGCCAGCTTAAGCCAGGAATGGTGGTTTGCGACAATGGCACCAACCTCCTCTCCGCCCTCCGACAGGGACAACTGACCCATGTGCCCTGTGTGGCTCACGTCCTTAACCTGGTGGTGCAGCGGTTCTTGGGCAGGTACCCGGGCTTACAGGATGTCCTGAGGCAGGCCAGGAAAGTCTGTGTGCATTTCCGCAGATCTTATAATGCCAGTGCTCGCCTGGCTGAGCTGCAAAAGGAGTTGAACCTGCCCAAGAACCGCCTTATATGTGACATGCCCACCAGGTGGAACTCAACGTTGGCCATGCTGCAGCGGCTGCACACGCAGCAGAGGGCCATCAATGAGTACCTGTGCGACTACGGCACCAGGACAGGGTCAGGGGAGCTTGATTTTTTTTCTCCACGCCAGTGGGGCATGATCAGGGATGCATGCACTGTCCTGGCACCATTT
Organism: Rana muscosa; assembly: GCA_029206835.1. Classification (NCBI taxonomy): domain Eukaryota; kingdom Metazoa; phylum Chordata; class Amphibia; order Anura; family Ranidae; genus Rana; species Rana muscosa. Next base: position 224,330,353 of record CM055118.1, read on the forward strand.
GAGGAGGCCACGAGGATGGTGAGCAGTGACAGTGCATGCATCAGTGACACTGTACCTCTTGTCCACCTGTTGGAGCACACGCTGCGTGGAATAATGGACAGGGCACTTGAGGCAGAACAGAGGCAGGAAGAGGAGGACTTCCTTGCCTCTCAAGGCCCCCTTTACCCAGACAGTGTTCCTTCTGTCCCACCCATCGCACAGGAAGAGGACGAGGAGGAGGAGGAGGATTGTGTCAGCATGGAGGTGGAGCCTGGCACTCAGCAGCAGCAGTCTTTTAGGGATGATTTACAGTCCCAAGAAACCAGTGGACTTGTACGTGGCTGGGAGGAGGTGGCTGCGGATCATGTCGTCCTTAGTGACCCAGAGGACTCCGGACCGAATGCCTCAGCTAACCTACGCTGCATGGCCTCCCTGATCCTGCAAAGTCTGCGGAAGGATCCTCGTATTCTTCGGATCAAGGAGAGGGACCATTACTGGCTGGTCACTCTCCTTGATCCACGGTACAAGGGTAAGGTTGCGGACCTTATGATACCGTCGCAGAGGGAGCAGAGGATGAGACAACTCCGGGAGGCCTTGCAGAAAGGTCTGTGCAACGCGTTCCCAGAGACTGGGAGGTTACAAACTCCTGGTCCTGGACAACGAGTTGCTGAGGCTTCGGCCAGTCAAAGAAGGAGCGGTGGGGAAGGTGGCCGTCTGACCGATGCGTTCAGACAATTCTTTAGTCCGCAGCCCCAAAGTATGATCGGTTCCAGCAACCATCGCCAGCATCTGATAAACATGGTGCAGGAATATCTAGGGGCAAGGTCAGACTTGGACACCTTCCCCACCGAAAATCCTCTGGCTTACTGGGTCTTGAGGATGGATCACTGGCCAGAGCTTGCACAGTATGCAATTGAGCTACTGGCCTGTCCTGCATCCAGCGTTCTTTCGGAACGCACATTCAGTGCTGCTGGAGGATTTGTCACGGATCACAGGGTGCACCTGTCCACCGACTCGGTTGATCGACTGACTTTCATCAAGATGAACCAGTCTTGGATCACCACCAGCTACCACACACCTGATGCTGATTTAACAGACTAATTGATTTTAACATGTCACATCCCTTCAAGACTGATGCTGATGCTGAGTGCCTGTGCTGTTATGTTGACTGGCTATCCTCCTCCTCCGAGTCCTCAATGATACGATTGATGATGATAGCTTGGAAGATCATTTTTGTTTATGGGTGCCGCCACCAGTGCCTAACGCCCAATTTTTCAGCCCCTGTTTAACAGGGGCGTGTAATTACAATTTTTGAAGCAATACTTTGCAACAGGGCTCATTGCTGTGCTCCAAGTACAGTATCTGTGAGGGGTTGCAGTGTTGTGCCACCAGTGCCTAAGGCCCAATTTTTCAGCCCCTGTTTAACAGGGGCGTGTAATTACAATTTTTGAAGCAATACTTTGCAACAGGGCTCATTGCTGTGCTCCAAGTACAGTATCTGTGAGGGGTTGCAGTGTTGTGCCACCAGTGCCTAAGGCCCAATTTTTCAGCCCCTGTTCAACAGGGGCATGTAATTACAATTCTTGATCTAATAATTCACAGCAGGGCCCATTGCTGCACCCACCAAGAGTAACTGTGAGTGCTTACAGTGTTGTGCCAACACCAACAACTAAGGGGCCTATTTCTGCAGAGTATATACGGCAGGTCCCTACTTTCAAACATCCAACTTACAAACGACTCCTACTTGCAAACGCAAGAAGACAACAGGAAGTGAGAGGAAATCTACCCCTAGGAAGGAAAATTCTCTCCTGTAAGAATTAATATGGGAGAAAGGTGTCTCCTCTGTACTGATGCTTTATCACCAATCCTTGTTTCAAGAAAAACACCACATTTCAAAAACAGTTGTCATTGGGACGGAAAGTGAGGTGAAATGTTCTGAACAGGGGCACAGACAGCAAAACAAATGTTACAGGGGTGATAACCCTTACCTATGTTTTCCAAAAAGTTTAAAAATAGATTTTTGGGCTGGAGCTACACTTAAACAATGTACCTGTTCAAAATTACAAACAGATTCTACATAAGAACAAACCTACAGTCCCTGTCTTGTATGCACCGCCTGTATACGGCTGTTCAGAGTATATAGGGCCTTTTTTATTTTGTGTGCGGTGTTCCCCTTAATATCCATACAAGACCCAAAGGGGCTGGTAATGGGCTGGGGTAGGGGGGGGGGGGGTCATGGGGTAGCTATGCCATTTTTCTTAAAGATTTTCATCCATATTACCGGGACCAGACATTACATTAAAGCCGCAAGCAGTTTTAAATGGCTTTTTTTTGCTTTAGAAGTGTCATTTTGTGCAGGGACAGTTCTAAACACGGGAAACACGTGGCACTTCACAGGCATACTTTAGACACCCCCCAGGTACGATATTTAAAGGAATATTTGACTTTTTTTTTTCACTTTATGCATCATTAAAATGACTGCTCCCGAAAAACGACCGTTTTTAAAACTTCTTTTTGCATTGATACATGTCCCCTGGTGCAGAACCCAGGTTCCCAAACCCTTTTTAGGACAATAACATGCATAATAGTCATTATAATTAGCACTTTAGAATTCGAACGTTCGCATCCATTGTATTTAATAGGGTTCTAATGTTCGTACGAACTTTCGGTCCGTTTGCGGGTTCTGGTGCGAACCGAACCCGGGGGTGTTTGGCTCATCACTATTCTTGGGTTTAGATACACTATAATAATACATAAAAGGAATACTTCTTCAGCTGTATTATCAACTGGCCTATGGTTCATCTAGAACTTACTTTGGATTACAGCTATCAGACAGAGCGAATATCATACACATATTTGGGTGCTGGAAAACATATTTTTTGCTTGATGACGTTTGTAAAATGGCTTGATTTTGTGTTTCAAAATGTTTACCTAGATATTTGCAACATCTTGTAGTTTACAGTTTATTACAGCTACAGTATATGGTTAACCTTTGAATCAAAATATGTAGTATCTTTGTATGACATTTTTATCAGAGCTGAAGAAAATAGTGTAAAAAACAGAATACTCTTTTTTTCTTCTCCTGTTTAGCATAAGAGAAGAGGATAAGAGCATGTAGGCAAGTTGAAAAAGATAATAGCTAGACAGCAGCTGGCACAGGCTGGGGAAGAGGTTAAGTGTCTCTTGCATAGTTCCCAGGCTTTTGGTCTTAGTTAGCTCACCTGTGCTAGAAAAAGGCGCATCGGCTGAGGTCCAAAGGCCAGCTGCCGAAGAGGGAATGGGAACACAGTATCAGTGAATTTTAGTGCTGAAGTAACTGGTAACTGCAGAGAACATCCAAGCCATGGACAATGCCATAAAAAAAAAAAACTCATGGATGTATGCCTGGGCCACTACATTCTTCTAGGTAGGATCAGGGAAAGGACGTTGTTCATATCGTACTGTATGCCACATGATGTTCTGGCTCCCTCTCTAGTGGTCGCTATCCAATAGCAACTGGATCTGAACTCGTAGGGTGTGGCCTGTAGTTCCGACATCATCACGCCCCCCTCCATACGGAGACACACTGATACAGCAAGCTAACAAGCGGAGGAAGCCTGGAGGAGATGCCGTGAGACACCGCGCTCATCCTATTGATATATATACCGCGCCATTTTAATCAATACTCTGTAAGTGCAATACCTTTTCTTATCAATAAATGTACGCACAGTATTACACTATGGAGTCCTTTCTGCTTATGTCTTTTTGAGATACCAGACACCGTTCATATCCTTATCCGGCCACCAGCAGTGGGTCTATAGAAATACCTTAAACCTATGTGTCTGCAGTGACCGCCGTGATAGTGGTCAATTATTTTGGGTAAGGAGACTACAACACTACTTCTCTGGTGCCTTAACTGGTGGATGGAAGTTTCTCCTGTTTCAAGTTTTCCTCACCTTGCCACATTATTATCCCTATAAGGACTGTTTTACTTCAGGGTTAACCCTTTCTTAACATCTAAGATTTGTCCGTCAGCACGCAACAAATTTTACATACTGTTTTGGAACTTCACTTTCTACATCGCCCCTGCTTTTTCCTTTCTTCACAGTGTAAATTATTCAATCAGTTTTATTTGATTGCATTGTCTTCAATGTGTTAGCTGCATTGCTCACATGTGTTATTGTTCTATTAATTTAGGCACTGTGTTTTTGATGCCATTAACTTCACCGATTAATTGATCAATAATTTTTCATCATTTGTCTTTAAATCAATTTTTTAAAATCCCATTTATTGGGTATATCAATTTAGAAAATCCTATTCATAAGATTTCTGATCACTTTATTTAGCGCTGTACTTTATTAATATATCACATTTCTAAATTCCTGTATCTGAATTTTTGGTACTGGCAGCTTTTTTCACTTTATTAATTTTGCACATTGTTTTTAACTTTTTTACTATCCAGAGCAGTGTTCCCATCTTTGGTTTTTTGAATAGGCAGTCATTAGTATCTGGTAAGCTGACAAGTCCATCGATAGTGAGGGGGTCGATGTTCTGGCTCCCTCTCTATTGGTCCCTATCCAATAGCAACTGGATCTGAACCTGCATTACAGGGATCTATGGTTTGGTCATGAGGTACAGGAAAAGAAGTGTTAAGTGACAGCACGCATGAGGCCAGCATTAGTTGCTTGGCAGGACTCCATTCTGTTACTGGGAGTGAGGTAACAGAGGTATGCTGAACTGGTGGAGTGGGTGCAGGCTCAGCACCTAATACAACATACAAGTTACTGTGCTTAGTGACATGGGACAAGTCACTTTTCAGAGGAACTCTGCACTTCCTGCACACAGTAAAGGCTCATATCTAAGTCAAGGAACTGCCTTAAAGTGGAGGACCACCCTAAAAAAAAAAATTGCACAAAAATGCAAAAAAAAATGCAAAAAAAACCAAAAAAAAATTACTTACCAGAAATTGCGGTTGCTATGCGGATCTTCCTAATCTGCCTCTTCCTATACCATGGCAGGTCTTCTTCCTCGTCCTCCTCATGTTGTCTGCTGGGGAATGGGGCGCGCTGCCTTCTGGGAACTGTGTGTATCCTAGAGAGCAGCTGCCCATTCATACAGCGCCGCTAGACTCGCGCATGCGCAGTAGGAAACGGGCAGTGAAGCCGCAAGGCTTCACTGCCTGTTTCCCTTAGTGAGGATGGCGGTGCCGGGACCAGGCACGATCGAGGGATAGCCCTCGGGGGGCCAACATCACGGGCGCCTAGGACAGGTAAGTGTCCTTATTAAAAGTCAGCAGCTACAGTGTTTGTAGCTGCTGACTTTTAAAAAAAAAATCGTGGGTGGAACCCCACTTTAATGTTGGATTTTTCAACTTGGTCGCAGTCTGGTCCCAGGCATTGATGAGCGTGCTCCACATGAGAGGTAGCCAAGTGGGCAGAAACTGGTTTATGAGTGAAATGTTAGGTGTTCAGTTTGTGAAGGGATCTGCAATACCAGCCTAGAAAATGTGATCCCAAAAAATAGCATCCAAACTCTATTGGAGTCCATTATTATTATTATTTGTGGCTTTTGTCAAGGCCAATTTGTAAGATTTTGTTAGAAAAGTGAACTGGCAGCTGTACTCTGTTATGGGGAAGAGATCAAGTCCAAGAAGATACAGAATTATCCCCTTGCCCGGTGAGCACCCGCTCCAGTACTGCTATACTACAGGACTCCCTCCCAGCCGGCAAGCATGCAGAACCTATGAATAGAACATCTATCAGTTTGGCACACAATTTCATGTACATTGGAGCCATATGAGAATATGAGCAAGGGACCTGTTCCTTTCTATGCATCAGCCCTAAGAGAGGGCAAAAAAACATTTGACCTCATTTTATTGTAACAGGTTAAACTGTGGAGGTGAGGAAATTGCATTGTCACATGGTGGAAAGCACTGGTGTTATAGTGTGATTGCAGATGCTTTTAAAGTTTCAAGAGAGATCTTTCTTTGCACTCCTGTCAGAAGTCACATTGAGTATTTTTCTCTGCTGAAATTTTGGCAAAAGTGGGGACATTTTCTATCTGGATTCAATGGGGAATGCTTCAATGCTTATTTCTTGATTTTAAAGAGTACTGTCAGATGTTTATACTGTAATATTAACAGTATTATATTTCCCTGGAGTGGTACTATCTATGGACGCCGAGAAGGCCTTTGATAGGGTGAGCTGGCCTTACATGACGGAAGTGTTAAGGGGGATGGGGATGGGTGAGCGAATGATGGGTTGGGTATCGGCACTGTATGTGAATCCAAGGGCCAGAGTGAAAGTAAATGGGACAATGTCAAATTACTTTAAAATATGAAATGGGTCGAGACAAGGGTGTGCATTATCTCCTTTGTTGTTTGCTATAATGTTGTAACCCTTTGTGTAAAATCAGGAGAAATACGGGAATATCAGGGGTATGTGTAGGACCAGTGGAACATAAAGTGTCGGCATATGCCGACGATTTATTAATTTACTTAGATTCACCACAGAATTCAATACCGGCTTTGATGGCCGAGGTAGCTGAGTATGGAAGGTTATCAAATTTAAAAATTAATTTTGAGAAATCAGTGCTCCTACCTAGCCATGTTCCCTCAGTAATGGCAGCAACTCTGCAGAGCTTGTACCCCTTTGTCTGGAATAAAAAATATTTGGTCTACCTAGGGACGCATATCACGCCCGATCCCGGGTTACTGTATGACCTGAACTACAGCTCCCTACTGAAAGGGATAGCAAGAGATCTGCAGAAATGGAAGGGTTTAGTTCTAACATGGGTAGGGAGGGTGAGTGCTCTAAAAATTACCATACTTCCCAGATTAATCTATTTCCTTCATACGATCCCCATATCACTCCCACAGACCTTTTTTAAAGAACTGAGAAAGGCGTTCGTTGCATTTGTATGGAACGATAGACGGCCAAGACTTTCCCATGATATATTACGCAGGGGGAAAAAAGAAGGAGGACTCGGATTACCGGACATTGCTCTATATTATAGAGCAATGTCACTGGTAAGGATTCTAAACTGGTGTCATGATTCCTCTGGTAAAAGGTGGGTCCCATTAGAGCAGGAAATAGCAGTACGGAACTTAGCGGGGGCTAATGCATCCCGAGTACATCTAGGGGTCTTACAAAATGGACCTCTCCTCTGACTTGGAATACTCTCAAGATATGGGATAAACTGAACAAAGATGGGGAGTATGCCCCCCAGGTCTCCCCCTGACTTCATTGGAGGGATTTCCTTGGTTCCCTCCGGGGGAGGAAGCAGGGTTTCTGGGAGGGATTTTTTTTATTTTTTTCCTTTTTGTTTTTTTTTGTTTTTTGGGGGATGGGGGGATATTAGATTACAGTTTAATGTGATATTAATGTATGATGTTATGTATGTCAATAATTATGTGTTAAATAAAATAAAAACTTTTATTATAAAAAAAAAACAGTATTATATTTATGGAAATATGCAAAAATCTATGGTTAAGATTTTCACATCTTTCCACAAATCAACCAAATAATTCAAATTTGTTTATCCATGCTAGTTTGAAGACAAAAAGGAATACAGCGGTGTGCTAAAATATATACAGGCGGTCCCCTACTTACAAACACCTGACTTACAAACGGAGGCATACAACAGGAAGTGAGAGGAAATCTACCCCTAGGAAGGGGTCTCCGCTGATGCTTTTTCAGCAATCCTTGTTTCCCTAATAAGCCCAAATTTTCAAAATCCTATTGTCATTGGGACAGAAAGTGAGGTGAAATCTAAACAGGGGCACAGACAGCAAAACAAATGTTACAGGGGTGATAACCCTTCCCTATGCTATCCAAAAAGCTTAAAAATAGATTTTTTGTGTGGAGCTACACTTAAAAAATTTACCTGTTCCAACTTACAAACAGATTTAACTGAAGAACAAGCCTACAGTCCCTATCTTGTTTGTTACCCCGGGGACCGCCTGTATATATTAACAAAAAATTCTGTGAAAAATAATATCAAATATAATTGGTGATAATACAAAGAATATAAATCGAAATATCAAATATATTGGTAATGGATGATGAGAAATTTACCACAACCTCTTGTTACAAAAGTACCATGTCTCAACACTTCATGATGGCTTAGTAAATAGCTTTCCGTGGCTTTACAGATTATGAAAACAACCAAGTGTTGATTTTTAACACATTGCGATTTCTTCTCAAACAAAGTTTAAACCTCTTTTACAGTATATGGAGAATTTTGTTAACCATATACAAACTTGGTAATTTAACCAAGACTTTTAAATAAAGATACATTTAGAATGAATCTATATTTAAACACATATCATAACTTATCCAATTATAAGACTTTGAAGTCAGTTTTGTTGAGATATAAAACGATATGTCTCTCTCTTTGTTTAACCTCCCTGGCGGTATGATTATGTCAGATTTTAGGTGCTGAAAGCTGTACAATTATTTTGCATGGAAATTTGTCGTTTTATATTGCAGACCTGCAATTCTTAGGAATAACTCACTTAAATTTGTTCAAACAAGAGTCTAGTAGACATCCCGGGTATGATAAAGTTTGAAACACGAAATCATTAATTATAATATAATAAATAACTATAAATAATTATAACAAATAATAATATAATAATAAAAATAATTATTCAATAATGTAATCAAATCAAAAACAATGACATTTTCTCAGTTGCAGAATTTTTGCTGTCATTAGATTTAGTGTTTGATGACGAATTTCCCCACAAATCGCTATCGCTCAATTCTGCAAGTGATTCTAATTTATTATCGTTGTTTTCTAGCTGGTCTAAAATCACTTTTGACATAAAGGGGGTTATTTACGAAAGGCAAATCCACTTTGCACTACAAGTGCAAACTGCAAGTGCAAAGTGCACTTGGAAGTGCAGTCGCTGTAAATCTGAGGGGTACATGCAAGGAAAATAAAAAAACAGCATTTTAACTTGCACATGATTGGATAATAAAATCAGCAGAGCTTCCCCTCATTTCAGATCTACTCCTCAGATTTATAGCGACTGCACTTCCAAGTGCACTTTCAAGTAGTTTGCAAAGTGGGTTTGCCTTTAGTAAATAACCCCCAAAGGGAAATTTTTTGGATGCTATGGACAATCTCCAGTTTCCAGGCAGAAAAAACGGTATTTATAATATAAAAGTGCATGCAGGGCGCTGGACAGACCACTAGGGACAAAGGGGATGTGTAATTTTTTTATACAGTACTGTAATCTGTAAGATTACAGTGTACTCTATGTGTATTGTGTTTTTACTTTTTTGAATTTGGCACCGATCTCCGCCCCCGTGCACCGCAACGTCGCAGGGAACGGAGCTCGGCACTGTGTGAATCGAGCGAGGGGACAGCTCGCACACACAGCGGGAAGACATCGCAGGTTCCAGGGGACAAGGTAAGTAACTTTCCCTGGATACTGGGATGCAGCCCCGAGTCTGGCTCGGGGTTAGCGCTAATGGTACTGAAATCTCATCCCGAGCCAGACTCTGGAATACAGCCAGGGAGGTTAAAAGGGAAACAAAGTCATACTGCAGTTAGAATTCATTTCACTCCAAAACTGAAACTTCCAAAATTGACTGGGTTAGTTAAGCATATGCTCAAACAAATTTAATTTCCAAAAAGGTAAAAATATAAAATGAATACTTTACCAGAGATTTAGGAAGCCTGTTGTTTTTAAAGATATCAGCCGTGTGTCCCAAAGGTCATCTCTACCATTCCTACATTTCTACATTATCTTTTTCTCCTGCTCTCTCTCCTTCCGTTGTTCCCCCCGCCTCTCCGATCATGTGTATACACTCTATATCCCCCCCAGGAGTGGGTGTGGACATGCCTTTCACGTCAATAATACTGTCAAATGACGTGATGTTTACCATGTAACCATGGCAACATTATCTAGGAAGTCAAACCCACACAATTAACTTGTGTTCTAAATACCTTGATAGTTAAGTCATGGTTCTGACTAGTAGTATAACAGCTATTTATGAATATTCTCATTAATAGAACTCCTAAACATACCAACTTATATACAGTATTTTAACAATTAACCTCTCGTATACTAATATTTCCATGATTAATATTCAACCATAGATGATGAATACATCTATAAATATTATTAAAAAATATATATTATAATAAAAAAAATGCACAAACCAAAATATGTGACATTGTTCAATTAATGCATATAATTACTCCAATATAATATAATAATATAAAAGGAATTATAGCTAATATAATTATTTGCAGTGAATAATATAGAGCATTTCAAAAACACAGGTTGTTTGTGAATACGTCTCTTTCCGTATCTCTCATTCAAAGATAAATTCTCTATTCCTGGTTATTTGGGACCTAACCCAACATTCTTTTTTGTCCTGAGAGGAAAACAAATACGTCTGTAAGCTCATGGTTCCCTTATCTTGTTTATTTGACTTATGCCTTGTACACACAACAAGATTTTCCGATGGAAAAAGTCAGACGGGCTCTTTTCATCGGATATTCCGTCCGTGTGTATGCCCCATCTGACTTTTTCCTTCGAAAATTCAGACGGACTTAGATAGAGAAATTGTTATAATTTTTTGTCTGTCAGAAAAAAAGAGATCGGAAAGTCCATTCGTCTGTATGCAATTCCGACGGACTAAAAACCATGCATGCTCAGAATCAAGCAGAGGAGCCAAACTGCCTATTGAACTTCATTAATCTCGGCTTGTCGTACGTATTGCACGTCACCGAGTTTTTGACGGTCGGATTTTAGTGTGACCGTCTGTATGCAAGACAGCTTGAGCGGAATTCCGTCGGAAACTCCGTCGGACAATCCGTCTGACTTTATTCCGATAGACAGTCCGGTCGTGTGTACAATGCATAAGACTCTTCAAGATTTATAACCTGGGAAAATGTGCACTGTATCCTTTAAGAGAAAAAAACTCTAGTAACAGTGTCTATTCATCAGCCATGAACTTAGTTTAACCACTTAACGACCGCCCACCGCCGATTTACGTCGGCAGAATGGCACCGACAGGCAGAATCACGTAGATCTACGTGATCGCCTTTGTGCAGTTGGGGGGTCCATCCGGACCCCCCTTCACTGCAGTGAGCGGCCGTTAAGTGTTCGGGAGCGATCAGGCATGAGGGGGCGGCTGCTCGATTCCGCCCCCCCCCTCGCGATCGCTCCCGGCCAATGAAAATGCTTCCTCCTGCCTGAAATGTAAACACAGGCTGGAGGAAGTGATGTCATCTCCCTCGCCGCGGTCTTTTCGTTCCCGGCGCCGAGGAGAGAAGACAGAGGTTAGTGCTCCAACAGTCCACTGACACGTAGGTACACATAGGCACACAAATCACCCCCCAGTCACCCCCAGATCACCCCCCAGGTCACCCCAAAGCCCCCAATCACAGTGTCACTGATTGCAGTGATCATTTATTTTACTGATCACTGCATTTAGTGTCATCTGTGATTGTAAAAAGTTGCAGGGCAGTTAGGATTAGGCCCCTTTAGGTCCAGGGTAGCCCCCTAACCCCCCCTAATAAAGGTTTAACCCCTTGATCACCCCCCAGGTAACCCTTTCACCCCCTAACTTCAGCGTCACTAAGCGATTGTTTTTCCGATCGCTGTATTTGTGTCGCTGGTGTTTTAGATAGGCAGTTATTTTTTTTTAGGTTCGCCGCAGGTTTTTATTAGTGTCAGGTACCCCCATATATTATTTTAACCCCCTGATTGCCCCTAGAGTTAACCCTTTCACCAGTGATTGCCGTATAAGCGTCACTGGTGTCACTGGTTAGCCAGTAAGTTATTTAGTTATTTAGGTTACCCGTCAGGTTTTTATATAGCGTCGGGTACCCCCATATTTAACCTAATAAAGGTTTTAACCCCCTGATTGCCCCTAGTTAACCCTTTCACCAGTGATCACCATATAAAGGTTACGGGTGACGCTGGTTGATTAGTTTGCTTTTTATAGCATCAGGGCACCCGCCGTATATAACCCAATAAAGGTTTAACCCCCCCTGATCGCCCGGCGGGTGAGATCAATTAGGTTTTAGCGCCAGAGAGGGTCTGCGTCGCCCCAGGCAGTGTTAGGTTAGTGCCAGTAACGCTAACACCCACGCGCAAAGCATACACCCCCCTTAGTGGTATAGTATCTGATCAGATCTATACTAGCATCCCCAGCGGTTTAGGGTTCCCAAAAACGCAGTGTTAGCGGGATCAGCCCAGATACCTGCTAGCGCCTGCGTTTAGCCCCTCCGCCCAGCCCAGCCCAGCCCAGCCCACCCAAGTGCAGTATCGATCGATCACTGTCACTTACCAAACACAACACACATAACTGCAGCGTTCGCAGAGACAGGCCTGATCCCTGCGATCGCTAACAGTTTTTTTGTAGCGTTTGATATATTTGCTGACGACAGTCAGGTGCTTTTTTTCCTGTGAATCTTACTAGTGTACCCCTAAATTTAGAGCCCAAAATGGCAAGACGAAGGTACACTAGTAAAGAGGCCTACAAGATTCTGAGCATGACAGATAGTGAAGAGGAGGTCACGTATCTGTCAGATTCAGGCTCAGAATATCTTCCCGTAGAAGACAGTGACGTCAGCGGCCCCACGTCAGATAGCTCTGACGACAAAGTTGAGGTCCCTGCTAAGGTCAGGTGTACCCGATCCCGATCTTCTGAGGTTGTTGAGGAGCAAGAACCGCAGGTCTCTCATATCATGGAGCAGAGTAGTACTAGCGCCGCTATTCCTTCTGGTGAACTGGCAAGCACCAGCGGCCTAGTACAGCCTGGACGTACATCCAGCACTGCAGTAACACTTGGTGACGTGGCGAGTCCCATAAGTGCAGTTCAAGCTGGCGAGGTGGCAAGCACAAGTAGTGTCCCGCTGCCACCAAGAAGACAAAGGCAGGCCCGTTGTGCCCATACTGCCCTTCCTGCAGAATTCGCCTATCCTGATTGGGTCCCCACCACTTCTGCAGAACCCGTACTTCCCCCATTCACTGCCCAACCCGTTATTCAGGTGGAAACAGCTGATTTTATTCCAATTGATTTTTATTCGCTGTTTTTCACGGAAGATCTCTATAGATCTATTGTGGACCAGAGTAATTTATATGCTGGTCAATTTATCGCCGCTAACCCCCAGTTGCCTAAAATTGCCAGAAATTGGAAACCAATTACGGTTTCCGAATTTAAGACCTTTCTGGGCCTTTCCCTCAACATGGGCACACATAAATTTCCGTCATTGCGTGCTTATTGGTCCACGCACCCAATTGACCACATGCCCGTGTTCTCTGCCTCCATGTCCAGGGCACGATACGAGCAGATTTTGCGGTTCATGCACTTCAACGACAATGAACTTTGTCGTCCACGTGGGGACCCTGAATACGACCGAATCTATAAAATTCGGCCCCTCATAAACCACTTCAACGAACGTTTTGCAGCCTTGTTTACTCCCGATCAAGTTGTCTGCGTTGATGAGTCCCTGATTAAATTTTCTGGCCGCTTGTCTTTCAAGCAGTACCTTCCCAGCAAGCGTGCCAGATACGGGGTCAAGCTCTACAAGTTCTGTGACAGGGCAACAGGCTATGTAGTGAACTTTACGGTTTATGAGGGAAAAGATAGTCAGATTGAGTCGGTCAACTGCCCGGATTACATAGGGAGTGCTGGCAAGATAGTGTGGAACTTGGTGTCACCCTTATTCGGAAAGGGGTACCACTTGTATGTGGACAATTATTACACGAGCGTGCCACTGTTTAGTCACTTGTTTGATCATCAGATTGGAGCATGTGGCACCGTGCGACCTAATCGCCGGGGCTTTCCCCAGCGGCTTGTAGATGCCCGTCTTAGGCTGGGGGAGAGAGCCTGCTTGAAGTGTAATAACTTGCTCGCTATGAAGTGGAGGGACAATAAGAATGTTTTCCTTCTTACCTCCCTTCATGCAGACACGACAGTCCAAATTCGTACGGCGACTGGTGTTGTGGAGAAACCCCTCTGTGTCCACGAATATAACCAAAATATGGGAGGGGTGGACCTCAACGACCAGTTGATGGCGCCGTATCTAATTGACCGTAAGGCGAGACGCTGGTACAAAAAAGTGTCTCTATCATTATTCCAATTGGCTTTGCTGAACGCTCATGTGCTATACAGAGCTTCAGGCGGGACGTTATCTCTTCTAAAATTCCAGAATGAGATAGTCACAGAACTCCTGTATCCAGGCGGTTCTGCACCTCACCATCCCCAACCAAATGCAGTAAGCCGGCTGCATGAGAGGCATTATTCGTATGTCCTCCCGAGTACCCCTACCCAAAGCCACCCCCAAAAAAGATGTCGTGTCTGTAGCAAGCGCGGATTTAGGCGTGACACCCGTAGTTTTTGTCCACTCTGTCCTGACAAGCCTGGTCTTTGCCAAGCTGAATGTTTTGAACGCTACCACTCAAAAGTGAAGTTTTAGCGTAGGGTACAGCATTTCACAGACAAGGACACACTTACACAGGGTCTCCCAAGATGCCATTACATTTTGAGAGACCCGAACCATTACAGTTGTAAAGTTACAAAAAAAAGTGTAAAAAAGAAAAAAAAAAAACGTAAAAAACAAAACACAAAAAAAATATAAAATAAAAAAACCAAAAATAGTTGTCGTTTTATTGTTCTCTCTCTCTCTATTTTCTCTCTATTGTTCTGCTCTTTTTTACTGTATTCTATTCTGCAATGTTTTATCATGCTTGCTTTTCAGGTATGTAATTTTTTGTTTTCAGGTGCGCCATTCAACTGCAGCGCGGAATTATTTATCTTGACAGCAACAGCGTTTGCTCCCACGATACATAAAGCCGTGACTCCAGTGCTGTAGGAGGTGATTTCACCACCACAGTTAAAAAAAAGAGCATATATGCCGAAGCATGGGGGCAGCAGGGGCGGAGGAGCGATTTTGCTCCTAATGCCGCGTACATACGGTCGAAATTCCGACGGAGGCCTGCCCGTGGAAAATTCCGACCGTGTGTACGCGGCATAACTTTTTTGCGGGAGGATGCCCCCATGCTTCGGCATATATATATTTTAGGCACAGGTTGCGTTAAAACATTTTTTTATTTTTTACTAGGTTTTGTTTTGGTATTTGCTTTGCAGGTATGGCATGGTAAGGTCTTACTGTTGTACTGTAATGTTACTTTGTTTTAATGTTAACCACCATTTGCTTAGCAGGTACGCCATTCAGTTGCAGCGCGGATCTATTTATCTTGACAGCAACAGCGTTTGCTCCCACGATACATAAAGCCGTGACTCCAACGCTGTAGGAGGTGATTTCACCACCACAGTTAAAAAAAAGAGCATATATGCCGAAGCATGGGGGCAGCAGGGGCGGAGGAGCGATTTTGCTCCTAATGCCGCGTACATACGGTCGAAATTCCGACGGAGGCCTGCCCGTGGAAAATTCCGACCGTGTGTACGCGGCATAACTTTTTTGCGGGAGGATGCCCCCATGCTTCGGCATATATATATTTTAGGCACAGGTTGCGTTAAAACATTTTTTTATTTTTTACTAGGTTTTGTTTTGGTATTTGCTTTGCAGGTATGGCATGGTAAGGTCTTACTGTTGTACTGTAATGTTACTTTGTTTTAATGTTAACCACCATTTGCTTAGCAGGTACGCCATTCAGTTGCAGCGCGGATCTATTTATCTTGACAGCAACAGCGTTTGCTCCCACGATACATAAAGCCGTGACTCCAACGCTGTAGGAGGTGATTTCACCACCACAGTTAAAAAAAAGAGCATTTATGCCGAAGCATGGGGGCAGCAGGGGCGGAGGAGCGATTTTGCTCCTAATGCCGCGTATATATGGTCGAAATTCCAACGGAGGCTTGCCCGTGGAAAAGTCCGACCGTGTGTACGCGGCATAACCTTTTATGCCGCGTACATACGGTTGAAATTCCGACGAAGGCTTGACCGTGTGTACGCGTCATAACTTTTTTGCGGGAGGATGCCCCCATGCTTCGGCATATATGCCCATCATTAGAAGTGGGTGGATGAAGGGAGGTATTCTAATGGTGGGCATACCCACCAATCAATCTCTTTTTTTCGTTCAGCCAATAGGCTGTATGAAAAAAAAGATTACAATACATGTCCAACAAGGACCAGCAACGTACTGGTATGTTGCTGGACTTTGAATGTTTATACCAGAATGATGCCTGCGGGTTTAGGTATCATCTTGGTATCATTCTTTTCAGCCAGCAGCCGGCTTTCATGTAAAAGCAATTCTAGCAGATAATTAGCCTCTAGACTGCTTTTACAAGCAGTGGGAGGGAATGTCCCCCCCCCGGATATAAAAAGCGCCATTGGGAAATTGGGAAAGCATTTTATCACACCGATCTTGGTGTGGTCAGATGCTTTAAGGGCAGAGGAAAGATCTAGGGTCTAACCCCCCAATTTTTTTCAAAAAAAGAGTACCTGTCACTACTTATTGCTATCATAGGGGATATTTACATTCCCTGAGATAACGATAAAAATGGTAAAAAAATAAAATATGGAAGGCACAGTTTAAAAATAAAATAAAAAAGCCAAATAAATAATAAAAAAAAAAAAAAAAAAGCACCGCTGTCCCCCCCTGCTCTTGCGCAAAGTCGAACGCAAGCGTCGGTCTAGCGTCATATGTAAACAGCAATTGCATCATGCATGTGAGGTATCACCGCGAAGGTCAGATCGAGGGCAGTCATTTTAGCAGTAGACCTCCTCTGTAAATCTAACGTGGTAACCTGTAAAGGCTTTTAAATGCTTTTAAAAATGAATGTAGTTTGTCGCCGCTGCGCGTTTGTGCGCAATTTTAAAGCATGTCGTGTTTGGTATCCATGTACTCGGCCTATGATCATCTTTTTTATTTCATCAAACATTTGGGCAATATAGTGTTTTTTAGTGCATTAAAAATAAAAAAAGTGTGTTTTTCCCCCAAAAAATGCGTTTGAAAAATCGCTGCGCAAATACTGTGTGGAAAAAAAAAATGCAACACCCACTATTTTAATCTGTAGGGCCTTTGCTTTAAAAAAAATATATAATGTTTGGGGGTTCAACATAATTTTCTTGCAAAAAATTTTTTTTTTTCATGTAAACAAAAAGTGTCAGAAAGGGCTTTGTCTTCAAGTGGTTAGAAGAGTGGATGATGTGTGACATAAGCTTCCTAATGTTGTGCATAAAATGCCAGGACAGTTCAAAACCCCCCAAATGACCCCATTTTGTAAAGTAGACACCTCAAGCTATTTGCTGAGAGGCATGTTGAGCCCATTGAATATTTTTTTTTTTGTCCCAAGTGATTGAATAATGACCAAAAAAAAAAAAATGTACAAAAAGTTGTCACTAAATTATATATTGCTCAAACATGCCATGGGCATATGTGGAATTACACCCCAAAATACATTCTGTTGCTTCTCCTGAGTACGGGGATACCACATGTGTGGGAATTTTTGGGAGCCTAGTCGCGTACGGGACCCCAAAAACCAAGCACCGCCTTCAGGATTTCTATGGGTGTAAATTTTTGATTTCACTCCTCACTGCCTATCACAGTTTCGGAGGCCATGGAATGCCCAGATGGCACAAAACCCCCCCAAATGACCCCATTTTGGAAAGTAGACACCCCAAGCTATTTGCTGAGAGGTATGTTGAGTATTTTGCAGATCTTGCTTTTTGTCACAAAGTTTTGAAAATGTAAAAAAAGAAAAAAAAAAAGAAAAAAAAATGTCTTTCTTAATTTTCAAAAACAAATGAGAGCTGTAAAATACTCACCATGCCTCTCAGCAAATAGCTTGGGGTGTCTACTTTCCAAAATGGGGTCATTTGTGGGGGTTTTGGGCTATTTTGACATTTTATGGCCTTCAAAACTGTGATAGGTAGTGAGGAGTGAAATCAAAAATTTATGCCCTTAGAAACCTTGAAGGCGGTGCTTGGTTTTTGGGGTCCCGTACGCGGCTAGGCTCCCAAAAAGTCCCACACATGTGGTATCCCCGTACTCAGGAGAAGCAGAAGAATGTATTTTGGGGTGTAATTTCACATATAACCATGGCATGTGTGAGCAATATATCATTTAGTGACAACTTTTTGTACATTTTTTTTTTCTTTTTGTCATTATTCAATCATTTGGGACAAAAAAAAAATATTCAATGGGCTCAACATGCCTCTCAGCAAATAGCTTGGGGTGTCTACTTTCCAAAATGGGGTCATTTGGGGGGGTTTTGTGCCATCTTGGCATTTTATGGCCTTCAAAACTGTGATAGGTAGTGAGGAGCGAAATCAAAAATTTATGCCCTTAGAAACCTTGAAGGCGGTGCTTGGTTTTTGGGGTCCCGTACGCGGCTAGGCTCCCAAAAAGTCCCGCACATGTGGTATCCCCGTACTCAGGAGAAGCAGCAGAATGTATTTTGGGGTGTAATTTCACATATGCCCATGGCATGTGTGAGCAATATATCATTTAGTGACAACTTTGTGCAAAAAAAAAAAAGTTTGTCATATTCCCGCAACCTGTGGCAAAATATAAAATATTCCATGGACTCAACATGCCTCTCAGCAAATAGCATGGGGTGTCTACTTTCCAAAATGGGGTAATTTGGGGGGGTTTTGTGCTATTTTGGCATTTTATGGCCTTCGAAACTGTGATAGGTAGTGAGGAGTGAAATCAAAAATTTACGCCCTTAGAAATCCTGAAGGCGGTGCTTGGTTTTTGGGGCCCTGTACGCGGCTAGGCTCCCAAAAAGTCCCACACATGTGGTATCCCCGTACTCAGGAAAAGCAGCAGAATGTATTTTGGGGTGCAATTCCACATATAACCATGGCATGTGTGAGCAATATATCATTTAGTGACAACTTTTTGTACATTTTTTTTTCTTTTTGTCATTATTCAATCATTTGGGACAAAAAAAAAATATTCAATGGGGTCAACATGCCTCTCAGCAAATAGCTTGGGGTGTCTACTTTCCAAAATGGGGTCATTTGGGGGGGTTTTGTGCCATCTTGGCATTTTATGGCCTTCAAAACTGTGATAGGTAGTGAGGAGTGAAATCAAAAATTTATGCCCTTAGAAACCTTGAAGGCGGTGCTTGGTTTTTGGGGTCCCGTACGCGGCTAGGCTCCCAAAAAGTCCCACACATGTGGTATCCCCGTACTCAGGAGAAGCAGCAGAATGTATTTTGGGGTGTAATTTCACATATGCCCATGGCATGTGTGAGCAATATATCATTTAGTGACAACTTTGTGCAAAAAAAAAAAAAGTTTGTCATATTCCCGCAACTTGTGGCAAAATATAAAATATTCCATGGACTGAACATGCCTCTCAGTAAATAGCTTGGGGTGTCTACTTTCCAAAATGGGGTAATTTGGGGGGGTTTTGTGCTATTTTGGCATTTTATGGCCTTCGAAACTGTGATAGGTAGTGAGGAGTGAAATCAAAAATTTGCGCCCTTAGAAATCCTGAAGGCGGTGCTTGGTTTCCGGGGTCCCGTACGTGGCTAGGCTCCTAAAAAGTCCCACACATGTGGTATCCCCATACTCAGGAGAAGCAGCAGAATGTATTTTTGGTGCAATTCCACATATAACCATGGCATGTGTGAGCAATATATCATTTAGTGACAACTTTTTGTAATTTTTTTTTTTTTGTCATTATTCAATCACTTGGGACAAAAAAAAAAAATATTCAATAGGCTCAACATGCCTCTCAGCAATTTCCTTGGGGTGTCTACTTTCCAAAATGGGGTCATTTGGGGGGGTTTTGTACTGCCCTGCCATTTTAGCACCTCAAGAAATGAGATAGGCAGTCATAAATTTAAAGCTGTGTAAATTTCAGAAAATGTACCCTAGTTTGTAAACGCTATAACTTTTGCGCAAACCAATAAATATACGCTTATTGACATTTTTTTTACTAAAGACATGTGGCTGAATACATTTTGGCCTAAATGTATGACTAAAATTGAGTTTATTCGATTTTTCTTATAACAAAAAGTAGAAAATATCATTTTTTTTCAAAATTTTCAGTCTTTTTCTGTTTATATCGCAAAAAATAAAAATCGCAGAGGCAATCAAATACCATTAAAAGAAAGCTCTATTTGTGGGAAGAAAAGGACGCAAATTTCATTTGGGTACAACATTGCATGTCCGCACAATTTACAGTTAAAGCAGCGCAGTGCCGAATCCCAAAAACAGGCCTGGTCCTAATGGCCCGAAATGGTCTGGGGCTTAAGTGGTTACCCTGTTAAGAACCAGCACAAAATGGCTTCAACTCGACTGGAAAACATATGCTAAATTAATTTGAATAGGCCTCATATTAATTATTTTAGTTCTTTTAACTTCAATAGTTCTGACAGTACATTATGCTTTAAATGATAAAATTAGTTACAGAAGCTTCTTTAAATTTTATTATTTGTTTATACAAGTGTATCAGGCATGTTGTAATGACATTTCTCCTTTTGGCCAAAAGATGGAGACAGGGAGATGCTGACTTGTCCTTCCAGAAAACTCAGAGACACAGAGCACACTGGGAAAAAGGGGAGTTTCAGGAAGAGGAGGGAGGCTGAAGGTGATATCAGAGGAAGAGAGAGAGAGAGAGAGTCTAGGAGCCAAGGAAAAGAAAAGGCTCTGAAATGACAGTATAGAGACAGTGAGAAGAGAACAGCTGTGCCCAAGATTGTCAGCCAGAGAAAGAGAGAGCCTGAGTTGGCAGAAATCCATAGTCATAGTCATTTGGGGAATCTCTTAAGTCTGCAGAGAGTTATCGGGGGCCAATGTGGAAAGAGGATGAGGTGCCATTGGAAGCTACTACAGTGTGGGGAAGTAGTTCTGGGACTGGATCAAGGAGAGGCGGAGCCACTTCCAGAATGCTGTCTTTGCCGTGCTGAATGCCAGAGTCTCCCTAAGCAACCTATGCAAGTTGACTCCTGATCGGAGGGCAACTAAATCAGTGTTACCCGGACTGGTGAGAGCGCCTTGCGGCCAATACCTGCTACCACTGCTAGGGAATAAAGTCACTAGAAGCTACTTAACCAGTGACCCCATAGCTCTAATACTGCCTGCAGGCCTTACTGATAGCGGCAATGTGTGGCAACAAGCTCCAACAAAACTTAGGACTAAGGACTGCCACTCATTGTACAGTAGGTGCCGCCGATATTGTGTCAATCTCACCGCTGTTATCGACGAGATTGACACCTGCGAGCCCCGTCACAGGAGCCAGCGACAAGCTCTGTCGCTCCTCCCGCTCGCCGCCCCCAATGGATTCCTATGGATGCGCGGCATCTCGTGGGGGCGGCGAGCACGAGAAGCACAGCCTCGCAGCGGTGATTTCCAGCACGATCCCATCGCGCTGGAAACACAATATCGGCGGCAAGTACTGTAATTACCTTGAAGCTCTATCTGCTGGCCAGTTTAAAGGGGTACTATACCTCTGTCTATTCATTTGAGTGCACACAAAACCTAGTATGGATTTATAAGTATCCTTGTTGCATCTAAAGTTTATATGCATTGTTTATTGCTAACCTGCCTGCTGTGTTCAATTTGGTTTAACTGTTACATATGCTATAATAGTCAATCAATAGATTAAGCATACTTACCACTAAACAGGTGTGTGTGTGTATTTATTGCCATATTCCACAACTCAGGCCTCGTACACACGGCCGTAATTCTCGTTGAAAAAAACATGTCGTTTTTTTCGACGAGATTCTTGGACAAGATACTTGTCCCGGCCGAGTGTACACACGCTCGTTTCAAAGAACCCGCGGTTCTTTGAATGGAGCGTACGCGGTGACGTCATCGACTACGACGAGCATGCGCTCGTCACATTCGATGCCATCGCCGCCATCTTGGTATACCCTACGTATGCCTAGGAAGCTACCGCGCATGCGTCAAATTCATTTCGAACATGCGCGGGCTTCCGGGAGGACAGGTAAGTGTACACACACTCACTTTTCTTGTCGAGAAACATGCCGAGGAGAATCTCAACGAGAAAATAGAGAGCAGGTTCTCTATTTTCTCGTCGAGGTTACTTGTCGGTTTTCTCGATGAGAAACCCAATAGCCGTGTACACACGGCCGATTTACTCGGCAAGACCTCTCTGCCAGCAAGTTTCTTGCTGGTTCTTGCCGAGAAAATCGGTCGTGTGTACGAGGCCTTAGGCGAAAAATTTCTCACTTGTTTTGTGAATTGTTCTTGCAGTAATTTTATTCAACCAGGTGTACCGGGGGGTGCTGAGGTTGTTCTTGGAGTCGAGGCGCAGAACAGAGAACACACAATTTAACCAGCGGCTCCTCTGGTAGTGGCGCTAGATAAGTGCTTATCTATTTTTAATATCCATTTAAACTATCCCCTAAACTGTCCATGGGACAAAATTAAGGCCAGTTTTGTCAGAGCCAAAATCCATAATTTTGCATCAAATCAAGTTTGGAAAAATCACTTACACTCATGCATACATATGATTGGCCTGTCACTCTTGTCCCTGCAAAGGAGAAGAGCATTCATGGTTGGTGTCAGAAGACTGTTTTACCTCTTCAACTGGAATGGTCAGCTTGGCCAGAGTTGATCCACCTGCTATCTAATTTAAGCAATTATATATACAGTGCTTGCCAAGTCAGTTGTGTACTGTGAGAGGGTTAGAGGAGAGCTTTGCCCCCCAATAAGCTCCATAAAATTATATCATCAACTAGTGGAACTTTCTGCCAATTTACAGTGCCAGAAAAGTCAATCATGCTGTATAGCATAGTACACTGAACACCTTAAGAATCGTATACTGTACATCTCCAAAATGTAATTACATTTTCATTATTTGTAAACTTATTTCATCTGAAATTAACAAACTAAACTAACTGCATTTTCCAAACTTTGCACTTTCTAGCACAACCTGCAACAAATTTTAAAAAACATCTTACTCCATTTATACTGCCTTTTTAACCACTCATTTAAAAGAACTGTGCTTGAAAGAGTCTGCAAATTGATTTTGCAGGTTACAGTAAACAAAGTTCAAAGTGTCAGAGGAATTCTCCCTGGAAGTCTTTTGTGTGCAGCTGTGAGACTGTGAATGACCACTGTTATCCATTTTGACCGGTCTGTTATAAGCTCTCGTTGGGAATATGGGCCAGCAGAGCTCCTAAGGTCTTAAAGGTTCATGCTCAATCTTTCTGAAGTCGCCATCCTTGAATCCAGGGAGCCAAAGAGAGAAAAATAGTTTACTGTAGAAAACCATTTTCCGAATTAAATTATTTCTGGGCTCTAGAGACTTTCTAAAGAGGACTGTTCTCTAGGACAGCTTACTTGGCTGATAAGTTCTGAGCATGTCATTATTTCTAGAGATTCTCCTTGTCAGAAAGGAACGACTCAGAAACAACTCTCCTGTGTAATTGAGCTTTTAATCCTCCTGCTACCTCTCTGACATTCATACATCATTTTACCTGTATGTTTGACTGAACAGAATGGATCTGTAAACAGATCTTTTAGCTGCCATTTATTACTGAATATCAAAGGCTCTATCCTTCCATAAGGTATGTAATTCATAATTTAATATAAAAAATTTAAATATGACAGGGCTAGGGACATTCAACTATTTAAATATGTGTAACAAGCGGGTAAATGAGCTTAAAAAAGAAAAAAAAAAGTTATCGCTGAACATACAGGTACCTTGAAGCAAATTAAATGGAAGTTTAATGTACTAATACTTCTTGCATGGCCCCTCCCTTTCCCCTCCTTGACATGCTAATTAAATTTTTTAATAAAACCCGCTTACATTACATAATTCCAAAGTTCCATAGTTAGTCTGTCTGAAAAAAAGACATCTAGTTCAACCAATAAAAGAAAAAAAAGTGTATATATATTTATATAGTACATATATACATGTTTAGTCCTATATATACAGTCCTATACCCACAGTTGATCCAGAGGATAAAAAAAAAATCAATAAAGCATGATTCAATTTGCCCCAGCAGAGGAAAAAATTCCTTCCTGATCCCCCAAGAGGCTATCGGATATTCCCTTGATTAACTTTACCTATAAATGTTAGTATCCAGTTATGTTTTGTACATTTAGGAAAGAATACAGACCTTTCTTACATACCTTATTTTTTTTATTTCTCCACATCTCTATATGCAGTTCAAGCAACCCATATGAATACTATATGACTAAGCAACACTAGACCTGTATTACACAATGAAAAGTCTTGCATAATAGTCCCGTATAACTGATCCTGTATAAGTGTCCTTATATCTGTAACTCTTAATAACATTAAAATTAATATTTTGTATATACTTCAGCATTGATTGGGTATCTGTAATAAGATTCTATTACAATTTTATACAGTATGGGCAAGTGTTTGTAGCATTAAAGGCTTTTAGTTAGCCAAATGCGCTTTCCCTCTCCTACCTGTGGACATTTGTGACTGAATTCAGAAATGGGGAAGGCATGCAGGGTATGTTGAGTAAAGTCAGAATAACACTTTATAAGAAACACACAACATACTGTTCCAATAACACATACCACTAGCAGTAGATTTTTGTAAAACAATAACATGACACATACAGGGAAGCTTGTTGTTAGTCATATGCATCCAGGGCTGCATGATGTTTAGCCTTGGTCATGTGGCAAAGGTTGGTAGACAATCTTCAGGGAATTATGAAACTTCTCTTTTGATTCATTTAAACCTAAAAGTTTTCTCAGAGGTTTCCGGTTTCAAGCTTTTACTGTATTTATTTAATTATAGGAGACACAAGAGGAAAGGAATTCCACGATTAAACACTTTGCCATTTTGAGATGGAAAGGAAAAGAGCAAGAGGATTAAGTGGGATGGCTGTAATAGACTGGCTGATATGCATTGTAAATAGGGATGAGCTTCGAGTTTGAGTCAAACTCATGTTCCACTCGAACATTGCCTGTTCGCTCGTTCGCTGAACAGCGAACAATTTGGGGTGTTCGCGGCAAATTCGAAAAGCCACGGAACACCCTGTAAAAGTCTATGGGAGAAATCTAAAGTGCTATTTTTAAAGGCTCATGTGCAAGTTATTGTCATAAAAAGTGTTTGGGGACCCTGGTCCTGCCACAGGGGACATGTATCAATGCAGAAAAAAGTTTTAAAAACGTCAGTTTTTTCGGGAGCAGTGATTTTAATAATGCTTAAAGTGAAACAATAAAAGTGAAATATTCCTTAAAATTTTGTACCTAGGAAGTGTAGAGTGCCTGTAAATTAGCGCTTGTTTCCCGTGCTTAGAACTGTCCCTGAACAAAGTGTAATTTCTGAAGGAAAAAAAGTCATTTAAAAGCACTCGTGGCTATAATGAAATGTCGGCTCCCTGCAATACAGAGAAAAGTCATTGATAAAAAAATAAATAAAATGGGTGGGGGTCCCCCCAAATTCAATTACCAGGCCCTTCAGGTCTGGTATGGATTTTAAGGGGAACTCCACGCCAAATAAAAAAAAAATGGCGTGACGTTCCCCCAAAAAATCCATACCAGACCCTTTATCCGAGCATGCAACCTGGCAGGCCGCAGGAAAAGAGGGGGGATGAGAGAGCGTCCCCCCCTGAACCGTACCAGGCCACATGCCCTCAACATGGGGAGGATGCTTTGGGGGCCAGTGACGTGCGGGTGACCCAGCCCCCCCTCTGATGCAACGAGAGGAGAGATCATCCATCGCTGGACCCCGGAGAGGAGATCACCCATCGCAGGATACCGAGAGTGGATTACCACCGCTAGAATCTTTTTCATTTATTTATTTTTTTAATAAAGGACTTTTCCCAACGGTGTCTGTGTGTTTTTTTGTTTTTTTTTACACTTTCTTTGTGAAATGGTAGGGGTACAATGTACCTATTACCAATTCACATAGAAGGGGGGGCGGGATCTGGGGATCCCCTTTGTTAAAGGGGTCTTCCAGATTCCGGTAAGCCCCCCGCCCGCAGACCCCCACAACCACCGGGCAAGGGTTGTGGGGATGAGGCCCTTGTCCCCATCAACATTGGGACATGGTGCTTTGAGGGGTCACCCCCAAAGCATCCTCCCCATGTTGAGGGCATGTGGCCTGGTAGGGTTCAGGGGGTGGACGCTCTCTCGCCCCCCCTCTTTTCCTCCGGCCTGCCAGGTTGCGTGCTCGGATAAAGGGTCTGGTATGGATTTTTGGGGGGAACTCCACGCCAAATTTAAAAAAAAATGGCGTGGCGTTCCCCCAAAAAATCCATACCAGACCCTTTATCCGAGCATGCAACCTGGCAGGCCGCAGGAAAAGAGGGGGGACGAGAGAGCGTCCACCCCCTGAACCGTACCAGGCCACATGCCCTCAACATGGGGAGGATGCTTTGGGGGTCTGTGACCCCTCAAAGCACCATGTCCCCATGTTGATGGGGACAAGGGCCTCATCCCCACAACCCTTGCCCGGTGGTTGTGGGGTTCTGAGGGCGGGGGGCTTATCGGAATCTGGAAGACCCCTTTAACAAAGGGGACACCCATATTCCGCCCTCCCCCCCATGTGAATTGGTAAGGGGTACTTTGTACCCCTACCATTTCACAAAGAAAGTGTATAAAAATGTAAAAAAAACACACAGACACCGTTGGGAAAAGTCCTTTATTAAAAAAAAAAAAAAAGATTTCAGCGGTGGTAATCCACTCTCGGTATCCTGCGATGGGTGATCTCCTCTCCGGGGTCCAGCGATGGATGATCTCTCCTCTCCAGGTCCAGGCTCCAACGATGATGTCCAGCGCAGCGAGGAACAGCAAGCATCCTGTCTCCACCGGAGACACCCCGGGAATCCCGGCAGCCTTCTGTTGCTGAGGGCACATGACCCCGTCCCCCTCTGACGCAAGGGGAAACCCGGGTTTCCCCAGTGACGTGCGGGTGACCCAGCCCCCCCTCTGATGTAACGAGAGGAGAGATCATCCATCGCTGGACCCCCGAGAGGAGATCACCCATCGCAGGATACCGAGAGTGGATTACCACCGCTGGAATCTTTTTCATTTTTTTTTTTTTTAATAAAGGACTTTTCCCAACGGTGTCTGTGTGTTTTTTTTTTTTTTTTTTACACTTTCTTTGTGAAATGGTAGGGGTACAATGTACCTATTACCAATTCACATAGAAGGGGGGGCGGGATCTGGGGATCCCCTTTGTTAAAGGGGTCTTCCAGATTCCGATAAGCCCCCCGCCCGCAGACCCCCACAACCACCGGGCAAGGGTTGTGGGGATGAGGCCCTTGTCCCCATCAACATTGGGACATGGTGCTTTGAGGGGTCACCCCCAAAGCATCCTCCCCATGTTGAGGGCATGTGGCCTGGTACGGTTCAGGGGGGGCGCTCTCTCGTCCCCCCTCTTTTCCTGCGGCCTGCCAGGTTGCGTGCTCGGATAAAGGGTCTGGTATGGATATTTGGGGGGAACGCCATGTAATTTTTTTTTTATTTGACGCAGGGTTCCCCTTAATATCCATACCAGACCTGAAGGGCCTGGTAATTGAATTTGGGGGGACCCCCGCTCATTTTTGTTTTTATTTTATCAATGACTTTTCTCTGTATTGCCGGGAGCCAACAATTCATTATAGCCGCGAGTGCTTTTAAATTACTTTTTTTCCCTCAGTAATTACACTTTGTGCAGGGACAGTTCTAAGTACGGAAGCAAGCGCTACTTTACAGGCATACTATACACACTCCCTAGGTTCAAAATTTAAAGGAATATTTCACTTTTATTGTTTCACTTTAAGCATTGTTAAAATCACTGCACCCGCAAAAAAATGCCGTTTTTAAAACTTTTTTTGCATTGATACATGGCCCCTGGGGCAGGACCCAGGTCCCCAAACACTTTTTATGACAATAACTTGCATATAAGCCTTTAAAATTAGCACTTTAGATTTTTCATGTTCGAGTCCCATAGACTTTAATGGTGTTCCGATGTTCGAACAAATTTATTGCCTGTTCGCAAGTTCTAGTGCGAACCGAACTGTGGGGGGGGGGGGTTCGGCTCATCCCTAATTGTAAATGCACCTCTCAAAAAAATAGCATCTTTTGCTTCCTTTCTGCTAAATCATATTACACTATGTTGTTATTTATGGGTAAACACTCTACAAATATTTTTGACTGCAAGTAAGAGAACTCAGATCTCACCTGAACTTGTTTGAACCTATTAGATCTTGCCTCAAAATGCAAAATTCTCTTATTGCTTAGAGTATCCACCCCACATAAAAATGTTGCATTGCATACATAAAAAAAAAAAAAAAAAAACCTTACAATCTGGCTTTAGCCACTAGAGCCTAGGTGAAAGCAACATTCACAGGCCAAAATGGGCAACATCATGAACCAACATGATCCTGGAAATGCTGAGGATCTCAAATCTTGTGAGAAGATGTTCCTGTATTGTGCAGAGAGCCTCAGTTTTTCCAGGGTCTCATCTGTGATTACTCTGCCTGTTCCTGAGACTTGATCCGAGTATATATATATATACAGATTTAGGGGTAATCTCCTCTTAGACTGTACATTTTCTAAAGGGATCGTGCCATGACTGGCGGCTCCCGTGTGCATCCACAGGAGTGTCGTCATGCGACTCCAACCAGTCACAGAACCGGAGTCAGCAGCACCAGAAGGAAGAGGGCTGAAGATGGTCGCTTCCAGCCAGCGGAGTCTGGGGGCCCCCTTGTTAAAGGGGGCTTCCAGATTCCGATAAGCCCCACACCTGCAGACCCCGTCAACCAATGGCCAGGGTTGTCATGAAGAGGTCCTTTGGGGGGCCCCTAAAAGCACCAAAGCAACCCCCACCATGTTGAGGGCATGTGGCCTGGTATGGTTTCTGTCCTCCAGGCTGCATGCTCAGACAAGGGTCTGGTATGGATTTTGGGGGGAACCCTGCACGGTTTAGGAGATTTTTACAATATACGCTAACGTCGACATCATCAGCTCATGTGCACTTTAGAAAGGGCACAGTCATGCCCTTTCTAAAGGGATTGGGCCGTGACTGGTGGCTCCCATGCACATGCGCGGGAGTGACACCAGGCAACTCAGAGCCGGAAGGAAGAGGGCTGAAGATGCACACTTCCAGCCGGCGTGGACAGCGGTGACATCACAGTCTTCGTTTTCAGGTAAGTGACACATAATGGGCTACTATGCAATGCATGGTAGCCCATTATGCTTTAATTGCATTAAAATAAAGAGGAAGTAAAACCCATCAGGGTTTACTTCCTCTTTAAATATCAGTTTTTTTTTGTTTGCAAGGGAGATTGAAGAATATAAAATCTCTTAGACTGAGATGACTCAGCAGAAAGCAGCTTGACAAGAACAATGGAGCTCTTGAAATAAAATGAGAAAAGGTTCCTCTCCCTTTATACTGCCCTCATGTACATGGACAACATGGACATGGGCTTGTACAGTGATGCACTTTATTTTAATCTCCTAATGCATCTGTGTTTCCTTGAAATACCCAGTCATGTGCCAGGGAAAAAAAAATAGGTGTTTTTACTGTACATATTGGAAAGATTGCAGTGAGTACAGCTTCTCTGGATTAGGTGAAAATACACTGTCTCTGATAAGCATCTCAAAAACTCCTGAGGTTCTGGTGGATGTTCTTCCACATAGCAGAGTTCTTTCTGGCAGGGCTGGAGATCTGATTTTTCTATGCTTTTGTAGCACACGGACCCTTTTTCCTACCTTTGGCTCACTTGCAGGAAAAGGGCACACCGTACTATATGCCCGTACCCTCCTGGTTGAGGAGGTTGAGCGGTGTCATGTATTTGGGTCCCACAGCTAGGTTCTCCATCAGTTGGCTCTCATCTCCTAGGATATAGGGACAAGTCTCTGTTTTCCCCCAAGTAATTCCAATGTCCACACCACTCTAAACTCCAACGTTGAGTTTATTTTTCTCAATGTTCAGCAGATAGGAAAGGGAAAGGACAGCAAGGTTTTGGGAGGTAGGTCCAGGAACAAGTAGATATTACAATCACCATTCTATCCCAGAGTAGGTTTAGCTCACCCGGATAGTCTCCTGTAAAGGTGGATCCTAGCAGCCATAGTGATGCTCGGACGCTTAATTAGGTTATTTTCCTAGATACGATCGGGAGACTCTCTGCCACAGAATCAGACCCTGAACTTCTCAGCTTTTTTCGATACAAGGACAGGCGCCAGCAACAGCACATTACTAGGCCCTTGGTGGATAGATGAATCCCTCCAGAAAGATACCGGGCCCCTTCCTTCACCGTGAACTCTCACCGGTCCGTCAGAAAGGTCCTCCCCCGGCCTCCTCTTCTTAGAAGCGGGCTCCCTCGCAAGGGACACCCTGGGATTATTCTTCCCAGAAGTGGGCTCCAGCTAAGAGTGCTGGGCCCAGTGTTGAAGTTGCAGCCGCAGGGCTAAAGGTGCTTGGGACTGATGCGCACGTGGCTCCATGTCCTGGAGGGCCGGGCGCCACACACCTGGACTCCGACTCCCCTCGCGAACTCCAGAGAGCGACCCCTCCCAGGCGGTGTCTGCCCCTTATGTATCCTCTCCCAGCATGCACAGCAGGCCAACCATGCCCACTGTACCGCTGCCGAGAGAGGACACCCCAAGGCACAGCACTATTACTGATGGTTCAACCATAAACTGTCATGGCAGTGCCACCTACAGGCCACAGGGAACTGCACACCAGTATACCACCTGGCGTAGCACAACCTATAAATGAGAACGGTCTAACTACTAACTCAGACCAGCCCCCTAAATTCGGGTATATAGCACCCCTAAATGGGGTGGGCGCTACACTTCAGTTAAGCAACACAGTTTTTGTCCCTCACCAGTCTGTGAATGGACAGTGAAAGGAAAAACAGCAGGCTGATGAGTGCACCTATCTGCCAATTTCCTTTCTCCTCCTATGTTAGGCCATAAGCAGTGGAGCACAACCGATTGGCTGCTTGAACCCAGTCTGGGCTCTGCTGTAAAGGAAACTGCGATAGGGGCCAATACCAAGTTAAATTCAGGTAATGACACTGCTTGCCTTAAAATACATTTAACATTCCCTGGAAGAAATTAGGATGTGTTTCTGTAACATTTAGGGGGATCAGCCGAATGAATGAACAGACAGCTTTAACTTGAACTTGCTAAAAAGATGCAGAGTAAAATTACCAATGCAAACAGGGTTAACATTGCAAAATGGTATGCATACAATAGAGTACTAAATCAGGAAAGATACGCACACACAGGCTTCAGCAAAATATACATTTTCTGGTAGATTTTCTTTATTGGAACCGTCACAGTAAATTAACAATTGTCACACTGAAGAATAGGAGAATTCAGCACAGTTTTCAGTTCTATATACTGTAGTTACCAGAGTATGGTCTCTGCTGGAGGGGTGGCAAAATCTTCTATTACCAAACTGCATGGGCTCACTAGAAGGAATCCTTTTTCCCACCAGACAATATTTCTACTCACCAGGAACCTTTTCCTGTAATAAGTCCTGTCCATGACCGGCAAGCTGCTTTTCCCAACCTGCCACTAGCTCAAAGCATGTCTAAATGGCATGGGATCCCCTATCTAAAGGCTCCACTATTAAGATGGCCACGTGAACTCTAGTGGGAATTGGATATGAAAGCAGATACCTTCCTTCCCAGAGAGGACTAATGGAGTTTTTATCAGACTTCTCTTCCCCTGCAGTATTGGCACAGGGCCACCTACAGGTAAGACCCCATCAGTGGCGGCCCGTCCATAGGGGGCACCCGGGCGCCGCCCCCCCTCCCTTCCTGTAGTCAAATTTTTTTTTAAACGGTCCCTCTAAGAAAAAAAAAAATGTCCTTTTGCTAAATGCACTATGTGGCGCCGGCCAAGTGCATTATGGGAAGCGGCACGTCAATGCAATCACAAGATTGCAGACACGGCGCTTCATTTGCAGGCTTTTGTCCCACCTTGTGGCGCTCTCCGATGCGCCGAGTAGCTTTCGCCTTCTGCCCGGCGCTCGTAGTATCTATTACTACGGCCTGGCAGTTTGATTGACATCTGAGTTAGATCAAGATGTCACTTCCTGTTTTCTCTCTCTCATTGCGCCCGAGAGAGAGAGAAAACAGGAAGTATGAGGAGCGGACTCCTCCATGGCCAGAGGACACCACACAGAAAGGTGAAAAGTGCCGCTGTGCTCCCGCTGTGTGATTTATTTGTCGGCGTTCCGCAGCACCCCCTCCCCCCGCTTAGCAACATTAATATGAATGTAATTTTTGGAATTTCGGCGGCACCCCCGACCCCCCCTTATCAACTGTAATGTGAATTTCATTTTCGGATGTGACAAAGGCTGCATTTGATGTGACACAGGGCTGCATGTAAGGAGGGACTCCGCTGTGGGCACCTGATGTAAGGAGGGACTCTGCTGGGGACACCTGATGGCATCTGGTGGCAAGCGACACGCTCAGGGCTCCCACTGATTCTGCATTATGGTAAGTTGAATGATTTCATTTTATATTACAATGTAATAATAGAAATAATGCGCTTCAATTATCCTGACACCATAACAACCATGGTGCCGGGATGATTGAAGTATCTTTATCTGCTGATTGTTAAACTTTCTAGAACACACATATTTCTATTGTTGTGTAGGATCTGGGCCTGCTGTCCCTCCCTCTCTCTCTCCCTCTCCTTACATACCTCGTTCATCTCAGATGCTAACCACACCACCTTAGAGCTACGCCCACTATTTCGCTGAAACCACGCCCATTTCTACCAAGTGGGAGGGGTCAAAAAGGAAGGGCGGGGTCTGGCCCCATACTAAAACTTCACCAGCCGCCACTGGGCCCCAGGTACATGGGACACTGCTAAACGTATGTTCGGAGGCAGTTGGACACTTTTTTCAACTGCCCGTGAACACATTCAATGTTATCCTATGTGACCATGTACGCAGTCTCGTTTTTATGCAGTTGCGTTTAACAGTGTTTCTTTGAAAGAAAAAAAATGGGTTCAGACGCAGAAGATTTCCACGTTTCAGATGCAAAACATGGCTAAACGCGGTACCCACGTTTTCGTTTATAAGCGTTTTTAAAGGTATCCTATTTTTTTGACAAAAATAGGATGGAAAACTATGAAAAAAACATAAAAAAAATTGTTTAAAATGTGTTAATTACTTGCGATGATTCATAGACCATATATAGCCCTTTATGCAATGCAATACACTACTAGCATTGCTGTTATCCAAATTTTTATTGGAATTTGACCCATATGTTCAGATTTGACCAAGATGACCCCACCATTGAGCTTGACCCCCGACTTGATCAAATATAGTTTCATGAAATTGAAGTTTTTGCTTTAAATTCCATTTTCCCTGGTTAAATTTATGTTAATAATAGTCCATGCGTGTGAAATTAAAAAATATGTCGGGGTAGGTATGCAGCTGTACGTACATGTTTGAAAAATATCCTAAACTGACATTCGCTGCGCAATTAATGGATGGGTCCAATAGCGACAAACCCTGACTCTGGACCTCGCACGCAATTTTCTATGTTGTTCTAGCCTCATCAAGAGCAATGTCAGGAGCATTTCCGCACATACAGTATGCTCATTATGGGATCCATTGCAAAAAAAAGCACAGAAATAGAGGCCAATACAAGTATACAGCTGCAGCTCTCTGCTGCTGCTACTCACTTTGGTCAAAATGGCTGAAATAGTTCAAATAACAATGTTTTTGGAGCTTGGGGAGGGGCTAAACGCGGCATTCAAACGCGGCAAAACGGGTGTTTCTGAGCGCCGGTTCCAAGCCTTAAGAAAAATTTGTTCAGAGGAGTTTGCACCAGCGTCCCGTGCACATGGAGCCTAATGCCGCGTACACACGATTTATTTTCTTGCCATTTTTTTTCTTGCCGTTTTTCACGTCGTTTTTTTTTCATGTTTCCTCTCAAGCCTGTCTTGCGTACACACGATCATTTTAAAAAACGATGAAGCAAAGCGCAGTGGCGTATAACACGTACGACGGCACTATAAAGGGGAAGTTCCGTTCTAATGACACCACCTATTGAGACGCTTTTGCTAATTCCGTGTTACCGCGTGTTAGTAAAAGTTTGGTGAGAGACGATTCGCGCTTTTCAGTCTTCGTGCTTTGAAGATCGTTTTGTGGAGTTCAGTTTGTGCCTGTGGGTTCGTATCTGTTTGGCAGTGCGTGTAGTCAGTTCGTATCTGTTTATTCAGTGCGGTCTGCTCTGCTCGTTCCTGTTTTTCAGCTTGTTCTTCATTGGCCTTGCTGTTCTTCCGTGCGTTCTTCTAGTTCGTTCTGTTCAGCCGACCGTTATCTAGCCATGTTGCAGCTACGTACTCGTCGTAGAGTTCGTGCTGTAGTTGGTGCAGGGGTTCATGCTGTATCCCGACTCCATGCCATGAGCAGGGTCAGGAGGAGTTCATGGACCAAGAATTGGTTGCTCCAGCGGCACCAATTCTGTCACATGCCTTTGTTGCGGGAGATCAGGGAGAATAATCCTGATGATTTCAGGAATTTTCTCAGGATGTCTGACCCCATATTTCAGCATCTGTTGGCTTTGGTGTCCCCCTACATTACCAGGCAGGACACCGTTATGCGTGAAGCCATCAGTGCTGAGCAGAGGCTCATTGCCACGTTGCGATACCTGCCGACTGGGAGAAGCCTGCAGGACCTTAAGTTCTCCACAGGCATATCCCCCCAGGCTCTGGGTATCATTATACCAGAGACTTGTTCTGCCATCCTTCAAGTTTTGCAGGAGGACTATATTAAGGTAAGTGTTCTTCTTAAAAACTTCACATTGTATGTATTTTTGTTTTGGATACTTTTTATTTTGCTTTATTAGCAGTCCCTAATTCACATGATTCTTAGCTGCAGGGAATGTCCCCTTTCTCCCCATGTTTTAATAGTAAAAGTTTTGGTTTTGAGGCCTACCTGTAAATTTGGCTTACCTAACCTCTCCAGCATGCTATCCTGGGGCCATACCTACCTTGCCTAGTCATTTCCATGTATTTTATTCTATGTTCCATCATAGTGCTTTACCCAAAACGCAACCTAAAGATTGCCTAGGAATGTTCCTTTTTTTTAACTTCATACAGAGTGCTACAGCCTTCATTTGTGATATTCCCAACTCATCTTCAACCCCCTCCCCCAATTTTTATTTATTGGTTTTTTTAGGTTTGTTGTTGCTTACTAATCTTTTTTTTTTACAGTTTCTACCAATGTTGGACATGAATGTTTTTATGAAATCAGCTTTCAATGTTTCTGGCTCAAAGTATTAATTTATTCTTTCTTTAATTCCACAGTTCCCTTCTTCACCACATGAATGGCAGAATGTGGCTTCCGAGTTTGCCCAGCGATGGAACTTTCCGAACTGTGGAGGAGCCATCGACGGCAAACATGTTCGGGTCGTCCCACCACCCCATTCGGGATCCTTTTATTATAACTATAAAGGGTTCCACAGCATCGTGATGATGGCAGTGGTGTCGGCCACCTACGAGTTCCTCTATGTGGACGTTGGCAAGAATGGCAGGATGTCTGATGGAGGAGTATTTGCCCAGACGGAGATTGGGGAACGGCTCCTTTTGGATCTGCTGGCCTTGCCACCAGCGGAGCAGAATGTGGAGGGACTACCTTTTGTGTTTGTTGCGGATGAGGCGTTTGGCCTGGGACCCCATTTGATGAGGCCATTCCCGCAACGCACCCTCACCCCTGAGAGGAGGGTGTTCAATTATCGGCTGGCCAGAGCCAGAAGGGTGGTGGAAAATGCCTTTGGCATCATGGCCAGCCGATTTCGCCTCTTCCTGACTTCCATCCACCTTGCCCCATACAAATGGAACCATGTGGTAATGACTTGCTGTGTGCTTCATAATTTCCTACGGGTGCATTCCACCAGTTATATAGCTTTGAGTGGGCCTGAGGCCTCTTTACTCAATCAAGAAACTTTAGTGGCCCTGGAACCTGGCCGTCCTGGCTTGGCCCCCCCAACCGGACGTGAGGTCCGTAACCAATATGTGGAATATTTTATGGGTAGGGGGGCCATTGAAATGCCAGAAAATGTTTAAATAATTGTTTTCAAATAAATACATTATTTTATGGAGTAAAGATTGGTTTGGTGTTTTCATTTTATAATGTTTTATGTTTCATGTAGGTTTACCTAGTGCACTTGTATTGCCATGTGTATTTATCATTCTTAATTAGCCTTCATTGTCAGTGTAAACACAAAACTTTGATTAGTTCACTCAGCACCACATTTACATAATGAAGCCACAATTATTTGGAATGTAAAAATACCTTTATTTCTTTTTTTGTTGGTAAACTTCCTTTGAAATGTGGATGTTCCCTTAATTTTTGGGGTATTAAAACGCATGACCAGCCATGCGTAAACAAACTATATTCTAAAAAATTCTGAAAAAGCTAAACATGTGCTAGTCATTAAAGGGTAAAACAACCAAAAACCTTCCAAAACTCAGCAATTTAAACGTTCTTTGGTGTAAAAACATTAGACACGCCCAAGCACAGCCATGATATTTTGGAGCCTTTCCTCCACCCGCTTGGTATTTGCCCTGATCTCTATCAAGTCTCCCTTAATTTTTTCGAGGTCACGACAGCAGACCATGAGGTATTGGATCAGGATCTGGGCACTGTGATGTGTCAACTTTTTGAGGTCTTCGGCCAGAACTGCACCTAAATGTAAAAAGAAAAATGTAGGATAGAATATGTAGGCCTACATCTATTTAACATGCATGTGTCTGGTTTCTCTCTGACCTGTTGTGGTGCCACTTTCCACTTCCACAACATCACGTTCCTCTCCATCCTGGGGTTCTGGGGGTATTGTTGTAGGTGTTGCAATTATCGGCTCATCTGAGGTAGCTATTGGAATCCCTAGGGAGATTGAAATAAAAGGTATAGTTTCATTAGTAGCGACTCAATTTTTCAAAAAAACTAAACATGATAAAATACTTTGTAAACATTCTTTTGAAGCCTGCTCCATTTTAAAATGGACCCCCAGTGCCAACCGGAACACATGATTGGATACATAGCCAAAACTATAGCGTATACTTTTTAAACACAAATTTGACACATTGTAACACCCCAAAGTATCTACACAGGATCACCTGTGTGTGACACCCTCAAGCTTTTTGGCTTTAGCCCCACACTTGTACCGTTCAGATGTTTCATCAGCTGCTGAGCATTCACTCCCTTAACATTACCATGCATATCCTTTTTTCAAACGAACAAATGTCCTTTGGATTAGCACCTAAAAAATAAGTGATTACAAAATTTGCTCCCCCAAATAAAATAAAATACATGGGTGTTCACACTGGATGATCCTAAAACATAGTTTGAGGAACTGTACGGAGAAAGAGGTTTAATACGTCCATTTACTGTGTGGATGAACCTGAAAGATGGTATCTTTCACTGTACTATATCAAAAAATACACGACAGAATACAAGTAAATAATATGTACCATGGAAAATATAAAAAAATAACTTACTTTTTCCTAAAACTTTCTTGATTCTTTTGTATTGGTCGGGCTCCCGCAACTTCAGATCAGACCAACGTTTTCTGAGCTGTTCCTTCGTTCTGCACACCCCGAATTTTTTGCGAAGACTTTTGACCACTTTGCCCATAATTTTTGCCTTGACCAGATTAGGCATTCTATATGGCCCATGCTTGGCATCATAATCCTCCCTCTTCAAAATGGCGACCATCTCCACCATTTCCTCGAATGACATGTTGGATGCCTTATATCTCCTGGATCTGGATTTGGGCTCCTCTGGAATTTCCTCCTCTGTAGAGGTAATCTCAGCCACCTGTGTCTCCGCCATGTTTTGTTAAGCACTACGACGAGCGAGAAGGGGCGGGGAAAGTGCAATATCGAACGTCAGGGGCGGGTAAAGCGTGCAGAGTTTCACGCATGCGCAGTGTATATCAAGTGAAGATCCATGTCTCAAAAATACGTTCATTTGGAGGGAGAGGGAGTTAGCAACGAACGTCTTGACGAAGGTACCTAACAATTTAAGCATTTCAGGTTCATCAGACGAGGAGATTTGTGCGTAAAAAAATATGTAGAAAATGCACATTTGAGGAATGTTGCCTGAAAAATATATATTTTGTTGTTTCTCGCTTTTACAGATATCATGAATACTTTCAAAAACCCGGAATTCATGGGGGAGTTCATAGACAAATGGCAAGAGCTACCTATACTATGGCAAACCAAAAGTGGCGCCAATAAAAATAAAGAAGCCAGGAAAGCAGCACTGGAGAGCCTGCTTGCATTTGTGCAAACCAAGATACCCACAACAACTCTCCAAGATGTGAAAACCAAAATAGCGACCATCAGAGGGACATACAGGACCCAGAGGACTATGGTCCTGAGGTCCCAGAGGTCAGGTGCTCCAGCAGATAAGGTTTATAAACCCAGTCTGTAGTACTACAGCAAGTTATCTTTCCTGGATGACCAGCTGGAAGTGAGGGAATCTCTGTCCACCCTTCCCCCCAGAGGTCAATCCAGCCTTCCTTGTAGCCAACCCTCCAGCCTTCCCTGCAGCCAGTCCTCCAGCCTTCCTGGCAACCCTGCTCTGGCTTCCTCTGAGGATCAAGATGAGGTCCTTGAGGAGGCAGATTTGGATATATGGAGCCAGGTAAAGTATTGATATCTCTATTTATATCTTACAAAATTGTAGAATTTAAATAAATGTTAGTATTGTTAGGTATGTAAACTTCTACCAATAAAGTTTTTTAAGAGCAAGATACAGTAGTGGCCTAATTTTATGTGGACAAGGCAACAAAACCAAGATGCGGAATCAATGAAAATGACATAACTTTTGACATTGATTTCAACAATGTCTAGAGGTGAACAATGTCTGTGAATGATGGTGGCCCAAAATAAATAATGTCCCTTTCTTTTTTTACAGCCAGAGCAGAGCCAGGAAGAGGGTGATGTTGGGGATCAGGAGGAGGCAGGGCCCAGTGGCACCCAGGAGGAGGCTGGGCCCAGCACAAGAGCCCAGATGCCTCCCCTGGTAGTTAAACCACAAGGGCCAAGGAGAGGTAGGCAGGTGGAGGAGGAAACCAGGGCCTTCATCAGAGAGGCAACAGCGGCCCTCAGAGAGGCACCCTCTGTTGATGAGGGATTTGCCGCAGTCCTCGCCCACAAACTAGGGCAAATGGACTTACGGCAAAAGGTGTATAGTGAGACCCTGCTTTTAAAAGTGATCAATAAGGGCTTGCTGGGTGAACTCACCATGTACAGCGATATAACGGAGGTTGTCCCTACTCCTCCACCTCCTCCTCCTCCTCCTACTACTCCTCCTGCCACAACCTCTCCTCCTGATCCCCAGCCTCCAAGGAAGAAACCAACCAAGGCTGCAGAGAAGGCTGGAGAGAAGGCTACAAGGAAGAGGAGAAAATAATGCCTGCTGTAGTACCACAGACTGGGGACATATAGGACTTATCTGCTGTGGCTCCTGACCTCTGGGAGCTCAAGACAAGATTGGGCTCCTTTTTTTTGGGGGATCTAATCTCTATTTTGGTTTTCACATCTTGGATGGTTGTTGTGGGGTCAAAGGGATGCACAAATGCAAGCAGGCTTTCCAGTGCTGCCTTCCCCTTTAATTTGTTATGTTCCGAAATAAAGGTTGTTTTTTTTGCCTTAAAAAACTTGACTATGTGATTTGTATTTCAAAAGAGAGCTTGCTAGGGAGCAGGCAGGGACATCTCAAATAATATTATTGTTATTATCAAGGGACACAAACCTCCCTGAGGCCAAATGAGACACATTTTGAAGGTTGGTGTGGTAACTTTACACAAGAATAATTTAAGCCAAAAATTAAAAAACAAGGCCCCAAAAATTAAAAATACAATAGTAAAATATAATTAAAAAAATAAAGGATATTTACATTATTTTATTATTATTAGTATTATTTAGGAGGGAGGTGCGGCTTAGAAATAATATTTTACAATCATTAGAGCAATTTGGAATTACTTTAGAAACAAGTTTGGCATAACTCTCAATGTCATTAGCAAAAGAAGGTAATTTTTAAGCATTATCAAAAGAAGAACGGAATGCGCAGCATTAAAACAATGCTATTAATTCCACCGTGACGAATGTGCCATCTCCATTTCCAACATTAGCTTTACCAAAACGAGCGCTCCCGTCTCATAGTTGCTTCTGAGCATGCGCATTTTTTTTCACCTCGTGAAAGCATACACACTATCGTTTTTCACGTCGTTAAAAAAAAATACATGAAAAACGACGTGAAAAAAGAAAGCATGTCCGAAATTTTTAATGCCCGTTTTTCACGTCGTTAAAAATGCTCTGGAGCATACACATGATCATTTTTCAGGGCCATTTTTAAAAATGGCAGTTTTAACGGCATGAAAAACGATCGTGTGTATGGGGCATTAGAAGAATGCCTGCTCCTGCATACAAGCTCATAGGAGAAATGGCCCTGGAACTCATTAAGTGCACTAGGTGGCAGTACAACACAGTCTGCCTAGAGCAGGGGTAGGCAACCTGGGCAGCTGGAGGGCTTCAGGTTGCCTACCCCTGGTCTAGAGCTATGTAGCCACAAATATTAGAGAATCTCTACTACTGCAGTAAACAATACAGTACATACAGCTACTAGTTCTTAGTCTCTACAGCAGTGACTCTCACAGTCAAGGATAGGTCTGGGTACACAAGCAGACAACTAGAGGGGTCTCTGGGCTGGCACCACAGGCAAGTAGCTGGAGGAGTCCCATGGCAGTTGGACATGGAAAGCCATCCAACTTAAAATGCAGTGTGCTCTGGTAACAATTGGAGTGCTACACTCTGCAGTGGCTGGGTTTCCATGGGTATTGGTCTTGAGCCAGGACAGCAGAAGACCAAACACCTGGCAGGTGATCGCATGTTCAGCCACCTATGCCTAGTCTGGTGTTGTCTCTAAGCTGCAGAGGGTGAGAAGCTGTGAAACTTATATTCTCTGGGCGTGTCCAAGAGCCCAGAGGCTTGGGAAAACCCAAGGGATAATGGAGAAAAAGAGTTAAAGAAGCCAGTGCTTGCCGCTAAGCATGGTGAGTGAAGAGACCCTCCTTAACCTTTCTACCACAGATGTTGGTAAAGTGACCAAGTCAGGGCCAGATTAAGAACATCATGGGCCTGGTGCTGAGGATTTTGGTGGGGCCTTTTATAAATAATAAATAAATAAATAAAAATGCATTTTTTTGTTATAACAAATTAAATTAAAGAGAGAGAGGGAGGATGAGAGAGAGAGAGAGCGAGAGAAAGTGGATGAGAGGGGGGTGAGGGGTAAGGGAGGATGAGAGAGAAAGGGGGGATGAGAGAGAGAGAGAGAATGCGCATGAGCATGCGTGGGAATGACATCAACGCAGCCTGGCCAAGGCAAGTGTACGAAGGCACAGAACCCAGAAGGAAGACCGGGTGAAAATGAAAGCGCCCTTGCCCCGCCGGATTGATCACAGCGCAGCACTGGAGGGCTCAGTCTGACAATTTAAGTGTACCCTAATGTGCTAATATGCTGTGCATATACTTGTACATTGTGGCATAACTTACCTCAGGGCCTCTAAAAAGTAGTAATGGTAGCGAAGTTTACTACCGCTTTAATATCACAGGATCCCAGGAGCCTCTCATGGGGCCCCCTACTTAACCTGGTGGCCCTTGGGCAGTGCCTAAGTGCATAGTTGCCAACATTTCAAAAATATTTTCAGGGACACTTTTTTTTACAAGTGCTATATTTAGAGTAGCTGAGATCCCCTATGTTCCTCTATACATCACAGTAGTAATCACAAAATTAAATGAGTACTAATAATGGGGCAGAACAAATGAGGACTGAGATTTTCTTTAGTTGAACTAACAAAAGTTTGCCCATTCTAGAGCTGGTAACATTAAGGATATTCAGTATAATTTTAAAGAACTGTTTTTGTGGGTAAGAGGCATAGGGAAGGAGTATGGACCGTATGAAAGTGGGCAGTATGTGCAGGTGAGGGAGAGGAATGTGGAGGGTCTAACAGTGGGCACTATGTACAGGAGAGGAGTGCGGAGAGTATGGCAGAAGGCACTATGTACAGGAGAGGAGTGTGGAGGGTATGACAATGGACAGTATGTACAGGAGAGGAGTGTGGAGGTTATGACAGTGAGCAGTATGTATAGGAGAGGAGTGTGGAGGGTACGACAGTGGGCACTATGTACAGGTGAGTAGTGTATGACAGCGGACACTATGTACAGGAGAGGAGTGTGTAGGGTATGACAGTGGGCGCTACGTATAGGAGAGAAGTGTGGAGGGTATGACAGTGAGCAGTATGTACAGGAGAGAATTCTGGAGAGTATGACAGTGGGCACTATGTACAGGTGAGGAGGATGAAGGAATCTGGGAAGGAAAAATGTAAAGGTTTGTGGAAAGATGTTTAGGGACTGCATCATAGGTGTGCGCAGCCTATTGGATTAGGGTGTGCACCCCAAAGCTCAACCACACATGCCTTTCTCTGAAGCCGCAGCTGTACTGGGCAGTGAATGAATGTGAATGTGCTGAGTGGCTTCCTGTTCATTCACAACTTGAAGCATAGTAAACACTGTTTACTATGCTTCACATATGAATGGACACAGTAAGCAAGTGTGTTCCCTGAGTTCATTTAGAAAATTAATGGGTCGGTAAATTACATATTTATTAGCCCCTTTCCCCATTCTCCATCCTGAAACAATGGGAGTAGCCAGGGCAGTAGGTGGAATCGGCAGCGCACACAGTGATTAGGGTGTGCCCAGGCACACCTAGCACACCCCCTGCACACGCCTATGGACTGTGTAGTGGTTAAGTGGGCCATACATGGCTTAAAACTACGCCAAGTAAGCAGAGACCAGCCATAGTCGATCTATGTATGGGCTAGCTGGTTTTACACAGGTCAACC
The DNA here is from genome assembly GCA_029206835.1 of Rana muscosa. Classification (NCBI taxonomy): domain Eukaryota; kingdom Metazoa; phylum Chordata; class Amphibia; order Anura; family Ranidae; genus Rana; species Rana muscosa. Next base: position 224,373,090 of record CM055118.1, read on the forward strand.
TATTAACCGACTTGAGTACAACCAGCCTGTTAGGGTTTTCACAAAACAATCAGTGCTGCCAGATATAGTTAGCAACACTGATCATTGTATTCACAGGCAGAACACAATAACACTGCAGGAGTGATTCCTCCATCCACAGGTCAGCAGGTGAGAGGGTGTGTGGGGACAGGCTGGGGAGAGATACTAGTCAGAGGCTGGTGAGGCACTGGCTAGTATCAGAGCCAGATACACATAGGTTACATATGCCATGATCGTTAGAGCGAGAGCAATAATTCTAGCACTAGACCTCCTCTGTAACTCGAAACATGTAACCTGTAAAAAAATAAAATAAAGCATCGCTTAGTATACAAAAAAAAACGTGCTAACTTTAGTGTTTTTCATGCCCTGTACACACGATCGGAATTCCGATGGGCTAAAATCCAATGGAATTTTTCGTTGGAATTCCGTTCAAAGCTGTCTTGCATACACACCATCAGACCAAATTCCGACTGTCCAAAGCGCGGTGACTAGGGATGAGCTTCGAGTTCGAGTTGAACTCATGTTCGACTCAAACATTGCCTATTCGCCCGTTCGCCGAACAGCAAACAATTTGAGGTGTTTGCGGCAAATTCGAAAAGCCGTGGAACACCCTGTAAAAGTCTATGGGAGAAAAGTATTTAAGTATATAATGTGCTAATTTTAAAGGCTTATATGCAAGTTATTTTTTTTGCATTGATACATGTCCCCTGGGGCAGGACCGGGTCCCCAAACACTGATGTAACGCAGGTTTCCGTTGCATCAGAGGGGGGGCGGGGTCACCCGCACGTCACTGGGGAAGCCCGAGTTTCCCCTTGCGTCAGAGGGGGACGGTGTCACGTAACGGGTGGCCCCGCCCTCAGCTACAGAAGAGACCTGTCAGGCTGCCGGGATTCCCGGGGTGTCTCCGGTGGAGACAGGATGTGCTGCGCTGTACATCTCATCACTGGAGCCTGGACCTGGATGGAGAGGATATCATCCACTGCTGGACCCCGGAGAGGAGAGCATCCATCGCAGGATACCGAGAGTGGATTACCATGTTGAGGGCATGTGGCCTGGTACGGTTCAGGAGGGGGGGCGCTCTCTCGTCCCCCCTCTTTTCCTGCGGCCTGCCAGGTTGCGTGCTCGGATAAAGGGTCTGGTATGGATATTTGGGGGGAACGCCATGTAATTTTTTTTTTATTTGACGCAGGGTTCCCCTTAATATCCATACCAGACCTGAAGGGCCTGGTAATTGAATTTGGGGGGACCCCCACCTTTTCTTTTTTTTTAATCAATGACTTTTCTCTGTATTGCCAAGAGCCGACAATTCATCAGCCCTGTATCCCTGTAACCATAAATGATAGCAGCCCCATATTTTATCCAGTAGCGGGGTAGGTATTCAGCTACATACCCCCCCCACTCCCCCAATGTGAGGTCTCTGTGACCCCTGGTTGCCGAGCTACAACCCTCAAAGTCAATCTTTTATTTTTGTGATTTTTTTTTTTTTTGGGCTAATGGGCCTATCTATGTTAATCCGGCCCTGGACCAAGTGGTGCTGCACTGCAATTGTGCATCTTCAGCAAAATGCACTATAAGTTTTTGTATATACTTGTGATAGGGTCAGCATAGCAAAAACATTTCATGGTCTTTTCTGTAAAAGACATTTATAAACCATTATCATCATTATCAAAACAGTGTTTAAGAATTTCAGGACTGCACCATGTCTATTCTTTCAAACACAGCTAAAATTAAAGCTCTAGGCAGATATAAAAGCCACAAATGAATGCAGCTGTGTAGTCTTTGATAAACAAACTAAATGAACAAATGTACTTTTTAAACACAAGCAGTTTAAATACCGTATTTATCGGCATGTAACACGCACAGGCGTATAACACGCACCCCAAGTATAGGAGAGAAGTTTAAGGAAAGAAAACTTTTAGGAGGGAAGTTTACGGAAAAAAATTACATTTTAAATGCCCATCAATGCAGCCTTATCAGTGTCCATCTGCAGCCTTGCCCATCATTGCAGAATGATCAGTGTCCATGTGCATCCTTGTCCAACAGTGTCCATCTGCAGCCTTGCCCAACATTGTCCATCTGCAGCCTTGCCCAACAGTGTCCATCTGCAGCCTTGAACAACATTATAAACCAAGTTGTCTCTTCTTAGCAACATCTGATTTCATAGAGATCAGAGCCAATGAATGCCCTGGTAACTACAAATTGCCTTTTCATTGAGATTGCAGAACAGATACAACCAGGGCTTTTTTTCTCCGAAAATAGGTACAGGAACTCAACCACGACCCCTCAACCCCCCCTCACTCTTGCGGGGAGATCATACAGTAGGGGTGTAGGCATCCACACTGCACCCGGAAACACCTGCATCTCCTGTGTCCCTATCCTGCACTCAGTGGGAGCTGCTCAGGATATCAGATTTGTGGGAACTGTTGGGAGACAAGCTGTCACTTGTAAACACAGAAGCTGGACAAGTGAAAATGGTGAGCAGAGAGCAGAGGGCCTAAGCCAGAGGTGGTAGAAATGAGTTCCATCAAGTTTCAGCTGGAAAAAAGGCCATGGATACAACTAAGAGACTCACAACCTACTACAGATAAACTTAAAATAAAAGATCTGATCTCCCGTTGCCTCGACATCTGTCTTTATACAGTATTTGACACAGAAAAAAGAACATAGAAAATGATATCACAGGAGGAGGAGGAAATTATTTTGCTTGGGGAGCCCCTTTATAGACACAATGCTCACTTTCACTGTGTTACCAAAATCTCAATAGAAAAATAAGAGACTCCTGCATTAATATTTTCAGAACACCGAGCTGTGTTTCCATTTTACTGAAACATAAAATCCTTCACTGCAACTGACCTTTCTAATATGCTCCTCAGACCGTATAATAGATACTTAGGCATTAATGGGCCAAAAGAAACCAACCATGCTGACCTTTGGAGAGAGAATCTTCCTGGAGATTATTCTGAAAAGTTTAATCAACGAATGTGACTTTTATGATTGTAGTCTATGCAGCCTCTCTGGTCCGCATGCATACTGACGTCACCCAAAAGAATCACTGGGGAACAACATGGACGCCAGATTTAAAAGATCTTCAATCACACATGCACTCTCCAGAGGCGACATAGAAAAAAAACTCCGGTCAATATAAGAATTGTAAAGCTATATGATGAATAGAGGGGTTTAACATATTTCTTTTCATTTGTTAAAGAGGGCATATAATAGAGGAATACTGCACAGTGCACATGAGCTATCATTAATATAAAATAAATGTAAGTCAGGCAGATATTGTACCAACAACCTCTATTTTTTACACTTCTATTTATTTTTTTAGTAGAGGTTGTGAAGCGTGTTTAAACCACTTCCCGCTTGGCCTATAGCAGATTGACGGCCGGGAAGCTGTTCTGTAACCATGACTGGGTGCCATATGTCCAGCAGGATAACATGCAAGTGCGCGCCCACGGCGGCACGCCGTGCAGACATCGCGAGTGCGGTGTGTCAGTCTGACACGCCGCATCTCCGATCGTGGTAAGAAGCCGCTGACCAATCACAGCTGTTCATCGCGTGAACCAGGAAGTTCCGGTAAACGACATTCCTTGGTTTGCGCTGACATTGAGAGCCGATTGGTGGCTCTCCATGTCAGAGGGGGGGGGGGGGGTTTGTGCTGATAATCAGCACTAGGGATGAGCTTCAAGTTTGAGTCGAACTCATGTTCGACACGAACATTGCCTGTTTGCCCGTTCGCCGAACAGCGAACAATTTGGGGTGTTCGCGGCAAATTCGAAAAGCCGCGGAACACCCTGTAAAAGTCTATGGGAGAAATCTAAAGCGCTAATTTTAAAGGCTTATATGCAAGTTATTGTCATAAAAAGTGTTTGGGGTCCCGGGTCCTGCCCCAGGGGACATGTATCAATGCAAAAAAACGTTTTAAAAATGGCTGTTTTTTCGGGAGCAGTGATTTTGAATAATGCTTAAAGTGATACAAAAAAAGTGAAATATTCCTTTAAATTTCGTACCTGGGGGGGGTGTATAGTATGCCTGTAAAGCAGCGCTTGTTTCCCGTGCTTAGAACTGTCCCTGCACAAAGTGTAATTTCTGAAGGAAAAAAAGTAATTTAAAAGCACTCGCGGCTATAATGAATTGTCGGCTCCCGGCAATACAGAGAAAAGTCATTGATAAAAAAATGCGTGGGGGTCCCCCCAAATTCAATTACCAGGCCCTTCAGGTCTGGTATGGATATTAAGGGGAACCCTGCGTCAAATAAAAACAAAAATGCATGTTGATGGGGACAAGGGCCTCATCCCCACAACCCTTGCCCGGTGGTTGTGGGGGTCTGCAGGCGGGGGGCTTATCGGAATCTGGAAGACCCCTTTAACAAAGGGGAACCCCAGATCCCGCCCCCCTATGTGAATTGGTAAGGGGTACATTGTACCCCTACCATTTTACACGGAAAAACTGCGATGAGAGCTTTTCGTCTGACTTTTTCCCACAGGAAAACTGCCGGAAAAAAAAGAGAGCAGGATCTCTTTTTTCCCGTCAGGAAAAATCCTAGCGGGGAAACCGTTCGTCTGTATGCTTTTCCGACAGGAAAAAAAACGTGCATTCTCGGAAACAATTTGACGCATGCTCGGAAGCATAAATCTTCATTTTACGTCACCGCGTTCTTGGCAGTCAAAAGTTCACCGGACTTTTGTGTGACCGCGTGTATGCAAGGCAGGCTTGAGAGGAATTCCGTCGGGAGAACCATCGGATCTTTTCCCAACGGGAAAAACAGTCGTGTGTACAGGGCATTACAAAAGTGAATTTTCTTTCTTAGGGGTAGATTTCCTCTCACTTCCAGTTTTCTCCCTCTGTTTGTAAGTATGAGTAGTATGTAAGTCAGATGTACTGTATGTAACTTGGGAATTGCCTGTAGACCTGTAACAGGATGAGCAATCAACTCAGTGACCAGATAGAGGATTCTTGTAACCTCAAGTTTACTAAATAGGTGCAGAGTAGCAAATAGGGTCAGAATGGCAAAGAATAAGCATACAGTACAGATCAATGTTAAACAGAACATGAAGATGTACAAACAGGAGTTCCTCAAAGCAATGTATCTGCAGCTCTATTAGAGCTCTAGGTGGCAACACAGCACATTTTCTATAGAACTTTATAGTAAGAAAGATTAGAGGAAAATCGCTAGTTAATAGCGGCCAGTGAGCAGAGTTGCAGTCAAGGCTGGCTGCATGAACCCAGAAGAGGTAGGTGGCTTCTAATGTCTGATGAGGATCAAGATAGAGAAGCATGACTTAGGCTGCTGCATCTGATTAACAGATCACTGCAGGACAACGCAGGACCTGCTGGGCAAGTGAGTATCTGAATCTAGGACAATGCTGCATGACATGTAGGTGGAGCTAAAAAAAAATCAGAGGAGCCACCAGGCATGTACTGGCAATCGGGACTACCGGGAGTTTTTCCCAGTGGGCTGATGGCTTTCTGGGGACCCTGATGTAAATGGGGGGGGCTCTCTGGGGACCCTGGTGTTAGTGGGGCTCTCTGGGGACCCTGGTGTAATTGGGGGGGCTCTCTGGGGACCCTGGTGTAAGTGGGGGGCTCTCTGGGGACCCTGGTGTAAGTGGGGGGCTCTCTGGGGACCCTGATGTTAGGGCAGGCTCTCTGGGCACCCTGATGTAAGGGGGACTCTCTGGGGACCCTGATGTAAGGGGGAGGCTCTCTGGGGGATCCTGATGTAAAAGGGGGCTCTCTGGGGACCCTGATGTAAGGGGGGCTCTCTGGGGACCCTGATGTAAGGGGAAGGCTCTCTGGGGACCCTGATGTAAGGGGAAGGCTCTCTCTGGGGACTATGATGTAACGGGGAAGCTCTCTGTCGACCCTGATGTAAGAAGGGGGCTCTCTGGGGACCCTGAAAAAAAGCAGTTTATGCTTACAGTGGAATGTTTTCACTTTTTTTTTTTTTTTTCGGAATTGCGTATAGTTTATATACTGTTTTTGTGCGTGTTTGCAAAATAAAATTGAAGTCCAGGGCCACATTTTTGTCCCAGTTCAGCCCTGTGTAAACAACTTACTTGTCTAGGAGCGCACTCCGTGCATGCTCCCAGCATGGTAGCCAGCAGGGATCGGTAAGCTCCTTATGCATTCTTACGATCAGGAGCTTTCCAATCATTTGACCGCTGTGATAGCCAATCACATCAGTCACATGACTCTTACAGAACTAGGAGGCGCTTGGTGCCAAGGGGTTAAGTAAAGAGTACAGTACACAAACAGCTACTTGTGCTTATCCTTACAGACAGTGTCCCTCACATCGAAGTCCAGGCCAGTACGAATAACACAGTTGAGCAGCTGGAGGGATCCCAGGACTGGTAACAAGAGATCATGAAAAAATGTCTCAGGGCTGATAACACATGTGGGTGGATGGAAACTCAAGGCCACCCAATGTTAAGGTCATTACTCTAGAAGCAATTAGAGAAAACTCTTAGGAGTGGCTGGATCTTCTCTATAAGATGGGGGCTATTGAGCTCAAGCCAGAATGCTAGCAAGCCAGGACTAACATTGGACTGTACACCTTGCTGCAGATCAAATACCCAGCCACCTTTGGTACCTTCAGGCAAAGAGAAAATGTAAGTACCAGCCGCCACTGTTACAGTAGTAGCCCTATGTGAGCTATGACCACTTTGATTTTTAGTTTAGACTGGGCTTTCCTTTTACTACCAGTCCTTGAATGGAGTTGTGGCGAGTGAAAGAAAGAGAAGTATATGCTGGTGCAAAGAGGGGGATTAAAACGAATGTGCAAAGCACAGGTTCACTTTTAAATGCAACAAGATCTTTTCCCACGCCTTCAATACAATCAGCTTTATCTTCTGTATTAATTACTTTCCTTCTTGCCTCAGGGGTTAAAAAGATTATATACAGGAGCCCTAAGAAAATGACTTCCAGAACTTTTCCTAGTACTTAGAAAGTACTACAAAGTTTGCCTGTTGGCTGCCCGAACATATCAGGTGGTAGCCTGAAAAATCCAGAATGAGGAGAGGAAATGTAAGGGCTTGTTCACACCAGCTGCACTGGGCAGACTTGCCCAACGCAGTCCCAACACAAGAAAAAGACACTTTGCGTCCTACGGCTTCATTTCACACCAACACATTGTGATGGTGTGTGCTGAAAAAATCAGGGCACTGCATTTTTGCACAGCACATTTCTAAGCACGGTCATGCATGGTGAGGCTCTTTTTTTAATGTTCTGACCAGAATTCCATTTTAATGAGGGTTAGCTGATCCCTTTAATCAATGTTTAATCCATCTAGTCCAGTTGTTCTAATTGTACAAGGTGACAAACCTTGGGTTTATGCTCATATTTCTTATTAAAATAACCATTGTGGCTAATAGGAATTATTCTCATTTTATCAGTAGCCATGCTCCAACAGTCTACAGCTTTCAGATGTTGGTAATGAAATGTTCACATAGGGATTCTCAGGCTCAGAGGATTGATATACATTTGTAAGAAAAAAAAAAAAAAAGTCAGTCTGTATCACACAGACCATTGGCTGCCACACAAACAAATACAAGGTTTATAGCCTCCAGTGCCATTGATTCAATAACAAGTGCAGGGGACATCCGAAAGCTGAAGCTGATTTACTGATTTGATGTGTCTGTGTGGATGCTAGCTGACAGTGGTCATTTAAAGTGACTCCGTCAAAAGGGTCTTCTTTAAAAATTCGAGGTCAATACTTTTTAAGTCACAGACTTGGAAAATGCATGCTGTAAATACAGTAAATGTCAGAATCTCTATACTTGATTAATGAGCTTATGAGCCAGGAAGTTAGCGTTTTATAAGAAGCAATGGTCTGCAATGTCAGCCTGTATGATTCTGTCATATCTAACATTACTGCTTTAAAAAAAAAAAAAAAAACATATAGTAGGGTTAAGCTGGCGATAGATTAATCGTTTTTTGAACGAATGATCAAAAATTAATAAATCCCTTCATCCACACAATTGGGGTGGATAGAGAAATCCTCCCTAATGGGACATTGTATTCTGCCAGTGGGACCAGGGCTTTTTTTCTCAGAGAATAGGTGCAGGAACTCCCCCCTTCTGAGTCACCCCTTGTCCCTTGGTTCCACCCAGTACCCACCTCTCAGTACTGTCCTTATAGAGAATACAGAACCAAGTATCAGTTTGTGGTGCTAAATAATTTTTATGGAATTTGTTGATGATAACAAGAAAAACTGTCAAAATGATCCCCTGCAGCCAGCAACAATATACCCCCAGAAACAATAGACCCCCCACACAACAATAGACTTCACCCTAGAAACAATAGGCCACACCCCAGCAACAATAGATCCCCTACACAGCAATAGACCCCCACACAGCAACAATGGACCACCCACAACAAAATACCACACCCAGCAACACTAGACCTCCACCCCATCAGCAACAACATATCTCCCTCGACAATAGATCCCTACCAGCAACATCAGACCCCCCGGAAACAATACATCCCCCACCAGCAACAATAGACCCTCACACAGAAGCCAGCTTCAATAGACCCTCCAGCACACTCCACACCCCTTGCTACTACATATATTCAGTGCTGAGGAGGTGCCAGAACTGTGTTCCCCTGAATTCCTGCTGAAAAAAAGCCCTGAGTGGGACTATATGCTGTCAGAATACACTGATCAGTGGATTCACCCATTGGCTACAGGTGCTGATTGGGAATCATTTTTCAACAAGCTCATTTGACAAAAGGTGATGGTTAGATTAACTCTTATCGAGCCTGATCGGCCACACATGGATCAAAATTTGTGCGGTCTCTGCTGAACTGGACAAATTTCAATCCATCTATGGGCCAGTTTTAGTCCAGAATTATCACTGCCAGCCAAAACTGAAAGAGCAGGCAACATTAGTACAAACTGGGTTTGATGGCTGATTTGTTTGCGTGGCCCCTGGCAATCTTGTCACGACTCTTGAGACTCCCCCTGTGGTCCAAAGAGAGACATTTTATGTTCTTTGCAAAAATAGGGAATAATAATTGACTCAGTTTATTGTAGATATATACTGCATTACAACCACATACGTATATAACGTATGTTTTAAATGCTTTTTCTTTTGTTTTGAAATGCACTGAAAGGTACTTCAGTTATATGGAGCTTAATCAAATAAACCATAAATCTTTATTTCATCTGTCATCGTTAATCTTTAGCTCCAGGCCCATTAGTCCCATAATCATTGTTGTTCTGCACTAGAAACCTGTCAATTCTACTTTAGCTTTGGCATTAGCTAATCAAAGCTCACCCCATGTGTTACTTTATAGTGAATATTTCACTGTGTTTTCATAATGTTATGATTTATTTTCTAAAAATATGCATAAGCATTATTTACTTGGAACACATTATTGTTACAAGTAGCGGATGGAGTCTTGGGGATGTTAATAGAGTTTGGAGACTGGGGGCTGGAGTGCTGTCAGTCTTTTAGAGATTTTTCAGTCACCCTGAACCCATCCCTCACATTTGTTCTATAATTTATTACAACTGATTGATTAGATATGACAGCTGAACTGTATTATCAGGATCCTGGTCACAACCAACATCTGGATATCACATCCCCTCACTAATTTACTACCAGATGCTGCCTAGACAATATCTGTAGTCACTTTAAAGTTGAATTCCAGCCAGAAATAAAAACTAATTAATGTAGTTATATGATCATTAATAATCATTAAATGCATTTTAAATGGAACTAGTGGAAATGGTGGAATATGTTGTTGGCAACACATTGGCCAAGTGGTCAGCACTTCTGCCTAGCAGCACTAGGGTTGTTGGTTTGAATCCCAACTATTCAAAATTAGAATATGGCTTTATGCACCACATGAGGCACCTCCATCCCTATATAACATAAACAGCTACAACAGTTTGCCCTTGGGATTTTAAATGAGGTAATGTAAAATGCAGATTTATTGATACATACAATGTCAACAAATAAACACAGACAGGTACCGTATTGTCAAATAGATTTGTGATGTTATACATAATATTATATATTTTCAAGGGTAGGTACAATATTCTATAGAACCATCCATAGTAGGTATGATAATGTATCCTAATATCCCGATGCTTTTCGTGAACAACTGTTCACTTCCTGGGGGTTGATCAAAAACAGTATCTATGAAATAAAACAGTTTAAGGTACAGGACCATGAAAAAATATTCATACCCCTTGAAATTTTCCACATTTTGTCATGTTACAATAAACAATTAGCGCAGAACCCCCTGTCAGGAGAGCAGCCGCGATCGGCTCTCCTCTACTCGCGTCTGTCAGACGCAAGTGATGAAAAGCCAGTCAATGGCTCTTCCTGTTTACATCATGATCACCTGTGATTGGACACAGCTGATTACATGGTAAAGAGCCTCTGTCAGAGGTCTTTACCAAGATCAGTGTAGCGCTGTGTCAGACTGACACACCGCACCACCGATCGTCACGATGCGCGCCTCCACGGGCGCGCTGCGGCTGTTATCCTGCTCGATGTCATATGATGCCCAGTCAGGATAACTGAACCACCCCCCGGCCGTCATTTTGCTATAGGCCAGGCTGGAAGTGGTTAATGAACAGGATCCTAATTTGGTCTGACTTTGAGATGAGTGTGACTTGTCCGTTGACCAACCAAAACAATTGCTTTGGTTCTGGTATGGATGAAACCTCGCTTGCCCCTCTCCCCTTCCCCCCTTTCCTGGCCTTGCTGGCTGCATGCTCAGATAAGAGTCTGGTATGGTTTTGGGGGGGGGCAACAATGTTTTGATTTTGATTTTGCATTGCTAACATTCCACACGCTTATCGCATGCCACAAGTCAGATCAATTAAGATGGAGATTCGACTTGGATGTGACTTATATTCAATTCCATGGGCTGAAATCACACACAAATCGGACCAAAGTAGTTCAGGAACCTTTTCCAAAGTCGTACCGACACAAGTCGGACCAGATCATTTTTACAAAGCTTTCAAGGGAGAAAAAAACATCTTACTAGTAATTTTCAACTTACTAATGCAATTTGAAGAGGGAAAAAGCTCTCAAAATTTCAAAACTCTAATCAATAAAGACTAAAAACTAAGGACATATGGTAAAGATGGGTTGAAAGTGTAAAAAAGGGGGGGCATGCGAGAAGCCTGAGGGAGCAGACATGATTATTTAGAGCTCCGCTCCTGGGCTGGGCAGACCGGAGAGCCGTGGATGCAATTCGCTCTAAAAGCTTACCAGACACTGCCTCTCCGCTCACAGAACCTACCGGCGTCGCCGCCATGGTTCTAAAGACCCCAAAGGCAAAATTTAAGACCAGAACTTCCAAGGAGGCGCCATCTAAGCCATCCTCTAAGATGGCGGCGTCAGCTACCTCACAGACGAACACACCACGCGCTCTGAAAGCCCTGTCACACAGCTTAAAACTGCAAGAATATGCCGGTGAGTCTGATTCGGAAACTGAGGATTCACAGTCAGTAGTTCATTCTCAGCTGTTTAAACAATTTGAGCGTATGCTAAATAAGGCATTGAAACAAACTTCTGACCATATTACCAACCAGTTAACAAGGGAAATTAGGTAATTGGGACAGAGAACAGCTGACCTGGAAATGAGAGTGGATGGCATAGAGAACCATTCACAACATTATGTCTCTGAAATTGAGCATCTTAAAGAGGAGAATCTTACTTACTTACAGTCCTGCATTGAGGACCAAGAAAAAAATAGGGACAGACGCTCCAATTTGAGGATCAGAGGAATCCCTGAGACTGTTGAGGATGTCCAGGCCACCATATTGGCTCTCTTTCAGGAACTACTGCCTGGCATACCTGTTGAAAGGTTAGAAATGGATAGAGCTCACAGGGCCTTAGCTCCACAGAAGCCTAACGGTCCCCCTAGGGACATAATAGTTAAGCTACACTATTATCGTAGCAAGGAGCAATTATTGGCTGCAGCAAGGGAGAAACAGATGTGCTCTCAAACCCCAGCTGCTAACACTTCAAAGCAATCACATTATTTACCACTGGGGCTTTCCATTTTCTCTCCGCTTCACCTACCTTAAGACCAAATATGTCTGCCGAACCCCTGGTGATTTACGATGGATTGATATCTCCTTGCTTGCTAAAATCTTTTTTCTCATCCTCACCCTCCAGCAACTTGCTTCGATTGACATATGCCATCTGTGGCAGAGCGAGGCTCTGTCCCAATGAAAAAAGGGTTAAAGTGGACACAGAGTCTGCATATCGGCTGAGTGCATAGCTACAAAGCGTAAATTAAAAAACTGAGAAAACTGTGCTGGCAGTTTTCTTGGATCTTGCTATTTCTACATGGGGCTCTATGGCTTGGAGATCCTTCAGAGTCTTGGGTGGGATGGGATCTCCAACCCTGTGTCCGGGTCTTGTGGACAGCCAGCATGGTGTGTTCTCAGGTGCACACAACCAATATAATGAGGGGCTGGTGAGAGCAGAGGGTGGAGGATGGTGGAGAGTGAGCAGCTTGCTAACTGCAGTGGCTGCTAGTGAGTAGGGATGAGCTCAGTGTTCGAGTCGAACATAAATTCGACTCGAACATCGGCTGTTCGACCGTTCGGCGAACATCGAACGATTTGGGCCGTTCGCGCCAAATTCGAGTGACGCGAACGGCCCACAATACACTGCGCCATCGCAGTGCAATCCCGGCGCTGTGATTGGCCAAGCATGCACTGTGACCCCGCATGCTTGGCCAATCACAGCGCCGGCAGCTAGGAGAGCCATAATTGGCCACAGGCAGTTTGCCTGTGGCCAATTATAGCTCAGGGGGGTTAGCACACGCCCCACACTATAAAAGGCCGCCAGCGCGGCGGCCTTGTGTAGTGTGTTCCGGCGCAGGGAAAGAGTTACATAGGCAGGGACAGTGTCAGTGCTATTTGTACCTCAAACTTGTGTGTAGGGAGAGAGAAGGATAGGCAGGGAGAGTGTCAGTGTCATATTCTTTGCTAAACCTTGTGTGCAGGGAGAGAGAAGGATAGGCAGGGGACAGTGTCCGTGTCACATTCTTTGCTAAACCTTGTGTGCACGGAGAGAGAAGGATAGGCAGGGAGAGTGTCAGTGTCATATTCTTTGATAAACCTTGTGTGCAGGGAGAGAGAAGGATAGGCAGGGAACAGTGTCAGTGTCATATTCTTTGCTAAACCTTGTGTGCAGGGAGAGAGAAGGATAGGCAGGGAGAGTGTCAGTGTCATATACTTTGATAAACTTGTGTGCAGGGAGAGAGAAGGATAGGCAGGGGACAGTGTCAGTGTCATTGTTGCTAAGCCTCCTGCACATTATACACCTGAAGTTAGCCTGTATTGCTGCTTTTTCCTGGTGTGTTACACCAACAGGCATTTGCAGCACTTACAGCGGGCGGAGTGTGCCTCCTGATCATATTACACCTGAAGTTAGCCTGTATTGCTGCTTTTTCCTGGTGTGTTACACCAACAGGCATTTGCAGCACTTACAGCGGGCGGAGTGTGCCTCCTGCACCTTATACACCTGAAGTTAGCCTGTATTGCTGCGTTTTCCTGGTGTGTTACACCAACAGGCATTTGCAGCACTTACAGCGGGAGGAGTGTGCCTCCTGATCATATTACACCTGAAGTTAGCCTGTATTGCTGCCTTTTCCTGGTGTGTTACACCAACAGGCATTTGCAGCACTTACAGCGGGCGGAGTGTGCCTCCTGATAATATTACACCTGAAGTTAGCCTGTATTGCTGCTTTTTCCTGGTGTGTTACACCAACAGGCATTTGCAGCACTTACAGCGGGCAGAGTGTGCCTCCTGATCATATTACACCTGAAGTTAGCCTGTATTGCTGCTTTTTCCTGGTGTGTTACACCAACAGGCATTTGCAGCACTTACAGCGGGCGGAGTGTGCCTCCTGATCATATTACACCTGAAGTTAGCCTGTATTGCTGCTTTTTCCTGGTGTGTTACACCAACAGGCATTTGCAGCACTTACAGCGGGCGGAGTGTGCCTCCTGATCATATTACACCTGAAGTTAGCCTGTATTGCTGCTTTTTCCTGGTGTGTTACACCAACAGGCATTTGCAGCACTTACAGCGGGCGGAGTGTGCCTCCTGATCATATTACACCTGAAGTTAGCCTGTATTGCTGCTTTTTCCTGGTGTGTTACACCAACAGGCATTTGCAGCACTTACAGCGGGCGGAGTGTGCCTCCTGATCATATTACACCTGAAGTTAGCCTGTATTGCTGCGTTTTCCTGGTGTATTACACCAACAGGCATTTGCAGCACTTACAGCGGGCGGAGTGTGCCTCCTGATCATATTACACCTGAAGTTAGCCTGTATTGCTGCTTTTTCCTGGTGTGTTACACCAACAGGCATTTGCAGCACTTACAGCGGGCGGAGTGTGCCTCCTGATCATATTACACCTGAAGTTAGCCTGTATTGCTGCTTTTTCCTGGTGTGTTACACCAACAGGCAGTTGCAGCACTTACAGCGGGCAGAGTGTGCCTCCTGATCATATTACACCTGAAGTTAGCCTGTATTGCTGCTTTTTCCTGGTGTGTTACACCAACAGGCATTTGCAGCACTTACAGTGGGCGGAGTGTGCCTCCTGATCATATTACACCTGAAGTTAGCCTGTATTGCTGCGTTTTCCTGGTGTGTTACACCAACAGGCATTTGCAGCACTTACAGCGGGCGGAGTGTGCCTCCTGATCATATTACACCTGAAGTTAGCCTGTAATGCTGCGTTTTCCTGGTGTGTTACACCAACAGGCATTTGCAGCACTTACAGCGGGCGGAGTGTGCCTCCTGATCATATTACACCTGAAGTTAGCCTGTATTGCTGCGTTTTCCTGGTGTGTTACACCAACAGGCATTTGCAGCACCTACAGCAGGCGTAGTGTGATTCCTGGAAAATATACTCCTGAAGCTAGGCCTTATTGCTGGTTTTCCCATTTCCCTGCAGGCCATTAGAATGTCTGGAAGGCAAACAAGGAGAGGCAGACAGTCAGGAGCCAATAAAAGAGGGCAAGCAGGCTCTGTGTCTAGAGACAACAGTGCTGGTTGTGGACGCGGTGCATCGCCATCAGCACGTGGCCATGGGACACGCTTGTCCTTCTTTTCGGCAGCTGGACGTGTTGAGCCGCATCATGCCGAAGACTTGGTAGAGTGGATGACCAAGCCCTCTTCATCCTCCTCATCCTCTCTCACCCAGGCTCAGGGTACTGGCAAAGCAGCTGCCAAAGCGTCCTCTTCCCTGGTATCAATGTCATCATCAGTCACTCCTTCCCTAGACCAACCATGTCCTCCTGAGGAGTCCCCCGAACTGTTTGAGCACAGTGTTGGGTACATGCTCCAGGAGGATGCCCAGCGTTTTGAAGGGTCTGATGATGATACCCAGCTAGAGGAAGGCAGTAGCGTGAGAGCAGAGAGAGGGGATGCTCAAGAAGGACACCAATCTGGCAGTCATGTTCCAGCAGCTGCAGCATACTGCCAGATTGGCTCCAGTGATGAGGAGGGAGGGGATGATGAGGTCACTGACTCCACGTGGGTGCCTAATAGGAGAGAGGAGGAGGAGGAGGATGAGGAGGTGGCACATCTCCAATGAGGCAGGATGCCCTCGGGGGGCCGGCGTAAGGGCAGCACACCGACGGAATCACACCGCAGAGCTCCGCCTGTGCAGGGCGCTGCCTCTGCCCGTTATTCAAAAAGTTCTTTGGTGTGGGCCTTTTTTGAGTCGAGTGCATCAGATTGCACAGCTGCTGTTTGCAACATATGTCTTAAGCGTATATAGCGTGGCCAAAACATCACCCGCTTGGGCACCACATGCTTGACCAGACATATGTTGACCTGCCATGCAGCTTGTTGGCAAGCCTACCTTAAAGACCCACACCGAAGAACAAAGTGGACCTCTCCTTGCACCGCATCAGCTGGGATCTCCAACCCCACTATACCTTCAGTCCTCTCTGAAACCTGCACTGAGAGGAATGAAGGTGTAGAATTAGGTGTGTCACAGCCAAGTACTTGCGGGCACTCTGCTAGCAGTACACCGACGTCCGATTCTAGCAGGCAAATTTCCCTGCCCCAGCTGCTGGACTGTCAAAAGAAGTTCACTCCCAGCCATCCACATGCCCAGCGGTTGAATGCTAGCTTGGCTAAATTGCTAGCGCTTCAACTGCTGCTTTTTCAGTTGGTAGACTCGGCCCCCTTCCGTGAGTTTGTGCAATGTGCGGTTCCTCAGTGGCAGGTTCACAAACGCCACTTTTTCTCACGGAAGGCGATTCCGGCTCTCTACCGGCATGTGGAAGGCAATGTCTTGGCCTCGCTGGACAGGGCGGTCAGCGGTAAGGTGCATATTACCGCTGACTCATGGTCCAGCAGGCATGGACAGGGACGTTACCTTTCTTTCACGGCCCATTGGGTCACTCTTTTGGCAGCTGGGAAGGATGCAGGACAAGGTGCAGTAGTGTTGGAGGTTGTTCCACCGCCACGCCTCCAAAATGCTACTACTGGTTGTGGCACACCTCTCTCCTCCACCCCCTCCTCTTCTTCTTCCTCCATGGCCTCTTCCTGTGCTTTGTCCTCGGAACCAGCGGTGCTCCGTAGGCGTTCAAGGGGCTACGCAAGTACGCAGGCAAAAAGATGCTATGCCGTGCTTGCGCTGGTGTGTTTGGGGGACAGGAGCCACACTGGGGTAGAGTTTCTGTCTGCTCTGCAGGGGCAGGCCGAGAGGTGGTTGTCGCCACGCCAGCTTAAGCCAGGAATGGTAGTTTGCGACAATGGCACCAACCTCCTCTCCGCTCTCCGACAGGGACAACTGACCCATGTGCCCTGTGTGGCTCACGTCCTTAACCTGGTGGTGCAGCGGTTCTTGGGCAGGTTCCCGGGCTTACAGGATGTCCTGAGGCAGGCCAGGAAAGTCTGTGTGCATTTCCGCAGATCTTATAATGCCAGTGCTCGCCTGGCTGAGCTGCAAAAGGAGTTGAACCTGCCCAAGAACCGCCTTATATGTGACATGCCCACCAGGTGGAACTCAACGTTGGCCATGCTGCAGCGGCTGCACACGCAGCAGAGGGCCATCAATGAGTACCTGTGCGACTATGGCACCAGGACAGGGTCAGGGGAGCTCGTTTTTTTTTCACCACGCCAGTGGGGCATGATCAGGGATGCATGCACTGTCCTGGCACCATTTGAGGAGGCCACGAGGATGGTGAGCAGTGACAGTGCATACATCAGTGACACTGTACCTCTTGTCCACCTGTTGGAACATACGCTGCGTGGAATAATGGACAGGGCACTTGAGGCAGAACAGAGGCAGGAAGAGGAGGACTTCCTTGCCTCTCAAGGCCCCCTTTACCCAGACAGTGTTCCTTCTGTCCCACCCATCGCACAGGAAGAAGAGGAGGAGGAGGAGGAGGATTGTGTCAGCATGGAGGTGGAGCCTGGCACTCAGCATCAGCAGCAGCAGTCTTTTAGGGATGATTTACAGTCCCAAGAAACCAGTGGACTTGTACGTGGCTGGGAGGAGGTGGCTGCGGATCATGTCGTCCTTAGTGACCCAGAGGACTCCGGACCGAATGCCTCAGCTAACCTACGCTGCATGGCCTCCCTGATCCTGCAAAGTCTGCGGAAGGATCCTCGTATTCTTTGGATCAAGGAGAGGGACCATTACTGGCTGGCCACTCTCCTTGATCCACGGTACAAGGGTAAGGTTGCGGACCTTATCTTACCGTCGCAGAGGGAGCAGAGGATGAGACAACTCCGGGAGGCCTTGCAGAAAGGTCTGTGCAACGCGTTCCCAGAGACTGGGAGGTTACAAACTCCTGGTCCTGGACAACGAGTTGCTGAGGCTTCGGTCAGTCAAAGAAGGAGCGGTGGGGAAGGTGGCCATCTGACCGATGCGTTCAGACAATTCTTTAGTCCGCAGCCCCAAGGTATGATCGGTTCCAGCAACCATCGCCAGCGTCTGATATACATGGTGCAGGAATACCTAGGGGCAAGGTCAGACTTGGACACCTTCCCCACCGAAAATCCTATGGCTTACTGGGTCTTGAGGATGGATCACTGGCCAGAGCTTGCACAGTATGCAATTGAGCTACTGGCCTGCCCTGCATCCAGCGATCTTTCAGAATGCACATTCAGTGCTGCTGGAGGATTTGTCACGGATCACAGGGTGCGCCTGTCCACCGACTCTGTTGATCGACTGACCTTCATAAAGATGAACCAGTCTTGGATCACCACCAGCTACCAAACACCTGAAGCTGATATAACAGACTAATTTATTTTCAAATGTCACATCCCTTCAAGACTGATGCTGATGCTGAGAGACTATCCTGTTATGTTGACTGACTATCCTCCTCCTCCTCAATGATCCGATTGATGATGATAGCTTGGAAGAACATTTTTGTTTCTGGGTGCCGCCACCAGTGGCTAAGGCCCAATTTTTCAGCCCCTGTTTAACAGGGGCATGTAATTACAATTTTTTATGCAATGCTTTGCAGCAGGGCTCATTCCTGCACTCCAACTAGAGTATCTGGGAGAGGTTGCAGTGTCGTGGCACCAGCACCAGTGGCTAAGGCCCAATTTTTCAGCCCCTATTTAACAGGGGCGTGTTATTACAATTTTTTATGCAATGCTTTGCAGCAGGGCTCATTCCTGCACTCCAACCAGAGTATCTGGGAGAGGTTGCAGTGTCGTGGCACCAGCACCAGTGGCTAAGGCCCAATTTTTCAGCCCCTGTTTAACAGGGGCGTGTTATTAAAAAAATGTATGCAATGCTTTGCAGCAGGGCTCATTCCTGCACTCCAACTAGAGTATCTGGGAGAGGTTGCAGTGTCGTGGCACCAGCACCAGTGGCTAAGGCCCAATTTTTCAGCCCCTGTTTAACAGGGGCGTGTAATTACAATTTTTGATGCAATACTTTGCAACAGGGCTCATTGCTGTGCTCCAAGTACAGTATCTGTGAGGGGTTGCAGTGTTGTGGCACCAGTGCCTAAGGCCCAATTTTTCTGCCCCTGTTTAACAGGGGCATGTAATTACAATTCTTGATCTAATAATTCACAGCAGGGCCCATTCCTGCGCCCACCAAGAGTAACTGTGAGGCCTTACAGTGTTGTGTCAACACCACCACCACCACCACCAAAGGCCCAATTTTTCAGCCCCTGTTCAACAGGGGCATGCAATTACAATTCTTGATCTAATAATTCACAGCAGGGCCCATTCATGCGCCCACCAAGAGTAACTGTGAGGGCTCACAGTGTTGTGGCAACACCAACATGTAAGGGGCAAATTTCAGTATATATACGGCAGGCCCCTACTTTCAAACATCCAACTTGCAAACGACTCCTCCTTGCAAACGGAAGGACACAACAGGAAGTGAGAGGAAATCTACCCCTAGGAAGGCAAATTCTCTCCTGTAAGAGTTAATATGGGAAAAAAAAGTGTCTCCTCTCCACTGATGCTTTATCATCAATTCTTGTTTCAATAAAAAAAACAAATTTAAAAAAAAACATTTGTCATTAGGATGGAAAGTGAGGTGAACTGTTCTGAACAGGTGCACACTGCACAGACAGCAAAACAAATGTTACAGGGGTGGTAACCCTTCCCTATGTTTTCCAAAAAGCTTAAAAATAGATTTTTTGGCTGGAGCTACACTTAAACAATGTACCTGTTCAAAATTACAAACAGATTCTACATAAGAACAAACCTACAGTCCCTGTCTTGTATGCACCGCCTGTATACGGCTGTTCAGAGTATATAGGGCCTTTTTTATTTTGTGTGCAGGGTTCCCCTTAATATCCATACAAGACCCAAAGGGGCTGGTAATGGTCTGGGGTAGGGGGGGGGGGGGGCTGTGATGGGGTAGTTATGCCATTTTTCTTAAAGATTTTCATCCATATTACCGGGACCAGACATTACATTAAAGCCGCAAGCAGTTTTAACCACTTAAGCCCCGGACCATTTGGTAGCTAAAGGACCAGAGGTGAATTCAGAATTTTGCACTGCGCTGCTTTAACTGTAAATTGTGCGGACATGCAATGTTGTACCCAAATGAAATTTGCATCCTTTTCTTCCCACAAATAGAGCTTTCTTTTAATGGTATTTGATTGCCTCTGCGATTTTAATTTTTTCCGATATAAACGGAAAAAGACCGAAAATTTTGAAAAAAATGATATTTTCTACTTTTTGTTATAAGAAAAATCAAATAAACTCAATTTTAGTCATACATTTAGGCCAAAATGTATTCAGCCACATGTCTTTAGTAAAAAAAAATGTCAATAAGCGTATATTTATTGGTTTGCGCAAAAGTTATAGCGTTTACAAACTAGGGTACATTTTCTGGAATTTACACAGCTTTAAATTTATGACTGCCTATCTCATTTCTTGAGGTGCTAAAATGGCAGGGCAGTACAAAACCCCCCCAAATGACCCCATTTTAGAAAGTAGACACCCCAAGGAAATTGCTGAGAGGCATGTTGAGCCCATTGAATATTTTTTTTTGTCCCAAGTGATTGAATAATGACAAAAATAAAAATAAAAATTACAAAAAGTTGTCACTAAATGATATATTGCTCACACATGCCATGGTTATATGTGGAATTGCATCCCAAAATACATTCTGCTGCTTCTCCTGAGTACGGGGATACCACATGTGTGGGACTTTTTAGGAGCCTAGCCACGTACGGGACCCCGGAAACCAAGCACCGCCTTCAGGATTTCTAAGGGCGCAAATTTTTGATTTCACTCCTCACTACCTATCACAGTTTTGAAGGCCATAAAATGCCAAAATAGCACAAAACCCCCCCAAATGACCCCATTTTAGAAAGTAGACACCCCAAGGAAATTGCTGAGAGGCCTGTTGAGCCCATTGAATATTTTTTTTTTGTCCCAAGTGATTGAATAATGACAAAAAAATAAATAAATAAATAAATTACAAAAAGTTGTCACTAAATGATATATTGCTCACACATGCCATGGTTATATGTGGAATTGCACCCCAAAATAAATTTTGCTGCTTCTCCTGAGTACGGGGATACCACATGTGTGGGACTTTTTAGGAGCCTAGCCGCGTACGGTACCCCGAAAACCAATCACCACCTTCAGGATTTCTAGGCACAAGTTTTTGATTTGACTCCTCACTACTTATCACAGTTTCGAAGGCCATAAAATGCCAAAATAGCACAAAACCCCCCCAAATTACCCCATTTTGGAAAGTAGACACCCCAAGCTGTTTGCTGAGAGGCATGGTGAGTATTTTACAGCTCTCATTTGTTTTTGAAAATTAAGAAAGAACATTTTTTTTTTTCTTTTTTTTTTTCAATTTTCAAAACTTTGTGACAAAAAGCGAGATCTGCAAAATACTCACAATACCTCTCAGCAAATAGCTTGGGGTGTCTACTTTCCAAAATGGGGTCATTTGGGGGGGTTTTGTGCCATCTGGGCATTCCATGGCCTCCGAAACTGTGATAGGCAGTGAGAAGTGAAATCAAAAATTGACACCCTTAGAAAGCCTGAAGGCGGTGATTGGTTTTTGGGTTCCCGTACGCGGCTAGGCTCCCAAAAAGTCTCACACATGTGGTATCCCCGTACTCAGGAGAAGCAACAGAATGTATTTTGGGGTGTAATTCCACATATGCCCATGGCATGTTTGAGCAATATATCATTTAGTGACAACTTTGTGCAAAAAAAAAAAAATTGTCTTTTTTCCGCAACTTGTGTCAACATATAAAATATTCCATGGACTCGACATGCCTCTCAGTATATAGCTTGGGGTGTCTACTTTCCAAAATGGGGTCATTTGGGGGGGTTTTGAACTGTTCTGGCATTTTATACACAACATTAGGAAGCTTACATCCACTCTTCTAACCACTTGAAGACAAAGCCCTTTTTGACACTTTTTGTTTACATGAAAACATATTTTTTTTTGCAAGAAAATTATGTTGAACCCCCAAACATTATATATATTTTTAAAGCAAAGGCCCTACAGAATAAAATGGTGGGTGTTGCATTTTTTTTTCTACACAGTATTTGCGCAGCGATTTTTCAAACGCATTTTTTGGGGAAAAAATACACTTTTTTTAATTTTAATGCACTAAAACACACTATATTGCCCAAATGTTTGATGAAATAAAAAAGATGATCTTAGGCCGAGTACATAGATACCAAACACGACATGCTTTAAAATTTTGCACAAACGCGCATTGGCGACAAACTACATACATTTTTAAAAGCATTTAAAAGCCTTTACAGGTTACGCCGTTAGATTTACAGAGGAGGTCTACTGCTAAAATTACTGCCCTCGATCTGACCTTCGCGGTGATACCTCACATGCATGGTGCAATTGCTGTTTACATATGACGCCAGACCGACGCTTGCGTTCGCCATTGGGCAAGAGCAGGGCAGGACAGGGGTGCTTTTTTTTTTTTTTATTATTAATTTAGCTTTTTTATTTTATTTTTAAACTGTTGCTTCCATATATGTTATTTTTTTATCATTTTTATTGTTATCTCAGGGAATGTAAATATCCCCTATGATAGCAATAGGTAATGACAGGTACTCTTTTTTGAAAAAACTGGGGTCTATTGGACCCTAGATCTTTCCTCTGCCCTCAAAGCATCTGACCACACCAAGATCGGTGTGATAAAATGCTTTCCCAATTTCCCAATGGCGCTTTTTATATCCGGGGGGGGGGGACATTCCCTCCCACTGCTTGTAAAAGCAGTCCAGAGGCTAATTAGCCACTAGGATTGCTTTTACATGAAAGCCGGCTGCTGGCTGAAAAGAATGATACCAAGATGATACCTAAACCCGCAGGCATCATTCTGGTATAAACATTCAAAGTCCAGCAACATACCAGTACGTTGCTGGTCCTTGTTGGACATGTATTGTAATCTTTTTTTTCATGCAGCCTGTTGGCTGAACGAAAAAAAAAGATTGATCGGTGGGTATGCCCACCATTAGAATACCGCCCTTCATCCACCCACTTCTAATGATGGGCATACATGCACCATTTATATATGCCGAAGCATGGGGGCATCTTCCTGCAAAAGTTATGCCGCGTACACATGGTCAGACTTTTCCACGGGCAAGCCTCCGTCGGAATTTCGACCGTATGTACGCGGCATTAGGAGCCCCTGCTGCCCCAATGCTTCGGCATATATGCTTTTTTTTTTTTAACTGTGGTGGTGAAATCACCTCCTACAGCACTGGAGTCGCAGGGATCAGGCCTGTCTCTGCGAACGCTGCAGTTATGTGTGTTGTGTTTTGTAAGTGACAGTGATCGATCGATACTGCACTTGGGTGGCCTGGGCTGGACGGAGGGGCAAAACGCAGGTGCCAGCAGGTATCTGGGCTGATCCCGCTAACACTGCGTTTTTGGGAACCCTAAACTGCTGGGGACGCTAGTATAGATCTGATCAGATCAGATATTGATCTGTTCAGATACTATACCACTAAGGGGGGTGTATGCTTAACGCGTGGGTGTTAGCGCTACTGGCACTAACCTGACGCTGCCTGGGGTGTGACGCAGACCCTCTCTGACGCTAAAACCTAATTGATATCACCCGCCGGGCGATCAGGGGGTTAAACCTTTATTGGGTTATATATACGGCGGGTGCCCTGACACTATAAAAAGCAAACTAACTAACCAGCGTCACCCGTAACACTTATATGATGATCACTGGTGAAAGGGTTAACTAGGGGCAATTAGGGGGTTAAAACCTTTATTAGGTAATATATGGGGGTACCTGACGCTATATAAAAACCTGACGGCGAACCTAAAAAAAAATTACTGGCTACCTATCGGCATCACCGATGCTAAGACATCGATCAGAAAAATGATCGCATAGCGACGGCGGTGCTAAGGGGTGAAAGGGTTACCTGGGGGGTGATCAAGGGGGTTAAACCTTTATTAGATAATATATGGGGGTACCTGACGCTATAAAAACCTGTGGCGAACCTAAAAAAAATTACTGGCTACCGATCAGCATCACAGACGCTAAGACATCGATCAGAAAAATTATCGCTTAGTGACAGTGGTGATAGGGGGTGAAAGGGTTACCTGGGGGGCGATCAAGGGGGTTAAACCTTTATTAGGTAATATATGGGGGTACCCGACGCTATAAAAACCTGCGGCGAACCTAAAAAAAATTACTGGCTACCGATCAGCATCACTGACGCTAAGACATCGATCAGAAAAATGATTGCATAGCGACGGCGGTGCTAGGGGGTGAAAGGGTTACCTGGGGGGTGATCAAGGGGGTTAAACCTTTATTAGGTAATATATGGGGGTACCCGACGCTATAAAAACCTGCGGCGAACCTAAAAAAAATTACTGGCTACCGATCAGCATCGCCGACGCTAAGACATCGATCAGAAAAATTATCGCTTAGTGACAGTGGTGATAGGGTGTGAAAGGGTTACCTGGGGGGCGATCAACGGGGTTAAACCTTTATTAGGTAATATATGGGGGTACCCGACGCTATAAAAACCTGCAGCGAACCTAAAAAAAAATGACTGGCTACCGATCAGCATCACCGACGCTAAGACATCGATCAGAAAAATGATCGCTTAGCGACGGCGGTGCTAGGGGGTGAAAGGGTTATCTGGGGGGTGATCAGGGGGTTAAACCTTTATTAGGGGTGGTTAGGGGGCTACACTGGACCTAAAACTAAATGTAGTGACACTTTTACAGTCACAAATGTCACTGATTGCAGTGATCACTAAATAAATGGTCACTGCAATCAGTGACACTGTGACTGGGGGCTGGGGGGTGATCTGGGGGTTTCTGGGGGGGCCTGGGGGGGCAATTTATGTGCCTATGTGTCCTGGTGTCAGTGTAGTGTTTTGTGTACTAACCTGCATCTTCTCCTGTACGGCGCTCGGTATATGTGAGCGCCGCAGGAGAGATGACATCACTTCCTCCTGCCTGGCAGGCAGGGGAAGCTCTCTCATTCGCCGGGAGCGATCGAGAGGGGGGGGGCCGGAATCGAACGGCCGTCCCCTCATGCCGGATCGCTCCCGAAGGTAAAACGACCACCCACTGTAAAGAAGGGGGGTCCGATCGGACCCCCCAACTATACAAAGGCAATCACGTATATGTACGTGATTCTGCCTGTCGGTGCCATTCTGCCGACGTATATTTACAGTGGGCGGTCGTTAAGTGGTTAAATGGCTTTTTTTCCTTTAGAAATGTAATTTTGTGCAGGGACAGTTCTAAACACGGGAAACACGTGGCACTTCACAGGCATACTTTAGACACCCCCCAGGTACGATATTTAAAGGAATATTTGACTTTTTTTTCACTTTATGCATCATTAAAATGACTGCTCCCGAAAAACGGCCGTTTTTAAAACTTTTTTTTGGATTGATACATGTCCCCTGGTGCAGAACCCGGGTTCCCAAACCCTTTTTAGGACAATAACATGCATAATAGTCGTTATAATTAGCACTTTAGATTTCGAACGTTCGCATCCATTGTATTTAATAGGGTTCTAAAGTTCGTGCGAACTTTCGGTCCGTTCGCGGGTTCTGGTACAAACCGAACCCGGGGGTGTTCGGCTCATCACTACTAGTGAGTGTCTCTGTGTGAGGATAAACGCTGTGTGCGTTGAAGGGAGTTAAAGCTGTGTGCGTCCAAGGAGCCAGAAGCTGTGTGCATTAAGGGACTTCAAACTGTGTGCGTTTAAGAAGCCCAAAGCTGTGTGCATCCAAGACTGTGAGACTGGAAGACCTAGTGGTTTAAGGTATCAGTACCTAAAGCAAGCAGAGGAACTGCTAACAAGAGAGCCAGGTGGCTTGGTATGTTTTCCTTATTTTTGGACTGCTAAATGAAGTTAAACCCCTGCGTGGAAATCCTGAAAGGACATTTTGCTTTTGTTTTTCTGTTTAAATAAACGTGGGCTACCAGGCCCTTAACTAGAATGCCTGTCTGATATGGATTCACTGCATAAATATGCATCTATCCACTTGAGCTAAAACACCCCAATATCACAGTGGTGGATTCAGCGGGCACAAGACGGTGGAATCCGGGTCCTTGCTCCACAGTGAGTTCAGGTCAGGAACTGTTGGCTGTGTGTGGAAGTGCAGCCAGGCGAAAGGCATTGTATGTTGCAGGTGGTGTACCTGTGAACGAAAAGTCAATTTTTTTTCTGCGATGAACTGCTGCTAGCTGTGTGTGGCAGCCAGGCAAACTGCCTTGCACAGAAATTTGATGGACTATGTTGCATGCGGGTTGTGTACCTGTAAAAGGAGAATCACATTTTCTTCCCTCTCTGCTGTGAACTGTGTTACCGGTTGCTGTGTGCAACACCTCAAGGATGGGGCGGTCAAAACAGAAAAAGGAGGCGATCCTTGCTGAAGCAAGAGAAAGGCTACTGTGGCTAGAGGGTATTTCACCACATGCCCCAGCTAAACAAGATAATTTGACTGAGTGTGAAATCTCTGTGATCTGGGGTAAATTACTCATTTCATCCCCAGTTAAAAGGGAAGTGAAAGAGGTTGTCCCTGGCAACAGGAAGGCAGGTGGACAACAGCGTGTGGAAAAGAGGAGAATCGTCTTCCGTGGAAGCAACGTCCAGGCCAGCAGGGATGTTAGGGATCCAAGGAGTCTGTCTGCTGATGGTCATGACCAGTGGAGTCCTCAAGAGTGGTATCCCGTGGCAACAGAGAGCCAGGCATTGAGGAGATGCCAAGAAATAAAATTTCAGCGTCCAGTACCGTGCTTGGAATGTGGTCAAGTGGGGCATGGGATCTTTACTTGCCCAAGGTTCTGGAACACCGCTGAAGAGTCTGGAAAGGCTGCAGTGTCGCTATATGGCCCCAAAGAGACAGTAGCTGGTATAGATGCAGCTGAGAGACAGCGCACTCAAGTGAAGGCTATGATGCCAGCCACTGAAAATGGTAAGCCTGTTTCAGTTTATGGTACTGAACCCAGTGAAGTGGGAGTATGTCCAGTGGGGATATCCGCAGTGCCAGTGGACAACTGGACATAGACTTGTGGCAGTGTGCTACCCAGAGCAGTGGGGAGGCACAGCGTAAAGCCCAACTAGCCACAGGGCTAAAGACTGGAAAGGACATGGGGACTCTGCACGTGCCTGCTATAGTCCAGCAGATGGCTGGGAAAATAGAGTTAGGGGTGACCAAAACAGTTCTGGTGCCATGTTCCCTAGTGACAGGTACTGCAGGGTTGCCCAGGGAAACTTCCAAGAAGCCTGCAGTGACGGAGCCGAGCGTTTCCCAGGTCAGCTTTGGAGTTGCCCATGTAGGAAAGGGTGCCCCTTTAAAGATGGAGGGCGCTGTGAGGAGTCACTCAGAGGCTTTGGTGGGTAATAGACAATCCACAAAAGTAGCAGTTATGTCTACACGTAGTGAAAATTCTGATGGTTATGCTGACAAAAGTGTTACTGTTGGCAAATGGGATGGTATTGGTGATAATGACATTGAAAAATGTGTTTCCTTTAATGTTATGTCTGAAAATGTTGAAAATGTGTTTACTACCAATGATGGTTTTCCAGGATTGCTGTGGTGCTACTCTGGTGAAACAAGGGAAGACTGTGTCACATAGTGAGTGTGTGTGGGCGCAGCCCCACAACCCTAAGTGTAACTCAGTTGTCAAGGGGTCAATTCAGCCTGAAAAAACTGAAAGTGCAGAGCTGTATGTGTCTGTAGCACCACCAGAGCAAGGTGGTCAAAATAAGCTATTGCACCTTGCCTTGGTTGAGGATGCAATCTCCCAGTGTGATGTGAGAAAAAAAATATTGTCACAATGTGGGGTAGATAGAAGTGACAAGTGTGGTGTTTTGGCTAGTGAATCCCAGGTTCCTGTTGGGCCTTCTAGAGCAGGTAATGCAGTACTGTGGAGCACCAGTGATGGAACCACAGGAGACTGGGATGATTGGTCCAAGGAAGCAGTTGTGGCACTAGGCCAAGTGATAAGGAATTACGAAGCAATGATGTGTAACAAAGTTGTGGACAGAACACCTGCTATGCCCAATGGAGGGATCGCAGAATGGCCAGTGCTCAAGGGCACGCCAGCTCCTGCAAAGGCTGATGCCCTCCAGTCTGAAGGAACGGTTCTGGGCGCAGGCATGGCAGATGGGTTGTCCACGGCCCAGCAAATAAGTAATGGCAAGTGTCAAGGTGACAATGTGACTAATGTTGACTCGCAGAGGCTCGTTGGTGTAGCGTTAGAGGTGAAGGGGAGACATGTGTCTGACAGCGCTCCAGGGGAGCAACAGGCTGGGATGAGGGGTACCTCCAAGGAGATGGAGGTCTCTTCAAATGTCTCAACCTCACAAGCTGCAATGGATGAGCCCCTCCATGTCTCGGACAGGGGAAAGGTTCCCAAAAAGGTCACGCATTTAGACATCGGTGGCATAGAGTTGACAAAAACTTTATTAGAAATGCTGGAGTTGGTAAAAGTGCCCTCACTGTACACTTGGGTGTCTCCACCGCAGTCGGATCAGGTGGTGCTGCGTGGTACCAATAGGTGGAGCCAGGTGGTACAGGCTGTGCTGGGACGCTTATTAACAGTGTGGCAAATAGTCCTGAGGTTCTCTAAGAGGGTGCTCCCTGTTACTGAGTGGTATGGAAGGCGCTCAGAACTGTTGGAGACATCAAAGGTCTCTCCGGCTGGTGTAGTGACTGGAAACATCTCTGCTGGTGTGGTCCGAGGTGCAGCTGAGCAGTGGTTAGTAGAGGGCGCAGATACTATCTCAGCAGCTAAATCTCATGAGAAGGAAGGGCCCAGAATAGATGCGGCACTAGCAGAGATGCTTTCTATCACTCAGAAAGAGGTACAACTTAAAGTACCCGGAGACACTGTGAGAAAAAGTGCTATAGGTGGATGCTGCAACAATGTAATGTGTACATCAGAAAGAAGTAGTTTGTGCTTGGATCAGTGTCATTTGTTAGATCAGTTACCCATGGAGTGTTAGACAACCAGGTGAGGTGGAACTTGGCTTTAGTCCTGTGGGATGTAGTCCCTCGCCTGTGTGTGATCCCTCCTCAGGTCTGGTTCTAACAAGCACTGAGATGGACAGCACTGATTGCATTGGAAAGTGTGACATTAAAATATATGATTTAATGATTGGCGCTGTTAAAAGTAATGTGGTTGCCGTGGGTAACCAGAAAGAGGTTTTTGAACCTGAAAGACCTGTGGTGAAAGATAAAACTTACTTCCGTAAGCTGAAAGGTAGAAGCAGGGAAGGCAGAGTTCCCCCAAGAGAGGAGAGTATGCTCAGTAACCCCAAGAGAAGAGAAGGAAGGCAGAGTATACGGAATTATAGGACCCTGTTAAGATCCAAGCTGGGACGTACCTGGAAGCACATCCGAAAAAAGGGTTGGGCCTACGTGGCTGATGGCCAGCACAGAGGTGTCCCAACTGCTATGGTGGGTGCAGGTGTTTCTCCCTCCGGATCAAAACAAGTGGGGGGGAGTATGTGGCAGAGCGAGGCTCTGTCCCAATGAAAAAAGGGTTAAAGTGGACACAGAGTCTGCATATCGGCTGAGTGCAGAGCTACAAAGCGTAAATTTAAAAACTGAGAAAACTGTGCTGGCAGTTTTCTTGGATCTTGCTATTTCTACATGGGGCTCTATGGCTTGGAGATCCTTCAGAGTCTTGGGTGGGATGGGATCTCCAACCCTGTGTCTGGGTCTTGTGGACAGCCAGCATGGTGTGTTCTCAGGTGCACACAACCAATATAATGAGGGGCTGGTGAGAGCAGAGGGTGGAGAGTGAGCAGCTTGCTAACTGCAGTGGCTGCTAGTGAGTGTCTCTGTGTGAGGATAAACGCTGTGTGCGTTGAAGGGCGTTAAAGCTGTGTGCGTCCAAGGAGACAGAAGCTGTGTGCATTAAGGGACTTCAAGCTGTGTGCGTTTAAGAAGCCCAAAGCTGTGTGCATCCAAGACTGTGAGACTGGAAGACCTAGTGGTTTAACGTATCAGTACCTAAAGCAAGCAGAGGAACTGCTAACAAGAGAGCCAGGTGGCTTGGTATGTTTTTCTTATTTTTGGACTGCTAAATTAAGTTAAACTCCTGCGTGGGAATCCTGAATGGACATTTTGCTTTTGTTTTTCTGTTAAATAAACGTGGGCTACCAGGCCCTTAACTAGAATGCCTGTCTGATATGGACTCACTGCATAAATATGCATCTATCCACTTGAGCTAAAACACCCCAATATCACACATCATACAACATTTTTGGCAATGCCATTAAAATTGGCCTTTAAACTTGCTCAAACTTGTCCTAATATTTTGATCCCCCTCCAGGAACTTATCCAGGAACTTTGACTCCATTTATTCCCCTTTTTTTTTTTTTTTTATGTGTTATGTGTTTGTTACGTGTGTTTGTTTAAATTTCATAAGCTGTGTATTTGCAATGATAATTATTAATTTAATCTTTACTTGAGTATTGCCATTCCATGCGTGATCTCCTTATGTATGGTTCATGCATTAATGGGAATCAACGTGCCTTTGAAGTTACTGTTATAGATATGCTTGATTATCTATACCCTTCCTCCCCCCTTTTTTTTTTTTCATTTCCTCCTATTATTTAAAATCTATTTTGTTTTTCCTCTAATATACGAATACTATATGTCAGGGATATGCAATTAGCGGACCTCCAGCTGTTGCCAAACTACAAGTCCCATCATGCCTCTGCCTCTGGTTGTCATGCTTGATGCTGTCAGAGTCTCGCTATGCCTCATGGGACTTGTAGTTTGGCAACAGCTGGAGGTCCGCTAATTGCATATCCCTGCTATATGTCTTAAGTAAAAACTGGCTAAGTCGCAATTGTTATGTTACATTTATATCCAAGAGTGTATCTAGGCTCATACTTTCCCACAAAGGTGGTCATTAATGTAGTTTTGTATAATGAACTGTTAAGTGGCTTCATTTACGAAGCAGTATATGCGGTAAGACACCTTCCCACAAAGTCTGTGGTTCTCCGGTGCTGCCCAGCCTTTGGGAACGACTTGTTTCCCCATATACCACCCTCGGTCTCCCGATACTGTTATGCGGGTCACTGACGGTGGCCTCGGAACCTCTCGGGGTTCATTTGATATTCCCCTGAGATGTTCTCTAGCCCTATTGTTCGGATATTGTTTATATATTTTTATTCATAATATTAGGGTTTCTCTATTTTGCTTAGTTTTTTCCTTACTATCTTTCTCTATCTCTCTTCTCTCTCCCCTGGTGGCGGTTGCGGCCCTCGACCCGAAGTTGGCTTTGTTTGCAAAGATACATGTTCTAACCATATTATGGCTCCTCTAAACATTTTATCTCTGAACGTGCAAGGCTTCAACATTCCACATAAATGTACTAAACAGGGATGAGCCGAACACCCCCCTGTTCGGTTCGCACCAGAACCTGCGAACAGACAAAATGTTCGTGTAAACTTTAGAACCCTATTAAATACAATGGACTCGAACGTTCGAAATCTAAAGTGTTAATTATAAAGGCTAATATGCAAGTTATTGTCCTAAAAAGTGTTTGGGGACCTGGGTCCTGCCCCAGGGGACATGTATCAATGCAAAAAGAAGTTTTAAAAACGGCCGTTTTTTCGGGGGCAGTGATTTTAATAATGCTTAAAATGAAAAAATAAAAGTGAAATATTCCTTTAAATTTCATACCTGGGGGGTGTGTATGATATGCATGTGAAGTCGCGCATGTTTCCCGTGCTTAGAACTGTCCCAGCAAAAAATTTCATTTTTGAAAGAAAAAAATGCATTTAAAACTGACTCGCGGCTATTAATGAATTGTCGGCTCCCGGCAATACATACAAAAGTCATTGATAAAAAAAAAAAAAAAGCGTGGGGGTTCCCCAGAATTCAATTACCAGGCCCTTCAGGTCTGGAATGGATATTAAGGGGAACCCCGCCGCAAATTTAAAAAAAAATTGACGTGGGGTTCCCCCAAATATCCATTCCAGGCCCTTCAGATCTGGCATGGATTTTAAGGGGAACTCCACCCCAAATTTTAAAAAAAAATGGCGTGGAGTCCCCCTAAAAATCCATACCAGACCCCTTATCCGAGCACGCAACCTGGCCGGCCGCAGGGGAAAAGGGGGGGACGAGAGAGCGGCCCCCCCTCCCTCCTGAACCGTACCAAGCCACATGCCCTCAACATGGGGAGGATGTCCCCATGTTGATGGGGACAAGGGCCTCATCCCCACAACCCTTGCCCGGTGGTTGTGGGGGTCTGCGGGCGGGGGGCTTATCGGAATCTGGAAGACCCCTTTAACAAAGGGGACCCCCAGATCCCGCCCCCCCCCCTATGTGAATTGGTAAGGGGTACATTTTACCCCTACCATTTCACGAAGAAAGCGTAAAAAAATGTTTAAAAAAACACACAAACACCTTGAAAAAGTCCTTTATTTAAAAAAAAAAAAAAAAAACATTCCAGCGGTGAAATCCAGTGTCCCGCGGCGATCCCGATGTCCAGCGCTGTCCTTCATTGGTTGTGCCTGAGCGGACCTGATGGGGAACTCCCTCTCAGTATTTTAAATGTATAGACCCGCCCCTTCTAAAGTTCCCTATCAGGTCCGCTCAGCGGACCAGATGCGGAACATGAGAAGGGGCGGGTCTATACATGTATTACCAAAGTGAGAGCAGTCCCCCATCAGGTCCGCCCCCTCGGTATGTCGGACCCGCCTACGTCATTGGCTTGAGCGGGGAACTTCCTTCACTATGTAAATTTAAATTACACAGTGAAGGAAGTTCCCCGCTCAAGACAATGACGTAGGCGGGTCCGACATACCGAGGGGGCGGACCTGATGGGGAACTGCTCTCACTTTGGTAATACATGTATAGACCCGCCCCTTCTCATGTTCCGCATCTGGTCTGCTGAGCGGACCTGATGGGGAACTTTAGAAGGGGCGGGTCTATACATTTAAAATACTGAGAGGGAGTTCCCCATCAGGTCCGCTCAGGCACAACCAATGAAGGACAGTGCTGGACATCGGGATCGCCGCGGGACACTGGATTTCACCGCTGGAATGTTTTTTTTTTTGTTTTTTTTTTTAAATAAAGGACTTTTTCAAGGTGTTTGTGTCTTTTTTTAAACATTTTTTTACGCTTTCTTCGTGAAATGGTAGGGGTACAATGTACCCCTTACCAATTCACATGGGGGGGGGCCGGGATCTGGGGTCCCCTTTGTTAAAGGGGTCTTCCAGATTCCGATAAGCCCCCCGCCTGCAGACCCCCACAACCACCGGGCAAGGGTTGTGGGGATGAGGCCCTTGTCCCCATCAACATGGGGACATCCTCCCCATGTTGAGGGCATGTGGCTTGGTACGGTTCAGGAGGGAGTGGGGGGCGCTCTCTCGTCCCCCCCTTTTCCCCTGCGGCCGGCCAGGTTGCGTGCTCGGATAAGGGGTCTGGTATGGATTTTTAGGGGGACTCCACGCCATTTTTTTTTAAAATTTGGGGTGGAGTTCCCCTTAAAATCCATGCCAGATCTGAAGGGCCTGGAATGGATATTTGGGGAAACCCCACGTCAATTTTTTTTTTAATTTGCGGCGGGGTTCCCCTTAATATCCATTCCAGACCTGAAGGGCCTGGTAATTGAATTCTGGGGAACCCCCACGCTCTTTTTTATTTTTTATCAATGACTTTTGTATGTATTGCCGGGAGCCGACAATTCATTAATAGCCGCGAGTCAGTTTTAAATGCATTTTTTTCTTTCAAAAATGACATTTTTTGCAGGGACAGTTCTAAGCACGGGAAACATGCGCCACTTCACATGCATATCATACACACCCCCCAGGTACGAAATTTAAAGGAATATTTCACTTTTATTTTTTCATTTTAAGCATTATTAAAATCACTGCTCCCGAAAAAACGGCCGTTTTTAAAACTTCTTTTTGCATTGATACATGTCCCCTGGGGCAGGACCCCGGTCCCCAAACACTTTTTAGGACAATAACTTGCATATAAGCCTTTATAATTAGCACTTTAGATTTCTCCCATAGATTTTTCGAATTTGCCGCCAACACCCCAATTTGTTCGCTGTTCGGCGAACGGGCGAACAGGCAATGTTCGAGTCGAACATGAGTTCGACTCAAACTCGAAGCTCATCCCTAGTACTAAAGCAATGCTTTTTTTTGCAGCTAAAAAAGCACATATTATTTGTCTGCAGGAAACCCATTTCAACGACAATTCTTCCCCTAAATTTTTATCCACCTCCTATCCTCAGTTTTCTACAGCTTCAGCCACTGTTAAGCAAAGAGGTACACTAATTGGCTTTCATCGTACTGTCCCATTTAATCTTATTTCTCAATTGAAAGATCCTAAGGGCAGATATCTTCTGCTCACAGGATACATACTGGATTTGGCAATCACAATTGTATCCTATTATGCCTCCAATAAACGCCCGTTGGCTTCTCTATCGCATCTTCTTCAGGTAGTGGAAGCTCATAAATTTGGAACTGTGATCCTATGTTGAGATTCAAATGCGACTATTTTCCCCTTTCTTGATAAATCTCCTTCAATCCCACCCTCTAACCTTAACAAGTTCACATTCCAACAACTACTTACCACACACAAGTTAGTAGACATGTTACCGGCCTCAAAATGTGAATTAAGAGAGCCGATAATTGTAGACGTGATGAGATAAGGTGATCAGCTTGGCGTGGACTGCAAAGAATCACACAACAGCATAAGACAGGACCACTGGGTTTTATGGCTGGAAATCGTTTGACTTTTACATAACAATACATCTTTTACATTTTTATAATCACATGTTTATAACTATTAACAATATATAATACAGATTTTAACTGAAGTATTTTAAAACGTAGTTACACAAAAAACATTGTTATATTTTAATAACATATACATATTCCTGTTATTCCGTGTTAGAGATGATGATTTTTTATGGTACACTTTAACTGTGCAATTATGCTTTAATACAAACATTATTTCAGTAGTTCTCTTTTTTAACCACTAGATGGTGCACATGAAGCAATGCATAGCTTTACATATAGGTTTTTCTTAAGAATATCAGTTTTCAACATGTGCTTTTCTAACTTTATGGAACTTGTATAAACCAAGTTTCAATATACTTATTTAGAACGGTTTAGTGCTTCTAATAGACATTTGTTCTGACTAATGCAGTATTTTCATGTTTTTATGTCCTTTTCACTTGTTTCTCACACATGCTGTTCTAACTTCTAATAACAGTCACACTATAACATACAGTCTGCTGTAACTTTCCTTGCATCTGCTACAGATGTTTAAGAATCTTTCTATTATAGTTTAATGCAGATTAGGAACGATTTAGAGTACATACCTGCAAAGAATCACACAACAGCATAAGACAGGACCACTGGGTTTTATGGCTGGAAATCGTTTGACTCCAGTCACATGGTGGGTGGCCTTATATAAACTCTGTTTGTGTACCTTCTCTGCCATCTACTGGTTCTTGCTAGAATAGCAGGAAGGTATTTCTTTGCTAGAAATAAAATTAAAAAAATGAGTATGTACTTTGCTTTGGGGTGTCTGTTTTGTGACCATATAAACCCCAGTCCGTCACACTCTCCCCTCCTTCAGTTAATGGCTCCCGACATTAAACTCAATGGTTATCTGAACACTGTTTAGTGATTTAAGTAACCCAGATAGGTACTTGTTGCCACCAAGGAGCTATGTTAACTACCTGGCATGTCATGGGAGTAGCTAGCATTGTAGGAGTTTGTACGGTGTGAATCTGACTTGGTATGTATCTTGGCTGACCTAGTGTGTCATATGTAAAGATCTCTTTAGGCTTAGCTTGTCTGGTAGATCTTCTGACAGGAGTTGAGTCATCTCCATCAACATCATTCTCCATTTGCATATCTTGGCTCACAGGTAAGTCTTGACTTAATGAGGGTAATTCTGCAGTGTCTAGTCTCACCATGTCTGTAGCCCAGATTTGGTCGCCAACTAATGTTCCATCATTTTGTTCTTGTTCAAGATTGGGTGTGGTAGTTGTAGGATAGAACTCTTCTGCAGAAACTCTTAAAGGGATTTTCTGTACGTTTTGAGAGTTTTGTTGAGACACAACACGATCATGACTTTCTGTAGTCTCTGGTATGTAAGGATAATACCATCTTTCTTCATCTGAACATTCCTCCTCTTGGTCCACATCCATTCTGGTCTCCTTTCTGTTACTTGATTGTCTTTGTTTCATTGGTACTCTTGGAATGTGTCCTTCAATTGGTAGGTCATTTACTGGTAGTAAAAGATTTCTGTGCAGCACTCGAATAGTCTTTTTACCACTTTCAGGCTGAATTTTGTACACAGGCCCATCTTTGATTCTTTCTACCACTTTGTGTACTGATTCTTCCCAGTATGAACAAAGTTTACCAGGTCCTCCTCTTTCAGAGAGATTTCGTACTAAGACCCTATCACCCGGTTGAAGAGGTGCTCCTTTTATCTTCTTGTCATAGTACTTCTTCCCTTTAGCAGATGATTTTTGGCTATTCTCGGATGCGATTTTGTAAGCTTCTTGCATTCTGGATGCCCATTTTTGAGTAAATGTTGGTTGACTTTCTGATTCCTTTTCCAAATTTAGGTTGAGCATTAGGTCAATAGGCAAACGAGGAGATCTTCCATACAATAGAAAGAATGGCGAGTATCCTGTGGCTTCATGCCTGGTGCAATTGTATGCATGAACCATATGTGGAAGATATTCTTTCCAATCTGACTTTTTCTCTTCCTCTAAGGTGCGAAGCATCTGTAACAAAGTACGGTTCAGTCTCTCCACTGGGTTACCCTGTGGATGGTACGGAGTAGTTCTTGAGTGAGAAATCCCTGCCAATCGTTGCAATGTCTGAAACAAGTTGTTTTCAAATTCTCTTCCTTGGTCATGGTGGAGTTTCTCTGGATAGCCAAAACATGGTATGAAATCTTGAAAGATCTTTTCTGCCGCCGTTTTTCCAGATTTGTTCTTAGTGGGATACGCTTGTGCAAAGCGTGTAAAGTGGTCAACTATTACAAGTTTATACTCATATCCTCCTTTGCTTTTTTCCAAGTGAAGATAATCAATGGATACTAACTCCAAGGGTGAACTGGTAGTAATCAAACCCATAGGTGCTCTTTCGGTGATATTTGGACGCTTTTGTTTGATGCAGTTGCACTTCTTCAGCACATATTCATCAATGTCTCTTTGCATAAATGGCCAGTAAAATCGTTCACGTGCTAGGTGGGTTACCTTGTCTGTACCAATGTGACCCATGTCATCATGAAGATTTTTTAAGACCAATGGTTTTAGCTTTTCTGGTAGGACTAGCTGTTTTCGGGTTCCAGCGTCTCGGTAGAGGATTCCTTCATCAACTCTGAGTTTGTTCCATTCATGTATCAAACGTCTTGTTTTACTGGTCATACTCTCCTTTTCTTTGTGGTTTGGAATCCAGTCATTCTCCTTAAGCCAGACAACTTCTCTAATGTTGGTATCCTCTTGTTGTAATGCTCTGATATTCTCCTGAGTCATTGGGCAGATTGTCTGTCCTTTCAGCAATTCTTCGGCCACATCACTTTCTGAGTGAAAAGTCAATGAAGCCACCCATAGTGCCTCTTCTTTGTCGACAGCTTTGCTCCCTTGCCACATAGCTGACACAACCTCAGATGGTACAAGCTCTGTGTACTCACTCAAATTCTTTGTGAGTTCCACCGCAAATTGTGACAGTGTATCCGCGTCAGCATTCTGTTTACCTGGCCTGTACTTGATATCAAAGTGGAAATCGGCCAACTCGCCAACCCAGCGATGACCCACAGCATTCAGTCTGGCAGTACTCAATACATATGTCAATGGGTTGTTGTCTGTGTAGACTGTGAATGTTGGAGCGTAGTACAAGTAATCTCTGAATTTGTCACAGACTGCCCACTTGAGAGCTAAAAACTCAAGTTTACCAGAGTGAAGATGGTAATTGCGCTCTGCTGGAGTCAATGTTCTGGAGCCAAACCCGATAACACAAAGTTTTTCTCCTTGTCGTTGGTACAGTACAGCACCTAGGCCTTCATTGGAAGCATCAGTGTGTAATACGAAGGGTAGGTCAAAATCAGGGTATGCTAGTGTTGGTGGATTGGTTAGCATGTCCACCAGTCTGGATACTACAGCTTGATGTTTGGGTGTCCATTGAATCGGTGTTTTAGATGGCACTTGTGTTTTGTTCCCATTTTTCTTTGTAGGTTTCCCTTGATTGTTTTTGGTAATGGATGTAGCAGATTCTTTCTCAGTGTTCTGCAAAAGTTCATACAGTGGTTTAGCAAGTCGAGAGAAATCTTGAATGAAGGACCTGTAGTAGCTCAGGAATCCTAACAAAGATCTGACTCCTCCCACTCGTTTTGGTTCTTTCCTTTTCAAATGTAATACCGCTTCAAGATCTTTTGGGTCAATTTTTATGCCTTCTTCTGACACCATTCGTCCAAGGTATCGAATCTGTCGTTTAAAGAGTTCACACTTCTGCGGTCTAAGTTTGATACCATGCTCGCGCATTCGACTAAGCACTTGCCTAATATCATTGACATGCTCCTGAAAAGTTTTGGAGTAGCAAAGTACGTCATCCAGGTATGGAGAACAACATTTGTCTCTGATGCCCTCTAGTACATTTTCCATGCATCTCTGAAAAGCTGCTGGGGCATTAGTTAATCCGAACGGAATACGATTCCACTCCAGGAGTCCCCAGGGGGTGCTAAAAGCCGTCAGATGTCTGGAGTCTTCATGCACAAAGCCTTGATGATACGCACTACCCTGGTCCAGGATTGAGAACCATGTAAATCCTCCTAAGCTATCCAGCAGATCTTGTATTCTGGGTAGTGGATGTCTATCTGGGATAGTCTTTCGGTTTAACTCCCTAAAGTCAACACATAGTCGTAGGCTACTGTCCTTCTTTCGAACACAGACAACCAGTGATGAGTATGCGGAAGAAGATTTTGTTACCCAACCTCGGTCAAGAAGGTTTTGGATATATTCTTTCACTTCCTTGTATAGGGGTTTCGGTATTGAATTGTAGCGTTTCTGGACAGGAGTTTCATCTTTCAGATTTATCCTCAATTTCAGGTTAGGAATGCATCCTATGTCTCCCTCATCTCGAGCAAAGACATCTGATTCGTCATATAACATTTGTCTCGCTATCTCCTGTTCTTCTTCTGAGAGATCTTCCAAATTGACAGGTGGGTGCCACTTAACAGATTTGTTAGTGGATAGCTGATTTCCAGTGTCCACTTGATTCAACTGGTTTACATGAAACACCCTTTTCTTCTGGTCAATTCCCTTTCCATCGTCTTTGTTTGGAGACAATGGTAGAATTTCAGCTGCTGGAGAAATGGTACCCAATACTGTTCTGGGCGGAAGGTAGATGTCATGTTGAGCACGGTTCAGTATATGTATCTTCACCAGTTTAGAGAACCCATTTGGCACATCTACCACTGAAGGATATAGTTCAAGTCCTTCCTCAACTGGATATTCTGGAAGTGGTTCAAATGGCATGATTCCTCCTTTTGGCCATGCTCTAATTCTGCATTTGACTTCACAGATCTCGCCTCCTTTAATCTGGAGTCCCTTCTTCCCCACTTTGACCATACGACTATCGGATATTTCTCCTGGGTCAGTTGCTTGACTGACAGCATTGACAATGTTATTCGCTACACTCTGTCTTACTTTCATAGCTTCACTCAGCAAGATAGTCAGGTTTTGGGTGCTGTTTGGTCGGTCACGGTTTTCTCTGATCAATTCTTCAATCACATTAAACCCAAGAATTGGATTGCCATTACAGCAGTCACTCACCAGCATTGGCACATAGATGGCTGAGTTTCCATGTCCACTACTTTCGAATTCCAGGCAGACTTCAATCCATCCGATGAATGGAATGATAGAACCATTTGCAGCTGTAATAGATAAGTTGTCATCACAAAGTAAATCTTGTATGTGCCTAATGGAGACACTGGGTAGAAACTTTTCTAACCATGCCTTCCCGACAATGCTGACCTGAGCTCCTGTGTCCATCAACATGTCAACCGGAACACCATTCATCCGACATGACAGTAGGCATTTTCCTCCAATTAATTGTGCTACGTGTTGTTTGGAGAATCTCTTCTCTTTTGGGAGTGTTCTAGTTGACCGGTGGGTGAATACCCTGTTTACCTTCGCACGGGACAGATCATTTGAGGTGGTCACTGGTTGTCCCTTCCCAGTGACCGTCTGTCGTTTCCCGACTGCCTTCTTTTCTTCAAGCAATCAACCGCTCTGTGTCCTGTCCAACCACAGTAGAAACAGTGGTAGCAGTTCTGACTCTCTCGTTTAATGCAATCATCACACCTGGGTTTGCAGTGAGCTGTATCTGGAACTTGAACATTGGTTAGTGGCTTAGTCCTTTGGTTTCCAACAACAGGAGTTTGCTTCATCATCTTTTCCAGGTTCTTTGTGAGAGCAGAAACCTGTGTTGTTAGTTCCGTTAATGCATTGTGATTTGCTCTAGCATCTTTCTCAACTCTCTTTTGCAAGGTGTCTTTTTCACTATTACCTGGTGTCTGTAATGAATGAACAGTAAGAGGTTTATGTTTAGGTGCACTGTTTAAGCGTCTCTGTCTTTCTGTTTCCTCATCAACTGATCT
This sequence comes from Rana muscosa, assembly GCA_029206835.1. Classification (NCBI taxonomy): domain Eukaryota; kingdom Metazoa; phylum Chordata; class Amphibia; order Anura; family Ranidae; genus Rana; species Rana muscosa. The sequence goes on from CM055118.1 coordinate 224,413,674, forward strand.
GGTGACCTGCTCTATGATAAAGTCATCCGTTACTGTCAAATCAGACACGTAAGGCTTGATATCTCGTCTAACATTAGAGTTTTTTTTGTTTAGTCCCTGATACAGTGTATGAAGGAATATGCCTTGCACCAGTTTTTTGTCATAGTTAAGCTCTCGCCTATCATGTTGTGATGTGGACAGAACTTTTTGTTTTAACCCCACTAGCCTGTAAACAAATTGTTGTGCTGTTTCTCTTTCTTGCTGGGTAGCATTGCTAAGGTCCTGAAATAACTCATTACCACTTCGTTCTCTCATATGTGACTTCAAAAACCTTTTCAATTCAGCAACAGTAAGATCATCTTTGTCAGTCAACATATCTTTAAAATGACCAGGTTTGATTATTCTCAACATGGTGCGTATAATTTCAGATTCAGGGAATTTTTCTGTTAGACCCTCGTCAATTTGTCTGCACGCGCTACTGTAACTCATGTCCGAACCATGATCTGAAATTACACCACCATGCATTTTGAATTCTCTACGTGGCAATAAAGCAACAACGTCAGTTAATCTCACCACCTCCGATACCTGTTCAGTCCTTGCAGTCCCACTTCTTATTTTTTTTGCAGCGGTTGCAATGTCCACAGTTGGTGTACTTTCCTTGTTAAGTTTTAGTTCATTGATATTGTCTTGGATGATGAGTAGGTAAGACATGCCTTGATCTTCTAACTTCTCCAGCTGATCGCTTCTCATGTAGTCTACAATAAATTCAACGAGTTCCATTTCATTGGTACCAGTCACTGATGGAACGTCCACATCTCTTTCATCTTCCAGCGTAATAGCGAGGCTATGCAGCTGTTCTTCACTAAGCAGATGAAGTTGTTTCCGGATATCCCACATCAGCGCACGACGAGGAGATGCCATATCTGTTGCACTCTGAAGACTTGCACTCACAAGGCAGACGACACTCACGACTCTCCTTGTAGCTCTGTAGTAGGCTCACGCTTGTCTCGCGCTTCCCTCTCACTGGTAACACAACGAATCCCGGCACGAGCCCCCAAAATGTTACCGGCCTCAAAATGTGAATTAAGAGAGCCGATAATTGTAGACGTGATGAGATAAGGTGATCAGCTTGGCGTGGACTGCAAAGAATCACACAACAGCATAAGACAGGACCACTGGGTTTTATGGCTGGAAATCGTTTGACTTTTACATAACAATACATCTTTTACATTTTTATAATCACATGTTTATAACTATTAACAATATATAATACAGATTTTAACTGAAGTATTTTAAAACGTAGTTACACAAAAAACATTGTTATATTTTAATAACATATATATATTCCTGTTATTCCGTGTTATAGATGATGATTTTTTATGGTACACTTTAACTGTGCAATTATGCTTTAATACAAACATTATTTCGGTAGTTCTCTTTTTTAACCACTATATGGTGCACTAAGTATAGGTATGGAGAGTATGGGACTTTTAAGGTGCAACAACTACACAATGTTCTATTTAAAATATAATTTTATTACAAAGACATTTTCATAGAAAGATATATTTTCTCATATGTACATTAAATACATGAGCCATCGAATAAACATATTTAAAATTTCCAACATGCATATAGACAGATTAACTCAACATGTTTCGCCAGTTTTTGGCTTCTTCAGGAGTAGTGTCATGCAATTGCTGAGAATAAAAAAAGGAAAATAAGTAAAACATAATTTGTTCAATCTATTATCAAAGTTAAAGACACAAAAAACACAAAATATATAGTTGTATTTAGAGATGACTGAAAACCAAATCCACCCAGAAGGATATTTCCAATCTCAGTTCAGTTTTACCCCATATTATATATATATGCTTTACCTGTAAATTTGTTGGTAAGATCATAAAGAAAGGGTAAAGGACGGATAACCAGTAAGTTGAGCCACGTAGGGAGACCTCAAAAGGAAAGATTATTGGTGTATCATAGAAGGGAGAATATACTGGCACGAGTAGCCACCCGAAGCACACCAACAAAAGAACAGAGGATCATCTGGGGGAAACTATGAAAAGGAGTATTGGTCAGAACTTATAATATCTTTTATATTGACTTACTTCGTCTTATATCTTATATTTCCCATCCATATTTACCTTTCTATATATCAAACTGATTTCAAAACAAGCAACCGAAGAGATGGATGAGGGGGAGAAAAAGGAGTGGTAGAGAAGAAAAAGGGAAATTATCCCAATCTCTCCAAATCACCCCTTGTCGCCCCACTTCTATCCGCTCTATGGAGACACAAAGAAAGGGAGAAGAAATAATTATTAATTATAAGGATGTTAAATAACCTTATTTTATTATGTTTTAATTTTTATTTTTTATTTCTATATATAGTCAAAAATTGCCATATATTTATGACTATTGATTACCTATTGTTTTCCCACATCTGGGTTAGATCCACCTTAAGATATTTTTACCGGTATAAGCAACCAGTTCCTAAGAAAATTAAAAAAATATATATGTATTGTGACAGCAGGAAGGTAAAGTCACCTGGTTGCATCCAGGGGGGTAGATATATTTCTCCCAGATTCAGGCTTTATGCTGACTTATACAACTAGGGTGGAGAGTTGTATAAGCCCAGCTGAGGCTAGTAGGCTCATGGATGACTCATACCTCTAGGGAGAGTGTGGGGCGTCGTGCAGACAGAGATGAGACCAGCTGAACCTTGTCAGCTCATTTAGGCCTCTATAAGGAACTCCCAGCTTCATTAGATGTTAGCTCATGCCTGGAACCAGACCTGTGTGGACTGTCTAGGGAGAGTGAACCCCTGTGCGGTGAGGCAAAGCCTGTGTGGCTATTTGTTTGGACTTTTACTAAACCAGGGACTTAGGGACTAGGACAGCACCAGGCTGATCCCAGTTGTTAGTTTAGGAAACCTGCATGTTTAGTCAGAGGTCAAACTGACCAGGATTTATTTTGTTTGTTTCTTTTTGGCTTTGCTGTGTTTTTGTCACTGTACATAGAGAAATAAACCGCACCTTTTGATTTTGAAAACCACAACCTCCGTCTGCTGGCCCTGTTTTTGTGTGGGGAGCCCAACCAGGGGGTCACACACACCCGCTACCGAGTTAACCCCCTCACAGTTGGTGGAGAACCAGTGGCAGTTTTTTTTAAGCCAGCATGGAGGAGATACTGAAACAGCTGGCTCTAGCAAATGCCAATCAACAGCAGACAAATGCAGGTTTGCAAAGGAGCCTTGCAGCCCAGCAGCAAGCTCATCAACAAGCCCAGCAGCAATCTGAGGCCCGCTTCATAGACCTGTTACAGAAGCAAGAGCAGAGACTACAACAAATGGAAGCAGTAATGCAGCAACGTCCGCAGACCAGTGAGGAAAGCCGTCCCACTAATACCGCGTCCTTTGGGGTGAGTCGTTTATTGACAAAAATGACTGGAGAGGATGATCCAGAGGTATTTTTGACCACATTTGAAAGGACTGCTGAAAGAGAAAAGTGGCCTGAGGAGCAGTGGGCTGGACTGGTGGCTCCTCTGTTAACTGGTGAATCGCAGAAGGCTTACTATGACCTAGAGCCTGACCAAGCAAAAGACTATGTGATGCTAAAAGCTGAAATATTGGCAAGGCTGGGTGTCACCCTGGCTGTCCGGGCTCAGCGTGTGCATAACTGGACTTTCCAGCTTGGAAAACCCCCCAGGTCTCAAATGTATGATCTCATTCACCTGAGCAGGAAGTGGCTACAGCCAGAGACTTTGTCCGCACCAGAGATTGTGGAACGTGTTGTAATGGATCGGTTTTTGAGAGCTCTTCCTACTGCCATCCAAAAGTGGGTAAGCCATGGAGACCCAGAGACGGCCGGTGGTCTTGTGGATCGTGTAGAGAAATACTTGGCTACAGAGAACCTGACGGCCTCTTCCAGAGACACTCGGACTTTCCACCCTAAGACCAGACCATCCCCAGGGGCGGATAAGAGGATTCCAAGGGGTGAGGGTGGAGAGAGTGAGAGGGTGGGAGCTCTACCCCAAGTTTGGCGAGAACAGCCTGGGAAATCAGCGGCTCAAGAGGCCGCAAGAAGGATCGTTTGCTACCGCTGCCGGCAAGCGGGACATATTGCAGCCAATTGCCCGGTTGTGGAGGAACCCATGCAGTGTGACTTTCTGACGGACAGACATCAGTCGCTGTGTGCGACAGTCGCATGCACTGCCATTCGGGGAACTGAGAAACATTTATGCAAAATGTGTATTAATGGTAGAAATGTTGTGGTATTGCTGGATTCAGGTAGCCTTGTGACCCTGATAAAGGCTGAATTAGTTAAAACAGAGGTCTCTGGGAATAGCAAGGTAGCTGTTATTTGTGTGCATGGGGACACCCGAGAGTATCCAGTGACTACAGTGTGTTTCGAGACCCCCAAAGGTACCCTCTCTCATCCAGTGGGGTTAGTATCTCAATTACCGCATGATGCCATTGTGGGAAGGGATTTTCCGAAGTTCTGGGAACTGTGGGATGATCCTGAGCCCCCCACTGGTGCCCCTATGTACCAGGAATGTGATAGCCAGAACTCCTCTGAGAGTGGGGAGGACTCTCCAGAATTTCCCTTGTCAGTATTGGCAGGGGAGACTCAAGAAACTGGAGAGGAGCCCACCTCCTCAGACGAAAACCTACCGTCTGTGGAGTTTTCTGATCTGGAGGTTCACAGGGAAAATTTTGCCACAGAACAGTTAAAAGACCCCGCCCTAATAAAGGCACGGGAAAACGTAGTGGAAATAGATGGCGAGTTAGTGAACCCAGATAATACCTGCACTTACCCATACTTCAGCGTAGAGAAGGACCTACTGTATCGGGTGGCAAAAAGGGCAGAAGAAACCGTTGAGCAGCTGGTGGTGCCCAAACCTTACAGGAAGTTGGTGTTGGAGTTGGCCCATGGGCACATTCTTGGAGGTCATCTGGGGACAGAGAAAACCCGAGAGAGGGTATTACAGAGATTCTATTGGCCTGGGGTGATGAAGGACATAGAAAATTATTGTTCCTCCTGCCCTGTGTGTCAGAGGTCGGCCCCGATGCCACATTTCCGTAGCCCGCTGGTCCCTCTACCCATCATTGAGGTCCCGTTTGAGAGAATCGCAATGGATTTGGTAGGTCCTATAATCAAGTCCGCTAGGGGGCACCAGTACATATTGGTTATAATGGACTATGCCACCCGTTATCCAGAAGCGATCCCTCTCAGAAATACCTCGGCCAAAACCATAGCCAAAGAGCTATCTCTTGTTTTTAGCCGGGTGGGTATTTGTAAAGAACTGCTTACGGACCAAGGTACACCCTTTATGTCCCGGGTTATGAAAGAGCTGTGTAAATTGTTCAAAGTGACGCAATTGCGTACATCTGTGTATCACCCCCAAACCGATGGGCTGGTTGAAAGATTCAACAAAACCCTAAAACAAATGTTGAAGAAAGTGGTGGATAGAGATGGAAAGGATTGGGACTGTCTACTTCCTTATTTGATGTTTGCTATTAGGGAGGTGCCCCAATCCTCTACGGGATTCTCCCCCTTTGAGTTACTGTATGGGAGACACCCAAGAGGGCTGTTGGATATTGCCAAGGAAACTTGGGAAAGTGAGAGTTCTCCCCACAGGAGTGTGATTGAGCATGTCGCCCTGATGCAAGATCGAATTGCACAGGTAATGCCCATCGTGAAGGAACATTTGGCCCAAGCGCAGTTGGCACAGCAGAGAGTGTACAACCGTGGAGCAAAGACCCGTACCTTTTCCCCGGGGGATAGGATATTGGTACTTGTCCCTACGGTTGAAAGTAAATTCCTTGCCAAATGGCAAGGCCCCTACGAGATAATGGAAAAAGTGAGCGAAGTGAATTACAAGGTCAGACAACCAGGAAGGCGAAAGCCCGAACAGATATATCACGTTAATCTGTTGAAAGCCTGGAGGGATAGAGAGTCCCTAGTCGCAGAAACTTGGTCACCAGCTCAAACTGGTTGCGTGATTCCGGAGGTTGGAATAGCAGCCACCTTGTCACAACCCCAACAACAGGAGGTTAAGGAGTTTGTGCTTCGCAACAAGGAGGTGTTCTCTGAGCTGCCGGGACAAACATCTGGGGTAGAGCATGATATTATTACCCCGCCCGGTGAAAGGGTGAAGTTAAAACCCTATCGGATCCCAGAGGCCCGACGGGAGGCAATACGGGAGGAAGTACAGAAAATGCTGAACTTAGGGGTGATAGAGGAGTCCCAAAGTGATTGGTCTAGTCCCATTGTGTTGGTGCCTAAACCGGATGGGAGCTGGCGATTTTGTAACGATTTTCGTCAGTTGAACAAAGTTACAAAATTTGACACCTACCCCATGCCACGTATAGATGAGTTGATCGACCGGCTGGGAACAGCCCGATACATGACGACTCTTGACCTCACAAAAGGGTATTGGCAAATTCCCCTGGCCAAGTCGGCCAAAGAGAAAACCGCATTTGTAACCCCAGACGGGGCGTTCCAATATAAGAGAATGCCGTTCGGGTTACAGAATGCGCCGGCCACATTCCAGCGGAAAATGGACCAGATACTGAGGCCCCATCGGAAGTATGCTGCGGCTTACCTGGATGACGTAATTGTCCATAGCACAGATTGGGCCTCACATCTGCCAAAAGTGCAAGCAGTCCTAGACTCTATCCGGGAAGCGGGGTTTACGGCTAACCCCAAGAAGTGTACCATTGGGCAGGAGGAGGCCAAATATCTTGGGTACACCATTGGCAGGGGAGTGATAAAACCCCAACTCAACAAAGTCAAGGCCATCCAGAGTTGGCCACGTCCCAACAGCAAGAAGCAGGTACGGGCCTTTCTGGGAATCGCGGGTTATTATCGGCGCTTCATTCCCCACTTTGCTTCTAAGGCTGTGCCCCTAACCAACCTGACGAAAGGGAAAGGGTCGGTCATGATTAAATGGACCCCCGAGGCTGAGGCAGCATTCCAATTCTTGAAACAAGCCTTATGTAGCCAGCCAGTGTTGTACTCACCCGACTTCTCTAAAGACTTTGTCGTACAAAGTGATGCGTCAGATGTGGGGTTAGGAGCAGTATTGTCCCAGGTCTGGAACGGGGAAGAGCACCCAGTCATTTACCTCAGCAGGAAGTTGAAGTCCCATGAGGTAAATTACGCCACGGTTGAAAAGGAGTGTTTAGCGGTGAAGTGGGCTCTAGATTCCCTTCGGTACTATCTGCTAGGTAGGCACTTTGACATGGTTACGGATCACGCTCCGTTAAAGTGGATGGCTCAAAACAAGGAGACAAATAGAAGAGTGAATAGGTGGTTCCTGGCCCTACAGGAATTCAACTTCACAGTAAAGCATCGCCCTGGCGTTCAAATGGGGAATGTGGATGCTTTGTCTCGAGTACATGAATGCCTGATTGCTGGTGTTCCAACCCCAAGGTTAAAACAAGAGGGGGGGGTATGTGACAGCAGGAAGGTAAAGTCACCTGGTTGCATCCAGGGGGATAGATATATTTCTCCCAGATTCAGGCTTTATGCTGACTTATACAACTAGGGTGGAGAGTTGTATAAGCCCAGCTGAGGCTAGTAGGCTCATGGATGACTCATACCTCTAGGGAGAGTGTGGGGCGTCGTGCAGACAGAGATGAGACCAGCTGAACCTTGTCAGCTCATTTAGGCCTCTATAAGGAACTCCCAGCTTCATTAGATGTTAGCTCATGCCTGGAACCAGACCTGTGTGGACTGTCTAGGGAGAGTGAACCCCTGTGCGGTGAGGCAAAGCCTGTGTGGCTATTTGTTTGGACTTTTACTAAACCAGGGACTTAGGGACTAGGACAGCACCAGGCTGATCCCAGTTGTTAGTTTAGGAAACCTGCATGTTTAGTCAGAGGTCAAACTGACCAGGATTTATTTTGTTTGTTTCTTTTTGGCTTTGCTGTGTTTTTGTCACTGTACATAGAGAAATAAACCGCACCTTTTGATTTTGAAAACCACAACCTCCGTCTGCTGGCCCTGTTTTTGTGTGGGGAGCCCAACCAGGGGGTCACACACACCCGCTACCGAGTTAACCCCCTCACAGTATGTATAAAGATTGCTACTTTGAATTAACAGCCTATTAGACCAAAAAGATAGGATAAGAACAATAATTCAGTATCAAGTCATTAATTACCTTAGCCTAGTAACGCAAGACGTCTTTTCCCCAGGGTGTTGGTCATGTTACTGAATTAAACCAGACTGTGCTCTGGACTATATATCTCCCCTCCTCCTTCCCATTGGACGCCTATTTCGCGCCAAATCAATGGGAGGAGCGGGCGCGTCATTTCCTGCATCCACCCCCTTTGCTATGCTGACCCGGATGTGACGATCGTGCTGGAGAATGCCGCACCGATGTTTGCAGGCCACTGCAAACCAGTCTAGTGGACAAGCCCCCGACAGGCAGGAAGCGCCGCAAACCTGATACAGGAAGCGGAAGTAGCCTAAAGTATAGAAAAAAGGCCAACTTCCCTTTAACTACAGCACTGTCGACACATGTTGATGTTAAGTATGGGGCCAGGATATCATCGCGGGTTTTGTCAGATGGCGCTCCCCTTGTTCCCAGTTTGAGGACAAAGGAAAGCGCCCTGGGCGCCCATATGATCACCTAATCTGCCCCCTTCTATGGAGGTGAATATTTTTGGCTCAATTGTGTTCCGTTTTATATAAACATATATCCAATATATTTTACTGGGATTGAAACATTTCCCTCTGAATAGATAGGGATATATATTCAGCCATCTACATTTTACACTATAGGCAACAAAAATAGTTAAACACAATATAATAGATAAACAACATTCGAGTTGTTTAGAACAAAGTTTACATAACCAGCATTACTATTGAGATCCTATAGAAAGGGTTTGAAGCTGATGGACTCATTTAACCCCGGGTACATAGTTGCTCTTAAACCATGTATCCATCTGGTTTCCCGTTGTAGGAGATTTTTATCCACATCACCACCTCTTTCGTTTATAGATATATATTCTAGGGCAAAAAATTTGATCTTATGTAGATCGAAGGAGTGAAAAAGGCCACTGTGTCGGCTAATAGGAGTCTCCATTTTTTTCTTCTTAATAAGAGACACATGGTCTCTTATTCTATGAAAAAATGGCCTTTTCGTTTTTCCAACATAAAAGGCCTTACAATCACAGATCATCAAATAAATGACGCCAATTGACTGGCAGTTACAGAAAAAATTGGGTCTGTAGGTGATTCCATTAGGCAAAACTAATTCAGTTACATCTAAGATGAACCTACAATACTCACAGTGACCACATGGTGCAGAACCCTTTCTACTTTCAATCCTTTTAGTTTCAAAGTGACTATGTACTAGTTGGTCTTTTAAAGATCTGGATTTCCTGTATGTAATTTGAGGGAACGGCTTAACATATTTTGAAATAGTCTGGTCAGTTGCTAGCAGTGGCCAGAATTTTTCAATGATCCTTCTTACTTTATAGTGTTCACCTGAGAACCTGGTAATTAGGCGTACCGTTTGGTCTTTGGTTTGAGATTTTTTAGGATGTATTAGATCTTTCCTATTTTTGTTTTTTGCTCGTTTATAGGCTTTTTTAAGGGTTGACCTGCTATATCCCCTAGCAATCAGCCGAGATTGGAGGGCTGAAGCCTCCTTCTCAAAGTCTGCTTCCTTGCTACAATTTCTTCGAATTCGTAAATATTGACCATACGGTATGTTTTGTACCAGAGTTCTAGGATGAGAGCTTTTGGCATGTAAGATGGTATTGCCTGATGAAGGCTTTCTATATAGGGAGGATCCCAAAGTATTATCAGGATTCAGATAAATCGTAATGTCAAGAAAGTTTATCAAATTTTGATCACACATCATTGTAAACTTCAGATTAAAAGAGTTTACAGCCAATATAGACATAAAGGAGGTTAATTCTTCTAAAGAGCCAGTCCACACCATAAAAATGTCATCGATAAAGCGTCGCCAAATCAAGACCTTATCAAAAAACATTTCCATTGATTGAGACGAAAAAATCTCCCGTTCCCACCCCCCCAGGTACAGGTTGGCGTACGATGGGGCACACTTGGTCCCCATCGCCACACCCTGCACCTGGAGGTAGTGGGAATGGTCGAATATAAAAATATTGTTGGTAAGTATAAAGAATAACAGTTCCCTAATGAAATTGTTATAGGGCTTGGCTCCTGGTCCTCTCTCTAAAAGGAAGCCCTCTATCACTTGGACACCCTTGACATGGGGAATAGAGTTATAGAGGGCCTCAACGTCTATAGCTACTAGCCATGATCCCAATGGCACACACAGGCCATCCAATGATCTAAGTAGGTCAGCAGTATCTTGAATATAAGAACTTAAGGAACCTACATGAGGCCTCAAGTAATCATCTACCAACTGGCTAGCTGGTTCTGTGAGACACCCAATCCCTGACACAATAGGACGGCCAGGGGGTTTTTTTAGATCTTTGTGCACCTTTGGTAGTGCATAAAACGTGGGAAGTCTCGGCTTTTCAATAATCAGAAATTCACACGTTTTTTTATCTATCAAATTATCACAGAATGCTCGATTAATAAGTATGCGATATTTGGTCTCTGCATATTTCACCTGTGCAAAAGGAATGGAGCGATACCAACTTTTATTTAAAAGAAGGTTCATAACCATCTGCTTGTAGTTTTTTACATCCATTATCACTATGTTTCCTCCTTTATCCGAGGATTTTATCACTAATTGTTCATTCTTTTTTAATTCTGTCAAGGCTTTTTGTTGTGATGGTTTAAGATTGGTATTTCTTTTTGACTTTTTCCAGTTGGTACTTTGTATTTCCTTTGTCACTTGTTGGGTGAAAGCCCAGATGTTGGGATTGCCCTGAAGGGTGGGGAAGGTTCTGGATTTTGGCTTATATAAATTTGGTGGGGGGAAAATTCTTTCCGTGGAAATCTCATCCACGGGGCCCAATTGGGGTTCCTCAAGGGGCTCGTCTAATGGGTTACCCTCTTCCCATAATTCCATTAAATCATTAATTGCCTGAATTTCTCTAATTGTTTTATTCTGCCAGAGATCATCCCCCATGGATACCATGGGAGAGCATCTTTGGTCCTTGTCAAACATAATTTTAAAGGTAAGTTTTCTCGCAAAAAGATTGACGTCCTTTATAATTTCAAAGGCGTCAGCTTCCTGATCTGGACAAAAAGTCAGACCGAGGCCCAAGACCTCCATTTGGTCCGTGTAAGTGAATATGAAGATAAATTAATTACTTGGAAATTACTTTGGGAACTATTTTGAGTGCTTGTGAGAGAACTGGTGTCTTTTTGATATCTACTATTTGGGAGGGTGAAAAGATTGGTGCAGTGCGAAGATCCCCTGTTAAGGGGGTTTGGGAGTCCCCCGACGGGGTATTTGTTAGTTGATTTAACTTAGGTGCATTGAAACTATTCGAGGAACTTGATGGAAACATATTAGAGTGACCGTCAACTGTGGAGTTAGTGAGAGGAGAAATATGTTTAGATTGTGAACGTAAACCCTGACGGTTACTCTCCCGTTGGGCACGTTTAGAAAGTGCAGACGATGAGGGTGCTCGATCTGTTTTTCTTTTTTGGGAACTTACTGAGGTATTGAAGGTATTGCCCGATACAGATGAAGAAGATAAAGACGTTTCATCAGAATCGGTAGCTTCCTGGTTTGTATTTGTTTGTTTTCGAACTGAGGATTTAGATTTCCTCCATTGATTTTCTGAAGTCCAACGATAGGCTGTGTTTGATTCATATGCCAAACGATCCCTATAGTATTTCTTATCTTTAGTTTTGAGGATATTGGAGACAAAGAGCTCCAAGTGTTTTTCTAAAAGAGCCTCTCTATTTGAGAAGGTTTCTTCAGTAATCAAATTGGAGTTATCAGCATATAGTTTTTCTATGTCATTATTTACTATTTCCAGATCTTTCGAATAGTTTAGGCATAAAGCCTCCATCATTTTAAATGAACATGACTGTAGATTAGACTCCCAGTTTAGTTTAAATTCTGTCTCTATTTTAAACACATTAGGAAATATCTGTATACGTAGTCCCCATGGTACGATTTTATCCTCTAAATATTTCAAAAAATACCTGTGATTCCAGAAAATACGAGCTTTCTTTTCCAACAGTCGTTGAAGGCTATTGAAAAAACGTTCAAGGGTCATTCCACCAAATGTAGACCCTTGGGCAAGATGAATTTTTGTCATAAGACCATCAAATGCCGACCCCCTATAGGTAGCCATGCTGGTTGAAAAACTCTGTTATACAAATAAGAAACTATAAAGAAATTAATCTTTAAACACAATTCAAAAAAAAAAAGAGATAATCTATTTAAACAAGATGATATAGAGGTGACAGGTATAAGAAAGATTTTGGGCGTTTTCCACCCGGTATAATCACACGGAAAATTTGAAGATAATACCTATCACCTGTATCTCATAATTTTTTTTTAATTTTTTTTAATTTTCTTAGGAACTGGTTGCTTATACCGGTAAAAATATCTTAAGGTGGATCTAACCCAGATGTGGGAAAACAATAGGTAATCAATAGTCATAAATATATGGCAATTTTTGACTATATATAGAAATAAAAAATAAAAATTAAAACATAATAAAATAAGGTTATTTAACATCCTTATAATTAATAATTATTTCTTCTCCCTTTCTTTGTGTCTCCATAGAGCGGATAGAAGTGGGGCGACAAGGGGTGATTTGGAGAGATTGGGATAATTTCCCTTTTTCTTCTCTACCACTCCTTTTTCTCCCCCTCATCCATCTCTTCGGTTGCTTGTTTTGAAATCAGTTTGATATATAGAAAGGTAAATATGGATGGGAAATATAAGATATAAGACGAAGTAAGTCAATATAAAAGATATTATAAGTTCTGACCAATACTCCTTTTCATAGTTTCCCCCAGATGATTCTCTGTTCTTTTGTTGGTGTGCTTCGGGTGGCTACTCGTGCCAGTATATTCTCCCTTCTATGATACACCAATAATCTTTCCTTTTGAGGTCTCCCTACGTGGCTCAACTTACTGGTTATCCGTCCTTTACCCTTTCTTTATGATCTTACCAACAAATTTACAGGTAAAGCATATATATATAATATGGGGTAAAACTGAACTGAGATTGGAAATATCCTTCTGGGTGGATTTGGTTTTCAGTCATCTCTAAATACAACTATATATTTTGTGTTTTTTGTGTCTTTAACTTTGATAATAGATTGAACAAATTATGTTGTACTTATTTTCCTTTTTTTATTCTCAGCAATTGCATGACACTACTCCTGAAGAAGCCAAAAACTGGCGAAACATGTTGAGTTAATCTGTCTATATGCATGTTGGAAATTTTAAATATGTTTATTCGATGGCTCATGTATTTAATGTACATATGAGAAAATATATCTTTCTATGAAAATGTCTTTGTAATAAAATTATATTTTAAATAGAACATTGTGTAGTTGTTGCACCTTAAAAGTCCCATACTCTCCATACCTATACTTAGTTTACAAATTAAGGGATGTGGTGCCTATGAGATACAGGTGATAGGTATTATCTTCAAATTTTCCACTATATGGTGCACATGAAGCAATGCATAGCTTTACATATAGGTTTTTCTTAAGAATATCAGTTTTCAACATGTGCTTTTCTAACTTTATGGAACTTGTATAAACCAAGTTTCAATATACTTATTTAGAACGGTTTAGTGCTTTTAATAGACATTTGTTCTGACTAATGCAGTGTTTTTATGTCCTTTTCACTTGTTTCTCACACATGCTGTTCTAACTTCTAATAACAGTAACACTATAACATACAGTCTGCTGTAACTTTCCTTGCATCTGCTACAGATGTTTAAGAATCTTTCTATTATAGTTTAATGCAGATTAGGAACGATTTAGAGTACATACCTGCAAAGAATCACACAACAGCATAAGACAGGACCACTGGGTTTTATGGCTGGAAATCGTTTGACTCCAGTCACATGGTGGGTGGCCTTATATAAACTCTGTTTGTGTACCTTCTCTGCCATCTACTGGTTCTTGCTAGAATAGCAGGAAGGTATTTCTTTGCTAGAAATAAAATTAAAAAAATGAGTATGTACTTTGCTTTGGGGTGTCTGTTTTGTGACCATATAAACCCCAGTCCGTCACAGACACATGGTCTGAACTTAACCCAACTAGTAGGCGTTTCACACACTACTCGCATCTACATAACTCCTTTTCGCGTGTAGACCACATTTTTGTTCTATCTAGCATGGCCCCAGAGATACTTTCCTCTAAAATAATTCCTTCCCCTTGGACAGATCATTGCACAGTCTGTACCACCATAACCTCCTTAATACCTAGATCACAAGATACGACTTGGTACATCAATGATACTACTTTGACCCATCCCTCTCATTGTTTAGAAATTGAACAAGCCCTTACAGAATATTTCTCGGTTAATGACATGTTAACTGATGTTTCTGATCTTACTATATGGGAAGCTCACAAATCTGTGATCAGAGGCAAATTAATACAACAGGCTAATGCTATTAAGAAAACACGTAAGGCCCTATTTGCTAAATTGGAAGCTAATTTCAATGCATGTCACTCAGATTTCCAAACTTTCCCGACTGCCACCAATAACGCAAGACTAGATAAAGCCTGTCTTGATCTGGACCTCTTTCTAACCGACACAGCAGAAAGACTTTTACATAAACGTCAACAAGCCTATTATCTTAAAGTCAATAAGCCTGATACACTTCTGTCACGTAGTTTAAAAGCCATAAAACACTCTCAGACGCCAATTAGATTAAAAACATCATGGGATGCATATTCTAGTAATCCAGTCACAATATTAGAGGTCTTCCGTTCTAATTTAGCTAAACTCTACTCCCCCACCTTAGACTTTGATAAATCAAAGGCAGATACCCTACTTAATAATATCAGTTTACCTACTATAGACAATGAACAACATGCCCTTCTGGAAAGTCCCATTACAGAAATAGAAGTTAAAAATGCTATAAAAGCTTTAAAACCCCACAAAAGACCAGGTCCAGATGGGTTTTCACTCAGTGTGGAAGCGAACTGTTTGTAATAAGAAGCTAACACCTATATTAACTAAAGTCTTCAATTCTATACTTCAAGGACATATGTTTCGAACAGAATCACTGACTTCTATAATAACCATGCTCCCTAAACCCAAATTAGACCCTACCTCTTGGTCCAATTTCCGCCCCATATCTCTATTAAATTTGGACATTAAACTTTTAGCCAAAATTATTGCAAATCGACTCAATCCCATTATAGGCCGCTTAATTCATCAAGATCAGACAGGATTTATGCCCACACAACAAGCGGGTGATAATATCAGAAGAGCCCTCCTACTCAATCATGCTGCCAAACACAGGCGTATTCCAAATTGCCTCCTTTCTTTAGATGTCAGGAAGGCATTTGATTCGGTCACTTGGCCATACATGCAATACATTTTGAGTAAATGGGGTTTTGGGAACCATATTGTAACCTGGATCTCCTCTTTATATAATAACCCGTGAGCATATGTTAAATATGCAGGCTAAAAATCTGCAATGTTTTATATTAGAAGAGGTACGAGACAGGGCTGTCCCCTTTCCCCAATACTCTTTGCTCGCCTTATAGAGCCTCTGGCACTTCTAATCAGAACCAACCCAGATATTAAGGGTATTGAATTGGGAGGACTGCAGCATAAAATATGTCTCTTTGCAGACGATGTTCTAATCTTCTTGACTCACACACATATATCTGCCCCGATTCTATAAAATTTATTAGATAAATTTGCTCACATCTCCGGTTTATTTGTCAACCTTGCAAAAATCGAATGTACTTAATATTTCTTTGACACATACTGAACTAATACAAGCTAAATCCTCACTACCTTTTAACTGGGTACCCCACCAACTTTTATATTTAGGAGTTCAAATCACAACTTCCTTGTCAGACTTCTTTGCAGCTAACTACCTTCCGTTATTGAAACAAATTACTGGGCTAATGAAACAATGGTCTTCTCTTCCCTTGTCGTGGTTAGGGAGAATTAAAGCTATCAAGATGACAAAACTTCCAAAATTCCTATATTTATTCAGAGTTCTTCCGGTCCCATTACCATCCTATATTTTAAGACTGCTACAAAGAAGGGTCATGTCATTTATATGGGGTCCTACCAAACCCCGTATATCCCTAGCAACACTCTATCTTCCTAAAAACAAAGGAGGGTTGTGTGTACCTAACTTTTCTCACTACTATTATGCGGCTCAATTATCACAGCTTCCTAAATATCATGAAAATAAACAATTACCCCATAAACCACAGATCAAATGAACTGATAAGTGAAAAAGAGGTGTGTATATAAGACAAACTATAAATATATGAACATCAAATATAAATTTAAATTTATAAATAATAGTCCTTGACAAGGGTCTGAAATTTGCCCCACCGAGAGGTATGAGTAAGTTCCAGACTTTCATGGACGTGCATAAATATGTACGTAAACTCAATATCCAGCGGCATATGAATTTGAATCCGATCACTGAGGGGATATCGATCGGCACTGAATTTCAACATTCTGGTCTATCGAATGCCTCACTCTTCAACCCCCCTGGTTCACTTGCCCCGTCCATTAGGGTTTTCAAGGACGTGGTATTGAGGGATCTCGAAGACATCAAAGTCAAAAAGACTAAGATGTCACGAGATTTGGAATTAGGTCTGGATTCCCTGTGTGAGAACAAATCACTGGTCATTAGACCAGCAGATAAGGGGGGTGGCATAATGGTCTTGGACCGCTGTGACTACATAATAGAGTTAAATCGAATTGTGGGGGACAGTGAGACCTACACCCCCTTAAACAGGGACCCCATCATTAGGTACAAGAAGGAACTAGAGTTAATTGTGGACCAAGGTTTCCATACAGGTATCCTCACTAAGAAGGAGAAACTGTTTTTGGTGCCTGTTGCCCCCCGGATCCCAATTATCTATTGTGACGGATCTCGGATACCCCAGGTGGGCACATCCGCCAGACCTGTGTCTCCTGTCCTCCAAACGCACCCGCAGCCTGCAGATTCGCCATAACCAGCCCTTAACCCCTCAATCACGAGACAATCCACACAGGTGTTGAGGGTTAAACATGCAGAGCATCAACAGTTTATTAAATCCAAAACATACACTTTTACACACAGTTAGGGACACTCCCCTTAGCCTTGTCATAGAGGGGACAAGGAAGAACCAATGGGAACTGAACACTTGTACATTGAAACAGAGACTACAGATAAACATAAAGGGATTATGGTAAGCAGGCAGCCCTTCAATACACATCCCCTGCGGAGAGATGTCTGCAGTCCAGACCATTGTCTATGTGCCATCAACCAACACAATTAAGCACAGCAACAAGAGGGGGGGATGGGGAAGAAGGGATGTAGCATTACATTACATTATCTCAATGCCAGCTTGTCCCCGAGTCTCAGACTCTTATGGGCCATAGTCTGTGGGTAGGAGGCCCGCCCTCAGTCCCTTCCAAAACACACAGTGACAGTGGGTTCTGTCACATTTCTCCCCTTTTAAAAACAGACTAACCAGGTTCCTGACCCCCAACTGGTCTGGACCTGCGTTAGTCACAAACTTCCACCCCAGGCAACCAGGAAAAGGAAAAGTACGTCTCTGGCGCTGGGGAGCAAAATCGCACATACGGTCTCCCGTGAATAAAAACAGCCGCTGCAGAGTGGGAACAGCTGTCCGCACTCCCGTGATCCGGGGCTGGGTTGCAGGTATTGAGGGGAGCTGAATAATCCTCTGCCCCGATGCCAGCGCTTCAGCTTGTAGGGAACATAGGCTGGCAGTGCTATGCAGTTGGGGAGGAAAAGGTTCTTGCTTTTCTCCTGGAGTAATTACCAGCCACTGAGGAGGTATCTTGCAGGGACTATCTCCCAGACTCTCCATCTCTTTTTCTGATGCTGGGCAGAGGCCAACAGTGCTCTGCTCCGTAGCCAGCGATTCTGCTAGGGGGACATATACAACGGTAGAGTTCAGCCGCTGGAGAGGGGGAAGGGTTTTCCCCCCTCCTGGTTCTGTGACCAGCTGCTGAGGCGACTTCTGACAGGGGCTGTCTCCCAAACCCTCCAAAGGCATACTGAGGGCTGGGCAGGGGCCCGTGGCACTCTGCCATGCAGCCAGCGCTTCAGCTGGGGGGATAAACACTGGGGTAGGGTCCAAGTGCTGGGCAACCAGCTCACTGAGGTCATCCCTCAGACTCCCTGGATCCAACTCTGAGGGTGGGCAGAGGCCAGCGGCACTCTGCCCCGTAGCCAGCGCTTCTGCTGGGGGGATAAACACTGGGGTAGTGTCCAATTGCTGGGGAGGGAGAATTGCTTCCTCCACTCCCGTTGGGGATATCTGCTGTTGGGGAAATTGCTCACGAAGAGCATCTCTCAGACTCTCCGGGTCCAACTCTTTTTCTGATGCTGGGCAGAGGCCAGTGGCACTCTGCCCTGTAGCCAGCGCTTCTGCTGGGGCACCGGATTCGATACTCTGGACTTGCTGCTGATCACCATTTATCAGCCTTCCAGCGCCTGTCTCAACTTCCCCTTCTGAGACCTTTATGCTTTTATCTTGTCTCACTGCCTGGGAAACCTCTGGTGCATTCTGGCATTCTAGCACTCGCAGTGCCCTCTGTATCATCGCCGCTTCTTCCATTGGGGTTAGGACGCGAAAACGTAGGGGCACTCCTGGCCCCATTTGCTCTGCATCTTCGCGACTGTCCGCTATTTCTCCAGGACAGTCCCAGGCAACGGGAGCCATGCCAGGCTGCTGATCACCGTCAAACAGCCGCTTGTAGGCAATCTCGAGCTCCCATTCCTGCTCAACCAGGAACTCCAATTCCTCCAGGCCACAAGCCTCTTCGGGAAGGTCCAGCACCTCATCTCGGAAGTCCAGGATGTCTTCCAGCCGCCACTCTTCGTGGCTCCCAAAGTCTGGATCTCTGTACATTTTTTGATGGAGCAGGCCCACGCTGCCGTAGCCAACGCCTTCTGTCGGGCTGCCATCTGCTGTACTTGGCCACAGTTGAGCCGCGAACCACCGGAGGGCTCTGTAGCTGGCGTCCAGCCTCATCTCCTCCTGGACCAATCTTCCGAGCTCCATCTTACACTCATCTCGCGGTCGTTCCCTCAGGAACACCTCTCGCGCACGGTACTGCGTCCAGTACATCTCTGTGGAGGAGGGAAGGATCTTCCCCTGATGGTGCCGCTCGTGGCTTAGTGTCTCATGCCAGAGTTGCCAGCGGATCACATCCTCCCAGCCGAGCATGGTGCGCTCCGTCGCTGGTCCCCGATGTTGCTTCCGCATGCCTTGCAGCCTCCTCCCGTACTCCGCTCTCATGCTGGCCGGTCCCCGTATCGCTCCTCGGCGGCTGCCCGGATCTTGAATCCTGGTGGTGGTTTGGATGTCCCGGACTGCAGGAGACATCCCACTGCTGCCACCACTGTGACGGATCTCGGATACCCCAGGTGGGCACATCCGCCAGACCTGTGTCTCCTGTCCTCCAAACGCACCCGCAGCCTGCAGATTCGCCATAACCAGCCCTTAACCCCTCAATCACGAGACAATCCACACAGGTGTTGAGGGTTAAACATGCAGAGCATCAACAGTTTATTAAATCCAAAACATACACTTTTACACACAGTTAGGGACACTCCCCTTAGCCTTATCATAGAGGGGACAAGGAAGAACCAATGGGAACTGAACACTTGTACATTGAAACAGAGACTACAGATAAACATAAAGGGATTATGGTAAGCAGGCAGCCCTTCAATACACATCCCCTGCGGAGAGATGTCTGCAGTCCAGACCATTGTCTATGTGCCATCAACCAACACAATTAAGCACAGCAACAAGAGGGGGGGATGGGGAAGAAGGGATGTAGCATTACATTACATTATCTCAATGCCAGCTTGTCCCCGAGTCTCAGTCTCTTATGGGCCATAGTCTGTGGGTAGGAGGCCCGCCCTCAGTCCCTTCCAAAACACACAGTGACAGTGGGTTCTGTCACATCTATTATCTTCCTAAAATTCACAAGAGCCTCATTTGCCCCCCGGGACGCCCCATTGTGAGTGGGATAGACTCAATTACGTCCCGGGTGGGCAAATATATTGATCACTACCTCCAACCACTAGTGAGGAGGATTCCGTCTTATATCAAGGACACCAAGCAGGTGATTAATCTGTTAACCGGTCTCACACCTAAGAATGGCTTATGGATGGTAACAGCGGACATAACTTCACTATACACCATTATTCCTCACAGTCTGGGGTTGGAGGCAGTGAAGCTATACCTAATGAGGGACTCTGGATTATCAATAACCCAGACGGACTTCATCATGGAATTATTGAATTATGCCGCTACGCACAATTATTTTTTGTTTGACCAACAATTCTATCGTCAGGATAGAGGCGTAGCGATGGGGGCCAAGTATGCCCCGAGCTTGGCCAATCTGTTCATGGCCAAGTGGGAGGAGGACGTCATTGATGCTCCTAGGAGGCCGGAATTGGCCCTTTGGGTTCGCTACATTGATGACGTCCTCCTCCTATGGTATGGCACAGAGCCGGACCTTTTGAATTTCATGGCATCCCTAAATAATAATGAAAGGGGCATTAGATTTAACTTTGAAGCCAGTATGGAGCAGATAAACTTCCTGGATTTAACAATCAGGGTGGAAGATGCCAAATTTGTGACATCAACTTACTTCAAGGCAACGGATCGTAATTCATACATCGCTTTGGATAGTTGCCATCACGAACCCTGGCTGAAAGCTGTCCCCCGAGGGCAGTTTACACGCCTTAGACGTAACTGTACTAAGGTTGACACTTTTGACACCCAGGCGTCTATAATGTCAGCTAGATTCATAGAAAAGGGTTATGACTCTCAAGTATTAGCCCAGACGGTGAAGGAGATTAGAGAGATGGATAGGTCTCTACTTTTGGTAGATAAACAACACCAAATGAGGACTAAAAAGATCTCCATGCCTTTCATCACAACGTACTCCACACAACACCGCAAGGTGAAGCAGCTAATACAGAAACACTGGCACATTTTGGAAAGCGATCAAGTTTTGAAAACTATATTGCCGGCGAAACCCCAAATTATTTTTAAGGGGGTCTCCTCGCTTGGCAATAGGATCGCCCCCAGTGTCTCTGATCCTCCAAAAGCCAATAGGGTCTTCTTTCAAAACCTTACGGGATTCTATCGCTGTAATTCTTGTAGAGTTTGTTCTATGAATAGGTGCAAAGACAGAAAGATCTGTAATTTTGTGTCCACCAGTACGTCTAGGGCGTTTGAAGTGGAACCATTTATTACCTGTGCCACAGAGGGAGTGGTCTACCTCATTCAATGCCCATGTGGGCTGCAATATGTGGGGAGGACTAAAAGGGCCCTAAAAGTAAGATTGAATGAGCACATCAGTAATATCAAGGCAGGGTTTCCCAAGCATTCAGTCTCTAGACACTACGATGAAGTGCATCAGAGGGACCCGTCTAATACTCTCTATATGGGGATAGATAAATATAAACCCCATTGGAGAGGGAGCTCACTTGTTAGGGAAATTTCCAAACAGGAAATGTTTTGGATACATAGATTAAAATCCTATGTCCCTTTTGGGTTAAACGTCGACACAGATGTCAACGCATTTATTAATAATTCTTGAATGTATATACAACGGTTATTAGTTATGCACCATCACATATATGTTATCACTATAAATGTATAATTTTTTTTTTTTTTTTTTTATTGCATAATAATTTTTGAGTATGGTTTTTATCACAATTATACAGTTTTGTAACTTTACGTGATTTATCAATTGTTGCTGCACTGGACCAATTTGGCCTTGTTTTGTGTTCCTTACACATACACGGACTATTAGGTAACGTTATCACTGTTCACAATCCTAGTTTTAGTACCATGGAGGCCAATCAATTTTTTTTTTTAATTTTTGGTAATTGGGTCCTTCATCACCATGGGTTAGTTCCCATATCACAATAAATAATTTTTCATAATTTCCGCCATAGCGGTTGTCTATATGGTCCCATGCGTCTTGATTCTGACGTTATAGCTAAAGTTGACAACCCCCACCCCCCCTCCTCTTCTCTCATTCCCTTTGCCCCCCCATTTCTTAATAGGGTAGCTGAGATTGAGATCTAGTGAGTTGTATATTGTTGGAGCATAGGTCTCTGGAAGCAGTGGCTCACATTCCCAATATATGGTAAATCCATTAATGGATTTGCTTTATTTTTTATTTAATGGTTAACTATAATGTGCAGGAGCTAATAGGTTGTTTACGAGAGTATCCAATCTGTATTTTCCTGGATCTGGACGGGCACTCTTTAGTGTTTTGTCCATGTATTCGGAGAATTATCTGTAATTTGTCCACTAGGGGTCTTTCTGGCTGCGGCCGAGGAGTGACACCCATATCCACAATGACTGGACTTCTTGTCCAAATTTTGGGGAAGGGATGTTTAAACATGGTGAACATGTGTAAATTACAATATGGTCTTTGATATGTCTCACTGCACATTAGTTGTCCATTTTTAAATTTTGCTAACACTGGCAACAGTCAGATATGGCACGATTTGGCATGTTTCCCGGACAGGGTCTGACACCTTCACTGTGTTGGTCTCTGTGTATGGAACAATTTGAAAAGTGTCCACTAGGTGTCACTACATATATGTAGGACCCCTACATATTTTTAATTTTATTTTTTGACCAGTTTCCGGTCCAGTCCACACTGTTGATTGGGCTGGATCGGATGAATTGTGTCAAAATACATATTGAAGCCAGGTTTCTTTATTAGTATGTGTGTGCTTTGGTTAGCCCACACAATACACTATGGGATCCGCGCCACAGTGACGCTGGGGATGCTTTATAGGCTAAGGTGGAGTTCATTGGCTCAGCCATGTGTCCCTCAAACAATCCAGCGAATCAAGGCAGTGTATGCGGCCAGCATTTATATCAGGGTGATCAGAGAGGCTGCGCATGTCCGGTGGATGGTTCGGATCCGGAATGAGGCTTGGTTGTTTCACAGTACAAATGGAGGTGACGCAGTGCGCCGCCCCGTGCCCCAGGAAGAAGTAAACTGTTACGAAACTAGCGTAGGGCGGAGCGGAGCGCTGTCGTCACCTCTGATACTTCCAATAAGGACGGGTGTCTGTTGAATGTGCTACGGCCGGCACACCAGACGTAATCAGGCGATTTTTTAACTGCATACATGTAAGTGCAAACTTGCTTTTTATGGAATAAATTTTAAAAAGATATAATGCACTATGTGGAGTGTGTTCCATTCTTTCTATACATATGTGCCCATTGATGAGAACCGGAGGTCGGTGTTTTAGGAACCTCATGTGCTGTGTGCTGCGGTGACCTGTGGGAGAAACTACTCAATGCATATATTGACCCTCTGTAATAGGGGTTCGTGTACAGCTGGTAAGGAGAAATCCTGCTTTTTGGTGGTGGAATGTCACAGATGAATGTGGACACAGCATTTTTGTATGATTTTTACATGAAGCACTGGTGTTAATACTTTGGATTTCATTTAAACAAACTTTTTTTGATGGACTATTATTTATAAATTTAAATTTATATTTGATGTTCATATATTTATAGTTTGTCTTATATACACACCTCTTTTTCACTTATCAGTTCATTTGATCTGTGGTTTATGGGGTAATTGTTAATTTTCAATATACTTTATTACTGTCACAGTGATTGGTCACGGGGTAGCGCGATTTCCACCAATTTTTTTCTTAATCATTACCATGTATGGTAGTTCACATTTTTAATCGCAGCTCCCCATAGCTACAAAGCTACCAGTTAAACGTCTGGAGTTTTTTCCTTTTTTCTCACTTTAGTTTATTTAGCGCAGTTTTTCTCTTTCTTTTCCTAAATATCATACTACTAAGGAAATCCCTTTGTGGGTAGCTATCAAATCCGTCGATAGTGACCCCATTTTAGTGGCTAATCTATTGTGGCTTCAACCCAAAGATAGAGCACATCTTAAAAACCCTGTCACTAAACACTCCTTGGCCATATGGGACAAATTTAAAACTTCTCATAAGCTCCAATCCATGCACAACCCCCTCCTCTCTTTTCTAAAAAATCCAGCTTTCTTCCATGCCTGGAAATTCCCAAAGTCCTTTGCTGCTTGGTCAAAGACAAATTTAATCCGGCTGCATAATTTAACTTCTTCCTCTGAATTTCATACATTCCCAGTACTCTGTAAAACATTTGGGCTTCCTAGGACTGAAGTTTTTCGTTACTTGCAAATTAAAAACTTGTATGCACCTCTTATTATTTCAGGTTCATTGCTCAACCAAATGACACAATTTGAACACATCTGTAAGAGTGACCCACATATCAGGGGACTTATTTCAGTACTATATCAACTCCTCACCACTATATCCAACAATTTGGTCCCCTCATATGTGGCTAAATGGTCGCAGGACTTTAATTAAGTGTTTGATGAAGATGACTGGTCCAAAATGTGGTTTTAGAAACTAGCTTCAAAGTTATGGCACGTTGGTACTTCATACCAGCCAGAAATTTGACCCAACATATTCCGAAAATTGTTTTCGTTGATGTTCCCCATCAGGTACGCATTTTCACATATGGTGGCAATGCCCAGTGGCCCAAGATTTCTGGGTAAAGATTTTTGCCATAGCATCTAAAGCCTTGGAAATCACTATACTTCCAGAGCCTTCCGTGGCCCTTCTTAACCTTAAACCAGCTACGCTCACTCATACTCAATTTCGACTTCTTATTAACCTTACAACCGCAGCCAAACAAACTATCGCCAAGGCTTGGAAATCCCCTACCTTAATAGTGGCTGAAGCCAAGCATAGGATGCTAAAAGCCCTCTTATTTGCCAAAATGACAGCCATAGAAGATGATAATATTGATAAATTCAATAGAATTTTGAAACCTTGGGTTAAACACCATCTTCACAGAGACTTTGATTACTCATTGTTGTTGCCGCATTAACCTTTCATTGTTACTGCTGATTATAAGCCTTTTTTGAGCGTGGGCTGCGCCATCGTCAGGGGAGATACTTCTTATTCCTACTTTTTTCTCTCCCCTTTCCTTTCTTTCTCTATCTTTTTTTTTTTTCTATATATATACACGGTAATATTAATGGTGGGTTCCTTAGATTGCTATCAATCTTCCACTTAGCTTTGTTCTTATATAGGTTAAATAAGATAAAACTGCGCTAGAACCCACAAATAACGAGTGTCAAGCCGCCAGCACTCAAACAAACAAATTTGATGAAAATGAAAAGCAGAGTAGTGTGGCGCTGTGCTAGAGAATGATATCACAAAGTGTAGGAGTGATAATCAAACATATGGTGAAGAAAAAATGCAATGGTGAATGCATAAATCAAATAAACCACAAAACAAATATGTATAGTGTGGGTAATTCTATACGGAAGGAGTCCACACACTACAAGTGCTACCGTGAGTAAACACAGGTGCATATAAACAGTCCAAAAATTAAAGAGAGTGACTCATAATTAGGAAAAGTCCATATAGTGAAAACGAGATGGGGTCTCTGTGTGTGTTGCAGGTACACCAATCTAGAAGTGAACACAACAGCACTGAAAATAGTAATGAACTAATATGTGTATAATAAGTCCAAACGCCTCAAACCCATTTCAAGGATAGCTTCCCACGGAGTAACCACATGTGAAAAACCGAAATGTTGACTGATGAATTCAAATCAAAAACACTTGAGATAATGGATGGGTGGGGTACTCTTACCACAAATGATGGACTCATCTACCATACGACAGTGAGTCAGATAGGCTTGAGGTTTTTGATTTGAATTCATCAGTCAACATTTCGGTTTTTCCCATGTGGTTACTCTGTGGGAAGCTATCCTTGAAATGGGTCTGAGGCGTTTGGACTTATTATACACATATTAGTTCTTTACTATTTTCAGTGCTGTTGTGTTCACTTCTAGATTGGTGTACCTGCAACACACACAGAGACTCCATCTCGTTTTCACTATATGGACTTTTCCTAATTATGAGTCACTCTCTTAAATTTTTGGACTGTTCATATGCACCTGTGTTTACTCACGGTAGCACTTGTAGTGTGTGAACTCCTTCCGTATAGAAGTACCCACACTATACATATTTGTTTTGGGGTTTATTTGATTTATGCATTCACCATTGCATTTTTTCTTCACCCATGTGGGAGTGAAAGAGCTTTCTGTTCCTATAGAAGTTCAATGTGGTCTGCAATTTGACAGGAGAGCGTTGTTTAAGAGTGTGCTCTGTAGAACTACAAGTGGTAGCAAGTTTTAAATAAGCTTTATACCTGTTTTTTTTTTGTGTTGTTTCCTGTGGGTCTGTGTCTCTGTTTGTTTGTCACTGTGTAATGTCTAATCAACTGTTCAGTATAACTACTTGCAGATTAGCATAGCAATGGATATTCTTGAACAGTTTATTGGGAAAAATGCGTGTATCCAATTTAATAATATACAAAAGAATGCGTTAGTACACCAATTCAATGATCTATTAAAGCAATGCAATACTCATAATGAGGCCATCAAGTCTAAAAAGTCTTCCAAAAGAGGCAAGAAGGAGAGAATGGCCAATGTGGTATGCATGTTATTAAAGATGAAGGAAATCGCAGAGCAGACAGAATTGGAGTGGTGTAAAGATAGGACAGAATTAATAGGAAAAATTAAAAATGTGAGTAAAGATATTTCAGCTATAGCTGCGAATGATGACACAAATGTTTGTGAGTGTGATGAAATGAGGGATGAGATTGAACAATTGGTGACTGAGAATGGTTTGTTGGAGCAAGGAGTGGATGAATGGAAGGAAACATGTATGTTGAGAGAACAGTGTATCGCATGTTTAGAAAAGAAAGAGGCGGGGAATTAATCTGCGATAGAAATACTTAAGAGAGAGTTACAAGAATGTAAAACTCAGCTAGCCCAAAAATATCATGCCATTCTATCTTTGAAAGCACAGGCAATAGAGAAAGTGCACAGCCATTGTTGTGCTTACAAGGATACACATTCCGGTGTGACACAGGAGCAGGGAGAAAGGATGCTGATCGAACAGCAACCAGTATGGTCAGCTGACAGTCCTGAAGAGCCCCCAGATCAGAGTTCTTCTCTCTTTACTCCTTCGTCAGAAAGGACTTGGCCAGGATCTGCAATTATAAAAAGGGAGGGTAGCATCCAATCCACGACACTCTCCATACAAGATCGCACAAATCTGTGCCAGATTTTGGGAAAATTTGACACGAGTCCTTTACCCATTAGTCTCTCGAACAGGTTGGAAGATGTAGTGACACAGTACATTTTAAACAATAGGGATGCATGCGCACTCCTCCGCGCATGGCTCCCATTGCAACTGTGTGAAAAACTGCAACCACCAGTCGGGAATCATAGAGGTCTAACTCCCGAGTTAAACTCAAATTGGGGGAACTCGGCAGATAGAATGAGGGAAATGCAGCGCATAATGGGAGGAAGAGATACTAGGGGTTCAGATGCCCTAGAGAATACAAAATTTAGGAGGGGAATTGATCCAATACTCTTTTGCAGTGAATACTTCACCATTTATAAAGCCACATACAATTGTCCTGATATGTCTTCTGATGACAGTAGTTTTCTGTGCTCTATGGCTAATAAGTGCACATGTATTGATTACCATACCAGAATTGCACTGAGGAATGCCACCTCTTACCAGACCTTTATAAACTTATTAAGGGACTGGGTTCGGGAGACAGATCAAGACAATAGGCCCCACAAAAGAATGGCGGAGGTAGTTAAAAGCGAAGGTAGAGTGAGATTTGCAGGCAAGTGTTACAGATGTGGAAATACAGGCCATGTAATGAAGGACTGTCAAATGCCTAGGAGGAGCACGGGGGAGAAGAGACCTTGGCATAAGAAGGAACAGCAAAAACCTGGATCAGATAAGGTGGCAACGGAGCCGAACAAGGCACCTGATGCCACAGTATATGGTCCTCTTTTGAGGGGATTAGAGAGGATAACGTAAGGGGTTAAAGAAAACCAGGAGGAGTATAAAACCCCACCCCAACCAATCCTTATTTTAAACCATAGGGATGTCAGGCCCCGGTATTGTCCCTAGTATGTCATCTGGAGAGGGACAAAAGCGACAGACCACGTATCCAAGGGGCGATAGGGGGCCATCGCACAAATGTACTATTCGATACGGGAGCTGCTGTAAGTGTAACAAATATCAAACTTCAAAAGGATCCTAATGGGAAACAAATCTTCCTTAGAGGATTCGGAGGACAACTAGTATCTTCTGAGCAATCAATACCTGTACCCATAGAAATACAGAGGTTATGTGTGGAGCACAGTTTGTTTCTTTCCCCAACGCATTAGGGGCCTAATTTGGGCTCTGATGTCATGGGGGCACATGGACTGATTCTAGATCTATGTAATTGGGTACTGTGGAAAGGGTATAGATACAAAGGCAAGGTGCACATGGTCATGGACAGCTGAGAGATTGCATCAGTTAAAACAAGTGAAATCCTTGACCCACAGGCACTACTGAAAACAGAGGACCAAATATTGGCTAAAATCTTGTGGCAACATAACGAAGTGTGGGCAACGTCTAAAACATAATGTGGTAGAGTTTCAAACATGATTGTTAAAATTGAAGGCCCTGATCCGCCACCTCAGCGTCAGTACAAAATTCCGCCCAAATCTATCCCATACATAGAGAAAACAGTGAGGAATTTGTTAGCACAAAATGTAATTAAAGAGTGCCAATCTAAAACAAATGCAGCCCTCTGGCCAGTAAAGAAGGAGGGAGGATGGAGGCCCACTGTAGATTTCCGTGCGCTAAACAGATGCACCCCATCTATTACAAATGTAGTTTCTAAGATGCCAGACATGATGACAGAACTGAAACCTTCAGCAAAGGTGTACTCATCAATTGACATATCAAATGGCTATTTTTCCATTCCCGTACATGAGGATAGCCAATACAAGCTAGCCTTTACGTTTCAGGGGAAACAGTATGCATTCTGTAGATTAGCTCAGGGGTTCAAATCCAGCTCTACGTACTTCCATATCTGTATGGTGGACATTCTGAAGACATTTTCTGAGCCAAAATGCATCATTCAGTATGTGGACGACATCTTGCTTCAAACAGAGACAAAAGAGCAGCATTATGCACTGCTGGAGGAGCTCCTGATACTAATTGAGAATGCAGGTCTGAAATTAAACCCCAAAAAGGCACAATTGATGAAGGATTCAGTATGTGTCTTGGGTGTGATAGTTTCACAGGGGGGAAGGACTCCAGACCCAAACAAATGTGAAACTATCAGGAAATTACCAAGACCAATCACTAAAACTGCACTGAGACAATTCCTGGGGATGGTCAGTTTCTGCAGGGACTTCATTGAAGGCTTTGCAGAAAAGGCAAAACCACTGTATGATTTTCTCAAAGGAGACAAAAAGGAAACAGACCCCATAGACTGGTTGGGAGAGCATGAGCAAGCTTTCACCAAGCTAAAGGTGAGTCTGATGCAGGCCCCGGCCTTGAGCAATCCGAATGCCGATTTGCCCTTTGCACTACAAGTGTATGCCTCTACAGTAGCAATAACAGCGGTGTTGCTGCAGGAGAGGCAGGGCAAATGGGTACCTGTGAGATACTGGTCCAGGGTACTAAGCCCGGTAGAGAGGGGATTCGATGAATGTGTCAGAAACCTTTTGGCAGTGCACTGGGCGGTTCTCGCCACAGAGCATGTTGTGGGGTTTGGCAAAATCATTCTGCAGACACCCCATTCTCCAATTAAAATGCTTTTGGAACGTACCCTCAGTGGAGTATCCTCCCAAAGGGTAGCCAGATGGCTAGTGGATTTAACACCCAGAAATCTGTCTGTGACCCACAATGCCACCTACACTCTCCCACAATTGATGCAATATGAGGGGGAGCAGCATGACTGTGGGGAGGTACATCGGACCAGAACACAGGAGGTATTCAGGTTAGCAACAGGAGATGGAGACCTTAAAATCTGGGTGGATGGATCAAGGTACTGGGATGAAGGAAGTTTTCACACAGGGTATGCCCTGTGGTGCCCCCAGACCAATGAAAAAATCATGACCAAATGCCCTCGAAGTTTTTCTGCCCAAAGAGCTGAACTGGAGGCAGTGAGAGAGGCCATCACGCATTTCAGTTCAGGTCCCATAACCATATTCTCTGACAGCGCCTATGTAACAAGGTCTCTGACTGAATACATGCCTTTGTGGCAGTCAAGGGGCTTCAGTGATGCCTCTGGAAAAGACTTGGTACATAGTGCGTTGCTAAGAGATATATGGGAAAGAGCAAGTGTGGAACCTCAGAGGGTGGCTATCATTAAGGTGAGAGCTCACCAAAGAGGTGGAGAGGAGGTTACTGTGGGCAACAACAAGGCAGAACAGAGATTCCATGTACCATACCATCCACAATCAGCGGGGATGGTTGAGAGGATGATTTGAACACTGAAAGAGAGACTTAAAAAAATGGTACTGCATTTAGGAAAGAACTGGCTGATTCATCTGCCTTCAATCCTGATGGCTGTACGAGGTTCTGCAGCAAAAGGTACATTATTAACCCCATATCAGTTGATGACGGGAAGAATGATGAACCTCAGCCATCCAGCAGACCCAATACTTAGCACCCCCGTGAGAGAGAGTGCTGAAAGGGACACATTTCTGGTCCAGCTGCAAGAACAGGTACAGGGGTATTTGCAATTTGCTGCAAATAACATGGCACCTAACGAGAAGGATCAGCCTGAAAGGCCTCCTGTTAGCTTGAAGATTGGAGACAGGGTTATGGTAAAGAACTTTGTTTCCAAATCTTCATGGAACGCAAACTGGACCGGACCGTTCACAGTCACTATGACCCTTAGTGATCAGGTAATCAAGGTAAAGCGGCTCATAGACAATAAGGGTGCAAAAGGCATGAAAAAGAGGGAGATAGAGAAATGGGTTCATGCTGATCAATGTAAAAGGTACTGCTGATAAGAATTTATTCCGCTCTTGTTCTTGTTTTTCCAGAGTCCTGGTGGAGCAAAGATTGGCAAAGTCTCTGGAGAATGGATAGAAGGATCATAATTGTCGCATTGGCGATCCATCTGAGCCATGTAACATCTCAAATTGATTCAGATGAACACTCAGGGGATAATGCGGAAAGTGAAAATCCTGAGGAAGATCATGCATCCACTTCTGCTGTGTCATCAATGTTGGACTTGTTAGGGCAGAATTAGGGGCAGGGGGGAGTTGAGAGAAGGAGAAAGGTCCGGATAACATCAGAGAGTCCTAAGTTACCAGAGACATATCAATGTGGTCGCCATGGCGATTTGCAATACAAAGTTTATTTTGCTTTTTGACGATTTAATCCTAATGTAACATCTCAAGGACTAGCGTATAAACAAGACTTGCGAAATTTCATACCAGAATCGCTCCAGCCGTTTGTGGATGCAACTATATATATGAATGAAACGGGTTATTGGTTAGGAAAAAATTACAATCTATCCAAACTTTGGGAAACAAGGGATGTAGGATATGGTTTTTTTGGTGAAGAATTGAAAAAGGGGAAGTATGTTTTTATGTGTGGCATATATTGGCATGACCAAAGTAATAGGGTGCAGAGGCCCAGGAGGCTGACACTTAGGCATAGTAAGGTGTCTGTTGGCCAAACTAGGGAGCTGCAGATGACACATCAACGGGGTGAAAATTTCCTTGTGGGAGCGGTATCCCAGTCTTATCAGTCCTACAGAGAAGCTCTCGGTTACTGGACATGTGGGACACCAGAATTGGACATGGGAGAGATACGCCTGGTTGAAGTCTCACCTGAGAGGTTGAAACCCTGCACAGGTATTGCCAGTGACCACACACAGGGGCATGCTCTGTTAGAAAAAGGGGAACCACTACAAATAGATCTAAGCTTGTCCCAAACGCTGGCTACCAGGGTACAGTATGCCTTCACCACATGGCACTTCAACATCTCGCAGTGGTTGAAAAAATCCAATTACCCTATATGTGCTGAGTATACTCTGAATCAAGTGCGGTCAGTATATCAGTGGCTTGCTCCCAGAGACGGGTGGACACAGAGTGAGGTTCATGCAGGACGCTTATTTCTGAGGAGTAACCGGAAGAGGAGGGATGTACTCAGCACTATATTGGGGGGAATAGGAGCTGGAATGGGTGTCGTTAATGGAGTGGACATCGATCTCCTGAGGAACAAACTCTCAGCCATAGCTTCAGACAGCAAGCGGGGCTTTGTTGCTCAGAGAGAGATTAATGACATTCTCGATAACATTCAACAACATCACCTAAATACCCAGGTAAAAGTGGCTCAAGATTTTATCCACCATTTTAAGAGGTTGGTAGATAGTGTGGTGATACAGGGCAAAAATATGTCATTGGCTCTGGCGTGCATGCAGGGGCAGGCGGAACTATCAACCAACATCAAGCTGATTGTACAATCTCTGTATGAGGGGCAGTGGCCTTATGAGTTAGCATCACAGCTCAGTAAGATTTTACCAAAGCACATCTCTTACACTAATCCAAAGTGGTGGTCAAATGCCTGGATGGGCTGTACTAATTTGGATTATGAGAGATGCTATGCTTCCTCATTGATCCCATATGCAGAAGTACAGACTCAGTCTGTGTATTCGTTGGTATCACTGGGCTTGTTGACTGGGGATTCTACATTGTTACATCTGAGGCTAAATTACTCACATGTGATCAGAGAGGATGGGAGATGGAGGAAGGTTGATATTTCCCTCTTTCTGAAGCATGACCATGACATCCTATGTATGCCAGGTCAATACACGGTGGTGAATGAGAAATGTTGAGAAGATGCCTTGCTCTGTGTTCTGGATGGGGAAAACATTGCCGGGAAGGGAACGCCGATGTATTATTTGGGACATGGGAGAGTTTGTTTCTTTGTCCTAAAGGATACTAATGTAACGTTAGTCATGGAACTAGGATGTTCTGTGAACCTGACACTAGCTAGTGGAGCATGGTGTACCCTTGGTGGTGTCTCTGAAATCCAGACACAGGAATGGAATTATGTGGTACCGCATATTGCCAATCTGTCTGTGGATATCAACCATAACCGCCCTGTTAATCTGAGAGCCCCGAACCTTGGTATGGGAAGAAAGATACAGGAATTAGACTTGTGCACAACGGAAAAATTTGTTCCGTTTCGGTTCGTTTCTTTCCGGTCCTGTTGATTCGTAATCATTCGTAATTTTGCTAGACGGGATTTTTCGTGTTCGGACTCATTCGTATTTTTGCAAGCGACATTTTTCGTTGAATTTTTTGTTGCTTTATAATTCGTACTTTCGGTAGAGTACGTTGTTTTTCGTTGATTCTGGACACAACTCCTACTTTCGTAACTTTTTTTGGGTTCGTACTTTCGGTAGAGTACGTTGTTTTTCGTTGATTCTGGACACAACTCCTACTTTCGTAACTTTTTTTGGGTTCGTTGATTCGTAATTTTCCGTGTCTCTCTCACAACGACGCTGCCTATTATGCCTAATGTGCTTCGAATGGATTTGTACTTTTCTAAATACATTGCGGTTATTTGTAACAATTCGAAATCTCGTATTTTACTTTCGTTTTTTACATGCGGCTATAGCCTCTGCCCCTGTACACCATTTTGAGAGGGTTCAGCACGGTGAGGGAGAAGCAGAGAGCAGAGCAGAGTGTTATTGTGCTTCGAATGGATTCGAAGTCTCGTATTTTACTTTCGTTTTTTACATGCGGCTATAACCTCCGCCCCTGTACACCATTTTGAGAGGGAGTTCAGCACGGTGTGGGAGAAGCAGAGAGCAGAGCAGAGTGAGTGTTATTGTGCTTCGTATGGATTCGTACATTCGTAACTTTTTCATAACGAATTATGCCGAAGACATTCGGGCATTCGCTATTTGCGGTATAATTTATTTCGGATTCGGTCTTATTCGTAATTGCTTTGTTCGGAAATTCGAATGCTTCCGAATGTCCGAAAGTTGCTAAATTCGGACGAATTTCAATTCGTTACGAAACGAATTGCACAAGCCTAACAGGAATGGTTAACAGATTGGGATAGAGATGAGAGCCTTATGAGGATGCTGCAGCAAGAGAGAGCTAATGCTACTATATTCATCCACCACGATCAGAATGAAATAAAGGAGGTAGTGCATCAACTAGAAAATGATGCGGGAGGGTCTTGGTAGGAGGTAGTATTTGGACATTCCAGTAAGGCCAACAGTTGAATTATTTGATACATCTCATTGTAGTATTGCTCATTATTGCCGCAGCATCGTCATTGGTTCAAGTTGGTATGTGTTGTTGGACTCAACGTTTATGTAGGAAAGTCTCGCATTTATCTATGCAAGTTGAGGGATGAATTGGTGGTGAGATCTCTTCATACAGGTTAGAGGCTTTGCTGCCAATTCAGAACACTGAAATACTGCCGACATGCCAGAATTGCGGTAGGGAAGGCCACTATGAACGAACCTGCATAATCCCGACCCGTATTTACAGTGAAGAGTTATAGGAGGTTGGGAGCGGGATACGTAATTTGATGGGTCATATGTATATATGTAGATATTATGGTAATAGGTTGATTTATGTTATGATGTAGTGTGACAAAGGTGTATTTTAGGCTAATAATATGGGCAAATAAGGTCCTCCTCGAGGCTCTGCATCTGAAAGATGGTTGAGTTGTTGCTCTGAGTGTGTATTGGTGAATGATGAGTGAATGGAGACCCCTTGCTGATGCTCTACCCCTTCATGAAGTTGTCAAGAAGAAGAAGATACAGAACGGTGACAGGAAAGCTGTCACGGAAAAATGATGTTGGTGTGTAACCCAGTAGCAAAGCGGCACGTGCTGGGAAGCGCAGCTCATTAAAACCGTTATGGACTGTTTTATAGGAGCTGGTTCTGAAGCTTATGTTGAGAGGCCCAACACGGTAAAACCATTGTGGGCTATTCCATGGGAGCTGTTCCTGAAGCACATGTTGAAAGGCAGTTAAAGATTGTTCCATAGGTACTGGTCCGGAAGACATTATGGACTAGTCAATAGGAGCCGTGTCTGGAGAATGATTTTGTGCGTCCTTTAGGCGCAAAGCGGCATATGTTGTAAGGAATATAAGTTCTGGGTTTCGTACATATTCTGTTGCATTCCAAATGGTCAGATAAGCTGAGGCTTGTCGTGCCCGGAGGACAGGATGCCCCCCCTAAGGAATGTAATCTGTTAGACCCGACTCCGCAATGTCTGAAGATCCTGTTAATTAGCACCTTCCAAAGACAAAAGGGAAGTGCAGCTGTCAATACAAGTGCAAGGATCAAAGGCGCCAGCAAGCTATTGGAGATTATATGGGCAACATCGCCCCCAGAGGCCAGGTATGGCAGAAACAAGACAAGGATCATGGAAGTGCAACGATTGGTCGAGAGGCAGATGGGCTGGCAAGGGGAGGGTTTGAATGAGGTATGAATGAGGTCCTTTAAAACAGGAAGTTTGGGAATGAGAGAGCCCTCTATTACATCTGGGAGCTCAGCAAGCAGGAATTTTGCCTCGAAGAGAGAATAAGTATAATTTTCATTAGTACTGTTGATATAGGCTGTATAGATATTGGTTGTTAGTATGTAACATTCCTACTTTTAGGAAATAAATGTAATTTCTTTTACTAAGCAACTGTGTGTCTTCATAAGTAACATTGTATGATCAGGCCTAGCATTCTCTGATAGGTTAGACTAGCAAACAAGGGACAAATACAATTAATACATAGTTGCGATAGATATATGTATTATAGATCACAATAGTATATATATATTAATACATTGCGGTTATAATAACTGGTCTATTGGTTTATTCTCTCTGAGTGCTGCAAGGACATCCCTGGTGGGGTCAGGAAAGTTTAGGAGTGCTGAGGAAAGCTACCGACTGGGTGTTTTCATCTGCGCTTATGGAGTCCATGAGGAGTGTTTCTACTTAACCTCTTATAATCTGGAGGTGTCTATTTGGTAAGCAGCCAAGTTTGCAGTTAGTAGTTCACAGTGGTGCAAGACAGTGAAGAGTCACAGGCCTGTGTAATTATATACAATATTTACTATGGACTTGGGATCATTATGAATTTGTTTATTTTGCACATGAGCACTTTATTGATTAATTGCATATGCACATTTGCACTTGTCTAAGTAGATGTATATGAATTTATTAATGTACATGAGCATGTTGTGTTATGAAATGCTTGTTTATTCATATCTTTGTATTTTGGCTCTTTAGGGTTAAATTTAAAAGGCACAGCGCCCCCCTCTTTGCACTTTTTGTATTTGATATTGTGTATTTGGATATTTGGGGCAGCAATATTAGGGATGACTTAGGGATAATTGCAGGACACTGAGAGCAGGGTTATCATTTATTTTAATCACAGCCACTTACAAGCTAAGACTTGAATGTACACATTTAGAGGGTTTTCCTGTTTTCAGGATGCTTCACTTGAAAAAAAGCATTAGTTGCAATACATCTGCAACACATGACAGATCACCTGAACAGCACTTAGCAGGTACATCCCCAATGACATAGCTTAACATAGTATAATTGTAAGGAAACTGGTTCTCCAAGGTCTCTTCACCAGGGCTACTGGTGGTGGAGACTGAATTGCAGCAGGCTGTATCCAGCTCGCACCCCCGCCCCCCAGGTACGCCCAGCTGAGGATGTAGAGAGTGAGACCACAGGTGTGGTGAGTACAAACAGCAGGAGACAGAAGGAAATCCAGGAAACAAGCCCAGGTCAGGGCAGGTGGAAGACAAGCACGGATTGTAGGCAAAGCCGGGGTTGGTACACAGGAAGTCAGACACTGAATGCACATAATAGTAGGCAAACAGGAGCTCAGAGAACTATACTAGGAAGTTGCTCAGGCAACACGGGCTGCACTGACCATATAGGAAAGTAAATAGGGAGACGGGCCAGAGAGAGATGAAAGGGAAAGGAAATTTAAACCCACAGAATAGCAGGTAATGCACATAGGTGAGCACAGAAGCCAAACAACACAGCAGAAACACTGCAGCAAGGAGGTAAGAATACACAGACAAGAAAACTGAAGACTAAATTGTGACACTAGGTGGATGCAGCATCCCTCCGATGCTGCAGCTGTCCCCCACTGCCTCTAAGACTGAAAAATTATCCATCAAAGACTGCCAATCGCTCAGTTCTCTGTCTTTATTGAGTAGGGAGTGGTGACTATCAGTCATTGGCTCTCTGCTCTGCCTTTCCAGCTTTTACTGGGCCCCAGGCAGTGGAGGGGGTGGGAGTAGCTGGCTCAGGCTGGGCCAGATGCCAGTCAGGTATCTGGGTGGATCCCCAGCATTAAAGTTGAGATTCCTTCAGAGTCTGGAGTGATGTCGTCCGTCAACGAACTTTAGCCCACTGTCAGTCGAATCTGAGTCACATGAGTGCAAAGCTAAGTGCACTCCTGTGATCAACAGGAGAAGATCGAACCAAAAGAGCATTGGCCCTACTTCTCCTTTACATAAGGTTTCCTGTCTTATGAGTAGGGATGGGCCGAACACCCCCCGATTCGGTTCTCACCAGAACCTGCGAATGGACCGAAAGTTTGCGCGAACTTTAGAACCCTATTAAATACAATTGACGCGAACGTTCAAAATCAAAAGTGCTAATTAGAATGGCTAATATGCAAGTTATTGTCCTAAAAAGGGTTTGGGGACCCGGGTCCTGCCCCAGGGGACATGTATCAATGCAAAAAGAAGTTTTAAAAATAGGCCGTTTTTTCGGGAGCAATGATTTTAATGATGCATAAAGTGAAAAAAAAAGTGAAATATTCCTTTAAATATTGTACCTGGGGGGTGTCTAAAGTATGCCTGTGAAGTAGCACATGTTTCCCGTGTTTAGAACTGTCCCTGCACAAAATGACATTTCTAAAGGAAAAAAAGTAATTTAAAACTGCTTGCGGCTTTAATGTAATGTCTGGTCCCAGCAATATGGATGAAAATCATTGAGAAAAATGGCATGGGTACCCCCCCCCCCCCCCCCCAGCCCACTACCAGCCCCTTTGGGTCTTGTATTGAAATTAAGGGGAACCCTGCACCCAAATTAAAAAAGGCCCTATATACTCTGAACAGCAGTATACAGGCGGTGCAAACAAGACAGGGACTGTAGGTTTGTTGTTAAGTAGAATCTGTTTGTAATTTGGAACAGGTAAATTTTTTAAGTGTAGCCCCAGCCCAAAAATCTATTTTTAAGCTTTTTGGAAAACATAGGGAAGGGTTATCACCCCTGTAACATTTGTTTTGCTGTCTGTGCAGTGTGCACCTGTTCAGAACATTTCACCTCACTTTCCATCCCAATGACAAATGTTTTTTGAAAGTTTGGGGTTTTTATTGAAACAAGGATTGGTGATAAAGCATCAGTGGAGAGGAGAAACCTTTTTCCCATATTAACTCTTACAGGAGGGAATTTCCCTTCCTAGGGGTAGATTTACACTCACTTCCTGTTGTCTCCTTCCGTTTGAAAGTAGGAGTCGTTTGTAAGTTGGATGTTTGAAAGTAGGGGCCTGCCGTATATACTCTGCAGAAATTTGGCCCTTAGGTGTTGGTGTTGCCACAACACTGTAAGCCCTCACAGTTACTCTTGGTGGGTGCTGGAACGTCCTGCTGTGAACTATTATATCAATAATTGTAATTACATGCCATTGTTGAACAGTGGTAGGAAAAATTGGGCCTTTGGTGGTGGTGCTGGTGCCACAACACTGTAAGTCCTCACAGTTACTCTTGGTGGGCGCAGGAATTGGTCCAGCTGTGAAATATTAGATCAAGAATTGTAACCACATGCCCCTGTAGAACAGGGGCAGAAAAATTGGGCCTTTGGTGATGGTGGTGGTGGTGTTGCCACAACACTGTAAGTCCTCACAGTTACTCTTGGTGGGAGCAGAAATGGGCCCAGCTGTGAAATATTAGATCAAGGATTGTAATCACATGCCCCTGTTGAACAGGGGCAGAAAAATTGGGCCTTTGGTGTTGTTGGTGGTGTTGCCACAACACTGTAAGCCCTCACGGTTACTCTTGGTGGGCGCAGGAATGGGCCCTGCTGTGAATTATTAGATCAAGAATTGTAATTACATGCCCCCGTTGAACAGGGGCAGAAAAATTGGGCCTTAGGTACTGGTGCTGGTGCCACAACACTGCAACCCCTCACAGATACTGTACTTGGAGCGCAGCAATGAGCCCTGCTGCAAAGCATTGCATCAAAAATTGTAAATACACGCCCCTGTTAAACAGTGGCTGAAAAATTAAGCCTTAGGCACTGGTGCCACAACACTGCAACCCCTCACAGATAATGTAGTTGGAGTGCAGCAATGAGCCCTGTTGCAAAGTATTGCATCAAAAATTTTAATTACACGCCCCTGTTAAACAGGGGCAGAAAAATTGGGCCTTAGGCACTGGTGCTGGTGCCACAACACTGCAACCCCTAACAGATACTGTACTTGGAGTGCAGCAATGAGCCCTGCT
The DNA here is from genome assembly GCA_029206835.1 of Rana muscosa. NCBI lineage: Eukaryota > Metazoa > Chordata > Amphibia > Anura > Ranidae > Rana > Rana muscosa. The sequence continues at coordinate 224,453,203 of CM055118.1, forward strand.
GCAAAGCATTGCAATAAAAATTGTAAATACACGCCCCTGTTAAACAGTGGCTGAAAAATTGAGCCTTAGGCACTGGTGCTGGTGCCACAACACTGCAACCCCTCACATATACTGTAGTTGGAGTACAGCAATGAGCCCTGCTGCAAAGCATTGCATCAAAAATTGTAAATACACGCCCCTGTTAAACAGGGGCTGAAAAATTGGGCCTTAGCCACTGGTGGCAGTGCCCAGAACCAAAAATGTTCTTTCAAGCTATCATCATGATTATTGAGGAGGAAGAGGATAGTCACTCAGCATAACAGGATAGTCACTCAGCATCAGCATAGGCAGTCTTGAAGGGATTTGACATTTACCAAAAAATGTATTTGGTTACATCAGCATCAGGTGCTTGGTAGCTGGTAGTGATCCAAGACTGATTCATTTTTATGAAGATCAGTCGATCGACCGAGTCGGTGGACAGGCACACCCTGTGATCGGTTTACAAAGCTTCCAGCAGCACTGAATGTGCGTTCCGAAAGAACGCTGGATGCAGGACAGGCCAGTAGCTCAATTGCATACTGTGCAAGCTCTGGCCAGTGATCCATCCTCAAGACCCAGTAACCCAGAGCATTTTCGTGGGAAAGATGTCCAAGTCTGATCTTGCCCCTAGGTATTCCTGCACCATGTAAACCAGACGCTGGCAATGGTTGCTGGAACCGATCATACCTTGGGGCTTCGTACTAAAAAAATTGTCTGAACGCATCGGTCAGACGGCCACCTTCTTCACCACTCCTTCTTTGACTGATCGGAGCCTCAGCAACACGTTGTCCAGGACCAGGAATTTGTAACCTCCCAGTCTCTGGGAACACATTGCACAGACCTTTCTGCAAGGCCTCCCGAAGATGCTTCATCCTCTGCTCCCTCTGCGACGGCAAGATAAGGTCCGCAACCTTAGCCTTGTAATGTGGATCAAGGAGGGTTGCCACCCAGTAATGATCCCTCTCCTTGATCGCACGAATACGAGGATCCTTCCGCAGGCTTTGCAGGATCAGGGAGGCCATGCAGCGTAGGTTTGCTGAGGCATTCGGTGCGGAGTCCTCTGGGTCACTGAGGATGACATGATCCGCAGCCACCTCCTCCCAGCCACGTACAAGTCCATGGGTGTCTTGGGACTGTAATTGATCGCCTACGAAGCACTGCTGGTTCCGAGGACAAAGCACAGGTAGAGGCCATGGAGGAAGAAGAAGAGGAGGGGGTGGAGGAGAGAGGTGTGTCAGAATCACTAGTAGTAACATTTTGGAGGCGTGGTGGCGGAACAACCTCCAACACTACTGCACCTTGTCCTGCATCCTTCCCAGCTGCCAGCAGAGTCACCAAATGTGCCGTGAAAGATAGGTAACGTCCCTGTCCATGCCTGCTAGACCATGAGTCAGCGGTAATATGCACCTTACTGCTGACCGCCTTGTCCAGCGAGGCCAAGACATTGCCTTCCACATGCCGGTAGAGAGCCAGAATCGCCTTCCATGAGAAAAAGTGGCGTTTGGGAACCTGCCATTGAGAAACCGCACATTCCACAAACTCACGGAAGGGGGCAGAGTCTACCAACTGAAAAGGCAACAGTTGAAGTGCTAGCAATTTAGCTAAGCTAGCATTCAACCGCTGGGCATGTGGATAGCTGGGAGCGAACTTCTTTCGGCAGTGCAGCAGCAGGGGCAGGGAAATTTGCCTGGTACAATCGGACGTCGGTGTACAGATAGCAGATTGTCTGCAAGTACTTGGCTGTGACACACCTAATTCTACACCTTCATTCCTCTCAGTGCAGGTTTCAGAGAGGACTGAAGGTATAGTGGGGTTGGAGATCCCAGCTGATGAGGAGCAAGGAGAGGTCACTGGCCAGAGCTTGCACGTCTGAAAAAAGTCCCACACCAAAGAACTTTTGGAATAACGCGCAGAGACAACAGTGCACATGCAGAGCTTTGCGGTGTGATGCAGTCGGTGTTCTGCCCTTAAGCTGGCCACTGGAGGGCATCCTGCCTCATTGGAGATGTGCCTCTTCCTCCTCCTCCTCCTCCTCTCTCCTATCAGGCACCCACGTGGAGTCAGTGACCTCATCATCCCCTGCCTCCTCATCACTGGAGCAAATCTGGCAGTATTCTGCAGCTGGGGGAAACATGACTGCCAGATAGCTGTCCTTGTTGGGCACCCCCTCTCTCTGGGCTCACGTTACTACCCCCTCTCTCTGGGCTTACGTTACTTCTTTCCTCCAGCTGGGTTCCATCATTGCAGCCTTCAAAACGCTGGGCATCCTCCAGGAGCATGTACCCAACACTGTGCTCAAACAGTTTAGGGGACTCCTCAAGAGGACATGGTGGGGCTAGGGAAGGAGTGACTGATGCCATTGAGCCACGGTTGTCGGTGGTGAAGGCCACGGTTTGTCCTGTCCAGATATGACCCCAGAGCTGAGCGGCTGCCACGATCTGGTATTGTTCGAACTGGGAGGAAGTCCGGGTAAACCCTGGGATTAGGAGTGTCTCTGGAGGCCATGGTCCTGCAAACCAATAGTGGCCAAAAATTGCAACGAAGCCTGTGGAGGCTGCGGCATCTGTCACTACCTGTGGTGATGGGGGCGATATTGATGGTATAACATTGATACTGTTTCACGTAGTAAGGAACTCCTCCCATATTGACAGGTCCGCTACTGCCGCGGTGTCTAAGTTAAGGATCTGATCGGGGTCCTGTGTCTGGGAGAGGAAGACCAGGAGGCTTGATACAAAAGATCGACCCTGGGGAATGATCCTTGCTGCAAATTGAGCATTCCCAGGAGAGACTGAAGCTGCTCCTTAGTACACCCCCGTGTACAGGTGAAGTCTTGGAGAACTGACCTGATGCGGGTCGGCTTTAAGGAACAACAAACGTAGTGAAAGCTAGTTTGCGTGTTTAGCACGACAGAGAATTAGTGAGCAGCCGAGTTGCTACTGGAGATGATGAGTGACCTATTTGAGCCGCTTGCAGAAATGCTTGCAGCGATTACAATTAAGCAGCTTTATTGGAAAGATGAAAACAAAGTTAGCGGAAATTTTGAGTATGTAGGAATGACCGTGCGCAACATTGTACATGCAGATGGAGTGAGATGTAAATATTTATGCTTGATAACGGAAGTAAGGCCAGGGATTAGAGTTGAGCGGACACCTGGATGTTCGGGTTCGACGGGTTCGGCCGAACTTCGGTAAAAAGTTTGAGTTCGGGACCGAACTTGACCCGAACTTGACCGCCGAACCCGAACCCCATTGAAGTCAATGGGGACCCGAACTTCTGAGGACTATTAGCGCTTGTTTCCCATGCCTAGAACTGTCCCTGCACAAAGTGTCATTTCTGAAGGAAAAAAAGTCATTTAAAACTCACTCGCGGCTATAATGAATTGTCGGCTCCCGGCAATACATAGAAAAGTCATTGAAAAAAAATAAAAAAAAGTGTGGGGATTCCCCCAAATACAATTACCAGGCCCTTCAGGTCTGGTATGGATATTAAGGGGAACTCTGCCGCAAATTTTAAAAAAAAAATGCGTGCGGTTCCCCCCAAATATCCATACCAGGCCCTTCAGGTCTGAAAAGGATTTTAAGGGGAACTCCACCCCAAATTAAAAAAAAAAATGGCGTGGAGTACCCCCAAAAATCCAGACCAGACCCTTTATCTGAGCACGCAACCTGGCAGGCTGCAGGAAAAGAGGGGGGAGGAGAGCGGCCCACCCTCCCTCCTGAACCGTACCAGGCCACATGCCCTCAACATGGGGAGGATGTCAAGGGCCTCATCCCCACAACCCTTTCCGGTGGTTGTGGGGGTCTGCGGGCGGGGGGCTTATCAGAATCTGGAAGACCCCTTTAACAAAGGGGACCCCCAGATCCTGCCCCCTCTATGTGAAATGGTAATGGGGTAAATGTACCCCTATAATTTCACAAACAAAGTGTCAAAAATGTTAAAAATTACAATAGCCGGTTTTTGACAATTCCTTTATTAATGTCTTCTCCTTTCTTCCATCTTCTTCCACCTTCTTCTTCTTCTTCCTCTTCATCTTCATCTTCATCTTCATCTTCCTTCTTCCTTCGGTGTTCTCGTCCGCATCTTGCTCTAGCTTCTTGTTCCCCTTCTTTTTTCTTCGGCCGCTCCGCTTGAATTGGAGGTTCCCGCTGTGTGACGCTTCGGATCTTCAGTTCTCCTCTGGGTCCGCTGGCACCCGGTGGCCCCGCCCCCCTCTGACACCATGGGGAAAGTCCCCGTGACATCCATGTGTGTCAGAGGGGGGCGGGGTCACCGGGTGGCAGCGGACCAAGAGGGGAACTGAAGAACTGAAGCGTCACACAGCGGGAACCTCCAATTCAAGCGGAGCGGCCGGAGAAAGAAGAAGGGGAACAAGAAGCCGGAGCAAGATGCGGACGAGAACACCGAAGGAAGAGGGAAGAGGAAGATGAAGAGGAAGAGGAAGATGAAGATGAAGAACAAGATGGAGGAAGAAACCCCGAATGGAGAAAAGAAGAAGATGGAAGAAAGGAGAAGACATTAATAAAGGAATTGTCAAAAACCGGCTATTGTAATTTTTAACATTTTTGACACTTTCTTTGTGAAATGGTAGGGGTACATTTGTACCCCATTACCATTTCACATAGGGGGGGCCGGGATCTGGGGGTCCCCTTTGTTAAAGGGGTCTTCCAGATTCCGATAAGCCCCCTGCCCGCAGACCCCCACAACAACCGGGCAAGGGTTGTGGGGATAAGGCCCTTGTCCCCATCAACATGGGGACATCCTCCCCATGTTGAGGGCATGTGGCCTGGTACGTTCAGGGGGGGGCTCTCTCGTCCCCCCCTCTTTTCCTGCGGCCTGCCAGGTTGCGTGCTCGGATAAAGGGTCTGGTCTGGATTGAGGCCAGCAACTGGGGCACGTTTGGGACGAATCTGCACATAAGAATGCGCGTGGATTCAACTCAGATGCGTGATGGTGACATGAATGACAGAATTCTCCGATGATCTAGGCACGAGTCGGTGCGCTGCATGTGCGGCTGACAACGAGCCGACTCTGGAGCATGTACTGAAATGAGGCCAGCAACTGGGGCCCGCCGGGACAAATAGGTGCATTGTGGATGCGACTTGGATTCGTATCAGAGTGATGCAGAGGAAATCACTATCGATGCGAGACGAATCAGTAGCTATGTGCAGGGTTTCATAAGGAGAGAGAAGGGTGTGCGAGATGTGACAAATGAAATTACTATCAGTGGAATGAGATGACAAAACTAGCGGGACGAACCGGTGAGTCGCTGATGCGACTAGATTCGACCGGAGGGTAATGGCGTATTGAATTAATGTAATACGAAATGAAACCTGAATAAATAAAACTGAAAAACAATCAATCACCCCTCCCCCCAGGCTAACCAAGTGCAGAGAAGGCACCAGGTGGGACGAAGCAGAGTTTTTTTTTTTAAATGGAAGAGACGGCAACCTTATGGACAGTCAATCTTTATGTCCAGTGAAACCTACGGCGAGTGATATCGGACAACGACCGACAGCGACTCGGAGGTCTGGATTTATAAATGAATCATATGTTTGGCAGACAACAACTCAGAAGCAGACTTTTTAAGAAAGGAATGCAGGACAGGAAGCATTACTAATTGCAAGATTGCACATGACGCAAAAGATTCTAAAAGTACCTGCGATAGTGAGCGGGAACCGCCGACGAAGACCACGAACGAAGAAGCCTAAATGCCCTGCGATTGAAATGCCAGGACTCATAAACATGAGGTGAGCTGGTAAGAGTCGGCCCAGTGATGTGTAGTATCGCTCACAGGAAACCGACGAAGACTGCAGGTGAGTGGGCTGGTTAAATAGCCCCCCGGGCTCCTCCCATAAATTCAGGCCAGCATACTGGCCTTCCTATATATATATATATATATATATATATATATATATATATAATGTAGCACTACCCCCCCAGGAGCTGCTGGTTAGTTTTGGGCCTATACTCTGCCTGTCACCCCCCTGTAAGTTTGGTTCAATTCCCCTTGGCACAGCTGGACAATGCACTGGTTGTGGAACCCAATGGCAGTTGGGGACCACAATGACACCATGTAACAATGCAAATACAGTTAAGCTTTATTACCTTGTATTGGCCGCCTTTCCAATGACACCAGATAAGACTCCACATCAACTGCAGTTTAACCAAGAAGTGAATATTTACTTGGTGAATGAGAAAAATAGACACAGTCAAACATTAACAAGTTGACTTCAAACAGGGCCCTGTGAGAGTCAATGGTATATTCAATAAGAATCAGATTGAACAATGCAAAAATTATGCCTGACCTGGGTAAGTACACAGCGGAGGGATTCCCCCAATGCAATATGTTAACACTGGAGCACCTCTCCACCAGGTCTCACTCAGCTCTTAGAAATATAATAACTATACAAACAAGTTATATTATGGTATGAGTCTATATGCTCTTTGGTTCCCCCTAGCGGGTAATTCCCATACACGTGTCCTACAATACTAGTTCAGATAGACAAGCTGAATCCTGTAATTGTTCCGTCTGGTTAACAGTAGTCTTCGCTAGCCTTGGTTGGTGCACATTAATGATTTGTAATCCAAAGGGAAATGGAAGAAGATTGAACATTCAAAGTATATGATGAAAAGGAACAGATGAATGCTGATCCTTATCAAGGCACTAACTTAATCCTGGATGCAACGTGACTCGGCTTGTGGTACTGCAGATACCAGCAAGCCTAAGCAAACAAATAAAGTTGTGGAAGTCACCTTCCTGCAACACAGTTAGTTGTATTTGCGGGCAGGTCCCCTCTCACCACATGAGGCCTTGCCTCACTGGGATCCTCCGACAGGGCCCTCTTGTTTCGCGGCCTCCGGACGAGTCGTTGTCCCCAGTCCTCCGCTTAGCCAGTCCCCAGGCGTTGGTGGATAGGTGACTCTGGATGCTCAGGAGTGCCGAGTTGTCCCTCTCCCCGGTCCGATCAGCAGGGATGTAGATGGGATCCCTCCGACAGGCGGTCCGGCCTCCGTCACTTTAGGCCCAGGCTTTTCCGGCCTAGCACCCTCACTGCAGGCCTCTTGCTGCTTGCAAGATGGCGTCCCCAGAGACAGAACACAAGCCCTGCCTCTCCTTTTAAAAGGTCCTCCCAGCAGGCAGTGCATGGCGCGCCACGCTCCTTCCCAGCAAGTGGCGTTGTGGGTCTTGTAGTTCATTCCTGACCCGTAACAATAGAGTTTGTGTCTCTCCGCACCACAAGATCCGTCATGCATTGTCCTACCATAGCTGAACCCAACAACTTGCAGCAATATGGAGCAATGGATAATGGAAAGAGCTAAGTTCTTATAGGCACAAACTGTAGTCCATGAGCTACGTGCCAAAGTAACACCTTGCTACATATATATATATATATATATACAGTATTGTATATCTGTAATAAATAAATAGGTTAGAGATATGCATGCTCATTTAAAATGAATTCTCCACCCCTAATTTAAGTAAATTCTCCCCCTTTGCAAACATTTTTTTTTTCATGTTGTTAGCCACCATAAACTAAAATTTTCAGCAGGAGATATTAGCAGTGATGGGCCAGTGTATTTTTCTCAGCATAGGTGTCCTTTAAATCACATGTAACAGCAGAGAGAAGCATCACAACAGAATACTTTTCTATGTATTTTCTGAGGGTCCTGAATGGGTGTCTCAATAAATTGCTCGAAGCACACTGACCTCCACCAAAAATAGGTCTAGTAGTCTTTGTAATTTGAGTGATTCTTTGTTTAGGAGAGGAAAGGATTGTTGTATGTAATATATTAAAATGTGACAATCTTCCTACTGGGCCTCTTCAGTGTTTGATCGTATTAATGTTTAATCCATTTTTCCTTCTAGCCATCCACTGTGGGTCCAATCCCCTGGAGGGGTAATTGTATGGCAGTGCTTTAATTATGCTGCCATTACTGAACAGGAAAGATACTCATTTAAGAATTCTGCTGCTTATAGAGCCTCTCCGGAGCCTGGCATGGCGCAGGATATATCAGAATGTGTAGAAGGATCTAATTTTTATTATCCTAAGCCTAGATGGAAGACTTCATTTATCTACCCTAGAGGATGAATGACTCATAAAAGAGTAATTCAGATAATATCCCTTTAAAGTTGTGATAGAATGAGAGGTGGGATGTCAGCAATGCAGGGATAAGAAGCTCAGAGGTACACACAGCAATTTGGTCCCAAAAGAATCTGAATCTATATTATGATTTAATATTTCTACAATGCCATACCTGTGGACTCCTGTCACACAGATGCCTTTTATACATGTCTATGGTATTTAAAACCTAGCTCAAGCTTAATGAAAAAAAAATGTCTTTGAATCAAAGAGGGATAGTAATCATCTTAGTAAATGTTTTTTTTAATCTTGTTTCCCTAAAGGAAAACCCATTTGCTTAAAAAAAAGAAAAAAAAAGCCAGAGCTGGAGGAATAAAATCTATGGAGAAGCTACATGAGTGGGGAAAAAATGTCCTAGAACAGGATTTAAATGTAGGAGAATAGAGTGGGAATAAGAGGTTTTATCTGATTGGCAGTTGTCACATATAGGGAGTAGCTGTAGGAATAGGACCTGGCATGTGGATGGGAGGTCATTTCAGAATGGTTGACTGGAGAAAAATCCCTAATATAATGTAAGTGAAATAGGATGAGATTGCAGAAGAATTTTTACAGCACCTTGGTGGCTTAAGGGGTCTATGGAACAGTGGTATGATTCCAAAATGGGGTCTCATCAAGTGGTATAGTGCTTCCTTTTGTAGTGTCGGTGGTTACACCAGGTAATTGCTCAATTTGGAACAATCCACAAGCTGGTGATTTGTGATTGGAAAATGGTTGGAAGCTAGTCAAGAAGTTGTCTTACAGTTGTCATTTCTTTTTCATCAAAAAACCCCCAAAAAAACATTAATTGTTGCGCTAAAAATCAACCACATGCAGAGCTATGTTGTCCGCAGGATAAAGAGAAAGGAGTAAAAAATCAGGACATACAGCAATAAGCATCAGCAGAAAGTCAGTAAATACCAAATGTTTAAAAAGATGACTCCTGGTGAAAATATAGTTTGTTGAAAAAGGGGGAGATCTGTAGCCTGGGTTTTTTTACCACATGGATATGTAACTAGCACAGAAGGAGGTAGAACGCTGAAGGGTAGAGAAACCTTTAGGAGAGATAAAAAAGAGAGACAAACAGATTAATTTTGACAAATCCAAAGCTCTAAACATCACACTTCCGACTACGATGGTCTCCCAATGCCGACAAAATTCCCCCTTTCGCTGGGAACCCCACAAAATAACATACCTGGGCATCAAACTCCCCACCAAATTGACTGATCTATACCCCACAAACTTTCTACCAGCTTTGCAGAAACTCCAAGGAGACCTGCACAACTGGCACAAAGGCCCCTTCTCCTGGTTTGGTAGAGCCGCCGTCTTGAAGATGAATGTCCTCCCCAGAATCCTCTATCTCCTAAAAGCCATCCCCATAAAACTCCCCCCTTCTTTCTTTACATCGTACAAAAGAATGTGTAGAACCTTCTTATGGTCCTCAAATGCAACCCTGACTGAGTTGGGACAGACTTACACTCCCTAAGCGGAAAGGGGGGATAGGCCTCCCGGATGTCCACAAATATTGTTGGGCGAGTCAGCTTACAAGAATTGTCGACTGGCATGCACATTCCAACAATAAAGATTGGGTCCACATCGAAAACGCTTTCGCTCGGACACCAATCTCACACCTTCCTTGGATCACCCAAAATTCCATACCAAAGGAATACTCCACTTACCCACTGATAGGTCCCACGCTGCTCAATCTGAGACTAGCATGCCAAACTCTCCATGTGTCCCCATCCCCCGGGCCTATGACCCCGCTAACCCAAAATCCTGATTTCCAGCCTGGCCTCCCAGCATATAACCCACTGGACTCCCCCTCCAGTCCCCAGATCAGAGCCCACCAATTCTTTCAAAATGGGAAACTCCTCCCATACTCAGAGATCCCTTCTGCGCTCCCAGGTCTCAATATACCATTTTTCTCATATCTTCAGATTCAACACTTTTTCAAAACCAAACAACCAATAGATCAATGGTGCAGAGACCTCACCCACTTTGAACACATATGCAGTACCACGGAACCCCAGAATCACTTAATTTCAGCGATATATCCGTTACTTTTTTCCGGCTACAACCCAAATACCAAGATAAACCGTCTATGGGAGACAGAACTAGCCACTGACATCTCTAAAGACGAATGGGACCGCATATACGAATACACACACAAAGGGTCCGTCAACATTTGTGCTCAAGAAAATAGGTACAAAATATACTCAAGGTGGTATGGGACTCCCGATAAGATACATAAATACTTTCCTAGGTGAAAGGTTCTGGTTCTGTTTGGTTCTGTTGGACCTTCTTGGCTCGAGCTGGACTCAGGATCTGTGGAAGTCTCTCTGACCGGTCGGATATTCAAGACACCAAAACACAGTGAATAGGTATACAAGAATATATCGTTTAATGGTTACATGTCCTTTTTATGCAAACCAAGGAAAGTTGCCTCCCTCGTCTGAACCAATCAGCAATAAGCAAAAACTTCATGAGTTAGACAAAAATAAATTCTAACAGGTTTTTTGACTTCTGCAAAAGCGGTCAGTTAACATACGTCAATTGTGGTCAAACGAAACATGTTCTGACATTTGAAACAAGAAGATAAGAAACGCCAGATGTCAGTGTGGTCAACCTGTCAGTTAAAAGCAGAAGTGAGATAAACTTTTTCCCGGAAAAAGCCTAACCACAAAGTCACATTTCAACCTAAATATACATGCCTGTCAGTTACACAGAAGATAGATTAGCTTGACCACAAAAGTCACATCTTGTTCACACTCATGTCAGAGAAACATTTTCTGTAAAATATATTTTTATTTGAGGAGAACTCTAACCATGAATATTGGTTCATGATCTTCTTATACCTTACAACCCCTCCTTATGATCATGGCTTCAAGAATTGAAGCCCATCGATCATTGGATTATTCATTATACCATTTTTGTTTAGTATGTACCGTGGACATCATCAAGATTGTTTCCTTAGAACCCTGTTTCTTTTTACTAGTGATCTTTCCAATTGTCCAGACAATTAATTTAAATACTAAATATAACAGTAGAATGAAGATTAACACCATTACTACTGTTATAGCCATTTGTCTGAGAAATGAGAAAATACCTGTGCCCCCGAATCCTCCCTCTCCAAAGGGGCTCCATGTTTTCGCGATATCCCTCGCCTCCTGTTGCAATTTATTTACCTCTTTCCTATGTTGGGCAATTACATCATAGTAATCAGGAATCTCAACAGATGTGTTGTGGATCCAAGTGCAGCACTCATAATCCTCCGTAACTTCACACAGGCCAGTGAGTGCAGCACTCATGCTTTCAATAGCAAGATCATGAAGTTCTAATTGTTTTCTGATTGCTCTAGTTTCAATGTTTAAACTAGTAATATCATCAGAGTTCTTTACTAATACATCATCTATAATATTTGTATAATTATTAAGCCTTTTCATTAAATCTATCCCCCAACCTGTCCAGGAAGGGAACCAGGCCCAAGCCATATCTTTTTCGAAAAATAACTCCCTTTTATTTCTGTGTTTGAGGGGGTACCTAGGATGCATGCTAGCTTCAAGGAGGTGTGTTCCCTTGCTATCTCCTACTATGTCCATAATGGGGACTAGGGATGCAAGATAACAACATCCTTGGGATTCAGTGGGGATCCAAGGGTGACAACTTTTTCCACAACAAATATAAATACTGTCTCCTAGAGCTAAAGGTCGTTTGTTAAATATTGTCATCATTTCATCAGAAAAACCAGAGAAGGTTAAACTTGACAATAATTTTCCTACTGTGGAAGTGGAACTGGAGTTAAGAAAGTTTATTAGAGTGGAGTTTAGGGCAGGTTCTGAAGTATGAAAGAAAGGGCTTTCAATTGAAGTCATTGAAAAGTTAATTGTAGCTTGTTGGCACACTTTAGCTCCCTTTGTGGAGTTTCCCAACCTAAAACACCAGTCTGGGGAATGACTTCTACCAATAATTTGGAAAGTAAGGTTATTATCTGAAAGCGTTCTTGCGACATTTGTAAGGACGACAGGTGGTGTGCCGTTTAGGAGAGGGGTGAAGTTTAGAGGTACTGCCATTAGGGGGATCCTAGCAGTGCTAGGATGGAGTTTACTACATATCCAACATTTTTCATATCCTGATTTTTGAGCATAAGCATACTTAAATTTAAGCAGCAGCATTTTACCACTAAAATTGTCTTCCATACTTCTTTTTGGTCTGTTAGAATTATCTGACCAACAGTGTCCTACGATTATGTGCATTAAAATAAACAATGTAATCATTAAGGAAAAAAGAAAAAGTTTTGCCGAAGTGACCCCTCCTTTTTGACCATTAGTGTCTATGGGTATGGAACTCTGAGTTTCTTGTTTTTTATGGTCCACTAGGGAGTATTTTCCGGATCCTTTTCTGGAATACTCTCCAGTAGGGATGAGCTTCGAGTTCGAGTCGAACTCATGTTCGACTCGAACATTGCCTGTTCGCCCGTTCGCCGAACAGCGAACAAATTGGGGTGTTTGCGGCAAATTCGAAAAATCTATGGGAGAAATCTAAAGTGCTAATTATAAAGGCTTATATGCAAGTTATTGTCCTAAAAAGTGTTTGGGGACCCGGGTCCTGCCCCAGGGGACATGTATCAATGCAAAAAAAAGTTTTTAAAACGGCCGTTTTTTCGGGAGCAGTGATTTTAATAATGCTTAAAATTAAAAAATAGAAGTTAAATATTCCTTTAAATTTCGTACCTGGGGGGTGTGTATGATATGCATGTAAAGTGGCGCATGTTTCCCGTGCTTAGAACTGTCTCTGCAAAAAAAATCATTTTTGAAAGAAAAAAAGTCATTTAAAACTCACTCGCGGCTATTAATGAATTGTCGGCTTTTATCAATACATAGAAAAATCATTGATAAGGAAAAAAAAAAGCGTGGGGGTTCCCCAGAATTCAATTACCAGGCCCTTCAGGTCTGGAATGGATATTAAGGGGAACCCCGCCGCAAATTAAAAAAACAAATTACGTGGGGTTCCCCCAAATATCCATTCCAGGCCCTTCAGATCTGGCATGGATTTTAAGGGGAACTCCACCCCAAATGTAAAAAAAAAATGGCGTGGAGTCCCCCTAAAAATCCATACCAGACCCCTTATCCGAGCACGCAACCTGGCCGGCCGCAGGGGAAGAGGGGGGGACGAGAGAGTGCCCCCCTCCCTCCTGAACCGTACCAGGCCACATGCCCTCAACATGGGGAGGATGTCCCCATGTTGATGGGGACAAGGGCCTCATCCCCACAACCCTTGCCCGGTGGTTGTGGGGGTCTGCGGGCGGGGGGCTTATCGGAATCTGGAAGACCCCTTTAACAAAGGGGACCCCCAGATCCCAGCCCCCCCTATGTGAATTGGTAAGGGGTACATTGTACCCCTACCATTTCACGAAGAAAGCGTAAAAAAATGTTTAAAAAACACAAACACCTTGAAAAAGTCCTTTATTAAAAAAAAAAACATTCCAGCGGTGAAATCCAGTGTCCCGCGGCGATCCCGATGTCCAGCGCTGTCCTTCATTGGTTGTGCCTGAGCGGACCTGATGGGGAACTCCCTCTCAGTGTTTTAAATGTATAGACCCGCCCCTTCCAAAGTTCCCCATCAGGTCCGCTCATCGGACCAGATGCGGAACATGAGAAGGGGCGGGTCTATACATGTATTACCAAAGTGAGAGAAGTTCCCCATCAGGTCCGCCCCCTCGGTATGTCAGACCCCGCCTACGTCATTGGCCTGAGCGGGGAAACTTCCTTCACTGTGTAAATTTAAATTACACAGTGAAGGAAGTTCCCCACTCAGGCCAATGACGTAGGTGGGTCCGACATACCGAGGGGGCGGACCTGATGGGGAACTTCTCTCACTTTGGTAATACATGTATAGACCCGCCCCTTCTCATGTTCCGCATCTGGTCCGCTGAGCGGACCTGATGGGGAACTTTAGAAGGGGCGGGTCTATACATTAAAAACACTGAGAGGGAGTTCCCCATCAGGTCCGCTCAGGCACAACCAATGAAGGACAGCGCTGGACATCGGGATCGCCGCGGGACACTGGATTTCACCGCTGGAATGTTTTTTTGTTTTTTTTTTAATAAAGGACTTTTTCAAGGTGTTTGTGCGTTTTTTTAAACATTTTTTTACGCTTTCTTCGTGAAATGGTAGGGGTACAATGTACCCCTTACCAATTCACATAGGGGGGCCGGGATCTGGGGGTCCCCTTTGTTAAAGGGGTCTTCCAGATTCCGATAAGCCCCCCGCCCGCAGACCCCCACAACCACCGGGCAAGGGTTGTGGGGATGAGGCCCTTGTCCCCATCAACATGGGGACATCCTCCCCATGTTGAGGGCATGTGGCCTGGTACGGTTCAGGAGGGAGGGGGGGCCGCTCTCTCGTCCCCCCCTTTTCCCCTGCGGCCGGCCAGGTTGCCTGCTCGGATAAGGGGTCTGGTATGGATTTTTAGGGGGACTCCACGCCATTTTTTTTTATTTGGGGTGGAGTTCCCCTTAAAATCCATGCCAGATCTGAAGGGCCTGGAATGGATATTTGGGGGAACCCCACGTATTTTTTTTTTTAATTTGCGGCGGGGTTCCCCTTAATATCCATTCCAGACCTGAAGGGCCTGGTAATTGAATTCTGGGGAACCCCCACGCTTTTTTTTTTTATCAATGACTTTTGTATGTATTGCCGGGAGCCGACAATTCATTAATAGCCGCGAGTGAGTTTTAAATGACTTTTTTTCTTTCAAAAATTACATTTTTTGCAGGGACAGTTCTAAGCATGGGAAACATGCGCCACTTTACATGCATATCACACACACCCCCCAGGTACGAAATTTAAAGGAATATTTCACTTTTATTTTTTCAGTTTAAGCATTATTAAAATCACTGCTCCCGAAAAAACGTCCGTTTTTAAAACTTTTTTTTGCATTGATACATGTCCCCTGGGGCAGGACCCGGGTCCCCAAACACTTTTTAGGACAATAACTTGCATATTAGCCTTTATAATTAGCACTTTCGATTTTGAACGTTCGAGTCCATTGTATTTAATAGGGTTCTAAAGTTCACACGAACATTTTGTCTGTTCGCAGGTTCTGGTACGAACCGAACAGGGGGGTGTTCGGCTCATCCCTGCTCTCCAGAACAGAGGTCTTTGTCTTCTCCTTCACCTTCTTCCAGTTTCCCTTCGGAAATGTCTTTAGTCTGGATGCATGGATCCATTGTGGTCCTTGATCTGTAAGAACAGCTGTTCTGGCAACCTTCAGAATTTCAAATGGTCCTTGGAAGATAGGGCCTGGTTGTTTCCGGACGGCAAGTTGTTTTATCAATACTTTGTCTCCTGGGATATACGGATGTGTAGGCTCTGTGGAGAGAGGAGGGAAAGTGACAGCAACCTTGTCCTCTGTTTCACTAAGGCTACTTACCAGATGTTTCACGTACTCTTCCTATAAAGAATAAAGATTAACCTCCTCTCCCTCATCAGGTTTCCTCTGTGCTGGCCTACCCATAAGTATTTCAAATGGTGACAATCCTGTTCTAGAATTAGGGGCTGTCCTAATTTGAAACAAAACTGCTGGGAGGTAATCAATCTACCCTTTCATGGTTCCTTCTGTTGCCTTTTTAAGTTTATCCTTTATATTTCTGTTCATTCTTTCCACTATTCCTGCGCTTTGTGGATGATATGGAATATGTAATTTCCATTGAATGCCCAGGAGTTTTGCAAGATCCTGGGTAAGAGCAGCTGTAAAAGTTGGACCTTGGTCTGACCAGATTTTGGCTGGTAACCCATACCTCGAAATCCAGTGATTTATTAGTGTTTTTGATGCTATTTTGGCTGTCTCTCCTGTAGTTGGGATAGCCTCGACCCAAGAACTAAACTTGTCCACTATAACTAAAAGATATTTTATATTTCCTTTCTGTTTTGGCATATGTGTAAAGTCTATTTGTAGATCTTGGAGGGGGCCTATAGGGGGGGGCAAGTTTCCATGTATACCCTGCTTCTTGCACTGTACATTGTTTTGTGCACAAGTAAGACATGAGTCTATCAACTGGGCAACGAGGTGTGTATTACTTCTGGATCAGTATATGGAAGCTGCACTAGTGCGTGTAGCAATCGTATTGCAGGAGTAGTTTCTGAACAAGATTTTATTTCCAAATGTGTTGTATTCAGAAGTATAATTTCATACCCACTGGACCTTTGGGCTGTGATATGCTGGGTATGCATATTTTGTAACAATTGTGCTACTGAATGTGTGGTATAGAGAATAGTGGGTGTGCCCAGAGTGATTTTAGAAGCTTCCTTAACTGCCATTGCATTTGCTACAAGAATTTGCAGGCATCCTGGCATTCCCTGTACCTGGAGTGGCAGTTTCTTTGATAGGTATGCCACTGGTCTTAAGTTTGTCCCATGGGGTTGGGCCAATACTGCTGCAAACGAAGGCCCTCGCACCACACAGTAAAGTGAGAATGGTTTGTCATAGGAAGGGAGACCTAAAGCAGGAGCCCGCGAGAGGGAAGTCAGAAGAGCGAGGAAGGCCTCTTTCACATCCTCTGTATATTCAATTGTTTTAGGGGCACCCGCAGCTGTAGCTGGACGTAAAATGGAATCCCAAAAAGAACAGTCAGGTATCCACTGTCGACAGTAGACGATTGAGCCTAAAAAGGAAAGCAATGCAGCTTTGTCCTTTGGTGGGCCGAGACAGCGGAGAGCTTGGACTCGTGCCGGGGATATCAATCTTATCCCATCTGTGATAATACAGCCAAGATATTCAACTCTGTCCCTACACCACTGGATCTTTTTCCTAGACGCCAAGTGACCTTTTAGGGCGAGGTGATTCATCAGGCTTACTGTGTCCTTCTCACACTGTGCCCTGCTCTCACTACAAACAAGTAGGTCATCTACGTACAACAGGATTGTGGAGCCTTCAGAGGGCGTCCAATCGTCCATAGTTTTTTTCAAAACTATGCTAAAAGCTAAGGGGCTATCAATAAACCCTTGAGGGAGGCATGTCCAGGTCAGCTGACCCCCTCCCCAGACAAATGCAAATAGGTGTTGGAATTGTGGATCAACATCAATACTAAAAAATGCATTTGAAAGATCCAACACGGTGTAGCACTTGGAGTTTGCAGGTATATTGGTAAAAATTGAGGTAATATCAGATACCAATGGGGGAAGAGGAATCACACGCTTGTTTACCCCTCTCAGATCCTGAACCAACCTCCAGGTACCATCCGCTTTCCTAACTGGATTAATGGGAGTATTCCAGGGACTGACAATTTCCCTGAGGATTCCCAACTTTTTATATTCCTCTATTTGGGGCTGTATTCCCGATACCTTTTCAGTAGACAATGGGTATTGTTTCTGATAATAGGGGAGTGTATTAGGCTGCATAGTGGGCACATAAGGTGTACAGGGTATGTGTCCTACTTCCGTTTTAGTTCCTGCCCAGATGTCATGGTTTTCTAATGTGGCTGGCAGTGACATAAAGTAACCCAAAAGGTCTTTCCTTTTTGGCATAGTGAGGTCACATTTAGCCGATTTGGCTATGATGCCCCCTTGTTGGTCAAATTTTACAATAATTTGTAATGCAGACATTAAATCCCTTCCCATAAGGGACAGGGGACAGTCTGGTAGAACTGCAAAGGACATTTCAGTAAGGTAATTATCTTGCATGTCCGTTACTAGCAGTGGCGGTGTGATTTTGTGGTTGACGCTTGTCCCATTTATTCCCATAGAGCATCCCTCGGTGCATTCTTTACTTTCAAAGTGGGGGTCTTTAAGACAGGAGGTCGACACCCCTGTGTCTAACAGAAATTTGACCACCCTACCTTTTACTTTTAAAACCACTTGAGGCAGGGTTTTCCAGTGTGAGGAGAAAAAATGCATCACCAAGGATGGGTACTGCCCCGGGCATCCCTATTGGGGGTTTTCGTCCTGATATCCTGGCCAATGTACCTGTATCTCTTCTGTGGTGTTTCTGGGTGATCTTGTTTGGTATGGCTGCTGCTGTTGCTTATATTGGGGGTGTAGTGGAACTGACTGGGATCTCTGTTGTGGCTGCTGTTGTTGTGTGTCATATCTTGGTCGGGGCGGATACTGAGATCTTGGTTGAGATCTCACTCTGTAGCCTCCCCTACCTCCCCTAGGGAAGTTATCCCTGGCTCCCTTTCTTTGGGGACATTCTGATTTCCAGTGGTTTGGATCCCCACAATTAAAACATCCCTGATCCTGATTATGGGGAGGATAATTCCTTCTAGGTATGGCTCCTGAACTTGGTCCACTGACCATAGCTATGTTTGGATTTTCTTCTGTAATAGAGGTGAACAATCCTCCTTTAGTGTTAAATACCCCTGAGGATGCCCTATCCTTTATGTCAGCTATGAATCTATCTGAGGTCATTACCGCCCATTTTGTGTTTATCAGTTTGATTATTTGGGTGGCCCTTGGATCTCCATTATTTATGGCTGTACTCACGAATAGTTGATCATTGTCTATTCCACGACTTTTATATAATTTATGTAATCTAGTGACAAAGGTGTAGAAATCCTCTCCTGACTGTTGTTTGCAAGATATCAAATCATGCAACATGGTGGTGTTTTTATATGCCTTGAGCCAAGCCTGTAACAATGAGTTCCAAAAAATATTCCAATCCTCCCCAGCCTCATATAACTTTGCATCCTTGGCCCATTGACCTATATTTATGTCAGCTTGGGAATCGGGGTCTACATTTTGAAGTATGGTATTAAGATCTTCAGGAGACATTCTTGTTCCTGAACAGTATCTTTGCAGAAAGGTCACCGCCTGTCTGGGGTCCTGTCAGGGTCACCTGTGGCCAGGTGACAGATGCACACCGTAGGGGGACAGGAGTGCACCGCGAGGTAGTGAACCCTATGGCTGGCTTCTGCGGATAGGAAACTGGGTGGTTGTGGAAAGCGGGACCAGAGGAGCACAACCGGGATCCTAACGGAAGCTAGAGCCAAGATTCCCCAGGGCGCGGAGTCTAAGACCCAGCTGGTCTTCTCCAGGGCCTCTAGTGGTGAGGATGTTATGCTGCAGGCTGGGACCAGGTCGCGGCCCCTGGAGTTTCCTAGGTCACGCCCCATAGGATAAGGGGAAAGGAGGGGAAGCAGCAGCACAAGATAAGAGGGAACCGAATAACAAGCTGAAGGTCAGGGGCCACAAGCAGACAAGGATAACGAAAGAACGAGCCGAAGGTCAAGGGTCACGAGCAGACAGGGATAGTCGGGGACAAGCCAATAACGTAACAGAGAGACAGATGTAGCACACGGCAGGCAGGAACCCAAACACACAATGCCTAACGAACACGTTGATCAGCAAAGCAGGCTTGCAGTGCACAGGTTAATATAGTGTTCTGTGATAGGGCCTGGGGTGGAGTCAGGCTGGGAGGAGATTATAAAGGAAGCCAGGTGAAGGAGGTCTGGTCTCCAGATGAACACATGAGGAGGAAGGTAAGATGGCAGACAGACATTAATGCATATCCATGACAGGTCCTTTCTTGGTTTGGGACATGTGTCTCTAATTTCCTTGACCGTGCCCAATGGTAATGGTATTTGCACCTGTGTATCTCCCATTGTAATGAAAGGAAAAACCCGACTAATTGGAGCTGTCTGATCCTCTTCATCATCTGATGGTGTGGGTGCCTGGCGTTGAGGGGTCATACTGAAGCTACTCTGAAAATCCTTACTTAACCCATCTCCAGATATATAATCAGATATATAATCAGCCTTCTTCACTAGATTGGTTTCTGGGTAGCCTGAGTTTCTAAGTCCACGTATTATCCCCTTTATTTCTCCTAATCTATCTCTACGTTCCTGTAACTCTCTCAGCTCTCCTTCTATCACTTTTTCTTCATCTTCCTCTTTTTTAATACACTGTTCTTCCTCCTTTACTAATTGACTTAAATGTTCCTGTATCTGTCTTCTATCTTCCCCCTCTCGTAACCAATTAGTTCTGCTATAACATTTGGATCTAACGAGGGGTATATTTTCTTTGGGACAAGGGATTCATCTTTTACCATAGCATATGGAGGGGGTTTTTCTTGATAAAAATTAGGGGGAGCTGATGGACTTCCTATTGCGTCTTCTAATTGCTCTTTCTTTTCCATTTTTACACTTGTATATTTCTTTCTATATTCCTTCATACCCTTTGCCCAAATCTTACAACATTTAGTCATGTAATCTTTGTCAAGGTCTTTTATGGGATAATTATACTGTTTATGTTGGCCACATATTCTGGTCACTTCCTCCCACTCTTCCTCGGAACATGGTCTGTATTCCCTCAAACATGGCACTTCTAACTGATGTGCTCTTTTTAAAACTAGTGACCAAAAAGGATCAGTATAATTTTTCCCATAATTGACTTTAATGTAATCAATCGGAGAGGGTTGGTGCTGCTTACCTTCAGCTTCCTTTCCTGCTTGATTACCCATTATAGCAAACAATAATACTTATACTTTAAAATTAAAAAAATTCTGTCTTGCTTTCTCTATTTCGTTCCAGGGGCGGAAAATGTCCTTAAACTTATGACAATTTATAGATTTATGACAAGGAACCCAGTGTTTTTTAAATACAACCCGACACTGTATTTCTGCTACACTTAGTCCCTCGAACACCGGACTGGGGGGTAGTATGTTGTGTATATTAAACCTTAACACATGTTGTTTTGATCCCTGGAACATAGGACCCTTGCCAATTTTGACATGATACCCCCCTGGAACAATTGCCACTAATGACGTGGTCTTCCCTTTGTAAGCAAACAATAAACCAGTTTTACATTCAGGACAACAATATACAGTTGACATTTAAAAAGGTAACCCTTTTTGTGTACACCTTTAGATATAGAGTTTCCACAGATCCGTCCTATGTAGAGAAGAATTTAAGATTCTTTCTCAATCTAATAACCTGGTCTGGCCAACCTAGCGAGACCCTCTGTATCTATTCTAAATCTACCTTTCAATCTTAACAGAGTCCCAGAAAACTTGTAGTTTTCTTGAGAGTCTACTTTATGGTGAACCAATTGACAAGGCAAGACTGTTGTTCCCAATAATAATTAAAGGGGGTCTTACCTGTTCAATTGGATCACCCCACTTCTGACACCACTGAAAGGTTCTGGTTCTGTTTGGTTCTGTTGGACCTTCTTGGCTCGAGCTGGACTCAGGATCTGTGGAAGTCTCTCTGACCGGTCGGATATTCAAGACACCAATACACAGTGAATAGGTATACAAGAATATATCGTTTAATGGTTACATGTTCTTTTTATGCAAACCAAGGAATGTTGCCTCCCTCGTCTGAACCAATCTGCAATAAGCAAAAACTTCATGAGTTAGACAAAAATAAATTCTAACAGGTTTTTTGACTTCTGCAAAAGCGGTCAGTTAACATATGTCAATTGTGGTCAAACTAAACATGTTCTGACATTTGAAACAAGAAGATAAGAAACGCCAGATGTCAGTGCGGTCAACCTGTCAGTTAAAAGCAGAAGTGAGATAAACTTTTTCCTGCAAAAAGCCTAACCACAAAGTCACATTTCAACCTAAATATACATGCCTGTCAGTTACACAGAAGATAGATTAGCTTGACCACAAAAGTCACATCTTGTTCACACTCATGTCAGAGAAACATTTTCTGTAAAATATATTTTTATTTGAGGAGAACTCTAACCATGAATATTGGTTCATGATCTTCTTATACCTTACACTAGGGTCCCCTTGCTCTGCTGGACATGTAACACTGCTCATGGCTCATTACTCCACATTTGGTGGGAGTGCCCGCTAATACAACCATTTTGGAAGGAAATTCATGACCTGATTATCCAAATCACAACCTACACTCCAGACTTCACCCCAGCACAATATTTACTCCATCATACCTCACTACCATTATAGTCATACAGGAAATCCCTCACCTTACACCTCATCACTGCTGCCACCCAATGTATACCCGTTCATTGGAGAAGCACTGACCCACCCACAATCTCTGAATGGACCCACCGCATAGAGAAGACGACCGAAATGGAAAAACTCATACACGAAGCCCAAGAAAATTCCACAAAATTTCAAAACACCTGGGCCTGTTGGATACATTATAAAAACTCCACGAGCGCCAACAACCCCCGCACAAGTACTTGACACCTCATATACGGAAGATTGGCTAGACTGCTACTGAAACGTAAAGACACTCTGTCACCCCTGCTCCCCCTTTCCCCCACCCAATCGAACCTACCATACTCACCACCACCTGCTACACTTTCCCAGTCATGGGAAGTAACCCGCTATACAGGGGCTGTTGCTTGACTACAGTTGAATCACATCTGCACTGCACACTCTATGCACTCCTAGGGCCCCCACCCGCTCACAGAGAGCTCCCTTTAGGGGTGAACAGGCACTGGGATGGCATGTTTAGGTTTGTCTCTACATTATACGAGACACCCCTTTGGTTATGGTTCTAGTTCTAGTTCTAGTTCTTACTCTCTTAGTTTTTTTAGTTCCTGGAATACAGGATGTTTCTAGCTTCACGAAAGCTTCAGAGGATAGAGGTTTTCGCCTAGTAATAATCCTCTCCTTACACTGCGACAACTAAATCTCCAGATACGAATAACTCTAAATACATTGATTGAATACGATGTAATAAGGCGGCATACATGCTTTGTAAACCTGTGTTGTTTTCATGTTTTCATAATATGCCATACGATCTTACTGCCTCTAATCTGTATCTATGTAACCCTGTTTTTCAAATTTCTGTTATTGTGAAATATTCAATAAAATCTTTGGATAAAAAAAAAAAAGAAGAGAGACAAGCAGCACCAACCTAAGTGCAGTAGTATTGTAACACGTTTTTTAATTTAAGTAGAAATGCACTCACTCAGAGCATGATTAAAATAGGCACATCATAGTAATGTCCGGTGGGCAGCAGGATGGACAGCAGGGTTTACGAGACGATCTTCCAGCGCTGTGGAATCTTGCTTGGTGGCGCCGGTGGCTTCCGGTGTCCCAGGCTGGAATTTGCAAGGCGCAGAGGGAGGACGTCACTTGGAGGGTCCCTGGTCACAGTCAGATAATGCTATTTTCTTTTTCATCTGCTACAGTTATTTTTATTTATTTTTTATTATTATTAACTGTGCTTGATAAAAACTGATGTTGCTCAGTCCAAGTATTTATTTGGGTAACAATATGGGGATGTAATAGCAAATCTTTATCATTTATACCCAAGTCATCTTATTTGAACATTATTAAAATATAACTTTTCAATGTACAGTACACTTTTAAAATTGTCCAAAATGCAAGCCATGCTTCCTTATAATTCAGTAGCTTGGAAGTATTCTGTACACCATTGGCTATTTCCTTATTCACTGCTTCCTTTATCACCAATCATATTCATAATTTCAAGACATAGTTAAATCTGATTGGCGGTTGTGGATAGACAGTAGTAGTACAGTAGTGTCTCGATCAGTCTTTCTTAACCTTTGTACCCCAGAGGAACCATTAAAATAATTTTCAGGTCTCGGGGAACCCCTGCTAAGATTAATTGATAGTTGGTCAGTGAGTAAAATGCCCCTTACATTGGTGGTTAGTGAGAAGAATAGAGGGGCTTCCAGTAAAGGGAGGGGTCATTGGGTTGGACTTCAAATTTGGAGCAAAATTGAAAATTACTGTGGACCTGGCACAAAGACAAAAGAACCACATCAAGCAAGGATCTACTTCCTACATACTGTTAAATGCATACTGGGCCTGGACACACTGGACATACTAAAGGGAAATGAACAAGAGCAGGGATATATTGCTTTAGTATACTTGTTTTGGGAGCTTTAATGTTTTCACAGATGTACCTACATATAGTGAGTGCAATCTCTGAACCTATCTATCAAATAATGCACTAATCTTCAATGTGTAGGGAACAATCTTGTATTTGCATGCACTGTAAAGTTCCAACTAATCCTGGTTTCACCTGGAATAAGCAGCTTGCTCTGATATAGCAAATAATAGAATGTAATAAAATCTAACAAGCAAAGCTGCAGGTCAAAATATCTATGTATTGTGCTGTTAAAGCGGAGGTTCCACGGTCCATTGTTTTTTTAAGTCCATTCATTGTGGTTTCAGATAGCAACTTAGTACTCACTCGTCTGGTGATTAAAACCATCCCCCGTCCTGTTTCGTTTAAAAGAAACACTTATATAAATCGAACCTGGGATTTTCCATTTTGCTTGTGGGCATCGTGAAGCCCATAAGCACGGACTTCCGGGAAGCGGTGAATGCTCGTCTCCTGGGAAGCATGACACTTTGCTCCCAGGAGACATTGCGGAGACCTCCCAGCAAACACAGCGGCGCCGGGGAAAACAAAAGATACGCTTACTCCTGCAAAAGGAAAACCTGGAAGTCTTAATTCAGACAGCTGATTCACGGTAATTAGAGCCGCGCAAAAAAAATGTTTGGGCATATGTGTATGTAAATGTTGCAAGGATATGTATAAAGTAAAGTTGAAATTATGGGTGAACCTCCGCTTTAAGAAAACAGTATGGATATTTATTATTGTAACTTCTATTCCAAGAATAAAATAGTGTATAAGTGCTTGCCTTGCCCACATTAGGCATATCAATGAATGGCAATTGTGAAACTCCCAGCATTTACTTTTTAACTTTTATAATTTTTTTCATAGTTGCCATTAATGATGTTAATATACACTCATTGCTCTTTTGTTTCTACTCAATGGACAACTTTACCTGGTAAAAAAGAAGGGGGTGGAGGCGCCAACTAAATTTATCCTACTGTAATCATTAATGTAAGTATAGTATATATACTTACAGGTTCACTTGAAAATGATATCCATTGAGGATGGGGGTGTTCTGAGGTCTGTTGGTGCCGCTCTGCTGGCTCTGGCAAAGTTCCCCTCGGCCGTGAGGTGTAAGAGTGGAACGTTTCACAGGCATCCTCGATGGATATAATTTTCAAGTGAACCTGTAAGTATATATACTATACTTACATTAATGATTACAGTAGGATTAATTTAGTTGGCGCCTCCATCCCCTTCTTTTTTACACTTCTTACTGACAGAGGACATGGACACCCTCTGAGGTTGGCTGCCTCCTCTTGTTTTTTAATATACAGATTGACTTAGAAGTGCCATTAGAGCTACTATTACATTCATTTTAAAGACATCACATCGCTAGGAGCGCCGGAATTCCCCCCCATTTCTATGAACTGAACTTTACCTGGTAGATGCTTCTCTTTAACCACTTGCCGACCAGCCACCGCAGTTATACTAAGGCAGGTTGACTTGGTTGAGCAAATCGTTGTAGGTGTACGTCGGGCTCCTACACAGCGATCTGTGGGAGCGCGCGTGCTGACGGAGGCACAAGCACGATTCCATTTGCTAGCGGGGGAGCCAATCAGCGCGTCCGGCAGACTCAATTTCCACCGGCCACCCGCGATCGCAGTGCAAGATTGGGAATCTGCCTGTGTAAGCAAGGCAAATCTCCGTTCTGACAGGGGTGATCACACAGATCCCGTCTTTCTGTTATGCAGGAAGATGGATCTGTGTGTTGTCCCAGTGAGCCCTTCCCCCACACAGTTAGAACAAACTGTGAGCCCTTCCCCCATACAAATAGAACACAGAGTTAACCCCCTGCTTGCCCCTGATGTTAACCCCTTCCCGGTTCCCAAAAAAGTGTCAAAAATGTCTGTTGGGTGTCAGATAAAATCCCACTAAAATACATTAACATTTTTGGTTGTAACATGACAAAATGTGGAACATTTCAAGGCGTGTGAATACTTTTTCAAGGCAAAATGTCTACCGCAATGTCGCAGTTCCACTTAAAATCACTGATCGCCACCATTACTAGTAAAAAATAAATAAATAATAAAAATGCCATAAATATATCCCCTATTTTTTGTACCAAAAATATGTAGCAGAATACATATTGGCCTAAATTGATGAATAAAATAGTTTTTTTAAATTTTTTGGGGAAATGTTTTATAGCAGAAAAGTAAAAAAAATATATTTTTTTTTTTCGACATTGTCGCTCTTGTTTTGTTTATAGCTTAAAAAATAAAAACCTGCAGAGGTTATAAAATACCACCAAAAGAAAGCTCTATTTGTGGGCAAAAAAAGGACATCAATTTTGTTTCGGTACAGCGTCGCACGACCACGCAAGAGAAGCAAAAGGCTGTAGCAGATAAGTCTACATAGGTAGATAGAAGGCATTTAAAGTGGGTGTGTGCGTTTCCTGAAGGGTGCGGAATCACTTGCACATATTGGTGTGGTGGATGAACAGAGAAATACTGCACTGAATTAATCTATTGGATTATTCTTATGGACTTTTTTTTTCTAGAAGATCAATTGTTTTTCACTTGTCACAGGATGATAATGTTACACAATTTTTGCATATTAAATTTTGCGTATAAAATTATTTTAAGATATCATATTTTTGTGATTTTTGCGCCACTATTTTTACACTAAGTTTGATAGGGGTCAAAATACTACTCACATCAATATAGTGTATGTGCTTGCTTTACCATGTACAGTGCCTTGAAAAAGTATTCACACCCCTTGAAACGTTCCACATTTTGTCATGTTACAACCAAAAACGTTAATGTATTTTAGTGGGATTTTATGTGATAGACCAACACGTGGCACATAATTGTGAAGTGGAAGGAAAACTTTCTCTTCCAAGATTGCCCTGTATTTGGCTCCATCCATATTCTCATCAACTCTGACCAGCTTTCCTGTCCCTGCTGAAGAAAAACATCCCCCCAACCTGATGCTGCCACAACCATGTTTCACTGTGGGGATAGTGTGTTCAGGGTAATGTGCAGTGTTCAAGTAAGGTTAAAAAAGTTAAATGTTGGTCTCATGTGACCAGAGCACCTTCTTTCACATGTTTGCTGTGTCCCCCATATGGTTTCTCGCAAAATGCAAAATGCAAACAGGACTTCTTATGGCTTTCTTTCAACAATGGCTTTCTTCTTGCCACTCTTCCATAAAGGCCAGATTTGTGGAGTGCAAGACTAATAGTTTTCCTGGGGACAGATTCTCCCACCTGAGCTGTGGACCTCTTCTCCAGAGTTACCATTGCCCGGCCTTTCAGTTTAGGTGGACACCATGTCTTGGCAGCTTTTCAGTTTTGCTACACTCTTTCCATTTTCAGAAGATGGATTGAACAGTGCCCTGTGAGTTGTTCAAAGCTTGGGATATTTATTTATAACCTAACCCTGCTTTAAACCTCACAACTTTATGCCTGACCTGCCTGGTGTGTTCCTTGGCCTTCATGATGCTGTTGGTTCACTAAGGCTCTCTAACAAACCTATGAGGGCTTCACAGAACAGCAGTATTTATACTAAGATTAAATTACACACAGGTGGACTCTATTTACTAATGAGGTGACTTCTGAAGGCAAAGGGTTCCACTAGATTTTAGTTAGGGGTATCAGAATAAAGGGGGCTGAATACAAATGCACATATTCTGAGGGCCCTGACCAATCCCCGACTTGGATTGGCAGGGGGCGGGCCCCCTCAAATACTTTGGGTCAGCCCAGCTAGAAGCAAGTAGAGTTCAGGTGGAAGCTGGAGATGGAGTGTTAGGCTGTAATGGCCTATGAGGGAGCTCCCCAGTCTGGGGGGGGGTGACTTTGGGCCTGGACTCGGGTGCAGACAGGACCTTCCCAAAACCATGGAGGTGTCCTAGCCAGGAGGCATTGGGAGCAAGGAGAGGACAGGGAGAGAACACTGCCAGGAAAGTCTTCAGTAGTAACAGGAACAGCCAGGAGGGCTGGTGAATGACACACAGTCAGGAGGACTGGGAAGCATGCCTGAGAGGACTGGGATGGAGCAGTCTGGGATGGGTGCAGCGCCAGTTAGGAGGACTGTGGTGGCACAAGCAGTGGAAAGGAGCAGCTGCTGCCCAGAGGGCTGGCAGTGCCTGAAGAGGTGGTACTGGGAGCAGTATCCACATATAGGACAGCTAGCATCAAGGACCTCTATTGTGCTACATCATGAGATTGTGCTGGGCCTGAAACTTGTGCTAGCTGGTCTTGGGAGTGATAGTCTGCAAGCAACTGGCAAGTGTATGTGCTGGAGGTTAAGGAAGAGAGATTGTATATACCGGAGTGTATATAGTTAAGTCCCTACCAAGTTTCTTCAATCAAGTGGGCATCCCATATGTACCCTATCCCCATCCAAGTTCTATTCCTCTAATTAAACAAAAAAAACAAAGTGCAAGGACTGCTTCTTGACTCGGTGTGTCTGGAAATTTGTGCGCCTGGCTGTGCAGGGTGGGCGACGGACCACATTCACCAGCGGCCCATATGGGAGTAGTGCTACATTTGTAAAAACTTTTGAAAAACATTTATCACTTTCCATCCACTTCACAATTATTTTCCACTTTGTATTGGTCTATCACATAAAATCCCAATAAAATACATTTACATTTTTGGTTGTAACATGACAAAATGTGGAAAATTTCAAGGGTATGAATACTTTTTCAAGGCACTGTATGAAAAAGTATCCTGTTTAACACACTATTATCCCCCTAACTATTTCCAATATAGTCAATAAAAGCTCCCATTTAGGGGCCCTCTGCTCTCCACCCCTCCCCCCTCCCCCCAGGGGCAGCCTTTGTCTCTTCCTACTTCCTTGATCCTCCCTTTTCTCTCCCTTTCTCTTTTCTATGGGTCTATCTTATTATTACAGTATATGAACTGACTATTGTACGAACTGACTCAACAGGATGCCAACCACATCTGTCTCACAAGACCGAAGGTTCTATCTACACATGGTAGTCACTCTCCTTTTCCCCCTTTTAGTACTTTTAGGGTCCTTAGTGCCCCATTTTTTGATTCGCACTAGGTCCATTTTCCCTTGTGTCTCATGCCACAGAGTATTACTCAATAATTCTGAAATTTTACAATTATGCAGTTATATTATTCTGTTATACACCTGTGTTCTTTTTCAACTATATGTACTACTATGTTGTTTAACATTTCTCATGTTTGTACCTCTCCACTTACCCTACACTTGAATGGGCTGTGTCTCTGTCATTGTATTGCATCAATCTACACCCTGTTTTGTCCCCTATTATTTTGAGGATAATTCTTATTTGTATGCCTTTTTTATTTTTTAATAAAACATTTGAACAAGCAAGAATTAACCTGTTAACTTTGCATTGCTTCTTTTGTGTGAAATACCTGGTGTTTCTGCTAGTCCCTCTGCTTTCCTATCAAAAACTGACCACATCCAAGAAAACAATTATAAAACCTTGACCCGCTGGTACTGCACCCCAACAGTCCTGCACAAATACAACACTTCCATCCCAAACACATGCTGGAGATTAGGGATGAGCCGAACACCCCCCAGTTCGGTTCGCAGCAGAACTTGCGAACAGGCAATAAATTTGCTCGAACATCCGAACACCGTTAAAGTCTATGGGACTAGAACATGAAAAATCGAAAGTGGTAATTTTAAAGGCTTATATGCAAGTTATTGTCATAAAAAGTGTTTGGGGACCCGGGTCCTGCCCCAGGGGACATGTATCAATGCAAAAAAAAGTTTTAAAAACTGACGTTTTTTCGGGACAATAACTTACATATAAGCCTTTAAAATTAGCACTTTAGATTTCTCCCATAGATTTTTACAGGTTGTTCCGCAGCTTTTCGAATTGTTTGCTGTTCGGCGAACTGGCGAACAGGCAATGTTCGAGTCGAACATGAGTTTCACTCGAAATTGGAAGCTCATCCCTACTGGAGATGCACCAAAGAGCCGGGTACCATGCTCCATATCTGGTGGTCGTGTCCACTTATTCAACCATTCTGGACACAAATACACGAACTGGTAACACTGATTTTCTCTGGAATATACCCCAGCCCAATTTCTCCTTCACCATTCTGAAGTACCGGCCCACCAATCCCGTAAAACCTGAGTCTTACCCCTGATTAATGCAGCCAGATTATGTATCCCGATACATTGGAGATCCACCTAGAACCCGACAATTCCTGAATTGTTCAAGCGGATTGAAAGAATCGCTGAAATGGAGGAATTAATCTTCATTGCCCGAGACTCCCCAGCATAATTCTTATGGACCTAGGCATGCTGGATCCACTTCCGAACCACGGCTACATACTCCCCGCTGATGGGATAAATTAAACCAGACACCCCAAACTGACCACCTACAGCTCCCCTGACCAATTTATATCCAAAAAGTTTCCTTCACCCACCCACCCGACGTGAGGCTTCCCACCCCTACCCAAGAGACGAGTATGGGAAGACCTTGTCGAATTACTCATGTGCAAACTAATTATGAAGGGAGACTTCCTCCCACTTACACCCCCTCCCCTCACACAATTCCACCACATGTACACAACACTAAACCCTGAGCCGATACTGAGGAGAGGATAACCCTTTATACCTCTCCCCACATGTCCCCCCATCCTTTTCTTCGATTTTATGTTAACACCTTTCTTCTTCTTTCTTCTTTCTTCCTACTCTTTATTTTCTACCTACCTTAGTCCAAGCATTTGGATAACATTATAAATACTTGGGGCCAGCCGACTGATATGCTCAGCCGGTAACCTGTGCCTCAAATGGCTATACAATATCATACAATCGGCTGAAGACCCAACCAATCTTACAGAATGTGCTTAGTGCTCCCTCTTCGTGGCTCTTTTTTTCTCTGTTCCCTACTCCTAGCCTCAGACAGAAGATTAGACATGACTGATTTTTTTCATCAACAGTTTAAATGTTGACGCCCCATCTGTCTCAACTTTCTACGTGATTTACTGTTAGATTTCAGACTTAATAACTACTTCATCCATTGAAGTTTATGTACGTTTACTACAATTGCCTGATATGTAACCCAGAATACATGTTGCTATTTTTTCAACTGTATGATATTGTTATATCTCTGTTCACTACTTTTTAAAACTGACCACAGTAGGCATGAGAGCACAGAGTGGTCAGTTCTTTAACTCTCCTCCAATGATCAGAATTTTACTGACACCCCCCCTCCCCCCCACACACAGCCATTCACTGGAAAGATCAGTGTGCTACTGTTTCTCCTCCAGCTCTCTCTCTATATATATACATTGTGCAGGACATCAAAAGTGTGTTCTGGACAGCAGGTATATTGCACCAGTATTTGAGTTTTGGTCCCTTTAAGGGGGGCAAGTTAAAGACTGGGTTGAGTACTCCGAGGTTTTCAGCCATACAGGGTGAGGGGTTCCAGGGTGATATGATTGAAAGAGGGGACTGATTGTCTCAGACTTTCGGAGGTTAGAAGAGATTTGGGTGGAAAGAACCTCCAAAACCTGACTATCAGGACTCTGGTCCCAAAGGGTTTAAGCCCCAGGCAGGGGATGCTTGAAGGACAGCAGAGGGAAATCAGCACCTGTGTCAAGGAAGTAGAGTGGAGAGAGAGGCTCACAGTCTGTGAGTAAGCATGAGCTCTCAGACAAGCTGAGACACTGGTTGCTGACCCCTCCTGTGGCCTGTTTGGCACCATTACCATAGGGGAGCCCAACTGCAATACAGAACCAAAAATATTGGCGGTGAGCCTGCTGTATAGTTTTGTGGTACCTGGCTTTGAACTGTTGGTTTGTTTTGGCTGAAGTAAGCTATTTTTGTTTAACAGTTTTCAAATAAACGAATAGTTCGCTTTTACCAAATCGACTGGCTTCTATTCCCGAGCTGCCTCAAATCACAATATATACACAAATGTTTTGCCTTTCATTTCTATTTTAAATGCAATAGGTTGTTTTACAAGGTGAGGGTTTACATATTTTTTAAAAGAGTTGTCAAGACAGAAGGTTTTTATCTTAATGCATTTTTGCATTAAGATAAAAAGTATTCTGTGTGCAGCAGACCCCCCAGCCCCCCTAACATTTATCTGAGCCCATCTCTCTCCAGCGATGTCCACAAGTCCCTTGGCCGTCCCTGACTCTCCCTCCTGATTGGCTGATACACAGCAGCGCCATTGGCTTCTGCGGCTGTCAATCAAAGTCAGTCGGCCAATTGGGAGAGAGAAGGGGCGAGGCCGAACAAACGGAGCTGCAGCTCGGCTCGGGTGCCCCCATAGCAAGCTGCTTGCTGTGGGGGCACACGACAGGTGCGAGGGGCCAGGGGCAGTGAAGAGGGACCCAAGAAGAGGAAGAGTATCCAGGCTGCTCTGTGCAAAACCATTGCACAGGGCAGGTAAGTAAAACATGTTTGTTTTTTTGTTTTTTAAAAAGAGACTTTACAATCACTAAGTAATTCCTAAAAATACTATAGCTATTTCTCAAAAAATTCACATAATACATGTGTAGCGGGGTGTCACTTTAAGGAGTACAAAGACTACTATACCCCGTATGCAGCGGGACACCCACAGTGCATTGCCTGGCGCAAGGTCTGCTGGGGAAGGACTATTTAAGGAGGGAGGAGCAACACGCGGGTCTCTTTGGACACCGCCCTCCTAGCAAGTGGAGCCTACGTTGAGGCCTGTTGCTTTGGACGAGGCCGGAGAGCCTGGGTCTAGGGGATCCGGAGAGCTTGCAATTCGTCACGGGAGAGCCCAGAGTCGTCTCATCCATCAATCTCCCTCGGATGGTCGAGAGTACCGGAGACTACGGGTATCGTGAGACTGTGTGCTGGAGCACCAACTACTGAAGTCGGTTACGGACTGGTCCAGTTGGGTGAGAGAGCACTTGCTCAGTATTCATTGACTACCTTATAGGCCCAGTATCCTTTGGTCAGGGCCCACCATTACATTGCACCCCAGAGGAACAGTGTGTTGTGCAGCCGGAATTAAGTTGTCTTATTGCATGCTGAGTAACTAACAATTTAATACCTTTGGATTACAAATAAACTACAAAGTGCACCACCATTGCTAGCGAAGATCCTTCTCAAAGAATTAACTGTGTGTGAATTAGTCAGGCCTGACTGTTCAGCTGGGAGACTTTGTTTGGGCGCCATATTGGCCATGAGGGGGAAGCTCGCGAGTAGTGATGAGCCGAACACCCCCGGGTTCGGTTCGCACCAGAACCCGCGAACGGACCGAAAGTTCGAACGAACATTAGAACCCTATTAAATACAATGGATGCGAACGTTCGAATTCTAAAGTGCTAATTATAACAACTATTATGCATGTTATTGTCATAAATAGGGTTTGGGAACCCGGGTTCTGCACCAGGGGACATGTATCAATGCAAAAAGAAGTTTTAAAAACGGTCGTTTTTCGGGAGCAGTCATTTTAATGATGCATAAAGAGAAAAAAAAAAAGTCAAATATTCCTTTAAATATCGTACCTGGGGGGTGTCTAAAGTATGCCTGTGAAGTGCCACGTGTTTCCCGTGTTTAGAACTGTCCCTGCACAAAATGACACTTCTAAAGGAAAAAAAAGCCATTTAAAACTGCTTGCGGCTTTAATGTAATGTCTGGTCCCGGTAATATGGATGAAATTCTTTAAGAAAAATGGCATAGCTACCCCATGACCCCCCCCCCTACCCCAGCCCATTACCAGCCCCTTTGGGTCTTGTATGGATATTAAGGGGAACCCCGCACATAAAATAAAAAAGGCCCTATATACTCTGAACAGCCGTATACAGGCGGTGCATACAAGACAGGGACTGTAGGTTTGTTCTTATGTAGAATCTGTTTGTAATTTTGAACAGGTACATTGTTGAAGTGTAGCTCCAGCCCAAAAATCTATTTTTAAACTTTTTGGGAAACATAGGTAAGGGTTATCACCCCTGTAACATTTGTTTTGCTGTCTGTGCCCCTGTTCAGAACATTTCACCTCACTTTCCGTCCCAATGACAACTGTTTTTGAAATGTGGTGTTTTTCTTGAAACAAGGATTGCTGATAAAGCATCAGTACAGATGAGACCCCTTTCTCCCATATTTATTCTTACAGGAGAGAATTTTCCTTTCTAGGGGTAGATTTCCTCTCACTTCCTGTTGTTTTCTTTCGTTTGCAAGTAGGAGTCGTTTGTAAGTTGGATGTTTGAAAGTAGGGACCTGCCGTATATACTCTGCAGAAATAGGCCCCTTAGTTGTTGGTGTTGGCACAACACTGTAAGCACTCAGTTACTCTTGGTTGGTGCTGGAACGCCCTGCTGTCAACTATTATATCAGGAATTTTAATTACATATAATTGTTGAACAGTGGTAGTAAAAATTGGGGCTTTGATGGTGGTGCTGGTGCCACAACACTGTAAGCCCTGACAGTTACTCTTGGTGGGTGCAGCAATGGGCCCTGCTGTGAATTATTAGATCAAGAATTGTAATTACATGCCCCTTTTGAACAGGGGCTGAAAAATTGGGCCTTTCGTGGTGGTGGTGGTGGTGGCGTTGCCACAAGACTGTAAGCCCTCAGAGTTACTCTTGGTGGGTGCAGCAATGGACCCTGCTGTGAATTATTAGATCAAGAATTGTAATTGCATGCCCCTGTTGAACAGGGGCTGAAAAATTGGGCCTTAGGCACTGGTGGCACAACACTACAACCCCTCACAGATACTGTACTTGGAGCACAGCAATGAGCCCTGTTGCAAAGTATTGCTTCAAAAATTGTAATGACACGCCCCTGTTAAACAGGGGCTGAAAAATTGGGCCTTAGGCACTGGTGCCACAACACTCCAACCCCTCACAGATACTGTACTTGGAGCACAACAATGAGCCCTATGGCAAATTATTGCTAAAAAAATTGTAATTACACGCCCCTGTAAAACAGGGGCTGAAAAATTGGGCCTTAGCCACTGGTGGCGGCACCCATAAACAAAAATGATCTTCCAAGCTATCATCATCAATCGTATCATTGAGGACTCGGAGGAGGAGGATAGCCAGTCAACATAACAGCACAGGCACTCAGCATCAGCATCAGTCTTGAAGGGATGTGACATGTTAAAATCAATTAGTCTGTTATATCAGCATCAGGTGTGTGGTAGCTGGTGGTGATCCAAGACTGGTTCATCTTGATGAAAGTCAGTCGATCAACCGAGTCGGTGGACAGGCGCACCCTGTGATCCGTGACAAATCCTCCAGCAGCACTGAATGTGCGTTCCGAAAGAACGCTGGATGCAGGACAGGCCAGTAGCTCAATTGCATACTGTGCAAGCTCTGGCCAGTGATCCATCCTCAAGACCCAGTAAGCCAGAGGATTTTCGGTGGGGAAGGTGTCCAAGTCTGACCTTGCCCCTAGATATTCCTGCACCATGTTTATCAGACGCTGGCGATGGTTGCTGGAACCGATCATACTTTGGGGCTGCGGACTAAAGAATTGTCTGAACGCATCGGTCAGACGGCCACCTTCCCCACCGCTCCTTCTTTGACTGGCCGAAGCCTCAGCAACTCGTTGTCCAGGACCAGGAGTTTGTAACCTCCCAGTCTCTGGGAACGCGTTGCACAGACCTTTCTGCAAGGCCTCCCGGAGTTGTCTCATCCTCTGCTCCCTCTGCGACGGTAACATAAGGTCCGCAACCTTACCCTTGTACCGTGGATCAAGGAGAGTGGCCAGCCAGTAATGGTCCCTCTCCTTGATCCGAAGAATACGAGGATCCTTCCGCAGACTTTGCAGGATCAGGGAGGCCATGCAGCGTAGGTTTGCTGAGGCATTCGCTCCGGAGTCCTCTGGGTCACTAAGGACGACATGATCCGCAGCCACCTCCTCCCAGCCACGTATAAGTCCACTGGTTTCTTGGGACTGTAAATCATCCCTAAAAGACTGCTGCTGATGATGCTGAGTGCCAGCCTCCACCTCCATGCTGACACAATCCTCCTCCTCCTCCTCCTCCTCCTCTTCCTGTGCGATGGGTGGGACAGAAGGAACACTGTCTGGGT
The DNA here is from genome assembly GCA_029206835.1 of Rana muscosa. Taxonomy (NCBI): domain Eukaryota; kingdom Metazoa; phylum Chordata; class Amphibia; order Anura; family Ranidae; genus Rana; species Rana muscosa. The sequence continues at coordinate 224,489,156 of CM055118.1, forward strand.
AAAGGGGGCCTTGAGAGGCAAGGAAGTCCTCCTCTTCCTGCCTCTGTTCTGCCTCAAGTGCCCTGTCCATTATTCCACGCAGCGTGTGCTCCAACAGGTGGACAAGAGGTACAGTGTCACTGATGCATGCACTGTCACTGCTCACCATCCTCGTGGCCTCCTCAAATGGTGCCAGGACAGTGCATGCATCCCTGATCATGCCCCACTGGCGTGGAGAAAAAAAACCAAGCTCCCCTGACCCTGTCCTGGTGCCGTAGTCGCACAGGTACTCATTGATGGCCCTCTGCTGCGTGTGCAGCCGCTGCAGCATGGCCAACGTTGAGTTCCACCTGGTGGGCATGTCACATATAAGGCGGTTCTTGGGCAGGTTCAACTCCTTTTGCAGCTCAGCCAGGCGAGCACTGGCATTATAAGATCTGCGGAAATGCACACAGACTTTCCTGGCCTGCCTCAGGACATCCTGTAAGCCCGGGTACCTGCCCAAGAACCGCTGCACCACCAGGTTAAGGACGTGAGCCACACAGGGCACATGGGTCAGTTGTCCCTGTCGGAGGGCGGAGAGGAGGTTGGTGCCATTGTCGCAAACCACCATTCCTGGCTTAAGCTGGCGTGGCGTCAACCACCTCTCGGCCTGGCCCTGCAGAGCAGACAGGACCTCTGCCCCAGTGTGGCTTCTGTCCCCCAAACACACCAGCGCAAGCACGGCATGGCATCTTTTTGCCTGCGTACTTGCGTAGCCCCGTGAACGGCTACGGAGCACCGCTGGTTCATAGGACAAACCACAGGAAGAGGCCATGGAGGAAGAAGAAGAGGAGGGGGTGGAGGAGAGAGGTGTGTCACAACCAGTAGTAGCATTTTGGAGGCGTGGCGGTGGGACAACCTCCAACACTACTGCACCTTGTCCTGCATCCTTCCCAGCTGCCAAAAGAGTGACCCAATGGGCCGTGAAAGAAAGGTAACGTCCCTGTCCATGCCTGCTGGACCATGAGTCAGCGGTAATATGCACCTTACCGCTGACCGCCCTGTCCAGCGAGGCCAAGACATTGCCTTCCACATGCCGGTAGAGAGCCGGAATAGCCTTCCGTGAGAAAAAGTGGCGTTTGGGAACCTGCCACTGAGGAACCGCACATTGCACAAACTCACGGAAGGGGGCCGAGTCTACCAACTGAAAAGGCAGCAGTTGAAGCGCTAGCAATTTAGCCAAGCTAGCATTCAACCGCTGGGCATGTGGATGGCTGGGAGTGAACTTCTTTCGACGGTCCAGCAGCTGGGGCAGGGAAATTTGCCTGCTAGAATCGGACGTCGGTGTACTGCTAGCAGAGTGGCCGCAAGTACTTGGCTGTGACACACCTAATTCTACACCTTCATTCCTCTCAGTGCATGTTTCAGAGAGGACTGAAGTTATAGTGGGGTTGGAGATCCCAGCTGATGCGGTGCAAGGAGAGGTCCGCTTTGTTCTTTGGTGTGGGTCTTTCAGGTAGGCTTGCCAACGAGCTGCATGGCAGGTCAACATATGTCTGGTCAGGCATGTGGTACCCAAGCGGCTGATGTTTTGGCCACGCGATATACGCTTGAGACATATGTTGCAAACAGCAGCTGTGCGATCTGATGCACTAGCCTCAAAAAAGGCCCACACCAAAGAACTTTTTGAATGACGGGCAGAGGCAGCGCCCTGCACAGGCGGAGCTCTGCGGTGTGATTCCGTCGGTGTACTGCCCTTACGCTGGCCACCAAAGGGCATCCTGCCTCGTTGGAGATGTGCCTCCTCCTCATCCTCCTCCTCCTCCTCTCTCCTATTAGGCACCCACGTGGAGTCAGTGACCTCATCATCACCTCCCTCCTCATCACTGGAGCCAATCTGGCAGTATGCTGCAGCTGCTGGAACATGACTGCCAGATTGGTGTCCTTCTTGAGCATCCCCTCTGTCTGCTCTCACGCTACTGCCTTCCTCTAGCTGGGTTTCATCATCAGACCCTTCGAAACGCTGGGCATCCTCCTGGAGCATGTACCCAACACTGTGCTGAAACAGTTCGGGGGACTCCTCAGGAGGAGGACATGGTGGGTCTAGGGAAGGAGTGACTGATGATGAGTCTGACATTGATACCAGGGAAGAGGACGCTTTGGCAGCTGCTTTTCCAGTACCCTGAGCCTGGGTGAGAGAGGATGAGGAGGAGGAGGAGGGCTTGGTCATCCACTCTACCAAGTCTTCGGCATGATGTGGCTCAACATGTCCAGCTACCGAAAAGAAGGACAAGCGTGTCCCATGGCCATGTGCTGATGACAATGCACCGCGTCCACGACCAGCACTGTTGCCCCCAGACACAGAGCCTGCTTGCCCTCTTTTATTGCCTCCTGACTGTCTGCCTCTCCTTGTTTGCCTTCCAGACATTCTAATAGATGGCCTGCAGGGAGATGGGAAAAAAGCAATAAGGGCTACCTTCAGGTGTCCTTCTCTGTCCCTTGAAACAAGGACTTTGACAGTGAAAGAAACTGACACACTCTCCCTACCTACAGTTTTCTGTCCCTAGAAAAAATGTTTTTTTTAAGCACAATTTAGCACAAGGAGAATTCACTCACTGTCCTTCCAGGTCCCTGGAAACAAGGACTTTGACAGTGAAAGAAACTGACACACTCTCCCTACCTACAGTTTTCTGTCCCTAGAAAAAATGTTTTTTTTAAGCACAATTTAGCACAAGGAGAATTCACTCACTGTCCTTCCAGGTCCCTGGAAACAAGGACTTTGACAGAGAAAGAAACTGACACACTCTCCCTACCTACAGTTTTCTGTCCCTAGAAAAAATGTTTTTTTTAAGCACAATTTAGCACAAGGAGAATTCACTCACTGTCCTTCCAGGTCCCTGGAAACAAGGACTTTGACAGTGAAAGAAACTGACACACTCTCCCTACCTACAGTTTTCTGTCCCTAGAAAAAATGTTTTTTTTAAGCACAATTTAGCACAAGGAGAATTCACTCACTGTCCTTCCAGGTCCCTGGAAACAAGGACTTTGACAGTGAAAGAAACTGACACACTCTCCCTACCTACAGTTTTCTGTCCCTAGAAAAAATGTTTTTTTTAAGCACAATTTAGCACAAGGAGAATTCACTCACTGTCCTTCCAGGTCCCTGGAAACAAGGACTTTGACAGTGAAAGAAACTGACACACTCTCCCTACCTACAGTTTTCTGTCCCTAGAAAAAATGTTTTTTTTAAGCACAATTTAGCACAAGGAGAATTCACTCACTGTCCTTCCAGGTCCCTGGAAACAAGGACTTTGACAGTGAAAGAAACTGACACACTCTCCCTACCTACAGTTTTCTGTCCCTAGAAAAAATGTTTTTTTTAAGCACAATTTAGCACAAGGAGAATTCACTCACTGTCCTTCCAGGTCCCTGGAAACAAGGACTTTGACAGTGAAAGAAACTGACACACTCTCCCTACCTACAGTTTTCTGTCCCTAGAAAAAATGTTTTTTTTAAGCACAATTTAGCACAAGGAGAATTCACTCACTGTCCTTCCAGGTCCCTGGAAACAAGGACTTTGACAGTGAAAGAAACTGACACACTCTCCCTACCTACAGTTTTCTGTCCCTAGAAAAAATGTTTTTTTTAAGCACACTTTAGCACAAGGAGAATTCACTCACTGTCCTTCCAGGTCCCTGGAAACAAGGACTTTGACAGTGAAAGAAACTGACACACTCTCCCTACCTACAGTTTTCTGTCCCTAGAAAAAATGTTTTTTTTAAGCACAATTTAGCACAAGGAGAATTCACTCACTGTCCTTCCAGGTCCCTGGAAACAAGGACTTTGACAGTGAAAGAAACTGACACACTCTCCCTACCTACAGTTTTCTGTCCCTAGAAAAAATGTTTTTTTTAAGCACAATTTAGCACAAGGAGAATTCACTCACTGTCCTTCCAGGTCCCTGGAAACAAGGACTTTGACAGTGAAAGAAACTGACACACTCTCCCTACCTACAGTTTTCTGTCCCTAGAAAAAATGTTTTTTTTAAGCACAATTTAGCACAAGGAGAATTCACTCACTGTCCTTCCAGGTCCCTGGAAACAAGGACTTTGACAGTGAAAGAAACTGACACACTCTCCCTACCTACAGTTTTCTGTCCCTAGAAAAAATGTTTTTTTTAAGCACAATTTAGCACAAGGAGAATTCACTCACTGTCCTTCCAGGTCCCTGGAAACAAGGACTTTGACAGTGAAAGAAACTGACACACTCTCCCTACCTACAGTTTTCTGTCCCTAGAAAAAATGTTTTTTTTAAGCACAATTTAGCACAAGGAGAATTCACTCACTGTCCTTCCAGGTCCCTGGAAACAAGGACTTTGACAGTGAAAGAAACTGACACACTCTCCCTACCTACAGTTTTCTGTCCCTAGAAAAAATGTTTTTTTTAAGCACAATTTAGCACAAGGAGAATTCACTCACTGTCCTTCCAGGTCCCTGGAAACAAGGACTTTGACAGTGAAAGAAACTGACACACTCTCCCTACCTACAGTTTTCTGTCCCTAGAAAAAATGTTTTTTTTTAAGCACAATTTAGCACAAGGAGAATTCACTCACTGTCCTTCCAGGTCCCTGGAAACAAGGACTTTGACAGTGAAAGAAACTGACACACTCTCCCTACCTACAGTTTTCTGTCCCTAGAAAAAATGTTTTTTTTAAGCACAATTTAGCACAAGGAGAATTCACTCACTGTCCTTCCAGGTCCCTGGAAACAAGGACTTTGACAGTGAAAGAAACTGACACACTCTCCCTACCTACAGTTTTCTGTCCCTAGAAAAAATGTTTTTTTTAAGCACAATTTAGCACAAGGAGAATTCACTCACTGTCCTTCCAGGTCCCTGGAAACAAGGACTTTGACAGTGAAAGAAACTGACACACTCTCCCTACCTACAGTTTTCTGTCCCTAGAAAAAATGTTTTTTTTAAGCACAATTTAGCACAAGGAGAATTCACTCACTGTCCTTCCAGGTCCCTGGAAACAAGGACTTTGACAGTGAAAGAAACTGACACACTCTCCCTACCTACAGTTTTCTGTCCCTAGAAAAAATGTTTTTTTTAAGCACAATTTAGCACAAGGAGAATTCACTCACTGTCCTTCCAGGTCCCTGGAAACAAGGACTTTGACAGTGAAAGAAACTGACACACTCTCCCTACCTACAGTTTTCTGTCCCTAGAAAAAATGTTTTTTTTAAGCACAATTTAGCACAAGGAGAATTCACTCACTGTCCTTCCAGGTCCCTGGAAACAAGGACTTTGACAGTGAAAGAAACTGACACACTCTCCCTACCTACAGTTTTCTGTCCCTAGAAAAAATGTTTTTTTTAAGCACAATTTAGCACAAGGAGAATTCACTCACTGTCCTTCCAGGTCCCTGGAAACAAGGACTTTGACAGTGAAAGAAACTGACACACTCTCCCTACCTACAGTTTTCTGTCCCTAGAAAAAATGTTTTTTTTAAGCACAATATAGCACAAGCACAAAACACACTGACACTCTCCCTACCTATCCTTCTCTTTCCCTAAACTAAAGGAATCCAGGTTAAGCAAGAAAGAAATAAAAGTCACTGTCCCTGCCTATGCTGCTCTATCCCTGCTCCGGAACACACTACACTAGGCCGCCGTGCTGGCGGCCTTTTATAGTGTGGGGCGTGTACTAAACACCCTCAGCAATAATTGGCCACAGGCATCCTGCCTGTGGCCAATCATTGCTCTCCTCGCTGCCGACGCTGTGATTGGCCAAGCATGCGGGGTCACAGTGCATGCTTGGCCAATCACAGCGCCTGGATGACACTGCGATGGCGTAGTGCATTGTGGGCCGTTCGCGTCACTCGAATTTGGCGCGAACGGCCCAAATCGTTCGATCTTCGTCGAACGATCGAACAGCCGATGTTCGAGTCGAACGTATGTTCGACTCGAACACGAAGCTCATCCCTACTCGCGAGCGTAGTATACTAAGAGACATTCTGTGTGAATAAGACTGTTAGAATATAGTACTTGTTATTTGCTTGACTTTTAATATCGCAGGGCTCTGCATAAATAACTGTACCATTGTCTAACCTTATATTTTCTTCTCAGTAAAAGTATTTGTGGTTAAGCAAACACGTTGTGTGGTGTACTGTCTATCCCAGCTGAAGCAGTCAGCTGAGGTAATTTGATATTTTAGCTTGAAAAGGACACAAAATAGGTAATTTGATATTAACTGATTGTGTATGCTTTATTGAGGAGTGGTGATTCCTATAACATAGCGGGTTTCACACTTCCATGTGCGCTAGCTGTGCCAAGGGAGGTTAGAGCCAGTTCCTGGGGGTTGACAGCAGTGTGTTACAGGCCCAAAACTATACCTGCAGCCCTCTTAACTGCGGGTATTGCTACACATGTTGTTAGTATTATTACGTTTCCAAGTTGCTTACAATTTAATACGCATCTTTTGATCTGGAGAGTCTTTTTTTATTATGTGAATGCTTTCTCAGTATCCATAGTCCATGTTTCATCCTTGTGAATATTAGTAGGCAGGTACTATGGATTGCCAGCTTCGCTGTTCACCAGTTTCATATGCCCTTCCGAGCACCCTGGGTTTTATTCACCGCCTGCAGAGATGCTTCCCGCACGCTTCCCATCTCTGCCATGTATATATCATTCTGAGACCTTCACTAGGAAGGAAAAAAAATCAATTTGACTTTGGCAGTTCTTACCTCGGCTTCTGCCAGTCACACTGTATCCCAGTTATTTTAAGTCTCCTGAAATCAGTCTGCATTAGGGCAAATAGCTGTACTTGGAAAAGAGCCCAGGACTCTATCAATATAAAATGATTTGTTGCAAGTTTAAAGATGTTTCATGTCCCGACTCTGTCTTTTCATTTACATTTTAAACCCTCATCAAAATGTGGTTGAACAGAGCAAGCTTTAAAGAGGCCTTTCGGTGTGTTACAGGCAACACTAACACCTGCGATCAGGGGATTTTGCCAGCTTGATAGGATCAGCCATCCTAAAATTAGAAGGGAATCATGCAGCTGCTTGTTATTTGCTGTAAATTGTTGATTTGGTATCTGAATCATTGACATCCTGTGGTCAGTTTCCTGTTCTAACATCTTCAAACAGAGCAGCGATTTTCATGTTAGAACAGAATTTTCACATCTCCAATGATCACTCGCTATTCGCTGCCCTGGGTAAACAGTCCTGTAATCATGTACAGCATGCAGAAAAATACTGCAGTGCTCAGCATTGGCCCTCATATCTCTTTTTATGATTCTCCTCATCAACTCATAGCTCTGAGATTCAGTTCATTTTAAATTCTCTTTTTCTTCCGTATTTGTTGAACACTTCTTTTTTACACCACACATTTAGCAACGTTGAAAGACTGACTATGAGAAGGGCTTTTTGTAATGAAAATGTTTTGAAGGTGTATTAAAGGGAAAATAAAATGATTTGGGGTCTATAATATTTAAAAGTGTTGTACATTTTGAAATGTTTTTGTTGTTTTAACCAGGTATTAGTGTAGTTATATTCCCTGTGTTGTTTATTTGCCTTACCTTTGCAGTTTGTAGTGCAATGGCTGATCATTATTAATTTCCCCTATTTTCATGCATTATTCCATCTAGCTTGTCCCTGTTCACCTCAACACATGCATGCCTAGGGTCAAAGGCCATTTCTCTGTGTTGCATCACTAATGCATGCTAATTTTATGAAACAAACACATCTCCTCCAGCATAGAAAGCTCTGTTAATTGCTTTCACCTGCACAAGCACTAGACTGAAAGACACCAGGGATTGTAGGATATATAATTTCTTCACAGGAAGTGTCAGTTCTTAGACTAAATACAGATGTCATGCATCAACCTAAGAAGTGCCATGCCACATGTCTCAGGTTTCAAACAAACAGAAATTTCTGACACAGGAATGTGATGATTTACTCTACAATAGACTGTCTGTTGATACCAACAAATGACACCATAAAACCACCCGATCAATGCAGATCTTACACAGGTGAAAAACACAAGGTGCAGGTAGGAAGGTTTATAATGTCTTTAAGTTGTTCTTTTTTTTTTTACGTTCAATAACATTAGGATGTATTGAAGTTGATTGTCATCTATATGATTGTAGCATCTTCCTAGTTTGCTAGTTGTTAGATAACTTTAGTTATCTCCCCTGTAGACAGAGGAGCAGGGGTAATTGTGCCATGAGCTGTGCAGTGTCTCACAGGTTGCTGGTCTGCTGCTTTCCCTGGTCTTCTAGAAGTATAGTGTTAGAAAGAGCAGAACAGGCAGCTTGAATATATATTGGTCTCCAGCCAATCCCTGGGAAGGCTCATCCAGTAGGTGGAGGGACAGCCCATAAATACTCTGAGGCCTGGCAGTCTGAGAGAAGAGTCCAGGGTCCAGCCCACTGGAGGTGATCCCTGGGCTAGGGTCACTGTCCATTGGGCAGAGGAAATAGGAAGCCTCAGGAATCAAGTCCAGCATTTGTTTTTATTATTATTATTTTTATTACGTTTTGTAATAACAAACAATAACATAATAGCCTAACACCAGGCTTCACACTAGAACACAAACAACCTCAGCACTGGGCTTTCAGTATAACTCAGAGGCTGGAACAAGAACATGTTATCAGCAAGTTTCACTACATATATACATTAGATGCAAGTCTTTGCATAATGACATATACTAGCTCCACAGATCTATTACAAACCACAGGACAACAAATGAAATCAACAGTCATCATTATATAGTAAATATATAGACCCAAAGCTCAGCCCCATATGATAAGTGTAGTATATAATACCCCCCCTTCCCCCTCTCCAAACCTAGCTTTAACCATTTGAAGACCTTACAATTCCCTGAGAGTCACGTCACATCAGTTTAATCGGACACTGTGGATGTATTGCTTATCCAACCACCCCATAGTTTGTCAAACTTGGTAGGTATTCCCCTACTAGTTTACTGGCTTTATACAAGGCTTTATACAAGGGGAGGGCTCTGTTAATAAGTGCCCTCCATGCCAGAATAGATAGAGGAGTAGGCTTTTTCCAGGAAAGCACTATTAAGTTCCTAGCATAATAAAACAATAGAGTTAAAAGAGTGCGTGTCACCCTCTTAGGGGCTAGGGCATCAACAAGTCCTAGAAGACACACCTCAACAGCTGGCCGTACACACAGTGCAGTAACCTCTTCCACACATTCAGTGACCCCCTTCCAGAAAATTTGAATAGCCGGACAGTCCCAAAAAATATGTGTAAAGTCTGCACTGGTTGAAGTGCACCACCAGCAATAGGGCAACTGGGTGAGAAAGATCTTGGCCAATCTGGCCAGAATGAGATAAATGCGATGTAGAAATTTGTATTGAATAAGATGATCTCTAGCCGACACCAATCTTGAGAAATAATCACCCAAAGGTCATCCCAGTCGTCCCCATCTAACTGGGGGAACACCGTGTCCCATGCAGCTCTGCAGCGTGCCAGGAGCTTGCTGATAATTGATAAGCAATTGTTTGTAAATAGTGGACAGGGCCTTAGCCAAAGAGTCATCTCTAAGCAAAGACTCAAAGTCACTCACTTTAATCTGAAGAATTGTAGTGCCAAATTGGTGAGTACATTGGGGCGGCAGAGCCCCCCTGCACCAAAGTACACCCCCCCCCATGTTGAGAGGAAATGGGGCCTGGTATGGTTCAGGGGGGCCAAGCTGCATTTTCGAATAAAGGCCTGGTATAGATTTTTTTGGGGGGGGGGGACCCTACACCATTTAGTTTTTTCCATTTTGGCTTTATTTCATTTTTTTTATCTGTATTGCCAGGGGCCGGCGATACATTACAGCCGCGAGCAAGCTTAAATTACAGTCTTTTCATTTAAAAATGTCATTATTGCTGCAGCATGTTCTATACAGTACATCGTACAGATGCGCCACTTTACAGGCAGACTAAGTGGAACCACCATGCACAATATTTAAAGGAGTTTTTCATTTTTATTGTTTCACTTTAAGGATCATTAAAATCACTGCTCCTTAAAAGCTATTGTTTAAAATTTTTTTGCATTGATACATGTCTCTCAGGGCAGTACCCAGGTCCCCATACACTTTTTATGGCAATAGCCTGCATAAAAGCCTTTAAAATTAGGCTTTTGATTTTTCATGTTCGTGTCCCATAGACTCTAATAGAGTTAGCATGTTCGATAGAACTTTTTCCCTCTTCAAGATGTTCTGGTGCAAACTGAACAGGGGGGGTGTTCAGCCCATCACAAGTGAATGTATATTCATAATGTGTAATCAAGCTTCATGCTTTTTTGTTTTAGCCAATGGAAAGCACTAAGGGGGGAGACCAGTTTTTACAAGCTAAACAAATTGCCTGAAATACTCATGAAAAAAGGCCCAAATACTTAAATCAAGCATTTATAGGTGTTCCCATTAAACCAACTGGGCCAACAATGTCAAAATCTACCTCAAAATTAGCTCATGTAGCTTTTGGAGTGCAAGGTGTTGAGTTACAGATGCCAGGGAGCTCTTATGTGAACAGCCACCATTTAATTACATAGGATTTTTTATTGTTGGGAGGTTTGGAGCTTTGACCTTCACCTACAAAATGCTAAGATGTGAATGGGGCCTTATGCCCCATACACACGATCATTTTTAATGTCATTTTTAAAACTGACGTTTTTCTTGTCATTTTTTTTCTTGTTTCCTCTCAAGCCTGTCTTGCGTACACACCATCATTTTAAAAAATGTTCAAGCAAAGCGCAGTGACGTACAGCATGTACGACGGCACTATAAAGGGGAAGTTCCGTTCGAATGGCGCCACCCTTCATGTTAGTAAAGTTTGTTGAGAGACGATTCGCTCTTTTCAGTCTTGTGCTTTTCAGTCCGTTACTGCGTGACGAATGTGCTATCTCCATTATGAACGCTAGTTTTACCAGAACGAGCGCTCCCGTCTCATACTTGATTCTGAGCATGCGCATTTTTTTTCACGTCGTTAAAGCATACACACTATCGTTTTTCACGTCGTTAAAAAAAACGACATGAAAAACGACGTGAAAAAAGAGAGCATGTTCGAAATTTTTAATGGCTGTTTTTCACGTCGTTAAAAATGCTCTGGAGCATACACACGATCATTTTTAATGGCCATTTTTTTTAATGCCATTTTTAATGGCATGAAAAATGATCGTGTGTATGGGGCATTAAACTGTTATTTAATGCTTACCGTATTTATCGGCGTATAACACGCACTTTTTTCCCCTTAAAATCAGGGGAAAATCGTGGGTGCGTGTTATACGCCGATACCCACTGATCCCGGCGATCTCCGCTGAATGAGCGGAGCGCAGCGATCGCCGCCGAGATACACATAGCCGAGTGTACTCGGCTATACTCGGCTTTTCTCGGCTCTGCTCACAGTCACGCCCAGTCCCGCCATTGGACCTGTGATATGTCCATCATAGGGCGGGACTCGGCGTGACTGTGAGCGGAGCCGAGAAAAGCCGAGTATAGCCAAGTACACTCGGCTATGTGTATCTCGGCGGCGGCTCCGCCCAGTCCCTGCGTCTCTGCGTCCCTGCGTTCTCGGCGGCGTTCGCCCCGCTCCGCCTAGTCTCTGCGGCGATCTCGGCGGCGCCAATTTTGAAAACTGGGGCAAGGCTGCACTTAGCAAAGGCTGCACTGGACACTGGGCAAAGCTACACTGGGCAAAGGCTGCACTGGACAAAGCTGCACTGGACACTGGGCAAAGGCTGCACTGGGCAAAGGCTGCACTGGACACTGGGCAAAGCTGCACTGGACACTGGGCAAAGGCTGCACTGGACAAAGCTGCACTGGACACTGAGCAAAGCTGCACTGGGCAAAGGCTGCACTGGACACTGGGCAAAGGCTGCAATGGACACTGCTGACAAGGCTGCAACGGACACTGGTAAGGCTGCATTTAAATGTAAGTTTTTTTTTCCTTAAACTTCCCTCCTAAAAGTTTTTTTCCCTAAAATTCCCTCCTAAACTTGGGGTGCGTGTTATACGCCGGTGCGTGTTATACGCCGATAAATACGGTAATTAAAGTTATTATAACTTCTGTCATTTTCTTTTTTCAGGATAAGTACATTTTAAGTACATAAAATTACCTGTTGATCCTGATAGAAATCCAGTTTCCTGGTGACCTCTTGTGTATTGAACTGAAATCGAAAACAATTTTAAAAGGTTTCCTAGCCTTTTTCCCTTGAACTAGGAAGCAAGTGTTTTTAGTGTAGATCTGGAAAGCAGCCTAGGGTGACAACATTGCTCTTCCATAAGTACAGTTGGGCGGGTGAGTTTTGTCACTTTAGCGTAGGAAGTCTGTTACTAGAAGAATCATCAGGTAAAAATAAAGGAAATTAATTAATTAATACTATGGAATGTCCATTCATACAGAATAAGAACTGATACTGACAAATACAACTAGCATTCAGAACAAGAGAAGTGTTACTAAGCAGCTTCTATACATACAAATTAAGAACAGATACTACAATATATCCAGTACAGAGAACCATGAGATTGATTTTCTCTAACGTCCCTTTGATGCTCATACAAGAAAAATGGGGTTAAAATGTGCAGAAAGGGAACACTATTATTATTATACAGGATTTATATAGCGCCAACTGTTTGCGCAGCATCTTAGGGTGGCCATACATGGATCAACATTCAGCCAGTTCAGCAGAAACCAGCCAAACTTCGAACCATGTAAGCGCAATCTATCAATCGAGTTTTGTACAACCATCCTGTCGGGTTTTTTAAGAATGATCCGGGAATAGCAGGGGGCGCGGGAGACCTTGTTTTTTGTTATTGAAGCACTTCTTCAAATGCCCCTCTGACCCTACCACCCAGGTAATTTCCAATAATGCTGCTACAACAATTACAGCTAGGATTTCTAGACATTTTATAAGAACTCATTTTCTCTCCAACAATTTCTAGCTAACATCATTGTCTGTAATAAGACAGGAAATATATTATTCTCTAGTCAAACAGACTGTGTACAGATCTCGGCATGCAGTTATGAGGTGAAGGGTATTTCATTCTACGGCAGGCTGTAATTTCTATAAAATATATAAAGAGAAAGCTTGCTACGTGTTATACTCATTGGATTCATTTTGTTTTGTTTTCTTTCTTAAATGACATACATGATAGGTTTCAGAGAGACACTCGTATAAGCTTGAGACATGATAACGCTCCAGCCAAGATCCACATTTTCAAATAAATGTAATATTGCACGGCAGGGCAGGTAAATCACGAACTTTGTGAAAGGCATTTGTCGCAGGGAGTTTAGCTTTAAAGCACAATGCTATTGGTTGCCTTAGATAAACCTCAGCACTAGATGTTATACAATAGTCTATGAAAATTGATACAGAATAGCATCTGGGTATTACACTATACTATACTATACTATAATATACTTTACTATAATAAACTATATCACAGCAACCATACCATACCAGTAACGGCTTTAATGTTTTATTATCTGCTATAAAAAATTGAATGTACAGATGGAATCTGATTGTGTGCTACTGGCACTGCCTCTGCTATTCAATCCCTGTACTTTTACTGAATAATGTAAATCTAGCAATATGAATGTGGTCAATTTTATTTATAATAAAAGACAGTCAACTGCGCTCAGGACCCAGTGTGCGTGCCAGGCGGCCGCAATGTCCACCGGGCACCCGCGATTGCCTGTGAACACGGCAGGACCGTGGATCTGTGAGTGTAAACACACGGATCCACGTCCTGTCAGAGGTGAGGAGACCGATGTGTGTTCCCAGTACAGAGGAACACCGATCGGTCTCCTCCCCTTGTGACTCCCCGCCCCCTACAGTTAAAATCACTCCCTAGGATACACATTTAACCCCTTGATCTCCCCCTAGTGTTAACCCCTTCCCTGCCAGTCACATTATACAATAATCAATGCATTTTTATAGCACTGATTGTTGTATAAATGCGAATGGTCCCAAAAATGTGTCAAAAGTGTTTGATGTGTCGGCCGCAATGTCACAGTCACAATAAAAATTGCAGATCTCCACCATTACTAGTAAAAAAATTTAAATAAATAAAAATGCCATATTTCTATCCCCTATTTTGTAGACGCTATAACTTTTGCGCAAACCAATCAATATACGCTTATTGCGATTTATTTTAACAAAAATATGTAGAAGAATACGTATCGGCCTAAACTGAGGACATTTTTTTTATTTATTTTTTAAAATGTGATATTTATTATAGCAAAAATTAAAAAATATATATATTTTTTTTAAATTGTCGCTCTTCTTTTGTTTATAGTGCAAAAAATAAAAACCGCAGAGGTGATCAAATACCACCAAAAGAAAGCTCTATTTGTGGGGAAAAAAATTGGTGTGGGAAGGAAGGGGGTGAAAATGCCCTGTATTGAAGCAGTTAAACATGTGGGGAAACCCCTGTAAAGATCCTCTGCTGGCGCCTCATGCAGTGCAGTTCCTCATACAGATAAACAAACCAAAAGAATCCTCATTGCGCAAAACATCGTTCCAAAGCGTTTATTAAAATCATTTAAAAGTAAAAGATAACACTTACACTCAGATAACACTACTGCCGGAGGGTTGTTTAGCCTTATTTTAAAGCTTGTTTGTGAGTAGTAATTTTATCTGTATATTTATGAATAAACCTTGCCATTGGTAATGCACAAGGTCGGTGCACCCTCCTTTTCTTTCTCTCCTGGTTTCCTGTGTTAGTTCGGGTGGAAGTATGTCGTGGTGACGCAGTATTACTTTGATGCGTTTCAGCCAATCAGCGGGCTATCATCAGGAAGTTCTGACCACACTTCCGCCCGAACAAACACAGGGAACCGAGCAGCGCCACGATAGTGATAATTACCACCATTGTGGGCCGATTTCCCTCAAAAAAATCACCTGTTATATACGCCGGGTGCCAGGATGTTCAGGCACCCTAACATGTGAGTGTTATCTTTTACTTTTAAATGATTTTAATAAACACTTTGGAACAATATTTTGCGCAATGAGGATTCTTTTGGTTTGTTTATCTGTATGAGGAACTGCACTGCATGAGGCGCCAGCAGCAGATCTCTACAGGGGTTTCCCCACATGTTTAAAGGACCATACTAGCGATGGTTGGTCAACTCCAGGGGGTGAGTTTACATCTATGTGGGGGCACCCAAGTCTGAGCATATTGAAGCACGGATATATCATCTTTGAGAACAAGCACTTTATATCACTATACAATTGGGACTGTTCTATATTTGTGCATTTATATTGGACTGAGCGCAGTGGACTGTCTTTTATCATTTTTATTGCCATTTTGTAAATTTTTCTACTGCAGCTGGACTGATATTGTGCTTATTAAGATGTGTATTCATTGGCGCTTGGTTTTTCTATTTACAATTGTATTTATAACCTGCTCCCATGTATTCAGTGCAGATTTTTTGATGTTTTCAATTTATTTTGATAGTATGTGCTCTATGAATTGTTAGTTGGACAAATGCCATAAGCATTTGCCCAGGCTACACAGATTTATTTTTCCCATATTTTCTCTAAAACTTTGACTTTCTGTGATTGTTAGCTTCATTTAGTGGCCAAGATGCAGTAGATTTTTCTGAAATACCTTAATCAGAAAACAATAGTTGTACAGTATATTAAATATCTAATGCCGCGTACACACGATAGTTTTTCTTGCCATTTTTTTTCTTGCCGTCTTTCACGTCGTTTTTTTTCATGTTTCCTCTCAAGCCTGTCTTGCGTACACACAATCATTTAAAAAAACGATCAAGCAAAGCGCAGTGACATATACCACGTACGACGGCACTATAAAGGGGAAGTTCCGTTCTAATGACGCCACCCTTTGGGCCGCTTTTGCTAATTCCGTGTTACCGCGTGTTAGTAAAAGTTTGGTGAGAGACGATTCGCGCTTTTCAGTCTTCGTGCTTTGAAGATTGTTTTGTGGAGTTCAGTTTGTGCTTGTTGTTTTGTATCTGTTTGGCAGGGCTTGTAGTCAGTTCGTATCTGTTTATTCAGTGCGTTCTCGTCTGCTCGGTCCTGTTTTTCAGCTTGTTCTTCATAGGCCTTGCTGTTCTTCCGTGCGTTCTTCTAGTTCGTTCTGAGCTTGCGACCGTTATCTAGCCATGTTGCGGCTACGTACTCGTCGGAGAGTTCGTGCTGTAGTTGGTGCAGGGGTTCATGCTGTATCCCGACTCCATGCCATGAGCAGGGTCAGGAGGAGTTCATGGACCAAGAATTGGTTGCTCCAGCGGCACCAGTTCTGTCATATGCCTTTGTTGCGGGAGATCAGGGAGAATAATCCTGATGACTATAGGAATTTTCTCCGGATGTCTGACCCCGTATTTCAGCATCTGTTGGCTTTGGTGTCCCCCTACATTACCAGGCAGGACACCGTTATGCGTGAAGCCATCAGTGCTGAGCAGAGGCTCATTGCCACGTTGCGATACCTGGCGACTGGGAGAAGCCTGCAGGACTTAAAGTTCTCCACAGGCATATCCCCCCAGGCTCTGGGTATCATTATACCAGAGACGTGTTCTGCCATCCTCCAAGTTTTGCAGGAGGACTATATTAAGGTAAGTGTTCTTATTTCAAACATCACATTGTATGTATTTTTTAGAATGTTTTTTTGGGGGGGTTTCTTAGCAGTCCCTAATTCCCATGATTCTTAGCTGCAGGAAATTTCCCCTTTCACCACATGCTAATTTTTTATTTTACATTTTTTCATTAGGCCTACATTAACATTTCCCTTACCTAACCTCTCCAGCATGCTATCCTGGGGCCATACCCACCTTGCCTAGTCCTTTCCATGTATTTTAATCTATGTTCCATCGTAGTGCTTTACCCTAAACGCCCCCTAAAGATTGCCTAGGAATGTAACATTTGTCCTAAATTCAGACAGAGTGCTCCAGCCTTCATTTGTGATCTCCCCAACTCATCTTCAACCCCCCCCAATTTTTTATTTTTATTTTTGTTTTTTTTGTTGCTTACTACTAATGTTTTAATTTTTCTGTTTGCCCCAATGTTGGCCATGAATGTTTTTCTTTAATCTGCTTTCAATGTTTCAGTCTCAAAGTATTAATTTATTTTTGATTTCATTACACAGTTCCCTTCTACGCCACATGAATGGAAGAATGTGGCATCGGACTGTGGAGGGGCCATCAACGGCAAACATGTTCGGGTCGTCCCACCACCCCATTCGGGATCCTTTTATTATAACTATAAGGGGTTCCACAGCATCGTCATGATGGCAGTGGTGTCGGCCACCTACGAATTCCTCTATGTGGACGTTGGCAAGAATGGCAGGATGTCTGATGGAGGAGTTTTTGCACAGACGGAGTTTGGGGAACGGCTCCTTTTGGATCAGCTGGCCTTGCCACCAGCGGAGCAGAATGTGGAGGGACTCCCATTTGTGTTTGTGGCGGATGAGGCGTTTGGCCTGGGTCCCCATTTGATGAGGCCATTCCCGCAGCGCACCCTCACCCCTGAGAGGAGGGTGTACAACTATCGGCTGGCCAGAGCAAGAAGGGTGGTTGAAAATGCCTTTGGCATCATGGCCAGCCGCTTCCGCCTGTTCCTCACCTCCATCCACCTTGCCCCTTACAAATGGAACCATGTTGTAATGGCGTGTTGTGTCCTACATAATTATCTCCGGGTGCATTCCACAAATTATCTGACTTTGACTGGGCCTGAGGCCACCTTAATGGAAGCAGAACATCTTGTGGCCCTGGAAGCTGGCCGTCCAGGCTTGGCCCCCCAAACCGGACGTGAGGTCCGTGACAAATATGTGGATTATTTTGTGGGTAGGGGGGCCATTGAAATGTCTGATGAATTTTAACCTTTTAATTTAGAAAAATAAAACATTATTTTTCTCAAAGATTGGTTTTGTGTATAATTTTAATAATGGTTTCTGTTTTTCGGAGGTTTACCTAGTGGACTTGTATTGCCATGCGTATTGTGCATTCTTAATTTGCCTTCATTGTCAGTGTAAACACAAAACATTGCTTAGTTCACAGTAGCACAACATTTACATAATGAAGCCACAACTTCTTGATACCAAAATGCCATTTTTTATTTTAGTATTGGACAAATCCTTTTAAATGTAGATGTCCTAAACATTTTTTGCTTGTTAAAACGCATGAACAGCCATGCATACCAAAAAAATATTAAAATATATATCGGAAAAATTTACATTTACTAGTCCTAAAAGGTTCAATGAAAAACATACCTGCCAAAACACAGCAAGTTCAACGTTAATGTTTTTAAAAACATTAGACACGCCCAAGCACAGCCATGATCTTTTGTAGCCTTTCCTCCACCCGCTTGGTATTTTCCCTGATCTCTATCAAGTCTCCCTTTAATTTTTGAAGGTCACGACAGCAGACCATCAGGTATTGGATCAGGATCTGGGCACTGTGATGTGTCAAATTTTTGGGGTCTTCGGCCAGAACTGCACCTTCATTTAAAAAGAAAACATGTAGTATAGAATATGTAGGCCTACATCTATTAACCTGCATCTGTCTGGTTTGACACTGACCTGTTGAGGTGCCACTTTCCACTTCCACAACCTCACGTTCCTCTCCATCATGTGGGTCTGGGGCTATTGTTGAAGGTGTTGGATTTCGAGGCTCATCTGACGTAGCTTTTTGAAGCCCTATGGAGATTGCAAGAAAAGGTATAGTTTCATTATTAAGGTTGATTTTTGGGAGAAAAATAAAGCATGATAAAATAATTTGCAAACATTCTTTTGAAGTGTGGTCCATTTTTCAATGGACCCCCAGTGACAACAGGAACACATGATTGGATACATAGCCAAATACATAGCATATATTTTTTTAAACAAAGTTTGACACATTGTAACACCCCAAAGTATATACACAGGATCACCTGTGTGTGACACCCTCAAACTTTGGGGCTTTTGGCCCACACTTGTACTACTGCGTTCAGATGTTTCATCAGCTGCTGAGCATTCTCTCCCTTAACATTACCATGCATATCCTTTTTTGTTTCAAAAATGTCCTTTGGATTTGATCCCTAAAAATATTTGGTGACCAAATTTTCTACCCCAAAAAAAAAAAAAAAAATGGGTGTTCACACTGGATGATCCAAAAACATCGTTTGATGAACTGTACGGAGAATGAGGTTTAATACGTCCGTTTACTTTGCGGACGAATATGAAAGATGGTATCTTTCACTGTACGATATCAAAGACAAACATACACGACATAATACAAGTAATAATCTCTAGCAGGGAAAATAGCACTATAAAACTTACTTTTTCGTATAACTTTCTTGATTCGTTTGTATTGGTCGGGCTCCCGCAACTTCAGATCAGACCATCGTTTTCTGAGCTGTTCCTTCGTTCTGCACACCCCGAATTTTTGGTGAAGACTTTTGACCACTTTGCCCATAATTTTTGACTTGACCAGATTCGGCCTTTTATACGGCCCATGCTTGGCATCATAATCCTCCCTCTTTAAAATGGCGACCATCTCCACCATTTCCTCGAATGACATGTTGGATGCCTTATATCTTCTGCATCGGGATTTGGCCTCCTCTGGAATTTCATCCTCTGTCGAGGTAATCTCAGCCACCTGTGTCTCCGCCATGTTGCTAAGCACTACGACGAGCGAGAAGGGGCGGGGAAAGTACAATATCGAACGTCAGGGGCGGGGAAAGCGTGCGTAGTTCCACGCATGCGCAGTGTATATCAAGTGCCGATCCATGTGTCGAAAATACGTTCATTTGGCGGGGGAGGGAGTTCGCAACGAACGTGTTGACCAAGGTACATAACATTCTTAAGGATTTTGGGTTCCGCAGAGGAGGAGATTTGGGGCTTTTATATCTGTTCAAAATGCTAATTTGATGATTGTTGCCTGAAACATATGTCTTTTCTTGGTTTTTGATTTTACAGAGAGAATGAATACATTCAAAAACCCGGAGTTCATGGGGGAGTACATTGACAAATGGAAAGAGCTCCCTATCCTGTGGCAGACCAAAAGTGGGTCCAATAAAAACAAAACGGCCAGGACAGCAGCACTGGAGAGCCTGCTTGCATTTGTCCAAACCCAGATACCCACAACAACTCTCCAAGATGTGAAAACCAAAATTGCTACCATCAGGGGGACATACAGGACCCAGAGAAATATGGTCCTGAAGTCCCAGAGGTCAGGTGCTGCAGCAGATAAGGTTTATAAACCCAGTCTGTGGTACTACAGCAAGCTTTCTTTTCTGGATGACCAGCTGGAAGTGCGGGAATCTCTCTCCACCCTTCCCCCCAGAGGTCAATCCAGCCTTCCTTGTAGCCAGCCCTCCAGCCTTCCTTGCAGCCAGCCCTCCAGCCTTCCTGGCAACCCTGCTCTGGCTTCCTCTGAGGATCAAGATCAGGCCCTTGAGGAGGCAGATTTGGATATATGGAGCCAGGTAAAGTATTGATATCTCCATTTAGATGTTACAAAAGTGATGCATTTAAAATGAGGTTAGTATTGTTAGGTATTTTATGTAAAAAAAAAAAGGATTTAAAGACCAAGATACAGTAGTGGTCAATTTTGATGTGGACAAGGCAACAATATCAGGAGGCGGAATCTGTGAGAATTTTCTAAATTTGCACATTCATGTCAAAAATGTCTGGAGGTGAACAATGTGTGTGATTGATGGTGGCAAAAAAATAATAAAGTCCCTTTCTTTTTTTACAGCCAGAGCAGAGCCAGGAAGAGGGTGATGGTGGGGACCAGGAGGAGGCAGGGCCAAGTGGCACCCAGGAGGAGGCTGGGCCAAGTGGCACCCAGGAGGAGGCTGGGCCCAGCACAAGAGCCCAGATGCCTCCCCTGGTAATGAGACCACGAGGGCCAAAGGAGAGGTAGGCAGGTGGAGGAGGAAACAAGAGCCTTCCTCAAAGAGGCTACTGCGGCCCTCAGAGAGGCACCCTCTGCTGAGGAGGGCTTTGCCGCAGTCCTGGCCAATAAGCTAGCCCAAATGGACCTGCGGCAAAAGCTGTATAGCGAGACCCTCCTGTTGAAGGTGATCAACAAGGGATTGCTCGGTGAACTCACCAAGTTCACCGACATCACAGAGGTTGTCCCTACTCCTCCACCTCCTCCTCCTCCTCCTACTACTCCTCCTGCCACAACCACTCCTCCTGATCCCCAGCCTCTGAGGAAGAAACCAACCAAGGCTGCAGGGAAGGCTGCAGAGAAGGCTGGAGAGAAGGCTACAAGGAAGAGAAAAAAATAATGCCTGCTGTAGTACCACAGACTGGGGACATATATGACTTAGCTGCTGCGGTTCCTGACCTCTGGGAGTTCAAGCCAAGATTGGCCTCCTTTTTGGTTTTCACATCTTGGATGGTTGTTGTGGGGTCCAAGGGATGAACAAATGCAAGCAGGCTCTCCAGTGCTGCCATCCCCTTTAATTTGTTATGTTCCGAAATAAAGGATACTTTTTTTGGCTTTAAATACTAGACTATGTGATTTTTATTTCAAAAGAGAGTTTGCTAGGGAGCAGGCAGGGACATTTCAAATAATATTATTGTTATTAACAAGGGACACAAACCTCCTTGAGGCAAAATGAGACAAATTTTGAATGTTGGTGTGGGACATTTCCCCAAACATAATTTAAGGAAAAAAAAAAAAGGCACAGAAAAATGAAGAGGCTAACTTAAGTACTAAAAAAATGCAAAAAGAACAAAAAAAAAAAAAAAATCATCTTTACATTTCTTCAGGAATTTATGAGGGAGATGTGGCTTGAAAAGAATATTTTTCTAGCATTAAAAAAATAGGAATTACTTTAGAAACAAGTTTGGCATAACTCTCAATATCATTATCAAAAGAGGGTAATTGTTCAAGCATTCTCTAAAGAAGAATGGAATGCGCAGCATTAAAACGATGCTATTAATTCAACCGTGACGAATGTGCCATATCGATTTCCAACACTAGCTTTACCCAAACGAGCGCTCCCGTCTCATACTTGATTCTGAGCATGCGCGGTTTTTTTTCACGTCGTTAAAGCATACACACTATCGTTTTTCACGTCGTTAAAAAGAACGACATGAAAAACGACGTGAAAAAAGAGAGCATGTTCGAAATTTTTAATGCCCGTTTTTCACGTCGTTAAAAATGCTCTGGAGCATACACACGATCATTTTTAATGGCCATTTTTTTTAATGGCATTTTTAACGGCATGAAAAACGATCGTGTGTATGGGGCATAAGATGAATATAGTAGGGTGAGATTAGATTACAATTGCATATTTGGGTATACAATAGAAAGCAAAATAATATGAAGTACACCTACATAGGAAGCGGCAGCAAGAAGACAGTTATTTATTTATCTGTAAAGTCAGGATATGTACTATTTGCGTACTAAATCAATAAAGAGATTTTTTTAACAACACGGCAATAAGAACAGGAAATTTAAGAACAGAAATAGAAAACCTTTTTCCCATTTACTCTGCATCCTCAACTCAATTGTAGTGATTTTCTATATCTAGTCAAACTCCAGCAGAGTCCAGCAAATACAGACCACTGAAGTTTATAAATCCCAACTGGTAAAGGCCTGAGAATCCAATTTCCAAATATAGTTGAAGTTTTCAGTAATGAAAATAACATTACCATATAATGACCTTACAGTATCAAACTATAAAATGGTATTTTATTTAGATTGCACGAATGAGCAGAGTCAGGCATTGTTAGGAAGGACTGGGCTGTTTTCACCACTTACAGTTGTGCTCCTAAGTTTACATACCCTGGCAGAGTTTATGATTTCTTGCCCATCTTTCAGAGAATATGAATGGTAACACAAAAACTTTTCTTACACTCATGGTTAGTGTTTGGCTGAAACCATTTGGTATCAATCAACTGTTTTTTTTTTCTCTTTTTAAATCATAATGGCAACAGAAACTACCCAAATGACCCTGATCAAAAGTTTACATACCCTGGTGATTGTGGCCTGATAACATGCACACAAATTGACACAAAGGAGTTTGAATGTCTATTAAAGGTAACCATCCTCACCTGTGATCTGTTTGCTTGTAATTAGTGTGTGTGTGTATAAAAGGTCAATGAGTTTCTGGACTCCTGACAGACACTTGCATTTTTCATCCAGTGCTGCACTGACGTTTCTGGATTCTGAGTCATGGGGAAAGCAAAAGAATTGTCAAAGGATCTGTGGGAAAAGGTAGTTGAATTGTATAAAACAGGAAATGGATATAAAAAGATATCCGGGGTATTGAGAATGCCAATAAGCAGTGTTCAAACTCTAATCAAGAAGCTGAAAATGAGGGGTTCTGTTGAAACCAAGCCACGGTCAGGTAGACCAACCAAAATTTCAGCCACAACTGCCTGGAAAATTGTTTGGGATGCAAAGAAAAACCCACAAATAAATTCAGGGGAAGTACAGGACTCTCTGAAAACATGTGGTGTGGCTGTTTCAAGATGCACAAAAAGGAGGTACTTGAAAAAAGATGCTGCATGGTCGAGTCGCCAGAAGAAAGCCATTCTTACGCAAATGCCACAAAGGATTTCTTTTTACAATATGCCAAACAGCACAGAGACCGGCCTCAAACCTTCTGGCACAAATTCATTTGGAGTGATTAGACCATAAACATCACATTTGGAGAGGAGTCAACAAGGCCTATGATGAAAGGTACACCATTCCTACTGTGAAACACAGAGGTGAATCGCTGATGTTTTGGGGATGTGTAAGCTACAAAGGCACAGGAAATTTGGTCAAAACTGATGGCAAGATGAATGCAGTATGTTATCAAAAAATACTGGAGGAACATTTGCATTCATCAGCCAGGAAGCTGTGCATGGGACAAACTTGGACATTCCAACATGACAATGATCCAAAACACAAGGTCAAGTCAACCTATCATTGGCTACAGCAGAATAAAGTGAAGGTTCTGGAGTGGCCATCTCCATCTCCTGACCTCAATATCATTGAGCCACTCTGGGGAGATCTCAAACGTGCAGTTCATGAAAGACAGCCCAATTTACAGGAACTGGAGGCTTTTTGCCAAGAGGAATGGGCAGCTTTACCACCTGAGAAGATAAAGAGCCTCATCCGCAAATACCACAAAAGACTTCAAACTGTCCTTGATGTTCAGGCCCCTTTCACACTGAGGCGTATTTCAGGTGTTTTTGCGCTAAAAATAGCGCATAAATAATGCCTGAAATACTCCTGCCCCAGCATTCTCAATGTGAAAGCCCGAGGGGCTTTCACACTGAGGCGGTGCGCTGGCAGGAGACAAAAAAAAAGCTGTGGTTTGTGGGTGTATTAACCCTTTTTCGGCCGCTAGCGGGGGTTAAAACCGCACCACTAGCGGCCGCATATCGCGGTAAAACCGACGGTATATGGCGCTGAAAATCGTGCCGCTATACCGTCAAAGGGGCCTAAAGGGGGTAATACACGGTATTAAGAACTGGAGTATGTAAACTTTTGATCAGGGTCATTTGGGTAGTTTCTGTTGTGATTATGATTTAAAAAGAGTAAACACAGTTGATTGATAATAAATGGCTTCAGCCAAACACTAACCATGAGTGAAAGAAAAGTTTTTGTGTTATCATTCATATTCTTTGAAAAATGGCCAAGAAGTCATAAATTCTGCTAGGGCATGTAAACTTATAAACCCAACTGTATGTCTGGAAAAGAAGTGACAAGACAAGATTAATAAACCACTTTCACCAGTCCACGTGTATAGTGATAACTTTAGGCAGGCCAATGCCAATTCCTATCTGATATTGTGGGTACATGGGGGTTGTTTTTAGGGTGCCCAGAGATTTCTAATATTGGCTCTTCAAGTGGCGTTGCTACAAATTAGAAATCAAGTAACATGCATGCACTTAAGTCATGATTTTCACTTTAGGCAAAGCTAAATCCCCTCAAAAAAAATATATTGCAGCTTACCAGTACTGTATGTGGTGGCTGCATTAAGTTTTTTTTTATTTAGGCTAAGAATATTTTCATCAAGTACAGAATATAATTGTTGATCTTTCCAGAGCTCCAGTGTCCTTGTCAGTTCTTGCGAGATAAAAAAGAAAGTGCCAATACCATTATCTTCTGTGATATAACCGCTTGGCACCCTGATTATGTGCTTCCTTGTGCCAAAAAGTGCCTCCTGCCCTCCTAACCGTTCCAAGCAGACCGAGAGCTGACCCCAGTCCCTTTTATCCCAAGCATCATACACAGACAAGATGTTGTGAATGACTCTTTATTGAAACACATACTTTATACACCACAGGAGGACATTCCCCTCATGAGGATATTAGTATGACAATGCAAACTTCAAACACCAAAACAATAAATTAAACAGTAAGTTAATTGTTGTAATGTGTTGGCCGATTTATACTAGATCACTACATTACTCACTAAACATATAACATCTCACAATAATTTGGTAACAAATTAAAGTAGTCACAACATTAATCTCATCTCCAAGAGATGATCAGACAGACAGAAACAAAAGAACAATGGAAAATACCTACTTAACAATAAACACATAGCAAACTTCACCCCACCCCAGACTCTCTGGCAGCAGTCTATGAGACAAACGACTACCATATTCCAGCAGTCTGAAAAGGTGGAGTTAATTTATCTTCATAGATGTCTTAAGGCAGGGCTCAAAATTTCAAATCCTGAGCTACTAGCCAGACCTCAAGGGTTACTCACCACCAGTTGCCGGGCCCAACCCCTACCATGCCCCGCCCCTAATCCCGCCCCTAAACACGCCCTCAAATTATCTCATGAAATGGCACTTAAATTGTTTATGCAGAATTAAGTTATAAAAATAAATATTAACAACAACTTTATCCATGTCCAAAACTGCAGCCTGCCCGTGTCCGCCAATGCAGTCTGTCCGTGTCCACCAATACAGCCTGTGTCCGCCAGTGCAGCCTGTGACCGCCAATGCAGCCTGTGTTCCCAAATGAAGCTATCTGTCCCCAAATGCAGCCATCTGTCCCCAAGGCAGCCTTGTGTCCCCAAATGCAGCCTTGTGTAGCCTTGTGTCCCCAAATGCAGCCTTGTGTAGCCTTGTGTCCCCAAATACAGCCTTGTGTCCCCAAATGCAGCCTTGTGTAGCCTTGTGTCCCCAAATGCAGCCTTGTGTAGCCTTGTGTCCCCAAATGCAGCCTTGTGTCCTCAAATGCAGCCTTGTGTCCCCAAGTGTCCCCAAATGCAGCCTTGTGTCCCCAAATGCAGCAATGTGTCCCCAAATGCAGCCTTGTGTCCCCAAGTGTCCCCAAATGCAGCCTTGTGTCCCAAAATGCAGCAATGTGTCCCCAAATGCAGCCTTGTGTCCCCAAATGCAACCATGTGTCCCCAAATGCAGCCATGTGTCTCTAAATGCAGCCATGTGTCTCTAAATGCAGCCATGTGTCCCCAAATGCAGCCATGTGTCCCTAAATGCAGCCTTGTGTCCCCAAATGCAGCCATGTGTAGGTCCCCAGTGGCCTACCTGTGTAGGGAAAGAGAGAGCCCCGCCGCTACCGCTGTGTTGTTGATCAGCGCGCGGGGAACATAACAGCTTTCATTTCAATTGATGTGTTCCCCGCCGTGCATCTTCATATATAGCCCCTCCCCCTTGTTCGGGCCCTTTGATAGACAGATCACCTGCCCAATCCTGGGGCGGGTGATCTGTCTATCAAAGTTCCCGGACAAGGGGGAGGGGCTATATATGAAGACACGTGGCGGGGAACACAGCAATTGAAATGAAAGCTGTTATGTTCCCCGCGCTCTGATCAATGCGGGGGCGGCTGCGGCAGCAGCAGCAGCAGCTCTCCTCTCCTCTACTCTCTCTTGCCCCACAATCACCCCCCCCCCGCTCCCAGGCAGCCCACACTCGCCCAGCCCTCAAAATCCACTCGCAAAATGCGAGCAGGCGAGTGGAATTTTTGAGGGATGTCTTAAGGTATATTGTTAATAAATATTTCTGTCCCAAGTGAATGAGCCTCTCCAACCCAGTCTGCAGGAGGACCACCATATTCCCTCTGACCATTCACTTGTACAGAATTAATATTACACCTTTCCATCGAGGAAGGGAAGCTTTATTGTCCTTATTCAGATAAGTAATCCAAACCATGCCCTGAATTATCTTCTTTCTCTATTGGCCCAAATCAGTGGGTAGGAGGCTTGCTCCTAGTCCTCTTCAAAATCCCCTGTCCTGGTTGGGTCTGTCACATCTTTCCTGTGTTAACTACAAATACCATTGATCTACCGTCCACTATCCATCAGTGGGCACTTTAGGTGTAGTGTCACAGTGGCAATTTCAGTACTTGGTTTTTATTTCCTAGGCTTGTGCAATTCGTTTCGTAAGGAATTGAAATTCGTCCGAATTTAGCAACTTTCGGACATTCGGAAGCATTCGAATTTCCGAACAAAGCAATTACGAATAAGACCGAATCCGAAATAAATTATACCGCAAATAGCGAATGCCCGAATGTCTTCGGCATAATTCGTTATGAAAAAGTTACGAATGTACGAATCCATACGAAGCACAATAACACTCACTCTGCTCTGCTCTCTGCTTCTCCCACACCGTGCTGAACTCCCTCTCAAAATGGTGTACAGGGGCGGAGGTTATAGCCGCATGTAAAAAACGAAAGTAAAATACGAGATTTCGAATCCATTCGAAGCACAATAACACTCTGCTCTGCTCTCTGCTTCTCCCTCACCGTGCTGAACCCTCTCAAAATGGTGTACAGGGGCGGAGCCTATAGCCGCATGTTAAAAACGAAAGTAAAATACGAGATTTCGAATTGTTACAAATAACCGCAATGTATTTAGAAAAGTACAAATCCATTCGAAGCACATTAGGCATAATAGGCAGCGTCGTTGTGAGAGAGACACGGAAAATTACGAATCAACGAACCCAAAAAAAGTTACGAAAGTAGGAGTTGTGTCCAGAATCAACGAAAAACAACGTACTCTACCGAAAGTACGAACCCAAAAAAAGTTACGAAAGTAGGAGTTGTGTCCAGAATCAACGAAAAACAACGTACTCTACCGAAAGTACGAATTATAAAGCAACAAAAAATTCAACGAAAAATGTCGCTTGCAAAAATACGAATGAGTCCGAACACGAAAAATCCCGTCTAGCAAAATTACGAATGATTACGAATCAACAGGACCGGAAAGAAACGAACCGAAACGGAACAAATTTTTCCGTTGTGCACAAGTCTATTATTTCCCATGTTTAATTGGTGCTTTTAAGTCCATGCTATGATACATTTTAAGACTAATGTCCCTGCCACAGAGATACAAACACACACTTACTACCGAATCCACTTAAATATTTCCACATAGCTCAGCGCCGGCCCAAGACATGGTGCTGCCTGGGACCAAGAATGAAATGCTGCCCCCCCCCCAAATTTTATTTATATTTTATATCATGATAAGTAAAATTTAATTTATCAGAAAAGCAGAGTTACATGCAACAGCACCATATGCAAAATTACATAACATACCATTACGTTCAAATCCAAACCACAAACTCCAGTGTTATTTTGTTTTATATATATATATATATATATATATATATATATATATATATATATATATATATAAATCTTTATTTATATAAATAGCTTAAATGGTGAAAAGATATTGCAAAACTGCTTGTCATAAACAACAGACAAGAACAACAACAATATTGCACTCAACTATATATCAATTGACTATCAGTGCTTTATGTGCCATCTTGGCTGTAAATATAGACAGTGCTTTACAGAGCGTTATATAGTTTATGGGCACTGGTGAGACCGCATGGGCACTGGTGAAACTGCATCTCATGGGCACTGATGAGACTGCATAGGCTCTGGTGAGACTGCATATCATGGGCACTGGTGAGACTTCATGGGCTCTGGTGAGACTTCATGGGCTCTGGTGAGACTTCATGGGCTCTGGTGAGACTTCATGGGCTCTGGTGAGACTTCATGGGCACTGGTGAGACTTCATGGGCACTGGTGAGACTGCATGGGCACTGGTGAGACTGCATGGGCACTGGTGAGACTGCATGGGCACTGGTGAGACTGCATGGGCACTGGTGAGACTGCATGGGCACTGGTGAGACTGCATGGGCACTAGTGAGACTTCATGGGCACTGGTGAGACTTCATGGGCTCTGGTGAGACTTCATGGGCTCTGGTGAGACTGCATGGGCTCTGGTGAGACTGCATGGGCTCTGGTGAGACTGCATAGAAACTGATAAGACTGCATATCATGGGCTCTGGTGAGACTTTATGGGCTCTGGTGAGACTGCATAGGCACTGATGAGACTGCATAGGTTCTGGTGAGACTGCATCTCATGGGCTCTGGTGAGTCTGCATGGGACTTCAAAATCTTGTTTTGGAACAGTACTACTAAAAGGTTGCCTACCCCTGTTCTATTATATGGCAAAACAGTTTGTCATGGACAGACAACATCAACTATATTGTAATCAACCACAGATTGAATCAAAATGGTGCTTTCCGTGCCTTCTTGGCTGCAAATAAAGACACTGCTTCCTTCAGGTCTATAGTTTGGGCTAGTTCATGTTCAATTGATATGGTCGCCAAACCCACCAACCTTTCTTGTGTCATTGTGGAGCGCAGGTATGTTTTTATTAGCTTCAGCTTTGAGAAGCTTCGCTCTCCACTAGCAACGGTCACAGGGAGTGTTAACAGTATACGCAGAGCAATGAAGGCATTTGGAAAGAGGGTAGTCAGATTGTTTGTGCAGATATACTCCAGCACGCCCTTTGGCGACAAGTCTGTAGGGACATATTTTGACAGAGCTTTCAGTTCATCGTTAAGATCATTTGAATCTATATCCCGCATGTTATCATGGGACAAAACGCTTTCCAATTTTTTGCACTGCTGGAGTAGGTCTTCAGGTATTGCATCCTTGAGTTTGGGAATGTTATAGAGCACCCCAAAGACATTGCTGTGTTCATGGAGCTGTAAAAAACGTTCTTCCAGTGACTGGATAGCAGAGTCTAGAACTTGGAAAAAAAAATGTACTTTCATCTGTTGTTTAGGATCACTGATGCTTTCATCCTCTGCCTCATAGTCAAAATGGGTTCTTCTGCGGCGATTTCGAACGTCTGCAGAGTGAAAAACCGGCTCAATGTCAAGTTCCTCTGCCATCTTTTCTGCACTTTTCAAAACCTTTTCAAATTCCTCATCTGATCGATAAGTCTGGAGGAAGGATTTTGTCATCTGAAGTTGTTGAACTGCTCCAGAAATATCAACATCAATCTCTTGCAGTCTTTTGCTCACAATATTCACATGGAAGAGTACATCATGCCACAACACTAGACCACAAAGAAATTTAAAATCACATAAATTCCTTGTAATTCCTCTGCACTCTGCCTGTGTTTTGCCACGAGCTGCTCCTGTTGAAGTACCATCCTCCATAACAGCAGTTATGGCATCATAAATTTTTCCAATCTGGTTACGGATAGCTTTCACTGCTTCCATGCGACTCTCCCATCGTGTGGTGCTCAGTGGTTTCACTGTAATTTGTGAATGTCCAAGGTGTTCTTTTAGGATTTGCCAACGATGGGTAGATGCAGAGAAGAATGCATATACACTTTGTATTACATTAAAGAATTCAGAAGCTTCAGAACATGCCGAGGCAGCATCGCTGATGACCAAGTTCAAAGAATGGGAACTGCACGGGACAAAAAAGGCTCTGGGATTTAACTCTCGCACTCGTGTTTGTACACCACTGTTTTTTCCCTTCATATTGGCTCCATTGTCATATCCTTGTCCTCTCATATCCTTAAGATCAATTCCCATTTCTTCAAGCTTCTCAAGAAGTATCTTTGTCATCCCAGATCCTGTAGTATCATCTATGTCGATGAACCCCAAGAAATGTTCTCTGACATTTACACCTGAGTCTGTTGCTGTTAAAAAACGCACCATTAAAGTCATTTGTTCAGAATGGCTTATATCCGGTGTACAGTCAAGAATTACAGAGTAATATTTTGCAGCATTCAGGTTTCCCACAATTGTCTGTCTGATTTGTCCTGCTAGTAACTGGATGATTTCATTCTGAACAGTTTTGCCAAGATAGTGAATGTGGGTTTCTTTGCTGGTTACTCTTCTGAGATGTTCTTTAAGTACTGGCTCAAATTCTCCCATCAACTCCACAATTTTAAGATAATTACCATTGTTTGGCACAAACAGCTTATCTGATGTACCACGCAGTGCTAGGTTTTGAGTAGCGAGGACTCGAATAATGGCAATGAGCCTTTTTAGTACATTTTCCCAGTGCTTAGTGTCCGCTTCTATCTTCTCTTGATGTTTTGCATCTATGGTAGACTTTAACTGTAGTCTTGTACGCAGTTCTAGCCAGCTATGGAATGCTCTCTCGTGAGATAGGGTCTTCTCATGACATGTCAAATTCCTACACAGATGTTGCCAGTTATTTGTTCCTTTAGAACTTAAAGCAGATGCAATGAGTTCATTTTGGAAAACCTTGCAGCAAAAGCAATATGCAGCATTCTTGCTCCTTGAGTACATCAGCCACGGTCTCTCCACTTTCTCCATATTAGGTAGTGTCCGCCAATAATGCATCCGGTGAAAGCTTCTTTTGCGTTCAGACTTGTCTTTTGGAAAGTTGAAACTTTTCACCTGGTGTGGGCCGTATTTTACCAGGAAGTCCCTCAGTTTATTGGTCATATTTGGCCAAAGCCCTGGGTCTTCTAGAAAGGAAGAACTGAAATCAGAGTCACCAGGAACCAGCTCCTCCACCATGCTCACATCCGTTGGACTTTCCTCTTGCAGAACATGTACAGCTTCAGCATTTTGAGGTGCTGATGTGGATGCAGTAGGACTCATTTCACCAGGGGTCTCACTATCTGGGTTAACAGTTGGCTCCTCAGATGGAAGCTCCTGCTCCATAGGAGATTTGTCTTGACTCCCTGGCTTAATAAATTTCAGCATGGCTCCTTTCTGCTTTAGTAAAAAAGCCTCCTTTTTTGCTCGAACCTTTGCATATTGTGCACCAGAAAGACGTATGCGTTTCTTTCCATCAGACATGGCTGCTGTATACTGCTGCCCAAAAAAAATAGAAAAACAAAAAAGGACTATGCCACTGCGTATCAGGAGGACAAATCACATGCTACATTACCCCCCAAATCACTTGCTATTTTGCCTATGTACTTGTGATAACCAGTGACTGAACCTCTTCTATTTCCAGTATGTCCTTCTTTTCTACTGGTGCATAAAATTACACTGCATATTCCAGATGCAGTCTTACCACTGATGCAAAATTATGTTCTAATCTCTTAAGCCTCGTACACACGGTTCGATGTTCGGAAGGGGATTGATTGTCCGTTGACAGACTGTTGTATGAAATTCTTACCGCTAGTACTCTCCTTTTGAAAATTGTTGTCCAATTTTACGATAACAAATGTTATGTAGCAAGGTGGTACGATTGAAAGCATCGTTAAGGACTGCAGTCTGTGCTGTAAATATGAGCTTGGCTCCCTTTAGTGTTTATCTCATGTTAATTGGTTACAACTTGTTTGGTTCAGTTATTGAGAGAAAAAGACTCCGTTGCAGTAAGTAGCACAGAGACTACATTGCCCACAAGGCCACTGTGCTACCAGAGGGGAGTGTGCCGCGCAGAGCCTGATGGGAGGACCTTTTTAAAGCCAGCGCACCGTATAGCACGCTCTTTCTGGACGCCATCTTCAAGCCGGCAGGAGGCCTGTGTTAAGGCCTGCTGTGAGTATACCTAGGCCAGAGAAGCCTGGGCCTATGGAGACTGAGAGCGGATCGCATAGCCAAAGAGGGATCCCTGCAGAACAGTCTCGTAGATCAACCGGAGGGAGATCGGTCTGCAGCTCGCAGCATCCAGAGCCTTTTGTCCACCGCTATCCAGAGGGCGGCCGGGTGAAGGACCAGGGGCCTCGTGACACCGAGACACAGACCATTGACGGAGGGTTCCGGACTGAGAGGAAAAGCAGCAAGACAAGGCCTCATCTGGTGAGTGGGCACTTGCCCATCAACTTAGTTAACTGACTGCCAGGAGTGTGACAAGCTTCACTTATATTGCGGGTGCTTACATCTCTGCACGTAGGAACTCAACACCTTGGGGAAACTAGTACCCCTTGTACTGTCAGTCTGTGTGTTTCAAGTAACAGTTCTTTCTGCACCCTATCTTTTGGATTACAAATCTTTATGTACACCAACGTGACTAGCTGAAGATTACCTGGCTCTTAAAGGGATAGTCATCTGGTTTCCTACCCTTACAAGTGGTTGCTATAGGACATGCATTAATTGAACTATCCACTAGGGGGAGCCAATAGAACTGTGATTTTGCATATTAAAGTGGTTGTAAACCCACTTTTCGTTTTTGTTTTTTTTTCCCCCACCTGCAAGAGAAATGCATAATGAGCTAGTATGACTAGCATATTAGCTCATTATGTACCACTTACCTTAGATCGGGGCCCCCGAAGCAGTCCGCGTCCCTCCATCTAGCTGCATCCATCGCTGCGGCGATAGCCGGAATGTTAGTTCCGGGTATCGCCGCACCAGCCAATCACAGCGCCGCTCCGGCGCTGTGATTGGCCGGAGCGGCGAAGACGTGATTCTGCGCATGCGCGCATGACCCGTCGAATTCGGCTACGTCGTCGAAAACTGCGACCTAGCCGAATTTGTGAATGGCACCGTCGCCGCATTTAAATGCAAATATCTCCTTAACCGTGTAGGTTAAGGAGATATTTCATGCACCTACAGGTAAGCCTTAATCTAGGCTTACCTGTAGGTGTTTGCTTAGAAAGTGGGTTTACAACCACTTTAATAATAGCTGTTTGTGTCATTTTGTATTCCTGTTGCATTGTGCGAGACTTGGTAGAGAGGTGCCCCAGTGTTGATGTTACCACACTGGGAGATTCCTCCACCAAACCCTCGCTCAGATCTGGCCCTCAGTCTATGTTAGCGGGATCGGATCTCAGAGGTATTTTGAACCAATGGTATTTCCTTCATTGATTTTTACAGGGAGCTGTATGCATTGAATGCCTGTTGTATAATCATTATCTCATTTCTTTACCAAGTAAACATATCACTTTTGGTTAAGCTACAATTTGTGTGGAACTCTGTCTTTGCAGCTGAGTGGCAGGTGAACAACACCAAGGTAACATTTACTTTTAATGCCTATATTGTTGTGTATACACCATTGAGGTCCAGTGGCGGCTGGTGCTCAAAATTTTTGGGGGGGCGCAAACAAACTGAAAAAAAAAAAAATCAATTGCCGCCACTGTGCCCATTAAACGCAGCCACTGTGCCCAAACGCCCCCAGTTTTCCCCCTCAAATACAACCAGTTTGTTTCCATATACAGCCAGTGTGCCCCCATATATATACAGCCAGTGTGCCCCCATATACAGCAAGTGTGCCCCCATATACAGCCAGTGTGCCCCCATATATATATATATATATATATATATATAGCCAGTGTGCCCCCATATACAGCCAGTTTGTCCCCATATATATAGCCAGTGTGCCCCCATATACAGCCAGTGTGTCCCCATATATATAGCCAGTGTGTCCCCATATACAGCCAGTTCCCCCCCCCCCATATACAGCCAGTTCCCCCCAAATGCAGCCAGTTTGTCCCCCATATACAGCCAGTTCCCCCCAAATGCAGCCAGCGTGTCCCCCATATACAGCCAGTTCCCCCTATATTCAGCCAGTTTGTCCCCCATATTCAGCCAGTTTGTCCCCCATATTCAGCCAGTTCCCCCCAAATACAGCCAGTTTGTCCCCCATATTCAGCCAGTTTGTGCCCCATATTCAGCCAGTTTGTGCCCCATATTCAGCCAGTTTGTCCCACAAATGCAGCCTGTCCCCCCCCCCCAGCCCTGCACTTACCTTCCTCGGTCCGCGCCGTCCTCGATGTGTTCTCCCGCCCTCGATGTCGCTTCAGCCAATCAGGTTACCGGTAACCAGATCCGGTGAACCAAATTGGCTGAAACCTCCACACAGTCTTCTTCCAGGAACGCACCCCCGTGCGTACCTGGGAGGAGTTTTTGGAAGCCGAATACAGCGTGAGAGCTGTATTCGGAAAGCCTATCAGAGCCGCTGGCTCTGATAGGCACTTCCAAGTCACACCCACCGCCGGCCGCCGCTCTAATTCATATGGCCGGCACTCACCAGGAGGCCGGCCATATGTATAGTGGGCAGCGCGGCAGCGGTGACAATACATAGATTCGTGCAATGCATGAATCTGTGTATTGTCTTTCAGTGGCGGTGCGGGAGCGAGAGGGGGCGGCGCTCCGGCGCCCTCTATGGACGCACCGCCACTGTTGAGGTCCCTAACAGCCAATTGGGGTCCTCAATCACATTATTGCCCATTTGTGCCAGAGGGGATTGAGACAAATTCTGGGGGTTGACAGGCAGAGTGCAGGCCCAAAACTAAACTAGCAGCTCCTACGGGGGCAGTGCTACAGTTAGATGACAGGCTAGTAAATGTTTGTCAAACGACAGTAATGACAAGCTCTTACCTGCTAACACGGTAACAAACACTGGAGTCGCAGACAGGCAGCAGGGTGCAGACAGACGATCCCGCCACAAATATACAGGAGATGGTCAAATGCTGTGTGCAGACAATGATACAGGAGATGGTCAGAGACTGTGTTAAGACTATGATACAGGAGATGGTCAGAGACTGTGTGCAGACTATGATACAGGAGATGGTCAGAGACTGTGTGCAGACAATGATACAGGAGATGGTCAGAGACTGTGTGCAGACAATGATACAGGAGATGGTCAGAGACTGTGTGCAGACAATGATACAGGAGATGGTTTTATTGTGGTAATGACAAGGTCTTGCCTTCTAACACGGTAAACACTGGAGCCACAGAAATATAGCAGGGTGCAGACAGGCGATCCTGCCACAGACAGTAAGACTCTGTCACGCCAGCCGGCTCTTGCATCATTGGGTTTTATTGACAGCAGCGGAGCCAATGGCTGCGCTGCTATCATTCTATCCAATCAGGACCCGAGACAGGCTGTGGAGCTGGTGTGCTCGTCCCCGTCGCGGGAAAAAACAGGCTCAGGTAAGTAAAAGGGAGGCTGCTGCATCACAGGAGGTTTTTTACCTTAATGCATAGAATGCATTAAGGTAAGAAACCTTGAGACCCCTTTCACACGCCCATAGCATTGGCGGTAAAATATCAGTAAAATACCGCAATTTTACCGTCGGATTTGCAGCACATTTCACCCACTAGTGGGGCGCTTTTAACCCCCGCTAGTGGCCGAGAAAGGGTTAAAATCGCCCGCAAGGAGTGGAGGAGTGGTGTATACAGCGCTCCTAAAGTGACCCAAAGATGCTGCTTACAGTACTTTTTTTTTAACATCCTGCAAACGCAGCGCCCCAGTGTGAAAGCTTCTTAGCGCTAAAATGCCTGTAGACCCCTTTCACACTGGATTTGTTTTTCAGGCGCTTTTGGGCTTAAAATAGCACCTGTAAAGCGCCTCCCCTGCAGTCCCAGTGAGAAAGCCTGAGTGCTTTCACACTGGGATGATGCGCTGGCAGGACGTTAAAAAAAAGTCCTGCAGGCTGCATCTATAGGGCGGTGGAGGAGCGGTGTATACACCACTCCTGCCCATTGAAATTAATGGGTAGCGTTGCTAAAGCACCTGCAAAGTGCTTCGGCAGCAGCGCTACACGGGCACATTTAACCCTTTCTTCAGCCACTAGCGGGGCTTAAATGCGCCCCACTAGCGACCGAATAGCGCCGCTAAAACAACGGTAAAGCGCCGCTAAAACTAGCAGTGTTTTACCGTCAACTCCCACCCGCCCCGTGTGAAAGCAGCCTTAAGCCCCATACACACTATCAGTTTTCTTGCAGGTTTTTCTCTTCAGGTTTACCAAAACCATCTAATATGAGGTCAAACCTTAAGAGTTTCAATTTGTATGCAATCCGGCAGGCCCTTGCACTACATGGTTTTGGTAAACCTGAAGAGAAAAACCTGCAAGAAAACTGATAGTGTGTATGGGGCTTTAATGTTTTTTTTAAATTGTATTTCTGTGCTGTACATACAGGGCAGGCAATGGCATCCTGAGAAGAACATGTGCCATATGTCACCTCTACTGACAATGATCTATCCTGCACAGAGAGGGAGTTGAAACACAGCAGTAACCTCTTTTATGCCTGTTCCCAATAAAATTCATGACACGACCATTGCATCTTGATTAGAAACCAAGAAAACAATACAAATCATTTTATAGTTTGCATTTTTTTAACCACTTGCTTACTGGGCACATAACCCCCTTCCTGCCCAGGCGAAATTTCAGCTTTCAGCGCTGTCACGCTTTGAATAACAATTGCGCGGTCGTGCGACGTGGCTCCCAAACAAAATTGACGTCCTTTTCCCCCACAAATAGAGCTTTCTTTTGGTGGTATTTGATCATTTCTGCAGGGTTTTTTTTTTTTTTGCGCTATAAACAAAAAAAGAGCGTCAATTATGAAAAAAACACTATTTTTAAATTTTTGCTATAATATCCCAATTTTAAAAAAATATATATATATTTTTTCTCAGTTTAGGCCGATACGTATTTTTCTACATTTTTTAGGTAAAAAAAAAAAAACGAAATAAGCGTATAATGATTGGTTTGCACAAAAGTTATAGCGCCTACAAAATAGGGGATGGAATTATGACATTTTTTTTATAATTTTTTTTTCTTCCTAGTAATGGCGGTTATCTGTGATTTTTATTGGGACTATGACATTACGGTGGACAGATCGGACACTTTTGACACATTTTTGGGACCATTCACATTTATACAGCGAACAGTGCTATAAATATGCACTGATTACTGTATAAATGTGACTGGCAGGGAAGGGGTTAACACTAGGGGGCGAGGAAGGGGTTAAATATGTTCCCTGCTATGTGATTCTTACTGTGGGGGGAAGGGGACTGACTGGGGGAGGTCTCCTCTCCCTGACAGGACGTGGATCTCTGTGTTTACACACACAGAGATCCACGTCCCTGGCTCTGTGACAGCCGATCGTGGGTACCTGGCGGACATCGCGGCCGCCAGGCACGCGCATCGGCACCCGCGTGACACGGCAGGCACAGCTTTTCCCCGATGCGCGCCCGCGGCGGCGCGCATCGCGGAAGTAAACAGGAGGACGTCCATGTACACCCTCCCGGCAATTGAGCGCCACGCTGTAGACGTCTTTTGTCTATAGCGCGGGCGCAAAGTGGTTAAAAGAATAAAGTTTTGCTCTAATTACAGGGAAAACATGGGTACAATTATCTACAATACAAGGATCATCATTCATCAGCCACATTAAAAATCCCACCTAACTCACCCTTTTTATCAGAGAGGCAGAGAGGCAGAGAGGCAGAGAGGCAGGCAGGCTCAGCTCACACGGTCACTGTCCAGGGCACAGCCACAGCAGAATTAATTCCTCAGAGTCCCACACTGAATCCCATTCCCAACCCTCACGCAGGAGATGGAAGATGGATGGATGAGGTGGGTGGTGGATGAGGTGTGTGGGCGGAGCAATATCGATTGGCGCGGAGGCTGAGCGCTGTGGATGCTGGGGCGGCCGCGGCCTCCTGACGTCACTGGTTGCTAGGCGACGGTCGGGACTCAGCAGGAAATTTTAGCAACCAGACAGACAGTGCAGGAGAAAGCAGCGGCACCGCACAGGCAGCGCACCGCGGGCGGCGCCGACCAGCATCCGCTCTGCTCTCTGCACGGACTGAATGTCACACTGACTCATTACAGTCACTCTGATGAAAATATCTTGCCGGCCGGACTGCCGCCCCCTCCTAAATGCCGCCTGGTACCACGGTCCCATTGGGTCCCATGGTAGGGCCGGCCCTGACATAGCTATTAGTGCTCTATGTTAGTAACTAAAATCTAAAATCCCTCTGAATCTGAAATGTGACAAAAATTCCCTCTGGACCCCAAAGGTCACCAGTACAGGGTTGGAAGTCTACTGTTGTAATACTTTCAAAACCTCTTCCACTTTCTGTAACAGAATAAAGAGTGTCCTTCTGTTAGTACAACTTCATTATACCTTAAAAGAATGTGAGCTCCATCATCTTTTGTTTCTCTTTCTTATCTCCTAATAAAATGTGGGCTCAAGACCTGTGATCCTCAAATTATGGCTCACAAGCCAGTTATTGTTTAATTCCTGCTATAAACCGCACTTTGAGAAGACCTGGCATATAGGACTTGGCAAAGTATCTTGGGCACTGTTGGGTGGAGTGATTTGCCAAACAGTGCTGACATAGTTCTGCCTCTGACATCATCCAGTCAGTAGAGGAACAGCATATTCAAAGGTGAGGAATTTATGAAAACCAATCCTCGGGAGGTTTTTTCTAATCCCCTGAAAGCAATAATGGCATTTTTTTTCTCCCACGGACACTAACAATGAGGCAATATTCCTCTCACTGACACCAATAATGAGACGCTATTCCTCCTAAACTCTGCCAAATCATTTATTACTCCTCTTTATAATTATTTATTACTCATGCTGACAACCAACACAGAGGCATTTTTTATTTTCACTGACCACAGCTGCAGAGACATTTTTTAAAATCTCACAGTGGCATTTCTTTGCTACCACAGACTCAGGAGAATTTCATACCCCTCACCAATAATGTAGGGGTATATTTACTTTCACTGATGCCAGGGCCTTTTACCATGGAATAATTTTTCTACTGACCTCTGATGTGGGGGCATTTGTTTCTCCCACTGACCGCTGATACAGAGGCATTTTTTTTACTCCAAGTGACCATTGATATAGAGGCAATTTTTGTTATCTCTCAGGGACCACGGTCCAGCTTCCCAACAGAATTATGTACAGTGAACTGGTCCTTTGTTTGAGGAACCCTGTTCTACAAATCTATAAACTCATGGGTT
Organism: Rana muscosa; assembly: GCA_029206835.1. Classification (NCBI taxonomy): domain Eukaryota; kingdom Metazoa; phylum Chordata; class Amphibia; order Anura; family Ranidae; genus Rana; species Rana muscosa. The sequence continues at coordinate 224,529,004 of CM055118.1, forward strand.
ACATGTGTAGCACTACCCCCGCAGGAGCTGCTGGTTTAATTTTGGGCCTTTGCCGTTACCTTACTGTTCCACCATGTCCATCATTGAAGAGTTGTTCACAGATGTCAGCACCAACACACAGTCTCTTTTCCAATGTTTTTTTTAAACAAAGTCAGTTAGAGGGATGGAGGGTTAGGGGAGATTCAGGTACCTTGTATTTGCGGATCACGGGTACTTCTCTTGATCCAGAAGACAAACAGTTTCCACCCTGGATCTAGCAACCACCGGATAGGCCTCTCTCAATGACCTAGCAGCCGGTGCGGTGCTCAGTCAGAATTCTCTTCCACAGACTTGAAGAATACACATAGTCTCTGCGCAATCCTCTGCCACAGGATTGTATGATCCAGAACTTTTGCAAAGTCTAAGTACAGTCACACAGTACCAGTTTCTTTCAGCCAAGCCGGCAACACTGTGAAGTAGATGGGCCGGGATGCGTCCTCCAATTGAGTCTCCAGACTCTTCCTAAGATACCAGCTCTTTCGCTCGGTCCTCTCTGAGAAAAGTCCTCCCCTGGTTTCTCCAATTGCTGGGCTTCTTCAGTAAGCACAGGACCACCCCCGGACCAGTAGGCCCCAGAAACTCCTGGGCCTACTATCAGTAAGGAAGCCTCGGGCCAGCAGGCATCGAGGCAGAACAGCTGCTTCGACACACCTTAGGCCAGGAGGGCCAACAGGTCGGAGAGACCCGGAAAACGGTGTCTGTCCCTTAAGTACCCTCTCCCATAATGCACAGTGGGGGACCACTCCCACTGGGCTGCTTCTGGGTAAAGAATACTCAATACACTCAGCCTGCTGCATTTCCAACCTTGACCTGTGGTGACCGCGACACCTACAGTCAAGTGGAAAATGCGCAACACAGCTAGACTGGAACAGAAACCAGCAATTTAACACAATCATTCTGAGACAAACTACAGCTCAGATAACTTAATTTTAAACATAGCGCCTACTCAATAGGAGCAGGGCGCTACACATGTCATTACATCCTGCATGTTTTCCCTTGGCACAATTTGGTAACTATACTGGCAGTGAAAGCTTGGGCAGTTTTTGAGAAAAAGCACTGCTTTATAGGTGTAGTGGTGTTCATCTAATGAGCGGACAGGTGTCAGAGGCATCTGCAAAGCTGTTTCTGAACAGTGGGGTCACCATCCTATACAGCGCACCTCGGGGGGGGGGGGGGGTGATTGCCAAAGTATAGAACAGAAGTGCAAATATTTTGTCAGAAAAAGCATTTATATTTACAGTATACATTTTTTTTCCAACTGCGTCTTTAGGTGCTTGACGTTTTCTGAACAAATAAAATACTGGAACATATCTGTCACATACCTGTGCAGAATTTGATATTATCACTCTGTTCCCCCCCCCCCAACAGTCGTTATCTCTTTTTTTCTCACTCACTTTATATCTTGCACCCTCTCTTTAATTTGTCCTTACCTATTAAAAAATAGATCCGGTCTTTAACAGATAAGGAATTATCCATATCAGTCCAGTTTTAGGCTGATATGGATAATTTTTCCTCTTACCATAAAATAAAAGCATATTAAATGCTATCTTGGAGTTCCATGGCCTATATAAAATCACTGATCCAGCAATATTATGATTTCATTTCTTGGTGGATTTTCTTGCGACCTCTGTTTCCTCATAGTTATTGGGGCTTTTTTCAAATGAAATGGTGCTTATTTTAAAACAAGTAAACTGGCAGTATATACAGGAAATGGTTATTTAGAGCTGCCTGAGAGTACTTTCAAATACTGGGAACAGCACTCCAGCAGCCTCAAATCGTGGGCCATTCTATTATGCACAGACTGATTTCAGATTCTGAAGTTCCATCCATTCTTTTACAGCAAAAGGCATACCTAAGAACACTCAGGATTTCCATCTGAGTTTCAGAATTGAATGCATAAAGGTGAAAAAAAGTCAACCTTTTTTAGACAGCAGATATACAAGATACAAATTGACACATACCTGTATAAGGAGCTTGGTATGATGAGGATGGCCTGCTACACAATTCCCATCTGAGCACCCCTGAAATTTGAGACAGGGACTACTAGGGCAATGGAAGGGCACATGAGCCAGGAAGCTGGACTTGAACGTGGAAGTGCCAGTGTCAAGCAGAAGCACAGTGATGAGGGCATCCCGACTTCACCCAGACCAGTAGAAATCACCGCTGGGTAACAAGCCAAGTTCAGAAACAGTTCAGCAGGAAGGCACCAAATCAGGAGTAGTATCAAAATCGGTGGGCAACATACAGGCAATGAGGTACAGAATTTACAGGCAAAATCTTTGTCAAGGGAGACCGTGGTGGATAACACAGGTAGGCAACAGACAGGGGTAATCCAGAGTCTTGTCAGATGAAAATCAGGTCAATAACAGAGTCATACAGTTTCAGGATCAAGGATAAGAGAGATACAAGCTTAATGACCACCCAGCAATGATTCCATGCAGGTCCCAGGTTTAAACTAGGCACCAGTATCTGTGGTGGACGTGCTTGTGGGTCCACATTCACACATGCTCAGTCTTGCATGTTTAATTGATAGAGCATGTGCCTTATGGCTGGGGCGATCTCTCTGATGATGCTTCTGATATAAATAAATGTAGCTCCAACATTTTTAATACATCGCAAATGTATCTGTCTGTGCAGGGCTGACAACATCACTAAATCCTTCAAGCATTTCCCCAGTATCCATAGATCTGAGCTGTTGGCTCTTTGAGAGTTAATGCCCATGAGCCACACAAATAAACACACTTACTGGAGCTCTGCAGTCAAGTGTTGGCTTGTAAAATATTTTTAAAAGGTATTTACATTGAGATTTATTATAAACTCTATGCAGGAAATATAATACCAGCATGGTGGCAACATTTAAAAGGTGGGTTAATGCATATCCTTTCCTCCTACTTTGATAATATTATATTCCTCCTGGCTGGTGTTCAGCTTTAGGTTCACACGTGCTGAAAAATGTGTACAGTACATTTTTCTAATTACATTTGCTTGGGAAAAAATATTGATCTTGTGTGGAAATATTTGTAAATAGACCCCTAAGTGAAAAACTTGAAATCATTTCATACCGCTCACAGATCACAGTACTACTCATAAAGCCTTCATGTTTCTCTCTCAAATATATCAGCGCTTAAGCAGTACAGGCATAAACACCGTCTCCCAGCAGACCAATGGAACATGGCAACCTCAAGCTGAATTCTCACTGCATCTGTGGCAGATGCAGAATAAATAAGTAACGAAAAGAAAGAACGGCGCACTCTAAGTGCAGCATATTTAAAACATCTTAAATATATAGGGATTAAAAACATTCACATGTGAGTAGAGGCAATCAGGCATGTCAGGGGTTAAACTTGTTTCATCCGCATGAGTCCTGGTGGAGTGTATGCATCACGGGCTGATGGTGAAGATCTGGGTCCTGTAGCAGTCCTGTCTGCACTGAATGTGTACAGCGCTGGCCAGCGGCTGGGACGGGGATTGTGGAGGCTCCGTGATGTGATGATGTCGTCACTTCCGGGATTCAGGCTGGCGGGCGGTGCTTCGCGATCGGGACATGCGTGTCCCTTCTTTAGGCTGGATAAGTGGCCATCTTAGGTGTGGTAATTTATACCATAAGGTGAAGGGGAGTGGGGGGGAGTGACAATCAACACAGGTAGCCATGGAAACGGCATTGGCTAGAGCGCGAGAGCACGGGGGAGTGACCCAGCTATAGTGCTGATGAATACAAAGGTGACACAACTAGAAATGACAGATGCACCTCCTCCTTTTTTTTTTGTACAATGGAATATGGAACTCTCTTTTGCCCAAGGTTGAACTCTGTGGGGCCCAGATGGGTCTTTTGCTCTCATATGTTTGTTTTTCTTTTTTTTTTTGTAGTTATTATGCGACTGTATTGATATGCGGCCCAAAACATTTAATATAGGCTCCTGGAATGTCCGGGGGTTGGGTGACCCGATAAAAAGAGCTGTAATATTCTCCACACTTGAATGGTACGGGGTGGAGGTAATTTGCATCCAAGAGACCCATTTAACAAAAGAAACAAAGGTGAAATTATTCAATAGGAAATATCAATGCCAGTATCATTCAGTTTATTCTTCTTACTCTAGGGGGGGTGAGTATACTGGTGAAAAAGTGGGTGTCTTTTGTTTGTAGAGAGGTCAGGTTGGATGAATTGGGGCGCTTTATTTTTTTGCATTGCTTGATAGAAAATGAACCATATGTATTGGCAAATATCTATGTCCCGCCACCTTTTAATATGGAGATCTTGTATAAATTTGCGGAATTTGCGCTAAATAAGGAAGAAAGCTACATAATAGCAGTTGGGGACTTTAACGCAGTATTTGACAGGACCGTAGACAGATTTCCACCGGGGATACAGATGATCGGGAGGGGAGAGGGACGTTTAACCCAGTTTTTGAAAGAGGTCGGATGGTGCGATATCTGGAGAATGGGAAACCCAGATGAGAGGCAGTACTCCTGTTTCTCAAGCTCATACTCCACATTATTTAGAATAGATATGGCCCTAGGAAACGAGATGAGTTTGCAACGGGTTAGTAAAATTGTTTATTGCCCAAGAGGGGTGTCGGATCACTCACCACTGGTGCTGACTATAAACACAGGGAAAAAGTGCCCTCCAAGCAATTGGAAAATAAGCCCCTTCTGGTTAGAACTAATGGGAAAACCAGAGGAGATAAATATAAAATTGAGTGAGATGGTGGGCTTTAACGAAGGGACAGCGCCGGTGGGAGTGATATGGGACACCCTAAAGGCCTTCTTAGGGGAATATTGATTCAACATATAGCCAAAATTAAAAAAACTCTAGGGAATGGGAAGAGAAGATTAGGAAAGAGGTGAGAGAAGCAGAAGAACAATATGTGGAGGATCCAACGTCGATGAAACAAAGGAAATGGCTTGAGAAACAACAGGAGTACAAAATGGCAGTGGTAAGGAAAGTAGAGAATAAATGTCTATTTCAAAGACAGAGTACCTTTGCAGAAAGGGAGAGTGTAGGCCATACACTGGCCCTATTGGCTAAAACTAACTCAGCCCCCTCTAGTTTCCCTGCAATAAGGAAGGTGGGGGGAGAGATATCCTCTTAGTCATCTGAAATTTTGGAAACATTTGAGGCTTATTATCAGGACTTATATAAGTCAAAGAGGGTAGATGAGACATTACAAATGGATGAATTTCTGGGGGGGATAGAAACACACCGGCCTTAACTGAGGAAGATAGAAGAGCTATAGAGTCCCCGATAACCCTAGAGGAACTCCAATTAGCAGTAGCGGAAATGTCTAATCAAAAGTCCCCCGGGCCAGATGGTTTACCGGTGGAAATTTATAAACAGTACGGGGAGGTGCTCCTCCCGGAACTGTTAAGGGTGTTGAAATGGGCGGTAGAAGGGGGAAGCTGTCAGAGGCCACCATAATAGTACTCCAAAAAGAGGGGAAAGATCAATAAGACACTTCATCTTATAGACCAATTTCATTGCTGTGTTCAGACGTTAAGATTAGGGTTGTCCCGATACCACTTTTTTAAGACCGAGTACAAGTACCGATACTTTTTTTCAAGTACTCGCCGATACCGATTACCAATACTTTTTTTTAATGTCATGTGTCAGTATTTTTTTTTTTACATTTTTTTTTTACAGTGCTTTATTTTATTTAATTTTTTTAGGGGGGGGGTGGATTGTGTCAGTGTGCTTTTTTTATTTTTATTTTTATTATTTTTTACAATTCATTTTTTTTTCCCTTTTTTTTTTTTTTTGCGCTGTTGGGGGGCTTTGGTGAGATTTCAGGGGTCTTAACAGACCCCTGACATCTCCCCTATGAGACAGAGAAAGGGACTGAGGACACAGATTCCCCAGTCCCTTTCTCTGCAGCCTCAGCTAAAATGAATGGACAGGAGGCTCCTCTCCATTCTCCATTCATAAACTGAAGCATCGTAAACACAGGTTACGATGTTTCAGTTATATGAATGAACAGAGTCAGTGATCACTGACTCTGTTCATTCGAAAAGGAAGGAGCCGGCTTTAGCGGCTCCTACCTCCGCTCTCCATCCTGAGATACGGAGGACAGAGGGGGTGGAGGAGGACATGGTGGGGGGACTCGGAGCGCAGAGGGGGAGAGCAGCAGGAGGGTGACACGGAACACGGAACGCTGACAGCAGCAGCACGGAGGGGGATACAAGGACACCCAGAGAAGGAGAGCAGCACCGAGGGGAGCACGGAGGGGGAGAGCAGCACAGAGGGGGACAACGAACCGGAGAGGGAGAGCAGCGCCGAGGGGGACACAGAGCACGGAGGGGGAGAACAGCACACAGGGGGACACAGAGTGTGGAGGAGTATAGCAGCACGGAGAAAGATACAGTGACAGTCAGCGGTGATCAGTGCGTGTTGGGGGGGAGTTACAAGCACCGATCACCGCTGTATAAATTTCACTAAAGCAGCTAAAAAGGGGGGGGGGGGGTCCGGGGAGAAGCTGTCAGGCTTTATTGAAATGTATACAGGCAGATCAGTGCTTGTAATTCCCCCCGCCCCACCGATCATCCCTGACTGCCCAGGTATCGTGTGAAGCATCGGAGCATTTCCCCCGAGTACAAGTACTTGGGGAAATGTTCGGTATCGGTGCCGATACCGATACTAGTATCAGTATTGGGACAACCCTAGTTAAGATATTGGCTAAAGTGCTGGCAGCCAGGATGAATAAATATATTCAGAAATTAATACACCCGGATCAATTCGGATTCATCCCTAATATGGCTACCAGCACCAATATCAGAAGATTGTATCTGAACGTACAGACGCCAACTGAGAACAGAAGCGGCAGAGCTATCTTATCCCTGGATGCTACCAAGGCTTTTGATAGCTTAGAATGGGATTACCTCTGGCACGTATTAGAGAAATTTGGATTTGGTTCTGTCTTTATTAAATGGGTAAAAACGCTTTATAACTCCCCAAGCGCAAAAATAAAAATTAACAATGAATACTCAAAGAGCTTTAGGTTAGAGAGGGGGACAAGGCAGGGATGTCCCCTGTCCCCCCTTCTCTTCGCGGTAGCAATAGAGCCCTTAGCAATAGCGATCAGATCTCAAAAGACAATACAGGGATTTCAGAGGAAAATGGGGGAGGAGAAAATCGCACTTTATGCGGATGATATCTTGCTTTTTTTGGGGGATTCCTCAACGTCACTAAAAATGGCGATACAGATGGTGGAAGTATTTGGTCGATTCTCGGGCCTGGTGATAAACTGGGAGAAGTCTGTACTTCTGCCAGTGGATCCAGTAGATAACACCGCCTGTGAAGGCATCCCTCTATTAAAGGTGGCGGAAAAAAATGGATTACCTGGGGATAGTGGTGACACGAGACCCAGATCAATACATTGATAATAATTTAAAGCCACTATTAGCTAAGTTTAAGCAAAAGGCCGACATCTGGGAAAGTCTTCCTCTGTCAGTAGCGGGAAGAAGTAATCTCATTAAGATGATCTGGATGCCACAGCTACTTTACGTACTTCATAACGCCCCAGTATGGATTGGGAAGGCCTGGTTCAAAAAAATAGAGACCCTCTTCAGGGAATTAATCTGGAAGAAGGGCAGGGCAAGAATTAGTCTCCAAGTATTACAGCTGTCAATAAAAGAGGGAAGGCTGGCTATCCCACACCCTTATAGTTATTTTATAGCGGCCCAGCTACAGCATCTGAGGGGATGTACAATAGAGGGAGGAGGAGGGGCCAGTGGGAAAATTATGTTAATGGGGGCCCCATACAACACCATAATAGAAAACTTGGAGGCTGATTCTTTTCCTGTTAAGAATCCAACACTGAAGGCGGCCATAAGAACATGGCGGGAAGGTAAACAAGCTATGGGGTATAAAGGGTTAACAGAATATACACCTCTCTGGGAAAATAAATACCTACCAGAAATCCAAGCTATGGGAAAGTTAAAGGAATAAGAAAAGAGAGGTATAACCAGATAGATATAAGACAAAAAGAACCCTTGCGCTAACTGAGTAGTGAAACGGGTAGGAGGTAAGGGGGAAGGATAGGAGACGGATGAGATACTGCAGCAATCACCGAGGGGTCTGGTCCAAATGAACAATAAAGTATAAAAAACGTGATGGTGACTGCGCTGTAATGTGTCAGATGAAGTAAAATTGGGGAGGGGAGAGGGAGTGTAAATGAAAAAACGATGGGGATAGGGCAAACACAGGTGAAAAAAGGGTGAAAGGGAGGGGGAGGGGAAGGGGAAGGGGCAAATGAGGGAAAATAAGAGACAGAGTGAGTAAGTAATCAGCTGGTATTCCGCTAACTAACAGCGATGTGCAATGTGCACAGTGACACAAAAGTACGTGCACTAATAGAGAACTGATCAAAATATAATCAGAACAACAAAAGAAAAAACTATATAACACAGTGAATGGTAAGGCAGTATAAGTGACATGTACAACCACTATCTAAATAATCAAAATGTACAACACGTGTTAAAAAATTAAATCACTAAAACATATAGTAATCCACAAACATTATCCATAACTGAAAAGGATGGGGTGGATAGGATAAATAGAATAACACACTCAGTGCATACGTGAACTGGACTCGTACAGAAAAAACAGTCCCAAAAAAAGTCCTGATAGTGACTTCCCAATGCTTCCAAAAATAACTAATACGTTTATGGTGAATGGATAATATCTGTGAATAAGTTCCCATCACCAAATGCTTGGAGAAAGTCCTGTGGCATCCACCCTGTGATCACACCTGGCTTACCTCCCTGTTGGAGGGGGGGCGGTATGCAGCAACTCTCTGTAGTTAGGGAGGGTATCACGTCCTTATGGGCTGGTCTTTATGGCACTGTTAATCATTGGAGTGTATATGAAAAAATACAAACAAACAGCACATCAATAACGCAGCTTTGTGAGTGCAGCAAGATGGATCACTGGGGCATAAATTCGCACACTCACTTGTAATGAAGTGAGCGTGGACCTCAATCCAAACGAGCGCCGAGCTCGTGACAGTGGGAAAAGGGTGTAGCATCTATGGTGCAATCAGTGCATCCCTCAGGTGTCAGCAGCGGCAGTCACAAAGTTGAGATGTACAAAATAAAGGAAGGAAAAATAGTGTGGGTCTGAAACCACTAAGGGCGTTTTAATAAAATCAAAGTAAAAAACTCACATTTAAAAGTCAGAGCGGGGTGTTGAATCCTTACGAGCGGCGAGCTCGTCTCCTCTCAGATCTGCTGGCCGTGTGTCTGTGCTTCCGTCCTGACGCGTGTCGTCATATCACATGACTTCATCAGAGGCTAGCACTAGACACAGGATGTGGAGTTTAAATAGTCCTCAGCACAGGGCGGGCGGCGGCCATTTTGTGGTGGACCAATGTGTGTATATGCACGCGGCCATGATTGCTGTGACTTTTGCATCTGACTGACATCAGTGTCAGCGAGCAATATACTGTGCACAATGAGGAGGGGAAGAGAGGGACGCTGCAGGACGAAGGAGTATGCAGCATGGGGGAACAACCTTAAGACATGCATGACATAGTGATAAAGCGGGGCTTACTATCCCCAGAGTAAATCCAATATGAGTATGTAGAGGGAAGGCATGGAACCTCTAAATGTAAACAGCTCCAATACTATGGGGCTACAATATGTCATGCATGGAATGTATAAAGCTCAGACACACCCCAGCTGTGATCCTAAGAGGAAATAAACCAAAATTGATGACTAAATGGCTTGACATGTTGGCATAGGAATAAACATTTAAAATAGTAAAATACAGACATGGTAGGTCTAAACAGGAGGAAAATAAAAATAAAATCACTAACTCAGCATATGGAAATAATGAAATAATAAATTAATAAAAGAGAATGAAATAGGCCTATATGTATAGTATATGGTGCAACCCACCACAGTGGTAGACTAGCATAAATCCTGCCTTGGCAGAAAAGGAATCTTGGTTGACATAAAATGAAGTCCAACGTCCAGAAAAAAGTTCCTGTTTAAATGAGTACATCAAATCAGTCTTAGTGGAAACATCTATGGTCACAGACAAGGATCTAGTGTCGGTTGTGAATAGGGAGAGGTATGTGACTAGATGTACTAATAGTCACTCGAAAAGCAAAAAGCACAAGGCATCTATGGTAATAGGCAAGGATCTAGTGTCGGTTGTGAGTAGGGAGGGGTATGTGACAAGATGTACTAATAGTCACTCAAAAAGCAATTAAGGTCAAATTCTATGTTTAGGCCTTTAGGTGTAAACGTATCCATCGAAAAAATCCAGTGGGATTCAATTTGGCTTAATGTTCGTACCTTATGCCCTCCCCTCCATGGACATGAATAAGGTACTATGCCCCAAAATTTTTAAATCCACCTTCAACCCGAAGCTAAAAGATAATAAGCATATTGAGGTCTTTAAACATATGGTGACAGACGAACTTAAGAGTATGACAATAAAAAGACTGCAAGAACCTAGAATTATTAAAACAGGGTTGCGCAAACTGACAGCGAGAAAAGAGTTAGTGATCAGACCCTCAGACAAGGGAGGAGGTATAGTTATACTAACTACTGAACAATACCATAAAGGGATGTGTGCACTACTAGAAGATAACAACACCTACTGCAAACTTCGCAGTAACCCTGTGTTCCGGTGGAAAAAAGAATTGGAACAGGTAGTACATCTGGGACTGAAAAAGGGCGTTCTCGACAAAAAGGAAGCGAGATACCTAATACCGGAGGCGTGTAGAACCCCGATTATCTATGCATTGCCCAAGATACACAAAGATGGAGCCAACCCACCATATAGACCTATAGTGAAAGGGATTGACTCCATAACAGCAAGACTTGGGCAATACATAGACCGCTTCCTCCAACCAGCAGTACAAAAGACCAGGGCATACTTGACAACAGGACCCATCTTGATGGCTACAGCTGATGTGTCATCGCTTTACACGATTATACCCCATTACTTGGCATGCAAAGCCACCAAGTGGGGCCTGAGGAAGTTCACCAAATTGGCGTGTATGCAAAGGAAATACATCATCAAATGCCTCGATTTTTGTCTTAAACACAGCCATTTCTGGTATGGAAAGGAATACTACCAACAGAAGACTGGCGTTGCCATGGGGGCCAAATTTGCCCCCAGTGTAGCTGGACTATTCATGGCAAAGTGGGAAGACGAAAGTGTTTTCCTCGAAACACCAGAAGATTTAGTGCTTTACAAACGCTACATAGACGACATCTTCCTTATATGGAAAGGTGGTCGTGAACAACTAGTAACCTTCTTCGAGAAACTAAATAACAACCATCAAAATATAGTACTAACCTGGCAAATTGAGGAATCAAATATATCCTTCCTAGACCTTACAATTATGAGAGTTAACAACACCTTTGCCACCAAAACCTTCTTTAAAAGCGTAGATCGCAACAGCTATCTCCCAATGAGAAGCTGCCACCATCAAAATTGGCTTTTTAACATTCCCAAAGGTCAGATGTTACGCTTACGACGAAACTGTACAGATATCACAGATTTCCACACTCAGGCAAACCTATTAGGTGAAAGATTTGTACAAAAAGGATATAAAGAAGAGTTTATTAAAAGCAAAATAGAAGAAGTCATACACATTCCAAGATACGAACTACTGCAGAACAAGGAAAAAACTTCCAAGCCCGACAAGGTGCCGGTCATTTTAGACTATAATATTCAATATAAGAAAGTTGAGAGTATTGTCAGACGCCACTGGCATATCTTGAAAGCAGATAAAAGCCTTAAAGATATACTACCTGATAGACCCTAGTTTATCTACAGACGCGCACCTACATTACGAGATCAGCTAGTGAAGAGCGTGGTTAACCCACCTAAAAAGATTTTCACTTTCTTCACTGGCAAAGGGTTTTATCCCTGTAAAAGGTGCTACGCCTGTAGACGCACAAAACTCCCGAATGAAAAAAGATCTTCATTCCAGTCCAATAGTAATGGGAGAGAATACGAAATTAAAGAATTTGTTGGTTGTAATACAGAAGGGGCGGTGTATGTGTTGGAGTGCAGTTGCGGCCTGCAGTATGTAGGCCGCACCAAAAGGCTACTTAGGATCCGCGTTAAGGAACACGTACAAAACATACAACGCGAATTCGTTAAACATAGTGTTTCAAGACACTTTGCAGAAACACATAACCGAGACCCCTCCCACCTAAAATTTTGGGGCATAGTACCTTATTCATGTCCATGGAGGGGAGGGCATAAGGTACGAACATTAAGCCAAATTGAATCCCACTGGATTTTTTCGATGGATACGTTTACACCTAAAGGCCTAAACATAGAATTTGACCTTAATTGCTTTTTGAGTGACTATTAGTACATCTTGTCACATACCCCTCCCTACTCACAACCGACACTAGATCCTTGCCTATTACCATAGATGCCTTGTGCTTTTTGCTTTTCGAGTGACTATTAGTACATCTAGTCACATACCTCTCCCTATTCACAACCGACACTAGATCCTTGTCTGTGACCTTAGATGTTTCCACTAAGACTGATTTGATGTACTCATTTAAACAGGAACTTTTTTCTGGACGTTGGACTTCATTTTATGTCAACCAAGATTCCTTTTCTGCCAAGGCAGGATTTATGCTAGTCTACCACTGTGGTGGGTTGCACCATATACTATACATATAGGCCTATTTCATTCTCTTTTATTAATTTATTATTTCATTATTTCCATATGCTGAGTTAGTGATTTTATTTTTATTTTCCTCCTGTTTAGACCTACCATGTCTGTATTTTACTATTTTAAATGTTTATTCCTATGCCAACATGTCAAGCCATTTAGTCATCAATTTTGGTTTATTTTCTCTTAGGATCACAGCTGGGGTGTGTCTGAGCTTTATACATTCCATGCATGACATATTGTAGCCCCATAGTATTGGAGCTGTTTACATTTAGAGGTTCCATGCCTTCCCTCTACATACTCATATTGGATTTACTCTGGGGATAGTAAGCCCCGCTTTATCACTATGTCATGCATGTCTTAAGGTTGTTCCCCCATGCTGCATACTCCTTCATCCTGCAGCGTCCCTCTCTTCCCCTCCTCATTGTGCACAGTATATTGCTCGCTGACACTGATGTCAGTCAGATGCAAAAGTCACAGCAATCATGGCCGCGTGCATATACACACATTGGTCCACCACAAAATGGCCGCCGCCCGCCCTGTGCTGAGGACTATTTAAACTCCACATCCTGTGTCTAGTGCTAGCCTCTGATGAAGTCATGTGATATGACGACACGCGTCAGGACGGAAGCACAGACACACCGCCAGCAGATCTGAGAGGAGACGAGCTCGCCGCTCGTAAGGATTCAACACCCCGCTCTGACTTTTAAATGTGAGTTTTTTACTTTGATTTTATTAAAACGCCCTTAGTGGTTTCAGACCCACACTATTTTTCCTTCCTTTATTTTGTACATCTCAACTTTGTGACTGCCGCTGCTGACACCTGAGGGATGCACTGATTGCACCATAGATGCTACACCCTTTTCCCACTGGCACGAGCTCGGCGCTCGTTTGGATTGAGGTCCACGCTCACTTCATTACAAGTGAGTGTGCGAATTTATGCCCCAGTGATCCATCTTGCTGCACTCACAAAGCTGCGTTATTGATGTGCTGTTTGTTTGTATTTTTTCATATACACTCCAATGATTAACGGTGCCATAAAGACCAGCCCATAAGGACGTGATACCCTCCCTAACTACAGAGAGTTGCTGCATACCGCCCCCCCTCCAACAGGGAGGTAAGCCAGGTGTGATCACAGGGTGGATGCCACAGGACTTTCTCCAAGCATTTGGTGACGGGAACTTATTCACAGATATTATCCATTCACCATAAACTTATTAGTTATTTTTGGAAGCATTGGGAAGTCACTATCAGGACTTTTTTTGGGACTGTTTTTTCTGTACCAGTCCAGTTCACGTATGCACTGAGTGTGTTATTCTATTTATCCTATCCACCCCATCCTTTTCAGTTATGGATAATGTTTGTGGATTACTATATGTTTTAGTGATTTAATTTTTTAACACGTGTTGTACATTTTGATTATTTAGATAGTGGTTGTACATGTCACTTATACTGCCTTACCATTCACTGTGTTATATAGTTTTTTCTTTTGTTGTTCTGATTATATTTTGATCAGTTCTCTATTAGTGCACGTACTTTTGTGTCACTGTGCACATTGCACATCGCTGTTAGTTAGCGGAATACCAGCTGATTACTTACTCACTCTGTCTCTTATTTTCCCTCATTTGCCCCTTCCCCTTCCCCTCCCCCTCCCTTTCACCCTTTTTTCACCTGTGTTTGCCCTATCCCCATCGTTTTTTCATTTACACTCCCTCTCCCCTCCCCAATTTTACTTCATCTGACACATTACAGCGCAGTCACCATCACGTTTTTTATAACCAGATAGATGCAGTTATATGAAGGCAACACATTAAAAGCATTCTCAGAACTAAGCAGAGAGTATGCCATCCCAAACTCTTTGTTTTATACCTATCTGCAGATAAGACATGCACTTCAAGCCCAATTTAAAACACACCCGGTGTGCTGGCAAAGAATTCCCCACCTCCAACGGTTAATTAAGACAGGAACATCAAAAGGCCTTATTTCAGAATTATATTCACAGATTAAGGGGGGTTTTATAACTGAGAAGAGGTTGGGTAAGAATAAAGCAAAGTGGGAAGAGGATATAGGCCCTATAACCACTGTACAATGGGAACGGATACTGGAACAGGGGACAGTGGTATCACTCTCCCCATCACAGAGAGTGTCACATCTGTTCTTAGTGCACAGAGTTTATTACACCCCAAAGAGGCTACACATGTTTGGAAGGAGAGCAGATGATAAGTAACCCAGATGCCAAGATACAGGGGACCTCATACACATGATGTGGAAGTGCCCGAAGCTACAAAGGTACTGGGCTAAGGTACTGCACATCATAAATACGACCTTTGGGACAGCTCTGGAACCGGAGGCCAGGGTGTGCCTATTGGGTATAGAGGAGAGACACGGACAAAAAGATATTCCGGCAGTAGTGCTGAGATGCCTGTTCCAGGCCAGGAAGGTAATAGCACAAAACTGGCAAGCACAGAAAGCACCGACATCAGCAGAGTGGGTCAATGTAATAAATGCAACAATGTGGAAGGAAAAAGTAGTTTTGACCAACCGGGGTAACTATAAAAAATTTAAAATAATGTGGGATCCCTGGTTGAGGAAAATGGGGTGCCCGCCCTAACGGGCGCGGTAAGGAAAAAGAGTAAAAGAAGGGACCTAAAGGTGGAAACCAGATGGCTGAGATAGGAAGGGCGGATAGAGGAGGGGCAGAAAGAGAAGCTATGGACCTTGGGCAGAGAAGTTGAATATGTCAGAAGACCAAGAGGAAGGAAGGGAAAAGGGGAATGGAAGCAGGGGGAGAGAGAAAACTAGATAAAGTAAAAGCAATATAGTTCTTTCTCGGCAATAATATAAGAGTGTGGTAGAATCTATTTTTGGTTTTGTCTTTCTCTGTTTTTTGGAATGTGAAAAGAGATTGGTTAGGGTGGGGGGGGGGTTAACTGTAGAACATTATTTTAAAGTATATTATGTGTATGTATTTTTTGTAACATGGAAAAATAATAAAGAATATAAAGTTAAAAAAAAAAAAAAAGAAATGACAGATGTTCACAATCGGATCATAATTAAGACATTAACCATGGTGATAGATTTGGGGCTATATATAAAGACTCTATTACACATGTGAGTGTTTTTAAACCCTATATATTAAAGATGTTTTAAATATGCTGCACATGGAGGGCGCCGTTCTCTTACTTTTCGTTTGTTCTCAGAGCCTCTTCTAGCTTTCTGGACTGGCAGCCATCTACTAACTCAGCAACCTTTTCTGGACCCTATATGGACTCATAGTGATTTCTACTCCCTCCCTCCCCCTCCAACTTCCACTGTTTTACTTATATTTGTTTTTAGGTAGCTATGTCCAGAGTGCGCCATATCAACCCACTGTTTAGAATAAATAAGTAGCCTGAGGGAATCTCAGTGCAGGCAAACAAGGGCTGAGCTAATCTGGATGCCGCCTAGCATATACTAAAGTAGATGGCCAAAGGTGTCTTGTGGCGAAGTGGCCATAGATCAGCAGTAGACAGCAAACCCCCTACTGCTGATCTATGGTCACTTCTCAACAAGACACCTTTAGCTAAAAGCTGCTTTAGTATATGCTAAACGGCATCCATATTAGCTCAGCTCTTGTTGGCCTGCACTTAGATTCCCTCAGGCTACTTATTTATTGGTGCTCTTTTTGGACATTGGATTTCAGCTCTAGGCAGCCCCAGCAGCCCACTGGTGTGTCCGGCCAGGCTAACCGTGCCCCCTGTGGTTCTTACTTAGAGACAACTCTGTATCTCGATTTTGATTTGTTTCTGTTTGCGGCCAAGTACACCACCTAACACAGATTAAACGTCCTTGTGTCTACATAAGAGAATCCCGAAAAAAGATTAAATAACTTCCTATACAAAATGCGTTGGATGTCTCTGTAACCTATGTTAAAGGTCATGTTCCTCTACCTTTGCTGTGTAATTTTTACTGTTTCAGCCTTGATTATCCTTTTAACCTACTTTTATGGATTATGTTATTTTGCAATAAAGATTTGTTACTTCTACACTTTGGAGCTTATTTGTCTGTGGTGCCATTCTACAGTCCTTTATTTTCTTGGAAGGTATCTCTTTTGAATTTGACTTTGGGATGAAGGCTCTCCCATTATTCCACAATAATTGCATATCTATTTCTGAGTGACAGACTCCCTTGCACTTATCACAACAATCTTTAGCATTCAGGATGTTTTAAAGCAGAATTAAACCCAAAAGCAAACTCGTAATATAGTGCATCTTATTAATTTTAGGCTTTTTCCTCTCTGTCTTCAGCTGGTCATCCAGCCAGTAACACACCTGCTGTATTAGAGTGTCTCCACTCTAGATAAAGGAGCAACAGGGACACCTTTGGACAGCAGCATTGTTAATATGAGAGGGGGAGTGGGGTGTTATGCCGTGTACACATGATCGGTTTTACCGATGAAAACAGTCCGATGGACTTTTCTCATCGGACAAACCGATCGTGTATGGGCTCCATCTGCCTTTTTTCCATCGGTGTGAAAAAATAGAACATGTTTTAAATTTATCCGATGGGAAAAAAAACTATAGCAAATTCCGATCGTCTGTGTGGAACTCCATCGGAGAAAAAACCCACGCATGCTCAGAATCAAGTTGACGCATGCTCAGAAGCATTGAACTTAATTTTTCTCGGCTCATCTGAGTGTTTTACGTCACAGCGTTTGGGAAGGTCAGATTTTTGACTGATGGTGTGTAGGCAAGACTGATGGAAGTCAGCTTCATCAGATTTCCGATGGAAAAATCCATCGGATTAGAATCCATAGGAAATCTGATCGTGTGTACAGGGCTTTATATGTACTAGTACCAGATTTGGAACACATTGAAGTCAAACTCCCTCTCACAATTTTTAAGCAGTTATTACAACATTTTTTTTTCCTTTTAGGGATAAAGAAAAATAATTATTGGCCAGATCACCAGGTGAAAACAAAGGAAAGGAATAAAGAAAAAACAATGGTAAGCTGCAGTATAAAAAAATTTTTTTGCTTTTAGATTGAATTGCACTTAAAGGACCAAAATAATGTATTTTTCAATATCAAACTGTTTATTCTCTACATGGGATCCTTGTATGGCCCTAAAACACCTTAAAACATGACCATCTTGAGTGCAAAACATGTCCACCCGCTGTCACTCTGTGGTGTCTTATTGCCATGTTCTAATAGATGATATAGGTATTCTTTTTTAGAAAAAGCTTAGGAAAAAAAATATTTTTGTGGGATTAGGATGGATGTTCTATATAAACTGTAAATACGTCCCCTGTTGATATTCTATAAAATCTAATGGCCAGAAGTAACACCTAACTGGAACTTATGAAAAGAAGTACCAGAGAGTAAGCACATTACCTATCTGCAGACTCTTTCAGTGCTAAAACCAAATCACCGATCATCACTCAACAAAGGACATTAGTACAGCCAGGATGTAAAGTGGTTTGCAATCAACAACACTGTATTTTTAACATCTGTCAGATTTTTTTCCTCTTCATCCCTCCAGCATTCAGTTGACTGCATTATAATTATGGAAATTGTCCAATCAGCCGCAGTTTATGAGTGATAACTTATGTTGCATTTTCATTTCTTCTAAGAGAGTGAAAAAAAAAACTGGGTCCTCCCTAATTCATCATTAAAATTTTCTGCGTGAGGAATTAAGAGTGCGTTTTGTGAGTGGAATCGAATTGTCTAGCCACACATCGAGTCTCCTCTGTTCATGTCCTATATCATCACAAAATCCATTACCATTCAAGCCATTTCTTTATTAAAAATGTTTAAGATAAATCTAATAAATACACTTATGCTGGCCAGTCGCCCTCTGTCAGTCCCAAACGTCGACTGTCAATTCTTCAAGAAAAAACAATTTGATTAAATTATTATGCAAGCTTTGCAGACTTGCCTTAAGGGTTATTCTGCATATTAATGTGGAGTAACCTGTCCATATTTCTACTCTATGGGAAATCGTGGCCTCTGTTGTTGATCTTGGAAATCCAAAGAGGAAACAACAGATATAATAATGAATATATTTTCATGTTATCTGTTCTTGGGATTTCTTTCTATTTTTTTAAATCAAAACTGAGATCATTTGCAAACTATTTGCTAGCAGGTGTGCAGGTTAGGTGGATAGGGAGAGGCAAAACATGGCTACCTTATGGGCATTTGGGTTTTTCTTTTTTAACATGAGCAGAACAAAGTGACAAACTACTTGTTAGGAGGTTAACATAATTCTATAAGTCAATGTTTGAGAGTTGGCCAATTGGATTAAATTGTTAATTTGTTGTTTATTTCCAATGTGTCTTTATAGAGATTTTGCATACATTGACAAAGGTAAAGCACCAGGTCTGGAAACATATATCATCACGGCAAGGTGTGCATCCGTTGGGAAACTAAAGAATACATCAAGAACAGCCAAAGTAAGTACAAGGTCACTACAAATATCTCCAACAATACTAGTAAAAAAAAATAAAAGGCGCACACTGGTGGTTTACAAACAAAAAAAGGATGAACAAAGCAAACAGATCAATTTGTTAAACAGAAAAAGAAAAACACAAAAAATTATAAGTCAACAATGAGCAGTTTGAGTTGCAGCTTCAACAGCCTAGTGCACAGGTGTCAAACACAAGGCCCACAGGCCGAATCTGGCCCTCCAGGCCATTTCATGTGGCCCTCGCCCTCCTCTGGTCCTCCTCAAGACCCTTACTTTCTGCTTCCAGCTTCTTCCCAACAGCAGCTTAAGGAAAGGAGGGTGGACTGTGATGTAAGGGAGAGTGGGGGACTCAACTTCTGTTGGTAGGGTGGCTCTTGACATCTAATGTAAGGGGAGGGGATGCGCTGGACATCTAATCTTACAGATACAACCAGGCCTTTTTAGGGCAATCATAATGCTGATGCGGCCCTCGATTAAATTGAGTTTGACACCCCTGGTCTAGTGCATAGATAAGATCTAAACATAAACACTTTATTCCTCAGCATTGTGGGACTAAATGGTACAGTAGGGATCAGCAATCCGTTAGTTCCAACCATACAGAAAGTTAGTATGAAAGGCATTCTTATTGACAAACATGTTTCCTGTACATACAGTATTGGTGGTGGTTCACATCGGCAATGACATCCAAAAATCTAGGAGGGGTAAAGGAGTTCCATAGTTTATTGTCTGAAACTCAGAGAAGCCTGTAATTATTATTTCTTTCTATTGGCTTAATAAAAAATTTAACCCTAAACCCTAATTCTATGATATATTAGGTATGGCATCATGCTTCACTGTATGTACTGTATTTCCTTAAACAAATCACAATTTATAAATTTATTGCAAGGTTTCTTGCCAGGAGATCCTGACAGTCACAGCAGTTGCTGCAGGTTGAAATAGCCAAGCTACTGCCTAGCAATTAGCAGCAGCCTGCCATAGGAGCTCCTCCAGTTGGTCATTGGGCTGCCCATCTGATATAATTGAAAATTAACTTAAAGTTTTACTAAACCCACAACAGTAAAATCAGTCTGTATATTCAGTAAAGTGTGCTTGTTATACTAAGGGGTTAATCCTCTGCATTGTGTAAAAAGGCTGTTTGATCCTGCCTTCTCTCATCCTCCCCTTCTTCAACAGGCCCCAATCCCTCACCTGATAGTACAGAGCCTTTGGTGTAACTCTGCACATGCTCAGTTTGGTGTGTATTGCTGGACAGCCTTTTTTTTTTCTTGGAAGGGTGCATGTGATCAGCACAGGGCCAATCAGCACTGTCAAGACAGAAAGTCAGGGTCCCTGCAGCCTCATAGGACAGTCAGAGTAGAATGAAAACTCCTCCTACAGGCTTTACCCAGACACTGATAGAAGTCACAAGAATGCTATATACTGCTGATGAGAAAAGCTATTTAGCAGTTTATATTTACTAAAATAATTGCATTTCCATGTTCTGTGTACTGTGGAAGACCAGATATAGTGAATATTGAGTGGGTGAACTCCGCACCAAATTTTTTTTATTTAAAAATGAATAACTATATATTAATAAATAGTTAAATATATTGCTGCTCCCCTTAAAGAGTGGTGTGCTCCAAATGACGTGTTAGGTGAGATAGGGGGCGCTAATCTATTACGCCAATGTGAATGGTCATAAACCTTAAGTGGTAATATTAATTATCATAAATATATTACTCATATATAAAAAAACACAAAAAAATGTTTTCTGTCTATACAACAGATTACAAAAATTTTTATTAAGTGAGTCCCAAACACATGAGAAAATGTGATTATTCAAAGTCCATATAAATCCAACGGAAATCTTGTGACTGTGATGGTATCTTCCTTTGATAACTGTGTGATCCTTCACCAAACTAGGAAATTGACACTCAAAGTGAATGGATAGATATATATTCTGCTTACCAGAAAGATTTGATTTCTTTAATCAAAAGGAAGTCAAACAGCGCTTGTGCAGGATTGTGCCTGCTCACATGGATTTAGACTGGAGATGTGAGTGAACCTTCCTCCTCATAGATACAGGCCAGATATATAAAAAGAATGGAGGACATCCATAGCATGATAACGTTTATTTAAAATATAATATAAAAAATAGCCAAGTGGCTCCTTATGTTTAAAAGTGCCTGTCCCGGCACTGGGGCTGCTGGCTTGTCATAACGAGTGGTGTGTGTATGGCAACCTAGCGTCCACCTCCGTGGATAGTGCGCGCTCCACCAGTTATAACCGACAACCAGAGGGACCGGAAGTTGCGTGGAACAGTGTGACCAGGTACTGCCTCGACGTACGTTTCGTGATTACGTCTTCAGGAAGTGTCCTCCTGAAGACGTAATCACGAAACATACGTTGAGGCGGTTATGACAAGCCAGCAGCCCCAGTGCCAGGGATAGGCACTTTTAAACATAAGGAGCCACTTGGCTAACTTTTATATTATATTTTAAATAAACGTTATCACGCTATGGATGTCCTCCATTCTTTTTATTTATCCGGCCTGTATCTATGAGGAGGAAGGTTCACTCACATCTCCAGTCTAAATCCATGTGAGCAGGCACTATCCTGCACAAGCGCTGTTTGACTTCCTTTTGATTAAAGAAGTCAAATCTTTCTGGTAAGCAGAATATATATCCACTCACTTTGGGTGTTAATTTCCTAGTTTGGTGAAGGATCACACATTTATCAAAGGAAGATACCATCACAGTCACAAGATTTCCATTGTTTTATTTATATGGACTTTGAATAATCACATTTTCTTATGTGTTTGGGTCTCAATTGATCATGTTTTTTGTAATCTGTTGCATAGACAGAAAAAGTTTTTTTTTGTGTTTTTTTTTTATATATGAGTAATATATTTATGATTTTTAATATTACCACTTAAGGTTTATGACCATTCACATTGGCGTCATAGATTAGCGCCCCCCTGTCTCACCTAACAGATATAGTGAATGCATGTTTCTAGATTTAGTAACACTTTAAAGTGGATGTAAACCCACTCTCATCCTTTCTAAACTACTGCCATAGTGCTGATCTATAAGGATATAGACAGAGGCGGCTCTAGGCTTTGTGAGGCCTTAGGCATAACTTAAACATGAGGCCCCACTCACGTCCATAAGGGAAAAAAATTATTCAAGCAATAAAAATGTATTGCATATATTAAGAGTACTGGTGTCAGTGTCCTCTATTTCAAAGCTGGTGTCAGCGCTCTGTCTCTCTCAGCGCTGGTGTCAGCGCTCTGGCTCTCTCAGCGCTGGTGTCAGCGCTCTGGCTCTCTCAGCGCTGGTGTCAGCGCTCTGGCTCTCTCAGCGCTGGTGTCAGCGCTCTGGCTCTCTCAGCGCTGGTGTCAGCGCTCTGGCTCTCTCAGCGCTGGTGTCAGCGCTCTGGCTCTCTCTGCGCTGGTGTCAGCGCTCTGTCTCTCTCAGCGCTGGTGTCAGCGCTCTGTCTCTCTCAGCGCTGGTGTCAGCGCTCTGGCTCTCTCAGCGCTGGTGTCAGCGCTCTGGCTCTCTAAGCGCTGGTGTCAGCGCTCTGGCTCTCTCAGCGCTGGTGTCAGCGCTCTGGCTCTCTCAGCGCTGGTGTCAGCGCTCTGGCTCTCTCAGCGCTGGTGTCAGCGCTCTGGCTCTCTCAGCGCTGGTGTCAGCGCTCTGGCTCTCTCTGCGCTGGTGTCAGCGCTCTGGCTCTCTCTGCGCTGGTGTCAGCGCTCTGGCTCTCTCTGCGCTGGTGTCAGCGCTCTGGCTCTCTCTGCGCTGGTGTCAGCGCTCTGGCTCTCTCAGCGCTGGTGTCAGCGTTCTGGCTCTCTTTGTGCTGGTGTCAGCGCTCTGTCTCTCTCTGTGCTGGTGTCAGCGCTCTGTCTCTCTCTGTGCTGGTGTCAGTGCTTTGTATCAATGCTGGTGTCAGAGCTCTGTCTCGTTCAGTACTAGTGTCGGTGCTCTGTCTCTCTGTGCTGGTGTCAGTGCTCTGTCTCTCTCTGTGCTGGTGTCAGTGCTTTGTATCAATGCTGGTGTCAGAGCTCTGTCTCGTTCAGTACTAGTGTCGGTGCTCTGTCTCTCTCTGTGCTGGTGTCAGCGCTCTGTCTCTCTCTGTGCTGGTATCAGTGCTTTGTATCAATGCTGGTGTCAGAGCTCTGTCTCGTTCAGTACTAGTGTCGGTGCTCTGTCTCTCTCTGTGCTGGTGTCAGCGCTCTGTCTCTCTCTGTGCTGGTGTCAGTGCTTTGTATCAATGCTGGTGTCAGAGCTCTGTCTCGTTCAGTACTAGTGTCGGTGCTCTGTCTCTCTCTGTGCTGGTGTCAGTGCTCTGTCTCTCTCTGTGCTGGTGTCAGTGCTTTGTATCAATGCTGGTGTCAGAGCTCTGTCTCGTTCAGTACTAGTGTCGGTGCTCTGTCTCTCTGTGCTGGTGTCAGTGCTCTGTCTCTCTCTGTGCTGGTGTCAGTGCTTTGTATCAATGCTGGTGTCAGAGCTCTGTCTCGTTCAGTACTAGTGTCGGTGCTCTGTCTCTCTCTGTGCTGGTGTCAGCGCTCTGTCTCTCTCTGTGCTGGTGTCAGTGCTTTGTATCAATGCTGGTGTCAGAGCTCTGTCTCGTTCAGTACTAGTGTCGGTGCTCTGTCTCTCTCTGTGCTGGTGTCAGCGCTCTGTCTCTCTCTGTGCTGGTGTCAGTGCTTTGTATCAATGCTGGTGTCAGAGCTCTGTCTCGTTCAGTACTAGTGTCGGTGCTCTGTCTCTCTCTGTGCTGGTGTCAGCACTCTGTCTCTCTCTGTGCTGGTGTCAGTGCTTTGTATCAATGCTGGTGTCAGAGCTCTGTCTCGTTCAGTACTAGTGTCGGTGCTCTGTCTCGCTGTGCTGGTGTCAGTGCTCTATCTCTCTTAGTACTGTACTCACATAGAGCTCCTTGAACACGGCCTCATAGAAGAGAAGCGGCTGTGCGAAATTTCACCACATCGGAAGTCTCATCATCCCTGTTGGGCAGCAGTAGGTCCCCACGGACTCCCCATAGTGGAAGAGCTCCTAGTAAGAGATAGCTGCAGTGAAGCCGATCATGAGCAGTGCCAGCGCAGAATGAAGAGCGCCTTGCCCACTATGGCTGAGGATTGGCACTGGACTGAGCTGGGACCTCCCGACCACCGCAGTGGAGCCCTGGGTAGAGTCAGGTCAGGGGGACCCGGGTTGTCAATCACAGGTGGGCACACCTGGCAGAGGACTGAGCAGACCTGACTGTAAACACAAGGCACATGCACGCCCCCAGCAGGCCGATGCACACACCCCCGCAGACATATGCACATATACCCCCCCAGTCACATGCACTCTCCACAGTCACATACACTCTCCACAGTCACATGCACACCCACCCAGTCACATGCACACCCACCCAGTCACATGTAGCCCCCCACAGTCACATGTAGCCCCCCACAGTCACATGCACACCCACCCAGTCACATGTAGCCCCCCACAGTCACATGTAGCCCCCTACAGTCACATGCACACCCTCACAGTCACATGTAGCCCCCCACAGTCACATGCACACCCACCCAGTCACATGCACACCCACCCAGTTACATGCAGTCCCCCACAGTCACATGCACACCCACCCAGTCACATGCACACCCACCCAGTCACATGTAGCCCCCCACAGTCACATGTAGCCCCCTACAGTCACATGCACACCCTCACAGTCACATGTAGCCCCCCACAGTCACATGTAGTCCCCCACAGTCACATGCACACCCACCCAGTCACATGCACACCCACCGAGTCACATGCAGTCCCCCACAGTCACATGCACACCCTCGCAGTCACATGTAGCCCCCCACAGTCACATGCACACCCTCGCAGTCACATGCACACCCTCGCAGTCACATGTAGCCCCCCACAGTCACATGCACACCCTCGCAGTCACATGCACACCCACCCAGTCACATGTAGCCCCCTCACAGTCACATGTAGCCCCCTCACAGTCACATGTAGTCCCCCACAGTCACATGCACACCCTCGCAGTCACATGCACACCCTCGCAGTCACATGCACACCCTCGCAGTCACATGTACCCCCCACAGTCACATGTAGCCCCCCACAGTTACATGCACACCCTCGCAGTCACATGTAGCCCCCCACAGTCACATGTAGCCCCCTCACAGTCACATGCACACCCTCACAGTCACATGTAGCCCCCCACAGTCACATGTAGTCCCCCACAGTCACATGCACACCCTCGCAGTCACATGCACACCCTCGCAGTCACATGTAGCCCCCCACAGTCACATGTAGTCGCCCACAGTCACATGCACACCCTCTCAGTCACATGCACACCCTCGCAGTCACATGCACACCCCCCACAGTCACATGCACACCCTCGCAGTCACATGCACACCCCCCACAGTCACATGCACACTCTCGCAGTCACATGTAGCCCCCCACAGTCACATGCACACCCTCACAGTCACATGCACACCCTTGCAGTCACATGCACACCCTCGCAGTCACATGCACACCCTCGCAGTCACATGCACACCCCCCACAGTCACATGTACACCCTCGCAGTCACATGTAGCCCCCCACAGTCACATGCACACTCTCGCAGTCACATGTAGCCCCCCACAGTCACAGACATGCACACTCTCGCAGTCACATGTAGCCCCCACAGTCACATGCACACCCTCACAGTCACATGCACACCCTCGCAGTCACATGCACGCCCTCGCAGTCACATGCACACCCTCGCAGTCACATGCACACCCCCACAGTCACATGCACACCCTCGCAGTCACATGCACACCCCCCACAGTCACATACACACCCTTTCGCAGTCACATGTAGCCCCCCACAGTCACATGCACACCCTCACAGTCACATGCACACCCTCGCAGTCACATGCACACCCCCCACAGTCACATGCACACCCTCGCAGTCACATGCATACCCTCGCAGTCACATGCACACCCCCCACAGTCACATGCACACACTCGCAGTCACATGTAGCCCCCCACAGTCACATGCACACCCCTGCAGTCACATGTAGCCCCCCACAGTCACATGCACACTCTCGCAGTCACATGTAGCCCCCCACAGTCACAGACATGCACACTCTCGCAGTCACATGTAGCCCCTCGCAGTCACATGCACACCCCCGCAGTCACATGTAGCCCCCCACAGTCACATGCACACTCTCGCAGTCACATGTAGCCCCCCACAGTCACATGCACACTCTCTCAGTCACATGTAGCCCCCACAGTCACATGCACACACCCCCTAGTCGCATGCACAACCCCCAGTCGCATGTACCTCCACCCAGTCATATGTACCCCCGCCCAGTCGCATGCACACCCACATGCCCATGTACCTAACACATAGCAAGGCTCTGTCCCCTCACAGCTCAGTCAGAGCATCCTCAGCTGAGCTCAGCAGTCAGTTGGCTCTCGGCTGCACACAGACAGTGAACTGGAATTGGCTCTGCCTCCACCGCGGAAGCTCCACCTCCACCACAGAAGCCCCGCCTCCACCACGGAAGCTCCGCCCTGGAAGGAGTGTGGACTCGTCTCTGCGATCCTGCCGAGTTGCTAGCTGCGCCCTGAAAATACATCAGCTGGCAGAGACGCACACACAGAGTAGACTGACAACTGCCCTCCTCCCCCGCCCCGCCAGCAAATTCCGTCCGTCCCTTAAGCCGATATATTGTGCAAGGCCCTTGCACAATATATCGGCTTAAGGGACGGACGGAATTTGCTGGCGGGCGGGGTGGGGGGGAGGGCAGTTGTCAGTCTACTCTGTGTGTGAGTCTCTGCCAGCTGTATTTATGTGAGTTTTAATGACAGGAGGAGCGGAGACAAACTGGGCAGTGCCCTGTTACTGAGCAGAGAGGAGGAGTGACTGTACACTGAAGGAGGCGGGCAGGAAGCTCCGCTGACTGCACTAGGACTGATGTATGAGGATAGCCAGAGGCGGCTCTTTAGGCTAAGTAGGCGGCCCGAGGCCCTTGGGAGGGCGAGGCCTTAGGCCACCGCCTACTTTGCCTAATTAGAGAGCCGCCTCTGGATATAGATGCCTCCTGCATGTATCCTTATCTGTCAAATGTCTCCCCTCTGTCTGTTATGAGACCTGAAAAACTGCAGATTCTGTGGGTGGATCTGTTGTCTGGAGCTTGGTGGGTGGAGTCATGATGTCAGTAGACTCCCCGCCCACCTCTACACTCCCCTTGTGAACATGCATTTTCTCCTGTGTATTACTTCTGCTATGATCACTAACATCCAGTCAAAATCCAGAAAAGTAACCACATGACTTCAGAAAAGGAGTGGGGGTGGGAATTAAAAAATAATGCCTGTCTTTATAAAGCTAGTGCACGAGATATGTAAATAACCTGTCACTCAAAGCAAGGGGGCGGAACGGACAAAGGTAACTCTGTTTGTCCGTTTTATCTCACTGAACAATAAAAGAGGATTGCTCAGAGCTGGATTAACTCTTTGTGGCAAGACCTGGCACAAATGATAGGAAATCTTATACACTACATTGTGACAGCAAAACGAAAAAAAAAATTGGGTTTACATCCACTTTAAGGAACTCCCATGTCAGCATAATAACACTTCTGCTAATTGCAAAACAGTGGCTTGGTGTTGCAAGCCCTCAACAGAAACTGCTGTTATTGTCAGAATCTCTTGGTAAGAAACTGTGGATTTTCTTGGCTCCCCCGACTCCATCTTCTAGCAGCGGATGACCCACTCCACTGCCTGCAGTTCAGCATGTTTGATTCCTGCGAAAAGCCCCAGCACCCCACAGCAGCTAGCAGAGTGTCCACCCGCCATTGCGTTTTCCATCCCAGACACCAACGGAGCTTGATCTCCAGCTTGCAGATAGTGGGCTGTCCTTCACCTCCTTTCTACCGGCTGTCATTGTTCTTCACATGGTACAGGTCATCTATTTTCCATGTCCAACCAACAAGCCACCTGAATGATGTTAACCCCTTCCCACCCGGATGTCATTGTGGTACCGTTTTTGCTTTTAATATTTTAATAATTTCATCTACACTGGCTATATGCTTTTATGACTGATTGCTGCAGCCTTCTCAAGATCCTACAGTTTTCTGCAGTTGTTGTTCATCTTTACAGTGCAATAAACTTGTTTTTATTTAGCCATTGGTTTACATGTACTTCTGACTTTTACCTACAGAGTGCTGCCTTTTTGTTTTTAGTTTCCTGTTTTCCATTTTACCAGTGGTTGGCAGCTGCACTGGGTTTTAGTCTATTTTACACCTTCCCGGGTTCCATATCCACAGATATGACTGACAGCTCTTAGCGCTTAAGGAACTTGAGGGGTTATTTACGAAAGGCAAATCCACTTTGCACTACAAATGCACTGACAGTGCACTTTCAAGTGCAGTCGCTGCAGATCTGAGGGGCACATGCAAGGAAAATAAAAAACAGCATTTTTGCTTGCACATGATTGGATGATAAAATCAGCAGAGCTTTCATTTCTTTCAAAGCTTCCCCTCAGATCTACAGCGATCTACAGCGACTGCACTTACAAGTGCACTTGCAGTGCACTTATAGTGGAGTGTGGATTTCCCTTTAGCAAATCAACCCCACAGTGTTTGGTTTGCTTTGTTAAATGTCAGTGTCCAGCTCCCGATGCCATTTTTTGGAAAATGAAAGAAAGAAAATTGCGCTAGAAATCAACTACTAGAATATATAACAAACTAGTGGACAAATATACGTATATGCAACATACTGTATATGATAACATATGATGGTCCCATATGGTGCTCGTGCCCAATAAAGACTCCTATGGACTGGTGCTGAAACTGGGTGCCCCACATAGATGTGCACTCACCGCAATGTGTGGACCAACTATTGCTAGTATGGTATATTAGGCATGTGGTGTTACCCCGAACTCAGATCCTTAGGATGACGTATTGTTTATAGAGCGTAGCACTGCTACTAGGACTATCCCGTTCAGGGCCATATACCCTTTAATCAATCGCCTGCTATACATGCTGGGTGCCAGGACTATCAGTTACTCAGCAATGTAAGTGTAACCCCTTTTTTATTTTGTGGAATTAATAAATGTTTTAAACGGCATTGCGCAATGAGGCTCTTTCTCTCTTGATCCCCATTCATCCCTAAGAGAAACATCTCTATCAACAAGATGTCATCCTAAGGATCTGAGTTCGGGGTATCCCCACATGCCTAAAAGACAATACTAGTGATAGTTGGTCCACACATTGCGGTGAGTGCACATCTATGTGGGGCACCCAGTTTGAGCACCAGTCCATAGGAGTCTTTATTGGGCACGAGCACCATATGGGACCATCATATGTTATCATATACAGTATGTTGCATATACGTATATTTGTCCACTAGTTTGTTATATATTCTAGTAGTTGATTTCTAGCGCAATTTTCTTTCTTTCATCCTATATTGCTCTGTTGGCACATGGCAAGTTTATTTTGCAGCGGATATCAGGTACTCTGGGTACTCATTCATATCCAAAGGCGCTTTTTAGTTTATATATTCATTTTTTGGAAAATAGCTTGCCTTTTAACCTTAAAAATAGCTAAAATTTTGTATCATTGTTAGCCTTCAGACACTTTAATATTCACTGATAAGTTCAGGTTTTGCAGATTTCAAACAGGATATTTTGAACCGCTCAGTAAATTGAACCCTGGGAAATTTTCTCATCTTTACTCACCATC
Organism: Rana muscosa; assembly: GCA_029206835.1. Lineage (NCBI taxonomy): Eukaryota > Metazoa > Chordata > Amphibia > Anura > Ranidae > Rana > Rana muscosa. Next base: position 224,558,831 of record CM055118.1, read on the forward strand.
TAAAATCGACAGTACCTTAAATAACCTTAAATAAGCTTTTTTCAAAAATGACAATCCAGCATAATAACCATACATCAAGTCTCACACTACATCTTCCAAATCAGATGCACATTGTGATTTTCTCTGGTAAATGGGGAAATTACACACTCAGCAGTGTAACCATTATATAATGTAATAAGTAATTCTTACTGATATGTAAAATTTGATTAAGGAAATAGGTAGATATTTCTCTGAGGTTTGCGAGAAGTCATTTGGCTCCCGAAGGACTTGCGACTATGAATCTAAACACAAGAGCATAAGAAATATCCTGTAGGCTGAATGACATCTGATTATTGAGAACATCACTCAAACACAGACTGAGTCCCCCATTTGCTATAATAAGGTGTCAGTCATGTGTCCGGTCCTGCAATGAAGCCTTTGCAGCAGCCTTCCTATCAAATGCACACACTGCCCCTAAGGGCTTCAATCTCTTATTTATTTGCATATTACATAGCAGGTAATAGGTCCCCTGTCAGAATAGGCTAGGAGAATTTTGCATAAATACAGTGCCAAGCTTTTATCCCCACTTATTTATGAAATGCATATTGCCGAGCAGTGATCCAATACGTAGTGTTTGTTATAGATGCGGAATGACAGAAGCACAGCGGAGCCCTCTTGTAGAGCAAACCACATCTGGGGACTTGTATTATTGAACGCACCGAACACTGTTGAACATGCCAAGATTATCACAGCCTTTAATCAATGCATTTATTTTGGCTATAGTCAACTTTAGTACACTGGGTACATCTGAAAATTGAATAGTCTGGTATTGCAACAGAGATGATAGAGTATCAATAATTGAAAGAAGAACTAAAAGAAAATTAAAGGTCTTATATTATGCCCTATGTTAGAAACAGCTGTAGTGCAATTGAAAGTGCTAAACAAGTCATGTGTTGTAGTTTTAACAACAGTGCTCTTTGCCTGCTTTTAATGGCTCATACAACTGTAATGTTTGCTGACTCTCACAATGACTAATGTGCTACTGTATTGTGCTCAGCAAGATGCTTTTGTGTTATAATTAATATTAGCTTTTTGTGAAACACAATGTACAGTATTGTACAGTTCATTATTATGCATACCTCTTGTTATAAAAGTGACTTCAAGTAGACCTTACACCATGAATAATAGCAGAGAAGAAAAGAGGGAACAGGTACAGGTATATCACGTTTTATGGCCTGCTATGCTCAATGGCCTGCTCTGGTATTCTGGGTTAGGATCCTCATATGTGAATGTGCAGAAGTACAAGTTTCTTCTGTTTTGATATTTTTCAAAGTCTTGCTCCCACACATTTAGGACCACTAGTCAGCAGACTGGGATACTCTGGTCTTTTGTCAGTAGGTGGATGGATGGGATCTTTTTAGCATTGTGTGGAGGAAGTAGGTAATGAAAAACAATACATGGTACGTCAAGGCATGATGAACATGTGACTCACCCCTTCCTCAAATATGACAGCTATAATACTTGCTGATTGGTTATTCCGGTACCTAGTACTGTCACATGATGGTGAAGCCTTGTGTAAGCTCTAAGTTGAAATATAAAGTTCACACAGAGCTTCCTCTCCACATATGGTGGCCGAGCAGAGCAGCTGAGGAATCAAAGGAAAGTAAGCAGAAGCAGCTGGTAGGATGCCATTAAACGTACCCTGTTGTTTTAGTCTGCATTTACTTTAAATTCCTAATTTACCATTTCTGTATTTCCCCCCCCCAAAAAAAAACATATACATTTTAAGATCACCACCACATTACATACCACTGTTCAGTTGGCAAAAATGGTGCAAATTTTTTCTATCCATATATGTGGACCCTGCACAGCCTGTCAGTAAAAACTCTCCAGTGCTAAGGCCATATGTTTGTTAGTGCACTCAAGCAGCCAATCTGGCTCATTCAAACTGTCTGCGTATGCAGTGTGCTCTCTCTTTTATAACAGGGGCAGATTTTCCCTACCATTAAAGTGATAGATGACTGTGTTTGCTCTTCCAGGCCAAAAGTTCCCAGTCCTTCCCTGTCCCTGGATCATATGCCATCTACTAGATGTACAATCTGGATATCCAGTTCCATTTAATTGCTTTTCATATGGCCATAGTACAGTACATAAACGGTGGACATGAAGAGCACCAATGCGACCTTAGGAAAATGTGTTTTGGGGTGTAATTTTAAGTTTACCCATGTGTGAAAAATAGCTTGTTAAAATGACAGAACATTTTTATTTACTTTCTTTATTTTCCCAAAAAATTGTGACACATAATTACTTTATTTTCAAAAAAAATAGTGACACATAATTACAACTTCAAAAAACTCACCATGCCTCTTACTGAATACCTTGGACTGTCTATTTCCAAAAAGGGGGTCATTTGGTGGGTATTTGTACTGTCCTAGCATTTAAGAACCTCAAGAAAGGTGATAGGCAGTCATTAGATCAGGATTGATCAATTTTCAAATATACAGTATATACCATGGTTTGTAGACTCTATATCAACTCTATCTATTTCACACAGAGTAAATAATATACACTAATTTGGGTTAATTAAAAAAATAAATATATTTTGGCCTAAATTTATGAAGAAAGAGAATTTATTTGCAAAATTGTAAGACAGAAACTAGGAAAAACATGTTTTTTACTTTCCAGGCTTTATTCATTTAAATAGCAAAATTGAAAAAACACAGTGGTGATTAAATACCACTAAAAGAAAGCTCAATCTGTCTCATAAAATGATAAAAGTTTAATTTAGGTATAGTGTTACATGAGAGTAATTGTCATTCAAAGTATGACAGTGCTGAAAGCTGAAAAATGGCCTGGACTGGAAGGGGGTGGAAGTGTCCAGACTTGAGGTGGTAAATTTAGTAAAGTCCCGAGGCACACTCATCTCAGGGCAGGGTTCTTAGCTTGTAGAGGTTAGTAGAAGATGGACACCAGTCACTTTAGTAGATTTTTAAAAATGTTTACTCTGCTCAGCTCTCATAGGATAGGAAGTGAGGAATGCAGAATACCCAAACAACATCTTTTTACCTTTTTGCTTTAACTTTTTTGAATAAGCCCCATACATAACTTTGGTGGCATGCCTGGGCAGGATCATCAAAATTTAAGTTTTTAGTGTTTCCTTAGCTATATGTTCTGCAATTCCTGGTCAGCTCAGAATGTTCTAGTGTTTTCTTCTCCTCACGGCCAGTTCATTACCATTTATAAATAGGTAGTGAAAGGTCTCTTGGTTGCAACTTGCAGTGGATAAAGGCTGCTTTGGATCTTCAGGGCAACTCTCCCTCAAAAAGAACCTGTCAGCACAGAAGCCTAGGAAAAAGAAGAATGCACCAAAAGGCTGTCACAAATATTAAATATTTTATAACTTAGACTGTATACCCCTCTGACACAGAACTGCAAAAAGTAATCAATAGCCTAGACTGAGGTCCTTTAACACAGGCTACAGCCAACTTCTTCCTGAAAAAAGGTTGTGGTAAATAGTTTTGGGAATCCACATGTCTAAATACTACCTAAAATTCCTAAACTCTGTACTAAATTTTCATTATTTATACTGTGTAATGATAATCATCACCTCAGATTATTAATAACAAGTTCCTACCATTCAAATTATTATATATTGATGTGAGAAATGAATAATCTAGGTTCTATTTTCTATATTAAAATCACTCTTTATGGCTGTGTTCATCCATATCACTCACCCTATCGAGTGGCTATAAATAGCTGTATGTGCTGCTGAACAGTATTCAGCTGGCACAAGAAAGTTTTGCTCCAGTAATGAGACAGCTACCAGTGAATCCATTCTGCTTCTTACGAAAATGCCATCCATTTAATTCTTAAATAAATATGTAGCCTGGGGTTCACTGTGGTTTAAAGGCTTAGAAGTTGATAAGATCAAGAAGTTGATATTTAGGGGGATAGTAAAATCCCTATGTCATCCTCTGCTTTGCTGGCCATGTTAAAGATAGTGTGTATCTTTTTTTGAATTCTACCACCTTTACACCCCGGGCACGCCTATTGCAACATTAAAATCATAATACTTCACTTGAAATAGCGCAATTTCAAAGTAGCATTCCAGTGCTACTTCAGTTGCGACTTGGAAGACATCCAGGCATGAATTTGCACAGATGTCTTCCAAGTTGCAACTTCATGCACAGATGTCTATTCAAGTCGCACCTGAACCTGCAAAAAGTAGTGCAAGAACTACTTTGAAAATGGGGGTGATTCTGACAGATTTATTAAGTATTAAATAGAGATGTGCGGCTTGACTCGTTCCGAATTAAAATTCAGACAGATTTTTGCTTTTCGGAAATTCGTTTGTATCCGAATTTCCGAGTTAAAACAGTACCGAATTTAAATGACAAAGATTTTTTTTTGGAAATTTGAATTCAATTTTCTTTCGAATATACATAGTTACATAGTAGGTAGGGCTGAAAAAAGACAATAGTCCATCCAGTGTACGTGTCTATATTACTGTAATTTCCCATATCCCTGTATGTTGTGTTTTATTTTAAGTAATGACCTGAGTCAGTAAATATGTTACCTGACGGCTCCATGTCAGCACAGCTGGGTGAGGCTCCGCCCACCCCCACGTGATCAGGACTTAACTATACATTTTTCACTCACCTCAACCTCAGCGTTCTTTTCTTTTCCTCCTACGTGCATGACGGAGGTGTGCTCCTCTACCTAGCTGGTCTAAATAGCTGGCGGACCGTCCATACGTGTGGATGAAGCTGGACAAAGTCCCTGGTGTCTAGTCTAAATGACCATAATCCAGGGAGCCCCACTGCTGGTCCTCGGGCGGCTTTATAATGGCTAACAGCCGTGTCTTGGGTCCGCTTGGTCCAAACAAGATGGACAGCGGTTGTGGCAGAGTACTCCCCTATGCACGCGCACCTGCGCTGTGCCAACATCGACAGTCGGATGACGGAGGTTGGGTGAGCTAAATGCTTTGTATGCAATGTATGCTGCATTACTGGACAGGGAGTACTCTGCATAACAGATGCACAAAGTAACACTTTGTCTGTTCACACATGGATATAATCTGTTGGAGGCTGCTCATGTTTTGCTTACTGTCATGCCACTATGCCAAACCCCTCCAAAGACCAGCATTTTGCAGAGAAGGTATGTGGAGCACACCTGAAAAATGTCTACTGAATCCAGCCATGGTCTTTGGAGACATGGGAGATCCTTGTATTTTTCTATGTGATCTTGGTCTTCCTTAAAAAAAAAAAAGAAGAAAAAAGAGTTTGGAGAAGCATGTTTATGATGTCTACAATTCCCTTGGTTTGTGTACACTGCAGATGGTTGTAATTTTGTTACAAATTCCTACCTTTGTGTTGCTGTTCTGAAACAAACATTTTCATCATAACCTGATTCCCAGGATTAGATCCTAGCCAAATTAACCTCCATCTGGTTACCAGGGCTGTAGATGGAAGCTTCTGTCTCCCTCTATCTATGTTTAACCCCTCAGGGTTTGTTACTAAGCAATCTATTTACTGCATTTAACCATTTTTTTCCCTAGTCCAGGGTCGCACTGGGTTGCGGGAATAAAGCTGTGCTATTCAGCTTTGTCTCCCGCTGGTCAGTCTCGGTTCCGGTCGCAATTTTCAGAGACATCTGTGCAAGTCTCTGTGCGTATGTCAATATAGGTCGCAACCCGAAATCGCAAGGTAGTACAAAACTGCCTTTGTTGAAGTTGGCATGGCGCCGCTGATGCAGCGTTGCACCGATTAGGGTGGTGCGATTGCCGCATATTATTTTCATGCGATTTGACTGGTCGGGTCGCATGTTAAAAACGCACCAGTGTGATCCGGGTCTATGGGTTGGTTTGCTGAATGGTGTACAAGCCCTGTGGTGAGGTTATCTATTAGTGTTTACCAATCTCAGAACGAACATGCTTCAGGCCCTTCAATAAGAAGACATGGATGAACATGAAGGAGCAGTCTCATGACTTTCCCAAGCAAACATCCCTCCTCAAGCTCTATAAGAGGAATACACGGATGAGCATGACAGTATTTATCCCACTGGCTTAAACAGCCGGAGAGGAGGGTGACACCTAAAAGGTGTTACACCCAATGAACAAATTGCCAATACGCTCTAAAGGGGTGTTCCTGGCTTACCCTGTGAAAGGGTCATCTGCTCTCACAATGAGAAGCTTCCTGTCCACACCAGGTGAAACAGACAATTTTCAGAATTTTCGGATAAGCATGACGGTATGTATCCCACTGGCTGGAACAGCCAGGGAGGAGGGTGACACCTAAAAGGTGTTACACCCAATAAACAAATTGCCAATATGCTCTAAAAGGGTGTTTTCGGCTCACCCTGTAAAAGGGGTCATCTGCTCTGACAATGAGAAGCTGCCTGTCCACACCAGGGGAAGCTGCGCATGTTCCAAATTTCTGGATGAGCATGACAGTATGTATCCCACTGGCTTAAACAGCCAGGGAGGAGGGTGACACCTAAAAGGTGTTACACCCAATAAACAAATTGCCAATACACTCTAAAGGGGTGTTTTCGGCTCACCATATGAAAGGGTTATCTGCTCTGATAATGAGAAGCCGCCTGTCCATACCAGGTGAATCAGCCCATTCTCCAAACTTCCAGATGGACATGACTGCACACGGTCTGCTTTATCAAGCAACCAAGGATATGGTTGACGGCACCTAACAGGTGGTCGCACTAATGAAACATGTGGTCAATACGCTCTAAAAGAGTGTTTCCACTCACCCTGTGAATTCTTCAAGCCTTCCCAAGCAAACAATCCGCTTCAGATCCTTCCATAAAGAAACAGACGGCAAGGATGCTACCTAGTTCAAGCAACCTAGGATAAAGATGACGACACCTAACCAGTTGTCACAATTAAGCAGATGGTCAAGACACTCTAAAGGAATGACTAGATTCTTCTCATATGGGGACCATCTGTTTGGCAATGTCCAGCCTTCTTTCAGGGCCTTCTTGGTCCAATCAACTCTCTCCAGTCTCTTCTGAACAGGAGAAAGAGGACGACATGTGTCCAGATTGCTAAGGTTGGTGAAATGCCTGTGTATAGAGGTGAAATTTTGGAAGTATTTTAAATACCTCCAAAAGACGGCTGGATGTTGAATGGATCAAGTGCTTGTTTGTCAAGATTGGAGGATATTGTCACAGCAGGATGTAAAAGTTACGCCCTTTGGAACGAATAGAGGTCCAGGGGTTGGGACCACCCCGCTGGTTAGTATGTGTCCCTTGTGGGATCGGCCATTCACATGACCTTACCATCAGAAGATGCGACCCTCAAGTACAAACGCGCTCACTGCATTTTTTTCTTAATCGCAGAAGAGCAAGCCTAAATTAAATAGTGGCCAGTTTAGCCTCCTGCCTCAAGATGAAGATCTACTGAGTTAAAGAAGACTGAAAACTCAAGAATTATTGTCCACGCTCACGCTCACGCCAGAGAGCGTAGCTCCTGCGCTTTTCTGGATGGGAGTCCAGGAAAGACAAGGAAGCAAATGCTTAGTCCAAGAAGTCAATAAGAACTTCCATGTCAGGATGCTCTCTGTTATTTTGGGATTGGGCCACCCATACATGCCCTAGGGGCACTATGTGGTTCCTCTGTGAACATAGGGATGGCTTGTGGATGGACACGTGGTCCCCTAAGGAAAGCATTTTGGGCCACATTTGGAGATCTTTCATCCTTCACGTCTCAGGTTGAGCCATAGAAATCACCTCGCCCCAGCAGCTCGGACGATCTGGTGGTACAGGCAGATACCATCCACTTTAGGGGAGCCCTTCTTCAGTAACAATGAGCTCAGGACCAATGGTCTTTTGTCAAGGATCCAAGACTCCATCTTGGAGTTGAAGGCAACCTTTTCAGGCTCTTAGCCTTCAGTCATCTCAACCAGAGTAAGCCTGTCCTGGGAAAGTTGGACAGCACACTGACTGTGGCCTACATCTGGAAACAAGGCTCAGTCTCTCACTTCTGAAGTTTTCTCTAATTCTAGAATTCACCCAAGTCAATCCTCCCAACGATTTGCGACATATGTGCCTGGTCGGAAGAATCTTCAGACAATCTATTTGTCCAGGTCAAGTCTGACGACAATGGATGATCTAGACTACTGCGAGTCTTTCGAGAACTAACAGAGATTGGTGTTTTGTCTGCCAGAGGTAGACCGCTTACATTCCCAGTCAGCACTGAGTTGCTGAAGTTCCATTCCAGGGCCCAGGAGCCGCAAGCGCTCGGAGTGGAGGTGCTGACCACAGAATGGATCGCCAAGACTGCTGATGCCTTTTTCAGATGTTCCCTCTGATTCTCAGCTTCCAGCTAAGGCTGGGGCGAGGGAAGGTGACAGTTTTGGTACCCGCTACTCATCCTGATGAGTGTCAAGGAGTGACGCCCTCTGCCTGGTAGATCAAATCTTCTCCAGTCCCATTCATCCAGCATCCGACAGGCTCAGGCTGATGGCCTGGGTCGAGAGAGGCAGAGCCTAATGGATGTCGAAGGCTCTGTGAAGATTTGAACAGTTCTACGAAACGAGAAAGGTCAGCGCTAAGCACGCCTATAGTAGAACAGGACATATATACCCAGTATATTCACTGATCAAGATTTTATTCTGGACTCTTCAGAAGCCTGCTTCGAATGTCTACAGGCATGGCTTGACTTAATTCTATACGCAAGCATGCTATAGAAATGCATTTTGGCTATCGCTGTCTTCACCGGCATTCAGCAAGCTTCCAACGCTTAATTATACAGTTTTTTCAAGATTCAATTTGGTTGAAACTTGTTTCCGGAATGAGATATACCAATGCTGATGGATGTTATTTCATCAAATGCCTTCAATCACCCTGTGGTACTTACTCGCTGAAACTGATTTACTGGTGGCAATTACATCAGCATTGGTGTCCTTGGGTTTAAAGAACCCATACTCGCGTACTTCCCAGACAGAATGGTGCTCATGCCAATGCTCTAATATGTGCCTGAACTGACCTTTAGAGTTCATATCACACAAGAGGTTTCCCTCCTACGTTCCCTTTTGGGGAGTACTCAAAAAGTTAGCCCATCGGATGTGGGCTAAGCGCTAAAATATTTTGCCATCAGGAGCTCTGTACATCTGTTTGTCCTTTCCAGGTGGAACACATAATAATCTTGCTGGGAGCCGTAAAATCATTATCTCTTGGTTGATAACCTCATCTCCTTGGCCTGCAGGTTGTAAGGCTGACTGTGCCAGGAGAGTCACGGCATTCTCACTAGAAAGGTCCAGACCTTGAGGGTGACAGCAGGCCGGGTGTCTCAAACTGTCCGTAATACAAAATATTCATATTCATGACAGTTGGGTTTGTCAGAGGTATTATGGTTTCTGTTACCGTTTTAGTCAGAATTGGAGTGTGTAGCATTATCCCTCCCCTGTTTTGGCTAGTTAATTCCCAGCTGTGCTGACATGGAGCCATCAGGAAAACTGAAAATTTTATTCAAATACTTACCATAATTTTCCTTTCCTGATGAGCTCCATGTCAGCACAGAACCCGCCCAGTTAAGTAGTAATAGTTACGAAACGCTGAGGTTGAAGTGAGTGAAAAATTTATAGTTAAGTCCTGATCATGTGGGGGTGGGCGGAGCCTCACCCAGCTGTGCTGACATGGAGCTCGTCAGGAAAGGAAAATTACGGTAAGTATTTGAATTAAATTTTCCGTTTTAACAACATAGGGAGATCAGACAACTACTCTATGTGAAGTGGCATGTTCGGGATTTGTACCCAGACCCTTAGGGCTGCTAGGCAGAAGTGCTAAGCTGTAAGTCACCGAGCTGCCAATAGTTTTTGAATTCGAAAACTTTTCGATTTCAAATCATTTTCAAATTTAAATTCGAAAACTTTTCGAATTCGAATAGTTTTCCAATTTCCAAAGGGAATCAAATAGAATAGAAAGTAAAGGAAAATAATAGAAAAAAATCATATTCTATTCCTTTATTCTCTATTCTATTTCATTCTCTTTGGAAATTGGAATACTATTCAAATAAAATTTGAATTTGAAAACTCTTCAAATCTAAAAGCTAATCAAAATTGATTTGAAAACTTTTCAAATCAATCTGAATTCAAATTCAAAAAATTTGAATTGATTTGAAAACGAATGAACAAAACGAATTCCAAATACAAATTAAACCAATGAAACAAATTTAACAAAATGTATTTATGTAAATAATGGATCGAAACAAAACAATTTTTTTCGTTCTGCACATGTCTAGTATTAAATATTAATGCAATATGCTCCAATTTATTAATGTTAGCAACAGTGGTGGCTGGTGCTCAATATGTTGAGGGGGTGGAAAACAAACCTGCCCCCTCACTCGCACATACCACCACCACCCCCCCCTGTGCACAGGCCTCGGTACTCACACTTCTCCCTGCTCTCCGCAACGGCTTCCACTCATCCTCATCAGCTGCTGCAACAGGAAGTGGGTCCTGAGACCCGTTTGGCTGGGAGTCCTAAGACTCCCTGCTCCCTGGCCAATCGGGTGTCAGGACCAACTTCCTGATTGGCCGGGAGGAGAAGCAGGAAGACATTATTAATTCACTAATGTCACACAACTGGGTGGGCTCAGGGCGCAGTGCTCTGTGCCCCGAGCCAACCCTTTTTTGAAGCCAATTATAGCCTCAGGTGCTTAAAAAAAAAAAAACAGCAGCTGCCACTTGGTAGCAATGGTCATTGTCGCAGTAAGGATCGCCAAACACTGGCGCTAAAGGAAAAGAGGAAGAAGCTGTGGTTTTACCAGACTGGCCAGAAGACCTCTGGGGAAAAAAAAGATATGCAGAACTAGAACTGAGTAAAATGTTGCCTTTTTTTTTTAATGTTCAGGTGTTGCTGTAGTATTTAAGCCCACCCAGTCTCTTTTTTCAGTAATCTGCTGATCCTAGTTCATGCTTGCTTGTGATGCTGGAACACAAACTTTAGACTCCTTGCTTCCTTTGTTTATAAAGCCTGAGAGTAAAAAAATATGTCCATACTATGAAGTGTCTCAGGGCTTCCAATTATATCAAACTTGTTTTTGTCCTGCTTTATATATGCCCTTTGAGAAAAAAATGTTATGTTCTTCCAAGCAGTAGTGTATTTAGGTTTTGTGCTGCCCTAGGCCTGCCTAAACTCGTGCACCCCCTAATTTAAATATGACCCACCCCTTCCTGTCAAGGCCACACCCCATTCTGTTTAAGACCCGCCCTGAAATTTTCGAGCGGAGACACCAGTTCTGGGAGCCTGGGGGGGGGGGTGGAGGGCAATGGATTCCCTTAATTTGCACAGATTTCCTCTCACTTCCTGTTTGGCTATGGGGCAGGAATTGAAGGGAAATCTCTGCAATGGGACAGGGATGGTAAAAACAGACAGGGGCTATAACCCTCCCTTACTCTATCCAAAATGAAAAAAAAAAAGTGCTGCCTATAGTTCTACTTTAAGCACAAGTTTCTGATAATTTTATGGAGAGGACTAAGAAGATATAACCATGCCAATGGTGCAGCAGAAAACATATAGCACAGTGGGTAAGTTTTGTGGTCCAGGATGATAGGACAGTCAAAATTAGAAGCAGCCCCCCCACAGTTGTGGAATGCCAGCCGCCCGCATACCGGAAGCAGTGTGGTTGCTTTATGGGGGCGTTGGACTAATTTGCCTCTCAGCTCAGTCTGCCCCATCAGACTGGCACTACACTAATAGTGTAGCGCAAGCTGGCGGGGACTCTTTCCGTGCTGCCCCCCTGCAAAGTGCTGCCCTAGGCCTGGGCCTTGTTGGCCTAGGCCAGTATACAGCGTTGCTTCCAAGTTCCCATTATTTCATAGGAACGAATAGAGATTCTTCTGCACATACACTGGGGAAGAGTCACTCCATTATGGCTTACTGGATACTGTAGAGATAACTTCCTTGATCGAATATGAAAACACCAATGAACATAGACCATGAGATCACAGTTTTTTTGTACTCTTCTTCCCTATCATTTTCTAGCGACAGCAGATGTTTGAGGTCCCTGATGCAATCTAGTTCATTCACTCATTCCACAAGGGGAGGTGGGTTGGATGTTTTCCAATAACTGGGTATGACCATCCTGGCCACTGCTAGAATGTGTCTAAGGATATCTTTATTGCAAAATTAAAGTGGTTGTAAAAGCAGAAGGTTTTTTATCTTAATGCATTCTATGCATTAAGGTAAAAAGCCTTCTGTGTGCAGCAGCCCCCCTTAGCCTCCCTAATACTTACCTGAGCCCATCTCGATCCAGCGATGTTGCACGACAGACTCGGCTGTCTGGGACTCTTCCTACTTCTTGGCTGAGACAGCAGCGATTCGCCATTGGCTCTCACTGCTGTCAATCAAAGTCAGTGAGCCAATGAGTAGGGGGTGGGGCCAGGATGCTGCAGCATGTCTGAATGGACGCAGGGAGCTGCGGCTCAGCTTTGGTGTCCCCATAGCAAGCTGCTTGCTGTGGGGGCACTCAACAGGAGGAAGGGGCCAGGAGCACCAAAGAGGGACCCGAGAAGAGGAGGATTGGGGCTGCTCTGTGCAAAACCACTGCACAGAGCAGGTAAGTATAACGTGTTTGTTATTTTTATTTTTTTTAAAACACACTTTGGTGTCGCCAAGGGTCCAGGAATCTTGGAGAGGAGTGCTAATGTAAGAGAAATTGGGATGTGAGTCACCATTAGCTTACAATAAGGATTGAGAATTTCCCTGAGGGGGGCATGTAGAGCCTTTAGCAGCATGGCAGTGCCAGCAAGTATCTGGAACCGTATGGTCAAACTGGTGAAATTGGTCTCTTCTGCCATAAATGCATCCTTATGCCTGTCAGGTGCACATGCGCAGCTCAGCGAACATTTACGGCCCAGATTGGCCTCCGATCCGTGCCGCAGTCATGTGACTCCCGTGCGCTTGTGCGGGAGTGGCATTATTGTGGCATCATTGCGGCCTGGCCTGTCAAGTGGCCGAAGGCACAGGACCCGGAAGAAAGACCGGGCGAAGATGGAAGCACCGGGGGCCCGTCAAAACGGTCCCAGCCCTGTGCTGGAGGACACCATATGACAGGTAAGTCTGCTATAATGTACTAATATGCTGTGAATACTAGTACATTATGGTATAACCCACCTGGTGGGCCTTGAAAAAAATATAGTGGACTTTACTTCTGCTTTAAAAAGAGATGTCTAATAGATGAGAGATCGAAAAATAAACAAGAGCACTTCATGGTAATACTTGCAACTCCACTGTCCTACACAGCTCCCAATTGTCCCTCTTTTGGAATCAAATCACTTTGTTCCTCTTAGTTTCTCAGTTGTCCCTCTTCTGGAACCAAATTCCTCTTCCCTTCTCATGTGTCCAGCTTTACATTTTATTTTACAAATATTTTATTGATAGAAAAGTAGTCACAACAGATTAGTGCAATAGTGCGATGGATACATCAAACATATGATGAAGAGGAGAATCCCAATAACAGGATACTATATACATGATACAATATTCATTGATACATTAAGGGAATAAAAGATAAAAAGGAGAAAACAAACAGCAAAAAAATATAAAATAAAAAATAATTTAAAAAAAAGGGGATAAAAAGAGGGAGGAAAGAAGCGGGGGAAGAGTCCATCAGGTGGGGGGCACATCCAGAGGCCACTAGATTGAGAGACCAGCTTTACATTTTAATATATAGACCTGTATAAAAAAATACACAATTTAACTGCCAAACGTTTTGTACTGTATTAAGCCTTTCATACAACCTTTAGACTGGGTTCACACTTATGCGAATTGGATGCTTTTTGCCTCATCCAATTCGCATGTCAGGATATTGTGACTGGCTCTCTAGGGAGCCGGTTCACACATTTCCCGGAATGGTTCCGGTGCGAATTGCACAGGAGTCCTGTACATCTTCTGGTCTGTTTCAGGTTCGAATTCAGCCAAAAATTTGTGCTGAAATCGGACCTGTAACAGTGAACAGGGACGCACCAAACCCCTACTGTGAGCCACTGCGTGCTGCAGTGTGAACCCAACCGTAATGATTGCACTTTTTTGGGGGTATTTCTTTTCTTTGGTCCACATAACTGGAAGCATGACATATAAATGTTTCTTTTGCGTATATACTTTGTGCTTAAAGTTGTCTCTTGTTCTCATCTTAAAAATTTGAGCTATGTGCTCATACAGAGAGCAAAGAGGTTGCTTGCATGTTAAAGGGGTTGAATGGCTGTTATTTTTATTTTTTAAAAACCAAAAACATGTTATACTTACCTCCACTGTGCAGTTTGTTTTACACAGAGTGGCCCCGATCCTCATCTTCTGGGGTCCCTCTGCGGCTGTCTTGGCTCATCCTCGCAAGCGCTAACCCCCTTCATGGGAAGATCTCTCCCAAGGGGGTTAGGTTGCGGGCGCGCTCCTGTTACACAGCCAGTGGCTATAGCCGCCGACTGTATCACTCTGCCCCGTCTCTGGCGCGCCTCGTCATTGGATGTGATTGACCGCAGCGCGAGCCAATGGCTGCGCTGCTATCATTCTCCAATTACGAGCCACCTCAAGCAGGGGGAAACCATCACGGGAATGAGCACACTGAGTTTCGGGGCTTAGGTAAGTAAAACGGGGGGGGGGCTGGGGGGCCCGAGAGTGCAAGGTGTTTTTTCACCTTAATGCATAGGATGCATTAAGGTGAAAAAAGCACAAAGCTTTAGAACCCCTTTAAGTGAGGGTCCCCATGGAATTTATGTACGCTCAGGAGACAAGATTCACCTCATCCTATGTCCCCACTCTGTGTCTGTTACCCTTTGAAAGGATCCCCCCTTGTACCACATTACAGTCAGAGCCCTTATTTCTCAAGGAAAAATCCTTCTCCTCAGAAGACAAACACCACAGAAATTCTTGGTGAGCATGCTTCCTGCCCTGAGCTGATCGTAGGTCAACATTTCTCCCCCAGGTTCTCTACCTGCCACCCTTACCAGTCTTTGGCAACAGAAATAACTTTAGGCTTATAGCAACTGCTGCAAAACCTGAACTTGATTTTTTTCTAAGCCTTCTTGTCAGCTGTCCATTATTAAGCAAGGGTTCCAAGTAGGCCTAAAGATCTAAGTATTTTGTTATTGTGTTAAATAGATATATCGACAGACAGACAGACAGACAGACAGCATAAATTCAGTCTCAGGAATATGCAATCTAGAGAGAAGGGTATTGTCATTTCAGAATGTGACTGCCATCAAGAAGTGTACCTAGAGTCATTTTTGCAGGAACAAGTTAAAGAAATATTTATTTTAGGCTGTCATTCATCGGTGTACTTCATAAATGGAGTTAGCTAGTACTGCTAAGTGGGAGATAATGTCATTCGCAGGAAGGGATGAATGACAGCTTCAGAGGGTGAGTGGGCTGTGGATGGAGCAGAGCTGAGGCATTTCCAGCCACAGGTTATGCAGACATTAATTGGAAGGAAGTAGATATTTTTGCAGGTCAGGAAAAATATATGCCATTTTGGGGGTAATGTATGATTATATTATACGTTGTGTTTAGCATTCTCTGCATGTCATGGTAACAATACATTTGCACAAGGTGTTTTTTACAAAAGTCAGGGCAGGACAACACAGAGTTACATGGAGAGCACTTTTGCACCTATAGCTAGGTATTTGCTATATTAAGGTAGGGTTTATTCAATTCCCATACCAACATTCATCAAAGATGAAATACATTCATTATATATCTATACTTTCAGCATATGTTCAGAAACTTTTTTTTGTCTTCATTTTTTATATATTTAGGAAGGATGAGATTAAAAACCCCATGGAGATTTTTATCATTCCTTGCTCTCCAAAAAAGAGGTTCAGATCAAGAAAGGGTTAATTGTTAAGCTCATTATAAGGGTTAATAATAGGTTTTTCATTAGGGAAGTGACCACATGTTATAGTTTTTGATGACAAAAGTACAACACCTGGTTGCCAACACTGAAAACAAATGTTCAACCTGTATGGAGGGCCGTATCAACATCTTGAGAGACTACAGCACAAAGAATTTGGCACTTTAAGCCCAACTTACAACATCTGAACTTCTTTAACTTCTGAATCACTATCACACAGTGTGTGGGAAAACATGACCATTAAAAGTAACAACTAGTATGGGCAAGGCAGAGGAATCAACACTGCAGTTACTGCGCCTGCATACGCGTTATGAACCAGAACCAAGTTTTACTTTTTTAGCTATGAGCCTATTAATTCATCAATAACTTTATCAATGCTTAAGATAATAAAGTAAATAAATTTTTTAACTTTTAGGGCAAACAAGACATTATTTTGGGAATATCGTCTTGCAAAAAGTATGTTTTTTTCTATGCGATCGACATTAATCAATCAATTTTAATCTCAGCATTTGCGGTAGAAGGAACTAGGCCAAATTAAATAAAAAGTATGAGAATAATTAAATGTAAATAGGGAAGTACTGCCTACATGTCTCCAACACACCACACACCCTGATGTATTTTTCCATGCCCACTGGAGCTTAGTCATAGGGGCCCTATGACTAAGCCCGGTGGGGGCGAAATGCATCAGGGTGTGAGATGTGGTGGAGACATGTAGGCTGGGGCCTCTCTTTATTGTTTGTTCACCTGGGCTGGCCGAGAGTAGCAGCAGTCCTTTCTTCTTTACATTTACTAGCCCTCTGGATTGGTTTCAGGACGAAGCTGGATACACATTATACATTTTTTGTTGTTCAATTCCCTATAGATTTACAGTATCTCACAAAAGTGAGTAAACCCCTCACATTTTTTGTAAATATTTTATTATATCTTTTCATGTGACAACATTGAAGAAATTACACTTTGATACAATGTAAAGTAGTAAGTGTATAGCTTGTATAACAGTGTAAATTTTCTGTCCTCTCAAAATAACTCAACACACAGCGATTACTGTCTAAACCGCTGGCAACAAAAGTGAGTAAAAAAAGAGATATTTTATTATTACAGCAATGACAAAAAAGCACAATAGAAAAGCAGTACACGTTATTCACTCATTGCATAATCAATGGATTAACCCAACATGTTTAATCAATACATTGGCTTCATCAGGGGTAGTTGATTGTACAGTGTAGTTTAGGGGAAGATCTATAAAATAAAATGTAAATAGTATAAATAAACAGTATCACACAGTATTGCATATCATGAAAAAGAGAGACAAAATTGGGTGCCCAAAGCAGGAAGCAATAAAGCCTAAGGGTAGCGGAATGAGTATACACATGCAAAGACTGCCATACCTACCAGTATCCAAGGACAACGTAGTCCAGAGCCACCAAGGGCCAACCGGGAAACCGGACAAATTGTGACTGCAGGGGGCTACTAGAAAATATAAAATAAAAAATAAAATGTATGATATGTAAGGATGACTAGTGTAGCAGGATAAATTGCCACAGCTATTAGACAACCTAGTAAAGCACTAGCATGGTCTCTTATACATACCAATAATTGTATAGAAGACATACAAAAATGTAGGGGCGCTGAATGAAGTGTTTGGACGGAAGTCCAGACACAAGGAAGAGCATCAATGTTTGTCTGAAACAAAAATAATTGAAGGACATTCAATCACCTGGCTACAAGGGAAATGCCCACAAACCTATTGGGATGGAAGAGGCCTGCAATTGTAAAGCTAGATGGAGACAAAGAATCACTCAAAATATGGTTGTGCAAAAGCAGGGACCCAGTGGGTAAAATGCAACAAGCAGAGGGAGACAGCCCGAACAAGGCGCGTTCCCAGCAGCAATCCTGCTTACCAATGGTTGTAGGACAAGGAGTGATCATAAAAGGCAGTATGAGGAGGGGCGGGTGTATTCATTTATTACTAATAAATGAATACACCCACCCCTTCTAAAGTTCCCCATCAGGTCCGCTCAGCCAATGACGTTGGTGTAAGGCTGAGGACCTGTTGCGGAACGTGAGAAGGGGCGGATCTATTTATGTATTAAACTGTGGAGGAAGTTCCCCATCAGGTCCGCCCCCTCGTATGTCAGACCCCGCCTATGTCATTGGATGAGCGTACCTGATGGGGAACTTCCTCCATAGTATAATAAATGAATAGACCCGCCCCTTCTCACTTTCCACATCATGGGGAACTTTAGAAGGGGCGGGTCTATTCATTTATTACACTGCGGAGGAAGTTCCCCATCAGGTCCGCTCAGGCTCAGCCAATTACATTTCGTGTGGACAGCGCTGGACATCGGGATCGCCGCGGGACACTGGATTTCATCGCTGGAATGTTTTTTGGTTTTTTTTATTTTTTTTTTATTTTTTCCCAACGTTGTCTGTGTATTTTTTTTTTACTATTTTTTACACTTTCTTTGTGAAACGGTAGGGGTACGATGTACCCCATTACCAATTCACATAGGGGGCGGGATCTGGGGGTCCCCTTTGTTAAAGGGGTCTTCCAGATTCTGATAAGCCCCCCCCGCCCGCAGACCCCCACAACCACTGGGGAAGGGTTGTGGGGATGAGGCCCTTGTCCCCATCAACATGGGGACATCCTCCCTATGTTGAGGGCATGTGGCCTGGTACGGTTCAGGGGGGGGCACTCTCTCGCCCCCCCTCATTTCCTGCGGCCTGCCAGGTTGCGTGCTTGGATAAAGGGTCTGGTCTGGATTTTTGGGGGTACTCCACGCCATTTTTTTATAATTTGGGGTGGAGTTCCTGTTAAAATCCATACCAGACCTGAAGGGCCTGGTATGGATATTTGGGGGAACCGCACGCATTTTTTTTTAAATTTGCGGCAGGGTTCCCCTTAACCACTTGTCCCCCGCCCACTGTCAATTGACGGTGGGCGGGGGATACTCTCATTCTGGGAGGACGTCATATGACGTCCTCCCTTTAAAACAAGCTAGGAGGCGCGCGCGCGCCGCGTTCACAAGGCCTCGGTGCGCGTGCCCGGCGGCCGCGATTGCCGCCGGGCACCCGCGATTGCCCGGGAAACGAGCAGGAAAGTGGATCTCTGTGTGTAAACACAGAGATCCACGTCCTGTGAGGGAGAGGGGACCGATGGTGTGTCCCTTGTACATAGGGACAACCATCGGTCACCTCCCCCAGTCAGTCCCCTCCCCCCACAGTAAGAACACTTTGAGGGAACATATTTAACCCCTTCCCGCCCCCTAGTGGTTAACCCCTTCCCTGCCAATCACATTTATACAGTAATCAATGCATTTTTATAGCAGGGATCGCTGTATAAATGTGAATGGTCCCAAAAATGTGTCAAAAGTGTCCGATGTGTCCGCCGCAATATCGCAGTCACAATAAAAAAAAAAAAATCGCAGATCGCCGCCATTACTAATAAAAAAATAAAAATGCTATAAATCTATCCCCTATTTTGTAGACGCTATAACTTTTGCGCAAACCAATCAATACGCGCTTATTGCGTTTTTTTTTTTTACCAAAAATATGTAGAAGAATACGTATCGGCCTAAACTGAGGAAAATTTTATTAAAAAAAAAAATGACACTTTGTGCAGGGACAGTTCTAAGCACGGGAAACTTTACATGCATATTGTCGAACACCGGACCCGAACCTGAACATACAGTCAATTGTTCGGGACCCAAAAACCCAAAAGTTCGGTACGGACCCGAACTTTACAGTTCGGGTCCGCTCAACCCTAATAAACCTATAATTACAGTTCTCATACAGATCATGGACAAGTTACATCTTAATTAAATAATGACCTTTTTTTTTAAGTGAGTAGTTTTTTTAAAGCAGTAGTAAACTCTGATACTACCAAAAAAATTTAATTAAATTCTCCCAGCAAGGTAAAGGCATATTGTGCATAAGGCACATTATAAAAGACTTACCTTGAACCAAAGCCCTCCAACGGCTCCCTCTAGACCGGACGTCTGACCTCACTTCTACCTGAACGTGTTTTGTGACAAGGACTTTCTCCAGAGGTAGTAAAAGTTCTTGTTTACTGAGGTATTTAGTTCTTGTATCCAGGAGGAGAAGATTTGCCCCAGCTATTTTAAGGTGAAATATTGAATATTAGCATTAGCACAGAATGTTTATTTAAATAATAATTAGGACTGATTAACAAAAATTCTGTGTTAATAAAGAGTTAATTATTTACACTTTCAAAATAAAACCCTTTTTCTCACTTGCCAGGTTGCTTTAAAATACCGTATATCTAAAGCCAAACACTTTTGTTTCCTTCATTTTGGATAGAGTAGGGGAGGGTTAAAACCTCCATTAACTTTTTTTTTTTCTCGCCATCTCACATGTTGATTAAGAAGATTTCCCTTCACTTTCTCTCCTGTAAATTCAATAGGTATACTCAAGAGGGTATACAGTATTACCAACCTGAGAAATATTTTGGACAGTTGTGACAGTAAGAAGTGTCTCCATGGGAAGTTTTGCCCTCTGTTGCAGTTCTGGTGGCAATTAAATTTTGGATTTACCCTCACTTTCTTTCCCAGTGACACTAATAAACAAGGCAATTTGAGAGAGTGAATCTTCCTGTTAGGAACACAAACAATAAAAAAAACAATAAAAAACAGACAGTGGTTGCAACCCATATGTATAGATCGATTTCTTGCGAGCTACCAATGAAGAGTGTCCAAAAAAATTTTTAAACGGAAGAGAACCAATCTACAGCCGCTAAGCATATTCACACTCCCATAATCTGTGTATAAAATATAAAAAATAAACAAATGCAGCGCTATGTGATTTATCACTCAGGTGAAAATATATATATATATATATATATATATATATATATATATATATATATATATAATTGCTGTTAGCAATGCGCGAGTGAATGTTGGAGCAACTTGAATTCCCAAACAAAGAAAAAAATAGGGAAAAAATATATAAATTAAATACTTGTTGTCAAGCAAGTGCACAGTGAAAGAAATACTAAAATATTGAAGTAAACATCAAAATATCAAAAATTCTTAATTTTAGCAAGTCCACAGTGAGAAAATATATATATATATATATATATGTATATTCAAAAATTATTTTCAGCAATTTCCACAGTAAAAAAATGAATAATAATAATTATATATAGATATATATCTATATATATAGTAATAAGCAAGCAAGTGCCCAGTGAAAATATGTATATATAATATTTTCAGCAAGTCCACAGTGAAAATTTGTACAGTGGGTACGGAAAGTATTCAGACCCCCTTAAATTTTTCACTCTTTGTTATATTGCAGCCATTTGCTGAAATCATTTAAGTTCATTTTTTTTCCTCATTAACCACTTGACCACTGGGTTCTTAAACCCCCTTCCTAACCAGACCAATTTTCAGCTTTCTGTGCTCTCACATTTTGAATGACAATTACTAAGTCATGCAACACTGTACCCATATGAAATATTTGTCCTTTTTTTCACACAAATAGAGCTTTCTTTTGGTGGTATTTGATCGCCTCTGGGTTTTTTATTTTTTGTGCTATAAATTAAAAAATAGACCGAAAATTTTGTAAAAAAATGAATTTTTCTTAATTTCTATTATAAAATTTTGCAAATTAAGTAATTTTTCTTCATAAATTTGGGCAAAAATGTATACTGCTACATATCTTTGGTAAAAATAACCCAAATTAGTGGATATTATTTAGTCTGTGTGAAAGTTATAGGGTCTACAAGCTATGGTGCCATTCACTGAAAATGTATCAGTACACCTGATGTACTGACAGCCTATCTCATTTCTTGAGACCCTAACAAGCCAGTAAAGTACAAATACCCCCCAAATGACCCCTTTTTGGAAAGTAGACATTCCAAGGTAGTTAGTAAGAGGCATAGTTAGTTTTTTGAGGTTGTCATTTTTTCTCACAATTCTTTGCAAAATGAAGATTTTTTTTATTTTTATTTTTTTTCACACCAAATTGTCAATATAACAGGTTATTTCTCTCACATGGCATGTACATTCCACAAATGACACCCCAAAATATATTCTGCTACTCCTCCTGAGTATTACGATACCACATGTGTGAGACTTTTACACAGCCTGGCCACATACAGAGGCCCAACATTGAAGTAGCCCCTTCAGGCGTTCTAGGAGCATAAATTACACATCTAATCTCGCAACCACCTATTATACTTTTGAAGGCCCTGGAGCACCAGGACAATGGAAACGCCAACAAAGTGACCCCATTTTGGAAAGCAAACACCCCAACGTATAATCTATGAGGCATTATGAATCTTTTGAACTGTTCATTTTTTTCCAGAAGTTTTTGGAAAATGTGGGAAAAAAATGAAAACGCATTTTTTTTTACACAAAGTTGTCCATTTATAAGATATTTCCAACACATAGCATGTACATAGCAAAAATTACACCCAAAATATATTCTCCTACTCCTCCTGAGTATGACGATACCACATGTGTGAGACTTTTACACAGCCTGGCCACATAGAGGCCCAATATCCAAGAAGCACCATCAGGTGTTCTAGGGACATAAATTACGCATCTAATTTCCTTACAATCTATCACATTTTTGAAGGCCCTTCATATTTCTAGCATATACATACCAAGAATTACACCCTGAACTACATTCTGCTGAGTAAATGGTAAACAAAAGATTACCTGTGGTTTTAGTAGTGCAATTGTCCACAGAAGGAGAGCCCTGATCCAGGCAGCAGGCAGGGACGTGGTCAGCGTCAGTGAATGGAATTGTCCAGGCAGCAGGCAGGAATATTGTCCATAGTCAGTACAGGCAGAGATACTGTACATATATAATCCAAGGTCAGTGCAAGTAGAGACATTGCCAGCAGTGCCAAAATATTGGTCCTGGTAGTAAGCAGGAACATGGTCCAAGTAGCAGGCCAGGAAATAATGGGGACAGGGGTAGAGGCTTCTCCCACCCAAATCTCTTTGAAGCCTCCGAGTCTCCAGACCCTAATCCGGGAATGAGAAAACTAAAAAATTAGTTTTCTTCATCCAGAAAAACAATTCTGGAGCCCCTCACATATGTGAGACCCCTGTGTTTCCATTAGCATAGCAAGGTAAAAGATCAATCCAAGAGGCAGGCAAAAAACGTGGTCAAACAGTCCAGGGTCAGTTCCAGAGCAGGCAGAGGTAGGTACAGTTTAGGTTTAGGCAGAAGCGTGGTCGTATAACAAGCCAGGGTCAGTTCCAGAGCAGGCAGAGGTAGGTACAGTTTAGGGTTAGGCAGAAGCATGGTCGTATAACAGGCCAGGGTCAGTTCCAGGGCAGGCAGAGGTAGGTACAGTTTAGCGTTAGGCAGAGGCATGGTCGTATAACAGGCCAGGGTCAGTTCCAGGGCAGGCAGAGGTAGGTACAGTTTAGCGTTAGGCAGAGGCATGGTCGTTTAGCAGGTCAGGGTCAGTTCCGGAGAAGGCAGCAGTATGTACAGTGGCATAAGGGGTGTGGCGGTAAATGACAATTACGTTTACCATACTTTCCTAATAATGTAGAAAAGTATGGTAACGACGGAAGCATCGACCAAAACAAAGGCCTGGTTGGGAAGGACAATCAGGACAATAATACACAGTATCTCTTCTAGTTCCTTCTTTGGAGCACACCCGGCATCTCTTCTGAAGTTTTCGGCCTGTTTCATGGGGGGGAAGTTTCTCAGGAAAGTGGCGTTCATGGAGTCTGCTCACTGAATCAGAGCGAATGCTTTCTGGTGGGTCTTCAGGGTACAAAAGGGCGGAGACAATTTTTTCTTGGTACCGAAGATAAGATAAGGGGGTCCTTGTAGATTTACGGTAAATGACATAAGTATTGTAAAGGGCCATACTGAAAAGATATATGGAGACCTTTTTATACCAATAGCGGCTTTTTCTTGTTGGAAGATAGGGTTCAATCATTTGATCATTAAAATCGACTCCCCCCATGAACAAATTATAATCATGAACACATGCTGGTTTTTGGATAGGGCCGTTTCTTCTGGGGATTTCCACGTAGGTGTCGTTATGTATCGTTGAGAGCATGTGGACGTTTCTTCTGTCCCTCCACCTGATAGCCAATAGCTCTTCATTCCGCAAAGGCGCCGTCTCCCCTTTTCGTAGTCTTTCAGTAACGAGCTTTTGCGGGAAACCCTTCCTGTTGGCTCGCACTGTACCACACGCTGGAGTGCCCTTCCGGTGAAGGTTGCGGAAGAGGGGCAAGCTGGTATAGTAATTATCCACATAAAAGGTGGTAACCCTTTTCAAGGAGTGGATATATAAGCTCCCAAACAACCTTTCCGCTGGCACCGATGTACTCTGGACATTCAGGGGGATGCAGTTGGGAGTCCTTCCCTTCATACACCAGGAAGGCGTAAATGTAGCCCGTGGCTCGGTCACATAGCTTATAGATCTTAACCCCATATCGGGTCCTTTTGCTTGGAATAAACTGCTTGATGCCAAGCCTGCCTGTGAAGTGGACCAATGACTCATCCACGGATATATTTTGGTCAGGGATATATAACTGGGGGAATTTCTCAGAGAAATTTTTTTGAAGTGGCCGAATTTTAAATAATTTGTCATGTGATGGGTCATTTCGGGGAGGGCACTGGGTATTGTCATTGTAATGGAGAAAGCGCATTATCATGAGGTATCTGGATCTTGACATAAGGGATGAAAAGACTGGCATGTGGTGGATGGGTTTGGTGGACCAATAGGAGTATACTTCATTTTTTTTTTGAGAGCCCCATGTTGAACGTTAGGCCTAAAAATAATTTAAATTCCTCCACTGTCAATGCTTTCCACTCATAGGGACGGGCATAGCATGAACCAGGGTTGTTTATTATGAATTGTTGTGCAAAGAGGTTGCACTGGGTCACGATGGAGGATAATAGGTCTTGGGTAAAAATTAAATTAAAAAAATCAATAGGGGCAAAATTCTCTGTGTTCACCTGAACACCTGGTTGGGCGGTGAAAGGGGGGATGTTTGCTGCTCCTGAATTGGGGGGAAGCCACAGAGGGTTTTCAAGGGCATAGGGAAGGCTGGAATGGGTCCTAACCCTTTGGGGTTGAGATGACACCCCGCTAGTTCTTGGCCTTTGCTGTAGTGGTACTTCATTTCTTGTGGATGGCACTGTGCTACTGGTGGATGGCACTGAGCTGCTGGTTGATGCCACAGCGCTACTTGTGGTAGCCTGCTGCTCCATGTCAGAACGCCTTTGTTTCCTGGGCACACTTTCCACTTCCTCTGAATCTGTAGAAGACCCACTGCTTATAACAGGTTCATATTCTGAACCAGAATCAGACTCGGAGAGCTCCCCGCTGCTCTCGTCAGTCAAGCAAAGCTGTTGGTATGCCTCCTCAGCGGAAAACATTTTTTTCGCCATACTGGTGACTGTGGGCTGTGGTGACAAACTGTGGTAGGAAAACTGGAACAGATATGGCTGCACTGATGGGTGCTGATGAGGCTGGTCTAATGAGGTTGCACTGCTGGGTTCTGATGAGGGTGCACTGCTGGGTTCTGATGAGGGTGCACTGCTGGGTTCTGATGAGGGTGCACTGCTGGGTTCTGATGAGGGTGCACTGCTAGTAACTGATGAGGGTGCACTGCTAGTAACTGATGAGGGTGCACTGATGGGAACTGATGAGGGTGCACTGATGGGAACTGATGAGGGTGCACTGATGGGAACTGATGAGGGTGCACTGATGGGAACTGATGAGGGTGCACTGATGGGAACTGATGAGGGTGCACTGATGGGAACTGATGAGGGTGCACTGATGTACACTAATGCACCACACTGATATGAAAAATATAAAAAGGTGGATTGCGCTAACTTAAATCCTAAAACCTGTGATCTTCTACTCAATATGTAAACTTAGTGCTCTAAACATTATTAATTAAAACCACAATTAAACAATATGTGAACTCAGTGTTCTAAACCTTAAAACCACAATTAGTATACCAATCTGTGTGTCATTAGTAGCAAAAATCCTGCTGTGATTTCTTAAAAGTGCATGTGCAATGAATAAATAATCCCTTGTTTAATAAATATAAGAAATAAAATTAAACCATAAAATATTTTTAGTTCATAAAATCCTCCCAGTGAACTGAATGGAGATATTATATGGATGAATTTCCAAGAAAAATGTCCATGTGATCCAATGCCGGTGGTATGTTCTATTCCCAGTGACTTGCTAAATATTCCCTAGATTTTCACCTCCACCACGTTGTGCTATACACCACCACCAGGTAAATTGGCCACTCACCAGATAGGCTGAATATGTACGCCTTTGGTTCATATGGATAACCACTCCGTATTATAGATGTATCCAGCAGTTCCTCCCCATATGTCGGTGGTGAATGTCACTCTATGATTGCTCATAAGATATAAAGGGCCATCATGGTGCAGTATGTATAAAAATCATTTATTAAAGTTAAAAAATATATGTGTCATGCACTCATATTTATCTGTGCCTCCAAGCCGGCACTGAGCTGATCCAGCAATGTATAGGTATTCCCTATGTCTGGTCCGCACAAGTGCCCCTCACGGTTCCTTTCTGGGCTGAGTGATGCTATGAATCCTGTTTACAATTGCCAGAGATGTCCCTGCAGCCTCAATGCATTTCGAAATCAATTTGTCATCAGGAAGCTGCTTACTGCTTGTCTGTCCCCTAATATATACCCCCATTCAGCTTTTTTTACTGCCAATCACTGCCTCTGTGTACAGTTCTTCCATTCCGTTTGACAGGAAGTGGTGTTTACTCCATCTTTGTTGTTGGTACTGCCCCATCTATTACCACTTCCGGTCGGAAGTGTCAGCTCCGCCCACCGGAAGTGTGCCGGCCGCCATTTTGGATGCTGGCAGGTTGCCCATTTGCCAAAGATAAAACCCTCTGGCGAATGGCAACACTTATCGATTTAGTTTCAACCAAATGTGGTCCCTA
Source organism: Rana muscosa (assembly GCA_029206835.1). NCBI lineage: Eukaryota > Metazoa > Chordata > Amphibia > Anura > Ranidae > Rana > Rana muscosa. The sequence goes on from CM055118.1 coordinate 224,585,623, forward strand.
TTCCCGGTTTGTTTACACCCACTGCTGTCCCCAAATGTTTGTGCTGGGTTGCCCCTATACACGGCTGGGTCGCTCTTACAATGTAATAATTACTGGCAAATCATATACTTAGTCATTGCTGACACCTCATGTTTAAAAAACATGTATTAATCATTGCTGATGAATCATGTTTAAATATTAACAATATATGTACTTTAATCATATGTCACCCTTTTAATTAAAAATATTGATTTTTAAATTATTAATTTTTAAAATGAAAAAAATTTAAAAAAAATTTAAAAAAATAAATAAATAATAAAAATAAATATAAATAATAGTAAAAAAATAAAATAAAAAAATAAATAATATAAAAAAAAAAAAAAAAAAAAAATAATATATTTCATAATCTTCTAAAAAACAATTTACATCTAGCTCCACATTCATCCCCTGTGGTTTCATAGTGTTCAATCTGAATATCCAGAAGGTTTCATTCTGTGATACTGCCCTTCGCATATTCAGATTCCTCCAATCTGGTTCGATCCGATCAATGGCATAAAATGTGAGATACCGGGGGTCCTTGTTGTGTACATCTCTAAAATGTCTTGAGACGCTGTGATATTTGTACCCCTTCTTTATGTTTCTCACATGTTCACCTATCCTAACAGTTAAGGCTCTGGTGGTTCTACCCACATACTGGAGGCCACAACTGCACTCCAGTATGTAGGTGAAATGCGTGCTCTTGCAGGTAATGAGTTTCTCGATCTTAAATTCCTGCTTTGTGGAACGAGATTGAAATTTTGTTAGTTTTCTGCTCGCTTTGTTCGTGAGCCTACAAGGTTTGCACTTCCCACACCTAAAAAATCCTTTGTGGTCGAAAAAGGTGGTCATTTTTTTAGGGGGGTCAGGGACATTTTTGACAACAATGTCCCTTATCCTCCTAGCCCTTCTGTAAATGAATACTGGTTTGGCTGGTAGAACCTGGCTAAGGTGTGGATCATTACTGATAATTGGCCAGTTCTTTTTAATGATCCCTTCCAATTTTTTATACCCTTTATTGAATCCTGTGATAAACGATACACTGTCTTTATCTTTATTGTTCTTGTTTTTACTTTCTAGTAATTTTTTTTCTGTCCATATTCTTCACTTGCTCCCTAGCGTACTCTAGTTGTTCCCTTTCATATCCTTTGTCCACAAATCTGTTAATGAGTATTTCAGTTTGTTCCTGATCCTGATAATCTACCATTGAATTACAATTGCGTCTGATTCTGATGAATTGCCCCTTGGGTATTGCTTTTTTCCATTGTGGGTGGTGGCAACTGTTATATGGGATATACCCATTTCTATCTGTGTCCTTAAAGTGTGTTCTGGTATGCAGACTGTTTCCGTTCCTGAACATCTCCAAATCGAGAAAAGAAACAGTCTCCTGCTGAACATTCACTGTAAATTTTATGCCATATTGGTTCGCACCTATATGCCGGACAAATTCATTTAGTTCACTCTGATTACCTTTCCAGATAATCAGGATATCATCTATAAATATTTTATAGACTTGCAAGTGTGGCCAAGACCCTCCGAATATCTCCTCCTCTTCCCATTTATTCAGGAAAATGTTGGCCACACTTGGTGCATACTTGTTACCCATTCCCACTCCCTTTATCTGTTTGTAAAATCGGTGATTGTGCCAGAAAAAAATTGTTCCCCATAGCCATCCTTAAACCTTCTAATATGAACCTTCGCTGTTTCAATCTCAGATCAGAAAAATGTTTCATAGCCCATGCTACCGCTGCTAATGCATCCACCTGCTTAATGTTGGTGTACAATGACTCCACATCTATTGTTACCAACAGTGTGGAGTCACTCACCTTTTCGTGTTCAAGCAGCTGGATTACGTCCTTGCTATCTTTAATGAATGCCCGTCCCTTCCCGGCTAGGGGTTGGAGATAGACATCCAAATATTCCTCCAATCTGGAGTGGACGGATCCTATTCCACTGATTATGGGTCTCCCCGGTGGTTTTATTTTGTTTTTGTGGACCTTGGGAACCTGATATATAATGGGTACTTTTGGTGCATCTGGCAGTACATATCTGCCTTCTTTTTTGTTTAGTATTCTATCCGCAATGCCTGTATTCAAGAATTGTTTCAATTTAGATTTAAGTTCTTTATTTGGATTCTTCTTCAGTATTTGATATGTTGTACTATCTTGGACCAGTCTCTCTAGTTCGGTCCCATAGTCCCTTTTTGTTAATACCACAAGCCCCCCCCCCCTGTCAGCTGGTCTGACCACTATGTCCTTCCTTTTCTCCAATTTTTTAATGCCTTGCCATATCCTATCTGTTGGGTTGTTTTTTTCCGGTTTTATACCTTTGATCTCTTTTTCCACTATTCTTTTAAAGACTTCTATGTGCTGATTGGTGCTAGATTTGGGATTGAACGTGGACTTGTTTTTCAACTCACTATGTTTATAAATCGTGTTACACTGTCGTGGGGTATTATCTTCCCTTTCTAGAAAATGCTTCTTCAAATTAAGTTTCCTAATAAATTTCTGTAAATCAATAAAAGCTTCAAACTGATTAAAAGATTTGTTGGGTGCATATTTTATTCCCTTGTCAAGGACCATTAACTCTTCCTGTGAGAAAATGATATCCGTTAGATTGTAAATGCCTTTCCCTAATTCACTCTTTTTCTTTTTGCTTCCCCCTCTACATCCTCTCCGTCGTGTGGGTTTCCATTCCAACCCCCCTCCTGTGGGTTCCTGTTCCATCCCCCCCTGCCTGTCTGAAAAACTGGCATGGGGGGTCTGTATGGTTCCCTCCATTCACCTTGCCAGTATGGTGCTCCATAGTTTTGGTTATAATAACCCCTCCCCCTACCCCTATATCCACCTCTCCATGGCCTAGAATACTGGCCTCCCGGAGGATATGGGGGATGACCCATATTACCCCCTTGTTCTACTCTACTAGGGGTTTTCCTATTCTGGGTACTAGTACCGGGGATGGGTGCAAGTGAATTGCTTGCTATGGGGGTGGGCTGTGTTGTTCTTACTTTGTTAGAATTCTCTATATGTGTGCCCCTATCTTCTTCACTGAGGGAAGTGTTTGCGGAATTTGATATAATTTCATCCTCTTGCCATTTATATACTTTCCCGGCTATGTAATCTTTTTTGTCTCTCTGATATTTTTTAACTTTTTTGGTTTTTACCTCATTGTCTAATTTTACTAGGAACTCTTTTAATTTGCTAGCTCTGGTTTTATAGTCACTAGTTTCGGTGTGTGGTGTCATGTTCTCTCTGATGGTATTAATGTTGGCTTCTATTTTGGCAAGTTTTATTTTGCGTCTGTCTATTATCACATCTAGTAGTTTGCCCTCACAGCTGTTAAAAAAGCCAAACCATGCCTTGGAAAGATTTTCATCCTCCAACCCATCGTTTGGTCCCAAATCCCACCTGAGTCTCCTAGGTGTGATTTTAGCTTCCTTATACCTTTCCAATGTGGTAATGTCCCACCACACCCTAATCTGTTTATCCATTACATGCTTAAGATTTTTGAACCCTTGTTCCAGGTTCACTGCTGTGGTGTCATCAAAGTTTTCAAAGAGTTCACCCAAATCCAGCCTACGATTGGCCAAAAATGAAAAAACCTCCATTCTCTGCTGCCCGTAAATGTGTTACCAAAGTAAAATGTGAAATATTATGTGTTACCGGCGCCAAGATATTATTATAGAAAAATATAAATAGTCTGCTGCAATCAATTATAACCATATAGGTTATCTAAATGAAAAATATATAAAAGGTGGATTGCGCTAACTTAAATCCTAAAACCTGTGATCTTCTACTCAATATGTAAACTTAGTGCTCTAAACATTATTAATTAAAACCACAATTAAACAATATGTGAACTCAGTGTTCTAAACCTTAAAACCACAATTAGTATACCAATCTGTGTGTCATTAGTAGCAAAAATCCTGCTGTGATTTCTTAAAAGTGCATGTGCAATGAATAAATAATCCCTTGTTTAATAAATATAAGAAATAAAATTAAACCATAAAATATTTTTAGTTCATAAAATCCTCCCAGTGAACTGAATGGAGATATTATATGCAGTGGCGTCACTAGGGTTGGTGTCACCCGGTGCGAAAAAAAATGGTGTCACCCCCCAACAACTATAGTCCCCCCTCAGTACAGACCCCCCTCCACTAACTACAGACCCCACTCCCACAGTATAGATCCCCTCCCTCAGTACAAACCCGCTCCACTAAGTACAGACTCCCCGCCATCAATATAGACCCGCCTCCCTCAGTATGAACCTCCCCCTCAGTACAGACACCCCCACCTCAGTGCAGACCGCTCCATCAGTACTGACAACCCCACCTCAGTGCAGACCCCCTCAGTTACAGACCCCCCCTTAGTTACAGACACCCCTCAGTTACAGACACCCCCCTCAGTTACAGACACCCCCTCAGTAACAGACCCCCCTCAGTAACAGACCCCCCTCAGTTACAGACCCCCCCTCAGTTACAGACCCCCCCTCAGTTACAGACCCCCCCTCAGTACAGACACCCCCCTCAGTACAGACACCCCCTCAGTTACAGACACCCCCTTAGTAACAGATCCCCCCTCAGTAACAGATCCCCCCTCAGTAACAGATCCCCCCTCAGTTACAGACACCCCCCTCAGTTACAGACACCCCCCTCAGTACAGACACCCCCTCAGTTACAGCCCCCCCCCTGGTGCAGACCCCAGCAGTACAGACACCCCCTCCCCCATCAGTAAAGATGCCCCCCTTACCTTACAGACCTCAGGACAGAGCGGTGTGTCTCGAGCGCGGGCTCCTCCTTCTCCTCTGTGGATGTAAACAGAGAGGAGGCAGAGGGGGCGGCGGCTTCCTTCCGCTCCGCTGAGGGACACAGCCGCAGCGTGAGCCTAAGGCACAGGGCAGCGGGCGGGCGGGCGATGTCAGTGTGGTGCCGCTGCGCTACCCACGGGTGTCACCCCTCTGGTGGGTGTCACCCAGGTGCGGCCCGCCCCCCGCACCTGGCTAGCAACGCTAGTGATTATATGGATGAATTTCCAAGAAAAATGTCCATGTGATCCAATGCCGGTGGTATGTTCTATTCCCAGTGACTTGCTAAATATTCCCTAGATTTTCACCTCCACCACGTTGTGCTATACACCACCACCAGGTAAATTGGCCACTCACCAGATAGGCTGAATATGTACGCCTTTGGTTCATATGGATAACCACTCCGTATTATAGATGTATCCAGCAGTTCCTCCCCATATGTCGGTGGTGAATGTCACTCTATGATTGCTCATAAGATATAAAGGGCCATCATGGTGCAGTATGTATAAAAATCATTTATTAAAGTTAAAAAATATATGTGTCATGCACTCACATTTATCTGTGCCTCCAAGCCGGCACTGAGCTGATCCAGCAATGTATAGGTATTCCCTATGTCTGGTCCGCACAAGTGCCCCTCACGGTTCCTTTCTGGGCTGAGTGATGCTATGAATCCTGTTTACAATTGCCAGAGATGTCCCTTCAGCCTCAATGCATTTCGAAATCAATTCGTCATCAGGAAGCTGCTTACTGCTTATCTGTCCCCTAATATATACCCCCTTCAGCTTTTTTTACTGCCAATCACTGCCTCTGTGTACAGTTCTTCCATTCCGTTTGACAGGAAGTGGTGTTTACTCCATCTTTGTTGTTGGTACTGCCCCATCTATTACCACTTCCGGTCGGAAGTGTCAGCTCCGCCCACCGGAAGTGTGCCAGCCGCCATTTTGGATGCTGGCAGGTTGCCCATTTGCCAAAGATATGCACTGATAAGGCAGCGCTGATGAGCACTCACTTATGGGCACTACTGTGGCACTGATGAGCGCTGTAGTTGAGCGATGTAGTGGTGCAGATGAGGACTACAGTGGCGCTGATGTGGTACTGATGGCACCGATGGGGCACTGTAGTGGCACTGGGCACTGTAGTGGCACTGGTGTGGCACTGGTGGAGCACTGGCGGCACCGATGGGCACTGAAGTGGCAGAGGTGGCACTGATGGAGGATAGGTGGCAGAGGTGGCACTGATGAGCCTTGTAGTGGCACTGATAAGCTTTTTAGTGACACTGATCAGCCTTGTGGTGGCACTGATGTACACTAGTGGCACTGATGGGTACTCTGATGGGCACTGTAGTGGCACTGGACACTAGTGGCACTGATGGGTACTCTGGTGGCACTGTAGTGGCACTGATGATGGAGATGGGTACTGAAGGGCACTGCTGGGCACTGTAGTTCACTAGAATATTGAACACTCACTGTGATCACAATGATCTCTCTTCTCTCCTCACACGCTGTATCGGTGTGAGGAGAGAAGAGAGATGGACCTCTGTGTGACCCCAGTTTGTTTACATTCTGATCGCTCCCTCATTGGAGGGAGCGATCAGGTGGTAAAGAGCCGCTATCATTGGCTCTTCACCACGATCCTTGTTGCGCTGGGTCCCCTGCACTAGGCGAGCACGGACACTTCTGCAAGCGCGCGCTAGGGGGCGCGCGGGAAGCGCGAGTGCACGAGGACGTCCCAGGGACCTGAACCCTGGATAACTTGACCGCGCTGTAGCCGTCTTTCGGCTATGGCGCGGTCGGCAAGTGGTTAAAGTACACACAGCACCCCATATTGACAGAAAAACACAGAATTGTTGACATTTTTGCAGATTTAAAAAAAAAGAAAAACTGAAATATCACATGGTCCTAAGTATTCAGACCCTTTGCTGTGACACTCATATATTTAACTTAGGTGCTGTCCATTTCTTCTGATCATCCTTGAGATGGTTCTACACCTTAATTTGAGTCCAGCTGTGTTTGATTAGACTGATTGGACTTGATTAGGAAAGCCACACACCTGTCTATAAAGGCACCCGGCTGTGACAGCTTGCAACCAGCCAGGTGTGCACTGCACGTGCACAAGTCGCGCTGTGCATCCAGAATGGCTGTGCAATCTTCTGGGACCTGTGACGTGTTCCAGAAGATTGCAGGGAGGGAGGGGCTGCCTAGGCAGCCCAGGCGGAAGTGTGAGCTGGGTACCCATGTCAAAACTAGGTACCTGCTCCCCCCCAAAAAAAATTACATGCCATATGTGATATGTCAGGGGGTCAGGATTGCTTATTGTGGAAGTTACACTTTTGGGTGGAACTCTGCTTTAAGTACTTTCTACTTTATAGCCCATTCGTTTTACTGTTGTCTTGTCTTGTATTATGTTTTCCTGTAAATATTTTTCTTGTCATTTTTCTTTTCCTTCCTTTTATTAAAATGATATTTTAAAATCATTACTCTGATTCTTGAAATGCTATGAATAACTTAAATAAGCCTTTCCTCTTTGAAAAACATTACCATATTTTAAAGGTCAGAATTGCTATAACAGATACTGTGAATAGTGTGTGCTTCTGGTGGCAGCTACTGTTTGTGTGTAAAGTGTTAACGGCAGAGTTAACTGACTCCAATGATGATCACTTTCAGCCTGCTGAACTTAGATTGTTGTCCCTTGAGAAGGAAAATCTCGATTGCCATGGTCACAAAGACCACAAAAAAAAAGTATAAAATTTGATCTGCCATTAAACTAGACTTTATTTATTGTGGCACTAATATGGACAGCATTTTAATATATCATTGAGGCATACAATGTACAAACATTAAACAATACTGTGCCATGGTTAACTGATTTCCCTTAACTTTCTGTCCTAGAGACACAACAGGAAAGAAGGGAAAATCTCTCCAAAGTGAGAGGAAATCCTCTAATAACAGTTGTCACTAAAACAGCAGTCCCTGCTGAAAAAAGTTATATTATCTCCTCTTCCATGTCTAAAATGTTGTATTTCTCACCACTGCCTACACTGCTGGCAATGGTCACCAAGAAAAAAAGAGGGGAAAGACAGCAATAAAAACAGGCCGGGTGTTTTAACCCTTCCCCAAACTATCAAAAAGTAACATAAAATACAGTAAACAGTTTGGAAATTATTTATGTAATTTTAGCTGCTATATGATCACATGGGTATGACATTCTGTTCTCCAATTTTGGAGATGTAAACATTTTTTACCTTTTGAATATGTTTAACAGAAAGTACACCACACTTTTGCAATACTCTTCCACAGTTGGAAAGGCAGTTTATGGGTGACTTGTTATCTGCAATGACTTTGATGTGTCAAATGTCACTTCTGACCTGTAGTGATGGCTGTGGGTCATTTGTCACACCTAACCTATACTTTAAAATACACGTGTTATGTATTTCGGTTATGTGTTTTAACAGGTAGTGATGACGATGTGTCAAAAGTCACACTTGACCTGTGGCAATAATATTGTGCTGGGGTCATAAATGACAAGCATGGAAGAGGGTGGTGATAGTTTATGAGGGGGGAAAGCAACATGCATGGTACATTAGTCTGGACAAAACCAGCGGTGCCTACTATAATAAATGTCTACACTATGTGTTTCTGCTGATAAGCTGTACATACACTGGTAGCAAAGCATAAGAAAGGAAAGGCCAGCATTCTAGACTGTGTATCAATAGATTGCACTCAAGTATAGCTGCAATTGTTTCCTTTCCCACTACCCAAAGCACTGGGTAGAAATCTTATATTTGAGAGAAATATGTAGTACTATAGAACGGAACACCTCCTGAAATGTTGCAGCAATCAATTAATAAATTACATATATATATATTGTGACAGCAGGAAGGTAAAGTCACCTGGTTGCATCCAGGGGGGTAGATATATTTCGCCCAGATTCAGGCTTTACGCCGACTTATACAACTAGGTGGAGAGTTGTATAAGCCCAGCTGAGGCTAGTGGGCTCATGGATGACTCATACCTCTAGGGAGAGTGTGGGGCGTCGTGCAGACAGGGAGTTGATGAGACCAGCTGAAGCTTGTCAGCTCATTTAGGCCTCTATAAGAACTCCCAGCTTCATTAGGGGTTAGCTCATGCCTGGAAGCAGACCTGTGTGGACTTCCTGGAGAGAGTGAACCCTTGTGCGGTGAGACAAAGCCTGTGTGGCTATTTGCTTGGACATTTAAAACCAGGGACTTAGGGACTAGGACAGCACTAGGCTGATCCCAGTTGTTAGTTAGGAAACCTGTATGTTTAGTCAGAGGTCAAGTTGACCAGGATTTATTTTGTTTATGTTTCTTTTGCTTTGCTGTGTTTTGTCACTGTAAATAGAAAATAAACCGCACCTTTTTGACTTTGAAAACCACAAGCTCCGTCTGCTGGGCCTGTTTTTGTGTGGGGAGCCCATCCCGGGGGTCACACACACCCGCTGCCGAGCTAACCCCCTCACAGTTGGTGGAGAACCAGTGGCAGTTTTTTTTAAGCCAGCATGGAGGAGATACTGAAACAGCTGGCTCTAGCAAATGCCAATCAACAGCAGACAAATGCAGGTTTGCAAAGGAGCCTTGCAGCCCAGCAGCAAGCTCATCAACAGAGCCTTGCAGCCCAGCAGCAAGCTCACCAACAGAGTCTGGAAGCTCAGCAACAAGCCCAGCAGCAATCTGAGGCCCGCTTCATAGACCTGTTACAGAAGCAAGAGCAGAGACTACAACAAATGGAAGCAGTAATGCAGCAACGTCCGCAGACCAGTGAGGAAAGCCGTCCCACTAATACCGCGTCCTTTGGGGTGAGTCGTTTATTGACAAAAATGACTGGAGAGGATGATCCAGAGGTATTTTTGACCACATTTGAAAGGACTGCTGAAAGAGAAAAGTGGCCTGAGGAGCAGTGGGCTGGACTGGTGGCTCCTCTGTTAACTGGTGAATCGCAGAAGGCTTACTATGACCTAGAGCCTGACCAAGCAAAAGACTATGTGATGCTAAAAGCTGAAATATTGGCAAGGCTGGGTGTCACCCTGGCTGTCCGGGCTCAGCGTGTGCATAACTGGACTTTCCAGCTTGGAAAACCCCCCAGGTCTCAAATGTATGATCTCATTCACCTGAGCAGGAAGTGGCTACAGCCAGAGACTTTGTCCGCACCAGAGATTGTGGAACGTGTTGTAATGGATCGGTTTTTGAGAGCTCTTCCTACTGCCATCCAAAAGTGGGTAAGCCATGGAGACCCAGAGACGGCCGGTGGTCTTGTGGATCGTGTAGAGAAATACTTGGCTACAGAGAACCTGACGGCCTCTTCCAGAGACACTCGGACTTTCCACCCTAAGACCAGACCATCCCCAGGGGCGGATAAGATGATTCCAAGGGGTAAGGGTGGAGAGAGTGAGAGGGTGGGAGCTCTACCCCAAGTTTGGCGAGAACAGCCTGGGAAATCAGCGGCTCAAGAGGCGGCAAGAAGGATCGTTTGCTACCGCTGCCGGCAAGCGGGACATATTGCAGCAAATTGCCCGGTTGTGGAGGAACCCATGCAGTGTGACTTTCTGATGGGCAGACGTCAGTCGCTGTGTGCGACAGTCGCATGCACTGCCATTCGAGGAACTGAGAAACATTTATGCAAAATGTGTGTTAATGGTAGAAATGTTGTGGTATTGCTGGATTCAGGTAGCCTTGTGACCCTGATAAAGGCTGAGTTAGTTAGAACAGAGGTCTCTGGGAATAGCAAGGTAGCTGTTATTTGTGTGCATGGGGACACCCGAGAGTATCCAGTGACTACAGTGTGTTTCGAGACCCCCAAAGGTACCCTCTCTCATCCAGTGGGCTTAGTATCTCAGTTACCGCATGACGCCATTGTGGGAAGGGATTTTCCGAAGTTCTGGGAACTGTGGGATGATCCTGAGCCCCCCACTGGTGCCCCTATGTACCAGGAATGTGATAGCCAGAACTCCCCTGAGAGTGGTGAGGACTCTCCGGAATTTCCCTTGTCAGTATTGGCAGGGGAGACTCAAGAAACTGGAGAGGAGTCCGCCTCCTCAGACGAAAACCTACCGTCTGTGGAGTTTTCTGATCTTGAGGTTCACAGGGAAAACTTTGCCACAGAACAGTTGAAAGACCCCGCCCTAATAAAGGCACGGGAAAACGTAGTGAAAATAGATGGCGAGTTAGTGAACCCAGATAATACCTGCACTTACCCATACTTCAGCGTAGAGAAGGACCTACTGTATCGAGTGGCAAAAAGGGCAGAAGAAACCGTTGAGCAGCTTGTGGTGCCCAAACCTTACAGGAAGTTGGTGTTGGAGTTGGCCCATGGGCACATTCTTGGAGGTCATCTGGGGACAGAGAAAACCCGAGAGAGGGTATTACAGAGATTCTATTGGCCGGGGGTGATGAAGGACATAGAAAATTATTGTTCCTCCTGCCCTGTGTGTCAGAGGTCGGCCCCGATGCCACATTTCCGTAGCCCGCTGGTCCCTCTACCCATCATTGAGGTCCCGTTTGAGAGGATCGCCATGGATTTGGTAGGTCCTATAATCAAGTCCGCTAGGGGGCACCAGTACATATTAGTTATAATGGACTATGCCACCCGTTATCCAGAAGCGATCCCTCTCCGAAATACCTCGGCCAAAACCATAGCCAAAGAGCTATCTCTTGTGTTTAGCCGGGTGGGTATTTGTAAAGAACTGCTTACGGACCAAGGTACACCCTTTATGTCCCGGGTTATGAAGGAGCTGTGTAAATTGTTCAAAGTGACGCAATTACGTACATCTGTGTATCACCCCCAAACCGATGGGCTGGTTGAAAGATTCAACAAAACCCTAAAACAAATGTTGAAGAAAGTGGTGGATAGAGATGGAAAGGATTGGGACTGTCTACTTCCTTATCTGATGTTTGCTATTAGGGAGGTGCCCCAATCCTCTACGGGATTCTCCCCCTTTGAGTTACTGTATGGGAGACACCCAAGAGGGCTGTTGGATATTGCCAAGGAAACTTGGGAAAGTGAGAGTTCTCCCCACAGGAGTGTGATTGAGCATGTCGCCCTGATGCAAGACCGAATTGCACAGGTAATGCCCATCGTGAAGGAACATTTGGCCCAAGCGCAGTTAGCACAGCAGAGAGTGTACAACCGTGGAGCCAAGACCCGTACCTTTTCCCCGGGGGATAGGATACTGGTACTTGTCCCTACGGTTGAAAGTAAATTCCTTGCCAAATGGCAAGGCCCCTACGAGATAATGGAAAAAGTGAGCGAAGTGAATTACAAGGTCAGACAACCAGGAAGGCGAAAGCCCGAACAGATCTATCACGTTAATCTGTTGAAAGCCTGGAGGGATAGAGAGTCCCTAGTCGCAGACACTTGGTCACCAGCTCAAACTGGTTGCGTGATTCCTGAGGTTGGAATCGCAGCCACCTTGTCACAACCCCAACAACAGGAGGTTAAGGAGTTTGTGCTTCGCAACAAGGAGGTATTCTCTGAGCTGCCGGGACAAACATCTGGGGTAGAGCATGACATTATTACCCCGCCCGGTGAAAGGGTGAAGTTAAAACCCTATCGGATCCCAGAGGCCCGACGGGAGGCAATACGGGAGGAAGTACAGAAAATGCTGAACTTAGGGGTGATAGAGGAGTCCCAAAGTGATTGGTCTAGTCCCATTGTGTTGGTGCCTAAACCGGATGGGAGCTGGCGATTTTGTAACGATTTTCGTCAGTTGAACAAAGTTACAAAATTTGACACCTACCCCATGCCACGTATAGATGAGTTGATCGACCGGCTGGGAACAGCCCGATACATGACGACTCTTGACCTCACAAAAGGGTATTGGCAAATCCCCCTGGCCAAGTCGGCCAAAGAGAAAACCGCATTTGTAACCCCAGACGGGGTGTTCCAATATAAAAGAATGCCGTTCGGGTTACAGAATGCGCCGGCCACATTCCAGCGGAAAATGGACCAGATGCTGAGGCCCCATCGGAAGTATGCTGCGGCTTACCTGGATGACGTAATTGTCCATAGCACAGATTGGGCCTCACATCTGCCAAAAGTGCAAGCAGTCCTGGACTCTGTTCGGGAAGCGGGGTTTACGGCTAACCCCAAGAAGTGTACCATTGGGCAGGAGGAGGCCAAATATCTTGGGTACACCATTGGGAGGGGAGTAATAAAACCCCAACTCAACAAAGTCGAGGCCATCCAGAGTTGGCCACGTCCCAACAGCAAGAAGCAGGTACGAGCCTTTCTGGGAATCGCTGGGTATTATCGGCGATTCATCCCCCACTTTGCTTCTAAGGCTGTGCCCCTAACCAACCTGACGAAGGGGAAAGGGTCGGTCATGATTAAATGGACCCCCGAGGCTGAGGCAGCATTCCAATTCTTGAAACAAGCCTTATGTAGCCAGCCAGTGTTGTACTCACCCGACTTCTCTAAAGACTTTGTCGTACAAAGTGATGCGTCAGATGTGGGGTTAGGAGCAGTATTGTCCCAGGTCTGGAACGGGGAAGAGCACCCAGTCATTTACCTCAGCAGGAAGTTGAAGTCCCATGAGGTAAATTACGCCACCGTTGAAAAGGAGTGTTTAGCGGTGAAGTGGGCTCTAGATTCCCTTCGGTACTATCTGCTAGGTAGGCACTTTGACATGGTTACGGATCACGCTCCGTTAAAGTGGATGGCTCAAAACAAGGAGACAAATAGAAGAGTGAATAGGTGGTTCCTGGCCCTACAGGAATTCAACTTCACAGTAAAGCATCGCCCTGGCGTTCAAATGGGGAATGTGGATGCTTTGTCTCGAGTACATGAATGCCTGATTGCTGGTGTTCCAACCCCGAGGTTAAAACAAGAGGGGGGGGTATGTGACAGCAGGAAGGTAAAGTCACCTGGTTGCATCCAGGGGGGTAGATATATTTCGCCCAGATTCAGGCTTTACGCCGACTTATACAACTAGGTGGAGAGTTGTATAAGCCCAGCTGAGGCTAGTGGGCTCATGGATGACTCATACCTCTAGGGAGAGTGTGGGGCGTCGTGCAGACAGGGAGTTGATGAGACCAGCTGAAGCTTGTCAGCTCATTTAGGCCTCTATAAGAACTCCCAGCTTCATTAGGGGTTAGCTCATGCCTGGAAGCAGACCTGTGTGGACTTCCTGGAGAGAGTGAACCCTTGTGCGGTGAGACAAAGCCTGTGTGGCTATTTGCTTGGACATTTAAAACCAGGGACTTAGGGACTAGGACAGCACTAGGCTGATCCCAGTTGTTAGTTAGGAAACCTGTATGTTTAGTCAGAGGTCAAGTTGACCAGGATTTATTTTGTTTATGTTTCTTTTGCTTTGCTGTGTTTTGTCACTGTAAATAGAAAATAAACCGCACCTTTTTGACTTTGAAAACCACAAGCTCCGTCTGCTGGGCCTGTTTTTGTGTGGGGAGCCCATCCCGGGGGTCACACACACCCGCTGCCGAGCTAACCCCCTCACAATATATATATATATATATATATATATATATATATATATATATATATATATATATATATCTTTAATTTATCCATTGATTGCTACAACATTTCCACATTTCCTGGAATTATAATTATGTATAATTTCAGGAAGAAAGCGGGTGCACTCCATTTTTTATGTGTGTGTTTATATATATATATATATATATATACAGGAATTTTTTTCTTGAACAATAGGTGCTGGAATTTAACCACGACCGCACAAAACCCCTCCCCCTACACACACCCTCCAAACCACATCAAATAGTGTGTGTGGTCAAATTTCACAAACAGTAGGAGGGTCCTAAAGGGGCATTAAATACCAGGATTGCATTACATACAGAGTGCAGAGCTGTCACTTGTAAACACAGAAACCAGACTTGTGTGTTTACAAGTGATTGTGGTGAGCAGGCACCAAAGGGTCTGAGCCAGAGGTGGTGGAACTGAGTTCCATCAAGTTCCCCCTGAAAAAAAGCCCTGTATATAAATATATATATATATATATATATATATATATATATATATATATATATATATATACAGAGAGAGAGAGAGAGAAAGAGAGAGAGGATGAGATTCTACAAAATTTGGAATTTAAGTTATTCACACAGCTACCCTTAATTAACAAGAGCATTTCCAAATGGTAATTATGTTGTAATTTGCCTTTTTTAAGCTACTGAAGTTTCAAATTTTTGAGGATTTGGTTGCTCATTCCTGTATTTTTAAACAATTAAAAAAAAAAAACACTTGCAGGGTTTATCAGGTTATTTCATCTGCTTTACTATGATCTTTTAATTTTTCTATTTTTTTTTTTTTTTCTAAAAACCTAATTAAATGTTCTCAAAACAATTGTTTTTCAGCGTATACATTTTTCTTTTAGTAGCAATCTCTTTCAATAATTATTTTATTTTCCTTGTATTTTACAAATTGAGGTAAACAGAAAGAAGAGATAGAAAAGATATTATTTTCCTATCAACCACTAATTTAAAACTAGAAACTGTACACACTGTATTAGATACTGTGTACACTTGCACTGTATTAAAAACTGTACTACAGCTGCACTGTATTGTGTGCTGTGTACACCACCAGAAAAGTAGTAGAAACTGTACTATGGCTGCACTGTATTGTGCACTATGGTAATTCTTAATACAAAATACTAATTTATTTAGCAGTTTGCCTTGTTTATTATAATATAACATACTAATATTATGTTCCTGGAACAACATATGGCAATGTAGGCATGAAATAATATATATATTTTTTTAAACTGTTAAAATCATATGTATGCATTATTTTTAACATGACATGTAGAAAAGGGAATTAGTGAAACTAGCAAAAATGTAAAAAAATAAAAACACCTGCATGCTCACACGGAATTAAAAATTAAAAATAGAAGAAAAAAAAAAGGTTAGAGGGAAAGCAGAAATCAGAGGATCAACAGAAAATAATTTGATTTATATGTTTTTCTTTACTTTTTAGGTTTGTTTGAAACCATGTCAACTGCAGTTGTTATTACAAAGTTATAAAGTGGTGAAATTGTATTTATCAATCAACACCATGGGAAGCAGCTACAATGCTTATTGAAGAAACAACCACTATCAGTAGTTCTTATACACAGACCACGACTTTAGCCATCAAACTAAATGCAGGTTACAGTGAGGGTGGGAATGGGAGTATGCATAGCAGAGAACATTATAGGTCACACTAGGTGTGATCTGGAGGCTTAAAGTGGTTGTAAAGGCTCAGGGTTTTTCACCTTCATGCATTCTATGCATGAAGATAAAAAAACCTTCTGTGTGCTGCAGCCCCCCCTAATACTTACCTGAGCCCCATATCGATCCAGCGATGTGCATAAGAGCAGCGGCTCTCCCAAGTCTCTTCCTCCTTATTGGCTGAGAAAGCCTCAGAAGCCATTGGCTCCCACTACTGTCAATAACAGCCAGTGAGCCAATGAGGTGAGAGCGGAGATGAGGCTGAGCCGTGCTCCATGTGTGGATTGATACACAGAGCAGTGTCTTGGTATCCAGCCTGCTCCGGTGCCCCCATAGCAAGCTGCATGCTATGGGGGCACTCGGCAGAAGGGAGGGGCCAGGAGCACCGGTAGGGGACCCGAGAAGAGGAGGATCTGGGCTGCTCTGTGCAAAACTACTGCACAGTAGACTTGCGCACAATGGAAAAAGTTGTTTAGTTTCGGTTCGTTTCTTGTGCACAATGGAAAAATTTGTTTAGTTTTGGTTCGTTTTTTTTCGGTCCTGTTGATTCGTAATCATTCGTAATTTTGCTAGACGGGATTTTTCGTGTTCGGACTAATTTGTATTTTCGCAAGCGTCATTTTTAGTTGAATTTTTAGTTGATTTATAATTCGTACTTTCGGTAGGGTACATTGTTTTTCGTTGATTCTGGACACAACTCCTACTTTCGTAACTTTTTTTGGGTTCGTTGATTCATAATTTTCTGTGTCTCTCTCACGACGACGCTGCCTATTATGCCTAATGTACTTTGAATGGATTTGTACTTTTCGAAATACATAGCGGTTATTTGTAACGATTCGAAATCTCGTATTTTACTTTCGTTTTTTTACATGCGGCTATAGCCTCCGCCCCTGTACACCATTTTGAGAGGGTTCAGCACGGTGAGGGAGAAGCAGAGAGCAGAGCAGAGTGTTATTGTGCTTCGAATGGATTAGAAATCTCGTATTTTAGTTTAGTTTTTTACATGCGACTATAGCCTCCGCCCCTGTACACCATTTTGAGAGGGAGTTCAGCACGGTAAGGGAGAAGCAGAGAGCAGAGCAGAGTGAGTGTTATTGTGCTTCGTATGGATTCGTACATTCGTAACTTTTCTCATAACGAATTATGCCGAAGACATTCGGGCATTCGCTATTTGAGGTATAATTTATTTCGGATTCGGTTTTATTCGTAATTGCTTTGTTCAGAAATTCGAATGCTTCCGAATGTCCGAAAGTTGCTAAATTCGGACGAATTTCGATTCGTTACGAAACGAATTGCACAAGCCTACTGCACAGAGCAAGTAAGTATAACAAGTTTAATATCACTTTAAAGCTTACTAGTTCTAAGAGATGGTAGCTGCAGTTTTCTGCTCAGGCGTTTTCCCTTGATGTATACCTGGTAATCCTGTGAATAATAAACTTACCGTTTCTTCATGGCTACACTAACTTCTTTATTGCATATATGGGAGCCCAGACTGGACGTCAAGCATGTCTTTCTCTCTTTGTCGCCATTACATGGTGGATTGATTGGGCTAGTAGTTTACACAGTAAATATAAGGTCCTGTGTTCTTTCTCACACAAACTAAAAGTATGGCAAGAGCAGGTATTTTCTAAAAAAAAGAATACCAATGCAGCCACCACATGGATGGGCAAGCAGTAATACATTTTTTGTTTTCGTTTTTGGGTTTAGTTACTCTTTAAAATCCAACTCTAGTTTTCTTTTTTATTTAACAAATTATAGCCCTGCAGGGTTTAAAATGATAAAAGTGACGCATTGTCCATTATACTTACCTTCTCTGAGACCAGGGCTTTGACGCATGTCAAAATCAACAAAAAACAGCTATAAGACCACCAATTTAAAGAGGAATCTGAAAGGATTAGATTTCAAATGATGATGTTTTTACTTTTAAAATATTTTATTTTTAGAAAATAAATATTACAATTCAGTACATTACGGTATATCTCATTATGAATAAAATCTGGTAGATGACCTCTTAGAATAAATACTACTATTGTGTAGATAAATAAAGACATATCATTAAAACGATAGGTGTGGTTTTAGAATGTTAAATAATTAATATGAAGAATTTAAATAAGAGAAGTTTCTCCTATATAGGCCAACTGATAAACAAAGACATTTCTGTCCTCCTGGTGCCCCTTATCAGGAACTAACTGCACCGGGGAGGAAACCTCTCACCATACTTGCAGTTTACTGAAAGTTCAGTGGAATAGCCAGGCTAAAAGAGATTGGCCTTATTATCTATGAAAGAGGATATTTTATCTATCATTTATATGTATAATCATATAGTGAAAAGGGGGGAGACAGGTCTCCCTCAGAACATCACCAGAAATCTCTATAGGAGGAAAAAAATTTAAAGAAGAGGGGAAAAGTATGAGAGAAAAAGGAAAGAAGGGTTAGTAAGGGGGGAGAAGATAGGAAATGTGCCTAACTTAGAGTTATGTAGGAACCGGAGGAACACCCTGGGTAAGAGAGATTCCTACATATCTAGCCCAAGGTTCCCAAAGGTTTTCGAATTTCGGAACAGTATCAGTTAGAATACTAGCTAGCTTTTCTTGAGTCATTATCCAATATATTTAATTTTTTTGGCTTCCAAGAAAGAAGGTTTAGGTTTCTTCCATGCTTTGGAAATTGTAAGCTTGGCTCCTGTGAGAATAAAATGGATTTGTTTTTGTGTAGTTTTTGGTATTTGAGCATTTAGGAGAGCTATTGAAAGAGACCTAGAAACCTGGCAACCAGTGGCCTTGGAAATCATAGAGAAGATTTTGCCCCAAAAGGGGCGGATTCTAGGACATTCCCACCAGATATGGGTCATTGACCCTAGAAGTTGGCATCCCCTGAAACAGGTTGGATCAGCTGTAGGGTATATAGAAGCAAGTTTAGAGGGGGTTAAATACCACCTGGTTATAACCCTAATATTAGCCTCCATCAGTGAGACATTTAGAATACCCTTGAAGGACTTTGAGAAGGCTCTATGCCAGGTGTCTAGGTCCCATTTATTTTGAAGCTAATTTTGCCCAAGCCTCCATATATGAGGATTTCACTGTAGGGTGAGTGAGGCATGAATATATTACGGATATTCCTCCCCTTTGCCCCCCGGCCTGGTCACACCATAGCTCATATTTCGTGAATTGGGGGGGAGTGGTTTTTCCTTCCAGACTAGTTGTAAAAATTGTGAGATTTGATCAAAACAAAGTCTTTCAGAATCAGGGAGTTCCAAAGTTTTACCACAGTGGTTTAGAGACAAAGGTCCACCAGAGTAGAAGAACTGCCCTATACGGTATAGTCCCTTGTCCACCCACTACTTAAATGCTTCTAAATCCAAACCAGGGGGAAAATTCGGGTTTCTGAACAGGTTTGCAAGTGGACGTCCTGCAGAAACAAGGGCCAAATGATTTCTAAGGCTATCCCAGAGCGCAAAGGATTGTGATAGGGATGGGGCCAGTATGGGAAGTATTTTTTTAAGGGCTTGCGATTTTGTGTAATTGACTTTAAGGCTCAAAATCTTAGAAAAGTTGTGTAGGACTTGACAGATATTGGGAAGGGAGATTAATGGAGAGGTTACAAATAGGAGTCCGCATTTATGAGTTTGGACTCCATAAGTTACCCCTTTAATGTTTGGGTTTTGTCGGATAGCTATTGCCAGAGTTTCTATGGCTATTGTTAAAATGAAAGTGGGCACCCTTGCCTAGTGCCTCGTGTTATGTTAATTATTTTAGAATAATAGCCTTGTAAACGAGGTAGTGCCTTGGGATGAGAGTAAAGGGAATGTAGAAGTCCTGTAAATCGTTCTCCGAAACCCCAACGTTCTATAAGGGTGAAAATATATGGCCGAGACACTGTGTCAAAGGCCTTTTGTAAATCCAGAGACAAGAGGAGTCCCTCCTTCCCAATTTGACTGTAGTATTGAAACTATATTAATTGCTCTTCTTATTTGATCTGGGTCTTGTCTGCCCGAGATGAAGCCCACTTGGTCCTTATGAATGTAGGTATTGCGATTGGCCATTATTTTTATCATTATTTATTAGGGAAATAGGGCGATAGTTATTAACTTCCTCCGGGTTTTTGTCTGGTTTAGGGATAACCATGATATATGCTGTGTTAAGGTGCGTGTCCAAGGGGACTTCCTGTTTTTAGCGTTAAAAAAAATGGTCAAATAGGGTGCTAAGATGTCTACAAAGGCTTTATAGTAGGGGAAAGATAATCCGTCAGGGCCCAAAGCTGACCCTTTTTTAGGCCTCTAATGACCTCCCTAACCTCCTCCACCGTAAAAGCAGATTCAAGTAAATTTTTGTGTGTGGTGTTCTAAACACCACACACAAATATTTACTTGAATCTGCTAGGTTCTGGGATGGGGAGGTCATCCAAGAACCTAGCTATTGAGTTTTTGTCAGGCTGAGAATGAGAATTATACAGGTCAGAGTAGAAATCATGGAATGCCTCTAGGATTTTGACCGGATTGGCTGTAGGGGGTTGACCCGATATCCTGATTTTAGGCATAGTATGCTTCTGGGAGAGAGTTTTGCAGCGAGTAAAGATCCCATTTTGTTTGCGTGTGTATAGAATTTTTTACTGCTCCATCGAATTGCCTTTTCTGCTTGTGTAGTGAGAGCAAAATTAAGAAGGTATTTTAAAAATACAGATAATAGGACCAGCGTCCCAATGTTTTAAAAGCGTTTCCTTGCAAGGATCTAAAAAACTCTGTCTACATCAACAGAGACGGTTCGTGCATGCGCAATGCGTGTATGCGTGACACATTGTGCATGCGCAAACCGTCTCTTTGGATGATTACACTTATGAACATTTCAGTTTGTTTTTTTGTGTGTTTATATACATATTCACTGCACATGCAGTTAATTTTTATGGACTTTAATTGCATATGGTTTGCACATCTTTGAGCTTATGTACATTTGTTGTGCACTTATCAATGTATTTTATATGTTTTTTTAACACTACATAGTCCATTATCCAGCGCTTCACTCTTTTCTATATAGATACTGTAGATATCATTACTATTGAGTGATCGGAGTGGGCGGTGTCTTTGATGTGCGCACTAACTATAAAAGGCAGCAAGGGTGTAGGAGTAAGAATATGGTCTATTCTAGCATAAGTGTTGTGAGGATGTGAGTAATGCGTGAAGTCCCTTTTGGAAGGATTTTATTCCCTCCAAGTATCAGTAAGATTATGGGCCGAAATTATTCTGGCAATTTTGTGGCTTTCTTTGGTTGGATGAGTCATTTGGTCTTTGAGGGGTTTGGATTTGTCAAGGGCCCGATCGAATGCTGCGTTTGAATCTCCCCCAAAAATGACTGTGCCTACTAACATAGGGCTTTTTAAAACCCTTTACCGCCGAGGGTACGCACATATGCGTACTCGGCTTTCGGGGGTTATACCGCTGTCCGTCATTGGCTGAGCCTGAGCGGACCTGATGGGGAAATTCCTCCGCAGTCTATTAAATGTATAGACCCGCCCCTTCTAAAGTTCCCCATCAGGTCCGCTCAGCCAATCACTAGGTGTAAGGCTAAGGGGACCAGATGCGGAATGTGAGAAGGGGCGGGTCCATTCATGTATTACACAGTGAAGGAAGTTCCCCATCAGGTCCGCTCAGGCCAATGACGTAGGCGGGGTCTGACATACCGGGGGGCCGACCTGATGGGGAACTTCCTTCACTGTGTAATACATGAATAGACCCGCCCCTTCTAAAGTTCCCCATCAGGTCCGCTCAGCCAATGACTAGGTGTAAGGCTAAGCGGACCTGATGCGGAACATGAGATGGGGCGGGTCTATTCATGAATTACACAGTGAAGGAAGTTCCCCATCAGGTCCGCCCCCCCGGTATGTCAGACCCCGTCTACGTCATTGGCCTGAGCAGGCCTGATGGGGAACTTCCTTCACTGTGTAATACATGAATAGACCCGCCCCTTCTCACGTTTCGCATCTGGTCCGCTTAGCCTTACACCTATTCATTGGCTGAGCGGACCTGATGGGGAACTTTAGAAGGGGCTGGTCTATACATTTAATAGACTGCGCAGGAATTTCCCCATCAGGTCCGCTCAGGCTCAGCCAATGACGGACAGTGCTAGACATCGGATCGCCTCGGGACACTGGATTTCATCGCTGGAATGTTTTTTTTTATTTTATTTATTTTTTATTTTTAATAAAGGACTTTTCCAAGGTGTTTGTGTGTTTTATTTTTTTATTTTTTACACTTTCTTCGTGAAATGGTAGGGGTACAATGTACCTCTTACCAATTCACATAGGGGGGCGGGATCTGGGGGTCCCCTTTGTTAAAGGGGTCTTCCAGATTCCGATAAGCCCCCTGCCCGCAGACCCCCACAACCAGCGGGCAAGGGTTGTGGGCATGAGGCCCTTGTCCCCATCAACATGGGGACATCCTCCCCATGTTGAGGGCATGTGGCCTGGTACGGTTCAGGAGGGGGGCGCTCTCTCGCCCTCCCCTCTTTTCCTGCGGCCTGCCAGGTTGCGTGCTCGGATAAGGGTCTGGTATGGATTTTTGGGGGGACTCCACGCCATTTTTTTTTAAATTTGGGGTGGAGTTCCCCTCAAAATCCATGCCAGACCTGAAGAGCCTGGTATGGATATTTGGGGGGAACCGCACGCATTTTTTTTTTTTGCGGCGGGGTTCCCCTTAATATCTATACCAGACCTGGAGGGCCTGGTAATTGAATTTGGGGGGACCCCCACGCTTTTCTTTCTTTTTTATCAATGACTTTTCTATGTATTGCCAGGAGCCGACAATTCATTATAGCCGCGAGTGAGTTTTAAATGACTTTTTTTCCTTCAGAAATGACACTTTGTGCAGGGACAGTTCTAAGCACGGGAAACAAGCGCCACTTCACATGCATATTATACACACCCCCCAGGTATGAAATTTAAAGGAAAATTTCACTTTTATTGTTTCACTTTAAGCATTAATAAAATCACTGCTCCCAAAAAAACTGCAGTTTTTAAAACTTTTTTTGCATTGATACATGTCCCCTGGGGCAGGACCCGGGTCCCCAAACACTTTTTATGACAATAACTTGCATATAAGCCTTTACAATTAGCACTTTAGATTTCTCCCATAGACTTTCGAATTTGCCGCGAACACCCCAATTTGTTTGCTGTTCGGCAAACGGGCGAACAGGCAATGTTCGAGTCGAACATGAGTTCGACTCGAACTCGAAGCTCATCCCTATTGGGGAACATTAGGTAGCATTGTTTTGATTAGTTCCTGGACTGCTGAGGAGACATCTAGAACAGTTTCAGGTAACCCTCTGATTATAATATTGTACCTGCGGGACCTGTTCTCAAGTTCATCAATTCTGGAGATGGCATAATCTAGTTGCTCCTGGACTGTGGATAAATGTTTGGAATGTTGATTAGAAATAGACACTGTTTCTTCCAGTTTATGTTCTATTGTGTCTATCCTTGCTCCTAAATTTTGGAAATCAGTTTTCAGGTCCCCAGTTATTTTTGCAGCTGTTTGAGCCAGTCTCCTACCCAGAAGTTCTGAAAATTTTCTGGAATAGGTCCTCCATTTGAAAAGCCTAGTCTATGAGGCGAGTTTCTGACAGAAATAAGGTATTCTGAGCTGAAGAATTATTTCCTATGGATGGGTAGGGAGAGCCAGATACTGAGTAGCTGATAAGAGGTTCAGTGGAGATTTGTGAGGGAGAAAGTATTTTTGGGGGTCCTGCCTGGGTTTCTGAGGTGAAATTTTGAGCCGCTGAGGTGATTATATGTCTATTTTCTGTGAGGCAGAGTTCACTGGAGGCTATATGCCGTGCTGTGGCGGCCATCTTGGATTTTTTGTCCGTGACAACGGATTTAAATTGCGGCTCTAAAGTCTTTTAAAATGAAAAAAAAACAGCTTAGAGGGGTGTTCCCGGGTTGATTATCTACCTACTCTTCAATTTTGGGGTTAAAATGTTCGCCGTGACGGCTTCTGTGGGCGCCGCTGTACACAGCTGGAGCGGAGCTCTCGGCTCAGGCAGCCACCCTCAGAGCCCCGCACATGCGCACTCATGATGATATTTTTAAAAGTGCAAGTTCCAAGGCTGTCATCCTTTATTCACTACTTGGTGACATGTGAGTCATTCATCTGGCAAGCACCAAACATAGCACATTGCAATGCAACAGTCATAGTCAGTAGGATTGGTTTACTAAAGGCAAATTTTCTGTTCAATTTGCACAAAAATTTCACTATGAAAGGAAATATTCCTTTGTTTAGGTTGCCAGGCAATAATTCTCAATTCTTCCCACTTCATGTCCCCTCTTCTATTTACCCTTGCAATAGAACCTCTCTCTAGAGCCATCGCAAATAGTGTTGACATTGAGGGCTACTGTAAATGTCCCTTCTGAACTCATTCCAATTACTCTCAAAACTTGGGGTAAATCTGTCCAAATGTACCGCCATCCGCATCAACATTCCCAAGGATTTAGCTAATTCCCTGCAACAACACATTGACTTCTCTTGGTGCACGCAGTCATTCCGCTATTTGGGAATCCAACTAACACCTACCTTCCAAGACCTTATCCACCTCAATTATAATCTGATAGTTGCCCATATAAGAACCCTTTTAAAGACCTGGTCCTCATACCGTATCTCCTTTTTGGGTAGAATCATGGCCATCAACCTCCCTGGCGGTATTCCCGAGTCAGGCTCGGGGTCAAATTTCAGCACCAAAAGCGGTAACCCGAGCCAGACTCGGGATTGCATCGTAGTAATCCAGGCAGAATTACTTACCTTGTCCTCTGGATCCTGCGATGCCTCCCCGCTGTGTGATCGAGCTGTCTCCTCGCTCGATTCACACACTGCCGAGTGCCGCCGAGCTCCGTTCCCTGCGACGTTACAACGCACGGGGACGGAGTTCGGCGCCAAATTCCAAATTTAAAACACAGTACACATACAGTACACTGTAATCTTACAGATTACAGTACTGTATAAAATAATTACACATCCCCTTTGTCCCTAGTGGTCTGCCCAGTGTCCTGCATGCACTTTTATATAATAAAAACTGTTCTTTCTGCTTGGAATTTGGAGATTGTCCATAGCAACCAAAAAGTGTCCCTTTATGTCAAAAGTGGTTTTAGACCAGCTAGAAAACAGCGATAATAAATTAGAATCACTTGCAGAATTGAGCGATAGCGATTTGTGGGGAAATTCGTGATCAAACACTGAAAAACACTTTTATTATTATTATATTATTATTTGTTATAATTATTTTATAGTTATTTATTATATTATAATTTATGATTATTTTTTTTTTTACTTTATCATACCCGGGATGTCTACTAGACTCTTGTTTGGACAGATTTAAGTGAGTTATTCCTAAGAATTGCAGGCCTACAATATAAAACGCCAAATTTCCATGCAGAATAATGGTACCACTTTCAGCACCTAAAATCTGACAGAATCATACCGCCAGGGAGGTTAAATGGTGATATTGCACAAAATACTATTTTTCTTTAGGACCCTTCCAATCTACGTCTCTAAGTCCTATATAGATTCCATTCAAAGAGATATAAATAAATTTGTATGGCACGCCAAACATCCAAGATTTGACAAATCTCTGTTATACTGACCCCAACCCCTTGAAGGTTTATGCCTCCCAGATTTATGGAGTTATTATTTAGCTGCCAGACTCACCCAGACTGCCCAATGGCACGCCCCAATTGCTGATATCCCTTGGTTACACTTTGAAATGCACTCGGTATTACCATACTATCTTCCTGGATTTCTGCAGTCTAGATCCATTAAAGCGTGTAATGTAACTCCCCTTAACAATATCATAGGCCAATCCCTGTATCTATGGTCCCTCTACCATAGCAAATTCAAATTAGCCTCCCCACTTGCACCTTTTTACTCCTTTATAGGTGACCCCGACTTTCCCCCAGCCTTCCGACATAGGGACAGCGTGGCCACAAGGAGTACCAAAGGCCCAACCTCTTTTGCAGACTTCAAAGATGGCACACTCTTTAAATCTTTTGCAGAAACCCAAATAAGTGATGGGTAAAAATGGAGAATACACTTTACAGGACACAGTTGGGAAAAAATATTTGGATACCACCGAAAAATAGAACACTTAATACTGATACACATGATTTAACCACTTGAGACCCGCGCTATAGACGAAAGACGGCTGCAGCGCGGCTCTCAAGTGCCGAGAGGACGTCCCCAGGACGTCCTTCTCTGTTTACATCCCGCCGCGCGCCGCCGAGGGCGCGCGGCGGGGAACAGCTGTGCGGCGCGCATCACGTGATGCTGAGGAGCGTGCCTGGCGGCCGCGATGTCCGCCAGGTACATTCGATCGGCAGTTACAGAGGCAGGACGTGGATCTCTGTGTGTAAACACAGAGATCCATGTCCTGTCAGGGAGAGAGGAGACCGATGCTGTGTCCCTTGTACATAGGGACACAGATCGGTCTCCTCCCCCAGTCAGTCCCCTCCCCCACACAGTAAGAATCACAAATAGGGCACACATTTAACCCCTTCCTCGCCCCCTAGTGTTAACCCCTTCCCTGCCAGTCACATTTATACAGTAATCAGTGCATTTTTATAGCACTGTTCGCTGTATAAATGTGAATGGTCCCAAAATAGTGTCAAAAGTGTCCGATATGTCCGCCGCAATATCGCAGGCCTGACAAAAATCGCAGATCGCCGCCATTACAAGTAAAAAAAAAAATATAATAAAAATGTCATAATTCTATCCCCTATTTTGTAGGCGCTATAACTTTTGCGCAAACCAATCACTATACGCTTATTTAATTTTTTTTTACCAAAAATAAATAGAAGAATACGTATCGGCCTAAACTGAGAAAAAAAATATTTTTTTTAAAAAAAAAGGGATATTATTATAACAAAAAGTAAAAAAATACTGTGTTTTTTTTCAAAATTTTCTGTCTTTTTTTGTTTATAGCGCAAAAAAGAAAAACCGCAGAGGTGATCAAATACCACCAAAAGAAATCTCTATTTGTGGGGAAAAAATTATAAAAATATAATTTGGGTACAGCCTTGTATGACCGCGCAATTGTCATTCAAAGTGCGTCAGCGCTGAAAGGTGAAAATTGGTCTGGGTACGAAGGGGGTTTAAGTGCCCAGTAAGGAAGTGGTTAACAAAAATTGTATTCAAAGTATGGGATACACTATATCGACGGAAAAAATGGGAATATAATTCCCCATTAATCCCGCTGACAGGAACAAGTTTTTTTATCGCAGGGAATGGGACACGAATGGGAAGACATATGGGGAATGCACAATTAAACGACATAGTGACACAGGGAAAAATAAGGACAAGGGTAGACCTAATATCAATGCACGGGTGTCAGCAGGTAAGCGACTGGGAGTATCTGCAACTCAAATATTTAGTAAGCACAATCCCTCAACCACTTAGAGATGAGAAAACACTGAACCCAATTGAAAAACTTTGCAATATCAAAACGCTTATGAAACATGGAATCTCTCAAATGTATGATATATTAACAGAACTAGAAGAAGGCGGGGCACTACCCTTTATATTGAAATGGGGACAAGATCTAGCAATAAAGTTAAATGAAAGACAAATGATAGAAGCAGTACATAACTTTGCACCTGATATTACTACAATAGAAGCTAACTATAAGTGTATGGTACAATGGCATCTGACCCCGGTTAGAATTAATACATTTCAACCAAATAGGTCCCCCCAGTGTTGGAGAGATTGCAAACAAAGAGGAACAACAATACATATTTGGTGGGAGTGCCCAAAAATAATAGAGTACTGGCACACGATTCTAGAATACATAGAGGAGATAACCGGGGAAAAGATTCCACAAAACCCCTGGAACGTGTTGTTCCATGGGACTAATAAAACAAAAAAAAATATAAGGAAACTTTGGTCCCTCCCATGCTCAATGATGCAAAAGCTCTGATTCCAAAAAAATGGCTGCAAATAGAGAGGCCAACTATAAGAGAATGGATACAGAGAGTGGACCATACCTGTAAGATGGAGTACTTATGCAGTAGGGAGCAAGGAATGGAAGAAAGATATAGATTGACTTGGAAGAAATGGAGTATGTTTAAGCGATCAGAGAAGTATTCATTAGCCATGATAGAAACAGATGGATTAGAAATGAGTAAAGGTGGTGAAAATAACAGATCTGGGGAGGGAAGCGGGGGGGGGGGGGTTAAATAAATATAGGATGTACCGTATTTGTCGGCGTATAACACGCACAGGCGTAAAACATGCACCCCAACTTTAAGAGGGAAGTTTCAGGGAAAAAACTTTCCACAGCCCGCTGCGTATAACACGCAGGCACAGTTTACCCTCTATTTTCATGGTAAAAAAGTGAGTGTTATACGGCAATAAATACAGTATGTAAGATTTTAAAATGTACAGTAGGTGCCGCCGACATTGTATATTCATCGTGATCCCATCGCAGAGATTCTCGGCGACAGGGTGCCGACATCTCGGCGACAGGGTGGCGACATCTCGCACTCGCTGCAATAGCGAGAAGGAGATGCGGCACTGTATTGAACGGGATCCGACGTGGATTCCCGCCAATACCAGGCACTGTGTTTGGTATGAATCCTGAGCGGGAACTCCACGCCAATTTTTAAATAAAAAAGAAAAATAATTTTTAAATAAAAAAACGGCATGGGTTCCCCCTCCAGGAGCATACCAGGCCCTTCGGTCTGGTATGGATTTGAAGGGGAATCCCCTAAGCCGGAAAAACGGCGTGGGGGTCCCCCTCAAAATCCAAACCAGATTCTTATCCGAGCACGCAACCTGGCAGGCCGCAGGAAAAGAGGGGGGGACGAGAGAGCGGCCCCCCTCCCTCCTGAACCGTACCAGGCCACATGCCCTCAACATGGGGGGTTTGGTGCTTTGGGGTCTCCGCGCTCTCCGGTTCTTCTCTCGCTCTCCGGTTCTTTCTTCCTTCTGCCGGGCCTCCGCTATCTTCTTCCAGCTCGTCGGATCTCCGTCTACCGGCCTCAATGTCAGCAATGCTCATTGCAAAAGGAAAAACAAAAATGTTCCTTTCCCGATGACGAGACAGCTCGGCGCTGGCTCTCGTGACGGGGCTCGTAGGGTGTCAATCTCTCCGCTAGAAGAGGCGAGATTGACACAAAATCGGCGGCACCTACTGTATATATATTTTATACTGTATATGGAAACATTCCCTAATAAAATAAAGTTTAAATAAAAAAATAAAAAAATCATTTGCCCAAACCCAAACCGAATATGCTATACCTCCTTCTGAGCATTATCTCCAAATACAACACTTTTACCTCAGTAGAGGTACACTATCGTCCCGTACTCAGAACACTCAATTTGATCTAATTTGTGAACACACATCCAGAGAGAGAGAAGTACAGTATCTCATGTAAATACAGGATTCTTAACAAAGCATTCTTAGACCACAAGACTAACCCAATGACCAGATGGGAATTGGAAACTAATCTCACGTTCTCCCCCCCCAGAGTGGGAGGAAATATTGGAAAATATGTATAAAAACTCTAGATAAGGGATGAGCTTCGTGTTCGAGTCGAACGCATGTTCGACTCGAACATAGCCTGTTCGGACCGTTCGCCGAATTACGAACATTATGGTCCGTTCGCGCCAAATTCGAGTTGCGCGTCACGGCCCATAATGCACTGCGTCATCGCAGTGCATTGCTGGCTAATGATTGGCCAAGCATGCACTGGCCAATCACAGCGTCGTCAGCACAGAGAGCCATAATTGGCCAAAGGCAGGGTGCTTTTGGCCAATCATGGCTCAGGGGGACTAAGTACATGCCCCAGACTATATAAGGCTGCCTGCATGTCGGACTTCTGTAGTGTGTTCCGGCGGCGTTTAGAGACAGACAGAGAGAGAGAGAGAGAGAGAGATTTTTCTTCTATTTCAGTTAGCAATAGCTAGATTGAGCAGGCAGTTGATTCAGCTAGTTAGATCCAGTATATTTAGTATATATATATATGCACTGCACGCCTTGTATATATATATATATATATATATATATATATATATATATATAGTACACAGTTTAGCTAGATCTCATTGCAGAGCATTCCTGTTATTCTATTCCTACTAATAATACAGGCAGGCAGTTGAGCTAAGCTGTAGTATATTAAGTCAGTGTACTGTATACTGGGCACCAGGGATGAGCTTCGAGTTCGTGTCGAACTGATGTTCGACCCGAACATTGCCTGTTCGCATGTTCACCGAACAGCGAACAATTTGGGGTGTTTGCGGCAAATTCGAAAAGCCGTGGAACACCCTGTTAAAGTCTATGGGAGAAATCTAAAGTGATAATTTTAAAGGCTTATATGCAAGTTATTGTCATAAAAAGTGTTTGGGGACCCGAGTCCTGCCCCAGGGGACATGTATCAATGCAAAAAAAAGTTTTAAAAACTGCAGTTTTTTCGGGAGCAGTGATTTTAATAATGCTTAAAGTGAAACAATAAAAGTGAAATATTCCTTTAAATTTTGTACCTGGGGGGTGTATAGTATGCCTGTAAAGCCCCGCTTGTTTCCCTTGCTTAGAACTGTCCCTGCACAAAATGTAATTTCTGAAGGAAAAAAAGTCATTTAAAAGCACTTGCGACTATAATGAATTGTCAGCTCCCAGCAATACAGAGAAAAGTCATTGATAAAAAAAAAAAAATGCGTGGGGGTCCCCCCAAATTCAATTACCAGGCCCTTCAGGTCTGGTATGGATATTAAGGGGAACCCTGCGTCAAATTTAAAAAATAAAGCGACTTGGTGTTCCCCCCCAATTTCCGTAATAGACCCGTCAGGTATGGATTTTAAGGGGAATTCCACCCCAAATTTTAAAAAAAATGGTGCGGAGTTCCCCCAAAAATCCATACCAGACCCTTTATCTGAGCACGCAACCTCGCAGGCTGCAGGAAAAGAGGGGGGACGAGAGAGCGCCCCCCTCCCTCCTGAACCGTACCAGGCCACATGCCCTCAACATGGGGAGGATGTCCCCATGTTGATGGGGACAAGGGCCTCATCCCCACAACCCTTGCCCGGTGGTTGTGGGGGTCTGCGGGCAGGGGGCTTATCGGAATCTGGAAGACCCCTTTAACAAAGGAGACCCCCAGATCCCGGCCCCTCCCCTATGTGAATTGGTAAGGGGTACATTGTACCCCTACCATTTCACGAAGAAAGTGTAAATTAAAAAAAAAAAAAAACACAGACACCTTGGAAAAGTCCTTTATTAAAAATAAAAAGAATAAAAAAATAAAAACACATTCCAGCGATGTAATCCAATGTCCCGCAGCGATCCGATGTCCAGCGCTGCAGTCTCCACTCGAAACGTCATTGACTGAGCGGACCTACACTGCGGAGGAAGTTCCCCATCAGGTCCGCTCAGCCAATGACGTAGGCAGGGTCTGAGGTACGAGGGGGCGGGGGCGCCCTCCTATCTCAGACCCTGTCTACGTCATTGGCTAAGCGAAACTGATGGGGAACTTCCTCTTCAGAGTAAAAAAAATGAATAGACCCGCCCCTTCTCACGTCCCCCATCTGGAGCGAACCTGATGGGGAACGTGAGAAGGGGCGGGTCTATTCATTTTTTTACACTGAAGAGGAAGTTCCCCATCAGGCCCACTCAGCCAAGACGTAGGCGGGGTCTGAGATACGAGGGCGCCCCCGCCCCCTCGTACCTCAGACCCCGCCTACGTCATTGGCTGAGCCAATGACATTTCATGTGGAGTGGAGACTGCAGCGCTGGATATCGGATCGCT
The DNA here is from genome assembly GCA_029206835.1 of Rana muscosa. Lineage (NCBI taxonomy): Eukaryota > Metazoa > Chordata > Amphibia > Anura > Ranidae > Rana > Rana muscosa. The sequence continues at coordinate 224,617,409 of CM055118.1, forward strand.
GCGGGACATTGGATTACATCGCTGGAATGTGTTTTTTATTTTTTATTTTTAATAAAAGACTTTTCCAAGGTGTCTGTGTGTTTTTTTTTTTTCACACTTTCTTTGTGAAATGGTAGGGGTACAATGTACCCCTTACCAATTCACATGGGGGGGCCGGGATCTGGCGGTCCCCTTTGTTAAAGGGGTCTTCCAGATTCTGATAAGCCTCCTGCCCGCAAACCCCCACAACCACCGGGCAAGGGTTATGGGGTTGAGGCCCTTGTCCCCATCAACATTGAGGGCATGTGGCCTGGTACGGTTCAGGAGGGGGGGCGCTCTCTCGTCTCCCCCTCTTTTCCTGCGGCCTGCCAGGTTGCGTGCTCGGATAAAGGGTCTGGTATGGATTTTTGAGGGGAACTCCACGCCATTTTTTTTTAAATTTGGGGTGGAGTTCCCCTTAAAATCCATACCAGACCTTAAGGGTCTAGTATGGATATTTGGGGGGAACCCCACGTCATTTTTTTTATTTGATGCAGGGCTCCCCTTAATATCCATACCAGACCCGAAGAGCCTGGTAATTGAATTTGGGGGGACCCCCACGCATTTTTTTTTTTTTATCAATGACTTTTCTCTGTATTGCCGGGAGCCGACAATTCATTATAGCCGCGAGTGGTTTTAAATGACTTTTTTTCCTTCAGAAATTACATTTTGTGCAGGGACAGTTCTAAGCAAGGGAAACAAGTGCTGCTTTACAGGCTTACTATATACCCCCCCCCCCCCCGGTACAAAAATTAAAGGAATATTTCACTTTTTATTTTTCACTTTATGCATTATTAAAATCACTGCTCCCGAAAAAACGTCAGTTTTTAAAACTTTTTTTGCATTGATACATGTCCCCTGGGGCAGGACCCGGGTCCCCAAACCCTTTTTAGGACAATAACTTGCATATTAGACTTTATAATGAGCACTTTTGATTTTGAACTTTCAAGTCCATTGTATTTAATAGGGTTCTAAAGTTCACGCAAACTTTAGGTCTTTTGGCAGGTTCTGCCGCGAACCGAACAGGGGGGTGTTCGGCTCATCCCTACTGGGCACAGTGTTCAGCTAAAGCTGACTGCAGACCATTCCTGTTCTATTCATAATAATACAGGCAGGCAGTTGAGCTAAGCTGCAGAATATTAAGTCAGTGTACTGTGTACTGGGCACAGTGTGCAGCTAAAGCTGACTGCAGACCATTCCTGTTCTCTTTCAAATAATACAGGCAGGCAGTTGAGCTATCAATAAAAGATACTAAAATAGCCTGGCCCTCCTTCCTAGTATCACTCTGCGATTGTGGATGAAACACCATAAAGATAAAAACAATAGTAAAAGATGTAAAAAATGTATAAATAAACAGCAACTGCTTAAAATAAAATGCACATATAAAATACAGTGTTTAAAAAACTTGCTTTAAAAGAGTTCAGACTAAAACTGCAGCAGCGCTACGGACAAAAGTTCGTATGTACGTCTTCTATATCAATTGCTTATATAGGTGATGAAGTAGTGGATGGTGAGTCTAGTTGTATTTAATCCAAATCTTATTCTTAGTGCTCCTTTCACCAAAGTGTATTTCACCGCGTGGGGGGATTTTTGAAAGTCCCCTTCAGGGGGCGCACTCACCAGATATAAGAAAAAAGCAAGCCTAGATACACAATCCTCCTTCAGCAATATTACAATAACTTTCTCTTCTTCTCCACCATAAACTCCACACGATATCACAGGTATATGTAAGGGTAAAGAATATGTCCACATAGGGTAATATTGTATAGACAATTTATTGAAAATAAACCCTTTAGTTTCCCCCCTTACATAATGTGCGTACCATAATGGTATAGTATACAGGCGATATAATGAAAAACGAGCGCTTCTGCGCTTGGAACTTGCCCCTGATGAACACTGGATGTAAAATCCTGTTAATCGTTTCCTGTGAGGCAGGTCCTGGAACGCATCTGCGTCACTTCCGGTTTGCTAGATGTGTTGGTCACGCCCTGACGTTTCGTCACTTCCTGACTTCTTCTGAGGGCGTGACCAACCGTCATAGCAACCGGGTTAAATACAGTGCCAGATCCCGCCCTCCGGCTGGACGTCAGACCACGTTCTGCGCGCCTGCGTCGTCGCGCATGCGCACTGAGTCAGTGTGCGTCCATGCCCTGGTGTGGGCGGAAGTGTTTCAAGACGCAGCTCGGTATGCCTCCCTCTGATTGGCGTTTGTGTTCGGGCTGCGCCTTGATTGGTTACTGTGTGTTTACATGTCGGGACCAGCTGGACATATGTAAATGCAAATCTCGAGGGGACATCTATGTGCTGATTGTCAGGGATGATCCCAAACAACAACCCCATGATGATGTCATCCCCGCAGCTGACACGTGTGAACAGGAACTATATGGGCCTGTTTCGTTTGCATGCAAAAGTCCGCAGTGCCCCCGGTGTCAGACTTGTATGTTGATGTTTATATTTCACCCTCCGGGGTTTGTGATAAACACAATATAAAGTGTAAAAATCTATGCAGTAAACATATTAAAAATGCGTTATAGTACATGTAACCTCTTACTAATAAACCAGCAATAAAACAGCGATCCAACACCAAAAAACTGAGAAATATATATATCAATAAATTAAAACTGATATAAATATATATGTTCGTGCGTAAGGCACACTGTGGGTCTGTTAATAAAATTCTGTCTATAAAAACACTGTCTATAAAAAATCATTAATAAAAAATCCATTAATAAAAGTTTGTTATTAAAATATATTAATAAAAATATATTAATAAAAATTCATTAATAAAAATCCATCAATAAATTTCACCAATAAAAAACTGTTAATAAACAGAACCCCTGAATCAGAGTACCTAATACATAAAATCCTGACTCTGAAAATGCTTCATGATTGTTTGGGGTTTTGGGTTATGTAGGGTAACCCAGTGGTATCAGCCTTTCATAATGGGCCCCTCACTCATAGTATATTCTGTAGGTAATGTTTTCTTAATCAGATGAGATTAGAGTTCGGCCAACCGACTAAATATACAGGGTAGGAGCCATACGTGTATATTTATGAACCTTGTAAATGGCACTTTGGTAGTGTGCCGTGCTATTATTATGAGTCACTTATAAAGCAATTGATGTCAAGCTCTATGTTTAGACCTTTGGGCGCTAAAACTTCAGTTAAAAAAATCCATTTTGTTTCTTTCTTGGATAATTCGCGAACTCTGTGTGAACCCCTCCAGTGTGGTTCCAAGCTTTCAATGCCCCAGAACTGGAGGCCTGAGGGGTCCTGGTTATGTTTGAGTTTGAAGTGTAGTGACACGTTATGGTCTTTATAGCCAATCTTTATATTGTTGACGTGTTCAGCTATACGGATGCGCAGTAGTCTTTTAGTGCGTCCAATATAAAGGAGTCCACACGGACATTTCAGAGCATAAACTACGAAGCTGCTGTTGCACGTGATAAACTGTTCAATGTCAAACTGTTTCTGATTAGAAGGAGAGATAAAAATTTCCAGACCTCTAATTGGTCGTGTCACTTCCTTTCACGCTCTGCACCTCCTGCAGGCAAAGAATCCATTTTTATTCCAGAACGTCTGAGGTTTGCTGGGAGGGTCTAGTATTTTTTTCACAACCCGATCCCCGTGATTAGGAGCTTTCCGGTATATGAATTGTGGTTTTGGGGGGAGTACTGGGCCCAATTTTTTGTCCAAAAGTAATATGTGCCAGTGTTTTTTGAAGATGTCTTCTACCTCCTTAAATTGGCTGTGGAATTGCGATATGAAGCCCCATTCCTTTGAATTAGTTCCCACTAGTGCTGGTTTGGGTTTGTTCAGTAGGCACGTTTCCCTGGGTATTTGTTCTATTTCTTCTATAATTTTCTTCAATGGTCCAGGAGCATAGCCTTTTGCTATAAATCTATCAGAGAGGACCTTTGCTTGTGTGAGAAAATTCTCGTTGTCTGAGCAGTTCCGTTTCACACGCATGATTTGGCCTTTAGGAATATTCTTTAGCCATTGTGGATGATGCCCACTCGTGATAGGTAAGTAGCTGTTCCTATCTGTTGCTTTAAAATACACCTTGGTTCCAAATTCTGTGTTTTGGCAAAAGACCGTGACATCAAGGAAGTTTATTGTTTCACTGTTCCACTCAGAGGTTAGTTTAATATTGTTGTTATTAGTGTTTAAGGCTTTTAGGAAAATTTGTAATGATTCTTCTGAACCGGCCCAAATTAAAAAAATATCATCGATAAAACGTTTATAAAAAATGAGCTCAGTTCTTCTATCTTTAAAAATCATATTGTCTTCCCATTCTGCCATAAATAAATTTGCAATGCTGGGGGCGAATTTGGCTCCCATTGCAACACCCCTCTGTTATAGGTAGAATTTGTTGTCATACCAAAAATAATTATCCGATAAGCAGAAGTCCAGGGCATGGCCAATGAATACTTTCTGATTGTGTGGGAGTTCTCCCTCTTACTCAAGGCCCAATTTAGGGCTAATAATGCATCGTCATGTTGAATTATTGAGTAGAGGGAGGATACAAACCCGAGGTTACCAACAAGATTTCCTGGTCATTTCTTAACGATATGCTTTGTAGACAATTCAGAAAGTCTTTAGTGTCCCTCAAATAAGCTTGCGTAGTTGTCACACTTTTCTGTAAAAACATGTCTAGATATTGTCCCAATCTCGCTGTGATTGAATCTATGCTATTTACAATCGGTCTAGGTGGTGGATTAATAGAATCCTTGTGAATTTTTGGTAGTGTGTAAATTGTGGGAATTTTATTACTAGTTGGTACCAGGTACTGTCTTTCCTTATCCGAAAGTACTCCTGTCTTTGTGCCTATTTCGACTAAGGTGGTGAGTTGGTTCCTGAAAGCTTGTGTTGGATCCTTATCCAAAGCTTTATAGGTGTTGACATCTGCTAACATCTCGAGGATCTGTGCATGGTACATCTCTTTAGGAAGGAAGACGACACCGCCACCTTTATCAGCTGGCCTGATGATGATGTCTTTTCTTTTCTCCAAAGACATGTACCAATCAGAAAGTATTCATTGGCCATGCCCTGGACTTCTGCTTATCGCATAATTATTTTTGGTATGACAACAAATTCTACCTACAACAGAGGGGTGTTGCAATGGGAGCCAAATTCGCCCCCAGCATTGCAAATTTATTTATGGCAGAATGTGAAGACAAGATGATTTTTAAAGATAGAAGAACTGAGCTAATTTTTTATAAACGTTTTATCGATGATATGTTTTTAATTTGGGCCGGTTCAGAAGAATCATTACAAATTTTCCTAAAAGCCTTAAACACTAATAACAACAATATTAAACTAACCTCTGAGTGGAACAGTGAAACAATAAACTTCCTTGATGTCACGGTCTTTTGCCAAAACACAGAATTTGGAACCAAGGTGTATTTTAAAGCAACAGATAGGAACAGCTACTTACCTATCACGAGTGGGCATCATCCACAATGGCTAAAGAATATTCCTAAAGGCCAAATCATGCGTGTGAAATGGAACTGCTCAGACAACGAGAATTTTCTCACACAAGCAAAGGTCCTCTCTGATAGATTTATAGCAAAAGGCTATGCTCCTGGACCATTGAAAAAAATTATAGAAGAAATAGAACAAATACCCAGGGAAACGTGCCTACTGAACAAACCCAAACCAGCACTAGTGGGAACTAATTCAAAGGAATGGGGCTTCATATCGCAATTCCACAGCCAATTTAAGGAGGTAGAAGACATCTTCAAAAAACACTGGCACATATTACTTTTGGACAAAAAATTGGGCCCAGTACTCCCCCCAAAACCACAATTCATATACCGGAAAGCTCCTAATCACGGGGATCGGGTTGTGAAAAAAATACTAGACCCTCCCAGCAAACCTCAGACGTTCTGGAATAAAAATGGATTCTTTGCCTGCAGGAGGTGCAGAGCGTGCAAGGAAGTGACACGACCAATTAGAGGTCTGGAAAATGTTATCTCTCCTTCTAATCAGAAACAGTTTGACATTGAACAGTTTATCACGTGCAACAGCAGCTTCGTAGTTTATGCTCTGAAATGTCCGTGTGGACTCCTTTATATTGGACGCACTAAAAGACTACTGCGCATCCGTATAGCTGAACACGTCAACAATATAAAGATTGGCTATAAAGACCATAACGTGTCACTACACTTCAAACTCAAACATAACCAGGACCCCTCAGGCCTCCAGTTCTGGGGCATTGAAAGCTTGGAACCACACTGGAGGGGTTCACACAGAGTTTGCAAATTATCCAAGAAAGAAACAAAATGGATTTTTTTAACTGAAGTTTTAGCGCCCAAAGGTTTAAACATAGAGCTTGACATCAATTGCTTTATAAGTGACTCATAATAATAGCACGGCACACTACCAAAGTGCCATTTACAAGGTTCATAAATATACACGTATGGCTCCTACCCTGTATATTTAGTCGGTTGGCCGAACTCTAATCTCATCTGATTAAGAAAACATTACCTACAGAATATACTATGAGTGAGGGGCCCATTATGAAAGGCTGATTAACACTGGGTTACCCTACATAACCCAAAACCCCAAACAATCATGAAGCATTTTCAGAGTCAGGATTTTATGTATTAGGTACTCTGATTCAGGGGTTCTGTTTATTAACAGTTTTTTATTGGTGAAATTTATTGATAGATTTTTATTAATGAATTTTTATTAATATATTTTTATTAATATATTTTAATAACGAATTTTTATTAATGGATTTTTTATTAATGATTTTTTATAGACAGTGTTTTTATAGACAGAATTTTATTAACAGACCCACAGTGTGCCTTACGCACGAACATATATATTTATATCAGTTTTAATTTATTGATATATATATATTTCTCAGTTTTTTGGTGTTGGATCGCTGTTTTATTGCTGGTTTATTAGTAAGAGGTTTCATGTACTATAACGCATTTTTAATATGTTTACTGCATAGATTTTTACACTTTATATTGTGTTTATCACAAACCCCGGAGGGTGAAATATAAACATCAACATACAAGTCTAACACCGGGGGCACTGCGGACTTTTGCATGCAAACGAAACAGGCCCATATAGTTCCTGTTCACACGTGTCAGCTGCGGGGGTGACATCATCATGGGGTTGTGGTTTGGGATCATCCCTGACAATCAGCACATAGATGTCCCCTCGAGATTTGCATTTACATATGTCCAGCTGGTCCCGACATGTAAACACACAGTAACCAATCAAGGCGCAGCCCGAACACAAACGCCAATCAGAGGGAGGCATACCGAGCTGCGTCTTGAAACACTTCCGCCCACACCAGGGCATGGACACACACTGACTCAGTGCGCATGCGCGACGACGCAGGTGCGCAGAACGTGGTCTGACGTCCAGCCGGAGGGCGGGATCTGGCACTGTATTTAATCCGGTTGCTATGATGGTTGGTCACGCCCTCAGAAGAAGTCAGGAAGTGACGAAATGTCAGGGCGTGACCAACACATCTAGCAAACCGGAAGTGACGCAGATGCGTTCCAGGACCTGCCTCACAGGAAACGATTAACAGGATTTTACATCCAGCGTTCATCAGGGGCAAGTTCCAAGCGCAGAAGCGCTCGTTTTTCATTATATCGCCTTTATACTATACCATTATGGTACGCACATTATGTAAGGGGGGAAACTAAAGGGTTTATTTTCAATAAATTGTCTATACAATATTACCCTATGTGGACATATTCTTTACCCATACATATACCTGTGATATCGTGTGGAGTTTATGGTGGAGAAGAAGAGAAAGTTATTGTAATATTGCTGAAGGAGGATTGTGTATCTAGGCTTGCTTTTTTCTTATATCTGGTGAGTGCGCCCCCTGAAGGGGACTTTCAAAAATCCCCCCACGCGGTGAAATACACTTTGGTGAAAGGAGCACTAAGAATAAGATTTGGATTAAATACAACTAGACTCACCATCCACTACTTCATCACCTATATAAGCAATTGATATAGAAGACGTACATACGAACTTTTGTCCGTAGCGCTGCTGCAGTTTTAGTCTGAACTCTTTTAAAGCGAGTTTTTTAAACACTGTATTTTATATAGGCAGTTGAGCTAAGCTGCAGTATATTAAGTCAGTGTACTGTGTACCGGGCACAGTGTGCAGCTAAATCTGACTGCAGACCATTCCTGTTCTCTTTCAAATAATACAGGCAGGCAGTTGAGCTAAGCTGCAGTATATTAAGTCAGTGTACTGTATACTGGGCACAGTGTTCAGCTAAAGCTGACTGCAGACCATTCCTGTTCTATTCATAATAATACAGGCAGGCAGTTGAGCTAAGCTGCAGTATATTAAATCAGTGTACTGTATACTGGGCACAGTGTTCAGCTAAAGCTGACTGCAGACCATTCCTGTTCTCTTTCCAATAATACAGGCAGGAAGTTAAGCTAAGCTGCAGTATATTAAGTCAGTGTACTGTATACTGGGCACAGTGTTCAGCTAAAGCTGACTGCAGACCATTCCTGTTCTCTTTCCAATAATACAGACAGGATGTTAAGCTAAGCTGCAGTATATTAAGTCAGTGTACTATATACTGGGCACAGTGTGCAGCTAAAGCTGACTGCAGACCATTCCTGTTCTCTTTCAAATAATACAGGCAGGCAGTTGAGCTAAGCTCCAGAATATTAAGTCAGTGTACTGTATACTGGGCACAGTGTTCAGCTAAAACTCACTGCAGACCATTCCTGTTCTCTTTCAAATAATACAGGCAGGCAGTTGAGCTAAGCTGCAGTATATTAAGTCAGTGTACTGAATACTGGGCACAGTGTGCAGCTAAAGCTGACCGCAGACCATTCCTGTTCTCTTTCAAATAATACAGGCAGGCAGTTGAGCTAAGCTGCAGTATATTAAGTCAGTGTACTGTATACTGGGCACAGTGTGCAGCTAAAGCTGACTTCAGACCATTCCTGTTCTCTTTCAAATAATACAGGCAGGCATTTGAGCTAAGCTGCAGTATATTAAGTCAGTGTACTGTATACTGGGCACAGTGTGCAGCTAAAGCTGACTGCAGATCATTCCTGTTCTCTTTCAAAAAATACAGGCAGGCAGTTGAGCTAAGCTGCAGTATATTAAGTCAGTGTACTGAATACTGGGCACAGTGTGCAGCTAAAGCTGACCGCAGACCATTCCTGTTCTCTTTCAAATAATACAGGCAGGCAGTTGAGCTAAGCTGCAGTATATTAAGTCAGTGTACTGTATACTGGGCACAGTGTGCAGCTAAAGCTGACTGCAGACCATTCCTGTTCTCTTTCCAATAATACAGACAGGAAGTTAAGCTAAGCTGCAGTATATTAAGTCAGTGTACTATATACTGGGCACAGTGTGCAGCTAAAGCTGACTGCAGACCATTCCTGTTCTCTTTCAAATAATACAGGCAGGCAGTTGAGCTAAGCTACAGAATATTAAGTCAGTGTACTGTATACTGGGCACAGTGTTCAGCTAAAACTCACTGCAGACCATTCCTGTTCTCTTTCAAATAATACAGGCAGGCAGTTGAGCTAAGCTGCAGTATATTAAGTCAGTGTACTGAATACTGGGCACAGTGTGCAGCTAAAGCTGACCGCAGACCATTCCTGTTCTCTTTCAAATAATACAGGCAGGCAGTTGAGCTAAGCTGCAGTATATTAAGTCAGTGTACTGTATACTGGGCACAGTGTGCAGCTAAAGCTGACTTCAGACCATTCCTGTTCTCTTTCAAATAATACAGGCAGGCAGTTGAGCTAAGCTGCAGTATATTAAGTCAGTGTACTGTATACTGGGCACAGTGTGCAGCTAAAGCTGACTGCAGATCATTCCTGTTCTCTTTCAAAAAATACAGGCAGGCAGTTGAGCTAAGCTGCAGTATATTAAGTCAGTGTACTGTATACTGGGCACAGTGTGCAGCTAAAGCTGACTGCAGACAATTCCTGCTCTCTTTCAAAAAATACAGGCAGGCAGTTGAGCTAAGCTGCAGTATATTAAGTCAGTGTACTGTATACTGGGCACAGTGGGTAGCTAAAGCTGACTGCAGACCATTCTTGTTCTCTTTCAAATAATACAGGCAGGCAGTTGAGCTAAGCTGCAGTATATTAGGTCAGTGTACTGTATACCGGGCACAATTCCACAGTGTGCAGCTAAAGCTGACTGCAGAAAATTCCTTGTGTACATATTCCAATATATCAAATACAGTATGTCTGGAAGGCCAACAAGGAGAGGCAGCCACTCACAGGCCAATAAAAGAGGGCAAGCAGGCTCTGTGTCTAGAGGCAACAGTGCTGGTCGTGGACATAGTGCATCCTCATCAGCACGTGGCCGTGGGGCACGCTTGTCCTTTTTTCGGCAGCTGGCCGTGTTGAGCCGCAACATGCTGAAGAGTTGGTAGAGTGGATGACCAAGCCATCCTCATCCTCCTCATCCTCTCTCACCCAGCCTCAGGGTACTTTGTCTGCCAAAACAGCTGCCAAAGCGGGCTCTTCCATTGGCTCAATGGCATCAGTCACTCCTTCCCTAGCCCCACCATGTTCTGAGGAGTCCCCCAAACTGTTTGACCACAGTGTTGGGTACATGCTGCAGGAGGATGCGCATCATTTTGAAGGCTCCGATGATGGTACCCAGCTTGAGGAAGGCAGTAACGTGAGCCCAGAGAGAGGAGGTGCCCAAGAAGGACAGCAAACTGGCAGTCATGTTCCCCCAGCTGCAGCATACTGCCAGGTTTGCTCCAGTGATGAGGAGGGAGGGGATGATGAGGTCACTGACTCTACATGGGTGCTTGATAAGAGAGAGGAGGAGGAGGACGAGGAGGAGGCACATCTGTAATGAGGCAGGATGCCCTCCAGGGGCCAGCTTAAGGGCAGCACACCGACTGCATCACACTGCAGAGCTCCGCATGTGCAGGGCGCTGCTGTCTCTGCGCGTTATTCCAAAAGTTCTTTGGTGTGGGCCTTTTTTCAGACGTGTGCAGCAGATCGCACCGTTGTTATTTGCAACATATGTCTGAAGCGTATCTCACCTGGCCAAAACATCAGCCGCTTGGGCACCACATGCTTGACCAGACATATGTTGACCTGCCATGCAGCCCGTTGGCAAGCATACATAAAAGACCCACACCAAAGAACAAAGCGGACCTCTCTTTGCTCCTCATCAGCTGGGATCTCCAACCCCGCTATACCTTCAGTCCTCTCAGAAACCTGCACTGAGAGGAATGAAGGTGTAGAATTAGGTGTGTCACTGCCAAGTACTTGCGGGCAATCTGCTATCGGTACACCAACGTCCGATTGTACCAGGCAAATTTCCCGGCCCCAGCTGTTGCACCGCCGAAAGAAATTCGCTCCCAGCCATCCACATGCCCAGCGGTTGAATGCTAGCTTGGCTAATTTTCTAGCACTTCAACTGCTGCCTTTTCAGTTGGTAGACTCTGCCCCCTTCCGTGAGTTTGTGGAATGTGCGGTACCTTAGTGGCAGGTTCCCAAATGCCACTTTTTTCACGGAAGGCGATTCCGGCTCTCTACCGGCATGAGGAAGGCAATGTCTTGGCCTCGCTGGACAGGGCGGTCAGCGGTAAGGTGCATATTACTGCTGACTAAAGGTCCATCAGGCATGGACAGGGACGTTACCTATCTTTCACGGCCCACTGGGTGACTCTGCTGGCAGCTGGGAAGGATGCAGGACAGGGTGCAGTAGTGTTGGAGGTTGTACCGCCACCATGCCTCCAAAATGCTACTAGCGGTGATTCTGACACACCTCTCTCCTCCACCCCTCCTCTTCTTATTCCTCCTTGGCCTCTTCCTGTGCTTTGTCCTCGGAACAGCTGACCCATGTGCCCTTTTGGCTCACGTCCTTAACTTGGTGGTGCAGCGGTTCTTGGGCAGGTACCCGGGCTTACAGGATGTCCTGAGGCAGGCCAGGAAAGTCTGTGTGCATTTCCGCCGGTCATATAATGACAGTGCTCGGCTGGCTGACCTCCAAAAGGAATACAACCTGCCCAAGAACTGCCTAATCTGTGACATGCCCACCAGGTGGAACTCAACGTTGGCCATGCTTCAGTGGCTGCACACGCAGCAGAGGACCATCAATGAGTATCTGTGCGACTATGGCACCAGGACAGGGTCAGGGGAGCTTGTTTTTTTTGCCACGCCAGTGGGTCATAATCAGGGATGCATGCACTGTCCTGTCACCATTTGAGGAGGCCACGAGGATGGTGAGAAGTGACAGTGCATGCATCAGTGACACTGTCCATCTTGTCTACCTGTTGGAGCCCCCTTTATCCAGACAGTGTTCCTGCTGGCCCACCGATCACACAGGAAGAGGAGGAGGAGGAGGAGGATTGTGTCAGCATGGATGTGGAGACTAGCACTCAGCATCAGCAACAGTCTTCAAGGGATCATTTACAGTCCCAAGAAACCCATGGACTTGTACGTGGCTGGGAGGAGGTGGCTGTGGATCATGTCATCCTTAGTGACCCAGAGGACTCCGCAACGAATGCCTCAGCAAACCTACGCTGCATGGCCTCCCTGATCCTGCAAAGCCTGCGAAAAGATCCTCGTATTCGTGGTATCAAGGAGAGGGATCATTACTGGCTGGCAACCCTCATTGATCCACGTTACAAGGGTAAGGTTGCGGACCTTATCCAGCCGTCGCAGAGGGAGCAGAGGATAAAACATCTTCGGGAGGCCTTGCAGAAAGGTTTGTGCAATGCATTTCCAGAGCCTGGGAGGTTACAAATTCCTGGTCCAGGACAACGTGTTACTGAGGCTTCAGTCATTCACAGAAGGAGCGGTGGACAGATGCGTTCAGACAATTTTTTAGTCCGCAGCCCCAAGGTATGATCGGTTCCAGCAACCATCACCAGCGTCTGATTTAAATGGTGCAGGAATACCTAGGGGCAAGATCAGACTTGGACATCTTTCCCACCGAAAATCCTCTGGGTTACTGGGTCTTGAGGATGGATCACTGGCCAGAGCTTGCACAGTATGCAATTGAGCTACTGGCCTGTCCTGCATCCAGCGTTCTTTCGGAACGCACATTCAGCGCTGCTGGAGGCTTTGTAACCGAACACAGGGTGCGCCTGTCCACCGACTCGGTCGATTAGCTGACCTTCATAAAAATGAATCAGCCTTGGATCACCAGCTACCAAGCTCCTGATGCTGATGTAACCGAATTTTTTTTTTTTTGCATGTGAGATCCCTTCAATACTGCCTATGCTGATGCTGAGTGACTATCCTGTTATGCTGAGTGACAATCCTCTTCCTCCTCAATGTTCATGCTGATAGGTTGTAAAAAAATTGTTGGTTCTGGGCACCGCCACCAGTGGCTAAGACCCAATTTTTCTGCCCCTGTTTAACAGGGGTGTGTAATTACAATTTTTGATGCAATACTTTGCAGCAGGGCTCATTCCTGCGCTCCAACTATAGTGTCTGTGAGGGGTTGCAGTGTTGTGGCACCAGTGCCTAAGGCCAATTTTTCTACCCCTTTTTAACAGGGGCGTGTAATTACAATTTTTGCAGCACAAATTTGCAGCAGGGCTCAATTATGCGCTCCAACTAGAGTTTATGTGAGGGGTTGCAGTGTTGTGGCACCAGCACCAGTGCCTAAGGCCCAATGTTTCTGCCCCTGTTTAACAGGGGCTAATTTTTGCTGCAATAATTTGCAGCAGGGCTCATGCATGTGCTCCAACTAGAGTTTCTGTGAGGGGTTGCAGTGTTGTGGCACCAGCACCTGTGCCTAAGGCCCAATTTTTCTGCCCCTGTTCAACAGGGGCATGTAATTACAATTCTTGATCTAATATTTCACAGCGGGGCCCGTTCCTGCGCCCACCAAGAGTAACTGTGAGGCCTTACAGTGTTGTGCCAGCACCAACACCTAAGGCCCAAATTTCTGCAGAGTATATAGGGCAGGCCCCTACTTTCAAACATCAGACTTTCAAACGACTCCTACTTACAAAGGGAGGGAGACAATAGGAAGTGAGAGGAAATCTTACATGGTGCAGGAATACCTAGGGGCAAGATCAGACTTGGACACCTTTCCCACCGAGAGGAAATCTACCCCTAGGAAGAGAAATTCTCTCCTGTGAGAGTTAATATTTGAAAAATGTGTCTCCTCTCCACTTATGCTTTATCCCCAATCCTTGTTTCACTAAAACCCACAAATTTTCAAAATCCAATTGTCATTGGGACAGAAAGTGAGGTGAAATCTTCTGAACAGGTGCACAGACAGCAGAGCAAATGTTACAGGGGTGATAACCCTTCCCTATGTTTTCCAAAAAGCTTAAAAATAGATTTTTTGGCTGGAGCTACACTTTAAAAAGGTACCAGTTCAAAATTACAAACAGATTCCACTTAAGAACAAACCTACAGTCCCTGTCTTGTTTGCACCGCCTGTATACTGCTGTTCAGAGTATATAGGGCCTGGGGGTCCCATGCCTTTTTTATTTGGGTGCGGGGTTCCCTTTAATATCCATACAAGACATAAAGGGGGTGGTAATGGGCTGGGGGGGTACCCATGCCGTTTTTCTCAATGATTTTCATCCATATTGCAGGGACCAGACATTACATTAAAGCCGCAAGCAGTTTTAAATGACTTTTATTCCTTTAGAAATTTCATTTTGTGCAGGGACAGTTCTAAACACGGGAAACACGCGCCACATGTACCCTGGGGCAGGACCCGGGTCCCCATACCCTTTTTCTGACAATAACTTGCATATAAGCCTTTAAAATTTGCACTTTTGATTTCTCACGTTCGAGTCCCATAGACTTTAACGGGGTTCGAAAGTTTGCGCAAACTTTCGGTCCGTTCGCATGTTCTGGATGCGAACCGAACCGGGGGTGTTCAGCTCATCCCTACTCTAGATCTATGTCTATCAGTGAAACTGCTATTAAACTACATACCAGATAGTATATGACACCCACTAAGCTTCACGCCATATTTCCGGCTGTATCTGCCTTGTGCTTTTGTGGCTGCCCTGAATCAGGTTCCTTCCTCCACATTTTTTGGAGCTGCAAACACCTCAAGCCACTTTGGCAACAGGCAGCCACGAGAGCATCCAAGATAGCTGGTCACCTGCTTACATTGACGGTACAGATGTGCATTTTCTTTACTACTATCCCGGACGTTCTCGTTCCTTGTCAAAGATTATTACACACACTGTTTGTAGCCATTCATTGGATGACGGCCCTAAACTGGCGTTCCTCCTCGGTATCCTGGTCACAGGATCTCTGAACATATTCACCACACCCTGTATGACAATATCCACCTCTTTGACAGGAAGTGGGAGTGCTGGGACGTCCCATTCTAATCCTACTGTATATTGTTCATCACGCTGTATACAATATTCCCAGAGTTCGGTGTTAAAGATGATATCTCTGTAATGAAGCTACATTTGCGTTTACCTGTAATGTTTGTATGCGTTTTTATATGCTTACCACTTCATGTATGTCAATGAATCTTCCAATAAAAACATTTGTAAACGGAAATATTCCTTTGTGAATATGGTGAAAATCCACTTTGAAAGAAATACCCTTCACCTCATTTACTAATCTAAGGAAGAGTTCCGAACTCTAATTGGCTTTAGTAAATTAACCCCAATGCTGTAATAAGATCTTATTATTTGTAAATGTTCATTCAATTTGCAGATTGAAAGAAAAGCATTTCTAAAATCTAGGTATTAGTAAATGGGACTGAAATTGCAGTTAATATGTAGAGTACTTTACAAGTGTGTTAAATATGTGATGATTTGCAAGTGCCTGTCTTAAAAATACAAATTACAATGATAGTTGTAGTAGATTATGAAAGGAATAAGCAACTTGTACTAAATTCAGAATTTTAACCAATTTTTTGTGGCCTGAATAGAATTACAATTTGAATAATTTTATAAAAACTGTCCGCATGCTTCCCATTTTCCCATCAGCCTCTTTGTAAAGCTGAAACAGCATTAGAACTGTAAAACAGGGACTGTTAAGCCATTTACACCATGATGTCCAGACAACATGAACAAATACAATATGATCTTATCTAGTGATCCAGGTGAATCACCTAAGCAGAACAAATATTTTATATCTAGAATCTATTAGAATAAAGGTCACTGCTGAAATTCCTCTCCGGGCGGTGTACTCTTTCAGAACCTAATCCAAACCTTGTATATGAAAGAAGCAATAACCTGATAATGGAAACCACAGTTATGTTTAAAGACCTATATATAGGTATGGGTATAAAATGTGGGATTCAGATTTTCTGAATAAGGATTTTATGCTCTTTAAAATCTCAAAAACACATGGAATACCAGGTCCTCAAATATTGGCGGTTCTACATTATATCACACAATATTTCTGTCTTAGCAGGCTTAAAACCTTTGGATTATAGTAAAACAGACTGCACTTATTTGTTCATTCATTGCATTGCCATTCATTGCCATTCATTTTCAATGACACGCAAACACACACAAACCAATAGGCTGCCTTAACACAACATTTGTTAACATGTGACATATTGCACATGGTTATGGTTATGTTCGTTCTTTTAATTTGTTTTAAATAGGGAGCAGTAGTCACCCGTCGCTGACTGTCATCTGCTTTGATTATTTAACTGTATCATTTTAGCTGTTAAAAAGGTGCTTTACCATTCTTAGCACCCAATTCCCATAGTAACCAATAAAAGGGTATACCTACAAATATAAAGTTAGCCAAATAATATAAGGTTCTGCTGCTGTCTGTAAGTTGATTGTAAATGATATATATATATATATATATATATATATATATATATATATATATATATATTTTAAGACCCCATTCACACTGGGGCGCTTTTGAGGTGGTTTAGCGCTCAAAATAGCACCTGTAAAGCTGAAAAGCGCCTCTCCAACCACCCCAGTGTAAAGGCCAGAGTGCTTTCACACTGGAGCGGTGCACTTGCAGGACGGGAAAAAAAGTCCTGCAAACAGCATCTTTGGGGCGGTGGGGGAGCGGTGTACACCGCTCCTCCACTACTCCTGGCCATTGAAATGATTGGGCAGCGCTGCCGAAGCACCTGCAAAGCGCTTCGGCAGCATCGCAACAAGGACGCTATTAATCTTTGTTTGGCCGCTAGCGGGGGTTAATAGCGCCCAGCTAGCGGGCAAAAAGCACCTCTATAACAGCGGCGCTTTACCATTAAAGCCAGCACTGCCTCAGTGTGAAAGGGGTCTAAGTATAAAAATTAAAAAAAGTTCACAGTCAACTATGTGCTGCCAAGCAAAGCTATGGCTGAAGCTGTCTCTGAAAACTGTGGTGATCCCATAACACCACATTAAGCTTTAAGGCATTTTCCAAACCAGTAATAAAAAGGATTTGTGTATTTCCCTTGTCACCATCAAAGTCATATGACAAAGCCCCTCTCCTGCTATAGAATTTTTTTTATCAGTAAAGGGTCCCCTCAGCTTTGCCGAGCTTTGTTATTTGGGTGACAAAAGCTTGTCTGGCTTGCCTAACAGCCTCTCCCGAAGGTCACAGCTAAACATAAAACTTTGTCCCTATTGTCTTTAATGCATTCATATTCCCACCCAGTTTGAGTTTGGCACATTTTATAATGAAGTCTCCAAATTCAAGGTGAAGCAAATTTTGTCTGCTTTGCTCAATATGATTTATAAAATGCAGTTACTGTAGCGGCCTCACCCCGACCTCTTTAGCTAGGGGTATATCGAGCGACAGAGTGAGGTGCGCTACGGCCCATGTCCTCCCCGTGCATGTGGGTGAGGTGAAGGCCAGTATCAATCTTTTTCCTCGGGCCAAATGTGTGCTGGTTATGAGGGTCAGTCCTCCCGTGCCGGAATCTCCCTTTGTTCCCATCAACAGAGTCCATACACCCATCAAAGTCCAAACTCAGGTTTATTGCGTATCTCCACATACAGTCAAATGCAACGGCATGATACGATGGGGAAGCAGGTCGAGGCACTGTACAGGTTCCTAGTCCCTACACTCCCTGTGCTATGACCAGGGGTTGCAGGAATCTTGATGACAGCTCCTCCGCTGCGCTGTAGCCCATATCAGGGGAAGATGTCCTCTGAGGGAGTTACTGAAGGCCCATCCGTCACCGGGTTGACGCTACACCGGGTCTTCGGACGGGTGACCCCCCCCAGCCTCCTCACCTCAGATGCGGGTCCCCTCGCAAGGGGCGCCCTGGAGCAACTTCACCCTCGCGGGACCCAGTCGGAGTCACCGGGTCCCAGGCCTCCTTAATAGTACCTCACCCCGGGCTGAAGGTGCCCGGGATGGACTCCATCTTCATTCCGGCCGGGCCTTGGGCGCCTAGGCCGGAACCTTGAACCGCCCGCACCCAGGCCTAAGGTGCCTGGGTGCGTGAAGAGATGATCCCCCAAAGAAAGAACCTTGTGGCGAGGGCGTCTCCCCCTTTTATCTCCTCCCATCGACACCACGGCAGGTTCCCCGCCCCAGCCGTACCATCTCCAGGAAGGGACAAAGAAGGGTAGCACTGTGGTAGTGATTCTACCTCGAGCCAGTAGGTACACTGACACCCACTGGTCAAAGAGAATATTACACCACCCAATCCTCCACGAATAAGAAAAAGTGGTCTAATCCCTGACATAATTACACACCTGGGTCTCTCTACCCCCAGGTGTATCCCACTAACTTTGAAGACCCCGCTACACACTCCCCCTGGTGATTTGACGCTGGTCCCCAGCGTCAGGTGCACACCCATGTCTCCCAAGGAGTGGTGACATGAAGTGGGCCCCAGAGGCTATCCCTCAAATTTTGGATACTGTATGTGCCAAGACCTGCTCAACAGAAAAAGGAACTATAAAACATTAAAACTTTCGTATAAAACATCTGTCATGTACACATATACAATCCCTCCCGTCACTGTCTAAGAACCACCCCATACTCAGTAGTCTTGACCGACGAATCTCCTGCAGAAGGGAAACAAACAAAAAAAACACATCCTAACACTCTGTGTTAACTTGGCATGAGTAAGTCCGTCAGCGGAGAGACCCACTCACTCCAATAAGTAAGTAATGCATGTGTAACATTTTCAAACATTCGTTGCACAACACTGCCACCTGGTGACAGCGCTGCGGTAATGACACTTGGTGAGATCTTCATTCTTCCTGCTTTCCTACTCTAACTCTACCCCAAAAGTCTCTGCCTTTGGCACATGAAGAAAAGGGAGAAAAAAAAAAAACAACAGCTCCCAAATCTCCAGTGAGTAAAAGAAAAACCCAAATCAAAACAAAAGTAGGGCACAGTTCTAGGCGTCTGGGAATGTCTCTTCCAGAAAGTTTATACAGCAACAAGATAGGAGCTCACTTCTCCTATAAATAGAACCTTGGATCCGGCAGAAACAGGGGCTTCAGGTGCCCATCAAACACTTCCACCGAATACTCGACATCCTCTCCTTCTTTCCGGCAGATGAGCACCTTATCGGCATGAATATGGCGCCCAAGTCTCCAATCAGCTCTGCAGTCCTTGAACTTTTTAGACACAGGCGCCGAACATGACAGGTATCGCCTGGCATGGGGTACTTTAAGTTTTTCCCATACAAACTCGTCATACCACCTTGGTTGCAGGACCTCGACTTCATACAATAGGTCCCGAGGCAAGTAGGGGTACTCCCACCCATATTCACGGGCGACTCTCTGGGAGAAAAGTCTCTGCAACCTGGCTAGAGGTGGCATCACATCTCGCTCACCTTCTCCTGGCTGTACAATGGCCTCCGGGTGCCGAGGTACCTTCACCATCTCGGGTTTCTTTGTCTTTGGTGCCCGGAACGAAGCACGCTGCATCCCCAACATCAGAGCGGGTGATGTAGTTGAATGCGGAAAGTTGGTCGGAGGACTAGATTTCCTCGGGAACTCCGGGGCCTTTCCGTGTGTGGTTCAACCTCAAAAAGAAACTCCTTGCATGCTTCGCATCGCCCGAATGGCTTTAGTTGGACCACCAGTCCCGAGCATCCGGGACAGATCACACTGAGGGCCTCCGTGTCTCTGCATGAATACAGAGCCAACTGTCCTCGGGGCCTGAGCCTTATCCCCGTGTCTGTAATGGGTGCAGCAAATGTAGTCATCTTGAAAGGATAAGGTACCGGCATCCACGGGGAGCCTGAATTCACTCCGACCACTTGCTGCTCCATCACGTGCTGACCTCGCGCCGGAGTCTCCACGTGTATCTCCACACGTGGCCAGACTCCTCCCACGACTTGCACATTTTCGCGGGCTTCCTTCAGTCTCCTCCCACGAATTGCGCAGTCATGGGGTGCCTCGTGGCGCAGTGCAGCAAAAGTCCCCACATGTAGTTCGTCACACGGCTGGACTCCTCCCTCTTCCCGCTCTTTCTGCATGGGCCTCTCCCGGTTTTTCAGGGAAATTTCCACGACTTCGAGCACAGGGATGCACTTTGGCCAATCACATGGCCGACCTGCTCGGACCTCCTCCGGGCAGCAAAGTTCAAACACAGCCGTTCCAAACCTCAGGGTCAACACACATTTCATCCCGGACTCACGAGCCCCCACGTGTAGCGGCCTCACCCGACCTCTTTAGCTAGGGGTATATCGAGCGACAGAGTGAGGTGCGCTACGGCCCATGTCCTCCCCGTGCATGTGGGTGAGGTGAAGGCCAGTATCAATCTTTTTCCTCGGGCCAAATGTGTGTTGGTTATGAGGGTCAGTCCTCCCGTGCCGGAATCTCCCTTTGTTCCCATCAACAGAGTCCATACACCCATCAAAGTCCAAACTCAGGTTTATTGCGTATCTCCACATACAGTCAAATGCAACGGCATGATACGATGGGGAAGCAGGTCGAGGCACTGTACAGGTTCCTAGTCCCTACACTCCCTGTGCTATGACCAGGGGTTGCAGGAATCTTGATGACAGCTCCTCCGCTGCGCTGTAGCCCATATCAGGGGAAGATGTCCTCCGAGGGAGTTACTGAAGGCCCATCCGTCACCGGGTTGACGCTACACCGGGTCTTCGGACGGGTGACCCCCCCCCCCCCAGCCTCCTCACCTCAGATGCGGGTCCCCTCGCAAGGGGCGCCCTGGAGCAACTTCACCCTCGCGGGACCCAGTCGGAGTCACCGGGTCCCAGGCCTCCTTAATAGTACCTCACCCCGGGCTGAAGGTGCCCGGGATGGACTCCATCTTCGTTCCAGCCAGGCCTTGGGCGCCTAGGCCGGAACCTTGAACCGCCCGCACCCAGGCCTAAGGTGCCTGGGTGCGTGAAGAGATGATCCCCCAAAGAAAGAACCTCGTGGCGAGGGCGTCTCCCCCTTTCATCTCCTCCCATCGACACCACGGCGGGTTCCCCGCCCCAGCCGTACCATCTCCAGGAAGGGACAAAGAAGGGTAGCACTGTGGTAGTGATTCTACCTCGAGCCAGTAGGTACACTGACACCCACTGGTCAAAGAGAATATTACACCACCCAATCCTCCACGAATAAGAAAAAGGGGTCTAATCCCTGACATAATTACACACCTGGGTCTCTCTACCCCCAGGTGTATCCCACTAACTTTGAAGACCCCGCTACATTACTATGAAACATTTAACATAATGCATGGAAAAAAGTGGCGGGAAGTGCGTACCTTACAGATTCCTGCAGTCATGAGTGTGCAATATACAGCACAGGCTATAGAGTGCAGAAGTCAGTATGTAACACATAGCACAGCTTACAAAGTGCAGTGGTTAGGGCTTAATGACATACAACATATTGTATAGAGTGCAGTGGTCAAGAGCACACAACAAACAACACAGCTTACAGCATATACCCATCGGGAGTATGCTTTGGATATGCACTGTGCCACTATTGGCGGTTCAGTGATTTGAGCACACTGTATCCTTCACAGTAATATGGCTGGCCCTTCTTTTATCTCCCAATCTCAATGTCATCTCATGGGAAATATGGGAAAGCAGGGATGTAAATGTACCTGCATTTTTCATCCCTAATAACAAGCCCCTGACTGTGAATAGACACTCTTTATAAAAGACCCATGCACAGCCTGAGCCACTGGAATGGACAGAACTTACTAGTAAAATTGCCTTATATTGGTGGCCAGCGGGAGGAGATTTCCCCCTTATATTGGTGGTTATTGAGAGAAAGAATACCTTATTACATTGGTGGCCATTGAGAAAGAGAGAATACACTATTACATTGGTGGTTATTGAGAGAGAAAATACCCTATTATATTGGTGGTCATTGAAAGAAAGACTTCTTATTTCCATTGGTGGTCATTGATAGAAAAAATGCCTTATTACAATGGTGGTCAGTGAGAGAACGTTAAAGCAGAGTTCCACACAAAAGTGGAACCTCCTCTTATTAGCTTCCTTCCCCCCTTTTGGTGCCACATTTGGCACCTTTCGGGGGGGGAACGGGTACCCGTTTTTGACTGGTCCCTGTCTCCACTTCCAGAAGACGGCACCATGGCGCTGTCCCTCAAAAGTTTGACCTCCTTCCTCCTCCGCCGGGCCAATTAGAAAGCACAGCGTGCTTTGCGCATGCGCAGTTAGGAACCCATAGTGGAGATGGCTGCGGCAGCACCCGACAGCCAACCTGAATATTGGCTGGGGTGCCGACATCGCGGGCTCCCTGGACAGGCTTGCGTCCATATATTAAAAGTCAGCAGCAACAGTGTTTGTAGCTGCTGACTTTTATTTTTTTTCCCACAGGCTGGAACACCTCTTTAAGTATATAGATTCTTAGATTCCCTCTTATATAGATGTGGTGTGCTCCAATGGCAGAGCCTGAAGTTGGGCTTCATGGCACTGTTCTAAAATCCCCCTTGCTCAATACCTATTGAAGTTTTTACTGGCACACCTGCATTTAAAATTTTCTGTGCATGGACAACCTCTTTCTGGTGTGCTTCTGTTCTTGGCCTGGCTGGGTCAAGAGTAGCTAACACAACAGCAAAAGCTCTATATTCACTACAATTTCCACCTGTTCCTGCCCTCTTAATGTCAACCCTTACTAGGTTGCATTTTATTATTCTTAACTACTGTAGACCACACACAATACCCACATGCCATGTTTATATATATATATATATATATATATATATATATATTGTGACAGCAGGAAGGTAAAGTCACCTGGTTGCATCCAGGGGGGTAGATATATTTCGCCCAGATTCAGGCTTTACGCCGACTTATACAACTAGGTGGAGAGTTGTATAAGGCTAGTGGGCTCATGGATGACTCATACCTCTAGGGAGAGGGCTGGGCGTCGTACAGACAGGGAGTTGATGAGGCCAGCTGAAGCTTGTCAGCTCATTTAGGCCTCTATAAGAACTCCCAGCTTCATTAGATGTTAGCTCATGCCTGGAACCAGACCTGTGTGGACTGTCTAGGGAGAGTGAACCCCTGTGCGGTGAGGCAAAGCCTGTGTGGCTATTTGTTTGGACTTTTACTAAACCAGGGACTTAGGGACTAGGACAGCACTAGGCTGATCCCAGTTGTTAGTTAGGAAACCTGTATGTTTAGTCAGAGGTCAACTTGACCAGGATTTATTTTGGTTATGTTTCTTTTGCTTTGCTGTGTTTTGTCACTGTAAATAGAAAATAAACCGCACCTTTTTTTGATTTTGAAAACCACAACCTCCGTTTGCTGGGCCTGTTTTGTGTGGGGAGCCCATCCCGGGGGTCACACACACCCGCTGCCGAGCTAACCCCCTCACAGTTGGTGGAGAATGCGGGCAGTTTTTTTAAGCCAGCATGGAGGAGATACTGAAGCAGCTGGCTCTAGCAAATGCCAATCAACAGCAGACAAATGCAGGTTTGCAAAGGAGCCTTGCAGCCCAGCAGCAGACAAACGCAACTTTGCAACAGAGTCTGGAGGCTCAGCAACGAGCCCAGCAGCAATCTGAGGCCCGCTTCATAGACCTGTTGCAGAAGCAAGAGCAGAGACTACAACAACAGATGGAAGCAGTAATGCAGCAACGTCCGCAGACCAGTGAGGAAAGCCGTCCCACTAATACCGCGTCCTTTGGGGTGAGTCGTTTATTGACAAAAATGACTGGAGAGGATGATCCAGAGGTATTTTTGACCACATTTGAAAGGACCGCTGAAAGAGAAAAGTGGCCTGAGGAGCAGTGGGCTGGACTGGTGGCTCCTCTGTTAACTGGTGAATCGCAGAAAGCTTACTATGACCTAGAGCCTAACCAAGCAAAAGACTATGTGATGCTAAAAGCTGAAATATTGGCAAGGCTGGGTGTCACCCAGGCTGTCCGGGCTCAGCGTGTGCATAACTGGACTTTCCAGCTTGGAAAACCCCCCAGGTCTCAAATGTATGATCTCATTCACCTGAGCAGAAAGTGGCTACAGCCAGAGACTTTGTCCGCACCAAAGATTGTGGAACGTGTTGTAATGGATCGGTTTTTGAGAGCTCTTCCTACTGCCATCCAAAAGTGGGTAAGCCATGGAGACCCAGAGACGGCCGATGGTCTTGTGGATCGTGTGGAGAAATACTTGGCTACAGAGAACCTGACGGCCTCTTCCAGAGACACTCGGACTTTCCACCCTAAGACCAGACCATCCCCAGGGGCGGATAAGAGGATTCCAAGGGGTGAGGGTGGAGAGAGTGAGAGGGTGGGAGCTCTACCCCAAGTTTGGCGAGAACAGCCTGGGAAATCAGCGGCTCAAGAGGCGGCAAGAAGGATCGTTTGCTACCGCTGCCGGCAAGCGGGACATATTGCAGCCAATTGCCCGGTTGTGGAGGAACCCATGCAGTGTGACTTTCTGACGGGCAGACGTCAGTCGCTGTGTGCGACAGTCGCATGCACTGCCATTCGAGGAACTGAGAAACATTTATGCAAAATGTGTGTTAATGGTAGAAATGTTGTGGTATTGCTGGATTCAGGTAGCCTTGTGACCCTGATAAAGGCTGAGTTAGTTAAAACAGAGGTCTCTGGGAATAGCAAGGTAGCTGTTATTTGTGTGCATGGGGACACCCGAGAGTATCCAGTGACTACAGTGTGTTTCGAGACCCCCAAAGGTACCCTCTCTCATCCAGTGGGCTTAGTATCTCAGTTACCGCATGACGCCATTGTGGGAAGGGATTTTCCGAAGTTCTGGGAACTGTGGGATGATCCTGAGCCCCTCACTGGTGCCCCTATGTACCAGGAATGTGATAGCCAGAACTCCCCTGAGAGTGGTGAGGACTCTCCGGAATTTCCCTTATCAGTATTGGCAGGGGAGACTCAAGAAACTGGAGAGGAGCCCACCTCCTCAGACGAAAACCTACCGTCTGTGGAGTTTTCTGATCTTGAGGTTCACAGGGAAAACTTTGCCACAGAACAGTTGAAAGACCCCGCCCTAATAAAGGCACGGGAAAACGTAGTGAAAATAGATGGCGAGTTAGTGAACCCAGATAATACCTGCACTTACCCATACTTCAGCGTAGAGAAGGACCTACTGTATCGGGTGGCAAAAAGGGCAGAAGAAACCGTTGAGCAGCTTGTGGTGCCCAAACCTTACAGGAAGTTGGTGTTGGAGTTGGCCCATGGGCACATTCTTGGAGGTCATCTGGGGACAGAGAAAACCCGAGAGAGGGTATTACAGAGATTCTATTGGCCGGGGGTGATGAAGGACGTAGAAAATTATTGTTCCTCCTGCCCTGTGTGTCAGAGGTTGGCCCCGATGCCACATTTCCGTAGCCCGCTGGTCCCTCTACCCATCATTGAGGTCCCGTTTGAGAGGATCGCCATGGATTTGGTAGGTCCTATAATCAAGTCCGCTAGGGGGCACCAGTACATATTAGTTATAATGGACTATGCCACCCGTTATCCAGAAGCGATCCCTCTCCGAAATACCTCGGCCAAAACCATAGCCAAAGAGCTATCTCTTGTTTTTAGCCGGGTGGGTATTTGTAAAGAACTGCTTACGGACCAAGGTACACCCTTTATGTCCCGGGTTATGAAAGAGCTGTGTAAATTGTTCAAAGTGACGCAATTGCGTACGTCTGTGTATCACCCCCAAACCGATGGGCTGGTTGAAAGATTCAACAAAACCCTAAAACAAATGTTGAAGAAAGTGGTGGATAGAGATGGAAAGGATTGGGACTGTTTACTTCCTTATTTGATGTTTGCTATTAGGGAGGTGCCCCAATCCTCTACGGGATTCTCCCCCTTTGAGTTACTGTATGGGAGACACCCAAGAGGGCTGTTGGATATTGCCAAGGAAACTTGGGAAAGTGAGAGTTCTCCCCACAGGAGTGTGATTGAGCATGTCGCCCTGATGCAAGATCGAATTGCACAGGTAATGCCCATCGTGAAGGAACATTTGGCCCAAGCGCAGTTGGCACAGCAGAGAGTGTACAACCGTGGAGCCAAGACCCGTACCTTTTCCCCGGGGGATAGGATATTGGTACTTGTCCCTACGGTTGAAAGTAAATTCCTTGCCAAATGGCAAGGCCCCTACGAGATAATGGAAAAAGTGAGCGAAGTGAATTACAAGGTCAGACAACCAGGAAGGCGAAAGCCCGAACAGATCTATCACGTTAATCTGTTGAAAGCCTGGAGGGATAGAGAGTCCCTAGTCGCAGACACTTGGTCACCAGCTCAAACTGGTTGCGTGATTCCTGAGGTTGGAATAGCAGCCACCTTGTCACAACCCCAACAACAGGAGGTTAAGGAGTTTGTGCTTCGCAACAAGGAGGTATTCTCTGAGCTGCCGGGACAAACATCTGGGGTAGAGCATGACATCATTACCCCGCCCGGTGAAAGGGTGAAGTTAAAACCCTATCGGATCCCAGAGGCTCGACGGGAGGCAATACAGGAGGAAGTACAGAAAATGCTGAACTTAGGGGTGATAGAGGAGTCCCAAAGTGATTGGTCTAGTCCCATCGTGTTGGTGCCTAAACCGGATGGGAGCTGGCGATTTTGTAACGATTTTCGTCAGTTGAACAAAGTTACAAAATTTGACACCTACCCCATGCCACGTATAGATGAGTTGATCGACCGGCTGGGAACAGCCCGATACATGACGACTCTTGACCTCACAAAAGGGTATTGGCAAATCCCCCTGGCCAAGTCGGCCAAAGAGAAAACCGCATTTGTAACCCCAGACGGGGCGTTCCAATATAAAAGAATGCCGTTCGGGTTACAGAATGCGCCGGCCACATTCCAGCGGAAAATGGACCAGATGCTGAGGCCCCATCGGAAGTATGCTGCGGCTTACCTGGATGACGTAATTGTCCATAGCACAGATTGGGCCTCACATCTGCCAAAAGTGCAAGCAGTCCTGGACTCTGTTCGGGAAGCGGGGTTTACGGCTAACCCCAAGAAGTGTACCATTGGGCAGGAGGAGGCCAAATATCTTGGGTACACCATTGGGAGGGGAGTAATAAAACCCCAACTCAACAAAGTCGAGGCCATCTAGAGTTGGCCACGTCCCAACAGCAAGAAGCAGGTACGAGCCTTTCTGGGAATCGCTGGGTATTATCGGCGATTCATTCCCCACTTTGCTTCTAAGGCTGTGCCCCTAACCAACCTGACGAAGGGGAAAGGGTCGGTCATGATTAAATGGACCCCCGAGGCTGAGGCAGCATTCCAGTTCTTGAAACAAGCCTTATGTAGCCAGCCAGTGTTGTACTCACCCGACTTCTCTAAAGACTTTGTCGTACAAAGTGATGCGTCAGATGTGGGGTTAGGAGCAGTATTGTCCCAGGTCTGGAACGGGGAAGAGCACCCAGTCATTTACCTCAGCAGGAAGTTGAAGTCCCATGAGGTAAATTACGCCACCGTTGAAAAGGAGTGCTTAGCGGTGAAGTGGGCTCTAGATTCCCTTCGGTACTACCTGCTAGGTAGGCACTTTGACATGGTTACGGATCACGCTCCGTTAAAGTGGATGGCTCAAAACAAGGAAACAAATAGAAGAGTGAATAGGTGGTTCCTGGCCCTCCAGGAATTCAACTTCACAGTAAAGCATCGCCCTGGCGTTCAAATGGGGAATGTGGATGCTTTGTCTCGAGTACATGAATGCCTGATTGCTGGTGTTCCAACCCCGAGGTTAAAACAAGAGGGGGGGGTATGTGACAGCAGGAAGGTAAAGTCACCTGGTTGCATCCAGGGGGGTAGATATATTTCGCCCAGATTCAGGCTTTACGCCGACTTATACAACTAGGTGGAGAGTTGTATAAGGCTAGTGGGCTCATGGATGACTCATACCTCTAGGGAGAGGGCTGGGCGTCGTACAGACAGGGAGTTGATGAGGCCAGCTGAAGCTTGTCAGCTCATTTAGGCCTCTATAAGAACTCCCAGCTTCATTAGATGTTAGCTCATGCCTGGAACCAGACCTGTGTGGACTGTCTAGGGAGAGTGAACCCCTGTGCGGTGAGGCAAAGCCTGTGTGGCTATTTGTTTGGACTTTTACTAAACCAGGGACTTAGGGACTAGGACAGCACTAGGCTGATCCCAGTTGTTAGTTAGGAAACCTGTATGTTTAGTCAGAGGTCAACTTGACCAGGATTTATTTTGGTTATGTTTCTTTTGCTTTGCTGTGTTTTGTCACTGTAAATAGAAAATAAACCGCACCTTTTTTTGATTTTGAAAACCACAACCTCCGTTTGCTGGGCCTGTTTTGTGTGGGGAGCCCATCCCGGGGGTCACACACACCCGCTGCCGAGCTAACCCCCTCACAATATATATATATATATATATATATATATATATATATATATATATATATATATAAAAAATACACTTCTCATATTTTTTCCTTTTTTCATACTTTTTTACATGTTAATGTTGCCGATCTCCTCCAACCTCTTTAACACTTAATATTGTCCACATGCAACCATTCCAATGCAGGAGAGCAATTGGGATACAGAGACAGAGCTTTGTGACCATGCAAAAGAAAGTGGTTGAACAAGGACCTTTATGTCAAAATTGCAAGATAATATTTCAATCAATGCTGTAGATTTAAAAATATTTAACATGCATTACCTTATCATTTAAAAAATTGTTGGTGTAAGTGTTGGTTATTGTGCCTGAGCAGTATGAATGTAGCCAGGGTGTGGATTGAAATTATGTATCCCAACTATTATTAGAGTTTAGTACCTTGAAAACTTAGGGGTTCATTCACACCAAAAAAATTACAAAAAACAACTCATTCCCTTGTTTTCCTGTTTCATTTGGTTACCCCACTGTGCTATGCTTTTGAAAAGGCTTCATTTACTGATTCACTGATACACTAATACATGGGAAATTCAGCATGTAGGACTTTCCTAATGCATTTCAGTGCAAAGTCTTGGTCTGAATGGGACCTCAAGCCCTGTACACACGGCCGGTTTTCCCCTCGTAAAAAAAAAAAACGTTGGTTTTCCCGACGGGATTCCTGTCAAGCTTGTCAAACTAAAAATGACCCTTTTTTATACACAGGGAGAGCTCAGCCAGGATGAGGGTGGGGAAAGTGTCAGGCAGGACGAGGCAGGGGTCAGTGGCAGCCAGGAGGAGGCAGGGCCCAGTGGCAGCTAGGAGGAGGCCAGGCCCAGTGGCAGACAGGAGGAGGCCAGGCCCAGTAGCAGACAGGAGGTGGCCGGGCCAAGTGGCAGAAACACATCTCAGGTGCCTCCCACCCACCTTACAACAAGAAGGGCCAGTAGGGATAGGAGCATATGAGTGAGGCAGCAATGGCCCTGATTTGAGACGCACATGCCACCCTCCAAGAACCAACCACCACTGAAGAGGGCTATGTGGCCCTAGTTGGTGCCAAAATGAAGCAGATGCAGATGGGTCAATGCCTCCTATGTGAGCCCCTCCTTATAAGACTAATAAATAAGGGGTTGATGGGGACAATTACTGAAAATACTGCGATTTGTGAGCTCGCCCATCCACCTCCACCTCCTTCTTCTCCTCCTGATACAAGTATACCTCCAGTGCCACAGGCTTCAACAAAGCGTTGAAGGAAGGCTGAAGAGAAGGCTGCAAAGAAGACTACAGGGAAGGTTAACAAGAAGTCTAGAAAGTGATGGCCTTGCTTCAATGTGGTCTGACAGAAGGCAGGCTGTTGTAGTACCACAGACTTGGGACATATATGTCATCTGCTGCTGTTCCTGACCTCTGGGAGTCCAGGACCAGATTGTGCTTCAAACTGTATGTGCTTCTCAAGCTCCCAATTTTCTGGTCCACACAGAGTTGGTGTGTGCTCTGCGGTCCCAAGGCTGCGCAAATTGCAGCATGTTCTCCAGCGCTGCCTTCCTATTTATTTTCTTTATGAGCCAGAATAAATGGAATTTATTTTTACAGTTAATACTTGCCTATGTGTTTTTCTAAAACAAAAAAAATGTGTTTGTGAGTAGGCAGGTACATTAAAAAAAAAAAAACAAGGTCTAATTAAAAAGGGACAGATAACACCAACCAATCTCCTTGAAGGTAAAAAAACACAAGATAATAATGTTATTGTGGTAACTTGACATAACAAAATTAAAAAACAAATCATGGAGATCACTAGAGATTCTAGAAAAAAAAAATGAAGATCTGGATTAAACATTTTCATAAACCAAAAAAAAAAAAAAATATTATTAAGGAGATGTTGCTCTAAAATATAAATAAATAATGATGAGATCACGATAAAAAATGTAAGAAAAAGTTCATTATTGTTCATTATTGTCGCATTATAAAGAATATTTGAATGCGCAGCATTTAAACAATGCAATAATTTGCATCCCCATTACGAATGCTAGTTTTACCAGAAGGAGCGCTCCTGTCTCATACTTGATTCTGAGCATGCACGTTTTTTTTTCCCCTCGGAAAAGCATACACACGAACGGTTTTCTCGAGGAGGAAAAGTCCGCCGGGAATCCCGACAGGAAAATAGAGAGCAGGTTCTCTATATTTTTTCCAGCAGTTTTCCTGTCGGGAAAACTGCCATGAAGCGTACACACGACCGCTTTTACTGTCCAAATGCTCTAATGGCAGCTTTCCTGATGGGAAAACCGGTCGTGTGTACGAGGCTTCACAGTGCAGAGTTTTCTCATGTCAATGCAATCTGTATGTGGTGAACATGCAGCAAAAGGCAACTAGTAGGAACAATTCCTTAAAAACAGCTATGATGATAGGGTGTTCTTGTTTTACCTAACCTTTAATTGATCATCAGATTGAGAGATTAATTACAGTTTCAGTATCTAAGTATTTGTAATATTTAAGTAACCCTGGCATTACCTGATTAATTGAGCATTGTCTTACAAATGATTGATCAATTAGAACATTAGCTAATTTAGGTTAGTCTGAATTAGTTTTATTAATTACCAGATAATTCATTCATTACACATTTTAACTGAATAGATTTTAATCAGTTGCTTGAGTGAAATAAATCTAATTAATTAAAACACTGATAAAATGTAACCATTTTTTATTACATTGACTGGAGATGTTTCTTTTAATGGTTAGTAAATATGATTACTGATTGATTCTCATTTCATACTTATGAATACTGTAGATTAGGGGCAGTTTCATATTTTGCTTAAACAGATTTAAATATAATGCATGTTATTGCTGTTATAGTTTATATTAACAAAATGTGCTTGCTCCAGAAAACGCATTATTAGAAATATCAAAAACAATGTGGATGAAGAGTTTTAGCCTTGTGGGGTAGTGTGGGCAGGGGAGGAGTGTGGAGGGTATGATGGGGACCAACGTGTACAGGAGAGGAGTGTGGAGGGTATGATGGAGACCATTGTGTACAGGAGAGAAGTTTGGAGGGTATGGATGGGGACCAACGTGTACAGGAGAGGAGCAGGAAGAGTATGATAGGGAACACTGTGTACAGGGGTTTGCACAGGCTGGGATTGCATTGGCAACTCATCTTGGATAAAGTATTCATATTGGATTAAGTATTGCACTTCGGCTCAGCACTTCAGTGAATGCACAGAGTGAATATCCACAACAGACTTCTGCAGAACACTAAACAGATTACAGGTGACCTGATTCTCCATCAAACTTTCATCTCTCATCCAGGCTTCCTTTCAATCTCACCACTCTATATCATTCTATATCATGCACTCCCTACTTTTCCTACTCATAGTTGCATCCTCTCTCCTTAAATTCTCTCTCCTTCACCCATCTTCTCCACCTCACAGCTTGTATATATCCCCCTCACTCCTGTCCTCACCTTATTACTGCAGGTATCAGCTCTTGCTAATTCTGAACCCATATACCAATAAAACCTGCAGGACACTAGGACATGTCCCCCCACATAAGTCACACTCCCATATTACCTCTCTCACCCTTCTGCTTCTCCTAACTTGTGGAGATATTTCCCCAAATCCTGGACCATCATCAATTACCTTCAGACAACACACCCAGCACCCTCCATCTTCTGATAGCAGCCGCAATCCACACAATCTCATTTCTATTCCTCTTCAGCCTAGAACCAGCCTCCCCTTCTCATGTGCCCTTTGGAATGCTCGCTCTGTTTGTAACAAACTCACCACCGTTCATGACCTATTTATCACAAACTCCCCGAACCTACTTGCAATTACTGAGACCTGGATTCAAGAATCTGACCTTCCTTCTCCTGCTGTTCTCTCCTATGTTGGCCTCCTGTGGACTCACTCTCCCAGGCTTAGTGGACGAAAAGGAGGTGGTGTTGGAATCCTCCTATCCCCTCAAAGCACTTTTCAGGTTCTTCATCTGTCCCTCTCCTCATTTGAAGCTCACTGTATTCGTTTATTTTCTCCAGATTCATTGAGAATTGCTGTGATCTATTGGCCTCCTGGACCAGTATCAAGCTTCCTTGATGACTTCTCTGCCTGGCTACCCTACTTTCTCTCTTCTGAAATTCCAACAATCATTCTTGGTGACTTCAACATCCCTGTTAATCGTAACACTCCCACTGCCTCTAAACTGCTGAGCCTAACCTCCTCTTTTGGCCTAAAACAATGGACAAACTCTTCTACTCACTCTGTTGGCAACTGCCTTGACCTCATATTCTCCTACCTATGCACTCCGCACAACCTCTACAATATTCCTTTTCCTCTTTCTGATCACCACCTTATTAGTTTCACTCTCTCCCTGTCTGCCTCCTCCTTGCCTTCCAACTACAAAACTATTACCCGTAGAAACCTTCGCCATCTTAACCCTGCTCTTCTTTTTTCTGCTACAGATTGTCTCTACGACAAAATCTCATCCTTGTCCTGCCCCAACTTGGCCACTTCTATCTACAACAGTTCACTGTCATCCACCCTAGATACCTTTGCCCCCCTCACTACACAGAGAATCAGGCCCCGACGGCTACAATCCTGGCAGACAGACAATACCAGAAGCCTCAAAAAACGTAGCCGCGCTCTTGAGCGTCTGTGGCGTAAGACTAAGTCACAGCAAGATTTCAGCCAATATAAATCTGCCCTCCAAAAATACCATTCCTGCCTCCACACTGCCAAACAGACCTACTTTATCACTCTCATTAACACCCTCTCACGCAGTCCACATCAACTTTTTTCTACATTTACCACTCTACTTCATCCTCCATTACCTCCACCCACTAACTTACTCACTGCCCAGGAGATTGCTAATCACTTCAAAAATAAGATTGAGACAATTCGTCTCGAGATCTCCGCTCTACAGATATCTCCCTCACTCTTCATTCCTTGTCCTCCTGCACTATCAATACTTCACTCTTTTAACCCAGCTACTATAGTGGAAGTCACTAAACTTTTTTCTAACGCCAACCTAACCTCCTGCCCCCTGGAACCTGTTCCTTCTCAAATACTACGATCACCATCTGACTCTATCCTACACTCTTTAACTCATATCTTCAACCTCTCACTCGCTACTGGCATCTTCCCCAACCCTCTAAAACATGCGCTAGTCACTCCTATACCAAAAAAGGCCTCACTAGACCCCACCAATCTTAACAACCTAAGACCCATCTCTTTACTTCCTTTTGCCTCCAAACTCCTTGAACGTTTAGTCTACAACCGACTTAGCAACCACCTCCTTGAGAATAACCTTCTTGATCCCCTTCAGTCTGGATTTCGCCCACAGCACTGCACAGAAACTGCCCTCCTAAAACTCACAAACGACTTGCTAACAGTGAAAACCAACGGTCATTATTCCGTACTCCTACTCTTGGACCTTTCCGCTGCTTTTGATACAGTTGACCACCCCCTCCTCCTCAAAAAAATCAATTTGCTTGGTCTCCATGGCTGCACTCTCCGTTGGTTCGAATCTTACCTATCTCACCACACCTTCAGTGTCACTTACAACTCCACTTCCTCCTCTCCAACTCCTCTTACCGTTGTGGTCCACCAAGGTTCTGTCCTTGGACCTCTGCTATTCTCAATCTACACATCCTCCCTGGGTCAGCTGATAGCCTCCCATGGCTTCCACTACCATTTATATGCTGACGACACCCAAATCTATCTCTCTGCCCCTCAGCTCACCCCATCAATCTCCTCACGCATCACAGATTTACTAACAGACATATCAGCCTGGATGTCAAACCACTTCCTCAAACTGAATCTATCTAAAACTGAGCTCTTAATATTTCCTCCCCCACGTTCCCCTTCCCCTGACTTCTCTATCAAGATCAATGGCACATCTATCAGTCCGTCCCCACATGCCAGGGTGCTAGGGGTAACCTTAGACTCTGAACTGTCCTTTCAGGCCCACATTCAATCCCTGTCCAAATCATGCCGCCTTGGCCTCTGCAACATTTCCAGAATACGCCGCTTTTTAACGAATGACACTAAGCTTCTAATTCACTCCCTGGTCATCTCTCGCCTTGACTACTGCAACTCCCTCCTCATTGGATTACCTTTACATAGACTATCCCCCCTTCAGTCCATCATGAATGCTGCTGCAAGACTCATACACATTACCACCCATTCAGTGTCCTCCACCCCTCTCTGCCAATCCCTTCACTGGCTCCCACTCACCCAACAAATAAAATTCAATGTACTAACAATAATTTACAAAGCCACCCACAACTTGGCCCCCAGCTACATCACTAACCTAGTCCCAAAATACCAACCAAGTCGCTCTCTTCGGTCCTCCCAAGACCTTCTGCTCTCTAGCTCCCTTGTCACCTCCTCCCATGCTTGCCTCCAGGATTTCTCCAGAGCTTCTCCCATCCTTTGGAACTCCCTACCCCAATCTGTCCGACTGTCCCCTAATCTATCCATATTTAGACGATCCCTGAAAACACTACTCTTTAAAAAAGCCTATCCTGCTTCTAACTAACTTGTACTTCCTGCATCAGCTCATCCCCCCCACAGCTATTACCTTTTGTATCAATTGACCCTCCCTTTTTAGATTGTAAGCTCTAATGAGCAGGGCCCTCTGATTTCTCTTGTACCAAATTGTAATGTAACTGTAATGTCTGCCTTTTATTTTGTAAAGCGCTGCACAAACTGTTGGCGCTATATAAACCCTGTATAATAATAATAATAATACATGAGAAAGGAGTGTGGTGGAGCCAGGTATTGTTCATGAAAGTAGAAGCAAAGGTTATGACAGCAGTATGTTTCTGCAAGAGAGCTATGTGGATGGTATGAGAAAAGTTGGTATGTGCAAGAGATGATTTTATGACCATGCAGGGGTACAGAGTAGGGAGGAAGGGGAGTAGGGTGATGCAACTCAACAGGAAGAAAGAAAGAAAGAAAGGAAGAAAGAAAAAGAAAGAAAGGAAAGAAAATGCATTAAAGGGGTTGTAACGGTAATTATTATTTTGTTTGAATAACAAACATGTTATACTTACCTCCACTGTGCAGCTCGTTTTGCACAGAGTGGTCCCGAACCTGGTCTCCTGGGGTCCCTCGGCGGCTGTCTCGGCTCCTCCCCGCAAGAACTATCCACCTTCATGAGAGCTCTCTCTCATGGTGGATAGTTCTTGCGGGCGCACTCCCGTGATACAGCCGGCGGCTATAGCCGCTCACTGTATCACTCGGCCCTGCCTCCCGGCGCACTGCGTCATTGCTGCGCTGCTTTCAATCAACCAATGAATGAGCAGAGAAGCCCGGAGGAGAAGCCAGCGCGTTCATGGCCCGGGACTTTCGAGGGGTCAGGTAAGTAAACGGGGGGCTGGGGGGCCGCTAATGCTCGGATGTTTTTTCACCTTAATGCATAGAATGCATTAAGGTGAAAAAACGTGTACCTTTACAACCCCTTTAAGGTAAAAAACCTTCAGGATTTAGAATCACTTTATTACTGCTTTATACCAGAAGTGTAGCTTTTGAAACTTGTGGGCCCCAATGGTAAAGTTGACTTGGGGCACCCCAACCACCACCCACCGTTTCCACCGCATGCCAAGAAACTCCCAGTGGCTAAAGAGTTATTTCAGATCTTTACAAATTGAGAGGGTAATTCAAAAGATTTTGGAGAAACGCCGTCATAACCTAAGGGTAAGAGGTCTCCCTGAAGCTGTTGAAGCTAACCGGCTCTCACAGGCTGTTCTAGAGATATTTAATGATTTCCTTGGCAGACTGCTGGAATCCTCTATAAGGGAGGGCAAGAGATCATCCCTTTAGCTTACCTCTCATTGCATTACCAAATTGGTACAGCACCTTTCATTTTCCAGTGCTGAGGCAGGCCACATCCATGGATGCAGTTCTGGTCCGAGACGACTTCCACATCTAATGCCATTGGTCATCATCTCCATCATCACCTATGGCAGCGGCTCCTGAAATTGTAAGTGGCAACAGCCCAACAGTTTCTCCTGTGCATAGAAGAGAACGCAATGACAGTTCCACATAGTTTAGCTGTGTATGGCCCAATTTTTGTAGAAGACACCTCTTTCATGCATTTTGTCTTTTATACCTTGGATATCTCCCTTTTGTTACCGCAGAGATGTCATGGTCCCTTTACATTTACATTTACGATAACCCTACCTTGATTTCTACTTGCTCTCAACATTCCATTATACCTCGCTCATATGGAGTAGGGATGAGCCGAACACTCCCCGGTTCGGTTCACACCAGAACCTGTGAACGGACCGAAAGTTTGTGCAAACTTTAGAACCCTATTAAAGTCTATGGGACTCGAACGTTCGAAATCAAAAGTGCTAATTATGAAGGCTAATATGTAAGTCATTGTCCTAAAAAGGGTTGGGGACCCGGGTCCTGCCCCAGGGTAAATGTATCAATGCAAAAAAAAGTTTTAAAAACTACCGTTTTTTCGGGAGCAGTGATTTTAATGATGCTTAAAGTGAAAAAAAAAGTTAAATATTCCTTTACATATCGTACCTGGAGGGTGTCTATAGTATGCCTGTGAAGTGCCACGTGTTTCCTGTGTTTATAACTGTCCCTGCACAAAATGACATTTCTAAAGAAAAAAAGTCATTTAAAACTGCTTGCGGCTTTAATATAATGTCTGGTCCCGGCAATATGGATGAAAATCATTGAGAAAAATGGCATGGGTACCCCCCTCCCCCCCAGCCCATAACCAGCCCCTTTGGGTCTTGTATGAATATTAAGGGGAACCCCGCACCCAAATTTAAAAAAGGAAAGGCGTGGGGCACCCAGGCCCTATATACTCTGAACAGCAGTATACAGGTGGTGCAAACAAGACAGGGACTGTAGGTTTGTTGTTACGTAGAATCTTTTTGTAATTTTGAACTGGTACATTATTAACCACTTCAATACAGGGCTTTTATACCACCTCAATACCGGGCCTATTCTAGCACTTCTCTCCTACATGTACAAATCATCACATTCTTTTGCTAGAAAATTACTCAGAACCCCCAAACATTATATATGTTTTTTAGCAGACACCCTAGGGAATAAAATTACGGTCATTGCAACTTTTTTTCTTGCACGGTATTTGCGCAATAATTTTTCAAACGCCTTTTTTGAGGAAAAAAATGGTTTCATGAATTAAAAAATAACAAAACAGTAAAGTTAGCCCAATTTTTTGGGAAAATCTGAAAGATGATGTTACGCCGAGTAAATAGATACCTAACATGTCACGTTTTAAAATTGCACACACTCATGGAATGGCGCCAAACTTCGGTGCTTAAAAATCTCCATAGGCGACGCGTTAATTTTTTTTTACAGGTTACCAGGTTAGAGTTACAGAGGAGGTCTAGTGCTAGAATTGTTGCACGCGCTCTAACGCACGCGGCAATACCTCACATATGTGGTTTGAACGGCGTTTACATATGTGGGTGGGACTTACGTGTGCATTCGCTTCTGATCGCGAGCTACCGGGGACAGGGGCATTATAAAAAAAAAATTTTATTAGTTTTATTTTTATTTTACTTATTTTTTTATTTTTTTACACTTATTTTACTTATTTTTTTTTTTTTGATCACTTTTATTTCTATTACAAGGAATGTAAACATCCCTTGTAATAGGAATGTGTGTGACAGGTCCTCTTTATTGAGAGATGCGGGGTCAATAAGACCTCTCTTCCAGGCTGGAAAACATGAAATCGTGATTTTTTTTCACTAATGTCATGTTTACTAGCCGCAATGGCGGCTTTGTTTACATCTGAGGACCCGGGTGTGACGTCATCACATCGCGCCCGGGCCTCCGACGGTCATAGAGATGACTGGTGACCATCTGGTCACCAGTCAACCCTATGCTCATCACGTGACCCACCACTGGCGCCGGACGATTCTCTCCAGGTCCCCGATGGCACGGGAGAGCCCGGAGAAGCACCGGATGGCGGTGAGAAGGGGGGATGTCCCCTCCCACTGCCTATAAGAACGATCAAGCGGCAGAACCGCCGCTATGATCATTCTTATCGTGCGCAGAATCGCTGGCACAACAAAAGGATATCTGAATGATGCCTCTAGCTGCAGGCATCATTCAGATATCCCCCTTCAAACCCAGGAGATCCCATCTGTGGACGTCATATGACTATGGCTGGGTATTGAAGTGGTTAAAGTGTAGCTCCAGCCAAAAAATCTATTTGTAAGCTTTTTGGAAAACATAGGGAAGGGTTATCACTCCTGTAACATTTGTTTTGCTGTCTGTGCACCTGTTCAGAACATTTTCACCTCACTTTCTGTCCCAATGACAAATGTTTTTTGAAAATTTGGGGTTTTTATTGAAACAATGATTTGTGATAAAGCATCAGTGGAGAGAAGACACCTTTTTCCCATAGTAACTCTTAAAGGAGAGAATTTCCCTTCTGAGGGGTAGATTTCCTCTCACTTCCTGTTGTCTCATTCCGTTTGCAAGTAGGAGTCGTTTGTAAGTTGGATGTTTGAAAGTAAGGGCCTGCCGTATATACTCTTCAGAAATTTGGGCCTTAGGTGTTGGTGTTGCCACAACACTGTAAGCCCTCACAGTTATTCTTGGTGGGCGCTGGAACGCTCTGCTGTGAACTATTATATCAAGAATTGTAATTACATGCCATTGTTGAACAGTGGTAGGAAAAATTGGGCCTTTGGTGGTGGTGCTGGTGCCACAACACTGTAAGTCCTCACAGTTACTCTTGGTGGGCGCAGGAATTGTTCCAGCTGTGAAATATTAGATCAAGAATTGTAATCACATGCCCCTGTTGAACAGGGGCAGAAAAATTGGGCCTTTGGTGTTGGTGGTGGTGGTGTTGCCACAACACTGTAAGTCCTCACAGTTACTCTTGGTGGGCGCAGGAATGGGCCCAGCTGTGAAATATTAGATCAAGAATTGTAATCACATGCCCCTGTTGAACAGGGGCAGAAAAATTGGGCCTTTGGTGGTGGTGGTGGTGTTGCCACAACACTGTAAGCCCTCACAGTTACTCTTGGTGGGCGCAGGAATAGGCCCTGCTGTGAATTATTAGATCAAGAATTGTAATTACATGCCCCTGTTGAACAGGGGCAGAAAAATTGGGCCTTAGGCACTGGTGCCACAACACTGCAACCCCTCACAGATACTGTAGTTGGAGAGCAGCAATGAGCCCTGTTGCAAAGTATTGCATCAACAATTGTAATTACATGCCCTGTTAAACAGGGGCAGAAAAATTGGGCCTTAGGCACTGGTGCTGGTGCCACAACACTGCAACCCCTCACAGATATTGTACTTGGAGCGCAGCAATGAGCCCTGCTGCAAAGCATTGCATCAAAAATTGTGAATACACTCCCCTGTTAAACAGTGGCTGAAAAATTGAGCCTTAGGCATTGGTGCTGGTGCCACAACACTGCAACCCCTCACAGATACTGTAGTTGGAGCACAGCAATGAGCCCTGCTGCAAAGCATTGCATCAAAAATTGTAAATACACTCCCCTGTTAAACAGGGGCTGAAAAATTGGGCCTTAGCCACTGGTGGCAGTGCCAAGAACCAAAAATGTTCTTTCAAGCTATCACCATGATTATTGAGGAAGAAGAGGATAGTCACTCAGCAGGCCAGTAGCTCAATTGCATACTGTGCAAGCTCTGGCCAGTGATCCATCCTCAAGACCCAGTAACCCAGAGCATTTTCGGTGGGAAAGGTGTCCAAGTCTGATCTTGCCCCTAGGTATTACTGCACCATGTAAGATTTCCTCTCACTTCCTATTGTCTCCCTCCCTTTGTAAGTAGGAGTCGTTTGAAAGTCTGATGTTTGAAAGTAGGGGCCTGCCCTATATACTCTGCAGAAATTTGGGCCTTAGGTGTTGGTGTTGGCACAACA
This sequence comes from Rana muscosa, assembly GCA_029206835.1. Classification (NCBI taxonomy): domain Eukaryota; kingdom Metazoa; phylum Chordata; class Amphibia; order Anura; family Ranidae; genus Rana; species Rana muscosa. The sequence goes on from CM055118.1 coordinate 224,657,949, forward strand.
CTGTAAGGCCTCACAGTTACTCTTGGTGGGCGCAGAAATGGACCAGCTGTGAAATATTAGATCAAGAATTGTAATTACATGCCCCTGTTGAACAGGGGCATAACAATTTGGCCTTTGGTGGTGGTGGTGGTTTTGCCACAACACTGTAAGCCCTCACAGTTACTCTTGGTGGGCGCAGGAATGGGCCCTGCTGTGAATTATTAGATCAAGAATTGTAATTACATGCCCCTGTTGAACAGGGGCATAAAAATTGTGCCTTAGGCACTGGTGCCACAACACTGCAACCCCTCACAGATACTCTAGTTGGAGCGCAGGAATGAGCCCTGCTGCAAAGTATTGCATCAAAAATTGTAATTACACGCCCCTGTTAAGCAGGGGCTGAAAAATTGGGCCTTAGGCACTGGTGCCACAACATTGCAACCCCTCGCAGATACTCTAGTTGGAGAGCAGGAATGAGCCCTGCTGCAAAGTATTGCATCAAAAATTGTATTTACATGCCCCTGTTAAACAGGGGCTGAAATATTGGGCCTTAGGCACTGGTGCTGGTGCCACAACACTGCAACCCCTCACAGATACTCTAGTTGGAGCGCAGGAATGAGCTCTGCTGCAAAGTATTGCATTAAAAATTGTAATTACACGCCCCTGTTAAACAGGGGTTGAAAAATTGGGCCTTAGCCACTGGTAGCGGTGCCCAGAAACAAAAATGTTTTCACATGCTATCAGCATGATCATTGAGGAGGAAGAGGATAGTCACTCAGCATAACAGGGTAGTCACTCTGCATCAGCATAGACAGTCTTGAAGGGATCTGACATTTCAAAGAAAATTATTCTGTTACATCATCATCAGGTGCTTGGTAGCTGGTGGTGATCCAAGACTGATTCATTTTTATGAAGGTCAGTCGATCGACCGAGTCGGTGGACAGGCGCACCCTGTGATCAGTTACAAAGCCTTCAGCAGCACTGAATGTGCGTTCCGAAAGAACGCTGGATGCAGGACAGGCCAGTAGCTCAATTGCATACTGTGCAAGCTCTGGCCAATGATCCATCCTCGAGACCCAGTAAGGATTTTCGGTGGGAAAGGTGTCCAAGTCTGATCTTGCCCCTAGGTATTCCTGCACCATGTAAACCAGACACTGGCGATGGTTGCTGGAACCGATCATACCTTGGGGCTGCGTACTAAAAAATTGTCTGAACGCATCGGTCAGATGGTCACCTTCTCCACCGCTCCTTCTTTGACTGACCGAAGCCTCAGCAACATGTTGTCCAGGACCAGGAATTTGTAATCTCCCAGTCTCTGGGAACGCGTTACACGGACCTTTCTGCAAGGCCTCCCGAAGATGTTTTATCTTCTGCTCCCTCTGGAATGCCACGATAAGGTCCGCAACCTTACCCTTGTAACGTGGATCAAGGAGGGTTGCCAGCCAGTAATGATCCCTCTCCTTGATAGCATGAATACGAGGATCACGGAGGCCATGCAGCGTAGGTTTGCTGAGGCATTCGGTGCGGAGTCCTCTGGGTCACTGAGGACGACATGATGGAGGCTGGAGACAGGCAGCAGATCCGGGTCACAGGCCGAGGGTCAAGCACAAGGAGAGAGGCAGAAGTCCGTTAAGCAAGCCAAGGGGTCAGGTTCAGGAGAAGCAGAAGCGTAGTCAAATCCGGTCCGGGTCACAGCAGGAGAACTTTAACTTATTTCAGGCACAAGAAAACACAGCAAAGCTGACAAACCAGCAACCAGATAGTGTTACTGCGTCTGTTTAAACAGGCCCGCCTGTAGTCCCATTGGCGAGCTATTGCGCATTCGCCGTTGCGCCGGTGCGCGCACCCGAGCACGCCGAAGCGCCGTCCCGCCGCGTACGCGCATGCGCCAATGCGCCGTTTTGCCGCGCATGCGTACTGAGCGCAGATTGGTGACAACAGACTGGGAATTTCCCTGACAGTGCCCCCCCCGAGGGGCAGACTCCGGACGCCCAGACTGGCCATTAGTTCCGGATGTTTTTGGTGAAAGGTTCGTATTAGGCGAGGAGCATGCAAGTTCCTGGATGGTTCCCAGGAGTTGTCTTCCGGTGGGTACCCTTTCCATTTAATTAAGTATTGTAACTGTCTGCCTCTTTTCCTACAGCCCAGAATGGATTCCATCTCAAATTCCTCTTCCCCATCTACTTCAACTGGGGGAGGAGGAGGTTCATCTCTTCCAGGAAAGGCGTTGGGAATGACGGGTTTTAATAAAGATGAGTGGAACACTGGGTGAATCCTATAGGAATCAGGTAATGCTAGTTCAAAAGCCACAGGGTTAATAGCTCGTTTGATCTTGAAGGGCCCGATGAATCTAGGGCCGAGCTTTCGAGAGGGAATAGGCAATCTGAGGTTGGCGGCGGAAAGCCAAACTTTTTCCCCGACTCTGAACGCCGGGTTTTCCTTCCTCCCCCGGTCATAAAATTTCTTGTAGGATCCTTGGGCATTCCGCATCATCTCCTGGAGTCTTTGGAAATTCGCCTGGACAGAGGCCACTCGGTCCTGGACTGCGGGAACAGGGCTCTCGGGGATGTTTTCAGGGAGGAAGGAGGGGTGAAAACCGAAATTGGCCCAAAAGGGGGTTTGATTGGTAGCAGAATGTATTGAGTTGTTATAGGCAAACTCTGCGTAAGGAAGTAGAGATGCCCAGTCATCCTGGGAAGCAGAGCAGAAACAACGGAGGTATTGCTCCAGGGTCTGATTGGTTCTTTCTGTCTGGCCATTGCTTTGGGGGTGGTACGCTGACGAGAGGCAGGTTTTGACTTCTAGTGACTTGCAGAGTTCCTTCCAGAATTTCGAAGTGAACTGGACACCTCTGTCGGAGGTGATACTCTTTGGTATTCCGTGAAGCCTGGTTATCTCCTTAAAAAAGATTTGAGCAGTATCCATGGCTGAAGGTGTCCCAATCATCGGTAAGAAGTGAGCCATTTTTGAGAGGCGGTCCACAACGACCAGAATCGTGGTAAACCCTCCGGAGGAAGGCAAGTCCACGATAAAGTCCATGGACACGTCCGCTCAAGGGCGCTCAGGAATGGGTAAGGGCTTGAGCAGGCCCCAACTCTTGGTGTTTGACCCCTTGTTACGCTGACACTGAGTGCAAGAAGCGACATAAGACTTACAATCTTGCCTCCAGCCTGGCCACCAGAAGGAGCGGGAGACAAGTTCCGATGATTTACGTGTTCCGAAGTGACCGGCCAGTTTGAGATCGTGGAAGGTCCTCAAGACCAGCGGTCTTGTTTCCAAAGGGATGAAAATCTTGTCCTGGGACCAGAATAGGCCGTCCCGCTTCTCCAGGGAGGTAGTGACCGGATCAGAGCAGAGCCCGGAAGCGATTTTAATAGAGGTGAGTAGATCGGCCCGGGGAATCAACAGAAAGTTCTGGGCTGACAGAATGGTGCCTGGTTGGGCCGACTGAGGGGTTTCCGGAAACATCCTGGATAGCGCATCCGCCTTCCCATTCTTGGAGCCGGGTCTATAGGAAATGTGAAAGTTGAACCGGGTGAAGAAAAGGGCCCAACGGGCCTGCCTGGGGCGTAGACGTTGAGCCGTTCTTAGGTACTCTAGATTTTTATGATCGGTGAAGATCATGATGGGGTGTACTGCCCCCTCCAGAAGGTATCGCCATTCCTCCAGTGCGAATTTTATGGCCAGTAATTCCCGGTCCCCTACATCATAGTTTCGCTCCGGGGGATTCAACTTTTTAGAGGCAAAGGCTACTGGATACAGGAGAGCCTTGGGGCCTCGTCTTTGAGAGAGAATGGCTCCGATGGCTGTCTCAGAGGCGTCCACTTCCAGGGTGAACGGCAGTAGAGGATCCGGGTGCTGAAGTACTGGTGCTGAAGTGAAGACGTCCTTGAGACGGGAGAAGGCCTCTTGAGCTTCTGGAGACCAGTGAAAACGGTTATTTTGCCGGGTAAGTTGGGTTATTGGGGCCACAATGGAGGAAAAGCCCACGATGAATCTCCTATAGAAGTTGGCGAAGCCTATAAACCTCTGTACCCCCTTCTTGTCGGTTGGGGCTGGCCAGTCCTGGATGGCCTTCACCTTCTGCGGGTCCATCGCGACCCCATCGATGGAAATGATAAAGCCAAGGAACTGTACGGTGGTTTTTTCGAACTCGCATTTCTCAGCTTTGAGGTAGAGTTTGTGCTTCCGAAGGATGGTGAGGACCTTCATGACATGAGCCCGGTGGAGTTCGATGTTGGTGGAAAAGATGAGGATATCGTCCAGGTACACTACTAAGAAGTCGTCAAGGTGCTGTCTGAAAATATCGTTGACTAGCTGTTGGAAGGTGGCTGGAGCATTACAAAGTCCGAACGGCATGACCGAATACTCAAAGTGTCCGAAACGAGATCTGAAGGCGGTTTTCCACTCGTCTCCGGCCCTGATTCTGATAAGATTGTAGGCCCCCCGTAGATCCAGTTTGGAAAAGACCCGAGCAGATCGGAAGCGCTGAAATAGCTCCGGAATAAGGGGTAATGGGTACCTGTTCTTAATGGTAATCTTGTTTAGGTCCCGGTAATCGATACAGGGTCTTAAGGATCCGTCTTTCTTTTCCACAAAGAAGATTCCTGCACCAGCTGGAGAGGAGGAAGGGCGAATAAATCTTTTCTGGAGGTTTTCATCAATATAAGCCTTGAGGGCTTTCAACTCGGTTTCGGACAGCGGAAAGATACGTCCGAACGGAATTTTAGAGCCCGGCAAGAGATCGATAGGGCAATCATAGGGCCGATGAGGTGGTAGATGGTCGGCTTGCTGCTTATCGAATACGTCCCGGAATTCTAGATAGACTGAGGGAACATGCTGTAGGTTGTCCGGCTTGGCAATCATGGAAGCGCAGACCGTAGAGGCAGAGGCAAGACAGTTCTGGGAACAATAGGAGGAGGTGAAGCTAACCTCTTTCTTCACCCAATTTATGAGGGGCTCGTGTGCCTGTAGCCAGGGAAGGCCCAGGATGATGGGGAACATCGGGGAAGGTATGAGGTCTAACCGGAGAAGTTCTTGGTGACCTGAGTCAGAGATGGCAAGGATAGGTTTGGTTTCCTGCGTGATCAGCCCCGAACGGGGCAAGGACCCATCCGCCAGGTGGATCTGAAGGCAGTGGTCCTTAGGTTGACTGGGGACATGGAATCTTGAGGCTAAGGCAGAGTCCAGGAAACAGCTGCAGGCTCCAGAATCAATAATTGCCGGGAGGCGGATTGCCCCTTCCGGCAGCTGTAGAGACACAAAGAGAATGACATAAGACTGAGGGTTGTCAAAGAGTTGATAGTTTAAAGTGTCTTTAGAAATAGACTTACTAGGTCTTACGGGGCAGTTGAGGAGGAAGTGGCCGGCACCCCCGCAGTATAGGCACAGGTTGGCCTGGCGCCTTCGCTGTTTTTCCTCAGGAGTCAGGGGAGGCCAAACCAACCCGAGCTGCATGGGTTCTGGCTCAGGAAGAGGTGTGACTGCAGGCGCAGAGGTTGGTGGGTAGTGGGGTACAGTCCTGGATGGAGGCCAGTTGGGACGAGGAGATTGGAATCGCTCCGCCCGTCGTTCACGTAGACGCCTATCGAGTTGTATGGCGGATTGGATCAGGTTCTCCAAGGTAGTGGGGGTTTCGATCCTGGCCAGCTCGTCCTTGAGAGTCTCAGATAGTCCCTGGCGGTATTGGTATCTGAGGGCCGCCTCATTCCATTTGGTGTCGGCGGACCATTTCCTAAATTCCGACGTATAGTCTTCCACCGGTCTTCTCCCCTGAGTTAGGCTATGGAGGACGGACTCAGCCGTGGCTGATCGCTGGGGATCATCGTATAGTTGAGCCATATTTTCAAAAAATGTCTCTACTGAGTCCAATATGGGGCTCTGTTGCTCCATCAGGCCATGGGCCCAGGCTTGAGGGTCATCCGTTAAGAGAGAGATGATAAACCCCACTTTTACTGCTTCCGAAGAGAAGGTCCTTGGTTGGAGGGCACCCGAAAAACGTTCCGGAATAGGGACCCTGGGTTCAGGGGTGGCCATCACTACTGTAGAACTCGTAGGTACTTGGGAGTTGGTGGCGGTGTTGGCAGAGGTGGCAGCTGAGGGGGCTGGTCCTAGGAGACCGGTGAGCTGTTGAAGACGGCCATCAATCTGAGTGTATCCCTCTTGGAGTCTTTGGATGGTGTCCATTAAGGTGGAGACCTGCTGGTAGAGGGTGTCAAATGGGGAACGCACTCTGTCGGCCTCAGACATCTGGCTGGTTTGTACTATCAGGCTAAGTACTTACCGAGGCCGAGATGCCAAGAGTGGTTCACCCTTGCACCCAAGCGCACTCCGCCCCCTGGAGGTGAGACGGGGAGAGGACCGCACGAGGGAGCACTGGCCACCAGCAGGTAGAGGTGTCTTGCTGAAGAATCTAGCAGGGCTGAGTCTGAAGAACAGGCTGGGAGTCAAACACCAAGGGTAGACAGGTTCAAACAGCAACCAGTAGCAAGGGCACAAGTCCGATTAGGAGTTTGGCAGAAAGCACCAGACTAGTCAGGTTAAGCAAGAAGTCCAGGGTACAGGCAGAAGGTAGAGGGCTGGAGACAGGCAGCAGATCCGGGTCACAGGCCGAGGGTCAAGCACAAGGAGAGAGGCAGAAGTCCGTTAAGCAAGCCAAGGGGTCAGGTTCAGGAGAAGCAGAAGCGTAGTCAAATCCGGTCCGGGTCACAGCAGGAGAACTTTAACTTATTTCAGGCACAAGAAAACACAGCAAAGCTGACAAACCAGCAACCAGATAGTGTTACTGCGTCTGTTTAAATAGGCCCGCCTGTAGTCCCATTGGTGAGCTATTGCGCACGCGCATTCGCCGTTGCGCCGGTGCACGCACCCGAGCACGCCGAAGCGCCGTAACCCTGCGTACGCGCATGCGCCGATGCGCCGTTTTGCCGCGCATGCGTACTGAGCGCAGATTGGTGACAACAGACGGGGAATTTCCCTGACAAGCATGTACCCAACACTGTGGTCAAACAGTTCGGGGGACTCCTTAGAAGGACATGGTGGGGCTAGGGAAGGTGTGACTGATGCCATTGAGCCGAGGGAAGAGCCCGCTTTGGCAGCTGCTTTGCCAAACAAAGTACCCTGAGCCTGGGTGAGAGAGGATGAGGACAGCTTGGTCATCCACTCTACTAAGTCTTCGGCGTGTTGCGGCTCAACATGGCCAGCTGCCGAAAAGAAGGACAAGTGTGTCCCACGACCACGTGCTGATGAGGATGCACCGTGTCCACGACCAGCACTGTTGCCTCTAGACACAGAGCCTGCTTGCCCTCTTTTATTGGCTCGTGACTGTCTTCCTCTCCTTGTTTGCCTTCCAGACATACTAATGGCCTGCAGTGAGATGTAGCTGCACAAACGTGGGATGTATATATATAGATCTATAGTGATTATACTGCAGCTAGCACAATAAACTGCCTGCTGTGGTATTAGTATGGGAAAAGCAGCAACTGTCTTCAGTTAGTTTTAGGTGCACACTGTGCAGAAGACACTCTACACTAACTAAAAATACTTGCAGCTCCCTGCCTGTGGTTTTAGTATGAGAACATCACTAATTTTATTGAGGTACCTTTAGGTGCACACTGTGCAAAGGACAGAAGTACACTAAATGAAATTAATGCAGCTCCCTGCCTGTGGTTTTAGTATGAGAACACCACTAATTGTATTGAGGTACCTTTAGGTGAACGCTTTGCGAAGGACACAGTACACTAAATGAAATTAATACAGCTCCCTGCCTGTGGTTTTAGTATGAGAACACCACTAATTATATTGAGGTACCTTTAGGTGCACACTGTGCAAAGGACAGAAGTACACTAAATGAAATTAATGCAGCTCCCTGCCTGTGGTTTTAGTATGAGAACACCACTAATTGTATTGAGGTACCTTTAGGTGAACGCTGTGCAAAGGACACAGTACACTAAATGAAATTAATGCAGCTCCCTGCCTGTGGTTTTAGTATGAGAACACCACTAATTGTATTGAGGTACCTTTAGGTGCACACTGTGCAAAGGACAGAAGTACACTAAATGAAATTAATGCAGCTCCCTGCCTGTGGTTTAGTATGAGAACACCACTAATTGTATTGAGGTACCGTTAGGTGCATACTGGACACAGTACACTAAGTGAAAATACTGCAGCTAGCACAATCACCTGCCTGCCTGTCAGTATAGAGAATAACAGGAACGGATCTAGCTAAACTGAATACAGTGTGTATATATATATATACAACACCTAGGATGCATATATATCCTCTACACACTGTAACTGCAGCTAACTGACTCGCCTGTCTGCTTTATCTAACTCAAAATAAATGACACTGTCTCTCTCTCTCTTTAACCTCTCTCTTTAACCACCGCAACACACTACACAAGGCCGCCACGGAGGCGGCCTTATATAGTGTGGGGCGTGTACTAAACCCCCTGAGACATAATTGGCCAAAGCCACCCTGGCTTTGGCCAATTATGGCTCTCCGTTTTTTTGCGCGCTGTGATTGGCCAAAGCATGCGGGTCATAGTGCATGCTTGGCCAATCATCAGCCAGCAATGCACTGCGATGCCGCAGTGATTTATGGGCCCTGACGCACCACTCGAATTTGGCGCGAACGCCCCATAATGTTCGAAATTCGGCGAACAGGCGATGTTCGAGTCGAACATGGGTTTGACTCGAACTCAAAGCTCATCCCTAATATGGAGATCTTATGACTTTTATCCAGATAGTTGCACAGACAAATTGTCAAATCCCTACGCCTTCCCCATCAGATAGACCTGTTGCTTCTCGCAAGGATTTATCTCAGAAGTTCTTTAAGTTGCTGCAATGTTTTATCATGTGAATACCACCACGCTTTCACCTACGCAGACTGGCAATATCCCCATACTGGTTATTAAACGGGTGGACAAGTAAAACAAATTCTATCAATTCCTCAGAACTCTTAAAGGGAACATCGCAGTATACATGGTTTGAAGATGGTGGGTAACCTAATCAACATATACTACCCATAATTCCCTCTCCCACCCAGTGCGCCCTTTTTGACCTCCTATGTTGCATGGGTTCCCTATTCCCACTCCCTGGCTTCTTACCTATTTGATTTTAAGTGCCATACTGATAAAGTCAATCTCCTACCTATCACATTTCCTAAGTTTAATTAGAGCTTCACCCAAATAGTGGGTAACATAGGAAGATTCTGAATAGAGGATAACAGCATCTTACCCTGCCTCAGTGACACAAACTTTTTCTAAATGTTATAAGGCTTATGACCATTTCACGGATTAACCTGTCGTCACTTGGTTTACCTGGACCCCCGCTTTCCTCCCACACATTTTTGTTCACTGTTTTGTACATACTGTATGGGTTAACATTCAAAATGGGTCACTGTGATTGTCTAAATACCTGAGACACCCCAAACAGGGGGACTTGGATGCGGTTCCCTCCAATCGGAGTCTATCTTCTTGAGGGTAAGGAAGTAAAATCCTCATGCTGACAAAATCCAGGTCTTCTTTATACAGAATGTATTGATGTTTTGCTTTCTTTTTGTTTTATTCTTTTTTTTTAATGATTAGCCTAAAATGTTTATGATAATGGCTGACACATATACCCTGTGTCTACCTATTGATGCTTTTTGTGCCAGGTCACTGTATATGCCCAAGTGGTATATAATGTGAGCTACTTGTCGGCCTCATAACAAAACCATCTGATTGGGATTAAGGTGATAATTTCCCCCGACATACTTCTCACGTGCGAGTTGGGCACATCAAAGTCACAGAAAATGTTGAGTATACATGTAGAATATAATGTATACGTAGGTTTATATTATCATTGAGTTAATGATAGTTCCTTGTTGTATTGCAGTACAAGAATATGATAAACTTCCTGACCTTTTACAAAAAATAAGATCCCTAGAACTAGTCCACAAACACAGCAAATGTACCAGGATCTCTTTCAGGCTAGAACACTGTTTCTCCACAAAGTTTGCTGCAAATTTTGCTTTTTCACAAGAAAAAATCTTGTGGGAGATTTCTAGCAAGATCTATACAAGCGTAAAAGCAAGCACTACTGTACACCTCATCAGAAACTCACATGACCAAACTCACATAATTACTACTGACATTGCGTCCCATTTTGAACGCTTCTACTCAGAGCTATATAATTTGCCCCAACAGCCCAATCCACCTGATGGGAACCAATCCCAAGCTACACGTATTAAAAACTTTTTAAACAAAACACTGCCCCAAACCAGAGCTGATGCACGTCAATTAGAAACCTCCATCTCAAAAGAAGAACTAAAGCAAGTAATCAAACAACTCAAAAACAGGCAAAAGCCTACTTCAAAACCTTTCAAGAGGTACTTGTGGCCCCGTATCACAAATCATTAGCGATACACGTGATTAATGCTGCTAAACTTTGCATTCCTTTACACTGGGGCTTTTCTCATGTACCATCCATATCTGAATGGCTCAAGTGCATAGGTAAAATTGGAGAGATGGAAGAGTTGGTCTGTATAGCACATGATACCACTTCCAAATTTTCACGCACCTGGGCCTGCTGGACCCAATTTCTAACTACGGACTGATACCTGTCAATAATGGGAATAAATAAGATCAGTCATTCTCCTAACTAAGTATACTTAGATACTCTAAAGCCCTGTACACACGATCGGTTTTACCGATGAAAACAGTCCGATGGACTTTTTTCATCAGACAAACCGATCGTGTATGGGACCCATCGGTCTTTTTTCCATCGGTTTTAAAAAATAGAACATGTTTTAAATTTTTCCGATGGATCAAAAACCGATAGCAAATTCCGATCGTCTATGGGCAAGTCCATCGGATAAAAAACCCACGCATGCTCAGAATCAAGTCGACGCATGCTCAGAAGCATTAAACTTAATTTTTCTCGGCTCATCGGAGTGTTTTACGTCACCGCGTTTGGAACGGTCGGTTTTTTTACTGATGGTGTGTAGGCAAGACTGATGGAGGTCAGCTTCATCGGATTTCCGATGGACAAAACCATCGGATTAGAATCCATAGGATATCCGATCGTGTGTACGAGGCTTTAGTATCACAGACCAGGATCCCTTCATTCTCATCATACTTTTAGCTGTTGACGACTGATACCCCCCCCTTTTCTTCACACAAGGGGTTAGTCAGGGATGATTCACGTTGATGGGGCCTTCTGAACAGAAGCATAGACTCCATTATTTGAATGCATTTGAATATGCTTTCTTTGATATGCAATAATTTTGTCTGCAGTGGAGGCATACCTTCTCCCTTCACCTTTTCCCTTCTTTTACCTCCCAATTCCTCCTTACCCTTTTTGTTTCACCCTCTCTACTCTATTTCCCTCTAGCTTAATTTCCCCACTTGTACTTCCTCCCTTCTTTGCATTCTCAGCTTTAGGACCTCATCCGCAGGAATCTCCAAAACTGAAAAAAAAAAAAAGTTTATATTTTTTTTGCGTTTTACAGCAGAAGTTCAATACTTCTTAATAAACATGTGCACACTGAAAAATTTTCTTTCGCAATTTCGTTTTCGTCCGAAAAATAAATTTATTAAGTTACTCCCGAAATTTGTTTTTATTTATTTTGTTTCGTTAAAAAATGCATTTGTCCTAAAATCCAAATTAATTAAGGTTGAATCTGTCAATTGAAGGCTTTTCTAATGTTGTATGACTAGTAATAATTATATTTATTAATTATTATTACTAGTCAACCAACATTAGAATTCTTCTATAGCCTATGGGCAGAGCATTTGATGGTATGTTTTTAGCTGCTTTGTCGAATCTTCATGTCTCTATAATGTCGAATAATCTTGGACTAATAGAGTTAGGTTAGGCACATTCAACCGCAGGTTCGATAGACACAGATCGCTATTGTCACCGTCATGTTGAATCTTCTATCTGTATCGAACTGTTGTCGCAACAAAATGAAAATTAAATATTTTTTATGTTGGATCTTTCAGATTTCGGGTTCTGCACGTTTGTTATCGTTTGTTAAAACGAACGTGAAAATCCCAGAAATTCGGACGAAAATGATTCGGACGAAAACTAATGCACATTTCTACTTCTTAAGCTCAAACACACGTGAACATTTAATCTGTTGACTACGTTTAATACAGTCAGGTCCATAAATATTGGGACATCGACACAATTCTAATCTTTTTGGCACTATACACCACCACAATAGATTTGAAATGAAACGCACAAAATGTGCTTTAACTGCAGACTTTCAGCTTTAATTTGAGGGTATTTACATCCAAATCAGGTGAACGGTGTAGGAATTACAACAGTTTTTATATGTGCCTCCCACTTTTTAAGGGACCAAATGTAATGGGACAGATTAACAATCATAAATCAAACTTTCACTTTTTAAGACTTGGTTGCAAATCCTTTGCAGTCAATTACAATCTGAAGTCTGGAACACATAGACATCACCAGACGTTGGATTTCATCCCTGGTGATGCTCTGCCAGGCCATACATGCCCACACCATGACACTACCACCAGCATGCTTCACTGATGAGGTGGTACAGTATGCTTTGGATCATGAGCAGTTCCATTCCTTCTCCATACTCTTCTCTTCCCATCACTCTGGTACAAGTTGATATTGGTCTCATCTGTCCATAGGATGTTGTTCCAGAACTGTGAAGGATTTTTTAGATGTTGTTTGGCAAACTCTAATCTGGCCTTACTGTTTTTGAGGCTCACCAATGGTTTACATCTTGTGGTGAACCCTCTGTATTCACTCTGGTGAAGTCTTCTCTTGATTGTTGACTTTGACACACATACACCTTCCTCCTGGAGAGTGTTCTTGATCCAGCCAACTGTTGTAAAGTGTGTTTTCTTCACCAGGGAAAGAATTCTTCGGTCATCCACCACAGTTGTTTTCCGTGGTCTTCCGGGTCTTTTGGTGTTGCTGAGCTCACCTATGCGTTCTTTCTTTTTAAGGATGTTCCAAACAGTTGATTTGGCCACACCTAATGTTTTTGCTATCTCTCTGATGGGTTTGTTTTGTTTTTTTTCAGCCTAATGATGGCTTGCTTCACTGATAGTGACAGCTCTTTGGATCTGGATCTCATATTGAGAGTTGACAGCAAAAGATTCCAAATGCAAATAGCACACTTGAAATGAACGCTGAACATTTTATCTGCTCCTTGTAAATGGGATAATGAGGGAAAAACACACACCTGGCCATTGAACAGCTGAGCAGCCAATTGTCCCATTACTTTTGGTTCCTTAAAAAGTGGGAGGCACATATACAAACTGTTGAAATTCCTACACCGTTCACCTGATTTGGATGTAAATACTAGTGATGAGCCGAACACCCCCGGGTTCGGTTCGCACCAGAATCCGCGAACGGACCGAAAGTTTGCGCGAACATTAGAACCCTATTACATACAATGGATGCGAACGTTCGGATTCTAAAGTGCTAATTATAACGACTATTATCCATGTTATTGTCCGAAACAGAGTTTGGGAACCCGGCTTCTGCACCAGGGGACATGTATCAATGCAAAAAGAAGTTTTAAAAACGGACGTTTTCCGGGAGCAGTCATTTTAATGATGCATAAAGTGAAAAAAAAAAAAGTCAAATATTCCTTTAAATATTGTACCTGGGGGGTGTCTAAAGTATGCCTGTGAAGTGCCACGTGTTTCCCGTGTTTAGAACTGTCCCTGCACAAAATAACATTTCTAAAGGGAAAAAAGTCATTTAAAACTGCTTGCGGCTTTAATGCAATGTCTGGTCCCGGTAATATGGATGAAAATCTTTAGGAAAAATGGCATAGCTACCCCATCAACCCCCCCCCCCCAACCCCAGCCCATTATCAGCCCCTTTGGGTCTTGTATGGATATTAAGGGGAACCCCGCACACAAAATAAAAAAGGACCTATATACTCTGAACAGCCGTATACAGGCGGTGCATACAAGACAGGGACTGTAGGTTTGTTCTTATGTAGAATCTGTTTATAATTTTGAACAGCTGCATTGTTTAAGTGGAGCTCCATGGCAAATTCCTTTTTTTTTGTTTTTTGTAAAACATAGGGAACGGTTATCACCCCTGTCACATTTTTTTTGCTGTCTGTGCCCCTGTTCAGAACATTTCACCTCACTTTGCGTCCCAATGACAACTGTTTTTGAAATGTGGTGTTTTTATTGAAACAAGGATTGGTGATAAAGCATCAGTAGAGAGGAGACACCTTTCTCCCATATTAATTCTTACAGGAGAGAATTTTCCTTCCAAGGGGTAGATTTCCTCTCACTTCCTGTTGTCTTCTTCCGTTTGCAAGTAGTAGTAGTTTGTAAGTTGGATGTTTGAAAGTAGGGACCTTCCGTATATACTCTGCAGAAATTGGCCCCTTAGGTGTTGGTGTTGGCACAACACTGAAAGCACTCACAGTTATTCTTGGTGGGTGCTGGAACGCCCTTCTGTCAAGTATAATATCAGGAATTGTAATAACATATAATTGTTGATCAGTGGTAGTAAAAATTGGGCCTTTGATGGTGGTGCTGGTGCCCCAACACTGTAAGGCCTGACAGTTACTCTTGGTGGGCGCAGCAATGGTCCCTGCTGTGAATTATTAGATCAATAATTATAATTGCATGCCCCTGTTGAACAGGGGCTGAAAAATTGGGCCTTTGGTGGTGGTGGTGGTGGTGATGGTGGTGCTGGTGCCACAACACTGTAAGGCCTGACAGTTACTCTTGGTGGGCGCAGCAATGCTCCCTGCTGTGAATTATTAGATCAATAATTATAATTGCATGCCCCTGTTGAACAGGGGCTGAAAAATTGGGCCTTTGGTGGTGGTGGTGATGGTGGTGCTGGTGCCACAACACTGTAAGGCCTGACAGTTACTCTTGGTGGGCGCAGCAATGCTCCCTGCTGTGAATTATTAGATCAATAATTATAATTGCATGCCCCTGTTGAACAGGGGCTGAAAAATTGGGCCTTTGGTGGTGGTGGTGATGGTGGTGCTGGTGCCACAACACTGTAAGGCCTGACAGTTACTCTTGGTGGGCGCAGCAATGCTCCCTGCTGTGAATTATTAGATCAATAATTATAATTGCATGCCCCTGTTGAACAGGGGCTGAAAAATTGGGCCTTTGGTGGTGGTGGTGGTGGTGATGGTGGTGCTGGTGCCACAACACTGTAAGGCCTGACAGTTACTCTTGGTGGGCGCAGCAATGCTCCCTGCTGTGAATTATTAGATCAATAATTATAATTGCATGCCCCTGTTGAACAGGGGCTGAAAAATTGGGCCTTAGGCACTGGTGGCACAACACTGCAACCCCTCACAGATACTGTACTTGGAGCACAGCAATGAGGCCTGTTGCAAAGTATTGCATCAAAAATTTTAATTACACTCCCCTGTTAAACAGGGGCTGAAAAATTGGGCCTTAGCCACTGGTGGCGTCACCCATAAACCAAAATGATCTTCCAAGCTATCATCGTTAATCGTATCATTGAGGAGGAGGAGGAGGATAGCCAGTCAACATAACAGCACAGGCACTCAGCATCAGCATCAGTCTTGAAGGGATGTGACAGTTTAAAATCAATTAGTCTGTTATATCAGCATCTGGTGTGTGGTAGCTGGTGGTGATCCAAGACTCGTTCATCTTGATGAAAGTCAGTCGATCAACCGAGTCGGTGGACAGGCGCACCCTGTGATCCGTGACAAATCCTCCAGCAGCACTGAATGTGCGTTCTGAAAGAACGCTGGATGCAGGACAGGCCAGTAGCTCAATTGCATACTGTGCAAGCTCTGGCCAGTGATCCATCCTCAAGACCCAGTAAGCCAGAGGATTTTCGGTGGGGAAGGTGTCCAAGTCTGACCTTGCCCCTAGGTATTCCTGCACCATGTATATCAGACGCTGGCGATGGTTGCTGGAACCGATCATACTTTGGGGCTGCGGACTAAAGAATTGTCTGAACGCATCGGTCAGACGGCCACCTTCCCCACCGCTACTTCTTTGACTGCCCGAAGCCTCAGCAACTCGTTGTCCAGGACCAGGAGTTTGTAACCTCCCAGTCTCTGGGAACGCGTTGCACAGACCTTTCTGCAAGGCCTCCCGGAGTTGTCTCATCCTCTGCTCCCTCTGCGACGGTACGATAAGGTCCGCAACCTTACCCTTGTACCGTGGATCAAGGAGAGTGGCCAGCCAGTAATGGTCCCTCTCCTTGATCCGAAGAATACGAGGATCCTTCCGCAGACTTTGCAGGATCAGGGAGGCCATGCAGCGTAGGTTAGCTGAGGCATTCAGTCCGGAGTCCTCTGGGTCACTAAGGACGACATGATCCGCAGCCACCTCCTCCCAGCCACGTACAAGTCCACTGGTTTCTTGGGACTGTAAATCATCCCTAAAAGACTGCTGCTGATGATGCTGAGTGCCAGCCTCCACCTCCATGCTGACACAATCCTCCTCCTCCTCCTCCTCCGCCTCCTCTTCCTGTGCGATGGGTGGGACAGAAGGAACACTGTCTGGGTAAAGGGGGCCTTGAGAGGCAAGGAAGTCCTCCTCTTCCTGCCTCTGTTCTGCCTCAAGTGCCCTGTCCATTATTCCATGCAGCGTGTGCTCCAACAGGTGGACAAGAGGTACAGTGTCACTGATGCATGCACTGTCACTGCTCACCATCCTCGTGGCCTCCTCAAATGGTGCCAGGACAGTGCATGCATCCCTGATCATGCCCCACTGGCGTGGTGAAAAAAACCCGAGCTCCCCTGACCCTGTCCTGGTGCCGTAGTCGCACAGGTACTCATTGATGGCCCTCTGCTGCGTGTGCAGCCGCTGCAGCATGGCCAACGTTGAGTTCCACCTGGTGGGCATGTCACATATAAGGCGGTTCTTGGGCAGGTTCAACTCCTTTTGAAGCTCAGCCAGGCGAGCACTGGCATTATAAGATCTGCGGAAATGCACACAGACTTTCCTGGCCTGCCTCAGGACATCCTGTAAGCCCGGGTACCTGCCCAAGAACCGCTGCACCACCAGGTTAAGGACGTGAGCCATACAGGGCACATGGATCAGTTGTCCCTGTCGGAGGGCGGAGAGGAGGTTGGTGCCATTGTCGCAAACCACCATTCCTGGCTTAAGCTGGTGTGGCGTCAACCACCTCTCGGCCTGCCCCTGCAGAGCAGACAGGACCTCTGCCCCAGTGTGGCTCCTGTCCCCCAAACACACCAGCGCAAACACGGCATGGCATCTTTTTGCCTGCGTACTTGCGTAGCCCCTTGAATGCCTACGGAGCACCGCTGGTTCCGAGGACAAACCACAGGAAGAGGCCATGGAGGAAGAAGAAGAGGAGGGGGTGGAGGAGAGAGGTGTGTCACAACCAGTAGTAGCATTTTGGAGGCGTGGCGGTGGAACAACCTCCAACACTACTGCACCTTGTCCTGCATCCTTCCCAGCTGCCAAAAGAGTGACCCAATGGGCCGTGAAAGAAAGGTAACGTCCCTGTCCATGCCTGCTGGACCATGAGTCAGCGGTAGTGATGAGCCGAACACCCCCGGGTTCGGTTCGCACCAGAACACGCGAACGGACCTAAAGTTCCTACGAACATTAGAACCCTATTAAATACAATGGATGCGAACGTTCGAATTCTAAAGTGCTAATTATAACAACTATTATGCATGTTATTGTCCTAAAAAGGGTTTGGGAACCCGGGTTGCGCACCAGGGGACATGTATCAATGCAAAAAGAAGTTTTAAAAACGGTCGTTTTTCGGGAGCAGTCATTTTAATGATGCATAAAGTGAAAAAAAAAAGTCAAATATTCCTTTAAATATCGTACCTGGGGGGTGTCTAAAGTATGGCTGTGAAGTGCCACGTGTTTCCCGTGTTTAGAACTGTCCCTGCACAAAATGACACTTCTAAAGGAAAAAAAAGCCATTTAAAACTGCTTGCGGCTTTAATGTAATGTCTGGTCCCGGTAATATGGATGAAAATCTTTAAGAAAAATGGCATAGCTACCCCATGACCCCCCCCCTACTCCAGCCCATTACCAGCCCCTTTGGGTCTTGTATGGATATTAAGGGGAACCCCGCACATAAAATAAAAAAGGCCCTATATACTCTGAACAGCCGTATACAGGCGGTGCATACAAGACAGGGACTGTAGGTTTGTTCTTATGTAGAATCTGTTTGTAATTTTGAACAGGTACATTGTTTAAGTGTAGCTCCAGCCCAAAAATCTATTTTTAAACTTTTTGGAAAACATAGGTAAGGGTTATCACCCCTGTAACATTTGTTTTGCTGTCTGTGCCCCTGTTCAGAACATTTCACCTCACTTTCCGTCCCAATGACAACTGTTTTTGAAATGTGGTGTTTTTCTGGAAACAAGGATTGGTGATAAAGCATCAGTACAGAGGAGACACCTTTCTCCCATATTAATTCTTACAGGAGAGAATTTTCCTTCCAAGGGGTAGATTTCCTCTCACTTCCTGTTGTCTTCTTGCGTTTGCAAGTAGGAGTCGTTTGTAAGTTGGATGTTTGAAAGTAGGGACCTGCCGTATATACTCTGCAGAAATAGGCCCCTTAGTTGTTGGTGTTGGCACAACACTGTAAGCACTCACAGTTACTCTTAGTTGGTGCTGGAACGCCCTGCTGTCAACTATTATATCAGGAATTTTAATTACATATAATTGTTGAAAAGTGGTAGTAAAAATTGGGCCTTTGATGGTGGTGCTGGTGCCACAACACTGTAAGCCAGGACAGTTACTCTTGGTGGGTGCAGCAATGGGCCCTGCTGTGAATTATTAGATCAAGAATTGTAATTGCATGCCCCTGTTGAACAGGGGCTGAAAAATTGGGCCTTTCGTGGTGGTGGTGGTGGTGTTGCCACAACACTGTAAGCCCTCAGAGTTACTCTTGGTGGGTGCAGGAATGGGCCCTGCTGTGAATTATTAGATCAAGAATTGTAATTACATGCCCCTTTTGAACAGGGGCTGAAAAATTGGGCCTTTCGTGGTGGTGGTGGTGGTGGCATTGCCACAACACTGTAAGCCCTCAGAGTTACTCTTGGTGGGTGCAGGAATGGGCCCTGCTGTGAATTATTAGATCAAGAATTGTAATTACATGCCCCTTTTGAACAGGGGCTGAAAAATTGGGCCTTTCGTGGTGGTGGTGGTGGTGGCGTTGCCACAACACTGTAAGCCCTCAGAGTTACTCTTGGTGGGTGCAGGAATGGGCCCTGCTGTGAATTATTAGATCAAGAATTGTAATTACATGCCCCTTTTGAACAGGGGCTGAAAAATTGGGCCTTTCGTGGTGGTGGTGGTGGTGGCGTTGCCACAACACTGTAAGCC
The DNA here is from genome assembly GCA_029206835.1 of Rana muscosa. Lineage (NCBI taxonomy): Eukaryota > Metazoa > Chordata > Amphibia > Anura > Ranidae > Rana > Rana muscosa. The sequence continues at coordinate 224,677,244 of CM055118.1, forward strand.
CTCAGAGTTACTCTTGGTGGGTGCAGGAATGGGCCCTGCTGTGAATTATTAGATCAAGAATTGTAATTACATGCCCCTTTTGAACAGGGGCTGAAAAATTGGGCCTTTCGTGGTGGTGGTGGTGGTGGCGTTGCCACAACACTGTAAGCCCTCAGAGTTACTCTTGGTGGGTGCAGCAATGGGCCCTGCTGTGAATTATTAGATCAAGAATTGTAATTGCATGCCCCTGTTGAACAGGGGCTGAAAAATTGGGCCTTAGGCACTGGTGGCACAACACTACAACCCCTCACAGATACTGTACTTGGAGCACAGCAATGAGCCCTGTTGCAAAGTATTGCTTCAAAAATTGTAATGACACGCCCCTGTTAAACAGGGGCTGAAAAATTGGGCCTTAGGCACTGGTGCCACAACACTCCAACCCCTCACAGATACTGTACTTGGAGCACAGCAATGAGCCCTATGGCAAATTATTGCTAAAAAAATTGTAATTACACGCCCCTGTAAAACAGGGGCTGAAAAATTGGGCCTTAGCCACTGGTGGCGGCACCCATAAACAAAAATGATCTTCCAAGCTATCATCATCAATCGTATCATTGAGGACTCGGAGGAGGAGGATAGCCAGTCAACATAACAGCACAGGCACTCAGCATCAGCATCAGTCTTGAAGGGATGTGACATGTTAAAATCAATTAGTCTGTTATATCAGCATCAGGTGTGTGGTAGCTGGTGGTGATCCAAGACTGGTTCATCTTGATGAAAGTCAGTCGATCAACCGAGTCGGTGGACAGGCGCACCCTGTGATCCGTGACAAATCCTCCAGCAGCACTGAATGTGCGTTCCGAAAGAACGCTGGATGCAGGACAGGCCAGTAGCTCAATTGCATACTGTGCAAGCTCTGGCCAGTGATCCATCCTCAAGACCCAGTAAGCCAGAGGATTTTCGGTGGGGAAGGTGTCCAAGTCTGACCTTGCCCCTAGATATTCCTGCACCATGTTTTTCAGACGCTGGCGATGGTTGCTGGAACCGATCATACTTTGGGGCTGCGGACTAAAGAATTGTCTGAACGCATCGGTCAGACGGCCACCTTCCCCACCGCTCCTTCTTTGACTGGCCGAAGCCTCAGCAACTCGTTGTCCAGGACCAGGAGTTTGTAACCTCCCAGTCTCTGGGAACGCGTTGCACAGACCTTTCTGCAAGGCCTCCCGGAGTTGTCTCATCCTCTGCTCCCTCTGCGACGGTAACATAAGGTCCGCAACCTTACCCTTGTACCGTGGATCAAGGAGAGTGGCCAGCCAGTAATGGTCCCTCTCCTTGATCCAAAGAATACGAGGATCCTTCCGCAGACTTTGCAGGATCAGGGAGGCCATGCAGCGTAGGTTTGCTGAGGCATTCGCTCCGGAGTCCTCTGGGTCACTAAGGACGACATGATCCGCAGCCACCTCCTCCCAGCCACGTACAAGTCCACTGGTTTCTTGGGACTGTAAATCATCCCTAAAAGACTGCTGCTGATGATGCTGAGTGCCAGCCTCCACCTCCATGCTGACACAATCCTCCTCCTCCTCCTCCTCCTCCTCTTCCTGTGCGATGGGTGGGACAGAAGGAACACTGTCTGGGTAAAGGGGGCCTTGAGAGGCAAGGAAGTCCTCCTCTTCCTGCCTCTGTTCTGCCTCAAGTGCCCTGTCCATTATTCCACGCAGCGTGTGCTCCAACAGGTGGACAAGAGGTACAGTGTCACTGATGCATGCACTGTCACTGCTCACCATCCTCGTGGCCTCCTCAAATGGTGCCAGGACAGTGCATGCATCCCTGATCATGCCCCACTGGCGTGGAGAAAAAAAACCAAACTCCCCTGACCCTGTCCTGGTGCCGTAGTCGCACAGGTACTCATTGATGGCCCTCTGCTGCGTGTGCAGCCGCTGCAGCATGGCCAACGTTGAGTTCCACCTGGTGGGCATGTCACATATAAGGCGGTTCTTGGGCAGGTTCAACTCCTTTTGCAGCTCAGCCAGGCGAGCACTGGCATTATAAGATCTGCGGAAATGCACACAGACTTTCCTGGCCTGCCTCAGGACATCCTGTAAGCCCGGGTACCTGCCCAAGAACCGCTGCACCACCAGGTTAAGGACGTGAGCCACACAGGGCACATGGGTCAGTTGTCCCTGTCGGAGGGCGGAGAGGAGGTTGGTGCCATTGTCGCAAACCACCATTCCTGGCTTAAGCTGGCGTGGCGTCAACCACCTCTCGGCCTGGCCCTGCAGAGCAGACAGGACCTCTGCCCCAGTGTGGCTTCTGTCCCCCAAACACACCAGCGCAAGCACGGCATGGCATCTTTTTGCCTGCGTACTTGCGTAGCCCCTTGAACGCCTACGGAGCACCGCTGGTTCCGAGGACAAACCACAGGAAGAGGCCATGGAGGAAGAAGAAGAGGAGGGGGTGGAGGAGAGAGGTGTGTCACAACCAGTAGTAGCATTTTGGAGGCGTGGCGGTGGAACAACCTCCAACACTAATGCACCTTGTCCTGCATCCTTCCCAGCTGCCAAAAGAGTGACCCAATGGGCCGTGAAAGAAAGGTAACGTCCCTGTCCATGCCTGCTGGACCATGAGTCAGCGGTAATATGCACCTTACCGCTGACCGCCCTGTCCAGCGAGGCCAAGACATTGCCTTCCACATGCCGGTAGAGAGCCGGAATAGCCTTCCGTGAGAAAAAGTGGCGTTTGGGAACCTGCCACTGAGGAACCGCACATTGCACAAACTCACGGAAGGGGGCCGAGTCTACCAACTGAAAAGGCAGCAGTTGAAGCGCTAGCAATTTAGCCAAGCTAGCATTCAACCGCTGGGCATGTGGATGGCTGGGAGTGAACTTCTTTCGACGGTCCAGCAGCTGGGGCAGGGAAATTTGCCTGCTAGAATCGGACGTCGGTGTACTGCTAGCAGAGTGGCCGCAAGTACTTGGCTGTGACACACCTAATTCTACACCTTCATTCCTCTCAGTGCATGTTTCAGAGAGGACTGAAGTTATAGTGGGGTTGGAGATCCCAGCTGATGCGGTGCAAGGAGAGGTCCGCTTTGTTCTTTGGTGTGGGTCTTTGAGGTAGGCTTGCCAACGAGCTGCATGGCAGGTCAACATATGTCTGGTCAGGCATGTGGTACCCAAGCGGCTGATGTTTTGGCCACGCGATATACGCTTGAGACATATGTTGCAAACAGCAGCTGTGCGATCTGATGCACTAGCCTCAAAAAAGGCCCACACCAAAGAACTTTTTGAATGACGGGCAGAGGCAGCGCCCTGCACAGGCGGAGCTCTGCGGTGTGATTCCGTCGGTGTACTGCCCTTACGCTGGCCACCAAAGGGCATCCTGCCTCGTTGGAGATGTGCCTCCTCCTCATCCTCCTCCTCCTCCTCTCTCCTATTAGGCACCCACGTGGAGTCAGTGACCTCATCATCCCCTCCCTCCTCATCACTGGAGCCAATCTGGCAGTATGCTGCAGCTGCTGGAACATGACTGCCAGATTGGTGTCCTTCTTGAGCATCCCCTCTGTCTGCTCTCACGCTACTGCCTTCCTGTAGCTGGGTTTCATCATCAGACCCTTCGAAACGCTGGGCATCCTCCTGGAGCATGTACCCAACACTGTGCTCAAACAGTTCGGGTGACTCCTCAGGAGGAGGACATGGTGGGTCTAGGGAAGGAGTGACTGATGATGAGTCTGACATTGATACCAGGGAAGAGGACGCTTTGGCAGCTGCTTTGCCAGTACCCTGAGCCTGGGTGAGAGAGGATGAGGAGGAGGAGGAGGGCTTGGTCATCCACTCTACCAAGTCTTCGGCATGATGTGGCTCAACATGTCCAGCTGCCGAAAAGAAGGACAAGCGTGTCCCATGGCCATGTGCTGATGACAATGCACCGCGTCCACGACCAGCACTGTTGCCCCCAGACACAGAGCCTGCTTGCCCTCTTTTATTGCCTCCTGACTGTCTGCCTCTCCTTGTTTGCCTTCCAGACATGCTAATAGATGGCCTGCAGGGAGATGGGAAAAAAGCAATAAGGGCTACCTTCAGGTGTCCTTCTCTGTCCCTTTACTTAAGGATTTCTAAATATGGTTGAGGATGATTGCTTTTGCACAGAATAGCACAACGACAATTTCCCTGACTGTCCAAAAAACAAGGATTTCAAAGATGGTTGATGAGGAATGCTTTAGCACACTATAGCACAAGGAGAATTTCCCTCACTGTCCTTCCCTGTCCCTAGAAACAAGGATTATTACAGTGAAATAAACTGACACTCTTCCTACCTATAGTTTTCTGTCCCTAGAAAAAATGTTTTTTTAAAGCACACTATAGCACAAGGAGAATTTCCCTCACTGTCCTTCCCTGTCCCTAGAAACAAGGATTATCACAGTGAAAGAAACTGACACTCTTCCTACCTATAGTTTTCTGTCCCTAGAAAAAATGTTTTTTTAAAGCACACTATAGCACAAGGAGAATTTCCCTCACTGTCCTTCCCTGTCCCTAGAAACAAGGATTATCACAGTGAAAGAAACTGACACTCTTCCTACCTATAGTTTTCTGTCCCTAGAAAAAATGTTTTTTTAAAGCACACTATAGCACAAGGAGAATTTCCCTCACTTTCCTTCCCTGTCCCTAGAAACAAGGATTATCACAGTGAAAGAAACTGACACTCTTCCTACCTATAGTTTTCTGTCCCTAGAAAAAATGTTTTTTTAAAGCACACTATAGCACAAGGAGAATTTCCCTCACTTTCCTTCCCTGTCCCTAGAAACAAGGATTATCACAGTGAAAGAAACTGACACTCTTCCTACCTATAGTTTTCTGTCCCTAGAAAAAATGTTTTTTTAAAGCACACTATAGCACAAGGAGAATTTCCCTCACTGTCCTTCCCTGTCCCTAGAAACAAGGATTATCACAGTGAAAGAAACTGACACTCTTCCTACCTATAGTTTTCTGTCCCTAGAAAAAATGTTTTTTTAAAGCACACTATAGCACAAGGAGAATTTCCCTCACTGTCCTTCCCTGTCCCTAGAAACAAGGATTATCACAGTGAAAGAAACTGACACTCTTCCTACCTATAGTTTTCTGTCCCTAGAAAAAATGTTTTTTTTAAAGCACACTATAGCACAAGGAGAATTTCCCTCACTGTCCTTCCCTGTCCCTAGAAACAAGGATTATCACAGTGAAAGAAACTGACACTCTTCCTACCTATAGTTTTCTGTCCCTAGAAAAAATGTTTTTTTAAAGCACACTATAGCACAAGGAGAATTTCCCTCACTTTCCTTCCCTGTCCCTAGAAACAAGGATTATCACAGTGAAAGAAACTGACACTCTTCCTACCTATAGTTTTCTGTCCCTAGAAAAAATGTTTTTTTAAAGCACACTATAGCACAAGGAGAATTTCCCTCACTGTCCTTCCCTGTCCCTAGAAACAAGGATTATCACAGTGAAAGAAACTGACACTCTTCCTACCTATAGTTTTCTGTCCCTAGAAAAAATGTTTTTTTAAAGCACACTATAGCACAAGGAGAATTTCCCTCACTTTCCTTCCCTGTCCCTAGAAACAATAATTATCACAGTGAAAGAAACTGACACTCTTCCTACCTATAGTTTTCTGTCCCTAGAAAAAATGTTTTTTTAAAGCACACTATAGCACAAGGAGAATTTCCCTCACTGTCCTTCCCTGTCCCTAGAAACAAGGATTATCACAGTGAAAGAAACTGACACTCTTCCTACCTATAGTTTTCTGTCCCTAGAAAAAATGTTTTTTTAAAGCACACTATAGCACAAGGAGAATTTCCCTCACTGTCCTTCCCTGTCCCTAGAAACAAGGATTATCACAGTGAAAGAAACTGACACTCTTCCTACCTATAGTTTTCTGTCCCTAGAAAAAATGTTTTTTTAAAGCACACTATAGCACAAGGAGCATTTCCCTCACTTTCCTTCCCTGTCCCTAGAAACAAGGATTATCACAGTGAAAGAAACTGACACTCTTCCTACCTATAGTTTTCTGTCCCTAGAAAAAATGTTTTTTTAAAGCACACTATAGCACAAGGAGAATTTCCCTCACTGTCCTTCCCTGTCCCTAGAAACAAGGATTCGCACAGTAAAACACACTGACACTCTCCCTACCTATAGTTTTCTGTCCCTAGAAAAAATGTTTTTTTAAAGCACACTATAGCACAAGGAGAATTTCCCTCACTGTCCTTCCCTGTCCCTAGAAACAAGGATTCGCACAGTAAAACACACTGACACTCTCCCTACCTATAGTTTTCTGTCCCTAGAAAAAATGTTTTTTTAAAGCACACTATAGCACAAGGAGAATTTCCCTCACTGTCCTTCCCTGTCCCTAGAAACAAGGATTTGCACAGTAAAACACACTGACACTCTCCCTACCTATAGTTTTCTGTCCCTAGAAAAAATGTTTTTTTAAAGCACACTATAGCACAAGGAGAATTTCCCTCACTGTCCTTCCCTGTCCATAGAAACAAGGATTCGCACAGTAAAACACACTGACACTCTCCCTACCTATAGTTTTCTGTCCCTAGAAAAAATGTTTTTTTAAAGCACACTATAGCACAAGGAGAATTCCCTCACTGTCCTTCCCTGTCCCTAGAAACAAGGATTCGCACAGTAAAACACACTGACACTCTCCCTACCTATCCTTCTCTTTCCCTAAACTAAAGGAATCCAGGTTAAGCAAGAAAAAATAAATGTCACTGTCCCTGCCTATGCTTCTCTTTCCCTGCTCCGGAACACACTACACTAGGCCGCCGTGCTGGCGGCCTTTTATAGTGTGGGGCGTGTACTAAACACCCTCAGCAATAATTGGCCACAGGCATCCTGCCTGTGGCCAATAATTGCTCTCCTCGCTGCCGGCGCTGTGATTGGCCAAGCATGCGGGGTCACAGTGCATGCTTGGCCAATCACAGCGCCTGGATGACACTGCGATGGCGTAGTGCATTGTGGGCCGTTCGCGTCACTCGAATTTGGCGCAAACGGCCCAAATCGCTCGATCTTCGTCGAACGATCGAACAGCCGATGTTCGAGTCGAACGTATGTTCGACTCGAACACGAAGCTCATCCCTAGTCAGCGGTAATATGCACCTTACCGCTGACCGCCCTGTCCAGCGAGGCCAAGACATTGCCTTCCACATGCCTGTAGAGAGCCGGAATAGCCTTCCGTGCGAAAAAGTGTCGTTTGGGAACCTGCCACTGAGGAACCGCACATTGCACAAACTCACGGAAGGGGGCCGAGTCTACCAACTGAAAAGGCAGCAGTTGAAGCGCTAGCAATTTAGCCAAGCTAGCATTCAACCGCTGGGCATGTGGATGGCTGGGAGTGAACTTCTTTCGATGGTCCAGCAGCTGGGGAAGGGAAATTTGCCTGCTAGAATCGGACGTTGGTGTACTGCTAGCAGAGTGCCCGCAAGTACTTGCCTGTGACACACCTAATTCTACACCTTCATTCCTCTCAGAGCAGGTTTCAGAGAGGAGTGAAGGTATAGTGGGGTTGGAGATCCCAGCTGATGCGGTGCAAGAAGAGGTCAGCTTTGTTCTTTGGTGTGGGTCTTTAAGGTAGGCTTGCCAACGAGCTGCATGGCAGGTCAACATATGTCTGATCAAGCATGTGGTGCCCAAGCGGCTGATGTTTTGGCCACGCGATATACGCTTGAGACATATGTTGCAAACAGCAGCTGTGCGATCTGATGCACTCGCCTCAAAAAAGGCCCACACCAAAGAACTTTTTGAATGACGGGCAGAGGCAGCGCCCTGCACAGGCGGAGCTCTGCGGTGTGATTCCGTCGGTGTGCTGCCCATACGCTGGCCACTCAAGGGCATCCTGCCTCATTGGAGATGTGCCTCCTACTCATCCTCCTCCTCCTCCTCTCTCCTATTAGGCACCCACGTGGAGTCAGTGACCTCATCATCCCCTCCCTCCTCATCACTGGAGCCAATCTGGCAGTATGCTGCAGCTGCTGGAACATGACTGCCAGATTGGTGTCCTTCTTGAGCATCCCCTCTGTCTGCTCTCACGCTGCTGCCTTCCTCTAGCTGGGTATCATCATCAGATCCTTCCAAACGCTGGGCATCCTCCTGGAGCATGTACCCAACACTATGCTCAAACAGTTCGGGGGACTCCTCAGGAGGAGGGCATGGTGGGTCTAGGGAAGGATTGACTAATGAAGATAATGATACCAGAGAAGAGGACGCTTTGGCAGCTGCTTTGCCAGTACCCTGAGCCTGGGTGAGAGAGGATGAGGAGGATGAGGTGGGCTTGGTCATCCACTCTACCAAGTCTTCGGCATGATGTGGCTCAACATGTCCAGCTGCCGAAAACAAGGACAAGCGTGTCCCATGGCCATGTGCTGATGACAATGCACCGCGTACACGACCAGCACTGTTGCCCCCAGACACAGAGCCTGCTTGCCCTCTTTTTTTGCCTCCTGACTGTCTGCCTCTCCTTGGTTGCCTTCCAGACGATTTAATGGATGGCCTGCAGGGAGATGGGATAAACAGCAATAAGGGCTACATTCAGGTGTATATTGTGCAGGAGGCTTAGCAACAATGACACTGACACTGTCCCCTGCCTATCCTTCTCTGTCCCTAAACACAAGGATTGAAAATATGGTTCATCAAAAAAGTTTTAGAACAGAATAGCACACTGACACTTTCCCTCACTGTCCTACTCTGTCCCTCCCTACAAACAAGATTTAGCACAGAATAGCACACTGATAATTTCTACGAGTGTCCTTCTCTGTCCCTCAACTCAAGGATTGAAAATATGGAACAGCAAAATTGGTTTAGAACAGAATAGCACACTGTCAGTTTCACTCACTGTCCTACTCTGTCCCTCCCTACAAACAAGATTTAGCACAGAATAGCACACTGATAATTTCTACGAGTGTCCTTCTCTGTCCCTCAACTCAAGGATTGAAAATATGGAACAGCAAAATTGGTTTAGAACAGAATAGCACACTGTCAGTTTCACTCACTGTACCTCTCTGTCCCTCAACTCAAGGATTGAAAATATGGTTCAGCAAAATAGTTTTAGAACAGAATAGCACACTGTCAGTTTCCCTCACTGTACCTCTCTGTCCCTCAACTCAAGGATTGAAAATATGGAACAGCAAAATTGATTTAGAACAGAATAGCACACTGTCAGTTTCACTCACTGTACCTCTCTGTCCCTCAACTCAAGGATTGAAAATATGGTTCAGCAAAATAGTTTTAGAACACAATAGCACACTGACCCTTTCCCTCACTGTACCTCTCTGTCCCTCAACTCAAGGATTGAAAATATGGAACAGCAAAATTGGTTTAGAACAGAATAGCACACTGTCAGTTTCACTCACTGTACCTCTCTGTCCCTCAACTCAAGGATTGAAAATATGGTTCAGCAAAATAGTTTTATAACACAATAGCACACTGACACTTTCCCTCACTGTACCTCTCTGTCCCTCAACTGAAGGATTGAAAATATGGTTCAGCAAAATAGTTTTAGAACAATAGCACACTGACACTTTCCCTCACTGTACCTCTCTGTCCCTCAACTCAAGGATTGAAAATATGGAACAGCAAAATTGGTTTAGAACAGAATAGCACACTGTCAGTTTCACTCACTGTACCTCTCTGTCCCTCAACTCAAGGATTGAAAATATGGAACAGCAAAATTGGTTTAGAACAGAATAGCACACTGACACTTTCCCTCACTGTACCTCTCTGTCCCTCAACTCAAGGATTGAAAATATGGTTCAGCAAAATAGTTTTAGAACACAATAGCACACTGACACTTTCCCTCACTGTACCTCTCTGTCCCTCAACTCAAGGATTGAAAATATGGTTCAGCAAAATAGTTTTAGAACAGAATAGCACACTGTCAGTTTCCCTCACTGTACCTCTCTGTCCCTCAACTCAAGGATTGAAAATATGGAACAGCAAAATTGGTTTAGAACAGAATAGCACACTGTCAGTTTCCCTCACTGTACCTCTCTGTCCCTCAACTCAAGGATTGAAAATATGGAACAGCAAAATTGATTTAGAACAGAATAGCACACTGTCAGTTTCACTCACTGTACCTCTCTGTCCCTCAACTCAAGGATTGAAAATATGGTTCAGCAAAATAGTTTTAGAACACAATAGCACACTGACACTTTCCCTCACTGTACCTCTCTGTCCCTCAACTCAAGGATTGAAAATATGGTTCAGCAAAATAGTTTTAGAACAGAATAGCACACTGTCAGTTTCCCTCACTGTACCTCTCTGTCCCTCAACTCAAGGATTGAAAATATGGAACAGCAAAATTGGTTTAGAACAGAATAGCACACTGTCAGTTTCACTCACTGTACCTCTCTGTCCCTCAACTCAAGGATTGAAAATATGGTTCAGCAAAATAGTTTTAGAACACAATAGCGCACTGACACTTTCCCTCACTGTACTTCTCTGTCCCTCAACTCAAGGATTGAAAATATGGTTCAGCAAAATAGTTTTAGAACAGAATAGCACACTGTCAGTTTCCCTCACTGTACCTCTCTGTCCCTCAACTCAAGGATTGAAAATATGGAACAGCAAAATTGGTTTAGAACAGAATAGCACACTGTCAGTTTCACTCACTGTACCTCTCTGTCCCTCAACTCAAGGATTGAAAATATGGTTCAGCAAAATAGTTTTAGAACAGAATAGCACACTGTCAGTTTCCCTCACTGTACCTCTCTGTCCCTCAACTCAAGGATTGAAAATATGGAACAGCAAAATTGATTTAGAACAGAATAGCACACTGTCAGTTTCACTCACTGTACCTCTCTGTCCCTCAACTCAAGGATTGAAAATATGGTTCAGCAAAATAGTTTTAGAACACAATAGCACACTGACACTTTCCCTCACTGTACCTCTCTGTCCCTCAACTCAAGGATTGAAAATATGGAACAGCAAAATTGGTTTAGAACAGAATAGCACACTGTCAGTTTCACTCACTGTACCTCTCTGTCCCTCAACTCAAGGATTGAAAATATGGTTCAGCAAAATAGTTTTATAACACAATAGCACACTGACACTTTCCCTCACTGTACCTCTCTGTCCCTCAACTCAAGGATTGAAAATATGGAACAGCAAAATTGGTTTAGAACAGAATAGCACACTGTCAGTTTCACTCACTGTACCTCTCTGTCCCTCAACTCAAGGATTGAAAATATGGAACAGCAAAATAGTTTTAGAACAGAATAGCACACTGTCAGTTTCACTCACTGTACCTCTCTGTCCCTCAACTCAAGGATTGAAAATATGGTTCAGCAAAATAGTTTTAGAACACAATAGCACACTGACACTTTCCCTCACTGTACCTCTCTGTCCCTCAACTCAAGGATTGAAAATATGGTTCAGCAAAATAGTTTTAGAACACAATAGCACACTGACACTTTCCCTCACTGTACCTCTCTGTCCCTCAACTCAAGGATTGAAAATATGGAACAGCAAAATTGGTTTAGAACAGAATAGCACACTGTCAGTTTCACTCACTGTACCTCTCTGTCCCTCAACTCAAGGATTGAAAATATGGAACAGCAAAATTGGTTTAGAACAGAATAGCACACTGACACTTTCCCTCACTGTACCTCTCTGTCCCTCAACTCAAGGATTGAAAATATGGTTCAGCAAAATAGTTTTAGAACACAATAGCACACTGACACTTTCACTCACTGTACCTCTCTGTCCCTCAACTCAAGGATTGAAAATATGGTTCAGCAAAATAGTTTTAGAACAGAATAGCACACTGTCAGTTTCCCTCACTGTACCTCTCTGTCCCTCAACTCAAGGATTGAAAATATGGAACAGCAAAATTGATTTAGAACAGAATAGCACACTGTCAGTTTCACTCACTGTACCTCTCTGTCCCTCAACTCAAGGATTGAAAATATGGTTCAGCAAAATAGTTTTAGAACACAATAGCACACTGACCCTTTCCCTCACTGTACCTCTCTGTCCCTCAACTCAATGATTGAAAATATGGAACAGCAAAATTGGTTTAGAACAGAATAGCACACTGTCAGTTTCACTCACTGTACCTCTCTGTCCCTCAACTCAAGGATTGAAAATATGGTTCAGCAAAATAGTTTTATAACACAATAGCACACTGACACTTTCCCTCACTGTACCTCTCTGTCCCTCAACTCAAGGATTGAAAATATGGTTCAGCAAAATAGTTTTAGAACACAATAGCACACTGACACTTTCCCTCACTGTACCTCTCTGTCCCTCAACTCAAGGATTGAAAATATGGAACAGCAAAATTGGTTTAGAACAGAATAGCACACTGTCAGTTTCACTCACTGTACCTCTCTGTCCCTCAACTCAAGGATTGAAAATATGGAACAGCAAAATTGGTTTAGAACAGAATAGCACACTGACACTTTCCCTCACTGTACCTCTCTGTCCCTCAACTCAAGGATTGAAAATATGGTTCAGCAAAATAGTTTTAGAACACAATAGCACACTGACACTTTCCCTCACTGTACCTCTCTGTCCCTCAACTCAAGGATTGAAAATATGGTTCAGCAAAATAGTTTTAGAACAGAATAGCACACTGTCAGTTTCCCTCACTGTACCTCTCTGTCCCTCAACTCAAGGATTGAAAATATGGAACAGCAAAATTGGTTTAGAACAGAATAGCACACTGTCAGTTTCCCTCACTGTACCTCTCTGTCCCTCAACTCAAGGATTGAAAATATGGAACAGCAAAATTGATTTAGAACAGAATAGCACACTGTCAGTTTCACTCACTGTACCTCTCTGTCCCTCAACTCAAGGATTGAAAATATGGTTCAGCAAAATAGTTTTAGAACACAATAGCACACTGACACTTTCCCTCACTGTACCTCTCTGTCCCTCAACTCAAGGATTGAAAATATGGTTCAGCAAAATAGTTTTAGAACAGAATAGCACAGTGTCAGTTTCCCTCACTGTACCTCTCTGTCCCTCAACTCAAGGATTGAAAATATGGAACAGCAAAATTGGTTTAGAACAGAATAGCACACTGTCAGTTTCACTCACTGTACCTCTCCGTCCCTCAACTCAAGGATTGAAAATATGGTTCAGCAAAATAGTTTTAGAACACAATAGCGCACTGACACTTTCCCTCACTGTACTTCTCTGTCCCTCAACTCAAGGATTGAAAATATGGTTCAGCAAAATAGTTTTAGAACAGAATAGCACACTGTCAGTTTCCCTCACTGTACCTCTCTGTCCCTCAACTCAAGGATTGAAAATATGGAACAGCAAAATTGGTTTAGAACAGAATAGCACACTGTCAGTTTCACTCACTGTACCTCTCTGTCCCTCAACTCAAGGATTGAAAATATGGTTCAGCAAAATAGTTTTAGAACAGAATAGCACACTGTCAGTTTCCCTCACTGTACCTCTCTGTCCCTCAACTCAAGGATTGAAAATATGGAACAGCAAAATTGATTTAGAACAGAATAGCACACTGTCAGTTTCACTCACTGTACCTCTCTGTCCCTCAACTCAAGGATTGAAAATATGGTTCAGCAAAATAGTTTTAGAACACAATAGCACACTGACACTTTCCCTCACTGTACCTCTCTGTCCCTCAACTCAAGGATTGAAAATATGGAACAGCAAAATTGGTTTAGAACAGAATAGCACACTGTCAGTTTCACTCACTGTACCTCTCTGTCCCTCAACTCAAGGATTGAAAATATGGTTCAGCAAAATAGTTTTAGAACACAATAGCACACTGACACTTTCCCTCACTGTACCTCTCTGTCCCTCAACTCAAGGATTGAAAATATGGAACAGCAAAATTGGTTTAGAACAGAATAGCACACTGTCAGTTTCACTCACTGTACCTCTCTGTCCCTCAACTCAAGGATTGAAAATATGGAACAGCAAAATTGGTTTAGAACAGAATAGCACACTGACACTTTCCCTCACTGTACCTCTCTGTCCCTCAACTCAAGGATTGAAAATATGGTTCAGCAAAATAGTTTTAGAACACAATAGCACACTGACACTTTCCCTCACTGTACCTCTCTGTCCCTCAACTCAAGGATTGAAAATATGGTTCAGCAAAATAGTTTTAGAACAGAATAGCACACTGTCAGTTTCCCTCACTGTAACTCTCTGTCCCTCAACTCAAGGATTGAAAATATGGAACAGAAAAATTGGTTTAGAACAGAATAGCACACTGTCAGTTTCACTCACTGTACCTCTCTGTCCCTCAACTCAAGGATTGAAAATATGGTTCAGCAAAATAGTTTTAGAACACAATAGCACACTGACACTTTCCCTCACTGTACCTCTCTGTCCCTCAACTCAAGGATTGAAAATATGGAACAGCAAAATTGATTTAGAACAGAATAGCACACTGTCAGCTTCACTCACTGTACCTCTCTGTCCCTCAACTCAAGGATTGAAAATATGGTTCAGCAAAATAGTTTTAGAACACAATAGTACACTGACACTTTCCCTCACTGTACCTCTCTGTCCCTCAACTCAAGGATTGAAAATATGGAACAGCAAAATTGGTTTAGAACAGAATAGCACACTGTCAGTTTCACTCACTGTACCTCTCTGTCCCTCAACTCAAGGATTGAAAATATGGTTCAGCAAAATAGTTTTATAACACAATAGCACACTGACACTTTCCCTCACTGTACCTCTCTGTCCCTCAACTCAAGGATTGAAAATATGGAACAGCAAAATTGGTTTAGAACAGAATAGCACACTGTCAGTTTCACTCACTGTACCTCTCTGTCCCTCAACTCAAGGATTGAAAATATGGGGGGCGTGACCAGATGTGATTGCTTCAGGACGTGTCTGCCCGGAGCTCCGGCTTTCATCCGGCTCTATATCCTGATTGCAGCTGACTAAATATCCGGTACTCGGTGCTGCACTGCTCCGGTGAAAGGGGAACTGCCGCGGCACCTAACGATGCCATCCTCGGCTTCGAAGAAGCAGCAGAAGCACCTTAATCAGCCACCTTTAGAACAGAGGCAGTTGCGCTCTCAGAGCAATATGGCGCTTGGCTCCGCCCACGCCATCTTGGTTCCTGTTAACTCGACACAGCGCGCCAAACCACAGATCTCCAGGATGACGCAGCCAGTGAGTATGGCGTCGCAGGTACAGGAGGCACCATCTCCCTTGCCGCAAGAAATAGAGGTGGATACGGCAGCCATAACAGGTCCAATCCTGGAAGCTATTGCGGCTTCTAAAACGGAGCTTATGACACGTATTGACTGTTTGGCCTCGGAGTGTAACCTTATCCGGCATGATCTGGACAAGATCAGAGGCAGGCTATCCACAGCGGAGGATCGCATCTCTGGAGTGGAGGACGCTGCCCATACTCAGGGTTTTCAACTCGGGGAGCTGAAAAATATGGTCCGGTTCTTGCAGCACAGAGCAGATGACGCCGAGGACCGCCAGAGAAGAAACAACATAAGAGTTGTGGGGTTACCTGAAGGGGCTGAGGGGGTAGCCACTACTACTTTTGCCGAGCAGTTCTTCAAATCACTGCTTGCTTTAGGGGATCTCCCCCCCACATATGTTGCTGAGAGGGCACACAGGGTCCCCACTGGAGCTCGGCCATCGGGTGCCCCACCTCGTCCTTTTCTGGTCCGGTTCCTAAACTATAGGGACCGTGACATGTTACTGGCGGAGGCAAGAAAACATAAGGAGCTGAAATATGACAACGCACGCATCATGCTTTTTCCGGATTTCTCGGCGGAGACTCAGAGGAGGCGTCGCTCCTTTACAGATGTGAAAAGAAGGCTCAGAGAGAAAGATCTGAAATACAGTATGTTGTACCCCAGCCGTCTCCGAGTGCAGCACAAGGGTTCAGTAAAGTTCTTTGAAACTCCACAGGATGCCTGCGACTGGTTGGACCAGAATCCGTGATGCTGTACGAGGTTTACCTGTCCACCTTGTTACTGTTATGATTTTTCTATTTTTATTTTCTGGTCTGTTGTTTTTTGCAAGGGAACTGCCTGTCTACTCCTGTAGACTTACTCTATTTTCCCCTTCTCTTTTTGGGGCATCAGGCATTGCTATACTCTCAGGATCAGAGTCAGGGGGCAAGATGTTTTCTTTTGCTATTTTTTTTCCCCTGGGACCCCAGTATTATGGCTGAAATCCGGAGCCCTTGGATCTGCTTTATTGTGGGGCCACCATCTCACTATTCCTCTGTGAGTGCTCTTTTTCAGAGATGCACAAATGTGGCAGCTGCATTGTACTTTTGTGGTAACGACTACACAATGGTACATTCCCACGGTTCAGGTTGTACCCACAAGGGGTTCTTTGTGCACGGTCAGCTGCTACTTCTATATCATGGACAGCCGTAGGAGTCTGGTGCGACTGGCACGGATTTTTTTATTTTTCCAGCTTCAAATGCCGAACTGTCAACGCTTCAGGTTGAACTCCTACAGGTTTGTTTGTTTTGGGACTAAAGCTGCATACCGGAAGATTTTTGTTTTTGTTCAGGTTTTGGATTTCATGTTGATTTTGTATTTTTTTGGTAGATTAGTAGTTTGTGGTATGACAGCAGGGGTGTTTTTTTGTTTTTCTGACCAAGGCCATGGAGCTTCTCCCGGATTTGCACAACTACTGGCTGAAATGTGTATGTCCTCCTATATGATAATTGCAACTGTTTTCCCTCCGCTAACTGTTTTCATGTGGTTATCATATCTCTTTGATTTTCATAATGGATAGTAAACTTAAAATACTTTCCTGGAATGTCAGGGGTCTAAATAATAAATTTAAGAGGGCTGCAGTTTTCCAATACCTCAAACGGGTCAAACCACATGTTGTCCTCTTACAGGAAACTCACTTGGAGGGCAGTACGATTTTGTCGTTACGCAAGCCCTGGATTCAAAGGGCGGTTCACGCTACCTATTCCACATACTCTAGAGGGGTTTCCTTGCTAATTAGTAAGGCAATTCCATGCACAATACATCAAGTGTTTACTGACTCGGGAGGTCGATATGTGGCAGTCCTCTTGGAAATATTCTCTCATAAAATCCTACTGGTGAATGTATATTTGCCCCCTCCTTTCAAGGTTAATTTACTATGTGATTTGTTGGTAACATTGGCCCCGTATCTCCATCTGCCGATACTTTTCATGGGGGATTATAATGCCATCTTAGACCCGGTGCTGGACTCCTCCAATGCTGGGAGACCGGCCTCGGCGGATCTCTGCTCCTGGATGTCGATGGCGGGTCTGACTGAACTGTGGAGGTGGAAGCATCCGGATACGGTATCCTACTCGCATCTGTCTTACACTCACAAATCTTCCGCTAGGATTGATTTGGCGTTTGGCAATGCTTCCATTCTGCAGTATGTATCTGAGGTGAACTACTTACCTGGGGGAACTTCGGATCATAACCCACTTATGGTCACTATGGCCTTTCATGTGAAGAAAAGGGTAGGGGGGTGGAGATTGTCACCAGGTTGGTTGTTAGAGGATCAAGTGCTGGCTCAGATTCAACAATCCACAGACGCCTACTGGGAGGCAAACGAGGGATCAGCTGATCCCTCGGTGGTATGGGATGCTTTCAAAGCAGTGGCAAGAGGGGAGTGTATTTCCGCAATAAAGTCAGTCAGGAAGGATCATATCCAGGAGAGTGAGCTTCTCATGGCTCATGAGCGAGAGAGTGCTAAAGTAAATGCAGACTCTCCCTCAGAGGCCAATTATGTATCCTTACTGGAAGCTAGACGCTTAGTAGCATTACATTTCACGGATCTGGCGCACACTGAGGTGCGTCAGAGGGCAGAAACGGTGTTCGCTGAGGGTGACAAAAATGGCAAGTTGTTAGCTAACCTTGCCACTGACCAAAAAATACCAGTTAGTATACCGGTGATACGGAATAAAGGGGGGACCTTGATTACGGATCCCACAGACATATTAAGGGAATTTGTTCAATTTTACTCGTCCCTGTACTCGCCTATCCCTTCTTACGATCCCTCGGAACTGAATGAGTTGTTGCTGAGCCTCTCCATACCGAGATTGTCAGATACTGATGCTATTATGTTAGATGAACCTATTTCTGTATTGGAAATTGAAGCAGCTATGCTCGCTTTTCCCCCACAGAAGGCGCCGGGTCCGGATGGATTTCCGGCGGATTTCTACAGAGCGTTTAGGTCCCGATTGGCCACAAGACTAAATGTGCTCTTTCGTCACTGCTGGGAGCGGGGGGCCTTGCCGGCGTCAATGATGGAGGCCTACATGGTGCTCCTCTTGAAGCCGGGGAGGGACCCACTACAATGCTCATCATATCGACCGATTGCGTTGCTAAATGTAGATCTGAAGATCCTTGCTAAAGTGCTGGCGTCAAGGTTGGCCAGGGTAATTTCGTCCCTGGTGGACATTGACCAGACGGGCTTCATACCCGGCATGTCGACGGACACTAACTTGAGGAGGTTGTTCACGCATATTCAGCTAGGTACCACTGACTCCCTGGCCAAGGTAATTGTCTCGATAGATATAGAGAAAGCATTTGACTCGGTTGACTGGTGCTACATGCATGGGGTGTTGGAGGGAATGGGCTTTGGACCCGGTTTCCGTCGATGGATCACTCTATTGTATACTAATCCTCGAACAGCGATTCGGCTCGGTACAACAATCTCTGAATTTTTTCCGTTAGGTAGGGGTACTAGGCAGGGGTGTCCACTCTCCCCCTTTCTTTTTGCATTAATGATGGAACCAATTGCTAGAGCACTTAGGCGCTCCAGTGGGGTGGGGGGTATCCGAGTTGGCTCAATTACAGAATGTGTAGCACTATATGCTGATGACTTGCTCCTATTCCTTAGGGACCCTGGGCCCTCCCTCAGGGCTGTTTTGCAGATCTTAGATTTATTTGCCTCCTTTTCGGGGTTGCGGGTGAACTGGAGCAAGTCATCTATTTTGCCGCTGGGCCCTGAAGCACAGATGCTTAGAGATAACGACTTACCGTTGCAGTGGGTCTCTACTATTACCTACCTGGGTGTCAGAATAACTGCCCATATTGGAGATTATATGGCTTTGAACCTTCTCCCGCTGGTGTCTGGCCTCAGACAAAAAACTCAGGTCTGGCGGAAACTGCCTCTCTCCCTGATAGGGAGAATAAGTCTTCTCAAAATGAAATTCCTACCAGTACTCCTATACTTCCTGCGTCACTCTCCAGTGTGGATTCCCAAAGATTTCTTTAAAACATTGAATAGTATAGTGGGGGCTTTTCTTTGGTCTCCACAATCCCCTCGTATTAGTATTTCGGTCCTGCAGGAGCCCCTGGGGCAGGGGGGGTTGGCGCTTCCGGACTGGCAAAAGTATTATCTGGCTGGCCAGATGGTGTTTGCTAGGCGCTGGCTGCTGGCTGATGACGGCGATTCGGCCACGGTCCTGGAAGCGGCTCATTTGGGATCATATGAGAGCTTACGATTGGCCTTATTTAGGGGTCCCAGGTCCAGTCTCCCTTTAACAGTCTCTATGAAGGCCACCATTAGGGCCTGGGAGGTCACTACTGCTCTGATGTCACCTTCCTATCTGGGAGTTTCGCCTTCGGCCCCTCTCTGGTTGAACCCAAACTTATCAGATTTTTGCTCCCTCCCGGATCCAATGATTTGGGCTTGTGGGGGGATTAAAGTGTTAGAGGATATTACTAGGGAAGGTGAGCTTATTTCTTTTGATCAATTAAAAGCAAGGCATGATTTGCCAAATTCCTTCTTCTTTCGCTATCTGCAGCTGCGCCACGCTTTTCAGGCGCAGTTCAGTGGCCAAAGAGTCGAGTCCCTTCCATCCCCACTGGAGACCCTTTTGAAAGACAAAGACCTAGCCAAACCTCTGTCCACTGTTTACAAATCCCTATTTAAAAAAATACCGTTGGGGGTAACTAGGTGTAGAGAGAGGTGGGAAAGGGAAATTCCAGAGATACAGGGGGAGGATTGGGAGGATATGTGGGATCGCCCATTTAGGCATTTGGTTTCTGCTAGAGATCGTCTAATACAGTTCAAATTTCTGCACCGTATATATTTCACTCCTGCTAGGCTTTCTCGTATATATCCTACCACCAGTGGTCAATGTTGGAGGTGCACATACTCCCCGACAGATTCGGAACATGTTTTCTGGACGTGCCCACGGATTCAGACCTTTTGGTCTGGGGTGGTGGAGTGCATGTCGGAGGTGCTTGGAGCTCCGGTCCCCCTGGCGCCCAGGGTTTGCCTCCTGGGTTTGGTGGAGGGGGTGGTTCCATCATTGGCACACCGCACATTGCTAATTATTGGGATGTTTTATGGCAGAAAGGCTATTTTATTAAAGTGGAAGAACGCTAGTGCCCCCACACTCTCATTCTGGAAAGGTCTGGTTAACTCAGTTATACATCTATATAAGGCTACGTACAGGGCACGTGGATGTGGGAAAAAGTTTGACAAGGTCTGGCAGGCATGGCTGGACTCTTCTGCAACAGTAGGCTGATCTGATCAATGGAATTGACGGTCGGTCAAAGATAGCATGATTATAAATTTACTACTGTATAGCTGACATGTGTTCCACATGGTTTTCCTGGTGAATATAGGCTCTTTAGGAGGATAGTGGATATAATAATAGGAGGACGGACTGTGATGTTAGGATTGATGCAAGAATGTCTTATGTGTTATATATATAACGGCGGCCTTGGTCGGGATGGGGGGGGGAAAGGGGGTTATAGTTATAGATGAACTATGTTAGTTCTGGTAGAGTGGGCCTTGCATGGCCGCGGTCGAGAGGGTATGTTGCCTACTCGAGTATGTGTTTTAATGTTGTACTGTACTGTACTGTAAGAAAATCTAATAAAAAGAATTTATAAAAAAAAAAAAAAGGATTGAAAATATGGAACAGCAAAATTGGTTTAGAACAGAATAGCACACTGACACTTTCCCTCACTGTACCTCTCTGTCCCTCAACTCAAGGATTGAAAATATGGTTCAGCAAAATAGTTTTAGAACACAATAGCACACTGACACTTTCCCTCACTGTACCTCTCTGTCCCTCAACTCAAGGATTGAAAATATGGTTCAGCAAAATAGTTTTAGAACAGAATAGCACACTGTCAGTTTCCCTCACCGTAACTCTCTGTCCCTCAACTCAAGGATTGAAAATATGGAACAGCAAAATTGGTTTAGAACAGAATAGCACACTGTCAGTTTCACTCACTGTACCTCTCTGTCCCTCAACTCAAGGATTGAAAATATGGTTCAGCAAAATAGTTTTAGAACAGAATAGCACACTGTCAGTTTCCCTCACTGTACCTCTCTGTCCCTCAACTCAAGGATTGAAAATATGGAACAGCAAAATTGATTTAGAACAGAATAGCACACTGTCAGTTTCACTCACTGTACCTCTCTGTCCCTCAACTCAAGGATTGAAAATATGGTTCAGCAAAATAGTTTTAGAACACAATAGCACACTGACACTTTCCCTCACTGTACCTCTCTGTCCCTCAACTCAAGGATTGAAAATATGGAACAGCAAAATTGGTTTAGAACAGAATAGCACACTGTCAGTTTCACTCACTGTACCTCTCTGTCCCTCAACTCAAGGATTGAAAATATGGTTCAGCAAAATAGTTTTATAACACAATAGCACACTGACACTTTCCCTCACTGTACCTCTCTGTCCCTCAACTCAAGGATTGAAAATATGGAACAGCAAAATTGGTTCAGAACAGAATAGCACACTGTCAGTTTCACTCACTGTACCTCTCTGTCCCTCAACTCAAGGATTGAAAATATGGAACAGCAAAATTGGTTTAGAACAGAATAGCACACTGACACTTTCCCTCACTGTACCTCTCTGTCCCTCAACTCAAGGATTGAAAATATGGTTCAGCAAAATAGTTTTAGAACACAATAGCACACTGACACTTTCCCTCACTGTACCTCTCTGTCCCTCAACTCAAGGATTGAAAATATGGTTCAGCAAAATAGTTTTAGAACAGAATAGCACACTGTCAGTTTCCCTCACTGTAACTCTCTGTCCCTCAACTCAAGGATTGAAAATATGGAACAGCAAAATTGGTTTAGAACAGAATAGCACACTGTCAGTTTCACTCACTGTACCTCTCTGTCCCTCAACTCAAGGATTGAAAATATGGTTCAGCAAAATAGTTTTAGAACACAATAGCACACTGACACTTTCCCTCACTGTACCTCTCTGTCCCTCAACTCAAGGATTGAAAATATGGAACAGCAAAATTGGTTTAGAACAGAATAGCACACTGTCAGTTTCACTCACTGTACCTCTCTGTCCCTCAACTCAAGGATTGAAAATATGGTTCAGCAAAATAGTTTTAGAACACAATAGCACACTGACACTTTCCCTCACTGTACCTCTCTGTCCCTCAACTCAAGGATTGAAAATATGGTTCAGCAAAATAGTTTTAGAACACAATAGCACACTGACACTTTCCCTCACTGTACCTCTCTGTCCCTCAACTCAAGGATTGAAAATATGGTTCAGCAAAATAGTTTTAGAACACAATAGCACACTGACACTTTCCCTCACTGTACCTCTCTGTCCCTCAACTCAAGGATTGAAAATATGGTTCAGCAAAATAGTTTTAGAACAGAATAGCACACTGTCAGTTTCCCTCACTGTACCTCTCTGTCCCTACAAACAAGGATTAGCACAGAATAGCACACTGTCACTGACACTCTCCCTACCTATCCTTATTTGTCCCTAAACACAAGGAATCCAGGATTAGTAAAGGAAAAAAATGACACTGTCCCTGCCTATGCTTCTCTTTCCCTGCTCCGGAACACACTACACAAGGCCGCCGCGCTGGCGGCCTTTTATAGTGTGGGGCGTGTACTAAACCTCATCAGCAATAATTGGCCACAGGCATCCTGCCTGTGGCCAATCATTGCTCTCCTCGCTGCCGGCGCTGTGATTGGCCAAGCATGCGGGGTCACAGTGCATGCTTGGCCAATCACAGCGCCTGGATGACACTGCGATGGCGTAGTGCATTGTGGGCCGTTGGCGTCACTCGAATTTGGCGCGAACGGCCCAAATCGTTCGATCTTCGTCGAACGATCGAACAGCCGATGTTCGAGTCGAACGTATGTTCGACTCGAACACGAAGCTCATCCCTAGTAAATACTCTCAAATTAAAGCTGAAAGTCTGCAATTAAAGCACATCTTGTTTGTTTAATTTCAAATCCATTGTGGTGGTGTATAGAGCCAAAAATTTGATTATAACTGTGTCGATGTCCCAATATTTATGGACCTGACTGTATCTTCTTCATTTATCATAGGACTGAGGCTTCAGTTACATATACTTGTGGTTTAGGTTGAGCACTCTTATGTTTGGACTTAGCCCACATAGATCACTGTAGGTTCCTTTGAATGTTAGATATTACTGCTGATATACCATATCTGTAATGTGCATCCCCTACTTCTTTCTGGTTGTATTACTCACATATTGTTGATGTGACTTATCTTTCTATTTTCAATACCATTCTTGGAACAAACAAAAAAAAACTAAATATCACTGTACAAATATCACATTAGACTACCTTAAAGGTGGACAGTGTCTGTCAGTGAAGCTGTGGACAGTAGGGCAGTGGACAGTGTCAGTGGGGCAGTGGATGGTGTTAGTAGGGCAGTGGACGGTGTTAGTCAAGCAGTTGACAAGTCAGTAGGATAGTGGATGGTGTCAGTCAGTAGAGCAGTGAATGGTGTCAGTATGGCAGTGGACTTTGTAGGTAGGGCAGAGGACGGGGTCAGTAGAGCAGTGGATGGTATCAGTACGGCAGTAAATGGCATCAGAATTTTTTATTATTTTTTTTTAAATTATATTCTACCATTTTATTTTTTCCTTTTACAATTTTATTTTGTATTATTTTTTTACCCCTGAGGCTATGCCAGGCTGAGGTTATACCCCTGAGACTATGACAGTACAGCATCGGTTGCTGAAACCCTCCCACTGTGAGCTGCAGTGCCAGGGAAAGGGAGTGTGTAAGGAAGAAGATTGGTAGATAGGGCACAGTGCTGTCACTTTATAACAGAAAGTGCCTAAGAACCTTGCTGGCAAGTTCACCAGGAGAGTTCTATTCATAAAAAAAATTGCTTTGAAAATGTCTCAGCATTTATGCAGAAGTCACTAATAATATCCATAATGTTTGTAATATGTGTGAAATGCGAGTTTCTATTGTTGCCTTTCGCAAGTAGAATACAACATTCTCTAATGCCGCGTACACACGATCGGTTTTTCTGATGAAAAAAGACCGATGGACTTTTTCCATCGGACAAACCGTTCGTGTGTGGGCCCCATCGGTCTTTTTTCCATCGGTATAAAAAAATAGAACATGTTTTAAATTTTACCGATGAAAAAAAAAATGATAGCAAATTCCGATCGTCTGTGGGGAACTCCATCGGAGAAAAAACCCACGCATGCTCAGAATCAAGTCGACGCATGCTCAGAAGCATTGAACTTCATTTTTCTCGGCTCGTCTGAGTGTTTTACGTCATGGCGTTTGGGACGGACGGATTTTTGACTGATGGTGTGTAGGCAAGACTGATGGAAGTCAGCTTCATCGGATTTCCGATGGAAAAATCCATCGGATTTTATTCCATCGGAAATCCGATCGTGTGTACAGGGCATAATATTTGATCCTAGTTGAAATAAAAGTAGACATGTGTATTCGTTTTCGTCTGAATGCATTTTCCTCCGAAGTTTGGGTATTTTCGTTATCGTTTTAACAAACGAAAACTAACACGCAGAATCCAAAATCCGAAAGATCTGACATAAAAAAATGCTTTATTTTCGTTTTCGTTGCTACAACAGTTCGATATAGATAGGAGATTTAACATGACGGTGACAATAGCGATCTGTGTCTATCGAACCTGTAGTCGTATGTGCCTAACCTAACTCTATTAGTCCAAGATTATTCTACATAGAGAGAAAAGATTAGACATTATAGAGACAGTGTTGGGGTAGACTATTCGACATGAACGACGAAGATTTGACGAAGCATCGAAAAACATACAAACGTCAAATCTGTCATTGAAGGCTTATGGTGTCTGTTGAAAGTTCTAAGAAGATTCGACAAGCAGCTGAACTCTACGTGGCCGCAATTGTATATTTTTGGTCAAATGCTCGGCCCATAGGCTATAGAAGAATTTGAATGTTGGTTGACTAGTAATAATAATTTATAAATATAAATTATTACTAGTGTCATACAACAATAGAATTCTTCTATAGCTTGCAGGCGGAACATTCAACTGGAAATGTACGATTGCGGCGTCGTACAGTTTAGCTGCTCCGTCGAATCTTCTTAGAACATTCAACCGACACCATAAGCCTTCAATAACAGATTTGACCATAATTAATTCGGATTTTTTAACGAAACAAAATAAATAAAAACAAATTTCGGGAGTAACTAAATACATTTATTTTTCGGATGAAAACTAAATTCCGAGACTAAATATTTCAGTGTGCACATGTCTAAAAAAAAAGCCAGCTCTGTAACCTCTTTCTTCTTACATTTGTGTAATGCAAGCCATGCACTGAGGGGGCATGATAGCATAGGATTGGTGGAGGCATCAGGTAAGTGTCTGAGTGGGGTGCAGTAGGTAGTGGTACATTTTTTATCCTAATGCAGGAATGCATTAAAATGGAAGTAAACCCTTTTTTTTTTTACTTGTACCTACAAGTAAGCTTATAATAAGGCTTACCTGTTGGTACAGTGAATATCTCCAAACTTTCACTGTTTAGGAGATATTCACACTGCATGCAGCCAGTGATGTTACTGGCGCATGCGCTCTGAAGGGATGGCATACTGTGCCCTTCTTTCAGAGCTCCATGCTGCGGTCCATGACTCCTGCAGGCATGCGGCCAATCAGATGGCCAGAGGGCACAAACCTGGAAGGAACACCGGGTGAAGATGTAAGCCCTGTCAGCGGTGACAGCGCACCACTGGAGGCCTTCGTTCTAAGGTAAGTATTTCATAATGTGCTAGTATGCGATGCATTGTCTTGCAGGGTTTTTATTTTTTAAAAGGTCAGTTTACTGCCGCTTTAACCACTTGCCGACCGCCCGCCGCAGTTTTACTGCGGCAGGTTGGCTCGGCTGCACGAAATCACGTAATATAACGTGATCTCGCATTGTGGCCACTAGGGGCGCGCACGCGTGCCCCCTGCTCGCCCCCCGGTGCCGATGCAAGTGCCCGGCGGGCGCTATCGCTCATGACAGAGCAAGAATCGGGAGCTGTGTGTGTAAACACAACTCCCGGTTCTTTCAGGGGGAGAAATGACTGATCGTATGTTCATACAAAGTATGAACAGCGATCTGTCATTTCCCCTAGTCTGTCCCATCCCCCTTCAGTTATATTACACGTTAGCGAACATAATTAACCCCTTGATCGCCCCCTAGTGTTAACCCCTTCCCTGCCAGTGACATTTTTACAGTAATCAGTGCATTTTTATAGCACTAATCCCTGTAAAAATGGCAATGGTCCCAAAAATGTGTAAAAGTGTCCGATGTGTCCGCCATAATATCGCAGTACCGATAAAAATCGCAGATCGCCGCCATTACTAGTAAAAAATATATATTAATAAAAATGTCATAAAAGTATCCCCTATTTTGTAGACGCTATAACTTTTGTGCAAACCAATCAATAAACGCTAATTGCGATTTTTTTTAACAAAAATATGTAGAAGAATACGTATCAGCCTAAACTGAGGAAAAAAAAAATTATATATTTTTGTCGATATTTATTATAGCAAAAAGTAAAAAATATT
Organism: Rana muscosa; assembly: GCA_029206835.1. NCBI lineage: Eukaryota > Metazoa > Chordata > Amphibia > Anura > Ranidae > Rana > Rana muscosa. The sequence goes on from CM055118.1 coordinate 224,704,007, forward strand.
GAATTTTTTTCAAAATTGTCGCTCTATTTTTGTTTATAGCCCAAAAAATAAAAACCGCAGATGTGATCAAATACCACCAAAAGAAAGCTCCAAAAAAAAGGACATAAATTTTGTTTGGGAGCCACGTCGCGCGACCGTGCAATTGTCATTTAAAGCGACGCCAGCCAAATGGTGCGGGGCTGAAGTGGTTTAGGTAAAAAACACCTCCTCAAAGCTTGTCAATTTCCTCTAAATGCGGATTGCTTTTCAAAGGTGTGGCGGGTTTAGACACATATCAAAACCTACTCTTAAACTGTTTGTGGTAAGCACAGGGATCTCCATACACTGTGTACACAGTGCAGGGGTCTTCCTCATAATATTTCCTCTTCTGTTCGAATGTTCTTAGCCTACAGTGTTAGGCTATTTTCTCTATTGGTCAAAGGTGCTTTAACTCTTCTGCTCAAATGTTTTTACAGTGGTTGTAAACCCACTCTTGCAACTTGCACCTACAGGTAAGCCTAGATTAAGGCTTACTTGTAGGTGTTTGCAATATATCCTAAACCTACACGGTTTAGGAGATATTTACCACAAAGAATGCACTGTTGTCTACGGCGCATGTGCGCGCCATAGACAATGGCGCAGGCGCACTGACAATGCCAGTTTTATCAATGGATAATGCCGGCTTTGACAGCTCCCGTGCGCATGCGTCAGCGGCGATACCCGGAAGTAACCTCCTGGAGCGATGTCTGCGGCTGGAGGGGGAGACGAGGACTGCTTCGGGGGCTTCGATCTAAGGTAAGTAATGCATAATGAGCTAGTAGTCATACTAGCTCATTATGGCTTTGTCTTTCAGGTTATTATTATTTTTTTTAAATATAATTTTGGGTTTACAACCACTTTAAGTCTATTTTTTTTTTTTTTTTTACTTAGTAATGAATTTTACGGAATGTTAAATTCTCCTTGAGAAACTGACATTTTACCCACATTACAAAAACAATGGGTATTTTTGGGGACTTTTTCACAAATACTGAGACATTCACAAAGCAATTTTATATGCATAGATTCCTAAATGCATTTCTTTATTTACAGGAGCTGCAGATTTTTTTACTTTCTTAGTGGTGGGAACACTTTGCTGGAAATGAACAGCAGCAGTCACATCACACTGAGAACAAATGTTTGATCTGGTCTTTTTTTTACAAAATAAGGTCCTAGGCTCGTGTCCTCTCCTCAGATAAGTCCTGAATGCCAGGTAGATCTTTGACACTGACATTCAAAGAGCATGGCATAGTTATCAATGACAATCTGAATCAGCCAGAAACCTGAACTGAACTGTGACAGTGTCATTCTGAATTAGTTGCAGTTATTAGAAGTGTGTGAATCTAGTAAGAGTTTGAAAGAGGAGAAAACAGGAGACCTAAACTGATTTTATGCATAGGAAATCAAAGTTTTATTTTATTTTCTACCTATATTGACAGCTTGGAAAAATGTAGACAAAGAGCGTGGTCTGAGCATACATAGACGCGCTCTTACTGCAGAATTTTGCAAGGTGTCAACAAGCTGTGGTTAGACCATGAAAATTTATAGAACAAGAAAACAGGAGAGAAAATTAGATTTCTTGACTTAACACAAGAGCAGAAGAGTGGAAAAATACACAATAGACAAGATTTATTTATTTATTTTTTTAACCACTGGCTCACTTTTAAAATGAAAATAGAAGCTTTTCAGCCTATAAATAGTGTTACATTTTCTTTACATTTAAATTCAGATTTTAGATTCATATTCTCCTTAAAGGATAAGTTCACCTTTTAAAAAAAGAAATGCACATATTTTTGCAGGTAAAAAAATGTGCATTTATTCATTTTTTTACTAGGAGCCTGTAAAGTATATCAGCAAATCACAGGTACAATGCAGGGCTATTGCAGTCTGCCGTACCTGGCAAGCAGTTACATGCTGACAGGAAGTATGAATGAATTACCTACAACTGTGCCCTGGTAGTTCATTGAGAACAACAAGCCGACAGTCACAAAGGCTGTTGGTTCTTGTAGTTCTCACATTCACAGAACTCTGTGACTGAATGCTGCGTCCTGGTAGGCAGAGCCCTGCACGGCCATGTTTTTTTTTCACATTGTGACAGCGAGTGATAGGACAAGATCCCCTACTTGCTGTCACAATGGGGGATTGGGGGGGGGGAGAGTATCTACTGCATCTGTAATATGGGCGTAACATGTTACAAAAGATGAACTTCTTTTCCTTCCTCCTTTCTCCAACTTTTCAACCGGGGCAATTTGTAAACTTTTTGTACACATCAGCAAATCTTAATTTTTTTTACTATAAAATAACTTAAACCCCCCCCCAAAAAAAAATAATATATACATACTATTTCTTTCTGAATGCAGAGGCTCTATAGAATAGATTGGCAGATGTTGCATTCATGCGTATTTTCAGAATAAGGGATGCTTTTAAATTGTTTAAATTACTTTTTGTTTTTAATTTTACTTCACTGTTATTACAGAGGGTGCCCTCAAGCCCCCTATGTAGTAGCATGAGCAGGTGACAGGTTCTCTTAATGGAGACAGCAGGGGTCTATTAGACCCCCGATATCTCCCCCGACCCTCTACTACAGCTAATCATGCACAGAACTATTTACCCAATCCTCTAGACATGTGCATGATGGAAAAAAAAAAATTCTCATTTATATTTGTCAATATAGTTATTTTGTTTTCGTTAAATTTGGTTGATTTGTTCAATTCGTATTTGGGATTCGTATTCAGAATTCGTATTCGGAATTTTCTTCAAATTTACAGGGTTTTTTTTTATTCAAAACGTTTAAAATTGAGAAATTTAGAATCGGTCGAAACAAAATTGTTGTATTCTTTTCTATTTGAATGCAGCAAAGTGAACAAACAAAAGAAAAATCTTCATCAAATGATTACAATGACTCTTTAAATCACATTTGGCTTAACAAAAACATCATATTTTTGAAATGGAACTCATATAACACACACAGTCTTTGATTTCATGTTTACAGTTCGAATTTGAATGGAATTCGTACTAAAATTCTATTCCAATTTAAATTAGAATTTTGGCAAATTCTGGCAAATTTAATTTTGTTATTTGGAGTATTCGGTTAACTTAATATATACTGTAATTCGGCTATTTGTATTTATCCTAGTCTCCATATAACAAAAAATGTGTCCGAATATTAATTTGCAACAAAACAAAACGCATATGTCTACAATCCTTCTCTCCTCTGTGCTGTTAGACTGGACCTGGAGACCCTTCTACCCCATGATTCACCAGTCTAAGGTCCTGATATCATCAAGACCAATGCATTGGATGTGATGACACCAAGGGATACTCTACTGCCAGAGCACAGGGGAAAGCCATGAGTCAGGAAAGCGGAGGATCTGGTAGGTTAGAAGGCTTCTCCTCTCTCCAAGACAAAATGAGCAGTTAACCTCTGCAGTGTGGGCATAGCCCCATTGCAAGGGATGATTTTCAAATTGGGATTCAAGCACTTTCAGCAGCTTATATAATCACTTACTGAGTATGTTGCTTCTTTATTTGTTCCAGTTTCAGCTGGTGCCATAAACGCTTCCGCAGATTTCCTGTTTCAGGGTTGCTTCTTTCTCATGCGGCATCCTAAAAAATCACTCTGGCATGCAGGGGCTAGAGGTGTGTCTCCCTTCATTGTGTGTATCAATAGAAACACATAGCTTAGGATGGCAAGACACTTCCCTGCTCCTCCCTTCTTCAAACTAACAGACTGACTGGAGACTGCACTGTCCACTGTTAACTCTTTCCTGTGCAGACTGGTTTTAGAGAAGCAGCACTGTGACAGCAGGAGCCAGTAGCCTTGAAAGTTGCAAACGGCAAGTGCTGGGGTATGAATTGTAATACGCATTTTACTGGGAAATATTTATATAATTGTGCTCAATATGCTACGCTAAAGGTTTACTATTACATTAAGTGGTGCTTCAAAGAGCACCAGCATAGCACAGAAATAAACACAATTGCATCTGCCTTTCACGTGAAACGTAGTATGCTGGCAGCTCTTAACCAACTGCTTTGATTGTGCCCGGTAACAGTGATGTCAGCATGTATACTGCTAGCAGACTAATGGCATACTGAGTGGCAGATGAAGACGGCTTTCATTGTCTTTATTTGTATGCTTTTCTGGTGCTATTTGAAGCACCACTTAATGTAAGAGTTTTTTTTTTTATTGTATTTAAAGGGTAAAAAAAGGGTAAAAGGGTAAAATGAATATAGGATATTCAACTGCTACACAAGTCATATTGTTATTGATTGTTTTAAAAAAAATACCCTTACTTTTTCAATCTGCAGCGCTGTAATTTTCTGTAAAATGCAATGCAATATGGCAACCTGGAAGAATTTTGTACACAGCTGATTGATAATTATAAAGTCACTCTTATTCACATTCACTTTGCACATGCACATAGAGAAACAAATAGCTGTTTCTTCAGAATAACGAAAGGTAGACATTTGCAGCAAAAGTTGTTAAAATTCTTGCAATGTACATAGATCACCCAGAGGGGAATGTTACTCTTTAAAGCGTTTGTTAACCCCCCCCCCCCAAAAAAAAAAAGATCCTTTTTCTTTAAAGCATTTTATACAGCACAGTGCTGGTGCTGTGTAATTTGGCCCCCTGGCTATACCCTTCTCCCTTTACGCTGACTCCGATATATCAGGGCTGCTGAGCCTTGACACCGTAGTCATCTGTACATGCTTCCGTTATCCACAGCCCTGCTATCTGTCTCCTCTGTGCTCTCTCCCCTCCCCCTCCCCTCTTTGCCTGTCAGCTTGAGACAGTGCCCGTCTCCTCAACTCCTGCTGCTCAAATAACTTTCACATCTTCATACCATCCCCTCTGTGTTCTAATCCTGTATCCCCCTGTGTGAGTGATTTATAAAAAAAAAGCCTGCTATACCTCATTTCACAGCTCTTCTCAGCGATCACATGATCGGCTCTCTCACCCTCTCTCTCTTCTCCTCTCCCGAGTGGTGTCAGTGGGGAATCTCGGCCCCGCCCACTGCATCTATCAGACGGGAGAGAAGAAAGCCAGCCGATCATGTAATAGCTGAGAAGAGCTGTGAAATGAGGTAGAGCAGGCTTTTTTTTTATAAATCCCTCCCACAGGAGCACACAGGATTAGAACACAGAGGGGATGGTATGAAGATGTGAAAGTGGCTTAACTACTTGCTGACTGCCGCACGCTGATGTACGTCGGCAAAATGGCACGGGTGGGCAAATGAACGTCCCTCCTTCAGAGCTGGCTAGCGGGCGCGCATACCTGCTGCATGCCGTGGGATCGCGCCCACCGGTCCCACAGGTTAGATGTCTTCCGGTGGCCCGCGATTGCGGCAAGGAGTGGCAGAAGGGGAAAAGCCTATGTAAACAAGGCATTTCCCTGTTCTGCCTAGTGATATGACAGAGATATTCTGTTCCCTGTCATCGGGAGCAGTGATCTCTGTCATGTCCTAGATAGCCCACCCCCCTAGAGTTAGAACACACCTAGGAAACACACATTTAACCCCTTGATCGCCCCCTAGTGTTAACCCCTTCCCTGCCAGTGACATTTGTCCCAAAATAGTGTCAAAAGCGTCTGATCTGTCCGCCACAATGTCGCAGTCCCGATAAAAATCTCAGATCACCGCCATTACTAGTAAAAAACAATAATAATAATAAAAATGCCATAAATCTATCCCCTATTTTGTAGATGCTATAACTTTTGCGCAAACCAATATACACTTATTGCAATTTTATTTACCAAAAATATGTAGAAGAATATATATCGGCCTAAACTGAGGAAGAAATTATTATTTTTTATATAATTTTTTTATAGCAAAAAGTAAAAAATATTTTTTTTTTCTATTTTTTTCTTGTTTAAAGCACAATAAATAAAAAAAACGCAGAGGTGATCAAATACCACCAAAAGAAAGCTCTATTGTGGAAAAAAAAGGACGTAAATTTTGTTTGGGTACAACGTCGCACGTCCACGCAATTGTCAGTTAAATCGACGCAGTGCCGAATTGCAAAAAAATCCTCTGGTCATTAAGGGGGCAAATTCTTCTGGGCTGAAGTTGTTAACAACCACTTTAAGTGTCTGATGATCATACTACTACTACTACTATAATAATAATAAATGTGGGTACTGCACTATGAAAACACTGATTTTAGGAGGTCAGCAAGTGTTTGGAAGACAACAGGGGAGTGGCATTACTGACAACGGGGGAGTATCACCATATATACTCGAGTATAAGCCGACCCGAGTATAAGCCGAGGTACCTAATGTTGTCACAAAAAAAAAACTGGGAAAACTTACAGACTCGAGTATAAGCCGAGGGTGAACAATGCCTCACTGTTCCCATCCTTACTGTTCCCATCCTTACTGTTCCCATCCTTACTGTTCCCATCCTCACTGTTCCTATCCTCACTGTTCCTATCCTCACTGTTCCTATCCTCACTGTTTAAATTTAACATTGTAAATAGTACCTGAAAAAAAGTTGAGAGGCTGCGGCGTCCATCGTTCAAATCCCGCGGTCTCTTCCTGGTCCCTTCCGTGATAGGTGATTCTCAGCAGACACTCTCCGCCTATCACGAACGTTCTCTCATCCTCAGTTTCCCAGCAGACACTGTGTTGGGTGTTCCGCCAATCACAGACGCCTATCACGGAAGGGACCAGGAAGAGACCGCGGGATTTGAACGATGGACGCCGCAGCCTCAACTTTTTGTCAGGTACTATTTACAATGTAAAATTTCGCTGACTCGAGTATAAGCCGAGGGGGGGGGACTTTCAGCCCAAAAAAATGGCTGAAAATCTCGGCTTATACTCGAGTATATACGGTACTAATTAAATGTATTTAGATATTGTAATTTTTTGTAATTGTAATTTTTTACAGGTCTGAACATGTTCTAGTTAAAGTGGTTGTATACCCTAATTTTGAACTTTTACCTACAGGTAAGCCTATAATAAGGCTTACCTGTAGGTAAAAAGAATATCTCCTAAACCTGTATGGTTTAGGAGATATTCCCCTTGCAATGAGCCGCTGAATGCAGCGGCGCTGAATGCAGCGGTGCTGAATGCAGCGGCGCATGCGCAGCGGGGATTCTCGGCTAAAGCCCAGCAGCCGCCGGACCTTGCCGACGAGCGGGAGTGACGTCATCGATGCTCCAGCCACTCACAGCGCTGGAGCGGCGATACCCGGAAGACACGCTGAGGCAAGATGACATCTCCCCCGGCGTGGACCAGGTAAGTTCCCGACGCCTCGTTCTAAGGTAAGTATTTCATAATGAGCTAGTATGCGGTGCATACTAGCGCATTATGCCTTTTGCCTTTCAGGTATGAAAAAATAAAAAAAAACAGCAGCGGGTATACAACCGCTTTAACATGATGTTTTTTGCATGGTGGTAGAGGAATAGATACAGACACATTGATTTGGAGAAAACGCTTTTATGATACATTTTTATAAATGGACTTGAACTTTTTCCTTTTTTTGGGGGGTTTTGGATTAACACTTTGTTCACTGGAGTGGTGATGGAATGGTAAAACTTTTTAAAGGTGAATTGTAATGTTTGCATTTGATATTAAAGGAAAAAGGGATCATAACATTACTTTATACTGTAACTGCACAATTAGCAAATTTGTTACAGGACGTAAAGATTCACACCTTTTATCAAAATTATATCAATATCTTCTATTGTTTTATACACCCCAAGAAATTGCCTTTTTGGAGCAAGTGGGAAAGAGAGTTGGAACAACAGGTCCCACTTAGTAACAACCTAAAGATCTGCACCCTCAACTCCACATCTATTAGTAAAAAATGCAAGAATTGTGTTATAAATGTATCTTCAGATGGTACAGAACCCCAGCACGCATGACCCAGGGGCTATCCTCAAACTGTTGGAGAGGCTGTACCCAACAGGGGACACATATGCGTCTATGGTAGTAATGTCCAAGAAAACAAACATTTTTGGAGGATATCTTAACATTGATAAATAGCATATTACCTCTTGTAGTTCATAAAGACCCCCTTCAAATCTTGTTCCATAATACAGGAATTTCAGTTAAAAGGTATAGGAATAGTATATTACCTTTTCTTTTAAATGGAGCTTTTAAATGGAGCCAAAAGTCTCATACCGCATTATTGGAGTAGTAATATATGCCCTACATTGTCTGATTGGAGATAAGACGTAGATAGGATCATGGAGGCAGAACGCTGGGTTCACAAATGTAAAGGGAGTAATGATAAATTCTATATGAAGTGGGCTACGTGGATTCACTATTCTTCACAGACTCATTGGGACAGGAACTGAGTGTAATTTTGTCCAAGGAGGCACAGACAGCACTTCAATTTAATAAAATAAATAGAAAGTAAATTTTTGTTTTATTTGAATATTTTTTAATAATGAGGTTTCTTTTGGATTGGATTTTTTGGGTTCTTTACCTTGTTGGATATACAGTGGAACCTTAGATTACGAGCATAATCCGTTCCTGGAGAATGCTTGTAATCCAAAGTACTCACATTAGAAAGCGAGTTTCCCCATTGAAGTCAATGGAAACAAAAATAGTTAGTTCTGCATTGACTTTAATGGCATGCAATACTGCATGCGGCCAGAGGCGGGGGGCACTGGAGAGCCTCGGAAACAACTGGAAAGGCCCGAGGACAATTCGGCTGACCTCGGCAAACCTCAGAAAGACTTAGTTCACAAGCCTTTCCAAGGTTTTCTGAGGTCAGTCGAACTGTCCTAGGGCCTTTCCGTCCGTTTCCGAATGCCGCCGATCGACGCCATTCGGCTCCGGCACCCCCCACCTCAGACCAAACGTGGTACTGCACCCACTTTGGCTTGAATCCTGCTCGTTTTGCGAGACAACACTCGCAAACCGAGTTAGGATTTTAGCAAATACAGTGCTCGTATTGCGAAACGCTCGTTAACTGCGTTACTCGCAATCCGAGGTTCCACTGTACAGGGAACTAGTGCTGCAGTTGTAGATTATATCCATCAAATAATCTATGTGAGCTTTTCCATGTGGGTACATCCCATATTTCAGTTTTCTGCTGCACTGAGATGAAATTCTGCTTCATTCACTAGCAGTTGAAGATTATCCAATAACCAAAGTTCACCCCAGGCAATAATTTTGGAGATGCATCTGAATGCATGAATTATGTGATACACATTAGAATGTTTTCCCAGCGATTTAAGAGGCGCGGGCCATATGGTTTGTAATTTGGACATGTGGATTTGCTGATACTCTTAGAAGCGACACTTCTTTTCTGTGTTTTCTCCTAGTGTTTTCTCCTAGTTTCTTGGACATTTACATAAAATGACTGATCCTTATTTATTATAAATTTTTGGGACTGTGAACTTTACCTTTAGACTTTTCTTCAACTCTTTTTATTCAAGATTTTATAGCATAATAAGTAGTGTACTTATGTCTACCTGGAGATTTGATGGTTAGACGACTGCTGCTTGTTCTTAGTGACCTATTAGTACTGTAGAACAAAGATAGAATGCCATGGATTACCACTAGTGAGTAGAGATTAACCCCTTCATGCCCACAATCTGTAGACCATCTTTCGCAACCATGGTTTCCATTTTTGAAAAAAGGATAATCTACATTTCTTCTAAAAACTAGCAGCAAGCATGTGGGCAGGGTCTACTGTGCCCATGCACGTTGGGTAACTCGCATGGAGCGCACACATTAATGCCCGGGAACAGGCGGAAACTGCGGTTATGTGACTAATCTAACATTAAGGCAGTTCCCCGATTCAGAGATGAGCTTTCACTGCGTGCTGCAGTAGTGCAGAGTTCCTCTGAAAAGTGATTTGTCCCATGTCACTACACACTGTACTTGCATGTTTGCGTTAGGAGGAACATGCAGAGCCCACACCCACTCTACTACTCCAACGTACCTCTGTTACCTTACTTCCAGTAACAGAATGAGGTCCCGCTGAGCACCTAGCATGAACCTCATGAGTGCTCTCACTTAACTCTGTCCTTCCACATGACCAGGCCATGGGTCTCTGTAATGCTAGTCTGCTCCCTTTTGGAGACAGACTACTTGGGAGGGAGCCAGAATACTGCCCCCCCCCTTGCTACCTTAGGACCTGTCAACTTACCAGGTACCATTCTTAGGGGCTCAGGCATACCTCCGTGGGGTGGGAGCCTATATAGGCATTGTCCATGACTTGGATGATGTCTGTGGCTCCCTGTATCTTCGTGTCTTTTTCCTGGCCTAGTGATGGAACTTTACAGCACTCTTTGGCACTTTCTGGGAGCTCTCTGATCTCAGAGATCCTCCTATTTATATATCTCAGGTGGGCCTGCCAAAATCAAAAATTCCAGAAACGAAGCTGAACATGCTTAAACCTCTCCCCAGCCTGGGCCAGCTGCTAGAAACTACCTACATGCATGTCAACCTACTTATACGCATATGTACCAGTATATAACTAGAGCTGATCTGAGCAGCTAGGCATCAATGACCACTAGTCATGAAAGGATTTTGACGACTACTAATAAATTGAAACTTATTGCCATGCCTTGTATTATGATGCATTAAAAAATAAAAAAAGGGTGCTCGCTCTTATTTTGCATGATTGTTGTGTGTGATTGTAACTGCATAGGTGTGAATGGACCCTTACAACTCCTGAATTAGGAATCATGGCCAATTTTGCTTTAGTAAAAATGACTGCTCTGGCAGTAAACTGGTTAAGAGTTGGGCAGGGATACTTAATGATTTAAACTAATCTCACTTAAATAATCTATGTGTGTGAGAGCCATTTACTTAGCAAGTAAATTAATTAGACAGAACAATGTGCAAATTTCTATGTGGGATTCCGTGAAAGAGAAAAGGCCTGGAACAACCCTCCATAAACTTCTTCATAATTTTTTCATGAGATAGATGCTTTCAAATTCATCCAGCGCTCATTAGTATACAATTAGTGGAACGCACTTAAAGGGAGAGTGGGGAATGCTTGATATGAATACCAGTTCAGATTAGAGGCTCGCTGTGGATTTATAGAATGGCTGAAGAATTAATCTTCGTACAAAATGGCAAAAAATGCTAATTAACGGTGCCTCGTGGTGCAAACATACATTTTGTGCATTTAAGGAAAGCAAAATGAGAGACTAATTAAAATATGAGCCAGCACTGCACTTCTCGGTTATTTTGGCTTAAAATCAGCCTGGAAGTGAGAACTGGGAAATAATCTTGATTTAAAGGAAACTTGTAAGGAAAGAAGTAGCAGCGCTGACATCACTAATTTGGGTTTTAAGACTTTACTGGCTTGTTCCTCATCCTTCTCAGTATCAGCATAAATGCCAGGTTAGCTGCATCTATTTAATACAGCCTTTCTCGTTTCAAACATTTTATTGAAAGAAATACAGTACAAGTCCTCAGAAAAATATTTTTAGTATAAACAAAAAAAAGTACAAATATGAGAAACAAGGCTTCTCATTACATTATACAGAAAATTGATATTTCCATAAACTTATAGAATTCCATGTTTAATTCAAGAAATACATAGTTAGAATAAAGAAAACATGTAAGGTAAACTAGGAAACATTTTAATATCTAGGTGATATAAAATAATAACAAGTTTATGCCTGGAGGAGACTAGGTTTTCCATAAGGTTAGTGAAAAAAAAACATAGTTAAATATGGGATAGTGGGGATAAACATATTTCAAATCCAGGACCAAGATCCAACCATGTGGCTTGGTATATCCTGGTGAAAGCAACTAATAAACGAGCCACCCCAAAAGTCTCCTAAGTTAAAATGTATCTTAGGTAGTAATTAATTAACTATTTGTTTAAGTTTTAGTATGTGAAGAACCAATAAGTCGTTAAGGAGGGTGGGAGTGGGGGGATAGGGAGGGCTTGTGAAAAAATAAGTGGTGGATGGCAGATGTAGCCAGAATGGGTCAGCGGTCAGTAAGTCCAGGGCATCGTATGAAAGATGGTATATGAGATGGGTATATAGTCTCAGGTTAATATTAGGGATACATCAAGACCAGGTGGTAGGTAATGTTCAATCCATGGGAGCCAAAGTGACTCAAACTTTAATTAATAAAGTAATCAAATGAAAAAAAGGATTGTGGTGTAGTGGGCATACGTTTTTTCCCTTTTTCTACTTCTTCATCTTAACCTTCCTGACACGTTGATGGGGGTCAAGAATCCATAGGACATGTGCTCACCCAGTGGATTTGACTGTTCACAATACTGCTTGATTGTATAGTTATTGTATGCCTTTTGTATTCCTAACATTGTGTATATTTTATTTTTTCCTTTGTTTAGTAGCATCCCATACATGTACTGCCTGAAGAAGCCAAGACGGCAAAACATGTAGAAGAACAAATGTAGAGTAATTCTATGTTTACGTGTTGTACATGGAGTACACTGTCAAACCATTGTATTAGTGCTTTTAAACGATTTCTGTAAATACAATTTGTTATTTAACAGTAGTATGTGTATTAACATTTTTACACCCATAAAATCTCATCCTAAAAGTTCACTATCAATATTCTGATTATCAAGAGATGATGGTGCTAGTTAAAGGTTCTCCTGTTCCTACCCACAATACACAATTATTCTATGTAGAAAAGACATCAAGACAGCTTCAGCCTATAAGTCTCTGTCAAAGGCTATGTCCACTGACATGTTTCTCCCTGTCCATTGAGGCTTAATTGACCCTAGAATTAAGTTGCGGGGGGCTGGGTGAAACATGTCAGGGGGCATGGCCTTTAGCGGAGACTCATAGGCTGAAGCTGCCTTGATGTCTATACTACAGTGGCTGGTTGGAAGAAAGGTGCTTCCTTGTTTTCATGTATGCACTGCCTCAGATGGGCTCTTTGCCAGCCTGTACCCCTTACCTGAGGAGCGTGGGAGCATAGTCTCTGGCTTTGAGAGGTATTCCAAGTGTGATACATGGTTTGCTTTAAGATGTGGTAGCTACATTTGCTTTTTCTTTTTCATTTTTTTTCATTTTTTGTTTTCAACTGAACTGTGATCCTGCAAGTAAAAAGCTTCCTTTCCTAGGTTGACAACACTAAATAAACCCATAAATGAGTCAGCCCCTGCTGAATGAAAAAAAAAAGGGGGGCCCAATTCCACCATCCACACATTCGAGGTGGATGGGGGAATCCCCCTGAAAAGTTATTTTATTCTGTGGGGAGACAATAATCAGCACTGCAGACTATAACCTGTGGCACTGATTGAATGGGGAAAATCCAACAGAGTGGTCGTACAGAAGTCAATCTGTAGATTGACTTCTGTACAACCACAATGCCCATACATTAATCAAAACTCAGCCAGTCCATGCTGAACTGGCAGAATTTTGATCCATGTATGGCCAGCCTTATGTGGCTAACAAAGGTTACCTGGGAAGGACCTTGGATTTCTAGGAGGAACATCAGGTATTTTTCTGTAATTGCATGTGCTTACCCTAAAAAAGCAAACAAATGCAGCCACCCCATCTTATGCCGTGTACACACGATTGATTTTCTCGACGGAGAAAACACCGCCGAGAAAATCGACATGAAAAACGAGGACCGGCTTGGTCCCCTACACACGGCCGGTTTTCATGACATTTTTTCTTTTGGTCGAGAAAAACGAACGTGTGTAGGCTCCCTGGCAGTGTTTCCCTATGGGAAAACTGCCGCGGAAAAAAATGCTGTGAATCACGACAAGAAAAATTAGAGCATGTTCTAATTTTTCTCGTCGTGATTCTTGACGCTTTTCTCTTCGGGAAAAATGCTGGAAAGCCCACACACGGGCGTTTTTCTCGTCAAAGAGAAAAAATGAAATTTTTCCCGATGAGAAAAATGGTCGTGTGTACGCGGCATCAGAACCGGTAAGTTGCAATATTTTTGTTTTTGTTTTTAGTTTTTGTTTAATCAAGAACATAATCACCAGAAAATTGACAAAACATCAGACTGTAAGTATTTGTTTTTGCTTGTATGCACAAATCTGCAAGCCGCTTATATTAGCTGAGAGCATATTCCTCTAATAAAAAGTAAGACGATGACGGAGGATTTTTTTGTTGAATCAGATCTGATGGTGGTGGGAGTTCTTGGAGTACGGCAATGGGTTTTATTTGATGGCTGGGAACATACAGAAGAGATGTTTCCCAGAGATCAGTGGCTGATAACATAAATATAAAATAATGACCTAATCTGGACCTCAAATGCCTGCAGGTGATATTGCCTTTCTCCAGCACAGCAAAGGAAGAGGTGATGTTTCTAGGAGTGACCCCTTCTACCCCCAAAGACTGTTTTTTTGGACTGTAAAAGGTGTGTAAAGGTATAAGTGAATCAAGGGGGGGCTTTTAGGAGACTCCGAAAGGACAAAAGGATCAAGGTCTTTAAGTGTATGTCAAGAAATAAAGCATATGCAACACATGCACAATCCCCCATGATTTATCCCTGCAAATATACCTACAAATATGGAAAAACACCTGTTGATCTGGCAGAAGTCCACTTCCCTGCGTCCTCTTGTGGGATGACTACACCCAACATTTTTGTGGAATGAGTGGTGTCAGCCCTGCCCAGTGTCTTTTGCTAAACTACCCAACCACTCCCACTCTCAGATCTCTACAACACTAAACTAATCATTTTGTAAAAATAAGAACTAGGAGGAAAGATAAACAGTTGTTATGTAATAATCAAACATATATAACAAAGTATTTCCAACTGTATATTTAACAGACCAAAAAGCAGAACAAAACAAGTCTTATCCTTTACAACTGGTGTCTTAAAACTACGGCCTGCTACAAGATTTTAATTGGCCCACAGCAACTCATCCCATATTTGCATCATGCATTTTGATCAGACTGCCTGCCAGCACTATAAGAACCACTGACGCTGATCAGCCAAAACATACAGCATCATTTGTTGCTCTGCTGCTGGCGGCTAGGTTGACAACACCATGGAAATGCATGATGCTGATTCAGAATGGTGGCTACCCCAGCCTTCAGAATGGGACTCCCTCTGCCTCACGCCCTCTGCCCAGGCCAGCTCCACCTCCCACCCTGTGCCATGTATGCTACGGAGACGGTAGTACAGGGGAACTGAAGAGTTGACTCTGATGTGAAGGGGGCTTTCAGATATGAGATGCTGATGCGAAAGGGGGGAGTCCTGATGCAAAAGGGGGGACTTCTGATGCAAAGGTATTTCTTGGAGTGTGTTAATTTATTTCAAGTTTATTCATTTCTTTATAAAACATTTTTGTTTTTGGCCTGCAATAATTCATGTGATGTGGCCCTCGTACTGAAAAGTTTGTAGACCCCTGTGTACAGCCAAGGAAACTGATGCACATATGATCAGGTATTTCACAACTACAGATTTTCCATAAGGCTTGCGGTGCATCAAAACACTTCATGCTACACCTCTGACTATGATTTTGACTTGATAAAGAATTTTCAAGTCCAGATGTTGCATATGTCAGCTTGCTTAGATTTTTGAGTTTTGTAACAGGTCAGCCTCCCTAGTACAGCAATTTTTATTTTACATGACAAGTATGCTCATTGCAATAAAAATAATACAAATAAAATAGCCACTATTTATTTAGACGTGTAGTCATTCTGTAAATGCTGCTTAGTATAACAGTTAAACCGAATATGATAATAAAAATGAACAGCCAGCACACTTACTAATCACTTATTTTGATTCACAAAATCTGTGTGACAAATTGAATTTCCTTAAAATAATAACCTTGTAAAATAAAACAAACATATTTGTGTTTAGTCTTTAGTTCTCCATTCTGTCTTCACAATGAAATCTCTTCCTACCACAAGTAAAAAGGTTGTACCTCCTGTGTATCTTTCTTGAAAGAACTCTTTCAAATGAAAGTAGGCAAAACCATTTTTTTTCATTTTGGATAGGGCAAGGGAGAGTTATAACCCCTTTCCGATTTTTTAGCCATCTGTGTTTTATTGTGGAGATTTCCCATCACTTCCTGTCCCGTAGCCAAACAGGAAGTGAGAGTAAATCCCTGCAAATTAAGGCAATCCCTTGGGCCCCCCCAGGTAATCAGAACTAGTGTCCCCATTGGAAGATGTCCCCTCTATTACTTTTCAATGATAATGGTAAGCAGGACAAATAGCAAGAATAAATCACGGGCACAGCCAGAAATAAAAACCCCACATGTGTTCCAATGCTTCTCCACTCTATCCAAAACTAAAAAAAAAGTTTTGACTTTAGTTATACTTTAAGCAAACCAATCCTACATTGCAATAAATATTTTTTTTTTGTATATTTCAATACCCTTGTGGGAATTAAAAACACTTTAAGCCATGTTGTGCCCCAGGCCTATGCTCAATAGACAAATTTACCAGAGATGAATGACCTTACTAGAATATTTAGGTCAAAATGCACTTACAATAATCATCTGTCCAATCACTTGTTATGCATTAGCCCATTCCAGTATTAGCTTAAGCAATGCAAAAATAAATTTAAATCCACATAGTGTAATTCTGTTAAACACTTCACTTTAGTAAAAGCAAGAGAAAGCTAATGAACTCACATGCATTAGTTTTATCACTCACACTAGTTTATAATAGGCTTGTGCACAACGGAAAAATTTGGTTAGTTTCGGTTCGTTTCTTTTCGGTCCTGTTGATTCGTAATCATTCGTAATTTTGCTAGACGGGATTTTTCGTGTTCGGACTAATTCGTATTTTCGCAAGCGACATTTTTAGTTGAATTTTTAGTTGATTTATAATTCGTACTTTTGGTAGAGTACATTGTTTTTCGTTGATTCTGGACACAACTCCTACTTTCGTAACTTTTTTTGGGTTCGTTGATTCGTAATTTTCTGTGTCTCTCTCACGACGACGCTGCCTATTATGCCTAATGTGCTTCGAATGGATTTGTACTTTTCTAAATACATAGCGGTTATTTGTAACGATTCGAAATCTCGTATTTTACTTTCGTTTTTTACATGCGGCTATAGCCTCCGCCCCTGTACACCATTTTGAGAGGGTTCAGCACGGTGAGGGAGAAGCAGAGGGCAGAGCAGAGTGTTATTGTGCTTCGAATGGATTCGAAATCTCGTATTTTACTTTCGTTTTTTACATGCGGCTATAGCCTCCGCCCCTGTACACCATTTTGAGAGGGAGTTCAGCATGGTGTGGGAGAAGCAGAGAGCAGAGCAGAGTGAGTGTTATTGTGCTTTGTATGGATTCGTACATTCGTAACTTTTTCATAACGAATTATGCCGAAGACATTCGGGCATTCGCTATTTGCGGTATAATTTATTTCGGATTCGGTCTTATTCGTAATTGCTTTGTTCGGAAATTCGAATGCTTCCGAATGTCCGAAAGTTGCTAAATTCGGACGAATTTCGATTCGTTACGAAACGAATTGCACAAGCCTAGTTTATAAAGGCCTATGTATTTCAGAGTCTCCTGCCCCAGAAAAACATACAACTGTCTAGGAGTCTCTCATCTGCCTGGCCTCAAGTGAGATCTCTCAGTCCCACCATTTTGGTCAGCACACTTAAACTTTTTTGGGTGCGTGCTCAGGCACGTTCTCCTCTTTCTGTCATGGTGGTGGGTCAGCTCTCAAAAACTTACTTCATGTCTGCGGTAACAAAACTTCAGCTATGTCAATGCAATGCAGTGACATTCATTTTGAATGGCACCCCAATGTCTTACGATATATGTGCATTTTACTTGCAACATACAGCAATGCGCTAACATGTTGCAGTGCAGTATGTTGCTTAAAAGTAGTGCATGCACCATTTTTTTTCTTAGCACACCATAAAATACATTATTGATTATATAAACACCGCAGCTGACACTTGTTTTTTTTTTTTACATGCCGCCTTTCACTGCATCAATATGATGTGAACAGGTTCAAGAATTAAAAGGTTTACGAGCTAAAATTAATATGTTATTGTGGAGATCTCCATTGTTGAAAGCTGAACCAACACAATCACAATACAATAGGAATAATTAATCTCACAATGGTAAGAAGAAGTTACTGCTATACAAACATCATGGCTTTAGCTAGCTTTAATAAAAATTTAATTCACATTATTTGTCCCTGTGTATACTTTTCAGTACATTTAACATGCACAATGGTAATGTGCATGTTACAGCAAAGATATGGTGTGAATTGGCCCTAAAAGTGATCCTTAAGCCTGGTACACACGGTCGGACTTCAAACAAACTTTTCCGTGGATTTTTGTCCAAAGGGAGTTGGTCAGGAGCACCCATAGCATACACACGCTCGGACTTTTCTGGAAACTTTCCCAAAACTTCTCCAACATCACGTGGTTTTTCTGTTCTTTTCTGCTCTTTACCGCCACCCTTTGGTCAACTTCTGCTATTGTTGGTTGATTTTAACATTATTTGTTTTGTCCATCGGACAAAAGTCCGATGGATTTCTGTACACACGGTAGGACTTTGCTCCATCGGACTTTTGTTGGCGAAAAGTTTGTCCGTTTGCAGACCGAACATTTGTCCGATGAAAACCAAAAAGTTTGTCCGATGGAGCGTACACACGGTCAGATTTTTTGTCAAACTTACTCAAAATGAAGTTTTTTGGCAAAAAGTCTGACTGTGTGTACAGGGCTTTCAGACTGCTAAAGATAAACTGCTAAAGAACAGTGAGGTTTGTTTGCACACATTTGCAAATATATGCGTAAGCTGCAGTATAAAGTGGAGCCTTGATGTTAGTACTGCAGCTTATGTATATATTTGCAAATGTGTGCAAAAAAAACCTCTATTTATAATGTAAACTGTTAGGCCCCTTTCACACTGGAGCATTTTTCAGACGTTTTGGTGCTAAAAATAGCGCCTGAAAAACGCCTGAAAAAATCCTGCCCTGCAGTCTTCGATGTGAAACCCTGAAGGCTTTCACACTTGAAGCGGTACGCTTCACTGGACCACTTTCACTTTCACTGGACCGCTCCAAAAGTCCTGCTAGCCGCATCTTTGGAGCGGTGAAGGAGTGGTGTGTTTACCGCTTCATTACCGCTGCTGCCCATTAAAAAACAATAGGACAGCGCTGCTATACCACCCTCAATGCGCTGCTTTTAACCCTTTCTCGGCTGCTAGCGGGGGTTAAAAACTGCAACGCTAGCGGCCAAAAACAACGGTATATCAGCGCTAAAAATAGCGCCGCTATACCGCCAGCGCACTTTCCGCGCCCAGTGGGAAAGGGGCCTAAGATGAGGTAAGTGTGATGGAAAATCTTTTATTTGTTTGTATTGCCCTTCCATGTGACCTTACTGCAAAGGCTAATTATATGATAGGGTGGTTGATGCTTTTTTGTATAATGTACAAAAATCCTGGTCTTTTCAATGGACTACAAGGTGCAGCAGTCCCCATACCATTAGCAGATCAGAATCATCCAATTTGGCCAAGAGATATAGAGATGCACACATCTCCTAGGTGATGTGTGCATGTGGTTTATATGTTTGATCTCTATCAAGTTGTGATTTTGTTCTATGCAAAATTATGTTGATTGTTGGATTGTAAAACATAGTAATCAGGAAATATGGATTGTGGCAGGGTGATGCCCCACCGAGCTGATGTTAACCCAGGATTCTCAACCAGACAGGTTGAAGGGCTACAGGCGGTTTGCTTAATTAGGAGGAAACTGGCTTTTAAGTTTCCTTACGGTTTAGAAAAACAATGTTTTGGTACCTGGAGCCCAGAGATTTTTTAGCGATCCGGGTGGGGTGAAATCTCTAGTCATGGGTCCAGATTTTGCGAACCACCAGCACGTTTAAGGTTAGGTGTGTGTTGAGTAGGGATGAGCCGAACACCCCCTGGTTCAGTTCGCACCAGAACCTGCGAACGGACCAAAAGTTTCCGTGAACTTTAGAACCCCCCGTTAAAGTCTATGGGACTCGAACGTTCGAAATCAAAAGTGCTAATTATAAAGGCTAATATGCAAGTTTTTGTCCTAAAAAGGGTTTGGGGACCCGGGTCCTGTCCCAGGGTACATGTATCAATGCAATTTTTTTTTTTAAAACGGCCGTTTTTTCGGGAGCAGTGATTTTAATGATGCTTAAAGTGAAAAAAAAAAGTGAAATATTCCTTTAAATATCGTACCTGGGGGTGTCTATAGTATGCCTGTGAAGTGGCACATGTTTCCCATGTTTAGAACTGTCCATGCACAAAATGACATTTCTAAAGGAAAAAAAGTCATTTAAAACTGCTTGTAGCTTGATTGTAATGTCTGCTTCCGGCAATACGGATGAAAATCATTGAGAAAAATGGCATGGGTACCCCCCCCCCAGCCCATTACCAGCCCCTTTGGGTCTTGTATGGATATTAAGGGGAACCCTGCACCCAAATTAAAAAAAGGAAAGACGTGGGGCCCCCAGGCCCTATATACTCTGAACAGCAGTATACAGGTGGTTCAAACAAGACAGGGACTGTAGGTTTGTTGTTAAGTAGAATCTGTTTGTAATTTTGAACTGGTACATTTTTAAAGTGTAGCTCCAGCCAAAAAATCTATTTTTAAGCTTTTTGGAAAACATAGGGAAGGGTTATCACCCCTGTAACATTTGTTTTGCTGTCTGTGCACCTCTTCAGAACATGTCACCTCACTTTCTGTCCCAATGACAAAAGTTTTTAGAAAATATAGGGTTTTTAGTGAAACAAGGATTGGTGATAAAGCATCAGTGGAGAGGAGACACATTTTTCCCATCTTAACTCTTATAGGAGAGAATTTCCCTTCCTAGGGGTAGATTTCCTCTCACTTCCTGTTGTCTCCTTCCATTTGCAAGTAGGAGTCGTTTGTAAGTTGGATGTTTGAAAGTAGGGGCCTGCCGTATATACTCTGCAGAAATTTGGCCCTTAGGTGTTAGTGTTGCCACAACACTGTAAGCCCTCACAGTTACTCTTGGTGGGCGCTGGAATGGACCCTGCTGTGAACTCCCTGCCTGTGGTATTGGTATGAGAACACCACCAATTGTATTCAGGTACCTTTAGGTGCACGCTGTGCAAAAGACACAGTAGACTAAGTGAAAATAAAGCAGCTCCCTGCCTGTGGTATTGGTATGAGAACACCACCAATTGTATTCAGGTACCTTTAGGTGCACGCTGTGGAAAGGACACAGTACACTAAGTGAAAATAAAGCAGCTAGCACAATAACTTGCCTGCCTGTCAGTATAGAGAATAACAGGAACGGATCTAGCTAAACTGAATACAGTGTGTAAATATATATACAACACCTAGGATGCATACAGTAGGTGCTGCCGATATTGTGTCAATCTCGCCACTTCTAGTGGCGAGATTGACACCCTATGAGCTCCGTCGCGAGAGCCAGCGCCGAGCTGTCTCGTCATCGGGAAAGGAAAAATGTTCCTTTCACGATGAGCGACACGCATTGCCGATAGACGTGGATCCGACGTGGATTCCCGCCAATACCAGGCACTGCGTTTGGTATGAATCCTGAGTGGGAACTCCACGCCAATTTTTAAAGAAAAAACCGGCATGGGTTCCCCCTCCAGGGGCATACCAGGCCCTTGGGTCTGGTCTGGATTTGAAGGGGAACCCCCTACGCCAAAAAACAGGCGTGGGGGTCCCCCTCAAAATCCAAACCAGACCCTTATCTGAGCACGCAACCTGGCAGGCTTCAGGGGTGGGGGGGCCGGGATCTGGGGGCCCCCTTATTAAAGGGGGCTCCCGGATTCCGATAAGCCCCCCGCCCGCAGACCCCGACAACCAACGGCCAGGGTTGTCGGGAAGAGGCCCTGTCCTCATCAACATGGGGGCAGGGTGCTCTGGGGTGGGGGGGGCCGCAGGTCGCCCCCCTGCCCCAGAGCACCAAACACCCCATGTTGAGGGCATGCGGCCTGGTACGGTTCAGGAGGGAGGGGGGCCGCTCTCTCGTCCCCCCTCTTCCCCTGCAGCCTGCCAGGTTGCGTGCTCGGATAAGGGTCTGGTTTGGATTTTGAGGGGGGACCCCCACGCCGTTTTTTCGGCGTAGGGTTTTCCCTTCAAATCCAGACCAGACCCAAGGGCCTGGTATGCTCCTGGAGGGGGAACCTATGCCGTTTTTTTCTTTAAAAATTGGCGTGGAGTTCCCGCTCAGGATTCATACCAAACGCAGTGCCTGATATTGGCGGGAATCCACGTCGGATCCCCGTTCAATACAGTGCCGCGTCTCCTCGCTATTGCAGCGAGCGCGGGATGTCGGCACCCTGTTGCCGAGATCTCGGCACTCCTGTCGCCGAGAATCTCGTCGATGGGAGCGCGATAGATATACAATATCGGCGGCACCTACTGTATATATCCTCTACAAACTGTAACTGCAGCTAACTGACTCGCCTGCCTGCTCTATCTAACTCAAATCAAATTAGACTGTCTCTCTCTCTCTCTTTCTTTTAACAATCGCCGCGACACACTGCACAAGGCCGCCAAGCCGGCGGCCTTATATAGTGTGGGGCGTGTACCTACTCCTCTGAGCCATGATTGGCCAAAGCCACCCTGGCTTTGGCCAATTATGGCTCTCCGCTTTTTCCGCACTGTGATTGGCCAAAGCATGCAGGTCATAGTGCATGCTTGGCCAATCATCAGCCAGCAATTCACTGCGATGCCGCAGTGAACTATGGGCCGTGACGCACCACTCGAATTTGCTGCGAACACCCCATAATGTTCAAAATTCAAAAACGGTGGATGCTCGATTCGAACATGGGTTTGACTCGAACTCTCAGCTCATCCCTAGTGCTGAGTAGTGACCTGACTATGGTTCTGGGCTCCAACTGACAGACAGAGAAAGTCTCTGTCCAGGAGTACAGATGGAAGCCAGAGCAGCAAATGGCTGCCAAGTTTATGAATGAAGGTACTGAGGGGTACTGTGAAACAGTCTGTAGGAGCCAGACGAGGGCCTGAAGTGGAAGACCAGAGTGGCAGTTTTGTATGTGTAAGCCAGGGGACTGAACGTCTATTTCTTTGCAAGAGTGAAATGCTGAAAACCCCATGTGAGGGAAACCTGTTTTTATTTTCTAGAACTTTGAACTTTCTTTTAATAAAATTGGGCAAGAAAAGCCCTTAAAAAGAAGAAAACGGGTGGAGGTGTCCTGTAAAGCTCTACCATTTGATGCAAATTCTCACAAGATATACATTTTCTGTTGGTTGAACTAGATGGACTTTTCAACCAGACTAACTATGTAACTAACTATAAAACTATATAAATGAAGAAGTTACAATAAAGTGAATGGACACTGAAATATCATAATTTTAATTATTGGCTCAGTGACACCCTCTTGAGGGTCAGCAAAATCCTGCTGCATCTATAGTCCAGAGCTCACAGTGTTTCATAAAAACTATGCAGAGATGCTGAGTGTTATCTCTGAGGGCCAATGACTATCAGAAACAGATTTATACTGTACTAAATTGAACTTTACCGGAACCGAAGACCAGGCAAACCTTGTTAGGGATGTTTCACTTTTTATCCTGTTTATTTTACTGTTGTTATTGTCTGTATATATTTTTTTTTTCTTTTCATTAAAACATACCGTATTTTAAAATGATTAAGCTAATTGTCTAATTGCTTTAATCATAATTTAAACTCTGTTTCATCCTGTCTAGCATGACAGTGGATGTTGCAGACATTTCCTAATGCCTAATGCTGCGTACACACGATTGAAAATTCCGACAAGAAAGACGCGTTTTTTTCTCGACGGAATGTAGGCTCAAACTTGTGTTGCATACACACAGTCACACAAATCTTGTCGGAAATTCCGACCATAAGAACGCAGTGACGTACAACACATACGACGAGCCGAGATCAATGAAGTTCAATAGGCAGTTCCGCTTGGTTCTGAGAATGCGTGTTTTTTTGCGCATCGGAATTGCATACAGACGAACGGAATTTTGTATAGGAAAAATAGAGAACCTGCTCTCAATCTTTTGTTGGCGGAAATTCCGACAGAAAAAGTCAGATGGAGCATACACAAGGTCGGAATTTCCGACCAAAAGCTCACATCGGACTTTTCTTGTCGGAATTTCCGATCGTGTGTACATAAAGGTCAGAATTGCTATAAAAGATACTTTAACCACTTCCCGCCCCGTCAATAGCAGATTGATGTCCGGGAAGTGGTTCTGTTATCCACACTGGACGTCATATGACGTCCTGCGGGATAACAGCCGCCGCGCGCCCGGGGGGCGCGCATCGTGGCGATCGGTGGAGCGGTGGGTCAGTCTGACCCACCGCTACACCGATCTCGGTAAAAAGCCTCCGGCGGAGGCTTTTTACCACGTGATCAGCCGTGTCCAATCACGGCTGATCACAATGTAAACAGGAAGAGCCATTGATCGGCTCTTCCTCACTCGCGTCTGACAGACGCGAGTAGAGGAGAGCCGATCGGCGGCTCTCCTGACAGGGGGGGTTTGCGCTGATTGTTTATCAGCGCAGCCCCCCCTTGGATACCCACACTGGACCACCAGGGAAGCCCCCCAGGACCACAGGGAAGCCCCAAGCATGTGGATGGCCCCCATGGCCATCCACATGTAGTAAAATAAAAATAAAAATAAAAAAAATATGCCAATCAGTGCCCACAAATGGGCACTGACTGGCACTATGATGGCACCACCTCAATGTGTGGTGGCTGGCATTGCTGGGCATCAGTGTCCATCAGTGCCACCTACTAGTGTCCATCAGCGCCACCTATCAGTGCCCATCCGTGCCCATCTGTGCCCATAAGTGCCCACCTATCAGTGCCCGTCCGTGCCACCTATCAGTGCCGCCTATAAGTGCCCATCAGTGCCGCCTATAAGTGCCAATCAGTGCCGCCTATGAGTGCCAATCAGTGCCTCCTATGAGTGCCAATCAGTGCCGCCTATAAGTGCCAATCAGTGCCGCATACCAGTGCCACATATTGGTGCCCATCAGTGCCGCCTATCAGTGCCCATCATCAGTGCCCATCAGTGCCACCTCATCAGTGCCACCTCATTGGTGCCACCTCATCGGTGCCCATCAGTGTCGCCTTATCGGTGCCCGTCAGTGCCGCCTTATCAGTGCCTGTCAGTGCCGCCTTATCAGTGCCCGTCATTGAAGTAGAAAAGGTACTTATTTACAAAAAAAATTAACAGAAGCAAAGAAAAACGTTGTTTTTTTCCAAATTTTCGCTCTTTTTTTATTTGTTGTGCAAAAAATAAAAATCGCAGAGGCGATCAAATACCACCGAAAGAAAGCTCTATTTGTGGGAACAAAATGATAAAAAAATTGTTTGGGTACAGTGTAGCATGACCGCGCAATTGTCATTCAAATTGCGACAGCGCTGAAAGCTCAAAATTGGCTTGGGCAGGAAGCTGTATAAGTGCATGGTATTGAAGTGGTTAAACAGTGCATGTTTACATTAAAGTACATGTTGGCAGCTACCGTTTGTGTATGTAAAGAGGTAACTGTGGACTTAGGCCCGGTTCACATAGGGGCGACTCCTCAGGCGACTCAGTTACCTGAGGAGTCGCGTCCCGCTCTGTACTATGGAACTGTTCTAATAGGAGCGACTCAGGTCGCTCCGACTTAGAAAAAGGTTCCTGTACTTCTTTTAGGGGCGACTCAGGGCGACTTGCATTGACTTCTATACAGAAGACATTATGCAAATCGCCTCAGGCGGGCATCTCAAGTCGTCTTGAGATCGTGCCGCCGAGTCGCCCCCGAAGTCGTGCCGTCCCTGTGAGAACCGGGCCTTAACCAACCCCATTAACGAGCCTAATGTGCTGGCACATTGGAAGTCCTCTTTGTTAACATACTTTATTGTAGAAACAGGTGCTTTTGAAGCAGAGAGATCCCCAAACACACCCATTGCAAAAAATGACAAAGGAAATTACACAATACAGTTTTTGGGAATAACCCTTGCAGTGTACTCTCAGTGAAACATGATAACCTGCACATAGGTTACAGAAAGCTCAGATTAAGGTATATTGGATGAAGGTTGTAGGCAGGTTGAAAATGTTGGTTCTAGCAAGTTAGCGGCTGGCCCAGGCTTGGGGAAAGGGTTAACTGTCATAAACTCAGCTCCCTGGCTTTTTGGTCCTAGGCAGCCCACCTAAGTTATTAAAAGAGGGCCTTCTTCTTGGCCAAATAGGTTGGTTCTGTTCTGCTCATGGTATGGGGACTACTGCACCTTGCAGTCCACTGAAGATACCAGGATTTTTGGGGATAGCCAAGTCATGGAGAATTCCAAGATTGGCTCTCACCTCATGGAGGTAATCCTGGGTAGCTAAACTACAGTAGTTAGTTTAGGAAGAAGGAAGTTGTAGATATTGAACTCTTATGCTGCAACTGGCTCAGTAAAGTTACATTAACTGTTCTAAGCCTGGCCTGAAGTTATTAAAATGGGTGCATGTTGGTTCTGGTGTACCTAAAGAACCAGGGTCTGTAAAGCACTATGGGGTATGAAGATGCATCATTAGAAAAGAGTTAACTCTGCAAGACAAGGCAGAGGAGTGTAGTTGCTAAGAATACAATTTCAAAATACAAAGCAACCAGTCGTTAGGCGTTGTACTTGGTAAGGTGATATGTCCTCTCATAGTGAGGTGGGCCTTATCTGACTCCCTCCCTAGCGGTCAGTATCCAATAGTAACTGAATCCGAACACACATTGTGGAGATCTATGGTCTGGAGACGGGGTACGGGAAGTTAAAGTGTTAATGAGATCCATGCTAGGTGCATGCCGGGACCCCATTCTGTTACTGGGAGTTAGGTAACAGAGGTATGCTGGACTGGGGGAGTGGATGCAACTAAACACATCTCTCCTAATGCAGCATACAATAGTTACCGTGTACAGTGACTATGGATGTCACTTTTCTGTGGAACTCTGCACCTTATTACTGCACACAGTGAAAATTGATCTCTAAGTTGAGGAACTGTAATAATGTTAGATTTTTCAATGAGTGTAGTCTCCATATGGTAACAGGAATTTTTTAAGCATGCTTGGCGTGAAAGGTACCCCGTGTGCAGAGCAAAGTAGGCCCCTCCCACAAGGTTCTGACTTCAACAGGGCTACTATGGTTGCTAAACAGCATTAGTACTTTAAGAGGGGCCACATTTATTTTAGTTATATCTACCTTACTCAAAACTCTTTTTTCAAGGGCATTGCTGCCATAGCAGCATAAATGTCACTGACTCTTTAAAACCATGAAATTCAAGATTCCCTAGGGAGCAGATTGCTAGATCTAGCCATCCAATTATTTGTGGCACAGTGACACACAATTAAAATTGAATTCTGTGCATGCTTACCTATGGTGCCATGTGTCATTTATAATTCAGATACCCGAGCACTGGACCATTATTTGTATGATGATGGATATCTATACAAGAGAGGCCATGTAGTCATATAGATTTTTCTTGTCTGAGCTGTAATTATTTTACACAGTTATCCAGTAAAAGCTGTATTAGTTAAATTTTTTGTTACCCAAGCTCATATTACCTGGCATCCTTGTTCCTAGAGCAATGACCTGTCCATCAGACACAGTCTTTCTTTCAACTTCATGGAAATCTTCTTTACTGCATATTCTAAACTGTCCTTCTCCTCCTTATTTATAACAGTACAATTATCTCATGGGACACCCATCAAGTATTACTGTATATGTAGGGGGTATCACAGTCAGGGGTCAGGTTTGGAGACCAGTAGCTATAGCAGTAGAGAGGTCATCCAGAAGGATGAGTACACAAGCACATTACCCTGGTGCAGGGCTGTAGATAAGAGGGGGTTAGGGGGGTCAAAACCAGGATGGGAGACGCACAGTCACAATTTCGCTGAGTAAAATAAAAGTGAGTTCCGGCCTGTTCGTTTATTGTGCAGGCAGACCGGGACTCGGTATAGTGCAGGGCGATGTCAGTCGGAGGAATTGAGACAGCTTAAGCTACCCATTGGCTGAGGAGGCAGAAGAGGGGTGGTGCAGGATTGTGTTACAACTCCAGCCTGACTTTTCTCTGGCCAGCGCGACTTCCGAGTGGATGACGTCATACTTGGGGTGACGGAATTCGGATACAGGCTGCATGCTGTCCCTGGTATTGTTCCAGTGGGATTTTTACTTCACTGATCCAGGTCTCCACACCATCGGGTTTACCAACACCTGCCATGGTTGTGCATCACCATCTGCACACCTGACATCAGGTTCATCACCACATGCATTTGGCATGGCTTTCTCCCAGCTCAAGTATATCTAATGGCGAACCACAGGGCTAAGTAAGTAAGCACTGCATATTAAATGTCATGTTTACAGTGGTTACCTGCATGACACTGGATACCTCTTGCACATTGTGGCAGTAGTGTCACTTTTATATATACATTTTTTTTTTATATACAGTATCTCACAAAAGTGAGTACACCCCTCACATTTTTGTAAATATTTTATTATAGCTTTTCATGTGACAACGCTGAAGAAATTACACTTTGCTACAATGTAAAGTAGTAAGTGTACAGCTTGTATAACAGTCTAAATTTGATGTCCCCTCAAAATAACTCAACACACAGCCATTAATGTCTTAACCACTGGCAACAAAAGTGAGTACACTCCTAAGTGAAAATGTCCAAAATGGGCCCAATTAGCCATTTTCCCTCCCCGGTGTCATGTGACTCGTTAGTGTTACAATTCTCAGGTGTGAATGGGGAGCAGGTGCGTTAAATTTGGTGCTATCGCTCTCACTCTCTCATGCTGGTCTCTGGAAGTTCAACATGGCACCTCATGGCAAAGAACTCTTTGAGGATTTTAAAAAAAAAATTGTTGCTCTATATAAAGATGGGCTAAGCTATAAGAAGGTTGCCAAAACCCTAAAACTGAGCTGCAGCACAGTGGCCAAGACCATACAGCGGTTTGACAGGACAGGTTGCACTCAGAACAGGCCTCGCCATGGTTGACCAAAGAAGATGAGTGCTCATGCTCAGCGTCCTATCCATAGGTTGTCTTTGGGAAATAGATGTATGAGTGCTGCCAGCATTGCTGCTGAGGTTGAAGGGGTGGGGTGGGGGGTCAGCCTGTCAGTGCTCAGACCATACGCCACACACTGCATCAAATTGGTCTGCATGGCTGTCATCCCAGAAAGAAGCCTCTTCTAAAGATGATGCACAAGAAAGCCCGCAAACAGTTTGCTGAAGAGAAGCAGACTAAGGACATGGATTACTGGAACCATGTCCTGTGGTCTGATGAGACCAAGATAAACTTATTTGGATCAGATGATGTCAAGCGTGCGTGGTGGCAACCAGGTGAGAAATACAAAGAAGTGTGTCTTGCCTACAGTCAACCATGGTGGTGGGAGTGTCATGGTCTGGGGCTGCATGAGTGTTGTCGGCACTGGGGAGCTACAGTTCATTGAGGGAACCATGAATGCCAACATGTACTGTGACATACTGAAGCAGAGCATGATCCCATTCCTTCAGAGACTGGGCCGTAGGGCAGTATTTTATCATAATAAGGCCCCCAAACACACCTCCAAGATGACCACTTGCTAAAGAAGCTGAGGGTAAAGGGGATGAACTGGCCAAGCATGTCTCCAGACCTAATCCCTATTGAGCATCTGTGGGGCATCCTCTAATGAAAGGTGGAGGAGCGCAAGGTCTCTAACTTCCACCAGTTCCTTGATGTCGTCATGGAGAAGTGCAAGCGGACTCCAGTAGCAACCTGTGAAGCTGTGGTGAACTCCATGCCCAAGAGGGTTAAGGCAGTGCTGGAAAATAATGGTGGCCACACAAAATATTGACACTTTGGGCCCAATTTAGAAATTTTCACTTAGGGGTGTACTCACTTTTGTTTCCAGTGGTTTAGACATTAATGGCTGTGTGTTGAGTTATTTTAAAGGGAAAGTAAATTTACACTGTTATACAAGCTGTACACTCACTACATTGTAGTAAAGCGTCATTTGTTCAGTGTTGTCACATGAAAAGATATAATAAAATATTTACAAAAATGGAGAGTATGGCACAACTGCAAACCTACCAAGACATGGCTTTCCACCTAAACTGACCGGCCGAACAAGGAGAGAATGATTTAGAGAAGCAGCCAAAAGGCCCATGGTAACTCTGGAGGAGCTGCAGAGATCCACAGCTCAGGTGGGAGAATCTGTCCACAGGACAACTATTAGTCATGCACTACACAAATCTGGCTTTTTTGAAGAGTTGAAATAAAGCCATAAGAAGTCCCATTTGAAGGTTGTAAGAAGCCGTTTGGGGGACACAGCAAAAATGTGGAAGAAGGTGCTCTGGTCAGATGAGACCAAAATTTAACTTTTTGGCCTAAAAGCAAAATGCTATGTGTGGCGGAAAACTTATGGCGCATACACACGATCGGAAAATCTGACAAAAAAAACCTGGATTTTTTTCCGACGGAATCTTGGCTCAAACTTGTCTTGCATACACACGGTCACACCAAATTCCAAACGTCAGGAACGCGGTGACGTACAACACTACGACGAGCCGAGAAAAATTAAGTTCAATGCTTCCAAGCATGCGTCGACTTGATTCCGAGCATGCGTGTTTTTTGGTGCATCGGAATTACATACAGACGATCGGAATTTCCTCCAAAAACTTTTCTTGTCGGGAAATTTGAGAACCAGCTCTCAAATTTTTCTTGGTGGAAATTCCGACAGAAAAATTCCGATGGAGCCTACACACGGTCGGAATTTCCGACCAAAAGCTCACATCGGACTTTTCTTGTCGGAATTTCCGATCGTGTGTACGGGACATAACACTACACCAGTGGCGGCTGGTGATGTTTTAGAATGGGGGGCACCAGACCCCACCCCTCCTTTTTGTCCCCTCCCACATCCCATAAGCCCCACCCCTTATATAATCCACCTGATCCGTCCCCTCTATTCCACTAGCTTCCACCCATAGTGTTAGGAGTATTTAGCTCAATATCACAGGACAGAATATACAGCCTCAGAATCACAGGACAGGGCATACAGCTCAGCATCACAGGACAGAGTATACAGCCCCAGCATCACAGGACAGAGTATACAGCTCAGCATCACAGATCAGAGTATACAGCCCCAGCATCACAGATCAGAGTATACAGCCCCAGAATCACAGGACAGAGTATACAGCCCCAGTATACAGGACAAACTATACAGCCCCAGCATCACAGGACAGAGTATACAGCTCCAGCATCACAGGACAGAGTATACAGCCCCAGCATCACAGGACAGAGTATACAGCCCCAGCATCACAGGACAGAGTATACAGCCCCAGCATTACAAGACAAAGTATACAGCTCCAGCACCACAGGACAGAGTATATACCTCCCAACTTAAGAACTTGAGAATGAGAGACACTTGAGGCTGATTTAAAGAAAACCAATCCCCCCTACCACCATCCCTCTCCCCATCATTACACAGGACCCCTTCCTCAACACTAGCCCCCCATTGTTACACAGGACACACTCCCTCATACTAACCTCATCATTAAACACAGAGGTTATTTGTTTAGGGTTTAGAGTAGTGATGAGCCGAACACCCCCGATTCGGTTCGCACCAGAACCCGCGAACGGACCGAAAGTTCGTACGAACATTAGAACCCTATTAAATACAATGGATGCGAACGTTCAAATTCTAAAGTGCTAATTATAACAACTATTATGCAT
Organism: Rana muscosa; assembly: GCA_029206835.1. Taxonomy (NCBI): domain Eukaryota; kingdom Metazoa; phylum Chordata; class Amphibia; order Anura; family Ranidae; genus Rana; species Rana muscosa. The sequence goes on from CM055118.1 coordinate 224,735,549, forward strand.
GTTATTGTCCTAAAAAGGGTTTGGGAACCCGGGTTCTGCACCAGGGGACATGTATCAATGCAAAAAGAAGTTTTAAAAACAGTCGTTTTTCGGGAGCAGTCATTTTAATGATGCATAAAGTGAAAAAAAAAAAGTCAAATATTCCTTTAAATATCGTACCTGGGGGGTGTCTAAAGTATGCCTGTGAAGTGCCACGTGTTTCCCGTGTTTAGAACTGTCCCTGCACAAAATAACACTTCTAAAGGAAAAAAAAGCCATTTAAAACTGCTTGCGGCTTTAATGTAATGTCTGGTCCCGGTAATATGGATGAAAATCTTTAAGAAAAATGGCATAGCTACCCCATGACCCCCCCCCCCCCTACCCCAGCCCATTACCAGCCCCTTTGGGTCTTGTATGGATATTAAGGGGAACCCCGCACATAAAATAAAAAAGGCCCTATATACTCTGAACAGCCGTATACAGGCGGTGCATACAAGACAGGGACTGTAGGTTTGTTCTTATGTAGAATCTGTTTGTAATTTTGAACAGGTACATTGTTGAAGTGTAGCTCCAGCCCAAAAATCTATTTTTAAACTTTTTGGAAAACATAGGTAAGGGTTATCACCCCTGTAACATTTGTTTTGCTGTCTGTGCCCCTGTTCAGAACATTTCACCTCACTTTCCGTCCCAATGTCAACTGTTTTTGAAATGTGGTGTTTTTCTTGAAACAAGGATTGCTGATCAGTACAGAGGAGACACCTTTCTCCCATATTTATTCTTACAGGAGAGAATTTTCCTTCCTAGTGGTAGATTTCCTCTCACTTCCTGTTGTCTTCTTGCGTTTGCAAGTAGGAGTCGTTTGTAAGTTGGATGTTTGAAAGTAGGGACCTGCCGTATATACTCTGCAGAAATAGGCCCCTTAGTTGTTGGTGTTGGCACAACACTGTAAGCACTCACAGTTACTCTTGGTTGGTGCTGGAACGCCCTGCTGTCAACTATTATATCAGGAATTTTAATTACATATAATTGTTGAACAGTGGTAGTAAAAATTGGGCCTTTGATGGTGGTGCTGGTGCCACAACACTGTAAGCCCTGACAGTTACTCTTGGTGGGTGCAGCAATGGGCCCTGCTGTGAATTATTAGATCAAGAATTGTAATTGCATGCCCCTGTTGAACAGGGGCTGAAAAATTGGGCCTTTCGTGGTGGTGGTGGTGGTGGTGGTGTTGCCACAACACTGTAAGCCCTCAGAGTTACTCTTGGTGGGTGCAGGAATGGGCCCTGCTGTGAATTATTAGATCAAGAATTGTAATTACATGCCCCTTTTGAACAGGGGCTGAAAAATTGGGCCTTTCGTGGTGGTGGTGGTGGTGGTGGCGTTGCCACAACACTGTAAGCCCTCAGAGTTACTCTTGGTGGGTGCAGCAATGGGCCCTGCTGTGAATTATTAGATCAAGAATTGTAATTGCATGCCCCTGTTGAACAGGGGCTGAAAAATTGGGCCTTAGGCACTGGTGGCACAACACTACAACCCCTCACAGATACTGTACTTGGAGCACAGCAATGAGCCCTGTTGCAAAGTATTGCTTCAAAAATTGTAATGACACGCCCCTGTTAAACAGGGGCTGAAAAATTGGGCCTTAGGCACTGGTGCCACAACACTCCAACCCCTCACAGATACAATGCAATGAGCCCTATGGCAAATTATTGCTAAAAAAATTGTAATTACACGCCCCTGTAAAACAGGGGCTGAAAAATTGGGCCTTAGCCACTGGTGGCGGCACCCATAAACAAAAATGATCTTCCAAACTATCATCATCAATCGTATCATTGAGGACTCGGAGGAGGAGGATAGCCAGTCAACATAACAGCACAGGCACTCAGCATCAGCATCAGTCTTGAAGGGATGTGACATGTTAAAATCAATTAGTCTGTTATATCAGCATCAGGTGTGTGGTAGCTGGTGGTGATCCAAGACTGGTTCATCTTGATGAAAGTCAGTCGATCAACCGAGTCGGTGGACAGGCGCACCCTGTGATCCGTGACAAATCCTCCAGCAGCACTGAATGTGCGTTCCGAAAGAACGCTGGATGCAGGACAGGCCAGTAGCTCAATTGCATACTGTGCAAGCTCTGGCCAGTGATCCATCCTCAAGACCCAGTAAGCCAGAGGATTTTCGGTGGGGAAGGTGTCCAAGTCTGACCTTGCCCCTAGATATTCCTGCACCATGTTTATCAGACGCTGGCGACGGTTGCTGGAACCGATCATACTTTGGGGCTGCGGACTAAAGAATTGTCTGAACGCATCGGTCAGACGGCCACCTTCCCCACCGCTCCTTCTTTGACTGGCCGAAGCCTCAGCAACTCATTGTCCAGGACCAGGAGTTTGTAACCTCCCAGTCTCTGGGAACGCGTTGCACAGACCTTTCTGCAAGGCCTCCCGGAGTTGTCTCATCCTCTGCTCCCTCTGCAAAGGTAACATAAGGTCCGCAACCTTACCCTTGTACCGTGGATCAAGGAGAGTGGCCAGCCAGTAATGGTCCCTCTCCTTGATCCGAAGAATACGAGGATCCTTCCGCAGACTTTGCAGGATCAGGGAGGCCATGCAGCGTAGGTTTGCTGAGGCATTCGCTCCGGAGTCCTCTGGGTCACTAAGGACGACATGATCCGCAGCCACCTCCTCCCAGCCACGTACAAGTCCACTGGTTTCTTGGGACTGTAAATCATCCCTAAAAGACTGCTGCTGATGATGCTGAGTGCCTGCCTCCACCTCCATGCTGACACAATCCTCCTCCTCCTCCTCCTCCTCTTCCTCTTCCTGTGCGATGGGTGGGACAGAAGGAACACTGTCTGGGTAAAGGGGGCCTTGAGAGGCAAGGAAGTCCTCCTCTTCCTGCCTCTGTTCTGCCTCAAGTGCCCTGTCCATTATTCCACGCAGCGTGTGCTCCAACAGGTGGACAAGAGGTACAGTGTCACTGATGCATGCACTGTCACTGCTCACCATCCTCGTGGCCTCCTCAAATGGTGCCAGGACAGTGCATGCATCCCTGATCATGCCCCACTGGCGTGGAGAAAAAAAACCAAGCTCCCCTGACCCTGTCCTGGTGCCGTAGTCGCACAGGTACTCATTGATGGCCCTCTGCTGCGTGTGCAGCCGCTGCAGCATGGCCAACGTTGAGTTCCACCTGGTGGGCATGTCACATATAAGGCGGTTCTTGGGCAGGTTCAACTCCTTTTGCAGCTCAGCCAGGCGAGCACTGGCATTATAAGATCTGCGGAAATGCACACAGACTTTCCTGGCCTGCCTCAGGACATCCTGTAAGCCCGGGTACCTGCCCAAGAACCGTTGCACCACCAGGTTAAGGACGTGAGCCACACAGGGCACATGGGTCAGTTGTCCCTGTCGGAGGGCGGAGAGGAGGTTGGTGCCATTGTCGCAAACCACCATTCCTGGCTTAAGCTGGCGTGGCGTCAACCACCTCTCGGCCTGGCCCTGCAGAGCAGACAGGACCTCTGCCCCAGTGTGGCTTCTGTCCCCCAAACACACCAGCGCAAGCACGGCATGGCATCTTTTTGCCTGCGTACTTGCGTAGCCCCGTGAACGGCTACGGAGCACCGCTGGTTCATAGGACAAACCACAGGAAGAGGCCATGGAGGAAGAAGAAGAGGAGGGGGTGGAGGAGAGAGGTGTGTCACAACCAGTAGTAGCATTTTGGAGGCGTGGCGGTGGAACAACCTCCAACACTACTGCACCTTGTCCTGCATCCTTCCCAGCTGCCAAAAGAGTGACCCAATGGGCCGTGAAAGAAAGGTAACGTCCCTGTCCATGCCTGCTGGACCATGAGTCAGCGGTAATATGCACCTTACCGCTGACCGCCCTGTCCAGCGAGGCCAAGACATTGCCTTCCACATGCCGGTAGAGAGCCGGAATAGCCTTCCGTGAGAAAAAGTGGCGTTTGGGAACCTGCCACTGAGGAACCGCACATTGCACAAACTCACGGAAGGGGGCCGAGTCTACCAACTGAAAAGGCAGCAGTTGAAGCGCTAGCAATTTAGCCAAGCTAGCATTCAACCGCTGGGCATGTGGATGGCTGGGAGTGAACTTCTTTCGACGGTCCAGCAGCTGGGGCAGGGAAATTTGCCTGCTAGAATCGGACGTCGGTGTACTGCTAGCAGAGTGGCCGCAAGTACTTGGCTGTGACACACCTAATTCTACACCTTCATTCCTCTCAGTGCATGTTTCAGAGAGGACTGAAGTTATAGTGGGGTTGGAGATCCCAGCTGATGCGGTGCAAGGAGAGGTCCGCTTTGTTCTTTGGTGTGGGTCTTTGAGGTAGGCTTGCCAACGAGCTGCATGGCAGGTCAACATATGTCTGGTCAGGCATGTGGTACCCAAGCGGCTGATGTTTTGGCCACGCGATATACGCTTGAGACATATGTTGCAAACAGCAGCTGTGCGATCTGATGCACTAGCCTCAAAAAAGGCCCACACCAAGGAACTTTTTGAATGACGGGCAGAGGCAGCGCCCTGCACAGGCGGAGCTCTGCGGTGTGATTCCGTCGGTGTACTGCCCTTACGCTGGCCACCAAAGGGCATCCTGCCTCGTTGGAGATGTGCCTCCTCCTCATCCTCCTCCTCCTCCTCTCTCCTATTAGGCACCCACGTGGAGTCAGTGACCTCATCATCCCCTCCCTCCTCATCACTGGAGCCAATCTGGCAGTATGCTGCAGCTGCTGGAACATGACTGCCAGATTGGTGTCCTTCTTGAGCATCCCCTCTGTCTGCTCTCACGCTACTGCCTTCCTGTAGCTGGGTTTCATCATCAGACCCTTCGAAACGCTGGGCATCCTCCTGGAGCATGTACCCAAAACTGTGCTCAAACAGTTCGGGGGACTCCTCAGGAGGAGGACATGGTGGGTCTAGGGAAGGAGTGACTGATGATGAGTCTGACATTGATACCAGGGAAGAGGACGCTTTGGCAGCTGCTTTGCCAGTACCCTGAGCCTGGGTGAGAGAGGATGAGGAGGAGGAGGAGGGCTTGGTCATCCACTCTACCAAGTCTTCGGCATGATGTGGCTCAACATGTCCAGCTGCCGAAAAGAAGGACAAGCGTGTCCCATGGCCATGTGCTGATGACAATGCACCGCGTCCACGACCAGCACTGTTGCCCCCAGACACAGAGCCTGCTTGCCCTCTTTTATTGCCTCCTGACTGTCTGCCTCTCCTTGTTTGCCTTCCAGACATTCTAATAGATGGCCTGCAGGGAGATGGGAAAAAAGCAATAAGGGCTATCTTCAGGTGTCCTTCTCTGTCCCTTTACTTAAGGATTTCTAAATATGGTTGAGGATTATTGCTTTTGCACAGAATAGCACAACGACAATTTCCCTGACTGTCCAAAAAACAAGGATTTCAAAGATGGTTGATGAGGAATGCTTTGGCACACTATAGCACAAGGAGAATTCCCCTCACTTTCCTTCTTTGTCCCTAGAAACAAGGACTGGCACAGTGAAAGAAACTGACACTCTCCCTACCTACAGTTTTCTGTCCCTAGAAAAAATGTTTTTTTAAAGCACACTATAGCACAAGGAGAAATCCCCTCACTTTCCTTCTTTGTCCCTAGAAACAAGGACTGGCACAGTGAAAGAAACTGACACTCTCCCTACTGTGAGGGGGTTAGCTCGGCAGCGGGTGTGTGTGACCCCCGAGATGGGCTCCCCACACAAAAACAGGCCCAGCAAACGGAGGTTGTGGTTTTCAAAATCAAAAAGGTGCGGTTTATTTTCTATTTACAGTGACAAAACACAGCAAAGCAAAAGAAACATAAACAAAATAAATCCTGGTCAACTTGACCTCTGACTAAACATACAGGTTTCCTAACTAACAACTGGGATCAGCCTAGTGCTGTCCTAGTCCCTAAGTCCCTGGTTTTAAATGTCCAAGCAAATAGCCACACAGGCTTTGTCTCACCGCACAGGGGTTCACTCTCCCTAGACAGTCCACACAGGTCTGGTTCCAGGCATGAGCTAACATCTAATGAAGCTGGGAGTTCTTATAGAGGCCTAAATGAGCTGACAAGCTTCAGCTGGTCTCATCAACTCCCTGTCTGTACGACGCCCCACACTCTCCCTAGAGGTATGAGTCATCCATGAGCCCACTAGCCTTATACAACTCTCCACCTAGTTGTATAAGTCGGCGTAAAGCCTGAATCTGGGCGAAATATATCTACCCCCCTGGATGCAACCAGGTGACTTTACCTTCCTGCTGTCACATACCCCCCCCTCTTGTTTTAACCTCGGGGTTGGAACACCAGCAATCAGGCATTCATGTACTCGAGACAAAGCATCCACATTCCCCATTTGAACGCCAGGGCGATGCTTTACTGTGAAGTTGAATTCCTGGAGGGCCAGGAACCACCTATTCACTCTTCTATTTGTTTCCTTGTTTTGAGCCATCCACTTTAACGGAGCGTGATCCGTAACCATGTCAAAGTGCCTACCTAGCAGGTAGTACCGAAGGGAATCTAGAGCCCACTTCACCGCTAAACACTCCTTTTCAACGGTGGCGTAATTTACCTCATGGGACTTCAACTTCCTGCTGAGGTAAATGACTGGGTGCTCTTCCCCGTTCCAGACCTGGGACAATACTGCTCCTAACCCCACATCTGACGCATCACTTTGTACGACAAAGTCTTTAGAGAAGTCGGGTGAGTACAACACTGGCTGGCTACATAAGGCTTGTTTCAAGAATTGGAATGCTGCCTCAGCCTCGGGGGTCCATTTAATCATGACCGACCCTTTCCCCTTCATCAGGTTGGTTAGGGGCACAGCCTTAGAAGCAAAGTGGGGAATGAATCGCCGATAATACCCAGCGATTCCCAGAAAGGCTCGTACCTGCTTCTTGCTGTTGGGACGTGGCCAACTCTGGATGGCCTCGACTTTGTTGAGTTGGGGTTTTATTACTCCCCTCCCAATGGTGTACCCAAGATATTTGGCCTCCTCCTGCCCAATGGTACACTTCTTGGGGTTAGCCGTAAACCCCGCTTCCCGAACAGAGTCCAGGACTGCTTGCACTTTTGGCAGATGTGAGGCCCAATCTGTGCTATGGACAATTATGTCATCCAGGTAAGCCGCAGCATACTTCCGATGGGGCCTCAGCATCTGGTCCATTTTCCGCTGGAATGTGGCCGGCGCATTCTGTAACCCGAACGGCATTCTTTTATATTGGAACGCCCCGTCTGGGGTTACAAATGCGGTTTTCTCTTTGGCCGACTTGGCCAGGGGGATTTGCCAATACCCTTTTGTGAGGTCAAGAGTCGTCATGTATCGGGCTGTTCCCAGCCGGTCGATCAACTCATCTATACGTGGCATGGGGTAGGTGTCAAATTTTGTAACTTTGTTCAACTGTCGAAAATCGTTACAAAATCGCCAGCTCCCATCCGGTTTAGGCACCAACACAATGGGACTAGACCAATCACTTTGGGACTCCTCTATCACCCCTAAGTTCAGCATTTTCTGTACTTCCTCCCGTATTGCCTCCCGTCGGGCCTCTGGGATCCGATAGGGTTTTAACTTCACCCTTTCACCGGGCGGGGTAATGATGTCATGCTCTACCCCAGATGTTTGTCCCGGCAGCTCAGAGAATACCTCCTTGTTGCGAAGCACAAACTCCTTAACCTCCTGTTGTTGGGGTTGTGACAAGGTGGCTGCTATTCCAACCTCCGGAATCACGCAACCAGTTTGAGCTGGTGACCAAGTGTCTGCGACTAGGGACTCTCTATCCCTCCAGGCTTTCAACAGATTAACGTGATAGATCTGTTCGGGCTTTCACCTTCCTGGTTGTCTGACCTTGTAATTCACTTCGCTCACTTTTTCCATTATCTCGTAGGGGCCTTGCCATTTGGCAAGGAATTTACTTTCAACCGTAGGGACAAGTACCAGTATCCTATCCCCCGGGGAAAAGGTACGGGTCTTGGCTGCACGGTTGTACACTCTCTGCTGTGCTAACTGCGCTTGGGCCAAATGTTCCTTCACGATGGGCATTACCTGTGCAATTCGGTCTTGCATCAGGGCGACATGCTCAATCACACTCCTGTGGGGAGAACTCTCACTTTCCCAAGTTTCCTTGGCAATATCCAACAGCCCTCTTGGGTGTCTCCCATACAGTAACTCAAAGGGGGAGAATCCCGTAGAGGATTGGGGCACCTCCCTAATAGCAAACATCAGATAAGGAAGTAGACAGTCCCAATCCTTTCCATCTCTATCCACCACTTTCTTCAACATTTGTTTTAGGGTTTTGTTGAACCTTTCAACCAGCCCATCGGTTTGGGGGTGATACACAGATGTACGTAATTGCGTCACTTTGAACAATTTACACAGCTCCTTCATAACCCGGGACATAAAGGGTGTACCTTGGTCCGTAAGCAGTTCTTTACAAATACCCACCCGGCTAAACACAAGAGATAGCTCTTTGGCTATGGTTTTGGCCGAGGTATTTCGGAGAGGGATCGCTTCTGGATAACGGGTGGCATAGTCCATTATAACTAATATGTACTGGTGCCCCCTAGCGGACTTGATTATAGGACCTACCAAATCCATGGCGATCCTCTCAAACGGGACCTCAATGATGGGTAGAGGGACCAGCGGGCTACGGAAATGTGGCATCGGGGCCGACCTCTGACACACAGGGCAGGAGGAACAATAATTTTCTATGTCCTTCATCACCCCCGGCCAATAGAATCTCTGTAATACCCTCTCTCGGGTTTTCTCTGTCCCCAGATGACCTCCAAGAATGTGCCCATGGGCCAACTCCAACACCAACTTCCTGTAAGGTTTGGGCACCACAAGCTGCTCAACGGTTTCTTCTGCCCTTTTTGCCACCCGATACAGTAGGTCCTTCTCTACGCTGAAGTATGGGTAAGTGCAGGTATTATCTGGGTTCACTAACTCGCCATCTATTTTCACTACGTTTTCCCGTGCCTTTATTAGGGTGGGGTCTTTCAACTGTTCTGTTGCAAAGTTTTCCCTGTGAACCTCAAGATCAGAAAACTCCACAGACGGTAGGTTTTCGTCTGAGGAGGTGGGCTCCTCTCCAGTTTCTTGAGTCTCCCCTGCCAATACTGATAAGGGAAATTCCGGAGAGTCCTCACCACTCTCAGGGGAGTTCTGGCTATCACATTCCTGGTACATAGGGGCACCAGTGGGGGGCTCAGGATCATCCCACAGTTCCCAGAACTTCGGAAAATCCCTTCCCACAATGGCGTCATGCGGTAACTGAGATACTAAGCCCACTGGATGAGAGAGGGTACCTTTGGGGGTCTCGAAACACACTGTAGTCACTGGATACTCTCGGGTGTCCCCATGCACACAAATAACAGCTACCTTGCTATTCCCAGAGACCTCTGTTTTAACTAACTCAGCCTTTATCAGGGTCACAAGGCTACCTGAATCCAGCAATACCACAACATTTCTACCATTAACACACATTTTGCATAAATGTTTCTCAGTTCCTCGAATGGCAGTGCATGCGACTGTCGCACACAGCGACTGACGTCTGCCCGTCAGAAAGTCACACTGCATGGGTTCCTCCACAACCGGGCAATTGGCTGCAATATGTCCCGCTTGCCGGCAGCGGTAGCAAACGATCCTTCTTGCGGCCTCTTGAGCCGCTGATTTCCCAGGCTGTTCTCGCCAAACTTGGGGTAGAGCTCCCACCCTCTCACTCTCTCCACCCTCACCCCTTGGAATCCTCTTATCTGCCCCTGGGGATGGTCTGGTCTTAGGGTGGAAAGTCCGAGTGTCTCTGGAAGAGGCCGTCAGGTTCTCTGTAGCCAAGTATTTCTCCACACGATCCACAAGACCATCGGCCGTCTCTGGGTCTCCATGGCTTACCCACTTTTGGATGGCAGTAGGAAGAGCTCTCAAAAACCGATCAATTACAACACGTTCCACAATCTTTGGTGCGGACAAAGTCTCTGGCTGTAGCCACTTTCTGCTCAGGTGAATGAGATCATACATTTGAGACCTGGGGGGTTTTCCAAGCTGGAAAGTCCAGTTATGCACACGCTGAGCCCGGACAGCCTGGGTGACACCCAGCCTTGCCAATATTTCAGCTTTTAGCATTGCATAGTCTTTTGCTTGGTTAGGCTCTAGGTCATAGTAAGCTTTCTGCGATTCACCAGTTAACAGAGGAGCCACCAGTCCAGCCCACTGCTCCTCAGGCCACTTTTCTCTTTCAGCGGTCCTTTCAAATGTGGTCAAAAATACCTCTGGATCATCCTCTCCAGTCATTTTTGTCAATAAACGACTCACCCCAAAGGACGCGGTATTAGTGGGACGGCTTTCCTCACTGGTCTGCGGACGTTGCTGCATTGCTGCTTCCATCTGTTGTTGTAGTCTCTGCTCTTGCTTCTGTAACAGGTCTATGAAGCGGGCCTCAGATTGCTGCTGGGCTTGTTGCTGAGCCTCCAGACTCTGTTGCAAAGTTGTGTTTGTCTGCTGCTGGGCTGCAAGGCTCTGTTGATGAGCTTGCTGCTGGGCTGCAAGGCTCTGTTGATGAGCTTGCTGCTGGGCTGCGAAGTTCTGTTGTTGAGCTGCAAGGCTCTTTTGCAAACCTGCATTTGTCTGCTGTTCATTGGCATTTGCTAGAGCCAGCTGCTTCAGTATCTCCTCCATGCTGGCTTAAAAAAAAACTGCCACTGGTTCTCCACCAACTGTGAGGGGGTTAGCTCGGCAGCGGGTGTGTGTGACCCCCGAGATGGGCTCCCCACACAAAAACAGGCCCAGTAAACGGAGGTTGTGGTTTTCAAAATCAAAAAGGTGCGGTTTATTTTCTATTTACAGTGACAAAACACAGCAAAGCAAAAGAAACATAAACAAAATAAATCCTGGTCAACTTGACCTCTGACTAAACATACAGGTTTCCTAACTAACAACTGGGATCAGCCTAGTGCTGTCCTAGTCCCTAAGTCCCTGGTTTTAAATGTCCAAGCAAATAGCCACACAGGCTTTGTCTCACCGCACAGGGGTTCACTCTCCCTAGACAGTCCACACAGGTCTGGTTCCAGGCATGAGATAACATCTAATGAAGCTGGGAGTTCTTATAGAGGCCTAAATGAGCTGACAAGCTTCAGCTGGTCTCATCAACTCCCTGTCTGTACGACGCCCCACACTCTCCCTAGAGGTATGAGTCATCCATGAGCCCACTAGCCTTATACAACTCTCCACCTAGTTGTATAAGTCGGCGTAAAGCCTGAATCTGGGCGAAATATATCTACCCCCCTGGATGCAACCAGGTGACTTTACCTTCCTGCTGTCACACTACCTACAGTTTTCTGTCCCTAGAAAAAATGTTTTTTTAAAGCACACTATAGCACAAGGAGAATTCCCCTCACTTTCCTTCTTTGTCCCTAGAAACAAGGACTGGCACAGTGAAAGAAACTGACACTCTCCCTACCTACAGTTTTCTGTCCCTAGAAAAAATGTTTTTTTAAAGCACACTATAGCACAAGGAGAAATCCCCTCACTTTCCTTCTTTGTCCCTAGAAACAAGGACTGGCACAGTGAAAGAAACTGACACTCTCCCTACCTACAGTTTTCTGTCCCTAGAAAAAATGTTTTTTTAAAGCACACTATAGCACAAGGAGAAATCCCCTCACTTTCCTTCTTTGTCCCTAGAAACAAGGACTGGCACAGTGAAAGAAACTGACACTCTCCCTACCTACAGTTTTCTGTCCCTAGAAAAAATGTTTTTTTAAAGCACACTATAGCACAAGGAGAAATCCCCTCACTTTCCTTCTTTGTCCCTAGAAACAAGGACTGGCACAGTGAAAGAAACTGACACTCTCCCTACCTACAGTTTTCTGTCCCTAGAAAAAATGTTTTTTTAAAGCACACTATAGCACAAGGAGAAATCCCCTCACTTTCCTTCTTTGTCCCTAGAAACAAGGACTGGCACAGTGAAAGAAACTGACACTCTCCCTACCTACAGTTTTCTGTCCCTAGAAAAAATGTTTTTTTAAAGCACACTATAGCACAAGGAGAATTCCCCTCACTTTCCTTCTTTGTCCCTAGAAACAAGGACTGGCACAGTGAAAGAAACTGACACTCTCCCTACCTACAGTTTTCTGTCCCTAGAAAAAATGTTTTTTTAAAGCACACTATAGCACAAGGAGAAATCCCCTCACTTTCCTTCTTTGTCCCTAGAAACAAGGACTGGCACAGTGAAAGAAACTGACACTCTCCCTACCTACAGTTTTCTGTCCCTAGAAAAAATGTTTTTTCAAAGCACACTATAGCACAAGGAGAAATCCCCTCACTTTCCTTCTTTGTCCCTAGAAACAAGGACTGGCACAGTGAAAGAAACTGACACTCTCCCTACCTACAGTTTTCTGTCCCTAGAAAAAATGTTTTTTTAAAGCACACTATAGCACAAGGAGAAATCCCCTCACTTTCCTTCTTTGTCCCTAGAAACAAGGACTGGCACAGTGAAAGAAACTGACACTCTCCCTACCTACAGTTTTCTGTCCCTAGAAAAAATGTTTTTTTAAAGCACACTATAGCACAAGGAGAATTCCCCTCACTTTCCTTCTTTGTCCCTAGAAACAAGGACTGGCACAGTGAAAGAAACTGACACTCTCCCTACCTACAGTTTTCTGTCCCTAGAAAACATGTTTTTTTAAAGGACACTATAGCACAAGGAGAAATCCCCTCACTTTCCTTCTTTGTCCCTAGAAACAAGGACTGGCACAGTGAAAGAAACTGACACTCTCCCTACCTACAGTTTTCTGTCCCTAGAAAAAATGTTTTTTTAAAGCACACTATAGCACAAGGAGAATTCCCCTCACTTTCCTTCTTTGTCCCTAGAAACAAGGACTGGCACAGTGAAAGAAACTGACACTCTCCCTACCTACAGTTTTCTGTCCCTAGAAAAAATGTTTTTTTTAAAGCACACTATAGCACAAGGAGAATTCCCCTCACTTTCCTTCTTTGTCCCTAGAAACAAGGACTGGCACAGTGAAAGAAACTGACACTCTCCCTACCTACAGTTTTCTGTCCCTAGAAAAAATGTTTTTTTAAAGCACACTATAGCACAAGGAGAAATCCCCTCACTTTCCTTCTTTGTCCCTAGAAACAAGGACTGGCACATTGAAAGAAACTGACACTCTCCCTACCTACAGTTTTCTGTCCCTAGAAAAAATGTTTTTTTAAAGCACACTATAGCACAAGGAGAAATCCCCTCACTTTCCTTCTTTGTCCCTAGAAACAAGGACTGGCACAGTGAAAGAAACTGACACTCTCCCTACCTACAGTTTTCTGTCCCTAGAAAAAATGTTTTTTTAAAGCACACTATAGCACAAGGAGAATTCCCCTCACTTTCCTTCTTTGTCCCTAGAAACAAGGACTGGCACAGTGAAAGAAACTGACACTCTCCCTACCTACAGTTTTCTGTCCCTAGAAAAAATGTTTTTTTAAAGCACACTATAGCACAAGGAGAAATCCCCTCACTTTCCTTCTTTGTCCCTAGAAACAAGGACTGGCACAGTGAAATAAACTGACACTCTCCCTACCTACAGTTTTCTGTCCCTAGAAAAAATGTTTTTTTAAAGCACACTATAGCACAAGGAGAAATCCCCTCACTTTCCTTCTTTGTCCCTAGAAACAAGGACTCGCACAGTAAAACACACTGACACTCTCCCTACCTATCCTTCTCTTTCCCTAAACTAAAGGAATCCAGGTTAAGCAAGAAAGAAATAAATGTCACTGTCCCTGCCTATGCTTGTCTTTCCCTGCTCCGGAACACACTACACTAGGCCGCCGTGCTGGCGGCCTTTTATAGTGTGGGGCGTGTACTAAACACCCTCAGCAATAATTGGCCACAGGCATCCTGCCTGTGGCCAATCATTGCTCTCCTCGCTGCCGGCGCTGTGATTGGCCAAGCATGCGGGGTCACAGTGCATGCTTGGCCAATCACAGCGCCTGGATGACACTGCGATGGCGTAGTGCATTGTGGGCCGTTCGCGTCACTCGAATTTGGTGCGAACGGCCCAAATCGTTCGATCTTCGTCGAACGATCGAACAGCCGATGTTCGAGTCGAACGTATGTTCGACTCGAACACGAAGCTCATCCCTAGTTTAGAGACAGGAAGGGGGGTGTTTAGGGTGGAGAGGCAGGAAGGGGGATTTTTGTTAAGGGTAGAGAGGTGGGGAGGAGAGGTTATTGTTTAGGATTTAGGATAGAGAGGCAGGGAGGGGAGATTATTGTTTAGAGTGGAGAGGCAGAAAGGGGAGTTTTTGTTTAGGGTGGAGAGGAGGAGTGTTATTGTTTAGGGTGGAGGGGCAGGAAGGGGGTTATTGTTTAGGGTAGAGAGGCAGGAAGGGGGGTTATTGTTTAGGGGGGAGAGGTGGGGAGGGGAGGTTATTGTTTAGGGTGGAGAGGTGGGGAGGGGAGGTTATTGTTTAGGGTGAAGAGGCAGGGAGGGAGGTTATTGTTTAGGGTGGGGAGGCGGGCAGGGGGTTATTGTTTAGGGTGACGTGACAGGAAGGGGGTTATTGTTTAGGATGGAGAGGCAGGAAGGGGGTTATTGTTTAAGATGGAGAGGCAGCTGGGGGGTTACTGTTTAGGGTGGAGAGGCTGAGGGGGTTATTGCTTAGGGTGGAGAGGCAGGGGGTTATTGTTTAGGATGGAGAGGCAAAAAGGGGGGTTTGTTTAGGGTGAAGAGGCAGGAAGGAGGTTATTGTTTAGGGTGGAGAGGCAGAAATGGGGGTTATTGTTTAAGGTGTAGAGGCAGGAAGAGGGGTTATTGTTTAGGGTGGAGAGGCAGGAATGGAGTTATTGTTTAGGGTGGAGAGGCAGGGGGTTATTGTTAAGGATGGAGAGGTGGGAAGGGGAGGTTATTGTTTAGGGTGGAGAGGCAGGAAGGGAGTTTATTGTTTAGGGTGGAGAGGCGGGATGGGGTTATTGTTTAGGGTGGAGAGGCAGGAAAGGGGGCTATTGTTTAGAATGGAGTGGCAGGAAGGGGGTTACTGTTTAGGGTGGAGAGGCAGGGGGTTATTGTTTAGGGTGAAGAGGTGGGGAGGGGAGGTTATTGTTTAGGGTGGAGAGGCAGGGGGGTTATTGTTTAGGGTGGAGAAGCGGGGTTATTGTTTATGTTGGAGAGGCATATTGTTTAGGGTGGAGAGGCAGGGAGGGGGGTTATTGTTTAGGGTGGAGAGGCGGGAGAGGCAGGGAGTTTTTGTTTAGAGGGAGAGGCAGGTAGGGGGGTTATTGTTTAGGGTGGAGAGGTGGGGGTAATTGTTTAGGGTGGAGAGGAAGGGGGGTTATTGTTTAGGGTAGAGAGGCAGGGGGTTATTGTTTAGGGTGGAGAGGCCAGGGGGTTATTGTTTAGTATGGAGAGACAGGGGGGTTATTGTTTAGGGTGGAGCAGTGGAAGGATTGTTTAGGGTGGAGGGGCAGGGTGGGGAAATGCAGGAAGGGAGGGGGAAGGGATTTGGAGTTTGGGAACCCCACACCTGCCAGTCACTGCCACGCACCACAACACTCAGCAACCCCACCCTCCCCCCTCCATGAAGCTCTGCAGCAGCTGAGAAAAGTGATCAGAGGAGGGGGAGCCAGGCTCACGGCAGGACACACACAGTCACTCAGTAGCCACCCTGCAGAGGAGTCCGAGGGGGGGAAGGCATGATGCCGTCTGCCGGGAGAGAGAGAGAGAGACATGCCAATAGCAAATAGAGAACTGCAGGTCAGCTGTTGCAATCCTCTCTGATCCCCGCACTCACCTGGTGCTCTGCCCCTGGTACACTGCCAGCTCTGCGCCCATCCGCTGCATCTGTGATCCGCTCCCCGCCTCACAACACAGGGTCCCAGACAGTTGCAGTCAAGTTTCCGCACTCCACAACACAGTGAGCCAGCCAGGAAACTGCAAGTGATGCCGCGGTGTCACCGCCAAGTCGCCCTCCAGTCCCGGCCAATAAAAAAACAGGACTTACACTTACATACTAGCTAGCATTAAAAAAAATGTGTCCACTCTAAGCGCTCTACAGCTGGTCATACATGTGAAAATCCTTCAATCTTTCAATTTCAATTCAATTACCATCGAAAATTAACAAGAATCGAATTAATAGTTTACCATTTTTTGGCTAAGATCAAGTGTAGTATCTGTTCTTATCAGTTGCCAGAGGAGGCGCTGTGCTTCTGCTATTCAGGGAGGGCTATGCAAATCCTCTGGCGTGATGGTATCTAGATGGCTCGTATCGGCAGGGACCAAACCTGAGTGCTGAGTGTATTGGAGGCTAGTACTCGGTCGAGTCCGGACGGGCCGAAAGGATGCTCCTGGTGAGAATGGATGCTGCACCGGTCTGGCCAAAGGCTGGGTCATCTCGGCCTTCTGGCTAGGATTGGTGTGGTGTCTGTTCCTGTCAGCGTCTGGTGGAGAAGCTGTCACCCTGACCTTTGGGAGGGTCGGGTGCTGCCATGTAAATCCACTGGAATGATGGGAGCCTGGAAAGGCTAGTATCGGTGGATGCCATATGGATGCCATATGCTCTCCCCAAGAAAACCTAGAAGGGCTCACTATCTGGCAGGGACGAAGGTTGTACTGGTCCGGCTGAGGGTCGGACTTGAAAGAAGCCCGTGGTGCATGTGCCCTTGAAATGGCAGTCCAGGGGTGCCGTAACTTCACTGTGAGTGAGGGTCACTTTGAATTATGGCACCAAGGTCACTGCACTTCGCACACTTTTTTTCACACCTGCCTCTTGGACCTGGCCTTTTGGCTGGGACCAGAGGAATTTTTTATTCCTGGCCGAAGGGCCGGCCATTGTATTGCACAATGGTCACTTTTTACTTCCCCTCTCCACTTCCTTCCCCCACTTCTTTTATTTATTGCCCTTTTGTTTGTCACTTTTTTGTCTTTTTTTGTTTGTACACAGTTTTGCACATGTGACTGGTAGGGTGTAGGTCCCCAGGCCTGCCCTGAAAGTCTTGGGAAGGGGTGGACATGGCCTTCTGGCTTAGTTCGTCCTCTCTCATGGGGTCTCCCTTCGGGGGAGCCCCACCTAGTACTTGGGTGGGTCTGTTTCGGCAGACCCTTCAAAGAATGGGGTCCGTCTGGTTTTCGGCGAGATGGACCAAGTGTAAGTACCCCAGTCCCTGTCTGGAGCCTACCGCCCCAGGGGATCAACGCTACGGTCCTTCGATTTTGGAGGACTATGTGTACACCCATGAAGTAAATATAAAACAAAAAAACGCTCGCACTAGCTAAGTAGTGGCACAGGTGAGAGGTGTAAGGGGAACGGATGGGATACTGCAGCAATCACCGGAGGGTCTGTTCCAAGTGAACAATAAAATATATATATAAAACATGATGGTGACTGCGCTGTAGTGTGTCAAATAGGATGATGGGAAGGGAGAGAAAAAATAAACTCGGAGGGGATGTGGCAAAGAAGGGTAAGGGTGTGGAAGGTGTGGAAAAGAGGGGGAAAGGGAGGGGAAAAGGGAAAAAAGGGGGGGACTGAGAGACGAAGTGGGTAAGTAATGGGCTAGTACTAGGCTAACTAGCAATGATGTGCAATGTGCACAGTGACACAAATGAAAATACACTAATAAAAAAATGATCAATAATAATCAGAAAAATATGTAACACAGTGAATAAACAAAAATGTGACATATAAAACCAATATCCAATTGGTCAAGATATGCAACACGTGATAAAGATTAAACCACTTAAACATATTAATAATCCACAAACAAATCCATGAATGGGAAAAGTGGGATGGATGGGATGAATGGAATCACACACTCAGTGCATAGGTGAACTATACTAGTAAAGAAAGGCAGTCCCAAATAAATCCTGGTGATGACTTCCCAATACTTCCAAAATAACTTATTGTAAATATATGGTATATGGATAAGTCATATGTGGATAAAGTCCCGTCACCAATGAAGTGCTTAGAGAAAATCCTGTGACGTCCACCCTGTGGTCACACCTGGCTTACCTCCCTATTGGAAGGGGGGACGGTATACAGCAGTTCTCTGTAGTGAAGGGGGGTATCGCGTCCTTATGGCCTGGTCTTTATGGCACCGTTACTCATTGGAGTATATAAGAGAAAACAAAAACAGAGGGCACATCAATAGCGCAACTCTACGAGTGCAGCAAGAGGGGTAGCTGATGCATACATTCACACACTCACTTGTGATAGAGTGAGCGTGGACCTCAATCCAAACGAGCGCCGAGCTCGTACCAGTGGGAAAGAGTGTGGCATCTATGGTGCATCCGATGCAACCCTCAGGTATCAGGTATCGGCAGCGGCAATCACAGAGTTGGAATGTAGAGAAAATAAAGGAAGGAGAAATAGTGTGGGGCTGAAACCGCTAAGCGTTTATTAAAACTAGAGTAAAAAACTCACATTTGGAAGTAAAAACCGGGTATTGAATCCTTACGAGCGGCGAGCTTGTCTCCTCTCGGATCTGCTGGCGGTGTGTCTGTGCTACGTCCTGACGCGTGTCGTCATATCACATGACTTCATCAGAGGCTAGCACTAGACACGGGATGTAGAGTTTAAATAGTCCTCGGCACAGGGCGGGCGGTGGCCATTTTGTTGTAGACCAATGTATATATATGCGCGCGGCCATGATTGCTATGTCTTTTTAAATCTGACTGGCAAGTGTCAGCAAGCAATGAACTGTGCACACTAGGGAGGAAGAAGAAGGGACGCTGCAGGACAAAGAAATATGCCACATAAGGGATAAACCTTTAGACATAAATGACACTGTGATAGAACGGGACTAACTGTCCACGGAGTAAGGATAAATATATGTATATGAAAAAGGGTATATGGAAACTGATTTAAAAATATACATATATAAACCGGGTATAAAGAGTTACTCCGCTCTTAACTAAAAAAGCTCCATTACCATGGAGCTAGAATATGTCATATATAGAATAAGTAAAGCTCAGACACACTCCAGCTATGATCCTGAGAGGAAATATACCGGGTTAGTTCCTAGATAGCTTGACATGTTAACATAGGAATAAACATATTAAATATACAGACATAATATGTATAGCACAGGAGGAAAATAAAATAGGATTGGGATCATTAACTCAACATATAAGATAAATAAAATGATAAAAATTAGTTAAAAAGAAACAAGGGGGGGGGAAGGACCTAAGTATATAGTCAAAGGTGCAACCCACCTAAATAGTGAACTAATGAAAATCCTGCCTTGGCGAATGGGTAATCTCAGTTCACATATAATAGGGTCCAACATCAAGGAGAATATACCTGTTTTAAATGAGTACATCATGCCAGTCGTAGTGAGAACATCTATGGCAGTAGGCAAGGACCCAATGTCGATTATGGATGAGGAGAGGTATGTGACTAGATGTACTAATAGTCACTCAAAAAACAATTTAAGTCGAATTCTATGTTTAGACACTATCATACCCCACTATTTGGCATGTGAAGCCACTAAGTGGGGCCTGAGAAAGTTCACTAAATTGGCGTGTATGCAAAGGAAATACATCATCAAATGCCTCGATTTTTGCCTTAAACACAGCCATTTCTGGTATGGTAAAGAATACTACCAACAGAAGACTGGCGTTGCAATGGGGGCCAAATTTGCCCCCAGCGTAGCTGGACTATTCATGGCAAAGTGGGAAGACAAAAGCGTTTTTCTCGAAACACCAGAAGATCTAGTACTTTACAAACGCTACATAGACGACATCTTCCTTATATGGAAAGGTGGTCGTGAACAATTGGTAACCTTCTTTGAGAGATTAAACAATAACCATCAAAACATAGTACTAACTTGGCAAATTGAGGAATCAAACATATCCTTCTTAGACCTTACAATAACAAGAGTCAACAACACCTTTGCCACTAAGACCTTTTTTAAAAGCGTAGATCGCAATAGCTATCTCCCAGTGAGAAGCTGCCATCATCAAAACTGGCTTTTTAATATTCCCAAAGGTCAGATGCTACGCTTATGACGGAACTGTACAGATATCACAGATTTCCATACTCAGGCAAACCTACTAGGTGAAAGATTTGTACAAAAAGGATACAAAGAAGAGTTTATAAAAAGTAAAATAGAAGAAGCCATACACATTCCAAGATGTGAACTACTTCAGAACAAAGGAAAAACTCCTAAACCCAACAAGGTTCCGGTCATTCTAGACTATAACATTCAATATAAGAAGATTGAGAGCATTTTCAGACGCCACTGGCATATCTTGAAAGCAGACAAAAGCCTTAAAGACATACTACCTGACAGACCCCAATTCATCTACAGGCGTGCACCCACATTACGAGATCAGCTAGTGAAGAGTGTGGTTAATCCACCTAAAAAGATCTTTACTTTCTTCATTGGCAAAGGGTTCTACCCCTGCAAAAGGTGCTACGCCTGCAGACGCACGAAACTCCCGAATGAAAAGAGATCCTCTTTCCAGTCTAACAGTAATGGGAGAGAATATGAAATTAAAGAATTTGTTGGTTGTAATACAGAAGGGGCGGTTTATGTGTTGGAGTGCAGTTGCGGCCTACAGTATGTAGGCCGAACTAAAAGGCTACTTAGGATCCGCGTTAAGGAACACGTACAAAACATACAACGCGGATTTGTTAAACATAGTGTCTCAAGGCACTTCACAGAAACACATAACCGAGACCCCTCCCATTTAAAATTCTGGGGCATAGTACCCTATTCATGTCCATGGAGAGGAGGGCATAAGGTACGAACACTAAGTCAAATTGAATCCCATTGAATTTTTTCGATGGATACGTTTACACCTAAAGGTCTAAACATAGAATTCGACTTAAATTGTTTTTTGAGTGACTATTAGTACATCTAGTCACATACCTCTCCTCATCCATAATCGACATTGGGTCCTTGCCTACTGCCATAGATGTTCTCACTACGACTGGCATGATGTACTCATTTAAAACAGGTATATTCTCCTTGATGTTGGACCCTATTATATGTGAACTGAGATTACCCATTCGCCAAGGCAGGATTTTCATTAGTTCACTATTTAGGTGGGTTGCACCTTTGACTATATACTTAGGTCCTTCCCCCCCCCCCCCTTGTTTCTTTTTAACTAATTTTCATCATTTTATTTATCTTATATGTTGAGTTAATGATCCCAATCCTATTTTATTTTCCTCCTGTGTTATACATATTATGTCTGTATATTTAATATGCTTATTCCTATGTTAACATGTCAAGCTATCTAGGAACTAACCCGGTATATTTCCTCTCAGGATCATAGCTGGAGTGTGTCTGAGCTTTATTTATTCTATATATGACATATTCTGCCTCCATGGTAATGGAGCTTTTTTAGTTAAGAGCGGAGTAACTCTTTATACCCGGTTTATATATGTATATTTTTAAATCAGTTTCCATATACCCTTTTTCATATACATATATTTATCCTTACTCCGTGGACAGTTAGTCCCGTTCTATCACAGTGTCATTTATGTCTAAAGGTTTATCCCTTATGCGGCATATTTCTTTGTCCTGCAGCGTCCCTTCTTCTTCCTCCCTAGTGTGCACAGTTCATTGCTTGCTGACACTTGCCAGTCAGATTTAAAAAGACATAGCAATCGTGGCCGCACGCATATATATACATTGGTCTACAACAAAATGGCCACCGCCCACCCTGTGCCGAGGACTATTTAAACTCTACATCCCGTGTCTAGTGCTAGCCTCTGATGAAGTCATGTGATATGACGACACGCGTCAGGACGTAGCACAGACACACCGCCAGCAGATCCGAGAGGAGACGAGCTTGCCGCTCGTAAGGATTCAATACCCGGTTTTTACTTCCAAATGTGAGTTTTTTACTCTAGTTTTAATAAACGCTTAGCGGTTTCAGACCCACACTATTTCTCCTTCCTTTATTTTCTCTACATTCCAACTCTGTGATTGCCGCTGCTGATACCTGATACCTGAGGGTTGCATCGGATGCACCATAGATGCCACACTCTTTCCCACTGGTACGAGCTCGGCGCTCGTTTGGATTGAGGTCCACGCTCACTCTATCACAAGTGAGTGTGTGAATGTATGCATCAGCTACCCCTCTTGCTGCACTCGCAGAGTTGCGCTATTGATGTGCCCTCTGTTTTTGTTTTCTCTTATATACTCCAATGAGTAACGGTGCCATAAAGACCAGGCCATAAGGACGCGATACCCCCCTTCACTACAGAGAACTGCTGTATACCGTCCCCCCTTCCAATAGGGAGGTAAGCCAGGTGTGACCACAGGGTGGACGTCACAGGATTTTCTCTAAGCACTTCATTGGTGACGGGACTTTATCCACATATGACTTATCCATATACCATATATTTACAATAAGTTATTTTGGAAGTATTGGGAAGTCATCACCAGGATTTATTTGGGACTGCCTTTCTTTACTAGTATAGTTCACCTATGCACTGAGTGTGTGATTACATTTATCCCATCCATCCCACTTTTCCCATTCGTGGATTTGTTTGTGGATTATTAATATGTGTAAGTGGTTTAATCTTTATCACGTGTTACATATCTTGACCATTTGGATATTGGTTTTATATGTCACATTTTTGTTTATTATTCACTGTGTTACATATTTTTCTGATTATTATTGATCAGTCTTTTATTAGTGTATTTTCATTTGTGTCACTGTGCACATTGCACATCATTGCTAGTTAGCCTAGTACTAGCCCATTACTTACCCTCTTCGTCTCTCAGTCCCCCCCTTTTTTCCCTTTTCCCCTCCCCTTCCCCCTCTTTTCCACACTTTCCACACCCTTACCCTTCTTTGCCACATCCCCTCCGAGTTTATTTTTTCTCTCCCTTCCCATCATCCTATTTGACACACTACAGCGCAGTCACCATCACGTTTTATATGTTGTGAGGGGGTTAGCTCGGCAGCGGGTGTGTGTGACCCCCGGGATGGGCTCCCCACACAAAACAGGCCCAGCAAACGGAGGTTGTGGTTTTCAAAATCAAAAAGGTGCGGTTTATTTTCTATTTACAGTGACAAAACACAGCAAAGCAAAAGAAACATAACCAAAATAAATCCTGGTCAAGTTGACCTCTGACTAAACATACAGGTTTCCTAACTAACAACTGGGATCAGCCTAGTGCTGTCCTAGTCCCTAAGTCCCTGGTTTTAAATGTCCAAGCAAATAGCCACACAGGCTTTGTCTCACCGCACAGGGGTTCACTCTCCCTAGACAGTCCACACAGGTCTGGTTCCAGGCATGAGCTAACACCTAATGAATCTGGGAGTTCTTATAGAGGCCTAAATGAGCTGACAAGCTTCAGCTGGCCTCATCAACTCCCTGTCTGTACGACGCCCCACACTCTCCCTAGAGGTACGAGTCATCCATGAGCCCACTAGCCTTATACAACTCTCCACCTAGTTGTATAAGTCGGCGTAAAGCCTGAATCTGGGCGAAATATATCTACCCCCCTGGATGCAACCAGGTGACTTTACCTTCCTGCTGTCACATACCCCCCCTCTTGTTTTAACCTCGGGGTTGGAACACCAGCAATTAGGCATTCATGTACTCGAGACAAAGCATCCACATTCCCCATTTGAACGCCAGGGCGATGCTTTACTGTGAAGTTGAATTCCTGGAGGGCCAGGAACCACCTATTCACTCTTCTATTTGTTTCCTTGTTTTGAGCCATCCACTTTAACGGAGCGTGATCCGTAACCATGTCAAAGTGCCTACCTAGCAGGTAGTACCGAAGGGAATCTAGAGCCCACTTCACCGCTAAACACTCCTTTTCAACGGTGGCGTAATTTACCTCATGGGACTTCAACTTCCTGCTGAGGTAAATGACTGGGTGCTCTTCCCCGTTCCAGACCTGGGACAATACTGCTCCTAACCCCACATCTGACGCATCACTTTGTACGACAAAGTCTTTAGAGAAGTCGGGTGAGTACAACACTGGCTGGCTACATAAGGCTTGTTTCAAGAATTGGAATGCTGCCTCAGCCTCGGGGGTCCATTTAATCATGACCGACCCTTTCCCCTTCGTCAGGTTGGTTAGGGGCACAGCCTTAGAAGCAAAGTGGGGAATGAATCGCCGATAATACCCAGCGATTCCCAGAAAGGCTCGTACCTGCTTCTTGCTGTTGGGACGTGGCCAACTCTGGATGGCCTCGACTTTGTTGAGTTGGGGTTTTATTACTCCCCTCCCAATGGTGTACCCAAGATATTTGGCCTCCTCCTGCCCAATGGTACACTTCTTGGGGTTAGCCGTAAACCCCGCTTCCCGAACAGAGTCCAGGACTGCTTGCACTTTTGGCAGATGTGAGGCCCAATCTGTGCTATGGACAATTACGTCATCCAGGTAAGCCACAGCATACTTCCGATGGGGCCTCAGCATCTGGTCCATTTTCCGCTGGAATGTGGCCGGCGCATTCTGTAACCCGAACGGCATTCTTTTATATTGGAACGCCCCGTCTGGGGTTACAAATGCGGTTTTCTCTTTGGCCGACTTGGCCAGGGGGATTTGCCAATACCCTTTTGTGAGGTCAAGAGTCGTCATGTATCGGGCTGTTCCCAGCCGGTCGATCAACTCATCTATACGTGGCATGGGGTAGGTGTCAAATTTTGTAACTTTGTTCAACTGACGAAAATCGTTACAAAATCGCCAGCTCCCATCCGGTTTAGGCACCAACACGATGGGACTAGACCAATCACTTTGGGACTCCTCTATCACCCCTAAGTTCAGCATTTTCTGTACTTCCTCCCGTATTGCCTCCCGTCGAGCCTCTGGGATCCGATAGGGTTTTAACTTCACCCTTTCACCGGGCGGGGTAATGATGTCATGCTCTACCCCAGATGTTTGTCCCGGCAGCTCAGAGAATACCTCCTTGTTGCGAAGCACAAACTCCTTAACCTCCTGTTGTTGGGGTTGTGACAAGGTGGCTGCTATTCCAACCTCAGGAATCACGCAACCAGTTTGAGCTGGTGACCAAGTGTCTGCGACTAGGGACTCTCTATCCCTCCAGGCTTTCAACAGATTAACGTGATAGATCTGTTCGGGCTTTCGCCTTCCTGGTTGTCTGACCTTGTAATTCACTTCGCTCACTTTTTCCATTATCTCGTAGGGGCCTTGCCATTTGGCAAGGAATTTACTTTCAACCGTAGGGACAAGTACCAATATCCTATCCCCCGGGGAAAAGGTACGGGTCTTGGCTCCACGGTTGTACACTCTCTGCTGTGCCAACTGCGCTTGGGCCAAATGTTCCTTCACGATGGGCATTACCTGTGCAATTCGATCTTGCATCAGGGCGACATGCTCAATCACACTCCTGTGGGGAGAACTCTCACTTTCCCAAGTTTCCTTGGCAATATCCAACAGCCCTCTTGGGTGTCTCCCATACAGTAACTCAAAGGGGGAGAATCCCGTAGAGGATTGGGGCACCTCCCTAATAGCAAACATCAAATAAGGAAGTAAACAGTCCCAATCCTTTCCATCTCTATCCACCACTTTCTTCAACATTTGTTTTAGGGTTTTGTTGAATCTTTCAACCAGCCCATCGGTTTGGGGGTGATACACAGACGTACGCAATTGCGTCACTTTGAACAATTTACACAGCTCTTTCATAACCCGGGACATAAAGGGTGTACCTTGGTCCGTAAGCAGTTCTTTACAAATACCCACCCGGCTAAAAACAAGAGATAGCTCTTTGGCTATGGTTTTGGCCGAGGTATTTCGGAGAGGGATCGCTTCTGGATAACGGGTGGCATAGTCCATTATAACTAATATGTACTGGTGCCCCCTAGCGGACTTGATTATAGGACCTACCAAATCCATGGCGATCCTCTCAAACGGGACCTCAATGATGGGTAGAGGGACCAGCGGGCTACGGAAATGTGGCATCGGGGCCAACCTCTGACACACAGGGCAGGAGGAACAATAATTTTCTACGTCCTTCATCACCCCCGGCCAATAGAATCTCTGTAATACCCTCTCTCGGGTTTTCTCTGTCCCCAGATGACCTCCAAGAATGTGCCCATGGGCCAACTCCAACACCAACTTCCTGTAAGGTTTGGGCACCACAAGCTGCTCAACGGTTTCTTCTGCCCTTTTTGCCACCCGATACAGTAGGTCCTTCTCTACGCTGAAGTATGGGTAAGTGCAGGTATTATCTGGGTTCACTAACTCGCCATCTATTTTCACTACGTTTTCCCGTGCCTTTATTAGGGCGGGGTCTTTCAACTGTTCTGTGGCAAAGTTTTCCCTGTGAACCTCAAGATCAGAAAACTCCACAGACGGTAGGTTTTCGTCTGAGGAGGTGGGCTCCTCTCCAGTTTCTTGAGTCTCCCCTGCCAATACTGATAAGGGAAATTCCGGAGAGTCCTCACCACTCTCAGGGGAGTTCTGGCTATCACATTCCTGGTACATAGGGGCACCAGTGAGGGGCTCAGGATCATCCCACAGTTCCCAGAACTTCGGAAAATCCCTTCCCACAATGGCGTCATGCGGTAACTGAGATACTAAGCCCACTGGATGAGAGAGGGTACCTTTGGGGGTCTCGAAACACACTGTAGTCACTGGATACTCTCGGGTGTCCCCATGCACACAAATAACAGCTACCTTGCTATTCCCAGAGACCTCTGTTTTAACTAACTCAGCCTTTATCAGGGTCACAAGGCTACCTGAATCCAGCAATACCACAACATTTCTACCATTAACACACATTTTGCATAAATGTTTCTCAGTTCCTCGAATGGCAGTGCATGCGACTGTCGCACACAGCGACTGACGTCTGCCCGTCAGAAAGTCACACTGCATGGGTTCCTCCACAACCGGGCAATTGGCTGCAATATGTCCCGCTTGCCGGCAGCGGTAGCAAACGATCCTTCTTGCCGCCTCTTGAGCCGCTGATTTCCCAGGCTGTTCTCGCCAAACTTGGGGTAGAGCTCCCACCCTCTCACTCTCTCCACCCTCACCCCTTGGAATCCTCTTATCCGCCCCTGGGGATGGTCTGGTCTTAGGGTGGAAAGTCCGAGTGTCTCTGGAAGAGGCCGTCAGGTTCTCTGTAGCCAAGTATTTCTCCACACGATCCACAAGACCATCGGCCGTCTCTGGGTCTCCATGGCTTACCCACTTTTGGATGGCAGTAGGAAGAGCTCTCAAAAACCGATCCATTACAACACGTTCCACAATCTTTGGTGCGGACAAAGTCTCTGGCTGTAGCCACTTTCTGCTCAGGTGAATGAGATCATACATTTGAGACCTGGGGGGTTTTCCAAGCTGGAAAGTCCAGTTATGCACACGCTGAGCCCGGACAGCCTGGGTGACACCCAGCCTTGCCAAAATTTCAGCTTTTAGCATCACATAGTCTTTTGCTTGGTTAGGCTCTAGGTCATAGTAAGCTTTCTGCGATTCACCAGTTAACAGAGGAGCCACCAGTCCAGCCCACTGCTCCTCAGGCCACTTTTCTCTTTCAGCGGTCCTTTCAAATGTGGTCAAAAATACCTCTGGATCATCCTCTCCAGTCATTTTTGTCAATAAACGACTCACCCCAAAGGACGCGGTATTAGTGGGACGGCTTTCCTCACTGGTCTGCGGACGTTGCTGCATTACTGCTTCCATTTGTTGTAGTCTCTGCTCTTGCTTCTGTAACAGGTCTATGAAGCGGGCCTCAGATTGCTGCTGGGCTTGTTGCTGAGCTTCCAGACTCTGTTGGTGAGCTTGCTGCTGGGCTGCAAGGCTCTGTTGATGAGCTTGCTGCTGGGCTGCAAGGCTCCTTTGCAAACCTGCATTTGTCTGCTGTTGATTGGCATTTGCTAGAGCCAGCTGTTTCAGTATCTCCTCCATGCTGGCTTAAAAAAAAACTGCCTGCATTCTCCACCAACTGTGAGGGGGTTAGCTCGGCAGCGGGTGTGTGTGACCCCCGGGATGGGCTCCCCACACAAAACAGGCCCAGCAAACGGAGGTTGTGGTTTTCAAAATCAAAAAGGTGCGGTTTATTTTCTATTTACAGTGACAAAACACAGCAAAGCAAAAGAAACATAACCAAAATAAATCCTGGTCAAGTTGACCTCTGACTAAACATACAGGTTTCCTAACTAACAACTGGGATCAGCCTAGTGCTGTCCTAGTCCCTAAGTCCCTGGTTTTAAATGTCCAAGCAAATAGCCACACAGGCTTTGTCTCACCGCACAGGGGTTCACTCTCCCTAGACAGTCCACACAGGTCTGGTTCCAGGCATGAGCTAACACCTAATGAATCTGGGAGTTCTTATAGAGGCCTAAATGAGCTGACAAGCTTCAGCTGGCCTCATCAACTCCCTGTCTGTACGACGCCCCACACTCTCCCTAGAGGTACGAGTCATCCATGAGCCCACTAGCCTTATACAACTCTCCACCTAGTTGTATAAGTCGGCGTAAAGCCTGAATCTGGGCGAAATATATCTACCCCCCTGGATGCAACCAGGTGACTTTACCTTCCTGCTGTCACAATGTGTACACCCGTTGCATGTTTTGTTGTTTTGTGTATCACTCTTTATGTGTATACACTTTTTGTGGCAC
Organism: Rana muscosa; assembly: GCA_029206835.1. Classification (NCBI taxonomy): domain Eukaryota; kingdom Metazoa; phylum Chordata; class Amphibia; order Anura; family Ranidae; genus Rana; species Rana muscosa. The sequence goes on from CM055118.1 coordinate 224,764,059, forward strand.
CGGATGGAGTTTTTGGGAATGTGTTCCCACACCATGGGCTTTTTAAAAAAAATAGAAAAATTGTTTACCATTTATTCGTTTTTAGCCAGGTAATCGAGGTGAAGAAACCCCAATTGAATGTGGTTAAAAATCTATGGGCTCCCTCTGAGATTGTTTTTAACAGTTTCTGTGTTTTCTCATTTGCCATTTGATCCCCATTTTTTTTTTATGTAGTAAATCTATATTCAGTGCATAAAATGGTTTTAAGTTTGTGAATCAATAAAAAAAAAGACAAGTTGCCTTTGTACTCTGTTTTACCTTTGATCATATTCACAATGGTTGAAATTGCCTGACAATAGCTTTGTGTATGGCCAGAAATTCTGTATAGAACATCATCAGCTGGCAAATTTTTACCAGCTTCCAAGTTTTGTTCACTAAAAATATTTGTCTCTGTAGTGATACATAACTCCATTACATATGTGGATTGTACATAAGCACTAGCCATTTCTAAGCAAAAAGTATGCTATGTGCTGGGGGTGACAGGTCCCCTTTGCCAAAAGCTATTTGCAATTACATGACAGCGTCATGTACATATCCTTCTGTGTACACATTTGTGCGTTATCACCTCATTTCAGAATATTCATGAACACAAACGCATTGCTGCTGTCAAATAAAACGTGCATACAAATAATCCGGAACTAATTTACATTCACAAAGTACATATCGGTTTATATACACACACATTCATCGTGCCATCCTCCAGAGTCCCCAATTCCTATCATCAGTCATCAATAGCCCCTATTCTCCAGATCCTCCCCAAAGGGAACAATTAAGAGCACTAATTATTCACAGGCTGCTCTGACATGCATTGCCTGACCTTGCCACCTACATTTCTGATACCCTCCAGCAAATTGCTTATGAGCTGAGCAAATACAGGGATAGACAGAAAATGAGTATCTGCCTTGTCAGAAATAAATATATATGTACACATGCATCAAGCCAAAGAACAATTAACATGCAGATATCATTTAAAATTACTTTTAACTCTGCGTTCTGCTGCAGAAAGGACAAAATACGTTATTCTGTATACCAGCAAATTCTATAAAATGACCTTTCATTTGTTGAGAGGTATACACGACTGTTCATTTAACTGTGCCTTCCAAATAGTTATCTGTGCTTTGAGACAGAGGTTTTATCACTACAAATACCATGTTAAACTTAAGGTAAAAGTTTGTTTTAACATTGGATAAAGAGGAGAGGGATTTTTTTTTATAGCTACCTGTGCCCTTATTAGGGAGATTCACCATCTCTATTTGTCCTGATGACCTTAGGCTGGGTTCACACTGATACTACATGACAGTCATATGACTTTCATCCTACTTCACTCTGCGACATCAGTCCTACATCCATCCGACTTGAATGAACAGGATACTACTTTGATCCAACTTTGTGATAGTCTGACTTGTCCTTTGATCAATCAAAATAATCCCAGAGTGAGATAAATTCCTTTTACTACTGCTGTAATCACCATGTCGGATGTCAAAAGTCGGATGGTTAGGACAAGGATCCTACTTTGATCCGACTTCAATGATATTCAATGGGCTGAAATAGGATCAAAGTCGGACCAAAGTAGTACAAGGAGCATTTTCAAAGTCGGACCGACATGTGTTGGACCAGTTAAGACGGCTCTCATAGGGAAACATTGATTTTCACACGTCATGCGACATGAGCTCCCAATGTCTGGGCGTTTGTCGGACAAGTGTGAACCCGGCCTCAATCACCAAGAATGAAAGTGAAAGAATCCCCCAAACTCATCAGAGCAGGTGTTTCGTCAGATTAGGCGACCTGTCAGAATTGGTAACGGAAGTGACGTTCCGTCGCCGCCATCTTGCTACACCCTGCACTTCTTCATAGTAAGTATTCACTGAGAAGGGGGTAAGCGAACATCTTGTTACACCCACCGGAGTTTTTAATTTTACACTTATGTTCAGGGCTTTTTTTCAGTGGGAACACGGGGGAACGCAGTTCCGGCACCTCCAGCACTGAATGTATGTATTGTACTGGAAAGGGGTGCTGGAGGGTCTACTGTTGCTGGCTGCTGGGTTATCTATTGTCGCTAGTGGGGTTCTGTTTTTGTGTGGGGGTCTATTATTGCTAGGTAAGTCTACTGTTGCTGGGGGGGTCTTATCTTGCTGGGGGGTCAATTGTTACTGGGTAGCATCTACTGTTGAGGGAGAGGTCTATTGTTGCTGGCTGCTGGAGGGTCTATTGTTGCTGGGATGGTACTTTGTTGTGGGGGCCATTGTTGGGGGAAAGTCTTTTATTGTGTGGGGGATCTGTTGCTGCTGGTGGTGGGAGGGGTCCTTTGTTTCTGGAGTGGAGTCTATTGTTTCTGGGGTGGAGTTTATTGTTTCTGGGGTGGGGTCTATTGTTGCTCATTGCAAGGGATCTGTTTTGCTATTTTTCTTGTTTTCATTAACACATTTCATAGAAATAGTTATTAGTTAATAGATAAGAAAAAGTAGCACAAAATACTTGGTTCTGTATTCTCTGAAAGATGCTGTACTGGGAGGTGGGTAAGAGGTGGAACCAAGGGATGATGCTCAGAGATGTGTAGGGGGCGGAGTCAAAGGGTGACTTAGAAGGGTGGAGTTCCTGCACCTATTCCCTGAGAAAAACAGCCCTGCTTATGTTTAATCGTAAAGTGAGTTTATATACTGAAATACAGTACTTAGAACTCTGTGTGAATGTTTAGATGTTGAATTTTTAAAGCAACGAATTTCTGTCAGATTACCAAATTTATGAGATTAGCAGGCTTGCCGATGCTTTTAAAATTCAACATCTTACCAGTCAGACAGAGTTCTAAGTACTGTGCTTCGCTATATAAACTCACTTTACTGTTAAAAATAAGTGTAAAATTAAAAACTCCGGTGGGTGTAACAAGATGTCCGCTTTCCCCCTTCTCAGTGTATCCTTACTATGAAGAAGTGCAGGGTGTAGCAAGATGGCGGCGACGGAACGTCACTTCCATTACCAATTCTGACGGGTCGCCTAATCTGACGAAACACAGGAATAGTAGGGAAATCTTCCAGTTGGGACACTAGTTCTGGTGACCCAGGTGACAACCAGGAATTTCTTCACTTTGGAGGAATTTTCTCTCACTTCTTATTTTGTCTATGGGACAGGAAGTGAAGGGAAACTTTCCATATGGGACAATTTCTCTAAATGAAAAAAAAAAGTTTTGCCTTTATTTCCACTTTAAATTTTATTTACACCTACCAGAGAAAAAATTCTGTTGGTGGTTTAGATTTACTACCTTGTTTCTTTTTAACTGAACCAATGTTTTTATCCATATAGAGCAAAACAACAGGTTAACTTAAAGTGATTATAAAAATAGTTTTTAATAAAAATAACAAATGTGTTATACTTACCTGCCCTGTACAGTGTATTTGCATAGAGCATCCTGGATCCTCCTCTTCTGGGGTACCTCTTCGGTGCTCCTGGCCCCTCCCTCCTGTCGAGTGACCCCACAGCAAGCAGCTTGCTATGGGGCACCCAAGCCGAATCACAGCTCCCTATGTCCATTCAGACATGGAGCTGCGGCCTAGGCCACACTCCTCTCTCTCCCGATTGGCTGATTGACTTTGATTGACCACAGCGGGAGCCAATGGCGCCATTTGTGGACATTGCTGGACAGAGATGGGGCTCAGGTAAATATTAGGGAGCCGAGGGGGGCTGCTGCACACAGAAGGTTTTTTATCTTAATGCATAGAAGATTAAAAACCTTCTGACTTTACAACTCCTTTAACTGCTTCCCACCTCAGCTGTACTGTACATATTTACCTTATTTTCCCTCACTTCCCTTGCCATTTTATTTCAAAGAGTACTTCGATGTATGGCAAAGTATGAGTCACTCTCCTTCCACTCACAGCACTTGTGTTTTATGATTGGCCACTCAGGAACCCTGCGCTTTCAAAAGGTGGTAGGAAGAAAGTCCTCAGCCTTGTGCAAGCTCCAAGAGCTTACAAAGTATACATATTCCTTGTTGCAGAATGGTGTTTCTGAGAGTAAAAGTAAGGCATGTGTAACTGGGGAGGGCATGGGAAAATTGCAGGATCATTAAAAAAAAAATCGAATTAGACTATTCAAACATCAACATGGCATCAATGCTCACCATAAAGCTGAATTAGACCCATGTGGGCCCAGTACGTTGGGGCAAAGAGTAATGGAACCCTACTGCTGTCTACCCAAAACTGAACAGTTTGTTCCGTTTTCTTGTCTTAGTCCTTTAACTCTCCATCACTCCCAGCTGCCCTACTCCAATCCATTTAAAATAAAAAATAAAAAATGGCAAGCCATTTTTAACACGTCTGCAGTCATGTAAACTCAGTAGCACCTCTTAAAGGAGTGGAGACCGAATTTTCAGCACTGCAGTCCAGGCCTGTCACAAGCTGGCTTTGTGGTGCCCCTGGTCATGACACTCTTACACCATCACTGGAGTCTTCAGGATTCCACTAATAGAAAGCCAGTCTGAAGTGCCTATGTCACAATGCAGCCCTGCAGGCACCTGAGGAAAGATTGTGAAATTCAAAAGAAAGAAGACTGGTGACCTAGAACATCATACAACTATTATGTTTATTTTTTCTTAATCTACTGGGTTGATTTGGTGGGGGGGTGAAGTTTAGGGGGTCCCTTTACAGAAGTTCAGCTCTAAAACTTAACTCTGATGCCTCGTACACACGACTGGTTTTCCCGTCTGAGAAACTGCGGTGAGAGCTTTTGGCCGGGAATTCCGACCGTGTGTATGCTCCATCACAGTTTTTCCGACGGGAAAACTGATGGGAAAAAAGAGAGAGCAGGATCTCTTTTTTCCCATCAGGAAAAAATCCTAGCAGGAAAACAGTTTGTCTGTATGCTTTTTTGACGGGGAAAAAACGCGCATGCTCAGAAACAATTTGGCGTATGCTCGGAAGCATAGAACTTCATTTTGTCGGCTCGTCGTAGTCTTTTACGTCACCGCGTTCTTGGCAGTCAAAAGTTCACCGGACTTTTGTATGAATGTGTGTATGCACATTGAGAGGAATTCAGTTGGGAAAACCATTGTTTTTTTTATCCGACGTTAAAACCGGTCATGTGTACAGAGCATCAGTGTTCTGCCTCCAGCAGGATAATCATTACCGTATGTTGTTTTGCCTGCAATATCAGATTTGACCACGAGCTAGAGCCAGTGGTAAATTTACTGTTTTTGCAGAAACTAGAAACTGTTCACCTTTAACAAAATTTCCCATCATTCTTCAGTCTAAGGAAGAGAAACAGGTGCATCCTGGGAACTCCGTCTTAGAGACTGAAAGAAGGGACTAGCTATCAGAGCAAGTGTTGGCTAAAACTTGCATCCGCTTGCATCCCCTAAACACAGCATCGCTGGGGAGAATTACTTATCGCCATCTACAGCCTAGCTTTTTCATTGTATTTCTGTATATTTCATATACTGATTATATGTGTCTGCTTTTGTTTTTTCTCAGTAGTTTCACCACCCTGTTTTGTTAATAAAGTTTCAAAATGACATTCAGTCTGGCGTATTGCAGAATAGGAGGGTTTAGCTGCATGTTGAGCTACACACAGGGAAACATGTAGCGGGGCAGAACACTCAGCTTTTCAAAATGGTACATCATTTTTGATCCAGTCCTTTTCCACCAAAAACCTTAAAAATTATATCTCACCCAAACAACATAACTTTTTTCCACATGTCTGGTTCTAGACAGAGTTTGGTATTAACATTCTGGTATACATACTCCTAGTTGTAATGTCACTAACCTCTATGCTATGGTATCAGTGTGGTGAGGACACATTTTTATGTAAAAGAAATATGTAAAAAAAATATATTAATTAAAAATAAAAATGTTAAAGAAAATTAGATCAGCAGATCTGAAAGTTGGATCAGGGGAATAAATCAGTGAACTGCAATCAAAGTGGATATTTCAATATTCACTCTACTCTATTAATTGACTAATTCAACAGACTGTAAATTCATTTGCAAGTATGTCAGGACTCCAAGCCATGTGTCACCATCTGTATACCCTTCATTTTACAACAGCTAATATCACTCATGAGCATCAGATGACTTTTGTAGACCTTTGCTGTGTCAATATGGAATTCTTAGATTGTGTGCTTATATCATGCCTGACAATGAAAATCAAATGTGCTATAAAATTTTGCATTGCTATATATTTCATTAATATGTGGTATTACTTAAAGTGTATGTAAACCCTAACAATGAACTTCTCTTGTTTTCTCATTTTTTGTCTGTTAAAGCACAACTCCAGACAAAATAAAAAATATCCTATGACTGCCTGAGTCAATTGATAGTTAACCAATTGCACTCCAGAATATTTACCCCCCTTCTTGACCAGGCCATTTTTTGCGATGTGGCACTGCGTTATTTTAACTGACAATTGCGCGGTCATGCGACACTGTACCCAAATAAACTGATGTCCTCTTTTTCCCACAAATAGAGTTTTCTTTTGGTGGTATTTGATCACTTCTGCTGTTTTTATTTTTATTTTTTTGTGCTAAAAACAAAAAAAGACAGATAATTTTGAAAAAAAAACAACATATTTTTTACTTTCTGCTATAAAACACATCCAATATAAAAATGGAAAAAATCTAATTGTTTCCTCAATTTAGACCAATTTGTATTCGGCTCCATATTTCTGGTAAAACAATCCCAATAAGCGTATATTGATTGGTTTGTGCAAAAGTTATAGCGTCTACAAACTTTGGGATATTTTTATTTTTTTTAACTAGTAATGGTGGCGATCAGCAATTTATAGTGGAACTGTGATTTTGCGGCAGACAATTCAGGCACTAACTGACACCTTTGACACTTTTTGGGGACCCATGACACTAAAACAGTGATCAGTGCTAAAAAAATATGCACTGTCACTGTAATGACACTGGCTGGGAAGAGGTTAACATCAGGGGCGATCAAAGGGTTAACTGTGTGCCTAGCTGGTGTTTTCTTACTGTGAGGAAGGTGCTTGTACTAGGGGAAGGCATGGATCAGTGTCCCTGTTTTGCAGAGACACAAGATCAATGCCTGCTGTACTGACAGAACGATGTTCTGCCTTGTTTATGTAGCGGTGCCCCCGTGGAGTCGCTGAGTGTAGTAGTTCTACCTGTCACCCTGCTCAGCCAGGCATCACTTCCAGTCACACTTTACTAGACAATGAACAGCCCATCAGCTTGTTTTTGTTCTTTATTGAGGGATTTAATTTGGATGGGGAAAAGGGAACATGGAATGCCCAGATAAATGAATTTAAACAGATGAAAAAGATAGTAGAATCTGTACTTGCGGTCTCTAAAGCTCCATAATCCTCCAACACATCATTTATGAGTCAACGCTGCTTTCTCTACTGCAATGTTTGATTCCAGACACAGCTAGCACATGGTTAGACCCCACTCTGAATAAGCCCTAACAGTTCAAGATTTGCCATTTGCTGGCAGGGGTCTGCAGTCCCCTTTGGTGTAGCAACCAATAGCAATGGAAAGAGTACTTTCTGTGCTAGCTGTAACTTGGTGGACTACTGGTCCCAGTCAGTCCTGTGCAAGCTCTGACAACCCTCCTGGCTGCAGCAGCTTGCCTCTAAACCAAACAACATCACAGTCTTCCCCTCTGGCTCTACATCCACTCCTGGCATGTCTCTCCCAGATCTTCTGACTGTGCCTGTCACTCACCGACCTCGGTTGGATCCCTCCTAAAGATTTGGCCGGCAATGTTCCCCGCTGTCCTTCTCTTGCTCCTGTTCAGGACACCCCTCATTTGGGTTGTATGGAGAGGTTCCTTCCCAGCTCCCGAGCTCCAGTCCCAAGGTCAACCCCCCAGATAGGGGGTCCCTCAAAGGCCACGAAAGCCTAACACTCCATCACTCAGTGCTTCCACCCGACATCTCCTCCACCAGCAGGCTGACCCTGGGTATATATAGGATGCCTGCCCCCCTGCCAATCCTAGTTGGGGATTGGTCAGGGCTCCCAGATACACTCCATGCCACTCCAATGCTCTCTTCCCACCTCTTTTCCAGAACCTTCCAGAAACCAGAGGGAGGCGCCAGAGAGATGAAGCCACATGTCAGTCACCTGCTGCTACTCTAAACCACTCCCAGCTCCCAGATCAAAACAAACAGGCCTAGCTTTTAGCTAGGCCTGCATAAATTTACCTGCACTGGCTGAAACAAAACAAAATACCTCTAGCAACCTACATACCTAAGGTAGAGGGTGCTACATTTACATAGGCAGATTGCTGTTCTCCCTCTGTACCAAAGGATTGGCGGATGCCAGAGGACATTGAGACCACAGTACCTGCCGATCAGCTCCCACTGTGTATAATCATAGCGGGATTGGGCCGCTGGTGGTGCGTGTGTGCCCCAGACCCGGAAATGTCGAGTCATGTACTAAGTACATGATCCGGCACAGCAGTGCCACTTTGCCACCTTATATCTAAGTTATACGGTCGGCAAGTTGTTAAGGGAAACAATAAAAGGGAATTTACTTACACAATCTTACGCTTCTCCATGCAGCTAGACCGGTCTCTGCAGCTTCTGCACCCCCACACTCAACCAGGCTAGGGTCCTGACATCATCAAGACCAGAACTGGGTCCATAGCCCTGGTCTGAATGTGAGAATTCCAAGGGATTGTCCACCACCAGATGGTGGGAGGGAGCGTCACCTGCTAGGGTATGGAAATCAAGTAAATAAAACTGTTTCTCCTCTCTCCTAGACAAAACTAGCAAATGATCATTGCAGTGTACGCACAGCACCGCTAGGAGCTGTCCACAGCCAGGGGACACTGCATTTGTGTGTGTGACAAGAGCGGGACCCTGCAGCTGTGTGAGGCCCTCAAATCCCCCGTTTGTGTGAGAGTGGGCTCTATAATCATTCTCGCTCACTCTTTCCTTTCCCCCTCCCCCTTGGCAGTGCAGGATTGTATCCAATCGGCAGCAAGGGGAGGATGCTACAAAGGACATTGGGACTTGTAGTTTCTTGGAGGGCTGAGTTCAACACAAGTGAATGAGGGACAGATGGAGTCTAAACTACAAGAGGCAGGATGGCTGCACACAGAGGAGAGACAAGGGCTGCTTTCTCAGGCAAAAGGGAGCCACTGGGGGGGTCTTTTTGTGAGGGGACACTGTGCTGAGGCGACCTGCTGCAGCTGCACCTTAAAGAGAGAGACACACAGAGGGCACTTGCTGCCTGATCCTGTCTGTATACTTCAGAGGGAGGACAAACCTGCTGCTGAAGCTGTCAGTGCTTGCCAGAGCGTGTGTGAACCAGAGCGGAGGAATACTGAGCCTGCGGGATCTGATGGTGGGAACTGTCGAACCTGTCATCTGCCAGAAGTGGTGAAAGGAGATACAACACTTAATCCCTTACTACACCCAGTCCACATAGACTGCTTGTTGTTCTGCAGCCTTGTAACTATTCTCCACACACTCTTAAAGGGGCAGATCTATGCACACTATCCACAGAAGTGCCCCACAGCAAGCCTACCATCCCTAACATTAAGGTGTCAGGTACTTTGTATTCAACTTCTGGGGGTACACCTCTCAGGAACACCTATAGATACCCATATCTGGGGTGTCACTATAGCGTGCACTCAAGAACATTTAATTGAGCAAATTGAGCTAAAACTTGAACCAACAGGGCTGCAGTTTAATTATCTCCTTCTGTTATAGGCCAACGTTCACTCTGCATAGTTCTGAAACCTTAAAGTGTTGTATTTGTTTGATGCTAAGCCTGGTACTGTTTACCTGCTTTGACATAATTTATGTAACCTACTATCTGGTAGTCCATGGCCTAATTTCTGTGCATTATCAAATTGTGGTGACTTACTATTGCTTAAGTTATCCAGGTGTAAGCGGTCTGCTTCCTTTAACAGAATGTGTCAGTGAGGACCAATTGGTATTACGAGTTGTAGCAGAACAGATGACCCATCATCAGCAGTGACTCCTGTAGGGGTAAGCACTACATTGTATCTGTTCAGTAATTGCAAAAAAAAAAAAAACACTTGCTGAGCACTTCTAAATCTCAGGACTGATTTTTTTCTTGTACACAATTGCCATGTTACCTTGACAAGAGTAATTAGCCCCCTTAGTTCTTATCTTGGAACTACAGGATAGCTAAACTTTATGTTGTAAAGATGGGAGAGTAGGAGGATCTGAGTGCTCTAAGCAAAAGAATACTTAGCAGGGCTGACACCACTTAGTCTACGAAATTGCTGTGTGTTGTGAGCCCACAACAGAAGCTAAGTGCAATTCTGGCAGGTCAACTGGTAATTTTCTGTACTTGACAGTTGTTTAAAGCAATACAACTTAGAAATGTACTTACTGCATTTTTTTTTAATTATTATTTTGCCCTGATGTAACTCAAAACCTTTTTGCTTTTATTGAAAAGTAAACCTAAGTCATTAAACCAGTTTTCAAAAGGCTTTTTGTGTGTGCTACTTTCTGTTTGAATTGACAGGGTAAGATTTAGAATGTCTGACAGTTTCCTCCTCATATTCTGTACTAGTGAGGGGTGTCACTGGGATAAGAAGTGTGGAAAGTTCTTCCCTATAAGGTACTACAACAGAAAAAAAAAAAATGGGAATTTATCCTCCCTACTCAAAAATATTATTTAAAAGCTTGGGTTGACTAGGATTTAAATAAAACCCGTACTGAGAGAATTATGTTAGCTGTCTCTATGAATGCTATTTGCCTTGCTCTCTGGCTTCAGTATATCAAAAACCACTGATCCCAAATAAGTACACCATATCCCCTGCTAATACAGGATAACTCCTGAAAAGCAGTTTCGGATCAGTGACTTAAAAACCATCAAAGCCAAAAGATACTCACAAGAGCCCAAAATTTGGCAATTCTGAAGCCCTAACTTTACCACTGGCCAGTAGGCTCTCAAAATACAGTCTGGTGACTATATATTATCCAAGCAGATGCTCGAAAAATACCAGGCCAACTCTCCTCGTGGGAGCAAAGTTGTCATGTTCCAAAGCAACCAGCAGCAAAGTCAGTATAAACCCAGGTGACCAAGAGGTCTCTCATCACTAATGTTCTTTGGTGTCCATTCCCTAGAGGTAAGGTGAGATGTCCACACATTGAGTTCCCTCTCAAATTTGTGTCAAATGGATCCTCAGGCTTCTTGCTCTCTAGACCCAGAGTCTGCAGCCCTGATAGGCTCCCTGGAGTTTTCTTCTCTCCTGTCTGGCAGCACATTCTTTCCTACTCTGCAGCCACTTTGCTTTCTGCAGCTCAGCACAGTCTGCATGGCTTTCTCTGCAGCAGCATCCTTCACAGCTCTGAAAACATCTCACAGCAGTGCCACAGTGCCCAGTGGCTCAGTTATATCCTCTGCATAGCACAGCTCACCTACACACCAGTATCTCATATGGTGCTCTTTCCTAATAGGAAGTGCATCCCCAGTAGCAAATCCAGCGAATGAGGGTAAAAGTTCAGCCTCAGAAAGGAAAATAAATCCCAGTCTTGCTTCCCTTTGATCTCCAACAAAATATCTGTCACCCCTCAGACACAGAGGACACTTCCTCTTCTCTTCTGACTTTAGTGGACAGGGCCAAAGTTTGAGTTTGCTAAGGCCAACCAGGTTCCTTCTCCTTCTCTCTTGGCTATCAATGAAAAGCCAGGAACGGAGAAGTAAGTGATGATGCCCAGGCTCTGCACCTCTGAGTTAAAGGCTACTTGCTGTGCTACTCTTGAACAATACCACAAGAAGAAATTGCCTTTTTATTCATTTATTCAACAAGAAACATCAATAGATGTAATGGTGTACCGCAGAAAAAGTAAGAACATCCTTGGCCTCAGAAGCTGATATTGCCACCATTAGCAGAAATTACATCTTTTGGGCATTTGCATTACTACTCATTGGTTTCCGATGTTGATTCTGTGAAAATTTAGATCACTCCTTTATGTAAAAGTTGCAAGATGTCTGTGGATTGCCTTGTATGAGCTGACTGTTTCTAATCCCTAGACCCAAGGCTGTCCTTAGAAGATAGGAACATTTTCCAGCAGTGGTGGCGCCTGGGAAGAAACACCAAGGCTTAGTTGAAATATGACCCTGGTATGAGCACTGTAAATTGTACTCTTCAGTAGTGATGAGCCGAACACCCCCGGGTTCGGTTCGCACCAGAACCCGCGAACGGACCGAAAGTTCGCACGAACTTTAGAACCCTATTAAATACAATGGATGCGAACGTTCGAAATCTAAAGTGCTAATTATAACGACTATTATGCATGTTATTGTCCTAAAAAGGCTTTGGGAACCCGGGTTCTGCACCAGGGGACATATATCAATGCAAAAAGAAGTTTTAAAAACGGCCGTTTTTCTGGAGCAGTCATTTTAATGATGCATAAAGTGGAAAAAAAAAAGTCAAATATTCCTTTAAATATCGTACCTGGGGGGTGTCTAAAGTATGCCTGTGAAGTGCCACGTGTTTCCCGTGTTTAGAACTGTCCCTGCACAAAATTACATTTCTAAAGGAAAAAAAGCCATTTAAAACTGCTTGCGGCTTTAATGTAATGTCTGGTCCCGGTAATATGGATGAAAATCTTTAAGAAAAATGGCATAGCTACCCCATCACACACCCCCCCCCACCCCAGCCCATTACCAGCCCCTTTGGGTCTTGTATGGATATTAAGGGGAACCCCGCACACAAAATAAAAAAGGCCCTATATACTCTGAACAGCCGTATACAGGCGGTGCATACAAGACAGGGACTGTAGGTTTGTTCTTATGTAGAATCTGTTTGTAATTTTGAACAGGTACATTGTTTAAGTGTAGCTCCAGCCAAAAAATATATTTTTAAGCTTTTTGGAAAACATAGGGAAGGGTTATCACCCCTGTAACATTTGTTTTGCTGTCTGTGCAGTGTGCACCTGTTCAGAACAGTTCACCTCACTTTCCGTCCTAATGACAAATGTTTTTTGAAAATTTGGGGTTTTTATTGAAACAAGAATTGGTGATAAAGAATCAGTGGAGAGGAGACACTTTTTTTTCCCATATTAACTCTTACAGGAAAGAATTTGCCTTCCTAGGGGTAGATTTCCTCTCACTTCCTGTTGTATCCTTCCGTTTGCAAGGAGGAGTCGTTTGTAAGTTGGATGTTTGAAAGTAGGGGCCTGCCGTCTATACTCAGCTGAAATTTGCCCCTTACATGGTGGTGTTGACACAACACTGTAAGGCCTCACAGTTAGTCTTGGTGGGCGCAGGAATGGGCCCTGCTGTGAATTATTAGATCAAGAATTGTAATTACATGCCCCTGTTAAACAGGGGCAGAAAAATTGAGCCTTAGGCACTGGTGCTGGTGCCACGACACTGCAACCCCTCACAGATACTGTACTTGGAGCACAGCAATGAGCCCTGTTGCAAAGTATTGCATCAAAAATTGTAATTACACGCCCCTGTTAAACATGGGCTGAAAAATTGGGCCTTAGCCACTGGTGCTGGTGCCACGACACTGCAACCACTCCCAGATACTCTAGTTGGAGTGCAGGAATGAGCCCTGCTGCAAAGCATTGCATAAAAAATTGTAATAACACACCCCTGTTAAACAGGGGCTGAAAAATTGGGCCTTAGCCACTGGTGGCGGCACCCAGAAACAAAAAAGTTCTTCCAAGCTATCATCGTCAATCGGATCATTGAGGAGGAGGAGGATAGTCAGTCAACATAACAGGACAGTCTCTCAGCATCAGCATCAGTCTTGAAGGGATGTGACATTTGAAAATAAATTAGTCTGTTATATCAGCTTCAGGTGTTTGGTAGCTGGTGGTGATCCAAGACTGGTTCATCTTGATGAAGGTCAGTCGATCAACAGAGTCGGTGGACAGGCGCACCCTGTGATCCGTGACAAATCCTCCAGGAGCACTGAATGTGCGTTCTGAAAGAACGCTGGATGCAGGACAGGCCAGTAGCTCAATTGCATACTGTGCAAGCTCTGGCCAGTGATCCATCCTCAAGACCCAGTAAGCCAGAGGATTTTCGGTGGGGAAGGTGTCCAAGTCTGACTTTGCCCCTAGGTATTCCTGCACCATGTATATCAGACGCTGGCGATGGTTGCTGGAACCGATCATACCTTGGGGCTGCGGACTAAAGAATTGTCTGAATGCTTCGGTCAGACGGCCACCTTCCCCACCGCTCCTTCTTTGACTGACCGAAGCCTCAGCAACTCGTTGTCCAGGACCAGGAGTTTGTAACCTCCCAGTCTCTGGGAACGCGTTGCACAGACCTTTCTGCAAGGCCTCCCGGAGTTGTCTCATCCTCTGCTCCCTCTGCGATGGTAAGATAAGGTCCGCAACCTTACCCTTGTACCGTGGATCAAGGAGAGTGGCCAGCCAGTAATGGTCCCTCTCCTTGATCCGAAGAATACGAGGATCCTTCCGCAGACTTTGCAGGATCAGGGAGGCCATGCAGCGTAGGTTAGCTGAGGCATTCAGTCCGGAGTCCTCTGGGTCACTAAGGACGACATGATCCGCAGCCACCTCCTCCCAGCCACGTACAAGTCCACTGGTTTCTTGGGACTGTAAATCATCCCTAAAAGACTGCTGCTGATGATGCTGAGTGCCAGGCTCCACCTCCATGCTGACACAATCCTCCTCCTCCTCCTCTTCTTCCTGTGCGATGGGTGGGACAGAAGGAACACTGTCAGGGTAAAGGGGGCCTTGAGAGGCGAGGAAGTCCTCCTCTTCCTGCCTCTGTTCTGCCTCAAGTGCCCTGTCCATTATTCCACACAGCGTATGTTCCAACAGGTGGACAAGAGGTACAGTGTCACTGATGCATGCACTGTCACTGCTCACCATCCTCGTGGCCTCCTCAAATGGTGCCAGGACAGTGCATGCATCCCTGATCATGCCCCACTGGCGTGGTGAAAAAAACCCGAGCTCCCCTGACCCTGTCCTGGTGCCGTAGTCGCACAGGTACTCATTGATGGCCCTCTGCTGCGTGTGCAGCCGCTGCAGCATGGCCAACGTTGAGTTCCACCTGGTGGGCATGTCACATATAAGGCGGTTCTTGGGCAGGTTCAACTCCTTTTGCAGCTCAGCCAGGCGAGCACTGGCATTATAAGATCTGTGGAAATGCACACAGACTTTCCTGGCCTGCCTCAGGACATCCTGTAAGCCCGGGTACCTGCCCAAGAACCGCTGCACCACCAGGTTAAGGACGTGAGCCACACAGGGCACATGGGTCAGTTGTCCCTGTCGGAGGGCGGAGAGGAGGTTGGTGCCATTGTCGCAAACTACCATTCCTGGCTTAAGCTGGCGTGGCGTCAACCACCTCTCGGCCTGCCCCTGCAGAGCAGACAGAACCTCTGCCCCAGTGTGGCTCCTGTCCCCAAAACACACCAGCGCAAGCACGGCATGGCATCTTTTTGCCTGCATACTTGCGTAGCCCCTTGAACGCCTACGGAGCACCGCTGGTTCCGAGGACAAAGCACAGGAAGAGGCCACGGAGGAAGAAGAAGAGGAGGGGGTGGAGGACAGAGGTGTGTCACAACCAGTAGTAGCATTTTGGAGGCGTGGCGGTGGAACAACCTCCAACACTACTGCACCTTGTCCTGCATCCTTCCCAGCTGCCAAAAGAGTGACCCAATGGTCCGTGAAAGAAAGGTAACGTCCCTGTCCATGCCTGCTGGACCATGAGTCAACGGTAATATGCACCTTACCGCTGACCGCCCTGTCCAGCGAGGCCAAGACATTGCCTTCCACATGCCGATAGAGAGCCGGAATCGCCTTCCGTGAGAAAAAGTGGCATTTGGGAACCTGCCACTGAGGAACCGCACATTGCACAAACTCACGGAAGGGGGCCGAGTCTACCAACTGAAAAGGCAGCAGTTGAAGCGCTAGCAATTTAGCCAAGCTAGCATTCAACCGCTGGGCATGTGGATGGCTGGGAGTGAACTTCTTTCGACGGTCCAGCAGCTGGGGCAGGGAAATTTGCCTGCTAGAATCGGACGTTGGTGTACTGCTAGCAGAGTGCCCGCAAGTACTTGGCTGTGACACACCTAATTCTACACCTTCATTCCTCTCAGAGCAGGTTTCAGAGAGGACTGAAGGTATAGTGGGGTTGGAGATCCCAGCTGATGCGGTGCAAGAAGAGGTCAGCTTTGTTCTTTGGTGTGGGTCTTTAAGGTAGGCTTGCCAACTAGCTGCATGGCAGGTCAACATATGTCTGGTCAAGCATGTGGTGCCCAAGCGGGTGATGTTTTGGCCACGCGATATACGCTTGAGACATATGTTGCAAACAGCAGCTGTGCGATCTGATGCACTCGACTCAAAAAAGGCCCACACCAAAGAACTTTTTGAATAACGGGCAGAGGCAGCGCCCTGCACAGGCGGAGCTCTGCGGTGTGATTCCGTCGGTGTGCTGCCCTTACGCTGGCCCCCCGAGGGCATCCTGCCTCGTTGGAGATGTGCCTCCTCCTCATCCTCCTCCTCCTCCTCTCTCCTATTAGGCACCCACGTGGAGTCATTGACCTCATCATCCCCTCCCTCCTCATCACTGGAGCCAATCTGGCAGTATGCTGCAGTTGCTGGAACATGACTGCCAGATTGGTGTCCTTCTTGAGCATTCCCTCTCTCTGCTCTCACGCTACTGCCTTCCTCTAGCTGGGTATCATCATCAGACCCTTCGAAACGCTGGGCATCTTCCTGGAGCATGTACCCAACACTGTGCTCAAACAGTTCGGGGGACTCCTCAGGAGGACATGGTTGGTCTAGGGAAGGAGTGACTGATGATGACATTGATACGAGGGAAGAGGACGCTTTGGCAGCTGCTTTGCCAGTACCCTGAGCCTGGGTGAGAGAGGATGAGGAGGATAATGAGGGCTTGGTCATCCACTCTACCAAGTCTTCGGCATGATGCGGCTCAACACGTCCAGCTGCCGAAAAGAAGGACAAGCGTGTCCCATGGCCACGTGCTGATGGCGATGCACCGCGTCCACGACCAGCACTGTTGTCTCTAGACACAGAGCCTGCTTGCCCTCTTTTTTTGGCTCCTGACTGTCTGCCTCTACTTGTTTGCCTTCCAGACATTCTAATGGCCTGCAGGGAAATGGGAAAACCAGCAATACAGGCTAATTTAAGGTGTAATATGGTCAGGAGGCACACTCCGCCCGCTGTAAGTGCCGCAAAATCCTGTTTGTGTAACACACCAGGAAAAACAGCAATACAGGCTAAGTTAAGGTGTAATATGGTCAGGAGGCACACTCCGCCCGCTGTAAGTGCCGCAAAATCCTGTTTGTGTAACACACCAGGAAAAAGCAGCAATACAGGCTAAGTTAAGGTGTAATATGGTCAGGAGGCACACTCCGCCCGCTGTAAGTGCCGCAAAATCCTGTTTGTGTAACACACCAGGAAAAAGCAGCAATACAGGCTAAGTTAAGGTGTAATATGGTCAGGAGGCACACTCCGCCCGCTGTAAGTGCCGCAAAATCCTGTTGGTGTAACACACCAGGAAAAAGCAGCAATACAGGCTAAGTTAAGGTGTAATATGGTCAGGAGGCACACTCCGCCCGCTGTAAGTGCCGCAAAATCCTGTTTGTGTAACACACCAGGAAAAAGCAGCAATACAGGCTAAGTTAAGGTGTAATATGGTCAGGAGGCACACTCCGCCCGCTGTAAGTGCCGCAAAATCCTGTTTGTGTAACACACCAGGAAAAAAGCAGCAATAAAGGCTAAGTTAAGGTGTAATATGGTCAGGAGGCACACTCCGCCCGCTGTAAGTGCCGCAAAATCCTGTTGGTGTAACACACCAGGAAAAAGCAGCAATACAGGCTAAGTTAAGGTGTAATATGGTCAGGAGGAACACTCCGCCCGCTGTAAGTGCCGCAAAATCCTGTTTGTGTAACACACCAGGAAAAAGCAGCAATACAGGCTAAGTTAAGGTGTAATATGGTCAGGAGGCACACTCCGCCCGCTGTAAGTGCCGCAAAATCCTGTTTGTGTAACACACCAGGAAAAAGCAGCAATACAGGCTAAGTTAAGGTGTAATATGGTCAGGAGGCACACTCCGCCCGCTGTAAGTGCCGCAAAATCCTGTTGGTGTAACACACCAGGAAAAAGCAGCAATACAGGCTAAGTTAAGGTGTAATATGGTCAGGAGGTACACTCCGCCCGCTGTAAGTGCCGCAAAATCCTGTTGGTGTAACACACCAGGAAAAAGCAGCAATACGGGCTAACTTCAGGTGTATAATGTGCAGGAGGCTTAGCAACAATGACACTGACACTGTCCCCTGCCTATCCTTCTCTCTCCCTGCACACAAGGTTTATCAAAGTATATGACACTGACACTCTCCCTGCCTATCCTTCTCTCTCCCTGCACACAAGGTTTAGCAAAGAATATGACACTGACACTGTCCCCTGCCTATCCTTCTCTCTCCCTGCACACAAGGTTTATCAAAGTATATGACACTGACACTCTCCCTGCCTATCCTTCTCTCTCCCTACACACAAGGTTTAGCAAAGAATATGACACTGACACTCTCCCTGCCTATCCTTCTCTGTCCCTACACACAAGGTTTAGCAAAGAATAGATTTGACACGATTTGACACTGTCCCTGCCTATCCTTCACTTTCCCTGCTCCGGAACACACTACACAAGGCTGCCGCGCTGGCGGCCTTTTATAGTGTGGGGCGTGTACTAAACCCCCTCAGCTATAATTGGCCACAGGCATCCTGCCTGTGGCCAATCATTGCTCTCCTCGCTGCCGGCGCTGTGATTGGCCAAGCATGCAGGGTCACAGTGCATGCTTGGCCAATCACAGCACCGGGATTACACTGCGATGGCGCAGTGTATTGTGGGCCGTTCCCGTCACTCGAATTTGGCGCGAACGGCCCAAATCGTTCGTTGTTCGCCGAACGCGCGAACAGCTGATGTTCGAGTCGAACCTATGTTCGACTCGAACACCGAGCTCATCCCTACTCTTCAGCTCAAGAGTGTACATTGCCTATCTTCAGGGGTCAGAAAACATCCGTTAATATTCAGCAACTGCCAACAACAATAAAAGCAGGCAGAGCAAAGACAGATTCGGACAGAGTGAGGCCCTAGGGAAGGTATAAGCTTTTGTCCCCCCCCCCCATTCCTTTGACTGATATTGACAAGGATTGCACTAGGCAGAGATAAACCATGCCATTTGTAATGTCTGTACTGGCATGGTTCCTATCCATCAGACACCAACTGTCTACAAGCAAAACCTATCTTGTGAAGTGACAGAAAGGTGCACAACATTTTGCAATATCCCTCTGGTTTACTGCAGGAGCATGTAGGCTGTTGCTGGCTCTGAGGCAGAGTGATGACCACTAGCAGTATCATGAATGCTGCATTACTGTAGTACCATGACTTGATGTATGCTTCTGTGCTTGCCATCTTACTACTGAGGACCTTCAGTCTGGAAATATATGCTCTGATGTGTGGGATATAATGCTTACAACAAACATGGCAGCATAGGCATGATAGGCTGGGATAGGCACTAATATTTGACCTTGACTGGAGCTCAGAGCTGTATAAGAAACAGAAGAACACATATAGGGGGGGGGGCGATGCATAGAGACCCCATTGTTATTCATATTTTCCTTATCACCTTCCAATAAATTCTAAATCACTTAGGGTTTGATTTACTAAAAATAGAGAGTGAAAATCTGGTGCGGCTCTGCATAGAAACCAATCATCTACTAGGTCTTTTGTCAAAATATAATTGAATAAGCCGAAATTAGAAGCTGATTGGCTACCATTTAAACCTGCACCAGAGTTTGCACTCTCCAGCTTTAGTAAATCAACCCTTTACTGCTAACATACAGTTTTGACTCTCTTTCTCTTACAAATATTGTAATTCAATATTCACATTGCTGTGGAGCAATTTTGGCCCTCTCTTCTTTGCAGAATTGTTTTAATTCAGCCACATTGGAGGGTTTTCCAGCATGAAAGGCCTGTGTAAGTTCATGCCACAGCATCTCAATTGGATTTAAGTCCGGGCTTTGACTAGGCCACTCCAAAACCTAAATGTTTGTCAGGAAAGGTTCCATCCGCTGGTGGCATTAATTATTTATCTTGCAGTACTGTGGTCCACCAGCAGGTGTCTCCTGGCAGTTTGTAACTGTCAGGAGAATCTTTCCCTGCTGGTGTTGTATTATCTTTTGGACGCAGTACTGGTTTCCACCAGCGGATGGATCCTGGCAGTGTGGAGCAGACTGCCCTCCCTCCGATCAGGTGTGACCTGAAGCTAATCAGGCATTCCTATAAATACCCGGCAGGTGTATACACACACTGCCCTGGTATCGTCCTCGTGCCCTGACCTGTAGCCTGTCTGCTTGAACCTTGATCCCTGTATCCTGATCCCTGTATCCTGATCCCTGTATCCTGATCCCTGTAACCTGATCCTGAACCTGATCCTGAACCTGTTGTGTCCGTCCTAATCCCTGATCCCTGCTCTGCAGCCTGGTTGCCCCCTGCTTGATCCTGTCTCCCTGTCCTGATCCATCCTTACCCCATCTGCTGATCCCCCTGTGTATGACCTCGGCCTGGCCCTGTTTATGATTCTGGTTCCCCCATTACTTGTACATATTTGTCTGTTACTGTTATTAATTGTGGGTTCTGTTTGGTATTGGTTGTTGTGCACTGTGTGGTATTGGAGGTGGTTATATATATATTATTTCACTTATCTTTAATAAACCTTTATATTTCACTTATACGTGTTTGGTGTTCCTCTGTTGCTAGCTGCACAGTTCTGGTCACACTTGGTACGTGACAATGTTGCTTTGGAAGAACCATTTGGAGGTGGACTTGCTGTTGTGTTTCGGATCATTGTCCTGCTGCATAATCCAAGTGCACTTGAGCTTGAGGTCACGAACTGATGGCCGGACATTCTCTTTTAGAATTTTCTGGTAGAGCTCAGAATTCATGATTCCATCAATTATGGTAAGTAATCCAGGTCCTAAAGCTGCATAGCAGCCCCTGACCATCATGCTACCACCACCATGTCTGACTGTTGTTATGATGTTCTTGTTATGAAATGCTGTATTAGTTTTCTGCCAGATGTAAAGGGAAGCACACCTTCCAAAAAGTACAATTTTTGTCTCATCAGTCCACAGAATATTTGTCTAAAAGTCTTGGGGATAATCAAGATGTTTTTTGGTAAATGTGAGATGATCCTTTGTGTTCTTTTTGGTCAGCAGTGGCTTTGGTCTTGGAACTTTCCCATGGATGCCATTTTTGCTGCCCAGTCTCTTTCTTATTGTTGAATCATGAACACTGATCTTACCTGAGGCAAGTGAGGCCTGCAGTTCTTTAGATGTTGTTCTGGGTTCTTCTTTGACCTCCTGGATGAGTCATCGTCATGCTCTTGGATTTTTTTAGAAATGTATTTGAAACCCTTCCTAGACTGATACATGTTTGTTTCTAATCTGTTCTTGATTTTTTCTTTATATTGTGGCATGATGTGTGGCTTTTTGTGATCTGTCAGTGTGCTTCACTTTGTCAGACAGCTTCTATTTATGTGATTTCTTGATTCAACGGGTCTG
The DNA here is from genome assembly GCA_029206835.1 of Rana muscosa. Classification (NCBI taxonomy): domain Eukaryota; kingdom Metazoa; phylum Chordata; class Amphibia; order Anura; family Ranidae; genus Rana; species Rana muscosa. Next base: position 224,785,607 of record CM055118.1, read on the forward strand.
GCAGTAATCAGGTCTTGGTGTGGCAAGTGAAATTTAACTCAGCTTTCCAAAAAATTGTGGTTAATCACAGTTAATTCATGATTCAGCATGGGAGGGGGCAATTACTTTTTCACATAGGGCCAGAAAAGTTTGAACAGCTTTCTCCCCTTAATAAATGAAACAATAATTTAAAAACTGCATCTTGGATTTACTAGGGTTATATTTGTGTAATAATAACATTTGTTTGATGATCTGAATCATTTAAATGTGATAAATATGCAAAAAAAAATAAAAAACAGGAAATCAGGAAGGGAGAAAATACTTTTTCACAGCACTGTATACAGTATATATATATGTAGATACATAGATATATCTATATATATAGATATATCTATATATCTATATATCTATATATTTATATATATAGATGTATATATATAAATATATCTATATATAGATATATCTATATATCTATATATATCTATAGATAGATAGATAGATAGATAGATAGATAGATAGATAGATAGATAGATAGATAGATAGATAGATAGATAGATAGATAGATAGATTATTTTACATTTTTACGTTTTAGTACTGACCAACATTAATAAAGCAACTACTACACACTCATTTTATTAAAATAATCTTTTTATAATTGTAACAAATCTATACAAAATTATGTTTATAAAGCACATTTACTTAAATTGCTGCCCAGACAGCAGAGATTTGAATTTTTGTTTTGTATGTGATCATTAGGGATGAGCTCGGTGTTCGAGTCGAACATAGGTTCGACTCGAACATCGGCTGTTCGCGCGTTCGGCGAACAACGAACGATTTGGGCCATTCGCGCCAAATTCGAGTGACGCGAAAGGCCCACAATACACTGTGCCATCGCAGTGTAATCCCGGCGCTGTGATTGGCCAAGCATGCACTGTGACCCTGCATGCTTGGCCAATCACAGCGCCGGCAGCGAGGAGAGCAATGATTGGCCACAGGCAGGATGCCTGTGGCCAATTATAGCTGAGGGGGTTTAGTACATGCCCCACACTATAAAAGGCCGTCAGCGCGGCGGCCTCGTGTAGTGTGTTCAGGAGCAGGGAAAGTGAAGGATAGGCAGGGACAGTGTCAAATCCATTCTTTGCTAAACCTTGTGTGTAGGGACAGAGAAGGATAGGCAGGGAGAGTGTCAGTGTCACATTCTTTGCTAAACCTTGTGTGTAGGGAGAGAGAAGGATAGGCAGGGACAGTGTCAGTGTCATATTCTTTGCTAAACCTTGTGTGCAGGGAGAGAGAAGGATAGGCAGGGAGAGTGTCAGTGTCATATACTTTGATAAACCTTGTGTGCAGGGAGAGAGAAGGATAGGCAGGGGACAGTGTCAGTGTCATTGTTGCTAAGCCTCCTGCACATTATACACCTGAAGTTAGCCCGTATTGCTGCTTTTTCCTGGTGTGTTACACCAACAGGATTTTGCGGCACTAACAGCGGGCGGAGTGTGCCTCCTGACCATATTACACCTGATTTTAGCCTGTATTGCTGCGTTTTCCTGGTGTGTTACACCAACAGGATTTTGCGGCACTTACAGCGGGCGGAGTGTGCCTCCTGACCATATTACACCTGAACTTAGCCTGTATTGCTGGTTTTCCCATATCCCTGCAGGCCATTAGAATGTCTGGAAGGCAAACAAGGAGAGGCAGACAGTCAGGAGCCAATAAAAGAGGGCAAGCAGGCTCTGTGTCTAGAGACAACAGTGCTGGTCGTGGACGCGGTGCATCGCCATCAGCACGTGGCCATGGGACATGCTTGTCCTTCTTTTCGGCAGCTGGACGTGTTGAGCCGCATCATGCCGAAGACTTGGTAGAGTGGATGACCAAGCCCTCCTCATCCTCCTCATCCTCTCTCACCCAGGCTCAGGGTACTGGCAAAGCAGCTGCCAAAGCGTCCTCTTCCCTCGTATCAATGTCATCATCAGTCACTCCTTCCCTAGACCAACCATGTCCTCCTGAGGAGTCCCCCGAACTGTTTGAGCACAGTGTTGGGTACATGCTCCAGGAGGATGCCCAGCGTTTCAAAGGGTCTGATGATGATACCCAGCTAGAGGAAGGCAGTAGCGTGAGAGCAGAGAGAGGGGATGCTCAACAAGGACACCAATCTGGCAGTCATGTTCCAGCAGCTGCAGCATACTGCCAGATTGGCTCCAGTGATGAGGAGGGAGGGGATGATGAGGTCACTGACTCTACGTGGGTGCCTAATAGGAGAGAGGAGGAGGAGGAGGAGGATGAGGAGGAGGCACATCTCCAACGAGGCAGGATGCCCTCGGGGGGCCAGCGTAAGGGCAGCACACCGACGGAATCACACCGCAGAGCTCCGCCTGTGCAGGGCGCTGCCTCTGCCCGTTATTCAAAAAGTTCTTTGGTGTGGGCCTTTTTTGAGTCGAGTGCATCAGATCGCACAGCTGCTGTTTGCAACATATGTCTCAAGCGTATATATCGCGTGGCCAAAACATCACCCGCTTGGGCACCACATGCTTGACCAGACATATGTTGACCTGCCATGCAGCTCGTTGGCAAGCCTACCTTAAAGACCCACACCAAAGAACAAAGCTGACCTCTTCTTGCACCGCATCAGCTGGGATCTCCAACCCCACTATACCTTCAGTCCTCTCTGAAACCTGCTCTGAGAGGAATGAAGGTGTAGAATTAGGTGTGTCACAGCCAAGTACTTGCGGGCACTCTGCTAGCAGTACACCGACGTCCGATTCTAGCAGGCAAATTTCCCTGCCCCAGCTGCTGGACCGTCGAAAGAAGTTCACTCCCAGCCATCCACATGCCCAGCGGTTGAATGCTAGCTTGGCTAAATTGCTAGCGCTTCAACTGCTGCCTTTTCAGTTGGTAGACTCGGCCCCCTTCCGTGAGTTTGTGCAATGTGCGGTTCCTCAGTGGCAGGTTCCCAAACGCCACTTTTTCTCACGGAAGGCGATTCCGGCTCTCTACCGGCATGTGGAAGGCAATGTCTTGGCCTCGCTGGACAGGGCGGTCAGCGGAAAGGTGCATATTACCGCTGACTCATGGTCCAGCAGGCATGGACAGGGACGTTACCTTTCTTTCACGGCCCATTGGGTCACTCTTTTGGCAGCTGGGAAGGATGCAGGACAAGGTGCAGTAGTGTTGGAGGTTGTTCCACCGCCACGCCTCCAAAATGCTACTACTGGTTGTGACACACCTCTGTCCTCCACCCCCTCCTCTTCTTTTTCCTCCGTGGCCTCTTCCTGTGCTTTGTCCTCTGAACCAGCGGTGCTCCGTAGGCGTTCAAGGGGCTACGCAAGTACGCAGGCAAAAAGATGCCATGCCGTGCTTGCGCTGGTGTGTTTGGGGGACAGGAGCCACACTGGGGCAGAGGTTCTGTCTGCTCTGCAGGGGCAGGCCGAGAGGTGGTTGACGCCATGCCAGCTTAAGCCAGGAATGGTAGTTTGCGACAATGGCACCAACCTCCTCTCCGCTCTCCGACAGGGACAACTGACCCATGTGCCCTGTGTGGCTCACGTCCTTAACCTGGTGGTGCAGCGGTTCTTGGGCAGGTACCCGGGCTTACAGGATGTCCTGAGGCAGGCCAGGAAAGTCTGTGTGCATTTCCGCAGATCTTATAATGGCAGTGCTCGGCTGGCTGAGCTTCAAAAGGAGTTGAACCTGCCCAAGAACCGCCTTATATGTGACATGCCCACCAGGTGGAACTCAGAGGGTCATCAATGAGTACCTGTGCGACTACGGCACCAGGACAGGGTCAGGGGAGCTCGGTTTTTTTTCACCACGCCAGTGGGGCATGATCAGGGATGCATGCACTGTCCTGGCACCATTTGAGGAGGCCACGAGGATGGTAAGCAGTGACAGTGCATGCATCAGTGACACTGTACCTCTTGTCCACCTGTTGGAACATATGCTGCGTGGAATAATGGACAGGGCACTTGAGGCAGAACAGAGGCAGGAAGAGGAGGACTTCCTTGCCTCTCAAGGCCCCCTTTACCCAGACAGTGTTCCTTCTGTCCCACCCATCGCACAGGAAGAAGAGGAGGAGGAGGAGGAGGAGGAGGAAGATAGTGTCAGCATGGAGGTGGAGCCTGGCACTCAGCATCATCAGCAGCAGTCTTTTAAGGATGATTTACAGTCCCAAGAAACCAGTGGACTTGTACGTGGCTGGGAGGAGGTGGCTGCGGATCATGTCGTCCTTAGTGACCCAGAGGACTCCGGACCGAATGCCTCAGCTAACCTACGCTGCATGGCCTCCCTGATCCTGCAAAGTCTGCGGAAGGATCCTCGTATTCTTCGGATCAAGGAGAGGGACCATTACTGGCTGGCCACTCTCCTTGATCCACGGTAGAAGGGTAAGGTTGCGGACCTTATCTTACCGTCGCAGAGGGAGCAGAGGATGAAACAACTCTGGGAGGCCTTGCAGAAAGGTCCGTGCAACGCGTTCCCAGAGACTGGGAGGTTACAAACTCCTGGTCCTGGACAACGAGTTGCTGAGGCTTCGGTCAGTCAAAGAAGGAGCGGTGGGGAAGGTGGCCGTCTGACCGATGCGTTCAGACAATTCTTTACTCCGCAGCCCCAAGGTATGATCGGTTCCAGCAACCATCGCCAGCGTCTGATATACATGGTGCAGGAATACCTAGGGGCAAGGTCAGACTTGGACACCTTCCCCACCGAAAATCCTCTGGCTTACTGGGTCTTGAGGATGGATCACTGGCCAGAGCTTGCACAGTATGCAATTGAGCTACTGGCCTGTCCTGCATCCAGCGTTCTTTCAGAACGCACATTCAGTGCTGCTGGAGGATTTGTCACGGATCACAGGGTGCGCCTGTCCACCGACTCTGTTGATCGACTGACCTTCATAAAGATGAACCAGTCTTGGATCACCACCAGCTACCAAACACCTGAAGCTGATATAACAGAGTAATTTATTTTCAAATGTCACATCCCTTCAAGACTGATGCTGATGCTGAGAGACTGTCCTGTTATGTTGACTGACTATCCTCCTCCTCCTCAATGATCCGATTGATGATGATAGCTTGGAAGAACATTTTTGTTTCTGAGTGCCGCCACCAGTGGCTAAGGCCCAATTTTTCAGCCCCTGTTTAACAGGGGCATGTAATTACAATTTTTTATGCAATGCTTTGCAGCAGGGCTCATTCCTGCACTCCAACTAGAGTATCTGGGAGTGGTTGCAGTGTCGTGGCACCAGCACCAGTAGCTAAGGCCCAATTTTTAAGCCCCTGTTTAACAGGGGCGTGTAATTACAATTTTTGATGCAATACTTTGCAACAGGGCTCATTGCTGTGCTCCAAGTACAGTATCTGTGAGGGGTTGCAGTGTTGTGGCACCAGTGCCTAAGGCCCAATTTTTCTGCCCCTGTTTAACAGGGGCATGTAATTACAATTCTTGATCTAATAATTCACAGCAGGGCCCATTCCTGCGCCCACCAAGACTAACTGTGAGGCCTTACAGTGTTGTGTCAACACCACCACCACCACCACCACCAAAGGCCCAATTTTTCAGCCCCTGTTCAACAGGGGCATGCAATTACAATTCTTGATCTAATAATTCACAGCAGGGCCCATTCATGCGCCCACCAAGAGTAACTGTGAGGGCTCACAGTGTTGTGGCAACACCAACATGTAAGGGGCAAATTTCAGCTGAGTATATACGGCAGGCCCCTACTTTCAAACATCCAACTTACAAACGACTCCTCCTTGCAAACGGAAGGATACAACAGGAAGTGAGAGGAAATCTACCCCTAGGAAGGCAAATTCTCTCCTGTAAGAGTTAATATGGGAAAAAAAGTGTCTCCTCTCCACTGATGCTTTATCACCAATTCTTGTTTCAATAAAAACCCCAAATTTAAAAAAAACATTTGTCATTAGGACGGAAAGTGAGGTGAACTGTTCTGAACAGGTGCACACTGCACAGACAGCAAAACAAATGTTACAGGGGTGATAACCCTTCCCTATGTTTTTCAAAAAGCTTAAAAATAGATTTTTTGGCTGGAGCTACACTTAAACAATGTACCTGTTCAAAATTACAAACAGATTCTACATAAGAACAAACCTACAGTCCCTGTCTTGTATGCACCGCCTGTATACGGCTGTTTAGAGTATATAGGGCCTTTTTTATTTTGTGTGCGGGGTTCCCCTTAATATCCATACAAGACCCAAAGGGGCTGGTAATGGGCTGGGGTAGGGGGGGGGGTGTGTGATGGGGTAGCTATGCCATTTTTCTTAAAGATTTTCATCCATATTACCGGGACCAGACATTACATTAAAGCCGCAAGCAGTTTTAAATGGCTTTTTTTCCTTTAGAAATGTAATTTTGTGCAGGGACAGTTCTAAACACGGGAAACACGTGGCACTTCACAGGCATACTTTAGACACCCCCAGGTACGATATTTAAAGGAATATTTGACTTTTTGTTTTTCACTTTATGCATCATTAAAATGACTGCTCCAGAAAAACGGCTGATTTTAAAACTTCTTTTTGCATTGATACATGTCCCCTGGTGCAGAACCCGGGTTCCCAAACCCTTTTTAGGACAATAACATGCATAATAGTCGTTATAATTAGCACTTTAGATTTCGAACGTTCGCATCCATTGTATTTAATAGGGTTCTAAAGTTCGTGCGAACTTTCGGTCCGTTCGCGGGTTCTGGTGCGAACCGAACCCAGGGGTGTTCAGCTCATCACTAGTGATCATCCTCTCTTCTTAAATCTGAGCTGAATCAGAACACATAGAGGCCAATTTACTAAAGTAACTGAGAATAAATAAATTGTGGGAACGTTCACTTCAATTTTCTATAATGTGAAAAGCTAATTTCTGGTTATTTATTTCATCTGCCCATGTTTAGATATTCAGATAACATGAGCTGTAATTTGCTTTTCGCCATGGTGAAAGTTAACATTCACACAATTTGTTGAGTGCTCCTTTAGAAAATCAGCTTCAGACAGTCAACATAAGCTATCACATTCCTGTATATTTTTTTCAAAAAAGCTTTTCTGTTATTTTCTAAAATATATAAATGAATACAAAATCTTTCCCCATAGTTTCCTTTCTCTGCCTGCAAAGTTAGTGTGCATTCTTGATATTTTAATATACTGCACAGCTAAATAGTGAATACTGGCAATTTCATTCTGCTCAACCACATATTTCTACCATAAAAAGGACAGAAAATATTCCCTGAGAAGTATATATATAGTATGCATTTTGCAGACTTCACAGAAATTTATATTTTTAACAACTGACCATGAAAATAAAAAAAAATTATAGAACAGAAGGAGAAATCTGTTTTGTGTTATCTAAAATTAATTTGCTCTGGAATTTTACGGGAGAGAATCAGGAGCTGCTGATTATATTATGACTCATAAACTATTGCCCTGTGCAAAACTTAATTAAAACCAACAGATCTTGTAGTCATGTGTGCCGAGCTAAACGCTGCTTCATATTTGGAAATGAATAATACCTTCAGTGCCAAATGCTACAAAGAGGAAAAGGTATAGTACAGCTGTTGTTTTAATAGACTGACAGCATGTGGATCTGGGGTAGCCTGCAACTGAATTCGTAATCTCAGTATGGATAAAATTCATTAGAAACTTGGTGCTGGCACAACTAGATGGAGATATTCAGTATAATCCAAAATAATAATCTTTGCATAGTGCCCCTGCATTTGCCATCTATTGACTGCACAGTAAATTTCATTGAAAGTCAAGCTCTAGGCAAACAATCAAAATCCATACATTTGAACTCATTCAGTTCAGTTAGTCTTGTGATCATGCACCTGTGCCACAATGCACAACCAGGAAGATGACTCTACTGTGTCCTGATTCAGCTTCATAGCCTAGAGAAGAATGGCAGAGGCAGCACCCAGCCACCCACACATATTACTGTCTGTCAGTAACACATTCTCATAAATTAAAACTCAGCCATACCCTTTGTCTTGCCCAGTTGTACAGGCTCCTGTCCAGTATTGATATTGATATTCTGGGACATTGGAGAGAGCCACATATATTGATAGAGCCTGCCACCTGATCAAGGAAAAAGGATGCTGCAGACGCAGACCAGCTGTGTTTCACCTAGTATACAGAGGGTGAGCACCTGCTAACACAAGAAGTGAGCACCTGCTAACACCCGCTAACACATTTGGACAAAGAAGGGACAGTGTTACCTACGAGTATCAGAACCAGTACCATTATCAGTACTTAAAGGATCAAGAGCCAGTGCCATCATCAGCCCTTAAAGTGACATTATCCTGAGAGCTCCAACATTATCGTTGGGCCCCAACAAGCTGGCTAGCATAAAAGAATATATTACAGACTGCTGAAATCCTGACTGAGCACTCTTAAGAGGAGTTCTGAGTCAGAGTACTGTGACGTTTTTAATAAGCTATGTACAGCATTCTCCCCACCGCTCCCACCAGACATGCTTTGCCGGCATTACATATAGAATGTATGCCACTGGAGAAAGAAATAACCAAACTGTCCTCGCGGATAGCCACATTGGAGTCACAACACAAACAATCACTCTCCATCGAGGTAGGAGAAGAGCTGGCACGCTGTAGAGAAGCCCTCAAATTTATACTGGATCTTAAAATTAGAAAGGCCCTCTTCTTCAAGAGAAGCATTTACTTCGAACACGAAGATAAAAGTGGGAAATTGTTAGCCAAAGCACTTAAAGATAATACTATGACAGGACGCATACACGCTATCAGGGACAAAGATGGTACCCCCAAACACAAACCTACTGAAATAGCTGACCTTTTCCATAAGTTTTATTCAAAACTATATAATCTTCCAGAACAACACAGACCCCCACATATAAAAACCACGAAACAAGAAACGATCCATGAATTCCTTAAGGATAGCAAAATTCCCATACTCAATCAGGAGGACTCGGCTAAATTAGAAGAACCCATTACCACTGAAGAAATTCTATTGGCGATTAAAGGCCTCAAGACAGGGAAAAGTCCGGGACCAGACGGTTTCACATCACAGTACTACAAAACTTACACACATCTCCTTGTAAAGCCCCTTAAATCCACCTTCAACTATTTGGCCACAAATGAACATAGCTCAAATTCCTTCCTCATGGCAAACATCGCAGTAATACCCAAGCAAGACAAAGACCATTCAGAATGTGCAAACTATAGACCCATCTCCTTACTGAATACTGATTTGAAACTACTGGCCAAAATTTTAGCTAACAGATTGAAACCCTTATTGTCAAAAATTATAGGCCCAGAACAAGTAGGATTTATGCCCGGCAGAGAAGCACAAGATAACATAACCAAAGCATTACATTTAATACACTTCTCCCGAAATTCTAAAACAAGAGGTATGCTACTCTCCACCGATGCCGAGAAGGCTTTTGATAGAGTCTCCTGGGACTATATGATGGCCACATGCTCCCATGTTGGCTTAAATGTAAACATGATCTCTTGGCTCTCAGCCCTCTATCGAAACCCGCGTGCAAAGGTCAAAGTCAACAATATCTTCTCTGACCCCGTTACGATTAACAACGGTACACGTCAGGGGTGCCCCCTCTCCCCCTTCTCTTCATCATCTCACTGGAGCCCCTGATAAGGAAAATAAACCTGACGGATGAAGTGTCTGGATTCAAGATAGGGAAGAGGAAGTACAAGGTCGCTGCTTATGCAGACGATTTATTATTTTTTATATCACAACCACACATTTCCATCCCTAATTTAAAAAAAGTCTTTGAGACGTTTGGATTCATATCCAACTTTAAGATTAACCAATCTAAATCTGAAGCCCTGAATATTAATTTACCCCCTGACCAACTAAACTTAATAAAGGACAACTACAACTATAGATGGGGTCAAAACACACTGAAATACTTAGGAATAAATCTGACTGAAAATTTTGACTCTCTTTATCAACACAACTATAAGCCACTGCTTACCTCGCTGATTAAAGAACTACAAGCATGGTCCTCCAAGACCTTCTCGTGGTTCGGCAGAGCTTCAATTTTAAAAATGACGGTACTCCCGAGGTTGCTCTACCTGTTTAATGCACTTCCCATTAAAATCCCAGAGGCTTTTTTCACAAGCCTCCTTAAGGCTCAGAGAGATTTCCTATGGGCAGGCAAGAAACCAAGAATCAAATTCAACTTGCTGACACGTCCCAAAAATAGAGGAGGAATAGGCCTGCCGGACTTTAAAAAATATCACCAAGCATCCCACATCACTAGAATACTTGATTGGCACTGCCATGGCCAGGACAAAGACTGGATCCAACTGGAACAAAGCCTAACTCCAAACAACCTACTTTTCTATCCCTGGACACTTCATTCCAAAAGAGACAAGAATCAGACACATCCCTTAGTAGCAAACACCCTTCATGTTTGGCACAAGATCATAGGTAAACACAACATTGCTTCCATACCTGGCCCTCTAACCCCGGTCACCAACAACCAGGATTTTATCCCGGGACACCTCTTGAAGAACGCGATCCCACACACGACTTCCCAATGCCTATCAGACTCCGGGGTTAAAACTTTAGAAGACCTGCAGGCAAGCTGGGGGGGACCGTTTCCTGGCCTCTGGTTTTACTTCCAACTAAGAGACTTCCTGATTAATAGCAAATGTAGATCACTGTACTGCCCACCAATGTCCCCACTTGAAAAACTCTGCTTCAAGAGAATCTCAGTAGCACATACTACTTCCCTAGCCTATGCCTGGTTAAATGAGGCTCAACACACAGACGACTTGAAACACAAGGCTAAATGGGAAAGTGACCTTAAAACTAAGATAACGACAAACCTATGGGAGAAGGCATGTATTATGACCCACAAATGTTCACTAAGCTCCAAATATCAGGAGGTCTCTTACAAAATCCTCACCCAATGGTACATTACACCCCGGAGGTCCGGGAGATGGTCCACCACAGCCTCGGATACATGCTGGCGCTGCGAACAGGACACTGGCACCTTTCTCCATATATGGTGGGAGTGTCCATTGATCCTGGAGTACTGGGCTGAGATTAGGAAGTGGGTCCAATTCGTTACTGAAACCACTGTAAACCTCACAGTGGCAGCCTGCCTGATTAATGTTAACACACTCGCTATAGGCAAATATAAGAAATCTCTCACTAGACATCTCCTCCTTGCAGCAAAAACACTTATCCCACTCCATTGGAAGACCAAACGGGTACCAAAAAAATCAGAGATTGGTTGGATAGAGTAGAACATATACACAAAATGGAAGAAATTGCAGCAATGAAAAGAGAGAACAGCGATAATTTTAATGAAATCTGGCAACCTTGGGTCGTATTCTCGCACTCCCCAGAATTCCAGCTGCTTAATACATAACCCCCTACCACCTACATTATCCAAATTGGACTGACTGTGAAATCCACACGTGATGAGACTAATTTATAACACACTGAATATGTATTTGAGATGGTCTGTTAATGTATCGGTATAACCTGTTATCTCCATGCGCTTATTATCCTGCTACCACCCCTCATTACCCCACCCTTCCCTCTTTTACCCTCTTTTTCTTCCCTCTCAACCACCCCATTTCTTTCCGCCACTTCCTCTAAACTTATTGTTAAGCATATACCTATTTCATGCTACGCCTTTGTGTCATACTCGGGGCTTGATAATCGATTAAGCCCTGGATGTTCAAATTTCTATGATATAGATGCTTCTTTGTTTCTTTGTCTTATTACTTGTTATCTGTACCAATCCTCAATAAAACTTTGATTGTGAAAAAAAAGAATGTATGCCACTGGATTTTAAATAAGGTATATATTGAAAACAGGAATGTTTTATATTAGGAAACCAGGGAAAGCAAAATATAAGCAGAATAAACATCAGATTTAAAAGATTTCAGAACACCCCCTGGTTGCCTGGGTCTCATTGTTATCATTATAGCTTTTCCCACACAGTTTGTGCATTTTTGTGCTGCAGTAGTAGTAGTATAAGTAGTGTTAGCAGTAGAAGAGTATATTGCTAAATGTTCTTTTGGTTCACTTTTCCCTGGCTCTGTACATCTTGCACTAAGTTGCTATCAGATTAGGGTGATAGTTTGCTCTATTCTTCCAGTTATCACTCTCAAGCTGGCCAGAGACAAGTCATCCTTTTTGTTCAACCAGCGGCTTGAACAAAATAAAATGGCATGATTCCTCAAGCCACACATTCAGTGTGGCTGGCGGAATCCCTTTCACTGAATTGTTGTATTCTGACTAATAATTAACTATATACAATATATACAACATGAAGAACAGAGAGAAGCAGGGAACACTGGAGGTGAAAGGAGAAAATTTGAAAGGGGAAACCAAAACTGGGGCCAGGAACAAAGGAGAGCAAGTATAAGGTAGTAGGATACAAGATACAAGGTACATGGCAGGGGCAAGATTAAGATTACTGGCAGAAGCAAAATCAAGCAAGCCTATCCCTATCTGAATGAATTTTATATGTTCTGTTGGTGTCTGCATTTCTTAAAAGTTCTCCAGTTTTTCTCCACAACTTATGCCGTGTACACACAATCGGTTTTACCAATGAAAACAGTCTGATGGACTTTTCTCATCGGACAAACCAATCGTTTATGGGCCCCATCAGTCTTTTTTCCATCGGTGAGAAAAAACAGAACATGTTTTAAATTTATCCATCGGACAAAAAATCCATGCATGCTCAGAATCAAGTCGACACATGCTCAGAAGCATTGAACTTAATTTTTCTCGGCTTGTCGGAGTGTTTTACGTCACAGCGTTTGGGACGGTCGGATTTTTGACTGATGGTGTGTAGGCAAGACTGATGGAAGTCAGCTTCATCGGATTTCTGATGGAAAAATCCATCGGATTAGAATCCATAGGAAATCCGATCGTGTGTACAGGGCTTTAAGTACATACCTGCAGGTTAGTTGACTTTTACTTTGATTGACCCAAGGTTGTGCATGATGTATTAGACTGTTAAGAATTCTCTGTAAAACACTGCACAAAACGTTACATAAAATAAAGTTTAGTTATGTAGGACATTGTCAAACCTTTTTTAAAACTTTATGGTTACATTTAATCTAAACGTGAGCCTACTATATATGATTATTGTGTGTACTCTAGTTTCTAACAAAAGAATGTTTAAGAGTGGTTGTATTTTTTTATTTTATTACTAAAATAAAAAAAAGATGTTATACTTACCTGCTCTGTCAGTAATGCACAGATTGGCCTCAAACCTCCTCTTCTGGGGTTCCCTGCCAGCACTCTTGGCTCCTCTTTTTCTCCATGTACCTCCATAGAAAGTCACTGTGCAGGTTTGTTACCGAGTCAGGCTGTGTGCATTCATTGACAAACATAGTTTGGCTAGGCCCTGCCCCCCCACTCTTTGATCACTGGATTTGACTGACAGCCAATGGCTCCTGCTGCTCTAAGCCAAGCCTGGGGGGGAAGAGTAAGGGGAGAAAAGACCTGCCAATGAGCACAGTGCTGGATCGATACAGAACTCAGGTAAGTATTTAGGTGTGGCGGGGGGCTACTGAGAGTTTTTTTTTTTTTAAACTGCTTGGCCTTAGAACTACTTTACCATGTATTCTATGGTTTTCTACTTAATGCCTGTTTTCCCTGCAGTCTAACATCACAAATGACATAACAACTTGCAAAACCACTTAAATTACTCTGTTACTATAGAAATCACAGACATATACTATAAATCATAAAGAAAAGCATCTCTTTCAGAGGAGCGAAATACATTCAAGTGGTTTATAAAAACAGAATTACTTACAACTTGAGCAAGGTAAGCCACAATTAAGGGACTATACATTCAACATAATAAACAATTGTTCTTTTATGTTAGTATTTATTTTACATGTTTGAAGGCCAAGCATGAGTGTCTTCCACAGCACCACAGAGCTCATCAGATAACAAAATCAAACTAACACAGCAGCTATATACATCGTACTTCACAAGATGCATAAATATACATGAAGTTTTACCATAGCTTACAAAGAAATTATAACATCTATGCATATTGCATCACTGTTTATTTTTGTTTCATGCCCAGATGACCCTCAGTGGTCTGGGGTGCAGGCTTTAAACCTGTAGCTGCCTAGAGGCAGAGTGGTTCAATTCCACCCTCTGGCCGTTGGTGGTCTGGTGTGATATGGATCTGATATTAATTTTTGTTTCATATGTTACCCAAAGGACACAGAGGATCAGAAGTCAACTGTTATGTCCTAGCGTCAATTACATCTTGGTTCTTCACTCTCTTGGGGTACTTGGGTGGGAAGATCGCCATGTCTGGTTTCCAGATTCTAAAGAACTAGTCCAATTTCCAGATTCTAATGAACTCATTTCCAGATTCTAATGAACTAGACTAATGCCTTGTACACACGATCGGATTTCTGATGGAATAAAATCCGATGGAATTTTCTGTCGGAATTCCGATGAATCTGACTTCCATCAGTCTTGCCTAAACACTTTCAGACTACATTCCGACCGTCCAAAACGCGGTGACGTAAAACACTCAGACGAGCCGAGAAAAATGTAATTCAATGCTTCTGAGCATGTGTCAACTTGATTCTGAGCATGCGTGGATTTTTCTCCGATGGAATTTCACACAGACGATCGGAATTTCCCATCTGATTTTTTTCCATTGGAAAAATTTAAAACAAGTTCTATTTTTTTACTCCGATGGGGCCCACACAGGATCGGAGTTTCCGATGAAACAAGTCCATCGGATTTTATTCCATGGGAAATCCGATTGTGTGTACAAGGCATTAGTGTAGTCTTACTATAAGTATGGGCATAAAGTTAAAGGTTAAGTTAAAGTTAAAGGTACCACATCCCAAGATTTTCAAAACATATGTGAAAAGACATAATAGATTGACTTTTGAGGTACCCAAAATTGACAACAATACGTATTTGTAGAAAAATTGAGAGATTTTTTTTTATTAACTATTAAAATAATTATATAAAACAAGACAAAATGTATAACAGTCATTAAAATGCCTCCCTCGTCTAGGTATCCATGTCCAATGTGTCTAGCACTGAATAAATCAGTCTTATATAGTTACTTTAGAACAGTCAGGTTTACAGATATACAGTAAATTCTTTGGATTGAAGATACAGTGGACAAAGGGATCCTTATTCCTCTACAGCTTTACTGCTACAGTGCGGCTGTGCAGAATCATGTACAGTAGGTATAGAAAATAATTACTCCCCTTTAAAATAATAAAATTTTGCTGCTTTGCAGCCTGAAAGTGGCAGACAGTTTTGTTTTCAAAATCACTGAGTTGGAAAAAGAATCACCCCCCCCCACCCTCTTATGTCAGCATTTTGTTGAACCTTTTGCTTTAATTACAGCCTTTAGTATGTTGGGGTATATTTTTACTAACTGCACATCTAGACTTTGTAATATTTTCCCACTCTTCTTTGCTCAAATTCAGTTAAAATGTGATGCTGACCGTTTGTGGACTGCAGTCTTCAAGTCATTCCACAGATTTTCAATGGAGTTTCATTTTCACAGCTCTTACTGTGAAGAAACATTTCCGTATTTGGAGATTAAATCTCTTTTCCTCTAGATGTAAAGAGTGCCCCCCTGTGATGACCCTAGAATGAATAACTCAACACAAAGTTCACTATTGGGGGTACTGAACTTGAACTTTGATAGGGTTGAGGGTATTATCTCCTTCTACCTCCAGCACAATCTTGCTTGTAGCACAACAACTCCTAGGACCTGCTGGCACTGTATGGATGGTCTGACAAGAGTAATCAGATCAGTAGCAAATACCCGTAGTTGTGTAGCTCAAAAGAAAGCCCTAGTGCCCAGCTGTCCTCCTCCTGTGGCTACTGATCCCAGCACCACCTCTTGAGGCACTGCCAGCACACCTGGCTGCAGGTTTCACTAGCCCTTGTGGCTAAGACTCCACAGTCCTCCCAGACTGACTTTGCATCCACCCCATTCTGCTCTCACCCAGTCCTCTTAGGCATGCCCCTATGGGTGTCTTTCTCCCTGGAGACTTGCCTGTTAGTGCTCTCCTGCTGTCCTCTCACTTTTGCTCCCGTGCCTCTAGTTAGGACTCTTCTGTGTGTTGTGAAGAAGGTCCCTTCTGCACCCGAGCCCAGGCCTGAGGTCACCCCCCCCCAGACTAGGGGCTCCCTCAAGGGCCACCAACAGTCTAACACTCCATCTCCAGCTTCCACCCAAACTCCACTGCCCCAGCTGGGCTGACCCTGAGTATTTGAGGGGGCCTGCCCTCTGCCAACCCATCTGTTGGGGATTGGTCAGGGCACTCATAATACTCCAGGCAGCTCCTCCTCACCTCCACTCCTATTCTTATAGAATCTTCTACCAGTTTCTACAAGTAGGGGGAGGTCTTAGAGATGCTGCCTGTGAGTCATACCAACCTCCCTGAGTCACTCCCCTGACCCAGATAAAACAACACAGGCTTGGCTGCCACCCAAGGCTGACAATTTACCTAAACTACACAGAAAAAAATCTCCCACTAGCACACTAACTAGAGGGTGCTAAACATTGTTTCTAATCCCCCTTCTTTCCTCCCATCTGCCCTTGCCCCGCTCACTCTCTCTCAAATATTACACTCAGATATTTCTGCCTGATTTCTTTGATTGTGCCCTGTTGTCTCACTGCAGTCCTTCCGTCTCTCTGCTGCTCCAACTGCCCAGCATATATATATACTGTATTCTTATCTGCTCTTTCCACATTTCCCTGCCTCCCAGATACAGTCACAGCTGATCAGCTACATTCCATTCCTGTAGCTGACTTTTATCTCCTACCAGTGCTTAGTGCTCGTTATGTATTTGGGCTTCCCACTCCTCTCCCCCAGAATGGCACCCTTCAGTTCACTGCTACAAATCTTCCATTCCTCCGTATGCAATTCAACTTTGCTTCTTTTCCCCCCTACCCTGTCATCACCCTACAGACTCAGTTCCCTCTGCAAATCCATGTATTACTGCTCATCTTCTTCTAGTGAACAATTTTACTAACTGTTCTGGTTAATGTGCCTCATTTTCTATCACCTATAAGCTTAGATCTGTCATCACTATACGATTCCTACTTGAATAGTCCAGTTGCATCCACAACTCCAGTCCCATTCCTTCAGTCCTGTTTCCTTACCTATAACTCTTAGGTTATTCACAAAAGTGTTGAAGACCACTTGTAGGGCAGGAACGCACGCAAGAGCTTGCATTTTCCTGCACCACAAGGAAATGCACTGCCCTCTGCAGATGTGCACAGGTGCCATTAATTCCTAGTGGCACCCCCACACATCTAGTTCACAGCCACCAAAACACATGATATCACAGTACCATACAATTTAGTGTGGCACACTTTTAAAAATTGCATCTCTTGTACTTTTTGCACCTTCGTGCATATTTGGCAGCCCATTGAAATTAATGGGCTGTGTACAACTCACCACACGGAAACGCGCAAAAAACAGGCACACTCGGATGTACCTTTATGGTGTGAACCAGCCCTTAATCGTTTTAATATATACATTTTCTTAATGATTTATTTATGTATTTATTTATTTTTGTTCATTGCTTTTCTATGGATATGCTGCTTCATCCCCATTCAATACAATTTTATCTTTTAGATTTAGCAGGGATTTTGTAAATTATGTTGTATTCGTTTCCAGTAATAATGTTTTTAGTGTATTTTTAACGAAAATATTGTTTTTTTTTTTTCAGGGAGGGGCCCTGTCAGGTTAATTGTACGGGGTCCCGTGATTTCCAGCAGCAGTCCTGGGTGGTGTGATTCCTTGGCACCCTTTATTCTTGCTGCACTGAATGCACTTTGTCTCACACTTTGAAGTGTGTCATCTTATCCTTTGGGATTTTCATCTTGATTTTGGACGTTTCACTAGAATATTTAGCCATCTATACAGACATTATAGACACATTTGCCTTTTTATTTTTTGCTTTATTCACTTTTATAATCTTTGTCACTACATAACATGTATTTGTATATGCTTGTTTATTCATATTTGAATTGTTCATATGAAAATTGTTTGTACGGATATATACCCTTTATATGTTTGTAGCACATCCCCAGTCGGAGCCACTGGTGGATAGGGATCCCCCACCCTGCACAGCCAGGCACACCAAGTTTCCACAGGCTCGCTTGAGACAGGAATCAGTCCAGCAACTACAGTATGTTTTATTTTTTTAATTAGGGGTTAATAAACATGGATGGGGATAGGGGTATTATGGGATGCTCGCTTGACTGGAACAAAGTCTCTTCAGGGACACGCTAACTATATACACTCTCTGCATACACTCCCCTTCCACCAGCACATCACCTGCTTGCAGAAACAACACAGACCCAGCTGGAACACTGTTTAGTAAATCTGGCAAGACACTCAGCCAGATTAAGCAAAAGTCCTTTACAGGCAGGGACCGCAGGCCCCTTTGGTGTGTAGAGAAAAAGTCCACTGTCCAGCTACATTCCTGTGGCGACTGATCCCAGCACTAGGTATGAGCCAAAAATCCCACAGTTCGGTTCGCACCAGAACTTGCGAACAGGCAATAAATTTGTTTGAACATCCGAACTATGGGACTCGAACATGAAAAATCTCAAGTGCTAATTTTAAAAGCTTATGTGCAAGTTATTGTCATAAAAAGTGTTTGGGGACCCGGGTCCTGCCCCAGGGGACATGTATCAATGCAAAAAAAAGTTTTAAAAACGTCAGTGTTTTCGGGAGCAGTGATTTTAATAATGCTTAAAGTGAAACAATAAAAGTGAAACATTCCTTTAAATTTCGTACCTAGGGGGTGTGTATAGTATGCCTGTAAAGTAGCACTTGTTTCCTGTGCTTAGAACTGTCCCTGCACAAAGTGTAATTTCTGAAGGAAAACAAGTTATTTAAAGGCACTCGCGGCTATAATGAATTGTCGGCTCCCGGCAATACAGAGAAAAGTCATTGATAAAAATTTTTAAAAAAATGCGTGGGGGTCCCCCCAAATTCAATTACCAGGCTCTTCAGGTCTGGTATAGATTTTAAGGGGAACTCCACGCCAAATAAAAAAAAAGGCATGGAGTTTCCCCCAAAAATCCATACCAGACCCTTTATCCGAGCACGCAACCTGGCAGGCCGCAGGAAAAGAGGGGGGATGAGAGAGCACCCCCCCCCTCCTGAATCGTACCAGGCCACATGCCCTCAACATGGAGAGGATGCTTTGGGGGTCTGTGACCCCTCAAAGCACCATGTCCCCATGTTGATGGGGACAAGGGCCTCATCCCCACAACCCTTGCCAGTGGTTGTGGGGGTCTGCGGGCGGGGGGCTTATCAGAATCTGGAAGACCCCTTTAACAAAGGGGACCCCCAGATCCCGGCCCCCCCTATGTGAATTGGTAAGGGGTAGGGTTGAGCGGACCGAACTGTAAAGTTTGGGTCCATACCGAACTTTTGGGTTTTGGGGTCCCGGATCCGTACCCGAACAACTGACTGTATGTTCGGGTCCGGTGTTCGGCAATATGCATGGAAAGTCGCGCTTGTTTCCCGTGCTTAGAACTGTCCCTGCACAAAGTGTCATTTCTGAAGGAAAAAAAGTCATTTAAAACTCACTCGCGGCTATTAATGAATTGTCGGCTCCCGGCAATACATAGAAAAGTCATTGAAAAAAAAAAAGCGTGGGGGTTCCCCCAAATTCAATTACCAGGCCCTTCAGGTCTGCTATGGATATTAAGGGGAACCCTGCCGCAAATAAAAAAAAAAATGTGTGTGGTTCCCCCCAAATATCCATACCAGGCCCTTTATCCGAGCACGCAACCTGGCAGGCCACAGGAAAAGAGGGGGGGGACGAGAGAGCGCCCCCCCTCCTGAACCGTATCAGGCCACATGCCCTCAACATGGGGAGGATGTCCCTATGTTGATGGGGACAAGGGCCTCATCCCCACAACCCTTGCCCGGTGGTTGTGGGGGTCTGCGGGCGGGGGGCTTATCGGAATCTGGAAGACCCCTTTAACAAAGGGGACCCCCAGATCCCGGCCCCCCCATGTGAATTGGTAATGGGGTACATTGTACCCCTACCATTTCACAAAGAAAGTGTAAAAAAAAAAAAATACACAGACACCATTGGGAAAGTCCTTTATTAAAAATAAAAAAATAAAAAATAAAAAAAACATTCCAGTGATGAAATCCAGTGTCCCGCGGCGATCCCGATGTCCAGCGCTGTCCAGACGAAATGTCATTGGCTGAGCCTGAGCGGACCTGATGGGGAACTTCCTCGGCAGTGTATTAAATGAATAGACCCGCTCCTTCTAAAGTTCCCCATCAGGTCCGCTCAGCCAATGTCGTAGTGATGCGGAACGTGAGAAGGGGCGGTACTATTCATGTATTATACTGCGGAGGAAGTTCCCCATCAGGTCTGCTCATCCAATGACGTAGGCGGGGTCTGACATACGAGGGGGCGGACCTGATGGGGAACTTCACTGAATTTCAGGGGAACCCCCACGCTTTTTTTTTTTTTTATTAATGACTTTTCTATGTATTGCCACGAGTGAGTTTTAAATTACTTTTTTCCTTCAGAAATTACACTTTGTGCAGGGACAGTTCTAAGCATGGGAAACAAGTGCTAATAGTCCTCAGAAGTCCGGGTCCCCATTGACTTCAATGGGGTTGGGGTTCGGGGTCAAGTTCGGGTCAAGTTCGGTCCCGAACTCAAACTTTTTACCGAAGTTCGGCCGAACCCGTCGAACCCGAACATCCAGGTGTCCGCTCAACTCTAGTAAGGGGTACATTGTACCCCTACCATTTCACAAAGAAAGTGTAAAAAATAAAAAATAAACACACAGACACCATTGGGAAAAGTCCTTTATTAAAAATAAAAAATAAATTAAAAAAGATTCCAGCGGTGGTAATCCACTCTCGGTATCCTGCGATGGGTGATCTCCTCTCCGGGGTCCAGCGATGGATGATCTCTCCTCTCCGGGGTCCAGCGATGGATGATCTCTCCTCTCCAGGTCCAGGCTCCAACGATGATTTCCAGCGCAGCGAGGAACAGCAAGCATCCTGTCTCCACCGGAAACACCTCTTTAAGTACTAATAGGTAACATAAAGCAAATACAACACTAAGGTGTATCATCCTGCCTACCAGGGCCGTCTTTATTATTGATTGGACCTTGGGCAAAATTTTTCTTGGGCCCCCCCATACAATTTCACCCCCCATCATTACACAGGACTCTCTCCCCCATATTACCCCATCATTACACAGGACCCCCTCCTCCATACAACCCCCATTGTTACAAAAGGACCCCCCTTCCACATAATTACACAGGACCCCCTCCCCCATATTACCCTCCTCGCTACACAGGACCCCCTCTCCTATACTACACCATGATTACACAGAGCCCCTCCCCCCATACTATCCCCATTACATCCCCCCCATACTATGCCACTACTCATGAACCGTCAGGGCGCTGCTGTTACTGCAGGAAGGAGAATTATTGTTGGGGGTGGAGAGGTAGGAGGGGGGTTATTGTTGAGGGTGGAGAGGCGGGAGGGGGTTATTGTTGGGGGTGGAGAGTCAGAGAGGGGGGTTATTGTTGAGGGTGGAGAGGCAGGGAGGGGGTTATTATACTCACTCTGCAGAAAAAGTCAGCCATCCGAAGAGGAAGGAGGGGAGGGGCAGAAGGCAGCACGTCGCCCGGGAAGAGACTCAGTCTACTTAAACTGAGTTAAGGGGGAGGGGTGGGGCCAGTAGAGGAGACACTGTGGGGAAGTGACTTAATCTGTGTCAGGCTGGATACAATGTTACCAGGAGGAGAAAACAAATACACTTGATTTATCAGTGCGGGCTCAAGGGGTAGCTGCTTTGGACCCACAACAATGAATGGGCCCTGGGCAGCTGCCCCTTTTGCCCCACATTAAAGACAGTCCTACTGCCTACTGTATCTTTATAGTAATGGCATGACATTTGGCTTGTCAACTTTAAAACAGACCTTACAGATCTTACATGAAAATGCATGGCCTGCTTAACTTGGGGCCCCCCCACCCCTGATTACCAAATTCAGGGTAAAAGCCATTAACAACAAATTTGAAAGAACATGGTTTGTTTTAAATTGATTTCCTTATGGTGAAAAAGGTGAAGATTTATGCAAACAAGGGTTCCAGTACTTTGCAGGAGAGAATTCTCGCAAAATTTAGGATCCTTGACAGTCTCAAGATCCTGTTAGAAGGCCTGGTGATGTTACCCTCACCTAGGAAAGCCCGGCAGAAGCAGCAATTTGAGGTAAATAATTTTTACATATTTCTTACATTTTTTTTCTTGCTTTCACCTAGTATTTTTTATTTAGAAGGTTGGAGGATTAAGGTCTCACATTAAATTCAACAAAACAAGCCCTAATATCAAATCCTTTAGTCTGCTTCACATTAAAAGTATATGTAAACCCCAAAAAAATAATTTCCCAGCACAATTCCAGCTAACAAGCAAAAAAATAAAAATAAAAATTACACTGTCCAACAATTTGTGTTAAAAACAGAGGTTTTATGTGCACATTTGTAAATATATGTGGCGGCCACACTTCCTCATCAAGGCCCCTCTGTATAGTGCAGTCCTAACTGTAATCTATGAGATTCCCCATATTGAAGTATATGTAGCAAATAAGGGCAGGTATGCCGGGAGGTGGTCCATTCCCTTTCAAAGGGGCAGTGACACACCAGAAGCACAGAAGAGCACAATTGTACCTGAAAGACTCTAATGTGTCCCCACTCAAATTATGGCATACTAAATAAAAATGGCAATCCCCCATTTTTTTATTTTATTTCTGTTTACTGAAGAATCCCCCACATTTTTAAGTAGCTTTTAAATTACAGTGCACATGAAAGGGATTTGCATAGAGCAGACAAAATAAAAAATATTTTCCAGCACACTTACCAGCTAGCAAGGCAAAAAAGCAAACAAACAGCAAATGGGCTAGCAGGGGTAGGCCTCTCTTAAATACTCAGAGTCAGGACAGCAAGGGCAGTGTGGAGCTTGGGTGGAAGCTGGAAATGGAGTGCTGAGGAGGCAGTCAGAGGGTAGCCTAGTCTGGGGGGGGGGTCCTCAGGCCTGGGGCTCAGGTGCTGGAGGGAACCTCTCAAAACACACAGAGGAGTCCTGTCCAGAGGCACAGGAGCAATAGTGAGGACAGCAGTAGCCAGCTAGCACGTCCGGGAGAAGAAAGCCGGGTGGCTGGTGAGTGAGACTGGGGGACTGTGGGAAGTAGCCAGAAGGGGTAGTGAAAGGGGCAGCTGCAGCCAGGTGGGCTGGCAATGCCTTTAGAGGAGGTACTGGGTAGGGATGAGCTTAGAGTTTGTGTCGAACTCATGTTGGACTCGAACATTGCCTATTCGCCCGTTCGCCGAACAGCGAACAATTTGGGGTGTTTGCGGCAAATTCGAAAAGCCGCGGAACACCCTGTAAAAGTCTATGGGAGAAATCTAAAGTGCTAATTTTAAAGGCTTATATGCAAGTTATTGTCATAAAAAGTGTTTGGGGACCCGGGTCCTGCCCCAGGGGACATGTATCAATGCAAAAAAAAGTTTTAAAAACGGCCGTTTTTTCGGGAGCAGTGATTTTAATAATGCTTAAAGTGAAACAATAAAAGTTAAATATTCCTTGAAATTTTCGTACCTAGGGGGTGTGTATAGTATGCCTGTAAAGTAGCGCTTGTTTCCCGTGCTTAGAACTGTCCCTGCACAAAGTGTAATTTCTGAAGGAAAAAAAGTCATTTAAAAGCACTCGCGGCTATAATGAATTGTTGGGTCCCGGCAATACAGAGAAAAGTCATTGATAAAACAAAAAAATGCGTAGGGGTCCCCTCAAATTCAATTACCAGGCCCTTCAGGTCTGGTATGGATATTAAGGGGAACCCTGCATCAAATTTTAAAAAAAATGATGTGGGGTTCCCCCCCAAATATCCATACCAGACCCTCAGGTCTGGTATGGATTTTAAGGGGAACTCCACGCCAAATAAAACAAAAATGGCGTGGAGTTCCCCCCAAAAATCCATACCAGACCCTTTATCTGAGCACGCAACCTGGCAGGCCGCAGGAAAAGAGGGGGGACGAGAGAGCGCCCCCCCTCCTGAACCGTACCAGGCCACATGCCCTCAATATGGGGAGGATGCTTTGGGGGTCTGTGACCCCTCAAAGCACTATGTCCCCATGTTGATGGGGACAAGGGCCTTATCCCCACAACCCTTGCCCGGCGGTTGTGGGGGTCTGTGGGCTGGGGGCTTATCGGAATCTGGAAGACCCCTTTAAAAAAGGGGACCCCCAGATCCCGGCTTCCCCTTATGTGGATTGGTAAGGAGTACCCCTACCATTTCACAAAGAAAGTGTAAAAAATTGTAAAAAAAAACACACAGACACCGTTGGGAAAAGTCCTTTATTAACCACTTAACGACCGCTCACTGTATATATACGTCGGCACAATGGCACCGACAGGCACAATCACGTAGAGCATACGTGATTGCCTTTGTACAGTTGGGGGGTCCGATCGGACCCCCCTTCTGTACAGTGAGCGGTCGGAATTCGTCTGGGAGCGTTCCGAGATGGGGGGGCGGCCGTTCGATTCCGACCACCCCCCCGCGATCGCTCCCGGCGAATAGAAATGCCCCCTCTGTCTGTGTAATGTTTACACAGACCGAGAAAGCAGGAGGAAGTGATGTCATCTCCTGTGCGGCGCTCACATATACCGAGCGTCGTACAAGAGAAGACACACAGGTCAGTGCACTAACACTACACTAACACCAGCACACATAGGCACATAAATCGCCCCCCCCAGATCACCCCCCAGCCCCCCCCAGATCACCCCCCAGCCCCCAGTCACAGTGTCACTGATTGCAGTGACCATTTATTTACTGATCACTGCAATCAGTGACATTTGTGACTGTAAAAGTGTCACTACATTTAGTTTTAGGTCCAGTGTAGCCCCCTAACCCCCCCCCTAATAAAGGTTTAACCCCTTGATCACCCCCCAGATAACCCTTTCACCCCCTAGCACCGCCGTCGCTTGGCGATCATTTTTCTGATCGCTGTCTTGGCGTCGGTGATGCAGATCGGTACCCAGTAATTTTTTTTAGGTTCGCCGCTGGTTTTTATAGCGTCAGGTACCCCCATAAATTATCTAATAAAGGTTTAACCCCCTTGATCGCCCCCCAGGTAACCCTTTCACCCCCTATCACCACTGTCGCTAAGCGATCATTTTTCTGATCGATGTCTTAGCGTCGGTGATGCAGATCGGTAGCCAGTATTTTTTTTTTAGGTTCGCCGCAGGTTTTTATAGCGTCGGGTACCCCCATAAATTATCTAATAAAGGTTTAACCCCCTTGATCGCCCCCCAGGTAACCCTTTCACCCCCTATCACCACTGTCACTAAGCGATCATTTTTCTGATCGCTGTCTTGGCGTCGGTGATGCAGATCGGTACCCAGTAATTTTTTTAGGTTCGCTGCAGGTTTTTATAGCGTCGGGTACCCCCCATAAATTATCTAATAAAGGTTTAACCCCCTTGATCGCCCCCCAGGTAACCCTTTCACCCCCTATCACCACTGTCGCTAAGCGATCATTTTTCTGATCGATGTCTTAGCGTCGGTGATGCAGATCGGTAACCAGTATTTTTTTTTTAGGTTCGCCGCAGGTTTTTATAGCGTCGGGTACCCCCATAAATTATCTAATAAAGGTTTAACCCCCTTGATCGCCCCCCAGGTAACCCTTTCACCCCCTATCACCACTGTCACTAAGCGATCATTTTTCTGATCGATGTCTTAGCGTCGGTGATGCAGATCGGTAGCCAGTAATTTTTTTTAGGTTCGCCACAGGTTTTTATAGCGTCGGGTACCCCCATAAAATATCTAATAAAGGTTTAACCCCCTTGATCGCCCCCAGGTAACCCTTTCACCCCCTATCACCACTGTCGCTAAGCGATCATTTTTCTGATCGCTGTCTTAGCGTCGGTGATGCAGATCGGTAGCCAGTAATTTTTTTTAGGTTCGCCGCAGGTTTTTATAGCGTCAGGTACCCCCATATATTATCTAATAAAGGTTTTAACCCCCTAATTGCCCCTAGTTAACCCTTTCACCAGTAATCATCATATAAGTGTTACGGGTGACGCTGGTTAGTTAGTTTGCTTTTTATAGTGTCAGGGCACCCGCCGTATATAACCCAATAAAGGTTTAACCCCCTGATCGCCCGGCGGGTGATATCAATTAGGTTTTAGCGTCAGAGAGGGTCTGCGTCACACCCCAGGCAGCGTCAGGTTAGTGCCAGTAACGCTAACACCCACGCGCGAAGCATACACCTCCCTTAGTGGTATAGTATCTGAACAGATCAATATCTGATCTGATCAGATCTATACTAGCGTCCCCAGCAGTTTAGGGTTCCCAAAAACGCAGTGTTAGCGGGATCAGCCCAGATACCTGCTGGCACCTGCGTTTTGCCCCTCCGTCCAGCCCAGGCCACCCAAGTGCAGTATCGATCGATCACTGTCACTTACAAAACACAACACACATAACTGCAGCGTTCGCAGAGACAGGCCTGATCCCTGCGACTCCAGTGCTGTAGGAGGTGATTTCACCACCACAGTTAAAAAAAAAAAAAAGCAAATATGCCGAAGCATTGGGGCAGCAGGGGCGGAGGAGCGATTTTGCTCCTAATGCCGCGTACATACGGTCGAAATTCCGACGGAGGCTTACCCGTGGAAAAGTCCGACCATGTGTGTGCGGCATAACTTTTTTGCGGGAGGATGCCCCCATGCTTCGGCATATATAAATGGTGCATGTATGCCCATCATTAGAAGTGGGTGGATGAAGGGCGGTATTCTAATGGTGGGCATACCCACCGATCAATCTCTTTTTTCGTTCAGCCACCTGGCTGCATGAAAAAAAAAGATTACAATACATGTCCAAAAAGGACCAGCAACGTACTGGTATGTTGCTGGACTTTGAATGGTTATACCAGATTGATGCCTGCGGGTTTAGGTATCATCTTGGTATCATTCTTTTCAGCCAGCGGCCGGCTTTAATGTAAAAGCAACCCTAGTGGCTAATTAGCCTCTGGACTGCTTTTACAAGCAGTGGGAGGGAATGTCCCCCCCCCCCCCCCGGATATAAAAAGCGCCATTGGGAAATTGGGAAAGCATTTTATCACACCGATCTTGGTGTGGTCAGATGCTTTGAGGGCAGAGGAAAGATCTAGGGTCTAGACCCCAGTTTTTTCAAAAAAAGAGTACCTGTCACTACCTATTACTATCATAGGGGATATTTACATTCCCTGAGATAACAATAAAAATGATAAAAAAAAAAAATATGGAAGGAACAATTTAAAAACAAAATAAAAAAGCAAAATTAATAATAAAAAAAAAAAAAAAAAAAAAGCACCCCTGTCCTGCCCTGCTCTTGCCCAATGGCGAACGCAAGCGTCGGTCTGGCGTCATATGTAAACAGCAATTGCACCATGCATGTGAGGTATCACCGCGAAGGTCAGATCGAGGGCAGTAATTTTAGCAGTAGACCTCCTCTGTAAATCTAACGGGGTAACCTGTAAATGCTTTTAAAGGCTTTTAAAAATGTATGTAGTTTGTGGCCAATGCGCGTTTGTGCGAAATTTTAAAGCATGTCGTGTTTGGTATCTATGTACTCGGCCTAAGATCATCTTTTTTATTTCATCAAACATTTGGGCAATATAGTGTGTTTTAGTGCATTAAAATAAAAAAAGTGTATTTTTTCCCCCAAAAAAATGCGTTTGAAAAATCGCTGCGCAAATACTGTGTAGAAAAAAAAATGCAACACCCACCATTTTATTCTGTAGGGCCTCTGCTTTAAAAATATATATAATGTTTGGGGGTTCAACATTTTCCTGCAAAAAAAAATATGTTTTCATGTAAACAAAAAGTGTCAGAAAGGGCTTTGTCTTCAAGTGGTTAGAAGAGTGGATGTAAGCTTCCTAATGTTGTGTATAAAATGCCAGAACAGTTCAAAACCCCCCCAAATGACCCCATTTTGGAAAGTAGACACCCCAAGCTATATACTGAGAGGCATGTCGAGTCCATGGAATATTTTATATGTTGATACAAGTTGCGGAAAAAAGACAATTTTTTATTTTTTTTTGCACAAAGTTGTCACTAAATGATATATTGCTCAAACATGCCATGGGCATATGTGGAATTACACCCCAAAATACATTCTGTTGCTTCTCCTGAGTACGGGAATACCACATGTGTGAGACTTTTTGGGAGCCTAGCCACGTACGGGTTTTCGGGGTTCCGTACGCGGCTAGGCTCCTAAAATGTCCCACACATGTGGTATCCCCGTACTCAGGAGAAGCAGCAGAATGTATTTTGGGGTGCAATTCCACATATAACCATGGCATGTGTGAGCAATATATCATTTAGTGACAACTTTTTGTAATTTTTTATTTTTTTTTGTCATTATTCAATCACTTGGGACAAAAAAAAAAATATTCAATGGGCTCAACATGCCTCTCAGCAATTTCCTTGGGGTGTCTACTTTCCAAAATGGGGTCATTTGGGGGGGGTTTGTACTGCCCTGCCATTTTAGCACCTCAAGAAATGAGATAGGCAGTCATAAATTTAAAGCTGTGTAAATTCCAGAAAATGTACCCATGTTTGTAAACGCTATAACTTTTGCGCAAACCGATAAATATACACTTATTGACGTTTTTTTTACTAAAGACATGTGGCTGAATACATTTTGGCCTAAATGTATGACTAAAATTGAGTTTATTCGATTTTTCTTATAACAAAAAGTAGAAAATATCATTTTTTTCAAAATTTTCGGTCTTTTTCCGTTTATATCGCAAAAAATAAAAATCGCAGAGGCAATCAAATACCATTAAAAGAAAGCTCTATTTGTGGGAAGAAAAGGACGCAAAGTTTGTTTGGGTACAACATTGCATGTCCGCACAATTTACAGTTAAAGCAGCGCAGTGCAAAATTCTGAATTCACCTCTGGTCCTTTAGCTACCAAATGGTCCGGGGCTTAAGTGGTTAAAAAAAATATATATCTAAAAAAAAGATTCCAGCGGTGGTAATCCACTCTCGGTATCCTGCGATGGGTGATCTCCTCTCCAGGGTCCAGCGATGGATGATCTCTCCTCTCCGGGGTCCAGCGATGGATGATCTCTCCTCTCCAGGTCCAGGCTCCAACAATGATGTCCAGTGCAGCGAGGAACAACAAGCATCCTGTCTCCACCGGAGACACCCCGGGAATCCCGGCAGCCTGACAGGTCTCTTATGTAGCTGAGGACGGGGCCACCCGTCACGTGACCCTGTCACCCTCTGACACAAGGGGAAACCCGGGATTCCCCAGTGACGTGCGGGTGACCCCGCCCCCCTCGGATGCAACGGAAACCTGCGTTACCTTGCGGCTTTACTGCCTGTTTCCTACTGTGCATGCACGAGTCGCGCGGCGCTTTGTGAATGGGCGGATGTCTTCTGGGACACACACAGGTCCCAGAAGACAGCTCACCCCAGTCCCCAGAAGATAACGCGAGGAGGACCATAAGGAAGACTACTGCGGAATAGGAAGTGGCAGATTAGGAAGATCTGCCTAGTAACCGCCATTTCTGTTAAGTAAACATTTTTATTTATTTTTTGGAGCTTTTTTATGTAATTTTTTTTTTTTTTTTAGGGTGGACCTCCGCTTTAATAGGAAAGGAGGCCAAGACATAACCCTCAGGTTTCGCTACAAACTCTGACAAAGAAAGGTGTACACATTATCACATTATGTTAATCGATCTAGTTCACATCACCTCTACTTTGGACATGTTAAATAACATTACTAATTTCTTCATCCACTGTCTGCTACAGCTTGCCACTCTTTGTATGGCTAAAATGTGTGCTATCAGACCCACTTTCTACTGTTCTCTTCTATTTATTGATTTTCAAGTTCTAATAAAAAGAAATTGATTTATTTTTCTTTATTTATCTTCGTTTTGCGAGATACAAAAAAGCAGTGAAGAGCTGTGGGCTGAAAGCCGAGGTCAGCCCTTTAAGGAAGATCCACTTGACAATGTGTGAATCCCAGACTGGGTTGCCCTTTTCGTGGAGAATCTTTTGTTTCACTGTCTTCTAAAGATAACAAAATTCCCCCACATCTTGCAACCTCCTTTTCAGTATTTTTCCTATTTAACTTGTTCCAGTTCCAATGCCTGTACTTGGTAAAATTCCTCACATGGTCCAATGCATATTCTAAGCCATTCTTTAGGGGTCAATAATTAAATGTTTGTCTTCGTTGGCAATCTCCTTTACTTTAATTTGGCTTTCCTTTTGCATTTTTTAAGAAGTATTTTATTTTTTTTAAGAAAAGGATGTTTGTATGTTTATACCTCTGTATTCATATATGGTTTACAATGGCTCTGAAATAACAAAACAGATTCTTTCTGAAGGGAGAAATCACTGACTTCTCAAGGACCTTTTGTGGGCACAGGAAATGGAAAGCACATAGTAAAAAATTAAGATTTCATGCAAGCCCAAGGCAACATTTTAAAAGTAAAGGTTTATAAATTTTTGTGCAAAATACTTGGCTGATCCAGTGTTCACTTCTCCCCTTTTATAAACATTACTTTAAATAACCAAACCAACAACTTAATTATTTTTCCACTGGGTTGATAAGTTTATTAGGTATCATCCGCAGCTTGATACAATATAACATACAAATAATGAACAATTAAACCAAGAAGACACAAACAAAATCATAAATTATGTTTACGGGTTACTGTGAAAAAAAAAAAAAAAACATTTTAAAGAAGATTAAAATTTTCATAAAAAATGGAGCCCTTACTACAATGTTCATCTTGTCTGCAGCACGGTCCCCAGGAGAAGCTCTACCAAGCTGACAGCCAACATCATTTAAAGTTGAACTCCAGGTAGTAGTCACCACGACTACAATGATCACCGCTGTCGAGTAGCTGACCTGCTGCATAGTAGCCAAAGTGGGTCATTCTCTCAGCATGGGCACCATTAAAGAATGCCTTCCATTTTTCTTAGTGAATGCAAGGCATTCTCTAATTGGACATGGTAGAGAGGTGGGGTGGTGACATTATGCTCTTCACCTCATCCAAATAGAAAATGTAGTTACTATGCAGCAGGGAAGCTGTTTGGCATAGGAAGACAGTAGCAATCAAGGTAACAGCAGTGTCTACTACATTCATTCTCCTCTTCCACAGTGGTCCCACAGATTTAACATATGAATAATCACATCGGTCCAAACTGGACCAATGTAACTTTGCAATAAAATTGATATCCCTTACCAAGAAGCCGTCAGCAAGTGAACTCAAAACTCATGAGCTGCATAATTATTCCCAATCAGTAATTTTAAATGGTCAACATGACAGCCTGGCATCTAGCATTTTCAGAAGAAAATATTAGGAATGGCAGCCTTTATGTTTTCTCCCTACAGGTTTCTTTTAAGCAGTGGAAAAAAGAAGAAAAACTGCGCTAATTCAAAAGTTGGATAGCCGTGAATAGCGTCACGGTTGTGGAAAGGGAGCTGTGACTGACATGTAAAACAAAAATACAAGAAACAGTAATGGAAAAAGAAAACAATCGCGCTATCCCATAGACCTCTACAATGGTGTTTAAACTTAAAAATTGATATATAAATTATAACACCAGTGAGTGAACCAAAAATTTGATCAACTCTAATACCTTAAATTAATATTTACCACATGTGAAAACATACCATTAATGAATAGTGGTTAACATATAATAAAAAAAAACTTGTGTAAATTCATTAGTGAGCAACAAAACAGTGTCCAAATAAGAAACAGCAATGAATGTCCGTAATTCAAATTATGATCAAAACACCAGTGCTCTGTGAAAAAATTGTCCATATAGTGACTGCATCCAAAATAAACGTGTAGATCCACCACCATTTAGTAGAAGTTGCCTCTTACCAGCTGGTGTTGATCCCTCATAACAGAGAATCAAAAACAGCATATAACAGGTCCACTCTCCCCACCAATCAGCAGATGCAGATACGTGATAATAGGTAATGCCCAATCAACAGGTCATCAGCAGACATCCAATATGGAAAAGATATGAAACACTCCACATAGTGTATTAACGTTATAAAACGTTTATTAAAAATCGAACACATTGCACTTACAATTGTGTTGTTAAAAAGACAGCCTTTAAATCCGATGTGTAGGCAGGTGCACATACAGATACCCGTCCCTTTACGATCGTATGGAGCTTGAGGTGCTGTTACAAAGCCAGGTAAAAATGGCTTTAGATTAAAAGCTTCATTGAGACCTGGAGGAAGGGTGGCATTTAGATTTGATATCCATCTAAGTTCTCGTTGTAGGAGGTATTTATTAACGTCTCCACCACGTGCATTGGAATGTATTCGATCTAGAACCAAAACTGTTACCCTAGGGCAGATGCCATTGTGGGTTTGAGACACATGTCTGCCCCACGTCAAGTCAGGATTGGCTGTTTCCCTTGCTTTGATGTGTCGATACAAACTTTGCCAGAGTTTTTGGATTGTTTTTCCTACATAGAAGCAGCCGCAGCTGCATAATATGAGGTAAACAACACCTTTGGTCTGGCAATTAGAGTAATGTTTCGGGAAAAATCGCATCCAATTAGGTAAGTAAATAATTTTTCTCTAGTCTATGTATTTGCAATAGGAGCATGCTCCACAAGGGAAAGTTCCCATTGTTTTGCAGGGATCTCCCCGGTTTTGGCCGCAAAACTTACTTTGAACCACCAAGTTACCCACAGAAGTGGCCCTTCTGTAAGTGATCATTGGAGTCGGGGGTACAAAAGGTCCTATAGTGGGATCAGCTGTTAGGAGTTGCCAATACTTCCTGCATATTTCTACTAATTTAGTGTGTTCATTTGTATAAGTAGTGATTATTCTCTGGGTAGTGTGAGAAACTTTTTTCCAAAGAATTTTTTTTCTCACACTACCCAGAGAATAATACCTTTGGTGCATCAGATCCTCTTGGTTCATTTGCTAAGATATTCTATCGGTGGACTTCAGGATTGGGTAATTGATCATGGCCACCCCCATTTCTCAGGTATTTATTAGGCAGAGTGTGTGTTATACCCTTGCTGCACAGCCAGGATTTTTAATCCCAGTTACATGAATGTGAGAGGAGTATCACAGGTATGTTTCTGCTAACTACTCCAATGCTGGTCATTTCAATGTTATATGTGCTCCATTTTTGATGCACACTCTGTCTTTACCCCTTTGAAAGCTGTTTGTCTCCCATCAAGGGTGTAACCATACATATATTTTTTTCTGATAATCCAAGATACTTCAATCCATTTCCACTTACACATTCAACTTTCTATGTCCATTAGATTCTTGCCTCCATATGTGTCACTGGTGACTCCTGTGAGTTTTGATTTGCCTCCATGGCCACTTAGCGGGATCCGCTTTCTAGTCTGACTTGGACATACTCTATCTAGCCTATGATAGGACAAAGACTGGGAGGACCAAAAGTTACAAAACATGTCATTTTTGACAAAACTTTCCCCAGAATTTGGTGAGCCGCAAGACTGAAAATCACCTCTATTGTCTGCAATAATGATGTGCAATGCTATATCTTAAAGGAACACTGAACATGTGAGTACTGAGCATTATAGATTTTATCATGCAGTTCCAGCCATTTTTAATTAAACATTGTACAGTATTTGTAAATATTTCATTTACTATGATATATATAAAAAATCACATGCTTATACATATATATTTCCACCCCTTTTTTCTTTATCAGAAATACAACAGCATGCTTCTTCCTTAAACCCAAGAAAAAGGAATCAAACACGCCAGAAAAAAAAATCCTATTTTGGCGTTATCCGAAACATGTCGGTTTTTGTGATCACAACTCTTTAAGTGGTTTGTGTCAGCAATTATTAGCAACTGTAATCAATTGGTTCTTTGTTCCCTTTGATGTTTTATACATACCCTTTGTATTTTTATATACCAATAAAATTTGATACTATTTTTACTAAACGATCCTGTTTGTTTACCCACCCGTAAAATCCCTGGGGCATTCCTCCTTTTTAAAGTGGAAGTAAACCCATCCATAAAATAGTTTCATTTCCGGCACGTGCCGGAAATGTAACACTCCCATTGGTTGTGCTCTCAACCAAACTGTCAAACCATCCAATGGCTGGTGTCATAACTGATCACATGTGCAGCATCATGGCAGTAGGAGATTAACAGAGGAAAAGATAGCAGCTTCCTTGGCTAAAAACGATAGGGGGGTTTACTTACACTTTAACAGCCAGTGCATACTTTTATAGTATTTAGAGTGCATGCATTATATTTGCAGAGATACACACACATATGATAGTATACATGCAACTGATTCTCTAATAAATATTTTCTAAGCAGCATACTCTCAAGCATCCAGATCCAGTGGTAGCATACCTACAATGAAAATGTGATTAGTTTAGCTAATTTGCATGTGCATTTCATTCAATACCAGACCCATCAGATATGGTATTGATTATAAAGGAGGAATCCACACCAGACCTATTGGATCTGGTAGGGAATGCAAGGGAAAACTCGCTTAAAATTCATATCAGACCCTCACCCTGAGTACACAGCATGTCAGGCCAGGAAAGGAAGGGGCAGAAACACTGCCCCTCCCCTCCTGAGCCATACCAGGTCACATGACCTCAGCAAGGGGAAGCCATGTTGATGGGGACATAGATCTTTTTCCCACAACCCTGGTCCGGTGGCTGTGGCGGTGTGGGGAAACTTATTGGAATCTGCAAGCCTCTTTAGGATAATGGGACACCCAAACATCTACACCCCCATCTGAATGAGTAAGGGGTACATAGTACCCCTACCCATTGGCAAAAAATGTCAGTTGTAAATAAACACACACAAGTTTTTTACAAGCCCTTTATTTAAAAAAAAAACAGCATTGTAAATCCAATGTTAATCACAATAAAAGTCACCTGCCAATCATCAAAAGAAAATAACCCATCGATACTCATTCTCTCACTCCGCATTTCCACTACTATACAAAATTTATATACTAGGGGTGGGGATGTGATGACATTACTGTCCAAATATGGACATAACAATGTCACCACCCTGCCCTTTTGCTTACATGAAAGGAGATTCCCAGCCATCTAAGTGAATGTGTCCCGGGATGTCACAGGTTAAGAACTGGCAGTGCCTGCATCGGCTGGCATCCTTAAAAGTCATTGACAATGGGAAGCTGTCATGTACAATAGTCGTAGTAATACATTTCTTGAAACAGACCTTAAGCTGATCCATAATTATAAATCACATTATAACATTCTTCTTTGACAGGCCACAGGCCTATTGTCATTAAACATATTAGCCAAAGTTTGTGAATTGCTATGCCTTTAGCAGAGCTCTTAGGAGGACATAATGCTTGTTGTAAAATATTTAACAGAGTACTTTAAAGAAAACACAATTTGAGTCGGGCTCTACTTGACCTCAAACTGTCCGTTTCATACAACCCAGCTCTAAAAATATAGTCATACTCCAATATTTAACCTACCCAAATGTAAAAGACCCGAACAGCCAATTTGATATTACTCATGCCTATGCCATAATGTCCAGAAAGTGAATGGGACATACGGTATTACCTCTTCTGAAGAAGTCATACATAAGATCAATATCATGTTTAATGTCTATGAAATCATGATTTTATTCCATGCAATAATATGTTCATTGTTGGACAGGCAAAATATTGTTAGGGTTGAAAATATATTTATTGGGATTTTAACAGTGAGTACATGAAAATTTATATCAAGTCACAATCCATAAGCAGTCACATACAAGTTTGTGCAAAGAGTCAGCCAAATGGCTATCGCCCACAGCATAACTCATAATACATAGTTATACAATATCAGATGTGGTAACCGGTAATTGGAATAGAAAACGGGTACAGCTAGAAGAGCCCCGTTGTCATATACAACAGGATTGAAATTAGGTACGTTAGGGTTTAAGATTAAAACAAACAAAATAAAAAGGGGGAACAAAAGGAGTGGTAGAGGGGGTCGGATGATGGGAGTGGGGAGGGGTACAGGGGGAGAGGAAGAGAGGGAGGGAGAGAGATGAGAAAAGAGAAGGAAGGACAGAAAAGAGAAAGAAAAGTAGGCAAGGAGAAATCATAGAAGAGTGTCAGAGCCACTGAGTCAGGGAACAGGGAGAGATAAGTAAGTAGCTGTGGCGAGAGGGGGACCCCCAGAAACAAGTCCTGTTCGTCCCACTGTCACCCCAGGTGCAAGGATAATCAATTTGGGGTCGACAACATACTTGCCAGAGTGTCAGAAGAGGAGAAGCGGAGCCAGACGAACCACAGTGCTTTATATTTGTCAAAAGTATCGTTGTCAAGGGCCAGCATCTCCTCCATTCTCATAGTATCATTCATAATCGAGACCCAGTGTGATAAGGGAGGGATGGTGGTTGACTTCCAGTAGGAAGGGATGAGTTGTCTAGCTGACGACATAAAGAAACGAAGGAGGCTCTGTTTCTGGGAGGATATTGAACCCGGGAGAATAGAGAGAAGGGCAATCTTAGGGGAGGGCGACAGCGTATCATCATAGAGTTTGTCGTAACATTCAAATACCTGAATCCAGAAGGGGCGGATCCTCTCGCATTCCCACCAGACATGTAAGTAGGTCCCCGTAGAGGTCGAACATCGCCAGCAGGATGCCGGAGTGGACGGAAAGATTTTGTGCAATGTATAGGGGTCCCTGTACCATCTTGACAGAATCTTGTAATTTTTTTCCTGCGAGTAGCAGGATATCGTAGATTTATGAGTGAAATGAAACGAAGTCTGCCAATCTAAACCTGGGATGTCCTCACCCATA
The DNA here is from genome assembly GCA_029206835.1 of Rana muscosa. Lineage (NCBI taxonomy): Eukaryota > Metazoa > Chordata > Amphibia > Anura > Ranidae > Rana > Rana muscosa. The sequence continues at coordinate 224,822,412 of CM055118.1, forward strand.
TCTGTAGACCATGCCCTGGTGTAAGAAGGTAAGTCAGCAGGGCAAAATATTGTTAGATAAGAATATCAATACAGATAGAAAAGTGACATTAGAGGGAGTGTCTGCTAAACTATTAAGATGTCAACATTCCTACCCCCCATCCTTCAGCTCTCTTGATTGGTGAGGATTGGCTCAATGATACCCTTTAGAGGGCTCCCAAAATTTTGCTGCAATTGGTAGTATGAGTTCTCATTTTTAGATAAAGCTGAGAGTCCTTCCTGACCACCAGTGACTCTGTCAGAAATGGGCTTATATGCAGTATAATGTTATAAAGGTGGTTGTAAACCCTTATGCCGCGTACACACGATAATTTTTCCCGTCTGGAAATTTTTTTTTTTCTTTTTTTAACAAGAAAATCGACTGTGTGTGGGCTTTTTGTCATTTTTCCCGACGGGAAAAACGGCATTAATCACGACGAGAAAAATTAGAACATGCTCTAATTTTTCTCGTCGTGATTCCCGTCGTTTTTTTCCGCGGCAGTTTTCCCATAGGGAAACACTGCCACGGAGCCCACACACGGTCGTTTTTCTGGACCAAAAAAAAAATGTCGGGAAAAACGGACGTGTGTAGGGAACCAAGCCGTTCCCTCGTTTTTCCCATTGATTTTCTCGACGGTGTTTTCACCGTCGAGAAAATCGATCGTGTGTACGCGGCATAACATATACCCATTGAGATGACAAGCCTCAGGTGATACACGGAGATTAAACAAATCATCCTACATACGTTATACTTGTTTATCTATAAATACAAATTCTGTGCTTAGTGTAACAAATTTAAAATATAAATACAAAGGATAGCAGCACTCTATAATTGCCAGAATACAGCAAATTATATAGATGAAAATAATTGCGCTCTCCCTTTAAAAGTCACCAAAAAAGATTTATGAATGATTGAACCACCGTAAAACAATAATCAAAGTAAAAAAATATGTGAAAATACAATGTTATCCAGTAATTGGTCCACCTTAAATAAATTCCACTGGATCTGAAATAAACAAAATATGTATATCAAAAAAACATAAGACAAATAGAAAGAAAGTGCAGACACTATATCATGTGAGCAAAAAACAATTGCACTCTTTGAACAATAGCAATATCTTGATGATAATAAAGATTAAATATATACAAATCACAACAGTGAAAAAATGCAGTAAACGTACTATCTGAAACATTCAAAACCATATTCCATGTGTAAACAATCTACTGTGCAAACTGTGTAAATTTCAGTTCAAATACACATTACCTCCTTACCAGATAGTTTGACCTGCTAATGCTGAGGTCAAATGTCACTTGTGGGTTAAATCATGCAATAATGTCACCAGGCAGCTATAAGGATGGATGTCACCACTCCACAACACTCAGGTGTCAGATCATACCAGCAGCATTTTAATCAAGCGCTTAATCCCCTTTGGATGATGTTGCCAGCGCCCCACTGATCACAATAGCGTTATGGCCTCAAATTACATGGTCAAAGTACAGGGGCTATAGAGCATTACATTTTATAAAAAAAAAAAAAAAAAACATTTTATTTAATTAAAAAGATGGTTCTTCACTGGTCCTTGTATCCCAGGTGCTGCCACGGTTACTGTAGGAAGCCTGCTGTGACTCCCTATGACTTTACAGCTGGCTCTCCACTGCACATATGCGAGTCATGCTGTGCCCTGTGAATGGTCCTGCCACTTCCTGGGACCTGTGACATGTCTCAAGGGATTGCAGGCAGGGGGGAAAAACTTCCACCCAGATCACCTAGGAAATTCAATTTTTATCCCATTTATTTTACTGTTTCTGCAGTAATATCTTTTATGTTACTTTTATGTCAATATTTTTATTGCACTGTATTTCATTTCCTTTAATTAAAACAATATTTTAAAAACATTAACCCGACTCTCTAATTGCTCTAGATAAAAACTAGAAAACAAAGAACACTGCTATATTTTAAAGTTTAATCCATGTCTGGTGTGGCAATAGATGTTGCAGACACGTTAAAACACAAGGTGGTGGCTGATACTGTTTGTATGTGTAAAGGGTTAAAGCGTTACTATACCCACTACAGTAAAATCAGTCTGTATATGTAGTAGAGCATCCTTGTTATATTCGCTGTGGAATCCGCCACATTGTGTAAAAAGGCTGTTTGTTCCTGTCTTCTCTGATCCTTCTTTTACTGTCCCCAATCAATCTGCTAATAGAACAGAGCATTGAAGGCACTCTGAAAATGCTTAGTTTGGGGTGTATTGCTAAAGAGTTTTTTTTTTTTTTTGAGGGTGTATGTGATCAGCACAGGACCAATCAGCACTGTCCAGGCAGAAAACAAGGTCCATAAAAACATGGATGGGGGAGTTTGGGGTGTAGGAACTTGACTGGCCTGCATAGAATCCTGACCTCAGAACACCTTTGGGATGAATTAGAGTTGAGACGGCGAGCCACAAATGCACTTCTGGAAGAATAGTCAAACATTCCTATAGACACATTCTTAAACCTTGTTGACAGCCTTCCTAGAAGAGTTGAAGCTGTTATAGCTGCAAAGGGTGGGCCAACTCAATATTGAACCCTACGGACTAAGACTGGAATGCCATTAAAGTTCATGTGTGTGTAAAGGCAGGTGTCCCAATACTTTTGATAATATAGTGTGTATATACATATATATCTATCTATATATAGATATATAAATATATATCTATATATTGTGACAGCAGGAAGGTAAAGTCACCTGGTTGCATCCAGGGGGGTAGATATATTTCGCCCAGATTCAGGCTTTACGCCGACTTATACAACTAGGTGGAGAGTTGTATAAGGCTAGTGGGCTCATGGATGACTCATACCTCTAGGGAGAGTGTGGGGCGTCGTGCAGACAGAGATGAGGAGACCAGCTGAACCTTGTCAGCTCATTTAGGCCTCTATAAGAACTCCCAGCTTCATTAGATGTTAGCTCATGCCTGGAACCAGACCTGTGTGGACTGTCTAGGGAGAGTGAACCCCTGTGCGGTGAGACAAAGCCTGTGTGGCTATTTGCTTGGACATTTAAAACCAGGGACTTAGGGACTAGGACAGCACTAGGCTGATCCCAGTTGTTAGTTAGGAAACCTGTATGTTTAGTCAGAGGTCAAGTTGACCAGGATTTATTTTATTTATGTTTCTTTTGCTTTGCTGTGTTTTGTCACTGTAAATAGAAAATAAACCGCACCTTTTTGATTTTGAAAACCACAACCTCCGTTTGCTGGGCCTGTTTTTGTCTGGGGAGCCCATCCCGGGGGTCACACACACCCGCTGCCGAGCTAACCCCCTCACAGTTGGTGGAGAATGCGGGCAGTTTTTTTTTAAGCCAGCATGGAGGAGATACTGAAACAGCTGGCTCTAGCAAATGCCAATCAACAGCAGACAAATGCAGGTTTGCAAAGGAGCCTTGCAGCCCAGCAGCAAGCTCATCAACAGAGCCTTGCAGCCCAGCAGCAAGCTCACCAACAGAGTCTGGAAGCTCAGCAACAAGCCCAGCAGCAATCTGAGGCCCGCTTCATAGACCTGTTACAGAAGCAAGAGCAGAGACTACAACAAATGGAAGCAGTAATGCAGCAACGTCCGCAGACCAGTGAGGAAAGCCGTCCCACTAATACCGCGTCCTTTGGGGTGAGTCGTTTATTGACAGAAATGACTGGAGAGGATGATCCAGAGGTATTTTTGACCACATTTGAAAGGACCGCTGAAAGAGAAAAGTGGCCTGAGGAGCAGTGGGCTGGACTGGTGGCTCCTCTGTTAACTGGTGAATCGCAGAAAGCTTACTATGACCTAGAGCCTAACCAAGCAAAAGACTATGTGATGCTAAAAGCTGAAATTTTGGCAAGGCTGGGTGTCACCCAGGCTGTCCGGGCTCAGCGTGTGCATAACTGGACTTTCCAGCTTGGAAAACCCCCCAGGTCTCAAATGTATGATCTCATTCACCTGAGCAGAAAGTGGCTACAGCCAGAGACTTTGTCCGCACCAAAGATTGTGGAACGTGTTGTAATGGATCGGTTTTTGAGAGCTCTTCCTACTGCCATCCAAAAGTGGGTAAGCCATGGAGACCCAGAAACGGCCGGCAAACTTGTGGATCGGGTAGAGAGATACTTGGCTGCAGAGAACCTGACGGCCTCTTCCAGAGACACTCAGACTTTCCACCCTAAGACCAGACCATCCCCAGGGGCGGATAAGAGGATTCCAAGGGGTGAGGGTGGAGAGAGTGAGAGGGTGGGAGCTCTACCCCAAGTTTGGCGAGAACAGCCTGGGAAATCAGCGGCTCAAGAGGCGGCAAGAAGGATCGTTTGCTACCGCTGCCGGCAAGCGGGACATATTGCAGCCAATTGCCCGGTTGTGGAGGAACCCATGCAGTGTGACTTTCTGGCGGGCAGACGTCAGTCGCTGTGTGCGACAGTCGCATGCACTGCCATTCGAGGAACTGAGAAACATTTATGCAAAATGTGTGTTAATGGTAGAAATGTTGTGGTATTGCTGGATTCAGGTAGCCTTGTGACCCTGATAAAGGCTGAGTTAGTTAAAACAGAGGTCTTTGGGAATAGCAAGGTAGCTGTTATTTGTGTGCATGGGGACACCCGAGAGTATCCAGTGACTACAGTGTGTTTCGAGACCCCCAAAGGTACCCTCTCTCATCCAGTGGGCTTAGTATCTCAGTTACCGCATGACGCCATTGTGGGAAGGGATTTTCCGAAGTTCTGGGAACTGTGGGATGATCCTGAGCCCCCCACTGGTGCCCCTATGTACCAGGAATGTGATAGCCAGAACTCCCCTGAGAGTGGTGAGGACTCTCCGGAATTTCCCTTATCAGTATTGGCAGGGGAGACTCAAGAAACTGGAGAGGAGCCCACCTCCTCAGACGAAAACCTACCGTCTGTGGAGTTTTCTGATCTTGAGGTTCACAGGGAAAACTTTGCCACAGAACAGTTGAAAGACCCCGCCCTAATAAAGGCACGGGAAAACGTAGTGAAAATAGATGGCGAGTTAGTGAACCCAGATAATACCTGCACTTACCCATACTTCAGCGTAGAGAAGGACCTACTGTATCGGGTGGCAAAAAGGGCAGAAGAAACCGTTGAGCAGCTTGTGGTGCCCAAACCTTACAGGAAGTTGGTGTTGGAGTTGGCCCATGGGCACATTCTTGGAGGTCATCTGGGGACAGAGAAAACCCGAGAGAGGGTATTACAGAGATTCTATTGGCCGGGGGTGATGAAGGACATAGAAAATTATTGTTCCTCCTGCCCTGTGTGTCAGAGGTCGGCCCCGATGCCACATTTCCGTAGCCCGCTGGTCCCTCTACCCATCATTGAGGTCCCGTTTGAGAGGATCGCCATGGATTTGGTAGGGCCTATAATCAAGTCCGCTAGGGGGCACCAGTACATATTAGTTATAATGGACTATGCCACCCGTTATCCAGAAGCGATCCCTCTCCGAAATACCTCGGCCAAAACCATAGCCAAAGAGCTATCTCTTGTGTTTAGCCGGGTGGGTATTTGTAAAGAACTGCTTACGGACCAAGGTACACCCTTTATGTCCCGGGTTATGAAGGAGCTGTGTAAATTGTTCAAAGTGACGCAATTACGTACATCTGTGTATCACCCCCAAACCGATGGGCTGGTTGAAAGATTCAACAAAGTCGAGGCCATCCAGAGTTGGCCACGTCCCAACAGCAAGAAGCAGGTACGAGCCTTTCTGGGAATCGCTGGGTATTATCGGCGATTCATTCCCCACTTTGCTTCTAAGGCTGTGCCCCTAACCAACCTGACGAAGGGGAAAGGGTCGGTCATGATTAAATGGACCCCCGAGGCTGAGGCAGCATTCCAATTCTTGAAACAAGCCTTATGTAGCCAGCCAGTGTTGTACTCACCCGACTTCTCTAAAGACTTTGTCGTACAAAGTGATGCGTCAGATGTGGGGTTAGGAGCAGTATTGTCCCAGGTCTGGAACGGGGAAGAGCACCCAGTCATTTACCTCAGCAGGAAGTTGAAGTCCCATGAGGTAAATTACGCCACCGTTGAAAAGGAGTGTTTAGCGGTGAAGTGGGCTCTAGATTCCCTTCGGTACTACCTGCTAGGTAGGCACTTTGACATGGTTACGGATCACGCTCCGTTAAAGTGGATGGCTCAAAACAAGGAAACAAATAGAAGAGTGAATAGGTGGTTCCTGGCCCTCCAGGAATTCAACTTCACAGTAAAGCATCGCCCTGGCGTTCAAATGGGGAATGTGGATGCTTTGTCTCGAGTACATGAATGCCTGATTGCTGGTGTTCCAACCCCGAGGTTAAAACAAGAGGGGGGGTATGTGACAGCAGGAAGGTAAAGTCACCTGGTTGCATCCAGGGGGGTAGATATATTTCGCCCAGATTCAAGCTTTACGCCGACTTATACAACTAGGTGGAGAGTTGTATAAGGCTAGTGGGCTCATGGATGACTCATACCTCTAGGGAGAGTGTGGGGCGTCGTGCAGACAGATATGAGGAGACCAGCTGAACCTTGTCAGCTCATTTAGGCCTCTATAAGAACTCCCAGCTTCATTAGATGTTAGCTCATGCCTGGAACCAGACCTGTGTGGACTGTCTAGGGAGAGTGAACCCCTGTGCGGTGAGACAAAGCCTGTGTGGCTATTTGCTTGGACATTTAAAACCAGGGACTTAGGGACTAGGACAGCACTAGGCTGATCCCAGTTGTTAGTTAGGAAACCTGTATGTTTAGTCAGAGGTCAAGTTGACCAGGATTTATTTTATTTATGTTTCTTTTGCTTTGCTGTGTTTTGTCACTGTAAATAGAAAATAAACCGCACCTTTTTGATTTTGAAAACCACAACCTCCGTTTGCTGGGCCTGTTTTTGTCTGGGGAGCCCATCCCGGGGGTCACACACACCCGCTGCCGAGCTAACCCCCTCACAATATCTATATATAGATATATATATCTATATATAGATATATAGATATATATAGATATATATATTGTGAGGGGGTTAACTCGGTAGCGGGTGTGTGTGATTTTCAAAATCAAAAGGTGCGGTTTATTTCTCTATGTACAGTGACAAAAACACAGCAAAGCCAAAAAGAAACATAAACAAAATAAATCCTGGTCAGTTTGACCTCTGACTAAACATGCAGGTTTCCTAAACTAACAACTGGGATCAGCCTGGTGCTGTCCTAGTCCCTAAGTCCCTGGTTTAGTAAAAGTCCAAACAAATAGCCACACAGGCTTTGCCTCACCGCACAGGGGTTCACTCTCCCTAGACAGTCCACACAGGTCTGGGTCCAGGCATGAGCTAACATCTAATGAAGCTGGGAGTTTTTATAAAGGCCTTAAATGAGCTGACAAGCTTCAGCTGGTCTCATCAACTCCCTGCCTGCACGACGCCCAGCCCTCTCTCTAGAGGTATGAGTCATCCATGAGCCCACTAGCCTCAGCTGGGCTTCATCAACTCCCTAGTTGTATAAGTCGGCATAAAGCCTGAATCTGGGAGAAATATATCTACCCCCCTGGATGCAACCAGGTGACTTTACCTTCCTGCTGTCACATACCCCCCCTCTTGTTTTAACCTTGGGGTTGGAACACCAGCAATCAGGCATTCATGTACTCGAGACAAAGCATCCACATTCCCCATTTGAACGCCAGGGCGATGCTTTACTGTGAAGTTGAATTCCTGTAGGGCCAGGAACCACCTATTCACTCTTCTATTTGTCTCCTTGTTTTGAGCCATCCACTTTAACGGAGCGTGATCCGTAACCATGTCAAAGTGCCTACCTAGCAGATAGTACCGAAGGGAATCTAGAGCCCACTTCACCGCTAAACACTCCTTTTCAACCGTGGCGTAATTTACCTCATGGGACTTCAACTTCCTGCTGAGGTAAATGACTGGGTGCTCTTCCCCGTTCCAGACCTGGGACAATACTGCTCCTAACCCCACATCTGACGCATCACTTTGTACGACAAAGTCTTTAGAGAAGTCGGGTGAGTACAACACTGGCTGGCTACATAAGGCTTGTTTCAAGAATTGGAATGCTGCCTCAGCCTCGGGGGTCCATTTAATCATGACCGACCCTTTCCCTTTCGTCAGGTTGGTTAGGGGCACAGCCTTAGAAGCAAAGTGGGGAATGAAGCGCCGATAATAACCCGCGATTCCCAGAAAGGCCCGTACCTGCTTCTTGCTGTTGGGACGTGGCCAACTCTGGATGGCCTCGACTTTGTTGAGTTGGGGTTTTATCACTCCCCTGCCAATGGTGTACCCAAGATATTTGGCCTCCTCCTGCCCAATGGTACACTTCTTGGGGTTAGCCGTAAACCCCGCTTCCCGGATAGAGTCTAGGACTGCTTGCACTTTTGGCAGATGTGAGGCCCAATCTGTGCTATGGACAATTACGTCATCCAGGTAAGCCGCAGCATACTTCCGATGGGGCCTCAGTATCTGGTCCATTTTCCGCTGGAATGTGGCCGGCGCATTCTGTAACCCGAACGGCATTCTCTTATATTGGAACGCCCCGTCTGGGGTTACAAATGCGGTTTTCTCTTTGGCCGACTTGGCCAGGGGAATTTGCCAATACCCTTTTGTGAGGTCAAGAGTCGTCATGTATCGGGCTGTTCCCAGCCGGTCGATCAACTCATCTATACGTGGCATGGGGTAGGTGTCAAATTTTGTAACTTTGTTCAACTGACGAAAATCGTTACAAAATCGCCAGCTCCCATCCGGTTTAGGCACCAACACAATGGGACTAGACCAATCACTTTGGGACTCCTCTATCACCCCTAAGTTCAGCATTTTCTGTACTTCCTCCCGTATTGCCTCCCGTCGGGCCTCTGGGATCCGATAGGGTTTTAACTTCACCCTTTCACCGGGCGGGGTAATAATATCATGCTCTACCCCAGATGTTTGTCCCGGCAGCTCAGAGAACACCTCCTTGTTGCGAAGCACAAACTCCTTAACCTCCTGTTGTTGGGGTTGTGACAAGGTGGCTGCTATTCCAACCTCCGGAATCACGCAACCAGTTTGAGCTGGTGACCAAGTTTCTGCAACTAGGGACTCTCTATCCCTCCAGGCTTTCAACAGATTAACGTGATATATCTGTTCGGGCTTTCGCCTTCCTGGTTGTCTGACCTTGTAATTCACTTCGCTCACTTTTTCCATTATCTCGTAGGGGCCTTGCCATTTGGCAAGGAATTTACTTTCAACCGTAGGGACAAGTACCAATATCCTATCCCCCGGGGAAAAGGTACGGGTCTTTGCTCCACGGTTGTACACTCTCTGCTGTGCCAACTGCGCTTGGGCCAAATGTTCCTTCACGATGGGCATTACCTGTGCAATTCGATCTTGCATCAGGGCGACATGCTCAATCACACTCCTGTGGGGAGAACTCTCACTTTCCCAAGTTTCCTTGGCAATATCCAACAGCCCTCTTGGGTGTCTCCCATACAGTAACTCAAAGGGGGAGAATCCCGTAGAGGATTGGGGCACCTCCCTAATAGCAAACATCAAATAAGGAAGTAGACAGTCCCAATCCTTTCCATCTCTATCCACCACTTTCTTCAACATTTGTTTTAGGGTTTTGTTGAATCTTTCAACCAGCCCATCGGTTTGGGGGTGATACACAGATGTACGCAATTGCGTCACTTTGAACAATTTACACAGCTCTTTCATAACCCGGGACATAAAGGGTGTACCTTGGTCCGTAAGCAGTTCTTTACAAATACCCACCCGGCTAAAAACAAGAGATAGCTCTTTGGCTATGGTTTTGGCCGAGGTATTTCTGAGAGGGATCGCTTCTGGATAACGGGTGGCATAGTCCATTATAACCAATATGTACTGGTGCCCCCTAGCGGACTTGATTATAGGACCTACCAAATCCATTGCGATTCTCTCAAACGGGACCTCAATGATGGGTAGAGGGACCAGCGGGCTACGGAAATGTGGCATCGGGGCCGACCTCTGACACACAGGGCAGGAGGAACAATAATTTTCTATGTCCTTCATCACCCCAGGCCAATAGAATCTCTGTAATACCCTCTCTCGGGTTTTCTCTGTACCCAGATGACCTCCAAGAATGTGCCCATGGGCCAACTCCAACACCAACTTCCTGTAAGGTTTGGGCACCACAAGCTGCTCAACGGTTTCTTCTGCCCTTTTTGCCACCCGATACAGTAGGTCCTTCTCTACGCTGAAGTATGGGTAAGTGCAGGTATTATCTGGGTTCACTAACTCGCCATCTATTTCCACTACGTTTTCCCGTGCCTTTATTAGGGCGGGGTCTTTTAACTGTTCTGTGGCAAAATTTTCCCTGTGAACCTCCAGATCAGAAAACTCCACAGACGGTAGGTTTTCGTCTGAGGAGGTGGGCTCCTCTCCAGTTTCTTGAGTCTCCCCTGCCAATACTGACAAGGGAAATTCTGGAGAGTCCTCACCACTCTCAGAGGAGTTCTGGCTATCACATTCCTGGTACATAGGGGCACCAGTGGGGGGCTCAGGATCATCCCACAGTTCCCAGAACTTCGGAAAATCCCTTCCCACAATGGCATCATGCGGTAATTGAGATACTAACCCCACTGGATGAGAGAGGGTACCTTTGGGGGTCTCGAAACACACTGTAGTCACTGGATACTCTCGGGTGTCCCCATGCACACAAATAACAGCTACCTTGCTATTCCCAGAGACCTCTGTTTTAACTAATTCAGCCTTTATCAGGGTCACAAGGCTACCTGAATCCAGTAATACCACAACATTTCTACCATTAATACACATTTTGCATAAATGTTTCTCAGTTCCCCGAATGGCAGTGCATGCGACTGTCGCACACAGCGACTGACGTCTGTCCATCAGAAAGTCACATTGCATGGGTTCCTCCACAACCGGGCAATTTGCTGCAATATGTCCCGCTTGCCGGCAGCGGTAGCAAACAATCCATTTGGCTGCCTCTTGAGCCCCTGACTTCCCAGGCTGTTCTCGCCAAACTTTGGGTAGAGCTCCCACCCTCTCACTCTCTCCACCCTCACCCCTTGGAATCCTCTTATCCGCCCCTGGGGATGGTCTGGTCTTAGGGTGGAAAGTCCGAGAGTCTCTGGAAGAGGCCGTCAGGTTCTCTGTAGCCAAGTATCTCTCTACACGATCCACAAGTTTACCGGCCGTTTCTGGGTCTCCATGGCTTACCCACTTTTGAATGGCGGTAGGAAGAGCTCTCAAGAAACGATCCATCACAACACGTTCCACAATCTCCGGTGCGGACAAAGTCTCTGGCTGTAGCCACTTCCTGCTCAGGTGAATGAGATCATACATTTGAGACCTGGGGGGTTTTCCAAGCTGGAAAGTCCAGTTATGCACACGCTGAGCCCGGACAGCCAGGGTGACACCCAGCCTTGCCAATATTTCAGCTTTTAGCATCACATAGTCTTTTGCTTGGTCAGGCTCTAGGTCATAGTAAGCCTTCTGCGATTCACCAGTTAACAGAGGAGCCACCAGTCCAGCCCACTGCTCCTCAGGCCACTTTTCTCTTTCAGCAGTCCTTTCAAATGTGGTCAAAAATACCTCTGGATCATCCTCTCCAGTCATTTTTGTCAATAAACGACTCACCCCAAAGGACGCGGTATTAGTGGGACGGCTTTCCTCACTGGTCTGCGGACGTTGCTGCATTACTGCTTCCATTTGTTGTAGTCTCTGCTCTTGCTTCTGTAACAGGTCTATGAAGCGGGCCTCAGATTGCTGCTGGGCTTGTTGATGAGCTTGCTGCTGGGCTGCAAGGCTCCTTTGCAAACCTGCATTTGTCTGCTGTTGATTGGCATTTGCTAGAGCCAGCTGTTTCAGTATCTCCTCCATGCTGGCTTAAAAAAAACTGCCCGCATTCTCCACCAACTGTGAGTGGGTTAACTCGGTAGCGGGTGTGTGTGATTTTCAAAATCAAAAGGTGCGGTTTATTTCTCTATGTACAGTGACAAAAACACAGCAAAGCCAAAAAGAAACATAAACAAAATAAGTCCTGGTCAGTTTGACCTCTGACTAAACATGCAGGTTTCCTAAACTAACAACTGGGATCAGCCTGGTGCTGTCCTAGTCCCTAAGTCCCTGGTTTAGTAAAAGTCCAAACAAATAGCCACACAGGCTTTGCCTCACCGCACAGGGGTTCACTCTCCCTAGACAGTCCACACAGGTCTGGGTCCAGGCATGAGCTAACATCTAATTAAGTTGGGAGTTTTTATAAAGGCCTTAAATGAGCTGACAAGCTTCAGCTGGTCTCATCAACTCCCTGCCTGCACGACGCCCAGCCCTCTCTCTAGAGGTATGAGTCATCCATGAGCCCACTAGCCTCAGCTGGGCTTCATCAACTCCCTAGTTGTATAAGTCGGCATAAAGCCTGAATCTGGGAGAAATATATCTACCCCCCTGGATGCAACCAGGTGACTTTACCTTCCTGCTGTCACAAAATATATATATATATATATATATCTATATATAGATAGATATATATATATACTAAGTGAATATAGTGACACTGCTTTAGTAAATCAAACGCCTTGTGTCACTGTATGCTCCTAATAGAGCTTTACATGCCCACAGAAAGTGCTGTAACCACCATCTACATGTGACTCAGCAGGAAAGGGTTACATTTAGTGCTCGTAAAATAATTTCAAAATCAAACAGTATTACTAAAACTTTTGTGCCAAAAATAGGAAACCAGGTTTTATAAAATTAAGTTAGCATCCATATGAGAAAAAAGTGGTAAAGTGTTATAAAGGGCCATTGCCCCTGCCATGCTTACCCCTAATGCAGGTGGTCAGACACGATAGCAAGTTTCTATGTTCTTCACCTATAGCAGCCCCGTTTCCCATAAGGCAAACAGGCCTACCAGTACTCGGTTGCCCCCAGGACATATACACAGTCCTATAGTGCCTGGCTATCTTGACAGGGCATTCGTGAACTGAGCAAAGCAAACAGGTACTTGCAGTTGGCAGACAGGCGGAGTGGTTCAATGACAGTCCAGGTACAAGGCAGGCAAGGTTCAGAATAGTTGGGGGTCAATCAATAGTCAAAAGGCAGACAGAGTTCAGAGAATAGTCCAATATACGGTCCGAGGTTGTCAACAAGAGAATCCAATCTAGCACAGCAGGACAGACAAAAAGGCAGCTTGGAACACATGTAACATAATTAGTGTTGAGCGAACCCAAACTGTAAAGTTCGGGTCCGTACCGAACTTTACCTTTTTACCGCACCCGAACCCGAACCCGGACTTTGCCCAAAAGTCCGGGTTCGGGTTCGGGAATCTAATTTCGCATTTAGAAATGCTTCAGGGGCCAGCCAATCACCTTTTGATTAGCTGGTGTGCCCTTAGAGGCCATCATAGCCATGCCTACTAATGGCATGGCTGTGATTGGTCAGTGCAACATGTGACCCAGCTTCTATATAAGCTAGAGGCACACAGCACACACGTCACTCTGCTTCAGAATAGATAGGGAGAGGATCTAGTCTGCTGCTGCTGCTTTTAGGGAGAGATAGAAAAATAGATGAGGTAGTCCTGATTCTACAATCTGAGGGAAAAGATAGAGAGATAGTGTAGTGTAGGGCCAGGTTCCTGTGTTGGTGCTTTCAGGGAGAGAGAATATTATATAGGAGTCCAGATTCAGAGATTAAAATCAGCGATCTGCATAGGTTTACCTGTTTGTGTTGCAGTGCAGGCTTTTTACACTGCCATGAGCCCAGTGTCAGAGAAAATCTAACTTTTAGGGGGAAAAAAAAGGCACTTTATTGTGCTCTTTTCCAAAAGACCCATAGGGCAGAAAAAAAAAAAAAGCATTTTATTTTGCTCGTGCAAAAAAAGACCAGTTTAGGGCAAAAAATAAAAAAATAAAAATTTGCACTTTAATGTACGCTTGCAAAAAGAGCCATTCAGGGGCACAAAAAATAGTTTGCAGTGTGTTATACATATTTGGAGGTGTGTGAAATAAACAATTTCTATATAGTTTTCTCCTACTGTGCTATACTAAAAAAACAACATTTTTTTTGAATAGCATTTTCTGCAGTTCTGTAGCTGTGCGATTCAGCGGTTACGTACTGTGGGTGTGTTCTGCTCTTCCAAAAAACGCCGTTTAGGGGCACAAAAAATAGTTTGCAGTGTGTTATACATATTTGGAGGTGTGTGAAATAAACAATTTCTATATAGTTTTCTCCTACTGTGCTATACTAAAAAAACAACATTTTTTTTGAATAGCATTTTCTGCAGTTCTGTAGCTGTGCGATTCAGCGGTTACGTACTGTGGGTGTGTTCTGCTCTTCCAAAAACACCCATTTAGGGCAAGATCCTAAATTTGGAAAATATGAGGAGAAGGTCAAAGGGACGTGGTGGCCCCGGTCGTGGTGCTGCTGGTGGAGCTCCTGTTGCAGGGAGAGGACGTGGTGGATCTGTGCCAGATACACGCACAAGTGAAACACCTTCCTCAGGTGCGAGTAGGCGACCGAGCCTGCGGCGGTATTTTGTCGTGCCTAATGAGGCTGTATGAATGTTTAGGCCAGGACAAGTACAGGCGATAGTAGATTGGGTTGCTGACAGTGCCTCTGGTTCCTTCACATTGTCTCCCACCCACTCTTCTGATGAAAGAACAGAGTTGGCACCTGAAACCCATGTCCATCAGTCTTTCACCTCACCCCCTTGCAAATCAGCCAAGCAGTCTGAGCCCCAAATCATGCAGCAGTCTCTTCTGCTTTTCGATGACTCTGTTAGCAGGGTTTCCCAGGGCCATCCACCTAGCCCTGCCCCAGAAGTGGAAGAGATTGAGTGCACCGATGCCCAACCACTTATGTTTCATGATGAGTACATGGGAGGACCATCGCAGTATGTCTCGGATGATGACGAAACACAGGTGCCAACTGCTGCTGCTTTCGCAATTGTGCAGACAGACAAGGAGGGCAGGGGTGAAGACTGGGTGGAAGATGATGTGGAGCACGATGAGGTCCTCGACCCCACATGGAATGAACGTTATGCAGGTGACCAGTGTAGTTTGGAGGAAGAGGCGGTGGTCGCACAGAGCCACCAGCACAGCAGAAGAGGGAGCAGGGTGCAAAAGCGGAGCGTCTGTCAGCTAGACAGTATGTCTGCTACTGCCCAACGCAGCAAGGGACCGAGCACACCAAAGCCAGGTCCAAGGAGTTCCCCAGCATGGCAGTTCTTCACACAATGTGCTGATGACAAGACACGAGTGGTTTGCAGGCTGTGCAATCAGAGGCTGAAGCGAGGCATAAACGTTCTCAACCTGAGCACAACCTGCATGACCAGGCATCTAAGTGCAAAGCACGAGCTGCAGTGGAGTAGACACCTCAAAAACCAAGAAAGGTCTCTGGCTCCTCCTGCTTCCTCTTCTGCTGCAGTCTCGGCCTCTTCATCCACCTCTGTAGTGACAGTGGCACCTGCCACCCCGCAAACAGAGGATCTACCAGCAACACTACCACCTGGGTCACCAACTATCTCCACAATGTCCCATGGAAGCGTTCAGCTCTCTATCTCCCAAACATTGGAGCGGAAGAGGAAGTACCCCCCTAGCCACCCGCGATCCCTGGCCCTGAATGCCAGCATTTCAAAACTCCTGGCCTTTGAAATGCTGTCATTCCGTCTGGTGGAGACGCAGAGTTTTAAAAGCCTGATGGCATTGGCTGTCCCACAGTACGTCGTGCCCAGCCGCCACTATTTTTCCAGGCGAGCCATCCCTTCCCTGCACAACCAAGTGGGGGACAAAATCAGGTGTGCACTGCGCAACGCCATCTGTGGCAAGGTCCACCTAACTACGGATGCGTGGACCAGTAAGCACTGTCAGGGACGTTATATCTCCCTAACAGTACACTGGGTAAATGCAGTGGCGGCTGGGCCTGAGGCAGATAGCAGTTTGGCGCATGTCCTTCCACCACCGAGGATTGCAGGGCGCTTCAGTTTGCCTCCTGTTGCTAACTCCTCCTACTCCGCTTCCTCATCCTCTACCGCCTCCTCATCCGGTCAGCGTAACACCTTCACCACCAACTTCAGCACAGCCAGGGGTAAACGACAGCAGGCAGTTTTAAAACTTTCCTGTTTGGGGGAAAAACCCCACACCGCGCAGGAGTTGTGGAGGGACATGGAACAACAGACCAATGAGTGGTTGCTGTCAGTGAGCCTCAAGCCCGGCCTGGTGGTGTGCGATAATGGGCGAAATCTCGTAGCAGCTCTGGGCCTAGCCGGTTTGACGCACATCCCTTGCCTGGCGCATGTGCTGAACTTGGTGGTCCAGAGGTTCCTTAAAAATTACCCCAATATGCCAGAGCTGCTGCAGAAAGTGCGGGCTGTGTGTGCGCACTTTCGGCGTTCTCACCCTGCTGCTGCTCGCCTGTCAGCGCTGCAGCGTAACTTCGGCCTTCCCGCTCACCGCCTCATATGTGACGTGCCCACAAGGTGGAACTCCACCTTGCACATGCTGGCCAGACTGTGCGAGCAGCAGCAGGCGATAGTGGAGTTCCAGCTGCAGCAATCACACGTGAGTCGCTCTGCGGAACAGCACCACTTCACCGCCAATAACTGGGCCTCCATGCGAGACCTGTGTGCCTTGTTGCGCTGTTTCGAGTACTCCACCAACATGTCCAGTGCCAATGACGCCGTTCTTAGCGTTACTATCCCAGTTCTATGCCTCCTTGAAAAACCGCTTCGGGCGATGATGGAAGAGGATGTGGCACAGGAGGATGAGGAGGAGGAGGAGGAAGCGGGATCATTTCAAAGGCTTTCAGGGCAGTCTTTCACAAGTGGCTACGAGGGTGGGTTCCTGCACCAACAAACGCCAGGTACACAATTGTCCGGCAGAAAGGGCACAGTTCTGGAGGATGACGAGGTGGAGGAGGAGATGGAGGAGGAAGAGGAGGAGGAGCCATTTTCACAGCAGGGTGGCACCCAGACCAGCTCGTGGCCATCACTGGTGTGTGGCTGGGGGGATACAGAGGACACAGACGATACACCTCCCACAGAGGACAGCTTTTCTTTGCCTCTGGGCAGCCTGGCACACATGAGCGATTACATGCTGCAGTGTTTCCGCAATGACCGCCGAGTTGCCCACATTTTAACTGGTGCTGATTACTGGGTGGCCACCCTGCTGGATCCCCGTTACAAGGACAACGTACCGTCCTTAATTCCCTCACTGGAGCGGGATCGTAAGATGCGCGAGTACAAGCGCACGCTGGTAGACGCGCTGCTGGTGGCATTCCCACCTGACAGCGGGCGTACGGTGGAAGCACAAGGCGAAGGCAGAGGAGGAGGAAGAGGTCGCCAACGCAGCCGGGGCACCGGCAGCACCTCAGAAGGCAGGGTTAGCATGGCTGAAATGTGGAAAAGCTTTGTCAGCACGCCACAACAACCAGCACCACCAGCTGAGATGGAACGTCTTAGCAGGAGGCAGCATTTCACCAACATGGTTGAGCAGTATGTGTCCACAGTCCTACACGTACTGGATGACGGGTCTGCCCCCTTTAATTTCTGGGTCTCCAAATTGGGCACATGGCCTGAGCTTGCCCTTTATGCCTTGGAGGTGCTGGCCTGCCCTGCAGCCAGTGTATTATCTGAACGTGTATTTAGCATGGTAGGGGGCGTTATCACAGACAAGCGCAGCCGCCTGTCCAGAGCCAATGTGGACAAGCTCACGTTCATTAAAATGAACCAGGCATGGATCCCACAGGACTTGTCCGTACCTTGTGCAGAATAGACATGTATACCGGTGTTGTGACAAAAACTGTCCGGCCATCGGATTGTGTCCGGCCCATACTGCAAAGGCGCAGCGCTTGCGCAGTACAGAGGACAAGGAGATTCACAAAATCTCCGAAGATGAACGGCGCCTGCGCTGTGAGTGCAGGTTCAAGCCCCACCATCCAAGTGGACATACGGTAGCACATAGTAACAGGGCCCCTCACGGGCTCGGTTCGATCGCCACGCTTCGGGCACGGCCTCACTTGGCTCGGCTTGAACCACGGATGGTGTGGCCTTCACCTGAACTCACCACGCAGGCGCCGTTCATCTTGGGAGATTTTAGAAATCCCCTTGTCCTACATACTGAGCAAGCGCAGTACAGGGTGGACACTATTTGACGGGGGACAGAATTCGACACATCACCGGCCTTACCCAGCCATTGTTGTATTTTTGAATCAGTGTTGGCTACCTCGTACTCCTCCACCGCTGCTTCCACCTACACAGCCACATCCACCGCCACCTCAACCTCCTACTCCATATGGACCTCGTCCTCCTAGGTCAAGATTTTTTTTTTTTTTTTTTTTTTTATGTTATTTTAAGTTATTTCCCTATCCACATTTGTTTGCAGAGCACTTGCCATGCTCTTAACAACATTTTGCTGCCATTTGCAGCCCTCTAGCCCTTTCCATTACTTTTTTAGAGCCTTTTTAGTCCTTAGAAGTCCGGGTCCCCATTGACTTCAATCGGGTTCGGGTTCGGGTCCGGGTTCGGGTTAAAGTTCGGTCCCGAACCCGAACTTTTTTCCGAAGTTCGGCCGAACCCGTCGAACCCGAACATCCAGGTGTCCGCTCAACTCTAAACATAATATTACAAACATGAGACTGCAGGCTTGGCTGGCTTAAATTAGGTTTGGTCTCCACCCAGAGACTGGCCATATCATTCGCCTTGCAGGTGGACAAACAGACATGGAGAATGCCACAGCCAAAACCAGGATGCTGGAATGAGGTGCAGGAATGCTAGACGCTCCTGACAGCCCTGTTGTCAGTATTACAGAACTGAGTATTGTAAAGAATCACATTTCTGCACCATGGTATTATTAACCACTTTAGCCCTTTTTTCCTCAGTTTAGGCCGATATGTATTCTTTTACATATTTTTGGTAAAAAAACTTGCAATAAGCGTATATTGATTGGTTTGCGCAAAAGTTATAGCGTCTACAAAATAGGGGATAGATTTATGGAATTTTTATAATTTTTTTTTTTTTACTAGTAATGGCGGTGATCTGCGATTTTTATTGGGACTGCGATACTGCGGCAGACAGATTGGACACTTTTGACACTATTTTGGGACCAGTGACAAATATACAGCGATCAGTGCTATAAAAATGCACTGATTACTGTATAAATGTCACTGGCAGGGAAGGGGTTAACACTAGGGGACGATCAAGGGGTTAACTGTTTTCCCAAGGTGTGTTCTATCTGTGGGGGGGTTTCGGACTAACTAGGAGGAGACAGAGATCAGTAATCCTACTTAGTATGAACACACGATCGGTCTGCTCTCTACTGAGAGAATGCCAGGAAGAAATGAGAAAAGCACACACTGCCCGGCAATCCATCCAAAAGCTGATTCGTCCACACCGCATTGCACCCCCCATCAAACTATATCTCCCACAAATCTCTGGTGCCAGCAGTGACATGTCTGGGGTGGGCGTAAACATTTGGCTGAGATCACAGGTGATGTGCGGGTGGGAACGAGATCGAGAAACACCGGAGACAGGTGAGATGTTAATGTTGACATTAAGTACAGCTATCCGTGGTGTCCCGCTTCTTAGAGGCAGAGGCTCAAGCTGCTGACAGGAGCCATGCATTACCTGTATACCTGCACCTTCTGGTGGGTACCTTCCCTTTTAACTCCTTCCTGTCCTGTTTCACCTCCTTCATCCTGGCCCTGTGTCTAGGTCAGGATCCAGATTAACCCCCAAAATTTGTTGGATTAAATTTATCGGTTTTTTTTTAATTGAAAAAAAAATGTACATTTTAAACAGCAGTCCTGGGAATTGTGCCCCATCATAGGTGCCCAGCAAATGCATCCTTACCAATGCCCAGCAAATGCATCCTTACCAGTGCTTAGCAAATGCATCCTTACCAATGCCCAGCAAATGCATCCTTACCAGAGCTCAGAAAATGCATCCTTATCAATTCCAGGCAAATGCATCCTTATCCAAAAATACATGCACATGTAGAGTTGATGTTTTTTTTCAATAAAAAACTGTATAATTGAAACAGCTCTGTTATTGTATTTTTCTTTTAAGACAAAAGCTGTTAATTAGTTTGGACAACTGTACGAGTTGTTTTTTTTTAAACTAAAACCTTGGTATTCAGGTTTAATTGCAGTGTTGGCACTTTGAAATAAATACGTTGGATTTGTGTTGCAGTCTGGGCACTTTGGCTCAAAAAGGTTCACCATCACTGCTATAGAATGTCTCCAGCGCAGGGGGCAGACATCTTGTCTCTGTGTAATTCAATCCTAGATAACAGTGATTGGCTAATGTAACAGAGCAAGGGAAGAGTGAACTGGGCTACTGGAAAAGGGACTGTGGGGGATCATGTGCTGCTGAAACCATTTTCTGGAGCTATCTGATGCTGTGCTGCCCAGGAGAAGTGTGCTGATCAGAGACTGCTGCTGCCATCATACTCTGTGTAATGCTACATGTGAGGGACCCGGATCATGAGATCCTGCACTGTGGATCAGTGTTTCAATTTCTGAACGTGGCAGATAACTGTGATCAACAGCAGAACCCTGGCCATCAGGTGAGGACCACTGGCTACTACTGCTGAGCACTAGCATGTGAGGGAGGACCATTTTGCAACTCTATGTGGAAACGCATGCAGTTTGGAAAGTGTTTACTGTGGTGAGAGGCCTCTTGGCCCCTGACTTTTCTTGTTTCCTGGTTCTGTGAAAAAGTTCTACCCTACTGGGCTTTCCTTAATGCCCTTTTGTTTGGGAACAATCCAGTGCCCCTTTATATTAAAATAAGACTGGACTTGAGAGCACTCCCACCACTTTTAAGAAAGGAAAAGAGGGACTGTCTCAGCAGGATTGAAAGAGAGAGATCACAGCAACTTATATCACTGTTTGAGGACTAGAACTGAACCAGAACACTTCTGGAGACTCAAAAAATGGCAACCTGGGTCTGGAAAGAGACTATCATTGTATAAGGTAATCTACTGTCTGCTGGGAACTGTTGTGTTTCCTTCAAGGGCCCTAAGTTTGCCGGCCAATTTTTTTTATTTTTTTTTCATCATTTACTGACCAGTGGGATACAACTGGGGCCAATATAGCAAGTTAGGACTGTCTTTTTTCTTTTTTAATTGTTGCTAGGTAAATGCAGTTCAGTTTTGTTAATTACTGCAGGTTTTTACCTATATCTCTTAGAGTAATGTTGTTGTCTTATAGATTGTATAAGTACACTCACTAATCCTCTCTTCTTTTAGGCTATGCTTGGCCTAATACATTCTTTAAAATTAGGTGTGTCAGGAAGTGCTGGGTGAGCGTCATGTGTCATCTTCATATGTGCAGAGAAATCACAAATCAATTCAGCGGCTCCTCTGGGTGTAGCACTACAGAAGTAACACAGTTCCTGTATCTGGATTTAGCTGTAGCTCTTGTAGCTATTTGGTTGTGTTAGCACTGGTGTTTCCCTTTAAATAAAATTTTATTTTCTTCCTTTGTTCCATCACAGCAGGTCTTAGACTTTGCGTGTTTGGTTCTTTTTGCTATGGATTCAGTGGTCCGGCACATAAAAATCCATCGGATGAGTGACAAGAAGGGGAGCTCAGCATCATAAAAATGGATTTACAAGATAATCAAATGAGAGCCCTCATAGACCCGTGCATAGAGGTGGGACGGATCAGCCAGCAAATCCTTTTAACCTGTGCTTTAATTACAGGATTAGAGATTCCTTTTGGCTCAAGAAAGACAGCTCCAGTCAATTTATTATGCATTTATTTAAAGAGGGAGAGCACACTCTCATTACTGAGGGGTTTTGTGAAAGGCCAGTGTTATCAGCTTCACCAAGGATTTAGGAAGCAAGCACTTTATCAGCTTATGGCAACTGACAAGAATTTAACTTCTTCCCTTCTGAGGATGCCAAGAGTATCACCATGGCAGGGCTGTGGAGGGAACAGGTTTACGGGGGAAATTACCTATGCTTTGTTTCGTTATCTTAACAAAGGTAGCTTTTACAAAACATTACAATGCAGGCTTTTTCCATTTTTCTTGCATTTTTCCAGCATGCCCAGTGTGTGACATGTACTACCTGGCTGAAATGTATTTATTTTTTATTGTAGAAATTGTCCCAACTACTCCTAATAATATGCTTGATTTTTTTTAAATTTCAAACCATGGGGTTGATTTACTCTCTTCTCTTTCAATGCCCAAAGCCCAATCATGTGCTAGCAAAACTCGTCAAAGTGAGAACAATTTCAACATGTTTAGCAACATTAAGGTGGTTGTAAAGCCTTAAAGAGGATGTAAACCCAATTCATGAAATATGAGCTGGGCATATATATCTGCAGTATTTTGTTATCTCTCTTCAAAGAGCCCCATAGCTCTCTCCTGAACCGTTCCTCTGTTATCAGCCTGATAACTCCTGACAAATTCTCAGACACATCAGATAAAAGCAGCCTGGCATTTCTGTCAGGGGAGGTTGCTAAAATAGATTAGCAGGGAGCTGGCCCTGTTACAAAACACCTCTGAGAGTCTCTGCCTATGTGGAGAGGGGGTGTGTGCCTTTCCTCCAATCAGCAATTTTAGCTATCTTGGCTGTATGCCCAGACATCACACGCTGTGTTAAACAGGAAGAGAACATTTCCTAACACGATCTGAACTTTCTAAACAGTATATAAATGTGAAGACAGCAGATATTCATGTAAAACCTATATAGGGAGATTTGGTTCATCTCTGTGTATCATCGGAGGCTGTTCACTTCGTGGGTGTATAGAGAGTTTTCGTCCACTTTAAGGTTTTTCACCTTAATGCATTATGCATTTAGCTGAAAAACCTTTTGTGCTGCAGCTCCCGCCCAGACACCCCCTGTTTCTTACCTGAGCCCAATTCAATCCAGCGATGTGCATGAGCACAGCTGCTCCAGATGCTGTTGCTCTCCTCATTGAACAGATTGATAGCAGCTGTGCACAAGAGCAACGGCTCCCACTGCTGTCAATCAAAAGCTGTGACATGGGAGCAGGGGACAGGGCCAAGTCACGCTGTCTGTGTCAATGAACGCTGCAGCAGGACTCAAGAGCAAGCCTGCACGGGTGCCCGCATGCAGCATGCAAAAAGCGGCTTTTCGTGGGGGCACACGATGAAGAGGAGGGGCCTGGAGCACTGGCGGGGGACCCCAGAAGAAAAGGATTGGGGTTGCTCTGTGCAAAACCATTGCACGGAGCAGGTAAGTATAGGCATGTTTGTTATTGTTTTTTTGGTTTTTTTTATCAAACATTTACAAACACTTTAAGTAAGTATTCTGTTAAGTGAAATATGAGCTCATAGAGGATTTGACCTAGTCAAAAGAAAAAAAAAGAAAACATGTAATTATACATACAGTATGTTGTGTCAATATCGCCTTATTTGTGACTGCTGTTTTGGCTGCATTATCTGTATGAATAGCTGTTGTTGAATTCCTATTTCCTATTGATGTGTACAATAATAATAATATAACTGTAGCCCTCTCTTCTGGGGGGGGGGGGTTATGAGAAATGACCCTCCCCAAACAGGATAGTGAACTAAAAACTGTAGATAATAAAGAGAACCAAAACCTTCGCTAACTGGAAGAGTGGGTTTGATAATAAAGTTGGCAGTGCCTCCACATAGAACAGGGCACTGTGAACAGAGGGGATTTTCTTCCTGGAAATATAATCAGTAATCTAAACAAAGTAATTGGGAGCAGAAGCATATAACTTTAACCATATGTATATAGATGCACACCAGTATGGAAATAATTCAAGCTTTTTTGTAAGAAAAGATTAATAATAGTAAATGCATCCAATGTACAAACAGGTATGATCAGCAAAAGGCCCACCAAGAGTCCTGGTGGAATTGGGCACATACACTTGGGTATGTATAGCTAGTAATAAAGATACCTCTAGATCAATGTTGCAGCAAAGTCCAGTTGCAGGGGCCCTTGAGGATAATTGCGATGTCTTTTTGTTAGAAACCTGAAGAGAAGATCAGCAGTGATGGGGAGAGCTTTCAGTTGTTGTCCAACCAGCCGGGAACACAGCTTCTCGCTGTCATAAACTGTGATGTGGCACTGGAACTCAGAGTTGCCTATCTACCGTTCCTCTCAGTCCCTAGTCATTTCTAATCTGTCATGCTAGTTTTAGTCTTTGCTGGTTATTGAGCTCTTAGCTAAATCTAGCTATATAATCTCAGATCAGTAGGGATGGAGTTAACTAAAATAACAGGAGCTGCAGTTAAACGCTATTTCAATAAACAGGTTCACTTACTAATATACTGGAAGGTGACCAATACACACCTACAGTAGCAGAAACCTGGCTATCTGGCATTAGGCATGTGAGATAATAACAATAGGACAGAGAAAAGTTTGTCTCAAGGATTCAGAAACACACTTAAATCATTATTATTATTATAATTTTTTTAAATAACAAACATGTTATAC
Source organism: Rana muscosa (assembly GCA_029206835.1). Taxonomy (NCBI): domain Eukaryota; kingdom Metazoa; phylum Chordata; class Amphibia; order Anura; family Ranidae; genus Rana; species Rana muscosa. The sequence continues at coordinate 224,846,811 of CM055118.1, forward strand.
TTACCTTCTCTGTGCAGTGGTTTTGCACAGAGCAGCCTGGATCCTCCTCTTTTTAGGGTCCCACACCAGCACTCCTGGCCCCTCCCTCCTGCCGGTGCCCCCCCAGCAACAGCTTGCTGGGGGGCACCCTAGCAGGTGCACTCCCGAGCCGCGGCTCTGTGTGTTAATATACACACAAAGCCGTGGCTCGGCCTTGCGCCCTCCCTCTCCTGATTGAGCAGGGATAAAGTTGTGGAGAAGTTTAAAGGATCACTAAAGACAAATTTATTTATTTTTTTAAATAACAAACATGATATACTTACCTCCACTGTGCAGCTCGTTTTGCACAGAGTGGCCCAGTGGCCCAGTCTGAATTCAGTCTTCTGGGGTCCCTCGGCGGCTGTCTCGGCTCCCCCCCGCAAGAACTCAACACCTTCATGCGAGCAAGCTTGCATGGTAATAAGTTCTTGCGGGTGCTCCCGTGATACAGCCGGCGGCCATAGCCGCTCACTGTATCACTCGGCCAGGGCTCAGGTAAGTAAAACGGGGGGTTCATTAAGGTGAAAAAACGTGTACCTTTAGTGTCCCTTTAAAGTAGGGTTAGGTTATAAAAAAATATCCCAAGCTTTGAACATCTCATGGAGAACTGTTCAATCCATCATCCGAAAATAAAAAGAGCATGGCACAACTGCGAACCTACCAAGACATGGCCATCCACCTAAACTGACAGGACAGGAAAGGAGAGCATTAATCAGAGAAGCAACCAAGAGGTCCATGGTAACACTCTAGGAGCTGCAGAGATCCACAGCTCAGGTGGGAGAATCTGTCTACAGGACAACTAATAGTTGTGCACTCCGCAAATATGGCCTTTATGTGAAGAGTGGTAAGAAGAAAGCCATTGTTGAAAGAAAGTTCAGTGAAGAAGCCATGTGGGGGACACAGCAAATATGTGGAAGAAGGTGCTATGGTCAGATGAAACTAAAATTGAACTTTTTGGCCTAAAAGTAAAACGCTATGTGTGGCGGAAAACTAACATTGCACATTACCCCGAACACACCATGCCCACTGTGAAACATGGTGGTGGCAGCATCATGTTATCGGGATGTTTTTCTTCAGCAGGGACAGGGAAGCTGGCCAGAGTTGATGGGAAGATGGATGGAGCCAAATACAGAGCAATCTTAGAAGAAAACTTGTTAGAGTCTGCAAGAGACTTGAGACTAGGGTGGAGGTTCACCTTCCAGCAGGGCAACGACCCTAAACATAAAGCCAGAGCTACAATGGAATGGTTTAGATCAAAGCATATTCATGTGTTAGAATGGCCCAGTCAAAGTCCAGACCTAAATCCAATTGAGAATCTTTGACAAGAATTTAAAATTGCTGTTCACAGAAGCTCTCCATTCAATCTGACCGAGCTTGATCTATTTTGCGAAGAAGAATGGGCAAAAATGTCACCCTCTAGATGTGCAAAGCTGGTAAAGACATCCCCACAAAGACTTGCAGCTGTAGTTGCAGCGAAAGGTGGTTCTACAAAATATTGACTCAGGGGGGCTGAATACAAATACACACCACACTTTTATTTGTAAAACATTTTGAAAACCATTTATCATTCCACTTTACAATTATGTGCCACTTTGTGTTGGTCTATCACATAAAATCCTAATAAAATACATTTACGTTTTTGGTTGTAACATGACAAAATGTCGAACATTTATAGGGGTATGAATACTTTTTCAAGGCACTGTAGGTACAGTGTGGTGAGTGAGTGTTGTCACCCTGGGACAGGAAGTGTGCCACTGGTAGAATTAAGAGATTAAAAAAATACAACATCTAGGCACTGGTAAGCTGCAAATTATATAATATTTTTGTTTTACTTTAAAAGAAACATTACTTTCACATGTAGAAATGCACATTTGGGCACAGAAAGGTTTGGCCAATTGAGAACACAGACTGTATTCCAAAATGACTTTATAATACTATGAGTAGTTTAACATTTACATGTAAGTAAACTGTCCTATAGCTCTGCAGAATTCAGAAAGTTGACATTAACAGTGTTAATGTAATGCCATTATTAGTCATTATAGGCTTAAGGTGGTTGAGTCTCTCAAAAAAGGACATAGATGGTACAAAAGAGAGAGAATAGGATGGGGAGAGCGAAAAAGGTGCAGTCAGGATGGTGGGGGCAAGAGAAGAGGAAGAGATATGATGAGATAGAGAGAAATAGGCACCAAGTGAGAGAGAAAAGCGAAAGCGAAGAATAAGAGAATGTAAAAACTGGTAAAGAAAGCTATAAACGCCCCCTAATAAACTTCCCAAACCACCACTGCGCCTAGATTGAAATAAAACAAATATCCTAAAGCTGCTACTTAAAGATTGAAAACGTTGTAGATGAATTATAAGTGAAAAAATAGTAGCGCTCTGTTTTGGAAAAAAACAGTCCTAAAAGTGTTATACAGATCAATTATAAATCATGTAATGTGTATATAAACATAAGTCACCACGTGAGAGTGAACCTAAACTGATAGATATTAAAATAAAATGTGTCCAAAACGTGAAATCAAGAAATACATGAACAAAAATAAGTGAAAAAAAAGACAAAAAACGGTTCATAAAAAATGTCCATAAACTGAAAAATCTTTCAAGTGATTAAAGGGGAGGTTCACCCTCATTTGCAAGTTAGCACACAACAGTCCCTCTTACCATGAACATAAATAAAAGACTTACCTTTTTTTTTTTGCAGTTTTCATTTATTAGTATTTCTTCGTTCCTACTTCCGGGATTTCCTCCCGGGGGAGTAGGCGTGTCATTTGCTGAGCATTTTTCCTGCAATGTCTCCTGGGAGCAAACTCGCCTGCTTCCCAGGAGCAATATAGTACCGCTCGCTACCCAGAAGAATATGCTTGTGGGCTTCAAGATGCCCACAAGCAAAATGGGAATACCAGGAAGTGTTTTAAAAAGTCATTTTTAATCGCCAAACCGGACGGGGGATGTTTAAAAGCGCCGGAGACGTGAGAAATTAAATTGCATAATTTTTTGCATAGAATGACTATAAAAAAATAAATGTATGGACCGCAGAACCTCCGCTTTAAACTCAAAAATTGCCAGCATATGTTCTTAATCATTAAAAATGAAATTTTTTATCTTCTACCACACCGCTCGTGTCTGTGAATCCACTCCCAAAGGAAAATAACTCACCAAAAAGATATGCCTCACACTCTCATGCTCGGCATAATAGCTTGATAACCCACCAGGGTTAATAGGCAATTCCACCGGTGATTACAAGAGAATCAAATCCACATGTAAAAAATGAATAAGTGCTTCCAATGGTGAAGTAAGTAAAGCCAATATATTTTAAAACTTCACACAAATCCTCAACCATTGTACTCACATCACTCAAAATTCAAAAAAGCCACTTCAAACAAAAGTATCAGCAATGAATGAAGGAGACTTGCAGTGGCGTGCTAGGAATTGCGGTCACGGCGGACCCAAAATACCAGCAGGTCTCACCCTCCACTTGTCCGCTCACTTCCCCGGTCAGAACCGTATTATCCTCGGTGGTGATACTCCTCTGCTGCCACTTCCAGTAATGTTTGCTCTCTACTTCCTCCCGACTCACCTCTCACCCGGAACTTCCTGTCCAGGATAATACGGTTCTGACCGGATTTTACTTACTTCACCATTGGAAGCACTTATTCATTTTTTACATGTGGATTTGATTCTCTTGTAATCACCGGGGGAATTGACTATTAACCCTGGTGGGTTATCAAGCTATTATGCCGAGCATGAGAGTGTAAGGCATTACTTTTTGGTGAGTTATTTTCCTTTGGGAGTGGATTCACAGACACGAGCGGCGTGGTGGAAGATAAAAATTAAGTTTTCAAGATTAAGAACATATGCTGGACATTTTTGAGTTTAATCACTTGAATGATTTTTCAGTTTATGGACATTTTTTTGAACAGATTTTTGTATTTTTTTCACTTATTTTCGTTCATGTATTGCTTGATTTCACATTTTGGACACATTTTATTTTAATATCTATCAGTATAGGTTCACTCTCACGTGGTGACTTATGTTTATATACACATTACATGATTTATAATTGATCTGTATAACACTTTTAGGACTATTTTTTTCAAAACAGAGCGCTACTATTTTTTCACTTAAAATTCATCTACGAAGAATCAGAGAAACTGAGATAATGGTGTGACTGAGAAAATGAAGGAAAGAGAGAGGACGAAGGAATAAAAAGTCCAGGAAACAGAGACAGATAGACTGTAGAGTAATAACTATAGAAGTAACTTTGTGTGAAACCAAAAAGCCTCTTATTTAGAAACAGCCAATTATATAACCAGAGTATTGAAATAGAAATGTCCCTTAAAATCGATTGACTGTTTAATGCAAATGTGGGTTTAATGAGTCAGAGCAACAGTTATTTCTTTACTAAATTAACCCAGAGAGAAAGATTAAACATGAAATTTAGAAAAAAAAAATCTTGCCAACTTAAGGCAAAAAATGTCAGTATGTGCGTACTGAATCCTCACATAATGCTGTGAGCACATGAGTGTAGCGCCCCCCTGGGTATACTGGGAGCAAAGAGGTACCTCCAGAGACAGGGAGCAAGCTTACATTAACCCCAGGGCTGAGTCCATGGCTATAGAGGGAAGTTAGAACAAATGTGGGCGCCAGCTACTTTAGTATTTTTCAATGTTTTAATGAAGAACTTGGAAGTAATAGTAGGATAGAGGGTTAGGGGAGGTTTTAGATACCTTTTTGCAGATCACTTACAGACTCCTTGAATCCAAAGGACAAAAACGGCTTTCTTTTCAGCAGATCTTGGATACCTGGATAGGCCTCTCACACAGACCTATCAACCGGTATGATTTCTGGATTTCTGGATAAGCCTCTCTCACAGGACTTAGCAGCCAGTAGCTAGTTACCTTGAATTAGATTTGTAGAACAGCTTCACAGTACCAGAACCTTTGAGCCGACTTGGCAGTACTGTAAGGATAGTTTAAAGATAGGTGCGTCCTCCAAACGAGTCACCAGGCCCTCCTGAGAGACCAGCCTTCATCCTGGTTCTCTCCAGCAAGGGTCCTCCCCTGGAGCTCCTCAGCTTGGCGCGGCTTCTTCCAAACAGGCAAGACAGTCTAGGACCACCTCAGGATTAGTAGGCTCCAGACAGGCTTCTGGGCCTACTTGCAGAGCTTGTAGCAATGTAGCCTCTGGCCAGGAGGGCTACATTGAGGTAAGAACTGACTGGAGCACATGGCATCTGTCCCATAAATACCCCTTCCCAGAATGCACAGTAGCCAGGAACCTCCTACTGGGCTGTTTCTGAAAAAATAATATTCCTTACAGCTCAGCCTTGTTGTTATTCTCATACTGGCCTGTGGTACCAGTGACACCTTCTGGCAACAATAAGAAATGCACAACTCAACCAAGTTCAAGACAGAACCAAATAAACTATATACAATTAATCTGAGCTGTTTACAGCTCAGCCAAAAACTTAATTTACATTATAGCCCATTTTTTAGGAGCAGGGGGCTACATGAGTATGAGCAGGTATTGTGTGAGATGCCACTGTGGGGGAATTCATCCCGCATCAAGTTGCCAGTACTTGCTAGATCTCCTCTGGCTCTTCCCTGGGTCTCTGTCGATAATGGAAAAGTCACTGCTTCGTTTTTTTCCTTATTACAGCTAGAGCTTTGATGCCCAGACATTGGAATTTCTCCATGAATTTTGGACTGGGCTGCCGAGCTTTGCCAGTTAATGAGAATTGAGGAACTGATTGCTTCCCAACATGACATATTTGTAGCCTTCAGGAATATATGGCAACCTTGCATTACATTTATAGAATTTGAGATTCGGTCCCTGGCATGAGCCCCTCTTTACCCCTATCCCTGTGGTCTCTCCTTTTCTTATCTAATAAAAATATCATCACCACTTTGAATGATTAAAGTGGTTGTAAAGGCTAAAGGTTTTTTACCTTCATGCATACTATGAAAGACATAGATGAGCAAATTTGGGGTGGAGAAACTTGACTGGCCTACACAAAGTCCTGATCTAAACCCGATAGAAAACCTTTAGGATGAATTATAGTGGAGACTGCGAGCCAGGCCTTCTCGTCCACATCAGTGCATGACCTCACAAATGTACTTCTGTAAGAATGATCAAACATTCCCATAGACACACCCCTAAACCTTGTAGACAACCTTACCAGAAGAATTAAAGATGCTATAACTGCAAAGTGTGGGCCAACTCAATATTGAACCCTACTGACTAAGACTGGGATGCCATTAAAGGTCATGTGTGTGTAAAGGCAGGTGTCCCAATACTTTTAGCAATATAGTGTATATATATATATATATATATACAGGGCTTTTTTTCAGCAGGAATGCGGGGGAACGCAGTTACGGCACCTCCAGCAATGAATGTATGTAATGGCAAGGAGTGCTGGGGTGTGCTGCAGGGTCTATTGATGCTTCCTGCTGGGAGATCTATTGTCACTGGTGGGGATCTATTTTTGCATGGAGGTCTATTGTTACTGGGTAGATCTATTGTTGCTAGTGGGGGGGTCTTATGTTTCTGGGGGGGTCTACTGTTGAGGGAGAGGTCTATTGTTGTTGCCTCCTGGAGGGTCTATGGATGCAGTCTGCTGGGACATCTGTTGTTACTTCCGGGGGTCTATTGTTGCTGGGGTGGTATTTTGTTGCGGGGGGTCTTCTATTGTTGTGGGGGGGCTCTATACTTGCTGGGTCTACTGTTGCTGGGTAGGGTCGATTGTTGCTCACTGCAGGGGATCTATTTTACTATCTTTCTTTGTTATCATTAACAAATTTCGTGCAAATCACTTAGTAGCAAAAATTATACTTGGTTCTGTATTCTCTAAAATGGGAGGTCGGTAGGAGGTGGAACCAAGGAATGGTGATCAGGGGTGGGTAGGGAGCAGAAATGAAGGGTGAAGGTCAGAGTACCTGCATCTATTCTCTGAGAAAAAAAGCCCTGTATATATATATATATATATATATATATATATATATATATATTTTTTTTTTTTTTTTTTTTTTTTTAATACAAATTGAGCAGTCTCAATGGACCACTTGGTCTTTTTTTTCTGCCGTCACTCTTTTATGTTTCTATGTTTTTAAAGCCAAAAAGGATATTATGAAGGGTTGCCATGAAGTTCTAAGGCTCCAGCAGTGTGCAGAAGTTTTCAACTATCTTACAATCTGATTTGTTATGTCAGGATGCCATGTTCTTTATCCATTCCTGTTTGTTTTATTTCATTTGTTTTCCTGAAAAACAAATCTATGTGTCTATTTTAATTGTACAAACATCTTTACATCTGTTCTCTTCACACCTCTTAAACTGTCAGTTGCACTCGTGGATTTGAAAGAGTTCACTTCTCTTATGTTTTCATTAGCTGCGTTTAACAAGGGATTTAGACTAAGATCTCTGGAAATTGATATGGAAAGTCTGTGTTCTTGCCCTGAAATAGCTGACTTTCTTCCTTCTCCTTTCTTCCTGACCAAACTCTAGTCAGCAGGCATTTACTTTCCAGATGGCTGACTTTGAAGAACATCTACGGAAAATGTCAACAGGATTCTGAATAATACATTTGCAGGTTGTGTATTTGAAAACAAATCAATTTGTCTCAGCGTTGTAATAGCATAAAACGCACTGTAGTGATTATAATCCCACTTCGCAGCATAATCTGGGCTTGGTTTTTGAGCACAAAGGTTACCTTCATGGAGATTTACCACATGTGAAGAGGGGTGTTAAAGTAATAGATATGTGTTTGAAGAAGAAGCGAGTAGGCAGTGACTTCACAAAATGGTGAAGTGAAATGATAGGTCCTCGGGACACCTGGCACCATTTTGATGAGATGTCTTAGTAATCGTTTTCAGTACAGAGAGACCTGCTTGGGAAATGGCAAGTCATTAAAAAAAGATTTCTACCTATTTGCATGGTACGATATAAGAGCAGCCACAAGCTGATAAAAGCTGAGGGCTTTGTATGTATGTGAACTATTTTCCCACTCAATATTGAGAAAATACTTTCTCTTTCCATTAAATGTCAGCCAAAATGTCACTAAGAGAAGCGTCTTTCAATTGTTCACGCATATGTAACTCACTTCACATGAAATTTCTGTCTATGATCTGTTCTAGTTAATATGTTTCTAGTGCTATTGCTGCTGTTATAGTACACAAGGTTAGGACCTCTTGTACAAGAAAAATACCAAACCAATAACATATAATAATGCATGACTATTTCTATTAAGAGCATGAAACTTTTCGGCATATAGACAAGAGCCACAACATAATGGGTGTTTTACCAACGCACAAATACATGGAGATATGTTTTTTTGTGTGTCAATAGAACAGTTTAATGCTACAAGGACTATAATTACAGGCAAGCAGTTATTCATTATTCAAGGTAATGGTCAATCCATAAAAACATCATGCGATATTCACGGACATTGGTTTTGATTTTCTTATATTTGATATAATTTTCTTATAACAGATTTTATTTTATGTGTGAAACAGAAAAGCATTTTATCCAAGAAATTAAAATGTTAAAGTGATTACTAAAGAAGAACTCAAAAATAACATCAATTAAAGTTGCTGTAAAATTATAATTTTTTAAAGCTGTAGTAAAGTCCGCTTTGTGATTTTTACCTACAGGTAAGCCTATAATAATTAAAGGGTTTGTAACCCCACACTACCATTCACTGCCAGCCCCCCTATTTTAAGCTGCCATAATCCACAGTGTAATTGTATATTAAAAATGAACCCTCTAAATACATGTTTGTAATGTATCTTTAGGCCGGTCACGTGATTCCCGGCTGCTTTAATGCTCTGTTTCAGGGTTTCAGCGGGAAGGGGCTGAGATCTCCCTCTGACGTCAGCTTGGAGGTCACGGGACCCCAAAGCACCCTCCCCATGTTGAGGGCATGTGGCCTGGTACGCCCCCTTTTCCTGAAGCCTGCCAGGTTGCGTGGTCGGATAAGGGTCTGGTATGGATTTTGGGGGGTCCTCCACACCATTTTTTTAAATTTCGGAGCAGGGTTCACAATAAAATCCATACCAGACCTGTAGGGCCTGGTATGGATTTTTAGGGGGGACACCTCGCCATTTAAAAAAAAAAAAAATTGGCGTGGTTACCATTAATATTCATACCAGACCCAAAAGGCCTGGTAATGAACTGGTGGGGGGGGGGGGCAACTCATTTTTTTCAAGGATTTTTTGTGTATTGCCGGGATCCACAAAATACATTACGGCCACAAGCAGTTTTAAATGCCATTTTTTTTCCTTTAGAAATGTCATTTTGCTGCTCCCATTCATTACACTATGTACGGCCACCATGTAAGCAGCCTTATATAATGTGGGGCGCGGACTTAGCCCCCTTATCCATGACTGCCCAAAGGAACCCTGCCTTTGGCCAATCATGGCTCTCACAGCAGAGCGTGCTGTAATTGGCCAAAGCATGCAGGTCAGGTGCATGCTTTGGCCAATCAGCGGCCATCAATGCACTGCGATCTTGCAGTGCATTGACGATCCCGCAGTTCATTATGGGGTGTTCCGCGGGCACTCGAATTTCCCGCAAACGCCCCATAATGTTCTAAATTTGGCGAACGGACGAACACCCGATGTCCCTAATAGTAACTTGTTCCTGCTGAGCATACAAATATATGCAGCCTCACAGAAGTAGGTTTTTATCTGTGGGGCCACATATATGCACTACTGTGTTTGTCTTGAAAAACACATAGCTCTCCCCCAGCATAGAGATCGAGCTGTCACAGACAGTTCTGGGTCTTGTGCTAATCGGCTATTGCAGTAATCAGTCACTGTATAGCCCTCCCCGGTGTATTTTCTCCTCTTGAATGGAGAAAAGATACATTATATCTTTTTTCCTTGCTAGAGGAGAAAAAAATAATAATAATAAAGATCAGGGTTTAATCTAGGTAAGTGTCAGGGTTAGGGCTGGAGCCAAGGTTATGGTCAAAGGGCATGCCAAGAGCAAAAAGGGAGGGTCAAAGTTCAGGGTCAGTATATTTTAGGTAGAACACATATTTTTTCAAATTTAGCAAAAAACAGTGTCAGTGTATCACTACGATCATCAGAAGGCGGGGAATTTTGTTTTTGGTTGTTCTTTGGTGGTCGATCATGGTAATAGCAACAAATATACAGCTAAATTTACTTATTTATTTTTGATACTATTTTGTGTCATTTTCCTTTGATAATAAAAAATGAAAAGAAAAACAGGAGCTATCCATTAGCATTTACCAACAAATGAAAGACTAATTTGTCCTGAATAAACAGGTATAATTCATCTGGATACACAAAACAGCTGTGATGATAAGTAGAGTTTTACTAACACATGTCAAAGTTGTAATAATTGTAATAATTATACTGACAGTGCCAAGAAGCAAAGGTTTGATTTAAATACAATAAAAGGAAAATCACTAATAAGTACATAAAGCGATCTAAATGATGCTATAGAGTAATTTGAATAAATGAGCAGAGATAATGATTTCATCCTCTTAAAGTGGTTGTAAAGGTATTTTTTTTTTAAACAAATATGTTATACTTACCTCCACTGTGCAGCTCGTTTTGCACAGAGTGGCCCCGATCCTGGTCTTCTGGGGTCCCTCAGCGGCTGTCTCGGCTCCTCCCCACAAGAACTATCCACCTTCATGAGAGATAGTTCTTTCGGGCGCGCTACCGTGATACAGCCGGCGGCTATAGCCACTCACTGTATTACTCGGCCCTGCCCCCCGGCGCGCCTCGTCATTTGATGTGATTGACAGCAGCGCGAGCCAATGGCTGCGCTGCTTTCAATCAACCAACACACAGCAGCTCAAAATTTGGACTGAATTCGGACCTGAAATGGACCAAAAGATGCACAGGGCTCCCATGCAATTCACACCGGAACCGCTGGGGAGATGTGTGAACCGGCTCTATAGGGAAACCTGCATCGAATTCGCATAAGTCTGAACCCAGCCTTAAGGTGGCATTACACCAGATGTCTTTCCGATAACCAGAGTAGCTATCCAGAAATGTTTGATAAATATATATATATGGATCATGTTGCGCAGTTTAACAGTTTAGGTATGCTTTAAACTTCTGGACTGCCTCCCAAATTTGGAAAGATGAGAGGAAGCTGTTAAGTCATGAGTTTTTGCAGCATTTAACAAATTCACACCCAGTCTGTTTAGAGGTTCTTAAGATGGGAGAAATGCTATCATGGCCATGTAAACTCAGCAGCCTGTAAAAATGAGGCCATCGTTTGCTATGTTCTGTAAATATTGAAAAATGTATTTATTTCATAATTTTTCTTGGGGTCATTACAAATAAACTTAAGAGGAACAGAGCCAGGCGATTAGAGATTTCTTCAAGATTTGATAATTCAATTCAGAGATCAAGTGCCTTAGCACTACAACAATGTAACTGAAAACAGTGCAGCAGAGGTGAAGAGCACAGGAAGTTATCAGCTCACAAGATTTGTTGCAGGAACAGGTACTTTTTAAACTTATCAAACAGATATTACAAAACACTTTTTTTAAGAGATATTCATTGTTATATACATTCACCAGCCAATTTATTAGGTACACCTGTTCCATTGCATGGTAACACAAATTGCTTATCACCCAATCACATGACAGCAACTCAATGCATTTAGTCATCTGGACGTGTTGAAGACCACTTGCTGAAGTTCAAACTGAGGATCAGAATAGACAAGAAAGAGAATTTAAGTGACTTTGAACATGGCACGGTTGTTGGTGCCAGACACACCGGTCTGAGTATGTCAAAGAAGAGGAACAAAACTATAGGAGGGACTTTGGAGGCACCAATACAAGCAAGTAATGTAATAAAACATACAAAAGTTTATTGCACCTTCAATTAAAAAACAATATCTGAATAAGAATTCATACAAACAACAAATACATGTTCTGTGTGATGGGCAAGAATAAAATAATCTCCATTCATCAAAAAAGCATTGGAACCCAAAATGGACTCTTACGCGTTTCAACTCGCTAAGTCTTCTTCATGATTTCTTTTGAAAAATGCAGTAAATAGATTCTACGGGGTAAATAACAATCAGCAATATAAAGTAAGAAAAACAAATGCTGTATATATACATATATATATTGTGAGGGGGTTAACTCGGTAGCGGGTGTGTGTGACCCCCTGGTTGGGCTCCCCACACAAAAACAGGGCCAACAGACGGAGGTTGTGGTTTTCAAAATCAAAAGGTGCGGTTTATTTCTCTATGTACAGTGACAAAAACACAGCAAAGCCAAAAAGAAACATAAACAAAATAAATCCTGGTCAGTTTGACCTCTGACTAAACATGCAGGTTTCCTAAACTAACAACTGGGATCAGCCTGGTGCTGTCCTAGTCCCTAAGTCCCTGGTTTAGTAAAAGTCCAAACAAATAGCCACACAGGCTTTGCCTCACCGCACAGGGGTTCACTCTCCCTAGACAGTCCACACAGGTCTGGGTCCAGGCATGAGCTAACATCTAATGAAGCTGGGAGTTTTTATAGAGGCCTTAAACGAACTGACAGGCTTCAGCTGGTCTCATCAACTCCCTGCCTGCACGACGCCCAGCCCTCTCCCTAGAGGTATGAGTCATCCATGAGCCCACTAGCCTCAGCTGGGCTTCATCAACTCCCTCCCTAGTTGTATAAGTCAGCATAAAGCCTGAATCTGGGAGAAATATATCTACCCCCTGGATGCAACCAGGTGACTTTACCTTCCTGCTGTCACATACCCCCCCCTCTTGTTTTAACCTTGGGGTTGGAACACCAGCAATCAGGCATTCATGTACTCGAGACAAAGCATCCACATTCCCCATTTGAACGCCAGGGCGATGCTTTACTGTGAAGTTGAATTCCTGTAGGGCCAGGAACCACCTATTCACTCTTCTATTTGTCTCCTTGTTTTGAGCCATCCACTTTAACGGAGCGTGATCCGTAACCATGTCAAAGTGCCTACCTAGCAGATAGTACCGAAGGGAATCTAGAGCCCACTTCACCGCTAAACACTCCTTTTCAACCGTGGCGTAATTTACCTCATGGGACTTCAACTTCCTGCTGAGGTAAATGACTGGGTGCTCTTCCCCGTTCCAGACCTGGGACAATACTGCTCCTAACCCCACATCTGACGCATCACTTTGTACGACAAAGTCTTTAGAGAAGTCGGGTGAGTACAACACTGGCTGGCTACATAAGGCTTGTTTCAAGAATTGGAATGCTGCCTCAGCCTCGGGGGTCCATTTAATCATGACCGACCCTTTCCCTTTCGTCAGGTTGGTTAGGGGCACAGCCTTAGAAGCAAAGTGGGGAATGAAGCGCCGATAATAACCCGCGATTCCCAGAAAGGCCCGTACCTGCTTCTTGCTGTTGGGACGTGGCCAACTCTGGATGGCCTCGACTTTGTTGAGTTGGGGTTTTATCACTCCCCTGCCAATGGTGTACCCAAGATATTTGGCCTCCTCCTGCCCAATGGTACACTTCTTGGGGTTAGCCGTAAACCCCGCTTCCCGGATAGAGTCTAGGACTGCTTGCACTTTTGGCAGATGTGAGTGATAAAACCCCAACTCAACAAAGTCGAGGCCATCCAGAGTTGGCCACGTCCCAACAGCAAGAAGCAGGTACGGGCCTTTCTGGGAATCGCGGGTTATTATCGGCGCTTCATTCCCCACTTTGCTTCTAAGGCTGTGCCCCTAACCAACCTGACGAAAGGGAAAGGGTCGGTCATGATTAAATGGACCCCCGAGGCTGAGGCAGCATTCCAATTCTTGAAACAAGCCTTATGTAGCCAGCCAGTGTTGTACTCACCCGACTTCTCTAAAGACTTTGTCGTACAAAGTGATGCGTCAGATGTGGGGTTAGGAGCAGTATTGTCCCAGGTCTGGAACGGGGAAGAGCACCCAGTCATTTACCTCAGCAGGAAGTTGAAGTCCCATGAGGTAAATTACGCCACGGTTGAAAAGGAGTGTTTAGCGGTGAAGTGGGCTCTAGATTCCCTTCGGTACTATCTGCTAGGTAGGCACTTTGACATGGTTACGGATCACGCTCCGTTAAAGTGGATGGCTCAAAACAAGGAGACAAATAGAAGAGTGAATAGGTGGTTCCTGGCCCTACAGGAATTCAACTATTCACTCTTCTATTTGTCTCCTTGTTTTGAGCCATCCACTTTAACGGAGCGTGATCCGTAACCATGTCAAAGTGCCTACCTAGCAGATAGTACCGAAGGGAATCTAGAGCCCACTTCACCGCTAAACACTCCTTTTCAACCGTGGCGTAATTTACCTCATGGGACTTCAACTTCCTGCTGAGGTAAATGACTGGGTGCTCTTCCCCGTTCCAGACCTGGGACAATACTGCTCCTAACCCCACATCTGACGCATCACTTTGTACGACAAAGTCTTTAGAAAAGTCGGGTGAGTACAACACTGGCTGGCTACATAAGGCTTGTTTCAAGAATTGGAATGCTGCCTCAGCCTCGGGGGTCCATTTAATCATGACCGGCTTAAAAAAACTGCCTGCATTCTCCACCAACTGTGAGGGGGTTAACTCGGTAGCGGGTGTGTGTGACCCCCTGGTTGGGCTCCCCACACAAAAACAGGGCCAACAGACGGAGGTTGTGGTTTTCAAAATCAAAAGGTGCGGTTTATTTCTCTATGTACAGTGACAAAAACACAGCAAAGCCAAAAAGAAACATAAACAAAATAAATCCTGGTCAGTTTGACCTCTGACTAAACATGCAGGTTTCCTAAACTAACAACTGGGATCAGCCTGGTGCTGTCCTAGTCCCTAAGTCCCTGGTTTAGTAAAAGTCCAAACAAATAGCCACACAGGCTTTGCCTCACCGCACAGGGGTTCACTCTCCCTAGACAGTCCACACAGGTCTGGGTCCAGGCATGAGCTAACATCTAATGAATCTGGGAGTTTTTATAGAGGCCTTAAACGAACTGACAGGCTTCAGCTGGTCTCATCAACTCCCTGCCTGCACGACGCCCAGCCCTCTCCCTAGAGGTATGAGTCATCCATGAGCCCACTAGCCTCAGCTGGGCTTCATCAACTCCCTCCCTAGTTGTATAAGTCAGCATAAAGCCTGAATCTGGGAGAAATATATCTACCCCCCTGGATGCAACCAGGTGACTTTACCTTCCTGCTGTCACAATATATATATATATATATATATATATATATATATATAAATACATACAACATATCATCTGTACAAGTGTAACTCACGATGTAACTCACAAATATGCAATAAACTTTTGTATGTTTTATTACAATTTTTTTCCTTGTATTGGTGCCTCCAAAGTCCCTCCCATAGTTTTGTTCCTCTACTTTGTCCGCGATATGGCACCAGCAGTAATATTGTGCAGTCTAGGCCTTCCTGATAGATTTGATCGGAGCAGAGGCGCTGCCCCCTCTATCACGACACCCCCCTATATGTAGAATTGATAAATGCATGTGTAGCGCCCTGCTCCTATTGAGTAGGTGCTATGTTTAAATTTAAGTTATCTGAGCTGTAGTTTGGCTCAGAATGATTGTGTTAAATTGCTGGTTTCTGTTCCAGTCCAGCTGTGCTGTGCATTTTACACTTGACTGTAGGTATCGCGGTCACCACAAGTCAAGGTTGGAAATGCAGCAGGCTGGGTGTTTTGAGAATTATTTACCCAGAAGCAGCCCAGTGGGAGTGGTCCCCCCACTGTGAATTCTTTGAGAGGGTACTTAAGGGACAGACACCGTTTTCCGGGTCTCTCCGACCTGTTGGCCCTCCTGACCTAAGGTGTGTCGAAGCAGCTGTTTTGCCTCGGAGCCTGCTGGCCTGAGGCTTCGTTACTGATAGTAGGCCCAGGAGTCTCTGGCCTACTGGTCCGGGGGTGGTCCTGTGCTGTCTTGCCTGCGGGAAGAAGCCCAGCAATTGGAGAAACCAGGGGAGGACTTTTCTCAGAGAGGACCGAGCAAAAGAGCAGGTATCTCAGGAAGAGCCTGGAGACTCAATTGGAGGACGCATCCTGGCCCATCTACCTCACAGTGTTGCCGGCTTGGCTAAAAGAAACTGGTACTGTGTGACTGTACTTAAACTTTGCAAAAGTTCTGGATCATACAATCCTGTGGCAGGGAATTGAGCAGAGACTATTGTCTATTCTTCAAGTCTGTGGCAAAGACTATGTGTATTCTTCAAGTCTGTGGCAGAGACTTTTGACCGAGCGCCTTACCGGCTGCTAGGTCAGTGAGAGAGGTGAGAGAGGCCTATCCGGTGGTTGCTAAATCCAGGGTGGAAACTGTTTGTCCTCTGGATCAAGAGAAGTACCCATGATCCGCAAATACAAGGTACCTGAATCTCCCCTGATCCTCCATCCCTCTAACTGACTTTGTTTAATAAAACCATTGGAAAAGAGACTATGTGTTGGTGCTGACATCTGTGAACAACTCTTCAATGGGACCCCTATGACGGACACGGTGGAACAGTAAGGTAACGGCAAAGGCCCAAAATGAAACCAGCAGCTCCTGCGGGGGTAGTGCTACACATGCATAGCATGAATCTATCCATGGCCACAGCAGCCACCCCCTATTCAGGCATCCGGCCCCTTTCCGGACACCAGGCGCCTGAATTACAGCGGCGAGGTTTTTATTTTGAAGCACTTGATTAGAGCCATAGGCTCTAATAGGCTTCAAAAAAGATGGACTCGTGGCACAGAGCAGGTGTGAATATTTGCTTTTCTAACACTAAACTGCCTCTCCACCAATCAGGAAGTGCGGGTCTAATACCTGTCATCTGATTGGCTAAAGGCACAGTCGATCCTATTGGACGCCTAGCAGAAGGGAAGAAGAAAAGTGGCTGCATATGATGGGTGCAGTGGCTGCATATGATGGGCACAGTGGCTGCATTTGATAGCCACATTGGTTGCATTTGATGGGCACAGTGGCTGCATTTCAGGCACAGTGGCTGCATTTGATCGGGCACAGTGGCTGCATTTGATGGGCACAGTGGCTGCATATGATGGACATAGTGGCTGCATATGATGGGGCACAGTGGCTACATTTGATGGGGCACATTGGCTGAATTTGATGGGGCACAGTGGCTGCATTTGATGGGCACAGTGGCTGCATTTGATGGGGCACAGTGGCTGCATATAATGGGCACAGTGGCTGTATATGGTGGGCACAGTGGCTGCATTTGATGGGCACAGTGGCTGCATTTGATGGGCACAGTGGCTGCATTTGATGGGCACAGTGGCTACATATGATAGGCACAGTGGCTGCATTTGATGGGCACAATGGCTGCATATGATGGGCACAGTGGCTGCATTTGATGGGCACAGTGGCTAAATTTGATGATACAGTGAGGCTGCAATTGATGGGGGATTTTTTTTCAGTTTTTTTCAGAATTTTTAAGTTTGTTTGCCCCCCCCCCCCCCCCCAAAAAAAATAAATAAAATTGAGCACCAGCTGCCACGGGATCTGAGTATTTCAAACACTGCTGATCTACTGGGATTTTCATGCACAACCATCTCTAGGCTTTACAGAGAATCGTCCGAAAAAGAAAAAATATCCAGTGAGCGGAGAGGTCAGAGGAGAATGGGCAGACTGGTTTGAGATGATAGAAAGGCAACAGTAACTCAAATAACCACTCGCTACAACCTAGGTATGCAGAATCATCTGCATGTGTTAAGTGTAGGCACAAATACGTCACTAGACAACCTGCAAGAACCTTTCAAACCTTCCTGTCACTGCCGAATCTCTGGCTTCAGGCCTGTAGCAATTATTTTCTGGCTGACTCATCTTCACTGACAACTAGTGATGAGCCGAACACCCCCGGGTTCGGTTCACACCAGAACCCGCGAACGGACCGAAAGTTCGTACGAACATTAGAACCCTATTAAATACAATGGATGCGAACGTTCGAATTCTAAAGTGCTAATTATAACAACTATTATGCATGTTATTGTCCTAAAAAGGGTTTGGGAACCCGGGTTCTGCACCAGGGGACATGTATCAATGCAAAAAGAAGTTTTAAAAACGGTCGTTTTTCGGGAGCAGTCATTTTAATGATGCATAAAGTGAAAAAAAAAAGTCAAATATTCCTTTAAATATCGTACCTGGGGGGTGTCTAAAGTATGCCTGTGAAGTGCCACGTGTTTCCCGTGTTTAGAACTGTCCCTGCACAAAATGACACTTCTAAAGGAAAAAAAAGCCATTTAAAACTTCTTGCGGCTTTAATGTAATGTCTGGTCCCGGTAATATGGATGAAAATCTTTAAGAAAAATGGCATAGCTACCCCATGACCCCCCCCCCTACCCCAGCCCATTACCAGCCCCTTTGGGTCTTGTATGGATATTAAGGGGAACCCCGCACATAAAATAAAAAAGGCCCTATATACTCTGAACAGCCGTATACAGGCGGTGCATACAAGACAGGGACTGTAGGTTTGTTCTTATGTAGAATGTGTTTGTAATTTTGAACAGGTACATTGTTGAACTGTAGCTCCAGCCCAAAAATCTATTTTTAAACTTTTTGGGAAACATAGGTAAGGGTTATCACCCCTGTAACATTTGTTTTGCTGTCTGTGCCCCTGTTCAGAACATTTCACCTCACTTTCCGTCCCAATGACAACTGTTTTTGAAATGTGGTGTTTTTCTTGAAACAAGGATTGCTGATAAAGCATCAGTACAGAGGAGACACCTTTCTCCCATATTTATTCTTACAGGAGAGAATTTTCCTTCCTAGGGGTAGATTTCCTCTCACTTCCTGTTGTCTTCTTTCGTTTGCAAGTAGGAGTCGTTTGTAAGTTGGATGTTTGAAAGTAGGGACCTGCCGTATATACTCTGCAGAAATAGGCCCCTTAGTTGTTGGTGTTGGCACAACACTGTAAGCACTCACAGTTACTCTTGGTTGGTGCTGGAACGCCCTGCTGTCAACTATTATATCAGGAATTTTAATTACATATAATTGTTGAACAGTGGTAGTAAAAATTGGGGCTTTGATGGTGGTGCTGGTGCCACAACACTGTAAGCCCTGACAGTTACTCTTGGTGGGTGCAGCAATGGGCCCTGCTGTGAATTATTAGATCAAGAATTGTAATTGCATGCCCCTGTTGAACAGGGGCTGAAAAATTGGGCTTTTCGTGGTGGTGGTGGTGGTGTTGCCACAACACTGTAAGCCCTCAGAGTTACTCTTGGTGGGTGCAGGAATGGGCCCTGCTGTGAATTATTAGATCAAGAATTGTAATTACATGCCCCTTTTGAACAGTGGCTGAAAAATTGGGCCTTTCGTGGTGGTGGTGGTGGTGGCGTTGCCACAACACTGTAAGCCCTCAGACTTACTCTTGGTGGGTGCAGGAATGGGCCCTGCTGTGAATTATTACATCAAGAATTGTAATTGCATGCCCCTGTTGAACAGGGGCTGAAAAATTGGGCCTTAGGCACTGGTGGCACAACACTACAACCCCTCACAGATACTGTACTTGGAGCACAGCAATGAGCCCTGTTGCAAAGTATTGCTTCAAAAATTGTAATGACACGCCCCTGTTAAACAGGGGCTGAAAAATTGGGCCTTAGGCACTGGTGGCACAACACTACAACCCCTCACAGATACTGTACTTGGAGCACAGCAATGAGCCCTATGGCAAATTATTGCTAAAAAAATTGTAAGTACACGCCCCTGTAAAACAGGGGCTGAAAAATTGGGCCTTAGCCACTGGTGGCGGCACCCATAAACAAAAATGATCTTCCAAGCTATCATCATTAATCGTATCATTGAGGACTCGGAGGAGGAGGATAGCCAGTCAACATAACAGCACAGGCACTCAGCATCAGCATCAGTCTTGAAGGGACGTGACATGTTAAAATCAATTAGTCTGTTATATCAGCATCAGGTGTGTGGTAGCTGGTGGTGATCCAAGACTGGTTCATCTTGATGAAAGTCAGTCGATCAACCGAGTCGGTGGACAGGCGCACCCTGTGATCCGTGACAAATCCTCCAGCAGCACTGAATGTGCGTTCCGAAAGAACGCTGGATGCAGGACAGGCCAGTAGCTCAATTGCATACTGTGCAAGCTCTGGCCAGTGATCCATCCTCAAGACCCAGTAAGAAAGAGGATTTTCGGTGGGGAAGGTGTCCAAGTCTGACCTTGCCCCTAGATATTCCTGCACCATGTTTATCAGACGCTGGCGATGGTTGCTGGAACCAATCATACTTTGGGGCTGCGGACTAAAGAATTGTCTGAACGCATCGGTCAGACGGCCACCTTCCCCACCGCTCCTTCTTTGACTGGCCGAAGCCTCAGCAACTCGTTGTCCTGGACCAGGAGTTTGTAACCTCCCAGTCTCTGGGAACGCGTTGCACAGACCTTTCTGCAAGGCCTCCCGGAGTTGTCTCATCCTCTGCTCCCTCTGCGACGGTAACATAAGGTCCGCAACCTTACCCTTGTACCGTGGATCAAGGAGAGTGGCCAGCCAGTAATGGTCCCTCTCCTTGATCTGAAGAATACGAGGATCCTTCCGCAGACTTTGCAGGATCAGGGAGGCCATGCAGCGTAGGTTTGCTGAGGCATTCGCTCCGGAGTCCTCTGGGTCACTAAGGACGACATGATCCGCAGTCACCTCCTCCCAGCCACGTACAAGTCCACTGGTTTCTTGGGACTGTAAATCATCCCTAAAAGACTGCTGCTGATGATGCTGAGTGCCAGCCTCCACCTCCATGCTGACACAATCCTCCTCCTCCTCCTCCTCCTCCTCTTCCTCTTCCTGTGCGATGGGTGGGACAGAAGGAACACTGTCTGGGTAAAGGGGGCCTTGAGAGGCAAGGAAGTCCTCCTCTTCCTGCCTCTGTTCTGCCTCAAGTGCCCTGTCCATTATTCCACGCAGCGTGTGCTCCAACAGGTGGACAAGAGGTACAGTGTCACTGATGCATGCACTGTCACTGCTCACCATCCTCGTGGCCTCCTCAAATGGTGCCAGGACAGTGCATGCATCCCTGATCATGCCCCACTGGCGTGGAGAAAAAAAACCAAGCTCCCCTGACCCTGTCCTGGTGCCGTAGTCGCACAGGTACTCATTGATGGCCCTCTGCTGCGTGTGCAGCCGCTGCAGCATGGCCAACGTTGAGTTCCACCTGGTGGGCATGTCACATATAAGGCGGTTCTTGGGCAGGTTCAACTCCTTTTGCAGCTCAGCCAGGCGAGCACTGGCATTATAAGATCTGCGGAAATGCACACAGACTTTCCTGGCCTGCCTCAGGACATTCTGTAAGCCCGGGTACCTGCCCAAGAACCGCTGCACCACCAGGTTAAGGACGTGAGCCACACAGGGCACATGGGTCAGTTGTCCCTGTCGGAGGGCGGAGAGGAGGTTGGTGCCATTGTCGCAAACCACCATTCCTGGCTTAAGCTGGCGTGGCGTCAACCACCTCTCGGCCTGGCCCTGCAGAGCAGACAGGACCTCTGCCCCAGTGTGGCTTCTGTCCCCCAAACACACCAGCGCAAGCACGGCATGGCATCTTTTTGCCTGCGTACTTGCGTAGCCCCGTGAACGGCTACGGAGCACCGCTGGTTCATAGGACAAACCACAGGAAGAGTCCATGGAGGAAGAAGAAGAGGAGGGGGTGGAGGAGAGAGGTGTGTCACAACCAGTAGTAGCATTTTGGAGGCGTGGCGGTGGGACAACCTCCAACACTACTGCACCTTGTCCTGCATCCTTCCCAGCTGCCAAAAGAGTGACCCAATGGGCCGTGAAAGAAAGGTAACGTCCCTGTCCATGCCTGCTGGACCATGAGTCAGCGGTAATATGCACCTTACCGCTGACCGCCCTGTCCAGCGAGGCCAAGACATTGCCTTCCACATGCCGGTAGAGAGCCGGAATAGCCTTCCGTGAGAAAAAGTGGCGTTTGGGAACCTGCCACTGAGGAACCGCACATTGCACAAACTCACGGAAGGGGGCCGAGTCTACCAACTGAAAAGGCAGCAGTTGAAGCGCTAGCAATTTAGCCAAGCTAGCATTCAACCGCTGGGCATGTGGATGGCTGGGAGTGAACTTCTTTCGACGGTCCAGCAGCTGGGGCAGGGAAATTTGCCTGCTAGAATCGGACGTCGGTGTACTGCTAGCAGAGTGGCCGCAAGTACTTGGCTGTGACACACCTAATTCTACACCTTCATTCCTCTCAGTGCATGTTTCAGAGAGGACTGAAGTTATAGTGGGGTTGGAGATCCCAGCTGATGCGGTGCAAGGAGAGGTCCGCTTTGTTCTTTGGTGTGGGTCTTTGAGGTAGGCTTGCCAACGAGCTGCATGGCAGGTCAACATATGTCTGGTCAGGCATGTGGTACCCAAGCGGCTGATGTTTTGGCCACGCGATATACGCTTGAGACATATGTTGCAAACAGCAGCTGTGCGATCTGATGCACTAGCCTCAAAAAAGGCCCACACCAAGGAACTTTTTGAATGACGGGCAGAGGCAGCGCCCTGCACAGGCGGAGCTCTGCGGTGTGATTCCGTCGGTGTACTGCCCTTACGCTGGCCACCAAAGGGCATCCTGTCTCGTTGGAGATGTGCCTCCTCCTCATCCTCCTCCTCCTCTCTCCTATTAGGCACCCACGTGGAGTCAGTGACCTCATCATCCCCTCCCTCCTCATCACTGGAGCCAATCTGGCAGTATGCTGCAGCTGCTGGAACATGACTGCCAGATTGGTGTCCTTCTTGAGCATCCCCTCTGTCTGCTCTCACCCTACTGCCTTCCTGTAGCTGGGTTTCATCATCAGACCCTTCGAAACGCTGGGCATCCTCCTGGAGCATGTACCCAACACTGTGCTCAAACAGTTCGGGGGACTCCTCAGGAGGAGGACATGGTGGGTCTAGGGAAGGAGTGACTGATGATGAGTCTGACATTGATACCAGGGAAGAGGACGCTTTGGCAGCTGCTTTGCCAGTACCCTGAGCCTGGGTGAGAGAGGATGAGGAGGAGGAGGAGGGCTTGGTCATCCACTCTACCAAGTCTTCGGCATGATGTGGCTCAACATGTCCAGCTGCGGAAAAGAAGGACAAGCGTGTCCCATGGCCATGTGCTGATGACAATGCACCGCGTCCACGACCAGCACTGTTGCCCCCAGACACAGAGCCTGCTTGCCCTCTTTTATTGCCTCCTGACTGTCTGCCTCTCCTTGTTTGCCTTCCAGACATTCTAATAGATGGCCTGCAGGGAGATGGGAAAAAAGCAATAAGGGCTACCTTCAGGTGTCCTTCTCTGTCCCTTGAAACAAGGACTTGCACAGTGAAAGAAACTGACACTCTCCCTACTGTGACAGCAGGAAGGTAAAGTCACCTGGTTGCATCCAGGGGGGTAGATATATTTCGCCCAGATTCAGGCTTTACGCCGACTTATACAACTAGGTGGAGAGTTGTATAAGCCCAGCTGGGGCTAGTGGGCTCATGGATGACTCATACCTCTAGGGAGAGTGTGGGGCGTCGTGCAGACAGGGAGTTGATGAGACCAGCTGAAGCTTGTCAGCTCATTTAGGCCTCTATAAGAACTCCCAGCTTCATTAGATGTTAGCTCATGCCTGGACCCAGACCTGTGTGGACTGTCTAGGGAGAGTGAACCCCTGTGCGGTGAGACAAAGCCTGTGTGGCTATTTGCTTGGACATTTAAAACCAGGGACTTAGGGACTAGGACAGCACTAGGCTGATCCCAGTTGTTAGTTAGGAAACCTGTATGTTTAGTCAGAGGTCAAGTTGACCAGGATTTATTTTGTTTATGTTTCTTTTGCTTTGCTGTGTTTTGTCACTGTAAATAGAAAATAAACCGCACCTTTTTGATTTTGAAAACCACAACCTCCGTTTGCTGGGCCTGTTTTTGTGTGGGGAGCCCATCCCGGGGGTCACACACACCCGCTGCCGAGCTAACCCCCTCACACTACCTACAGTTTTCTGTCCCTAGAAAAAATGTTTTTTTTAAGCACAATATAGCACAAGGAGAATTCACTCACTGTCCTTCCAGGTCCCTAGAAACAAGGACTTGCACAGTGAAAGAAACTGACACTCTCCCTACCTACAGTTTTCTGTCCCTAGAAAAAATGTTTTTTTTAAGCACAATATAGCACAAGGAGAATTCACTCACTGTCCTTCCAGGTCCCTAGAAACAAGGACTTGCACAGTGAAAGAAACTGACACTCTCCCTACCTACAGTTTTCTGTCCCTAGAAAAAATGTTTTTTTTAAGCACAATATAGCACAAGGAGAATTCACTCACTGTCCTTCCAGGTCCCTGGAAACAAGGACTTGCACAGTGAAAGAAACTGACACTCTCCCTACCTACAGTTTTCTGTCCCTAGAAAAAATGTTTTTTTAAGCACAATATAGCACAAGGAGAATTCACTCACTGTCCTTCCAGGTCCCTAGAAACAAGGACTTGCACAGTGAAAGAATCTGACACTCTCCCTACCTACAGTTTTCTGTCCCTAGAAAAAATGTTTTTTTTAAGCACAATATAGCACAAGGAGAATTCACTCACTGTCCTTCCAGGTCCCTGGAAACAAGGACTTGCACAGTGAAAGAAACTGACACTCTCCCTACCTACAGTTTTCTGTCCCTAGAAAAAATGTTTTTTTTTAAGCACACTATAGCACAAGGAGAATTCACTCACTGTCCTTCCAGGTCCCTGGAAACAAGGACTTGCACAGTGAAAGAAACTGACACTCTCCCTACCTAGAGTTTTCTGTCCCTAGAAAAAATGTTTTTTTTAAGCACACTATAGCACAAGGAGCATTCACTCACTGTCCTTCCAGGTCCCTGGAAACAAGGACTTGCACAGTGAAAGAAACTGACACTCTCCCTACCTACAGTTTTCTGTCCCTAGAAAAAATGTTTTTTTTAAGCACAATATAGCACAAGGAGAATTCACTCACTGTCCTTCCAGGTCCCTGGAAACAAGGACTTGCACAGTGAAAGAAACTGACACTCTCCCTACCTACAGTTTTCTATCCCTAGAAAAAATGTTTTTTTTAAGCACAATATAGCACAAGGAGAATTCACTAACTGTCCTTCCAGGTCCCTGGAAACAAGGACTTGCACAGTGAAAGAAACTGACACTCTCCCTACCTACAGTTTTCTGTCCCTAGAAAAAATGTTTTTTTTAAGCACAATATAGCACAAGGAGAATTCACTCACTGTCCTTCCAGGTCCCTAGAAACAAGGACTTGCACAGTGAAAGAAACTGACACTCTCCCTACCTACAGTTTTCTGTCCCTAGAAAAAATGTTTTTTTTAAGCACAATATAGCACAAGGAGAATTCACTCACTGTCCTTCCAGGTCCCTGGAAACAAGGACTTGCACAGTGAAAGAAACTGACACTCTCCCTACCTACAGTTTTCTGTCCCTAGAAAAAATGTTTTTTTTAAGCACAATATAGCACAAGGAGAATTCACTCACTGTCCTTCCAGGTCCCTAGAAACAAGGACTTGCACAGTGAAATAAACTGACACTCTCCCTACCTACAGTTTTCTGTCCCTAGAAAAAATGTTTTTTTTAAGCACACTATAGCACAAGCACAAAACACACTGACACTCTCCCTACCTATCCTTCTCTTTCCCTAAACTAAAGGAATCCAGGTTAAGCAAGAAAGAAATAAAAGTCACTGTCCCTGCCTATGCTGCTCTATCCCTGCTCCGGAACACACTACACTAGGCCGCCGTGCTGGCGGCCTTTTATAGTGTGGGGCGTGTACTAAACACCCTCAGCAATAATTGGCCACAGGCATCCTGCCTGTGGCCAATCATTGCTCTCCTCGCTGCCGGCGCTGTGATTGGCCAAGCATGCGGGGTCACAGTGCATGCTTGGCCAATCACAGCGCCTGGATGACACTGCGATGGCGTAGTGCATTGTGGGCCGTTCGCGTCACTCGAATTTGGCGCGAACGGCCCAAATCGTTCGATCTTCGTCGAACGATCGAACAGCCGATGTTCGAGTCGAACGTATGTTCGACTCGAACACGAAGCTCATCCCTACTGACAACGTCTCTTTAACCACTTCAATACAGGGCACTTTCCCCCCTTTTTTGCCCAGGACAATTTTCAGCTTTCAGCGCTGTCACAATTTGAATGACAATTGCGCGGTCATGCAACACCGTATCCAGACTAAATTTTTATCATTTTCTTACCACAAATAGAGCTTTCTTTTGTTGGTATTTGATCACCAATGGGTTTTTTATTTTTTGCTAAACAAACGAAAAAATACAGAAAAAAAATGTTTTTCTTTGTTTCTGTTATAAAATTGTGTTTTCTCCTTCACTGACGGGCACTGATGAGGCGCACTAATGGGCACTGATGAGCACTCATGTGGTGGCACTAAGGCGGCACTGATGGGCACTGATGAGGAGACACTAATATGTAGAATTGATGGGCACTGATAGGTGACACTGATATGCAGCACTGATGGGCACCAATAGGCTACACTGATATGCAGCACTGATGGGCACTGAAAGGTGGCACTGATAGGTGGCACTGATGGGCACGAATAGGTGGCACTGATAGGCTGCACTGACGGGCACTGATAGGCAGCACTGATGGGGACTGATAGGTGTCACTAATAGGTGGCACTGATTGGCACTTTGATGGGCACTGATTGGTGATTTGGGTGGGCACTAACTGGCAGCTAATAGGCACTGATTGGGATTGTGGTGGGCACCTCTGATGGGGGCTGCGCTGATAATCAATGTGCTGATTATCAGTGCACACCCCCTTTGACAGGAGAGCCACCGATCGTCTCTCCCTGTCAGTGCGAACCGAGGAAAGCCGATTACCGGCACTTCCTGGTTCAGGTCGCTGTGATCAGCTGTAATTGGTCACAGCTGATCACGTAGTAAAAAGCCTCTGTCAGGAGGCTCTTTACCACGATCAGTGATGCTGTGTCTCAGAGTGGCACACCACACCACCGATCGCCACGCTGCATGCAGCTTATCCTGCTGGACATCATATAATGCCCAGACAGGATAACTGAACCACTTCCCGGCTGTCATTCTGCTATAGGCCGGGCGGGAAGTAGTTAAAGAGGACCAGAGCTCTGGACCTGCATCCAAAAAAGCAAGCGGAGGACAGAGGGCTCGTCATCAGTATTGCCTGTGGTCTTCCGTCAGCTAATCTTTTCCTCATTATAGACTTACATGCACTGGGTCTCTGTCTAGAGGTGGCCATCTTGGTTTAGGGTCAGGGCTTTTCTTCCTCATTTTAGAGCTGTCTCCTGATGACTGGTGATCTTATTACTGATGGCTCCCTCCATGCTGTAAGACTGATCCATGCAGTATCTTCAGCCTCTTGTCCCCTATGTTCTGGCGGTCGCAGGTTGTCCAATAAAAACTTATTGATTTGAAAAAAAAAAGTCCAATGCAGAGCCTATAGTCCTGCATTGGACATGAGGATTCTGAGGAACAATCCACTGCCAGAGTGCAAGGAAGAAGAGAAGGGAGCCAGCTGTCAGTGAATCAAAGAATCTGGCAAGTAGAAATGCTTTTGCAGGTCTCCTGCACTTAAGCAAGCATGTGTAGCGGTACCCTCACTCTCCCTCTTTCCTACGGTGTATGGCTTGCGTCTAGGGGTACCTGGGAGAGGAGAGTGCAGGGACTCTACGCCAAGCTCTTCCCTCGTGTGTATAAGAGGGTTGAGCAAAGTTAGTTGAATTACCTCCGGGTCTGTCCACTGCATACGAAGCCTCAGTTGTCCCATGGAGATGTGTCTGCCAATAATAGAGCCCCACACCAATCGAAAGTCCAACACTCCTTTTTTTCTCATACAGTACGGTGAACACACTCAGTTGAACTTCCAATAACAGACGAACATGGGGTGTGGGAACGAGTAGGCCCAGGCACAACTAAGCTCTCCTATTCCTTTTTAGCGAATAGGCCTGGCGCACGGTCTCTGCCACCGACCGTGAGGGTGGTCTCTGCCACAGACCGGATGAACTGTTGAGGCCCCTGCCACGGGCCTAATAGCAGGCCCCTGCCACTGACCTGAGTGAAATAGTTGGACCACTGCCACCGGTCATTGAACGTGGACTGAACTTCCTATTTGAACTTGGCCCCTGTTTGGGAAAGATATCCCTCCGGGCGGTCTCCAGAGGTACACCCGGCACTGGCAATCTGCTGCACCAGGTCTTCGGGTGAGTCCCTCCTCCGGTCCCTTACACCTCCGGATTCGGGTGCCCCACTCCCGGGGCCCCCTAGGATGATCCCTCCCTCGTGGGACCCAGCGGAAGGTACTGGGCCCCAGGCCTCCGGCCAAGTACCTCACCCCAGACTGAAGGTGTCTGGGATGGAACACGAACTCCAAGTGCCCAGGCCTAGGCCGCCTGGACACCGACCGCAACGACAGCCCTCAGGCTGAAGGTGCCCGGGACTTTCACCTCGTGGCCCAGATGTCCGCCCCTTTTATACCCTCTCCCAGGATGCACGGCGGGTTCCCCGCCCCGCCGTACACCCGCTGCGAGAGGTCACAAAGGGTACGGCACTGCAGTGATGGTTCAACCCCGGCCCAAAGTGACAGCGCCACCTGCTGGGCCGCAGGGAACTATGCATCACTGGTGTCCTCACCAGTTTAAAAAGTACATACCTGCTACACATGTAACAATTGCAGACTCCCTGCAATGAAGCATTTTTACTTTGCCTTGAGATGGGCTTTAAATCTTGGGAGACTAACAGGCACAGGTAGTCGTGCCTCTTAAACGGCAGATATAAAGCGAGAAGGATGAAGGCACAGGAGTGCCTAGGCACAATCACATGCTAGGAAAAGTACTGTGATTTTTTTAGGAGGATTTTAAATCAAAAGGTTAATCTTTTGGGGTACTGCTTAGGCACAATTATCATTTTTATATAATCTCTTTATGATAGCAAATCTTCACTTTTTGCATTAATGTCCACTTTAAAGTGGTAGTTTACGCTCTGTGTGGACTTGTACCTACAGGTAAGCTTACAATAAAGCTTACCTGTAGGTACAATGAATTTAATGGAGATATTCACATCTGCAGTAGTAAAAGGCAAAATGCACAGTGAGATTCTGCATTTAGGGCTACACAGTATGCCATGGAATGCTGAGCGCTGTGCTGCAACCATGGCTTTTGCACGCATTCCAGGGGTGATGTCATAATGGCTTGGCCATTCAAACGGCCAGAGCCCGCAAACCCATAAGGAAAACCGGGTGAAGATGGTTCCCCAATGATGACCTTGTGCCACTGGAGGGCCTTATTTCAAAGGAAAGTTTGTCATAATGTGCTAGTTTTGTTTCGGCAAGTTTACTACCACTTTAAATTACAAAGGCTCCCATCGCAATGGTGAAATTTTCATATAAATCCAAATGGAGTGTATCCAACCGAAGTTGTCTGAGGTTGTAACAAAAAGACAAATATTGTTTTCAAGATTCCTAAGTTTAAAATTTGGATAGTAGAGTTGAAGGATCATACCTCATACTTCTTTAATGCTGGATGAAAAATGCCCTTCATTGCTTTTATTTCTCCAAAATTTTAGCAAGTCGGTAAAACACTTTAAACTCAAGTTGAAAAAAAAATGTAACTCTTTTTTTTAGAATGCCAAAAGTTTGTAAAACTAGAGTTGCCTCCTTATTGATGCGAGCCCTTCAATTGTGATTAGGTCATTCCATATTTAGAGTCTAAGCAGCTCATCCATTAGAAACTATAAAAAGCTTCTATTTGGACTAGAATACTTCTTTAATGATGTTACTAGTTTCTAGCACAGTTCATATATTTGTTTTGCCAACAATCTGCTTGAGTGCACCATGACAGGAGCTCTGCAGTTCAAGCAAGGCCATTAATTCACAAAGAGGGGGCATTAATCATACTTCTACGCTGAAATAATTGTATAACTTCATACTCCATCAGGAAAGGAAGCATGGATTATTCCCGGGGGCCTTTATCAGAAAAGACATGCACACAACACTTATTGGTCTGATATTTTCATTGCTAGATATCTTCATGTCTCGCAGTCCTGTACGCGCTCATTCTACATACTAAAATACATATTGATCAAAAGAAAAAGCAAGAGATCAATACTGCTAGGAGTTCTGAAGACACAGACAGAATGTACTCATTGAGTCACCCATCCTCAAGCTGTGATTCCTAATGCTTTGACCTAAGTGCACAAGTGGACTCTTATTTCTCTTTATTTCAGTAAACGGGTCAATCATTGTATGTTTGCCATAAGGTTGTGACAAAAACTAGTTTTATTAACAATACAGTCAACAAAAATTGAAAATTTGCCTTTCACAATTAATTAAATAACATGTTTCATCTTTCCAGTTAGAGAATGAAAGTACATTTCTAATCAGTTCATATGTGCAGCAGAATTGTTAAAATTGCTCTAGGTTTTTTTTTTATTCTTTTTTTTTTATGATTGCTTTTCATTTCAATGATCGTTATTAGCTTCCAATAAAAAATGTGTACTAATATAAGTCTTGTAATTCTTATTTCCATAGCACTTACCATATAAAGTAAAAATAAAGTAGAAATACAAAATAAATGCATGTAATAGAGGCAGGATAAAAGACCATTGAATAGAACTGGTACCAGAAGGTAGGGTCTGAGTCGGAATGTGCTATTCATTCAGACTCAATGCTGAAAAGAATTCATCAAGGTAAGCGTAGCTGTCTGTCTTTATAGTGCTAGCATTGTACAGTAGGGACCTATTCAAAACAAATTGTGTAATATGGTCTTAACTAGGGATGGCCCCGATGTTCAAATCGAACGTAAGTGCGACTCGAACATCAGGTGTTCGTTTATCCACAGGTGAACTGAACATATTGTGCGCTCATGTCAAATTTGAGGGCTGTGGTGCGACCCCATAATGCACTGCAAGATCGCAGTGCATTGACGGCTGATTTTAAATGATGGTTTCATTTATTAAGGCAAAAAAGCTGTCCAAACCTGCCAGGTTTTATGTGAAAAAGTACAAATGTACCCGATACCCATTCACATGGGGGGGGCGTGATCTGGGGGCCCCTTGTTAACCACTAGGGGCCCTTGATATAGCGCGGACCCCAATTGCCGGGAGGACGTCAATAGACATCCTCCCCTTTGCACACGTCCACTTCAGGGCGCGCGCCGCGCACGCTGTGATCACTGAGTCACTGAGACACAGGTGATCACAGATCCGAGTAAAGGGCCGGTCCCGGCCCCTTACCACGTGTTGATCAGCTGTCAGCCAATGACAGCTGATCACGTGATGTAAACATTGCTCGTGATGGGTTTTTTTTCTCCTCGCGCTGACAGCGTGAGGAGAAAAAAAAGCCGATCATCGGCTCCTGTGTAAGGGACATCGGTCCCCAGTGGAAGAGGCACATCAGCCTCATTAGTGCACACCAGTACTGCCTGCCAGTGCCCCCTGCCAGTGCCACCTGCCAGTGACCACAGTGACCACCAGTGCCACCTGTCAGTTCCAATCAGTACTACCTATTAGTGCCCATCACTGCCACCTTACAATGCCCACCAGTGGTGCCAGTCAGTGTCTCATCAGTGCCACCTAGCAGTGCTGCCTATCAGTCTCACCTATCAGTGCCCATCATTGCCACCCATGAGTGCCCATCACTGCCATCTATCAGTGCCTATCACTGCCAGCTATCAGTGCCACCTATCAATGCCACCTATTAGTGCCAATTCTCAGTGCGCACCAGTGCCAACTACCAATGACCTTCAGTGCCACCCATCAGTGCCACCTCTTGGTGTCACCTCTCAATGCCCACCAGTGCCGCCTATCAGGGCCCACCAGTGCCGCCTATCAGAGCCCACCAGTGCTGCCTTATCAGTGCCCATCAGTGCAGCCCATCGGTGCCCATCAGTGTAGCCCATCAGTGCCCATCAGTGCAGCCTATCGGTGCCCATCAGTGCAGCCTCATCAGCATACATAAATGGAGGAGAAAAATTACCTGTTTATAACAATATATAAAACGGTTTTGTATTTTTTTTTTTTTAATCTTTCTTTTTTATTTTTTCTAACAAAAAATAAATACCGCAGAGGAGATGAAATAACACCAAAAGAAAGCTCTATTTGTGGGGAAAAAAATGATAAAAATGTCATTTGGGTACAGTGTTGTATGACTGCGCAATTGTCATTCAAAGAGTGAGAGAGCTGAAAATTTGTCTGGGCAGGAGGGGGGTTTAAATGACCATTAAGCATATGGTTAAAGTGGGCTTCCAGATTCCGATAAGCCCCCCACCTGCAGACCCCGACAACCAATGGCCATGTTGATAGCTCTTGTTCCCATCAACATGGGTACAAGGTGCTTTGGGGGGGACCCCAAAGCACCCTCCCCATGTTGAGGGGAAAGGGCCTGGTATGGTTCAGAAGGGGGAGCTTCACCCAAAAGGGGAAGTTCCCCTTTAAGGACTTGTTCCCTGCTCCTCTTGAAAAATTGGCACTTGGAAGAGGAGCGGAGGGGGTGTGGGTGTGGGAGAAGGTACCCAATTTTGACAGGTACATGCTTCCCACTTCTGTTCTGAGTGCAGCGGCGCTCAGGAATGGAAGTTCTCCTCCCTCCCACCCCCCTGCAGTCTTCTGGGACACGGACAGGTTCCAGAAGACTGCACCCAGCTGTGAAGCCGCAAACTGTCACAGCCGGGTGCCCATAGTAAAGGTGCCAGGGCCGGGGACTGAAGATAGTGGGTGAGACCGACTGGGGTGAGCACACGAATGGATCCTAGGACAGGTGACTGTCTGTTTTTTAAAAGTCAGCAGCTACAGTTTTCGTAGCTGCTGACTTTTTTTTTTTCCATAGGTGGCTGGAACTTCTATTTAGGCTGAGGCAGGACAGTATCTGAGCTGCAAGAAAAAATGCAGTTATAGCCAGTGGTGTACCCAGCACATCTGACACCTGGGGCTGGTGATTTTTTTGCATAAATTGTGGGTGTGGTAAAACTGCATCAACAGTGGGAGGGGCCTAAAGGGGCACATGCTTTAACCATTTGCCGACCGGCCGCAGTACATGCGGTAGGACAGCTCTATTGCGCGGAATTATGTACCTGTACGTCATTTCATGCAATAGACAGCGAGGGATGATTGGCCAGAGGGGGAGTCAATCAGCGGGTCTGGCAGACGCAATGTCCACTAGGCTTGTGCAATTCGTTTTGTAACGAATTGAAATTCGTCCGAATTTAGCAACTTTCGGACATTCGGAAGCATTCGAATTTCCGAACAAAGCAATTACGAATAAGACCGAATCCGAAATAAATTATACCGCAAATAGCGAATGCCCGAATGTCTTCGGCATAATTCGTTATGAAAAAGTTACGAATGTACGAATCCATACGAAGCACAATAACACTCACTCTGCTCTGCTCTCTGCTTCTCCCACACCGTGCTGAACTCCCTCTCAAAATGGTGTACAGGGGCGGAGGTTATAGCCGCATGTAAAAAACGAAAGTAAAATACGAGATTTCGAATCCATTCGAAGCACAATAACACTCTGCTCTGCTCTCTGCTTCTCCCTCACCGTGCTGAACCCTCTCAAAATGGTGTACAGGGGCAGAGGCTATAGCCGCATGTAAAAAACGAAAGTAAAATACGAGATTTCGAATCGTTACAAATAACCGCAATGTATTTAGAAAAGTACAAATCCATTCGAAGCACATTAGGCATAATAGGCAGCGTCGTTGTGAGAGAGACACGGAAAATTACGAATCAACGAACCCAAAAAAAGTTACGAAAGTAGGAGTTGTGTCCAGAATCAACGAAAAACAACGTACTCTACCGAAAGTACGAACCCAAAAAAAGTTACGAAAGTAGGAGTTGTGTCCAGAATCAACGAAAAACAACGTACTCTACCGAAAGTACGAATTATAAAGCAACAAAAAATTCAACGAAAAATGTCGCTTGCAAAAATACGAATGAGTCCGAACACGAAAAATCCCGTCTAGCAAAATTACGAATGATTACGAATCAACAGGACCGGAAAGAAACGAACCGAAACGGAACGAATTTTTCCGTTGTGCACAAGTCTAATGTCCACCGGCCACCCGCGATCCCTGCACAGAGAGGCAGAATGGGAATCTGCCTATGTAAACAAGGCAGATCCCCGTTCTGACAGGGAAGAACACAGTGATCTTGTATTCCTGCCAAGCAGGAACACAGATCTCTGTGTTTATCCAGTGAGTCCATCCCCCACACAGTTAGCAAGCACCCCCTAGGGACACACTTAACCCTTTGATCGCCCCTGGTGTTAACCCCTTCCCTGCCAGTGTCATTAGCACAGTTATGCCTTGTACACGCGATCGGATTTCCGATGGAATAAAATCCGATAAAATTGTTTCATCGGAAATTCCGATCATGTGTGGGCCCCATCAGGCTTTTTTCCATCGGAGTAAAAAAATAGAACATGTTTTATATTTTTCTGATGGAAAAAAATCTGATGGGAATTTCCGATCGTCTGTGCGGAGAAAAATCCATGCATGCTCAGAATCAAGTCGACACATGCTCGGAAGCATTGAACTTCATTTTTCTCGGCTCGTCGTAGTGTTTTACGTCACGGCATTTTGGACGGTCGGAATTTAGTCTGACAGTGTGTATGCAAGACTGATGGAAGTCAGCTTCATCAGAATTCCGACGGAAAATTCCATCGGATTTTATTCCATCGGAAATCTGATCGTGTGTACAGGGCATAACAGTGCATATTTTTAGCACTGTTCACTGTAATAATGTCACTGGCTCCCAAAAAAGTGTCAAAAGTTTCAGTTATGTGTCCGATTTGTCTGGCACAATGTCGCAGTCCCGCTAAAAATCGCTAATCACAGCCATTACTAAAAAAATAAATAAAATAAAAATGCCATAAAAATATCTCATAGTTTGTAGATGCGATAACTTTTGCGCAAACCAATCAATATATGCTTATTGGGATTTATTTTATGAAAAATATGTAGCAGAATACATATTGGCCTAAATTGATGAAGAAATTCGATTTGTTACATTTTTTTTATTGAATATGTTTTATAGCAGAAAGTAAAATCATTATTATTTTTTTCTAAATTATTGGTCTTTTTTTGTTTATAGTGCAAAAAATAAAAACCGCAGAGGTGATCAAATGCCACCAAATGAAAGCTCTATTTGTGGGGTAAAAAAGGACATCAATTTTATTTGGATACAGCATCGCACAACCGCGCAATTGTTAGTTAACATAACACAGTGCCATATCACAAAAAAATGGCCTGGTCATTAAGGGGGTAAAACCTTAAGGGGCTGAAGTGGTTAATGACTGTGCTACAAACTAACATGTAACAGACATATACAAACCTCACTCATTTTAATAAAATAAACTATTCCATATGCTTTTCTACATACAACCAACGAAGAATGTAATGTATTTAGAGAGCAGTAACCAGGAGTATGAACTGTAAAACACAATGAGGGGGATTTATCAAAACTGGAGCAGTCAGAATCTGGAGCAGCTGTGCATAGCAACCAATCAGCTTCTATCTTCAGCTTGTTAAACTAAGCTTTGAAAATGAAAGCTATGAGCTGATTGGTTGCCATGCACAGCTGCTCCTGATTCTGGCTGCTCCAGTTTTGATAAATTTCCCTTAGGGCTCTTTCAAACGGGCGCTGGGATACGTCATCCATGCTAATTCTTTTGTGCTGTATCTGCATTCACATAGGAGCTGCATGCAGGCACCCCATAGAAGTGGGTGCACAGATGCCAACTTAGACACTGTATGGTTCGGATCCATGCACCCTTTTCCCGCTTTTTCACATGGGACTGTGTCTCTGCAGCTGTTGTTTTCCAATTGTTTTCCAATTGACTTCATGGGACTTTCCGCATGAGGATGTCCAGAACATCTGTGCATCGGCTGTCACATGGGGCATGGATGCATACGCTTCATGTGAATGAGAATGAGGCTTAGGTGAATGAGGCTTAAGTGTCATGTGGTTTAGATAGCAGGAAAGAGATGTCAGGTATTTAATAAATCTGGCATACAACCTGTCTCTCTGTTCCTGTTTGACGTTACTTGCAACAATTGATAAATGTGCCTATGTATGTTGTGAACCAATAAAGTGAAGTATTGAGAAAAAACACAAAAATTACCACCATTCCCAGAAGTAGCCTATTAAGGGGAAACATGTTGGAAGGAGACGGAAGCTCTGATGTGATGATCCATACTTGTTGATGATGTCTTGGTTGGATAACCCTCTCTATTGCCTAAATTTATTCTAGTTGCTGTAAGAGCCCATTCACACAGGGGCAACACGACTTCCAGCACAACTTTGGGAGGCAACTTGGACACGACTTGAGCATGAATCACAGCGCGACTCCAGGCAACTTACAAGGCAACTTCAAAATTCCACTGGTGACACTAATTTTGGTGACCCTGGTGATAACTAGCGATTTACTCCTGCTTTGGGAATAGAAATCTCCCTAATGAGGCACAAATGGCAAAAAAAAAAGAAAAACGAACAAAAAACGAACAAAATGAAAAAAAAGTTCAGCCTTTAGTCCTACTTTAAGTGCAGTGGGATGATTTGTGACTGATAAGCTGACTTTTATTCAACTAAGTCAAGCCTAGATCAAAATGATTATCCAACACCCACTGCGAATTTTAATGATACGTTTATGTTATATCTGCCTAACTGGGAGAGGACTAAAAACTTTTCTCACTCTTAGACCCCTTTCACACTGGGGCGGGCAGGTGCGGTGGCGGTATAGCAGCGCGATTTTCAGCGCTGCTATACTGTCGTTCTTACCGCGGTATGCGGTCGCTAGGGGGGTTAATTTAACCCCCGCTAGCGGCCGAAAAAGGGTTAATACCGCCCGCAAACCGCGGCTATTGCCGCGGTTTGCGGGCGGTATTACCGCGCTGTCCCATTGATTTCAATGGGAGACCGCGGTAAAGGAGCGGTGAACACACCGCTCCTTTACCGCTGTAAAGAAGCGGCTAGCAGGACTTTTGGAGCGGTCCTGCTAGCGCACCGCTTCAGTGTGAAAGCCTTCGGGCTTTCACATTGAAGACACAGGGCAGGATTTTTTCATGCGGTATAACAGCGCTATTATTAGCGCTAAACCGCATGAAAAACGCCCCAGTGTGAA
The DNA here is from genome assembly GCA_029206835.1 of Rana muscosa. Taxonomy (NCBI): domain Eukaryota; kingdom Metazoa; phylum Chordata; class Amphibia; order Anura; family Ranidae; genus Rana; species Rana muscosa. The sequence goes on from CM055118.1 coordinate 224,883,872, forward strand.
AGGGGCCTTATTTTCACTGTTGCGGCTGTCAATTTTTCCACCTCCTTTCCCTTGCCAAAACAAAATTAACCACCTCAAATCCAGAGAGGATGGAGGTTCTATTTTCTTTTAAAGATAACTCTCTGGGACTTTTATTTTAAACCTTTAACCTTGTCTTTGCTGACTTGTATCGCCATGTTTAGGCCTGTGATTTTTTTTTTTTTTAATATGATGCCAGAGTAGTCAATTTGCCCAAGACCAGAGGCATAGAGTCTATGCGGGGTCACTCGCCCACGTCATTGGGAAAGCCTCGGCTTTCCCAATGACGTGGGCGCGGGTGACGGGGCGGGGTTTTCCGCGGGGTCTTACGCATCATGGGGGTTTCGTTCCTCACTGGAGAATGAGTTGAGAGACTGCAGCGTCGCTGGAATGGATCATTGTTGGACATCGGAGAGACGGAGACGGGATTTCATCGCTGGAAATTAATTTTTTATTTTTTTATTTTTAAATAAAGGACTTGTCCAGCTGTGTCTGTGTGTTTTTTACAATTTTTTACACTTTCTTTGTGAAATGGTAGGGGTACAATGTACCCATTACCAATTCACATTGGGGAGAGGCCGGGATTTGGAGTTCCCCTTTGTTAAAGGGGGCTTCCAGATTTCGATAAGCTCCCCGCCCGCAGAAACCCACAACCACCGGGCAAGGGTTGTGGGGCTGAGGCCCTTGTCCCTATCAACATGGGGACGAATTCCCCATGTTGAGGGCATGTGGCCTGGTATGGTTCAGGAGGGGGGGCACTCTCTCGTCAGCCCCTCATTTCCTGCGGCCTGCCAGATTGCGTGCTCAGGTAAGGGTCTGGTAAGGATTTTTGGGGGGAACCCCACGCCATTTTGTTTTTAAATTAAATGGGAACCCCCATGCATTTTTTTATTTTTATTTTACATTTTGGTTCCCTGCGCAAAATGTCATTTTTGAAGGAAAAAAAGTCACTTAACCACTTGACAACTGGGCACTTAAACCCCCTTCCTAACCAGACGAATTTTCAGCTTTCGGTGCTCTCACATTTTGAATGACAATTACTCAGTCATACAACACTGTACCCATATGAAATTTTTGTCCTTTTTTTCACACAAATAGAGCTTTCTTTTGGTGGTATTTAATCACTGTTGGGTTTTTTATTTTTTGCGCTATAAGAGAAAAAAGACTGAAAATTTTGTAAAAAAATGAATTTTTCTTTGTTTCCGTTATAAAATTTAGCAAATTAGTATTTTTTCTTCATACATTTTGGCCAAAATTTATACTGCTACATATCTTTGGTAAAAATAAGTACAAATTGGTGCATATTTTTTGGTCTTTGTGAAAGTTATAGAGTCCACAAGCTATGGTGCCAATATCTGAAAATTGATCACACCTGAAGTACTGACGGCCTATCTCATTTCTTGAGACCCTAACATGCCAGAAAAGTACAAATACCCCCCAAATGACCCCTTTTTGGAAAGAAGACATTCCAAGGTATTTAGAAAGAGTCATTGTGAGTTTTTTGAAGTTGTCATTTTTTCCCACAATTCTTTGCAAAAATCAAGATTTTTTTTTCTTTTTTTTTTTTTCCACAAAATTGTCATATTAGCAGGTTATTTCTCACACACAGCATATGCATACCACAAATTACACCCCAAAACACATTCTGCTATTCCTCCCGAGTATGGCGATACCACATGTGTGAAACTTTTACACAGCGTGGCCACATACAGAGGCCCAACATGCAGGGAGCACCATCAGGCGTTCTGGAGAACCCAGGCCAATTCTGACATTTCTCTCCTACATGTAAAAATCATAATTTGTTTGCTAGAAAATTACATAGAACCCCAAAACATTATATATGTTTTTTTAGCAAAGACCTTAAAGAATATAATGGTGGTCATTGCAACTTTTTATCTTGCACGGTATTTGCGCAGAAATTTTTCTAACGCGTTTTTTACGGAAAAAAACTGTTTTGTGCCTAAAAGAAAAAAAAAACAGTAAAGTTAGCCCAATGTTTTTGCATAATGTGAAAGATGAAGTTGCGCCGAGTAAATAGATACCTAACATGTCACCCTTCAAAATTGCACACGCTCATGGAATGGCGCCAAACTTCGCTACTTAAAAATCCCCATAGGCAACGCTTTAAATATTTTTACTGGTTACATGTTTTGAGTTACAAAGGAGGTCTAGGGCCAAAATTATTGCTCTCACTCTAACGTTCGCAACGATACCTCACATGTGTGGTTTGAACACCGTTTTCATATGTGGGCGGGGCTTACGTATGCGTTCACTTCTGCATGCGAGCTCGCGGGGGCAGGGGCGCTTTAAAAAAAAATATATATTTTATTGTTCATTTTACTTTATTTATTTTAGTTTGACATGTTTTTCCGCCCCAAATTTTTTTTTGATCACTTTTATTCCTATTACAAGGAATGTAAACATCCCTTGTAATAGGAATATGGCATGACAGGTCCTCTTTACAGTGAGATATGGGGTCAATAAGACCCCACATCTCACCTCTAGGCTGGGAAGCCTGAAAAAAAAACAAAAAAAAAAACAATCCTGGCTTTGATCGTAGCGGTGAGTCGGTAGAAGCACCGGAGGGCAGCGGGAGGGGGGCATCCCCTCTCACCTTCCGTAAGAGCGATCAAGCGGTGGAACAGCCACTATGATCGTTCTTATGGTGCAGGAAATCGCCAGCTGAAAAAGTGAATATCTGAATGATGCCTGTAGCTGCTCCCATCATTCAGATATCTCCGCACAAAGTCAAGGACGTCATATGACGGCCGGCGGGCGGGAAGTGGTTATTGCAGAGTATTGCCGGGTATTGAGGAGTATTGCCGGGTATTGAGGAATATTGCCGGGTATTGAGGAGTATTGCCGGGTATTGCCGAGTATTGCCAAGTATTGCGGGGTATTGCGGGGTATTGCCGGGTATTGCGGAGTATTGCCGGGTATTGCCGGGTATTGAGGAGTATTGCAGGGTATTGCGGAGTATTGCAGGGTATTGAGGAGTATTGCAGGGTATTGAGGAGTATTGCCGGGTATTGTGGAGTATTGCGGGTATTGTGGAGTATTGCCGGGTATTGTGGAGTATTGCAGGGTATTGAGGAGTATTGCGGAGTATGGCAGGGTATTGCGGAATATGGCAGAGTATTGCACAGTATGGGCAAAGTATGGGCAGGGTATTGCACAGTATGGGCATGGTATTGCACAGGGTATTGCACAGGGTATTGCACAGGGTATTGCAGAGTATGGGCAGAGTATGGGCAGGGTATTGCACAGGGTATTGCAGAGTATTGCACAGGGTATTGCAGAGTATTGGCAGGGTGTATTGCAGAGTATTGGCAGGGTGTATTGCAGAGTATTGCACAGGGTATTGCAGAGTATTGCACAGGGTATTGCAGAGTATTGCACAGGGTGTATTGCAGAGTATTGCACAGGGTGTATTGCAGAGTATTGGCAGAGTATTGCACAGGGATGGCTGAGCAGGGATGGATGGATGGCTGGATCTGTGACTGCAATTGTCACAGATCCAGCCCACAGCTGACATGGGGGAGGGAGCGGACATGATCAGCTCCCTCCCCTCTCCTCTCACACTGTACCGATCGGTACAGAGAGGGGAGGGAGGAACCGGCGTCATGACATGACGCCGGTCTGTTTACAAGTGATCGCTCCGTCATTTGACGGAGCGATCACGTGGTAAACGGCCGCGATTAGCGGCCATCTACCGTGATCCGTGATGCGCCGGGTCTTCCGGACCCGGCGGTCACGGACATATCCTGGAGCGCGCCCCAGGAGGCGCGCGGGAGCAAGATTCTGTGAGGACGTCCCTGGGACGTCCACTCAGGATAACTCGACCGCGCTGTGGACGTCTTTTGTACATGGCGCGGTCGGGAAGTGGTTAAAACTACTGGCAGCTATTAATGAATTGTCGGGTCCCGGCAATACAGATAAAAGTCATTGAAAAAAACGGCAGGAATTCCCCTTAATATTCATACCAGACCCAAAGGGCCTGGTAATGGACTGGGGGGGGCCCTGCCTTTTTTTTCAATGACTTCTCTCTGTATTGCCGGGGACCCGACAATTCATTACAGCCGCGAGTAGTTTTAAATTACTTTTTTTCCTTCAGAAATTACATTTTGTGCAGGGACAATTCTAAACACGGGAAACATGCGCTACTTTACAGGCATACTTTAGACTGCCCCCAGGTACGAAATTTAAAGGAATATCTCACTTTTATTCACTTTAAGCATTATTAAAATAACTGCTCCCGAAAAAACGTCAGTTTTTAGAACTTTTTTTTGCATTGATACATGTCCCCTGGGGCAGGACCCGGGTCCCCAAACACTTTTTATGACAATAACTTGCATATTAACCTTTAAAATTAGCACTTTTGAGTTTTCATGTTCGTGTCTTATAGACTTTAACGGTGTTCGCGTGTTCGAACAAATTTTTTGCCTGTTCGCATGTTCTGGTGCGAACCGAACCGGGGGGTGTTCGGCTCATCCCTACTCCTCATACGCACTCCACAGCATGTATGAGGAGCCACGCTGCAGCAACAGTTGCTTATAAACTTATTTGTTTCTCCAGATTCTGCTGGACTAGCCAGCCAGCGCTGCTGCAACTTACAAGCGAAACAAAGTGACATTTGACTTGGTTGGCTGTGGCAACCTTAGAAGGAGCAGGGCCCTTTGATTCCTATTGTATTAAAGTGTATTTTATTTGTACCCTCAAGTTGTAAAGTGCTGCGTAAACTATTGGTGCTATATAAATCCTGTATAACAATATAATAATAACTGCCATACCCTGTGCAGGCTGCACCCCTCTCACACACCTAGGTATGCCACTGGTTAAAGTGAACCAGAGAGTTGCAACCTTGGAACTGTTCTGCAGTGAAGTCTATCACTCCATGCAGGATACGCTGATGAAAGCCAGCTAGCTCTGTAGACTCTATGCCTCAGCAAAGGCAGCTTTTTTTCCCCACAAAGTAATTTTTTGGGGATGCTACTTCTGCCAGACAAGCCACTCAAAAAATTATTTTTTTAACTGATATCAATCAAACGAAATCAGATTGTATTACTGCTGCTGTCTGAAAGTATGCTGTGACTGAGAATGCCCTTAAAACCATGCTGTTCCAAACACCATTTACAGCTTGAGGGCATCATCTAAGCCTATAATAGTTTGCCTTCTAGTTTTTCAAATGGCCAGAATTTGGTGTTCACCCCCCATAGACTTTAATGGTATTCGGGTTTCGCAGAATTTAAAAAAGGAGAAATTTGGATTCTATCATGGTTGATATTTTTCTAACAATGCTAGTTGCATAGCAGAAGTTCTCATCTTCATATGCATTCCAGGCCAGGGGCTCAAGGAATTGAAATCAGAGGGTCCATGTGACAGCTAGAAAACTGGTATTTTCTGAAAGAGGGTTTAGTATCCCTAATGTATCTTTCTATTGTTCTCTTTCTATGCTTCTCTTATGACAACTTACTGTTACTCAAGCATGTGTTTAAACGTAATGTACACAAAACTGAAGTTTCAGTGCTATTTAATATTACTAGTTAATTAAGAAGTATTAACCCTTTCTTCTAAGAAACCACTAACTCCTGGATCAACTAGGGACACAGTGTAATAAGCTTACATTGTAACAAATGGCTTTTACACACAAATACAGTTGAAATAAGCAAACTCACAGAATATAACCCAACAGAAGAAAAACCTTTAGCACATAGGATGTTTTGGAAGCACCAGTTTACACACTCATCGAGAGTATCAACTGTGCTTACCCTTTTCACCCTCACCATTCAGAGAAGCCGTATGAATGAAAACGTATCTATAAATAGAGGAGGCAGACCTTTCAGCCATTTGCCTCCTCCATTCATAGATCCTTTTCATTCATAGAAGCTAGGAGGAAGCATTCAACTAAAGCAGTAGTCAACAGTAGAAAGGACACATCAAAGGTCTAATTAAAACCTGCAGAGTCCTGGTGTGAGAAACCCTGCCCCCCCCCCTTCACAAAAGCATAATTTTGAAACATTTTTTTTTCTTTTTTTCAATACATAAAACAGTTTAACATTTCTGTTTTCTGATTTCAACTTGCCTTAAGGATAATACTGGAATTAGTGATGGTGGTATGTGCAGGTACCAGAATAGGGAAACAGTTTAACCTACTTCCGCTCTCGGGTCTAAGGACCCTTTCCATTGGTCCGGTGGCCCTTGCGACTGGTTCTGGGGCTCTTGCCACTGGTCCCAGGTCCCTTCCCACTGGTCCTGGGGCTTTTTCCATCAGCCCTGGGGCAATTTACTTTTGTCATGGGGCCCTTTATTACGGTCCCTTTCACACGTTCTGTCGTGTGCCCCCTTCCTGCCATCTTGCCCCCCCATGATGGTGGAATGCCAGGACCTGGTCGCAATTTCAACCTTTGCGACCCTGGTAATTCCGCCAATGCATTGCATTGATAGTAAGTAATGACCCTGTGCTGATTTTTTTTTAAATTATTGTTAATTAAATGTAGGCTTTAAGGAAAATTGTTATTTCTACTTACTGTACAGTAGCTAATGGAGTGCAATATGTGAATCACAAAATGTCATATGCGAATAACATTATTATAATTAATATCTCCATAATAATATCCACTAGATCCTCAATTTGAAAACATGTCTCAGGGTAATCTAAATCCTGACCCATTGCAATCCTGTTTGACTTTTTTGATTCACAAGGCCAGATATGGACATTTAAAATCTCCAAGCCCACCCAAGTTTCATCCAAGCCATACATTGAATTGGTAAAACCACACTAGTTTACCTAAGCTCTTTTTGGATTCCTGTAAATGGTGAATGACTTTCTACAGTAAATAAGGTTATTTCAGGTAGGATTTTCTCTGTGATGATTACATGTCAGCCTCAAGAACTAATCAGCACTGTGAAAATGGCCTCTTTTTGAGTGTACATAACCTTTTTGCTGGCCTTGACTTTAATGTATTAGAATGTACTTCAACTTTAAATCCAGCAACATCATTGTGATTAACACACGCTGTGACTGAAAAGAGTAAGTGTGGTGCATTCATGTCAGTGACTCATGAAATAAAAGCCATCAGCTATGAGTAACCAAAGTTATTCGATTTAAAAGTCATGTCTGATGTAAAGAATATTTCCAATCTTTGCACTCAGCAAAGGTGGATTGTAAGCCGTCTGGACATCCACTTATTAGATATATAGCCTAGTTTAATAACATTTACCACAAATATTATGAAATGTGAGTCCTACATTAACAACACTATTTTGTAACATTTTACGTTTAAGTATGGAAGCACAAAACTGGTAGTTCTGCATTCTTGGAAATTTTGGTGAAAAATAAGGATACTTTGTCAGGATTTTGCCATTTTAGGTATAGTGGGAGTAAACTCCCATGCATGATTTTTACCTATAGATAGGTAGTGTAAATATCTCCTAAACATGCACTGTTTAGGAGATATTTACTGTAAATGCAGCTGGTGACGTTACCGGTGCATGCACTCTAAAGGTACAGGATACGAGGGAGCAACATAATCGTGGCTCCGGCCACTCAGACAGCCAGAGTCTTTGAACCCCGAAGGAAGGCCGGGTGAAGATGAACGCGCTTTCAGCAGTGACAGCGCACCGCTGGAGGGCTTTGTTCTAAGGTAATTTTCACATAATGTGCTAGTATGTGATGCATACTAGCACATTATGACTGGAGATGGGCCGAACATCCCCCTGTTCGGTTCACAGCAGAACTCCCGAACATGGGAAAAGTTCTAACCCAAACCGCAAACTCCACTGAAGTCTATGGGAGCTGAACATGGGAAATCAAAAGTCCCCATCTTGAAGGCTTAATTGTAATTGATCGCAAAAGGGTATTGAGGTCCGGGTACTGCCCCGGGGGACATGTATCAATGCAAACATTGTTTTAAAAAACAATCATTTTTAAAGGAGCAGTGATTTTAATGATGCTTAAAGTGCAAGAATAAAAATCAAAAATTCCTTTAACCGCTTCCTTCCCGCCGTACGACTATATAAGTCCTGTCTTTGAAGAGAGAGGAATACCTATGTTATGGCAGCAGTGAGCTACCATAACCTCGGTATCCTTTTCAAGAGCCGGCGTTTCTCTTTCAGATAAAAGTGGTCTCTGCGGCGCATTTGCCGCAAGATCACTTTTAACGGCGGCGGGAGACGGCCCCCTCTCCCGCCGCGCTCCGGCGCCCTCCACCGCTTACTGTGGCCGTCGGTAGCGGCGGAGGTGATCGGATCCTCTTCCTAGCCTGACATGGAGACGAGTGAGGGGAAAATGGCCCCCACCCGTCTTCCACCCTGCAAGTCATTGCAGGGTGGAAGCAACGTCAAAACATCACTTCCGCCCATAGCTCTTAAAGGGCCATTTATTTTTATTTTTTTATTGCATTTTAGTGTAAATATAAGATCTGAGGTCTTTTTGACCCCAGATCTCATATTTAAGAGGGCCTGTCATGCGTTTTTCTATTACAAGGGATGTTTACATTCCTTGTAATAGGAATAAAAGTGACACCATTTTTAAAAGGTAAAATAAATAATAAAAAAATGTAAAAAATGTAAACGCACCCCGTTCCGCCGAGCTTGCGTTCAGAAGCGAACGCATACGTGAGTAGTGCCCGCATATGAAAACGGTGTTGAAACCACACATGTGAGGTATCACCATGATCGGTGGAGCGAGAGAAATAATTATAGCCCTAGACCTCCTCTGTAACTCAAAACATGCAACCTGTAGAGTTTTTTAAATGTCGCCTATGGAGATTTTAAAGCGTAAAAGTTTGTCGCCATTCCACGAGCATGACATGTTGGGTATCAATTTACTTGGCGTAACATTATCTTTCACAATATATAAAAAAATGGGCTAACTTTGCTGTTATCTTATTTTTTAATAAAAAAATGTGTATTTTTGCCCAAAAAAGTGCGCTTGTAAGACCGCTGCGCAAATACGATGTGACAGAAAATATTGCAACGACCGCCATTTTATTCTCTAGGGTGTTAGAAAAAATAATATATAATGTTTGGGGGTCCTAAGTAATTTTCTAGCAAAAAAAATGTTTATAACTTGTAAACACCAAATCTCAGAAAGAGGCTCGGGACTGTAGTGGTCAACCACTTCCCTACCGCAGATAGACATATGACGGCGGCAGGAACCCTTTGTTCCTCCGGGCTGCTGTCATATGACATCTTTTACTTCTGAGTCTCTAGGGGGCGTGCGCGTGCACCCGCCGCGTCACTCGGCACCCGATGCATGTGCCTGGCGGCCACAATGTCCTCCGGGCACCCGTGATTGCCGGTGACACAGCCGAGGATGTGGATCTGTGTGAGTAAACACACAGATCCACGTCCTGTCAAAGGAGAGGAGACCAATGTGTGTTCCCAGTAGGGATGATCCGAACACCCCCCCCCCCCCGGTTCGCACCAGAACCTGCGAACGGACCGAAAGTTTGTGCAAACTTTAGAACCCTATTAAATACAATGGGACTCGAACGTTCGAAATCAAAAATGCTAATTATCAAGGCTAATATGTAAGTTCTTGTCCTAAAAAGGGTTTGGGGACCCGGGTCCTGCCCCAGGGGACATGTTTCAATGCAATTTTTTTTTTTTTTTAAACGGCCGTTTTCAAGGGAGCAGTAATTTTAATTATGCTTAAAGTGAAAAAAAAACTTGAAATATTCCTTTAAATATAGGGGGTGTCTAAAGTATGCCTGTCAAGTGGCACATGTTTCCCGTGTTTAGAACTGTCCCTGCACAAAATGACATTTCTAAAGGAAAAAAAGTAATTTAAAACTGCTTGCGGCTTTAATGTAATGTCTGGTCCCAGCAATATGGATTAAAATCATTGAGAAAAATGGCATGGGTACCCCCCCAGCCCATTACCAGCCCCTTTGGGTCTTGTATGGATATTAAGGGGAACCCTGCACCCAAATTAAAAAAAGGCCCTATATACTCTGAACAGCAGTATACAGGCATTGGCTCTTAAGTAGAGTCTGTTTGTAATTTGGAACAGGAAATTTTTTTAAGTGTACAGTAGCTCCAGCCAAAAAATCAATTTTTTGTTTTTTTGGAAAACATGGGGAAGGGTTATCACCCCTGTAACATTTGTTTTGCTGTCTGTGCACCTGTTCAGAAAATTTCACCTCACTTTCCGTCCCAATGACAAATGTTTTTTGAAAATTTTGGGTTTTTATTGAAACAAGGATTGGAGATAAAGCATTAGTGGAGAGGAGACACCTTTTTCCCATATTAAGTCTTACAGGAGAGAATTTCCCTTCCTAGAGGTAGATTCCCTCTCACTTCCTGTTGTCTCCTTCCGTTTGCAAGTAGGAGTCGTTTGTAAGTTGGACGTTTGAAAGTAGGGGCCTGCCGTATATACTCTGCAGAAATTTGGCCCTTAGGTGTTGGTATTACCACAACACTGTAAGCCCTCACAGTTACTCTTGGTGGGCGCTGGAACGCCCTGCTATGAACTATTATATCAAGAATTGTAATTACATGCCATTGTTCAGCAGTGGTACGAAAAAACTGGGCCTTTGGTGGTGGTGCTGGTGCCACAACACTGTAAGTCCTCACAGTTCCTCTTGGTGGGCGCAGGAATGGGCCCAGCTGTGAAATATTAGATCAAGAATTGTAATTACATGCCCCTGTTGAACAGGGCCATAAAAAGTGGGCCTTTGGTGGTGGTGCTGGTGCCACAACACTGTAAGCCCTCACAGTTACTCTTGGCGGGCGCAGGAAGGGGCCCTGCTGTGAATTATTAGATCAAGAATTGTAATTACATGCCCCTGTTGAACAGGGGCAGAAAAATTGGGCCTTAGGCACTGGTGCTGGTGCCACAACACTGTAACCCCTCACAGATACTCTAGTTGGAGTGCAGGAATGAGCCCTGCTGCAAATTATTGCATTAAAAATTGTAATTACATAACAGGGGCAGAAAAATTGGGCCTTAGGCACTGGTGCTGGTGCCACAACACTGCAACCCCTTACAGATACTGTAGTTGGAGCGCAGCAATGAGCCCTGCTGCAAAGTATTGCATCAAAAATTGTAATTGCACGCCCCTGTTAAACAGGGGCTGAAAAATTGGGCCTTAGGCACTGGTGCTGGTGCCACAACACTGCAACCCCTCACAGATACTGTAGTTGGAGCACAGCAATGAGCCCTGCTGCAAAGTATTGCATCAACAATTGTAATTGCACACCCCTGTTAAACAGGGGCAGAAACATTGGGCCTTATGCACTGGTGCTGGTGCCACAACACTGCAACCCCTCACAGATACTATAGTTGGAGTGCAGGAATGAGCCCTGCTGCAAAGTATTGCATTAACATTTTTTAATTACACGCCCCTGTTAAACAGGGGCTGAAAAATTGGGCCTTAGCCACTGGTGGCGGTGCCCAGAAACAAAAATGTTCTTACATGCTATCAGCATGATCATTGAGGAGGAAGAGGATAGTCACTCAGCATAACAGGGTAGTCACTTTGCATCAGCATAGGCAGCCTTGAAGGGATCTGACATTTCAAATAAAATTATTCTGTTACATCAGCATCAGGTGCTTGGTAGCTGGTGGTGATCCAAGGCTGATTCATTTTTATGAAGGTCAGTCGATCGACCGAGTCGGCGGACAGGCACACCCTGTGATCGGTTACAAAGCCTCCAGGAGCACTGAATGTGCATTCCGAAAGAACGCTGGATGCAGGACAGGCTAGTAGCTCAATTGCATACTGTGCAAGCTCTGGCCAGTGATCCATCCTCAAGACCCAGTAACCCAGAGGATTTTCGGTGGGAAAGGTGTCCATGTCTGATCTTGCCCCTAGGTATTCCTGCACCATGTAAACCAGACGCTGGCGATGGTTGCTGGAACCGATCATACCTTGGGGCTTCGTACTAAAAAAATTGTCTGAACGCATCGGTCAGATGGCCACCTTCTCCACCGCTCCTTCTTTGACTGACCGAAGCCTCAGCAACACGTTGTCCAGGACCAGGAATTTGTAACCTCCCAGTCTCTGGGAACGCGTTTGCACAGACCTTTCTGCAAGGCCTCCCGAAGATGCTTCATCCTCTGCTCCCTCTGCGACGGCAAGATAAGGACGAATACGAATATCCTTGCACAGGCTTTGCAGGATCAGGGAGGCTTTGCAGGATCAGGGAGGCCATGCAGCGTAGGTTTGCTGAGGCATTTGGTCCGGAGTCCTCTGGGTCACTCAGGACGACATGATCCGCAGCCACCTCCTCCCAGCCACGTACAAGTCCATGGGTGTCTTGGGACTGTAATTGATCTCTTGAAGAATGCTGCTGATGTTGAGTGCTAGGCTCCATCTCCATTCTGACACAATTCTCCTCCTACTCCTCCTCGTCCTCTTCCTGTGTGATAGCTGGGCCAGCAGGAACACTGTCTGGATAAAGGGGGCCTTGAGAGGTAAGAAAGTCCTCCTCTTCCTGCCTCTGTTCTGCCTCAAGTGCCCTGTCTATTATTCCATGCAGTGTGTGCTCCAACAGGTGGACAAGAGGGACATTGTCACTGATGCATGCACTGTCACTGCTCACCATCCTCGTGGCCTCCTCAAATGGTGCCAGGACAGTGCATGCATCCCTGATCGTGGCCCACTGGCGTGGGAAAAAAATCCAAGCTCCCCTGACCCTGTCCTGGTGCCATATTGCAACAGATACTCATTGATGGCCCTCTGCTGCATGTGCAGCCGCTGCAGCATGGCCAACGAAGAGTTCCACCTGGTGGGCATGTCACAGATTAGGCGGTTCTTGGGCAGGTTGTATTCCTTTTGCAGGTCAGCCAGCCGAGCACTGCCATTATATGACCAGCGGAAATGCCCACAGAGTTTCCTGGCCTGCTTCAGGACCACCTGTAAGTCCGGGTACCTGCCCAAGAACCGCTGCACCACCAAGTTAAGGACGTGAGCCAAACAGGGCACATGGGTCAGGTGTCCCTGTCGGAGGGCGGCGAGGAGGTTGGTGCCATTGTCGGAAACCACCATTCCTGGCTTAAGCTGGCGTGGCGTCAACCACCTCTGAGCCTGCCCCTGCAGAGCTGACAGAATCTCTGCCCCAGTGTGGCTCCTGTCCCCCAAGCACACCAGCTCAAGCACCGCATATTATCTTTTTGCATGCGTACTTGCGTAGCACCGCTGGTTCCAAGGACAAAGCAGAGGAAGAAGAAGAGGAGGGGGTGGAGGAGAGAGGTGTGTCAGAATCACCAGTAGTAGCATTTTGGAGACATGGTGGCAGAACAACATCCAACACTACTGCACCTTGTCCTGCATCCTTCCCAGCTGCAAGCAGAGTCACCCAATGCGCCGTGAAAGATAGGTAACATCCCTGTCCATGCCTGCTGGACCATGAGTCAGCGGTAATATGCACCTTACCGCTGACCGCCCTGTCCAGCGAGGCCAAGACATTGCCTTCCACATGCCGGTAGAGAACTGGAATCGCCTTCCGTGAGAAAAAGTGGCGTTTGGGAACCTGCCACTGAGGAACCACACATTCCACAAACTCATGGAAGGGGGCAGAGTCTACCAACTGAAAAGGCAGCAGTTGAAGTGCTAGCAATTTAGCCAAGCTAGCATTTAACCGCTGGGCATGTGAATGGCTGGGAGCGAACTTCTTTCGGTGAACAACAGAACAGGCGATGTTCGAGTCGAACATGGGTTCGACTCGAACTCGAAGCTCATCCCTAGTTCCCAGTACAGAGGAACACCGATCAGTCTCCCCTCCTTGTGAGTCCCCTCCCCTTACAGTTAGAATCACTCCCTAGGACGCACTTAACCCCTTCCTCGCCCCCTAGTGTTAACCCTTTTCCTGCCAGTCACATTTATACAGTAATCAATGCATTTTTATAGCACGGATCGCTGTATAAATGTGAATGGTCCCAAAATAGTGTCAAAAGTGTCCGATGTGTCCGTCGCAATATCGCTGCCATTACTAGTAAAAAAAATAAAATAAAAAAAATGGCATAAATTTATGCCCTATTTTGTAGACGCTTTAACTTTTGCGCAAACCAATCAATATACGCATATTGCGATTTTGTTTACCAAAAATATGTACTGTAGAATACATATCGGCCTAAACTGAGGAAAATTTTATTTTATTTTTTTAATGGGAGAGTTATTATAGCAAAAAGTTAAAAATATTGTGTTTTTTTTTTCAAAATTGTCGCTCTTTTTCTTTTTATAGCGCAAAAAATAAAAACTGCAGAGGTGATCAAATACCACCAAAAGAAAGCTCTGTTTGTGGGGAAAAAAATTATCAAAATTTCATATGGGTACAGTGTTACATGACCGCGCAATTGTCATTCAAAATGTAACCTCGCTGAAAGTTGAAAATTGGTCTGGGCAGGAAGGGGTTGAAAATGCCCTGTATTGAAGTGGTTAAATATAGTGCCTGGGGGTTCCCCTTAGTCTGCCTGTAAAGTGGCACATCTGTAGCGTGTATAGAACCTTCTGTAGCAAAAATTAAATTTCTTAAGAAAAAAACTAGTCAATCCACATTTGCAATTTGCAATTGATGGCACTCAGCTATTTAAAAAAAAAATGTAGTAGGGTCCCCCCTGCAGTCCATACCAGGCCCTTCGGGTTTGGTATAGTCCTTAAGGGGAACCTGATGCCAAAAAAAAAAAAAATGTGTGGGTTCCTGCCCCCTTGAACCATACCAGGCCACATGCTCTCAACATGGGGGGTAGGTACTTTGGGGCAGGGGAGGCCCCCAGATCCCACCTCCCTTGTGAATGAGTATGAGGTACAATGTACCCCTATCCATTCACCAAAAAAAGTGTCAAAAATAAATAAAAACAGTAGATATGTTTATGACAGTTCCTTTATTAAAGAAATAAAAACAATGTCCCCCAATGTAGATTGTCACCTGGTGCCCCACTCCCCTCTTGTGATGTCACTGACCGGTGCATGCTGATCTACATCTACATCAGGAATTGTCAAAAACCTGTCTACTGTTTTTATTTATTTTTGAAACTTTTTTCATGAATGGGTACATGTACCCCATACTCATTCACATAGGGGGGCAGGATCTGTGGGCACCCATGTTAAAGGGGGCCTCCAGATTCCAATAAGACCCCTGCCCACAGACCCCCACAACCACAGTCCAGGGTTGTGGGGAAGAGGCCCTTGTCCCCATCAACATGGGGACAAGGTGCTTTGGGGTGGAGGGGGCAGAGCCCGCTCCTTAAGAACATATTGACTGTGCGTTCGGCTGGTGAATTGCCTGCCAAACGCACAGAAAATGTGGGTGTTCTGAGAACTTTTACTTGGCCCGAACCGTTTACCCAACACTAATTATGACATGCCCTGCAGGTTAAAAAAACTGTTGTTTGCTACCACTTCAAATGCATTAGAGTCAACAGAGAAGGATAGATTAAAGCAGTGGCGTAGCGTGGGGGTGCGAGGGGGGCCTAGGCCCCGGGCGCAACATTTGGGGGGGCGCAATCCCGTGTCACCCTAGCTCTATAAATCATATTTTTTTTGTGACCCCGCGCTGCTCCGGCCGCCATCTTTATTCTCAGGCCGGCCCCTGGCGCCCTGTGATTGGGCGAAAGGGGTCATGTGGCCTGTCCTTAATCACGGGGGAGCGGGGCTGTCTTCTCCTCCTCCTCCTCCTCCTCTCCGGCCCAGGTCACCAGGTCCGCGGCGCGGTGGCAGGCAGGCAAGGAAGTCTGTGGCCAGCCGCCGCCGCCGCCATCATCATCATCTCCTCCTCCTCCCTCTCCGATCATGTCCCCGGCGCAGCAGCAGGCAGTCTGTGGCTGCCATCATCATCTCCTCCTCCTCTCCGGCCGGGTCTCCCGATCGTGTCCCCGTCAGGACAGGCAGTCCAGCGAGCAGTGTGACAGGCGGCAGAGCAGATGGAAGAAAAAAAAGGTAAGAGACTCACTCGGCCTGGGGGGAGTAGATATGGTCTGGGGAGAGGGAGCAGCCAGAAAGTTTGCGTATAATGTATAGTGTATTGTGTATAATGTATAGTGTATTGTGTATTGTGTATAATGTATTGTGTATAATGTATTGTGTATTGTGTATAATGTATAATGTATTGTGTATTGTGTATTGTGTATAATGTATTGTGTATAGTTATAATGTATTGTGTATAATGTATTGTGTATTGTGTATAGTTATAATGTATTGTGTAGCGGTCAGTGTATTGTATTGTGTAGCGGTCAGTATGTAGAGTATTGTGTAGCGGTCAGTGTATTGTATTGTGTAGTGTAGTGTATTTAATAGTCTATTGTGTAGCGGTCAGTATGTAGTGTATTGAATAGTGTATTGTGTAGCGGTCAGTATGTAGTGTATTGAATAGTGTATTGTGTAGCGGTCAGTATGTAGTGTATTGTATTGTTTTGGTCTGTGGGTAGAGTATTGTGTAGCGGTCAGTGTATTGTATTGTGTAGTGTATTGAATAGTGTATTGTGTAGCGGTCAGTATGTAGTGTATTGAATAGTGTATTGTGTAGCGGTCAGTATGTAGTGTATTGTTTTGGTCTGTGGGTAGAGTATTGTGTAGCGGTCAGTGTATTGTATTGTGTAGTGTATTGAATAGTGTATTGTGTAGCGGTCAGTATGTAGTGTATTGTTTTGGTCTGTGAGTAGAGTATTGTGTAGCGGTCAGTGTATTGTATTGTGTAGTGTATTGAATAGTGTATTGTGTAGCGGTCAGTATGTAGTGTATTGAATAGTGTATTGTGTAGCGGTCAGTATGTAGTATATTGTTTTGGTCTGTGGGTAGAGTATTGTGTAGCGGTCAGTGTATTGTATTGTGTAGTGTATTGAATAGTGTATTGTGTAGCGGTCAGTATGTAGTGTATTGAATAGTGTATTGTGTAGCGGTCAGTATGTAGTGTATTGTTTTGGTCTGTGGGTAGAGTATTGTGTAGCGGTCAGTGTATTGTATTGTGTAGTGTATTGAATAGTGTATTGTGTAGCGGTCAGTATGTAGTGTATTGTTTTGGTCTGTGGGTAGAGTATTGTGTAGCGGTCAGTGTATTGTATTGTGTAGTGTATTGAATAGTGTATTGTGTAGCGGTCAGTATGTAGTGTATTGAATAGTGTATTGTGTAGCGGTCAGTATGTAGTATATTGTTTTGGTCTGTGGGTAGAGTATTGTGTAGCGGTCAGTGTATTGTATTGTGTAGTGTATTGAATAGTGTATTGTGTAGCGGTCAGTATGTAGTGTATTGAATAGTGTATTGTGTAGCGGTCAGTATGTAGTGTATTGTTTTGGTCTGTGGGTAACTGTTGTTTGCTACCACTTCAAATGCATTAGAGTCAACAGAGAAGGATAGATTAAAGCAGTGGCGTAGCGTGGGGGGTGCGAGGGGGGCCTAGGCCCCGGGCGCAACATTTGGGGGGGCGCAATCCCGCGCCGGTGTCACCCTAGCTCTATAAATCATATTTTTTTTTTGTGACCCCGCGCTGCTCCGGCCGCCATCTTTATTCTCAGGCCGGCCCCTGGCGCCCTGTGATTGGGCGAAAGGGGTCATGTGGCCTGTCCTTAATCGCGGGGGAGCGGGGCTGTCTTCTCCTCCTCCTCCTCCTCCTCTCCGGCCCAGGTCACCAGGTCCGCGGCGCGGTGGCAGGCAGGCAAGGAAGTCTGTGGCCAGCCGCCGCCGCCGCCATCATCATCATCTCCTCCTCCTCCCTCTCCGATCATGTCCCCGGCGCAGCAGCAGGCAGTCTGTGGCTGCCATCATCATCTCCTCCTCCTCTCCGGCCGGGTCTCCCGATCGTGTCCCCGTCAGGACAGGCAGTCCAGCGAGCAGTGTGACAGGCGGCAGAGCAGATGGAAGAAAAAAAAGGTAAGAGACTCACTCGGCCTGGGGGGAGTAGATATGGTCTGGGGAGAGGGAGCAGCCAGAAAGTTTGCGTATAATGTATAGTGTATTGTGTATAATGTATAGTGTATTGTGTATTGTGTATAATGTATTGTGTATAATGTATTGTGTATTGTGTATAATGTATAATGTATTGTGTATTGTGTATTGTGTATAATGTATTGTGTATAGTTATAATGTATTGTGTATAATGTATTGTGTATTGTGTATAGTTATAATGTATTGTGTAGCGGTCAGTGTATTGTATTGTGTAGCGGTCAGTATGTAGAGTATTGTGTAGCGGTCAGTGTATTGTATTGTGTAGTGTAGTGTATTTAATAGTCTATTGTGTAGCGGTCAGTATGTAGTGTATTGAATAGTGTATTGTGTAGCGGTCAGTATGTAGTGTATTGAATAGTGTATTGTGTAGCGGTCAGTATGTAGTGTATTGTATTGTTTTGGTCTGTGGGTAGAGTATTGTGTAGCGGTCAGTGTATTGTATTGTGTAGTGTATTGAATAGTGTATTGTGTAACGGTCAGTATGTAGTGTATTGAATAGTGTATTGTGTAGCGGTCAGTATGTAGTGTATTGTTTTGGTCTGTGGGTAGAGTATTGTGTAGCGGTCAGTGTATTGTATTGTGTAGTGTATTGAATAGTGTATTGTGTAGCGGTCAGTATGTAGTGTATTGTTTTGGTCTGTGGGTAGAGTATTGTGTAGCGGTCAGTGTATTGTATTGTGTAGTGTATTGAATAGTGTATTGTGTAGCGGTCAGTATGTAGTGTATTGTTTTGGTCTGTGGGTAGAGTATTGTGTAGCGGTCAGTGTATTGTATTGTGTAGTGTATTGAATAGTGTATTGTGTAGCGGTCAGTATGTAGTGTATTGAATAGTGTATTGTGTAGCGGTCAGTATGTAGTATATTGTTTTGGTCTGTGGGTAGAGTATTGTGTAGCGGTCAGTGTATTGTATTGTGTAGTGTATTGAATAGTGTATTGTGTAGCGGTCAGTATGTAGTGTATTGAATAGTGTATTGTGTAGCGGTCAGTATGTAGTGTATTGTTTTGGTCTGTGGGTAGAGTATTGTGTAGCGGTCAGTGTATTGTATTGTGTAGTGTATTGAATAGTGTATTGTGTAGCGGTCAGTATGTAGTGTATTGAATAGTGTATTGTGTAGCGGTCAGTATGTAGTATATTGTTTTGGTCTGTGGGTAGAGTATTGTGTAGCGGTCAGTGTATTGTATTGTGTAGTGTATTGAATAGTGTATTGTGTAGCGGTCAGTATGTAGTGTATTGAATAGTGTATTGTGTAGCGGTCAGTATGTAGTGTATTGAATAGTGTATTGTGTAGCGGTCAGTATGTAGTGTATTGTTTTGGTCTGTGGGTAGAGTATTGTGTAGCGGTCAGTGTATTGTATTGTGTAGCGGTCAGTATGTAGTGTATGTAGTGTATTGAGTAGTGGTCTGTGGGTAGTGTATAGTGTATTATGTAGTGGTCAGTATAGGAATCAGGTAGGTCAGTGTGTAGTGGGCGATGTAGGAATCAGGTAGGTTAGTATAGGAATCAGGTAGGTCAGTACTATTGAAGGAAGGGAAGGGACTTGGAGAGTGCGAAAAGTCCGCAGGTTAGGGGGGCGCAAATTACTTGCCTTGCCCCGGGTGCTGACAACCCACGCTACGCCCCTGGATTAAAGTAGAACTAAAAACTAAAAAAGCAAAACTTTTTTTTCATTTTGGGAGGGTTAAAACCCCTGTCAGTTTTTTTTTTTTTTTTTTTTTTTTTTTTACATTTGTGTCCAATTATGGAGATTTCCCTTCCTGTCACATAGACAAAACAGGAAGTGACATGAAATCCTTTCAAAGTTAGGGAATCCCTGGTTGTCACCACTAGTGTCTCTTTTAGAAGATTTCCCCTCTATTCCTGTTCAAGTCACAACTCACAATTTGGAAATTTCTTTCACTTTCACTCTTGGTTATAATGGTAAACAGGACAAATAGAGAGGATGAATCTTCCTAACAGTGACACAGACAGTGATAATAACCTGATGCCGCGTACACACGACCGTTTCAATGTCATTGAAAGTTTTTCTCGATGGGATTCTTCTCAAGCCTGCCTTGCCTACACACGATCGTGAAAAAAATGCTTGAACAAAGCGCGGTGACGTACGAAACGTACAACGCCACTATAAAGGGGAAGTTCCATTCGGATGGCGCCACCCTTTGGGCTGCTTTTGCTGATCCTCGTGTTAGTAAAGTTTGGTGAGAGACGATTCGTGCTTTTCAGCCTTGTGCTCTTTCGTCCGTTACAGCGTGATGAATGTGCTATCTCCATTATGAACGCTAGTTTTACCAGAACGAGCACTCCCGCCTCATAACTTGCTTCTGAGCATGCGCGTTTTTTGATGGGCACTGATATGCTGCACTGATAGGCACAGATATGCTGTACTAATTGGCACTGATGGGACTGCACTGATCATCAGGGAACTGATGATTGGTGCCCTGGTTATCAGTGTAAATGTGTCCTGTCACCAGAAAGCCGATTATTGGCTTTTCTTTCCTTAGACAGTGACAGCGCTGAGGGAATGAAATGCTGATAACTGTAATTTGTTTACATGTGATCAGCTGTAATTGGACACAGCTAATCACATGGTAAAGAGTAGGGATGAGCTTTGAGTTCGAGTCGAACTCATGTTCGACTCGAACATTGCCTGTTTGCCGTTCGCCGAACAGCGAACAATTTGGGGTGTTTGTGGCAAATTCGAAAAGCCGCGGAACACCCTGTAAAAGTCTATGGGAGAAATCTAAAGTGCTAATTTTAAAGGCTTATATGCAAGTTATTGTCATAAAAAGTGTTTGGGGACCCGGGTCCTACACCAGGGAACATGTATCAATGCAAAAAAAAGTTTTAGAAACGGCCGTTTTTCCGGGAGCAGTGATTTTAATAATGCTTAAAGTGAAACAATAAAAGTGAAATATTCCTTTAAATTTTGTACCTAGGGGGTGTGTATAGTATGCCTGTAAAGTATCACTTGTTTCCCGTGCTTAGAACTGTCCTTGCACAAAGTGTAATTTCTGAAGGAAAAACTTGCGGCTATAATGAATTGTCAGCTCCTGGCAATACTTAGAAAAGTAATTGAAAGTCATTGATAAAAAAAAAAATGTGTGGGGGTCCCCCCAAATTTAATTACCAGGCCCTTCAGGTCTGGTATAGATATTAAGTGGAACCCTGCGTCAATTAAAAAAAAAAAGACGTGGGGTTCCCCCAAATATCCATACCAGACCCTTCAGGTCTGGTATGGATTTTAAGGGGAACTCCACGCCAAATTTAAAGAAAAAATGGCGTGGAGTTCCCCCCAAAAATACATACCAGACCCTTTATCCGAGCACGCAACCTGGCAGGCTGAAGGAAAAGAGGGTGGGAGGAGAGAGCGCCCCTCCCCCCTCCTGAACCGTACCAGGCCACATGCCCTTAACATGGGGAGGATGCTTTGGGGGTCTGTGACCCCTCAAAGCACCATGTCCCCATGTTGATGGGGACAAGGGCCTCATCCCCACAACCCTAAAGCCCTGTACACACGATTGGTTTTACCATTGAAAACGTGTATGGGACCCATCAGTCTTTTTTCCATTGGTTTTAAAAAATAGAACATGTTTTAAATTTTTCCGATGGATCAAAAACCGATAGCAAATTCCGATCATCTGTGGGCAAGTCCATCGGATAAAAAACCCATGCATGCTCAGAATCAAGTCAACGCATGCTCAGAAGCATTAAACTTAATTTTTCTCGGCTCATCGGAGTGTTTTACGTCACCGCGTTTGGAACGGTCGGTTTTTTGACTGATGGTGTGTAGGCAGGACTGATGGAAGTCAGCTTCATCGGATTTCCGATGGAAAAAAACATCGGATTAGAATCCATAGGATATCCGATCGTGTGTACGAGGCTTTACCCGGTGATTGTGGGGTTCTGCGGGCGGGGGGCTTATCGGAACCTGGAAGACCCCTTTTAACAAAGGGGACCCCCAAATCCCGGCCCCCCCTATGTGAATTGGTAAGGGGTACATTGTACCCCTACCATTTCACAAAGAAAGTGTAAAAAATTGTAAAAAAACACACAGACACCGTTGGGATAAGTCCTTTATTAAAAATAAAAAAATAAAGATAAAAAAAAGATTCCAGCGGTGATAATCCACTCTCGGTCTCCACTCCAACGCTGTGGATGCTCGATGGATGCTCTCCTCTCCGGGGTTCAGCGGTGGATGATCTCCTCTCCATCCAGGTGCAGGCTCCAGCGATGAGATGTCCAGCCCAGCGCATCCTGTCTCCATCGGAGACACCCCGGGAATATCAGTGCCGCAGACTGACAGGTCTTATGTAGCTGAGGATGGGGCCATCCGTCACGTAACCCCGTCCCCCTCTGACGCAAGGGGAAACCCGGGCTTTCCCAGTGACGTGCGGGTGATCCCGCCCTCCTCTGATGTAACGGGCGGACTTGATGGGGAACGTGAGAAGGGGCGGGGTCTTTTTATTTATTACACTGCGGAGGAAATTCCCCATCAGGTCCGCTCAGCCAATGACGTAGGCGGGGTCTGAGGTACGAGGGGGCGGGGTCACCCGTCAGATCATAGGGGTAAGCGGAGAATAGCCAATGACGTAGGCGGGATCCCGCCTACGTCATTGGCTATTCCCCGGCAAGCGGGGAAAGCTGGGGCTTACCCTATGATGTGACGGGTGACCCCACCCCCTCATACGTCATGGGGTTTTCATGTGGAGTGGAGACTGCAGCGCTGGACATCGGATCACCGCGGGACACTGGATTACATTGCTGGAATGGGTTTTTTATTTTTTTATTTTTAATAAAGGACTTTCCCAACTGTGTCTGTGTGTTTTTTTACAATTTTTTACACTTTCTTTGTGAAATGGTAGGGGGTACAACATACCCCTTACCAATTCACATAGGGGGGTGGGGTCTCCTTTGTTAAAGGGGTCTTCCAGATTCTGATAAGCCCCCCACCCGCAGACCCCCACAACCACCGGGTAAGGGTTGTGGGGATGAGGCCCTTGTCCCCATCAACATTGGGACATGGTGCTTTGAGGGGTCACAGACCCCCAAAGCATCCTCCCCATGTTGAGGGCATGTGGCCTGGTACGGTTCAGGAGGGGGGGCGCTCTCTCGTCCCCCCTCTTTTCCTGCGGCCTGCCAGGTTGCGTGCTCGGATAAAGGGCCTGGTATGAATTTTTGGGGGGAACTCCACGCCATACCAGACCTGAAGGGTCTGGTATGGATATTTGGGGGAAACCCCACATCATTATTTAAAAAAAAATTGACGCAGAGTTCCCCTTAATATCCATACCAGACCTGAAGGGCCTGGTAATGGAATTTTTATTAATGCCTTTTCTCTGTATTGCCGGGAGCCGACAATTCATTATAGCCGCAAGTGCTTTTAAATTACTTTTTTTCCTTCAGAAATGACACTTTCAGCAGGGACAGTTCTAAGCACGGGAAACAAGCGCTGCTTTACAGGCATACTATACACCCCCCAGATACAAAATTTAAAGGATAATTTCACTTTTATTGTTTCACTTTAAGCATTATTAAAATCACTGCTCCCGAAAAAACTGCCGTTTCTAAAACTTTTTTTGCATTGATACATATCCTCTGGGGCAGGACCCGGGTCCCCAAACACTTTTTGTGGCAATAACTTGCATATAAGCCTTTAAAATTAGCACTTTAGATTTCTCCCATAGACTTTTACAGGGTGTTCCGCGGCTTTTAGAATTTGCCGCAAACACCCCAAATTGTTCGCTGTTCGGCGAACGGCGAAAAGGCAATGTTCGAGTCGAACATGAGTTTGACTCAAACTCGAAGCTCATCCCTAGTAAAGAGCAAACTTCATTGGCTCTTTACCCTGATGGGTGATGCGCTGTGCCCCCGGGGGAGCGTATACATGACAAGAATGGGAGGAGGTCATATGACATCCTTCCAGAACAAGACTGGTCCTGCCAAGCCGTCATTGTATGAGGTGCTGGGCGGAAACTGGTACTTATAATTTAAACTGGCTTTGATGGTTTTTAAAGTGGTATTTCAGGCAAAATAAAAAACAGAAATACAGTTGCAATAAAAAGTATGTAAACCCCTTGGAATGATATGGCTTTCTGCACAAATTGGTCATAAAATGTGATCTGATCTTCATCTAAGTCACAACAATAGACAATCACAGTCTGCTTAAACTAATAACACACAAATAATTAAATGCTACCAGGTTTTTATTGAACACACCATGTAAACATTCACAGTGCAGGTGGAAAAAGTATGTGAACCCCTAGACTAATGAGATCTCCAAGAGCTAATTGGAGTGAGGTGTCAGCCAACTGGAGTCCAATCAATGATATGATATTGGAGGTGTTGGTTACAGCTGCCCTGCCCTATAAAAAACACACACCAGTTCAGGGTTTGCTTTTCACAAGAAGCATTGCCTGATGTGAATGATGCCTTGCACAAAAGAGCTCTCAGAAGACCTACGATTAAGAATTGTTGACTTGCATAAAGCCGGAAAGGGTTATAAAAGTGTCTCCAAAAGCCTTGCTGTTCATAAGTCCACAGTAAGACAAATTGTCTATAAATGGAGAAAGTTCAGCACTGCTGCTACTCTCCCTAGGAGTGGGCGTCCTGTAAAGATAACTGCAAGAGCACAGCGCAGACTGCTCAATGAGGTGAAGAAGAATCCTAGAATGTCAGCTTAAGACTTACAAAAGTCTCTGGCATATGCTAACATCCCTGTTAGCGAATCTACGATATGTAAAACACTAAACAAGAATGGATTTCATGGGAGGATACCAAAGAGGAAGCCACTGCTGTCCAAAAAAAACATTGCTGCACGTTTACAGTTTGCACACGAGCACCTGGATGTTCCACAGCAGTACTGGCAAAATATTCTGTGGACAGATGAAACCAAAGTTGAGTTGTTTGGAAGAAACACACAACACTATGTGTGGAGAAAAAGAGGCACAGCACACCAACATCAAAACCTCATCCCAACTGTGAACTATGGTGGTGGGGGCATCATGGTTTGGGGCTGCTTTGCTGCATCAGGGCCTGGACGGATTGCTATCATCGAAGGAATAATTAATTCCCAAGTTTATCAAGACATTTTGCAGGAGAACTTAAGGCCATCTGTCCACCAGCTGAAGCTCAACAGAAGATGGGTGTTGCAACAGGACAACGACCCAAAGCATAAAAGTAAATCAACAACAGAATGGCTTAAACAGAAGAAAATACGCCTTCTGGAGTGGCCCAGTCAGAGTCCTGACCTCAACCTGATTGAGATGCTGTGGCATGACCTCAAGAAAGCGATTCACACCAGACATCCCAAGAATATTACTGAACTGAAACAGTCCTGTAAAGAGGAATGGTCAAGAATTACTCCTGACCGTTGTGCACGTCTGATCTGCAACTACAGGAAATGTTTGGTTGAAGTTATTGCTGCCAAAGGAGGTTCAACCAGTTATTAAATCCAAGGGTTCACATACTTTTTCAACCTGCACTTTGAATGTTTACATGGTGTGTTCAATAAAAACATGGTAACATTTAATTATTTGTGTGTTATTAGTTTAAGCAGACTGTGATTGTCTATTGTTGTGACTTAGATGAAGATCAGATCACATTTTATGACCAATTTGTGCAGAAATCCATATCATTCCAAAAGGGTTCACATACTTTTCATTGCAACTGTATATGATATAGTCTGTCAGTAGATGTAACAAACTGTTTTTGAGTCCCCCATAAAAGTTTGTTTTCTTTACTTAGATGTTGACCCTGCCAGTAAGTCTGTTATTTTTCATCTTCTTTTTTTTTATTTGGTTTCAATGTTTTTATTGAATTTTCAAGTCATTTTAACAGATAACAAGACGGTATTGAATGTAGCACCATGAACACAGTGAATAAACATTACACTTTAATATGTAATATTGCAATTATTACCAAATGGGTCATACATTACAAGGTAACAAGGATCATTTAAATATAACACTAAAATAAAAAGAAGAAGAAAGTACCAACTTCAGCCCATATGTAGATTAGTAACATTAAATGTGAGTATGCGGCAGGCCACCATCTCTTGGATGGCGATGTTATTGGAGGGTAGATCAGAGACCAGACTAGAGGTCGACCGATATATCGGCTGATATTCGGGCATTTTGGAGAAATCGGCATTGGACGATTATTATCCAAATTAGGCCGATATTTAACACTGCCCGCACCTGTGCCAGCAGAGTGTGGAGAAGAGAGGAGGAACGTGGGGTTCCTCCTCCCTTCTCCACACTCTGTCTGCAGAGCAGTGCCGCGGTGTGTGAAACGTTATGGAGAGAGAGAGAAGGGAGCTGTCATTAGTGAGGTTGGATGTCGGGGTGGATAGGACCCGGCGTGGGCGGGACCCAGCTATCCAACACCAGCCAATGGGATGGGATCTGGGTGGACCGCTACATGTATGTGGCCCTCCCCTTTCTTTAACCCCCCCGATCATTGGCTGGATAGCTGCTGGGGCCCGCCCCGCCCACCCCGGGTCTCACCCACCTCCGACATCACGCTGAATCTGTGAGCTCCTCTCTCTCTCTCCATACAGTTTCACATGGCGCTGCAGAGAGCAGTTTCACACAGTTACATTATCGGCTGTGAAACCTGCCAGTGCCATCTGCTAATGCCAACCAGTGCCTGCTAGTGCCCACTAGTGCCATCCAGTGCAAACTAGTGCCATCCAGTGCCACCTGCCAATGCCATCCAGTGCCATCCAGTGCCACCTGCCAGTGCCAACTAGTGCCAACTAGTGCCACCCAGTGTCATGTGCCAGTGCCAACTAGTGCCATCCAGTGCCACGTGCCAGTGCCAACTAGTGTCATCCAGTGCCACATGCCAGTGCTATCCAGTGCCACCTGCCAATGCCAACCAGTGCCATCTGCCAGTGCCAATTAGTGCCACCTGCCAATCAGTGCCAACCAGTGCCACTTTCCAGTGTCACCTGTTAGTGCCACCTGCCAGTGCCACGTGCCAATCCCAATCAGTAACATCTGCCAGTGCCAACCAGTGCCACCTGCCAATCAGTGCCCCCTGCCAATGCTAACTAGTGCCATCCAGTGCCACCTGCCAGTGCCATCCAGTGCCACCTGCCAGTGCCAATTAGTGTCATCCAGTGCCACCTGCCAGTGTCAATTAGTGTCACCTGCCAGTGCCAATAAGTGCCACCTGACAATCAGTGCCAACCAGTACCACTTGCCAGTGCCCCCTGTTAGTGCCTGCCAGTGCCACCTTCCAATCAATGCCATCTGCTAGTGCCAACCAGTGCCAATTAGTGCCATCCAGTGCAACGTGCCAGTGCCAATTAGTGCCACCTGCCAGTGCCAATTAGTGCCACCTGCCAATTAGTGCCATCCAGTGCCACCTGCCAGTGTCAATTAGTGCCACCTGCCAGTGCCAATAAGTGCCACCAGCCAATCAGTGCCAACCAGTACCACTTGCCAGTGCCACCTGTTAGTGCCTGCCAGTGCCACCTGCCAATCAGTGCCATCTGCTAGTGCCATCTTCCAGTGCCAATTAGTGCCATCCAGTGCAACCTGCCAGTGCCAATTAGTGCCACCTGCCAATCAGTGCCACTTGCCAGTGTCACCTGTAAGTGCCACGAGCCAGTGCCAACCAGACCCACCTGTCAGTGCCACCTGCCCAAAAAAAAATCGGCCTAAAATATCGGCCACAAAAATCGACATCATATATCAGCCATCGGCTGCCCCGATTTCTAAATATCGGCATCGGCCAGAAAGAAAACCCATATCGGTCGACCTTTAGACCAGACTCTCCACGGATACCTGCTATGGAGAACACACTGCGCCCAATGGGGAGTCCGGTCTCACCTTCATAGATTGTATAACAGATATACATACTCAAGGTAGACAACCACGGTGACCAAAGATCAAGTGAGATGTGAAGACGTCCCATTGAGGACGCCAACATCTTTTCATATGTACAATGTAAATTAGTTAGGTCAATCACTTCGGCAACTGTAGGGAGGGTGTGGTTTTTCCACTTTCTGGTAATTGTTAGCCTAGCAGCCAGTAGGAGATTTGCGGTTGTATGTTGCAGGTTGGTTGGGATTTTGTCTATACCTAGGGATAGGAGTGCCAGCGTTGGGTTCAGCAAAATTTGTGATTGTGCTATTTCTGTTAATACCTTAAAGAGGAAGTAAACCCTTGTAAATATATATATTTTTTAAACTAACCTGCAAGAGAAAGGCATAATGAGCTAGTATGCACAGCATACTAGCTCATTATGTGTCACTTACCTGAGATCGAAGCCCCCGAAGTCCGCCTCGGTCCGTCCACCACCGCCGCCATGTCCCCTCGTCGCTAGTTCCAGGTATCGCCGCTCTGATTGGCCGGAGCGACAATGACGTCACATGCAGGCTGGCAAGGTCCCATTCATAAAACCGAAAATGACCCCGGCCTGCTATTGCGCATGCGCGTGACGTCATCGGCGCTATTTTTAAAAGCAAATATCTCCTTAACCGTGTAGGTTAAGGAGATATTTCATGCACCTACAGGTAAGCCTTAATCTAGGCTTACCTGTAGGTGCATGTTGTCAAAGTGGGTTTACAACCTCTTTAAATACACTGTCCCAGTAAGGAAGAAGCATGGGGCAGCTCCAAAGAGTGTGAAGGAGATCTCCATGAGATCCACAATGTCTCCAACAGGTGTTAGAGATTTGATTGTTAAATTTTGAAAGTATGGCGGGGGTGTAGTACCACCACAGTGTTATTTTGACTGATAGCTCCCATAGCGTGGAGCAGTTGGACGCTTTCTGAGTGATTTTGCATGCTTTATGCCACTGGAGTGGTGCAAATGATTGGTGTAGATCTTTTTCCCATTGTATGTGGGAAGAGGATTTAACAAAGGTTTGTTTTTGTTGGAATAGGTTGTAGAACATTGTTATTCCCTTTTTCTGTGGATTACTGGTGAACAGGAATAGCCATGCTGGTGTTTGGATAGTTTGTAGGTGTGCTGAAAATTTCTGTAGACTATGTTTGAAGCCTCGTACACACGGCTGGTTTTCTCGGCAAGAAAACTGCTGGGAGAGCTTTTTGCTGAGAAAACCGGTCGTGTATATGGTTTCTCGTTGGGAAAACTGCCGGGAATCTCGACGAGAAAAATAGAGAACCTGCTCTCTTTTTTCTCGTCTTGATTCTTGTCGGCCTGTTTCCCGATGAGAAAACCGTGCGTGTGTACGAGGCTTGTATGCTTACCTGTCCCCAGGTAAGCCCGCGCATGCTCGAAAAGACTTTGACGCATGCGCGGTAGCTTACAAGGGTAGTGTAGGGTGAAGCAAGATGGCGACGACAGCATCGAATGTGACGAGCGCATGCTCGTCGTAGTCAATGACGTCACCACGTTCTTGCCATTCAAAAGAATGGCGGTTCTTTTGAATGTGCCGTGTGTACACTCGGTGAGCAAGAAAAGCTTGCCAGGAATCTCGTCGGGAAAACCAACGTTTTTTTCCCCGACGAGATTCCCGCCCGTGTGTACAGGGCTTAACTTGTAAGTATTGATAGAAACTTGTTTGAGGTATGTTGAATTCTTCCTGGAGATGTGCAAAGGGTTTTAGAGAGCTCTTGGTGTATAAGTTCCGTATGTGCTTAATACCCTTTTCCCGCCATGATGTGATGGAGAAATGATCGATTGTGTGTTTCAGAACCTCTATTGTGTGCTGGTGTGCTAGCAAGTTGAGCCATGTTTGGATGGAAATTAGCATTGAGGGTGGTAGATGAGACGGGGTCCTCTGTCCTAATTGGGCGCTGAACAACCATAGAGTTGTCGGGCCAAATGTGCTGTAATTTGATTCTATAGCTCCCCACGTGGTCAAGGGTGCAGGAAGGAACCATTCTTGCAATTGGGTCAAAACTGAGGCTGAGAAATAGTCTCGGAAATCTACATAGCCTACTCCGCCGAATAATCTATGTAACGGCACCCCAAGTATGAAAGGGGTTAACACCGTTAGGATATTCCCTTTCCAACCACACGACAGCCACCAGACACTCCAACCAGCCGAATAAGACCCCATACGAATGATTCTCCCCCCAGATACGAGACAACGCTCTGTATTTAAGTTCCAAAACAGGGAATGACTTTATTTTCAAAACACATGGTAACACATTTCTCTTCAAAACCCTTCCCTCCCATCCTTGGGGAACAGGGCGGGTTAAACTGTCCAATAGACATGTGCACACTGAAATATTTCGTTTCGGAATTTCGTTTTCGTCCGAAAAATAAATGTATTTAGTTACTCCCGAAATTCGTTTTTATTTATTTCGTTTTTCGTTAGAAATTGCATTCGTCCGAAAATCTGAATTAATTAAGGTCGAATCTGTCATTGAAGGCTTATGGTGTCTGTCGAATGTTCAAACAAGATTCGACGGAGCAGTGAAACTGTACGACGCTGCAATCATAAATTTCCGGTCGAATGTTCCGCCCACAAGCTATAGAAGAATTCTAATGTTGTATGACTAGTAATAATTATATTTATTCATTACTATTACTAGTCAACCAACATTAGAATTCTTCGATAGCCTATGGGCGGATGCATTTGACCGGAAATGTACGATTGCAGCGTCGCACAGTTTTGCTGCACCGTCGAATCTTCTAACTTTCGATTCTTTGCCGAATCTTCGTCATTCTAGCTATTTTACTGCTCCTCCTCTTTGGTTACAATCAGCCAATAACATTCATCATCAACTTTATTTTTATTTTACTTCCCCCACCCAATTCCAGCAGTGATCTTTTCTCTCTATGTCGAATCTTTTCTCTCTATAATAACAAATCTTTTCTCTCCTATGTCGAATCTTTTCTCTCCTATGTCGAATCTTTTCTCTCTATAATGTCGAATCTTTTCTCTCCTATGTCGAATCTTTTCTCTCCTATGTCGAATCTTTTCTCTCCTATGTCGAATCTTTTCTCTCCTATGTCGAATCTTTCTCTCCTATGTCGAATCTTTTCTCTCTATAATGTCGAATCTTTTCTCTCCTATGTAGAATAATCTTGGACTAATAGAGTTAAAGGAGCACTAAACCTTTTTTTTTTTTTTGCTTAAAAATAACAAACATGTTATACTTACCTCCACTGTGCAGCTCGTTTTGCACACAGTGGCCCCGATCCTGGTCTTCTGGGGTCCCTCGGCGGCTGTCTTGGCTCCTCCCCGCAAGGACTCCACACCTTAATGCGAGTGAGCTCGCATGGTGTGGAGTGATTGCGGGCGCGCTCCCGTGATACAGCGGCGGCCATAGCCGCCGACTGTATCACTCGGTCCCGCCCCCCGGCGTGCCGCGTCATTGGATGTGATTGACAGCAGCGCCAGCCAATGGCTGCGCTGCTTTCAATCTATCCAGTGTAGCCAATCGGCGGCCAGGCAGAAAAACGAAGAGGATGACGGGGACGAGCATGGGACTTTCGAGGGGCCAGGTAAGAAAAACGGGGGCTCGGGGGGGGGCGGTATTGTCGAATGTTTTTTCACCTTAATGCATAGGATGCATTAAGGTGAAAAAACATGTAACTTTACTACTCCTTTAAGGTTAGGCACATTCGACCACAGGTTCGATAGACACAGATTGTTATTGTCAGCGTCACGTCGAATCTCCTATCTATATCGAAATGTTGTAGCAACGAAAACGAAAATAAAGCATTTGTTTATGTCGGATCTTTCGGTTTTCGGATTCTGTGCTTTCGTTTTCGTTTGTTAAAACGATAACGAAAATAGCTGAAATTCGGACGAAAATGCATTCGGACGAAAACGAATGCACATGTCTACTGTCCAATGACAATGGTGATACAGGTCAGGTGTGTTCAAACTTCTCCTTCAGTAAACAGTCTTAGCAGGAGGGGTGATCCCCCCCCCTCCTCACAGAAGACACTTCAACATCCCATAATATGCAGCCAGACGGTCGACCAGCTCCAATCCACATCGTCACAGTAGCAGACTCAATTCATAATAGACAATAGAATGCAAATCACCTTAACTCCTCACAGCAATGATTACACAACCCCCCCCCCCCCCCCCTCACAGTACACATCCAATCTAGATACAATGTATGTGCAGCATTGAATATGGCTATCATAGACCATATTGGGTTTTTCATTCACCCTGTGCCCCTAATAGAGACACAGGGTGGTTGACACATAAGAGGCATTGGGGAAGCTGAAGCAAGGGTATCTCATACTTTCTAAGCGATTCTGAGTTCCCTGGGCCTTCCCGTTACATCTCTCCCCTTTCGGCAGGAGACTAACAGAGGAGGGGACCCCAGACGGGTTGACTCCGAAGTTAGTCCATAGGTCCCTTCTTCTAATGCCAGTAACCACACAGTACTCCAAATAAATTGCTCCAAACAGAGCATCACTTACCCAGCCAACCTCTGCCTCTCTCAGAGAACATACCTGCCACTGGGGAGAAGACAGGGTGACTGGGCTCAGTCTTTCATGCCGCTGGGGATCCGGGCCGACTGCCCAGCATCCCCGAGGTACACAAGTGGAGACCGAAGTCCCATCCACTTGTGGTAGGTGAAAATCCCCCAGTGCTTGCAAAGCAAGGCTGACATCCTCCTGTCCCAGTGTCACGCCATTTTCTGGGGTTGTGTCAGTGAGGACCGAAGTCCCATCCAGTACCACAGGAACTCCCTCTTCTGTTAGTTGAGAGCAGAGGCCCGCGGCACTCTGCTCTGTTGCCAGCTCTTCCGCTGGGTTGCTGTGAGTGGAGACCGTAGTCCCATCCACCGATATCCGCTCAAGTGGCAGTTGTGTGCAGCGGCCAGTAGCATTTTGCCCTGCTGCCAGTGATTCAGCTGGGGGTAAAAGCTTTACCACCTCAGCTTGTTGCTGGAGAGATGGGCCAACTGCCCCGACTCCCTGAAACTCCACAGTTGTTTCCGGTGCTGGGCAGAGGTTGCTAGCACTTCTGCTGGGGACTCCACCCCATCTGCTCTGGCTAACTGTTGGGGAGGGAAAAGGGCTGCTTCTCCCCCTGCATCTCTGAAATCCCCTGGGAAAGAGGAACCATCACCTTCTCATCTCGGGCCTCCAAAACTGCCACGGGTGTAGAGCAGGGGTCTGCAGTACTCTGTCCTGCTGCCAGTACTTGGGCAGGCGATGCATAATCCATAACATCCTCTGAACAGTCCCTTAAGTCCATACCTTCTGTAATCTGTAGCTGGGAAGATGAGCCAACTGCCCTAGCTCCCTGGAACTCCATATCATCCACTTCAGCTTTAGGGATGGCAATCTTCAGATTTTCCACTGCCGATTCTTCAGCCAGGCTAGCTCCCTGGAACTCCATATCATCCACTTCAGCTTTAGGGGTGGCAATCTTCAGATTTTCCACTGCCGATTCTTCAGCCAGGCTAGCTCCCTGGAACTCCATATCATCCACTTCGGCTTACGGATGGCAATTTTCAGATTTTCCACTGCCGATTCTTCAGCCAGGCTAGCTCCCTGGAACTCCATATCATCCACTTCGGCTTTAGGGATGGCAATCTTCAGATTTTCCACTGTCGATTCTTCAGCCAGGATTTCATAGTTGTCAACTGGTATTTCCTGATAGTCCCAGGCAAAGGGGGCCCCACCCTGCTGCTGAGTAGAGTCTAGCAGCTGTTTGTAGGCAATCTCCAGCTCCCATTCCTGAACGGCCAGAAACTCCAAATCTTCCTCTGCCCAGTGCCCTTCCGAGACATTCAGTCTTTGCTCTCTGTGCTCCATTATTTCCTCCAAACGCCACTCCTGATCACTCCCAAAGTCAGGGTCACTGGACAGCCTCCAATACAACAATCCCAGGCCATCATAGTCAAAGCCTTCCGTGGGGCTGTCATCCGCTGACCATGGGCACTCTTGGGCTACATACCACCGGAGGGCTCTGTAGCTCTCGTCCAACCGCATCTCTGCCCGGATCAGCCTGCTTAACTCAGTTGTCCACTCCTGCTTTGGTTGTTCCCCCAATAACGGCATTTGTACATCATACTGCGACCATTACCTTACATAGATGGAGGGGAGAACCTTTCCCTGGTGTTGCTGCTCGAGAGCAAGCGCTTTCTTCCAGAGTTCGCAGCGGATCGAATCAGACCATCCCAGCAGGACCTCCTCTGATACTGGTCCTCTATGCTGTATCTGCATCTCTTGTAACCTCCTTCTGACTTCCTCTTCCATGGCAGCTGGTATCTGTACCTCTCCTCTCCTTGCAGTTGGTGCTGCTGTGACTTCTGCTGCTGCAGCACCTTTTTGATGTAGCCAATTTGCGTCCACAGCCGCTATAACTAGGTCTATGATCTCTGCTGGAGGGTTAGGATCATACTGTGCCAGTCTTAGTCTAACAGCCCGATCAAAACTTGCCTCTTCGGGTGTCCTGTCTGTTACGCTGGGCCTTTCGGTTCCATCCATTTTGACTAGTTCTCTGATAATGTCCCTCTTCTTACAGTTGTTAGCCGGTCTTCCCCGGTTCTCCAGTAAGTCTTTGAGGGTGGAGAGCTTTAGCCGTTCATACTGTGCCTCCATTGTCCTGTGTCCTCTTGTAGCTGTCCTTCTGGATGTGGGGATCAATCCCACTGCTTGCCAACAATTGTAACGGCACCCCAAGTATGAAAGGGGTTACCACCGTTAGGATATTCCCTTTCCAACCACACGACAGCCACCAGACACTCCAACCAGCCGAATAAGACCCCATACGAATGATTCTCCCCCCAGATACGAGACAACGCTCTGTATTCAAGTTCCAAAACAGGGAATGACTTTATTTTCAAAACACATGGTAACACATTTCTCTTCAAAACCCTTCCCTCCCATCCTTGGGGAACAGGGCGGGTTGAACTGTCCAATGACAATGGTGATACAGGTCAGGTGTGTTCAAACTTCTCCTTCAGTAAACAGTCTTAGCAGGAGGGGTGATTCCCCCCCCCTCCTCACAGAAGACACTTCAACATCCCATAATATGCAGCCAGACGGTCGACCAGCTCCAATCCACATCTTCACAGTAGCAGACTTAATTCATAATAGACAATAGAATGCAAATCACCTTAACTCCTCACAGCAATGATTACACAACCCCCCCCCTCACAGTACACATCCAATCTAGATACAATGTATGTGCAGCATTGAATATGGCTATCATAGACCATATTGGGTTTTTCATTCACCCTGTGCCCCCAATAGAGACACAGGGTGGTTGACACATAAGAGGCATTGGGGAAGCTGAAGCAAGGGTATCTCATACTTTCTAAGCGATTCTGAGTTCCCCTGGGCCTTCCCGTTACAATCTATGTTTTATCAATTTAGTATGTGAGCATCTAGATTTTTTCCCTTTCCAAATGAATCTGGCCAATATTGTTTGTAGGGATCTAAAGTAGCTGTTAGGTACAGGAATTGGAAGGTTCCGGAAGAGATAGAGAATTTGGAGGAGTTGGATCATCTTAAACGCAGCTAGTCTACCCCACCATGAGAATTCTAATTTGTCCATTTTGTGAAGGTCACTTTGAATTTGGGTTTGCATAGGAATGTAATTATATGTAAATAGGAATTTTGTAGAGCTGGTAAGGTTGATACCTAGGTAGGAGATACTGGATTCTGCCCATGAAAATGGTAACTGTTGTTGTAGGAGATTGTGTGTCACTGCATCTATACCTATGTCAAGAATGTGGGATTTTGTGGCATTAGCTTTGTAGTAGAAAACTCTACCGAACCATGTAAGGATTGTTTGGATTTCGGGCAGAGAACGTGACAGGTCGGTCATCATTAATATTACGTCGTCCGCAAAGAGGCTTATTTTGTGGATTTGGTTTCCTATAGTGACATAGTGACTCCTGATATGTTAGTGTTGGTTTGTACGTGCTCCGCTAGTGGTTCAATTATTAGATTGAAAATTAGAGGGGAGAGGGGGCAGCCCTGTCGTGTGCCATTTGTTATGTGGAATGGGGTGGATAGGAGGTTTGATGTATATACTTTTGCAGATGGGTTAGAATATAAAGCTAGTATGGCATGGAAGATACGTCCCCCAAATCCAAATTTTTGCAGTACCATGGAAAGGTATGTCCAGTTTACTCTGTCGAACGCCTTCTCTGCGTCCAAAGATAGAAGCAGAAAAGGCGTTCCGGTCGGGGTTGTGTGGTGGATGATGTTTATTAGTCGTTTAGTAGCATCAGACGTTTGGCGTGACGTATTAGCAATTAGTTTGGCGTATACTTTAAGATTAATATTTAGTAGCGAAATGGGGCGAAAATTTTGAGGAGTAGTGGGTTCTTTGCCCGGCTTGGGTAGTGTGATAATGAGAGCTGATAGCATTTCAGTTGGAAATGTGGAGGAGGATGCAGCGTGGTTGAATATCCTGCAGAGATAAGGAGCTAAAGTCGTATTAAATTATTTAAAATATTCTCCCGTGAATCCATCCGGACCAGGAGATTTAGAATTGGGTAATTTACCAATCGCTGTTTGCACTTCAGAATCTGTGAAGGGTAAATTGAGTTGTAACAATTGTTCAGGCGTTAAGGATGGTAGCTTTATGTGGCTGAGGAAGGATTGTATCTCAGCCTGGTTGGGTTGATGGGTGTCACTGTCCTCTTTGAGATTATATAGGCCGCTATAGTAGGAGCTAAATGTATCTGCAATATCTTGGGGATTAATGTGTTTATCTTGGGTAGTAGGGTGAAATAGATGTGCTATTCTCTTTTTCGTTCTGTGCCCTTTGATACGTTGGGACATAACCTTCCCCGCTTTGTTACTAATGGCAAAGGATTTGGCTTTCAGTTTCCTAAGATTCAATTCATAGCCCTCTAGGAGTAAGGAGCGTAGCTCGTGGCATAGTTTAAATATTTGGGATTGGAGAATGTGGGAAGGGTTGGATTTGTTTTGTAGATCTGCTGCTGCTATCTTTGCTGTCAACTCTTCCAATCTCTGCATCTTCCTCCTTTTCACTTTGGCTCCTAATTGTATAAAAAACCCTCTCATATAAGATTTATGGGCGTTCCACAGTATCGCCGGGTCAGACACTGAACCTGAGTTATTGAGGAAAAATTCTGTCAGTTTTAATATTTTCTGCGTTTTGCAGGATAGATTTGTTGACTCTCCACATGAAGGCTTTGGGCTTGGAATTTTTGTTTACAATTTTGATGCTGACAGGAGCGTGGTCTGACCAGGTGATAGCGTGGATTTTGGTTTCACTAAAATTTTGCAGTAACCATTTATCTGATAAAAAGAGGTCAATCCGAGAGTAGGTGTTGTGACGTGGGGAAAGGAACGTGTAGTCCCTCTCAGTCGCATGACAGCACCTCCAAACGTCATGTAGATCGTTATCTGTAAGAAAAGGGGTTAATGGAGAAATAAAGCATTTGGGTCCAGAGGACGAGTCCATGTCATTGTCAGGTACCAGGTTGAAGTCCTCACAGATAAGCAGGTGGCCATGTTGGACCTCCCGTATTTCTTTCAGTAGATGCTCAAGGAACTGAATCTGTCTATTATTCGGGGCGTACAGGTTTACTAATGTCTATGCAACATTGTCTATAGTACACACAAGAATTATATAACGACCTTCTGGGTCCAAGGTACATTTCTGAAGCTGAAAGGATAGGGTGTCTCTGATGGCAATCAGTATTCCTCTCTGCTTCTTTGGGTAGCATGCTTTGTAAACGTGTGGAAAAGACTTATGTTGACAGTTAGGGGTAGCATCCTGAGTGAAGTGCATTTCTTGGACGCATAAGACATCACTGCCGTGTGACAGCGCTGTTGTCCATAAGGAAGCTTTTTTGGCTGGGTGGTTCAGGCCCTTTGTGTTTATTGTGAGTATGTCAATGGCCATTGTGAGATTGGCGAGGGTAATGCGGTACGTGGTAACACTCACAGTTGGCTGATGAGTGTTGTGATCCTCAGCTGAGCGATTGCAGATATTAGTCTTCCAGGAATCGTGGTTTCTCCGGGTATGGTGGTCCTGTAGTGAACGTACCTTGTTTTGGCTGTACTGGTAAAAAGGAAACAGTCTATATAATTTACTAACAATATACAACGGAGCCTAAGTAGCCCAATGCCCACTGGTCTGTGTAATTCACTCTCTGCCACTGATCAGAAGGTCACTGTGTCCCACAGCTGTGGGTGACTAGTTGCGGTGTGATCAGTAATATGCAAAAAGAAAAAAAGAAAAAAAGCAACAAGAAACAAAAAGGTCTTAACTATAACTCAAAATGTTAGTATATTCAACCAGTTATACCGACACAACGTGGGGGAAAGTTCAGAAAAGTTATATGTCAGCATGGCAGAGGACCAGGGATATAGGTCGCTGGAGGATATGTTGTTGTGAAGTAAGTTATTTTCCTCTAGGGTTGTGAAATTCCTTTCGGTACGGGTCCTGTAGCTGAGGCTCGGCAAGGGTTTTCTTTTCCTCAGTAGAAAGATCCGGAAGAATGCCCCATGAATGAAGGAGTTGTAGTTCGTCTCTGGGGTTAGAGATGACGGTTGCCGTGCCGTTGTTGGTAATTACTAAGGTGGCTGGGTGTCTCCATTTATAAGGAATCTTGTGATTATCAAGGGCCTTAGTGGTTGTTTTCATTTGTCTCCTTATGTGAAGTGTGTATTGGGAGAGGTCTGCATACAGGTGTATCCCATTGTATGGGGCTGGAAGCTCTGGGTTTGATCTGGCTTTTGCTAGCAACATCTTTTGTAGGAAAGAAGTGAATTTCATGAGGACGTCCCTGGGCACTGAGGCCTCTGCATGTTTAGGCTTAGGTATACGATGTATGCGATCGATGATACATTTGATCTGCGATACCTCAGGGAGGAATTTGGCAATCATATAGCTGACGTATTTTTGCAGGTCAGCAGGGGGATAGATTCGGGGTTCCCCTTATCTTTACATTATTTCTCCTCGAACGGTCTTCGAGGTCTGCAAGCTTTGCTTTAATCCAATCAATGTCATCAGATTGTTCCTTGTATGCATCTATAAGCTCGTTCACTGTTGAGGTGCATTCATCCATTTTATGTTCAATGTGCTGCACCCTTTCTCCCATGCCCTGCATCTCTGAGGTGAAGCTTTTGATCATAGCTGAGAAGTTCAGCATGAGGGAGGACTGTTATGAAAGCCGCATGTCCTTCATTGTAGTGTCCAGGACCGGCTGGCCAGACGTGGGGAAGTGTGCTATGGGCGATGATAGGTTGAGGCCTACCTGGTCCTGGTGGAGAGTGTCCTTCCCAGTGTTTGAGGCCTGCGCTGCTGGATCTATTCTCATCCGTTCTTTAGCTGGGCTGAGGGATGTAGGGCTGCGTGGGGATGATGTGCTGCCTGGTAGTGGAGCTATCTCGTCCACCCAGGGGTCCGGATTGTCATCAGGCAAGTCGGTGCATGAGAAGGAGGCCTGTGGATGCGCACAGCCGGCACCATCTTGCCATTTCTCTCTCTCCGTCGATGGCATGGTGAAGAAGTCTGTCAGCTTTTTGGGATATCTCTCCTCTTTCCTCTTGCGGGACTGCATCGGGTGTGTTCCACCAGTGATGAGGAGGTGTTTTTGGGCAGTGGATGCGCGGTATTGTGCTGTGTAAGTCGCTTTTTCCCTGGTCTCTGGCTAGAGCTGTTAGCTTATGCGGCCATCTCCGTTGCACACAAGCCACGCCCTCCATTTTTCATCTTCTTTTAACAAACCAAGCTATGCAGCAAAAGTGGCAGTTAGAGGGATGAGACAAATCATTTAACATTGACAGGATTAATTACAATGGCCAATGGTCAATGTTTATTCATGCTAAACCCTTATCCTAAAAGGAAAAAAAAAATGTTTTTGTAACTGTTTAAAAATATTTGCTGAGGGGGCGTGGCCTGCGTGCAAGCTGAATGGCAGCATAGAACCGGAGCTCCTGTGATAACCAGGGAATAGCAGCACGAATCATCCCATCGGGACCCCAAAACATCATCCCCACAAGGCGATCTACCTCCGGATTACCTGGATTACTCCTGCAGCATGTCCAGGAAAAGAAAGGAGCCCCGCAAACCGCAGCGTCTGATGGACTTTTATCCTCATAAGCCACATGAAGGTAGGCAAGATGGCCCCCGGCCATCATCCACACCTGCAGACAAAACAGCCAACAACTTGCCTGATAAAGGCAAGAAACACACAAATAACAGCTCCCCTGCAAGCTCACAGCAGCACTCTCCCTCCCCTATCTCTGGCAGCCCAGCTAAAGCAAAACTCAGGCTGGATGGAGAGGGATACAGTCCCCAGGCCAGCCATGCCACAGACTCTGGAGATGAGACACATGATCTCCCTGATTCAATAGAATCATTCCCAACCATGCACCAGCCTGTGATAGACACTGTACTGAAAGATATGCTGCTATCACTAAGGAGCTCACTACAATCTGATATGGCACAGTGCATGCACAGGTTCCACACTGACATACAAGCAGTGGAATCGAGGGTTGATCATATAGAGCAAAAAATGGGAGACTTTGCTGAAACCATCAATGATCTAGTAGACTCACATGAGGAGAGAGAAGGGGACACGGAATGGGTGAAAGCTAAGCTGGCAGATTTTGAAGACAGCAATAGGAGGAACAATATGAAGATCAGGGGAATCCCCGAGTCAATCCAGCCAGCTGACCTGCGTGATTATGCTACATCACTGTTTAAACTGCTCACCCCTAATCTATCTGGTCTCGAGCTAACGATTGACAGAATTCACCGCTTACCTAAGCCGTCTTTTTTGCCAGAGCAGGTCCCTAGAGACGTAATACTGCGCATGCATTTCTTTCATGCAAAGGAATTGCTGATGGTGACGATGCGTAAAGGTGAACAAATACCTGCACAGTATCAAAATTTACAGTTTTATGCTGACCTGTCGCAATATACACTTCAGAAACGAAAGACCCTGAATACCGTCACCAAGATACTTAGGAATCATAAAATTGTATACAGATGGGGTTATCCCACAAAGTTATCTATTGTGAAAGATGGCCGAACATACACTATAGACTCTCTGGGAAAAGGCCTTTCTCTTCTGGAGGAATGGGGTATACTGCCAGAGCATTCTGATGATTCCCCTGCTGTGAAGCCAAGGAGGTCTGCAGAACCAGATTGGAAAACAGTTACAAACAAAAACGCAAAATCGCACACTTGACCCGGATGGGTAACACTCCACTACTAACCCCTGGAGGAACGTACAAGAGCGCCATTAGGCCTGAACTTTACCCCCACCCACTTTGGGCAGCTTAACGCTGCATACGGGTATCCTGGTTCTAGTGCCCACTGAGGACTAGGACCTCTCTATTGTTTTCTATCAGTTGCTTGGTTATATTTTTCTGTTTTTCTTTTTTCTCTCAGTTTTCTTGTTTTTACTGTTGAAAGATTTACAAGACGGAGTTCAAGTAATTACTGCTGGACCCTCCATGCAGAAATGCCACTCAACTTGGCCCGAAGTCCAAAATAGACAAACTCTCTGCGCATCACCAAATAGTAAGTACTTTTTGACTTTATGCACCATCATTTTCAGTTTCCCACCGCTATCCCAAATCCAACCACATGAGGGAGACATTGCACCAACAATGAATGTAAAGCAGCAATGTAACATAATCTTCACACTCCTGCAAGTATGGGGATAAAGATCATTTCTATAAACTCTAAAGGACTGAATCATCCTGCTAAAAGGCATTCCTTATGGTCAGAAGCCCTCTCTAACAAAGCTGACATACTTTGCGCTCAAGAGACACATTTCTCTGCTTCAACACCACCCAAATGTTCGCACAGGAACTTTCCACATCTTTTTACCGCAAATGCCCGCAATAAAACTAAAGGAGTCCTCATAGCAATACGTGACTCTGTAACTTTCACCCTACTTGAGGAAATTAAAGATGAAAATGGCCGGTATCTTATCCTGGTTTGTAAACTTAACTCAATCACGTATACCATAGTAAATGTCTATTCACCAAACCAACGCCAGATTTATTTTTTTAATAAGCTTATGAAAAAGGTTAGGAAACACCACAAGGGAAGATTACTATTATGCGGAGATTTCAACGCCACCCCAGATCCTGTGATGGACTCTACCTCCGGCGCCAAACGCTATAGCCCGTCCTTACTACCCTCAATTCACAAGCACGATCTGTTTGACGCCTGGAGATGCTTACATGCGGGAGAAAAAGACTTCACATTCTTTTCATCACCTCACAAGACTTATTCCCGCATTGACCTTTTTCTTGTCAACCAACAAACACTAGCCAATGCATCCGCCACAAACATTAATGCCATTACGTGGTCTGACCACGCTTCTACTACCCTGTCTCTGGTGGACGGGACACCCAACACCGCACCTCCATTATGGAGATTGAACTCCTTTCTCTTACAGCAAGCGGACTATAAGTCAGTCATTGAAAACCAGCTAACTGAATTTTTTAAGAATAACGAATCCTCTGTGCAAGATAAATTTGTACTGTGGAATGCCCACAAAGCTTTTATTCGTGGCATTTTCATACAACAGGGAGCGAGGGTCAAGAGGCAGCGGCACAGGCAAATAAAAGAAATCACTGACAAAATCTTCCTATTAGAGACTAGTAATAAGCAAAAATCTTCTCCCAAAATTTTGAGTCAAATTACCCAGCTGAGATGTGAGTTGCGGCTCCTTCTTTTAGAGAACTTTGAAAAAACATCAAAAAAACTTAAGATGACATACTACGCTACAGGTAACAAAGCGGGTAAGAATCTAGCTCAAAGGGTAAAAGGCATGAGACAAAAAACTCAGATTCCGTATATTATACACCCCGTTACCAAAAATAAATTGTATCATCCCCAAGAAATGGCGGACGCCTTTAGCCATTACTATGGCTCTCTTTACAATTTGAAAGATGATCCGAACACTACCCAACCAAATGTTGAAGCAATAAACGTGTTTCTTGGAAAATTAGACATTCCTAACATCTCACAGGAGCAACTATTGACCCTCAATCAGCCGTTCAGCATGGCAGAGATACATAGGGCGATAGACTCACTCCTAATTAACAAGTCTCCAGGGCCGGATGGATTTTCTGGTGACTATTATAAATCCTTCAAACATTTACTGACACCATATATGGAACAAATCTTTACCGCTGCCA
This sequence comes from Rana muscosa, assembly GCA_029206835.1. Lineage (NCBI taxonomy): Eukaryota > Metazoa > Chordata > Amphibia > Anura > Ranidae > Rana > Rana muscosa. Next base: position 224,926,833 of record CM055118.1, read on the forward strand.
CCGCCTCGGCCTCATTCCCGCCTGAAATGTTGGGTGCTGTTATTGTGGCCTTGCCGAAGCCGGGGAAGGAGCCTGATTCCCCTCCAAACTTTAGGCCCATATCACTTCTCAACATCGACTTAAAGGTTTATGCTAAAATTGTTGCATACAGATTAATAGACATACTTCCCCTTATCATTAACCCTGATCAGACGGGCTTCACTAAGGGTCGCCAAACGTCCGATGCCAAGCGTAGACTAATTAACATTATTCATCTAGCTAAACTGCACAAAAGGCCTTCTCTGCTGTTGGCATTGGACGCAGAGAAGGCCTTTGATCGTATTCACTGGATGTACCTCACCCAAGTATTACAACGTTTTGGCTTCTCGGGTAATATACTGCAAGCAATATTAGCCTTATACTCTAACCCCTCGGCTCAGGTCTATACCTCAGGGGTGCTCTCCAAGCCGTTCACCATATCTAACGGCACCAGACAGGGGTGCCCACTATCCCCTTTAATACTTAATCTTTTAATGGAACCCCTGGCCATCTATATTCAAACTCACCCCAACATTAAAGGTTTCTCCATGCCCAACTCTACACACACGATTAGCCTATCCGCTGACAACATTATAATGATTCTCACAGATGTGGAGACTTCCCTGGCTTCTGTGCACTCGGCTTTAGCTATGTTTAACCAGTTGTCTTACTATAAGGTCAATGAAAGTAAATCGTATATAATGGGATTGGGTATTGATCTATCTGTCCAAACGCGACTTGGCGCACGGTTCCCATACATATGGAAGCAAGATGGGATAAAATACCTAGGGATTACCCTCACGGCATCTACAGAGGACCTAGTTACAGCTAACTTTACTCCCTTCCTCAATATTCTGACCAACAAGTTACAGGAACTGGGCAAGGTTGAGCTGTCCTGGACGGGACGGCTAGCGTCATTTAAAATGTTAGTCTTACCACAACTGTTATACCTCTTCCGATCACTACCAATTCCGATCCCTAATTCCTTTTTCACCAAGGCTCAGTCTATACTGAACAAATTCCTGTGGCGGGGTAGAAGAGCTAGGTGCGCTTTCAAAAAATTAATTAAAACTAGAAGTGCAGGAGGTATAGGCCATGTCCTATTACAAGATTATCACTCGGCTACTATCCTTTCTCAAACCAGAGCTTGGTTTAACCAGCGCCAAGGCCCTAAATGGTTGGACCTAGAAGCAGCCCAAACCTTGGGGCACAAATTGGCTGATATACTCCTAACATGCCACATTATACCCCAGGCATACCCACACATATCTCTAACTATGAAGGCCACACTTCAAAAGTGGAAAATGTTCACATCTCTAGACATCCCAGATCAACTTTTAAAGCCCTTACCTCTTAATATCTCTTGCTTCTCACTGATAATCCCAGACTTGTCTGTCACACATTGGGAGGCCAAAGGCATCAAAACTGTACAAGATATACTGGTAGGCCCGGCCCCAAAAACATTTAGAGCAATGCAAATAGAATATAATCTTGAGGACAGGGACCAATATAGATACATGCAAATAGTTCACTTTATTCGAACATTGTCCAATTTTGAAACGTTGCTGCCATGGCGAGCATTGTTATACCTAACGAACAGTTGCACCACTATTAAAGGCATCTCACTGTTCTACTGTCTCTTACAGTCTAAAGCCTTATTTGAAAAATCCACTAATATAGTTGCATGGGAACGGGAACTAGGTGCAGAGTACTCAGAACTCCAATGGCAAAAAGCCCTAGTATATAATTTCACCGCGACTAAAAGCTCCAATCTCTGGGAAGTAACCCATAAAATTTTACTCAGGTGGTACCTTACACCATACAGAATGTCCAAATTTAATGCTTCTACCTCCTCTCTTTGTTGGAGGAAATGCGGAGAGACGGGTACTCTGCACCATATTCTGTGGAATTGCCATGCCCTGAACCCACTTTGGTCCGAAGTGTTCAATCTCATTTCTAGGTTGGCAGGGTCACACATTGCGCCTAACGCAGCACTAGCAGTATTATCATTAGGAATAGAACAAATAGCGCCACAAATAAGAACTGTGGTCACGCACATCCTTCTCAGCACTAGGCTGGTGATTCTGTGACACTGGCTAGCAGCAATCCCACCATCATTTAGAGAAACTGTAGAGACGACTAACACCCACGCCACGTATGAGTTAATGTTCGCAGCGTCTCAGGGCAAATACTTATCCACAAGAGACAAATGGTCTGCCTGGGAAATATGGTTTAAACGAAATTGGAAACCAGAGTAAAGCTGATCCTTATTTCTGATATATAGTTAAGAGACAATATTTCTTTTTTTTCAACAATGTTCTTATTATGAGTTATAAACCAATTTCTGAGTGTTAATTCTACCTCTTATCCTTCTATTTTATGCCTTGAATATAGTCGCGGTATAAGTACATCACATAGATGTCCAAATGTTGATGGCAAAGTTTATTGCGTTGTCTATTGTATGTACCTGACTTTATAATAAAAATTTATTGAAGTTAAAAATATTTGCTGAGGGTAGGCTTTAATTTGTTAGTGAAATGTTCCACTCCATCTAACATTAACCTCTGCAGACAATGTTACTACTCAAGGATTTCTTTGTTGCTCCTCCATAGATGGAGTAGACACCCTGAGACGGAAAGGGTGTGTAACGGAAGGGCCCGTGGAACCAAGAAGTTCTTAGAAAGTATGAGCCAAAAAATAATGGACATTGAGAATATGTCTTGGATTGCTTTGAAATGGGTCTGTAATATTAATCCACGGTATTTCCCAGGATATCTGTAAAGGACTATTTACTGGTTGTTTGATTCTGAACTTAACAGGTTAATTGAGAGATGCTGATGTGTTCAACTCTAACCACCTGGCTGCCTGTGTAATGTAGATTAAATCCAGACTAGCTTCCAAAGACCTTTTCATTGTTGTTTGTGATGATGTGGATTGGAGCTGGTAGACCGTCTGGCTGCCTATTATGGGATGTTTAAGTGTCTTGCTGTGAGGAAAGGGGGGGGGATCACTCCAGCAACCCCTCCTGCTAAGACTGTTTACTAAAGGAGAAGTTTGAACACACCTGACCTGTATCACCATTGTCATTGGACAGTTTAACTGTTCCCCAAGGAGGGGAGCGAAGTGTTTTGAAGAAAAGTGTGTTACCGTGTGCTTGTAATAAAGATTCATTCCCTGTTTTTGGAACTTCAACACAGAGCGTTGTCTCATTTGTGCGGGGAGAAATATTTGTATGGGGTCTTATTCTGCTGGTTTGAGTGTCTGGTAGCTGCTGTGTGTTCGGGAATGGAATATATTTAAACAACGTTAACTCCTGTCGTTACAGGGCTTTACTGTCTAGATCACAAAAAAATAAAAATAAAAACTTGAGTGTTGGTTGAGGTTGTAATGGGCTTTAAATGGCTTCTTTTAACTATCTTGGATATGTTTTTATGCAAAAAAACGTTTTAACAGGCCTCCTGTTCATTCACACACTGCATCATAGTAAACACAGTTTACTATGCTTCAGTTATAATGGACACAGTCAGCGATTGGTTACGATCGCTCACTGTGTTCATTCAGAAAAGGACAGGGTTGGTAAATGACACAGCAGCCAGCAGGAGAGAAGAGAAGTCAGAAGGGGGGGGGGGGGTGGGACATGGGGGGAACCAGGCAACAAGGGGAATCTGTGCCACATGGGCTGGTTAGACACATTTCGTGGACATGTCTTTGGCATTTTATTTCTTCTTGTAAGTCAAGTCAGTGCTTTTAGGAGGTGTCAGAAGTGCCCCTCTATTATGTCTTTAGAAACTGGTGGTTGGGGTGTGGGGGCGTACTGAATAAGCTAGCTGCCTCACTATAAAAGGGGGCAGCAGCCATAGTGTTAGAGTATTGGAAGCTGTTATAAAGGAAAGGATAGAAAAAGCTGACAAACTGAACAGAGACATATTAGGATAAGTTAGGAAACAATACTTTAATTCTGATTGCTAGCTCATTGAGCACTCAACTGTCTTTTTTTGTTGGTATTATGTGGGGGGGTTTTTTTGTCTACTACATTACTTCATGGTTCATTTGAGTACAGTGGTCCTTTTGAACTGCTCTGCTCTCCTATCCATAGCAAACAATGTATTTATTTTTTGTTGCAAGACTTCCCTTTAGTAAAAAAAAAGGGTATTTTTTCAGTTGGTGGTACTTTGAGGTTTTCGTTTATTTTGGGGGTTTCTTATTTTTTATTTTTTTTATTATTTCAATCTGTTTTATTTTGAGAAGAAAGTCAAAATACAAAAGTTTCATTGTACAATAAGGGTTGCACAGGCTGGAGCCCCAGCCAAAATACAGCGTAAATAAGATTTCAGTTTCAACAAGAACCTTAATTTTTATTTTATGTTGATGGGTAATTTTTTAGGTTTGTGGTACTCAAAGCATAGAATTCACTTGTTCCTGACTGTTCTTAGAGCAGCATGCTGTTGTTTAGTTTAAAAGAATATTTAAAAAACAAACGTTAGGTATACTCTGTTCAGGCCTATTATGTTTGAATACAATTGTCCTGCTGCTGGCCAGTTTTACATTGCTGCATCCTCTGCAGTATTTTAATATTTGTAGTAAAACCTGTTCTTACTAAACTTTTTTTATAGTCTTGCTCATTTAAAGATTTGAATCAGTGAGAGCAGCAACAGCCTTAGTGAGCTACTGGACATTTTCTACCTACTGGACAAAGTGGGACCTGAAAATAACAAAGCAAACTGAAATTAATCAGAATGGGGTTCTGCTGCTGTATATAAGCCAATCTAACTGTAAAAGAAAAAAATCAATTTAACAACCAAATATGGGGCAGCATTGTATGATGTCGCTGAGGCTGTTTGTGAAATTAGCACTGTTCTGTTCTGTAATATCACATACAGCTTTTAGGGTTCTCCCAACCATGTTATTTAAAGGATCTTACCAACACTCTGGGTAAACTCAGGATCTGTGATACCCCTGAATCCAAGAATCCACCTACCCCCTCTAGGCATTTTATATACTTAATTTGTTCCTTTACCACTCTATCTGAGCTTAAATGTGTATGTGTTATCAACCTTAATAGTTTCTCTTCCCTCATCCGGATAGAATGTCTACCAGCTTCAACTCCTTAGGTTGTTACCTTGGTGCAAATTATTAGTTACAATAAGCTACCCACATCACACCAGTTAGGATCTTTGCATGGTCTCTGAATTTTGTCGTGCTGTCAAGGCTGATTATCTATTACTGTTATTTACTGTTATTATTTTTTTTGTTCTACTCTGTGAAAGCTATGCTGTTTTGTTTTGAAGCCTTCGTGAATATATGATATTTGTTTGTGATATTTTTTTTTCTACTTTTCTGTGAAAATTCCTAATAAATATATTTAAAAAATAAATAAAAAAATTGGCAAAGGCAAAATCTGCAATTTTGATGCAAAATCAATTTTAGCTAAATCGCTCAGCTTATCCATTTTAATGGTAATGTAATCAAACATCAGTTTAGCACCAAGAAACCCTACATTACTATCAAGGTTCTGGAAATTTAGTGTACCTCTAAGTGAAAAGTTCTGTAGAAAATAAATGACAGGAGAACTGAATCCTTACTGCAGTTTACCTCCTATGAAGCACGCTATGTATTCTCTGCTTGACCAGTGACTGTTAATACCTCAGCATCTGAAACAGCAAGGCTCATCTTCTTTATGATTTTTTTAAAAGCCATCAGCAACATAAGTGGTTTCCAATGGACATGGTAATAAAAGCCTTATCCTCCCATGAAGCTGCTGTTGCCGTAAATCTGTCTGGCTTTGCTCCATTTCCTGCTTCTCTCTCCAATCTCTCCCTTCTCCCTCTGTCCTTCTCTCCAACAAGTAAAATTCACCTCATTTGTCTTTCAGTTTCTGCATCTGTCTCACTATCCACTGTTTGCTAAAGCCTCCTCTCCTGGTATTGCAGAGCTCACCTCCTAAAAGGATACACAGGCAGTAAATTGATTGTGTGAATTGTTTACCAATGGGACTCACCAGTTATAATATATGTCTCTTAGCACAAAGGCTACAAAGATACCAATGACAAGCACAGCAGTGAATTCTTCACATAAAGAGCCTAAAGTAGAGCTCCAACCAAAGCTTTTTTTTTACATGTGATAGTACACCCAAGTTCTTCACATACCATAACAACATACCTAAGTAATAAAGTAAACACACAAAAAAGGTTGTGGGGAAACAATAGGCCATGGCCCCTGTCACGGAACCCCGTTACACTCCGCTTGAGTGCTTTTGTGAGTATACTGCTTCCTCCAGTCCGAATATCAGATATTACAGCCACATATTGTAACTAAAAACCAGGCGAGACTATCTCAGTTACACAGCTTGAACATGGAATGGTTTATTGGACAAGTATACAGCCTTTTTATACACTTGAAATGTAGGTCAGTCCCTACATACATAATAACCCAAATAATTACCCAAAACATCACACAATAGTTAGCTAATGAGGTAATGCTGACCCGTGGCTAATCCCATCCACCTGGATGACCCAGATGTCCCATTGCATCCCTTGACGACTTCAAGCTATCTGCAGACAATAAACATTATCATAAGCATAAACACAGCAAACCTTCAAACAATAGCAGAAGACCTAATTACAATTAACAATACAAACAGTGATATCCCGCCTCCTCAGCCTAGTAGGCAACAGACTATAGCAGGAGTAGACTCTTCAACTCCTACATAGTTCTAGAGGCCTGTGATCAGCTCTTTTAATTAACATGCCGTGTTCAGAATCAAAATAAACCAGGAATAGTCTTTATATATATCCTGGGAGATATTGTGTATAAATATTACTGTTCCATTTTAAGTAACCACCTTCTCATTGTCCATTAAACAGCTGTCCATAATTTTTTTCAGTCACCCTGTGCCCCTAATAGACACTGGGTAACTTAGACATAGGAGGTGCATGAGGAGCTGAAACAAGGGTTTCCCAATCTCTTCAAGGGATTCTGGGTTCCACCGCCCCCCCCCCCCCTGCCCAAAGTGACTCCCGTCACAGCCCCTTTTTTGGGTTTAAATACATCTTAACTATGAAATGATGTTTAACCTTTGTTACCAAACAGAACAATTTAACCATTAACAGACCAACATGCTTAGTCACCAAGCAGCAATATATTACACCAACTCAATAACAGTTTACCAACCACTGCCCCCCCCCCCACAAAGTGGGCCACGTTGCCCCACAAAGATTGACTGTGATGAGGGAAACATAGAACAAAGAGGAGGCTTGTGGGCAGGTGCAGTTAGCTAGTCTGTCACTAGGTGGATCTGTCCCAAAATAGTGTGTGGCAACAGAGAATAGTGTAATCAGGTGCTAGGTCCAATAAGCTAGAGCCCTCTTGTAGTGATGTCATAAGTGAGTCCAGTGCAGTTGGGGCATGGGAGCCAGATATTCCACCAGTTTTCAGATGTTATCAGCTAATGCAGAGGCCATGTGGTGTGTCAATGCTATTTTCTGAAGAGGATAGCATAAAATCTTTAAACTACACATTTCATGTGGACATTCCTATCTTTGAATATAAATGTAGCGCTCAACCCTAAAAGAGCTGTTGAGTTGTGTCCCATGTTCTTTTCCCACTAGTGTAGAGGCAGCCAGGCATACAGCAACATTCACTAATCTGGCTAGATTACAGTCTAGGGGTTGCTTTTTTAAAGTTTACTGCATATTACCTTGGATGGGGCTTAAGAAAGCTTAAGATACTCCAGGCCACTGATCAGGAATTTGAGGACACTCTTCCCTTTGCAGCTACTTATTAACACAGTCCATAGGACATAAACTGAACAGCACTGGGACACCATTGCCAATGTTCCATGCCAGGCAAGCCTTACACCTAGTGCACCAATTGTTAACAACAGCAACAGTCACTAGGATCCCTCTCTCAGGTCTGTACTCACAGTGTCCCTGGGACTTGGATGTGTTGGAAAAGAACAACAGCATGTAATGTAAATTTGTTAATAAACTGACAATACTGTATGTATTATACCTATCTGTGCAGCAGGTGGCGCTGTGATATAATGTATAGTTCTTATACTCTATGATATAACAGACTGTATTGTCTATCAATGCTCAATGCACTCATTTGTGTTCTCTTCCTGTTCTATGATAAAAGGCATGTTCTGATATTTCTCCATGACAATAAAGTATTCTCTGCATCCATGAAGCTTACAGCACTTTTATCAATACTCTGCACAATGGGGTAACTCCCTCCAGACTCCGACAGACAGTTTCCTCAGTGGAGCCTCAAGACCGAAGTCTCAGTGAAACCCCTCTTCTAGCTCTTAAAGTCTTACTAAACCCACAACAGTAAAATCAGTCTGTATATGCAGTAAAGCATGCTTGTTATACTCACTGTGGAAACTAAGGGGGTAATCCTCTACATTGTGTAAAAAGGCTGTTTGATCCTGTCTCCTCTGATCCTCTCCTCCTTCCACTGTCTCCCCAATATATTTCCTGATAATACAGAGCCAGGGGACAGGCTGCACATGCTCAGTTTGGTGTGTGTTGCTAGAGAGTTTTATTTTTTTTCTTGGGCGGGTGCATGTGATTAGCACAGGCCCAATCAGCACTGTCCACATAGAGGACCAGGGTCCTGCATCCTAATTGGACAGTCAGTGCAGAATGAAAACCCCTCCTACAAGCTTTACCACTTAAGGACAGAGTCTCTTTTAGAAAATTGTTAAAGTTAAAAAAAAAATTTGCTACAAAATTACTTAGAAAAAATAAAATATAATGTTTGGGTGTTCTAACACCCGTGGAGATGCGACCCATGTCACAGGTGCATATGAGCAGTGTATGCCTGATTTTGGTAGGCTTGCTAATTGCTTACCTGTGCGCTGGGTTCATCAACATCCCAGGAACAGAGGTCAGTGCTCATCCTTAAAGACAGCTTTGCCCGACAGACAGGAGTTGTGGCCTAGGAGTCAAGAGGGAGCCAGTGCAGCACGAAGCTGCAAGCACAGAGGTGCTGAACATCCAGTCTGGGGGAGACAGACCAAGGCCTAAGGGGCAGGGATGAGCCGAACACCCCCCTGTTCGGTTTGCACCAGAACCTGCGAACAGACAGAATGTTCGTGTGAACTTTAGAACCCTATTAAATACAATGGACTCGAACGTTCGAAATCTAAAGTGCTAATTATAAAGGCTAACATGCAATTTATTGTCCTAAAAAGCATTTGGGGACCCGGGTACTGCCCCAGGGGACATGTATCAATGCAAAAAAAGGTTTAAAAAATAAAAGTTTTTACGGGAGCGGTGATTTTATTAATGCTTAAAATGAAAAAATAAAAGTGAAATATTCCTTTCAATTTCGTACCTGGGGGGTGTGTATGATATGCATGTAAAGTGGCGCATGTTTCCCGTGCTTAGAACTGTCCCTGCACAAAGTGTCATTTTTGAAGGAAAAAAAGTCAACTAAAACTCACTCGCGGCTATTAATGAATTGTCGGCTTTTATGAATACATAGAAAAGTCATTGATAAAAAAAAACAAAAAAACTTGGGGTTCCCCCAAATTCAATTACCAGGCCCTTTAAATCTGGAATGAATATTAAGGGGAACCACGCCGCAAATTTAAAAAAAATGGCGTGGGGTACCCCCTAAATATCCATACCAGGCCCTTGAGATCTGGCATGGATTTTAACCACTTAACGACCGCTCACTGTATATATACGTTGGCAGAATGGCACCGACAGGCACAATCACGTAGAGTGTACGTGATTGCCTTTGTATAGTTGGGGGGTCCAATCGGACCCCCCTCCTATACAGTGAGCGGTGGCTAAGTGTCCGGGAGCGTTCCGGGATGAGGGGGCAGCCATTCGTTTCTGGCCACCCCCTCGCGATCGCTCCCGGCGAATGGAAATGCCCCCTCTGTCTGTGTCAGACAGAGGGAGCAGGAGGAAGTGATGTCATCTCTGGTGCGGCGCTCACATATACCGAGCGCCGTACAAGAGAAGACATCAGGTCAGTGCACACAACACTACACTGACACCAGGACACATAGGGACATAAATCGCCCCCCCAGGCCCCCCCAGACACCCCAGATCACCCCCCAGATCACCCCCCCAGCCCCCAGTCACAGTGTTACTGATTGCAGTGACCATTTATTTAGTGATCACTGCAATCAGTGACATTTGTGACTGTAAAAGTGTCACCAAAGTTTAGTCTTAGGTCCAGTGTAGCCCCCTAACCCTCCTTAATAAAGGTTTAACCCCCTGATCACCCCCCAGATAACCCTTTCACCCCCTATCACCACTGTTGCTAAGCGATCATTTTTCTGATCGCTGTCTTAGCGTCAGTGATGCCGATCGGCAGCCAGTAATTTTTTTTAGGTTTGCCGCATGTTTTTATAGCGTCAGGTACCCCAATATATTATCTAATAAAGGTTTAACCCCCTTGATCGCCCCCCAGGTAACCCTTTCACCCCCTATCACCACTGTCACTAAGCGATCGTTTTTCTAAACGCTGTCTTAGTGTCTGTGATGCAGATCGGTAGCCGGTATTTTTTTTTAGGTTCGCCACAGGTTTTTATAGCGTCAGGTACCCCAATATATTATCTAATAAAGGTTTAACCCCCTTGATCGCCCCCCAGGTAACCCTTTCACCCCCTATCACCACTGTCGCTAAGCAATTGTTTTTCTAAACGCTGTCTTAGTGTCGGTGATGCAGATCGGTAGCCAGTAATTTTTTTTAGGTTCGCCGCATGTTTTTATAGCGTCAGGTACCCCAATATATTATCTAATAAAGGTTTAACCCCCTTGATCGCCCCCCAGGTAACCCTTTCACCCCCTATCACCACTGTCACTAAGCGATCGTTTTTCTAAACGCTGTCTTAGTGTCTGTGATGCAGATCGGTAGCCGGTATTTTTTTTTAGGTTCGCCACAGGTTTTTATAGCGTCAGGTACCCCAATATATTATCTAATAAAGGTTTAACCCCCTTGATCGCCCCCCAGGTAACCCTTTCACCCCCTATCACCACTGTCGCTAAGCAATTGTTTTTCTAAACGCTGTCTTAGTGTCGGTGATGCAGATCGGTAGCCAGTAATTTTTTTTAGGTTCGCCGCATGTTTTTATAGCGTCAGGTACCCCAATATATTATCTAATAAAGGTTTAACCCCCTTGATCGCCCCCCAGGTAACCCTTTCACCCCCTATCACCACTGTCACTAAGCGATCGTTTTTCTAAACGCTGTCTTAGTGTCTGTGATGCAGATCGGTAGCCGGTAATTTTTTTTAGGTTCGCCGCAGGTTTTTATAGCGTCAGGTACCCCAATATATTATCTAATAAAGGTTTAACCCCCTTGATCGCCCCCCAGGTAACCCTTTCACCCCCTATCACCACTGTCGCTAAGCAATTGTTTTTCTAAACGCTGTCTTAGTGTCGGTGATGCAGATCGGTAGCCAGTAATTTTTTTTAGGTTCGCCGCATGTTTTTATAGCGTCAGGTACCCCAATATATTATCTAATAAAGGTTTAACCCCCTTGATCACCCCCCAGGTAACCCTTTCACCCCCATCACCACTGTCGCTAAGCGATCGTTTTTCTAAACGCTGTCTTAGTGTCGGTGACGCAGATCGGTAGCTGGTAATTTTTTTTAGGTTCGCCGCAGGTTTTTATAGCGTCAGGTACCCCCATATATTATCTAATAAAGGTTTTAACCCCCTGATTGCCCCTAGTTAACCCTTTTACCAGTGATCACCATATAAGTGTTACGGGTGATGCTGGTTAGTTAGTTTGCTTTTTATAGTGTCAGGGCACCCGCCGTGTATATAACCCAATAAAGGTTTAACCCCCTGATCGCCCGGCGGGTGATATCAATTAGGTTTTAGCATCAGAGAGGGTCTGAGTCACACCCCAGGCAGCGTCAGGTTAGTGTCAGTAACGCTAACACCCACGCGTGAAGCATACACCCCCCTTAGTGGTATAGTATCTGAACAGATCAATATCTGATCTGATCAGATCTATACTAGCGTCCCCAGCAGTTTAGGGTTCCCAAAAACGCAGTGTTAGCGGGATCAGCCCAGATACCTGCTGGCACCTGCGTTTTGCCCCTCCGTCCAGCCCAGGCCACCCAAGTGCAGTATCGATCGATCACTGTCACTTACAAAACAAAAACACACATAGCTGCAGCGTTCGCAGAGACAGGCCTGATCCCTGTGACTCCAGTGCTGTAGGAGGTGATTTCACCACCACAGTTAAAAAAAAAAAGCAAATATGCCGAAGCATTGGGGCAGCAGGGGCGGAGGAGCGATTTTGCTCCTAATGCCGCGTACATACGGTCGAAATTCCGACGGAGGCTTACCCGTGGAAAAGTCCGACCATGTGTGTGCGGCATAACTTTTTTGCGGGAGGATGCCCCCATGCTTCGGCATATATAAATGGTGCATGTATGCCCATCATTAGAAGTGGGTGGATGAAGGGCGGTATTCTAATGGTGGGCATACCCACCGATCAATCTCTTTTTTCGTTCAGCCAACTAGCTGCATGAAAAAAAAAGATTACAATACATGTCCAACAAGGACCAGCAACGTACTGGTATGTTGCTGGACTTTGAATGTTTATACCAGAATGATGCCTGTGGGTTTAGGTATCATCTTGGTATCATTCTTTTCAGCCTGCGGCCGGCTTTCATGTAAAAGCAATCCTAGCAGCTAATTAGCCTCTGGACTGCTTTTACAAGCAGTGGGAGGGAATGCCCCCCCGGATATAAAAAGCGCCATTGGGAAATTGGGAAAGCATTTTATCACACCGATCTTGGTGTGGTCAGATGCTTTGAGGGCAGAGGAAAAATCTAGGGTCTAGAAGACCCCAGTTTTTTTAAAAAAAGAGTACCTGTCACTACCTATTGCTATCATAGGGGATATTTACATTCCCTGAGATAACAATAAAAATGATTAAAAAAAAAATACTTGGAAGGAACAATTTAAAAATAAAATAAAAAAGCAAAATTAATAATAAAAAAAAAAGAAAAAAAGAAAGCACCCCTGTCCTGCCCTGCTCTTGCCCAATGGCGAACGCAAGCGTCGGTCTGGCGTCATATGTAAACAGCCATTGCACCATGCATGTGAGGTATCACCGCGAAGGTCAGATCGAGGGCAATCATTTTAGCAGTAGACCTCCTCTGTAAATCTACTGGGGTAACCTGTAAAGGCTTTTAAAGGCTTTTAAAAATGTATGTAGTTTGTCACCAATGCGCGTTTGTGCGAAATTTTAAAGCATGTCGTGTTTGGTATCTATGTACTCGGCCTAAGATCATCTTTTTTATTTCATCATACATTTGGGCAATATAGTGTGTTTTAGTGTATTAAAATTAAAAAAAAGTGTATTTTTTAACCCAAAAAATGCGTTTGAAAAATCGCTGCGCAAATACTGTGTAGAAAAAAAAATGCAACACCCACCATTTTAATCTGTAGGGCCTTTGCTTTAAAAATATATATAATGTTTGGGGGTTCAACATAATTTTCTTGCAAAAAAAAAATGTTTTCATGTAAACAAAAAGTGTCAAAAAGGGCTTTGTCTTCAAGTGGTTAGAAGAGTGGATGTAAGCTTCCTAATGTTGTGTATAAAATGCCAGAACAGTTCAAAACCCCCCAAATGACCCCATTTTGGAAAGTAGACACCCCAAGCTATATACTGAGAGGCATGTCGAGTCCATGGAATATTTTATATGTTAACACAAGTTGCGGAAAAACGACAATTTTTTTTTTTGCACAAAGTTGTCACTAAATGATATATTGCTCAAACATGCCATGGGCATATGTGGAATTACACCCCAAAATACATTCTGTTGCTTCTCCTGAGTGCGGGGATACCACATGTGTGAGACTTTTTGGGAGCCTAGCCACGTACGGGACCCCAAAAACCAAGCACCGCCTTCAGGCTTTCTAAGGGTGTAAATTTTTGATTTCACTTCTCACTGCCTATCACAGTTTCGGAGGCCATGGAATGCCCAGATAGCACAAACCCCCCCAAATGACCCCATTTTGGAAAGTAGACACCCCAAGCTATTTGCTGAGAGGTATTGTGAGTATTTTGCAGATCTCGCTTTTTGTCACAAAGTTTTGAAAATTGAAAAAAAATATATATATATATATATATTTACTTTCTTCATTTTCAAAAACAAATGAGAGCTGTAAAATACTCGCCATTCCTCTCAGCAAATAGCTTGGGGTGTCTATATTCCAAAATGCGGTCATTTGGGGGGTTTTGTGCGATTTTGGCATTTTATGGCCTTCGAAACTGCGATAGGTAGTGAGGAGTGAAATCAAAAATTTGTGCCTAGAAATCCTGAAGGCGGTGCTTGGTTTTCGGGGTCCCGTACGCGGCTAGGCTCCTTAAAAGTCCCACACATGTGGTATCCCCGTATTCAGGAGAAGCAGAAAAATGTATTTTGGGGTGTAATTCCACATATAACCATGGCATGTGTGAGCAATATATCATTTAGTGACAACTTTTTGTAATTTTTTTTTGTCATTATTCAATCACTTGGGACAAAAAAAATATATTCAATGGGCTCAACAGGCCTCTCAGCAATTTCCTTGGGGTGTCTACTTTCTAAAATGGGGTCATTTGGGGGGGGGGTTTGTGCTATTTTGGCATTTTATGGCCTTCGAAACTGTGATAGGTAGTGAGGAGTGAAATCAAAAATTTGCGCCCTTAGAAATCCTGAAGGCGGTGCTTGGTTTCCGGGGTCCCGTACGCGGCTAGGCTCCCAAAAAGTCCCACACATGTGGTATCCCCGTACTCAGGAGAAGCAGCAAAATGTATTTTGGGGTGAAATTCCACATATAACCATGGCATGTGTGAGCAATATATCATTTAGTGACAACTTTTTGTAATTTTTTTATTTTTTTTATTTTTTTAGTCATTATTCAATCACTTGGGACAAAAAATTTTTTTTAAAGGGGCTCAACATGCCTCTCAGCAATTTCCTTGGGGTGTCTACTTTCCAAAATGGGGTCATTTGGGGGGGTTTTGTACTGCCCTGTCATTTTAGCACCTCAAGAAATGAGATAGGCAGTCATAAATTTAAAGCTGTGTAAATTTCAGAAAATGTACCCTAGTTTGTAAACTCTATAACTTTTGCGCAAACCAATAAATATACGCTTATTGACATTTTTTTTACTAAAAACATGTGGCTGAATACATTTTGGCCTAAATGTATGGCTACAATTGAGTTTATTCGATTTTTCTTATAACAAAAAGTAGAAAATATCATATTTTTTCAAAATTTTCGGTCTTTTTCCGTTTATATCGCAAAAAATAAAAATCGCAGAGGCAATCAAATACCATTAAAAGAAAGCTCTATTTGTGGGAAGAAAAGGACGCAAATTTCGTTTGGGTACAACATTGCATGTCCGCACAATTTACAGTTAAAGCAGCGCAGTGCAAAATTCTGAATTCACCTCTGGTCCTTTAGCTACCAAATGGTCCGGGGCTTAAGTGGTTAAGGGGAACTCCACCCCAAATTTAAAAAAAAATGGCGTGGAGTCCCCCCAAAAATCCATACCAGACCCTTATCCGAGCACGCAACCTGGCCGGCCGCAGGGGAAGAGGGGGGGACGAGAGAGCGGCCCCCCCTCCCTCCTGAACCGTACCAGGCCACATGCCCTCAACATGGGGAGGATGTCCCCATGTTGATGGGGACAAGGGCCTCATCCCCACAACCCTTGCCCGGTGGTTGTGGGGGTCTGCGGGTGGGGGGCTTATCGGAATCTGGAAGACCCCTTTAACAAAGGGGACCCCCAGATCCCGCCCCCCCTATGTGAATTGGTAAGGGGTACATTGTACCCCTACTATTTCACGAAGAAAGTGTCAAAAAATGTAAATAAAAACACACACACCTTGGAAAAGTCCTTTATTAAAAAAAAGAAAAATAATAAAAAAAAATAAAAATTCGATGAAATCCAGTGTCCCGCGGCGATCCCGATGTCCAGCGATGTCCGTCATTGGTTGTGCCTGTGCGGACCTGATCTTCCTCCACTGTGTTTTAAATGTATAGACCCGCCCCTTCTAAAGTTCCCCATCAGGTCCGCTCAGCGGACCAGATGCGGAACATGAGAAGGGGCGGGTCTATACATGTATTACACAGCAAATGAAGTTCCCCATCAGGTCGGCCCCCTCGGTATGTCCGACCCCGCCTACGTCATTGGCCTGAGCGGGGAACTTCCTTCACTGTGTAATTTAAATTTACACAGTAAAGGAAGTTTCCCGCTCAGGCCAATGACGTAGGCGGGGTCCGACATACCGAGGGGCCGGACCTGATGGGGAACTTCTCTCACTTTGTAATACATGTATAGACCTGCCCCTTCTCATGTTCGGCAGCTGGTCCGCTGAGCGGACCTGATGGGGAATGAGAGAAGGGGCGGGTCTATTCATGTATTACACAGCGGACATCCTCCCCATGTTGAGGGCATGTAGCCTGGTACGGTTCAGGAGGGAGGGGGGGGCGCTCTCTCGTCCCCCCTCTTCCCCTGCGGCCGGCCAGGTTGCGTGCTCGGATAAGGGTCTGGTATGGATTTTTGGGGGGACTCCACGCCATTTTTTTTAAAATTTGGGGTGGAGTTCCCCTTAAAATCCATGCCAGATCTCAAGGGCCTGGTATGGATATTTAGGGGGAACCCCACGCCATTTTTTTTTAAATTTGCGGCGGGGTTCCCCTTAATATCTATTCCAGACCTAAAGGGCCTGGTAATTGAATTTGGGGGAACCCCCACGCTTTTTTTTTTTTTTATCAATGACTTTTCTATGTATTGATAAAAGCCGACAATTCATTAATAGCCGCGAGTGAGTTTTAATTTAAATGACTTTTTTTCCTTCAAAAATTACAGTTCTAAGCACGGGAAACAAGCGCCACTTTACATGCATATCATACACACCCCCCAGGTACGAAATTTTAAGGAATATTTCACTTTTATTTTTTAATTTTAAGCATTATTAAAATCACCGCTCCTAAAAAAAAACGGCCGTTTTTAAAACTTTTTTTGCATTGATACATGTCCCCTGGGGCAGGCCCCGGGTCCCCAAACACTTTTTAGGACAATAACTTGCATATAAGCCTTTATAATTAGCACTTTAGATTTCTCCCATAGACTTTTCGAATTTGCCACGAACACCCCAAATTGTTCGTTGTTTGGCGAACGGGCGAACAGGCAATGTTCGAGTCGAACATGAGTTCGACTCGAACTCGAAGCTCATCCCTACTAAGGGGTAAGGCCTGAGCAGGAGTGCTGTGTTTTTAGCCAGGAAGGCTGAATGCTGGTTCTAAAGCAGGACTGTAAAGCTAAATACCCCTGCAAGGGAATCTGATGTTTATTTTTGATTTTAACACTTGCCTCCACACTGAACAGAGCACTGCAGCAAGGCAAGTCCTTTTTAGCACAAACAGGGGATCTCCCATTTGGGGTCACTTCCATGTCCATGTGCACAGTCACATAGTCAGTCTTTCTCACCCAGTCTGCAGACTTAGAATCACAGGCATTGCTACAGGTAACCGCTCTCTTCAGGTCAGCCTGTTGGTCTCTCATGCTGTATTTCCCCATGCGTTCACAGGGTAAAACAAAAGACTCTCGGGCTTCCCAGCCCTCTTTGCGGGAATAGTGAGCCACCTCTTCATAGGAGCCCCACCATCCAGATGACACTTCATTGGTTGCTATGGGAGACTGCACTCTCCCTGCAGAGCTTCTCCATCTCTTTCCAACTGGTTGTAACGGTTCATCTTGAGCCCACCAGCCAGGACTCTCATCCCAGCGCACAGGTGTGCAATTAGCAAGCCTACCAAAATCAGGCATACACTGCTCATATGCACCTGTCACACGGGCTCGCATTTCCACACACCCTAGAGAATAAAATGGCGGTTGTTGCAATACTTTGTCACACCGTATTTGTGTAGTGGTCTTACAAGTGCACTTTTTTTGGAAAAAATACACTTTTTTAATAAAAAAATAAGACAACAGTAAAGTTAGTCCAATTTATTTCTATATTGTGAAAGATAATGTTACGCCGAGTAAATTGATACCTAACATGTCACACTTCAAAGTTGCGCCCGCTCGTGGAATGGCGACAAACTTTGGCACTTAGAAATCTCCATTGGTGACGTTTAAAAAATTTCTACAGGTTACCAGTTTTGAGTTACAGAGAAAGTCTAGTACTAGAATTTTTGCTCTCAATCTAACGATCGTGGCGATACCGCACATGTGTGGTTTGAACATCGTTTTCATATGCTCGGAGGAACGGGGGGCTTTTTGACGTCACTTCCACCCTCCAATGGTATGGAGCCGAGTGGGGGCCATCTTTTCCTCACTCAGTATCCAGGCTGTGAGGGGAACAGATGCGATTGTCTCTGCCGCTACCGACGTCTCTGGTAAGCGACGGAGACGACTGGAGAGCGGTGGGTGGGGGGCCCTCTCCCACCCCCGAAAAAAGCAATCTTGTGGCGATTCTGCCACTGAGACCACTTTTATCTGAAAAATTGTTATCGCTGGATCGTGAGACAGGTGAGTCAACGCTGTATCTTGGCCTAGGCCAACAAGGCCCAGGCCTAGGGCAGCACTTTGCAGGGGGGCAGCATGAAAAGAGTCCTCGCCGGCTTGCGCTACACTTTAAGTGCAGCACCTGTCTTATGAGGTGGACTGGGCCGCAAGACAAATCGGTCTGGCGCCCTCATAAAGCGGCTGCACTGCTACCGGTATGATAGGGATGGCGCAGACACAAGGGACACTGACATGGTCACCTATACCTGTCAGTTAGGTAGTAGGACTCTCCTGCAATCCTTTCCTTGTGTCAGTTGTACATATTAAGGAATCTTAATTTTATTTCTGTTGATTGCTGATGAGAAAAACAAACAGATGTATTTATTTGTTCCTGCC
The DNA here is from genome assembly GCA_029206835.1 of Rana muscosa. Lineage (NCBI taxonomy): Eukaryota > Metazoa > Chordata > Amphibia > Anura > Ranidae > Rana > Rana muscosa. Next base: position 224,945,738 of record CM055118.1, read on the forward strand.
CCCAATCCTTCCTTTGCTCACTGCCTGGACCACATACCTCCATCATTGTGCTACATGTTTTCTGCTGCACCGCTGGCATAGTTATAACCTCTTAGTCCTCCAAACATTTAGCAGAAATTTGTGCTTAAAGTAGAACTATAGGCAACACTTTTTTTCCCCATTTTGGATAGAGTAAGGGATGGTTATAGTCCCTGTTAAAAAATTTTTTGCCATCCGTTCATTTCCTGCCCCATAGCCAAACAGGAAGTGGGAGTAAATCTCTGCAGATTAAGGAAATCCCTTCCTCCAAGGCCCTCAGAACTAGTGTCCCCACTCTAAAATTTCAGGGCAGGTTTTAAACAGGAAGGGGTGTGACCTCGTCAGGAAGGGGTGGGTCATATTTAAATTAGGGTTTTAGTCATGCCTAGGGAAGCACAAAACCTAAATACACCACTGAGGTGAGTACCGTATTTGCCGGCGTATAAGGCGACTGGGCGTATAAGACGACCCCCTAATTTTCCAGATAAAATTTGGGTTTTGGGATATACTCGCCGTATAAGACAACCCCCTTCCAACTAGCCATGCCTCACCATACCTCACTGTGCCATTGCATACCTCACTGTGCCCCTGCATGCCTCACTGTGCCCCATTGCATACCTCACTGTGCCCCATTGCATACCACACTGTGCCCCATTGCATACCTCACTGTGCCCCATTGCATACCTCACTGTGCCCCTCGACGATCACATACCTTATCCCTGGCATGTAGAATCTCCAGTCAGACCGCAGCCGTTCATTTTTCAAAAGCCGCGCCTCTTCCTCGTGCTGTTCTGTGATAGGTGCAAACACTCAGCTTCCCAGCAGACACTGTGTTCAGTGTTCCGCCTATCACAGATGCCCTCTCATCCGAGGCTGAGGACGAGAGGGCATCCGTGATAGGCGGAACACTAAACAGAGGCTCTGCTGGGAAGCTGAGTGTTCCGCCTATCACGGAACAGCTTGAGGAGGAGGCGCGGCTTTTGAAAAATGGACGGCCGCGGTCTGACTGGAGATTCTACATTCCAGGTACCGGCGTATAAGACGACCCCCGACTTTGGAGAAAATTTTTATGGGGTAAAAAGTTGTCTTATACGCCGGAACATACGATATTGTTTATTAAAAGTCAGCAGCTACAGTTTTTTTGTTGCTGATGACTTTTAATTTTTACATATGAGACTGGAGCTCCTCTTTAAAGGGGTTGTAAAGGCAAAAGTTTTTTCACCTTGATGAGTTCTTGCGGGGAGGAGCCGAGACAGCCGCCGAGGGACCCCAGAAGACCAGCTTCGGGGCCACTCTGTGCAAAACGAGCTGCACAGTGGAGGTAAGTATAACATGTTTGTTATTTAAAAAAAAAATATCTATAGTGTTCCTTTAAATGCTTTTGCCTGAATTGAATTACGGAACAAAAAACAAAGGAGCCAATCAGTGTCTTGCATAAAGCCAGTTGAAGTTCCAGATGCATGACTGGTTTATGAGTTTACTTGGGCTTATTCACACAAATCTTCGTTAGCAGCATAAAAAAAACTAAAGGCCGTGGCTTGGCCAGTGAAACTATCAGACTGAAGCAAGTACACTAGGATGTAAACTCCTCCGTGGCAGAGATTGTTGTGTTTGATTGCGTGTAGCATACAAATATAAGGCTTGTGCGAGTTAACTCTAATCTGTAATGTTATGTCCTTTATAAATACCTTCTGTAATTTCCCAGCTGCACTGGCCCCTGGCAGAAGCCTTTACTGGTGACTCTGCATATCTCCATCTGACACTAGGTCTAGGATCAAAATGTTTTACAGCAGGTAGGTACAACGCAGTCTTAATGTGATAAGTGCTTTTCACTGCAGACCCTGTCACACTGTACACTCTACTTAGAGCCATCAGATAATTATTGTTGCTGATGATGTGTAGCTATCCTAATAAAATTTAACATGCATAAATCAAATGGTCACATATAGTTTGTGTGATTAATGTATCTATCAGGCAGAATTAATGACCTCCATTAAACAAACATAAAAAGTCTATACATTCTTTATTGATTATATCTAACAAAGTCCATTATATTTAATATGCCTTTCCTTTATTATTTTACTTTGGCCAGAACAGATTGGCTTCTCTTTCGTATTATGATGAAGCTGGATTTAGGAAATCTTTGTTCTACTGCAGCTACAAGTTTTATTTTATTATGAAGGAGTAAATAAAATAAAGCAATTTAACTGCCAAGCTGCATGTGCATGAAAAGATTATGCTATCTATTATTGAATATTTCATAATGGGAGGAATTTTGTGTGCTAATACTCTACCTTGTAGATAAAAAGTAACTAATAAAAGAATTCTATAAAAATAAAAAAAATAAAAAAAAACCTTTCCTTTTTATTTATTTTTCTATTTCCTCCTATCTGGTGCTGTTAAGAGTGTTGATGCTCAAACCCCAGTGGGATATTCCATTGAGGGCTTTGACGATCCTGGGAAGTTATATTTCTCTAGGCCTACTACTGCTGGGTGTATTTGGGGAAAGGCTTCATGAATCATCCAGATTTATCTTGCCGTCCCAGCTTGATGAAGTCAACACAAAGTCCTCACAAGAAGACTCTCAAGTTTTAGGTGCATTACTCATCTGCTTCCATTCTCAGATTTCCTTGTAATGGTTCAGTAGCACGTTTTAGCTTCTTCTTCACATTTATTGTATTGTTGAGCATTATATAACCTGACCTAATCCACTATGGTCTAATCTCCCTGCAGTGGGTTGAGTCTGTTCAAGATTGATATGATAATAACATTTGTTCCTTAATCTCTTGGAAATGCCTGTAACAACCAGATTTGCTTATTTTCTTGTACTGACTCTCTTGATATCTTTTTCAAGGTTTCTTATGTACCTTTTGCTGTATTAAATTATATATATTTTTTTTAATCAATTTCATTTTTTCTATGTTTCTGCAGTCACATGACCATGTTTCTTCTTTACAATTCAGTGTAGTCAGGGTCAGGGGCTGGGCTAAGCTGAGTCAGATCCGATACTAGACCGAACTTTGCTCTACATAGACCAAGGGAAAATGCATGAAAAAGCTGTGATGTCACCAGGACACGTGACTACTGCGGCTTAGCCCAGCATCCATCACAGGTAGGGCTGATCTGTAAAGAAAAAATGAGGTCACGTGACCTTAGAAGTAAGTTGTGTCTAGTAGTAAGTAATATTTAAAAGAGAAGTATGTTTTTATTTTTTTTTCCTATTCATACTTACCTCGGTGGATGCAGCATCAGACCGATGCTGCATCTGTCCCCCGGCGTCTCTGCACTGAGAACCGAGCCACGAACACCGCCAATGGCTCGGTTCTCACTCCTCTCTGAGCAGAGCGATGCTGACTGTCAGTCAGCATCGCTCCTGCTCTACTTTTCCACGCTTATTGGAGCGCTGAGCAGTGGAGGGGCGGGGTAAGGCCGTCTCAGCATCTCAGCGGCTCACTGAGACTGCCATCAATCAAGGCAGCTGGCGGATCCAGACTTGGAAGTCGGACTTCAAACCGTTCTCCACTGAAAACGGGTCACAGGAGTGCAAAACGAACTGCACTTCTGTGACCCATAGGAGAAGCCCAGCCTAAAAAGCTCAGGCTAGACTTCTGCTTTAACATACTTACTAGAAGGGGAGCATGCTTACTTTGGTGGCAATGCTGCAGATTTAGGTTGTTGCCCAAAAAAAGGTGGCCCAAATGACTGGCAGGATCAGCAGGTTTATTTTTTTCTGAATGAATGCAAAGAGTTCTCTGATTGGATGAGGTGCCCTGCTTTTGACAGCATACAATCTAAAGGAAGAGGCTCATAATACAAAAAGTATTAACTGTGAAGGGAGGGTTTTTTAGTTGATGAAGAAAGTAAAATTCCCATCAAGTTTTTTGCCCAAAGGTGCACAAAGTAGGTGATTGTCAGTACTAGGATCCCTTTAGGACCCAGCACAACTCACCTGACACAGCCTTTGCCTGGGAAACAACAGCGATTGGCCAGCTCACCTTTAAATCACCTGTATCATCATCCAATAATGCTCGTGATAGAGTTACCTTTGTGTGCCACTGTTTGATACAGCTGATATCTGCTCTGTGTATTTTGTGTATGACTCGGCTCATTTGACCCTGCTTGCTCACTTCTGATTCGGTACCGTTTGGACTCTGATCTACCTGTGTATGACCCAGCTTGCCTAGACTATGCTTTTCCTGATTCTACTGTAGTATCTTCATCTGCAGCGGTGGACTACATGCACCAGCCAACCTCCATCTGTAGCGGTTAACTACAAGCAACCAGCTAACATCCACCTTCATCTGCAGCGATGAACTACAAGGTCCAGCCAACATCTACCTTCATCTGCAGCGATGAACTACAAGTCCCAGCAGACCTGCTTATGGTATGTGCTCTTGTTCTTGAACTCTTTGCATAAACAGCACACCTGCACTGTTACCTGTTATCTGCTCCTAGCCTGACATTATCACGAGCCATACATAAAAAGGGAAACCTATCATGGAACCTGAGCAGGCTCAGATGTTTGCACAAGAACTTTGCAGTTTATCCCATCAAGTTCAGGAAATGCTACACCGCTACAAAAACTCTATCTGAACCAAAAATTCCTTTGCCTGACCGGTTTTCTGGTGACCATAAAGAGTTTTGCAACTTTAAAAACAGCTGCAAAATATATTTCAAGTTAAGGCCATCCTTGTCTGGCTCTGAAACTCAGAGGGTTCAAATCATTATCTCTCTACTACAGGGTAACCCCCAGGCTTGGGCCTTTAACCTGGAACCAAACCATCAAGCCCTGCTAACAGTAGATGCCTTCTTTGAAGCCCTCGGGTTGCTGTATGATGATCCAGATCGCGCTGAATAAACCCTGCGTAACTTAAAGCAAGGAACTACCACAGCTGAAATGTATTGCTCAGGGTTTCGCAGGTGGGCCCCCGGAATCTGGCTGGAATGATGCAGCTCTCTGCAGTCAGTTTAGAATAGGCCTTTCAGATGCAATTAAGACTGCTTCTTTGTCCCGAAGAAGGATGGGGGCTAAGGCTTTGTGTTGACTACAGAGGTCTAAATAAAATAACTGTTCCCAATCGGTACCCTCTTCCTCTCATCACAGAGTTGTTCTCCCAAATCCAGGGAGCAAAAATCTTCTCCAAACTGGACTTAAGGGGAGCCTATAATCTAGTGCGCATCCGTGCAGGAGATGAATGGAAGACGGCCTTTAACACCAAGGATGGCCATTACGAATATCTTGTCACGCCTTTTGGTCTCAGGAATGCACCAGCTGTCTTTCAAAACTTTATGAATGACATTTTCCATGACCTGTTGGGTCTCTTCATGCTTGTATACTTAGATGATATTTTGATATACTCTCCCAATCTTGAAACACATCAGAGGCACGTCTGCTCAGTATTGGCCCGATTAAAGGCTCATTACCTTTTTGTTAAGCCTGAAAAATGTTTATTTCATGTCAAACAAGTACCTTTCTTGGGCTACCTAATCTGACACAGGCCTAACCATGGATCCAGCCAAGATTCAAGCCATTTTAGACTGGGCACCACCTTCAGACCTGAAAGCAGTTCAGCGCTTCCTGGGCTTTGCAAATTTCTATCGGAAATTCATTAAGAACTTTGCCACCATTGCACATCCCATCACCTCTCTCACCAGGAAGACTCAGACTAAGTTTAAATGGACTACTGAAGCCCAGGCGGCCTTCACTCAGTTGAAGAAAGCCTGGATCTCTGCACCAATTCTACGCCATCCTGTTCCTGAGCTGCCTTTTTATTGTGGAGGTAGATGCATTTGAAGTAGGGGTGGGGGCGCTTTTGTCACAAAAAGATCCTGTAAATGCTGCCATCCACCCCTGTGCCTTCCTGTCCCGTAAATATTCCCCAGCAGAGCGCAATTATGATATAGGCAACAGAGACCTATTAGCCATAAAGCTAGCTTTGGAGGAATGGAGACATTGGCTGGAGGGAGCTCGCTATCCATCAGTGGCGGTGCGTCCATAGAGGGCGCTGGAGCGCCGCCCCCTCTCGCTCCCGCACCACCACTGAAAGACAATACACAGATTCATGCATTGCATGAATCTGTGTATTGTCACCGCTGCCGCGCTGCCCACTATTCATATGGCCGGCCTCCTGGTGAGCGCCGGCCATATGAATTAGAGCGGCGGTGGGTGTGTTCTGGAAGTGTCTATCAGAGTCAGCGGCTCTGATAGGCTTTCCAAATACAGCTCTCACGCTGTATTCGGCTTCCAAAAACTCCTCCCAGGTACGCACAGGGGTGCGTTCCTTGGAGAAGACTGTGGAGGTTTCAGCCAATCAGGTTCACCGGATCTGGTTACCGGTAACCTGATTGGCTGAAGCGACATCGAGGGCGGGAGAACACATCGAGGACGGCGCGGACCGAGGAAGGTAAGTGCAGGGCTGGGGGGGGGACAGGCTGCATTTGGGGGGAACTGGCTGTATATGGGGGACACACTGGATGAATATGGGGGGAACTGGCTGTATATGGGGGACAAACTGGCTGCATTTGGGGGGAACTGGCTGTATATGGGGGACAAACTGGCTGAATATGGGGGGGACTGGCTGTATATGGGGGACAAACTGGCTGCATTTGTGGGGAACTGGCTGTATATGGGGGACAAACTGACTGAATATGGGGGGAACTGGCTGTATATGGGGGGGAAACTGGCTGCATTTGGGGGGAACTGGCTGTATATGGGGGACAAACTGGCTGCATTTGGGGGAACTGGCTGTATATGGGGACAAACTGGCTGAATATGGGGGCACACTGGCTGTATATGGGGGCACACTGGCTATATATATGGGGACAAACTGGCTGTATATGGGGGCACACTGGCTGTATATGGGGGCACACTGGCTGTATATGGGGGCACACTGGCTGTATATGGGGACAAACTGGCTGTATATGGGGGCACACTGGCTATATATATGGGGACAAACTGGCTGTATATGGGGGCACACTGGCTGTATATGGGGGCACACTGGCTATATATGGGGACAAACTGGCTATATATGGGGACAAACTGGTTGTATATGGGAGCACACTGGCTGTATATGGGGGGCACACTGGCTGTATATGGGGGGCACACTGGCTGTATATATGGGGGCACACTGGTTATATATATATGGGGGCACACTGGCTGTATATGGGGACAAACTGGCTGTATATGGAAACAAACTGGCTGTATTTGAGGGGGCAAACTGGTGGCGTTTGGGCACAGTGGCTGCGTTTAATGGGCACAGTGGCGGCAATTTTTTTTTTTTCAGTTTGTTTGCGCCCCCCCAAAATGTTGAGCACCAGCCACTGCTATCCATTTATAGTTCTGACTGACAACAAAAACCTTGAATACATTCGTTCTGCTAAAAGACTGAACTCACGTCAAGCCAGGTGGTCATTGTTCTTCTCCAGGTTTGACTTCACAATTTCTTATTTACCAGGGCCAAAAAACATTAAAGCTGACGCCTTGTCTCGCAGCTTTTTATCAGATTTTCCACCTCCGCTTCCTCCACAACCCATTATCTCTGAGGACAGGATTTTGGCTTTCACCCAGACTGACATCTGTGAGGCCTTGTTACCTTCACAGGCTGAAGCCCCTCCCTCCACTCCCTCTGGTATGCTTTTTGTGCCCCTGGCTCTTTGTTTACAGGTATTGCAGCAGGTACATGCATCAAAACCTGCAGCACATCCGGGGTTTAGACAAACTTTTAAAATTATCTCTTGCAACCTCTGGTGGTCATCGATTAGGCAGGATGTGTTAGCCTTTGTCCAGGCCTGTGAAGTTTGTGCCAGAAGCAAGGGCAGAACCTCTAAGCCCCCCGGTCTCCTACGTCCTCTACCAATACCTACCTGTCCCTGGACCCATTTATCTATGGACTTTATCACTGACTTGCCTCTGTTCCAGGGATGTTTCATGATCTGGGTGGTGGTAGACAGGTTTAGTAAGATGGCCCACTTTGTTCCGCTTCCGAAACTGCCATCTGCTAAAGAACTGGCATCTTTATTCATTAAACATGTTTTCAGGCTCCATGGGGCACCAATTAACATTGCCTCAGACTGTGGCTCACAGTTTATAGCCCAGTTTTGGAAGGCCCTTTGTTCTCAGCTGGGGATTAAGTTATTGTATTCTTCAGCATATCATCCTGAGACAAACGGCCAAACAGAAAGGACTAATCAGACTCTAGAGAAGATGGTACGTTGTATTATGGCCAATGATGAGGTGGAGTGGGTCAACATCCTTCCATGGGCAGAGTTTGCCTTTAATTGTGCCAGCTCATCTACAGGGACCTCTCCTTTCTTCTGTGTTTACGAGTTGCATCCTTGTGTGTGCTCCTTTGATCTTCCACCCTCTGATGTTCCAGATGCCAACACCACGATTGAAAATTTCTCCAAAATCTGGTCCGATGTTAATCATGCTATTTCTCGCTCTGGCTGACAAGAGGCGCTCAAAGGAACCAGGCTATAAAGTTGGTGACAAAGTGTGGCTATCATCTAGGAATCTGTCCCTGTGTGTTCCATCTAAAAAACTTGGCCCAAAATTCGGCGGGCCCTATGAAATTTCAGAGATTGTTAATCCTGTGTCTTATAGATTAAAAATTCCCCCATCCATGCGCATTCCAAATGTCTTTCATGTTTCATTGTTGAAACCTGTTCATTCCAGCCTCCAAGTAAATGAACCAGAACCTGTGGATGTGTTGGATAGTAAGGAATATGAAGTGCCATTTATTCTTGATTCCAGACGAGTATGCAATTCCTTACAATATCTCGTTCATTGGAAAGGTATCGGCCCAGAGGATCGATCCTGGGTCCCAGCTCGTGATCTTCATGCTGACTGACTTAAGAAGAACTTCCAACTTTGTTACCCAAGTAAGCCTGGGGGTGCAGGAGAAACCCCTCGAGAAAGGGGGGGGGGGTACTGTCAGTACTAGGATCCCTTTAGGACCCAGCACAACTCACCTGACACGGCCTTTGCCTGGGAAACAGTGATTGGTCAGCTCACCTTTAAATCACCTGTATCATCATCCAATCAGTGCTCGTGATAGAGTTACCTTTGTGTGCCACTGTTTGATACAGCTGATATCTGCTCTGTGTATTTCGTGTATGACCCGGCTCGTTAGACCCTGCTTGCTCGCTTCTGATTCAGTACCGTTTGGACTCTGATCTACCTGTGTATGACACAGCTTGCCTAGACTACGCTTTGCCTTATTCTACCATCGTACCTTCATCTGCAGCGGTGAACTACAAGCACCAGCCAACCTCCATCTGCAGCGGTGAACTACAAGCACCATCTAACATCCACCTTCATCTGCAGCAGTGAACTACAAGGTCCAGCCAACATCTACCTTCATCTGCAGCGGTGAACTACAAGTCCCAGCAGACCTGCTCATGGTATGTGCTCTTGTTCTTGAACTCTTTGCATAATCAGCACACCTGCACTGTTACTTGTTATCTGCTCCTAGCCTGACAGCGATAGCCACGTGGATTGGGGTAAGGTTTGGAGAAGAGCTTGGGAGAAGGTGACGATAGAGTTCCAATAGTCCAGGCAAGATGTACCAAGGGAGGGAATTAGAAGCCACTGACATAAAAAGAGTGTTAGTATTTTAGTCCATGCTTGCATATTACTGGAAAATGCCTTTCCTCTGTGAATAAAGCACATTTTGACAAATGGATAGCAGCCATAGTAATCTATTACCATGATCTTTTCCTGCGAGTAGCTTGGATTTGAAGACTTAGTGATAGGTTTACTTTAAGAGGAAATATTTTTTGATACTATTTAAAGTATTTCAACATTGTGTAGCCTTGTGTGAACGACAAATCCCCCTAGTCATGAGAAGCTCAGCATAGCATTTGACCTGTGTGCGCCCTTACATTTTATTATACCAGGTGATTGAGCAGACAAGTGTAACTATTTCTTCACTTTTCCCACTAGTTTTCCTATTACATCCTCTATTGGAACGCTTTACTGTGAAAAGATGATGATTCACTCATACTACCATAAATTTTTTAATTGAAAAAACATACTCCTAGATTCCCACGGAAAGATTTAAGTGGGAAGGAGGGTTATTTTAGGAAAGATTTATTGGCACATTGGATATTTGTTATATAAGCAATTGAAGACTTGTATAAGTAGAAGGAGCTTTTATCATTCTAGTAATGTGCGTATTTATTTCTATATAAATATTGGTGAGCTATGTCATGCTGGAGCATGGAGCTAAATGTTCCTTACAGGAGCAAACGCAATATTATTTCATTGTTTGGAAAAGGCGCAACCAAGACCAATATGTCCAACATGTGGCCCTTTGGCACTTACTATTCGGCACTCAGGGCCCCTGCAGATATTAGTCATTGTGCTGGTGCTTTCTGAAGCCAGTAAAGATAAAATATTTTGTAGACTGGCTGCTCCTATTTTATTTTACACTATCTGATTTATTCTGTGCTTTCCATCCCTTTTCTCTTTTTATGTTTTATTTTCTTAGATTTTTTATTTTTTTTTATATTACAACTTGAGAAAATTTTAATATGGCAATTTTTAGGCCTGGTGCACACTGATGCAATTTCAGATGCAACTTGGATTGCACAGAATCGCATGACAATGGAAATTACATTGCTTCCAATGGTGCCCATTCACATTAATGCAGCTTACCTGCGATGCACTTTGGGGAAGGGTTCTGTGTTACTTTTGTGGGATGCAGTGCGATTTTGTGGTTCATAGACTTCAATGGAAGTGTATCAAAATTGCATCAACATACACTTTATGGGGTTAAGTGTGTCCTAGGGAGTGATTGCAACTGTTAGGGGTCGTGGCTAACTGTGACACGTCACTGATCGTTGCTCCCGATGAGAGGGAGCAGACGATCAGTGTTGTGTCACTAGGCAGAACGGGGAGATGCCTTGTTTACACTGGCCTCTCCCCGCTCTGCAGCTCTGTGACCCGATCGCGGGACACCGGCGGACATCCCGGAGCTCACGGCAGGGGCACGCACCCGTACGGCAGGAAATTCAAAGTGATGTAAATATCTGTCACTTTGCCTAGCCGTGCCATTCTGTCGACGTATATCCTCGTGACACGGTCGTTAAAAGGTTAAAGGAGCTGGCATCCGCCGACGTCCTAACAATGATGATGAGTCATCTCTGCTGTCAGCGGGGGATTCTCCACTGACAGCAGAATGTAAACAAAAGAGCTAACATAAAAAAAAAGAAATGGCATGCTGGTCTCCCCCAATCCATACCAGGCCCTTGGAGTCTGGTATGGATTTTAAAGATTATACACCAAAAAAAAAAAGGAAAAATGCATGCCCCTCCCGTAATCCCTCAAAGATAGATTTTAGGAGGAACCCAAAAAAATCTATACCAGACCCATATCCGAGCATGCAGCCTGGCAGGCCAGGAAAGTAGAGGGGAGGGGGATGAGCAAGTGTCCCCTTCCTGCTGAACCATACTAGTGCGTACCTTGCTTAAGGGGGTGTCAGTAGCATTGATTTGATTTGTAAAGGGGTTGTAATAGCAATTTGATCTTTAGCAATCTCATGTAATGTGCCTCAAGTCTATCTCCTGAACTATGTTTCCAGTCTCCAACAACTATCATATTAGCAGTCTCTGACTATCCTCTGTAACCTGTTTGCAGTCGATGACTATTTTTTGCAGTATGCTAGTAGTCTCTGACCATCTCATGTTGTATTTGTGCAGTCTCTGCTAATGTTTTGTAGCATTACATTTACTAAATATGAATCAGTCCTTTGCATTAATGAAACCTAACCAATCAGTGTATGTGGTTTTTGTTTGGGAAGTTCCACTCATACCAAAATCTGATGTTAGAGGCAAACTGAATATTGAATATAGATGTAGTGGCTTTTTTTCAGGATTATTTTCTTTATTTTCCCCTGATCATACTGCCACACTTCCTGTCCTAGGGTGACAAAAGCTCTTTCAGTGTATGGCATCTTTGGATGAGCAGCATTGTCACCCTAGCTTAAAGCGGAGTTCCACCCATATAAAAGTCAGCCGCTACAATAAGTGTAGCTGCTGACTTTTAATAATTGGACTCTCACCTGTCCCACGGTTCAGCGATGTGGGCGAACAAAGCCCGCTCCTCTCCCCCTCCTCTCTGCGGCACCGGCATCACTATTGTGGGCGCCGGGCACGCAGTGCTCATGTGCGAGCTGCACTGCACGCTGTGATTGACCGGGCAAACTTCTGGGACCTGTGACATGTCACAGAAGATTGCAGGGAGGGAGAGGGGAAAGGTGAACTTCCTTCCGGCGCTGCGGAGCCCCGGGATGAAGTGGGAGCTAGATTCCCCTAAAAAGAGGGTATTCGCTCCCCCCCCCAAATAAAATGACATGCCAAATGTGGCATGTCAGGTGGTCACCGTCACATAAAGCGGAAGTTTTATTTTTGGGTTGAACTCCGCTTTAAGATACTGTATGTATTAGGACATTGCCTGAGATAACACTAAAGAGTTCAGAAGACATCTCTGGATTTCTGGCAGAATCAATAACAAGTATTATCAAACAGTAAAAAAAAATATTATTTCAAGGGGATATATCTAACAGACAAAAGGTAAGCAAATAAGAGAAGTTAATTGTTAGGGTTTACAAATGTTTTAAAATAGATTGATGATAGATAATTATGTAGCGGGTACTCCAAATTTAGGGGGTCTTTATGTCCAAATTTAGGGGGATGACCCGAGCACTAGTATGGCTCGGGCCTTCTAATTGTGCTGGACTCTGCTTTGTTGCTGTGTGCCTATGTGGAGTTCCCTGTGGCCTGCAGGTGGCGCTGCCATGTTGGGTCAGGGTTGAACCATAGGTTGCATTGGCGCGATTGGATGTCCTCTCTCGGCTACCATGCAGTGGGCTGGTTCTGCCTGCTGTGCATGCCGGGAGAGTATATAAAAGAGGCAGACCCCATTTATTCACGTAGAGACCCGGGGACAAGTACCCGGGGGAGTGTGACCCCTAAGGAGGGGGCGCGTACACCGACTGAAGAGTCTCGGGCACCTTCGGCCCGAGACCGCAACATTCCAGGTAGGCCCAGTACCTTCAACTGGGTCTACAGGCAGAACTTTGGAGTCCTAGGATGCCCGGGTGAGGGTATCCGCTCTGACCAAGAGGAAGCCAGTGGAGGATCTGTCCCATAACAGGAGATAAGTGATAGTTAGATTGCTGTCTCTGGAAAGGCCTGTTGACCTGTCGGAGGGAAGGATCCTATGCTCTGCAGAACTTACCCTGCGGAGTGCTGCTGCTCTTCAAAGACATACTGAACTTGTCCTTGGAGGATTTAAATTGCTTGTTCGAGCTCCACATCGGCTGCTAGGACCATTGAGGGACTATCCGGGTGAGCTGTACCCACTCGGGACCGAGTGGTGATAAATCTGGGAGTTCTGTGCCTGAATCTGCTTTGGTTCAACTATTATCTCTCTCATCTTCTCTCTCTTACCTATCAAGCAAAGATACAAAATAAACTCAACATTGGAGTTTAAGTGGTTTGGACATTGACTTTATTAAAGAGGGGAAAAGTACAGACTCGTCTCTACATTCTGGAGACGGGAACCAGTGGAAGGAGGTAACACGCTGCGGGACCCAAATACATATACACCGCCTGACCTCTAAACTAGAGGACATGGGCTTGTGGCATGGGTAGTGCTACAGTTAGATAGATTGATTTTATTGGGATTTTATGTGATAGAACAACACAAAGTAGCACATAATTGTCAAGTGGAAGAAAAATTATAAATGGTTTTCAATTTTTTTTTACAAATCAATATCTGAAAATTGTTGCATGCATTTGTTTTCAGCCCCCTTTATTTGTATTTTGCCTTCAGAGGTCACCTAATTAGTAAATCGAATCCACCTGTGTGTAATTTAATCTCAGTATAAATACAGCTGTTCTGTGAAGCCATCAGAGGTTTGTTAGAGAACCTTAGTGAATAAACAGCCTCATGAAGGCCAAGGAACACAGCAGACAGGTCAGGGATAAAGTTGTGGAAAAGTTTAAAACAGGGTTAGGTTATAAAAAAATATCTCACAGAGCACTGTTCAATCCATCATCTGAAAATGGAAAGAGTATGGCACAACTGCAAACCTACATGGCCATCCAACCAAACTGACAGGCCGGGTAGGGAGAGCATTAATCGGAGAAGCAGCCAAGAGGCCCATGGTAACTCTGCAGGAGCTGCTGAGATCTACAGCTCAGGTGGGAGAATCTGTCCACAGGACAACTATTAGTCATGCACTCCACAAATCTGGCCCTTATGGAAGAGTGGCAAGAAGAAAGCCATTGTTGAAAGAAAGCTATAAGAAGTTCCATTTGCAGTTTGCGAGAAGCCATGTTGGGGACACAGCAAACATGTGGAAGAAGGTGCTCTGGTCAGATGAGACCAAAATATAACTTTTTGGCCTAAAAGAAAAACGCTATGTGTGCTGGAAAACAAACACTGCACATTACCCTGAACACACAAGCCCCACCGTGAAACATGGTGGTGGCAGCATCATGTTGTGGGGATTATTTTCTTCAGCAGGGACAGATAAGCTGGTCAGAGTTGATGAGAAGATGGGTGGAGCCAAATACAGGACAATCTTAGAAGAAAACCTGTTGGAGTCTGCAAAAGACCTGTGACTTGGACGGAGGTTCACCTTCCAGCAGGACAACGACCCTAAACATACAGCCAGAGCTACAATGGAATGGTTTAGATCAAAGCATATTCATGTGTTAGAATGGCCCAGTCAAAGTCAAGACCTAAATCCAATTGAGAATCAGTAGCAAGATTGAAAATTGCTGTTCACAGACTCTCCCCCTGAAATTTGACAGAGCTTGAGCTATTTTTCAAAGAAGAATAGGCAAAAATGTAACTTTCTAGATGTGAAAAGCTGGTAGCGAAATTCTCAAAAAGATTTGCAGCTGTAATTGCAGTGAAAGGGGGTTCTACAAAGTATTGACTGAAGGGGGATGAATACAAATGCACGCCACACTTTTCAGATATTTATATGTAAAAAAAAATTAAAAACATTTGTCATTTTCCTTCCACTTCACAATTATGTGCCACTTTGTTTTGGTCTATCACATAAAATCCCAATAAAATACATTTATGTTTTTGGTTGTAACATGCCAAAATGTGGAAAATTTCAAGGGGTATGAATACTTTTTCAAGGCACTGTATATAATTTATGAAATATATATGACTTTTCCTGGTAGTTAGACATCCAAAGTATAGATCTGGTGTCTGGTAGCTGGCCAGTATACGTTGTCTCAGTATCTATTCTGGATATGCCTATTATTGTATCACAATTTGCCCTTTGCTGTTCTAAGCGGCGTAATTTTAAGTGTTAAATTTTCTCAGCAAACATTTCTTCTCCAAGACGACAAATGAAACAGAGCTGCAGTGGTATTCTGTTTAAACACAGATATAAAGCAAACAGGACTGAAATGTGGGTTTGTGTGCAGGTCTCCGTCTGCAATATCAGTCCTGAACTAAATGTGTCTGCCAGGCTGCCTCCAGGGAAGTGGGTGTCCATTTATTTTGCTCTTCCTATTTTGCTCTGCCTAAAAGAACATTTGACCTCTTTAGGACTGGCTGAAAAATATTTCAAATGTAACTCATCCGGTACTAAAAAATTTGGACAGGGTGGTAAATTGCTAAGTGACTTCACCTAACTGCAAAACCAATACATGCTGTTAAGTGGATGGATAGGTCAGTTACGAATGTGGTGGAAGGGGCGGGTGACTAGGAGAGGAGATGTCCCTTGGCTTGACCATACTGCAAGGCTAAGAGAGGTTGTAAATTTGTTGATCTAAACACAGATCTGTTGTGCTGGGGAATGTCCAGTCTTGTTTTCTACAATGCTGGGAGCATAAACTATAAAGAGTACCGCTATACCTCCTTAGATACCATGTTTTTTTCTCTCTCCCATTATATTAACCTGTTATTATTATTATACAGCATTTATATAGCACCAACAGTGTGTGCAGTGCTTTACAATATAAAGATAAACAGTATAATTACAGTATAATACAAGAGGCTTAAAATCTAATTGGGTGAGACAAGTGGTACAAAAGGTAATAACTGTGAGTGTAGAGCTGATGGAAGAAATCATAGTTCTGTTGTTAGGTGGAGGTGGGATAGGCTTGCTTGAGAAGTTGAGTTTTCAGGGATCACCTAAAAGTACACATAGTAGGATATAGCTGGACAGATTGAGGTAGAGAGTTCCAGAAGATAGGAGGGAGGTTCTGGAGAAGTCCTAGAGGCGAGCAACGAGGAGACAATGAGGTCTTGAGAGGAGCGGAGAGGACAGTTTGAGTGTTGTTTTGAGACCAAATTAGTTATGTAGCTCGGAGGGGCGTTGTGTATGGATTTGTATGTTGTTGTTAGTATTTTGAATTTAAATTATTGTGCAATCTTAAGCCAGTGGAGGGATTAGTAGAGAGGGGTGGCAGACACTGAATGGTTGGTAAGGTAGATGAGTCTGGCAGCAGCATTGATGAAAGACTAAAGGGGATAGCCTGTGCAGAGGTAGACCTATGAGAATGAAGTTGCAATACTCAAGGTGAGAAATAACAATGGAGTGAATGAGTAGCTAATTTCATTGGTTAAAAAGGGAGCATGTTTTAAAGATGTTATGGAGGTAAAGTCTACAAGATTTGGACAGTGATTGGATTTGGGTATGAAAGAACAAGTCAGAGTCTACGATTATACCTGGTACCCTGGCATTAGGGGACTGACTGGTAGTTGTATTCTTGAACTTTATGGAAAAGTAATATACATAGGTGTAGGTGTAAGTGGAATGCCCTCACTATTTTTCACTAATATAGTTTCTATGTAGTCCTACGAGTGATAGTCAGACTGTAAGGGGTCAAGAAGGTTGTTGTCAGTGAGGTAGGTTATGTAAAAAGGAAAAAATATCATTAAATTGGATTTTTAAAATAGCCGAATTTTAGTCTCACACCTTTCTATCATCTCATTACAGTTCTGTATCCTTGCATATTATATTTTTTCTTTCCTTCTATTTTCCTGTCTCTCAGCAAAAATGTTGCATCCTGCTCCTAAACCCTGATGCTCTGTTCTATTATAGCCTGCTAACAGCCACACCCCTAATCACGTGTCCTCACACAGAGAAGGGAAGAGATGTGTCAGAATAGTTCTGTTACCGTCTGCTGATTACTGAGTGCAGGTTGTCTAATTCTGGTGCCTACTGGACTGCACAGTTATGTCTAAACACATTGAGTGACTGTTTTAGCAGGAAACTGGATATAAAAGAATGAAATTGGAGGTCATTAGAATACTGTCTATATGCATATTTATTACTTTGACTTCAAATGGACTTGAGCTGACACTGAAGAATTCCATTCAAGTAACAGGCTTCAGAGGGCACTCCTGACCTTAAAGATGAGCTTAACTTTTTTGCTTCCTTTTTCACAAACACTCTAAAATTGTAAAATAACCAATTCCTGTACATTTACTGCGGTCAGGCGGCTAGACACAGCAGATTGTGGCTGTTAGTGCCCGGCCACTGAAAATGGTCGCGGGATCATGTGATCACATGATCACAATGTCAACGAGGCTGTTTTCTCTGATCATTAACCTCAAAGTAGTAAAGTGTCACTATGGTGACACAGAAATACTTTGATGAAAGTATGTAAAAATAAATAAATAAATAAAAATGTAATTCTTTTTTAAATTATTTATTTAATTAGCCCACATTCACATTGGGCGATTTTTTGATGTGATTTGACATGCCAAATCGCATGCCAAATCGGCGGCTATTGCCGGCAATGGCAACAATTCACAAAAGTAGTTCCTGTACTATTTTTGGCAACTTCGGGGCAGGGCCGTTTGAAGGAATTTGGGGGCCCCAAGCAGATTGAGAATTTGGGGCCCCCAAGCGGGGGGGGGGGCTACTGATTTTTTTTTGGAGAAGCGGGGGGGGGGGGGGGGTTTTGGGCTGCTACACAATTTTTTTAGATTTTGTTTTTTAATTCAGAAGCGGAGGGGTGCTACTGAGATTTCTACAGATTTTTGGTTTTAATTTAGAAGGGGGGGTGCTAACGCGGGACATCGTTCACGGGAGGAGGGGCCGCCGTTCGCGGGAGGGGGACCACTGATCGGGGG
Source organism: Rana muscosa (assembly GCA_029206835.1). Lineage (NCBI taxonomy): Eukaryota > Metazoa > Chordata > Amphibia > Anura > Ranidae > Rana > Rana muscosa. Next base: position 224,963,874 of record CM055118.1, read on the forward strand.
GGCGCCGATCACGGGAGGGGGGGCCTGCCGATCGCAGGGGGGGCGCGGATCACATGAGGGGGGGCCGCCAATCGCGGGTGGGGGGGCGCCAATCGCGGGTGGGGGGGCCGCCGATCGCGGGTTGGGGGGCGCCGATCGCGGGAGGGGGGCCGCCAATCGCGGGTGGGGGGGCCGCCAATCTCAGGAGGGGGGCTGCTCTGCTGGGGCCCCAGGCCAGCTGGGGGCCCCAAGCAGTTGCTTGGTTTGCCTCTCCTGTTCCGACGGCCCTGCTTCGGGGGCAATTTGAATAGACGTCTGTGCAGGAACCTGCACAGATGTCTGTCAAATCGCCCCCGAAGTCGGACTGCATTGCCGGTTTGTAATCGTGCAAGTTCAATTGAACTTGCACGATTTCTAACCTGCAGCAGTGTGAACTTAGGCTTATTTATTTTTTAACAAACTTCTACCAGTCAATATCCCTGATCACCACCACACCAGTCATATGATGATGTTGGGTTGCACTGGGGACAGTATGTATAAAAAATTGTGATTTTTTTTTTATTTCATTTATTAATTTTCCCCAAAATTTTAACAAAAAATTAAAACTTCAAAAGACTGGCCATGCCTCATATTAACCACTTAAGCCCCGGACCATTTGGTAGCTAGAGGACCAGAGGTGAATTCAGAATTTTGCACTGCGCTGCTTTAACTGTAAATTGTGCGGACATGCAATGTTGTACCCAAACGAAATTTGCGTCCTTTTCTTCCCACAAATAGAGCTTTCTTTTAATGGTATTTGATTGCCTCTGCGATTTTTATTTTTTGCGATATAAACGGAAAAAGACCGAAAATTTTGAAAAAAAAATGATATTTTCTACTTTTTGTTATAAGAAAAATCGAATAAACTCAATTGTAGTCATACATTTAGGCCAAAATGTATTCAGCCACATGTTTTTAGTAAAAAAAATGTCAATAAGCGTATATTTATTGGTTTGCGCAAAAGTTATGGAGTTTACAAACTAGGGTACATTTTCTGAAATTTACACAGCTTTAAATTTATGACTGCCTATCTCATTTCTTGAGGTGCTAAAATGACAGGGCAGTACAAAACCCCCCCAAATGACCCCATTTTGGAAAGTAAACACCCCAAGGAAATTGATGAGAGGCATGTTGAGCCCATTGAATTTTTTATTTTTTTGTCCCAAGTGCTTGAATAATGACAAAAAAAAAAAAAAAAAATTACAAAAAGTTGTCACTAAATGATATATTGCTCACACATGCCATGGTTATATGTGGAATTTCACCCCAAAATACATTTTGCTGCTTCTCCTGAGTACGGGGATACCACATGTGTGGGACTTTTTGGGAGCCTAGCCGCGTACGGGACCCCGGAAACCAAGCACCGCCTTCAGGATTTCTAAGGGCGCAAATTTTTGATTTCACTCCTCACTACCTATCACAGTTTCGAAGGCCATAAAATGCCAAAATAGCACAAACCCCCCCCCAAATGACCCCATTTTAGAAAGTAGACACCCCAAGGAAATTGCTGAGAGGCCTGTTGAGCCCATTGAATATATTTTTTTTGTCCCAAGTGATTGAATAATGACAAAAAAAATAAAAAAATAAAAAATTACAAAAAGTTGTCACTAAATGATATATTGCTCACACATGCCATGGTTATATGTGGAATTACACCCCAAAATACATTTTTCTGCTTCTCCTGAGTACGGGGATACCATATGTGTGGGACTTTTTAGGAGCCTAGCCGCGTACGGGACCCCGAAAACCAAGCACCGCCTTCAGGATTTCTAGGCACAAATTTTTGATTTCACTCCTCACTACCTATCACAGTTTCGAAGGCCATAAAATGCCAAAATCGCACAAAACCCCCCCAAATGACCCCATTTTGGAATATAGACACCCCAAGCTATTTGCTGAGAGGAATGGCGAGTATTTTACAGCTCTCATTTGTTTTTGAAAATGAAGAAAGAAAATATATATATATATATTTTTTTTTTTTCAATTTTCAAAACTTTGTGACAAAAAGCGAGATCTGCAAAATACTCACAATACCTCTCAGCAAATAGCTTGGGGTGTCTACTTTCCAAAATGGGGTCATTTGGGGGGGTTTTGTGCTATCTGGGCATTCCATGGCCTCCGAAACTGTGATAGGCAGTGAGAAGTGAAATCAAAAATGTACACCCTTAGAAAGCCTGAAGGCGGTGCTTGGTTTTTGGGGTCCCGTACGTGGCTAGGCTCCCAAAAAGTCTCACACATGTGGTATCCCCGTACTCAGGAGAAGCAACAGAATGTATTTTGGGGTGTAATTCCACATATGCCCATGGCATGTTTGAGCAATATATCATTTAGTGACAACTTTGTGCAAAAAAAAAAAAAAAAAAAAAATTGTCGTTTTTCCGCAACTTGTGTCAACATATAAAATATTCCATGGACTCGACATGCCTCTCAGTATATAGCTTGGGGTGTCTACTTTCCAAAATGGGGTCATTTGGGGGGGTTTTGAACTGTTCTGGCATTTTATACACAACATTAGGAAGCTTACATCCACTCTTCTAACCACTTGAAGACAAAGCCCTTTTTGACACTTTTTGTTTACATGAAAACATTTTTTTTTTGCAAGAAAATTATGTTGAACCCCCAAACATTATATATATTTTTAAAGCAAAGGCCCTACAGATTAAAATGGTGGGTGTTGCATTTTTTTTTTCTACACAGTATTTGCGCAGCGATTTTTCAAACGCATTTTTTGGGTTAAAAAATACACTTTTTTTAATTTTAATGCACTAAAACACACTATATTGCCCAAATGTTTGATGAAATAAAAAAGATGATCTTAGTCCGAGTACATAGATACCAAACACGACATGCTTTAAAATTTCGCACAAACGCGCATTGGCGACAAACTACATACATTTTTAAAAGCCTTTAAAAGCCCTTACAGGTTACCCCAGTAGATTTACAGAGGAGGTCTACAGCTAAAATGATTGCCCTCGATCTGACCTTCGCGGTGATACCTCACATGCATGGTGCAATTGCTGTTTACATATGACGCCAGACCGACGCTTGCGTTCGCCATTGGGCAAGAGCAGGGCAGGACAGGGGTGCTTTTTTTATTTTTATTTTTTTTATTATTATGAATTTTGCTTTTTTATTTTATTTTTAAATTGTTCCTTCCAAGTATTTTTTTTTTTATAATTTTTATTGTTATCTCAGGGAATGTAAATATCCCCTATGATAGCAATAGGTAGTGACAGGTACTCTTTTTTTGAAAAAACTGGGGTCTTCTAGACCCTAGTTCTTTCCTCTGCCCTCAAAGCATCTGACCACACCAAGATCGGTGTGATAAAATGCTTTCCCAATTTCCCAATGGCGCTTTTTATATCCGGGGGGGGGGCATTCCCTCCCACTGCTTGTAAAAGCAGTCCAGAGGCTAATTAGCCGCTAGGATTGCTTTTACATGAAAGCCGGCTGCAGGCTGAAAAGAATGATACCAAGATGATACCTAAACCCGCAGGCATCATTCTGGTATAAACATTCAAAGTCCAGCAACATACCAGTACGTTGCTGGTCCTTGTTGGACATGTATTGTAATCTTTTTATTTCATGCAGCCAGTTGGCTGAACGAAAAAAGAGATTGATCGGTGGGTATGCCCACCATTAGAATACCGCCCTTCATCCACCCACTTCCAATGATGGGCATACACGCACCATTTATATATGCCGAAGCATGGGGGCATCCTCCCGCAAAAAAGTTATGCCGCACACACATGGTCGGACTTTTCCACGGGCAAGCCTCCGTCGGAATTTTGACCGTATGTACGCGGCATTAGGAGCAAAATTGCTCCTCCGCCCCTGCTGCCCCAATGCTTCGGCATATTTGCTTTTTTTTTTTAACTGTGGTGGTGAAATCACCTCCTACAGCACTGGAGTCGCAGGGATCAGGCCTTTCTCTGCGAACGCTGCAGTTATGTGTGTTTTTGTTTTGTAAGTGACAGTGATCGATCGATACTGCACTTGGGTGGCCTGGGCTGGACGGAGGGGCAAAACGCAGGTGCCAGCAGGTATCTGGGCTGATCCCGCTAACACTGCGTTTTTGGGAACCCTAAACTGCTGGGGACGCTAGTATAGATCAGATCAGATATTGATCTGTTCAGATACTATACCACTAAGGGGGGTGTATGCTTCACGCGTGGGTGTTAGCGTTACTGGCACTAACCTGACGCTGCCTGGGGTGTGACGCAGACCCTCTCTGACGCTAAAACCTAATTGATATCACCCGCCGGGCGATCAGGGGGGTTAAACCTTTATTGGGTTATATACACGGCGGGTGCCCTGACACTATAAAAAGCAAACTAACTAACCAGCGTCACCCGTAACACTTATATGGTGATCACTGGTGAAAGGGTTAACTAGGGGCAATCAGGGGGTTAAAACCTTTATTAGATAATATATGGGGGTACCTGACGCTATAAAAACCTGCGGCGAACCTAAAAAAAATTACCAGCTACCGATCTGCATCACCGACACTAAGACAGCGTTTAGAAAAACGATTGCTTAGCGACAGTGGTGATGGGGGTGAAAGGGTTACCTGGGGGGGGGCGATCAAGGGGGTTAAACCTTTATTAGATAATATATTGGGGTACCTGACGCTATAAAAACCTGCGGCGAACCTAAAAAAAATTACCGGCTACCGATCTGCATCACAGACACTAAGACAGCGTTTAGAAAAACGATCGCTTAGTGACAGTGGTGATAGGGGGTGAAAGGGTTACCTGGGGGGCGATCAAGGGGGTTAAACCTTTATTAGATAATATATTGGGGTACCTGATGCTATAAAAACCTGCGGCGAACCTAAAAAAAATTACTGGCTACGATCTGCATCACCGACACTAAGACAGCGTTTAGAAAAACAATTGCTTAGCGACAGTGGTGATAGGGGGTGAAAGGGTTACCTGGGGGGCGATCAAGGGGGTTAAACCTTTATTAGATAATATATTGGGGTACCTGACGCTATAAAAACCTGCGGCGAACCTAAAAAAAATTACCGGCTACCGATCTGCATCACAGACACTAAGACAGCGTTTAGAAAAACGATCGCTTAGTGACAGTGGTGATAGGGGGTGAAAGGGTTACCTGGGGGGCGATCAAGGGGGTTAAACCTTTATTAGATAATATATTGGGGTACCTGACGCTATAAAAACCTGCGGCGAACCTAAAAAAAAATTACTGGCTGGCGATCGGCATCACTGACGCTAAGACAGCGATCAGAAAAATGATCGCTAAGCGACAGTGGTGATAGGCGGTGAAAGGGTTATCTGGGGGGTGATCAGGGGGTTAAACCTTTATTAGGGGGGGTTAGGGGGCTACACTGGACCTAAGACTAAACTTTGGTGACACTTTTACAGTCACAAATGTCACTGATTGCAGTGATCACTAAATAAATGGTCACTGCAATCAGTGACACTGTGACTGGGGGCTGGGGGGGTGATCTGGGGGATGATCTGGGGTGTCTGGGGGGGCCTGGGGGGGGCGATTTATGTCCCTATGTGTCCTGGTGTCAGTGTAGTGTTGTGTGCACTGACCTGATATCTTCTCTTGTACGGCGCTCGGTATATGTGAGCGCCGCACCAGAGATGACATCACTTCCTCCTGCTCCCTCTGTCTGACACAGACAGAGGGGGCATTTCCATTCGCCGGGAGCGATCGCGAGGGGGTGGCCAGAAACGAATGGCTGCTCCCTCATCCCGGAACGCTCCCGGACACTTAGCCACCGCTCACTGTATAGGAGGGGGGTCCGATTGGACCCCCCAACTGTACAAAGGCAATCACGTACACTCTACGTGATTGTGCCTGTCGGTGCCATTCTGCCGACGTATATATACAGTGAGCGGTCGTAAAGTGGTTAAATACCTTGGAATGTTTAATTTCCAAAACGGGGTCATTTGGGGGTATTTGTACTGTCTTGGCACGTTAGGGCCTCAAGAAATGAGATAGCCCATCAGTACATCAGGATTATTTAGTTTTCAAATATACATAGCATAGTTTGTAGATGCTATAACTTTCACACAAACCAATTAATATATGCTTATTGGGATTTTGTTCTACCGAAGACATGTAGCAGAATACATTTTGGCCTAAATTTATAAAGACATTCGATTTTTTATTGAATATGTTTTATACCAGAAACTAGAAAAAAAATTACTAAATCTTCTGTCTTTTTTTGTTTTGTTTATATAATTAAAAAAAAAACTAGTGGTGATCAAATTTTACCAAAAGAAAGCTATATTTGTGTGAAAAAAAATCATATAAATGTAATTTGCATACAGTATTGCATGACCACGCAATTGCCAGTTAAAATAGCACAGTGCTAAATAGTAAAAAATGTCCTGGTCATGAAGGGGGTAAAATTCTTCCAGAGGTCAAGTGGATAAAAACACACATGCAAAACTATGGGGTTGATTTACTGGAGAGTGCACAATTTGGTACAGCTGTGCATGGTAGCCAATCAGCTTCTAACTGCAGCCTGTTCAATTTGACATAAAAACTAGAAGCTGATTGGTTTCTATGAAGAGCTGCACCAGATTTAGCATTCTCCAGTTTTAGTAAATCAACCCCTTTGTGTCTTATGGCTTTTCCAAAGGGTCTCCAATCTATTGAGCATATAGAGTGTGGGCTTCAGCTCTGCTGACTGAACAGCCCAAAGGTTAGGGTTTCCACACCTCTTTCTGAGGCCTCGTACACACGAACAAGTTTCTCGGCAAGAACCAGCAAGAAACTTGCTGGCAGAGATGTCTTGCCGAGAAATTCGTTCGTGTGTATGGTTTCTCATCGAGAAAACCGACAAGTAACCTCGACGAGAAAATAGAGAACCTGCTCTCTATTTTCTCGTCGAGATTCTCGTCGGCATGTTTCTCGATGAGAAAAGTGAGTGTGTGTACACTTACCTGTCCTCCCGGAAGCCCGCGCATGTTCGAAATGAATTTGACGCATGCGCGGTAGCTTCCTAGGCATACGTAGGGTATACCAAGATGGCGGCGACGGCATCGAATGTGACGAGCGCATGCTCGTCGTAGTCAATGACGTCACCGCGTACGCTCCATTCAAAGAACCGCAGGTTCTTTGAATCGAGCGTGTGTACACTCGGCCGGGACAATTTTCTTGTCCAAGAATCTCGTCGAAAAAAACAACATGTTTTTTTCGACGAGAATCTCGGCCGTGTGTACGAGGCCTGAGTGTCAATATGCTCCTAAGCAGCACAGTAGCTTAGTGGGATCATTGTTTCAAATCTTGGCCAGGACACTATTTGCATGCAGTTTACATGCTCCCCTTGTGTTTGCGTGGGTTTCCTCCAGTTAGTCCATTTGCAACCCACACTCCAGAAAATTCTATGGAAAAAGCTTTTAAGCGCATACCTCCCAACTGTCCTGAGATTTGATTTAAACCCCAAGGCGAAGCCCAGTGCTGGAACAGGTTCCAACATTTGGCTTGAGTAAATTGCCTGGCAGGGGTGCACTAGCACAGGCACCAGTGACATCTGCCCCTCAGGTTGTCTGGGGTCCCACATGCCATGATCACATCACTGTTTGGCAGCCGGTACCTCTTCCTACCAGCTCCACAAACTCACTACAGAGCTAACCGAATCCGCTTCCTCCTCTTTGGCTCTGACATTTTCATGTACAGAAATGGTAACCTTTTAGTTAAAGGATATCTACCACTTTAAGATTAGCGGTAAAATAGCTCATAGCAGTTTTCAAAAATTTGGTTGCAAAACACAAAAAACGCTACTAAAATACTGTATGCACTATTTCTTGAAGTGATGTGTGTAGAGACTATTCACTTAGCAAAGTAAATATTCACTTTGAAAAAGGTATATTCATTTTGCAATGTAAATAGTAAATAAGGTCAACCTTTGAATACCCAATCATATGCAATGGAATTTATTTAAAAAGTGGATTTTTCCAGCACGCATATTTGGTTAATTGAAATAATCACAACTTAATATTGTTTACTAGGTTCAGTAAACATTCTCATTGCAGACTGAACAGTCTCTATTCTTTAGAAACATGCATGCAGGTTAGGAGTGGACATCTTTGGGTACCTGGTCACTGGTCACTGCTGGTTTAGCAGGGTGTGGCAGTACCTGCTTGACAGAAGTTGATTATTTGATCGCCTTCTGTCATCACTCAGATGCAGCTGCTGATCAGTGTATTTTGACAGTGGTGGGTGCCGCTGTCAGAATACAATGTCCTGGTGGGAGGGGGTTCTCTATTCAACTAATTTGTGTGGATGAAGGAATCTATTTTCTTTTTCAGCCCACTGACTAAACTAAAAAATAAAAAATCCACAATGCTGGAGAAGGATCTGAGTGTTTTGGTAGATCATAAGCTTAATAACAGCATGCAATGCCAAGCAAAGGTTTTCAAAGCAAGCAAAGCCCTTTCTTGTATTAAGAGAGGTATGGACTCCAGAGAGAGAGAGATAATTTTGCCCCTGTACAAATCATTAGTAAGACCTCATCTGGAATATGCAGTTCAGTTTTGGGTACCAGTTCTCAAATAGGATATTGGGGAACTGGAGAAAGTGCAGAGAAGGGCAACCAAACTGATAAGATGCATGGAGGAGCTCATCTATGAGAAAAGATTAGAGGAACTAAACATATTTTCTCAAGGGGGCACTCTTTACATCTGGAGGAAAAGAGATTTTATCTTCAAATACGGAAAGGCTTCTTCATAGTAAGAGCTGTGAAAATGTAGAATAGACTTCCTCAAGAGCTGGTTCTTTCCAGCTCAGTAGATTGCTTTAAAAAAGGCATGGATTCTCTCCTAAATGTACATAATATAACTGAATACTAACATTTATAGGTAAAGTTGATCCAGAGAATATTCGATTGCCTCTTGGGGGATCAGGAAGGATTTTTTTTCCCTGCTGGAGCAAATTGGATCATGCTTTGTTGTTTTTTTTTTCTGCGTTCCTCTGGATCAACTGTGGGTATAGGATTGTGTATATAAGATTGTACATTTCTTTTCTTTTTTTCCCTTTTATTGGTTGAACTAGATGAACTTGTGTCTTTTTTCAACCAGACTAACTATGTAACTATGTGTGGCCATTTTATTTTTTGGTATTGAAGTAAACATCAAGATGACAGCCACAGAGCCTGCAACTTTAAAAACAAATCAGCAATGACAATTCTCACATTTCCATCTTCGCTGATTCACTTTAGGCAGTTGAGGCTTTAAGGAGATTTTATATGAACTACACATTAGGGACCAATTTGATATCATTAAATCAAATAAGAGAGGAAAAAGCTCCACACCAGAGTGTCAGAGTCTCTGGAGATTCATATATGAAGTGTAGTTAAACAGCTGTGGACAGGAGAATACAAATGCTGATTAGTACAGACTTTAGACTACAGACTATATTTATGGCTCGAGGATTCAGATCATGTAGAATAAACACTATTACAAACAAAAGATTATTCCCAAAGTACCTGAATACTTCATTAGCAATCCAGGTTTTTGTACCTGCACAAGATTGAATGTTAAATCCCAATAATACTTTTTTTTAAATAAATACAAACATGGAGGATTCCATACATTAAAATTTTTCAAATATTTATTTTTGCTTAAGGGCCCGTTTACATCAGTGCAGTGCGGTAATGCACGTGCATTAACAAGCATTATGTCACTCCATGACATCCACTGCAAGGCTTAAATAAGCCTGTTGAAAATACAGTAATATACTGCCATTGCACTGAAACATCCAAAGAATCAAACATGCTACAAACTTTTTACTGCACCGCTCTATGGCATGTTGCCATGCATTGCAGTACACTGCATTAAAGCGGAGTTCCACCCAAAATTGAACTTCCGCTTATCCGGTTCCTCCCCCCCTCCTGGATCACATTTGGCATATTTCACCTTTGGCATATTTCACCTTTCATCGCAGATGCCCTGGACAGGTAAGTGTCCTTATTTTAAAAGTCAGCAGCTGCAGCTGCAGTATTTGTAGCTGCTGACTTTTTTTTTTTTTTTTTTTTCTGGGCGGAACTCCGCTTTAAGGAAATCCCATGAAAGTAATAGACTGCCATCACATTAAAAAATCCAATTTGTATTTCAACACACCATGAAGTGTTTCCATGTGTTGCTGCCAGCATACTGCAGTACAAGTACATTATCTTAGTGCTTTGAGTGCTGTTCAAAGATGAACACATGTGCATTTCTGCTTATTCCCACAATGCATAACTGTAAATGGACACTAATGAAGTCCCAGCCCCGCCACAAAGTCCTCTCATTGGCAACCAGCTGAACAGAGGTCTTACACCCACTTCTGCTGAATCACTACTACAGTGCTGCAATTAGCAGGAAGGGTGAGCATTGTTGACAGTAGCACTGCAGGCAGGGCTGTTGTTAGAAATCACAGTGCCCTGTACAGCCTACCTGACAGACCCCCCCCCCCCCCCCAACACACACATTTTAATTAGCTCTTTTTTTTTTCTTTAATCATTAGGAGTCTAAATTGACCCCTAACGTCTCACATTTGAGACAGGGAAATGTGATGAGGATATCAATTCTTCAATTCTTTTCTCTGCAGCCTCGGCTGTACTGGGCAGTGAGTGAATGGGAAGTGCTCAGAGCTGAGCTGCTTCCTGTTCATTCACAGACTGAAACATAATAAACAGTGTACTATGCTTCAGTAATGAATGGACACAGGAGCGATTTGTACCGATCTCTAACTGTGTTCATTCTGGAAAGGAAGGGCCAGTAAATAGGACATATTTGATCCTGTGTATCTATAGCAGCTGCTGGTGGGACAGAAGAAGAGGAAAACTGGCAGACCTGTGGGGGGTATGAGGTTAAGGGCACGTACACATGTATGAATCACTCTGCAGTGCAGCCAGAGGGCGGGAGAGGAGGAGAAGCTGGTAGTGCTGCAGAGGGAACCGCAGGAGGAGCAAGAAGGCAATAGAGTCTTAGGATGCCCAGGCCCCACTTTTATACTTGGGGCTCTGGCCCAGTACAAGAGCGCCAGTTGTACTGCCTTATCAGTGGTCCTGACTGCAGGGATGGCTCAGCAGGGGGCTAGACCTTTGCACAGAGACTGTTCCTCTTGCCCAGAGAGCAGAAGTCTATATCTGCAGTTTTTTTTTTTTTTTTGTTGGAGGAAAGGACTTTAAGCTGAGGCTGGAGCTGCATAAAGCACAACAGTGGTGATCTCATCTCTCTGTCACTCTGCTCTCCCCTCCTATGAGCATGTGAGCACATTAACTAATTATCTTCTTGTGCTGCTTCTTCCTCTCTCACTTTAGTTCTGATGTAGAGAGACAGCAAGAGGCTGATACAATGTCAATTTCAGTGCTTATTAATTATTATAGAGTTGCAGTGTATTTTTTATACCTAGAGTTCAGCATTAATAAGGCCCTGTATGCAAAATATAACACTCTGTGAATTCAGGTCATGCTGTGGATTGACTCAAGTACTCCAAAGGGTTAACAAAGACAATTGCTATGATCTCTCTCTCTCTCAGGTGTTTACTCACTGTGCCGTGTGTACTTGAGTGTTTTTCTGCAGTACCAGGCAGCTTCTGTATTGTGAGCCCCCAGGCAAGATTCTCAATAAACTTCTAGCAACTGCTCTCAGCAACTCTAGACATGGGTTCCTGAGACACCCCTTAAGCCGGGACCCCGGCAGCCTCCTGAAACTACAGCTGAATGACCCAGAGGGCCACAGCTCTCCAGGCTGGGTCTTCTCTATCAGGACAAGGACTGGCACTGTTCCAGGCCCCAGCCAATTTATACACATCTTAGCCCCCTTCTGGTCATTCTTTTTTTCCTAGGGATTGACTGAGGCTGTATGAATATGCAGGGTCTGCCTCTTCTGAGCCACTAAAGTTCTAATGCCTTGTACACACGATCATGCCAAATTTCGACTGTCCAAATGTGGTGACGTACAACACGTACGACGGTACTATAAAGGGGAAGTTCAAATCCAACGGCGCCACCGTTTGGGCTGCTTTTGCTGATTTTGTGTTACCGCGTGTTAGTAAACGTTTGGTGATAGCCGATTCACGCTTTTCAGTCTCTGTGCTTTTCAGATCGTTTTCTGCTGTTCAGTTGGTGCTTGTGGGTTCGTATCTGTCTTTCAGGGGGTGTAGTCGTGTCGTATCTGTTTTTCAGTGCGTTCTTGTCCGCTCGTTTCTGTTTTATAGGTAGTTCTTCATAGGACTTTCTGTTCCACAGTGCGTTCTGTTTAGTTTGTTCTGACCAGCCGACTGGTTTCTAGCCATGTTGGAAGTACGTTCTCGTTGTAGAGTGTGTGCTGTGTATGGGCTTGGTGTTGGGGTTAATGCTTTGACCCGAGTTCAGTCCATGAACAGGGTGAGGAGGAGTTCATGGACCAAGAATTGGTTGCTCCAGCGGGACCAATTCTGTCATATGCCTCTGCTGCGGGAAATCCAGGAGAATAATCCTGATGACTTCAGGAATTATCTCTGGATGACGGACCCCGTTTTTCACCGTCTGTTGGATTTGCTCTCCCCTTTTATCACGAGGCAGGACACTTTGATGCGCCAAGCCATCACTGCCGAGCAGAGGCTAGTCGCCACGTTGAGATACCTGGCGACTGGGAGAAGCCTGCAGGACCTGAAGTTCACGACAGGCATCTCCTCCCAGGCTCTGGGGATCATTATCCCAGAAACCTGTTCTGCCATAATTTGTGTCCTGCAGAAGGACTATATTAAGGTAAGTTTTCTCCTTTAACCACTTGCCCCCCACCCTATAGCGGATTGACGGCGGCAAAGTGGTTTTAAAATCCTGACTGGGGGCGCGCATCGCGGCGATCATTGTTGCAGGGTGTCAGCCTGACACCCCGCAACACCGATCTAGGTAAAGAGTCTCTGGCTGATCACATGTAAACAGGAAAAGCCGGTAATCGGCTTTTCCTCACTCGCGTCTGTCAGACGCGAGTAGAGGAGAGCCGATCGGCTGCTCCTCTGACAGGGGGGGTTTGTGCTGATCAATTATCAGCACAGCCCCCCCCGAGGATGCCCACACTGGACCACCAGGGATGCCACTGGACCACCAAAGATGTCCATTACCAGGTATGCCTCCCTAGACCACCAGGGATGCCAATCAGTGCCCCTAATGGATGCCAATCAGTGCCCCTAATGGATGCCAATCAGTGCCCACAATGGGCATCACTGATTGGCAAGCATTATTGTTTGGCACTGATTGGCATCCATTAACACATTACAGTGCCACCTATCAGTGCCCATCCATGCCACCTATCAATGCCCATCCATGCCACCTATCAGTGCCCATCCGTGTCGCTTATCGGTGCCCAACCGTGCCGCCTATCGGTGCCCATCCGTGCCCATCCGTGCCGCCTATCTGTGCCCATCCGTGCCGCCTCATCGGTGCCCATCTGCGCCGCCTCTCGGTGCCCATCTGCGCCGCCTCTCGGTGCCCATCTGCGCCGCCTCATCGGTGCCCATCCGCGCCGCCTATCGGTGCCCATCCGCGCCGCCTATCGGTGCCCATCCACGCCGCCTCATCGGTGCCCATCAGTGCCGCCTTATCAGTGCAGCCCCATCAGTGCCCATCAGTGAAGGAGAAAACTTACTTATTTACAACGTTTTGTAACTGAAACAAAAAAAATGTTTTTTTTTCAAAATTTTCAGTCTTTTTTAAATTATTTTAGCAGAAAATAAAAATCGCAGAGGTGATCAAATACTACCAAAAGAAAGCTCTATGTGTGGGAACAAAATGCTAAAAATTTAGTTTGGGTACAGTGTAGCACAACCGCGCAATTGTCATTCAAAGTGCAACAGCGCCGAAAGCTGAAAATTGGTCTGGGCAGGAAGCTGTATAAGTGCCCTGTATGGAAGTGGTTAACATCACATTCTATGTATTTAATGCTGGTTAATGTATTTTATTTATTTCATCGTTCCCTAATTTTCATGATTGTAATATGCTGTGAATGTCCCCTTTGTCCCCATGCACGCTGTAAGCTTGTAATGCTCCTTTTTTGGCCTACATGCATATTTCCCTTCACTAACCTCTCCAGCATGATATCCTGTGCCCATACACACCTAGCCTAGTCACTTAACAATTTATTTTGTCAGCTCCATTGTAGTGCCCCCCCTAAAATGTTTTACAAATGTTTTTGTTCTCATTAAATTCAGGCAGAGTGGCAGAGGCTTTTTTTGGAGGGCCCAAACTCATCTAGAACCCCCCCCCTAAAAATTTTACAACGGGCCATCAGAGGGGGTGAGGTATCTGATAATTGGGCCTTCTATTTTTGTCTTTAACCACTTAAGGACCACCTCATGCCGATATACATCGGCAGAATGGCACGGCTGGGTACATCAACGTACAGGTACGTTGCCCTTTAAGAGCCCAGCCGTGGGTCGCGCGTGCGCCGCCGGCAGCGCACTCGCGACATGGTCCTGAGCTCCGTGACCACGCCCCCGGGGGACCCGCGGACCTGATCGCCGCCGGTGTCCCATGATCGGGTCACAGAGCTGAAGAACGGGGAGAGGTGAGTGTGAACAAACCTTTCCCCGTTCTTCTCCGTGGCATGTCAGTGATCATCTGTTCCCTGTCATCGGAACAGACGATCAGTGATGTGTAACGTGTAGCCACGCCCACCTACAGTAAGAATCACTTCTTAGGGTACACTTAACCCCTACAGCACCACCTAGTGGTTAACCCCTTCACTGCCGGTGTCATTTTCACAGTAACCAGTGCATTTTTATAGCACTGATCGCTGTGAAAATGTCAACGGTCCCAAAAATGTGTCAAAAGTGTCCGATGTGTCCGCCATAATGTCGCAGTCACGAAAAAAATCGCTGAAAGCTGCCATAACTAGTAAAAAAAAAATAATAATAAAAATGCCATAAAACTACCCCATATTTTGTAAACTCTATATCTTTTGCGCAAACCAATCAATAAACAGCGATTGTGATTTTTTTTTACCAAAAATATGTAGAAGAATACGTATCGGCCTAAACTGAGGAAAACATTTTTTTTTATATATTTTTGGGGGATATTTATTATAGCAAAAAGTAAAAAATATTCACTTTTTTTCAAAATTGTTGCTCTATTTTTGTTTCTAGCGCAAAAAAAACCCCACAGAGGTGATCAAATACCACCAAAAGAAAGCTCTATTTGTGGGAAAAAGAGGACGCCAATTTTGTTTGGGAGCCCACGCAATTGTCAGTTAAAGCGACACAGTGCCGAATCACAAAAAGGGGCCTGGTCCGTTAGCTGCATATTGGGGTGGGGCTTAAGTGGTTAAATACTCCTTTAAATAAATGTTATACTGATTAGGGATGAGCCGAACACCCCCCCCCCCCCCAGTTTGGTTTGCACCAGAACTTGCAATAAATTTGTTCGAACATCAGAACACCGTTAAAGTCTATGGGACTCGAACATGAAAAATCTAAAGTCCTAATTTTAAAGGCTTATATGCAAGTTATTGTCATAAAACGTGTTTGGGGACCTGGGTCCTGGCCCAGGGGACATGTATCAATGCAACAAAAGTTTTAAAAACTGCAGTTTTTTCGGGAGCAGTGATTTCAATAATGCTTAAAGTGAAACAATAAAAGTGAAATATTCCTTTAAATTTCGTACCTAGGGGGTGTGTATAGTATGCCTGTAAAGTAGCGCTTGTTTCCCGTGCTTAGAACTGTCCCTGCACAAAGTGTAATTTCTGAAGGAAAAAAAGTCATTTAAAAGCACTTGCGGCTATAATGAATTGTCGGCTCCCGGCAATACAGAGAAAAGTCATTGATAAAAAATGTGTGGGGGTCCCCCCAAATTCAATTACCAGGCTCTTCAGGTCTGGTATGGATTTTAAGGGGACATGCAGGGACAGTTCTAAGCATGGGAAACAGGCATACTATACACACCCCATAGGTACGAAATTTGAAGGAATACTTCACTTTTTTTTGTTTCACTTTAAGCATTATTAAAATCACTGCTCCCGAAAAAACTGCAGTTTTTAAAACTTTTTTTGCATTGATACATGTCTCCTGGGGCAGGACCCGGGTCCCCAAACACTTTTTATGACAATAACCTGCATATAAGCCTTTCAAATTTGCACGTTAGATTTCTCCCATAGACTTTTACAGGGTGTTCCGCTGCTTTTCGAATTTGCCGCAAACACCCCAAATTGTTCGCTGTTCGGCGAACAGGCAATGTTCGAGTCGAACATGAGTTCGGCTCAAACTCGAAGCTCATACCTAATACTGATGATGGCAAAGAATGTTTTTGTGTAATTTGCTTGCAATGTTATGTGCAAAATTACAAATAAAAAATTCTGGTTTTACTCCACAATTTCCTTCAACACCACAGGAAAGGTAGACTGTGGCTTCCCAATTTGCCCAGCGGTGGGATTTCCCCAACTGCGGAGGGGCAATAGATGGGAAGCACATCCGCATCGTGCCACCACCCCATTCGGGGTCATATTATTATAACTATAAAGGTTTTAATAGTATTGTGTTGATGGCGATGGTGTCCACACAGTATAAATTTCTGTATGTGGACGTGGGGAAGAATGGCCGGATGTCGGATGGTGGTGTGTTCGCACAGACGGAGTTTGCCCAACGTCTTGAGTGGTGGCCTGGCACTGCCACCTGATGAAGATAATGTTGAGGGCCTTCCGTTTGTTTTTATCGGTGATGAAGCTTTCGGGCTGGGACAACACCTCATAAGGCCATTTCCCCCTGAGGACCCTCACCCCGGAGAGGAGGTTTTTTTAATTACCGGCTGGCCAGAGCCCAAAGGGTTGTTGAGAATGCCTTCGGGATAATGGCCAGTCGGTTACGCCTGTTCCTTACATCCATACATATGGCGGAGTAAAAACTGAAACATATCTTCTTCAGCTGCTGCATACTGCACAACTTTTTAAGGATAAATTCATCAAATTATATGACAACAGTCAGACTTTCGGGGAATCCCCTGATGGGCCTGGATATTAGGGATGAGCTGAACCCCCTGGTTCGGTTCGCATCCAGAACATGCGAACGGACCGAAAGTTTGCGCGAACTTTCGAACACCGTTAAAGTCTATGGAACTCGAACGTGAGAAATCAAGTGCGAATTTTAAAAGCTAATATGCAAGTTATTGTCCTAAAAAGGGTTTGGGGACCCGGGTGCTGCCCCTGGGTACATGTATCAATGCAAAAAAAAGTTTTAAAAAAACTGATGCTTAAAGTGAAAAAATAAAAGTGAAATATTCCTTTAATTATCGTGCCAGTAAAGTGGCACGTGTTTCCTGTGTTTAGAACTGTCCCTGCACAAAATTAAATTTCTAAAGGAATAAAAGTCATTTAAAGCTGCTTGCGGCTTTAATGTAATGTGTGGTCCCGGGAATATGGATGAAAATCATTGAGAAAAATGGCATGGGTACCCCCCCAGTCCATTACTCTGTAGGGATGAGCCGAACACCCCCCGGTTCGGTTTGCACCAGAATCTGCGAACGGACCGAAAGTTTGCGCGAATGTTAGAACCCTATTAAATACAATGGACGCAAACGTTCGAAATCTAAAGTGCTAATTATAATGGCTAATATGCATGTTATTGTCCTAAAAAGGGTTTCGGGGCCCCGGTTCTGCCCCAGGGGACATGTATCAATGCAAAAAGAAGTTTTAAAAACAGACGTTTTTTCGGGAGCAGTCATGATGCATAAAGTGAAAAAAAAAGGGAAATATTCCTTTAAATATCGTACCTGGGGGGTGTCTAAAGTATGCCTGTGAAGTGGCATGTGTTTCCCGTGCTTAGAACTGTCCCTGCACAAAATTACATTTCTAAAGGAAAAAAAGCCATTTAAAACTGCTTGCAGCTTTATTGTCATGTCTTGTCCTGGCAATATGGATGAAAATCTTTGAGAAAAATGGCATGGCGACCCCATCACCCCCCCCCCCACCCCAGCCCATTACCAGCCCCTTTGGGTCTTGTATGGATATTAAGGGGAACCCCTCACCCAAAATAAAAAAGGCCTTATATACTCTGAACAGCAGTATACAGGCGGTGCAAACAAGACAGTGACTGTAGGTTTGTTCTTAAGTAGAATCTGTTTGTAATTTTGAACAGGTACATTGTTTAAGTGTAGCTCCAGCCCAAAAATATATTTTTAAGCTTTTTGGAAAACATAGGGAATGGTTATCACCCCTGTAACATTTGTTTTGCTGTCTGTGCACCTGTTCAGAACATTTCACCTCACTTTCCGTCCCAATGACAAATGTTTTTGGAAAAGTGGTGTTTTTATTGAAACAAGGATTGGTGATAAAGCATCAGTAGAGAGGAGACACCTTTTTCCCATATTAACTCTTACAGGAGAGAATTTCCCTTCCTAGGGGTAGATTTCCTCTCACTTCCGTTTGCAAGTAGGAGTCGTTTGTAAGTTGGATGTTTGAAAGTAGGGGCCTGCCGTATATACTCTGCTGAAATTTGCCCCTTAGATGTTGGTGTTGCCACAACACTGTGAGCCCTCACAGTTACTCTTGGTGGGCGCTGGAACGCCCTGCTGTGAACTATTATATCAGGAATTGTAATTACATGCCATTGTTGAACAGTGGTAGAAAAAATTGGGCCTTTGGTGGTGGTGCTGGTGCTACAACACTGTCAGACCTCACAGTTACTCTTGGTGGGCGCATGAATGGGCCCTACTGTAAATTATTAGATCAAGAATTGTAATTGCATGCCCCTGTTGAAGAGGGGCAGAAAAATTGGGCCTTTGGTGGTGGTGGTGGTGTTGCCACAACACTGTAAGCCCTCACAGTTACTCTTGGTGGGCGCAGGAATGGGCCCTGCTATGAATTATTAGATCAAGAATTGTAATTACATGCCCCTCTTGAACAGGGGCAGAAAAATTGGGCCTTGGCACTGGTGCCACAACACTGCAAACCCTCACAGATACTGTACTTGGAGCACAGCAATGAGCCCTGTTGCAAAGTATTGCATCAAAAATTGTAATTACACGCCCTTGTTAAACAGGGGCTGAAAAATTGGGCCTTAGGCACGGGTGCTGGTGCCACGACACTGCAACCTCTCCCAGATACTGTAGTTGGAGTGCAGGAATGAGCCCTGCTGCAAAGCATTGCATAAAAAATTGTAATTACATGCCCCTGTTAAACAGGGGCTGAAAAATTGGGCCTTAACCACTGGTGGCGGCACCCAGAAACAAAAATGTTCTTCCAAGCTATTATCAGGAATCGGATCATTGAGGAGGAGGGGGATAGTCAGTCAACATAAAAGGACAGTCACTCAGCATCAGCGTAGGCAGTCTTGAAGGGATGTGACATTTCAAAATAAATTATTCTGTTACATCAGCTTCAGGTGCGTGGTAGCTGGTGGTGATCCAAGACTGGTTCATCTTTATGAAAGTCAGTCGATCAACCGAGTCGGTTGACAGCGCACCCTGTGATCCGTGACAACGCCTCCAGCAGCACTGAATGTGCGTTCCGAAAGAACGCTGGATGCAGGACAGGCCAGTAGCTCAATTGCATACTGTGCAAGCTCTGGCCAGTGATCCATCCTCAAGAACCAGTAAGCCAGAGGATTCTCGGTGGGAAAGGTGTCCAAGTCTGACCTTGTCCCTAGATATTCCTGCACCATGTATATCAGACGCTGGCGATGGTTGCTGGAACCGATCATACCTTGGGGCTGCGGACTAAAAAATTGTCTGAACGCATCGGTCAGACGGCCACCTTCTCCACCGCTCCTTCTGCTACTGACCAAAGCCTCAGGAACTCGTTGTCAAGGACCAGGAGTTTGTAACCTCCCAGTCTCTTGGAACGCATTGCACAGACCTTTCTGCAAGGCCTCCCGGAGATGTCTCATCCTCTGCTCCCTCTGCTACGGCAAGATAAGGTCCGCAACCATACCCTTGTACCATGGATCAAGGAGAGTGGCCAGCCAGTAATGGTCCCTCTCCTTGATCCGAAGAATATGAGGATCCTTCCGCAGACTTTGCAGGATCAGGGAGGCCATGCAGCGTAGGTTAGCTGAGACATTCGGTCCGGAGTCCTCTGGGTCACTAAGGACTACATGATCCGCAGCCACCTCCTCCCAGCCACGTACAAGTCCACGGGTTTCTTGGGACTGTAAGTCATCCCGAAAAGACTGCTGCTGTTGATGCTGAGTGCTAGGCTCCACCTCCATGCTGACACAATCCTCCTCGTCCTCGGCCTCATCCTCTTCCTGTGTGATGGGTGGGACAGAAGGAACACTGTCTGGGTAAAGGGGGCCTTGAGAGGCAAGGAAGTCCTCCTCTTCCTGCCTCTGTTCTGCCTCAAGTGCCCTGTCCATTATTCCACGCAGCGTATGCTCCAACAGGTGGACAAGATGTACAGTGTCACTGATGCATGCACTGTCATTGCTCACCATCCTTGTGGCCTCCTCAAATGGTGCCAGGACAGTGCATGCAACCCTGATTATGCCCCACTGGCGTGGTGAAAAAAACCCGAGCTCCCCTGACCCTGTCCTGGTGCCATAGTCGCACAGGTACTCATTGATGGCCCTCTGCTGCGTGTGCAGCCACTGCAGCATGGCCAACATTGAGTTCCACCTGGTAAGCATGTCACATATAAGGCGGTTCTTGGGCAGGTTCAACTCCTTTTGCAGCTCAGTCAGCCGAGCACAGGCATTATATGATCTGTGGAAATGCACACAGACTTTCCTGGCCTGCCTCAGGACATCATGTAAGCCAGGGTACCTGCCCAAGAACCGCTGCACCACCAGGTTAAGGACGTGAGCCACACAGGGCACATGGGTCAGTTGTCCCTGTCGGAGGGCGATGAGGAGGTTGGTGCCATTGTCGCAAACCACCATTCCTGGCTTAAGCTGGCGTGGCGTCAACCACCTCTTGGCCTGCCCCTGCAAAGCTGACAGAACCTCTGCCCCAGTGTGGCTCCTGTCCCCCCAAACACACCAGCGCAAGCACGGCAGGGCATCTTTTTGCCTGCGTACTTGCGTAGCCCCTTGAATGCCTACGGAGCACCGCTGGTTCCGAGGACAAAGCACAGGAAGAGGCCATGGAGGAAGAAGAGGAGGAGGGGGTGGAGGAGAGAGGTGTGTCACAACCAGTAGTATCATTTTGGAGGCGTGGCGGCAGAACAACCTCCAACACTACTGCACCTTGTCCTGCATCCTTCCCAGCTGCCAAAAGAGTGACCCAATGGGCCGTGAAAGAAAGGTAACGTCCCTGTCCATGCCTGCTGGACCATGAGTCAGCGGTAATATGCACCTTACCGCTGACCGCCATGTCCAGCGAGGCATGGACATTGCCTTCCACATGCCGGTAGAGAGTCGGAATCGCCTTCCCTGAGAAAAAGTAGCGTTTGGGAACCTGCCACTGAGGAACCGCACATTGCACAAACTCACGGAAGGGTGCCGAGTCTACCAACTGAAAAGGCAGCAGTTGAAGTGCTAGAAATTTAGCCAAGCTAGCATTCAACCGCTGGGCATGTGGATGGCTGGGAGTGAACTTCTTTCAACAGTCCAGCAGCTGGGGCAGGGAAATTTGCCTGCTACAATCGGACGTCGGTGTACTGCTAGCAGAGTGCCCGCAAGTACTTGGCTGTGACACACCTAATTCTACACCTTCATTCCTCTCAGTGCAGGTTTCAGAGAGGACTGAAGGTATAGTGGGGTTGGAGATCCCAGCTGATGAGGAGCAAGGAGAGGTCCGCTTTGTTCTTTGGTGTGGGTCTTTAAGGTACGCTTGCCAACGAGCTGCATGGCAGGTCAACATATGTCTGGTCAAGCATGTGGTGCCCAAGCGATTGATTTTTTGGCCACGCGAGATACGCTTGAGACATATGTTGCAAATAGCAGCGGTGCGATCTGATGCACTCGACTCAAAAAAGGCCCACACCAAAGAACTTTTGGAATAACGGGCAGAGGCAGCGCCCTGCACAGGCGGAGCTCTGCGGTGTGATTCAGTCGGTGTGCTGCTCTTACGCTGCCCCCCGAAGGGCATCCTGCCTCGTTGGAGATGTGCCTTCTCCTCATCCTCCTCCTCCTCTCTCCTATCAGGCACCCACGTGGAGTCAGTGACCCCATCATCCCCTCCCTCTTGATCACTGGAGCAAACCTGGCAGTATGCTGCAGCTGCTGGAACATGACTGCCAGATTGCTGTCCTTCTTGAGCATCCCCTCTCTCTGTGCTCACGCTACTGCCTTCCTCTAGCTGGGTATCATCATCAGACCCTTCAAAACGCTGGGCATCCTCCTGGAGCATGTACCCAACACTGTGCTCAAACAGTTCGGGGGACTCCTCAGGAGGACATGGTGGGTCTAGGGAAGGAGTGACTGATGATGACATTGATACGAGGGAAGATGACGCTTTGGCAGCTGCTTTGCCAGTACCCTGAGCCTGGGTGATAGAGGATGAGGAGGATGAGGAGGGCCTGCTTGCCCTCTTTTATTGGCTTGTGACTGTCTGCCTCTCCTTGTTGGCCTTCCAGACATAGTAATAGCCTGCAGGGAGATGGGAAAACCAGCAATTGGGTAGTGTATATTGTGCTGGAGGCACACAACACCCACTAACTCCTGCAGATGCCTGTATTAGAGAACACCGGCAATAAAGGGTAGATACAGGTGTATACTGTGCTGTGCTGGAGGCACACAACACCCACTAACTCCTGCAGATGCCTTTATTAGAGAACACAGGCAAAAAAGGGTAGATGCAGGTGTATACGGTGCTGTGCTGGAGGCACACAACACCCACTAACTCCTGCAGATGCCTTTATTAGAGAACACCAGCAAAAAAGGGTAGATACAGGTGTATACTGTGCTGTGCTGGAGGCACACAACACCCACTAACTCCTGCAGATGCCTTTATTGGAGAACACCAGCAAAAAAGGGTAGATACAGGTGTATACTGTGCTGGAGGCACACAACACCCACTAACTCCTGCAGATGCCTGTATTAGAGAACAGCAATAAAGTGTAGATACAGGTGTATACTGTGCTGGGGCACACAACACCCACTAACTCCTGCAGATGCCTGTATTAGAGAACAGCAAAAAACTGTATATACAGGTGTATACTGTGCTGGGGCACACAACACCCACTAACTCCTGCAGATGCCTGTATTAGAGAACAGCAATAAAGTGTAGATACAGGTGTATACTGTGCTGGGGCACACAACATCCACTAACTCCTGCAGATGCCTGAGAAAAGAACACACTGTCCCTGCCTATCTAGCTTAGAGAACAGCATTAAAGGGTAGATACAGGTGTATACTGTGCTGGAGGCACACAACACCCATTAACTCCTGCAGATGCCTGAGAAAAGAACACACTGTAGAATACACTGTCCCTGCCTATCAAGCTCTTTCCCTGCACGCCGGAACACACTACACAAGGCCGCCACGCTGGCGGCCTTTTATAGTGTGGGGCGTGTACTAAACCCCCCTGAGCTATAATTGGCCACAGGCATCCTGCCTGTGGCCAATTATGGCTCTCCTCGCTGCCGAAACTGTGATTGGCCAAGCATGCAGGGTCACAGTGCATGCTTGGCAAATCACAGTGCCGGCAATGCAGTGCGATGGTGCAGTGCATTGTGGGCCATTCGCGTCACACGAATTAGGCGCGAACGGCCCACAAAGTTCTGGTTTCGCCGAACAGGCGAACATGCGTTCGACTCGAACACCAAGCTCATCCCAGTACTCTGCAGAAATTTTGGCCTTAGGTGTTGGTGTTACCACAACACTGTAAGCCCTCACATTTACTCTTGGTGGGCGCAGGAACTACCCCTGCTGTGAAATATTAGATCAAGAATTGTAATTACATGCCCCTGTTGAACAGGGTCCGAAAAATTGGGCCTTTGGTGGTGGACGGTGTGGTGGTGTTGCCACAACACTGTAAGCCCTCACAGCTACTCTTGGTGGGCGCAGGAACGAGCCCTGCTGGGAAATATTAGATCAAGAATTGTAATTACATGCCCCTGTTGAACAGGGTGAGAAAAATTGGGTCTTTGGTGGTGGACGGTGTGGTGGTGTTGCCACAACACTGTAAGCCCTCACAGTTACTCTTGGTGGGCACAGGTACGGGCCCTGCTATGAAATATTAGATCAAGAATTGTAATTACATGCCCCTGTTGAACAGGGTCCGAAAAATTGGGCCTTTGGTGGTGGACGGTGTGGTGGTGTTGCCACTACACTGTAAGCCCTCACAGTTACTCTTGGTGGGCGCAGGAACGGGCCCTGCTGCAAAGTATTACAGCAACATTTTTAATTACACGCCCCTGTTAGACAGGGGCAGAAAAATTGGGCCTTAGGCACTGGTGCCACAACACTGCAACCCCTCACAGATACTCTAGTTGGAGCGCAGGAATGAGCCCTGCTGCAAAGTATTGCAGCAAAAACTTTAATTACACGCCCCTGTTAAACAGGGGCAGAAAAATTGGACCTTAGCCACTGGTGGCGGTGCCCAGAACCTAAAATGTTCTTACAAGCTATCAACATGAACATTGAGGAGGAAGAGGATAGTCACTCAGCATAACAGGATAGTCACTCAGAATCAGCATAGGCAGTCTTGAAGGGATCTCACATTAAAAAAAAAACATTCGTTACATCAGCATCAGGTGCTTGGTAGCTGGTAATCCGAGACTGATTCATTTTTATAAAGGTCAGCCGATCGACCTAGTCGGTGGACAGGCTCACCCTGTGATCGGTTACAAAGCCTCCAGCAGCACTGAATGTGCATTCTGAAAGAACGCTGGATGCAGGACAGGCCAGTAGCTCAATTGCATACTGTGCAAGCTCTGGCCAGTGAACCATCCTCAAGACCCAGTAACCCAGATGATTTTTGGTGGGAAAGGTGTCCAAGTCTGATCTTGCCCCTAGGCATTCCTGCACCATGTAAATCAGACGCTGGCGATGGTTGCTGGAACCGAACATACCTTGGGGCTGCGGACTAAAAAATTGTCTGAACGCATCGGTTAGACGGCCACCTTCTCCACCACTACTACTTCTGTGGCTGACCGAAGCCTCAGCAACACGTTGTCCAGGACCAGGAATTTGTAACCTCCCAGGCTCTGAAAACGCGTTGCACAAACCTTTCTGCAAGGCCTCCCGAAGATGTTTCATCCTCTGCTCCCTCTGTGACGGCTGGATAAGGTCCGCAACCTTACCCTTGTAACATGGATCAAGGAGGTTTGCCAGCCTATAATGATCCCTCTCCTTGACACCACAAATACGAGGATCCTTTTGCAGGCTTTGCAGGATCAGGGAGGCCATGCAGCGTAGATTTGCTGAGGCATTCAGTCCGGAGTCCTCTGGGTCACTAAGGACGACATGATCCGCAGCCACCTTCTGCCAGCCACGTACAAGTCCATGGGTTTCTGGGGGCTGTTAATTATCCCTTGAAGACTGCTGCTGATGCTCAGTGCTAGGCTCCACCTCCATGCTGACACAATCCTCCTCCTCCCCCTCCTCATCCTCTTCCTGTGTGATCGGCAGGCCCGCAGGAACACTGTCTGGATAAAGGGGGCCTTGAGAGGTAAGGAAGTCCTCCACTTCCTCCCTCTGTTCTGCCTCAAGTTCCCTGTCCATTATTCCACGCAGCTTGTGCTCCAACAGGTGGACAAGAGGGACAGTATTACTGATGCATGCACTGTCACTGCTCACCATCCTCGTGGCCTCCTCAAATGGCGACAGGACAGTGCATGCATTCCTGATCATGACCCACTGGTGTGGCAATAAAAAATACAAGCTCCCCTGACCCTGTCCTGGTGCCATAGTCGCACAGGTACTCATTGATGGCCCTCTGCTGCGTGTGCAGCCACTGCAGCATGGCCAACGTTGAGTTCCACCTGGTGAGTTCCACCTGCTGGGCATGTCACAGATTAGGCGGTTCTTGGGCAGGTTGTATTCCTTTTGGAGGTCAGCCAGCCGAACACTGGCATTAAATGACCGGCGGAAATGCACACAGACTTTCCTGGCCTGCCTCAGGACATCCTGTAAGCCCGGGTACCTGAACCACCAAATTAAGGACGTGAGCCAAACAGGGCACATGGGTCAGCTGTCCCTGTCGGAGGGCGGAGAGGAGGTTGGTGCCATTGTCGCAAACCACCATTCCTGGCTTAAGCTGGCGTGGCGTCAACCACCTCTGAGCCTGCCTCTGCAGAGCTGACAGAATCTCTGCCCCAGTGTGGCTCCTGTCCCCCAAGCACACCAGCTCAGGCACCGCATGGCATCTTTTTGCCTACCTACTTGCGTAGCCCCTTGAACGCCTACGGAGCATCGCTGGTTCCGAGGACAAATAAGCAGAGGAAGAGGCCATGAAGGAAGAAGAAGAGGAGGGGGTGGAGGAGAGAGGTGTGTCAGAATCACCACTAGTAGCATTTTGGAGGCGTGGTGGCGGAACAGCCTCCAACAGTATTGCACCCTGTCCTGCATCCTTCCCAGCTGCCAGCAGAGTCACCCAGTGCGCCGTGAAAGATAGGTAATGTCCCTGTCCATGCCTGCTGGACCCTGAGTCAGCGGTAATATGCACCTTACCGCTGACCGCCCTGTCCAGCGAGGCCAAGACATTGCCTTCCACATGCCGGTAGAGAGCCGGAATCGCCTTCCGTAAAAAAAGTGGTGTTTGGGAACCTGCCACTGAAGTACCGCACATTCCACAAACTCACAGAAGGGGGCAGAGTCTACCAACTGAAAAGGCAGCATTTGAAGTGCTAGCAATTTAGCCAAGCTAGCATTCAACTGTTGGGCATGTGGATGGCTGGGAGTGAATTTATTTCACCGGTGTAGCAACTGGGGCAGGGAAATTTGCCTGGTACAATCGGACGTTGGTGTACCGATAGCAGATTGCCCGCAAGTACTTGGCAGTGGCACACCTAATTCTACACCTTCATGCCTCTCAGTGTAGGTTTCTGAGAGGACTGAAGGTATAGTGGGGTTGGAGATCCCAGCTGATGAGGAGAAAGGAGAGGTCCGCTTTGTACTTTGGTGTGGGTCTTTTATGTACGCTTGCCAATGGACTGCATGGCAGGTCGACATTTGTCTGGTCAAGCATGTGGTGCCCAAGCGGCTGCTGTTTTGGCCACGCTTGATACGCTTCAGACATATGTTGCAAATAGCAATGGTGCGATCTGCTGCACACGTCTGAAAAAAGGCCCACACCAACAAAATTTTGGAAAAACGCACAGGGTCAGTAGTGCCCTGCACATGCAGAGCTCTGCGGTGTGATGCAGTCGGTGTGCTTCCCTTTAGCTGGCCCCTGGAGAGCATTCTGCCTCATTGGAGATGTGCCTCCTCCTCCTCTCTCCTATCAGGCACCCACGTAGAGTCAGTGACCTCATCATCCCCCCCTCCTTGTCACTGGAGAAAAGCTGGCAGTATGCTGCAGCTGGGGGAACATGACTGCCAGTTTGTTGTCCTTCTTGGGCACCCCCTTTGTCTGGGTTCACGTTACTGCCTTCCTCAAGCTGGGTACCATCATCGGAGGCTTCAAAACGCTGCGCATCCTCCTGCAGCATGTACCCAACACTGTGGTCGAACAGTTCGGGGGACTCCTTCGTGCATTATGGTGGGGCTAGGGAAGGAGTAACTGATGACCTTGAGCCAATGGAATAGGCCGCTTTGGCACCTGCATTGGCAGCCAAGGTAGCCTGGGTGACAGAGGATGAGGAGGATGAGGACGGCTTGGTCGTCCACTCTACCAACTCTTCTGCATGTTGCGGCTCAACGCGCCCAGCTGCCGGAAAAAAGGACAAGCGTGCCCCACGGCCACGTGCTGATGAGGATGCACCGTGTCCACGTCCAGCACTGTTGCCTCTAGACACAGAGCCTGCTTGCCCTCTTTTATTGGCCTGTGAGTGTCTGCCTCTCCTTGTTGGCCTTCCAGACATACTGTATTTGATGTATTGGAATATGTATACAAGGAATGGCCTGCAGTGAGATGTAAAAAGCTGGGATGTATATTTATACTGATTATACTGCAGCTAACTGAATCAACTGCCTGCCTGTATTATTGGGAAGAGAACAGGAATGGTCTGCAGTCAGCTTTACCTGCACACTGTGCCCAGTATACAGTACACTGACTTAATATACTGCAGCTCAGCTCAATCAACTGCCTGCCTGTATTATTAGGAAGAGAACAGGAATGGTCTGCAGTCAGCTTTACCTGCACACTGTGCCCAGTATACAGTACACTGACTTAATATACTGCAGCTTAGCTCAATCAACTGCTTGCCTGTATTAGGAAGAGAACAGGAATGGTCTGCAGTCAGCTTTACCTGCACACTGTGCCCCGTATACAGTACACTGACTTAATATACTGCAGCTTAGCTCAATCAACTGCCTGCCTGCCTGTATTATTAGGAAGAGAATAACGGGAATGCTCTGCAGTGAGATCTAGCTAAACTGTATATACTATATATATATATATATATATATATATATATATATATATATATATAGTCAGCTGCCTGCTCAGTTTAGCTAACTGAAATAAAACGTCAATCTCTCTCTCTCTCTCTCTCTCTCTGAACGACGCCGGAACACACTACACAAGGCCGACGCACAGGTGGCCTTATATAGTGTGGGGCATGTACCTAATCCCCTGAGCCATGATTGGCCAAAGTCACCCTGGCTTTGGCCAATTATGGCTCTCTGTGCTGACGGCACTGTGATTGGCCAAAGCATGCGGGTCATAGTGCATGCTTGGCCAATCATCAGCCAGCAGTGCACTGCGATGATGCAGTGCATTATGGGCCGTGACGCGCAACTTGAATTTGGCGCGAACGGCCCATAAAGTTCGATCTTCGTCGAACGAGCGAACAGCCAATGTTCGAGTCAAACTCATGTTCGACTCATACTCGAAGCTCATCCCTACTGGATACTGGCCGTACTGGCTTGCCCCCCCAAAGCGCCCGTGAAGTGCGGGAGAACTTTGTTCAGTATTTTACAGGTAGGGGGGCCATTGCTATGCCAGACAATCTCTGATTTTCTTTGTGAATAAACAAAAAATATTATCTGATAGAATATTGAATTTTCTTTCTTGCTTTGTGTTCATTTTAGCTGTCTCTCAGAATCTCATAGTGCACTTGTAGTGCCAAGTGGATTTTCCTTTAGTAAATAACCCCCATTGTCACAGTAAACCCAAAATGTACTTTAAACCTGGTATTGAGTATTGAAAGAAGAAGCCACACATTCTTGATTATAAAACTATTTTTACTCTGTGCACATTCACATGTGCGTTATAAAATTGCAGGGTAAATGCAAACATATTTGTTAATACAAGTGTTTTCCCCAAAATTTTTGGGTTCTTCATAAACAGGCAGGCTGCAAACCATAAAACATGTTCAACTTTGGAACTTACAAAGGTCAACCTTGAAAAACTGAATTCAATATCAGAAATTATAGTATGTAAAAAATATGTTGCTGTTGCCCTTATCAGATGGGGTGATGTCCCCCCTGAACAAGCCAAATTTTGAAGATGCACACAATTTGGGAGGCAAAATTGGGATTTTCATCCTGATCCCATGCCCAATGTCAACATGTGCTATCTCCCATCATGGGGGATCAATGGACGTGTTTTGGGGGTGCAATCCCTTTCTCTCACCTACTTCAGTTGCGAGGAAGGGGTTGCACCCACAAAACGTATACATTGATTTGCCCTGATGGGAGATAGCACATGTTGACACAATGTGTGCATCTTCAAAGTCCGAGTCAGTGGGACCCGCGGTCCGACTCACGGGGATGACTGCAGGGTCGCGAGCGCGCTGCCGGCGACGTGCTCGCGTCCACACAGCAGGCAGTTAAAGGGGACCTACAGGTACGTGATTGTGCCTGTACGAGCCATTCTGCCGACGTATATATGCCGTGAACGGTCGTTAAGGGGTTAAAGACATATTCAGTGCCTTGAAAAAGTATTCATACCCCTTGAAACTTTCAGAAATGTTGTCATGTTACAGCCAAAAACGTAAATGTATTTTATTGGGATTTTATGTGATAGACCAACATAATGTGGCATATAATTGTGAAGTGGAAAGAAAATGATAAATGGTTTTCAATTTTTTTTTACAAATACATGTCTGAAAAGTGTGGCATGCATTTGTATTCAGCCCCTCTGAGTCAATACTTTATAGAACTTTATAGAACCACCTTTTGCTGCAATTACAGGTGGAAGTATATTTTAGTATGTCTCTAACCACTTTGCACACATAGAGAGTGACATTTTTGCCCATTCTTCTTTGAAAAATAGCTCAAGCTCTGTCAGATTAGATGGGGAGCGTCTGTGAACAGCAATTTTCAAGTCTTGCCACAGATTCTCAATTGGATTTAGGTCTGGACTTTGACTGTGCCATTCTAACACATGAATATGTTTTGATCCAAACCATTCCATTGTAGCTCTGGCTGTATGTTTAGGGTCATTGTCCTGCTGGAAGGTGAACCTCTGCCCCAGTTTCAAGTCTTTTGCAGACTGCAACTGGTTTTCTTTTAAGATTGCCCTGTATTTGGCCCCATCCATCTTTCCAACAACGCTGACCAGCTTCCCTGTCCCTGCTGAAGAAAAGCATCCCCACAACATGATGCTGCCACCAACATAGTTCATGGTGGGGATGGTGTGTTCAGGGTGATGTGTGGTATTAGTTTTCCACCACACATAGCGTTTTGCTTTTAGGCCAAAAAGTAAAATTTTGGTCTAATCTGACCAGAGCACCTTCTTCCACATGTTTGATGTGTCCTCCACATGGCTTCTCGCAATCTGCAAACGGGACTTCTTATGGCTTTCTTTCAACAATGGCTTTCTTCTTTCCACTCTTCCATAAAGGCCAGATTTGTGGAGTGCACAACTAATAGTTGTCCTCCGGACAGATTCTCCCACCTGAGCTGTGGATCTCTGCAGCTCCTCCAGAGTTACCATGGGCCTCTTGGCTGCTTCTCTGATCAATGCTCTCCCTGCCCGGCCTGTCAGTTTAGGTGGACGGCCATGTCTTGGTAGGTTTGCAGTTGAGCCATTCTCTTTCCATTTTCGAATGATGGATTGAACAGTGCTCCATGAGATGTTCAAAGCTTGGGATATTTTTTTATAACCTAACCCTGCTTTAAATGTCACCACAACTGTATCCCTGACCTGTCTGGTGTGTTCCTTGGCCTTCATGATGCTGTTTGTTCACTAAGGTTCTCTAACAAGCCTCTGAGGGCTTCACAGTACAGCTGTATTTATATTGAGATTATATTACACACAGGTGGACTCTATTTACTAATTAGGTGACTTCTGAAGGCAATTGGTTACACTAGAATTTAGTTAGGGGTATCAGAGTAAAGGGGGCTGAATACAAATGCACACCATACTTTTAAGATATTTATTTGTAAAAAAAAAATGAAAACCATTTATCAATTGCCTTCCACTTCTCAATTTTGTGCCACTTTGTGTTGGTCTATCACATAAAATACCAATAAAATACATTTTTGTTTTGGTTGTAACATGACAAAATGTGGAAAATTTCAAGTGGTATTAATACTTTTTCAAGGCACTGTAGAGACTCAGTGGCCCAAGTTTTTCACTCACCATTTTCCACCCATAGTTGAAATACCACTTTTGGATACATTGGAGTTGATTTACTAAATAGTGAATAGGGAGAATTTTCACTTTCAAGGGCTTCCTATCATTCACTAAACTCTGGGGAGAATCGTCTTGTAAAGTACAAATTCCCTTCCAAATTCAACAGTCTATTTGCCTTTAATAAATCAACCCATGTCATTTCAACATATTAGCCATAAGTTTCCATAAACTGTAACTTTTTCCTGAATACTTTACCCAATCAGCTTAATTTTTTCTCTGATTGGACAAGGTGGAGATTATGACATTACTGCCTCTCCTCTGCACCTCATCCAATTAGAGAATGCCTTTCACTGAAAAAGTACAACACATTTTGTGATTGATGGCAGTGAAGAGTAAGCAGCCCCCTGTGGCCTGCATTCAGAAACCACTTGGCACAGAACCTGGAAGATCTCTGCTATCACTGTATTAGCTCTGACTGTGATTGTCAGCTTCCCCAGTGGTCTCACAGGTATAAGATTTGCATACTTGCTGCCAGGAAAGGCGTTTTTGGTAATCTGCCTAGCAACAGCAGTGTCATAAGAATGTCCGTGCGCGGAAGAGCCATTCGGCGCATACGCGTGCGCAATAGCGCGAACGGCGCGCACACACATGCTGTGACAGCACTTGCCACCAAAATAGGCTATTTAAAGAGATCAGACACCTTGCTGCCTTGCTGTCTGGTCTACAGCATTCCTGAGACCCCTGCTACCTGTACTTCTGATTATTGACTTGTTACCTGATCCGGCTCTCCCCTGACTACTCCTGCTTGCTGCCTGTCTTTGATCCCGGCTTGTCCTGACTTCGCTCCTGCTTCTCCTTCAAACCTGATTGCTGCCCACCTGATGAACTGACCCGGCCTGGACTTTGACTATTCTCTGGATTCTGCTTCTGCACCTGATATGCCTGCCTGTGTTTGACCCGGCCTGTCCTCACCTGCCAATCTCCTGATCCACGAGTGCCGTGCTACTGTCTACAGTTCTCAGCCTGCTGCCTGCATCCTGCTTGAGACTACAGTGTACCTCCCTGTTGCTGCATCCAGCACTCTACACCAGCTTACCTGCCAGGCACTTGTGCCCCTTTTCACTCTCGAACTCCTGTCTGCTCTACCTCTTGAGCCAGAGGTTTACGAGAGGCCGCTCCCTGCACATTGGGCTCTACCACCAGGTACGTGACACTTGCATTGATCCAAGATAGACCAATATAACTATGCAATTGAGATCATATCTGGAGCTCAGTTATAATCAGAAAGCCACTGTGGAAGTGTGAGTAGACCCCTAAAGTCCTAAATCTACAACACCCAGCACACTCCACACAGCAGTATAACATATGGCTGCAAAGGTGAAATGAAAGATGTGTTATCAAAACACAAATCCAATTAGTATGGTATCAGCACACCGTGGTTATGAATGTAAACAGGACTTGTATTTGTCCCTTCAACAGAGAGTTGTTTTGAGGCTGCTCTGCACCTTTTCCTATTACTACATGAAGCAGAGGTCCCTCAAATGTTGTTGTGCTTATTGACTAATAAATGTCTTGTTTTCATTTTTAACCACCGTGTCCTCATTCATAGATCAATGTTTCCTTTACGTATTCATCTGTAGTGTAGCA
Source organism: Rana muscosa (assembly GCA_029206835.1). Lineage (NCBI taxonomy): Eukaryota > Metazoa > Chordata > Amphibia > Anura > Ranidae > Rana > Rana muscosa. The sequence continues at coordinate 224,997,040 of CM055118.1, forward strand.
CCCCCTTTGTACAGTAAGTACATTTAGTTGTACTCCTGTTGTCGTCAGAGGAGCTATGGTTAATTTGTCCGTGTTAGTTGGCAGAGCTTCAAGGGCTGAGTCTCTGTCACGTTCCCCTGGCTTCTAGAACTGCTAAATGGTTCTAGAACTTAGAGGGCGGCGGGGCAGAGATGAGGCCTGAATATTTATGGTATCTTCTGTATTCCCTGGGCGAGGATGCTCCAGAAGGTGGAGAAATAGCCCATAAGTATTCTGGAGCCTGATCATGTGGGAGCAGTGTCCAGGGTCAAGTCACCTGGTGGGGCCCCTAGGCTGTGGGGCTCTGCCCCTGGGCAAAGAGGCAGAGAGAACCAGAGGGAAAGAGAGAGAAGCAGAGGAAGCCTCACATCCTTTCAGCCTCAGCTAGGCTTAGCTGAGCCACCCTGGAAGCCATTGGGACCTGTCCAGCAGGAGACCTGTTCAGCAGTCACCACATGATCTACGTGGACTACAGAGACTATAGAGAAGAAGCAGCCAGATGTAATACCCAGATTGCTATTTACAAAGGAACAGCTTAGAGACAGTTAAAGCCAGCACAGCTACCATACATCTCTGATTGGGGATTCTAACGGAGAAGCCAGGTGCCTTGGCATTTTTCCAACAGAAGGAAAGGACATGTATTCAATGTTAAAAATGCATCCCTTATTCAGTTGAGCTGATCCATTATCCTACGAGAGGACAGCCGTGTAATTTTTGGTAGCAGAGACTTTTTTTCAAGATCTCAAATGCATTCAACTACACTTCGGGGCATCCCATACCATAACAATCCCTACCCAAGTTCATCCCCTAATAAATTAAAAACAAAACGAAGCTCCTTGGACTGGCTTTTTACTATTGAGTGAATGCCCTTACGGGGGTAGCGCCACACTAGTAAGGAGGGAGAAGGAATTGGAGATGGGAAGAGTAGATGAGATTGCTGGGAATCTGTTTGGTTCTTCACATCAGGCTACAAAAAATATTGTTCACCACAGGCCTTTCCAATTACACTGCAACAAATATCAAATTGGCAGTTTTTAGTAGAGGCCAATATTTATCTTCAGATGGAGCTGGTGAAGGCAGGAGCTTCCGCTATCTCAAGTCTTACGTCTGCTAATTTAACAATTCCTATTCGTTTGTCCTTCCTTTACTCTGTGTCATACTGGAAATTCAGGCTGATGTATAGTACATGTAATTGGCAGTATTCTCTGCTCACACACCAGAAAAGAAGCTGTTCTGAGTGACATAATATCATTAAATGGAGTTCCGGAGCACACAAAGTGCTTGTTTGTATTAATATTCAAAAAGCTACATCATTTGCTTTGCTTGCAGGTAAACATTTTCTCTGTGCTGCCAAGGTCTGTACGGCTGTGAAAATATCAAATGTTCAAACAAAGATATGAGGCAAACAGTATTGGAAATAATGACTGTAAATATCCTGTAACAGCTGCATGTTTCACCCTACATTGAGGACATGTTACCCTAGTTAACCCTTCACAGTTCAGTCAGTCCAACCCTTTCAATAGACATGTGCAAAAGGAAAAAATTTGTTTAGTTTTGTTTTAATTTGTTAATTAATTAAATTTGTTTAGTTAGATTTGTTTAAATTCGTTAAATTCGTTTTTGGATTTAGTTTCGTTTTCGACCGAATTCGAAAAATCGGTCGCATTCGAAAATATTTCAACCGAATTCGAAATTGTTTCAACATGATTCGAAATTATTTCAACCGGATTCGATAATATTTGAATCGGATTTTTTGCAGGTTACTATTTATTTCCATCAGATCTCCTGCAGTATATTAACATCTATTCCATATTTTTTTTTTTTTTGCAGGTCTCATCCGAAACAAATAGTAATCTGCAAAAAAATATGAAAATGAAATATAGTATCTATATTCTATTCTGTTGTTCTATTGTTTTTCTAGTCTATTTTCTATTTCTATTCTAATCTTTTCTAATTGGAATTCGAAAAATCGGTCGCATTCGAAAATATTTCAACCAAATTCAAAAATATTTCTACTGGATTCGATAATATTTCATCCGCATTCGTTAATATTTCAACCAAATTCGATTATATTTCAACCGGATTCAAAATTATTCCAACCGAATAGAAAAGACCATGTTCCGACATTTGAATTTCGTATAGAATGAATTCAAATTCCAATTATTAGAATAGATATAGAAAATAGACTATAAATAGACTAGACTAGGGAAATGGCTGCTAATAGTTTGAAGTCCGCTTATCTCCTGCAAACTATTAGCAGCTATTTCCCTATTCTAGCCTATTTCTAGTCTATTTTCTATTTCTATTCTAATCTTTTCTAATTGGAATTTGAATTCATTCTATACGAAATTCGAATGTCGGAACATGGTTTATTATAATCCTTTCTATTCGGTTGGAATAATTTCGAATCCGGTTGAAATATTATCGAATTTGGTTGAAATATTAACGAATGTGGATGAAATATTATCGAATCCGGTAGAAATATTTTCGAATTTGGTTCAAATATTTTCGAATGCGACCGATTTTTCGAATTCCAATTAGAAAAGATTAGAATAGAAATAGAAAATAGACTAGAAAAGAAATAGAACAGAATAGAATAAAATATAATATATATATATTGTATTTTATTCTATTCTGTTCTATTGTTTTTCTATTTGATTCTTTCCAATATTTTCGATTCTATTCTAATTGTTTTCAAATTCGATTCGACTAGAATTTTTTTCGAATTCGATTCGAATTTCGTCCGTGGTTTTTCGATTCGAAACATTATTTTGGATTCGGTTGAATTTGTTAGCATTGTAATTCGTTAATTCGGATGCATCCGAACGTCCAAATAATGAAAATTCGTCCATTGGAGCAGATGGAGGCGAATGGTGGATTAGTGATGAACCCGCTGACTTTGCAGTGCTGGAGCTCTGTGATAAATTTATTTTCTAATAAATATTTTTTTATTAGAGTTATCAGAAATAACACAAAAGTACAAAGCAGTACAACGTCCATTTCTTGGTTCATCTTGGCATATAGTAATGGTTACAGAAAAATGTCAGCAAATCAAAAGCACCTATAAGTAACCTCTCCTGTTATTTAGTCAGATAGCAGAGCTGTATGCGGCATAAAACCTAAACACTTTAGGAACAAGCTCTGTGATGAATTTCAACCAGAAGCTCAGTTTATGTGGGGTTTGTATGCTATTTCTATAAGCATGCTACCAGTTATGTAAGTAACTGAGTTAGAATAAATGGAGTTACTTTAGAGGGTAACGAGTAATCTAACTTCTCCTCTCATGGTAACGCAGTTACCATTACTTGGGCGGCGTTACCCCAATTACATATATCGCCACTAGATGACAGTAGTGTAATTCCTCCTCTCCTCTATGACCGGGTCTCTCTCATGTCACGGCACTGACGGCAGTCACGCTGCTCCCCGCGGCCCCTCCTCTCTTCTCGTCCATCCCCATTTGCTTGTGACATCATCTGGGATGGACGAAAAGAGAGGAGGGGCCGCCGGGGAGTAGCGTGACTGCCGTCAGTGCCGTAACATCAGAGAGAACTTATTACACACGCTTCCTGCGCTACTCTGCATGGCTGGTAAACAATGTGTTATGTGCCCTGCCCTGATGTGCTATGTGCCCCGCCCTGATGTGCTATGTGCCACATGTCCTGATGTGCCCTGATGTGCTATGTACCCTGTGCCCCATGCCCTGATGTGCAATGTGCCCCATGCCCTGATGTGCTATGTGCTATCATGTGCCCTGATGTGCTATGTGCCCTGATGTGCTGTGCGACCTGATGTGCTGTGCGCCCCATGCCCTGATGTGCTATCTGCCTCATGCCCTGATGTGCTATGTGCCCCATGCCCTGATGCGCCCCATGCCCTGATGTGCTATGTGCCCTGATGTGCTATGTGCCCCGTGCCCTGATGTGCTATGTGCCCTGATGTGCCCCATGCCCTGATGTGCTATGTGCCCTGATGTGCTATGTGCCCCATGCCCTGATGTGCTATGTGCCCTGATGTGCTATGTGCCCCATGCCCTGATGTCCTATGTGCCCTGATGTGCTATGTGTCCCATGCCCTGATGTGCCCCATGCCCTGATGTGCTATGTGCCCTGATGTGCTATGTGCCCCATGCCCTGATGTGCTATGTGCCCCGTGCCCTGATGTGCTATGTGCCCTGATGTGCCCCATGCCCTGATGTGCTATGTGCCCTGATGTGCTATGTGCCCCATGCCCCGATGTGCTATGTGCCCCATGCCCTGATGTGCCCCATGCCCTGATGTGCCCCATGCCCTGATGTGCTATGTGCCCCATGTCCTGATGTGCCCTCATGTGCTATGTGCCCTGTGCCCCATGCCCTGATGTGCCCTGATGTGCTATGTGCTATGTGCCCTGATGTGCTATGTGCCCTGATGTGCTATGTGCCCCATGCACTGATGTGCTATGTGCCCTCAAAAAAAAATCTGTTACTTTGCTGAGTAACTAATTACTTTTTCAATGTAGTAACTGAGTTACTAACGCAATTACTGTACTTTTTGGGAGAAGTAATTTGTAACTGTAACTAATTACCTTTTTAACCACTTCCTGCCCAGTCAATAGCGAATTGACGTCCGGGAAGTGGTTGCAATATCGATACTGGACGTCATATGACGTCCTGCAGAATAATGCCTTGCGCGCGCCCGCGGGGGCGCGCAGCGCGGTGATCCGGGACGGCATGTGTCCCTCGGACACAGCGCTTCCCCGATCACGGTAAACAGCCAATTTCATTGGCTGTTTACCATGTGATCAGCTGTGTCAAAGTCACAGCCGATCACCTGTCAAAACAAACTCGGCGGCACGCTCCATGCGCGCCGCCACAGGCTTGCAGAGCGGGGATCGGGGAAGGCGAGTGTCCCTTGGACACAGCGCGTCCCCGATCAGAGTAAACAGCCAATGAATTGGCTGTTTACCACGTGACCGGCTGTGTCCAATCACAGCCGGTCACAAATGTAAACAAACTCCACAGGAGTTACTACCTGATCCCTGCTCTCTCCTCACACACCGATCTGTGAGGAGAGAGAAGAGATCAGTAAGTTAGCTCAGTGTAGTTTGTCTACATAAGTTTAGAGTGCACAACACGCCCCCCCCCCCATAAAGAGGACCTGTCACACAGCCCAGCACATCAATCAGCCATGCCAATCAGCCCATCTGTCAATCAGCCCATCTGTCAATCAGCCCATCTGTCAATCAATCAGCCCATCTGTCAATCAATCAGCCCATCTGTCAATCAATCAGCCCATCTGTCAATCAATCACCCCACCTGTCAATCACCCCATCTGTCAATCAATCAACCCATCTGTCAATCAATCAATCAGCCCATCTGTCAATCAATCAGCCCATCTGTCAATCATCTGTCACAGGCCCACCTCCATCGGTACCGCCATTGGCACCGCCACACAGGCTACCAGTACCGCCATCGGTACCAGTACCACCACCAGTACCTCCACCAGGCCCAGCATCTATACTGCCACACAGGCCCGCTACCAGTATCACCACTAGTGCCGCCATCGGTACCACCACCAGTACCACCACCCGTACCACCGTCGGTAGTGCCACCACCACCTGTACCACCACCTGTACCGCCATCGGTACCATCACCACCCGTACCACCACCACCTGTACCGCCATCGGTACCACCACCACCTGTACCGCCATCGGTACCACCACCACCCATACCGCCATCGCTACCACCACCACCCATACCGCCACCTGTACCGCCATCGGTACCGCCGCCACCACCACCACCCGTACCGCCATCGGTACCACCACCACCTGTACCGCCATTGGTACCACCACCACCCATACCGCCATCGGTACCACCACACAGGCCCACCACTAATACCTCCATCGGTACTACCACGCAGACCGCCACCACTACCACCAGCAGTACCATTACACAGGCCCACCAATAAGCACTGCCATAATGTCCCAAAGGGTTTACACACCTGAGGAGGCATATGCCATTCTTGCCATGTCGGATGATGAGAGCAGCGGGGAGCTCCCATTATCCGATTCTGGTTCGGAATACAAGCCAGTGGAGGATAGTGGCTCAGAGTCCGAGTCCCCGGAGGAAACCGTCCCTCCCAAAAGAATGCGATCGGCACCAAGATCAGCACCAAGATCAGCACCAAGATCAGGAGAACTGCCCACCACCAGCAGCGCCATATCCCAGGAAGAGGAGCCCAGTACAAGCAATGGAAATGCACGCCCAACCCGAAGAATCCAGCCCCAATCCTACCTTCCCGATGCCCTGGCAAACCCCTTATGGTTGCCTGCCAACTCAGGATCCGCTATCATCCCCCCTTTCACCGCACAGCCAGGTGTGCAGCCCGACACTACAAATTTTTCTAAATTTGATTATTTTTGTTTATTTTTCCCACAAGATTTGCTGCAGAATATAGTGGATCAAACGAATCTGTATGCATCCCAATTTATTGCTGCCAACCCCGATTCTTCCTACGCCCGCATGTTCCAGTGGCGGCGTCTAACATTGGAGGAATTTAAATTATTTTTGGGCCTTATGTTCAATATGGGGCTTACAAAAAAGAACGAAGTCCATTCATATTGGTCCAAACGCCCCATCCAACACATGCCCATATATTCCGCTGTCATGTCCAGGAAAAGATACGACATGATTATGCGCTTTCTCCACTTCAATGACAATTCACAGTGCCCTCCCAGAGATCATCCCAACTACGACAAATTGTACAAGATACGCCCCCTAATCAATGCCTTTTCCCAGCGATTTGAAGAAGTTTTCATCCCAGACCAAAAAATTTGTGTGGACGAGTCCCTCGTACATTTCACCGGCCGACTGCAGTTCAAGCAGTACATACCAAGCAAGAGAGCCAGGTATGGGTTAAAATTAAATAAATTATGTGATCGAGCCACTGGATACGTCTGCAAATTCAGGATCTACGAAGGCAAAGACTCCCAGCTCCAGCCCCGTGATTGCCCCACATATATTGGAACCAGTGGGAAAATTGTCTGGGAGTTGGCATACCCCCTGTTCGGAAAAGGTTACCATTTATATGTTGATAATTATTATACCAGCCTGCCCCTTTTTCGCCACCTTTACAGTAAACAAACCCCGGCCTGCGGTACCTTAAAAAAAAACCGGAAGGGATTCCCACAAATTTATTGACAAAAAAATTGCGACCTGGAGAATCGGCATCCATGAGGAACGAGGAGGTGTTGGCCATGAAGTGGAGGGACAAGAAAGATGTCCACATCCTCTCTACGATCCACAATGACACCATGGTGGAGATCCCAAGAAGACGCGGCTCCATTGTAAAGCCTGAATGTGTCCACGACTACAATTTGTACATGGGGGGGGGGTGGATTTAAACGACCAGATGCTACAGCCCTACTTATCAACCAGAAAGTCCCATTATTGGCACAAAAAAGTTGCGTTTCACCTGTTTCACATGGCCCTTTTTAATTTGTTTGTCTGCTACCAAAAAGCAACTCAAAATCACCGACTCCACTACCTCCAATATATCGAAGATATCATCGATAGGATAGGATAGGACACCTCTGCCTGCTACCTGGACCTGTGCTTTGGCTGTGCTCTGGCTGTGCTGACAGTATCTCTGCCTGTGCGAACTATGGACAGTATTCCTGCCTGCTGCCTGGATGATTGCTTTTGCTGTCGCTGACCTCATCCCTGCCTGCTGCCTGGACCGATGCTCTCCTCTGTGGACCACTGCACTTCTAAAACCACAGGTAATCTTTTGTTATTTGGTATGTACCTGCTATGTGTTAGATATATGAAGGGCCTTCAAAAATGTGATCGGTAGTCAGAAAATGATATGTGCAATTAATGCTGCTAGAATGCCTGGAGGTGCTACTTGGATGTTGGGCCTCTGTATGTGGCCAGGCTGTGTAAAAGTCTCAAACATATGGTATCGCCATACTCAGGAGGAGTAGCAGAATGCATTTTGGGGTGTAATTTTTGCTATGTACATATTATGTGTTAGAAATATCTTATAAATTGACAACTTTGTGTAAAAAAAATGCATTTTAATTTTTTCTCCACATTTTCCAAAACCTTCTGGAAAAAAATGAACCGTTCAAAAGACTCATAATGCCTCATAGATTATACGTTGGGGTGTGTGCTTTCAAAAATGGGGTCATTTTGTGGAAAATTCTATTGTCCTGGTGCTCCAGGGCCTTCAAAATTGTAATAGGTGGTTGAGAAAGGATATGTGCGATTTATGCTTGTAGAACGCCTGAAAGTGCTACTTCAATGTTGGGCCTCTGTATATGGCCAGGCTGTGTAAAAGTCTCACACATGTGGTATCGCTATACTCAGGAGGAGTAGAAGAATGCATTTTGGGGTGTTATTTTTGCTATGTATATGCTATGCGTTAGAAATATCTTATAAATGGACAACTTTGTGTAAAAAAAATGCATTTTCATTTTTTCTCCACATTTTCCAAAACCTTCTGGAAAAAAATGAACCATTCAAAAGACTCATAATGCTTCATAGATTATACGTTGGGGTGTGTGCTTTCCAAAATGGGGTCATTTTGTGGAAAATTCCATTGTCCTCGTGCTCCAGGGCCTTCAAAAGTGTAATAGGTGGTTGAGAAAGGATATGTGCGATTTATGCTTGTAGAACGCCTGAAAGTGCTACTTCAATGTTGGGCCTCTGTATATGGCCAGGCTGTGTAAAAGTCTCACACATGTGGTATCGCTATACTCAGGAGGAGTAGCAGAATGCATTTTGGGGTGTCATTTTTGCTATGTATATGCTATGCGTTAGAAATATCTTATAAATGGACAACTTTGTGTAAAAAAAATGCATTTTCATTTTTTCTCCACATTTTCCAAAACCTTCTGGAAAAAAATGAACCGTTCAAAAGACTCATAATGCTTCATAGATTATACGTTGGGGTGTGCGCTTTCCAAAATGGGGTCATTTTGTTGAAAATTCCATTGTCCTGGTGCTCCAGGGCCTTCAAAAGTGTAATAGGTGGTTGAGAAAGGATATGTGCGATTTATGCTTGTAGAACGCCTGAAAGTGCTACTTCAATGTTGGGCCTCTGTATATGGCCAGGCTGTGTAAAAGTCTCACACATGTGGTATCACTACACTCAGGAGGAGTAGCAGAATGTATTTTGGGGTGTAGTTGCAATTATGCATATGCTGTGTGAGAGAAAAAAACTGTTAATATGACCAGTTTGTGTAAAAAAAAAAAAAAAAAATTACATTTTCCCAAGAATTGTGGGAAAAAAATACAACTTCCAAAAACTCACCACGCCTCTTAGTAAATACCTTGGACTGTCTACTTTCCAAAAAGGGGTAATTTTGGGGTATTTGTACTTTCCTCGCTTGTTAGTGTCTCAAGAAATGAGATATCCCTTCAGTACATCAGGCGTGATCAGATGTGATAAATTTTCAGTGATTGCCACCATAGTTTGTAGACTCTATAACTTTCACAAAGACCAAATAATATACACTAATTTGGGTTCATTTTACCAAAGATATGTAGCAGTATACATTTTGGCACAAATTTATGAAGAAAAATTACTTATTTGCAAAATTTTACAATAGAAACTAAAAAAAAGTGTTTTTTTTTTTTTTAAAAATGCTGTTTTTTTGCTTATATCGCAAAAAATAAAAAACCCAGTGGCGATTAAATACCACCAAAAGAAAGCTCTATTTGTGAGAAGAAAATGATAAAAATGTTGTTTGGATACAGTGTAGCATGACTAAGTAATTGTCATTCAAAGTGTGAGAGTACTGAAAGCTGAAAATTGGTCTGGGCGGGAAGGTGCATAAGTGCATGGTATTGAAGTGGTTAAAGTAAGATGACCAACACTGCATGCTCCTTTTACTCAGTTAATCTGCGGCCAAGAAAAAAATTGTCACGTGTACGAATGTAGGTAACTTAGGCCACAGTCACACCTGCAAATAGGCCAAATTATACAGTATGCGAGAACCCCAGCAGGTGTTCCCAGTGATAAACTACGCGAGGCAGCCCCATTGAAAGGTAAGGGAGGCTGCTGACTCCTGCAGCTAACTGTGGCTGCTTGCATTTAATCACTTGAAAGTGATTGCCCCTGGACAGAAACATTCTACGTCTGTGTCTGCATGGGTTTTCTCTGGGTATTCTTGTGCCATCTTCCACATAGAAGCCCATTTAGCTGGATGGTTTAGGCCTTTTACATTTAGTGATAAAAATTTCGTCATCTTGGGTAGTGTTGTGTAGTATATGAAGATAAAGTAGTACTTACAGTTTGCGGGTGGTTCGCTTGTTTCAGTAGGGAAACTGGTGGTTCCGTTGGATCCTGAGGTTCAGGGAGAAGGTGCTCTCAGAGAAGACACTATCTCAGTAGTCTTGTGCTCTCCGGGGGTCAAGGTAGGCGGGGAAATAGATAGGAAGTCAACAGTTAACGTAAACAGTTAAGCTCTGTACACACGATCGGATAACCTATGGATTTTCGTCCGATGGATTTGTCCATCGGAAATCCGATGAAATGAATCCGATGACGGCTGGTCAGAAGGCACTCAAACAGAACGCACAGTGGAACAGCAAGGCCTGAGAAGAACGATCTGAAAAACAGTAAACGAACGGCCAAGAAGGCACTGCAAGGCAGTAACGACCTGACTGCACGCACTGAATCACAAATACAAACCCACAAGCACAAACTGAACAACAGGAAACGATCTGCAAAGCACGGAGACTGAAAAGCGCGAATCGGCTCTCACCAAACTTTTACTAACACGCGGTAACACGAAATCAGCAAAAGCAGCCCAAGGGGTGGCGCCATTAGATTTGTTCGGCCCTTTTATAGCGCTTCGTACGTTTTGAACGTGCCGTCGTTTTCTTGCCATCGGTTTTTAGACTGATGGTGTGTGGCCAAGACTGTGATTCATCAGTCTTGGCCACACACCATCAGTCTAAAAACCGATGGCAAGAAAACGACGGCACGTTCAAAACGTACGAAGCGCTATAAAAGGGCCGAACAAATCTAATGGCGCCACCCCTTGGGCTGCTTTTGCTGATTTCGTGTTACCGCGTGTTAGTAAAAGTTTGGTGAGAGCCGATTCGCGCTTTTCAGTCTCCGTGCTTTGCAGATCGTTTCCTGTTGTTCAGTTTGTGCTTGTGGGTTTGTATTTGTGATTCAGTGCGTGCAGTCAGGTCGTTACTGCCTTGCAGTGCCTTCTTGGCCGTTCGTTTACTGTTTTTCAGATCGTTCTTCTCAGGCCTTGCTGTTCCACTGTGCGTTCTGTTTGAGTGCCTTCTGACCAGCCGACCGGTTTAAAATCATGTTTGAAGTGCGTTCTCGTTCTCGAGCTCGTGCTGGCTTTGGGCTTGGTGTTGCAGTTAACACTGTAACCCGAGTTCAGTCTGTGAACAGGGTGAGGAGGAGTTCATGGACTAAGAATTGGTTGCTCCAGCGGGACCAATTCTCTCATATGCCTCTGCTGCGGGAAATCCATGAGAATAACCCTGATGATTTCAGGAATTATCTCAGGATGACGGACCCCGTATTTCACCGTCTTTTGGATTTGCTGTCCCCCTATATAACGAGGCAGGACACTGTGATGCGCCAGGCCATCACTGCCGAGCAGAGGCTTATTGTCACGTTGAGATACCTGGTGACTGGGAGAAGCTTGCAGGACCTCAAGTTCTCAACAGGCATCTCCCCTCAGGCTCTCGGGATCATTATCCCTGAGACGTGTTCGGCCATCATTCAGGTCCTGCAGAAGGACTATATGAAGGTAATTATGCTCCTTTAACCTCACATTATCTGTTTTTATTCTTTTTTTTTTTTCCTCCTAACACAAATATGCCTGTTTGTAATATCCTGGTAATGTCCCCATTTTCCCCATGCCTTTTTTTACCTGTAAATCCCTTTTTGGGCCCTACATGCCTATTTCCCTTCACTAACCTCTCCAGCATGCTATCGTGGGCGCAAACCCAGCTAGCCTTCTATTTTCCTTTTCATTTTTGGGGGGTCATTGCCCTCGTAGTTTGACAGCCCTCCCTCCCCCCCTAAAGATGTTAAAAAAATAGTAGTTCTCAATCAAGCTCAGCAGAGTGGTAGAGCCTTTTTTGGGATCCCCCACAATCACCTTAGGCCCCCCCCTTAGATTATTTTAGAATGTCCACTCAGCGGGGGTGAGGCATCTGCTAAGTGGGCCTTTGTTTATTGGTAGGAAAAACTCCCTTAAATAATAATGATACTCAACAATGTTTTTGTGTGTAATCTGCTTGCACTGTAACCATAAACCGTACTAATGTCTTCTTTTTGTTTGACTCCACAGTTCCCTAGCACACCACAGGAATGGCTGACTGTGGCCTCCCAATTTGCCCAGCGGTGGGATTTCCCCAACTGCGGAGGGGCAATTGATGGGAAGCACGTCCACATAGTGCCGCCACCCCGTTCGGGGTCATACTATTTCAACAATAAAGGTTTTAATAGCATAGTGTTAATGGCGGTGGTGTCGGCACGGTACGAGTTCCTGTATGTGGACGTGGGGAAGAACGGCCGGATGTCCGATGGCGGATCATTTCCGGAGACGGAGTTCGCTCACCGTCTGCAGGCTGGGAGTCTTGCACTGCCTCCAGATGCAGAAAACGTTGAAGGGCTCCCGTTCGTTTTCATTGCGGATGAGGCTTTTGGACTAGGACCACACCTGATGCGGCCGTTTCCCCAACGCACCCTCACCCCGGAGAGGAGGGTTTTTAATTACCGGCTGGCCAGAGCCCGGAGAGTTGTGGAGAATGCCTTCGGGATAATGGCCAGCCGGTTCCGCCTGTTCCAGACAGCGATACATTTGGCGGATTATAAACTGAACCACATCGTCTACTGCTGCTGCATCTTGCACAATTTTCTACGCAAATTTGCAAACAATTATGTATCATCGTTTGGGCCTGAGGCCGGTCCATCTGAACTGATTAATCTGACCGGCCTCAGCACTGCCCGTACTGGCTTGGCCCCCCAAAGTGCCCGTGAAGTACGCCAGAAATACGTAGAGTACTTCACGGGTAGGGGGGCCATCGCAATGCCAGACCACATCTGACCAAGTATTTAACCTTTTAAAAATAAAAAAAATCATGGAATTCCTACAAACTTGTGTTGTCATTCTTGTATTTTGGGTTTATGTGTCTCCCAGGTTCTAGTAGTGCCAAGTGTAATTGTCCTTAGTAAATAGCCTCAAAACTCAGAGCGAAAAACACGGTTTTTGCATCTTCAGAACTGCTCTTGAGCATAGAAAGAACAAGGCACACCTTTTTTAGACTTCCCAAATGTTTTTATTGTTTGCACCACATTTTTTTTTGGTTTTTAGAAATACTAGCCTTTTATTTTTCTGTGCGGCTTTTTTTGCAGAAACATGCATGGGTCGTAAGCCATTTTTTTTAGTCTGAAAAACTAATAAAATAACACTGTGAAAAATACCAACTGGAGATGGGGTGATGGTACCCCTGATCCATCCCAAATGTTAAGAACCACACTTTCTTTTGGGGCTCAAATGGGTATCTTCAACAAGATCCCATGGCTAGGGTAAACATGTGCTATCTGCCATCATGGGGGATCAATGGTCGTGCTTTGGGGATGTAAACCCTTCCTCTCACCTACTTGAGGAGGGAGGAAGAGGTTGCACCCCCAAAACAGGGACATAGATATCCTGTGACGGCAGATAGCACATGTTGAGTCTTCAGTGTGTGCATCTTCACATTTGGGATGTTGGAAATCCCTGAGATAATTTCAGACGCATAACAAAACACACAAAAAGGGGGAGGGGGTTCACACTATTCTCCCCAAAATATCTATCATGTTTTTATATTTTTGCTCAATCACAATCATTCTCTTTCTCATAATGTCCATTTCGCTACTGCATTCCATGATTTCCTGAATGATTATTTTGGCGCTGGCACTCGAGAATGGCGGATTTGGACTTCCTGACACACCCCCACGTTCAGTCCCTAAAACAAAAATAACGTTTTTACACTAGGCAGGCCTACATCTGTATTTACCTTGAAGTTGTGGTGACAGACACTGACCTGTTGTGCTGATAAGCTCCACCTCTCCTTCCTCCACCTCTGCTTCCTCCACCTCCGCTTCCTCCACATCCGCTTCCTGAACCTGCTGATCTTGGTCTGCTTTGGGAGCTTTGGGGAGTTTCTGTGGTGTTGGGTTACTCGTCTCCTGAGCATGGTGTCCTCCCAGTCTCCTCTCCCCTATGGGAATTTACAACAAAATGTATACTTTAGCACATAGACTTTTTTAAGGCCTGAAAAGGGATCCTCAATGTTTTGAAGTGGGGTACAATTGATATTTGGCCCTGAGTTCCAACATGAACATATGTGATCTTGCAAACTCAACAAAGCAACATGTTATTTTGGAGGACATTCACAAATACACTTGGATAACCACCAAGGTATCCACTGGACCATCTGTGTGTGACACCATTAATAAATTTGGTCATGTGGCCCAGAGTATAGTATCTTGATCAAGAACAAAAAAAAGTACACAACTGCTGGAGTGTCATCTCCTTTACCCAGAATACAGTTTAGCCTTTCAGTCACATTCTAAATTTCCTTACAACACATCATCTAGCCAACAATGTGTAGATAAACATTGTCGAAGTAAAATGAGGCATGCCCACATGTAGTTTACGTGGATATGTGCCAAACATGTTTGGGGGAAGAGCAGCAAGTTATTGGTCAAAACATTTAGCAAATAAGTGGACTTTCCACTTACTTAACCTAATAGATGAGATTTCAAAATGTGAACCCAATCAAGCCAAGCACATGTTGCAAAACATGGAAGAATACATATTACAATGTGAAAGAACACAGTAAAATATACTTACTTTTTTCTATGCTTTTTATAAGCTTCTTATACTGCTCCGGCTCCCTGATCTTGAGGTCTGACCACCTTTTACGGAGTTGTTCCTTGGATCTCCTGACCCCATATTTTTTATAAAGACTCTTCGCCACTTTGTCCATAATTTGTGACTTCCGGAGATTAGGGGTGTCGTATGGGCCATGCTTGCCGTCGTAATCCTTCCTCCGCAGAATGTCCACCATCTCCGCCATCTCAGAAAAATACATATTAGTCGCCTTGTATCTTTTTTTACAGGATCGGGACGTTTCCGCCTTCGGGCTTTCCTCGTCGGTAATTTCAACTAAAGAAGCCACCTGTGTCTGCGACATATCGCCGTCTCACACTGTGCGCCGATCGTTAAGGGGCGGGGAAATGCAGAAAAAGTCCGTCATGGGCGGGCGACGAGGGTGGAGTTACACGCATGCGCAGGGTATAAAAAGGGGAAAGAAGTTATTAGGGATGCGCGGAGTAAGGACGACCGGAAGTGAAGCCACGAAGTGAACTAAGGTAAGAAGGCCTGCAGTGGCATATTAATGGGTCATGATTGTAAAGGGCAATATTGTGATAAGTTGAGGAGAATCAATTCTGATCCTTTTTTTTTTTGTACTTGCTGATCCTAATAGATGAATAAACTAAGAGAGCCGGAGGTGATGCTTGTTTTTATTAAAAAGTATAAGGAACAGCGCAACCTTTGGGAGCTCAAACACCCTGCGTATCACAAAAGTGATGTACGACGGGCAACTATTACCAAATTAGCTGAGGATATGAAGCCATGGATCCCAGATGCAGACTACACTATGATCAATAATAAAATCAACAACCTGCGCAATTCTTATAAAAAAAATTCAAGGAAGTGCGCCAGTCCAAGAGATCAGGAGCAGCAGCCGACAATGTAGTAAAGCCCAAGCTGTGGTACTACAGACATCTTCAATTTCTGGATGACCAGATCGAGGCCAGGGAATCTATTTCCAGCCTTCCCTCAACCCTTCCTTCCACCCTTCCCTCCAGCGTTCCTTCCACCCTTCCCTCCACCCCTGCAGAGGTGGAGGAGGAGCCTCCTGAGCTCGAAGAGCCAGATCTTCGCATCTTCAGCCAGGTATAGTATTTTTGATGCTAATTATTGTCCACTAAGTAATATTGAGTTGAACTGTTTTTTTTTTTTTTTTTCACTTCCGATTGTTTTATTCTGTCGTAGATTTTTTTTTTTTTGTATCAATAATTTTTATTGAAAGTTTAAAGCATACAAAGGATAAAGACTTTTAGCGAACAAGAAGTAAAGAGATATAAATAATAAAGTAAATAATACAAAATAATGTAGAGCTGAGTTAGAAAGGAACACAGTCCCCTGATGTATTAGACCATTTGTTAAGCGTATTAAGTAGTCCTGAACCAAGTGGGGAGGGGACATTGGTTGATTCCCACTAATTATGGCCGATCACTATCAATCACTCCGTTTGATTGCAGCTAGTGATGAGCCGAACACCCCCATGTTCGGTTCGCACCAGAACCCGCGAACGGACCGAAAGTTCGTACGAACATTAGAACCCTATTAAATACAATGGATGCGAACGTTCGAATTCTAAAGTGCTAATTATAACAACTATTATGCATGTTATTGTCCTAAAAAGGGTTTGGGAACCCGGGTTCTGCACCAGGGGACATGTATCAATGCAAAAAGAAGTTTTAAAAACGGTCGTTTTTCGGGAGCAGTCATTTTAATGATGCATAAAGTGAAAAAAAAAAAGTCAAATATTCCTTTAAATATCGTACCTGGGGGGTGTCTAAAGTATGCCTGTGAAGTGCCACGTGTTTCCCGTGTTTAGAACTGTCCCTGCACAAAATGACACTTCTAAAGGAAAAAAAAGCCATTTAAAACTGCTTGCGGCTTTAATGTAATGTCTGGTCCCGGTAATATGGATGAAAATCTTTAAGAAAAATGGCATAGCTACCCCATGACCCCCCCCCCACCCCAGCCCATTACCAGCCCCTTTGGGTCTTGTATGGATATTAAGGGGAACCCCGCACATAAAATAAAAAAGGCCCTATATACTCTGAACAGCCGTATACAGGCGGTGCATACAAGACAGGGACTGTAGGTTTGTTCTTATGTAGAATCTGTTTGTAATTTTGAACAGGTACATTGTTTAAGTGTAGCTCCAGCCCAAAAATCTATTTTTAAACTTTTTGGAAAACATAGGTAAGGGTTATCACCCCTGTAACATTTGTTTTGCTGTCTGTGCCCCTGTTCAGAACATTTCACCTCACTTTCCGTCCCAATGACAACTGTTTTTGAAATGTGGTGTTTTTCTTGAAACAAGGATTGCTGATAAAGCATCAGTACAGAGGAGACACCTTTCTCCCATATTAATTCTTACAGGAGAGAATTTTCCTTCCTAGGGGTAGATTTCCTCTCACTTCCTGTTGTCTTCTTGCGTTTGCAAGTAGGAGTCGTTTGTAAGTTGGATGTTTGAAAGTAGGGACCTGCCGTAGATACTCTGCAGAAATAGGCCCCTTAGTTGTTGGTGTTGGCACAACACTGTAAGCACTCACAGTTACTCTTGGTTGGTGCTGGAACGCCCTGCTGTCAACTATTATATCAGGAATTGTAATTACATATAATTGTTGAACAGTGGTAGTAAAAATTGGGCCTTTGATGGTGGTGCTGGTGCCACAACACTGTAAGCCCTGACAGTTACTCTTGGTGGGTGCAGCAATGGGCCCTGCTGTGAATTATTAGATCAAGAATTGTAATTGCATGCCCCTGTTGAACAGGGGCTGAAAAATTGGGCCTTTGGTGGTGGTGGTGGTGGTGTTGACACAACACTGTAAGCCCTCAGAGTTACTCTTGGTGGGTGCAGGAATGGGCCCTGCTGTGAATTATTAGATCAAGAATTGTAATTACATGCCCCTGTTGAACAGGGGCTGAAAAATTGGGCCTTAGGCACTGGTGGCACAACACTACAACCCCTCACAGATACTGTACTTGGAGCACAGCAATGAGCCCTGTTGCAAAGTATTGCTTCAAAAATTGTAATGACACGCCCCTGTTAAACAGGGGCTGAAAAATTGGGCCTTAGGCACTGGTGCCACAACACTCCAACCCCTCACAGATACTGTACTTGGAGCACAGCAATGAGCCCTATGGCAAATTATTGCTAAAAAAATTGTAATTACACGCCCCTGTAAAACAGGGGCTGAAAAATTGGGCCTTAGCCACTGGTGGCGGCACCCATAAACAAAAATGATCTTCCAAGCTATCATCATCAATCGTATCATTGAGGACTCGGAGGAGGAGGATAGCCAGTCAACATAACAGCACAGACACTCAGCATCAGCATCAGTCTTGAAGGGATGTGACATGTTAAAATCAATTAGTCTGTTATATCAGCATCAGGTGTGTGGTAGCTGGTGGTGATCCAAGACTGGTTCATCTTGATGAAAGTCAGTCGATCAACCGAGTCGGTGGACAGGCGCACCCTGTGATCCGTGACAAATCCTCCAGGAGCACTGAATGTGCGTTCCGAAAGAACGCTGGATGCAGGACAGGCCAGTAGCTCAATTGCATACTGTGCAAGCTCTGGCCAGTGATCCATCCTCAAGACCCAGTAAGCCAGAGGATTTTCGGTGGGGAAGGTGTCCAAGTCTGACCTTGCCCCTAGATATTCCTGCACCATGTTTATCAGACGCTGGCGATGGTTGCTGGAACCAATCATACTTTGGGGCTGCGGACTAAAGAATTGTCTGAACGCATCGGTCAGACGGCCACCTTCCCCACCGCTCCTTCTTTGACTGGCCGAAGCCTCAGCAACTCGTTGTCCTGGACCAGGAGTTTGTAACCTCCCAGTCTCTGGGAACGCGTTGCACAGACCTTTCTGCAAGGCCTCCCGGAGTTGTCTCATCCTCTGCTCCCTCTGCGACGGTGACATAAGGTCCGCAACCTTACCCTTGTACCGTGGATCAAGGAGAGTGGCCAGCCAGTAATGGTCCCTCTCCTTGATCCGAAGAATACGAGGATCCTTCCGCAGACTTTGCAGGATCAGGGAGGCCATGCAGCGTAGGTTTGCTGAGGCATTCGCTCCGGAGTCCTCTGGGTCACTAAGGACGACATGATCCGCAGTCACCTCCTCCCAGCCACGTACAAGTCCACTGGTTTCTTGGGACTGTAAATCATCCCTAAAAGACTGCTGCTGATGATGCTGAGTGCCAGCCTCCACCTCCATGCTGACACAATCCTCCTCCTCCTCCTCCTCCTACTCCTCTTCCTCTTCCTGTGCGATGGGTGGGACAGAAGGAACACTGTCTGGGTAAAGGGGGCCTTGAGAGGCAAGGAAGTCCTCCTCTTCCTGCCTCTGTTCTGCCTCAAGTGCCCTGTCCATTATTCCACGCAGCGTGTGCTCCAACAGGTGGACAAGAGGTACAGTGTCACTGATGCATGCACTGTCACTGCTCACCATCCTCGTGGCCTCCTCAAATGGTGCCAGGACAGTGCATGCATCCCTGATCATGCCCCACTGGCGTGGAGAAAAAAAACCAAGCTCCCCTGACCCTGTCCTGGTGCCGTAGTCGCACAGGTACTCATTGATGGCCCTCTGCTGCGTGTGCAGCCGCTGCAGCATGGCCAACGTTGAGTTCCACCTGGTGGGCATGTCACATATAAGGCGGTTCTTGGGCAGGTTCAACTCCTTTTGCAGCTCAGCCAGGCGAGCACTGGCATTATAAGATCTGCGGAAATGCACACAGACTTTCCTGGCCTGCCTCAGGACATCCTGTAAGCCCGGGTACCTGCCCAAGAACCGCTGCACCACCAGGTTAA
This sequence comes from Rana muscosa, assembly GCA_029206835.1. NCBI lineage: Eukaryota > Metazoa > Chordata > Amphibia > Anura > Ranidae > Rana > Rana muscosa. Next base: position 225,016,750 of record CM055118.1, read on the forward strand.
GGACGTGAGCCACACAGGGCACATGGGTCAGTTGTCCCTGTCGGAGGGCGGAGAGGAGGTTGGTGCCATTGTCGCAAACCACCATTCCTGGCTTAAGCTGGCGTGGCGTCAACCACCTCTCGGCCTGGCCCTGCAGAGCAGACAGGACCTCTGCCCCAGTGTGGCTTCTGTCCCCCAAACACACCAGCGCAAGCACGGCATGGCATCTTTTTGCCTGCGTACTTGCGTAGCCCCGTGAACGGCTACGGAGCACCGCTGGTTCATAGGACAAACCACAGGAAGAGGCCATGGAGGAAGAAGAAGAGGAGGGGGTGGAGGAGAGAGGTGTGTCACAACCAGTAGTAGCATTTTGGAGGCGTGGCGGTGGGACAACCTCCAACACTACTGCACCTTGTCCTGCATCCTTCCCAGCTGCCAAAAGAGTGACCCAATGGGCCGTGAAAGAAAGGTAATGTCCCTGTCCATGCCTGCTGGACCATGAGTCAGCGGTAATATGCACCTTACCGCTGACCGCCCTGTCCAGCGAGGCCAAGACATTGCCTTCCACATGCCGGTAGAGAGCCGGAATAGCCTTCCGTGAGAAAAAGTGGCGTTTGGGAACCTGCCACTGAGGAACCGCACATTGCACAAACTCACGGAAGGGGGCCGAGTCTACCAACTGAAAAGGCAGCAGTTGAAGCGCTAGCAATTTAGCCAAGCTAGCATTCAACCGCTGGGCATGTGGATGGCTGGGAGTGAACTTCTTTCGACGGTCCAGCAGCTGGGGCAGGGAAATTTGCCTGCTAGAATCGGACGTCGGTGTACTGCTAGCAGAGTGGCCGCAAGTACTTGGCTGTGACACACCTAATTCTACACCTTCATTCCTCTCAGTGCATGTTTCAGAGAGGACTGAAGTTATAGTGGGGTTGGAAATCCCAGCTGATGCGGTGCAAGGAGAGGTCCGCTTTGTTCTTTGGTGTGGGTCTTTGAGGTAGGCTTGCCAACGAGCTGCATGGCAGGTCAACATATGTCTGGTCAGGCATGTGGTACCCAAGCGGCTGATGTTTTGGCCACGCGATATACGCTTGAGACATATGTTGCAAACAGCAGCTGTGCGTTCTGATGCACTAGCCTCAAAAAAGGTCCACACCAAGGAACTTTTTGAATGACGGGCAGAGGCAGCGCCCTGCACAGGCGGAGCTCTGCGGTGTGATTCCGTCGGTGTACTGCCCTTACGCTGGCCACCAAAGGGCATCCTGTCTCGTTGGAGATGTGCCTCCTCCTCATCCTCCTCCTCCTCTCTCCTATTAGGCACCCACGTGGAGTCAGTGACCTCATCATCCCCTCCCTCCTCATCACTGGAGCCAATCTGGCAGTATGCTGCAGCTGCTGGAACATGACTGCCAGATTGGTGTCCTTCTTGAGCATCCCCTCTGTCTGCTCTCACCCTACTGCCTTCCTGTAGCTGGGTTTCATCATCAGACCCTTCGAAACGCTGGGCATCCTCCTGGAGCATGTACCCAACACTGTGCTCAAACAGTTCGGGGGACTCCTCAGGAGGAGGACATGGTGGGTCTAGGGAAGGAGTGACTGATGATGAGTCTGACATTGATACCAGGGAAGAGGACGCTTTGGCAGCTGCTTTGCCAGTACCCTGAGCCTGGGTGAGAGAGGATGAGGAGGAGGAGGAGGGCTTGGTCATCCACTCTACCAAGTCTTCGGCATGATGTGGCTCATTATGTCCAGCTGCGGAAAAGAAGGACAAGCGTGTCCCATGGCCATGTGCTGATGACAATGCACCGCGTCCACGACCAGCACTGTTGCCCCCAGACACAGAGCCTGCTTGCCCTCTTTTATTGCCTCCTGACTGTCTGCCTCTCCTTGTTTGCCTTCCAGACATTCTAATAGATGGCCTGCAGGGAGATGGGAAAAAAGCAATAAGGGCTACCTTCAGGTGTCCTTCTCTGTCCCTTGAAACAAGGACTTGCACAGTGAAAGAAACTGACACTCTCCCTACCTACAGTTTTCTGTCCCTAGAAAAAATGTTTTTTTTAAGCACAATATAGCACAAGGAGAATTCACTCACTGTCCTTCCAGGTCCCTAGAAACAAGGACTTGCACAGTGAAAGAAACTGACACTCTCCCTACCTACAGTTTTCTGTCCCTAGAAAAAATGTTTGTTTTAAGCACAATATAGCACAAGGAGAATTCACTCACTGTCCTTCCAGGTCCCTAGAAACAAGGACTTGCACAGTGAAAGAAACTGACACTCTCCCTACCTACAGTTTTCTGTCCCTAGAAAAAATGTTTTTTTTAAGCACAATATAGCACAAGGAGAATTCACTCACTGTCCTTCCAGGTCCCTAGAAACAAGGACTTGCACAGTGAAAGAAACTGACACTCTCCCTACCTACAGTTTTCTGTCCCTAGAAAAAATGTTTTTTTTAAGCACAATATAGCACAAGGAGAATTCACTCACTGTCCTTCCAGGTCCCTAGAAACAAGGACTTGCACAGTGAAAGAAACTGACACTCTCCCTACCTACAGTTTTCTGTCCCTAGAAAAAATGTTTTTTTTAAGCACAATATAGCACAAGGAGAATGCACTCACTGTCCTTCCAGGTCCCTAGAAACAAGGACTTGCACAGTGAAAGAAACTGACACTCTCCCTACCTACAGTTTTCTGTCCCTAGAAAAAATGTTTTTTTTTAAGCACAATATAGCACAAGGAGAATTCACTCACTGTCCTTCCAGGTCCCTAGAAACAAGGACTTGCACAGTGAAAGAAACTGACACTCTCCCTACCTACAGTTTTCTGTCCCTAGAAAAAATGTTTGTTTTAAGCACAATATAGCACAAGGAGAATTCACTCACTGTCCTTCCAGGTCCCTAGAAACAAGGACTTGCACAGTGAAAGAAACTGACACTCTCCCTACCTACAGTTTTCTGTCCCTAGAAAAAATGTTTTTTTTAAGCACAATATAGCACAAGGAGAATGCACTCACTGTCCTTCCAGGTCCCTAGAAACAAGGACTTGCACAGTGAAAGAAACTGACACTCTCCCTACCTACAGTTTTCTGTCCCTAGAAAAAATGTTTTTTTTAAGCACAATATAGCACAAGGAGAATTCACTCACTGTCCTTCCAGGTCCCTAGAAACAAGGACTTGCACAGTGAAAGAAACTGACACTCTCCCTACCTACAGTTTTCTGTCCCTAGAAAAAATGTTTTTTTTAAGCACAATATAGCACAAGGAGAATTCACTCACTGTCCTTCCAGGTCCCTAGAAACAAGGACTTGCACAGTGAAAGAAACTGACACTCTCCCTACCTACAGTTTTCTGTCCCTAGAAAAAATGTTTTTTTTAAGCACAATATAGCACAAGGAGAATGCACTCACTGTCCTTCCAGGTCCCTAGAAACAAGGACTTGCACAGTGAAAGAAACTGACACTCTCCCTACCTACAGTTTTCTGTCCCTAGAAAAAATGTTTTTTTTAAGCACAATATAGCACAAGGAGAATTCACTCACTGTCCTTCCAGGTCCCTAGAAACAAGGACTTGCACAGTGAAAGAAACTGACACTCTCCCTACCTACAGTTTTCTGTCCCTAGAAAAAATGTTTTTTTTAAGCACAATATAGCACAAGGAGAATTCACTCACTGTCCTTCCAGGTCCCTAGAAACAAGGACTTACACAGTGAAAGAAACTGACACTCTCCCTACCTACAGTTTTCTGTCCCTAGAAAAAATGTTTTTTTTAAGCACAATATAGCACAAGGAGAATTCACTCACTGTCCTTCCAGGTCCCTGGAAACAAGGACTTGCACAGTGAAAGAAACTGACACTCTCCCTACCTACAGTTTTCTGTCCCTAGAAAAAATGTTTTTTTTTAAGCACAATATAGCACAAGGAGAATTCACTCACTGTCCTTCCAGGTCCCTAGAAACAAGGACTTGCACAGTGAAAGAAACTGACACTCTCCCTACCTACAGTTTTCTGTCCCTAGAAAAAATGTTTGTTTTAAGCACAATATAGCACAAGGAGAATTCACTCACTGTCCTTCCAGGTCCCTAGAAACAAGGACTTGCACAGTGAAAGAAACTGACACTCTCCCTACCTACAGTTTTCTGTCCCTAGAAAAAATGTTTTTTTTAAGCACAATATAGCACAAGGAGAATTCACTCACTGTCCTTCCAGGTCCCTGGAAACAAGGACTTGCACAGTGAAAGAAACTGACACTCTCCCTACCTACAGTTTTCTGTCCCTAGAAAAAATGTTTTTTTTAAGCACAATATAGCACAAGGAGAATTCACTCACTGTCCTTCCAGGTCCCTAGAAACAAGGACTTACACAGTGAAAGAAACTGACACTCTCCCTACCTACAGTTTTCTGTCCCTAGAAAAAATGTTTTTTTTAAGCACAATATAGCACAAGGAGAATTCACTCACTGTCCTTCCAGGTCCCTAGAAACAAGGACTTGCACAGTGAAAGAAACTGACACTCTCCCTACCTACAGTTTTCTGTCCCTAGAAAAAATGTTTGTTTTAAGCACAATATAGCACAAGGAGAATTCACTCACTGTCCTTCCAGGTCCCTAGAAACAAGGACTTGCACAGTGAAAGAAACTGACACTCTCCCTACCTACAGTTTTCTGTCCCTAGAAAAAATGTTTGTTTTAAGCACAATATAGCACAAGGAGAATTCACTCACTGTCCTTCCAGGTCCCTAGAAACAAGGACTTGCACAGTGAAAGAAACTGACACTCTCCCTACCTACAGTTTTCTGTCCCTAGAAAAAATGTTTTTTTTAAGCACACTATAGCACAAGGAGAATTCACTCACTGTCCTTCCCAGTCCCTAGAAACAAGGACTTGCACAGTGAAAGAAACTGACACTCTCCCTACCTACAGTTTTCTGTCCCTAGAAAAAATGTTTTTTTTAAGCACAATATAGCACAAGGAGAATTCACTCACTGTCCTTCCAGGTCCCTAGAAACAAGGACTTGCACAGTGAAAGAAACGGACACTCTCCCTACCTACAGTTTTCTGTCCCTAGAAAAAATGTTTTTTTTAAGCACAATATAGCACAAGGAGAATGCACTCACTGTCCTTCCAGGTCCCTAGAAACAAGGACTTGCACAGTGAAAGAAACTGACACTCTCCCTACCTACAGTTTTCTGTCCCTAGAAAAAATGTTTTTTTTAAGCACAATATAGCACAAGGAGAATTCACTCACTGTCCTTCCAGGTCCCTAGAAACAAGGACTTGCACAGTGAAAGAAACTGACACTCTCCCTACCTACAGTTTTCTGTCCCTAGAAAAAATGTTTTTTTTAAGCACAATATAGCACAAGGAGAATGCACTCACTGTCCTTCCAGGTCCCTAGAAACAAGGACTTGCACAGTGAAAGAAACTGACACTCTCCCTACCTACAGTTTTCTGTCCCTAGAAAAAATGTTTGTTTTAAGCACAATATAGCACAAGGAGAATTCACTCACTGTCCTTCCAGGTCCCTAGAAACAAGGACTTGCACAGTGAAAGAAACTGACACTCTCCCTACCTACAGTTTTCTGTCCCTAGAAAAAATGTTTTTTTTAAGCACAATATAGCACAAGGAGAATTCACTCACTGTCCTTCCAGGTCCCTAGAAACAAGGACTTGCACAGTGAAAGAAACTGACACTCTCCCTACCTACAGTTTTCTGTCCCTAGAAAAAATGTTTTTTTTAAGCACAATATAGCACAAGGAGAATTCACTCACTGTCCTTCCAGGTCCCTAGAAACAAGGACTTGCACAGTGAAAGAAACTGACACTCTCCCTACCTACAGTTTTCTGTCCCTAGAAAAAATGTTTTTTTTAAGCACAATATAGCACAAGGAGAATGCACTCACTGTCCTTCCAGGTCCCTAGAAACAAGGACTTGCACAGTGAAAGAAACTGACACTCTCCCTACCTACAGTTTTCTGTCCCTAGAAAAAATGTTTTTTTTAAGCACAATATAGCACAAGGAGAATTCACTCACTGTCCTTCCAGGTCCCTAGAAACAAGGACTTGCACAGTGAAAGAAACTGACACTCTCCCTACCTACAGTTTTCTGTCCCTAGAAAAAATGTTTTTTTTAAGCACAATATAGCACAAGGAGAATTCACTCACTGTCCTTCCAGGTCCCTAGAAACAAGGACTTGCACAGTGAAAGAAACTGACACTCTCCCTACCTACAGTTTTCTGTCCCTAGAAAAAATGTTTTTTTTAAGCACAATATAGCACAAGGAGAATGCACTCACTGTCCTTCCAGGTCCCTAGAAACAAGGACTTGCACAGTGAAAGAAACTGACACTCTCCCTACCTACAGTTTTCTGTCCCTAGAAAAAATGTTTTTTTTAAGCACAATATAGCACAAGGAGAATTCACTCACTGTCCTTCCAGGTCCCTAGAAACAAGGACTTGCACAGTGAAAGAAACTGACACTCTCCCTACCTACAGTTTTCTGTCCCTAGAAAAAATGTTTGTTTTAAGCACAATATAGCACAAGGAGAATTCACTCACTGTCCTTCCAGGTCCCTAGAAACAAGGACTTGCACAGTGAAAGAAACTGACACTCTCCCTACCTACAGTTTTCTGTCCCTAGAAAAAATGTTTTTTTTAAGCACAATATAGCACAAGGAGAATTCACTCACTGTCCTTCCAGGTCCCTAGAAACAAGGACTTGCACAGTGAAAGAAACTGACACTCTCCCTACCTACAGTTTTCTGTCCCTAGAAAAAATGTTTTTTTTAAGCACAATATAGCACAAGGAGAATTCACTCACTGTCCTTCCAGGTCCCTAGAAACAAGGACTTGCACAGTGAAAGAAACTGACACTCTCCCTACCTACAGTTTTCTGTCCCTAGAAAAAATGTTTTTTTTTAAGCACAATATAGCACAAGGAGAATGCACTCACTGTCCTTCCAGGTCCCTAGAAACAAGGACTTGCACAGTGAAAGAAACTGACACTCTCCCTACCTACAGTTTTCTGTCCCTAGAAAAAATGTTTTTTTTAAGCACAATATAGCACAAGGAGAATTCACTCACTGTCCTTCCAGGTCCCTAGAAACAAGGACTTGCACAGTGAAAGAAACTGACACTCTCCCTACCTACAGTTTTCTGTCCCTAGAAAAAATGTTTGTTTTAAGCACAATATAGCACAAGGAGAATTCACTCACTGTCCTTCCAGGTCCCTAGAAACAAGGACTTGCACAGTGAAAGAAACTGACACTCTCCCTACCTACAGTTTTCTGTCCCTAGAAAAAATGTTTTTTTTAAGCACAATATAGCACAAGGAGAATTCACTCACTGTCCTTCCAGGTCCCTAGAAACAAGGACTTGCACAGTGAAAGAAACTGACACTCTCCCTACCTACAGTTTTCTGTCCCTAGAAAAAATGTTTTTTTTAAGCACACTATAGCACAAGGAGAATTCACTCACTGTCCTTCCCAGTCCCTAGAAACAAGGACTTGCACAGTGAAAGAAACTGACACTCTCCCTACCTACAGTTTTCTGTCCCTAGAAAAAATGTTTTTTTTAAGCACAATATAGCACAAGGAGAATTCACTCACTGTCCTTCCAGGTCCCTGGAAACAAGGACTTGCACAGTGAAAGAAACTGACACTCTCCCTACCTACAGTTTTCTGTCCCTAGAAAAAATGTTTTTTTTAAGCACAATATAGCACAAGGAGAATTCACTCACTGTCCTTCCAGGTCCCTAGAAACAAGGACTTACACAGTGAAAGAAACTGACACTCTCCCTACCTACAGTTTTCTGTCCCTAGAAAAAATGTTTTTTTTAAGCACAATATAGCACAAGGAGAATTCACTCACTGTCCTTCCAGGTCCCTGGAAACAAGGACTTGCACAGTGAAAGAAACTGACACTCTCCCTACCTACAGTTTTCTGTCCCTAGAAAAAATGTTTTTTTTAAGCACAATATAGCACAAGGAGAATTCACTCACTGTCCTTCCAGGTCCCTAGAAACAAGGACTTACACAGTGAAAGAAACTGACACTCTCCCTACCTACAGTTTTCTGTCCCTAGAAAAAATGTTTTTTTTAAGCACAACATAGCACAAGGAGAATTCACTCACTGTCCTTCCAGGTCCCTAGAAACAAGGACTTGCACAGTGAAAGAAACTGACACTCTCCCTACCTACAGTTTTCTGTCCCTAGAAAAAATGTTTGTTTTAAGCACAATATAGCACAAGGAGAATTCACTCACTGTCCTTCCAGGTCCCTAGAAACAAGGACTTGCACAGTGAAAGAAACTGACACTCTCCCTACCTACAGTTTTCTGTCCCTAGAAAAAATGTTTTTTTTAAGCACAATATAGCACAAGGAGAATTCACTCACTGTCCTTCCAGGTCCCTAGAAACAAGGACTTGCACAGTGAAAGAAACTGACACTCTCCCTACCTACAGTTTTCTGTCCCTAGAAAAAATGTTTTTTTTAAGCACACTATAGCACAAGGAGAATTCACTCACTGTCCTTCCCGGTCCCTAGAAACAAGGACTTGCACAGTGAAAGAAACTGACACTCTCCCTACCTACAGTTTTCTGTCCCTAGAAAAAATGTTTTTTTTAAGCACAATATAGCACAAGGAGAATTCACTCACTGTCCTTCCAGGTCCCTAGAAACAAGGACTTGCACAGTGAAAGAAACTGACACTCTCCCTACCTACAGTTTTCTGTCCCTAGAAAAAATGTTTTTTTTAAGCACAATATAGCACAAGGAGAATTCACTCACTGTCCTTCCAGGTCCCTAGAAACAAGGACTTGCACAGTGAAAGAAACTGACACTCTCCCTACCTACAGTTTTCTGTCCCTAGAAAAAATGTTTTTTTTAAGCACAATATAGCACAAGGAGAATTCACTCACTGTCCTTCCAGGTCCCTAGAAACAAGGACTTGCACAGTGAAAGAAACTGACACTCTCCCTACCTACAGTTTTCTGTCCCTAGAAAAAATGTTTTTTTTAAGCACAATATAGCACAAGGAGAATTCACTCACTGTCCTTCCAGGTCCCTAGAAACAAGGACTTGCACAGTGAAAGAAACTGACACTCTCCCTACCTACAGTTTTCTGTCCCTAGAAAAAATGTTTTTTTTAAGCACAATATAGCACAAGGAGAATTCACTCACTGTCCTTCCAGGTCCCTGGAAACAAGGACTTGCACAGTGAAAGAAACTGACACTCTCCCTACCTACAGTTTTCTGTCCCTAGAAAAAAATGTTTTTTTTAAGCACAATATAGCACAAGGAGAATTCACTCACTGTCCTTCCAGGTCCCTAGAAACAAGGACTTACACAGTGAAAGAAACTGACACTCTCCCTACCTACAGTTTTCTGTCCCTAGAAAAAATGTTTTTTTTAAGCACACTATAGCACAAGCACAAAACACACTGACACTCTCCCTACCTATCCTTCTCTTTCCCTAAACTAAAGGAATCCAGGTTAAGCAAGAAAGAAATAAAAGTCACTGTCCCTGCCTATGCTGCTCTATCCCTGCTCCGGAACACACTACACTAGGCCGCCGTGCTGGCGGCCTTTTATAGTGTGGGGCGTGTACTAAACACCCTCAGCAATAATTGGCCACAGGCATCCTGCCTGTGGCCAATCATTGCTCTCCTCGCTGCCGGCGCTGTGATTGGCCAAGCATGTGGGGTCACAGTGCATGCTTGGCCAATCACAGCACCTGGATGACACTGCGATGGCGTAGTGCATTGTGGGCCATTCGCGTCACTCGAATTTGGCGCGAACGGCCCAAATCGTTCGATCTTCGTCGAACGATCGAACAGCCGATGTTCGAGTTGAACGTATGTTCGATTCGAACACGAAGCTCATCCCTAATTGCAGCGATCGACCCACTACAATCCCTGAAGTCCCCTCCTTTATGTAATAGTATAGGCAGTGCGAAATGCCACTATTCCTATGAAAAATCATGTTTCTCGTAACTACTTCCTTAGGGACCAAGAAATAAAAATAAAGTCAAACATATGAAATAACTGTAAGATTAACCAAAGTTGAAACGTATACCCTATTTAGCTCACGTTAGTTTAATTGCTTGTCATACCAGTCATACCAAGCATGCCAAGGTGCCCATAAGTTGGATAACTTGTCAAATTGCCCGCTCGCTGAAGCATGGAGAATCTCGTATGTACTATGTGTTTGTACAGTAGTTATAACTTCTTGAAGTTTTGGGGCTCCAATATTCTTCCAGTGTCTAAGTAGAGTAAGGCGCGTAGCCATTAATATATGTGCTGTTACAGTCCTAAGTGCCACAGGTACTAATTCCAAGTCCAGAGAGAGTATGGCCAACTCGGGGCGTAAAGGTAAAGTGATATGTGATATAGTTTGTATTAGTCTCTCAATCTGAGCCCACAGAGGTTTAACCCTTGGGCATGTCCACAATATGTGGAACAGTGTGCCCCTCTCTCCGCATAGCCTCCAGCACTCTGAGTTAGTACCCGGGAACATTTTTGACAATCTATGTGGGGTGAGGTACCAGCGAAGCAGGATTTTCTGGTGCAATTCCCATAAGTTTGTACTCTTTGTAGTAGTTAAATGAAGTTTAATTGCCCTTTCCCATTTTTTAGCAGTGAATGTCAGACCAATGTATTTTTCCCATGCCAAAATGTTTGGGGTTTTAATTAATGTATCCTTGTTGGTAGAAATCAGTTAGTTTCTTTGGAAGTTGGGTAAACAAATTGGGGGTCTTCCTTATTACTTGGTTTAGTTGAATATACCTATAATACTCCCTCAGTGGCAGATTAAATTCTTTTTGTAGTAATTGAAATGGTTTAATTTTGGAGTGAGTGATTATATCTTCCAAATGGTGAATACCATGCAAATTCCATGTGTTGAGATTTATATCTGGAATAATATGACGTACTGCCATTATGTTAAGGTTCAGGGGAACCTGCTCTTTCTCCCATGAATGCGCTGTACAAAGATGAGCCCATGCCCTCAATGAAGCAAGTATGGGCGGCGATTAGGGATGGGCCCGGTGCTCGATTCGAACCCATGTTCGAATCGAGCATCGGGCGTTCGCTCGCTCGTCGAGCCCAGAACTATTTGGGCCGTTCGCATCACATTCGTGTGATGCGAGCGGCCCCGCAATGCATTGCGGCCGACGCGGCCGGCGCAGTGCATTGCTGGCTGATGATTGGCCAAGCATGCACTGTGACCCCGCATGCTTGGCCAATCACAGCGCCCGAAACTCGGAGAGCAATAATTGGCTACAGGCAGGACGGCTGTAGCCAATTACAGCTCAGGGGCTTTAGTACACGCCCCACCATTTAAAAGGCCGCCACGCCATCGGCCCCGGTCACATGAGTCCTGGCTTTAGGAGAGATTAGTCTGCTGATTCTGTCTTTGCTTGATACTGAAAGATTTGCTCTTCTTTGCTAAACCATTGGCTATTTCTTTGCTAAACCATTGCTACCTAAGTCATTGATCGTTCATTGCTGCTGATTGCACAGTTAGTGTGTTATTAGCTGCTGCTGGGGATTAGTCTGGTGCGTGCTTACTGTTAGTACAGTATTGCAGTAGTACCAACCGCAGTGCTGTTAGCACAGCATTGCACCCCAACAGCACCCATAGGACTTCTAGTGTGTTAGTGGCAGCAAACAGAGCTCCTATATTTTCTTCTCAGCAGCACCCATAGGACTTCTAGTGTGTTAGTGGCATCACACAGAGCTCCTATATTTTCTTCTCAGCAGCACCCATAGGACTTCTAGTGTGTTAGTGGCAGCAAACAGAGCTCCTATATTTTCTTCTCAGCAGCACCCATAGGACTTCTAGTGTGTTAGTGGCAGCAAACAGAGCTCCTATATTTTCTTCTCAGCAGCACCCATAGGACTTCTAGTGTGTTAGTGGCAGCAAACAGAGCTCCTATATTTTCTTCTCAGCAGCACCCATAGGACTTCTAGTGTGTTAGTGGCAGCAAACAGAGCTCCTATATTTTCTTCTCAGCAGCACCCATAGGACTTCTAGTGTGTTAGTGGCAGCAAACAGAGCTCCTATATTTTCTTCTCAGCAGCACCCATAGGACTTCTAGTGTGTTAGTGGCATCACACAGAGCTCCTATATTTTCTTCTCAGCAGCACCCATAGGACTTCTAGTGTGTTAGTGGCAGCAAACAGAGCTCCTATATTTTCTTCTCAGCAGCACCCATAGGACTTCTAATGTGTTAGTGGCATCACACAGAGTTCCTATATTTTCATCTCAGCAGCACCCATAGGACTTCTAGTGTGTTAGTGGCATCACACAGAGCTCCTATATTTTCTTCTCAGCAGCACCCATAGGACTTCTAGTGTGTTAGTGGCAGCAAACAGAGCTCCTATATTTTCTTCTCAGCAGCACCCATAGGACTTCTAGTGTGTTAGTGGCAGCAAACAGAGCTCCTATATTTTCTTCTCAGCAGCACCCATAGGACTTCTAGTGTGTTAGTGGCATCACACAGAGCTCCTATATTTTCTTCTCAGCAGCACCCATAGGACTTCTAGTGTGTTAGTGGCAGCAAACAGAGCTCCTATATTTTCTTCTCAGCAGCACCCATAGGACTTCTAGTGTGTTAGTGGCATCACACAGAGCTCCTATATTTTCTTCTCAGCAGCACCCATAGGACTTCTAGTGTGTTAGTGGCAGCAAACAGAGCTCCTATATTTTCTTCTCAGCAGCACCCATAGGACTTCTAGTGTGTTAGTGGCAGCAAACAGAGCTCCTATATTTTCTTCTCAGCAGCACCCATAGGACTTCTAGTGTGTTAGTGGCAGCAAACAGAGCTCCTATATTTTCTTCTCAGCAGCACCCATAGGACTTCTAGTGTGTTAGTGGCAGCAAACAGAGCTCCTATATTTTCTTCTCAGCAGCACCCATAGGACTTCTAGTGTGTTAGTGGCAGCAAACAGAGCTCCTATATTTTCTTCTCAGCAGCACCCATAGGACTTCTAGTGTGTTAGTGGCAGCAAACAGAGCTCCTATATTTTCTTCTCAGCAGCACCCATAGGACTTCTAGTGTGTTAGTGGCATCACACAGAGCTCCTATATTTTCTTCTCAGCAGCACCCATAGGACTTGTAGTGTGTTAGTGGCAGCAAACAGAGCTCCTATATTTTCTTCTCAGCAGCACCCATAGGACTTCTAGTGTGTTAGTGGCATCACACAGAGCTCCTATATTTTCTTCTCAGCAGCACCCATAGGACTTCTAGTGTGTTAGTGGCAGCAAACAGAGCTCCTATATTTTCTTCTCAGCAGCACCCATAGGACTTCTAGTGTGTTAGTGGCAGCAAACAGAGCTCCTATATTTTCTTCTCAGCAGCACCCATAGGACTTCTAGTGTGTTAGTGGCAGCAAACAGAGCTCCTATATTTTCTTCTCAGCAGCACCCATAGGACTTCTAGTGTGTTAGTGGCAGCAAACAGAGCTCCTATATTTTCTTCTCAGCAGCACCCATAGGACTTCTAGTGTGTTAGTGGCAGCAAACAGAGCTCCTATATTTTCTTCTCAGCAGCACCCATAGGACTTCTAGTGTGTTAGTGGCAGCAAACAGAGCTCCTATATTTTCTTCTCAGCAGCACCCATAGGACTTCTAGTGTGTTAGTGGCAGCAAACAGAGCTCCTATATTTTCTTCTCAGCAGCACCCATAGGACTTCTAGTGTGTTAGTGGCAGCAAACAGAGCTCCTATATTTTCTTCTCAGCAGCACCCATAGGACTTCTAGTGTGTTAGTGGCAGCAAACAGAGCTCCTATATTTTCTTCTCAGCAGCACCCATAGGACTTCTAGTGTGTTAGTGGCAGCAAACAGAGCTCCTATATTTTCTTCTCAGCAGCACCCATAGGACTTCTAGTGTGTTAGTGGCAGCAAACAGAGCTCCTATATTTTCTTCTCAGCAGCACCTATAGGACTTCTAGTGTGTTAGTGGCAGCAAACAGAGCTCCTATATTTTCTTCTCAGCAGCACCCATAGGACTTCTAGTGTGTTAGTGGCAGCAAACAGAGCTCCTATATTTTCTTCTCAGCAGCACCCATAGGACTTCTAGTGTGTTAGTGGCAGCAAACAGAGCTCCTATATTTTCTTCTCAGCAGCACCCATAGGACTTCTAGTGTGTTAGTGGCAGCAAACAGAGCTCCTATATTTTCTTCTCAGCAGCACCCATAGGACTTCTAGTGTGTTAGTGGCATCACACAGAGCTCCTATATTTTCTTCTCAGCAGCACCCATAGGACTTCTAGTGTGTTAGTGGCAGCAAACAGAGCTCCTATATTTTCTTCTCAGCAGCACCCATAGGACTTCTAGTGTGTTAGTGGCAGCAAACAGAGCTCCTATATTTTCTTCTCAGCAGCACCCATAGGACTTCTAGTGTGTTGGTGGCAGCAAACAGAGCTCCTATATTTTCTTCTCAGCAGCACCCATAGGACTTCTAGTGTGTTAGTGGCATCACACAGAGCTCCTATATTTTCTTCTCAGCAGCACCCATAGGACTTGTAGTGTGTTAGTGGCAGCAAACAGAGCTCCTATATTTTCTTCTCAGCAGCACCCATAGGACTTCTAGTGTGTTAGTGGCATCACACAGAGCTCCTATATTTTCTTCTCAGCAGCACCCATAGGACTTCTAGTGTGTTAGTGGCAGCAAACAGAGCTCCTATATTTTCTTGTCAGCAGCACACATAGTACCTATAGTGTGTTAGTGTCAGCACCCATAGGACCTACAGTGTGTTGTGAGCACACATAGGAGTTCTATTTTTTATACTATATACAGTACCGACTACAATGGCTGGAAGACCGCCAAGGAGAGGCAGAGCGTGCCGAGGCAAGAACACAGGGCAGGCAGGCTCTGTTTCTAGAGACAACAGTGCTGGCCGTGGACGTGGTCGTGCATCGTCATCAGCACGTGGCCATGGGACACGCTTGTCTTTGTTTTCGGCAGCTGGACATGTGGAGCCGCATCATGCCGAAGGCTTGGTAGAATGGATGACCAAGCCCTCCTCATCCTCCTCATCCTCTCTCACCCAGGCTCAGGGTACTGGCAGAGCAGCTGCCAACGCGTACTCAATGGCATCATCAGCCACCCCTTCCCTAGACCCACCATGTCCTCCTGAGGAGTCCCCCGAACTGTTTGAGCACAGTGTTGGGTACATGCTCCAGGAGGATGCACAACGATTCGAAGGCTCGGATGATGATACCCAGCTTGAGGAAGTCAGTAGTGTGCGCGCAGAGAGAGGGGATGCTGAAGGACAGCAATCTGGCAGTAGTGTTCCACCAGCTGCAGCTTACTGCCAGGTTTGCTCTAGTGGTGAAGAGGGAGGGGATGATGAGGTCACTGACTCCACGTGGGTGCCTGAAGGGAGAGAGGAGGAGGAGGAGGAGGATGCAGCGTCACATGTCCAACGAGGCAGGATGCCCCCTGGAGGCCAGCTAGAGGCCAGCACAGCAACTGTACCACACCGCAGAGCTCCGCCTGTGCAGGGCGCTGCCTCTGCACGTTATCACAAAAGTTCTTTGGTGTGGGCCTTTTTTGAGACGAGTGCATCAGATCGCACCACTGCTATTTGCAATATTTGTCTCAAGCGTATCTCGCGTGGCCAAAACATCAGCCGCTTGGGCACCACAAGCTTGAGCAGACATATGTCGACCTGCCATGCAGCTCGTTGGCAAGCACACATAAAAGACCCACACCAAAGAACAAAGCGGACCTCTCCTTGCTCCTCATCAGCTGGGATCTCCATCCCCACTATATCTTCAGTCCTCTCTGAAAGCTGCTCTGAGAGGACTGAAGGTGTAGAATTAGGTGTGTCACAACCAAGTACTTGCAGTACACCGACGTCCGATTGTAGCAGGCAAATTTCCCTGCCCCAGCTGCTGGACCGTCGAAAGAAGTATACTCCCAGCCATCCACATGCCCAGCGGTTGAATGCTAGCTTGGCTAAATTGCTAGCACTTCAACTGCTGCCTTTTCAGTTGATAGACTCGGCCCCCTTCCGTGAGTTTGTTCAATGTGCGGTTCCTCAGTGGCAGGTTCCCAAACGCCACTTTTTCTCACGGAAGGCGGTTCCGTCTCTCTACTGGCATGTGGAAGGCAATGTCCATGCCTCGCTGGACAGGGCGGTCAGGGGTAAGGTGCATATTACCGCTGACTCATGGTCCAGCAGGCATGGACAGGGACGTTATCTTTCTTTCACGGCCCATTGGGTCACTCTATTGGTAGCTGGGAGGGATGCAGGACAAGGTGCAGTAGTGTTGGAGGTTGTTCCGCCACCACGCCTCCAAAATGCTACTACTGGTTGTGACACACCTCTCTCCTCCACCCCCTCCTCTTCTTCTTCCTCCATGTCCTCTTCGAGTGCTCTGTCCTCGGAACCAGCGGTGCTCCGTAGGCGTACAAGGGGCTACGCGAGTACGCAGGCAAAAAGATGCCATGCCGTGCTTGCGCTGGTGTGTTTGGGGGACAGGAGCCACACTGGGCCAGAGGTTCTGGCAGCTCTGCAGGGGCAGGCCGAGAGGTGGTTGACGCCACGCCAGCTTAAGCCAGGAATGGTCGTTTCTGATAATGGCACCAACCTCCTCTCCGCCCTGCGACAGGGGCAGCTCACCCATGTGCCCTGTATGGCTCACGTCCTCAACCTGGTGGTGCAGCGGTTCTTGGGCAGGTTCCCAGGCTTACAGGATGTCCTGAGGCAGGCCAGGAAAGTCTGTGTGCATTTCCGCCGATCTTATAATGCCAGTGCTCGGCTGACTGAGCTGCAAAAGGAGCTGAACCTGCCCAAGAACCGCCTAATATGTGACATGCCCACCAGGTGGAACTCAACGTTGGCCATGCTGCAGCGACTGCACACGCAGCAGAGGGCCATCAATGAGTACCTTTGCGACTACGGCACCAGGACAGGGTCAGGGGAGCTTGGCTTTTTTTCCCCACGCCAGTGGAGCATGATCAGGGATGCATGCACTGTCCTCTCACCATTTGAGGAGGCCACGAGGATGGTGAGCAGTGACAGTGCATGCATCAGTGACACTGTACCTCTTGTCCACCTGTTGGAGCATACGCTGCGTGGGATAATGGACAGGGCACTTGAGGCAGAACAGAGGCAGGAAGAGGAGGACTTCCTTGTCTCTCAAGGCCCCCTTTATCCAGACAATGTTCCTTCTGTCCCACCCATCACACAGGAAGAGGAGGAGGAGGAGGAGGAGGAGGAGGATTGTGTGAGCATGGAGGTGGAGCCTGGCACTCAGCATCAGCAGCAGCAGTCTTTTAGGGATGATGTACAGTCCCAACAAACCAGTGGACTTGTACGTGGCTGGGAGGAGGTGGCTGGCGATCATGTCATCCTCAGTGACCCAGAAGACTCCGGACCGAATGCCTCAGCTAACCTACGCTGCATGGCCTCCCTGATCCTGCAAAGCCTGCGGAAGGATCCTCGTGTTCTTCGGATCAAGGAGAGTGACCATTACTGGCTGGCCACTCTCCTTGATCCACGGTACAAGGGTAAGGTTGCGGACCTTATCTTGCCGTCGCAGAGGGAGCAGAGGATGAGACATCTCAGGGAGGCCTTGCAGAAAGGTCTGTGCAACGCGTTCCCAGAAACTGGGAGGTTACAAACTCCTGGTCCTGGACGACAAGTTGCTGAGGCTTCGGTCAGTAGCAGAAGGAGCGGTGGGGAAGGTGGACGTCTGACCGATGCGTTCAGACAATTTTTTAGTCCGCAGCCCCAAGGTATGATCGGTTCCAGCAACCATCGCCAGCGTCTGATATACATGGTGCAGGAATACCTAGGGGCAAGGTCAGACTTGGACACCTTTCCCACCGAAAATCCTCTGGCTTACTGGGTCCTGAGGATGGATCACTGGCCAGAGCTTGCACAGTATGCAATTGAGCTACTGGCCTGTCCTGCATCCAGCGTTCTTTCTGAACGCACATTCAGTGCTGCTGGAGGATTTGTCACCGATCATAGGGTGCGCCTGTCCACCGACTCGGTTGATCGACTGACCTTCATAAAAATGAATCATTCTTGGATCACCACCAGCTACCAGACACCTGAAGCGGATATAACGGAATAATTTATAATGTCACATCTAGGGATGAGCTTCGAGTTCGAGTCGAACTCATGTTCGACTCGAACATTGCTTGTTCGCCCGTTCGCCGAACAGCGAACAAATTGGGGTGTTCGCGGCAAATTCGAAAAATCTATGGGAGAAATCTAAAGTGCTAATTATAAAGGCTTATATGCAAGTTATTGTCCTAAAAAGTGTTTGGGGACCGGGGTCCTGCCCCAGGGGACATGTATCAATGCAAAAAGAAGTTTTAAAAACGGACATTTTTTCGGGAGCAGTGATTTTAATAATGCTTAAAGTGAAACAATAAAAGTGAAATATTCCTTTAAATTTCGTACCTGGGGGGTGTGTATGATATGCATGTGAAGTGGCGCATGTTTCCCGTGCTTAGAACTGTCCCTGCAAAAAGTGTCATTTTTGAAAGAAAAAAATGCATTTAAAACTGACTCGCAGCTATTAATGAATTGTCGGCTCCCGGCAAT
The DNA here is from genome assembly GCA_029206835.1 of Rana muscosa. Lineage (NCBI taxonomy): Eukaryota > Metazoa > Chordata > Amphibia > Anura > Ranidae > Rana > Rana muscosa. The sequence continues at coordinate 225,035,281 of CM055118.1, forward strand.
ACATACAAAAGTCATTGATAAAAATAAAAAAAAAGCGTGGGGGTTCCCCAGAATTCAATTACCAGGCCCTTCAGGTCTGGAATGGATATTAAGGGGAACCCCGCCGCAAATTTAAAAAAAAATTGACGTGGGGTTCCCCCAAATATCCATTCCAGGCCCTTCAGATCTGGCATGGATTTTAAGGGGAACTCCACCCCAAATTTAAAAAAAAATGGCGTGGAGTCCCCCTAAAAATCCATACCAGACCCCTTATCCGAGCACGCAACCTGGCCGGCCGCAGGGGAAAAGGGGGGGACGAGAGAGCGGCCCCCCCTCCCTCCTGAACCGTACCAAGCCACATGCCCTCAACATGGGGAGGATGTCCCCATGTTGATGGGGACAAGGGCCTCATCCCCACAACCCTTGCCCGGTGGTTGTGGGGGTCTGCGGGCAGGGGGCTTATCGGAATCTGGAAGACCCCTTTAACAAAGGGGACCCCCAGATCCCGCCCCCCCCCTATGTGAATTGGTAAGGGGTACATTGTACCCCTACCATTTCACGAAGAAAGCGTAAAAAATTGTAAAAAAAAAACACACAAACACCTTGAAAAAGTCCTTTATTTAAAAAAAAAAAAAAACAGCGGTGAAATCCAGTGTCCCGCGGCGATCCCGATGTCCAGCGCTGTCCTTCATTGGTTGTGCCTGAGCGGACCTGATGGGGAACTCCCTCTCAGTATTTTAAATGTATAGACCCGCCCCTTCTAAAGTTCCCCATCAGGTCCGCCAGCGGACCAGATGCGGAACATGAGAAGGGGCGGGTCTATACATGTATTACCACAGTGAGAGAAGTTCCCCATCAGGTCCGCCTCCTCGGTATGTCGGACCCGCCTACGTCATTGGCTTGAGCGGGGAACTTCCTTCACTGTGTAATTTAAATTTACATAGTGAAGGAAGTTCCCCGCTCAAGCCAATGACGTAGGCGGGTCCGACATACCGAGGGGGCGGACCTGATGGGGAACTGCTCTCACTTTGGTAATACATGTATAGACCCGCCCCTTCTCATGTTCCGCATCTGGTCCGCTGGCGGACCTGATGGGGAACTTTAGAAGGGGCGGGTCTATACATTTAAAATACTGAGAGGGAGTTCCCCATCAGGTCCGCTCAGGCACAACCAATGAAGGACAGCGCTGGACATCGGGATCGCCGCGGGACACTGGATTTCACCGCTGTTTTTTTTTTTTTTTTTTTTTTAAATAAAGGACTTTTTCAAGGTGTTTGTGTGTTTTTTTAAACATTTTTTTACGCTTTCTTCGTGAAATGGTAGGGGTACAATGTACCCCTTACCAATTCACATAGGGGGGGGGGGCGGGATCTGGGGGTCCCCTTTGTTAAAGGGGTCTTCCAGATTCCGATAAGCCCCCTGCCCGCAGACCCCCACAACCACCGGGCAAGGGTTGTGGGGATGAGGCCCTTGTCCCCATCAACATGGGGACATCCTCCCCATGTTGAGGGCATGTGGCTTGGTACGGTTCAGGAGGGAGGGGGGGCCGCTCTCTCGTCCCCCCCTTTTCCCCTGCGGCCGGCCAGGTTGCGTGCTCGGATAAGGGGTCTGGTATGGATTTTTAGGGGGACTCCACGCCATTTTTTTTTAAATTTGGGGTGGAGTTCCCCTTAAAATCCATGCCAGATCTGAAGGGCCTGGAATGGATATTTGGGGGAACCCCACGTCAATTTTTTTTTAAATTTGCGGCGGGGTTCCCCTTAATATCCATTCCAGACCTGAAGGGCCTGGTAATTGAATTCTGGGGAACCCCCACGCTTTTTTTTTATTTTTATCAATGACTTTTGTATGTATTGCCGGGAGCCGACAATTCATTAATAGCCGCGAGTCAGTTTTAAAAGACTTTTTTTCTTTCAAAAATGACACTTTGTGCAGGGACAGTTCTAAGCACGGGAAACATGCGCCACTTCACATGCATATCATACACACCCCCCAGGTACGAAATTTAAAGGAATATTTCACTTTTATTTTTTCATTTTAAGCATTATTAAAATCACTGCTCCCGAAAAAACGGCCGTTTTTAAAACTTCTTTTTGCATTGATACATGTCCCCTGGGGCAGGACCCGGGTCCCCAAACCCTTTTTAGGACAATAACTTGCATATAAGCCTTTATAATTAACACTTTAGATTTCGAACGTTCGAGTCCATTGTATTTAATAGGGTTCTAAAGTTTACACGAACATTTTGTCTGTTCGCAGGTTCTGGTGCGAACCGAACAGGGGGGTGTTCGGCTCATCCCTGGTCACATCCCTTCAAGACTGCCTATGCTGATGCTGAGTGACTGTCCTGTTATGTTCACTGACTATCCTCTTCCTCCTCCTCAATGATCCATGCCACCACACCAGTGCCTAAGGCACAATTTTTCAGCCCCTGTATAACAGGGGCGTGTAATTACAATTTTTTAAAAAGATGCTTCGCAACAGGTGTGACTGCTGTGCTCAGAGTACAGTATCTGTGAGGGGTTGCAGTGTTGTGGCACCAGCACCAGTGCCTAAGGCACAATTTTTCAGCCCCTGTTGGGGCGTGTAATTACAATTTTTAGGCAATGCTTTGCAACAGGTCTCATTGCTGTGCTCAGAGTACAGTATCTGTGAGGGGTTGCAGTGTTGTGGCACCAGCACCAGTGCCTAAGGCACAATTTTTCAGCCCCTGTATAACAGGGGCGTGTAATTAAATTTTTTTAAAAAGATGCTTCGCAACAGGTGTGACTGCTGTGCTCAGAGTACAGTATCTGTGAGGGGTTGCAGTGTTGTGGCACCAGCACCAGTGCCTAAGGCACAATTTTTCAGCCCCTGTTGGGGCGTGTAATTACAATTTTTAGGCAATGCTTTGCAACAGGTCTCATTGCTGTGCTCAGAGTACAGTATCTGTGAGGGGTTGCAGTGTTGTGGCACCAGCACCAGTGCCTAAGGCACAATTTTTCAGCCCCTGTATAACAGGGGCGTGTAATTACAATTTTTTAAAAAGATGCTTCGCAACAGGTGTGACTGCTGTGCTCCAAGTACAGTATCTGTGAGGGGTTGCAGTGTTGTGGCACCAGCACCAATGCCTAAGGCACAATTTTTCAGCCCCTGTTTAACAGGGGCGTGTAATTACAAATCTTGATCTAATAGTTCACAGCAGGGCCCATTCCTGCGCCCACCAAGAGTAACTATGAGGGCCTACAGTCTTGTGGCAACACCGTCCACCACCACCACCACCACCAAAGGCCCAATTTTTCTGCCCTGTTCAACAGGTGCATGCAATTACAAATCTTGATCTAATAACTCACAGCAGGGCCCATTCCTGCACCCACCAAGAGTAACTGTGAGGGCTTACAGTCTTGTGGCAACACCGTCCACCACCACCACCACCACCACCAAAGGCCCAATTTTTCTGCCCGGTTCAACAGGTGCATGCAAGTACAAATCTTGATCTATTAACTCACAGCAGGGCCCATTCCTGTGCCCACCAGTCTTGTGGCTACACCAACATCTAATAGGGCAAATTTCTGCAGAGTATATACGGCAGGCCCCTACTTTCAAACATCCAACTTACAAACGACTCCTACTTGCAAACGGCAAGAGAAAACAGGAAGTGAGAGGAAATCTACCCCTAGGAAGGAAAATTCTATCCTGTTAGATTTAATTTGGGAAAAAGGTATCTCCTCTCTACTGATGCTTTATCACCAATCCTTGTTTCAATTAAAACCCCACTTTTCCAAAAACATTTGTCATTGGGACGGAAAGTGAGGTGACATGTTCTGAACAGATGTGCAAAGACAGCAAATGTTACAGGGGTGATAACCCCTCCCTATGTTCTCCAAAAAGCTTAAAAATTGATTTTTTTGGGATGTAGCTACACTTCATAATGTACCTGTTCAGATTCTACTTAAGAACAAACCTACAGTCCATGTCTTGTTTGCACCACCTATATACTGCTGTTCAGAGTATATAGGGTTGTAGGTATAGGGTTTTATTTTGGGTGCGGGGTCCCCCTTAGTATCCATACAAGACCCAAAGGGGCTGGGGTGGGGGGGGGGGGGTGATGGGGTAGCCATGCCATTTTTCTCAAGGATTTTCAGCCATATGGCGGCCAGGACAAGACATGACATTAAAGCCGCAAGTGGTTTTAAATGGCTTCTTTTTTTCCTTTACAAATGTCATTTTGTGCAAGGACAGTTCTAAACACGGGAAACACATGCCACTTCACAGGCATACTTTAGACACCCCCCAGGTACCATATTTAAAGGAAAATTTCACTTTTTTTTTTCACTTTATGCATCATTAAAATGACTGCTCCCGAAAAAACTTTAGTTTTTAAAATTTCTTTTTGCATTGATATATGTCCCCTGGGGCAGGACCCGGGTCCCCAAACCTGTTTTATAACATTAACATGCATATTGGCCGTTGTAATTAGCAATTTTGATTTCGAACGTTCGCGTCCATTATAACGAATAGGGTTCGAAAATTCGCGCGAACTTTCGGTCCGTTCGAAGGTTCTGGTGCGAACCGAACCCGGGGGTGTTCGGCTCATCCCTAGTGGCGATAAATTCCTGTCTAGATATTTGCAGTGACGAGCTGTCATCAAAAAGTCAGCCAAGTCGTCTTTCTGTATTTGTATGGCTTCTAGTTTTTTCCATGAGTGGGTGCAGTTAGGTCTTAGCCAGACTTTAATCTGGGCTAATATTGATGCAAAATAATAATCCTGCAGTATAACATGGCCTATGCCCCCCGCCGCTCTATTTCTCACTAGTTTGCTAAATGCGCACCTTGCCTTCTTCCCCTGCCACAAATATCTGTTCAGGATCAATTGAAGGGAGGCAAAGTACGCAGTAGGTAAAGGTATCGGAAGAGTCCTGAACAAATAAAGCAGCTGAGGCAAGATCATCATTTTAAAGGCCGCTAACCTACCCAACCAGGACAATTCAGAATGAGTCAGTTTGTTCAGTTTGTTTTGAAAGGAGTTCAGGAAAGGCGTGTAGTTAGCATGGAGCAGCTCAGCCGTGTCCTTAGTTAGCGTTATACCCAGATAACCTATGCCTCCATCTGACCACACATAGGGGTACTTGTTCTGTAGTTCTAATTTAGTTTCTGGAGCTAAACCCAATCCCATCAGATAGGATTTCGTTTCGTTTACCTTATAGTAGGAAACTGATGAGAATGTCTGTAGTGCATCGTGAACACAGGCCAGGGAATCATCTACATTAGTTAAGAACAAAATTACGTTGTCGGCAAATAGACTTATGACATGTTTCCTGTTGCCTACGTGCAAACCTGCTATTTGGGGGTGTCCTCTTATGTGTATGGCCAGAGGTTCCATTAGCAAATTAAAAATGAGTGGGGATAAGGGGCACCCTTGACCTGTGCCATTCGTTATGTCAAAGGGAGTCGACAGAGCCCCTGCTATGTAAACTTGAGCTGAAGGAAGTGTGTACAACGCCTTTATTGCAGAAAGTATGAGGCCCCTAAGGCCTAACCTGCTCAGCACCTCTGTTAGGTATCCCCAATGAATTCTATCAAACGCCTTCTCCGCATCCAGTGTGAGAAGCAGAGAAGGCGTTCCCCTCCGGTTAGCAATGTGTATAAGGTTGACTAGTCGCCTAGTGGCATCAGCCGTTTGTCTCCCTTTAGTGAATCCAGATTGATCTATATCCACAATGTCAGGTAGGATGTCTACCAGTCTGGTAGCGATGAGTTTGGCATAGATCTTGACATCATTATTCAGTAATGATATTGGCCTAAAGTTTTGTGGTACATCTGGAGATTTCCCTGGTTTAGGCAAAGCTATGATTGTAGCAGTTAGCATTTCAGGGGGGAAAGAGGAAGATGCAGCAGCTAAGTTGAACGTTTCGGTGAGATGAGGGCAAAGAATGTCCTGAAATGTCTTGTAGTACTCCCCTGTAAAACCATCTGGACCGGGCGATTTGTTGGCGGGGAGAGCCTGGATCGTCTGTTTTACCTCTAGATCAGATATTGGGGAATTAAGGCTCTGGAGGTGTTCCTGTGTGAGTTTGGGGAAATTGAGTTTGTCTAAAAATGCGTCAATAGCCTCTTTTGTTGGCTGTGGCGTGGAAAGATCGTCTTTTAGGTTATATAATGAACTGTAGTATTGGCTAAATGCGTCAGCTATGGCTTGGGGGTGAGTTTGCTTGACCTGCGTTTTTGGCTGTAGAATGTGGGAGATTTGGGTTCTGGTTCTGTGACCCTTTAGTTTGTTGGCCAGCAGTTTGCCTGCTCTGTTTCCACTGGTGTAGTATGCTAGTTTTAACCTTCTAGATGCCTTTTCAAAATCGTCAAGAAATTTTAGCCGTAGTTCTGTGCGAAGTTGTGTTACTTGGTCAGACAATATGTGGGATGGGTTAGCTTTGTTTCGTCTATCTATGTCTTCAATTTTGGATAACAATTGTACAGTTTGCTGCTGCATTTCCCTCTTGTATCTCGCCCCCTGCTGCATCATCACCCCCCTCATCACTGCCTTATGTGCGTTCCAAATAACAAAAGGATTTGCCACTGAACCTTGATTTACATCAAAGTATTCACTCAGTTTTCCCTGGATGTATGACCTGATCGGACCTTCCTGCAGTAGGCGATGGTTGGCTCTCCATAGGTAAGTAGATTTTTGAGAAGAAGGGTTTCCTATTGTTAAGCAAACCGAGGCATGATCCGACCATGTGATACTATTAATCTTTACCGACTTACATTTCATCAGTAACCATCTGTCAACCAAAAAGAAGTCAATTCTACTATAAGACCTATGACAATTAGAGAAAAAAGTATAGTCTCTTTCATTTGCATTCAAGCATCTCCAAGAGTCATATAGGTTATGTTTTTGTAGGGACGTCAACAGGGATGGAGGCCTCCTCTTTGGTGAAGAGGTAGAGTCAACATCTGGGTCTGGTGTGATGTTGAAGTCCCCACAAATAATCAACATTCCCTTCTGCACCTTCTTCACCTTTTTCACAATCCTGTTAAAAAATTTAAGTTGTCTCACATTTGGTGCATATACATTCGCCACAGTGTAAGTGACGGAATTAATGTCACAGATCAATATTATGAAACGTCCCTGAGGATCACATATAGCTTCATGTAGATGAAAAGAGACTGTGTCTCTTATTGCTATCATCACTCCCTTTGTCTTTGAGGGCGCATTTGCTTGATAGACGTGGGGAAACTGGGGATGTGAGCATTTAGGAGGCGAGTCCTGTAAAAAGTGGGTCTCCTGGACACACAAAATGTCACAGATCAATATTTTGATGCAAGGCCTCCTTCCACAGAGATCTCCACTTGGCAGGGTGATTAAGACCCTTGGAATTTAGAGTCATAAACTGTACCGCCATGTGTGGATATTAAAGTTACTTACAGATGGTGGTAGTCGCTGGTTAATCCCTGTAGGTGCACTGCGCAAGATAGGCCCTACGTGCTCACACTTGTCCCAGGGTCTTTCAGCGAGGTATGGAAGGCAGTATTTCTGGCTATTAGGGCATAAGAGAGTTATTTCAAGAGAAACATGAAGGAGAAGAAAAAAAAAATTAACAATGGCAACTGGCCATTTAATAGAGTGCAAAAGTGTGTGACTCATTATCACTCAAGCGGTAGTTGGGGAAAGGGAAAAAGTTCGGAACAGGAATCCGATCTATTCCAACAGGCACTCTATGAAGTCATCAAAATTTAATCCAGGTTAGTTGTGAGAACGAGCGTTTCTGCGGTCAACTGTACGCCATTCAGGTTCTAGGTTCTTTGATGTGGGTCCCCGCTGGGGTTGTGGTTGATTATCAGGGACAATTCCCCAAGAGTGTAGCATTGACATTCCTTTGGCCAGGGAGTCTATAACATATTCCTTGTCATCTTTCGTGACTATCAGCTTGGTCGGGAAGCCCCACTTATAGGTCAGTTTGTGATTCCTTAGGGCCTTTGTGATGGTATTAAGATTTCTGCATTTTTGGAGCGTATACTGCGATAAATCCGCATAGAACTGGAGGTCAGAGTAAGGAGCAGGGATCTGTCCTTTTTGGCGTGACACTGCCATCAGTTGTTCCTTGGTGTGATAAAAATGCAATCTAAGGATCACATCTCTAGGTATAGCATCAGATAGGTATGTGGGCTTCGGGAGCCTATGGATCCTATCCACAGTGAAGTCTAGAGCAGACAGGTCTGGCATAACTGTAGCAAACAGTTGAGCAGCATATCCACGCAGCTCCTGGTTTTTAACAGATTCAGGGATCCCCTTATCTTCACATTGTTCCTTCTGGATCTATCTTCCATTTCTGCCATCTTAGCTTTCACTGATTCCATATCATCCTCTGACTTCTCACTAGCATCAACCAGGTCATTGATAGTGAAAGCATACTCCTCCATCTTATTCTCTATGTGAGAGACCCTTTCAGCCACATGTCTCAGTTCTGTGCCAAACTTGTGTACGCATGATACCATGTCTGACTGGAGTGAGCTCCTGAGAGACACCAACATCTCTTTCAATACTGTATCTAAGACAGGTTTATCATTTGTGGGGAATGAGTCAATGGAGTCTGGTAAGTCTCTTGTTTCATCCCCTGAATCTATGGGAGAGCTCACCTCATGTCCAGCATCCGCTGCATCCAGCCGGCATCTCGCCTTCTCCGGGCTCCCAGATGAAGGAGTAGCTAGTGGGGAATGTGGGTTCCTCGGTGGGCTGCTTCTTTTCATGTTTATGCCCTTCTGAGATGAGCGCTGAGAAGTGCCTTGTACTGGCGTGGAGGATGAGCCGGCGCCATCTTGTGTAGGCCCCATAGAGAAGAACGCTGTGAGTTTGGTCGGCCGGTTCCCCTCCTTCTTGCGTCTCGTCATACTGTATGTCCGTTTGCCGGGTCAGCGGGAGCTGAAACGCCGTATTTGGGCAACTTTTGGGTGCCTGGATCATCCGTTACAAGCCATTGAAGTGCCGCTGGTACCGGAGCTCAGCTACTGCATGTCCTCCTCAGTCTCTGGCTAGCTCCGCCCCCCCGAGTTGAACTGTTTTGATTAGCCATAAATGATCCCACCCCCCCCCCCAAAAAACCCAGTAATGAGATCAAAATTGTGTGTGATTGATTCCTCAAATAATAGAAATTTACATTTTATTTTATAAACAGGATGAGGCAAGCCAGGAGGAAGAGGGTCAGGAGTGTGACAGGCAGGAGGAGGCAGGGCCCAGTGGGACTCAGCAGGTCCCCAGGCCTAGTGGCAGCACCGTCTCCCAAGTGGCTCCCCTCCACGTCAGACCGCCAAAACAACGGCGGATGACACAAGTGGAGGAGGAGTCACTAAAGATGATTCAGGAGGCTGCTGCCATTATGAGGGCCCCCCTCAACCCTACGGAGGGGTTTAGCACCTATCTCTCAGATAAGCTGCTGAGAATGGAGGCGGGACAACGGGCCCTTTGTGAGCACCTTATCTACACGGCCGTACACATGGGGGCGAGGGGACAGCTGACTGAGGCCACCCATATTTCACATCAGCCCAATCCCTCTCCTCCTTCTCCTCCTCCTCCTGCCACATCACCACCCACAGTGGCCCAGCCTGCAAGGGTGCGTGGACGGGGCCGTGGAGAGAACGCTGCAGAGAGGCGTGAAAGGAAGGCTACAAGGAAGAGCAGGAGGTGATTCCCTGGCCTCGAGCTGCTCATCCAGTAATTGAAGGTTGATGGAGTACCACAGCTTGGGATGATGTATGTCTTTGGCTGCTGCTCCTGATTTCATGCTGTTGTTGATTTTATTATTGATCATAGTCAGGTCTGCATTTGGGATCTAATGACTTTATATTCTCTGCTAATTTGGGAATAGTTGCCCTTCGGTTTTTGATTTGTTTTTTTCCGAAATAAAGGGAAATTTGATTTCAGCCAACCTACATGCCTGATGTGTTTTTTTGAGAAGTAGCAATAAGATTGCATAAATACAATGTGTAATTAAGAACAAGGGACACCAACCTCCATGATTTTTCAAAAATGTAATATTATGTTGTTCTGAGAAATTAACACACCAAAAAATGCACAACAAATTTTAAGAGTCAAAAAAAAAATAGGTGTAATTTGTGAGGTCGGCCTTGAAGAATTTTACTAATTATTCCTAAGATCACTAGAAAAAAGAAAGACATACATTTGTCAGAACTCAGGAGAAAGTCCTGCTGCCAAAATGACATTTTAAAGACCGTTCGAAAGCAAAAAAACATGCGCTGCATTAAACGAAGCAATAACTTGCAGAATGACGAATGTGCTCTCTCCATTAGGAACGCTAGTTTTACAAGAACGAGCGCTCCCGTCTCCTAATTCAGTCTGAGCATGTGTGGGTTTTTTAACCGATGGACTTGCCCATAGACGATCGGAAATTCCCATCGGTTTTTTATCCATCGGAAAATTTTAAAACAAGTTCTAGTTTTTCCATCCGATGAAAAAAAGACCGATGGGTACCATACACGATCAGTTGGTCTGATGAAAACCATCGGACGGTTTTCATCAGTTAAACCGATCGTGTGTACGGGGCTTTACAGTAACAGAAGGGTTAGAGGGAAAAACAAGGGTCAGTAGTATACCAGTTAAACTACTGATCACTTTGGAGGGTATAAGTTTGTGAGCTATTTGCAACGAGCAGGCACAGAACCGGAGTGCACATTTAACTTAGCACAATGAGTACACTAACCTCATGTTCACTTGTTAGTGCTGGAACGGGTTCTTTGATGAGGGATTGAGAGTTCTCTGTGGGTGTCATCTGTGGCGAGGCGTCGCAGTCAGGGATAATTTTCCATTTTCTGAGTAGTTGAATGCCTTCTTCTACTGTATGGATGCTGTGCTTCACCCCATTTTATGTGACCAGAAGTTTGGTCGGGAATCCCTATTGGTAAGATATCTTGTGTTTATTTAGGGGTTTGGTGATGGTTTGAAGTTGTTGCCGTTGTTGGCAGATGTATTGGGAGATGTCAGCAAAAAACTGCAGCTTCGTTTATGGTGGTGGTAGTTGGTCAAGACCTCTTGCTTTGGCTAGGAGCATATCCTTAGTATGAAAAAAGTGGATTCTCATAAGAGTGACACGGGGGACCTCTGCGGGGAGATGAGGAGGTTTCGGTAAGCGGCGATTGCGGGCAATGATGGTCTCCACCGGTGGGAGGTCTGGTAGCAGTGTTGAAATCGGCTTTCTAGCAAATGAATTCAGATCGGCTGGTACAATCGTTTCTGGTATACCTAGTATTTTCACATTATTGCGTCTCAAACGGTCTTTGAGGTCCTCCATTTTGGCCCGCACCCACTGCTGTTCATCTCTAGTGTGATCGTGCGCAATCCACCAGATCATTTACCGTGTCTGTCATTGCACTCATCAGTTGTTCAATGTGGCCCACTTTGTTCCCCATATGCACCATCTCAGATATAAATGCTGAGAACATAGATGAAATGTCATTGTGCAGTGAGCTGTGCAGGGAAATCAGCATTTCTTTCAGCAGCAAGTCTATAACCATCTGGTTAGTAGTGGGGAAGGCCGCTATGGGGGATGATGCAGGCGCCAGTGTGAGGAGACTATCTAGTGCAGGCCTTACCTCTGAGGCCTGGGCTCCTGCATCCAGGTGCATCCACGCTTTTGCCGGGCTGTTGGAGGTGGAGGATGGCCCAGAATGTGAAGAGGGGTCTGAGGAGTATTTCTGCAGCAGGATGGATGAATCAACTGCATCAGGCAGGTCAGTGTAGGCCCGTTCTCTGCGGGCGCCATCTTGGATTTGTTCTCCGGGAGTCAGAGTGAAGAAATCTGTCAGTTTCCTTGGTTGTCGGTCTTCCTTTCATTTGCGGGAGGTCCCGGTCTCGTTCCCCAGTGTGTGGGGGTCTGTGTGGTGCATTTTTGCTGTGTGGGTTAGTGCTGCGGCTGATCGTTTCTCCGTTCAGTGCAGGAGCTGTGTAGTCAGGTGTCCATTCAGCTCGGTGGTTTGCCATGCCCCCTCCTCTGGGTATTCTGGCTTTCTTCCACACTCCAAAGACATGCTGGTAGGTCATTGGCCCCTGTCTAAATTGGCCCTACTATGTACAGGTGAAACTCAAAAAATTTGAATATCGTGCAAAAGTTAATTTATTTCACTAATGCAACTTAAAAGGTGAAACTAATATATGAGATGGACTCATTTCATGCAAAGCAAGATAGTTCAAGCCATAATTTTTCATAATTGTGATGATTATGGCTTACAGCTGTCAGGGCTGGGCTCAGCCCTTCCTTCTTTGTGCTGGCAGCTCAGCTGTCAGCTAATTTCCAGCTCCTTTCTCTCCACATTGATCCACCTGTTGATGATCCTGCTCGTCAGCTCTGCCTACTTAAAGACTCCCAGTTCATTTGCTCTTTGCCTTCGCCTGTGTTAACATCACAAGAGACTTTCTCCTGCGTTCCTGTTGAAGACCTGCTTGACAGACGTTCCCTCTGGCTACAGATCCTGCTTGCTGTACTACTACCTTTATCGCTGGCTCTTGGACATTGGCTTGGCCGACTACTCAATCCGGTTACTGAACTCTGGCTATGTTTTGACTACGCTTACTCTGTTTACCTTTTTATTTTTATTATTAAACCAGTGTGATTTAACTGTACTTCTGTCTCGGTCTGATTCATGGTTTCTGACAACTGCTCATTAAAACCCCAAATCCACAATCTCAGAAAATTAGAATATTACATGCAATAAATAAAACAAGGATTGTACATAGAACAATATCGGACCTCTGAAAAGTATAAGCATGCATATGTACTCAGTACTTGGTTTGGGCCCCTTTTGCAGCAATTACTGCCTCAATGCAGCGTGGCATGGAAACTATCAGCCTGTGGCACTGTTGAGGTCTGTTTTTCTTTAGCCCAGGTAAGACGCTTCTGACATTGTTTGTTGTTCAGGAGTGGCTTGACAAGTGGAATACGACATTTGAAGCTCATGTCCAGGATCCGTCTGTGTGTGGTGGCTCTTGATCAGGGATGAGCCGAACACCCCCCTGTTCGGTTCGCACCAGAACCTGCGAACAGACAAAATGTTCGTGTAAACTTTAGAACCCTATTAAATACAATGGACTCGAACGTTCGAAATCTAAAGTGTTAATTATAAAGGCTAATATGCAAGTTATTGTCCTAAAAAGGGTTTGGGGACCCGGGTCCTGCCCCAGGGGACATGTATCAATGCAAAAAGAAGTTTTAAAAACGGCCGTTTTTTCGGGAGCAGTGATTTTAATAATGCTTAAAATGAAAAAATAAAAGTGAAATATTCCTTTAAATTTCGTACCTGGGGGGTGTGTATGATATGCATGTGAAGTGGCGCATGTTCCCCGTGCTTAGAACTGTCCCTGCACAAAGTGTCATTTTTGAAAGAAAAAAAGTCTTTTAAAACTGACTCGCGGCTATTAATGAATTGTCGGCTCCCGGCAATACATACAAAAGTCATTGATAAAAATAAAAAAAAAGTGTGGGGGTTCCCCAGAATTCAATTACCAGGCCCTTCAGGTCTGGAATGGATATTAAGGGGAACCCCGCCGCAAATTTAAAAAAAAATTGACGTGGGGTTCCCCCAAATATCCATTCCAGGCCCTTCAGATCTGGCATGGATTTTAAGGGGAACTCCACCCCAAATTTAAAAAAAAATGGCGTGGAGTCCCCCTAAAAATCCATACCAGACCCCTTATCCGAGCACGCAACCTGGCCGGCCGCAGGGGAAAAGGGGGGGACGAGAGAGCGGCCCCCCCTCCCTCCTGAACCGTACCAAGCCACATGCCCTCAACATGGGGAGGATGTCCCCATGTTGATGGGGACAAGGGCCTCATCCCCACAACCCTTGCCCGGTGGTTGTGGGGGTCTGCGGGCAGGGGGCTTATCGGAATCTGGAAGACCCCTTTAACAAAGGGGACCCCCAGATCCCGCCCCCCCCCTATGTGAATTGGTAAGGGGTACATTGTACCCCTACCATTTCACGAAGAAAGCGTAAAAAAATGTTTAAAAAAACACACAAACACCTTGAAAAAGTCCTTTATTTAAAAAAAAAAAAAAACAGCGGTGAAATCCAGTGTCCCGCGGCGATCCCGATGTCCAGCGCTGTCCTTCATTGGTTGTGCCTGAGCGGACCTGATGGGGAACTCCCTCTCAGTATTTTAAATGTATAGACCCGCCCCTTCTAAAGTTCCCCATCAGGTCCGCCAGCGGACCAGATGCGGAACATGAGAAGGGGCGGGTCTATACATGTATTACCACAGTGAGAGAAGTTCCCCATCAGGTCCGCCTCCTCGGTATGTCGGACCCGCCTACGTCATTGGCTTGAGCGGGGAACTTCCTTCACTGTGTAATTTAAATTTACATAGTGAAGGAAGTTCCCCGCTCAAGCCAATGACGTAGGCGGGTCCGACATACCGAGGAGGCGGACCTGATGGGGAACTTCTCTCACTGTGGTAATACATGTATAGACCCGCCCCTTCTCATGTTCCGCATCTGGTCCGCTGGCGGACCTGATGGGGAACTTTAGAAGGGGCGGGTCTATACATTTAAAATACTGAGAGGGAGTTCCCCATCAGGTCCGCTCAGGCACAACCAATGAAGGACAGCGCTGGACATCGGGATCGCCGCGGGACACTGGATTTCACCGCTGTTTTTTTTTTTTTTTAAATAAAGGACTTTTTCAAGGTGTTTGTGTGTTTTTTTAAACATTTTTTTACGCTTTCTTCGTGAAATGGTAGGGGTACAATGTACCCCTTACCAATTCACATAGGGGGGGGGCGGGATCTGGGGGTCCCCTTTGTTAAAGGGGTCTTCCAGATTCCGATAAGCCCCCTGCCCGCAGACCCCCACAACCACCGGGCAAGGGTTGTGGGGATGAGGCCCTTGTCCCCATCAACACGGGGACATCCTCCCCATGTTGAGGGCATGTGGCTTGGTACGGTTCAGGAGGGAGGGGGGGCCGCTCTCTCGTCCCCCCCTTTTCCCCTGCGGCCGGCCAGGTTGCGTGCTCGGATAAGGGGTCTGGTATGGATTTTTAGGGGGACTCCACGCCATTTTTTTTTAAATTTGGGGTGGAGTTCCGCTTAAAATCCATGCCAGATCTGAAGGGCCTGGAATGGATATTTGGGGGAACCCCACGTCAATTTTTTTTTAAATTTGCGGCGGGGTTCCCCTTAATATCCATTCCAGACCTGAAGGGCCTGGTAATTGAATTCTGGGGAACCCCCACGCTTTTTTTTTATTTTTATCAATGACTTTTGTATGTATTGCCGGGAGCCGACAATTCATTAATAGCCGCGAGTCAGTTTTAAAAGACTTTTTTTCTTTCAAAAATGACATTTTTTGCAGGGACAGTTCTAAGCACGGGAAACATGCGCCACTTCACATGCATATCATACACACCCCCCAGGTACGAAATTTAAAGGAATATTTCACTTTTATTGTTTCACTTTAAGCATTATTAAAATCACTGCTCCCGAAAAAATGTCCGTTTTTAAAACTTCTTTTTGCATTGATACATGTCCCCTGGGGCAGGACCCCGGTCCCCAAACACTTTTTAGGACAATAACTTGCATATAAGCCTTTATAATTAGCACTTTAGATTTCTCCCATAGATTTTTCGAATTTGCCGCGAACACCCCAATTTGTTCGCTGTTCGGCGAACGGGCGAACAAGCAATGTTCGAGTCGAACATGAGTTCGACTCGAACTCGAAGCTCATCCCTACTCTTGATGCACTGACTCCAGCCTCAGTCCACTCCTTGTGAAAGTCCCCAACACTTTTGAATGGCCTTTTCCTGACAATCCTCTCCAGGCTTCGGTCATCCCTGCTGCTTGTGCACCTTTTCTTCCACATTTTTCCCTTTGTAAACTTTTGGGGATTATAGCTCCACGGGATCATGTGCATAAACCGTTGAACTTGAACAAAAAAGGCTTTTATTTGTAAATAAGCCAAAAATAAAGCTTCATTCAGCACACAGGAAAAATATAAAAACAAAGTCCAATTATCTCCAGCATAAAGTAAAGTCCTGCTTGTCTTCAGCACAAAACAAATTAAAGAAAAGGCACATACAGTTTTTGTAGAGGGGTCTTCGCCCCAGAACTTCCAGAGCCCTTGCTGAATCCTTAACAGCTCCCAGCAGACACACAGCTCATCTTCACAGGTGCAATCCCCATACTCCTTTCACAACACCTCTTGCACCACTTCCTGTTTTATGAGCTGTTTCCTGGAAGCCTTTAACCCCCCTGTGTGCTGACTCCCAGTGGTCAGGAGTGGAGGCTCTATCCCACCCGAATATCACTTTAGAGCCTCTGAAATTCCGGGCCCCAAATAACTCTCTATCAAGACAAAGAGGACTGCGAGCCAGTCCTCTCTGGACTATTTCTTTTGCCAGGAATTCCTCACCCATTCTGGGTGACCTCCTGAACACCATCACCACTCCTTAAAGGGACCACAACCCAAATATTGGCGCTATATAGCACCCATCCAGGACCCGACCTTGGCATCCTGGTTACCTTCCACATAACTTTCTATTAATGTGCTTTGATACAGCACTTTGGGAACATCTAACTTCTTTTGCAATTACCTTTTGAGGCTTTCCCTCCTTTTGGAGGGTGTCAATGATGGTTTTCTGCACAACTGTCAGGTCAGCAGTCTTTCCCATGATTGTGATTCCTACTGAACCAGACCGGGAGACCATTTAAAGGCTCAGGAACCCTTTGAAGGTGTTATAGCTTAATTTGCTGATTAGAGTGGGACACTTTGAGCCTAGAATATTGCACCTTTTCACAATATTCAAATTTTCTGAGATTGTGAATTTGGGGTTTTCATGAGCTGTAAGCCATAATCATCACAATTATGACAAATCATGGCTTGGACTATCTTGCTTTGCATGCAATGAGTCTATCTCTTATATTAGTTTCATCTTTTAAGTTGCATTAGGGAAATGAACTTTTGCACGATATTATAATTTTCCGAGTTTCACCTGTATATGAATGTGAGTTAGGGACCTTATATTGTAAGCTTCTTGAGGCAGGGACTGATGTGAATATACAATGTAAAGTTCTGGGTAAATTCTTGATGCTATATAAGTACCTGTAATAAATAAATTAATTAAAATGGCAGCAGAGCTCTACTCATTATCATCTGCAGCACTGAGCTTTTAATTTGACCTTTTTTTAAATAAATTTAGCCCAATAATTAGCCCTAATTAAAGGGGTTGTAAAGGTTTGTTTTTTATTTTCCAAATAGGTTCCTTTAAGGTAGTGCATTGTTGGTTCACTTACCTTTTCCTTCTATTTACCTTCTAAATGGTTTTTTTTCTTTGTCTGAATTTCTCACTTCATGTTTCTCCTCACTAAACTTCACACCATCATCCGAGTGGTGTGGAGTCAGCCAGAACAGCTTACTGAACAGCTTACTGAGGAGGAACAGGAAGTGAGAAATTCAGACAAAGAAAACAATGAATAAAAACATTTCGAAGGGAAATATAAGGAAAAGGTAAGTGAACCAACAATGCACTAGCTTAAAGGAACCTATTTAGAAAATAAAAAAACAAACCTTTACAACCCCTTTAATTTCAACTTCATCATCCTCCTACCTTTATTACTTGCTAATTTTATGTTTGTTTGTTTTTTGTTTTTTAAGTTTATATGTAGTCTTTCTAGATTTGCATCCATTTTTGTAGCACTGGGATAGACTCTTTAGATCTTGCCCAGCAGTGGTAAGAAATATCTTTTTTTCTCGTCTCTCCTGTGATGGACAGCTGCAGGGAGAGAGGAGGTTGGACTGTGCCCTGATTGTCTGTTGCTCCAGCTGAAGTAGACCCACCCCTAGCATCTCTGGGGCAGGAGGAATTCTGATTGGCTGACTAGGCCAGGCTGGTTTCTGATTTGCCGCAGGGAGAAGGGTAGAAGACCATCCTGGAATTTGAGAAGAGTCTCAAGGGACCAGGAGGAAAGCTGGTGGCCAGGGGTGAGTGAAGAAGTGAGCCCCTGTGTTGCTGGGGCAGCTGTGGGTATGCCCCAGGTAGTCTGGTTACAAGCTGGCGCTCATTACTGGGAACCACTGCCTAGATCATTGCTGTGTGTAGCCTGAGCTGAACGTATCAGAAGCTCAGTGCTGCTGCTGTTGCTGTCCTGTGAGCAGAGTTCTGTGTAGGGCAAAGTTGCAGAAGCCCTGCATAGGGGAGTAGAGAGCTGCTGTCATAGAGAGAGCAGAAGAGACCAGCAAGTATGTTTTGCCAGGGCCACATGGCTACAGAATTAGCCTGTACAAAAAGCTCTGAATTGGTTTTCTTACAGTGCTGCTGCAGGCTGCCCTACCAAAAGACTATCTGCTTGTCTGGAGAAAGCTACAAGGGATTTGACTACTGAGAGCCAAGTGTTTTATTATATGGCTGCTGTAGTTTGTGATTAGTACTACTGTTCCAGGGACTGTTATTGTGTACCCTTGTTATTCCACTGTTCCTGCTAGAGGTGCTTCAGAATCTGCCCAGGTTGGAGTGGTAGGCCCATGGCTATGGGATTCACAATTCAGGGGCTGCCATCCTGTTCTATTCCCCGACCACCCTGAGTGGGAAAGTGATCTCAGATTTGATGGTGACCAGAAAAACCCCACCATAATCCCAGATTGGTGAGAGACCGCTTTGCCACCTTGTTTGTAATACAGCTGTTGTTGTTAACTGTTGCTGCCAGAGGGGACTGGTGCTTTTAACTACTCAGGGATTACAAAAACTCCCAATGGGAGGTAAGTGTGCCACCATAAGGGCCCCAAGGTCGTCAGGAGAATATTAAGTATCCCACTGGCCAGTGGTAGACTGGATCTATAAATCAATTTTTAGAATACACTGCTCTTGATTTTGTCTGTATTATTGTTGTTACTGCTGGGTCCCATGTAAATATGTATGGGTACTACTGTTATTTGTTGTTCCTTTTCTTTCCAGGTCTTTGCGCGTTAATAAAGTCAATTTAAAACACAGTACAGGTGTGTCAGTGCTCTCTAGTTCAGGTAAGGGCAGGTCATCACTGGTGCATGACAATCACAGATGGCCTTCTCGTCCAACATCAGTGTCTGACCTCACAAAAGTGCTTCTGGAAGAATGGTAAAACATTCCCATAGACACATTTCTAAACCTTATGGACAGCTTCCCAGAATTGTTGAAGCTGTTAAAGCTGCAAAGGGTGGGCCAACTCAATATTGAACCCTATGGACGAAGACTGGGATGCCATTAAAGTTCATGTGCGTGTAAAGGCAGGTGTCCCAATACTTTTGACAATATCTTGCAGAATACTGTATATACTCGAGTATAAGCCGAGTTCTTAAGCACAATTTTTTGTGCTGAAAATGCCCCCCTCGGCTTATACTCGAGTCACCTTTTTGCGCCTGATCTCCCGGACTTTGGGGAGCCGGTACTGGCCGGCCCTAGGTCCCCTGGACCCCAAACTTGGCACACATGTAGCCCCACTCTTCCTCTATAAGTGTACAAAGTTTCTTGTCCGGGGAACCTACGGCCGGGGAGCAACGATTTTTCAAATTCGGGCACCCCTTCCATAGACTCCCATGTTAAACGGTAATTTCTCTGGTGATTTTGGGGACCCGGTACCGGCCGGTCCTAGGTCCTCTGGACCCCAAAATTGGCACACATTCAGCCCCACTCTTCCTCTACAGGTTTGCAAAGTTTCTTGTCCGGGGGACCTACGGCCGAAGAGCACCGATTTTTCAAAGCCGGGCACTCCTTCCATAGACTCCCATGTTAAACGTCAGTCTAGTCATGGACACAGTGAGGCATGGACACAGTGAGGCAAAGTGAGGCACACCCTAGGCTTATACTCGAGTCAATACGTTTTCCCAGTTGTTGTGGTAAAATTAGGTGCCTCGGCTTATATTCGGGTCGGCTTATACTCGAGTATATACGGTACTACATTTCTGGTATTTTCTGATACCTGCCATATGCTGTGGTTCTTCCTGACGAACCATACTACACAACAGGATACAAAAGTAATATAGGGAGCAAAGCAGCAAAACCACTGAGTCCAGTGGGTTGCAAGGGATCTGACATTTGCGAAAGTGTCAGATTTTTGCAAGATTTTTATTGGGAACTTTCCTATCACTACTGGAGAAATAAGCAACTTAAGTAGCATAAGTAGCGAGTATTCTCTATTTGCAGTGGAGTATTTACTGTATTTCCAATATTATAACTTTTTTGTTTCGGAAATTTTTATTGAAGTTCAAGAAGCATACAAATAACATATCATATTTTATTTTACAATAATATGACCTGAAATAACAAGTAGTTAATTGGCTCGTATGAAGGAGGAACAAGAAAACACGTATACAGAAGGACATTGTTATTCGTGTCAGAACATCTCTATTGGTTGAATTATATTGCATGGTTACCATAGAAAAGAATGAACATATTAATGTCTGTAAAGAGTTTTTGCTTGAGTAAATTTTGAGATAATGCTAGCTAAAGAAGTGTCTTAGCTTGATTATGTTTTATAAAGAATGGCACGAGACGTAACGGATTAATAGGAATGGTCATAGTTGACAGGGGAAGGGGGCAGGAAGAAAAGGGAGGAGAAAGGAAGGGGATACCGGGAACTCCTCTCTCTCTCCGTACAAGTCATATCAGGCAAAAATAGTGGTTTATTGGATTAAACGATTGTTTTGAGGTGAAATGTATGGTCCCTATAAACATTGATATCATGCTAGGGACCACGCTGAGAAATAGTTGGTTTCTATTTCTATCAAACGTTAATGCTATGAAGAGTTCAACAGTTCTCTGAATATGCAGGTGTTGTCTTACAATGTTGCCAACACTACCATGTTGATGTAAGTTTGGATAACATTTCTTGTGAGATACTGATGAGTTCTTAAAGTTTTTCTATGTTATTGAGTCTGCAGTACCATTCCTTTTTCATTGGGATGGTAGAAGGGCGCCAATGGCAAGGTATGCAGTGTCCGGCTGCATTTATCATAAACATAGTTAGTGATTTGAGGTAACGCTTTTTTGGAATATTAGTATGATGAAGCACGTATTGTGCAGGTGAGAAAAAATCTATTCTCTCTGTAGTGACTGAAAGAATATTGTCGTGTACCAATTTCCAAAAAAGTTGGATCTTGGGACACGACCACCAGATGTGTATTATTGATCCATTCTCAGCTTCATGTTACCAACATCTATTGGGGATTGAGTTAGAGAATTTGTTAAGTAGAGCAGGGGTTCTGTACCATCTTGTAAGAATCTTATATCCGCAATCTTGTGTGGCGACATTAATGCCCTGTACACGCGATCGGATTTCCGATGGAATAAAATCCGATGGAATTTTCTGTCGGAATTCTGATGAAGCTGACTTTCATCAGTCTTGCCTACACACCATCAGACAAAATTCCGACCTTCCAAAACGCTGTGACGTACAACACGTACGACGGCACTATAAATGGGAAGTACAAATCCAATGGCGCCACCCTTTGGGCTGCTTTTGCTGATTTCGTGTTACTGCGTGTTAGTAAAAGTTTGGTGTTAGCCGATTTGCGCTTTTCATTCTCTGTGCTTTTCAGTCCATTACAGCATGACGAATGTGCTATCTCCATTACGAACGCTAGTTTTACCAGAATTTTTCTCTGAGTTTCCTATCGTTTTTTTTCCATCGGAAAAATTTAAAACATGTTCTATTTTTTAACACCGATGGAAAAAAGTCCAATGGGGCCCACACACGATAGTTTTTTCCAATGAAAAAAGTCCATCTGACTTTTTTAATCAGAAAAAACGACCGTGTGTACAGGGCATAAGGGATCCTTTGTGTGTGTGTAGGATTATATAGTCTCCCATTCAGTAATGGAGAAGTTTGTGTTTAAGTCCATGTTCCCATGCTATACAAGAGGTACTAGAAAAGGCTGAGTAAGTAGAGAAGAATATAATTCTGAGATAAGGTGTCTTTGTGGGGTTTTCTTAGTGCAAAGGAACTCAAGAGTAGTAGGTGTTTTCTTCCATTGATGGGTGGTATCTGGCCTGGTAAGGAAGTGTTTCATTTGCATGTATGTCCAAGGTTAGGAGCTGGTGTTGAATGCTTCTATTGACAAGAGAGAGCCTCTGTGAAATAGATGGGATGCCAGAATCTCTCTGGGGCCAGATTTTGCAGAAAAAGTTGTAGTTTGTGCTAGGAGGGAAGTCCGGATTGGTCCGTAAAGGGGATAGAGGGCCTAACCATGGGATTGGGTTTGCACTCCTGTGTGAGGTATGGAAGACTTCCAAAGTAGGACCAATTAGTGGATGAAGTTTAGTTTGAGAAACGATATGCTGTGGATGATTACATGGTAAGGATCTCAAGCACTGAAAAGTAACTTAACTGTATGCTCTAGTGTGACCCAGACTTTTACCTTATGATGTAATGTTCCAATCTGCCCAGTAGTAGCGGCGTAGGTCAGGAACGGCAATTCCACCTTTGCTCTTTGGGAGGGTAAGGCAGTCAAACTTAATTCCAGGGGGTTTGCCTCTCCAGATGAAGGATGAGCATGTTCTGCGAAAGGAGGCAAAGTAGGAATTATGTATTTTTATGGGAATGGTTTGTAACATGTAGAGAAAGCGAGGGAGGATATTCATTTTGAGTAAGGAATCTCTACCAAACCACGATATGTTGAGAGAGTTCCAGCGTTTGAGGTCTTCCCTTGTTTCTTTTAAAATTGGGGCGAAATTGAGTTGAAAAAGATCTGAAAGGGATGTTGGGATTTAGATCCCAAGATACTGTATGTTATTGACTCTTTGGCCCAAGTAAAAGGAAAGTTTTTTTGGCATAGTGAGACTGCGTCTGGGGGAAGCGTTATATTCAGGGCGTTTAATTTTGAATCATTAATTTTTAGATTAAAGATCATCTGAAAGTGCTTTAAGTCCTTTGGTAGAGATATATGTGGGTCGGTTAAAAAGAGTAGGAGGTGGTCTGCAAATGCTGCAAGTTTGTATGTCTGGTTTTTGATATTGATACCTCTGATATCGGATTCATTCAATATTTACAGGTGAAACTTGAAAAATTTGAATATCGTGCAAAAGTTCATTTATTTCACTAATGCAACTTAAAAGGTGAAACTAATATGAGATAGACTTATTACATGCAAAGCAAGATAGTCCAAGCCGCGATTTGTCATAATTGTGATGATTATGGCTTACAGCTCATGAAAACCCCTAATCCACAATCTCAGAAAATTAGAATATTGTGAAAAGGTGCGATATTCTAGGCTCAAAGTGTCCCACTCTAATCAGCTAATTAAGCCATAACACCTGCAAAGAGTTCCTGAGCCTTTAAATGGTCTCTCAGTCTGGTTCAGTTGGAATCACAATCATGGGAAAGACTGCTGACCTGACAGTTGTGCAGAAAACCATCATTGACACCCTCCATAAGGAGGGAAAGTCTCAAAAGGTAATTGCAAAATAAGTTGGATGTTCCCAAAGTGCTGTATCAAAGCACATTAATAGAAAGTTATGTGGAAGGGAAAAGTGTGGAAGAAAAAGGTGCACAAGGAAACCAAGGACCCAGAGTATGGAGGAAGAATGGAGAGGCACACACTGCAAGATGCTTGAAGTCCAGTGTGAAGTTTCCACAGTCTGTGTTGATTTGGGGAGCCATGTCATCTGCTGGTGTTGGTCCACTGTGCTTTATTAAGTCCAGCGTCAACGCAGCCATCTACCAGGAGATTTTGGAGCACTTCATGCTTCCTTCCACAGACGAGCTCTATGGGGATGCTGACTTAATTTTCCAGCAGGACTTGGCACCTGCCCACACTGCCAAAAGCACCAAAACCTGGTTCAATGACCGTGGGATTATTGTGCTTGATTGGCCAGCAAACTCGGCTGACCTGAACCCCATAGAGAATCTATGGGGCATTGCCAAGAGAAAGATGAGAGACATGAGACTGAACAATGCAGAAGAGCTAAAGGCCGCTATTGAAACATCCCGGTCTTCCATAACACCTCAGCAGTGCCACAGGCTGATAGCCTCCATGCCACGCCGCATTGAGGCAGTAAATGCTGCAAAGGGGCCCAAACCAAGTACTGAGTACATATGCATGCTTATACTTTTCAGAGGTCTGATATTGTTCTATGTACAATCCTAGTTTTATTGATTGCATGTAATATTCAAATTTTCTGAGATTGTGGATTTGGGGTTTTCATGAGCTATAAGCCATAATCATCACAATTATGACAAATCACGGCTTGAACTATCTTGCTTTGCATGTAATGAGTCTATCTCATATATTAGTTTCACCTTTTAAGTTGCATTAGTGAAATAAATGAACTTTTGCACGATATTCTAATATTTTGAGTTTCACCTGTATTTTAGTAATATAATTGCTTTAAGCATTGTTTAAGAATGTTAGTGGTCCTGGTGTAATTGGGGGGGGGGGGGGGGGGAATTTGGCCTCTGCAACCCCATGTTCATATTACAGCCCAGTGCATTTAATAAAATAAACGGTTTTGGTGCTTTTTTTCTCTAGTTTGCACTTCCCCATGGCATAAACTTGAATGCCAACATGCCAAATCACACACTGAGTAAATCTAAGCACATTGGAAATTACATCTGCCAAGAAAGCCCTACCCTAGCAACTGGTCTTCTTCCTGCTGCTAACCAAAGCATAAAACACATCTTCAAAAATCCTGGATTGATGTGGAAAGCTTGATCAGGGAAGTTAAAAAGCACCTTGATCTCTATGACCTTTTCATTGCTCACTACAAAGGCTGCAGAACAGTCTAGAATGAGAGCTTTGAAGCTGTGACACCAGGGTGGTCCCAAATGAGTGCCAATTAGAGATAACTAAAGTATCTTTAAATATTGTGTAACTGTAGCTTCATGGGTGACTGTGCAGAGTAGGCATGTGTGTGTGGTGTGTCATCACCAGCATCACAGAAGTGGGCATGCAAGTATATGCAAGGATAAGTGTGCAGTGGTGTATGCATATCCACAGGTGTGACAGATGCTAGTGCATGCATAGATGCATTTATTTTTAATTAATTAAAAAAGAAGACAGACATCAAAACTGGAAAAATTACATTCTACTAATGCATGATTTATCTACATAATATATCTAGATTCTATTTTAAGATAAAGTCAAAACGGCGTTAACCCCTTTCATATTTGGGTGCCGTTACATTGGTGGCAGCAGTGGGATTTTCCCCCCAGTTCCTGGGACACTCCAAACCACCACAGTGAATGACCAGCTATGCAGCCGGCAGGAAATCTACGCTGAAAGACCTACTTGAGAGCCGTGGAGGGACCAGTGGGACAAACAACAAGGCCACCTTGATCAGGGAGCTAGCCGAGATGGACCAGAGGGATGGTGATGCAGGACCCCGGTCAGTTGAAGATTTGTTTCAGTAACGAGTTAGACAGCGCTTGGCATTATATGGTACTAACCCATCAGACACCGCCATACAGAATGCCATTAAAAGGCATCCAGCTGCAGGATGCGTGACAAAAGAGAGAACTAGAGCGACAAGAGAGAGAACGAGAGCGACAAGAGAAAGGACTAGAGCGACGAAAGAGAGAACGAGAGCGACAAAACAGAGAACGAGAGCGACAAAACAGAGAACGAGAGTGACAAAACAGAGAACTAGAGCGACAAAAGAGAGAACTAGAGCGGCAACATGAGCGGAGAACGGCGGGGGGATACGGCAATCGGAGATCGCCTACAGACAGCTGCTAGAATCTGCTCAGCAGCAGGGTGGGGCTACCTTTGCCTGGGACTATCAGGAAATACCAGTTGACAACTATGAAATCCTGGCTGAAGAATCGGCAGTGGAAAATCTGCAGATTGCCATCCCCAAAGCTGAAGTGCTGACTGACCTGGATGATCCTGTTTCTGCTTGGGATGATCTTGGATGGAGGAATGTACCTGTCCAGCAGCATGCCAGAGAATCGGCAGTGGAAAATCTGGAGATTTCTATCCCTAAGGCCGAAGCGGATGATGTGGAGTCCCCAGCAGAAATGCTGGCAACAGGGCAGAGTGATACCAACCTCTGCCCAGCACCGGAAACAACGGTGGAATTTCAGGGAGCCGGGGCAGTTGGCCCCTCTCTCCAGCAACAAGCTGAGGTGGTAAAGCTTTTACCCCCAGCTGAATCACTGGCAGCAGGGCAGAATGCTACTGGCCTCTGCACACAACTGCAACTTGAGCTGATATCGATGGATAGGACTGCGGTCTCCACTCACAGCAACCCAGCAGAAGAGCTGGCAACTAACAGTAGAGGGAGTTCCTGTGGGACTGGATGGGACTTCGGTCTTCACTGATACAACCCCAGAAAATGGTGTGACACTGAGACAGGAGGATGTCAGCCTTGCTTTGCAAGCACTGGGGGATTTTCACCTACCACAAGTGGATGGGACTTCAGTCTCCACTTGTATACTCCAGGGATGCTGGGCAGTCGGCCCAGATCCCCAACAGCATGACGGACTGAGCCCAGTCACCCTGTCTTCTCTCCAGCAACTGAAAGGACCCCAGGGATAAGGACCAGGTCAGGCCTCTCCCCAGCGGCGGGTATGTTCTCTGAGAGAGGCAGAGGTTGGCTGGGTAAGTAATGCTCTGTTTGGAGCAATTTATTTGGGGTACTGTGTGGATACCGGCATTAGAGGAATGGACCTATGGACTACCTTCGGAGTCAACCCGTCTGGGGTCTCCTCCTGTGTTAGTCTCCTGCCGAAAGGGGAGAGATGTAACGGGAGGGCCCGGGGAACCCAGAATCTCTTAGAAAGTATGAGATACCCTTGCTTCAACTTCCCCAATGCCTCTTATGTGTAAACCACCCTGTGTCTCACTTGGGGCACAGGGTGAATGAGAACCCCACCATGATCTGTGGTAGCCATATCCCATACTGTATATACATAGCAGATTGGGTATATACTGTGTGTGGGCTGTTTATGTAATACTTGCTGTGATGATGTGTGATTACATTCTATTGTTTATTGTGGCTTGTGGGAGTTAAGCCTGTAATTATAGGTTGTGGAACTAGCAGACAGACAGGTTAATTGAAGAGATGCTGAGGTGTCACCTGTCTGCTTGTGTAATGTTAATGAACCTCAAATATGCACAGATCCTTTCATTCTGTGAAGTCTTTTGATAATGTGGATTGGGAGACAAAAGCTAAACACAAAAGGTCATGCATAACCATTTAAACTGAAATGTAAATTGGGTCTGGTCAGAGGTGTATGATGGGAGGAGGGTCAGAAGCTTCTCTCTGTGTGTATAAGAGTTGTGGTACTTTTGCAATAAAGAAGCAGTTCATTTTGGAAAGATACAGAGCATTGTCTCGTTCTTCTGGAAGGATTATTCCTATGGGAAGTGGTCGCCTGATCGGCAGCGAATGTGTGTCCAGGAGAGGGAATATCTTAAACGGCGTTAACCCCTTTCATATTTGAGGTGTCGTTACAGTCAGTATATGCAAAAACGGGGAAAAAAATCAACTATTTAAAGGGGTTGTGTGACAGGAGTCACTTTGGGTCGGGGGTTTGTGCGGCTTAGCTTGCCCTGAAGAGTTCTGGAGGTTCCTTGTCCAGCTTCCCCGACGCCTCTTATGCGTAGATCAACCTGTGTCTCTAATAGGGGCACAGGGTGAATGAGAACCCCAGTCTGATCTGTGCTAGGCAGATTCAATGCTGTATACATTGTATATATTGTGTGTATATTGTGTGTTGGCTGTTGTGTACTATTTGCTGTGATGGGGTGGGGTGTGACTATTCTATTGTCTATTGTGGCTGGATGCATCAACTATTATGGGATGTGGAAGTGTCTTGCTGGGAGGAAAAAGGGAGGGGGGATTCCTCCAACCCCCCTGCTGATAAGACTGTGTACTGAGAAGTTGGAACACACCTGACCTGTATAACAATTGTCATTGGACAGTTTAACCCACCCTGTTTCCCAAGGGTGGGGGGAGTGTTTTTGAAGAGAGATATCTGTGAACAGGTGCTTGAATAAACTGATTCCTGTTTTACCCTCAAGACAGAGCTTTTTCTCGTTTGTGGGGGGGGGGGCAATTATTCGTATGGGGTCTTATTCGGCTGGTTGGAGTGTCTGGTAGCTGCCTTGTGTTCGGGAATGGAATATCCTAAAGGACGTTAACCCCTCTCATATTGGGGTGTCGTTGCAGGTTGTAAAGTTTCTTTTTTTATTTTCTAAATAGGTTCCTGTAAGCTAGTGCATTGTTGGTTCGCTTACCTTTTCCTTCGATTTCCCTTCTAAATGTTTTTTTTCTTTGTCTGAATTTCTCACTTCCTGTTTCTCCTCAGTAAACTTGCCCCCATCATCCGAGCGGTGGTTAGTCAGCCAGAACAGCTCACTGAACAGCTTACTGAGGAGGAACAGGAAGTGAGAAATTCAGACAAAGAAAACAAAGAAAAAAAGCATTTCGAAGGGAAATCGAAGGAAAAAGTAAGTGAACCAACAATTCACCAGCTTAAAGGAACCTATTTAGAAAATAAAAAACAAACCTTTACAACCCCTTTAACCACTTCAATACAGGGCTTTTATACACCCTTCCTTACCAGACCAATGTGTAGCTTTCAGCGCTCTCACACTTTGAATGACAATTACTCAGTCATGCTACACTGTACCCAAACCAAATTTTTATCATTTTTTTCTCACAAACAGAGCTTTATTTTGGTGGTATTTAATCACTGCTGTATTTTAATTTTTTTGCAATATAAGCGAAAAAATTGAGATTTAAAAAAAAACAAAAAAAAACACTTTTTTAGTTTCTATTGTAAAATTTTGCAAATAAGTCATTTTTCTTCATAAAATTGGGCCAAAATGTATACTGCTACATATCTTTAGTAAAAATAACCAAAAAAAGTGTATATTTGGTCTCTGTGAAAGTTATAGAGTCTACAAGCTATGGTGCAAATCATTGAAAAATGATCACATCTGATCACACCTGATGTACTGAAGGCCTATCTCATTTCTTGAGACCCTAACAAGCCAGGAAAGTACAAATACCCCCAAATTACCCCTTTTTGGAAAGCAGACATTCCAATGTATTTAGTAAGAGGCATGGTGAGTTTTTTGAAGTTGTAATTTTTTCCCACAATTCTTGGGAAATTTTTGAAATTTTTATTTTTTTGCACAAAATTGTCATAATAACAAGTTATTTCTCTCACACAGCACATGCATACTTGCAATGACACCCCAAAATACATTATGCTACTCCTCCTGAGTATAGTGATACCACATGTGTGAGACTTTTACACAGCCTGACCACATATAGAGGTCTAACATCCAAGTAGCACCGTCAGGCGTTCTACGAGCATAAATTGCACATCTCATTTGATGACAACCTATCACACTTTTGAAGGCCCTGGAGCACCAGGACAATGGAAACGCCCACAAAATGACCCCATTTTGGAAAGCTAACACCCCAACGCATAATCTATGAGGCATAATGAGTCTTTTGAACGGTTCATTGTTTTCCAGAAGTTTTTGGAATATGTGGGAAAAAAATTAAAACGCATGTTTTTTTATACAAAGTTGTCCATTTATAAGATATTACCAACACATAGCATGTACATAGCAAAAATTACTCCCCAAAATACATTCTGCTACTCCTCCTGAGTATGGCGATACCAAATGTGTGAGACTTTTACACAGCCTGGCCAAATGCAGAGGCCCAACATGGAAATAGCACCTTCAGGCATTCTAGGAGCATAAATTACACATCTCATTTCTCAACCACCTATTACAGTTTTGAAGGCCCTGGAGCACCAGGACAATGGAAACGCCCACAAAATGACCCCATTTTGGAAAGCTAACACCCCAATGTATAATCTATGAGGCATGAGTCTTTTGAATGGTTCATTTTTTTCCAGAAGTTTTTGGAATATGTGGGAAAAAAATTAAAACGCATTTTTTTTTATACAGAGTTGTCCGTTTATAAGATATTACCAATACATAGCATGTACATAGCAAAAATGACACCCCAAAATACATTCTGCTACTCCTACTGAGTATGGCGATACCAAATGTGTGAGACTTTTACACGGCCTGGCCAAATACAGAGGCCCAACATTGAAATAGCACCTTCAGACATTCTAGGAGCATAAATTGCACATCTCATTTGATGAGAACCTATCACATTTTTGAAGGCCCTGGAGCACCAGGACAATGGAAATGCCCACAAAATGACCCCATTTTGGAAAGCTAACACCCCAACGTATAATCTATGAGGCATAATGAGTCTTTTGAACGGTTCATTTTTTTCCAGAAGTTTTTGGAATATGTGGGAAAAAAATAAACGCATTTTTTTTATACAAAGTTGTCCATTTATAAGATATTAGCAACACATGGCATGTACTTAGCAAAAATGACACCCCAAAATACATTCTGCTACTCCTTCTGAGTATGGCGATACCAAATATGTGAGACTTTTACACAGCCTGGCCAAATACAGAGGCCCAACATTGAAATAGTACCTTCAGGCATTCTAGGAGCATAAATTACACATCTCATTTCTCAACCACCAATTACAGTTTTGAAGACCCTGGAGCACCAGGACAATGGAAACGCCCATAAAATTACCCCATTTTGGAAAGCTAACACCCCAACGTATAATCTATGATGCATAATGAGTCTTTTAAACGGTTCATTTTTTTCCAGAAGTTTTTGGAATATGTGGGAAAAAAATGAAAATGCTTTTTTTTATACAAAGTTGTCCATTTATAAGATATTACCAACACATAGCATGTACATAGCAAAAAGGACACCCCAAAATACATTCTGCTACTCCTTCTGAGTATGGCAATACCACATGTGTGAGACTTTTACACAGCCTGGCCACATACAGAGGCCTAACATCTAAGTAGCACCGTCACATGTTCTAGGAGCATAAATTACACACATCAATTCCTGACAACCTATCACATTGTTGAAGGCCCTTCATATTTCTAACACATAGCATGTACTGTACATACCAATTATAAACCAAAATACATTCTTCTGAGAAAAGGGTAAAGAAAAGATTACCTGCGGTTTTAGTAGTGCAGTGGTCCAAAGAGGAGAGCATCGGTCCAGGCAGCAGGCAGGAACGTGGACAGCGACAGCAAAACAGGCAGCAGGAAGGAATAGTCAGTACAGGTAGAGATGATGTCAGCACAGCCAAAGCATTGGTCCAGATAGCAGGCAGGGATGGGGTCAGCAGCAGCAAAAGGAACAAAGGATCGTCCATGCAGCAGGCAGGAATACTGTCCATAGTTAGTACATGCAGCAGGCAGAGGTATGGTCAGCACAGCCAGAGTATTTGTCCAGGGAGCAGGCAGGACCATCAAGCTTAGGGCATCGGTCAGGAAAGAATGGGGACAGGAGTAGAGGCTTCTCCCACCCAAATCGCTTTGAAGCCTCCGGACAACCAGACCCTGTTCTGGGAACACAGAAAAGCAAAACTGGTTTTCTGAACTCAGAACACTATTCTGGAGCCCCTCACATATGTGAGACCCCTGTGTAGCAGGGTGAAAGATCAGTCCAAGGGGGCAGGCAAAAACATGGTCAACAGGCCGAGGTCAGTGTAGGTAAAAGGCAGAAATAAATGGTACGCAGAGGCATAGTCGATACAGTCCAGGGTCAGTTCACGTGAAAGGCAGAAACATGGCGGATAAACAATGCAGACGGTAGGCAGAGGCATAGTCGAGAAACAGGCCAGGGTCAGTTCACATGGAAGACAATGATATGGTTGGTTGAGGCAGGGAAATATTCAGGACAAATTGAAAACGGGGAAATAGCAGTATTAGAAATATGGGCTAATAGTTTTCGAGAGTGTGATATCGCTTGAAGCATTCTCCGATGCAAAGGCCAGGTTGGGAGGGACAGTCGGGACAATGGAAGCTGGTGTCTTTCCTAATTCCTCTTCTGGTGCACACCCGACATTTTTTTTGGCGCCGTCTTCCGGATCCTGATGGTGGAATATGGTCTGAAAAAGGGTGTTCATGTAGTCTGCTGACACAATCTGAGTGAATGCTTTCTGCTGGGAGATGTTTGTTGGTAGATCAGGGCAGTGACAATGTCTTCAATAAACCTCATGAAGGTGGTGGGTCTTTCTGTTGATTTTTGGTAGATTATGAAAGAATTTAACAGGGCCAAATGTAAAAAGTAAATTGCGAATTTTTTATACCAGAAGAGGGATTTTCGAGTTGAAAGATAGGGCTGCAACATTTGGTCATTTAAATCCACACCACCCATGAATTTATTGTATGGTGGACATGACGTACACGTCTTTCCTATCCCTCCACTTCACAGCCAACACTTCCTCGTTCCTCAAGCTTGCCGATTCCCCCTTTTGAATGGTTGTGGTGACAAGACGCTGTGGGAAGCACTTTCTGTTTTTTCTTGTTGTACCACAGGCCAGAGTTTTTTTTAGGTAGAGGTGGCGGAGAAGGGGCAGGCTGGTATAATAGTTGTCCATGTAAATATGATACCCCTTTTGGAGGAGTGGGAATGCCAACTCCCAAACAATTTTTCCACTTATTCCCATGTACGATGGACACTCAGGGGGCTGGAGCTGGGAATCTTTGCCTTCGTACACGCAGAATGAGTGCACATAACCAGTGGCGCTTTCACAGAGCTTGTTGAGCTTCAAGCCGTACCTCGCCCGCTTACTGGGGATATATTGCTTGATTCCCAGCCGTTCTGTGAAATACACCAGGGATTCGTCCACAGAAATGTTTTTTATCAGGGACATAAAGTTCGGCAAACTTCTTGGTATTTTTTTCATTAGGGGGCAAATTTTATATAATTTGTCAAAGTTTGGGTGATTTCGGGGGGGGGGGCACTGTGAGTTGTCACTGAAATGCAGGAACCGCATTGTAAGTTCGTATCGGGACCTGGACGTGGCCAATGTAAAAATTGGCATATGGTGGATGGGTTTCTTCGACCAATACCTATTCATTTCATTTTTTTTGGAAGCCCCATGTTAAGCGTTAGGCCTAAAAACAATCTAAGCTCCACCACTGTTAGGGGTCTCCATTCAAAAGGGCGGGCATAGCTGGAGCTGGGGTTGTTTTCAATAAATTGTTGAACAAAAAGGTTAGTTTGGTCCACAATGCCTTGAACCAATTCATCAGGGTAAAATAAATAAAAAAAATCAAGTTTGGAAAAACCTGCAGTGTTGACCTGCACACCTGGCTGTGCTGTAAAAGAGAGGATCGTGGCTGACCCTGAGATAGAAGGCAGCCACAATGGGTTTGCCAAGCCATCTGGAAGCAGGGTTTGGGCCCTACTTCTTTGGCGTGCACTTGCACTGGGCCTTTCCTTCTGGGGTCTAGCAGCGCTTGTACTGGGCCTCTCCTCCTGGGATCTAGCAGCGCTTGTACTGGGCCTCGCCTCCTGGGGTCTACCGCTGTTGGCACTGCTGGTAGCTGCCTGGTGTTCAGACCGTCTTCTTTTTGGACGGACTGTGTCCTTCTCTAATTCGGATCCAGATGTGCTGCCTTCGGGGGGGCTCATATTCCGAACCAGAATCGGAATCAGAACTAAGCGGTGAGAGCTCCCCGTTGCTCTCATCGGTCAGACTGAGTATTTGGTATGCTTCTTCTGGGCTGTACACCTTTCTGGACATAGTGGCTGTATGTACTCTGGTGGCGGGTACTCTGGTGAGGTGGCAGGTACTCTGGTGGCAGGTTCTCTGGTCTGGTGGCGGGTACTTTGGTGAGGTGGCGGGTACTTTGGTGAGGTGGCAAGTACTCTGATGGACAGGTACTCCTGATGGACTGATGGCGGGTACTCTGGTGAGGTGGCGGGTACTCTGGTGGACAGGTACTCTGATGAACAGGTACTCCTGATGGACTGGTGGCGGGTACTCTGGTGAGGTGGCGGGTACTCTGATGGACAGGTACTCCTGATGGACTGGTGGCGGGTACTCTGGTGAGGTGGCGGGTACTCTGGTGAGGTGGTAGGTACTCCTGATGGACAGGTACTCCGAATGGACTGGTGGCAGGTACTCTGGTGAGGTGGCGGGTACTCTGGTGAGGTGGGCGGTACTCCTGGTGGATAGGTACTCCTGATGGACAGGTACTCCTGATGGACAGGTACTCCTGATGGACAGGTACTCCTGATGGACTGGTGGCGGGTACTTTGGTGAGGTGGCGGGTACTCTGGTGAGGTGGCGGGTACTCTGGTGAGGTGGTGGGTATTCTGGTGAGGTGGCGGGTATTCTGTTGAGGTGGCGGGTACTCCTGGTGGACAGGTACTCCTGATGGACAGGTACTCCTGATGGACAGGTACTCCTGATGGACAGGTACTCCTGATGGACTGGTGGCGGGTACTTTGGTGAGGTGGCGGGTATTCTGGTGAGGTGGCGGGTATTCTGGTGAGGTGGCGGGTACTCCTGGTGGACAGGTACTCCTGATGGACAGGTACTCCTGATGGACTGGTGGCGAGTACTTTGGTGAGGTGGCGGGTATTTTGGTGAGGTGGTGGGTATTCTGGTAAGGTGGCGGGTATTCCTGATGGACAGGTACTCCTGATGGACTGGTGGCGGGTATTTTAGTGAGGTGGCGGGTACTTTGGTGAGGTGGCGGGTATTCTGGTGAGGTGGCGGGTTCTCCTGATGGACAGGTACTCCTGATGGACGGGTACTCTGGTGGCAGGTACTAGATGACAGGTACTCTTTATTTAGGGGGGGCAATCTGGGCACAGTGGTACATATGTAGTGTATAACATATGTGTAACTCACTGTTAGTTGATCTCCTCCTCACACTGGATCGGTGTGTGAAGAGGAGAACCCAGCAACAGTAAGTTACACACATCAGTGTGTTTTGTTTACATTTAGTGACCGGCTGTGATTGGACACAGCCGGTCACGTGGTAAAGAGACAATTTCATTGGCTCTTTACTCTGATCGGGGCTGGGCATCATCGAATCCGGTAAGTAATACCGGAATCTCCGCCGCCCGCCGCCACATTCTTCCCATCGGGGATCGGCTGTGTCCAGAGGGACACACCGGAACCCCGATCGCCGCGCTGCGCATCCCCGGGGGTGCGCGCGGTGCACGCCGCTGCTGCAGCTCTGCATATAGGAGCCGGTAAGCCGCACGGGAAGCTCCGCTGCCCGCCGCCGCCGCTCCACCGCCACTCCATTACCCCCATCGGGGAACGGCTATGTCCTAAGGGACACAACGATACCCCGATCGCCGCTCTGCCAATCGCCGCTCATATGACGTCCACCCAGGATGGGAGATCCCATCTGTGGACGTCATTTGACTATGGCTGGGTAAGGAAGTGGTTAAAGTGTTTTTTTTTCATTTTGGATCGAGTAACGTAGGGTTATAATCCCTGAGTTATTTTGCCAGAGTCCCATGGGGAGATTTCCCTTCACTTTTTGTCCCATAGCCAAAACAGACAAGTGACACGAAATCCCTTCAAAAGTGAGGGAAATCCCTGTCAGTCACTAGGATCACCAGAACTTACTGGAAGATTTTCCCTCTATTCCTGTTCTGTTAACTGCTCAAAATCTTGTATTTCTCCCCACGGTGATGGTGATCCTTTGGTTGACAGGACAAAAAAGCCGATCTCCCTAACGGAGTCACAGACAGGAATAAAAACCTGACAGGTGTTCTAATCCCTCTACACTATCTAAAATAAAATGTAACAAAATGTTTTGTCTTCAGTTATACTTTAAGGTTAGATTAGGATAAATTTAGGATTGGTGTGCCCCAACAGATTTTTTTTGCCATCTGTGTCCCATGGGGGAAGACTTCCCTTCACTTTCTATCCCATAGCCAAAACAGGAAGTCTGCGGAAATCCCTTCAAATTGAGGGAAATCCCCGGTGGTCACTAAGTTTACTAGAACTAGTGCCCTCACTGGAAAATTGTCCCTCTATTCACTTGTTCTGTTGACCGCTTATAATGTGGTATTTTCTCTCATTTTCAATGATCACAGTTACCAAGACAAAAAGGGGAAACTCCCCATCGGGGTTACAGACAGGAATAAAAACTTGACAGGTGTTCTAATACCTCTACACTCTATCTAAAATACACACAAATGCAAAATAGTTAAGGACAATTTTAGGATTGGTGTGCCCTGACAGTTTTTTGCCATCTGTGTTTCATAGGGGAGATTTCCCTTCACTTTCTGTGCCATTGCAAAAATAGGAAGTGAGCGGAAATACTTTCAAAGTGAGGGAATCCTAATGTATCCCCAGAACTAGTGTCCCCATTGGAAGATTTACCCTCTATTATTGTTTTGGTGATAATGCAAAATTTGGGATTTTCTTTTACTCTCACTTTCAATGATAACCGTAAACAGGACAAACAGAATCTCCCTACCAACGACACAGACAGCAATAAAAATTGACAGGAGTTTTAATCTCTCAACACTCTTTCTAAAACAAAAAAAAAACTTTTCCTTTAGTTATACCAAAGGAAATAATGAATACTTCTAAGGTACCAGGGAACTATCAGAAGGACTAAGGCAAGCCATACACGGTGCACATTTCTTTCCTGCAACCAGGGGTTGCAGGAAAGAAATTTGCTTGAGTTTCCATCAACACAGAAAGTGCTGACAGGGGAATCAGCCAGTGTCTTTTCCCAGCAGGGGCAGTGGCGGCTGGTGCTCAAAATTTTTGGGGGGCGCAAACAAACTGAAAAAAAAAAACATCAATTGCCGCCACTGTGCCCATTAAACGCAGCCACTGTGCCCAAACGCCACCAGTTTGTCCCCTCAAATGCAGCCATTTTGTCCCCAAATACAGCCAGTTTGTCCCCAAATGCAGCCAGTTTGTTTCCATATACAGCCAGTTTGTCCCCATATACAGCCAGTTTGTCCCCCATATACAGCCAGTTTGTCCCCCATATACAGCCAGTTTGCTTCCATATACAGACAGTGTGTCCCCCATATACAGCCAGTTTGTTCCCAAATACAGCCAGTGTGTCCCCCATATACAGCCAGTTTGTTCCCATATACAGCCAGTTTGTTCCCAAATACAGCCAGTGTGTCCCCCATATACAGCCAGTTTGTTCCCATATACAGCCAGTTTGTTCCCATATACAGCCAGTTTGTTCCCATATACAGCCAGTTTGTTCCCATATACAGCCAGTTTGTCCCCATATACAGCCAGTGTGTCCCCCATATACAGCCAGTGTGTCCCCCATATACAGCCAGTGTGTCCCCCATATACAGCCAGTTTGTTCCCATATACAGGCAGTTTGTCCCCAAATACAGCCAGTTTGTCCCCATACACAGCCAGTATGTCCCCATATACAGCCAGTGTGTCCCCATATACAGCCAGTGTGTCCCCATATACAGCCAGTGTGTCCCCCATATACAGCCAGTGTGTTCCCATATACAGCCAGTTTGTTCCCCCATATACAGCCAGTTTGTTCCCCCATATACAGCCAGTTTGTTCCCCCATACAGCCAGTTTGTCCCCCATATACAGCCAGTTTGTCCCCATATACAGCCAGTTTGTTCCCAAATACAGCCAGTGTGTCCCCCATATACAGCCAGTTTGTTCCCATATACAGCCAGTTTGTCCCCCATATACAGCCAGTGTGTCCCCCATATACAGCCAGTGTGTCCCCCATATACAGCCAGTGTGTCCCCCATATACAGCCAGTGTGTCCCCCATATACAGCCAGTGTGTCCCCCATATACAGCCAGTTTGTCCCCCATATACAGCCAGTATGTCCCCATATACAGCCACTTTGTCCCCCATATACAGCCAGTGTGTCCCCCCATATACCGCCAGTTTGTTCCCATATACAGCCAGTTTGTTCCCATATACAGCCAGTTTGTCCCCAAATGCAGCCAGTTTGTTCCCAAATGCAGCCTGTCCCCCCCCCCCAGCCCTGCACTTACCTTCCTCGGGTCTGCGCCGTCCTCGATGTCTTCTCCCGCCCTCGATGTCGCTTCAGCCAATCAGGTTACCGGTAACCAGATCCGGTGAACCTGATTGGCTGAAACCCCCACAGTCTTCTCTAAGGAACGCACCCCCGTGCGTACCTTGGAGGAGTTTTTGGAAGCCGATTACAGCATGAGAGCTGTATTCGGAAAGCCTATCAGAGCCGCTGGCTCTGATAGACACTTCCAAGTCACACCCACCGCCGGCCACCACTCTAATTCATATGACCGGCGCTCACCAGGAGGCCGGCCATATGAATAGTGGGCAGCGCGGCAGCGGCGAAAATACACAGATTCATGCAATGCATGAATCTGTGTATTGTCTTTCAGTGGCGGTGCAGGAGCGAGAGGGGGCGGCGCTCCGGCGCCCTCTATGGACGCACCGCCACTGAGTGGGGGACAGGGGGGGGGACAGTGATTATTACTAGCGGTGATTAAGCCGCTTGCGATAATCTGATGCAAATCCAGGAGGCTCTTTGTACCAAAGTTGATCGATCGTACATTCAGCCTGCCCATTAAGGGTTTGAATCTTGGTCGCTCACTTCTGAACCGGCCTAGATTCGAACCATGTATGGCCGGCCTAAGTTGGTGGCTCTGCAGGATATCCACATGCAAAATATCCAAACAACAATATGATGATAAGCTGTTTTGTTCTCTGTTTCACACTCAGGACTGTGTAAAATCCATACAGGCTGAAGGAGATGTAATCCTGTACAGAGCATACACAATATTTTCCTACAATGTGCTGAATCCTGTGGCTATCACATGTTTATTGCTGGAATATTGGGGTCATGCTAGAATCAGAAAAGCTACTAAATGCTCCAACGTCTGAAGTTTTTTTTTTTCTGAGAGAAAAAACATCTGAAGTTTGCTTCCATTGGTTGGTGGCAACTGGATTTGTATATGTTTGTCAAGGCAGTTAGGAAAGTTGCACTAGCACCAAGACAGGTAGTCTTATTTTTACTTGACCTTATTGGATTCAAACATTCCCTTTAATCACCAAGTGCTTTTAATGATTTTTGTGGGGGGTTTTTTATGGGCCATTTCACACCATAGAAACATAATCCGGATGCGTTCCAGGTGCTTTTTTGCATGCGCGTTTTTGATGCGTTCCAGTGCGTTTTTGGTACGGTTTTGATGCAGTCAGTGCTTTTTTTCACTCTGCTTTTTTCTTAACCTTAAATAATGACAATTGTGTTCCAGTGTGTTTTTGGTGCATTTAGGTGCATTCTGGTGCTTTCCAGTGCGTTTTTGATGCGTTTTACAGCGTTCCAGTACAGTCCAGTGCAGGTAAAATGCAGCATGTTCTACTTTTTTTCTGGAACTGGAACGCACTGGAACTGAAAGCACTGGTGTGAACTATGCCATTGAAAACCATATAACCTACTTTCCATGCGTTTTTGATGCAGAAAAAATGCACTGGACTGCATGTGGTGTGAACTGGCCCTAAATGTCAGATATAATTATTAAATTGGAGGCTTAACAAAATCAAAGCAACACAAATATTTGTTATCTCATACTGTCACAATAGACCCTATCCAGATAAAAAGATGAAACATTTGAAAACACATGTAACGTTAGACCAACACTTCCTAAAAGACCTTCCACATGAAGTTAGAATAGGGCATAATATAAGTGATTTAAAGTGGACCATGCACCAAAATGCAAGATCTGTTTAATTACTGGGCTCCTTGGCACTGGGCAAAAATCTACATAAAATAGATAAAAATAAATAGTATAGAAAAAAATCATTAAGTCCTCATTTACATTGGTGGACTGATTTTTTACAGCATAAAATGCAGAATCTTTCTAACAGCAAGGCATAGGAAGCTCCTGACACCTAAATTTGTGGTTTTTATGATGCAAGTGACCTTAGCTGCCCAGTGCCCAGCATTCTTGGTTGTTAGGACACAGGCGGTTCCTGACACCTAGCATCTTAAGTTGCTGTAATGGCTCCAGGCTATGGTTCAAGGTTTCTAGGACACAGGAGCCAATGTCTCCTAGCATCCTTGGTTGCTAGGACACAGGCCGTCATTCAGGGCAACACATAAACATCAAATGTGTAATCAGGGGTTCAGGCGCGGCTGACTACAAAGTGTTGATATTTACATGTCAACTGCTGGCAGTCAATTGCATTAGAGCTGTATGCTGGTACACATGTAAGCGTTAGCACAAACTTTTACATGCATACAGCTTTTTATGTGGCCTTAGGTGCTCCCTGTATCAATTTTTTTTTACACTGCTGCATGCAGCGGTAAATTACACTGCCCAGCACAGCTGTGTGCATGGAAATATACATACTGCTATGTACAGATGCACATAAAACTAGCCATCTATGCTAAGCAATTTTCAAATGAGGTTTAAATATAAGTACTTGGGTTTCTCCCCTGGAGTTTAAGTGTGCTTTTGCGAGATTTGGCTACTCTGCATTCTACAGGATATTGTTGGATAAACCATGACTTCACCCACTCTGGATGGATGCTGAAGGGAATATAATCATATTTATTAACTTTTTTTCCCAAAAAACTTCTAGCAACTGTACAAGTCTGTATAAATACAGGAACAGAGTACAATACTGTATACAGAGGGAAGCATTTCATTTCTGTAACAAAAGATTTAAGTATACAGAACATCTCTAGGTTTCCATACTGCAAAGAATTACAGCATCTTGTTTTATTGGAAAAGGTTTTAATACCATTAACATACGTCAAAATTCTAACTGGATGGTGTTTAATTTTTAAAAACACTTTTTTCTTTTTATTAAATACTGTGTGCTACTCCCAATCTACATAGTAAGTGTACAGGGGTCCCCCACCCCTGTTAAACACCACAGCCCCTGACATTTCCACTCTTGTTCATGTCATCAGAAACAATGCATAGTACACAAGGCTGATTGTTTATATCCAGACATTGGGGGCCTAAAGCCTCGTACACACGGTCGGACTTCCATCGGACTTTTCCGTGGATTTTTGTTCGAACGGAGTTGGCCGGGCACACCCATAGCATACACACCACAGGACTTTTCTGCAAACTTTACCAAAACTTTTTGCAACATCACATGGTTTTTCTGCTCTTTACCGCCACCCTTTGGTCAACTTCTGCTATTGTTGGTTGATTTTAACATTAGTTGTTTTGTCCATCGGACAAAAGTCCTATGGTTTTCTGTACACATGGTAGGACTTTGCTCCATCAGACTTTTGTTGGGCAAAAGTTTGTCCGTTTGCAGACCCAACTTTTGTCCGATGAAAACAAAAGCAAACGAAAAAAAGTTTGTCCGATGGAGCGTACACACGGTCGGATTGTTGGTCCAACTTGCTTAAAACGAAGTTTGTTGGGCAAAAGTCAGACCGTGTGTACGGGGCTTAAGCCTTCCCAGGACAATCTTAGTTGCCCTTAGTACATCTCCAGCCTCCATTAAGAAGGAAGAGACACACAGGATTGCTTTTTTAAATCTTTACTGTGCAGAATCTCATTAACATGAACAAGGATGTACGCCCAAACTAAAACATATCTCCACCACAGAAAATGGGTGCCACCACACACTTTTCCATTATTGATACATTCCAAATTCGGAGGAAATACTTCACTCCTTTACTCCTGCCCCCCTCTCCCAGCCATGAGCCATTGTCCCAATACACATTTGCTTACCCATGTTCCTCCTCTATGTAATTCTTCACTGTGAAAACCCAATCCTGGGGTCTCTCTCTCCCTCTCTCTCTCTTGTGGGTACACCCCTCACATTTTTGTAAATATTTTATTATACCTTTTTTTTATGTGAAAACACTGAAGAAATGACACTTCGCTGTAGTAGTGGTAGTAGTGATTGTACAGCTTGAATAACAGTGTAAATTTGCTGTCCCCTCAAAATAACTCAACACACTAATCTCTAAACCACTGGCAACAAAAGTAAGTACACCCCTAAGTGAAAATGTCCAAATTGGGCCCAATTAGCTATTTTCCTTCCCGGGGTGCCTGTGACTCGTTAGTGTTACAAGGTCTCAAGTGTGAAGTTCAACATGGCACCTCATGGCAAAGAACACTCTGAGAATCTGAAAAAAAAGAATTGTTGCTCTACATAGAGATGGCTAGGCTATAAGAAGATTGCCAAGACCTGAAACTGGGCTGCAGCACGGTGGCCAATACCAGACAGCGGTTTAACAGGACAGGTTCCACTCAGAACAGGCCTCGCCATGGTCGACCAAAGAAGTTGACTGCATGTGCTCAGCGTTATATACTGAGGTTGTCTTTTGGAAATAGACGTACAAGTGCTGCCAGCATTGCTGCAGAGGTTGAAGGGGTGGGGGATCAGCCTGTCAGTGCTCAGACCATATGCCACAAACTACATCAAATTGGTTTGCATGGCTGTCGTTCCAGAAGGAAGCCTCTTCTAAAGATAATGCACGAAAAAACCTGCAAACTCTTTGCTGAAGACAAGCAGACTAAGGACATGGATTACTGGAACCATGTCCTGTGGTCTGGTGTCAAGTGTGTGTGGCAGCAATCAGGTGAGGAGTACAAAGACAAGTGTGTCTTTTCGACCGCTCATCGAATCTACAGTCCGCTGTTTGGACGGAAGATCACGGTGTTTTCGATTGGAGTGGAGAGACGAGCATATATGAAGGAGGGTGAGACACAAATGATTGATTGGTCCGCCGAGACCGCAATACATCGCGGCTACCTGTCGTATGACTGTCTGGCGTTTTTGAAGTGATTTTGCTGAAGTGCCTAACTTTGATTTGCTAGATGTGAGTGAAACTATTGAAGGTTACCTGTGCTGTGTTTAATAAAAGTTTTTACGTACTTCACTATTGGAGACCTTTTTGCTTTTTCATGTGGGAAAACTTGACTGACCTAGCAACATCGTTTGGATGTATCTTTTATACCCTGAGGGGTGTTTTAGCTGTGAAGCCGAGCATGAGAGTGCAAGGCAAATCCTATTGGTGAGTGCAAGTCCTTAGGGAGTGGAGTCACTAATCACGCTGGTGTGGTGAAGGTTTATTCAAGAGAACACAGGAAGATTTTTATGCAAATTTTAGTTGAAGTCACTATTATTGGAACACTTATCTCACTGATGGACTTTTTTTAAATGTTTTTTCACAACTGGTTTGAAAACATTATTTGAATGCTACGGACACTTATTAATTTATTGTATGTGCACATATATTTTTAGAGTACCGGTATATGTTTTATAGTTTTTCACATATATGTATTTCTTTATGGGACATATATATATTTTCTATAGTATTTAGATTTGTGCTGTGATACACAGAAGCGCTACTAATTTTGTTTATTCAAAATACTTTTTTTATTATATGTACTGTGACATACTGAAGCAGAGCATGATCCCATTCCTTCTGAGACTGGGCCGCAGGGAAGTATTCCAACATGATAACGACCCCAAACACACCTCCAAGGTGACCACTGCCTTGCTAAAGAAGCTGAGGGTAAAGGTGATGGACTGGCCAAGCATGTCTCCAGACCTAAACCCTATTGAGCATCTGTGGGTATCCTCAAATGGAAGCTGTAGGAGCGCAACGTCTTTAACATCCACCAGCTCCGTGATGTTGTCATGGAGGAGTGGAAGAGGACTGCGAAGCTCTGGTGAACTCCATGCCCAAGAGGGTTAAGGCAGTGCTGGAAAATAATGATATCCACACAAAATATTGACACTTTGGGCCCAATTTTGACATTTTTACTTAGTGTACTCACTTTTGTTGCCAGACATTAATGGCTGTGTGTTGAGTTATTTTGGGGGGATGGCAAATTTACACTGTTATACAAGCATTGTAGCAAAGTGTAATTTCTTCAGTTTTGTCACATGAAAAGATATAATAAAATATTTACAATGTGAGGGGTGTACTCACTTTTGTGAGATACTGTATGTGTGTTAGACATGTGCATTCGCTTTCGTCCAAATGCATTTTCGTCCGAATTTCAGGTATTTTCGTTATCGTTTTAAAAAACGAAAATGCAGAATCCGAAAACCGAAAGATCCGACATAAACAAATGCTTAATTTTCGTTTTCGTTGCAACAACAGTTCGATATAGATAGGAGATTCGACATGAGGCTGACAATAACAATCTGTGTCCATCGAACCTGTGGTCGAATGTGCCTAGCCTTACCTCTATTAGTCCAAGATTATTCTACATAGAGAGGAAAGATTCAACATTATAGAGAGAAAAGATTTGACATTATAGAGAGAAAAGATTCGACATTATAGAGAGAAAAGATTCGACATTATAGAGAGAAAAGATTCGACATTATAGAGGGAAAAGATTCGACATTATAGAGGGAAAAGATTCGACATTATAGAGAGAAAAGATTCGACATAGAGAGAAAAGATCGCTGCTGGAATTGGGTGGGGGAAGTAAAATAAAAAAATGATGATGATGAATGTTATTGGCTGATTGTAACCAAAGAGGAGGAGCAGTAAAATAGCTAGAACTAACCTGACAATTCAACTCGAACGACGAAGATTCGACAAAGCATCGAAAAACATACAAACGTCGAATCTGTCATTGAAGGCTTATGGTGTTTGTTGAAAGTTCTAAGAAGATTCGACGGAGCAGATAAACTGTACGACGCTGTAATCGTACATTTCCGGTCAAATGCTCGGCCCATAGGCTATAGAAGAATTCTAATGTTGGTTGACTAGTAATAATAATTAATAAATATAATTATTACTAGTCATACAACATTATAATTCTACTATAGCTAGCTTGTAGGCGGAACATTCGACCGGAAATGTATGATTGCGGCGTCGTACAGTTTTGCTGCTCCGTCTAATCTTCTTTGAACATTCGACAGACACCATAAGCCTTCAATGACAGATTCGACCTTAATTAATTCAGATTTTTGGACGAATGCAATTTGTAACGAAAAACTAAATAAATAAAAACGAATTTCGGGAGTAACTAAATAAATAAATTTTTCTAACGAAAACGAAATTCCGAAACGAAATATTTCAGTGTGCACATGTCTAATGTGTG
Organism: Rana muscosa; assembly: GCA_029206835.1. Taxonomy (NCBI): domain Eukaryota; kingdom Metazoa; phylum Chordata; class Amphibia; order Anura; family Ranidae; genus Rana; species Rana muscosa. The sequence goes on from CM055118.1 coordinate 225,080,090, forward strand.
TGTGTATATATATATATATATATATATTGTGAGGGGGTTAGCTCGGCAGCGGGTGTGTGTGACCCCCGGGATGGGCTCCCCACCCAAAAACAGGCCCAGCAGACGGAGGTTGTGGTTTTCAAAATCAAAAAGGTGCGGTTTATTTTCTATTTACAGTGACAAAAACACAGCAAGGCAAAAAAAAACATAAACAAAATAAATCCTGGTCAACTTGACCTCTGACTAAACATACAGGTTTCCTAACTAACAACTGGGATCAGCCTAGTGCTGTCCCAGTCCCTAAGTCCCTGGTTTTAAATGTCCAAGCAAATATATAGCCACACAGGCTTTCTCTCACCGCACAGGGGTTCACTCTCCCTAGACAGTCCACACAGGTCTGCTTCCAGGCATGAGCTAACACCTAATGAATCTGGGCTTTCTTATAGAGGCCTAAATGAGCTGACAAGGTTCAGCTGGTCTCCTCATCTCTGCCTGCACGACGCCCCACACTCTCCCTAGAGGTATGAGTCATCCATGAGCCCACTAGCCTTAGCTGGGCTTATACAACTCTCCACCTAGCTGTATAAATCGGCGTAAAGCCTGAATCTGGGCGAAATATATCTACCCCCCTGGATGCAACCAGGTGACTTTACCTTCCTGCTGTCACATACCCCCCCCTCTTGTTTTAACCTCGGGGTTGGAACACCAGCAATCAGGCATTCATGTACTCGAGACAAAGCATCCACATTCCCCATTTGAACGCCAGGGCGATGCTTTACTGTGAAGTTGAATTCCTGGAGGGCCAGGAACCACCTATTCACTCTTCTATTTGTTTCCTTGTTTTGAGCCATCCACTTTAACGGAGCGTGATCCGTAACCATGTCAAAGTGCCTACCTAGCAGGTAGTACCGAAGGGAATCTAGAGCCCACTTCACCGCTAAACACTCCTTTTCAACGGTGGCGTAATTTACCTCATGGGACTTCAACTTCCTGCTGAGGTAAATGACTGGGTGCTCTTCCCCGTTCCAGACCTGGGACAATACTGCTCCTAACCCCACATCTGACGCATCACTTTGTACGACAAAGTCTTTAGAGAAGTCGGGTGAGTACAACACTGGCTGGCTACATAAGGCTTGTTTCAAGAATTGGAATGCTGCCTCAGCCTCGGGGGTCCATTTAATCATGACCGACCCTTTCCCCTTCGTCAGGTTGGTTAGGGGCACAGCCTTAGAAGCAAAGTGGGGAATGAATCGCCGATAATACCCAGCGATTCCCAGAAAGGCTCGTACCTGCTTCTTGCTGTTGGGACGTGGCCAACTCTGGATGGCCTCGACTTTGTTGAGTTGGGGTTTTATTACTCCCCTCCCAATGGTGTACCCAAGATATTTGGCCTCCTCCTGCCCAATGGTACACTTCTTGGGGTTAGCCGTAAACCCTGCTTCCCGAACAGAGTCCAGGACTGCTTGCACTTTTGGCAGATGTGAGGCCCAATCTGTGCTATGGACAATTACGTCATCCAGGTAAGCCGCAGCATACTTCCGATGGGGCCTCAGCATCTGGTCCATTTTCCGCTGGAATGTGGCCGGCGCATTCTGTAACCCGAACGGCATTCTTTTATATTGGAACGCCCCGTCTGGGGTTACAAATGCGGTTTTCTCTTTGGCTGACTTGGCCAGGGGGATTTGCCAATACCCTTTTGTGAGGTCAAGAGTCGTCATGTATCGGGCTGTTCCCAGCCGGTCGATCAACTCATCTATACGTGGCATGGGGTAGGTGTCAAATTTTGTAACTTTGTTCAACTGACGAAAATCGTTACAAAATCGCCAGCTCCCATCCGGTTTAGGCACCAACACAATGGGACTAGACCAATCACTTTGGGACTCCTCTATCACCCCTAAGTTCAGCATTTTCTGTACTTCCTCCCGTATTGCCTCCCGTCGGGCCTCTGGGATCCGATAGGGTTTTAACTTCACCCTTTCACCGGGCGGGGTAATAATGTCATGCTCTACCCCAGATGTTTGTCCCGGCAGCTCAGAGAATACCTCCTTGTTGCGAAGCACAAACTCCTTAACCTCCTGTTGTTGGGGTTGTGACAAGGTGGCTGCGATTCCAACCTCAGGAATCACGCAACCAGTTTGAGCTGGTGACCAAGTGTCTGCGACTAGGGACTCTCTATCCCTCCAGGCTTTCAACAGATTAACGTGATAGATCTGTTCGGGCTTTCGCCTTCCTGGTTGTCTGACCTTGTAATTCACTTCGCTCACTTTTTCCATTATCTCGTAGGGGCCTTGCCATTTGGCAAGGAATTTACTTTCAACCGTAGGGACAAGTACCAATATCCTATCCCCCGGGGAAAAGGTACGGGTCTTGGCTCCACGGTTGTACACTCTCTGCTGTGCCAACTGCGCTTGGGCCAAATGTTCCTTCACGATGGGCATTACCTGTGCAATTCGATCTTGCATCAGGGCGACATGCTCAATCACACTCCTGTGGGGAGAACTCTCACTTTCCCAAGTTTCCTTGGCAATATCCAACAGCCCTCTTGGGTGTCTCCCATACAGTAACTCAAAGGGGGAGAATCCCGTAGAGGATTGGGGCACCTCCCTAATAGCAAACATCAAATAAGGAAGTAGACAGTCCCAATCCTTTCCATCCCTATCCACCACTTTCTTCAACATTTGTTTTAGGGTTTTGTTGAATCTTTCAACCAGCCCATCGGTTTGGGGGTGATACACAGATGTACGTAATTGCGTCACTTTGAACAATTTACACAGCTCCTTCATAACCCGGGACATAAAGGGTGTACCTTGGTCCGTAAGCAGTTCTTTACAAATACCCACCCGGCTAAAAACAAGAGATAGCTCTTTGGCTATGGTTTTGGCCGAGGTATTTCTGAGAGGGATCGCTTCTGGATAACGGGTGGCATAGTCCATTATAACCAATATGTACTGGTGCCCCCTAGCGGACTTGATTATAGGACCTACCAAATCCATTGCGATTCTCTCAAACGGGACCTCAATGATGGGTAGAGGGACCAGCGGGCTACGGAAGTGTGGCATCGGGGCCGACCTCTGACACACAGGGCAGGAGGAACAATAATTTTCTATGTCCTTCATCACCCCAGGCCAATAGAATCTCTGTAATACCCTCTCTCGGGTTTTCTCTGTCCCCAGATGACCTCCAAGAATGTGCCCATGGGCCAACTCCAACACCAACTTCCTGTAAGGTTTGGGCACCACCAGCTGCTCAACGGTTTCTTCTGCCCTTTTTGCCACCCGATACAGTAGGTCCTTCTCTACGCTGAAGTATGGGTAAGTGCAGGTATTATCTGGGTTCACTAACTCGCCATCTATTTTCACTACGTTTTCCCGTGCCTTTATTAGGGCGGGGTCTTTCAACTGTTCTGTGGCAAAGTTTTCCCTGTGAACCTCAAGATCAGAAAACTCCACAGACGGTAGGTTTTCGTCTGAGGAGGTGGGCTCCTCTCCAGTTTCTTGAGTCTCCCCTGCCAATACTGACAAGGGAAATTCGGGAGAGTCCTCACCACTCTCAGAGGAGTTCTGGCTATCATATTCCTGGTACATAGGGGCACCAGTGGGGGGCTCATGATCATCCCACAGTTCCCAGAACTTCGGAAAATCCCTTCCCACAATGGCGTCATGCGGTAACTGAGACACTAAGCCCACTGGATGAGAAAGGGTACCTTTGGGGGTCTCGAAACACACTGTAGTCACTGGATACTCTCGGGTGTCCCCATGCACACAAATAACGGCTACCTTGCTATTCCCAGAGACCTCTGTTTTAACTAACTCAGCCTTTATCAGGGTCACAAGGCTACCTGAATCCAGCAATACCACAACATTTCTACCATTAATACACATTTTGCATAAATGTTTCTCAGTTCCCCGAATGGCAGTGCATGCGACTGTCGCACACAGCGACTGACGTCTGCCCGTCAGAAAGTCACACTGCATGGATTCCTCCAAAACCGGGCAATTTGCTGCAATATGTCCCGCTTGCCGGCAGCGGTAGCAAATGATCCTTCTTGCCGCCTCTTGAGCCGCTGATTTCCCAGGCTGTTCTCGCCAAACTTGGGGTAGAGCTCCCACCCTCTCACTCTCTCCACCCTTACCCCTTGGAATCATCTTATCCGCCCCTGGGGATGGTCTGGTCTTAGGGTGGAAAGTCCGAGTGTCTCTGGAAGAGGCCGTCAGGTTCTCTGTAGCCAAGTATTTCTCCACACGATCCACAAGACCATCGGCCGTCTCTGGGTCTCCATGGCTTACCCACTTTTGGATGGCAGTAGGAAGAGCTCTCAAAAACCGATCCATTACAACACGTTCCACAATCTTTGGTGCGGACAAAGTCTCTGGCTGTAGCCACTTTCTGCTCAGGTGAATGAGATCATACATTTGAGACCTGGGGGGTTTTCCAAGCTGGAAAGTCCAGTTATGCACACGCTGAGCCCGGACAGCCAGGGTGACACCCAGCCTTGCCAATATTTCAGCTTTTAGCATCACATAGTCTTTTGCTTGGTCAGGCTCTAGGTCATAGTAAGCTTTCTGCGATTCACCCGTTAACAGAGGAGCCACCAGTCCAGCCCACTGCTCCTCAGGCCACTTTTCTCTTTCAGCGGTCCTTTCAAATGTGGTCAAAAATACCTCTGGATCATCCTCTCCAGTCATTTTTGTCAATAAACGACTCACCCCAAAGGACGCGGTATTAGTGGGACGGCTTTCCTCACCGGTCTGCGGACGTTGCTGCATTACTGCTTCCATCTGTTGTTGTAGTCTCTGCTCTTGCTTCTGCAACAGGTCTATGAAGCGGGCCTCAGATTGCTGTTGGGCTTGTTGCTGAGCCTCCAGACTCTGTTGTAAAGTTGCAAGGCTCTGTTGATGAGCTTGCTGCTGGGCTGCAAGGCTCCTTTGCAAACCTGCATTTGTCTGCTGTTGATTGGCATTTGCTAGAGCCAGCTGTTTCAGTATCTCCTCCATGCTGGCTTAAAAAAAAACTGCCACTGGTTCTCCACCAACTGTGAGGGGGTTAGCTCGGCAGCGGGTGTGTGTGACCCCCGGGATGGGCTCCCCACCCAAAAACAGGCCCAGCAGACGGAGGTTGTGGTTTTCAAAATCAAAAAGGTGCGGTTTATTTTCTATTTACAGTGACAAAAACACAGCAAGGCAAAAAAAAACATAAACAAAATAAATCCTGGTCAACTTGACCTCTGACTAAACATACAGGTTTCCTAACTAACAACTGGGATCAGCCTAGTGCTGTCCCAGTCCCTAAGTCCCTGGTTTTAAATGTCCAAGCAAATATATAGCCACACAGGCTTTCTCTCACCGCACAGGGGTTCACTCTCCCTAGACAGTCCACACAGGTCTGCTTCCAGGCATGAGCTAACACCTAATGAATCTGGGCTTTCTTATAGAGGCCTAAATGAGCTGACAAGGTTCAGCTGGTCTCCTCATCTCTGCCTGCACGACGCCCCACACTCTCCCTAGAGGTATGAGTCATCCATGAGCCCACTAGCCTTAGCTGGGCTTATACAACTCTCCACCTAGCTGTATAAATCGGCGTAAAGCCTGAATCTGGGCGAAATATATCTACCCCCCTGGATGCAACCAGGTGACTTTACCTTCCTGCTGTCACAATATATATATATATATATATAATTATATTGCCAAAAACTTTAATGGCAGCCTAGTCTTAGTCCATAGGGTTCAATATGGAGTTGGCAATTTTTTATTTTGAGAATCTTGCAAACAAGAAACACATTCCAACTTTTGTTTTATACAAAAATACAAAAAATAAATATATATTTTCCCTTTTTTTTTTTTTTTTTTTTATATATATATGCATAACATATTGTATACAAGACTAATAATAATAAAGGCATACTTCAACCTATAATATATGAACAAACATTTTTTTCCACCAAGAGAAATAACACTGCATTAAATTATACTGTATATACACACACACATCACTACAAGCATTGACATCTTCAAAAATACTACACATTACTCAACTTGATTAACACTCAGACCAAGAAACATAGATTATCATGTGTATGTAGCCTTTCTTCAAAAATTATGTGTATCCTTGAAAATCTAAGGGAGTGCCCAGAGAGAAAACAGGGAAAGAACCCAACACCCAGAGATCAACAAACAGCAGCTACAGGCCTGATATTCTTCCACGCCTTTATCCAGACCCTTTGCCGCCATCTGTCTTTCTCGAGACCCCAAATTTTCCCTACCTCACCAAGAATCTCACACACCACCACCGGAACAGGAAGGACTTTCTGCCGAAGGGATACCTGACACCGTGCATTCCAGGTGTAATATCGGACTACTAAGCTGACTAAAAAAAGAGTGTCCAAATCAAATCCCTTGCGATTCTGTAATGCTCCATACACCCACTCAGCATAAGACATGCTAGGCAAGAAAGGAATATTTAGAGCCCTCCCCACCTTTTTATAGACTTCTATATTTAAAGGGCACTGAAGCAAGAAGTGGTCCATGGTTTCCACTTCACCCTGACACTCCGCTCTTGGACAACCACGATTGTCCAAAGAGCGGCACTTCACGTTCCCCCTCACATAGAGCCTACCGTGGAAAGCGAGCCAGGCCTGGTCCCTAAATTTCAAGGGAATCCGCTCAGAATTTATTAAAGGTAAACCTTCCCTCATAATATGACCTGGGCAATCCCTTAAGGCCAGTGGCGCATGAAAGACAGTACCCACGATCTTCTCACCCAGGAGTCTCCTAGGGAGGGACCTGATATCCTCCGCTGTCACATGCCACCGTTTTCAGAATTTTCAGGCACGGGGCAACATAAGCCGGGAGCTTACCATGCTTGATCCTTAGGCTTTTCACTGGCCCGCCACTCTCCCAACAGCCCAGAAAAGGTCTAAACCAGATCTGGAAAATACCTACCCATCCAGGCGGTCTCTCTGCTAGCATGTTACCAAAATTGTGTTTCAAAAACATCAGAGAGAAGAACACAACCGGGTTGACCATCCCTAGGCCACCCTTCCGCCTTGATAGGTAAGTCACATTCCGCTTCACAAGATTCAGCCTGTTCCCCCATAATAATTGGAAGAAACAACTATAAATCCTGGTATAGAAGGACTCTGGCAAGATGCGAACAAAGCTGACATACAGAAAGGTAGGAATCAGGTAGGTCTTAATCAAGTCCACCCTTTCCCTCAAGGAGAGCCACCACCCCTTCCAGCATTTCACCTTGACATCAGCATCATTCAGCCTGGCTTCCCAATTTGACTTACTGTAATCATCAGGGCCAAACTCGATGCCTAATATTTTGACTTTCTGCTGAGGCTTCGGGAAGGTGTCCGGAAGTGCAAAGCTCTCACCTCCCTCGCTCATCCAAAAAACTTCACTTTTATCACGGTTGACCTGGGAGCCCGATGCCTCGGAATACTGCTCTATAACTGAGACCACCTCCTGCGCCTCCTCTGTCCCAGAGATAAAGACAGAAACGTCATCAGCATAGGCTACAACCCTCAAGGGCGGCTCACCAGTAATGCCCACCGGCACCCCGCACAACGGTCCGCTCTCTAGCCTTCTGATGAAGGGGTCGATTGCGAACACATATAGCAAAGGGCTCAGTGGACACCCCTGGCGCACCCCGGATCCAACCCTGAAGGGTCGTCCAACCCAACCGTTAACAAGCATGAAGCTCTCTGCCTCTCTGTATAAAGTCTTAAGCCATCCAATAAACCCACCCTCCAGGCCATACTTGTCAAGGAGAAGCCAGAGGTACTCATGGTTGACACGATCAAAAGCCTTCGCCTGATCCAATGCCAGCAAATACTTTCCCCAGCCTTCAGCCCTGCAACGTTCCAGAGCCTCCCGGACAGCTAACACCGCTGAAAAAGTGCTCCTGCCCCGGACCGAACAGTGCTGCTGACGAGAAAGCAATCTGTCTGCTACTGACGACAAGCGCCAGAAAATTATCTTCGCCAGAATTTTTCTATCGACATTGAGAAGGCTAATGGGGCGCCAATTCTCAATCATCGAGGGATCCTTGCCTTTTGACAACAGAATCACAGCAGATTGTCTCATGGAGGGAGGGAGCGAACCCTCTTGCAGGCAGCCATTAAATACCTCCACAAGATAAGGTACCAAGCTGGATTTGAAAGTCTTATAAAATTCAGCTGTCAATCCGTCTGGCCCAGGTGTTTTCTTAATAGCCAGACCGTCTATAGCTTTGACTACCTCTTCTGCTGTGATTTCCCCCGTCAAACTTGCCAGCGGAATGTTATTTCCCAGACCTGGTGTAGAATCCAGAAAACTTGACATCTTTGCCCGATCGAGGTACTTCTCCCCCAGAAGATCCACATAAAAAGACCTTGAGACCTCCAGGATCCCTGACCTGGATTTCGTCAAAGAGCCCGTACTATCCCTTAGCCCAACAAACGTCTTAACTGCTGCGCTTTGTTTGCAGTTCTGATAAGGGTCGGGCGAGTGATATTTCCCGTAGTCCCTTTCCAGAACCAAAGAAGCGTGCCGATCATACTGATACTTCCTAAGGAGAAGTTTTACCTCAGAGATTGCCCCTGAATCTCCACCACTCGAGACAAGGCGATCAAGTTTTCTCCGCAGCTGCTGGTAGGCAATGTACCTACCAAGCTGTTTCCTTTTTCCTATGGCCTTGAAAAACCCACTAATCCGGCTTTTGGCAAGCTCCCACCACTCCGACTTACTGCTGCAGAAATCCAGGATAGTTACCTGAGCCTGAAAAAAAATCCTCAAAATATTGTCTTACCTCCTCATCATCCAGCAGAGCCGAATTCATCCTCCAAATACCCTTTCCTTTACGTGGCATATCTGAAGCATTGAGAATAACAGACAGCAAGCATAAGGTGATCAGAGAACTCCACCATACGACACTCAGGAGCCGAAAAGGCAGAGTCCCCCTTAAAAAAAAACCTGTCTATCCTGCTCTCACAACTGCCTCGCTTAAATGTGTACCCCGTGCTGTCTGGGCAACGCTTAATATGCGCATCTTCCAGACCTGCTTCCCTGGCTATCGAATTAAGAAAGACGCTATCATATCTCAGGCTGTCAGTGGAGCCTTTCCTGTCTTTGGGCCTAGTAACGGTGTTAAAATCACCTCCAAAGACAACTTGCCGAGATGTAAAAAGGAAAGGCTTAATCTTTGTAAAGAGGCATTTCCTCTCCCATCTAGTTTGTGGTCCATAAATATTTACTAAACGTAGATCATGCCCCTTCACAGAGACGTCCAAGACCATACACCTTCTAATCTCTACCTCAATAACCCGCCGACACGTTACCATGCCAGTAAAAAGTACTGCAACTCCGCTGTAAGGCTCGGCCGCAAGAGACCAGAAGGAGGGCCCACGCCTCCACTCCCTCTTTGCCAGGTGGACATCGGCAAGGCTATTTAGCCGGGTCTCTTGCAAAAATAAAACATCAGCATCCATCTCGCTGAGCAAAAATAAGGCCATGTTACGAGCCCCTACAGATTTTATGCTGGCAACATTAATGGTTGCCACCTTTATCGGAGTGGGAACTGCCATCAGGATGATTGAGGTAGGCGTTTCTTAGCCTGAGCTCCCTCCCCCTTTACTGGAGACCTTGACCTCTTTAGGGAGCACTCTACCTCATCCTCCTCCATCTGAGATACGGAATTAGAAGACTCCTTCTCCCCCTCAGATAAGGACCCAAACTTGTTTCCCAGAGGTAGATCATCTACCTCTAAAGATGAAACCGAGGAGGCAGAGGTCAGGACTACCTTATTCCTCCTTCTGCCCACCTTGGTCCACTCTCCCTCCTCCCCTGAAACATCACCCTGAAAGGCCTCATCTACATCATTAGCAGTGGCAACTTCCCCCTTCTTCCCCTTAGAACCTCCACTAGAGGTCTTACGTTGCCTCAGGGAAGGCCCAGGTGAAGCTGCCACCTCAGATCGGCATGAATCTGCCCCTTTGGCAGCCTCAGCCAATCTGGATGACTTATTTACACCTGGAACACTGGGCACCTGAAACACTGGGGAAGAACACACAACAGAAGTAGACACTGATACAGTAGGGAGCACAGACTGGGGAGCAGACACAAGAGGGGTCACACCTTCAGATTGGGAAACTGACACCTGGGGGGGCCCCTCAGGACTAGCTGAAACAGCTCCACCAACCCCTTGCTGCCCCCCACGTTCCTCCTCCTCCATCCTCAGCAGTTCTTCCACCACCTCTGGCTGATTATGGAGGGCTTCAGGGCAAAGGCTATAGGGGTGACCTAACTTGTTACAAAGATTACAACAAATACTATTGCAGTCCTTTGCAACATGCCCTGAGCCCTGACAGAGGGAACATTTCTGCGCAGAACATGAGCTTGAAAAATGGCCCTTTTCACCACAGCGATGACAAAGCTTTGGTTGCCCTGCATAAAATGTAATAATCCTGTCACGACCTATAAAGGCAGACGAAGGGATGTGCTTAACAACATTACCCGTGACATGTAGTTTTAATAACACTGTCCATCCTCCTGTCCATATCCCCCTGTCATCTACAACTTTCCTCAAGGGGGCTTGGACATCCGCATATCTCCTCAACCACACCACCAGATCCGCAGCAGGAATGGACTCGTTACGCACTAGAATGGTGACGTTCTTGTATAATGGCTGGCGGGAGACTACTTTAGGTGACAAACCTGCCCATCTTGGGGACTCCTTACACCTCTGCTCATACCTCTCCCAAAAGACATCTAAACCTTCCGCCTTGACAAAGGAGAGGTCATATTCATATGACCCAACTGGGCTGATAAGGGCAAAAATCTCCTCTGCTTTAAAACCCATCCCCAGAATACGGTCCACCACATCTCTCCTATTTGGGGGGGGGCCTTCTCCAGTTCACCTCAATTGGACCACATTGCGGCGTTTAAAGGAGCTACCAGATGTTGACAGATTGGCCTGACCTTCACTCACATCACTCCTAGTGACCGCAGAATAACTGGCCCTACTCACCCCGGGGACAGGTGCAGCCAGTGCTGCAGCATGGAAAATAACCGCACTCCTTGCAACATCAGGCACATCACTTTTAGTAACAGACCCTTCTTTAGATAAAGTAGTAACAACATTATTGTCAGGAACAGATGGAGCAGAAACTTCTGACACAGAAATGTCATTTACATTACCCTTGGTAATTCTTACTTCATTACCAGCAGTAGAGATGTCTTTGTCAGCACTCTTCTCAGCAGAGTCTGCACTGGCTGGCTGTACACAGGTGTAAGTCTCAGCCAGGAGATGAGCTTGCTCTCCGCTGCCCTCTACTGCACCATCCATAGGGACTACACCTCCATTACATTGTACAGGCAAGTCATGACCAAAAACTTCTTTTTCTGTCACCCGATGTTTCAAAGGTTTTGGGGGGACATCATCAACCTCTTCTTCATCCTCAGATGATCCAGACACTTCAAACTTGCGACCATGCAAAGGTGATTCCATTTCTGATATGAAGTTCAGCATACCTGCTCCCTCCACAGGCTCAGATGGATCATCTTGCTCCATGGCCTCCTGCTGCGGTGGTAAGGGCACAGAACTTCCTTGGCCCAATGACATACTGCCAGTCAAAACACCTGACTGCTGATCACCCGCAGCCTGTGTGCCAGAGCTTTCTCCACTTTCTGCAGGCATACTGATAGTTGGCTCGGGATGCAAAGATTTTCCAGCGCGCTGGCCAGAAACACAATCCGAGCCCACAGAAACTTTTTTGCTTTGCACTGACCTTTGCTTCACGCACTCTGATGATGCCTGCCCTCCACTGGCCTCTATGGCCCCTCTGCGCATTGCACGGAAGCGATCATCGTTGCCATACTTCTCCTTGAAAGCACCGCTGGTTTCTTTCAATGTGGCCACCAGCAGACTCTGCTTTTCCACTTTGGCCTCCAAAGCCATTAACTCAGGCCGCATCTGTTTCCTCTTAGAACTGTGAAGCCGGTCACTTGCAATTTTTTTATGCTTGAAGTCAAACTTCAACTTCGCCAGTACTTCTTCCTCCTTAGCGACTCTCGCAATCCTAGCACAAACCTTCTTTCTGTAGGTTGCCAGGCTTTCACCTTTAGCTGGGCCATTTCCCAGGTCCTCAAACACTGGTATGGGAGGACCAGTACTCTGGCCATCCGGGGGATCCTCCCCTGGGTCCACCCCAGGTTCCTGCATCCACCCTGGGTATAGGGAGTAATCAAGCTCCCTGGATCAGTAGGCCTCACTGGAGCTCAGGAGATCAGCAGTAGTGCAGCCACACCCTTTGCAGCTGTAACAGCTTCAACTCTTCAGGGAGGGTTGTCCACAAAGTTTAGAAACGTGTCTATGGGAATGTTTGACCATTCTTCCAGAAGCGCATTTTGGGTGGAGGAACTGGACTGGTCTGCTCAGAGTTCTGACCTCAGCACGATATAGAACACCTTTGGGATGAATTAGAGCGGATACTGCGAGCCAGGCCATCTTCTCCAACATCAGTGCCTGACCTCACAAATGAGCTTCTGGATGATTGGTCAAACATTCCCATAGAACACTCCTTATGGACATTTGTATAGAACAGAGTCGCGCTTAATAAAAAAATTCATACACGTCCAACAAAACAAATATTGGTCCTCTTAAATCAAAAGTTTGATGGTTAAGCAGGATGGTGATTAAACAGCAGTAATATGATCTTGCAAATAATATTCCACTTGTGAGTCTCAAACACAGTGACATACAGTCCACTCCAATCCCCTGTGTGACAGACACCCTATGACACCACCACCGATAGTATGGAAAGATTGCCTGCTTACCAGCAGTGCTGGACCTTTTGAAAAGGCCAGTAACACTTGTGACTGATTACCCTGGCAGGGACTTTGGATGACAATCCGACCAAAGCTCAATGGTCCTGTAGGTTAATCCTCTCCCCGGATATCTGGAATGTCCCACTCAAAAATAAAGGAGGATCCACATAGTGTGTGATCAAACGATTTATTTGTAAAAATACCTCACATACATGGAGGAAAACTTGTAAAATAACACCGGCCGGTATAAACATAAAAACTAGCACTAGACTCGTGAGAAGCGATGACGTTTGGGCTTGCTTGCTTAGCTCCCCGCATTGTTTTTAATTCAGTGATCACAAATTTTTGTACATATCTACGGTATGTCTTGATGTTTGTACTTTTAAACAAATCCATCCGTTTTGATCTACACCACATGGAGGCATTTTTTTTTTTTTATGATCCTCATATCTTTCTGGATGAGAGTGTTTGCCTTCACTGCCTGCCCCTTGAATGACCTTCGGGTGAGTTTCAGTTCTGCCTTCTTCCGTGTGAGTTTCAGGGTCCAACATCGGAGCTCCATGTCCTGGTTTTCTTAGCGTGATTGACCCACTGCCACTGGCATGTGAGTCCACAACATCTGGTAAGAGTGTTTCCCCCTTCCCTGGGTGAAGGACGCATCCCTGGTGTTCTTTTTGCTGTTGTAATTACTCCATTTTCCTTTACAATGGAACCTCGGATTGCGAGTAACACGGTTAAGGAGCGTTTCGCAATACGAGCACTGTATTTTTAAAAACCGTGACTCGGTTTGCAAGTGTTGTCTCACAAAACGAGCACGATTCAGGCCAAAGCGGGTGCAGTACAGCGTTTGGACTGAGGTGGGGGGCGCCGGAGCCAAGCAGAGCCGAACGTCGCCGATCTCAGCTGATCGGCGCAGTTCGGAAATGCACGGAAAGGCCCGAGGACAGCACAGCTGACCTCGGCAAATCTCTGGAACAAAGTCTTTCCGAGGTTTGCTGAGGTCAGCCGACGTGTCCTCGGGCCTTTTCGGCCGTTTCCGAGGCTCTCCGGTGCCCCCACCTCAGGCCAAACGCGGTACTGCATCCCATTGAAGTCAGTGCGGAACAAATTATTTTCATTTCCATTGTCTTCAATGGGAAAACTCGCTTTGATATGTGAGTACTTTGGATTACGAGCATTCTCCTGGAACGGATTATGATCATAATCCAAGGCTCCACTGTATTTCTGAATACACTCCATTTCAGAGTTCTTTCTTCAAGTGCGGACTGTTTCCATATATTTGGTCATAATTTTTACCCATCTGAACTCACCTTATTATCCAGTGACTTATATTTTCTATTGGTTTCGGCCATTGGAATTTGCACATTTGCACTTAGCACTTTACATTTATCACTATTGTATCATTCATATGCACTGTATGACATATTGCTTTTGTTATACGTTTTATTGTTGCACTTTACCGCTACACTGTGTTTCACGTTTCATTTTAAATTTCGTCTATTTTTGTGTTAGCTGCTTTTTATTTACATTTGGGTTAGCGCAGTAATTTCACCCATATTTTCACTTTCATGTGTATAACTATCCCCATGTCAGTCCAAAGCTTCTCCTGTTAAGCAAGTAGAAAGCAACTAAAACTTTATGAAGATGTTATATTTTAGCATGCAGAATTAATACAAAAGAGCCATGTTAGAAGCGTTATGTCAAAAGGTATATTTGCATATATTTTGAAATCACCCATCCAATATAACATCAGCCACTCAACCCTGTGCATAACAGAAATGTTAGCTTTCTTATCTTTGACACATTAGTCAAGCATGAAGTTTACACCCCAAGTGGGACAGAAACCCACAGACTTTAAACTATGTCTTATACACCAGGACACCGGGCACTGCCATGAAGACATGTACTAATGGTCAGAATTGCATTCTAACCTAACAGTGATTTATTATATAAAAAATCATCCAGTCTCACTCTTATAAAGCACCTAGAAAATGTGCTTTGAAATATATGCAGATAATAATTCCTCAGAACATTTTCCTTTTTGTCCTAGGGAGAATAAAATGTAATATTTGTAATTACAAATGAAGCATGCCTGTTCTCTGCCTCTCAAATTGCCTCTCAAGAGAACTATTTACATTTTATGGAGAAATTTGTTATGTTTTCAAGATTGGCAGAAAAATAATACTCAGATTGATTATGGCTGGCTGAAATATAAATAAATATATATACATCAGATTATTTTATTTTACCAAACAGATGTTACTCAAGGATACTGACTTCTTAAGTAACATGCAATAAAGTTCATAACCATACATAAAAACCATGAATTCATCTGATGAGCAATCATAATTTTTAGAGCTGCTGTGTTTGGAATATCTTACTCTATTTTTTATTTTTTTGGACTCCTCTCTACTTGTTTCTGAACATGACATTGAGATTTTTCTCTTGTTCAGCATAGCAAATGCCTTGACTCTACAATGCGGGTTTGTGGTTGTAAAATTAAATTATTAGACATGCAATTTAAGTATGCCAGAATACGGTGCCGTTGACACTGTCCCTCAGATTCATAACACTCTATAATGACATGCAAGTGTATGCTACCTCAACATTTCATATTTCTGATATGTGTCTGTGTTACCATGTACTTGTATTAAAATTATCCTGTTCTCTTTGCATTGCATCCTGTGACAGTGGGGTCACTTTGGACACAGGGTGAATAAAAGAAACCCCCGATATGGTCTGTGATAGCCATATTCAAGGCTGTATATACATTGTATATAGATTGGATGTATACTGGGTGTGGGGGTTATGTAATCATTGCTGTGAGGAATTAAGGTGTTTTGCATTCTATTGTTCATTAAGTCTGTCCTTGTGTGTATTGTAAAGTGCCAGACAGACTGGCTGCCAACCCTTTGTGAGAAGATGTGTATTGTGTGGGATCTTTTGAAGCCTAGCAGACGTCAGGATGAGGTGTTGAGTCTTGGGATGTGTGGGTGGAGCTGGGCCCTTGTTCATGTTAAATCAGGTGTATTGAATTGTGTATAAAGTTACAATGTTTCTCAATAATAAAGAGATTCCTATTACAGAAGAAGACAGAGTGCGTCTCGTTTTCTTCCAGAGGGATCGGTTCCTATGGGAAAGGGTCGTTTAGCTGTGGATATTGGTAGCGAGTGGATGTGTGTCTAGGAGAGGGAACATCGTAAACTGCGTTTTACTCCTTGATATTGGGGTGCCGTTACATTGGTTGGCAGCAGCGGGATCTTCCCTCCAGTTCCTGGGACACTCCAAGCCACCACAGTGAATG
This sequence comes from Rana muscosa, assembly GCA_029206835.1. Lineage (NCBI taxonomy): Eukaryota > Metazoa > Chordata > Amphibia > Anura > Ranidae > Rana > Rana muscosa. Next base: position 225,096,179 of record CM055118.1, read on the forward strand.
ACCAGCTATGCAGCCTGCAGGAAAGTCACGCTGAAAGACTTACTTGAGAGCCGAGATGGACCAGAGAGATGGAGATGCAGGACCCCGGTCAGTTGAAGATTTGTTTCAGCAATGAGTGCGACAGCGGTTGGCATTATATGGTGCTAACCCATCAGAGACCGCCATTCAGGAACCCATTAGAGGCATCCAGCTGCAGGATGTGCAACAAAAGAGAGAACTAGAGCGGCAACATGAGTGGAGAATGGCGGAAATACGACAATCGGAGATCGCCTACAGACAGCTGCTAGAATCTGCTCAGCAGCAGGGTGGGGCTCCCTTTGCCTGGGACTATCAGGAAATACCAGTTGACAACTATGAAATCCTGGCTGAAGAATCAGCAGTGAAAAATCTGAAGATTGCCACCCCTAAAGCCGAAGTGGATTATATGGAGTTCCAGGGAGCTAGGGCAGTTGGCTCATCTCCCCAGCCACAGATTACAGAAGATATGGACTTAAGGGACTGTTCAGAGGATGTTATGGATTATGCATCGCCCGCTCAAGTACTGACAGCAGGACAAAGTACTGCAGACCCCTGCTCTACACCCGTGGCAGTTTTGGAGGCCCGAGTTGAGAAGGTGATGGTTCCTCTTTCCGAGTGGATTTCAGAGATGCAGGGAGGAGAAGCAGCCATTTTCCCTCCCCAACAGCTAGCCAGAGCAGATGGTGTGGAGTCCCCAGCAGAAGTGCTGGCAACAGGGCAGAGTGATAGCAACCTCTGCCCAGCACCGGAAACAACTGGGGAGTTTCAGGGAGCCGGGGCAGTTGGCCCCTCTCTCCAGCAACAGGCTGAGGGGGTAAAGCTTTCACCCCCAGCTGAATCACTGGCAGCAGGGCAGAATGCTACTGGCCGCTGCACACAACTGCCACTTGAGCGGATATCGGTGGATGGGACTGCGGTCTCCACTCACAGCAACCCAGCAGAAGAGCTGGCAACAGAGCTGAGTGCCACGGGCCTCTGCTCTCAACTAACAGAAGAGGGAGTTCCTGTGGTAGTAGATGGGACTTCAGTCCTCACTGACACAACCCCAGAAAATGGTGTGACACTGAGACAGGAGGATGTCAGCCTTGCTTTGCAAGCACTGGGGGACTTCCACCTACCACAAGTGGATGGGACCCAGATCCCCAACAGCATGACGGACTGAGCCCAGTCACCCTGTCTTCTCCCCAGCGGCGGGTATGTTCTCTGAGAGAGGCAGAGGTTGGCTGGGTAAGTAATGCTCTGCTTGGAGCAATTCATTTGTGGTACTGGGTGGATACCAGCATTGGAAGAATGGACCCATGGACTAACTTCGGAGTAGACCCGTCTGGGGTCCCCTCCTCTGTTAGTCCCCTGCCGAAAGGGGAGATGTGTGACAGTGGGGTCACTTTGGACACAGGGTGAATAAAAGAAACCCCCGATATGGTCTGTGATAGCCATATTCAAGGCTGTATATACATTGTATATAGATTGGATGTATACTGTGTGTGGGGGTTATGTAATCATTGCTGTGAGGAATTAAGGTGTTTTGCATTCTATTGTTCATTAAGTCTGTCCTTGTGTGTATTGTAAAGTGCCAGACAGACTGGCTGCCAACCCTTTGTGAGAAGATGTGTATTGTGTGGGATCTTTTGAAGCCTAGCAGAATTGTGTATAAAGTTACAATGTTTCTCAATAATAAAGTGATTCCTATTACAGAAGAAGACAGAGTGCGTCTCGTTTTCTTCCAGAGGGATTGGTTCCTATGGGAAAGGGTCGTTTAGCTGTGGATATTGGTAGCGAGTGGATGTGTGTCTAGGAGAGGGAGCATCGTAAACGGCGTTTTACTCCTTTATATTGGGGTGCCGTTACACATCCTTTGTGTGAAATACCTGGTGATCCTACCAGACCCCCTGCTTTTCCAATTTCAAACTGCCCATGCTGTGTTTCCTACTTTGCATTCTACTTGGGAGCACATCCTGCTGTACTCCAATGACGAGACTTGTGCTGGCGCCCCCCCTTCTGCTCTGCCCTGATAAGATCGATGTATGGCTGTTTCTCTGTCTCCTCCTGATACATCCCCTGCAATCTCCACCCCCACCTCTCCAAGTCCCTTAAGCAGCTGAGAACAGAGGTCATGTGATCACTTATAGAAAGAAAAAGTTATTCTGAATATATATACTGTATGTTTCTTTTTCAGCCACCCTAAAATGACGCCTCCCCACTGAACCATAATACATTTTTTTTCCTTTGGCACATGTCCTCCTTATTAGTCTCTGGCCGCCATGCCATTTATTTGTCAATTCTTTGTCCTTTAGCTTAGAATATTGCCATTACTGAAAGTGAACATTTGTCTCCCATTAATTTCACTGAGGTGTGCATTGACAACTTTTTCCTTTTTTTATTTTTTGGCAGGGAGTGGTTTTAGAAATCTAACAGAAGTCTGCAGTGCTTAAAATAGATGATAAAGTTTGTTCCAGGGGAACACATATATAGGCATGACTGAGTTTAACTCTGATGAGCAGACAGGCAGTTACATTCTGTTTATGTTTAGATACTGGAGAGGAAATCATTTAGGACAAAAATATATTTTTAAAGGGTGCTTCAACACCACAGGAGAGCACTAGCACGTTCGTTGCTATCCAATGATGTGTCCCTCCACCTTGTGGTTATTCCTAAGAATTTTTATAAAAGTGTACATGAAGCAAATCTAAAAGCCATAGTGAAAGAGTCAATAACACAGCATGAAAGCAAATGAATAACAAACCGTTCTGTACGCTGTAACTTATTTTAAATGATTTTCTTTTCGGAATGAGCTTTTTTCTCTGACAAAAAAAAAGGAATGAGTTGGAGATAATCTTGTTACCTTCTTCAAAGTAACATAAAGATGATGAAAGTCATTCAGTCAGTAATTTCAGCAACTGAGTGGGGAGTAGAGATAGGCAGAACACCCCCCCCCCCCCTGTTTGGTTTGAAACAGAACTCCCGAACAGGGGAAAAGTCCTGTCCCGAACTGTGAACCCCTTTGAAGTCTATGGGAGCCGAACAGCAAAAATCAAAAGTGCCCATTTTGAAGGCTTAAATGCAAGTAATTGGCCATAAAGGGGGTATATGGGTCCAGGCACTGCCCTGGGGGGCATGTAGCAATGCACTTTTTTTTAAATGATCGTTTTTTGAGAAGCAGTGATTTTAATGATGTTTGAAATGCAACAATAAAAAGTGAAACATTCCTTTAAATATAGTGGCTGGGGTAGTGCCTGGGGGGTTTCCTTGTCTGCCTGTAAAGTAGTGCATCTGTAGCACATATAGAAAGTGCTGCAGCAAAAAATTTATTTCTAAAGAAAATAAAACAAGTCAAGTCACATTAAAAATTACTCTTGGCTGCTTTTACTGTCACCGGGCTATTGAAAAAATAAAAATAAACAGCGTGGGGCCCCCAAATGCCATACCAGACCCTTATCCGAGCATTCAGCCTGGCTGCTCAGGAAAGGGGAGGACGAGCGAGTGCCCCCCCTCCTGAACCATAACAGGCCACATGCTCTCAAAATAGGGGGTGGGTGGTTTTGGGCAGGGTGGGCTCTGCCCATGTTGATAGGGACAAGGGCCTCATCCCCACAACCATGGCTGGTTGGGGTCTGCGGACGCGGGAGCTTATTGAAATCTGGAAGCCCCTTTAACAAGGGGGCTCCTATATCCTGCCCTCCTATGTGAATGAGTATGGGGTACATAGTACCCCTACCCATTCACCACAAAAGTGTAAAAAAGTAATAAAAACACAGACCGTTTTTGACAATTCCTTTATTAAAAAATAAAAAAACGGTGTCACCGATGCAAATTCATTGTCAATCACGAAAATAAAATGCTCCTAAGCCGTTTTGCAGTTCTTATATAGGTAAGGGGTGGGGCCACCTGGCTACATGGACAGGTGCATGCTGGGTCAGTGACGACAGAAGGGAGAGGTGTCACCAGGTTATGTAGCAAGGTGGCCCCTCCCATTACCTATATAAGAACTGTCAAAGGGCTTAGCCTGCAGTAGGCGGCCAGCCTTCATGGACAGCAGGAGCATTTGGGTGTGGCGGGCGGCATGATTAACAATGGATTTACATCGGGGGACACTGTTTCATTTTTCATAAAGGAATTGTCAACTGTCTCTGTGTTTTTATTACTTTTTGACACTTTTTTGGTGAATGGGTAGAGGTACTACATAGGAGGAGGGTCAGGATCTGGAGGCCCCCTGATAAGCCCCCCCACCTGCAGACCCCCACAACCACTGGCCATGGTTGTGAAGATGAGGCTCTTGCCCCAATCAATATGGGGACAAGGTGCTTTGGGGTGGGGTGAGCATAGCCCAATCACTCCCTGCCACTAGAGCTTCCTTTGCTACTGTAACTGTCACCATTCATTTGGAAGAAGGTGGCAATGAATACCATTTCTTAGTACCATGTGCATTTTAACATTTGCTTTAAGTGTTTTTTGTTAAAATGAATAGCTACTGCTTACTGATTCATTTTCTTAGGTCAATGTGTGTCAATAAAAGAATAATATCTTTCTAACAATAGCTTGGTAAGTGCAGTAAATAACACAATTAGACAATAGTATAATTGAGTAGGTCCAGCCTGGGGCACGCTTTAAAATACAGCTGCACAAACCAGGCTGTCACTAGTGTCCACACATGCTGTAACGGTAACCACACACCCACAGCCAGTGCTGCAGCTTTTCTCCCTCGCCTTGCCTGCCAATGAGGAGAGAAGAAATGAGAGAGACAAAACACTTGGCTGGGCTGTGCGCAGCCACAGAGACCCAGAGGAGCGACCCGTCCACCACCAAGGACAGCAGAGGAAGCAGTAATGCTGTTGCTGTGCAGCCTGGGTTAAAGACAAAGCTTGCTGGGAGGAGAACCTGAACTACAGATCCCATAAGAGCTGGGGGGACGAGGATCAGCAGTACACTGAGCTTCCCAGTAAATGCTTGTGCATTGGGGGCTTGTCAGGACAAGTCTGATCATTGGAGGAGAGCACACTGAGTTCCCAGCACAGCTAGAGAACTGACCATGGTGTGCTCTTCTGCTTAGTGTGGTCAGTTTATAATAAGACAGCAAGGGGACTAGCAAGAACACCAGGGATTTCACCCAAAGGAAGCAATACAAAGAGAACAGGATACTTTCTCATACAAGCAGATGGTACAGCAGGCACATATCAGGAATATGAAGTGCTGGGGTAACAAACACTTTAAGACTACTCAGTGATAATCCAAAGAGAACAAATCTTTTTTTTAAGTGGTTTTTGAAACACACACAGGGCAAACAGTAGGCTATTCTTCTTCTTCCTCCTCTATCAGATGTTGACTGGTGTTGGAGCTTTTAAGGAAAGACCCAAGCACTGAATCATGGGAGATCATATGCTCCCCCCCATATTTATGTAGCGGGCATTTAAATTTGGGGGGGGGCATCTGGGTTATTCAACCCGGATGCACTAATTGTTAGGGAGTCTGAGAACCTCTTTTGTGGTTCTTGGAGGACTCTGGTGGTTCCAGGTTCCCTGCGGCCTGCAGGTGGCATTGTCGCCCTGGGCCGGAGTTGAACCCGCACCGCTAGACTGCTCCCTTTTTGTCCTTTCCTGGTGCTGGTACAGCGGGATGGGGAACCCGCTGTGACGCAAAGGGAGAGGGGATAAAAGGGACAGACGCCCTTACCACGTGGTTGTCTGGAGTGGGTTGTCCGGAGTGGTGGTCCGAGGGTTCAGAGTTCAGAGTTGGAGGACGCGGCCGCACCCAGGCTCCTTTAGCCTGGGTGCTGGCGTTCTGGAGTTCCGGGCCCAGGTGCCCTTGACCTGGCCGGAGCGAGAGATGGAGTCCATCCCAGGCACCTTAAGCCTGGGGTGAGGTACTATGGCCAAGGCCTGGGGCCCAGTGACTTTGACTGGGTCCCGCGAGGGTGGAGGAGTCCGAGGGGCCCTAAGGTGTTGGGACCCGTATCTGAGGTGAGGAGGCCGGGGCGTGTAACCCTTCCGAATAGCCCGGTACAGCATTAATCCGGTGACGGCGGGGCCTCTGGTAACTCTCTTGGAGGGATGTCTTCCCCCTGACAGGGGCTGCAGCGTAGCGAAGGTAACTCCAGTTCCTGTTCATTAGAGTCACTGGAAGAGACTCTGAAGCCAAAAAGTAAGTTTTACAGCCACTGTGCTTAGCAACCGTTGGTGAAACCTCAACGGTTTAGTTTTCTTTGAGGATTGTGCCTTGACCTACTCCCCACCAATACTGAACTGTTCTATGGGTCTCAAACTGTCTGCTCGCAAAGGACTATTTGTTTGCCGTTATGGAATAAATAAGTGTTGGACCTTTTCAGTGTGTGGTACTCCAATTACTGGGAGCAAAGGGGGTTATTAGCAGAACAGACTTGGCTCTGAGCGTATACACAGCCCGAATGTAATCTGGTGATGGCCTTCACCTCTACATGCTGTAATCTAGAGGACATGGGCCGTGGCGCACCTCGCTCTCCCCTTCAAGGTACCCCTAGACCGGAGCCAGAGTAACCGCTAAAGAAGAAGAGAGGGTGAGGCCGCTACATTTATAACCACCAATATTTTGCAGTGGTTATGATAGAAGAAGGAGCATTAGATTGTGATTACAACTGGGTCCAGGGGTGGGTCTCAAAGAGGCCCTGTAATTTTTTTCTGAATGGGTAAGATGACAGCGTCTCCTTAAATCCTGCTGCATACTGTATGTGTGTGAGAATATCTATGGACTCCGCCACAGAGTCAGGAGAGGTGATTTTAGTGATACTAAGCACTGCCAATTAATTTCCAATAGTAATTTAAACAATAATCACTCTAAGTGATACTGCTGTTGTGTCAAGGTCAAATAATTGTGACGATCATTGATCATCAGCAAGCAATGTGAATATTGTTGTAGGCTCTGGGCAGCACTGTCCAGTACATTGACTGCAGATGATGATGAAGAATCAGAAATAAAGGAATTACAAATTAGCACTGAAGGCTGTAAATTGCACAGTTGATGTGCTTAGGTCTGAGGATTATGATGATAAATGCAAGCTTGGAGTGCAGACAGATACAGGCAAATGTATTCACCTGAAGTGCTTTTATATGAGGTTTTGGGGTTGATTTTCTAAGAGTAGAGCATGCTCACTTTCAAAGTGAATTTTCACTTATCTCAGCAAATGAGGTGACACAAAGTGAAATGCAGCGAGGGAAAGAAAAAAATAAATTCACGATTATGATTAACCTCCCTGGCAGTATGATTATTTCAGATTTTAGGTGCTGAAAGCAGTACCATTATTTTGCATGGAAATTTGGCGTTAGGAATAACTCACTTAAATCTGTCCAAACCAGAGTCTAGTAGACATCCCGGGTATGATAAAGTTTGAAACACAAAATCATAAATTATAATATAATAAATAACTATAAATAATTATAACAAATAATAATATAATAATAATAAAAAAAAAACAATAATGTAACCAAATCAAAAACACTGAAATTTGCTCAGTTGCAGAATTGTCGCTGTCATTACTGTCAGTGTTTGATGACGAATTTCCCCACAAATCGCTATCGCTCAATTCTGCAAGTGATTCTAATTTATTATCGCTGTTTTCTAGCTGGTCTAAAACCACTTGACATAAAGGGACACTTTTTGGTTGCTATGGACAATCTCCAGTTTCCAGGCAGAGAAAACTGTATTTATAATATAAAAGTGCATGCAGGGCACTGGACAGACCACTAGGGACAAAGGGGATGTGTAATTATTACATACAGTACTGTAATCTGTAGGATTACAGTGTTATGTATGTATAGTGTGGTTTTACTTTTTTGAATTTGGCGCCGATCTCCACCCCCGTGTGTCGCAACGCTCACAGGGAACGGAGCTCGGCGGCACTCGGGCACTGTGTGAATCGAGCGAGGAGACAGCTCGCACACACAGCGGGGAGACATCGCAGGATCCAGGGGACAAGGTAAGTTACTTTGCCTGGATACTGCGATGCGATCCCGAGTCTGGCTCGAGGTTACCGCTAATGGTACTGAAATTTCACCCTGAGCCATACTCGGGAATACCGCCAGAGAGGTTAAAGCTAGAACAACCTCACCTCATTCACTAAGTTAAGTGAATTTTCTCTTTGCAAAAGACAAGTATGCTCCTAGATGGCTTCAACAATGATCCCAGCTGCAGCTGTCCCCCACTACCTCTAAGGCCGGCCATACACAGAGTGAACTTCTTTCCTGCAACCACGTGCTGTAGGAAAGAAATTAGCTTGATTCCCCCATAAACACAGACAGTGTTAATGCAGGAATCCCTCCTGCTGGGCCCTCTTCTACTGGCAGAGGTCAGGGGAGGGTGAGGGAAGCCGTCCCAGCTGGGAGAAGACAGTGATTATCGCTAGCAGCTATTGCAGCCGCTAGCGATAATCATAGGTAAAACCCGGCATGCTGGTTGTACCCAAGTTGATCGATTGATCAACTTGGTACATTCAGCCTGCCCATATACCGAGAACTGAGCGATCAAACACAACTAATCACGCAGTTATTTTAATTTTTTTTATAAATTCTTTATTTTTGAAAAAACTGTGTAATAATTCCACAAGAAAAAACATCTCACAACCATGACATGTCATTTAACATAAATCTTACCCATTTAATGGTTAACAACAAGTGCTACTATACTATGTTATCAGAAATTGTATAGTCTTCAAATACAGTTACCTTAGCGACCACACAATTTTTCCTTTTATATTTCCCTTAACCAGGTAACATCCTGGCCAAGGCCAAAATTATAGCAAACAAAAAAGAAAAAGAGAGAAGGAGAGAGAAAAGAAGGGAAAAAAAATTCCCCAAACATTTTTGTCCATTAGATAACATTCTACGGGTTATTATATTGATGATTCCATTACTGCTAAGAGGCTAGGGAGACTTGTTCTATCTGTTCCCTATAAATAAAATAGGGATTCCTGACTTTCCAATATTTATAACTTGCTCTTTCATCATCATAGTAAGATTTTCAATTTTTTTGATTTCTGTTACCCTAGTAAGCCAATGTGATCTAGTTGGAGGGGTGGTACTCTTCCATAGTGCTGGTATACACGCCCTTGCTGCCGTAAGGAGATGGTTTACGAGTGAGTTTTTATATCTCTTAATCGATATTGAGGTGTCATGTAATAGAAATACAGCCGGGTCTTTTCACCAAGGGATATACCTGTGATTTTTTTAACCGATTCTGCCACCATTATCCAGAACTCTTTCAGTCTTGGGCATTCCCAAAATATGTGTAACAAGGTGCCCTCAGATTCAAGACATCGCCATACTTGTGGGAACATCCTATGCAATACAACAGGTGTACTGTACCATCTATTAAGAATTTTACCATTGGTTTCCCAATATTTTCTTCAAAACTTTGATCATTGACTCATTGATATTTAAACACAGTGGTCACCCAACTGAACAAAAAAAAAGTTGAATTGTTATTTTTAACTGAGCCAATGACACCTTTCATTCTAATTTGCATTACAGAAACTACAGTTTAAACCTGATGGACCTAACGCATTTTCCAGTCTTCTACATGTCTAACTTTTTGGTGTAGGTGACCCAACTCACTGCTTTATTGTCTTTGTTCCTTCAGTGCCAAGTAGCCATTGTTGATGAGAAATATAATAAAAAGTATGCTATCCCAGTCTATTATTCCTCATTGTCAGTCTGTTATAAGATATGACCTCCAGCAACATGTCTATTTATTCATTGGTTTTCTTTCACTATATTTTTCTATTAGTCTCTTATCTTGTTATTGTGCTTCAAAAGAGTGTAAGAAAAAACCCAAGAACAAGCTAGAATGAATGGCTTACAATGTACATGTATCAGACACCTAATCATTTGGGCCAAAAAGCACATTACAAAGGGGCTTATTGTTCTTCAGATTTGTTGAGATGCCCTTTCTTTCTTATGAAAAGCTTTGGGTGGTTACAAAGAGGCTGAATACATCAATGGATATTCCTACTATCAGGCAGAGTGAGAATATTGTTTCATGAGGTATCCTCCAGCTTTTAGCCTTCCAACTGCCCTGTAATTTCCTTCACTGCCTCATTGTAACACAACATTTAAACAAGATTACATGGATTTATTTTAGAAATAACGCTATCTGTACATTGAACACAAAGGGAGTTATTCAATATGACTCTCCAAAGAGTAATGGCAAGGTAAAGGTTTGCCCAGAAATGGGCTTTAATGGGATGCTATAACGATTTAAGCACAATTTTACTTTTCTTGTTAAAGTTTATATACACTTATCTGCTTATATCATTTTTTTTATTTTCAAACCTTTATGAAATCCTTGTGTTTCAAATATGGATTTAAAACATGGTCCATCTGTGAAGGTTTTACAGATACGTTATGAAATTATGCTGGGCTTTCTGATAAGAAAGCGCAGACTGCACCATCACCTGTTAATTGCTTCTGCGTAATTGAAAATCTGTATTGGTCCTAATGAGCTAGAAAGAGAGGAAGATAACAAATTCCAACAACAAAAACAGTATATATTGTATATATAAAGAATATACAGAGCAAGCACTCTTATAAAGTTGTTGTTCAATGGCACCTACATCCCGGTAGAAAAATGTATAAAAGAACCCTTTAGGGAATGTGTATGGGACTTTATGGGTGCTCATTGAAAATTTAGCAATATAGCAAACAAAGGATAGAAAACAAAAGTTCATAAAAAGGTATCTATATTTTTTTTTTTTTTTTTTTTTTTTTTTCCAAAAACAGTTTATTGAAATGTAAAAAGCATTTACAGATATCTTGAACAATAGTAGTACAATAAGGTATTAATACAACCACAAAACATGGATGAATAACATGTGTCACATACAATTCAACTTGCGGGTAGTGAAAATGAAATGGCTATGTGCATCCTTCATGAACTAGGCCGTGTTGGGGTGGGCTACCTTAATTCAAGGTAGTTGTGGGGTCTAGTCAAAGTCCACTACCATTGACGGGGATAGATCTTGTTGGTAGGTTAGAGCTAGGTAGGTTCACGGATGCCGTTATGGACTTTTGGTCTGTGTGGGAGGGAAAGGCCAACAGGTGCAATATGGCAGAAAGGGAGGGAAGGAGCTATAAACAGGTTTATTTCGTTGAGAGTGTATGAATGCGGGAGTGTAGGCTGGAGCTATGTTAGTGGTTGTATTGTACAGAAGCTTGTGGATGAGAAAGTAGGAGGGGGTAAGTGGTGGAAGGAGAAGGGGTGGGGTGGGGATCGAGGGGAGGGGAGTGAGGCAGGAAGGGATGGCGTTGGCAGGGGGTCCGTCTCTGACTTCCCCGACCCCTTGGGGTGTTCAAGGGGCGTGTTATGAGAAACTAGGGGCGGATCTGTATAGGGGGAGATATAGGAGGAGAGAGGTGTCTTTGTAAGGTTTAGGGTTAAGGGGAGATCCTGGCACGTCGTAGATTTTTAATGACAATTCTCAGAGGAGTAATTTATCCTTTGTCAGGGTTCAGGGAGTTTGCAAATTCTGGGGTCGTTTTATAGTGTAACCAGCAGGCCCATTTTTTACTAAATGATGACGGAGTCTCTCTTGCAATATGTATAAGATTTTCCATTTCCTCAATTTTGCATATTCTGTTAAACCATTCTTTTATGGTTGGTTGGTGAGTCGATTTCCAGTGTATAGGGATACACTGCTTTGCCGCATTGATCATGTGCATTGCTAGGGATTTGTGATAGGAATTCTGCGACAGGGGTGAATGGTGTAGAAGGAATTGAGAAGGGGAAAGGTCCAAATGATATGAGGTGACTCGAGAGGTTATATGGCATACCTTTTCCCAGAAGTCTTTTAGAGATGGACAGGACCACCAGATATGGAGAAGGGTTCCCCTTTCCCGGAGACATCTCCAGCAAACCTCTGGGATTGTGGGATTATATTTATGCAGAAGGGTGGGCGTGCGGTACCATCTAGATTGGATCTTAAAGCCGTTTTCCTGGGTCGACACATTCGTCGACCCTTTATGTATGTTGAGGAAAATTAGTTCCCATTGTTCCGCTGAAAGAGATACCGAGAGGTCTGACTCCCAGTTCTTACAGGCTAAGGTCTCGTTAGCTTTCATCTCGGCGAAGAGGAGTTCATGTGTGGTAGAAACTAGATGAGATTGGGGTGTCGTTTGGATACATAGCTTTTCGAAAGGGGTGAGTTCTCTGGAGCATTGTATATTCTTGTTAAGGGATTTTAGAAAATGAGCAATTAAAATATATGTCCAAGGGGGAATGGGTGGCTTGTTTAGTTGGGAGGAGAGTTGGGATGTAGACAATAGTTTGCCCCGGAGGAAGAACTGATGTGATCTAATTGGGCTCTGTGTCCAGTTATCGGTAAGAAACTTTGCGTGCATACCTGGTGGGAACCCAGGGTTCATTTTTACAGGTGTCAGTGGGCCGGGAATCGAAGATATGGGTGATCGGTAGCAAAGCTTTTTGAAGCATTGCAAGGTTGGGCCTATAAGTGGGTGTACGTGTAATTCAGAGGGGACGTGGGGTGAGAGTAACCATGGGAGAGACTCCAAAGGGAGAGCAGAAAAAGATGCTTCTAGGGAAACCCAATCTTTGTGGAGAGATTGAGTATTCCAGTCCACTATCCTGGTAAGGTGTGTAGCAGTGTAATAATTGAGAAGGTTGGGGAGGCCTATGCCCCCAAGTCTTTTAGGTCGGGTGAGCTGCGTAAAGCTGATTCTGGGTCTACGGTTCCCCCATAAGAATTTAGTGCATATGTTTCTATAAGATTTAAAAAAGGCCGGAGGTATATGTATAGGGATCGCCTGCAATATATAGAGTATTCTCGGGAGGGCATTCATTTTGAGGATCGCCGCTCTGCCAAACCAAGAGAAAAGCGGTTTGTTCCATGTTTCAAGATCAGAGGATATTCTGTGTAGGATAGGAACATGGTTTTTAGCGTAGAGGTTTGAGAGTTTGGAAGGGAGTTGTATCCCTAGGTATGTGATGGAATCATGTTTCCATTGGAACGGGAAGTTAGCCTTACATTGATCAACTATGTGTTGAGGTAATGTTATATTAAGGGCAAAGGATTTCGAGAAATTAATTTTAAGGTGGGAGAGGAACTGAAATTGTTTAAATTCAGAAAGAAGGTTTGGTAGGGAGATCAGTGGGTTCGACAGGAACAACAAAATATCGTCTGCGAAAGCAGCGTATTTATATTCTCTTTTGGAGGAACTTATACCTTGGATATCTGGGTTGTATGTCAGTTTACGGAGGAATGGTTCAAGTGTGAGTACAAAGAGGATGGGGGACAGGGGGCAGCCCTGTCTTGTGCCATTTCCGATGGGAAAGGCGTCCGACAGAGTATTGTTGACCCGTACCTTAGCAGATGGTCCCGTGTATAGTGACAGGATTAGGCCTAACATATATGGGCCCAATCCTATGGCCCTCAGAACCGCTGTCATATAGTCCCAAGCTACTCTGTCGAACGCCTTCTCCGCATCGAGTGACAAAAACAGGCCTTTTTGGGTTGTCTGTGTCATAAGGTGGTGTAAGTTTATTGCTTTAACAGTGTTGTCCCTGGCTTCACGTCCAGGGATAAAGCCGGTCTGGTCATGAGAGATTAAGGAAGGGAGAAGCGGTAAGAGTCTGTTTGCCAAAATCTTAGAAAAGATTTTGACATCTACATTCAATAATGAGATTGGTCTATAATTTCCCGTTTGGGTGGGGTCCTTATCTTCTTTGGGGATAACAACGATATGTGCTTCTAACATTTCACTTTTGAAAGGATTTGTGGGAGAGAGTGTATTGAAGGCGTCAAGGAAGGGTTGTTGAAGAAGGTCTGAGAATGTCTTGAAATATACGGCGGAAAGACCATCAGGTCCCGGGCTCTTACCAGGCTTAAGTTGTTTTAAAGCTTTTTTCCATTCCTGAATAGAGATCGGGGATTCCAGAATCGTGGTGGTGTCAGTGGGGAGCTTTCCTGGAGCAAATTGGTCTAAGAACGAGTTAATATCATTGGGTCTGTCATTCGATAAGGTAGTAGGGGGTTCGGATTTATCGAGATTATATAGGGACGAGTAGTACTTCTCAAACTCTCTGGCTATGTCATTGTTATTCGTGAGAGTCTTACCCGTGGGGGATTGTATGTGGTGTATCGTATTAGCAGCCCTTTTCTTGCGTAAGGCTTGAGCAAGAAGATGGCCACTTTTGTTGCCGAATTCGTAAAAAAGTTTCTGAGATAGAGTGTATTTCTTCCTGAGGTGATGGCCCAATTCTTCCTGAATGAGTGTACGAGTCTCTAGTAGTTCTACGAGGGTTTGCTGGGCCAGGTTTCGTTTGTGTAGTGCTTCTAGTTTATTAAGTTTGGAAAAGAGATCAGCCAGTTTGGCCCGTTTTTCCTTTCTAATTGCGGCCCCCAGGGAAATCAATTTCCCTCGGACAACACATTTGTGAGCCGCCCACTGAGTAAGTTTAGAAATGTCCGGGGTGTTGTTCTCAGTGAAATAATTGCTTAGGCAAGTTTGAATCTCTAATTCTTTGGTTTTGTCTGTCAGGATGGAAGGGTCTAGTCTCCAAATTTGCGAGCGGTATACTTTTTCAGGGAAAGTGAGGGTCATTGAGATAGGGTGGTGGTCCGAGAAGGTCATCGGTTCGACGGTTGCTGCTTTCAGGGACGGGAGATCCTGTTGGGTAAGAAATATGTAGTCTAGTCGTGAATATTTGTTATGTGGGGCGGAGAAGAATGTAAAATCCTTTACGTTCGGGTGTAAGGTGCGCCATGTGTCGTGGAGCAAGAGTTCTTGGAAACATTTTCTGATTTGTCGGAGCGCCCTGTATGGTAGGTGGGATTTCCCCGACGAGGTGTCTAAAAGGGGGTTCAGGGGTACATTGAGATCCCCTCCCAGTATAAGAATACCCTCTTGGAAATTGGTTAGGTGTCTTGTTACAGCCCTAAAAAAGGGAACTTGGGACGAGTTGGGGCTGTATATGTTAGCCAAAGTGATTGGTTTGTTCCTGAGTGTCCCTTTTAGGAAGATATACCTGCCTAGTTCGTCAAGGTGAGTGTCTGTAATTTGGATGGGAAGGTTTTTGGAAATGATTATGGAGACTCCTTTGGATTTCGAGATAGGTGAGGTGGCATGGAAACTATGGGGGAAGAGGCGATTAGTCATGTTGGGAACTGATTTCTTACAAAAGTGGGTTTCCTGTAAGAAGATTATGTCAGCTTTCATGCTGCGCATGAGGGAAAAGAGTTGTGTTCGCTTTTCAGGTATGTTCAGTCCTTTGGCGTTAAGGGAGACTACCTTTAGGGACAGGTTGGCGCCTCGGACATTATCGGGGCTCATGTTGGTAGTAGAGGTTTAAGCGAGTGGGGGGCGGGAGGATATGGGGAAGTCAGAGACGGGAGGAAAAGAAAGGGGGGGGGTTATGCGGATGGGGAGAAGGGAAGATGTGGGGTAGGTGAGGTTAGGACGTTGAGGAGGAAGATAACCAGGGAGGAAGGAGGGGACAGGTAGGGGGATGGGGTATTATACCGGGTGTGGGACTTGACCTGCAAGCCCACCAATTAGGAGTGGGGGTACCGGTGAGGTTCAGTGGTGTCTACCAGAGTCCGCTGTGTGTGAGAGCGGTAGGTGGAGTTCAACTAGAGAGAGGTGAGGTCTGCGTCTCTCTATGAGGTCTTAAGGATAACAGACGCTGCTGATTGTTAGCGTCATCTATGGCTCATTTTGGTGTCAGAGGAGTAATCTTGTTGTGTAGATGACGGACAGGTCATCCTATAAGGACATGGTGAGAGGGTGATTCGTAGGTGACTTCAGGGCTGTGTGTAACGGCTTATTCTCATAAAGCATGAAGGCTGTGGAGTTGTAAGGGCATTTATTCGGCAATTAGAGGAGGATGTTTAGCATTGTGTAATCTGGGGGTTTGTGTGGAAGAGGGGGATAAGAAATTAAGTGTATTGCTCAAATTTCAGATGTCACATGACAGAGAATAGGGGGCATATACTTTGGTTTAGAGGAATATGCAGGGAACAGAGTCAGTAACATGGTGAATTAGTTAAAACAGAACAGAACAGAACGTACAGCTTGCGTTACCGTGAACAAGTATGCATCTGCAGTTATGGCTGACATCAAAAATCCAAATATGGATAACATAGCAAACAAAACATAGTAAACAAAAACATAGTAAACAAAATCATACCCAGGGGTTAAGGGCAGGCTGTCTAAATCCGAGGGGGGCACGCCCATTCCCAAACCTGAGAATGGATTCTACCCGACATCCACGTAGGCCACACACCTGTGCATGTCCCCCTCGGATCCCCGACCACCCTCAGTGCTGTAAAGCAGAAAATTCAGGAGCTAGGAGCTAGTAGGGCCTGTGGGGAGAAAGACAGCACATAATGCAATCGGGGGATTATATATCGACATGTCATTAGCTGCATTGGAGTAGATAGGAGAATGTAGGAAGAAGGCTCCAATAGAAAAAGGGTACAGCCGATGAGCAAGAATGAATACAGTGTGAGGAGAAGGAGGAAAAGACAATCAGTGCGGGAGAAGGTAGTCTCTGACCCGACATAAGGAAGTTAGGGCGACCGGGGAAACCTTCGGGAGTTGTCCAAGAGGGAAAGAGGGTACCAACCGTTCTGCCAGTGTTCCCTAGGGATTGCTGTATAAAGTTACCTGCGAATTGGAGTGGTCCAGAGTCCAGCTGTGAGGTGGAAACAGAAGGACGGTATTCATGTTTCTTGTTAGGCGATGCGTGCTTTGCGGGGCACTGGAGAAGCCGTCGGGCTACCATTACGCGGGGCTCTTTGATCCTTTGAAGGAGTGTGGGGAGGAGGTGGGTGAGAGCGTCGGCGGCCGATACTAAAGTTGCCTGCTTCTGCGATACCTTCCATGGAGGTGACTCTTCTGAATGGCGGTATACGGAAGTCGCTGTACCAGTCTGGTACTTCCACATACGGTATCTCCATGGCCGTGCAGAAGTGGTCTAAATCCTCCGGGACTTTTAGATTGGCTGTGCGGCCTTGGTGAGTTGCTGTCAGGCAGAAGGGGAACTTCCATCGGTAGATTATGGATCTGGCCCTCAGTGTTTCCAGGAGGGGACGTAGCTCGCGTCTGCGCTGCAGGGTGATGTTAGATAGGTCCTGGTAGATTCTGATATCCGTTCCCTGGAAAGACAGTTGGTTGCGGTGTCTGGCCTTGCGTAATATTTCCTCCTTCAAGGGAAAGTCTGTGAGGCAGCAGACTGCATCCCGTGGGGGATCTGTGTCCCTTCCCCGCGGGCGCAGTGCCCTGTGGAGCCGTTCGAACGCGATCGGGGTATCAAGGGCTCTTTCAAGTAGATCGTTAAAGATGGTAGTTACTGCCACTGGGAGCTGGCTGGCATCGATCATTTCTGGAATACCCCTCACTCTAAGGTTGTGACGCCTTCCGCGATTATCTAAATCTTCCATGTGGCGATTGATCTCCCTGAGGTGGATCGCATGCGACTCTGTTACCTGTTGAACGTGACAAATCGCTGTGTCTTGGCGGGCTTGAGCGTATTCCACCTCTTCCACCCTAAGCGTCATGGCGTGTATGTCCGACCTCATGTCCAAGATGGCCGCCATGAGGGTGTTTTTAATATCCGTAGCGACGCTGTGCAGGTCATTAAGGCTCACTGCCGGGGGGTGAGTCATCCCCGTTGCCAGACCTGGGGATCTCTGCTCCTCGGGTCGCTGCGGGCTGGAGCTCTGGGCGCGTGGCGCTTGGGAGGAGGCTGCTTGCGAGGCCTGCATCCTGGCCGTAGGCCGTGACCGGAATATCTCGGGGATTTGCTGACTCAGCGGGGTGTCGGTGTTCAGCGGGGATCGGGAACGGGTTGCCGAGGCACTGCGAGCGGTTCTCACCATGTCCGGTGGAGCAGGTAAGCTGATAAGCTGAAGTTGCTGGACCTCGGGACGGGAGCTCGCACACTACACGTCCATCCTGGAACGGCACCAGACCACGCCCCCAAGGTATCTATATTTAATTCATGAAGTACATGGTATAAAAACAGAAAGGAAAGAAAATATAACGCAGTGCATTCCTTTCTTAAAAGTCACAGGCTTGCAGTCCTACATGTTTTGCCTAGATTAGGCTTCTTCAGGCACTCACAGGGACTTTAGTTTATCTAAAATAGATATAAATGATTTAAAAATACAGATATTTCATTTTTATGTTGATAGCATTGAATTTATTGAAAAAAAATAATAATGCAAACAAAGATTATTGAAGACATGAACCAATACCTCCAAACTCCTGGGAATCCTCATATAACAGAAACACGGGGCAGAGGGCATCGAGGTATGAAGACAGAGCGTCTACAATCATATGCTTCAATGCTCATACATGTGCGTGTGGGTTAACAGAGAGAGTCCGTGAATGAGGATATCAGGGCAGGTATTAATGGGGTCTAGCCTAAATGCAATAAAAAAATATATTAAAAAAAGAAAAAAGGAAAATATGGCCAGCATCTGACCTCAAATGACTTCCAATAAAATGTCTATATGTATATATAAACAGCATTGAATCCATTGATATGCTTACATTTTTAAAGAGACATTCGTCATATAACCTGGGAGCCTTAAATGCACATAACAACGGATATTTAGCCCACAATAAAGAGCAGTGAATGATATTATATCTGTTGGAAAAAGGAGTATTTGTATATATAGCTGCTGTTAAGTACTTATGCGTGAACATATATAAGATCTAGGGTACATAAAAAGGTTTGCCAATAGGTACCTGAGGTTGCATACACCATAACATGGTGTTGGTGGTCAAGATGGATTTGAAACATGTAGGACTGCAAGCCTGTGACTTTTAAGAAAGGAATGCACTGCGTTGTATTTTCTTTCCTTTCTGTTTTTATACCATGTACTTCATGAATTAAATATAGATACCTTTTTATGAACTTTTGTTTTCTATCCTTTGTTTGCTATATTGCTAAATTTTCAATGAGCACCCATAAAGTCCCATACACATTCCCTAAGGGGTTCTTTTATACTGTATATATTGTAGTTTATCAGTTCCTAGATGTGGTGGCCTTGGTGGTTCTTATTTTTCAGGCTAAGAACATTTTAGTAGGTACAGAAACAGCTTTTTCTAGAAATGCAGTGTCCTTATCACTTACTGTCAGAAGGGCTAAGAGTGAAAACAATGTTACCTTTCTTTTGTAAACCATTAAATCCTATCACCCCCTATGTAGAGATGAACGAAGGGAAGTAAACATCTCATAATCCCCCACTATGTATTAGAGATGAACATAGGAAAACATGTTTGAAGAAGTCTAGCCTGAGTGACAACCGTGGCATAGATCATAGATACAGTGGAGAAGTTGGTATACCCACTAAGGGCAGGATGTGTGTTGTTCACAGGATTACAAGCTGAAAAAAAAAGAAAAACAGTCTAAAAACAAATGCTGCCACCACATCTAATAGCCCGTACACACGATCCGAATATCGTACTACTTTTTACGCTTAATATTCCCAAGTAGAAATTGAATAGATTACTAAAGTCACGAAAATTCTCGTATGACAGAAAAAAAAATCGGAAGTGATGTCATGTGTTGTAATGTATTTCTATTGTATTTTCGGACGACAACTATACTGACTAAACGAAAACCGTAAGATCTGGTATCATACGAGGAAAATTTTTGTGCATGTCCAATCGAATAATATCGGATGAACTGTCGTAATCGGCTCTCGAAAGTAGTGTACACACGATCCAAAAATCGCACCATTCTTCCTCGGACGATCGTTTTCGTCCGATATTCGGATCGTGTGTACGGGCCATAAGGCTTGGTAAGCTGAAATATGTTAGCTTTTGGGTTTATACGCTTTAAAAGATCTGAATCACAGAAGTTCAACTACAAAGATTATTCATATCAAGAATAGCAATACAGTCAGCTGGTAGTTGAATGATGCATGATAGATTATTGCATTTAAGATGACCCTGTCATGTAGCAAAAATATTAAGATCAAAAGTGCATGCAATAGAAGAGCTTTTATTCTCTCCTACAATCTCTCAGTTTGTGTCTGATGCCTGTGTCCCTTGATGAAAACTGTGGTTCAGTCCACCAGCCCATGTGTCTTGGTTGTGTCCTGCATTGATGTAGGGGTTGGAGGAAGGAGCCAGTGGAAGCAGTGGAAACCACAGGCATCTAAGACTCCTGAAAAAAGTTGAATGCCGTAGAGCAGGGTTTCTCAACCTTTTTTCAGTCATGGCACTCTTTAAATTTATGCACAATGTCGAGGCACCCCATTCCACAATGTTAAAAACTAAGTGAATATTTTCACATAATGCACATTCACATACATAGGACACCCAACATTAGAGGTGATTTAATCTCCCACAGAAAACACAGGTTTACACACTGGTACTGACTAGTATTCTAGTGTTTCTCTTCTCCCTCATTTTCTCTCCCTCACTCAACTAATATGACCCCAGTGATGTCTAGAAGGTTGCAATGGTGCACAATGAAAACATGTGGCTTTGTGTAACTAAAAGGCAGTCTTGATCAACCCACTGTCTTGTATACAATTTTTTGGCAATTTTTCAGCATTTTTCCAATGGGTGCCTGGGCACCCTGGTTGGAAAAGCGGCCTTAGGGTATTATGGTGGATGCAACGTTGGAACACTGGGACAGTAAAAGCCATGGGGCACTCAAGAAGTGAGTTTAAATATTCTTCTATTGCAGGGCCCTTTCATTTGGACTCTATTTGTAACCTGACAGGGTCACTTTAAAAATTTGTATTCAAGAATATGTATTTTTTATTAAATAAAGTTGTATGTGGTGCCACACCAGAGGGCCAAATATACAATATTATTCTGTCATCCCATCGAAAAAGGACAGCAATACAATTTTTAACTGCAACATTTGGTAAAACACACCATAAAGCAAAAGGAAAATAAAGTGTACATTCTGTAGTCAGAATCAGCTCATTTGTGTTGTTATTTATTTCCTTTCTCCATACATTTGGCTGACAATATAGCATTCACAAATTTTCTTCATTGAATATATGATTTCATCCTGCTTCATTCAAGCAGCAGAGTGATCTTCGCAGTATGAGAAATAATTGAAGGATGATTAAATCGATAGTCCGTGCGTAGGAGTAATTTCATTTTTTTTTTGTTATCACTCCATTAAAGCAGATTATATTGGAGCCATTATCCAAGTGTTTTACATGAGTGGTGAGAGAAATGATGTGCCATGTGCTTTTTCTTTCTTTGGGAAATAGTATTTTCTTTTAAGTGTTGTTTTCCCATTTTTATGAATCATCTTTTGTAACATTTTAATTGTTCTCTTAAAGGAGAATCTTTTCCATATTTTTTTTATTACTGTACAGCACACACTATATAGTAAACTGAGATCTGCAGGTTTTTGTATTAGTACTGTGTATTGACATGACTTTACATTACATTTCCCAATGATATAATGTGAACTGAATTCTCGCATTATGGAAGTTAACATAACATGTTGTGTAAAGTGGGCAATCCGCGCTACCCCCAAACAAAGTGCAGAGTGCAAAGTAAAATTATTCATACAATTTTTTTTATAAATTAATAATATATAAGTGACTGTGCTGAAACTAAAAGAAAAACCCAAATATTCGGCTCGTGAACATGTGTAAAATGGAATTAAATGCGCAACCAAAATTTATACAAACAAATGTGCAAACATGTGTATCCTCAAAGGATGTTGTCTGAACAAAACTTAAGATGAAGAAACATCAAGTTCAACAGAGGGCTTAAAAGCGTCCGTATCAGATGATATCCAAATACATCCAGATCCTCTCCTCCGTTCCCAGTCGATGCCTAATACGGAAAAATGCTGTGTCGGGTGGAGCTATAGGACCTGACGTCTGGTAAGCGGCCCTTTTGTATACTTACTATTCCTTGCCTGGCTTGTGGGAGTATATGGTGAAGAGAATACACCTGTCTCTTCTGTTTAAAGGACTTGATCACAGCAAAGTTCTTTATTTGGATATCATCTGATATGGACGCTTTTAAGCCCTCTGTTGAATTTGATTTTTCTTCATCTTAAGTTTTGTTCAGACAACATCTTTTGAGGATACACATGTTTGCACATTTGTTTGTATAAATTTTGGTTGCGCATCTAATTCCATTTTACTAGGGCTGTTACTGATTAAAATTTTCGTGTTCGATTAATCGATTTTTTTTTTCATTGATTAATCGTCTAATTTCGATTAATTATAACCTGACGTCACCACGCCCCAGCTGGCTGGCTTGAGCCCCGGCTGTGAGTCTTGTTTGAAATTTATCTGCTAAATGCTTTTAAGATGTCAGTTTCCCAGCATATGGAATAAAGGGATTTTTTAAGAAACCTACTGCACTATGAAGCACCTTTTCTTCCTCTTTTAACACGCTTCCATAACACGCTCTACGAGCGATATTACCCTCACAAGGATCCCACGGAAATCATTGCAGTTTTTGAACTGCCAATGGAGGAGAGGATCTGGATGGATGTTTAAACCAGCCACCCCTGCCTGAGGGATCCCTCCTGTATAAGCCTACAAGATCTCCGTAATAGAGATCCTACAGATCTGGTAAGCGGCCCTTTTGTATACTTACTATTCCTTGCCTGGCTTGTGGGAGTATATGGTGAGGAGAATACACCTGTCTCTTCTGTTTAAAGGACTTGATCACAGCAAAGTTCTTTATTTGGATATCATCTGATATGGACGCTTTTAAGCCCTCTGTTGAATTTGATTTTTCTTCATCTTAAGTTTTGTTCAGACAACATCTTTTGAGGATACACATGTTTGCACATTTGTTTGTATAAATTTTGGTTGCACATCTAATTCCATTTTACTAGGGCTGTTACTGATTAAAATTTTCGTGTTCGATTAATCGATTTTTTTTTCATCGATTAATCGTCTAATTTCGATTAATTATAACGCACATACAGATCGAACTAATTTTAGCTGATCTCCTTGCAGGCCGATTCCCAGTGCAGCTACCAACCACTGGAAAAATGGATAGCAGGATACAAAAAACACACAAAGGCAGTGCTCGATGGGAATAGCATTAAAACTTTTATAGTCTTCAAGTAGGTAACAAAATAAATATTGCACTGGAGATAAAATCGATGTAGCTACATAAACTGTAAAAATGGTGCGAGTAATACCAAACGGTAGCAAAAGCAGTCATAAAAACATGTAGCTAAGTATGATACTGGTATAAAAATGTGTACAATGATACCACTGCTGAATCCAGATGAGAAGGGGCTAACATCAGTCTGTCAGCATGTAGATGTACCGTGAAGGGAACGATCACAACTCCCAGTGGATGGCTGTAGAATCCCAGGTTGATAGAGGGAAGTGATAGAGGGAAGTATAGAGGGAAGTGTAACAGCCCTTGCGTGTGGCAGATAGTAAGGTCCCGCCGGCATGCAGATATGAAGGCACAGCAAAGGTGCTCTTCAGATGGACACGGCAAGCCCAAAGAATTTTGATCGATCAAAATAATTTTTCCTTCCTTTTTCTAATTATTGCTCCCACAGGTGATTTCTTCACACCAAGCTGCTTGCCTATTGCAGATTCAGTCTTTCCAGCCTGGTGCAGGTCTACAATTTTGTTTCTGGTGTCCTTCGACAGCTCTTTGGTCTTCACCATAGTGGAGTTTGGAGTGTGACTGTTTGAGGTTGTGGACAGGTGTCTTTTATACTGATAACAAGTTCAAACAGGTGGCATTAATACAGGTAATAAGTGGAGGACATAGGAGCCTCTTAAAGAAGAAGATACAGGTCTGTGAGAGCCAGAAATCTTGCATGTTTGTAGGTGACCAAATACTTATTTTCCACCCTAATTTGCAAAAAAATATATATTTCAAAATCAGACAATGTGATTGTCTGGATTTGTTTCCACATTTTGTCTCTCATAGTTGAGGTATACCTATGATGACAATTACAGGCCTCTCTCATCTTTTTAAGTGGGAGAACTTGCACAATTGGTGGCTGACTAAATACTTTTTTGCCCCTCTGTATGTGATCACACCTGATGTACTGATGGCCTATGTCATTCCTTGAGACTCTAACAAGCGAGGAAAGTACAAATAACCCCCAAATGACCCCTTTTTGGAAAGTAGACAGTTCAAGGTAATTTGTAAGAAGCATGGTGAGTTTTTTGAAGTTGTAATTTTTCCCCACAATTCTTGGGGAAATTAAGACCCTTTTTAGGACAATAACTTGCATATTAGCCTTGATAATTAGCACTTTTGATTTCGAACGTTCGAGTCCATTGTATTTAATAGGGTTCTAAAGTTTGCGCGAACTTTAGGTCCGTTCGCAGGTTCTGGTGCGAACCGAACCGGGGGCGGGGGGGGGGTGTTCGGCTCATCCCTAATGCTGACATATAATCACACACATAGGTTGGACTTGATGGACTTGTGTCTTTTTTCAACCTCACCTACTATGTAACTATGTAATATGTGTGAGACTTTTACACAGCCTGGCCACATACAGAGGCCCAATATTGAAGTAGCACCTTCAGGCGTTCTACCGGCATAAATTACACATCTCGTTTCTCAACCACCTATTACACTTATGAAGGCCCTGGAGCACCAGAACAATGTAATTGCCCACAAAATGACCCAATTTTGGAAATCAAACACCCCAATTTATAATCAATGAGGCATAATGAGTCTTTTTAACCATTCATTTTTTTCCAGAAGTTTTCTGAAAATGTGTGAAAAAAATTTAAATGCAATTTTTTTACAAAAAGTTGTCAATTTCTAAGATATTTCCAACACACAGAATGTACATAGCAAAAATGACACCCCAAAATACATTCTGCTACTCCTTCTGAGTATAGCGATACCACATGTGTGAGACTTTTACACAGCCTGGCCACATACAGAGGCCCAAAATCCAAGTAGCACCACCAGGCGTTCTCCACTGGTGCTCCAGGGCCTTCCATACCATCCACACTCCTCTCCTGTACATACTTCTCCCATCATAGCTCCCACACTCCTCTCCTGTACATACTGCCCCCATCATACCCTCCTAACTCCTCTCCTGTACATACTGCCCCCATCATACCCTCCACACTACTCTCATGTACATACTGCCCCCATCATTCCATCCACACTCCTCTCCTGTACATACTGCCCCCATCATACCATCTGAACTCCTCTGCTGTACATACTGGCCCCATCATAACCCCCACACTCCTCTCCTGTACATACTGCACCTGTCATCCCCCGACACTCCTCTCCTGTACATTCTGCCCCTGTCATACCCCCCACACTCCTCTCCTGTACATACTGCCCCCATCACACCTCCCACACTCCACTCCTGTACATACTGCCCCCATCATACCCTCCGCACTCCTCTCCTGTACATACTACCCCATCATACCATCCACACTATTTCTGCCACTCTGCATGTCTCAGAGCTCGGTGCCTTTAAGCTTCAGTCTGCCACATTAATGCTGTCTCCCATGAGGCAGCCATCTTTAACCGCTTGCCGACTGCCACACGAGTATTTACGTCGACAGAATGGCATGGCTGCACAAATGGGCGTATATATTCGTTCCCTTTAATTTGCCACAGTGTGGTCGCACGTGCGCTGCCGGACTGTGCCTGTGGGACCCCCAGACTCGATGTTCGCCGGTGTCCCGCAATCGGGTCACAGAGCTGAAGAACGGGGAGATGTTAGTGTAAACGCAACATCTCCCCGTTCTTCCTAGTGACATGTCACTGATCGCTGTTCCTGATGACAGGGAACAGACGATCAGTGAAGTGTCACGGCAAGCCACGCCCCCTAATTGTTAGAATCACTCCCTAGGTTACACTTAACCCCTTCAGCGCCCCCTACGGGTTAACCCCTTCACTGCCAGTGTGATTTTTACAGTAATCAGTGCGTTTTTATAGCACTGATCACTGTAAAAAATGACAATGGTCCCAAAATGGTGTCAAATATGTCCGATGTGTTTGCGATAATGTCGCAATCATGATAAAAATCGCTGATCGCCGCCATTACTAGTAAAAAAAAACTTTTGCGCAAACCAATCAATAAACGCTTATTGCTATTTTTTTACCAAAAATATGTAGAAGAATACGGATCGGCCTAAACTGAGGAAAAAAATAAATGTATATATTTTTTGGGGATATTTATTATAGCAAAAAGTAAAAAATATATTTTTTCAAAATTGTCGCTATATTTTTGTTTATAGCGCAAAAAATAAATACCGCAGAGGTGATCAAATACCACCAAAAGAAAGCTCTATTTGTGCGAAAAAAAGGACATCAATTTTGTTTGGGAGCCACATCGCACGGCCGTGCAATTGTCAGTTAAAGCAACGCAGTGTCGAATCGCAAAAAGTGGCCTGGTCTTTGGCCATCCACATGGTCCGGGGCTGAAGTGGTTAAACCTGGGGTCTCATGATCTTCAATTGCCCGGAGGCCCAATGAGTTACCAGTCTGCCCCTGGCCCAGACTGTGGCTAACCAGCAGGGTTGTTCACTGCAATTGTAAGCCAAGAGTGTCAACTTTGTTGACTCTGATACAAAGGGGGACTCTTGTGATTAACTCCATATGATTAGAAATGTTATTTAATCACAAAACATATGTATAGTGTATACTACATAAAAATTTCCTTGCATTGTACAGAGGTAATGAATTTAATGTACCACAAAAAATAAAAATTGCTGTGCGCTGCTACTGTAAGGTGGCAACCCTAATCCTACTACAGAAGTTGACACCCTTTATCTACTATGTATTGGCCAGCACTGAAATAACAGCTGTGACAAAAATCCAGTACTGAGAAAAAAATAAATAACATCCCAGTACTGAGCCTTGCAAATTTGCATCAGAACCGCATCAAAATCATAACTGAACCGCTGAACAAATGCTTTTTTTATTCGCAGTGAAAAAGGACATACAATTCGCACTGTGAAACCTGCCTTAAAATAGTTCAACTGTTTGTATTTATAAAAGTTGAGAAGAATAATAGTGCTGTAATTACGTTTTCAACTCTCCCTTAAAAAGCCAAAACACTTTTTTTGGTTAGAGGTAGAAAAGTGAAACACTATTCTTTCTTTGCTCCTGATACAAGCTGTCTATAAAACAGCCAACCACAAACTGCATGGAGCACAAGCAATTAATAAGAATGAACAGTTTTAATTCAAGGTAATTTTGTTTTCTGCCTCTACGAGGACTTCTTGTTCAGCCTCAGTACTGACATGTGCACTGTGTCGATTATTCAACCGCCATAACTTGCTTCATTGTGCACACATTGGACTAGTTCTGTATGTGGTTACACCCAAGCTGTAGATCTGAATGCCAACATGATACATAAGGTTCTGTGATCCCAATGATGTTGAGGTCTTGCTACTCCCCCTGGCAGAACAGAGCAGCTGTTTGTCTTACTGTCCCAGTTTACTGCCATGGAGCAATCTAGCGCAGCAGGGAAAGGGAATCCGATCTGGCAAAGCAAGCCGTTTTTGTACATATAAATGGTGCTGGTACTAATTCATTTTCCATGTGTGAATGCAGATGAGTAAATCATATCTCAGTGGTACAGTAAATCACTGATGTCAGCCATTCTTGAAGTGTGAGGATTCCTCCCAGCTTCTGATGTTTAAAGTATAGAATTCCACGCTTGATATTTTTTTTTTCCACAATTTTTTTTATTTTATTAAAGAAGAAAAATATGGTTGTACAAACATTATATTGAACAAGCCATCTGCAGATGGAACCATAGTATGTTAACACTGTGAGAACAATCTTACGTAGCAATACAGTAGTAAAATGAAAAGGTAATACATCAGGGTTTAGTATATACTGATACAATAAGAGGCCTATGTAGCACAAATGATTGAACAGCCCAAACTTCTAGCAAGATCAGGTATCTGGGTGTCAGTGAGACACCCCGACTATGAGTGCATAAACCAGGTAGACCCCCATCAACCGCACGCTTGATATTTTTAATTCTGAGTAAAATGTATGGAAGATGCAGCCGCAGACCTGTTATTTGAGATTTGCGTGCTTTCTCAGTTAAATTTGTAATCACTGTGTCTGCCTGTATAATATATATATATGTAGCGGGTATGTACTTTCCGGGTGTAAATTTGAATTTGGTAGAGACATTAGTGATGTGTAATTCCCTGCAGCCCAGCAGGTGGTGCTGTCGCTCTGGGTTGGGGTTGAATCATTGCTGTGTGTCGCGCCTCCTTTTTGTCCTCCCTCGGCAGCGGTATGGTGGGGCGGGGAGCCCGCCGTGCTTGCTGTTAGCGGGTATAAAGGGGCCGGCCATCTTTGTCACGGGGTCGAGTCCCAGGCACCTTCAGCCTGTGGACGGTGGTTCGTGACGGTTCTCTAGGCGGGCCTAGGCCTAGAGGACAGCCGAAGGTCGTGTTCCATCCCAGACACCTTTGGCCTGGGGTGAGGTACTCGGATGGAGGTCTGGAGCTCAGTGCCCAACACTGAGTTCCGCGAGGGAAGGAGATCCTAGGGAACCCCGGGAGTGGGTACCCGAATCCGAAAGACGTAATGGACCGGGGGGAGCTCCTCACACGAAGACCTGGTGCAGCATATTGCCAGTGACGGGTGAGTTTCTCATCGGAGACCGCTTGGAAGGAAATTCCCCCTCGCTCGGAGACCGCAACCCACTTTCAGGGAGGAAAGTGGAGAACACATTGTGTCTGGGCCTACTCACATCCACACCTCCTTTTCTGTTCTGTTTCTACCAAGGGAGTTCAACTGATTGTGTTCATTCGAGAAGAATAAAGGAGTGTTGAACTTTAATGGTGTGGGGCTCATTTCCTGACAGACATTGTTCAAGGTAACTCTCGGTGGAGGCTCCAGGTGCACAACACTGACCCAAAGGTAAAAAGAACTTTGCTTGTATCACACTGACACCTGTGGTGAAGGCCAGGCGTGGTGTCCCCGCTCCCTTCCCCTCTGAAAGATACCCCTAGACAAGAGACAGACGAGCTGAAGAGAAAGAGGGGAGTGAGGAGGGCGCTACACGTGGGGGCTCGGGTCCGGTATAGTGTTTGTGCACCACAGAAATTGAACGTGTCTGCTGGAAGAGTTACGAGTAGGCAGGCCTTCATTGGCCAAAGGGCATCCCTGCTCGAAGTCGTGGACATGACCCAATGAAGGGAAAGGCCCGCGCAGAAGAGTGGAAAAAGGGGGAAGTTCAGCCGTGTGAAGTACTACACGTGGGGGCTTCTATTGCACTGCACCACCAGGCACACCCCCATCGCTTAGTTCGTGGGCATGACTCAGAAACAGAAAAGAAGAAAAGCCAGCGAACTGGAGCAAAGGGGAGGAGTCCAATACGTGTGAAGGACTACACGTGGGATGTTGGCGCAAAAACTTTGCAGTGTGCGATGGATCAGCAACAGGTCGCCATGTTCGGACATACATCGTGGATTCTAGTTCACCCTTCCACCACGACATTGACTGCTGCTGCTCCGGTAACAGATACGGGGTTCCGGCTAAAGCCAAGGGGTTGATTCGCCCTGTATTCGTGCATGGACGTTTAGGCCCTGGGTGTGATTTGTCCCGGCTGTTCAGGACTGGTGTGCCAGCTGAAGCCATTCGGGCGATGTGAGGCCTGTGGGGAGTTCCTGTTCGAAGTGGATCCGGCGGTTGAGAAGCCGAGAACTATCTACCCTGGCCGTGCTACGGGCAACACCACTTGGAGAGGAGGAATCACTGCTGTGACAGCCATCCCTGCGCACACTGCAGCGACCGCGGAGGAGGACGTAAAAACTCAACGGGAGAAATCCGAGGATGCTGACTCGGTCACCACGATCTCGCAGCGTCCACCACCGAAGAGAAAGACCGGTATGGTAGCCCCGACCAGCGGTTGTGGTGGACCGTCTCGCCCGCTTACGCCCGGCCCGGATGGATCCGTCGACAAGAATTCCGGACGTCCCGGTTCAAGTAAAGGCCGAGGTAAGCCAGGCGGAGAGATTTGGTGTGTGGGAAGAGGTGAAAGCTCGGTCTCCACTACAGGGTACCTGCCTGCGGAGGAGTGTGACACCTCTGACCTAGAGTCGCTCTCGGACATGGGAGACGACGTTGCAATAGATGAACTGTTTGCAGAAAAGGGCTGGGACAAAGTACCTCTCGCTTCATTCCGGAGGACCAGGGATCCACCCATGTCTACAGGGGAAAGTACACCCCGGGTGGAGGCACCAGCGCCTGAAGAGAGGTCCCATCCCCAGCCTGCCTCTACATCTCCGGTGCCATCTGTACCAAAGACAGGAGAAAAGAGACTGCTACTGCGGGCACCCATGCCCAGATCAGATGTGATCAAGGTCCCTCGCCACCCGGACCCGATAGTTTTGCCTGGCGAAGGGGACAAAGCTACCATGCCTCCTTTGGCGAGACTACAGCGCCTATTTGGCCAGAAGGTTGCTGCAGAGTACGGATGAGAGTATCCATACTTGTCGAAGGAACTGCTCTATAAGGTGAAAGTGTGCCGGGAGCGCTGGTACAATGACTTTGTGTGGACCCACCTTCAGGTTCCCCACGCCTGCAGGTACCTGGCATGCTCTCCAAAGGCCTCTCAACATTTTAAAGACTGCAAGGCAGAGTGGATGTTGGGACGGCACATCCATGCAGACAAGGTGTTGATTCGGCGTAAGGAAGGAGAAGATATGGAGTATCATCTGGAGACCATGGATCAACACTTGAAGCCACTTGTTCTGCCGCAACCCCGTTTTTACCTTTAGGAGAGAAGAGACTCCGTTCTTGTTATGCTGCTGAACTTTCTGGGGCCCGTTGCTTTTGTGCCCAGAGGAATGAAGGACTGTTCCTGTTCTTCACTTTCCTTCAAGAGATCATGGACTCTGGGTAGATAGGGCCAAAGAAGAGAGGAAAGTTCCACGAGTGCAGTTACCGCGGTGCTGTCACCAGGTGGCAGTGTTGCGCAACGTTAAACACTTTTCACGCACTCACTCTTTGGAGAAAAGGGATTTCTTCCAGAAGTTTATTTTCCCTCACACGAACACATGTGTCAGGGTTATATGTGTTAATCCCTTTTCTTTTCCCTCTGCAGGAGAGCATCCCATCAAGACCACTGAGCATGGAGTGGTTCTTAGTCAGGATGGGTGGGAAAAGTAAAATGTGAATATGTGATTCGAAGTATGGTTTAATGCTGTTGTTTTATTCTTTTTGTATTCCCTTTTTTATTGCAGGGCTCAGACACAATGTTTTAGTTGGGTAGTTTTTTCTAAAAGTTTTATTTTTGTACGATTGTTAGTCAGTCTCTGGATTGGATTATGTCAGCCGTTGAGGGCATGATTTACTCCAGACACTGGGGACCAGTGTTAAACCACCAGGGGGAGAGTGTAGCGGGTATGTACTTTCCCGGGTGTAAATTTGAACTTGGCAGAGACATTAGTGATGTGTAATTCCCTGCAGCCCAGCAGGTGGCGCTGTCGCTCTGGGTTGGGGTTGAATCATTGCTGTGTGTCGCGCCTCCTTTTTGTCCTCCCTCGGCAGCGGTATGGTGGGGCAAGGAACCCGCCGTGCTTGCTGGGAACGGGTATAAAGGGGCCTGCCATCTTTGTCACTGGGTCGAGTCCCACCTTCAGCCTGTGGACGGTGGTTCGTGTCGGTTCTCTAGGCGGGCCTAGGCCTAGAGGACAGCCGGAGGTTGTGTTCCATCCAAGGCACCTTTGGCCTGGGGTGAGGTACTCGGATGGAGGTCTGGAGCTCAGTGCCCAACACTGAGTTCCACGAGGGAAGGAGATCCTAGGGAACCCCGAATCCGGAAGGCGTAATGGACCGGGGGGAGCTCCTCACTCGAAGACCTGGTGCAGCATATTGCCAGTGACGGGTGAGTCTCTCATCGGAGACCGCTTGGAAGGAAATTCCCCCTCGCTCGGAGACCGCAACCCACTTTCAGGGAGGAAAGTGGAGAACACATTGTGTCTGGGCCTACTCACATCCACACCTCCTTTTCTGTTCTGTTTCTACCAAGGGAGTTCAACTGATTGTGTTCATTCGAGAAGAATAAAGGAGTGTTGAACTTTAATGGTGTGGGGCTCATTTCCTGACAGACATTGTTCAAGGTAACTCTCGGTGGAGGCTCCAGGTGCACAACACTGACCCAAAGGTAAAAAGAACTTTGCTTGTATCACACTGACACCTGTGGTGAAGGCCAGGCGTGGTGTCACCGCTCCCTTCCCCTCTGAAAGATACCCCTAGACAAGAGACAGACGAGCTGAAGAGAAAGAGGGGAGTGAGGAGGGCGCTACAAATATATGTAGCGGCCTCACCTCTCTCCCTTGCTCTATCGGTTATGTGGCTGTTGTCTAGGGGTACCTGGGAGAGAGAGATGATACACGCCACGGCCCATGTCCTCCATAACTAAGAGGTGAAGGCCAGAAGATTGGGCTTTTGTGTAGGTGTCCTAGAGCCAAGTCCAGTCCTTCGTCCCTGGCTCCTTTGCTTAGTAACCCAAGTTCCACACAGTGAATAGGTACAACTCAGTTTTATTCTTCTTGCCAAGCAATAAAACAGTCTTTCTCCTTTTGAATAATGGGGAAACAGATCGAGGCACAATCCTTTCCCTTCTTGCTGCTGCCCACTGTGCTGTCACCAGTGGTGAATAGTCACTGCCACTGACTAGGTAATTTAGAACGTGAATTTACCTTCTCTCACTTTACCCCTGTCAGGGGAAGAAATCCGTCCAAGGGAGAAATGGAGGCCTCTCCGTCACCAGCGATGCTGCGCCGGACTCTTCGGAGAAGTTACTGCGCACCAGTCCTTACGAACTCAGACACGGGCACCCAAGGCGTTAGGGCCCCCTCGGATTCCTCACCCTCGCGGAACTCAGTCAAAGGTACTGAGCCCCAGGCATCCGCCATAGTACCTCACCCCAGGCTAAAGGTGCCTGGAATGGACTCCATCTCTGTTCCAGCTAGGCCAAAGGCGCCTAGGCCTGGAACACCGGAACGCCAGCACCCAAGCTGAAGGTGCCTGGGTGTGGCCATGTCCTCCGACTCTCTCCCCAAAATCAGGGCCTCCGCCCCTTTTATGACCTCTCCCTTTGCATCACAGCGGGTTCCCCGCCCCGCTGTACCAGCTCCAGGGGAGGGCAAAAAGGCACGGTTCGCGGTGTATGTTCAGCTCGGGCCCAAGGCAACAGCGCCGCCCAGAGACACCACGGAACTTCACACCACCAGAGTCCTTACAAATTCAAATACCCTCTACACTCTCCCCCTGGTGATTTGACACTGGTCCCCAGTGTCTGGTACAAACTCACACCCCACGAAAGGTGGTGTCATAAGTTCAGCCCAGAAACCAAACTACACAATTTAACCCTGGATTGTGCCACGACCTGAATGGGAAAGGAATACAACTATAAAACTTTTCAATAAAACACTTTAAACATCTCACACATTTACATTCCTCCCACTGACTATCTGAAGACCACCCACTCTCAGTAGTCTTGACAGACGAATCTCCTGCAGAGGGAAAGAAAAGAACATACATCCTACCAACATGTGTGTTTGCTTGAAATGAATGAGTCTATCCTAGGAGAAACCCATTCACTTCAATAAGTGCTGCATAATGTAAAAAAAAAAAAAAATAATAACAATCGTTGCGCAAAACTCCCACCTGGTGACAGTGCCGCGGTCAAGACACTCATTACTTCCAGATGAACTTTCCGCTTGAACATTTTCTCTGTGACCCTACACTATCTAAAACCCAAAGTCACTAATTCTTGTGAGTGTCAGAAGAAGAAAAGGGAGAACAAACAAAAACAGCTCCCACATCTCCAAAGAGTAGGATTGCCCAAATACAAAAAAACTAGGGCACAGTCTCTGTGTTCTGGAAAAGGCACTCTGGAAAATTCAGCCAGGAATGAAAAGAAACAAACAAGAGTCTTTTTCTCTCTTCTTCTCTTACAGGTACAACCTTGGATGAGGCAATGATATAGGCTTCAAACGATCATCAAAAGCCTCCACATGGTAGTCAACACTCTTTCCTTCTTTGCGACAGATCACCACTTTGTCCGCATGAATGTGTCTTCCTAGCATCCATTTAGCTTTACAGTCCTGAAACTTCTTGGTGACCGTTGGTGAACAGGAAAGGTACCGCTGTGCTTGCTGTACCTTCAGTTTGTCCCACACAAAGGCATCATACCATCTTTGCCGAAAGACCTCTACTTCATAGAGCAGTTCCCGAGGCAGATACAGGTATTCCCACCCATATTCCTGAGCAACCTTCTGGCCAAAGAGACGTTGCAGCCTTGACAAAGGTGGCATAGTAGCTTGGTTCCCTTTTCCGGGTGGAACAATCGCTTCTGGATGGTGAGGTGCATTCACCACCTCGGTGGACCTGGTCCTAGGAGCCCGCAGTGATTGGCGTTAAACTCCCGCAGCATGAGCAGGTGAAATAGATGTTGAATCCAGAAGGGGAACTCCAGACAGAGGACTAGCTTCCTCCCTCAGCGCCGGGGCCTCCACCCGAGGTGTACTATCTTCAGTAGACATAGGCAGGTCCCTCGTAACACGGGCCAAGGGTAGCTTCATCCTGTCCCATCCCTTCTGTTGGAAGATCTCGTCTATCTCCCCATCATTGCCATTGTCAGACAATGAATCCAGGTCAGAGGTGTCGTAGCACTCTGCGGGCAGATAATTCCCAGTCACGGAACTATCCCCCTTGACGGCCTCTACCGACTGTGGACTACAGCCACTTTCTACCACACAGACAGTCCCAACCCCTGGCTCACATGGGCCTTTTGAAGAACAGGGATGTCCAGGACTTTTCCTACCGGAGCCATCCAGGCCAGGCAAGCAGTGCGGCGAAGCTCTTCCACAACCACACAAGGCCATCACTAGGCCGACTTTCCTCTTCGGTGGCCGGAGCAGGGAGCTGCTGGTGACCGAGGCAGCATCCTCGGATTTTTCTCTTTTCACCTCTGTTTGGGCAGTCACTTCGCCCGGATCAGTGCGCACGGGGAACGCACCAGCATCGATCTATCCCTCCGGAGTGGCAGTCACTGTGAGGTAGTTGAGGTGGAAAGCCCGAGGCTTTTCTGTGAATGGTTCCACCTCGAAGAGGAATTCTTTGCAGACCTCACAGCGCCCAAACGGCTTCAGCTGGACCACCAGTCCCAAACAGCCAGCACCCCAATCTCAAGGGGTATTAACGCCGTTTACGATGTTCCCTCTCCTAGACACACATCCACTCGCTACCGATATCCACAGCTAAACGACCCTTCCCTATAGGAGCCGACCCCTATGGAAGAAGACGAGACGCACTCTGTCTCTTCTGTAGTAGGAATGAATTTATATTTGAGAAACATTGTAACTTTATACACAATTCAAGGCACATGATTTAACATGAACAAGGGCCCAGCTCCACCCACACATCCCAAAACTCAACACCTCATCCTGACGTCTGCTAGGCTTCAAAAGATCCCAACACAATAGAATATACGATCTCCAATACACATCTTCCCACAAAGGGTTGGCAGCCAGTCTGTCTGGCGACAACAGGTTCTAAACCCTTTACATCTTAAATCCCTTTGTATTGTAAATCCCAGTCTGCCTTTACAATACACACAAGTATGTGTCTAACCATCATGAAGGCGTCACTTTTTAATTAACCTGTTGAGGTCATAATCAAACAGTAGAGAGTTCCTTGCAGGTATTCCTGGGGAATATGGTGGATGAATATTACAGACCCCATCTAGATAAAATGTATGTACAGCATTGAATATGGCCATCACAGACCATATTGGGGGTTTCTTTTATTCACCCTGTGTCCAAAGTGACCCCACTGTCACACATCTCCCCTTTCGGCAGGGGACTAACAGAGGAGGCGACCCCAGACGGGTGGACTCTGAAGTTAGTCCATAGGTCCATTCTTCCGATGTCTGGATAACCCATCAACATTGCACTAGGAGCCCGGGATGACGTCTGTTTGCCGGGACAACCCATCAGCATTGCCGTTTTGCTTACCGGGTCGGTAGCTGATGGTGAAGTTGTAAGGTTGTAGGGCTAAGCTCCACCGCAGCAACCTGCCATTATCTCTGGAGACCCGGTTAAGCCAGACCAATGGGTTGTGGTCGGTGACCAGTGAAAATTCCTGTCCGTATAAGTAAGGGTTCAGCTTTTTAAGGGCCCAGACCAGGGCCAAACACTCCTTCTCCACTGCCGCATAGCTCACTTCCCGGGGTAATAGTTTTCTACTCAGGTATGCGACAGGGTGTTCTCCTCCATCCTCCCCAACTTGGCTCAGCACCGCCCCCAGTCCAAACATGGAAGCATCTGTGTGGACAAGAAAACGTTTGTTAGGTACTGGGGCAGCCAAGACAGGGGCATTTACAAGTGCTTGCTTGAGGGCTAGAAATGCGGATTCACAAGCTGGAGACCACAGGACCTGCCTAGGTAAATTCTTTTTCGTCAAGTCAGTCAGGGGTTTGGCGATAGCACTATAATTAGGGACAAAACGTCTGTAGTACCCTGCAGTTCCCAAGAAGGCCAATACCTGGGTCTTAGTACAGGGCGTGGGCCAGTTAGCTACTGCCTCTACCTTGGCTGGCTCTGGTCTCTGGTTCCCACACCCCACTCGGTGTCTCAGGTACTGCACCTCCGCCATCCCTAGATGGCACTTGTCTGGTTTCAAGGTCAGGCCTGCGGCCCGAATTTTGTCCAGAACCACTCCTACGTGAACCAGGTGCTCCTCCCAAGACCCACTGTAGATCGCAATGTCATCCAGATATGCACATGCAAAATCCTGGAAGTCATCGAGGAGCCTATCCACCATACGTTGGTTGGCAGCAGCGGGATTTTCCCTCCAGTTCCTGGGACACTCCAAGCCACCACAGTGAATGACCAGCTATGCAGCCTGCAGGAGAGCCACGCTGAAAGACTTACTTGAGAGCCGTGGAGGCACCGGTGGGACAAAGAACAAAGCCACCTTGATCAGGGAACTAACAGAGATGGATCAGGGGGATGGTGAAGCAGGACCCCGGTCAGTTGAAGACTTGTTTCAACAACGAGTTCGCCAGCGGTTGGCATTATATGGTGCTAGCCCATCAGAGACCGCCATACGGGAAGCCGTTAGAGACATCCAGCGGCAGGATGAGCGGCAACATGAGCAGAGAATGGCGGAAATGCGACAATCAGAGACAACACCTAAAGATACAGCGCCTTGCCGTAAGTTGCCCTTTCGGGCATTCAAACTATTTAAGGAAGGAGAGGAGGAAATTGAAGCGTTCCTGCAGGACTTTGAGAGACTATGCCAGATACATGAAGTGCGGGCCCCAGATTGGGTCGCCTTACTGTCAAGTAATTTAACGGGCAGAGCGGTGGATGCGTATCGGGCCCTGGAGGATGAGGACGCTAGAGACTATGACCGGGTAAAAGAAGCTCTGCTAGCCCGATTTGCCATTACACCCGAAGCCAGCCGGATTAAGTTTCGAGAATCCCGGAAACAAACCCACATAACATATGTGGAATGGGCACATCGTCTGCAGCGAAACCTCAAGGGCTGGTTCCAGGGAAGCCGCGCTCATACCATAGAGGACATCACCCAGCTAGTACTCTTAGAACAGTTCTTTAACCACACCCCTCCGGTACTACGGGATTGGGTGCGAGATAAGCAACCACGGACTGTACAGCAAGCGGCTACGTTTGCCGATGAATATCTGGACTCTCGAAGGTCAGGCGGAAGCGAGCGCTATCCACTATCTCGGCCCAGTTTATCAGCCTCTAACACAGCTTCAGCACCAACCCCAACGGCCACTTATCCTCAGCAGCCCAGGTTCAACTCCCAGGACTATGCACAACCCATCAGGTGTTTTGGATGTAAACAGCTAGGGCACAAAAAGCCAAACTGTCCATTAAATCCAGCCATCCAGTCCCAGTCATGGAGACAACCAGCAAGGGGGAGCCCCCGCACACCCATGCCTGCGGCCCACTGCGTTGAGGAGGAAGAAC
This sequence comes from Rana muscosa, assembly GCA_029206835.1. NCBI lineage: Eukaryota > Metazoa > Chordata > Amphibia > Anura > Ranidae > Rana > Rana muscosa. Next base: position 225,134,121 of record CM055118.1, read on the forward strand.
ATTGGGGCGTCCTGCACGAGGCTGATCCAATACAAGCAGCTAACCGGGACAACAGGCAACAACACAGGCAGACGGTCCGGGTTAATGGAACGGTAGCCAATGGCTTATGTGATAGCGGCGCTACCATGACCCTACTACAGAAGAACCTCATCCCAGAGAGCCAACACACCGGAGACACTGTAGCCGTAAGAGTAGCGGGAGGTACCATCTTCCGGCTACCCGTGGCCCGTGTTCACCTGGATTGGGGGGTTGGTTCGGGACACGTGAATGTGGGGGTGATGAAGGACTTGCCTGCGGATGTACTACTGGGGAATGATTTGGCCCCCCTCCTTTCTGCTTACACCCCAATGGGCCCCGATGAAGTCAACCCTGTGACTACCCGTGCACAGACACGTACTGCTGGAACCGGCCCGCTTGCTACAGAGACCCAGCTGAGACTATCCTCCCCGACACGTACCTTAGATCAGGCGCGCCTAGGCTGGGATACCCCAGAAGCATTCGGGAGGGAAACTCGGGAGGACCCGACCTTACACAAGTATAGGGCTAAGGCAGATACTCAGGAAAGGGGAATAGATGGGGAGATTTTTGAATGGGATGGGGATAGACTGTATAGGATCCCTAAGCCATCCCAGAGAAGTAAGGCCCCTTCGCAGAAACGACAGCTGGTGGTACCTAAGAAATACCAGCTGGAGATTCTGCGAATCGGGCATGATGTGCCGCTAGCAGGACATCTATGGTTCCATCACACGGCCCATAGGATCACACAGAATTTCTTCTGGCCCAATTTTAGCCAGGATGTGCGACAATACTGCAAAACGTGTGACACATGTCAACGGATAGGTAAGAGGGGGGACCACCCTAAGGCTAAACTCATGTCCATGCCTATTATTGGGGAGCCCTTTTACCGCATAGCCGTTGACATTGTGGGTCCCCTGGCCCGGCCTAGTCCATCCGGAAAGAAGTATATTCTCACCGTGTTGGACTACGCCACCCGTTACCCAGAGGCAGTAGCTATGTCCAACATTGAAGCAGAGACAGTAGCTGATGCCCTGGTTAAGATTTTTACCAGAGTGGGGTTCCCTAAGGAGATTCTCTCTGACCAGGGAACCCAGTTTACCGCGGTGCTCACCCAGCAGTTGTGGAAGGTGTGCAATATTAAGCCCTTGCTGAGCTCCCCCTACCACCCCCAGACTAATGGTCTCTGCGAACGCTTTAACGGGACCCTCAAGCAAATGCTGAGGACCTTTTCGGACTCTTGCAGAGACTGGGAGAGATTCCTGCCTCACCTGTTATTTGCGTACAGAGAGGTACCCCAGGAATCTACTGGGTTCTCGCCCTTCGAGTTGCTCTATGGGAGAAGGGTCCGCGGACCCCTCGATCTCATCAGAGGACACTGGGAGGGAGAGACAGAGCAGGAATGGACCCCCATAGTACCCTATGTTCTGGAACTCAGGGACCGCATGGAGCAACTGTCTCTGATGGTAAGAGAGAATCTCCAGGCGGCCCAGGGAAGACAGAAGAGATGGTACGACCGGGGGGCCCGACAACGGGTCTTCCAGGTTGGGCAGAAGGTCTTAGTGCTCAAGCCTGTGAAGACCGACAAGATGCAGGCATCTTGGCAGGGCCCGTATAAAGTAGTAGCCCAGGTATGTGATACTACCTATGTCATTGCCAGCTGTACAGATGAAAGAATCCAGCGAACCTTTCATGTGAACATGCTGAAGGAGTATCAGGAACGGCAGGAGGATATTGCTGCAGTATGTGCCCCTGCAGCGGACGACTCAGAAGGTTTACCCCTCCCTGACTTACTAGAGAGAGAGCCCCAGACTGACCTCATTAGCCTTGTACAGCTAGGAGACCGGTTAAGCCCCCCAAAGAAGGAACAGGCTAAGAGGCTTCTGTGGGAGAAACAGGCGACGTTCTCCCAAAAACCGGGCTATACGACCCTGGCTGTGCATAAGGTAGAGACCCCTGGACAAGCACCCCTTCGCCAGCCCCCCTACCGTATCCCTGAAGCAGTCCGAGAGGAAATGCGGAAGGAGATACAGGAGATGATTCAGTTAGGAGTCATTGAGCCTTCTGACAGCCCTTGGGCCTCGCCTGTAGTCCTGGTGCCTAAGAAAGACGGGACTACCCGGTTCTGCGTGGACTACAGGCGACTCAACGAGAAGACCACCACCGATGCCTACCCGATGCCCAGGGTAGACGAACTGCTAGATCGTATAGCCAGGGGACGTTATTTAACTACAATAGACCTGTGTAAAGGTTATTGGCAGATACCCCTGGCCGAGGATGCTATCCCCAAGTCGGCATTTGTTACCCCATTTGGCCTATACCAGTCTAAGGTCATGCCATTTGGAATGAAAAATGCCCCGGCTATCTTCCAACGTATGGTGGATAGGCTCCTCGATGGCTTCCAGGATTTTGCATGTGCATATCTGGATGACATTGCGATCTACAGTGGGTCTTGGGAGGAGCACCTGGTTCACGTAGGAGTGGTTCTGGACAAAATTCGGGCCGCAGGCCTGACCTTGAAACCAGACAAGTGCCATCTAGGGATGGCAGAGGTGCAGTACCTGGGACACCGAGTGGGGTGTGGGAACCAGAGACCAGAGCCAGCCAAGGTAGAGGCAGTAGCTAACTGGCCCACGCCCCGTACTAAGACCCAGGTATTGGCCTTCTTGGGAACTGCAGGGTACTACAGACGTTTTATCCTTAATTATAGTGCTATCGCCAAACCCCTGACTGACTTGACGAAAAAGAATTTACCTAGGCAGGTCCTGTGGTCTCCAGCTTGTGAATCCGCGTTTCTAGCCCTCAAGCAAGCACTTGTAAATGCCCCTGTCTTGGCTGCCCCAGTACCTAACAAACGTTTTCTTGTCCACACAGATGCTTCCATGTTTGGACTGGGGGCGGTGCTGAGCCAAGTTGGGGAGGATGGAGGAGAACACCCTGTCGCATACCTGAGTAGAAAACTATTACCCCGGGAAGTGAGCTATGCGGCAGTGGAGAAGGAGTGTTTGGCCCTGGTCTGGGCCCTTAAAAAGCTGAACCCTTACTTATACGGACAGGAATTTTCACTGGTCACCGACCACAACCCATTGGTCTGGCTTAACCGGGTCTCCGGAGATAATGGCAGGTTGCTGCGGTGGAGCTTAGCCCTACAACCTTACAACTTCACCATCAGCTACCGACCCGGTAAGCAAAACGGCAATGCTGATGGGTTGTCCCGGCAAACAGACGTCATCCCGGGCTCCTAGTGCAATGTTGATGGGTTATCCAGACATCGGAAGAATGGACCTATGGACTAACTTCGGAGTCCACCCGTCTGGGGTCGCCTCCTCTGTTAGTCCCCTGCCGAAAGGGGAGATGTGTGACAGTGGGGTCACTTTGGACACAGGGTGAATAAAAGAAACCCACAATATGGTCTGTGATGGCCATATTCAATGCTGTACATACATTTTATCTAGATGGGGTCTGTAATATTCATCCACCATATTCCCCAGGAATACCTGCAAGGAACTCTCTACTGTTTGATTATGACCTCAACAGGTTAATTAAAAAGTGACGCCTTCATGATGGTTAGACACATACTTGTGTGTATTGTAAAGGCAGACTGGGATTTACAATACAAAGGGATTTAAGATGTAAAGGGTTTAGAACCTGTTGTCGCCAGACAGACTGGCTGCCAACCCTTTGTGGGAAGATGTGTATTGGAGATCGTATATTCTATTGTGTTGGGATCTTTTGAAGCCTAGCAGACGTCAGGATGAGGTGTTGAGTTTTGGGATGTGTGGGTGGAGCTGGGCCCTTGTTCATGTTAAATCATGTGCCTTGAATTGTGTATAAAGTTACAATGTTTCTCAAAAATAAATTCATTCCTACTACAGAAGAGACAGAGTGCGTCTCGTCTTCTTCCATAGGGGTCGGCTCCTATAGGAAAGGGTCGTTTAGCTGTGGATATCGGTAGCGAGTGGATGTGTGTCTAGGAGAGGGAACATCGTAAACGGCGTTAATACCCCTTGAGATTGGGGTGCCGTTACAAAGGGCTTCCGTGTCTCCACAGGTAAAGAGAGCCAATCGCCCCCGGGGCCTTAGTCTTACCCCCGTATCCATGATCGGAGCAGCCAGAGAAGACATATCCGCAAAGGAAGGAACAGAAATCCACGGAGCATTTGAAGCCATCCTCTCTCTTTGCTGCTCCATTGCGCACTGACCCACCTGCGCCGGAATCTCCACGTGCGTACCTCCACGTGGCCAGACTCCTCCCATGTTCTGCACTTGTTCGCGGGCTTTTCCCTTGCCCCGCCCACGAACTCCGCAGTTGTGAGTTGCCTCGTGGTGCGTTGGCCAATATGGCCGACCTACTCGGAACTCCTCTGGGCAGCAAAGTTCAAATTCAGACACCATACACATATCCCGGATACGATGCCCCCACGTGTAGCGGCCTCACCTCTCTCCCTTGCTCTATCGGTTATATGGCTGTTGTCTAGGGGTACCTGGGAGAGAGAGATGATACACACCATGGCCCATGTCCTCCATAACTAAGAGGTGAAGGCCAGAAGATTGGGCTTTTGTGTAGGTGTCCTAGAGCCAAGTCCAGTCCTTCGTCCCTGGCTCCTTTGCTTAGTAACCCAAGTTCCACACAGTGAATAGGTACAACTCAGTTTTATTCTTCTTGCCAAGCAATAAAACAGTCTTTCTCCTTTTGAATAATGGGGAAACAGATCGAGGCACAATCCTTTCCCTTCTTGCTGCTGCCCACTGTGCTGTCACCAGTGGTGAATAGTCACTGCCACTGACTAGGTAATTTAGAACGTGAATTTACCTTCTCTCACTTTACCCCTGTCAGGGGAAGAAATCCGTCCAAGGGAGAAATGGAGGCTTCTCCGTCACCAGCGATGCTGCGCCGGACTCTTCGGAGAAGTTACTGCGCCCCAGTCCTCACGAACTCAGACACGGGCACCCAAGGCGTTAGGGCCCCCTCGGATTCCTCACCCTCGTGGAACTCAGTCAAAGGTACTGAGCCCCAGGCATCCGCCATAGTACCTCACCCCAGGCTAAAGGTGCCTGGAATGGACTCCATCTCTGTTCCAGCTAGGCCAAAAGCGCCTAGGCCTGGAACACCGGAACGCCAGCAACCAAGCTGAAGGTGCCTGGGTGCGGCCAGGTCCTCTGACTCTCTCCCCAAAATCAGGGCCTCCGCCCCTTTTATGACCTCTCCCTTTGCATCACAGCGGGTTCCCCGCCCCGCTGTACAAGCTCCAGGGGAGGGCAAAAAGGCACGGTTTGCGGTGTATGTTCAGCTCGGGCCCAAGGCAACAGCGCCACCCAGAGACCCCACGGAACTTCACACCACCAGAGTCCTTACAAATTCAAATACCCGCTACACTCTCCCCCTGGTGATTTGACACTGGTCCCCAGTGTCTGGTACAAACTCACACCCCACGAAAGGTGGTGTCATAAGTTCAGCCCAGAAACCAAACTACACAATTTAACCCTGGATTGTGCCACGACCTGAATGGGAAAGGAATACAACTATAAAACTTTTCAATAAAACACTTTAAACATCTCACACATTTACATTCCTCCCACTGACTATCTGAAGACCACCCACTCTCAGTAGTCTTGACAGACGAATCTCCTGCAGAGGGAAAGAAAAGAACATACATCCTACCAACATGTGTGTTTGCTTGAAATGAATGAGTCTATCCTAGGAGAAACCCATTCACTTCAATAAGTGCTGCATAATGTAAAAAAAAATGTAAAAAAAACAATTGTTGCGCAACACTGCCACCTGGTGACAGTGCCGCGGTCAAGACACTCATTACTTCCAGATGAACTTTCCACTTGAACATTTTCTCTGTGACCCTACACTATCTAAAACCCAAAGTCACTAATTCTTGTGAGTGTCAGAAGAAGAAAAGGGAGAACAAACAAAAACAGCTCCCATATCTCCAAAGAGTAGGATTGCCCAACTACAAAAAAACTAGGGCACAGTCTCTGTGTTCTGGAAAAGGCACTCTGGAAAATTCAGCCAGGAATGAAAAGAAACAAATGAGAGTATTTTTCTCTCTTCTTCTCTTACAGGTAAAACCTTGGATGAGGCAATGATATAGGCTTCAAACGATCATCAAAAGCCTCCACATGGTACTCAACACTCTTTCCTTCTTTGCGACAGATCACCACTTTGTCCGCATGAATGTGTCTTCCCAGCATCCATTTAGCTTTACAGTCCTGAAACTTCTTGGTGACCGTTGTTGAACAGGAAAGGCACCGCTGTGCTTGCTGTACCTTCAGTTTGTCCCACACAAAGACATCATACCATCTTTGCCGAAAGACCTCCACTTCATAGAGCAGTTCCCGAGGCAGATACGGGTATTCCCACCCATATTCCTGAGCAACCTTCTGGCCAAAGAGACGTTGCAGCCTTGACAAAGGTGGCATAGTAGCTCGGTCTCCTTTTCCGGGTGGAACAATCGCTTCTGGATGGCAAGGTGCGTTCACCACCTCGGTGGACCTGGGCCTAGGAGCCCGCAGTGATTGGTGTTGCACTCCCGCAACAGGAGCAGGTGAAATGAATGTTGAATCCAGAAGGGGAACTCCAGACAGAGGACTAGCTTCCTCCCTCAGTGCCGGGGCCTCCACCCGAGGTGTACTATCTCCAGTAGACATAGGCAGGTCCTTCGTAACACGGACCAAGGGTAGCTTCATCCTGTCCCATCCCTTCTGTTGGAAGATCTTGTCTATCTCCCCATCATCGCCATTGTCAGACAATGAATCCAGGTCAGAGGCGTCGTAGCACTCTGCGGGCAGATAATTCCCAGTCACGGAACTATCCCCCTTGACGGCCTCTACCGACTGTGGACTACCGCCACTTTCTACCACACAGACAGTCCCAACCCCTGGCTCACCTGGGCCTTTTGAAGAACAGGGATGTCCAGGACTTTTCCTACCGGAGTCATCCAGGCCATGCAAGCAGTGGGGCGAAGCTCTTCCATGACCACACAAGGCCATCACTAGGCCGACTTTCCTCTTCGGTGGCCGGAGCAGGGAGCTGCTGGTGACCGGGGCAGCATCCTCTGATTTTTCTCTTTTCACCACTGTTTGGGCAGTCACTTTGCCCGGATCAGTGCACATGGGGAACGCACCAGCATCGATCTCTCCCTCCGGAGTGGCAGTACCTGTGAGGTAGTTGAGGTGGAAAGTCCGAGGCTTTTCTGTGAATGGTTCCACCTCGAAGAGGAATTCTTTGCAGACCTCACAGCGCCCAAACGGCTTCAGCTGGACCACCAGTCCCGAACAGCCGGGACAGATCACACCGAGGGCTTCCATGTCTCTACAGGTAAAGAGAGCCAATCGCCCCCGGGGCCTTAGTCTTATCCCCGTATCCATGATCGGAGCAGCCAGAGAAGACATATCCACGAAGGAAGGAACAGAAATCCATGGAGCACTTGAAGCCATCCTCTCTCTTTGCTGCTCCATTGCGCACTGACCCACCCGCGCCGGAATCTCCACGTGCGTACCTCCACGTGGCCAGACTCCTCCCACGTTCTGCACTTGTTCGCGGGCTTTTCCCTTGCCCCGCCCACGAACTCCGCAGTTGTGAGTTGCCTCGTGGGGCGTTGGCCAATATGGCCGACCTACTCAGAACTCCTCTGGGCAGCAAAGTTCAAATTCAGACACCATACACATATCCCGGATACGATGCCCCCACGTGTAGTGGCCTCACCTCTCTCCCTTGCTCTATTGGTTATATGGCTGTTGTCTAGGGGTACCTGGGAGAGAGAGATGATACACACCACGGCCCATGTCCTCCATAACTAAGAGGTGAAGGCCAGAAGATTGGGCTTTTGTGTAGGTGTCCTAGAGCCAAGTCCAGTCCTTCGTCCCTGGCTCCTTTGCTTAGTAACCCAAGTTCCACACAGTGAATAGGTACAACTCAGTTTTATTCTTCTTGCCAAGCAATAAAACAGTCTTTCTCCTTTTGAATAATGGGGAAACAGATCGAGGCACAATCCTTTATCTTCTTGCTGCTGCCCACTGTGCTGTCACCAGTGGTGAATAGTCACTGCCACTGACTAGGTAATTTAGAACGTGAATTTACCTTCTCTCACTTTACCCCTGTCAGGGGAAGAAATCCGTCCAAGGGAGAAATGGAGGCCTCTCCGTCACCAGCGATGCTGCGCCGGACTCTTCGGAGAAGTTACTGCGCACCAGTCCTCACGAACTCAGACACGGGCACCCAAGGCGTTAGGGCCCCCTCGAATTCCTCACCCTCGCGGAACTCAGTCAAAGGTACTGAGCCCCAGGCATCCGCCATAGTACCTCACCCCAGGCTAAAGGTGCCTGGAATGGACTCCATCTCTGTTCCAGCTAGGCCAAAGGCACCTAGGCCTGGAACACCGGAACGCCAGCACCCAAGCTGAAGGTGCCTGGGTGCGGCCACGTCCTCCGACTCTCTCCCCAAAATCAGGGCCTCCGCCTCTTTTATGACCTCTCCCTTTGCATCACAGTGGGTTCCCCGCCCCGCTGTACCAGCTCCAGGGGAGGACAAAAAGGCACGGTTCGCGGTGTATGTTCAGCTCGGGCCCAAGGCAACAGCGCCACCCAGAGACCCCACGGAACTTCACACCACCAGAGTCCTTACAAATTCAAATACCCGCTACATATATATATATATATATATATATATATATATATAGCACTATCCCCCGAAGGAGCAGCTGGTAATTGATTGGGCCTGTACTCTGATCTCCTACCCCTAAATAAATTGGCTCAGCCCGCTTGACACAGCTGTGTAACAGTGTTGATGTGAAGCTTTTACTACAAGGAACAATCCCACAATAACAATGTGCATATAGTGTACCTTTATCGTTATCTGGGCATCCGTTGTTCCACCTGTTAAGATAATGAACAAGCCTCACACCAATTCTGATTTACCAGAATGTAAGTTTACTGAAACTGGTATAAAAACAGTGGTTATAATTAACTGTATCAATATACAAACTTACTATAATAGTGCAATGAGTGTTCCCAAATTATTAACACTTAAAGGTTCCTTGATTCTCTACTGCAGGCGCATCTCCAAGTGGGACTAGTGCTCAGAGTGACAATGCCTTGACATTGGCCACCTTCCCACTTCCAGTACGGCCGCACTAAACACACTAATGCAAGGGTATAAAACACAGCACAATACAATTTCTCAAGAGCTCCCCCTGAGGTATAATGCAGTCCTTTTTACTGTAACCGAAGCACAAAATCTCCCAGTGAGAAGTGTAGTCTCTGGTCTTCTTTCTTCTGCTAGCTATTATACTTCAGTGTTTGTAATCCAAGGGTTTAACAGTTAATGAAGTAACATAAAATGAAGAGTGATAACAATTCCTGCTATGCAACACACTTGTAGATGCTTCCGGTGTAGGTATCCCTTAACCGTCAGTCAACCCTCAATGTAGTATAGGCTTTGAGGCCTGATTGAACTCAGTCTATTTGAATGAGACCTCCCTGTAGGACTACAGGTCTCAGCAACTCTGTGAGATGAGTTTAAGTGTGTTAAGTGTATTAAATAACTTCTGGGCGACAGCCCCCTCACCACACCAGGCCTGGAAAGTTAGGAACCTCCGCTCCGGTTGTCTCAGTCCTGCTGCCAGTTAGCACCGTCACGCTGCTCCACAAGATGACCCGGACCCTCACTTGGCTCTGTCAGGGGTTCTGGATCCTCAGACCTGATCACACCGCTTCTCCAGCACACTGTGGTAAGGCAGGGTCAATGGTTGCTGTTCTGCTCCGCACGATGTACAGTAGGCCCTCTTCTGGAACACTCCTTCACAGATCCCTGCAGGCAGGCCATGCGTCCAGAAGAGACAGAAAATGGCTGCACTCGGCCTTTTATTACCTACCCAGCATGCAGTTCAGCCACCTAGGGTTCATGGATAGATGTGCATTGTGGGTAAGTGAGTCCTTTCACAGAATAAATAAGTCACTTCCTGCATAGGTTTTTATGTGGAGAATAAACAAGTCTCATTCACACTATACGCCACCAGGTGGAGCCAAATACCAATCTTTAGCATTGTCCATTATTTAGCATTACATGGCAAAAATACCAGCGCTACATATATATATATCATATATTGATAATATTACATTGGAAAAGTCTTATATATTAAAGTGAAGCTATTTTTATTAAACAATAGCACCCCTGGTCTAATACATACAATACACATACTGAAAACATTTTAGCAAATGTTACTGTATTACTAAAACACATAACTACTTTTAAGATTGTCATTTAATTTTTTTTAAAGTAAACCTTGCATGAGTAGATATGAGCTATACTACCTGTGTTTGATTTGCCAATTTTTTGACAAATCATGTTTGAAATCCTGCAAACCCGACCTTAGCAATAAATCCCTTTGAATCATGTTGTAAATTCTGACAATTATTTGGGCTGTTAGACAAGCTATTGTCCAAAAAAGGCACAGGGAGCCAGCCACTGCCAAGAAGGACATGTACCAATGCAAGTTTAAAAAAAGTAATATCGTACAGTGGGGAGAGGACTTTTTATGTGGCTTTGAAAGCAACATTCCCCTGTATACTTTTGTTTACCTGTGCCCCTTGCTCCTCTACAGCTGGCAAGTGACCTGCTTTCCTGTGACTGTGCCCAGGCCTAGCAGCTAATCCTTATGACTGAACAGTATTACATGGCTGGGGGTGTGATATCACCACTCCCAGGCGCATAGGGGCAAGGAGCTGCATAGTAATAGTTGTCGAGTGTGGCCGAGTACAGCCGAGTGCCATAGCAGGTCCTGCCTTCTGGAGCCTGCAGCGCCAATGCCGGGACGTCCATCATAGGCGCTGCAGGCTCCACAGGCCAGTGCCTGCTGTGACCGCACACCACGGCTGAGGCTGAGCTGAGGTAGGTCAGTGTGTGTATGTATGTCATTGTCAGTGTATGTAGGTCAGTGTAGGCAGGTCAGTGTATGTAGATCAGGCAGGTCAGTGTAGGCAGGTCAGTGTAGGCAGGTCAGTGTATGTAGGTCAGGTAGGTCAGTGTATGTATGTCAGGTAGGTCAGTGTATGTATGTCAGGCAGGTCAGTGTATGTATGTCAGGTAGGTCAGTGTATGTAGGTCAGGCAGGTCAGTGTATATATATGTATGTCAGGCAGGTCAGTGTATGTAGGTCAGTGTGTGTATGTATGTCAGGAAGGTCAGTATATGTAGGTCAGGCAGGTCAGTGTAATGGTCAGTGTCAGGCAGGTGAGTTTAGTGGTCAGCATTGATGGGCACTGGTAAGTCACACAACCCCACCGCCCAGCCAACAAAACAAAAGCCGCGCCACATACAACACCCCCCCCCTCCCCCGGTTCCGGCCTTGGACTTTGGGCTGAATCCCCTGGTCTTTTTTCCACCTAGCAACGCCCCTGGCATGAAGGTAAAAAACCTTCTCTTTGCAGCTCCCCAAGCCCCCTTAATACTTACTTGAGTCCAAGCTGTTCTGCCGGCTCTTTCCCTCCTCACTGGCTAAGACAGAGCCAGTGAGGAGGGAGTGGGGGCAGAGCTGTCCCCATTCTGTGTGTCAATGGACACACACAGGGGGGCTTGAGCTGAGGACACACAAGTGCCCCCATAGCAAGTGGCTTGCTATGCGGGCAATCAGGGGGAAGGAGCCCAGAGTGCCGGGACCCAAGAAGAGGAGGATTGGGGCTGCTCTGTGCAAAATCATACATATAACATGTGTTTTTTTAATCCTTTAATATCACTTTTAGAGCTGCCTGTGACTGTTGCCAGCAGACAGGCCTGGCTGATGAGTTCTGAAAAACTATTTAAAGTGGTTTTAAAGTCTCAAGGTTTTTTTACCTTCATGCATTCTATGAAGGTAAAAAAACTTCAGTGTGCAGTGGTTCCCCCAGTCCCCCCCCCAATACTAACGTGAACTCCCTCTCGATCCAACTATCCACATGAGAGCTGAGCTTATCGTAGGTCTCTCATTCCTGATTGGGTGAGACAGCAGCAGGAACCAATGGCTTCTGCTACTGTCAATCACAGCCAGTGAGCCAATCAGGAGAAAGTGGGAGTAGGGGCCGAGGCTCTGTGTGTCTTATGGATGTGTAGAGCGAGTTTCCAGGGTGAGCACGCACCAGTGCCCCCTGAGCAAGAAGTTTTCTATTGGGGGCACTGGCTGAAGAGAAGGATCCAAGAGCATCAGCAAGGAGCATGGGAAGAGGAGTATCGGGACTGCTCTGTGCAAAACCACTGCACAGAACAGGTAAGTATGACACGTTTGTTTGTATTTTTAAATTAACCTATAATGTCACTTTTAATTGGCCCTGAGGCAGTCACTGCTGCTTCTTTTTTAGCGATCATGAAAGGGAATCCTTCCACTCTATGGAAAGAAAGTGGCCAAGAGATTCCTCTGGAGCAGTTCTTCCAAATTGAGCTCCCTTGGGATGAAAACATGAGATCTGCTATTTTCCCCTTGTAATAAGGTCTCAAAAAGGTGGCCAACCAGTAATGGTCCCTCTTCTGGGGCCTTTGTGTAGACACTCCAAAGTGAATGGGTCCATGCTCCACAAATTGCCTGCAGCAGAGGACCTAAAGTCCTTGGTTTCACTGAGGTGATAGTGTCCTCAACAATCTTAGCCCACCCACGTACAACTCCCAGGGTTTTGGAGGGGTAAAGTGTACCCCTGAGAACCTGACCCATGTTCTCCTCTTTGTACTCCTGGCCAGAACCCCAAAGCCCCCATACTCTCCCACTGCCTGATTCTTTCCCTGTCTCACAGGGATGGAGTCAGTTATTAAAGGATCTTACTGGCCCTGAAACAGCAGGAAATACTCCTCTTCCTCCAGCTGCTGTGCCTCTAATGCCCAGGCTATTACATTATACAGTGTGGGCCCTAGAAGAAACTCTATGTGGATTGTGTTGCTAATCCCTGCCTCATACCAGCTCACCATTCGGGTTGGCTCTTTGAATAGTGAAAAAATGGTACATGCATTCTAAATCAAGAGATACTGATGTGATAAAAAAAAACAGAGTCTTTCTACATCCCATAATTACACAAATACTCATGGACAGCCCACTGCTGAAAGTATATTGGATATCAGACAGTTGGCAGGGAGCTTGTGTTGCCACTGCATTTCAGGGAGGCAAACACTCACTGGGTATGACCACCTACAGTAGCTGCACACTCTTCTGGCCTGCTATAGGACATTTGGGAAGCCAGGGTAGATAACAGAGAACTGCTGCACCAGCAGGTGAGGATATGTTCCAGGCAAGGCATGTGCTTGAATGTTCCTTTCCAAAGTTCAGACAGTATGTCACAAAAGACCTTGCCTGGTACAAGATGTCATCCACCTTCTGCCATTCCACTGAAGAGCTAATAGAGTCTCTGGTCCAGTGTGGCTCCTGTCTCCCAGACATATCAGCAAAAACAGTGTGGCGGCATTCTGTCTGGGCTGTTGCATTGGCTCTTGGTCACTTAGAGGAGACTGGTGGTTCTGATGAGTCACTGGATGAGGCCATTGGGGAGGAGGAAGCAGAGGGGACTGAGCTGTCCTGTGACAGCATTGTGCCCCAAAACACATCCTTCCCAGTCACTTGCAACTTCACCCAGTGTACCATAAAGGAGATGTAGTATGCCTGCCCATGTTTGCTGGACCACGTGACTGAACCATGTGTCTAAGGTCATTTGGACCCTGCTGCTGACCACTTGATCCAGTGGCATGAAAACATTATCTTATGCCACGTACACATGATCGGAATTTCCGACAACAAAACCGTGGATTTATTTCCGATGGATGTTGGCTCAAACTTGTCTTGCATACACACGGTCGCACAAATGTTGCTCGGAAATTCTAAACGTCAAAATTGCAGTGACGTACAACACTACGACGAGCCAAGAAAAATTAAGTACAATGATTCTGAGCATGCGTCAAATTTTTGTGCGTCGGAATTGGATACACACGATCGGAATTTCCGACAAGAACGTTTGTTGTCGGAAATATTGAGAACCAGCTCTCAAACATCTGTTGTTGGAAATTCCGACAGCAAATGTCCAATGGAGCCTACACACGGTCGGAATATCCGACCAAAAGCTCACATCTAACATTTGTTGTCGGAAATTCCGATCGTGTGTACGCGGTATTATAAGTACTAATGCAGGGCAGGGATGGTTTCTGGTTGAAAAAACAGTGGCTGGGAAACTGCCACTATGGTGCAGCACAGGACACAAAGTTGCGTAAGGGAATAGACACCACTAGCTGGAATGGGAACAGCTGTAAAGCCAGCAATTTACCCAAGCTTAGCATAGGGGTATTTGGGTGATCATTTTTTCTTCTGCTCTAGCAGCTGGAAAAATACACTTGCTTGGTCAGGGATGCTGGAGATGATGGAGTGAGGTTAAGGTCTACACTTGGCCCTGCTCTGTGTGGTGGCCCTATGCTGACTCTTCCACTGATGTGCCATAAGGTAAGTCTCCCAAACCCATTGTCAGACTTCCATTCCTATCACTTGAGGCTGCAGATGTTGCAGCAGATGCAGATGAAAAAAAAATTGTGGAGTGGGAAGAGAGGTGGAAACAGAGGACCAGGGAGGATGAACAATGCTAACCAGCATCATGTGCTGCTTCAATCAAGCTTTGTGGTAAAGAAACGTTTGCTTTTTGGTACCCAAAAAAATTGTAGATTTACCATGCTTGATATGCTGTGAGCAGATGCTGCAAACCTCTATGATGCTGATGACAGGAGATAGAAGAAAATCTCACATTGCAGAGTTTTGTGGAGTGGCTCAGGGGCAGTGTCAACTGCTGGTATAGGATAGCTGCTCCCTCACTTCTCTGCAAGCTGCCTATGCCCTTAGATGATACCCTGCCTTACTGATGTTATGCTTCTCCCTCACTTTCCTTCTCTCCAATAGGGATGAGCTCAGTGTTCGAGTCGAACGCATGGTCGACTCGAACATCGGCTGCTCGTCTGTTTGGCGAAACCAGAACTTTGTGGGCCGTTCGCGCCAAATTCGTGTGACGCGAACGGCCCACAATACACTGCACCATCGCAGTGCATTGCTGGCGCTGTGATTGGCCAAGCATGCACTGTGACCCTGCATGCTTGGCCAATCACAGCGCCGGCAGCGAGGAGAGACATAATTGGCCACAGGCAGGATGCCTGTGGCCAATTATAGCTCAGGGGGGTTTAGTACACGCCCCACACTATAAAAGGCCGCCAGCATGGCGGCCTTGTGTAGTATGTTGGCGTGCAGGGACAGAGAAGGACAGGCAGGGAAAGTGTCTTTGATATTTTTTTCATTAACCTTGTGTATTTACAGTGTGTTGGTATACAGGGACAGAGAAGAATAGGCAGGGACAGTGTCAGTGATATTCTTTCATTAACCTTGTGCATTTACAGTGTGTTGGTATACAGGGACAGAGAAGAATAGGCAGGGACAGTGTCAGTGATATTCTTTCATTAACCTTGTGCATTTACAGTGTGTTGGTATACAGGGACAGAGAGGGATAGGCAGGGAACAGTGTCAGTGTCATTTTTGCTAAACCTCCTGCACAGTATACACCTGAAGCTACCCCTTATTGCTGTGTTTTCCTGTTGTGTAACACAGGCAGGCATCTGCAGCAGTTACAGTGGGTGTAGTGTGCCTCCTGCACAGTATACACCTGAAGCTACCCCTTATTGCTCGTGTTTTTTTTCTTTTGTATTACACTAACAGGCATCTGCAGCAGTTACAGTGGGCGTAGTGTGCCTCCTGCACAGTATACACCTGAAGCTACCCCTTATTGCTGTGTTTTCCTGTTGTGTAACACAGGCAGGCATCTGCAGCAGTTACAGTGGGTGTAGTGTGCCTCCTACACAGTATACACCTAAAGCTTCCCCTTATTGCTCGTGTTTTTTTTCTTTCGTGTTACACTAACAGGCATCTGCAGCAGTTACAGTGGGTGTAGTGTGCCTCCTGCACAGTATACACCTGAAGCTACCCCTTATTGCTGGTTTTCCCATCTCCTTGCAGGCCATTAGAATGTCTGGAAGGCCAACAAGGAAAGGCAGACAGTCACGAGCCAATAAAAGAGGGCAAGCAGGCTCTGTGTCTGGGGGCAAAAGTGCTGGTCGTGGACGCGGTGCATTGTCATCAGCACGTGGCCATGGGACACGCTTGTCCTTATTTTCGGCAGCTGGACGTGTTGAGCCGCATCATGCCGAAGACTTGGTAGAGTGGATGACCAAGCCCTCCTCATCCTCCTCACCCTCTCTCACCCAGGCTCAGGGTACTGGCAAAGCAGCTACCAACGCGTCCTCTTCCCTCATATCAATGTCATCAGTCACTCCTTCCCTAGACCCACCATGTCCTCCTGAGGAGTCCCCCGAACTGTTTGAGCACAGTGTTGGGCACATGCTCCAGGAGGATGCTCAGCGTTTTGAAGGGTCTGATGATGATACACAGCTAGAGGAAGGCAGTAGCGTGAGTGCAGAGAGAGGGGATGCTCAAGAAGGACAGCAATCTGGCGGTCATGTTCCAGCAGCTGCAGCATACTGCCAGGTTTGCTCCAGTGATCAAGAGGGAGGGGATGATGAGGTCACTGACTCCACGTGGGTGCCTGATAGGAGAGAGGAGGAGGAGGAGGATGAGGAGAAGGCACATCTCCAACGAGGCAGGATGCCCTCCGGGGGCCAGCGTAAGGGCAGCACACTGACTGAATCACACCGCAGAGCTCCGCCTGTGCAGGGCACTGCCTCTGCCCGTTATTCCAAAAGTTCTTTGGTGTGGGCCTTTTTTGAGTCGAGTGCATCAGATCGCACTGCTGCTATTTGCAACATATGTCTCAAGCGTATATCACGTGGCCAAAATATCAGCCGCTTGGATATCACATGCTTGACCAGACATATGTTGACCTGCCATGCAGCTCATTGGCAAGCGTACCTTAAAGACCCACACCAAAGAACAAAGTGGACCTCTCCTTGCTCCTCATCAGCTGGGATCTCCAACCCCACTATACCTTCAGTCCTCTCTGAAACCTGCAATGAGAGGAATGAAGGTGTAGAATTAGGTGTGTCACAGCCAAGTACTTGCGGGCACTCTGATAGCAGTACACTGACGTCCGATTGTAGCAGGCAAATTTCCCTGCCCCAGCTGCTGGACCGTCGAAAGAAGTTCACTCCCAGCCATCCACATGCCCAGCGGTTGAATGCTAGCTTGGCTAAATTGCTAGCACTTCAACTGATGCCTTTTCAGTTGGTAGACTCGGCCCCCTTCCGTGAGTTTGTGCAATGTGCGGTTCCTCAGTGGCAGGTTCCCAAACACCGCTTTTTCTCACGGAAGGCGATTCCGGCTCTGTACCAGCATGTGGAAGGCAATGTCCATGCCTCGCTGGACATGGCGGTCAGCGGTAAGGTGCATATTACTGCTGACTCATGGTCCAGCAGGCATGGACAGGGACGTTACCTTTCTTTCACTGCCCATTGGGTCACTATTTTGGCAGCTGGGAAGGATGCAGGACAAGGTGCAGTAGTGTTGGAGGTTGTTCCGCCGCCACGCCTCCAAAATGCTATTACTGGTTGTGACACACCTCTCTCCTCCACCCCCTCCTCTTCTTCCTCCATGGCCTGCCCTCTTCCTGTGCTTTGTCCTCTGAACCAGCGGTGCTCCATAGGCGTTCAAGGGGCTATGCAAGTACACAGGCAAAAATATGCCATGCCGTGCTTGCGCTGGTGTGTTTGGGGGACAGGAGCCACACTGGGGCAGAGGTTCTGTCAGCTCTGCAGGGGCAGGCCGAGAGGTGGTTGATGTCACGCCAGCTTAAGCCAGGAATGGTGGTTTGCGACAATGGCACCAACCTCCTCTCCGCCCTCCGACAGGGACAACTGACCCATGTGCCCTGTGTGGCTCACGTCCTTAACCTGGTGGTGCAGCAGTTCTTGGGCAGGTACCCAGGCTTACAGGATGTCCTGAGGCAGGCCAGGAAAGTCTGTGTGCATTTCCGCAGATCATATAATGCCAGTGCTCGGCTGGCTGAGCTGCAAAAGGAGTTGAACCTGCCCAAGAACCGCCTTATATGTGACATGCCCACCAGGTGGAACTCAACGTTGGCCATGCTGCAGCGGCTGCACACGCAGCAGAGGGACATCAATGAGTACCTGAGCGACTACGGCACCAGGACAAGGTCAGAGGAGCTCAGGTTTTTTTCACCACGCCAGGGATGCATGCACTGTCCTGGCACCATTTGAGGAGGCCACGAGGATGGTGAGCAGTGACAGTGCATGCATCAGCGACACTGTACCTCTTGTCCACCTGTTGGAGCATACGCTGCATGGAATAATGGACAGGGCACTTGAGGCAGAACAGAGGCAGGAAGAGGAGGACTTCCTTGCCTCTCAAGGCCCCCTTTACCCAGACAGTGTTCCTTCTGTCCCACCCATCGCACAGGAAGAGGAGGAGGAGGAGGAGGATTGTGTCAGCATGGAGGTGGAGCCTGGCACTCAGCATCAACAGCAGCAGTCTTTTCGGGATGACTTACAGTCCCAAGAAACCCGTGGACTTGTACGTGGCTGGGAGGTGGTGGCTGCGGATCATGTCGTCCTTAGTGACCCAGAGGACTCCGGACCGAATGCCTCAGCTAACCTACGCTGCATGGCCTCCCTGATCCTGCAAAGTTTGCGGAAGGATCCTCATATTCTTCAGATCAAGGAGAAGGACCATTACTGGCTGGCCACTCTCCTTGATCCACGGTACAAGGGTAAGGTTGCGGACCTTATCTTGCCATCGCAGAGGGAGCAGAGGATGAGACATCTCCGGGAGGCCTTGCAGAAAGGTCTGTACAATGCGTTCCCAGAGACTGGGAGGTTACAAACTCCTGGTCCTGGACAACGAGTTCCTGAGGCTTTGGTCAGTAGCAGAAGGAGCGGTGAAGAAGGTGGCTGTCTGACCGATGCGTTCAGACAATTTTTTAGTACGCAGCCCCAAGGTATGATCGGATCCAGCAACCATCGCCAGCGTCTGATATACATGGTGCAGGAATACCTAGGGGCAAGGTCAGACTTGGACACCTTCCCCACCGAAAATCCTCTGGCTTACTGGGTCTTGAGGATGGATCACTGGCCAGAGCTTGCACAGTATGCAATTGAGCTACTGGCCTGTCCTGCATCCAGCGTTCTTTCGGAACGCACATTCAGTGCTGCTGGTGGCTTTGTAACCAATCACAGGGTGCGCCTGTCCACCGACTCGGTTGATCGACTGACCTTCATAAAGATGAACCAGTCTTGGATCACCACCAGCTACCAAGCACCTGAAGCTGATGTAACCGAATATTTTTTTTGAAATGTCACATCCCTTCAAGACTGCCTATGCTGATGCTGAGTGACTGTCCTGTTATGTTGACTGACTATCCTCTTCCTCCTCAAAGATCCTGTTGATAGCTTGGAAGAATATTTGTGGTTCTGGGTGCCGCCACCAGTGGCTAAGGCCCAATTTTTCAGCCTCTGTTTAACAGGGGCGTATAATTAAAATTTTTGATGCAATACTTTGCAACAGGGCTCATTGCTGTGCTCCAAATACAGTATCTGTGATGGGTTGAAGTGTTGTGGCACCAGTGGCTAAGGCCCAATTTTTCAGCCCCTGTTTAACAGGGGCGTGTAATTACAATTTTTGATGCAATACTTTGCAACAGGGCTCATTGCTGTGCTCCAAATACAGTATCTGTGATGGGTTGCAGTGTTGTGGCACCAGCACCAGTGCCTAAGGCCCAATTTTTCAGCCCCTGTTCAACAGGGGCATGCAATTACAATTCTTGATCTAATAATTTACAGCAGGGCCCATTCATGCGCCCACCAAGAGTAACTGTGAGGGCTTACAGTGTTGTGGCACCACCACCAAAGGCCCTATTTTTCCTACCACTGTTCAACAATGGCATGTAATTACAATTCCTGATATAATAGTTCACAGCAGGGCGTTCCAGCGCCCACCCAAGAGTAACTGTGAGGGCTTACAGTGTTGTGGCAACACCAACACCTAAGGGGCAAATTTCTGCAGAGTATATTCAGCAGGCCCCTACTTTCAAACATCCAACTTACAAATGACTCCTACTTGCAAATGGAAGGAGACAACAGGAAGTGAGAGGAAATCTACCCCTAGGAAGGGAAATTATCTCCTGTAAAAGTTAATATGGGAAAAAGGTGTCCCCTCTCTACTGATGATTTATCACCAATCCTTGTTTCAATAAAACATTTGTCATTGGGACGGAAAGTGAGGTGAAATGTTCTGAACAGGTGCACAGACAGCAAAACAAATGTTACAGGGGTGATAACCCTTCCCTATGTTCTCCAAAAAGCTTAAAAATAGATTTTTTGGCTAGAGCTACACTTAAAAAAATGTACCTGTTCCAAATTAGAAAAAGATTCTACTTAAGAACAAACCTACAGTCCCTGTCTTGTTTGCACCACCTGTATACTGCTGTTCAGAGTATATAGGGCCTTTTTTTATTTTGGGTACGGGGTTCCCCTTAATATCAATACAAGACCCAAAGGGGCAGGTAATGGGCTGGGGGGGGGGGGGGGGGTGATGGGGTAGCCATGCCATTTTTCTCAATGATTTTCATCCATATTGCCGGGACCAGACATTACATTAAAGCCGCAAGCAGTTTTAAATTACCTTTTTTTTCCTTTAGAAATGTCATTTTGTGCAGGAACAGTTCTAAACACGGGAAACACGTGGCACTTCACAGGCATACTTTAGACACCCCCCAGGTACGATATTTAAAGGAATATTTCACTTATGTTTTCCACTTTATGCATCATTAACCACTTGCCGACCGCTCACGGTATATATACGTCGGCAGAATGACTCGTACAGGCACAATCACGTACCTGTACGTGGCCCTTTAACTGCTAACGTCGGGGTCGCGCACGCGACCCTCCTGCCTTCCCCGTGAGTGGGACCGCGGGTCCCACGGACTCGATCGCCGCGGGGATCCCGGCGATCGTCTCACGGAGGCTCGGAGCGGGGAGATGTGTGTGTAAACACAACATCTCCCCGCTCCTCTACTGACAATGTCAGCGATCTCCGCTCTGTGTCAGTCATAGCCACGCCCTCCCTCAGTTAGTAACACGCCCCTAGGCACACTTAACCCCTTCAGCGCCCCTAGTGGTTAACCCCTTCACTGCCAGTGTCATTTTCACAGTAATCAGTGCATTTTTATTGCACTGATCGCTGTGAAAATGACAATGGTCCCAAAAATGTGTCAAAAGTGTCCGATGTGTCCGCCATAATGTCGCAGTCACGAAAAAAATCGCTAATCGCCGCCATTACTAGTAAAAAAAAATTTTTTTTATAAAAATGCCTTAAAACTATACCCTATTTGTAAACGCTATAATTTTTGCGCAAACCAATCAATAAACGCTGATTGTGATTTTTTTTTACCAAACATATGTAGAAGAATACGTACCGGCCTAAACTGAGGAAAAAAAATGTTTTTTTATATATTTTTTGGGGATATTTATTATAGAAAAAAGTAAAAAAAAGTAATTTTTTTCAAAATTGTTGCTCTATTTTTGTTTATAGCGCAAAAAATAAAAACCGCAGAGGTGATCAAATACCACCAAAAGAAAGCTCTATTTGTGGGGAAAAAATTGTCAGTTAAAGTGACGCAGTGCCGAATCGCAAAAAGGGGCCTGGTCATAATGTTCCTGGCACTATCTCCACATCCAATAACAAGAATTCTTGTGCATCCTAATGCATAAATTTACTGATGCTGTGTAAAAATAATATACCCTACTCCTTCCTGCCAGTTTGTGGAGCAACAGTGGGATTAGCTGTTGACAAGAAGGAAGAAGAGAACATATTTGCAGCTGCTGATGAAAATGTGGTAATCTGTGTCTGCAGGAGAATAAGGAAGGTTTGATTATCCTCTCCACATTAGACATGTGCGCCGTCAATAAATTTGTTTAGTTTCGTTCAGTTCCGTTTCGTATTAGCCGTTAATTCGTATTTCGGAATTCGTGTCCGAAATTCAATTTGGATTCGTACGAAATACAAATTTTTGTTAGGTTTGTTAACTTTTCGTAACAATTACGAACGTTCGTTATGATGAATTTAAAAAGCAAAAAATACTTCCGGAGGAAGTCAGCACAGCACAGGGATGGTGGGAGCCCCTCATAATGAGCACATCAGGGGTACAAACCCAGGAAGTCAGCACAGCACAGGGATGGTGGGAGCCCCTCATAATGAGCATAATGAGTTGATGACTGCCATATTGAGAGATATTTTTTATTTTTAAATTCATCATAATGTAATTGTTACGAAAAGTTAACGAACATTCGTATTTCGTACGAATCCAAATAGAATTTTGGACACGAATTACGAAATACAAACTAGCGGGAAGTCCTCCTGGGGCTTTACCCCTGCTGTGCTCATTATGAGGGGCTCACACCATCCCTGTGCTGTGCTGACTTCCTGGGATTTTAACTTCATCATAACGAATAATCGTAATTATTATGACAATAATAAAACGATATTAACGAACATTCTTATTTTGTCCGATTCTGAATCTCCCATCAACTACCAGTACCAGTCTCCCACTCCCATATTAAAAAAATAGGATTTTTGTACTCACCGAAAATCCTTTTCTCTGAAGTTCATGGACGGACATAGCACTTAGTCTTGACCTTAGGGTTATCCACATTCTATCAGGAAAGGACTAGGCAGAACATGTTAACAAACATCAAACCTGTACAGTACCGCCCAGGGGGAGGTCCCTCTGGCTATAACCCCTCACACTGCATCCAGCAGCTCAGTTAGTCAAAAAGCAGTACAAACATAAAAATGAGGAGTGGGTGCTGTGTCCGTCCATGAACTTAAGAGAAAAGGATTTTACAAAAATCCTATTTTCTCTTTCGTTCATGGACGGACACAAGCACTTAATCTTGACCTTAGGGACGTCCCCAAGCAGTGTAAAAAAAACAAGGGGTGGGAACAGCATGCAAACAAACTTCCACCCAAAACAACCAGAGCTCCTCAACGGAGGCATTACAACCTTAAACAGCCGTCTGCAAAACCTTGCGGCCGAAGCAAGCATCCGCAGATGCATTCACATCAACCTTGTAAAACTTAGTGAAAGTCTGAACGGACGACCAGGTCGCCGCCTTACACACCTGGGAGAGAGAGGCTTGATATCAGAAAACCCAAGAGGCACCTATTGCCCTGGTAGAATGCGCCATGACAGGAAAGGGAGGCACCCGTCCTTTTAGGGCATAAGCCTGAATCACGATCTGTCTGATCCACCGAGAAATGGTGGCCGACGAGACCACCAGGCCCTTCTTTGGACCAACCACCGACACAAATAGTGAGTCTGACCTCTGAAACTGAGCCGTAGCAGACAGATACACCGGCAGAGATCGGACCATGTCCAAGGAATGCAAAGCAACCTCTTTGGGGTGCGACGGCCGAGAACACTAGGATGGAAGCACAATGTCCTCATTTTGATGAAAAGCCGAAACAACCTTCGGAAGAAACGAAGGCTGCGGGCGTCTTGCAAGACAAGGCCGCCAATTCGGAAACCCTCCTGACTGATGTAATAGCCACCAGAAATGCAACTTTCTGAGAGAGTGTCAAAAGGGGAATCTCTCTGATGTTCTCAAACTGAGGTTTCTGATGTACCGAGAGCACCAGATTCAAATCCCACGAAGGCAGCGGTGGTCGAACCGGAGGGGCCACATGTCAAACCCCTTGCACAAATGTACTCACCAGTGAATGAGCCGCCAAGGGTCGTTGAAAGAAGATAGCCAAGGCTGATATCTGCCCCTTAATGGTGCTTAAGGGAAGTTTTTGATCCACTCCCCGCTGTAAAAACAGCAGGATTCTTGAAACCGAATATGTCCACTCCATCTCCTCACACATGCCTTCCACGTGCGATGATAAATCTTCAGAGAAGATGACTTCCGTACCCTCAGCATGGTGGAAATTACCTAATCCGACAGGCCTCGGTCCCTTAGCACCTGACTTTCAACAGCCATGCCGTTAAAGCCAGCGACTGTAAAGCAGGATGAAGTATAGGACCTTGCGACAGAAGTTCCTCTCTCATCGGCAGTCGCCAAGGAACATCCGCCACCAGGCGTACTAAGTCGGCGTACTAGGGACGCCGAGGCCAATCTGGGGCAATTAGAATCATCGGAATCCCCTCTGTCTCTACTCTGCGAAGCAGACGAGGAAGAAGTTTTAGCGGGGGGAAGGCATAAATTAGCCGATACTGTCCCCATGGAGCCACCAACGCGTCTGTCGCGTCCGCCCAGGGATCTTTGGACCTGGTCACAAACCTCAATACCTTCCGATTGAGTCGAGAAGCCAGGAGATCCACTTCTGGCGTGCCCCATCTCAGGCAAAGGAGTCGAAACACATCCGGGTAGAGCGACCATTCTCCTTGGTCCAGCATCTGACGACTTAAGAAGTGCACTTGCCAGTTTTCTATGCCCGGAATGTATACAGCCGATAGAGCCGGCACGCTCCGCTCTGCCCACCTCAGGATGTGAGCAACCTCCAATGCTGCAGCCGAGCTTCTTGTTCCTCCTTGATGGTTGACATACGCCACAGCCGTTGCGTTGTCTGAATAGATCCTGACTGGGTGTCCCTGCAGCCTCTTAGACCATGTGGAGAGGCACCGCCGGATCGCACCCTAAGTTCCAGCACAATGATAGGCAGGCGGGATTCTACCTGCGTCCAGCGACCCTGTGTCGACTGAACTCCCCAAACTTCCCCCCAACCGGTCAGGCTGGCGTCGGTCGTGATCACCGTCCAGTGAAAAGGAAGGAACGACTTCCCGGACTGAAGGGCCGGAGACCTCAGCCACCAGATCAGGGAATCCCTGACTAGCTCACCCGGATTTGACAATCCAGGGACAACGGAGATTTGTCCCATTTTGACAGAATCTCCTTTTTCAAGACTCAAGTGTGGAATTGAGCATATGGTACCGCCTCGAAGGTGGCTACCATGAGACCCAAGATTTGCATGCAAAAACGCAGCAACGACCACCTGTGGGACGCCAACAGCTTCACCGCAGCCTGAAGAGTCTGCAACTTGTCCAAAGGGAGAAAAACTCTCACCTCTGAGGAGTCTAGAATCAAGCCCAGGTATTCCAGGTGCTGAGTCGGCACCAACACCGACTTCTGGAGGTTCAGCACCCAACCAAACTCCCAAAGAGTCTGACTGGCGATCGCCACATCCTCCTTTAATTCTGAGGCGGAAGCTGCTCTTAGAAGGATGTCATCCAAGTAGCCCATGATATCGATCCCTCGCTGCCTCAGCAAGGCCAGAATCGGGGGAAGCACCTTGGTGAAAACTCTTGGTGCCGACGCCAGGCCAAAAGGGAGAGCTACAAATTGGTAGTGCTCGTCCCTGACTGCAAACCGCAGAAACCTCTGATGCCTGACGCATATGGGGACATGCAAGTATGCGTCCTGAATGTCCAAGGACGCCAGAAAATCCCCCAGATGGAGTGCAGCGACCACAGAGTGAACTGATTCCATCCTGAACCTTTGTACTTTTACAAAGCAGTTGAGGGCCTTGAGATCCAGGATTGGACGGACCCCGTCCTTCTTTGGGACTACAAACAGATTGGAGTAGAATCCCCGAAACCTTTCCGGCGACGGCACAGGTACTATCACCCCGCATATCAGCAGGTCCTGCACTGCCCCAAACAAGGCGTCCCGATGAGCCAGAAGAAGATGAAGGTTGGAGGGAAAAAATCTGTTTGGTGGACAAGAAAGAAACTCTAATTTGTACCCTGATGAAACCACTTCGCAAACCCACTGGTCGGAAAGCAGGGAGGTCCACCGAGCTGCAAACTCACGAAGGTGACCCCCCACCCAAGAGTTGGGCAGCGGCAAACCTTCATGCTGTTGCAGATTTGTTCGCAGGCTTGTTTGGCTTGCGAAACCAGGGACGTTTTTGTCCCTCAGCGGGCACCTTCTGAGCGGAAAAGGACGGCTCTGGCCTACGGCGTGGCTCCTTACCTTTCCTGGATTGTGGGAGCAGCGTGCTCTTACCCCAAGTGACATTTTTAATAATGTCATCCAGCGAGGCTCCAAATAGCCTCTCTCCCTGAAAGGGCAAATCCGCCAGAGCCTTCTTGGATGTCTGGTCTGCTGACCAGCATTTCAGCCAAATCAGGCAATGTAGCACCACAGCAGATACTGAGGCTCTGGAAAGCAAGGGAGCTGTATCTAAGGCCGCATTGTATACATATATAGGCCACGCACCAACTGGTCAGCCAGTTCCACGCAGACCAGGGAAGCCTGTTGCTCTTCCATTTCATGGTGCAACAATTTTGCCCATTCGGTAAGTTTCTGTGACACCAGGGCCGTGGCCAACACTGGCCGCAATGCTGACCCCACTACTGTGAACATGGACCGGGCCACCGCCTCGGCCCTCCTGTCTGCAGGGTCCTTAAAAGCAGGGGTCCCCTCCACCGGAATCGTGGTTACCTTGTTTAACCTGGATACCGGGGGGTCCACAATCTGGGGAGATGTCCATTTTTTCAGGACACTCTCCTCAAAGGGGTAACGGACCGCCATGCATTTTGGGACCGAAAAGACCCACTGCGGTCGTTCCCATTCTTTGTATATAAACTTATTAAAATAAGTTATGAAGGGAAACACCTTAGCAGTGCGGGCCGGCTTGTGGGACCCAAAAGGGACCGACACCTCAGTAGATGCCCCTGCCGTATCCTCCAATTTTAGGGTATCCCGCACTGCGGTGATAAGTGCTCTTTCCTGCGCTGACCCGGACACAGAGTCATCCTCACTGTCCGAATGGTCCTGGTCTGCATCCTCTGACACATCAGAACAGGGGCCGTGTGCCACAGCAAGGCCTGAGTCTGAATCAGAGCTTTCCCCAGAAGATGGAGAGGGAGGGGACATTTTTTACCCCCCTTGCACCCGCACACCGCTTCCACCCTGGCAAGAAAGGACTCCAGGACCGCCGACAAAATGCGTCCATAGGCACTGCAGGTGCAGGGGCACTGGTTGCCACCACAGGGATGTCTGGGGAAGAAGCGCCATGCTGACCCACACTCACCTAACACCCATAGGGACCAAGGCAAGGTACACAAAAAGTCCACCCTCCTAGCTTCCACAGACCGAGGGGCCCCCCAGAGGACTCACTACCCTGACCCAGGTACTGCACAGCGCCGCCGTCCGCCCTCTCCCATGTCTGAGGTGTTCTCCTGCGTCTGAGATGTTTCTGTGCTGTTTGCGCCGTTCAGAGAGAGATTCCCAGCACTAGAGGCAAAAAACTAAGCTGGGGCTACGAGAAAATGGCCGCTGGCCACCTCAGCAAAAGTGTGTGGGCTACAAGAAAATGGCCTCCGGCCGCCTCAGCAAAAATGAGCGCGGGCTACAAGAAAATGGCTGCTGGGCTCCGCCAAAATGGCCGCCGGCTGTTTCTGAGGGGAAAAAAGGCCGCAAACACGTTGAGCCTCCGAGCGGAGGCATCCCACATGGCAGACCAGGAAACAGCTCACTTTGGAGAGCGGACCCTGGACACCCCGCGCAGCCCCCAGCCAGGACTCGGAGCCCCCCTGGAGGACCCCCCTGCCAGGTACACAGCAGGCCCAGCCACCACAGTGCATGGGGAGGAGGGAAAGGACAGGGAGAGAAGAAAGGGAGAGTGAGAGACCCCCTAGTCGACCTCCCCAGGAATGCCCAGCTGTTCCATCCTGCCGAGACAGGTGGAACCGTACTTACCCACCCTGCGGGGACTGCTGGACACATTCCGGACAGATCCATCACCTGAGCGGTACGGGGTGGCTGTTGGCCACGGCACACTGTGACTCGGAAAGCAGTAGCCCAATCATATGTGTGCCCCGGAGCATATAGTTCACCGGCCACCCCTGGAGCAAACGGGGCATGGCGTGGCCGACCCAGCACCTAGCTAAAGGTCTGCTCACGCTCGATGGCCGGACTGGGGAGACTACAAGGATGTATATTATCCAGTCTGTCACCCAGCCGACAGTTGATAGTAGATCTCAGGATCAAAAAAGTAGCAAAAAAGCAAAAAATCTCCAGGACCAATGGTCCCAACCGGAGCCAGGTCCTTCTCCTATGCTAGGCAGAAAAAAACTGAGCTGCTGGATGCAGTGTGAGGGGTTATAGCCAGAGGGACCGCCCCCTGGGCGGTACTGTACAGGTTTGATATTTGTTAACATGTTCTGCCTAGTCCTCTCCTGATAGAAGGTGGATAACCCTAAGGTCAAGACTAAATGCTGTGTCCGTCCATGAACGAAACAGAAAGGTAATTTTCCCAACCCTCACTCAGCAGCAGAAGAAAACCTCTGGTCAACAAAACACCAGTCACGTTTCCGTTGTAACGGAATTTGGATCCAAAATTCGTCAACGAAATTTTGTATTTCGTTTACAATTCGGAAGCATAGAAATTCGTAGTTCGGATGCTTCCAAATGTACGAATTTTCGGAAATTCGTACAAATTTTCGATTTGTACGATAGGAACCGCACATGTTTACTCCACATTCTCCACTATATTCTTTGGCTGTATAGCATGTCTAATGCCAGACTATGTATCCCACCACACTGCAATTCACTGTAATAATGTGTACTGTATATAGCACAGGTTTGCACTGTATACCAGCAACTATCTCTTCCTCAAAACATTCCGTCAGCTGTCCCTATCTACTTTACACATTGACTTTTATAGGTAGGGGCTGGCATATAAGAAACATTTTCTATTGGCCCTTCTAATGCCGCATACACACGACCGTTTTTCATGACGAGAAAAATGCAATTTTTTTATTTGGTCATTAAAAACGATCGTGTGTAGGCTCCAGAGCATTTTTCGCGACGTGAAAAATGTCCATTAAAAATTTGGAACATGCTCTGTTTTTTCTCCTCGTTTTTCACGTCGTCGTTTTTCTCGCCGTGTAGGCTTTAACGACGTGAAAAAAACGCGCATGCTCAGAAGCAAGTTATATGACGGGAGCGCTCGTTCTGGTAAAACTAGCGTTCGTAATGGAGATATCACATTTGCCACGCTGTAACGGACTGAAGAGCACAAGGCTGAAAAGCGCGAATCGTCTCTCACCAAACTTTACTAACACGAGGATCAGCAAAAGCAGCCAAAAGGATGGCGCCATCCGAATGGAACTTCCCCTTTATAGTGCCGTCGTATGTTTCGTACGTCACCGCGCTTTGTTCAAGCATTTTTTTTCACGATCGTGTGTAGGCAAGGCAGGCTTGAGAAGAATCACGTTGAGAAAAACTTTGTTTTTTCAATGACATTAAAAACGGTCATGTGTATGCGGCATAAGCCACATGAGCACCGTTCAAAGGCTAGGAAATGTGTTATTGTTAATTGAATGCTATAGAAGCAAACAGCAGCATTAGCACATAGTTTTCCGGAATTGTGAATGACTTGAACTTTGGTTAAACTTTGGTTAAACAGATTTGACCTGGCCCCAAAGCTCATCCCTACTAAACATCACTTTACAGAATACATTGAATCATTTCAGTAATTTCCTTTAAGAAACATGTAAGCATGCTTTGCAGTCGTTATGATGTTAAAGCAGAGGTTTTATTTTAAAGTCAGCAGCTACAAATACTGCAGCAGCTGACTTTTAATATTAGGACACTTACCTGTCCTGGCGTCCACGATGTCCTCACCCAAAACCGATCCGTCCCTTGGCTCCCGGGTGGAGGCACCGGCATCTTCAGTAAGGGAATCAGGAAGTGAAGCCTTGCTGTGCATGCGCGAGTCACGCTGCACGTCCTGACTGGTCCCTGCTGTCTTCTGGGACCTGTGTGTCTCCCAGAAGACAGCAGGGGGGGGCAGAGGAGTGACCGGACATGGCGTAGATCGCTGCAGATTCTGCAGCGATCTATTGCCGGAAGTGGGAGTAAATACCTGTATTAGACAGGTATCTGCTCCCACCTCCACCCTGAAAGGTGCCAAATGTGACCCGGGGGGGGGGGGATTCAGACAGAAAAAGTAACATTATTGGGTGGAACTTTGCTTTAAGATGTATTTATTATTATTTTATTTTTGTAAGTATACTTTATTGTAAGTTGATACATTTCTTTTAAAGGGAAAAAAAATACCCTTTTGAATGTTCAAATGTATTTCATAAAAGAGCTTTGCTTAGTTACAAATCATACTCGAGCCAGAGTCCTTAATGACTTTGTCCCAGTGGGGTTATAGAAGACAATGCACATACTCTATTCTATAAGTGCATATTGCGCTTCTGATAAGTCCAAGAAAGCCATGTGTTTCTTTGTATATATCAACCTCTGTTTCTCTGCCTTGTGAGTGTCTATTTATCAGCTTTGGGCAGCCTGTGTACAAGAAGACAGAATTGCATTGTTTCTATCAGACTTTAGTAATAATATTACATTGGAAAATCTCAGGGAACTTGCAGCAAATAATAAAAAAACAATATACAATGTGATATTATGTAGCTCTGCTGTTTCCACATTTGTTTTCGAGCAGTAATGGAAAATACAGAGCAGGCTGGTTTGACATAACCACTCTCTTCACTTATCAATTGTTCTAATCTAGTAAGAAAGTAAATCACAGGCCGCAGGGATCCACAATACAACAAGACTTCATGCCATTGCTGGGTGACATTGTGACATTAAGCCTGGGGCCACAGGTTATGGAGGTCATTGTTAGGGTGTCCAACAGTAGGGGCACAGAAAATTGTAATAGATAATAAATTACTTATTATTGTGTCGGCCAAAAGAATATGATAAATAATAGGTTATAAAAATATCGGTGCATTTTATTTGAAAAACATTATATTAATTAAACCAGCACTGAGTCATAGCATAGAAATGACTTAGTGACTTGCTTGAGAACAGCAGCAGTTTACATGGGTATCAATCTAAGTTTATTGCATGTTGTCAACCTGAATTATTATCTATAATACTAGTGTGTGTATGGCAATAATGCAATAACTAGCTACTACAAGCTACAGATTATGAAAGGCATACATCATACAAATCCCCATACAATAACTGATTTTAGGTAAGTACAGTGAACGAGTGTGTGTGTGTGTCTGTGAGCGTTTCCATGTAGCATTAGCTTCCTATTACAAGCCTTTGTCTATTAAATGCCTTTTTTTTTATTAATCCCCATAACATAACTGTAACCAACACATGTAAGAGGTATAAAAATAGTTTTTACTTTGCTAAATTGATGAGTGGTGAGTGCTCCTTTTTTTTTTTTTTTTGTTTCATAAAGTGAGTGCTCCTTAATAGTGATGAGCCGAACACCCCCGGGTTCGGTTCGCACCAGAACCCGCGAACGGACCGAAAGTTTGCACGAACATTAGAACCCTATTAAATACAATGGATGCGAACGTTCGGATTCTAAAGTGCTAATTATAACGACTATTATCCATGTTATTGTCCGAAACAGAGTTTGGGAACCCGGCTTCTGCACCAGGGGACATGTATCAATGCAAAAAGAAGTTTTAAAAACGGCCGTTTTTCTGGAGCAGTCATTTTAACCACTTAACAACCACCTGCCGACAAATAACGTCGACAAGGTGGTTGCTTAACTCTGGGAGGACGTTATATAACGTCCTCCCAGAATCGCGCTCCCGCGCGCCCCCTGGGGCGCGCACACGGGAAACTCCGTGACCGCCGGGTCCAGAGGACCCGGCGGATCACGAATCGCGGTAAATCACCGCTGATAGCGGCCGTTTACCACGTGATCGCTCCGTCAAATGACGGAGCAATCACTTGTAAACAGACCGGCGTCATTTGATGACGCCGGTTCCTCCCTCCTCTCTCTGTACCGATCGGTACAGTGTGAGAGGGG
This sequence comes from Rana muscosa, assembly GCA_029206835.1. NCBI lineage: Eukaryota > Metazoa > Chordata > Amphibia > Anura > Ranidae > Rana > Rana muscosa. Next base: position 225,165,938 of record CM055118.1, read on the forward strand.
AGGGGGAGGGAGCGGATGGCAGCAGCAGCACTGTGGGCTGGATCTGTGACAATTGCAGTCACAGATCCATCCATCCATCCATCCCTGCTCAGCCATCCCTGTGCTATACCCTGCCAATACTCTGCAATACACCCTGCCAATACTCTGCAAAATACCCTGCCAATACTCTGCAATACCCTGGTGCAATACTCTGCAATACCCTGGTGCAATACTCTGCAATACCCTGCGAAATACTCTGCAATACCCTGCGAAATACTCTGCAATACCCTGGTGCAATACTCTGCAATACCCTGGTGCAATACTCTGCAATACCCTGGTGCAATACTCTGCAATACCCTGGTGCAATACTCTGCAATACCCTGGTGCAATACTCTGCAATACCCTGCACAATACTCTGCAATACCCTGCAAAATACTCTGCAATACCCTGCAAAATACTCTGCAATACCCTGCAAAATACTCTGCAATACCCTGCAAAATACTCTGCAAAATACTCTGCAATACCCTGCACAATACTCTGCAATACCCTGCACAATACTCTGCAATACCCTGCAAAATACTCTGCAATACCCTGCACAATACTCTGCAATACCCTCCACAATACTCTGCAATACCCTCCACAATACTCTGCAATACCCTCCAAAATACTCTGCAATACCCTCCACAATACCCTGTGCAATACCCTCCACAATACCCTGTGCAATACCCGTGCAATACCCTGCCATACACTGCAATACCCTGCCATACACCGCAATACCCTGCCATAGTCCGCAATACTCCGCAATGCCCTGCAATACTCCGCAATGCCCGGCAATACTCCGCAATGCCCAGCAATACTCCGCAATGCCCGGCAATACTCTGCAATAACCACTTCCCGCCCTCCGGCCGTCATATGACGTCCTTGACTTTGTGCGGGGATATCTGAATGATGGGAGCAGCTACAGGCATCATTCAGATATTAGCTTTTTCAGCCGGCGATTCCCTACACCATAAGAACAATCATAGCGGCTGTTCCACCGCTTGATCATTCTTACGGGAGGCGAGAGGGGATGTCCCCCCCCCCCGCCGCCCTCCGGTGCTTCTACCGACTCACCGCTACGATCAAAGCCAGGATTGTTGTTTTTTTTTTTTGTTTTTTTTCAGGCTTCCCAGCCTAGAGGTGAGATGTGGGGTCTTATTGACACCCCCCCCCCCCATATCTCACTGTAAAGAGGACCTGTCATGCCATATTCCTATTACAAGGGATGTTTACGTTCCTTGTAATAGGTATAAAAGTGATCAAAAAAATGTTTAGGGCGGAAAAACATGTCAAACTAAAATAAATAAAGTAAAATGAAGAATAAAATATTTTTTTTTTTTTAAAGCGCCCCTGTCCCCGTGAGCTCGCATACAGAAGCGAACGCATACGTAAGTCCCGCCCACATATGAAAACGGTTTTCAAACCACACATGTGAGGTATCTCTGCGAACGTTAGAGCGAGAGCAATCATTTTGGCCCTAGACCTCCTCTGTAACTCAAAACATGTAACCAGTAAAAATATTTAAAGCGTCGCCTATGGGGATTTTTTAAGTAGCGAAGTTTGGCGCCATTCCACGAGTGTGTGCAATTTTTAAGGGCGACATGTTAGGTATCTATTTACTCGGCGTAACTTCATCTTTCACATTATGCAAAAACATTGGGCTAACTTTACTGTTTTTTTTTTTTTTTTAAGCACAAAACATTTTTTTTCGTAAAAAACGTGTTAAAAAAATTGCTGCGCAAATATCGTGCGAGATAAAAAGTTGCAACAACCACCATTATATTCTCTAAGGTCTTTGCTAAAAAAACATATATAATGTTTTGGGGTTCTATGTAATTTTCTAGCAAACAAATGATGATTTTTACATGTAGGAGAGAAATGTCAGAATTGGCCTGGGTGCTCCAGAACGCCTGAAGGTGCTCCCTGCATGTCGGGCCCCTGTATGTGGCCACGCTGTGTAAAAGTCTCACACATGTGGTATCGCCATACTCGGGAGTAATAGCAGAATGTGTTTTGGGGTGTAATTTGTGGAATGCATATGCTGTGTGTGAGAAATAACCTGCTAATATGACAATTTTGTGAAAAAAAAAAAGAGAAAAAAAAATCTTGATTTTGCAAAGAATTGTGGGAAAAAATGACAACTTCAAAAAACTCACAATGCCTCTTTCTGAATACCTTGGAATGTCTTCTTTCCAAAAAGGGGTCATTTGGGGGGTATTTGTACTTTTCTGGCATGTTAGGGTCTCAAGAATTGAGATAGGCCGTCAGTACTTCAGTTGTGATCAATTTTCAGATATTGGCACCATAGCTTGTGGACTCTATAAGTTTCACAAAGACCAAATAATATCCACCAATTTGTACTTATTTTTACCAAAGATATGTAGCAGTATAAATTTTGGCCAAAATTTATGAAGAAAAAATAGTAATTTGCAAAATTTTATAACAGAAACGAAAAAAAAAATCATTTTTTTACAAAATTTTCAGTCTTTTTTCTCTTATAGCGCAAAAAATAAAAATCCCAACAGTGATTAAATACCACCAAAAGAAAGCTCTATTTGTGTGAAAAAAATGACAAAAATTTCAAATTTTATGGGTACAGTGTTGTATGACTGAGTAATTGTCATTCAAAATGTGAGAGCACCGAAAGCTGAAAATTGGTCTGGTTATTAAGGGGGTTTAAGTGCCCAGTGGTCAAGTGGTTAATGATGCATAAAGTGAAAAAAAAAAAGTCAAATATTCCTTTAAATATCGTACCTGGGTGGTGTCTAAAGTATGCCTGTGAAGTGCCACGTGTTTCGCGTGTTTAGAACTGTCCCTGCACAAAATAACATTTCTAAAGGGAAAAAAGTCATTTAAAACTGCTTGCGGCTTTAATGCAATGTGTGGTCCCGGTAATATGGATGAAAATCTTTATGAAAAATGGCATAGCTACCCCATCAACCCCCCCCCCCTACCCCAGCCCATTACCAGCCCCTTTGGGTCTTGTATGGATATTAAGGGGAACCCCGCACACAAAATAAAAAAGGACCTATATACTCTGAACAGCCGTATACAGGCGGTGCATACAAGACAGGGACTGTAGGTTTGTTCTTATGTAGAATCTGTTTATAATTTTGAACAGCTGCATTGTTTAAGTGGAGCTCCATGGCAAATTCCTTTTTTTTAGTTTTTTGTAAAACATAGGGAACGGTTATCACCTCTGTCACATTTTTTTTGCTGTCTGTGCCCCTGTTCCGAACATTTCACCTCACTTTGCGTCCCAATGACAACTGTTTTTGAAATGTGGTGTTTTTATTGAAACAAGGATTGGTGATAAAGCATCAGTAGAGAGGAGACACCTTTCTCCCATATTAATTCTTACAGGAGAGAATTTTCCTTCCAAGGGGTAGATTTCCTCTCACTTCCTGTTGTCTTCTTCCGTTTGCAAGTAGTAGTCGTTTGTAAGTTGGATGTTTGAAAGTAGGGACCTGCCGTATATACTCTGCAGAAATTGGCCCCTTAGGTGTTGGTGTTGGCACAACACTGTAAGCACTCACAGTTACTCTTGGTGGGTGCTGGAACGCCCTGCTGTCAACTATTATATCAGGAATTGTAATAACATATAATTGTTGATCAGTGGTAGTAAAAATTGGGCCTTTGATGGTGGTGCTGGTGCCACAACACTGTAAGGCCTGACAGTTACTCTTGGTGGGCGCAGCAATGGGCCCTGCTGTGAATTATTAGATCAAGAATTGTAATTGCATGCCCCTGTTGAACAGGGGCTGAAAAATTAGGCCTTTGGTGGTGGTGGTGGTGGTGATGGTGGTGCTGGTGCCACAACACTGTAAGGCCTGACAGTTACTCTTGGTGGGCGCAGCAATGGTCCCTGCTGTGAATTATTAGATCAATAATTATAATTGCATGCCCCTGTTGAACAGGGGCTTAAAAATTGGGCCTTTGGTGGTGGTGGTGGTGGTGATGGTGGTGCTGGTGCCACAACACTGTAAGGCCTGACAGTTACTCTTGGTGGGCGCAGCAATGGGCCCTGCTGTGAATTATTAGATCAATAATTATAATTGCATGCCCCTGTTGAACAGGGGCTGAAAAATTGGGCCTTAGGCACTGGTGGCACAACACTGCAACCCCTCACAGATACTGTACTTGGAGCACAGCAATGAGGCCTGTTGCAAAGTATTGCATCAAAAATTTTAATTACACGCCCCTGTTAAACAGGGGCTGAAAAATTGGGCCTTAGCCACTGGTGGCTTCACCCATAAACCAAAATGATCTTCCAAGCTATCATCGTTAATCGTATCATTGAGGAGGAGGAGGAGGATAGCCAGTCAACATAACAGCACAGGCACTCAGCATCAGCATCAGTCTTGAAGGGATGTGACATTTTAAAATCAATTAGTCTGTTATATCAGCATCTGGTGTGTGGTAGCTGGTGGTGATCCAAGACTGGTTCATCTTGATGAAAGTCAGTCGATCAACCGAGTCGGTGGACAGGCGCACCCTGTGATCCATGACAAATCCTCCAGCAGCACTGAATGTGCGTTCTGAAAGAACGCTGGATGCAGGACAGGCCAGTAGCTCAATTGCATACTGTGCAAGCTCTGGCCAGTGATCCATCCTCAAGACCCAGTAAGCCAGAGGATTTTCGGTGGGGAAGGTGTCCAAGTCTGACCTTGCCCCTAGGTATTCCTGCACCATGTATATCAGACGCTGGCGATGGTTGCTGGAACCGATCATACTTTGGGGCTGCGGACTAAAGAATTGTCTGAACGCATCGGTCAGACGGCCACCTTCCCCACCGCTCCTTCTTTGACTGCCCGAAGCCTCAGCAACTCGTTGTCCAGGACCAGGAGTTTGTAACCTCCCAGTCTCTGGGAACGCGTTGCACAGACCTTTCTGCAAGTCCTCCCGGAGTTGTCTCATCCTCTGCTCCCTCTGCGACGGTACGATAAGGTCCGCAACCTTACCCTTGTACCGTGGATCAAGGAGAGTGGCCAGCCAGTAATGGTCCCTCTCCTTGATCCGAAGAATACGAGGATCCTTCCACAGACTTTGCAGGATCAGGGAGGCCATGCAGCGTAGGTTAGCTGAGGCATTCAGTCCGGAGTCCTCTGGGTCACTAAGGACGACATGATCCGCAGCCACCTCCTCCCAGCCACGTACAAGTCCACTGGTTTCTTGGGACTGTAAATCATCCCTAAAAGACTGCTGCTGATGATGCTGAGTGCCAGCCTCCACCTCCATGCTGACACAATCCTCCTCCTCCTCCTCCTCCTCCTCCTCTTCCTGTGCGATGGGTGGGACAGAAGGAACACTGTCTGGGTAAAGGGGGCCTTGAGAGGCAAGGAAGTCCTCCTCTTCCTGCCTCTGTTCTGCCTCAAGTGCCCTGTCCATTATTCCACGCAGTGTGTGCTCCAACAGGTGGACAAGAGGTACAGTGTCACTGATGCATGCACTGTCACTGCTCACCATCCTCGTGGCCTCCTCAAATGGTGCCAGGACAGTGCATGCATCCCTGATCATGCCCCACTGGCGTGGTGAAAAAAACCCGAGCTCCCCTGACCCTGTCCTGGTGCCGTAGTCGCACAGGTACTCATTGATGGCCCTCTGCTGCGTGTGCAGCCGCTGCAGCATGGCCAACGTTGAGTTCCACCTGGTGGGCATGTCACATATAAGGCGGTTCTTGGGCAGGTTCAACTCCTTTTGAAGCTCAGCCAGGCGAGCACTGGCATTATAAGATCTGCGGAAATGCACACAGACTTTCCTGGCCTGCCTCAGGACATCCTGTAAGCCCGGGTACCTGCCCAAGAACCGCTGCACCACCAGGTTAAGGACGTGAGCCATACAGGGCACATGGGTCAGTTGTCCCTGTCGGAGGGCGGAGAGGAGGTTGGTGCCATTGTCGCAAACCACCATTCCTGGCTTAAGCTGGCGTGGCGTCAACCACCTCTCGGCCTGCCCCTGCAGAGCAGACAGGACCTCTGCCCCAGTGTGGCTCCTGTCCCCCAAACACACCAGCGCAAGCACGGCATGGCATCTTTTTGCCTACGTACTTGCGTAGCCCCTTGAACGCCTACGGAGCACCGCTGGTTCCAAGGACAAACCACAGGAAGAGGCCATGGAGGAAGAAGAAGAGGAGGGGGTGGAGGAGAGAGGTGTGTCACAACCAGTAGTAGCATTTTGGAGGCGTGGCGGTGGAACAACCTCCAACACTACTGCACCTTGTCCTGCATCCTTCCCAGCTGCCAAAAGAGTGACCCAATGGGCCGTGAAAGAAAGGTAACGTCCCTGTCCATGCCTGCTGGACCATGAGTCAGCGGTAATATGCACCTTACCGCTGACCGCCCTGTCCAGCGAGGCCAAGACATTGCCTTCCACATGCCTGTAGAGAGCCGGAATAGCCTTCCGTGCGAAAAAGTGTCGTTTGGGAACCTGCCACTGAGGAACCGCACATTGCACAAACTCACGGAAGGGGGCCGAGTCTACCAACTGAAAAGGCAGCAGTTGAAGCGCTAGCAATTTAGCCAAGCTAGCATTCAACCGCTGGGCATGTGGATGGCTGGGAGTGAACTTCTTTCGACGGTCCAGCAGCTGGGGCAGGGAAATTTGCCTGCTAGAATCGGACGTTGGTGTACTGCTAGCAGAGTGCCCGCAAGTACTTGCCTGTGACACACCTAATTCTACACCTTCATTCCTCTCAGAGCAGGTTTCAGAGAGGAGTGAAGGTATAGTGGGGTTGGAGATCCCAGCTGATGCGGTGCAAGAAGAGGTCAGCTTTGTTCTTTGGTGTGGGTCTTTAAGGTAGGCTTGCCAACGAGCTGCATGGCAGGTCAACATATGTCTGATCAAGCATGTGGTGCCCAAGCGGCTGATGTTTTGGCCACGCGATATACGCTTGAGACATATGTTGCAAACAGCAGCTGTGCGATCTGATGCACTCGCCTCAAAAAAGGCCCACACCAAAGAACTTTTTGCATGACGGGCAGAGGCAGCGCCCTGCACAGGCGGAGCTCTGCGGTGTGATTCCGTCGGTGTGCTGCCCATACGCTGGCCACTCAAGGGCATCCTGCCTCGTTGGAGATGTGCCTCCTCCTCATCTTCCTCCTCCTCCTCTCTCCTATTAGGCACCCACGTGGAGTCAGTGACCTCATCATCCCCTCCCTCCTCATCACTGGAGCCAATCTGGCAATATGCTGCAGCTGCTGGAGCATGACTGCCAGATTGGTGTCCTTCTTGAGCATCCCCTCTCTCTGCTCTCACGCTGCTGCCTTCCTCTAGCTGGGTATCATCATCAGATCCTTCCAAACGCTGGGCATCCTCCTGGAGCATGTACCCAACACTGTGCTCAAACAGTTCGGGGGACTCCTCAGGAGGAGGGCATGGTGGGTCTAGGGATGGATTGACTAATGAAGATAATGATACCAGAGAAGAGGACGCTTTGGCAGCTGCTTTGCCAGTACCCTGAGCCTGGGTGAGAGAGGATGAGGAGGATGAGGTGGGCTTGGTCATCCACTCTACCAAGTCTTCGGCATGATGTGGCTCAACATGTCCAGCTGCCGAAAACAAGGACAAGCGTGTCCCATGGCCATGTGCTGATGACAATGCACCGCGTACACGACCAGCACTGTTGCCCCCAGACACAGAGCCTGCTTGCCCTCTTTTTTTGCCTCCTGACTGTCTGCCTCTCCTTGGTTGCCTTCCAGACATTTTAATGGATGGCCTGCAGGGAGATGGGAAAAACAGCAATAAGGGCTACCTTCAGGTGTATACTGTGCAGGAGGCTTAGCAACAATGACACTGACACTGTCCCCTGCCTATCCTTCTCTGTCCCTAAACACAAGGATTGAAAATATGGTTCAGCAAAATAGTTTTAGAACAGAATAGCACACTGACACTTTCCCTCACTGTACCTCTCTGTCCCTCAACTCAAGGATTGAAAATATGGAACAGCAAATTTGGTTTAGAACAGAACAGCACACTGTCAGTTTCACTCACTGTACCTCTCTGTCCCTCAACTCAAGGATTGAAAATATGGTTCAGCAAAATAATTTTAGAACAGAATAGCACACTGACACTTTCCCTCACTGTACCTCTCTGTCCCTCAACTCAAGGATTTAAAATATGGAACAGCAAATTTGGTTTAGAACAGAACAGCACACTGTCAGTTTCACTCACTGTACCTCTCTGTCCCTCAACTCAAGGATTGAAAATATGGTTCAGCAAAATAGTTTTAGAACAGAATAGCACACTGACACTTTCCCTCACTGTACCTCTCTGTCCCTCAACTCAAGGATTGAAAATATGGAAGAGCAAAATTGGTTTAGAACAGAATAGCACACTGTCAGTTTCACTCACTGTACCTCTCTGTCCCTCAACTCAAGGATTGAAAATATGGTTCAGCAAAATAATTTTAGAACAGAATAGCACACTGACACTTTCCCTCACTGTACCTCTCTGTCCCTCAACCCAAGGATTGAAAATATGGAACAGCAAATTTGGTTTAGAACAGAACAGCACACTGTCAGTTTCACTCACTGTACCTCTCTGTCCCTCAACTCAAGGATTGAAAATATGGTTCAGCAAAATAGTTTTAGAACAGAATAGCACACTGACACTTTCTCTCACTGTACCTCTCTGTCCCTCAACTCAAGGATTGAAAATATGGAAGAGCAAAATTGGTTTAGAACAGAATAGCACACTGTCAGTTTCACTCACTGGACCTCTCTGTCCCTCAACTCAAGGATTGAAAATATGGAACAGCAAATTTGGTTTAGAACAGAACAGCACACTGTCAGTTTCACTCACTGTACCTCTCTGTCCCTCAACTCAAGGATTGAAAATATGGTTCAGCAAAATAGTTTTAGAACAGAATAGCACACTGACACTTTCCCTCACTGTACCTCTCTGTCCCTCAACTCAAGGATTGAAAATATGGAAGAGCAAAATTGGTTTAGAACAGAATAGCACACTGTCAGTTTCACTCACTGTACCTCTCTGTCCCTCAACTCAAGGATTGAAAATATGGAACAGCAAATTTGGTTTAGAACAGAACAGCACACTGTCAGTTTCACTCACTGTACCTCTCTGTCCCTCAACTCAAGGATTGAAAATATGGTTCAGCAAAATAGTTTTAGAACAGAATAGCACACTGACACTTTCCCTCACTGTACCTCTCTGTCCCTCAACTCAAGGATTGAAAATATGGAACAGCAAATTTGGTTTAGAACAGAACAGCACACTGTCAGTTTCACTCACTGTACCTCTCTGTCCCTCAACTCAAGGATTGAAAATATGGTTCAGCAAAATAATTTTAGAACAGAATAGCACACTGACACTTTCCCTCACTGTACCTCTCTGTCCCTCAACTCAAGGATTGAAAATATGGAACAGCAAATTTGGTTTAGAACAGAACAGCACACTGTCAGTTTCACTCACTGTACCTCTCTGTCCCTCAACTCAAGGATTGAAAATATGGTTCAGCAAAATAGTTTTAGAACAGAATAGCACACTGACACTTTCCCTCACTGTACCTCTCTGTCCCTCAACTCAAGGATTGAAAATATGGAAGAGCAAAATTGGTTTAGAACAGAATAGCACACTGTCAGTTTCACTCACTGTACCTCTCTGTCCCTCAACTCAAGGATTGAAAATATGGAACAGCAAATTTGGTTTAGAACAGAACAGCACACTGTCAGTTTCACTCACTGTACCTCTCTGTCCCTTAACTCAAGGATTGAAAATATGGTTCAGCAAAATAGTTTTAGAACAGAATAGCACACTGACACTTTCCCTCACTGTACCTCTCTGTCCCTCAACTCAAGGATTGAAAATATGGAACAGCAAATTTGGTTTAGAACAGAACAGCACACTGTCAGTTTCACTCACTGTACCTCTCTGTCCCTCAACTCAAGGATTGAAAATATGGTTCAGCAAAATAGTTTTAGAACAGAATAGCACACTGACACTTTCCCTCACTGTACCTCTCTGTCCCTCAACTCAAGGATTGAAAATATGGAACAGCAAATTTGGTTTAGAACAGAACAGCACACTGTCAGTTTCACTCACTGTACCTCTCTGTCCCTCAACTCAAGGATTGAAAATATGGTTCAGCAAAATATTTTTAGAACAGAATAGCACACTGACACTTTCCCTCACTGTACCTCTCTGTCCCTCAACTCAAGGATTGAAAATATGGTTCAGCAAAATAGTTTTAGAACAGAATAGCACACTGACACTTTCTCTCACTGTACCTCTCTGTCCCTACAAACAAGGATTAGCACAGAATAGCACACTGTCACTGACACTCTCCCTACCTATCCTTATCTGTCCCTAAACACAAGGAATCCAGGATTATGTAAAGGAAAAATAATGACACTGTCCCTGCCTATGCTTCTCTTTCCCTACTCCGGTCCGGAACACACTACACAAGGCCACCGCGCTGGCGGCCTTTTATAGTGTGGGGCGTGTACTAAACCCCCTCAGCAATAATTGGCCACAGGCATCCTGCCTGTGGCCAATCATTGCTCTCCTCGCTGCCGGCGCTGTGATTGGCCAAGCATGCGGGGTCACAGTGCATGCTTGGCCAATCACAGCGCCTGGATGACACTGCGATGGCGTAGTGCATTGTGGGCCGTTCGCGTCACTCGAATTTGGCGCGAACGGCCCAAATCGTTCGATCTTCGTCGAACGATCGAACAGCCGATGTTCGAGTCGAACGTATGTTCGACTCGAACACGAAGCTCATCCCTACTCCTTAACAGTGGCCTACTGCACTGCAGAGCATTATCGCACGTCCAATAGCGCACAGTATTTTTCATGTTAACGTGTGCTGTGATAAGTCAGCCCATTCATTTTAAATGGGCTGCCAAATCACAACAGTACAGGTTTTTGGACCTGCAGAATTTTTCTCAACACCGTGCATTACAATGCACAGGAGGTTCATAAAATGCATGGACATTGTTGTGCACTGGAATGCAATTGCATAGTATCATAACACACCATGTTTTGTTGCATGATTTAATTTGCGTTGCAGAAATGTTTAATATAATCAACATTATACCACGTTACTGCAGTACTGTGGTTAGAGTGTCCTGCACCCAGTGGAAATGGCACTACAACACACTATTCAATAGTCACCATTGCACTACGCATTACAGAAAGCAAAAATTTTAATAATGTATGCTGTGGTGTGGTGCATTTAAAAAAAGGGTCATATGCATGTTTTTGTCCATTGGCAGCCCTTTCAACTGAAATGAAATGTGTCTCTTATTTTTTATTTTTTTTAATATATATATAAATACGTACCGTATGTGTTTTTTTTAAATTTACATTTAATGTTAAAATAATCTATAAACTCAAACTCAAATCTCTCCCCCTGCAAACCCTTGACCCTAGCAATAAACTAACCTTTAAAGCAATGTCTGTGAAGGTTCTCATTTGGCCCTAAAGCAGACTTTCTCAACCTTTTTCGATAAAGATAAACCTTAACACTCTGGTCTCAGGGAATTTCTGCTAATAATTATTCTAGCAGCTCATGTGACCTTAGCATGAACAGTAAGCTGTGGGTATAATAATAAATAAAAGACTAGGATTTTGCATACTTGTATCTGACACGCAGGGCTATTCCATACTAAAATTATTTAATAATAATAAAATAAAATAAAACATGTAGCGCTACCCCCCAAGGAGCTGCTTAACCACTTAAGCCCTGGACCATATGGCTGGCCAAAGACCAGAGGACTTTTTGCGATTCGGCACTGCGTAGTTTTAACTGACAATTGCACGGTCGTGCGAAGTGGCTCCCAAACAAAATTTACGTCCTTTTTTTCCTACAAATATAGCTTTCTTTTGGTGGTATTTGATCACCTCTGCGGTTTTTATTTTTTGCGCTATAAACAAAAATAGAGCGACAATTTTTAAATAAATGCAATATTTTAATAAATATCCCCCAAAAAGATATAAAAAAAAAATTTTTTCCTCAGTTTAGGCGGATACACATTCTTCTACATATTTTTGGTAAAAAAAATTGCAATAAGCGTTTATTGATTGATTTGCGTAAAAGTTATAGCGTCTACAAAATAGGGAATAGTTTTATGGCATTTTTATTAATATTTTTTTTTTACTAGTAATGGCAGCGATCAGCGATTTTTATCATGACTGCGACATTATGGCGGACACATCGGACACTTTTGACACCATTTTGGGACCATTGTCATTTTTACAGCGATCAGTGCTCTAAAAATGCTCTAAAAATGCACTGATTACTGTAAAAATTACACTGGCAGTGAAGAGGTTAACCTGTAGGGGGCGCTGAAGGGGGTAAATGTGTCCTAGGGAGTGATTCTATTTGTTAGGGGGCGTGGCTATGAGTGACACGTCACTGATCGCTGCTCCCGATGAGAGGGAGCAGACGATCAGTGACATTGTCACTAGGCGGAACGGAGAGATGCTTGTTTACACTGGCCTCTCCCTGTTCTGCAGCTCTGTGACCCAATCGTGGGACACCGGTTGACATCAAGTCCGCGGGTCCCGCAGGCATGGTCACAGAGCCTGCGGCGCGCGCCTGCACCGCAGGACTTTTAAAGTGACGTATATATACGTTACTCTCCCCAGCCGTGCCATTCTGCCGACGTATATGTGCAGGAGTCGGTCGTTAACCGGTGTGAGGGGGTTAGCTCGGCAGCGGGTGTGTGTGACCCCCGGGATGGGCTCCCCACCCAAAAACAGGCCCAGCAGACGGAGGTTGTGGTTTTCAAAATCAAAAAGGTGCGGTTTATTTTCTATTTACAGTGACAAAAACACAGCAAGGCAAAAAAAAACATAAACAAAATAAATCCTGGTCAACTTGACCTCTGACTAAACATACAGGTTTCCTAACTAACAACTGGGATCAGCCTAGTGCTGTCCTAGTCCCTAAGTCCCTGGTTTTAAATGTCCAAGCAAATATATAGCCACACAGGCTTTCTCTCACCGCACAGGGGTTCACTCTCCCTAGACAGTCCACACAGGTCTGCTTCCAGGCATGAGCTAACATCTAATGAAGCTGGGCTTTCTTATAGAGGCCTAAATGAGCTGACAAGGTTCAGCTGGTCTCATCAACTCCCTGTCTGCACGACGCCCAGCCCTCTCCCTAGAGGTATGAGTCATCCATGAGCCCACTAGTCTCAGCTGGGCTTATACAACTCTCCACCTAGCTGTATAAGTCGGCGTAAAGCCTGAATCTGGGCGAAATATATCTACCCCCCTGGATGCAACCAGGTGACTTTACCTTCCTGCTGTCACATACCCCCCCCTCTTGTTTTAACCTCGGGGTTGGAACACCAGCAATCAGGCATTCATGTACTCGAGACAAAGCATCCACATTCCCCATTTGAACGCCAGGGCGATGCTTTACTGTGAAGTTGAATTCCTGGAGGGCCAGGAACCACCTATTCACTCTTCTATTTGTTTCCTTGTTTTGAGCCATCCACTTTAACGGAGCGTGATCCGTAACCATGTCAAAGTGCCTACCTAGCAGGTAGTACCGAAGGGAATCTAGAGCCCACTTCACCGCTAAACACTCCTTTTCAACGGTGGCGTAATTTACCTCATGGGACTTCAACTTCCTGCTGAGGTAAATGACTGGGTGCTCTTCCCCGTTCCAGACCTGGGACAATACTGCTCCTAACCCCACATCTGACGCATCACTTTGTACGACAAAGTCTCTAGAGAAGTCGGGTGAGTACAACACTGGCTGGCTACATAAGGCTTGTTTCAAGAATTGGAATGCTGCCTCAGCCTCGGGGGTCCATTTAATCATGACCGACCCTTTCCCCTTCGTCAGGTTGGTTAGGGGCACAGCCTTAGAAGCAAAGTGGGGAATGAATCGCCGATAATACCCAGCGATTCCCAGAAAGGCTCGTACCTGCTTCTTGCTGTTGGGACGTGGCCAACTCTGGATGGCCTCGACTTTGTTGAGTTGGGGTTTTATTACTCCCCTCCCAATGGTGTACCCAAGATATTTGGCCTCCTCCTGCCCAATGGTACACTTCTTGGGGTTAGCCGTAAACCCTGCTTCCCGAACAGAGTCCAGGACTGCTTGCACTTTTGGCAGATGTGAGGCCCAATCTGTGCTATGGACAATTATGTCATCCAGGTAAGCCGCAGCATACTTCCGATGGGGCCTCAGCATCTGGTCCATTTTCCGCTGGAATGTGGCCGGCGCATTCTGTAACCCGAACGGCATTCTTTTATATTGGAACGCCCCGTCTGGGGTTACAAATGCGGTTTTCTCTTTGGCCGACTTGGCCAGGGGGATTTGCCAATACCCTTTTGTGAGGTCAAGAGTCGTCATGTATCGGGCTGTTCCCAGCCGGTCGATCAACTCATCTATACGTGGCATGGGGTAGGTGTCAAATTTTGTAACTTTGTTCAACTGACGAAAATCGTTACAAAATCGCCAGCTCCCATCCGGTTTAGGCACCAACACAATGGGACTAGACCAATCACTTTGGGACTCCTCTATCACCCCTAAGTTCAGCATTTTCTGTACTTCCTCCCGTATTGCCTCCCGTCGGGCCTCTGGGATCCGATAGGGTTTTAACTTCACCCTTTCACCGGGCGGGGTAATAATGTCATGCTCTACCCCAGATGTTTGTCCCGGCAGCTCAGAGAATACCTCCTTGTTGCGAAGCACAAACTCCTTAACCTCCTGTTGTTGGGGTTGTGACAAGGTGGCTGCGATTCCAACCTCAGGAATCACGCAACCAGTTTGAGCTGGTGACCAAGTGTCTGCGACTAGGGACTCTCTATCCCTCCAGGCTTTCAACAGATTAACGTGATAGATCTGTTCGGGCTTTCGCCTTCCTGGTTGTCTGACCTTGTAATTCACTTCGCTCACTTTTTCCATTATCTCGTAGGGGCCTTGCCATTTGGCAAGGAATTTACTTTCAACCGTAGGGACAAGTACCAATATCCTATCCCCCGGGGAAAAGGTACGGGTCTTGGCTCCACGGTTGTACACTCTCTGCTGTGCCAACTGCGCTTGGGCCAAATGTTCCTTCACGATGGGCATTACCTGTGCAATTCGATCTTGCATCAGGGCGACATGCTCAATCACACTCCTGTGGGGAGAACTCTCACTTTCCCAAGTTTCCTTGGCAATATCCAACAGCCCTCTTGGGTGTCTCCCATACAGTAACTCAAAGGGGGAGAATCCCGTAGAGGATTGGGGCACCTCCCTAATAGCAAACATCAAATAAGGAAGTAGACAGTCCCAATCCCTTCCATCTCTATCCACCACTTTCTTCAACATTTGTTTTAGGGTTTTGTTGAATCTTTCAACCAGCCCATCGGTTTGGGGGTGATACACAGATGTACGCAATTGCGTCACTTTGAACAATTTACACAGCTCTTTCATAACCCGGGACATAAAGGGTGTACCTTGGTCTGTAAGCAGTTCTTTACAAATACCCACCCGGCTAAAAACAAGAGATAGCTCTTTGGCTATGGTTTTGGCCGAGGTATTTCTGAGAGGGATCGCTTCTGGATAACGGGTGGCATAGTCCATTATAACCAATATGTACTGGTGCCCCCTAGCGGACTTGATTATAGGACCTACCAAATCCATTGCGATTCTCTCAAACGGGACCTCAATGATGGGTAGAGGGACCAGCGGGCTACGGAAATGTGGCATCGGGGCCGACCTCTGACACACAGGGCAGGAGGAACAATAATTTTCTATGTCCTTCATCACCCCAGGCCAATAGAATCTCTGTAATACCCTCTCTCGGGTTTTCTCTGTCCCCAGATGACCTCCAAGAATGTGCCCATGGGCCAACTCCAACACCAACTTCCTGTAAGGTTTGGGCACCACAAGCTGCTCAACGGTTTCTTCTGCCCTTTTTGCCACCCGATACAGTAGGTCCTTCTCTACGCTGAAGTATGGGTAAGTGCCGGTATTATCTGGGTTCACTAACTCGCCATCTATTTTCACTACGTTTTCCCGTGCCTTTATTAGGGCGGGGTCTTTCAACTGTTCTGTGGCAAAGTTTTCCCTGTGAACCTCAAGATCAGAAAACTCCACAGACGGTAGGTTTTCGTCTGAGGAGGTGGGCTCCTCTCCAGTTTCTTGAGTCTCCCCTGCCAATACTGACAAGGGAAATTCCGGAGAGTCCTCACCACTCTCAGGGGAGTTCTGGCTATCACATTCCTGGTACATAGGGGCACCAGTGGGGGGCTCAGGATCATCCCACAGTTCCCAGAACTTCGGAAAATCCCTTCCCACAATGGCGTCATGCGGTAACTGAGATACTAAGCCCACTGGATGAGAGAGGGTACCTCTGGGGGTCTCGAAACACACTGTAGTCACTGGATACTCTCGGGTGTCCCCATGCACACAAATAACGGCTACCTTGCTATTCCCAGAGACCTCTGTTTTAACTAACTCAGCCTTTATCAGGGTCACAAGGCTACCTGAATCCAGCAATACCACAACATTTCTACCATTAATACACATTTTGCATAAATGTTTCTCAGTTCCCCGAATGGCAGTGCATGCGACTGTCGCACACAGCGACTGACGTCTGCCCGTCAGAAAGTCACACTGCATGGGTTCCTCCACAACCGGGCAATTTGCTGCAATATGTCCCGCTTGCCGGCAGCGGTAGCAAACGATCCTTCTTGCGGCCTCTTGAGCCGCTGATTTCCCAGGCTGTTCTCGCCAAACTTGGGGTAGAGCTCCCACCCTCTCACTCTCTCCACCCTCACCCCTTGGAATCCTCTTATCCGCCCCTGGGGATGGTCTGGTCTTAGGGTGGAAAGTCCGAGTGTCTCTGGAAGAGGCCGTCAGGTTCTCTGTAGCCAAGTATTTCTCCACACGATCCACAAGACCATCGGCCGTCTCTGGGTCTCCATGGCTTACCCACTTTTGGATGGCAGTAGGAAGAGCTCTCAAAAACCGATCCATTACAACACGTTCCACAATCTTTGGTGCGGACAAAGTCTCTGGCTGTAGCCACTTTCTGCTCAGGTGAATGAGATCATACATTTGAGACCTGGGGGGTTTTCCAAGCTGGAAAGTCCAGTTATGCACACGCTGAGCCCGGACAGCCAGGGTGACACCCAGCCTTGCCAATATTTCAGCTTTTAGCATCACATAGTCTTTTGCTTGGTTAGGCTCTAGGTCATAGTAAGCTTTCTGCGATTCACCAGTTAACAGAGGAGCCACTAGTCCAGCCCACTGCTCCTCAGGCCACTTTTCTCTTTCAGCGGTCCTTTCAAATGTGGTCAAAAATACCTCTGGATCATCCTCTCCAGTCATTTTTGTCAATAAACGACTCACCCCAAAGGACGCGGTATTAGTGGGACGGCTTTCCTCACTGGTCTGCGGACGTTGCTGCATTACTGCTTCCATCTGTTGTTGTAGTCTCTGCTCTTGCTTCTGCAACAGGTCTATGAAGCGGGCCTCAGATTGCTGTTGGGCTTGTTGCTGAGCCTCCAGACTCTGTTGTAAAGTTGCAAGGCTCTGTTGATGAGCTTGCTGCTGGGCTGCAAGGCTCCTTTGCAAACCTGCATTTGTCTGCTGTTGATTGGC
The DNA here is from genome assembly GCA_029206835.1 of Rana muscosa. Taxonomy (NCBI): domain Eukaryota; kingdom Metazoa; phylum Chordata; class Amphibia; order Anura; family Ranidae; genus Rana; species Rana muscosa. The sequence continues at coordinate 225,183,522 of CM055118.1, forward strand.
ATTTGCTAGAGCCAGCTGTTTCAGTATCTCCTCCATGCTGGCTTAAAAAAAAACTGCCACTGGTTCTCCACCAACTGTGAGGGGGTTAGCTCGGCAGCGGGTGTGTGTGACCCCCGGGATGGGCTCCCCACCCAAAAACAGGCCCAGCAGACGGAGGTTGTGGTTTTCAAAATCAAAAAGGTGCGGTTTATTTTCTATTTACAGTGACAAAAACACAGCAAGGCAAAAAAAAACATAAACAAAATAAATCCTGGTCAACTTGACCTCTGACTAAACATACAGGTTTCCTAACTAACAACTGGGATCAGCCTAGTGCTGTCCTAGTCCCTAAGTCCCTGGTTTTAAATGTCCAAGCAAATATATAGCCACACAGGCTTTCTCTCACCGCACAGGGGTTCACTCTCCCTAGACAGTCCACACAGGTCTGCTTCCAGGCATGAGCTAACATCTAATGAAGCTGGGCTTTCTTATAGAGGCCTAAATGAGCTGACAAGGTTCAGCTGGTCTCATCAACTCCCTGTCTGCACGACGCCCAGCCCTCTCCCTAGAGGTATGAGTCATCCATGAGCCCACTAGTCTCAGCTGGGCTTATACAACTCTCCACCTAGCTGTATAAGTCGGCGTAAAGCCTGAATCTGGGCGAAATATATCTACCCCCCTGGATGCAACCAGGTGACTTTACCTTCCTGCTGTCACACCGGTTAAAGTGGAGTTCCACCCATTTACTGTAAAAGTCAGCAGCTACAAAAAGTGTAGCTGCTTACTTTTTTTTTTTTCAAATAACAGTTTTATTGTGGGTTTCTACAAAGATAATACACGGGCTTGTAAGACATTGAAGTGCAGAAAATATTACGTTTCCAGGTTGCCAAACAAATGCAGTAAGGTTTTAGCAATTCACCCATAAACAATAGCAGGCATCGACCCAAAAAGGGAAGTGATGCAATAAAGCGTCATAGAAACACATCCAGCAAACTACGCGGGACAAAGAGAGTCCCAAAGATACTCTTAGTGGAGAAAAAGAGAGAGGGAAAGAGAAAAGAAAAGGAGAGATCATCATGGTAGCTTAGTCACCTGGTCCTGGCGCTTCCTCCCGAAGGTGCCACAGCCCCCAGACCTTGTCGTGCATGTCCAGCTTATCCTGCATCCTGGCAGTCATTTTCTCCATCAGCTCCACGTCCTTGATTCTCGCGTGCAAGGCCTCGGGAGTGGGGGGGGATTGTTGTTTCCAGTTTAAGGCTATGAGACAACGTGCGGCTGTTAGGATATGGCGTGTCAATTTTTTGTAGGGTGAGACGAGCCGCAGCGGCGACAGGCCCAGCAGGAAAAATTTGGGAGTCATAGGAATAGGCATTTCCAACAACCGTGACAATAAATGTGAAGGAGGGTCCCCCTATCTCTTTGGCAATGCCAGCAGCGGTCCAAGCTGGTGGGGTATATGGTGTGGAGCACGTCAGGGGTCATGTACCAGAAAAGAAGGATTTTGTAAGTATTTTCCTTGTACAGAGTGCACAGTGAGCTCTTCGCCGCCTGAGACCATATTATCCGCCACTGTTCTAAAGGGATTTCCTCATTGAGGGCCTTCTCCCATCTAGTCATATAGGAATGTTTACCTCTCGAGTCCATGGAATAGGCATTAAGTATCTTATAAATAGAGGAGATTAGGCCCTTCTGGGCAGTGCCGCCAGGACCAAGGACTCAAAGGCGGTTGGGGGGGAGAAGTGTAGGTCGGGGGCTATGGTCAGGGCATAATGGCAAATTTGCAGGTAGCTATAGAATGCCTGGCGTGGCAAGTCATGCTTGGTCTGAAGTCTGGGGAAGGGTAATAATTTGCGCGTCACAAGATCCACAAGGTTCCCGAAATGAAATAGATTTCGGGACATCCAGGGGTACGACATGTGGTGGGAGAGGCTATCTGGCACTTTGGGATTACAGACGAACGAAGTCAAGAGTGAGCGTTCAGAGTACAACCCATATGGACATGCCACCTTGCGCCAAAGTCGTCTAAGCTGGGACATGGACCCCAACAGTCGTTCAGGAGGGACCTCCGCGCTCATACTCCAAAGCAGGCTGTTTGGGCGGGTCGGGGCTAGCCATATTTTCTCAATCTCCGTCCACTTGTTGTATGACCGTTGAGTGAACCATGAGGCTATCGCGCGAAGTTGGGTCGCTTGGTAGTACCTGACTATGTCAGGGACCGCCAAGCCCCCATCTGAACGTGCCGCCAATAGTACCGATTGAGGGATTCTATGTCTCTTTTAGTTCCAGATAAATTTAATGAGGTAAGATTGGAGGCTTCTTAAGTGTTTATAGGGGACTGGGATAGGCAGTGTTTGGAAGAGGTAAAGAAGCTTCGGGAGAACCACCATCTTAACTGAGGCGATACGGCCAAGTAGAGAGATGCGATGAGGCTTCCATTGCGTGAGCAAGGTTCTAATCAAGCTTAAAAGAGGGGGGAAGTTCTCCTGGTATAGAGTAGAGAATTTTGGGGTGATGTGATTTCCCAGGTATTTCAAGGCGTTTTCCAGTGATAGGGGAAATTGGCCATCAGATGAGCGATTTCCGTTTCGGGAATGTTAATGGGTAGGGCCTCCGACTTAGAGGTGTTGATTTTGAATCCCGAAAGGGCTCCATAGCGGGCCAGTTGCGCATGGAGATTCGGAAGAGAGATCCTAGGTTGCGTGAGAGAGAGAATAACATCGTCCGCGAACATGGAAACTTTAAATTCCCGACCCCATACCGAAATTCCCCGGATAGCCGGGTTACCTCGGATAGAAGCCGCTAAGGGTTCAATGCAAAGCACAAAGAGCAGGGGTGAGAGCGGGCACCCCTGCCGCGTTCCATTGGTTATGGAGAACGAGGGTGAGAGGGCAAAGGGAGTTTTTACCTGAGAGGACGGGTTGGAGTAGAGGTGGTGGATTGCGCGCAAAAAGGGACCCCGGAACCCAACATGGCGGAGCGTCGCGAACAGGAAGGGGCACCCAAGACGGTCCAAGGCCTTCTCGGCATCCAGGCTAAGGAGCAGGGACACCAAGTTCTCCCTGTTCGCCACGTCCACCAGGTCAATCACCTTTCTAGTGTTGTCCCCCGCCTGCCGGAGCGGGACAAAGCCCACTTGATCTTTGTGGATGAGGGAGGGGAGAACCATATTTAAGCGGATAGAGAGTAGTTTTGTAAAGATTTTTAGGTCCGTGTTCAGGAGGGCAATAGGACTGTAGTTGGCACAAAGGACAGAATCTTTGCCTGGCTTGGGAATCAAGGTGAGAAAGGAGCGCTGCATGTCCGCTGGAACTTTGGTGTCTCGCAGGAAGGCATTGAAAAGTCTGCACATGTGGGGGAGTAACAGGGGGAGGAAAGTTTTGTAGTATTCATAAGGTAAGCCATCCGGGCCCTGAGTATTTATGGGAAGGCAAGGATTTAACAGTCTGTTCTATCTCTTCTTCTGTGATCGGCATGTTCAAGGACGTTAGGTCAGCGTCTTGGAGTTTAGATACTCCACTCTGGTCTAGGTACTGTGTCATGCGCAGGGATAAGTCAGGAGGGAGGGGGCCACTGGGGATGTCAGGATTGTTATAGAGGTGTGTGTAAAAATCAGCAAAAGTGTGGGCTATGTCCTTAGGGTGAGATTGTAGGCAGCCTGATTTGTCTTTGATCTGATGGGGTGTGGATGCGAGGTGGTTATCCCTCAACTTCCTCACTAGAAGGGAGTGGGCCTTATTACCTTTGTCATAATAAACCTGCCGCAGCCTGAGCAGAGCTTTTTCCACGCGACCTAAAGCTAAATCCCTCAGTGTCATACGTAAGTTCGTAATCTTTTTAAGAAGGGAGAGGGTGGGGGATGCCAACAGACGTTGCACCAAGCTCCCAAGTTCCCTCTCTGCTTGCACTTTCGCAGCTAAGGCATCTTTTTTCAGAGTCGAGGATATCGCCATACATTTACCCCGGATGACCGCCTTATGCGCCTCCCACAACGTGGAGTAGGACACATCGGGCGTGGAGTTTTCCACGAAATAGAGCTGCAGGGTGGTATTTAGGTCTGATTTGGACGGAAGGTGCTGGAGAAGAAATGTGTTTAGCTTCCAGTTGTAGGGTCTAGGAACGGGGGAGCCTATGTCCAAAGTAAGCAATATAGGTGCGTGGTCTGACCAGGAGATCGGGAGAATCCGCGCCTCACGGGTCACTCTAAGTGTAGAGCTGTTGGTGAAGAAGTAGTCAATACGAGAATGGGTCCGATGAGGGGCAGAGTAGAAGGTGTATTGCCGATCACCCGGGTGGAGAGCTGCTTACTTTTAATAATCAGAAACTCACCTATCCTGGGGGGACTAAATGTACCCTGATTTTCAAAAGTACTATGAAGCGGTTCTATTAACACGAGCGGTTGAATGGGTTAAACTAAATAATGAAAAAAGATGGGCCAATATAGAACACACAACGATATGGACACCACCACAAATACACACACATTGACACGGATTGTATTTAAAACCTGGGATTTACTGCACAAGAAAAACAAATGGAAATATAATTAACCACTGATGGCACTAAAGGAAAATACCGTATTTTTCGCTCTATAAGACGCACCTGACCATAAGACGCACCTAGAATTTAGAGGAGGAAAACAAGAAAAAAAAATTCTGAACCAAATGGTGTACTAAAATATTTACCAGTGCCCATGAAATACGGCCTGACCTGTGCCAAAGAAATGCAGCCTGACCTGTGCCAAAGAAATGCAGCCCGACCATTGCCAATAATGCTGCCCGACCTGTGCAATTTTTGCAGCCCGACCTGTGACATTATTGCAGCCCGACCTGTGCCATTATTGCAGCCCGACCTGTGACATTATTGCAGCCCGACCTGTGACATTATTACAGTCCGACCTGTGACATTATTGCAGCCTGACCTGTGCCATCGTTTGGGCTGCTCTGTCTTCTCAGCAAGTGTCGGCCGGGAGATCGCCCGGCGCTCGTGAGGGCTAGGGATATCTTTCCTCCGCTCTCGTGCCTCTCTTCCAGTCAGTGGTGTATTTTGGTTTTGTGCTGCCCTAGGCAAGACTAAAATTGGGCGCCCCCCCCATCTGAATTTGTCACACCCCTTCTTGTTTAAGACCCACCCCTTCATCTGTAAACTCCACCCCTTCCTCTTTAGGCCCCACCTCTTTCTATTAGAGCTCCACCTCAGGAGTTGGCCAGAGACTGCAGACATACTATAGGAGCTGGTCGGAGACTGCGGACATGATACAAGAGAAGGTCACAGACTGTAGACATCATCCAGGAGATGGTTAGAGGCTGGGAACATGGTCAGGGGCTGCGGACATGGACAGGGGCTGGGACATGGACAGGGGCTGCGGAAATGAACAGTGCTGCGGACATGGACAGGGGCTGTGGACATTGACATGGACAGGGGCTGTGGACATTAGCATGGACAGGGCTGCGGACATGGACATGGACAGGGGCTGCGGACATGGACAGGGGCTGTGGACATGGACATGGACAGGAGCTGCGGACATGAACAGGGGCTATGGACATGGACAGGGGCTGCTGACATGGACATGGACAGGGGCTGCGGACATGGACATGGACAGGGGCTGCAGACATGGACATGGACAGGGGCTACAGACATGGACATGGACAGGGGCTACAGACATGGACATGGACAGGGGCTGCAGACATGGACATGGACAGGGGCTGCAGACATGGAAAGGGGCTGTGGACATGGAAATGGACAGGGGCTGCAGACATGGACAGCATCCTTCTTCTAATACATTTTCCGGTCATTATTGCTTACATGTTACATCACTGTCGGCACATGCGCAGTAGTAGCAAAGCATACCAAATTTCATGACATACCATTTTTACTGCTACACCGTCACTCTGCTGAGCCAAGCCGACGTCAAGACCGACCGGCCGAGCATAGCCGAGAACAGCCGAAGTGAGCTGAGCGGGGACCGCCCTCCCGCGCCCGAGCACAGTCGAGGTGAGCTGAGCGGTAACCGCCCCCCCCCCGCCCGAGCACAGCCTGAAGTGAGCCGAACGGGGACCGCCCGAGCACAGCCGAAGTGAGCTGAGCGGGGACCGCCCCCTCCCGCCCGAGCACAGCTGAAGTGAGCTGAGCGAGGAATGCCCCCTCCCGCCCGAGTATAGCTGAGTCCAGCTGAGCAGCTACAGCCCTAGGACAGCCAAGGCATTCACTTTATGGGGCACTCTATTTGTGCGGCCGTCGGAACTTGTGGGGGGCTTTTTTCGTGTGGGGGGAGGATTTCTTGCCGGCAGTGGCGGGGGGCATTGCTGCTAGTGGCGGGGGGTGTTGCCAGCGGTAGCGGGAGGCGGTGCTTGATGTACTTTTGGACCATAAGACGCAGAGACATTTTTTTTCCCCATATTTTTGGGGGAAAAAGTGCGTCTTATGGTCTGAAAAATACGGTAATTATTTTGCACCTTATAGTAGAAGAGGAGCTGGAGGTCCCGACATTTATAAAAAACTGGGAGAGGGAACTGGGGAAACAAGGAAGGAACCAGGAAGTGGGAAAATCTTAAAACTTGTACACGGATCATCCGTAAATAATGGTATTATAGAAATGAACTATACGTGTATAACTAGGTGATATAGAACCCCAGATATAGAAGGGAAGTACCAAATAGGACAAACAACGGAGTGCTGGAGGGGGTGCAAGCAAACGGGAACCATGGCCCATATATGGTGGGGGTGTCCTAAGATCAGAATCTATTGGAAGGAAATATTAAGGTATATTAAGGAGATTACCAACATAGAGTTACCATAGAGGAACCATGGACAAGCCTATTTCATGGGGTAGATATCCCGATAAGGGAATATAGAAACTCAATGATAGTACACATTATGAATGCTGCAAAAAGCCTGATACCAAGGAAATGGAAAGAAGTAGAAAGCCCAAAAATCAGAGAGTGGTGTGATAAAATAGAAGTGATATATAACATTGAATATCTAAGACAGAGCCTAGAAGATAGTAGAGAGGGATTCTCTAAGAGATGGGAAAAGTGGGAAAATGCAGGGGAGGGAGCAGAGCGGCTGCCTGGGTGTGTGCCCCTCGCATAATGCAGAGAGTCAGCGAGGAGAGGGAGGGGGAGAAATCCCCCGAAGGAGCTGACAGGAGTGCTCTCCCTTCAGTGAGAGCCTCAGTTAGCTTGGCATTGCTGCGGGAGATGCAAGCCTCGGTCAGCTTGGCATGGCCATGGGAGATGCGGGGCACCCACTACAAAAAAATGAATAATGGTCAGAAAAGAAAATCAGACTGTGAAAATGCCCCCTTAGGACCCCCTAACTATAGTGGTAAATGGAGAAAGGCCCTATTAAACTGCTGATTGGTAGGAAAAAGAACACCCCCTTACACTGATGGTCAGTGGGAAAAATGCTCCACTTACAGAGTACTAATAAATAATTATTGTTGTTAGTGGCGTCACTCTAATGCTGGCCATACACACACAAAATTTCGGCCAAAACTGGTCGTTGACGGAAATATCGTTCGACAATCATGCCATTAGCGGACCCAACTTTACCGACAATTTCAACCGTGGTTACGGCAAATGTCGATGGATCTGAAGCGAAAACTTTTACTGTTTCAACTAAAGTGTATATGTATATGTTGTAATCGAAACTATAAGAATATTCTGTCTTGTATAATTTATATGTTTTTATTGTTATCCAACGGTCACTACGATCATGGAATTGATTGATGTAAATGAGTCTATTCTGGCAGTTAGTGGCCAGTTCACTTTCGACCAACGAATAATCGTTTAGTCTGCAAACGGCCGAAATTCTGTGTGTGTGTGGCCAGCATAAGGCCTCGTACACACGGCCGATTTTCTCGGCAAGAACCAGCAAGAAACTTGCTGGCAGAGAGGTCTTGCCGAGTAAATCGGTCGTGTGTACGCGGCTATCGGGTTTCTCGTCGAGAAAACCGACAAGAAACCTCAACGAGAAAATAGAGAACCTGCTCTCTATTTTCTCGTCGAGATTCTCGTCGGCATGTTTCTCGACGAGAAAAGTGAGTGTGTGTACACTTACCTGTCCTCCCGGAAGCCCGCGCATGTTCGAAATGAATTTGACGCATGCGCGGTAGCTTCCTAGGCATACGTAGGGTATACCAAGATGGCGGCGACGGCATCGAATGTGACGAGCGCATGCTCGTCGTAGTCGATGACGTCACCGCGTACGCTCCATTCAAAGAACCGCGGGTTCTTTGAAACGAGCGTGTGTACACTCGGCCGGGACAAGTTTCTTGTCCAAGAATCTCGTCGAAAAAAACAACATGTTTTTTTCAACGAGAATCTCGGCCGTGTGTACGAGGCCTAAGAGTCAGAAATTGGGCATTGCTTAAAGAAGATCTTAAAGTGATACTAAAGTATTGTTTTTTTTTTTGTTTAAAAATAACAAACATGTTATGCTTACCTGCTCTGTGCAAAACCACTGCCCAGATCCTCCTCTTCTCGGGTCCCTCACCAGCACTCCTGGCCCCTCCCTCCTGCCCCTACAGCAAGCAGCTTGCTATGGAGGCACCTGAGCCGAGCCACTGCTCTGTGTGTCTATTCAGACATGGTGCCACGGATTGGCCCCGCCCCCCTCTCTCACCTTATTGGCTCACTGACTTTAATTGAGGCAATGGTACCGCTTCTGTGTCTCAGCCAATCCGGAGGGAGAATCCCAGACAGTGGACATCGCTGGATCAAGATAGAGCTCAGGTAAGTATTAGGGGAGCTGGGGGGGGGGGGAGCTGCTGCACACAGAAGGTTTTTTATTCTAATGCATAGAATGCATTAGGATAAAAAAAATAAAAAAAACGAACTTCTGCCTTTAGAACCACTTTAAGTGAAAAAATTCAAAACTCACAACTACAAATATTGTAGCTGCTGACTTTTCATATACGGACACTTACATGTCCAGGTATTCAGCGCTGTCCTCCTCACCTGAACCGGTTCTTCACCGGTCTTTGGGTGCGAGGGGCCTGCATCTATACTATGGTAAGTCAACACTTGAATGGTCCAGTAGATTTTGAAGACCTGTGAGATGTCCCAGAAAGCTGTGGGAAAAGAGCAAGAGATCAGGTACCTGTCAAAACTAGGTACCCGCTCCAGCGGAAAAAAAAAAAATTGTAACCAAAGGTGTTAGAGGAGGAGGGAGGAAAAGCAGAACTTTCCCTTTTAGGTGAAGTTCAGCTTAAGGAACCCCAAGCAACCTCTGAAGGAACCCTGGCTAAGAAAGGTTGCCCTAAAGTAGTATACTTAAAGTCATTTGGTGGAAACCTTAGAAATTAGTACTGAAATCTACCAGTTTTGCGCTGACCTTTCACTGCCCAGAACCACTGATCTGTTCTCATTATATCTCAACACTAAGGGCCAGAGATACTACTATTGGGGGTATTTTGAGACTGGAGTATCCAAGAGATGGATCCTGCAAGTAATTCCACCCACCCGTGTCCACCTGAAACTGATATTGTGAGTTGTATTTACATTTCTTTTGACCTTTCATGGTCCCAGTTCACAAAGGGCTGTTTTATGAGACCAAAAAATGAGCGCACTTGCATGTACATTAAAAAAAAAATCCCTAAATTATTATGTTTACAAACAAAAGGTTAATAATAATAATATTAATTATTATTATTATTAATATTATTATTATCATATTACCATTATTACTGCTGTTATGAGATTATTAAGTCCATACTTCAGCCCATAGCACACAAAATCTGCAATTATCTTATTTTTCCATATATAACATACCTCTACTAGGAAGTTGGTCAAGCTAAACCAATTTATCATGGAACACAAGATGATGCTGTCTAGTGACCCGCAAATTTGCTGTAATTATAGTCTATAATTATAATCTGCCATATACAAGCAGAGGCATGTGTTTGCCTAGCGCTGCACATACATGGAGCTGGTGAACTGTGACAAATTTAGTCGCAGTGTTTTTTACTTCTGCATGTTCCTTAATGCAGCAAACTTAAAGCAAGAAGCCATTTATTAAATAGACAAACTGTGCAGGCCAGCACTAACACACCTAGCAGAACTCATTTGCATTATATTGCCTACTATGTTCTTGTCACATTTTAGTGTTTCCTAATGGGGCAGATGAATCAAATATGAAGGCTAAATATGAATATAAGCAGAAAACGCTAACTATATCTGTATTTTATAATAACAGCAGCAGAGTTGATACTATTTCTTATTTTATCCATAAAATGAACCAAAAAAATGAACATGCCCGATTGTAGCACAATACTTAAAAAACATGAATTGATTACCTTGGCAATGTACCAAGATTTTCCTACCAGTAGCTGTTGATTAACTTCAAGTCCCAAGAGGGGAAGACTGGCAGGAGAGCAAAGTTAGGTCTTCTACATTTTCATAGTAGTAGATGATCCTGGAAAATAATGTACAGATAGCCTTGATGATGCTTCTGTTGAACAATGGCAGTGAGCGAACAGGAGTTTGCGTTTACCTACAGAACATGCAGAATAGCAACAGAACAGTGAAAATGATGAATTCTGATCAAGTGTGCATCTCCACCACATTCTGGGCCCCTCTGACAAGGCTTGTTGATGTATGTGGGGAGTGAAGGTTGGTCTCTGTAGTCCGATCAAATAAATGAGCTAGTGTAGCTCAAATTTCTGAAAAAGTTAATGCTGGTTCCGATTGAAAGGTGTCAGAACACTGTGGTGTCAGGACATCGCAGTTTGTTGTGTATAGGGTGGCATAGCTGCAAACCGGTCAGGGCACCCATGCTGAGCCGTATCCACAGCCAAAAGCTCCTACAATGGGTATGTGAGCATCAGAACTGGACCATGGAGCAATGGAAGAAGGTGACCAGGTCTGATGAATTTAGGAATCGTTTGAGGAACACAACAACAGGGTTAAGGTGTTGTCTTGGCCTCCAATTTCTCAAGATCTCAATCCAATTGAGGATCTGTGAAATGTGCTGGAAAAATAAGTCCTATCCATGGAGACCCCACCTCCCAACTTAGAGGACTTAAAGGATTTGCTACTGATGGCTTGGTGCCAGATACCACAGAATACCTTCAGAGGTCTAGTGGAATCAATGTCTTCATAGGTTATGGTGGGTGGTCATAGTGTACTTTTTTCAGTATTTTGTAATTGGCAATGGAGCTTATCAAAAAATAAACAATTTAACATTTTCATCTACCTTTTATACTTGTGTTAAAAAGACATGAACATTACAAAATCAATTATTTCAAGTTGTTGTTTTTTTTTACTTTTTTGACCTACTAATGTCACATTAGCAACTCAGTTCTCTGTTAATTGAACTATTGGTTTAGTATCATCAATTATCTAGTGAAGTGAACCGTGGGAAGATTGACTCATTCGTAGCCGCCCACAATTAGTACTGAACTGTACTGTAAGAATCTTACATGAAGGATATAGAGATAGACACATATTCCTAAGATGATAAGTTGAGATGTAGCGATAGAGAAGCCACTATAGAAAGTACAGCATAAGGAATATGCTCAGAACTAACAGAAAGCGAAAAAATAAATAGCCATCAAATACATATGTAAGGACAGAGATCAAACATGATTTTATAAGGTTTTACCCTGGTCAAGGGCAATGAGGCAGGAGAGATCATGAAGCTATGTGTTATCATTACGCATTGGCCACATGGTCTCTACTACATTAACATCTGTTGTGTCTTTCACTTGTCTCTTGATGCATTCTGATGAAAAAGAAATTGGGGATTTTTTTTTTCTTTCTTCATTCCATGTTTTGAATTTGTTGAAATAATTTTCTTTTTCTCCTTTCTGTTTTTGGTTGGCAAGAAGCGGAGCCCCTGGGGAAATTGAGTTCTCACTAAACAACAAACAATGCTATCCTTCCTACTCTGGTGCAATTTGACTTCCATAATGTGATATCAAGGAGGAAAGAATTCAGTGGCAAATCCTCAATACAAGGAAACCAAAGCAGAATATCAATCCAGTCCGGGGAACATGAGCACGTACAGGCCGACACCAGCTTTAATGGAATGTAATTTTACAGAAGGCAGAGGTGAGACAGAGCCTAAATATTGAAAATAAATGAATTAGTAATCAGTAGGCAAGAGCTGGAGTGAGCGAGAGGAATAAATATAAAGTGGGTGAGAAGAGGGTGATGGAGATTGTGCAAGAAAAATTGAGAAAGCTGTGGAAATCAGGAAAGGAGGCATTATGGGATGAAATGAAAGCAGCCAAAAATAAGTCCTTTGCACATCTCTAAAATAGTTGGCTTTTACCATTGTGTACAGTAGATCATTTGCAATTAACCTGTGGCCCCTGAGGACTTCGGGCTGCAGGAAACCAGTAGTGAGTGTTTTCCATGTCTAGGGCAGTGAAGGAAATAATATATTAAACTGAGTTTTACTAGCTAAATGATTTGGTTTATTTGTTCCACACTTTCATTTTCTGCATTGTCTTCTCTTTATATATATATATATATATATATATATATATATATATATATATATATATATTTCTCACCATTTATAATTGATTTGGTGAAAAGAAGAAAAAAATGTGTTTTCAGCAATTTTTTTGTTAGGAGCTTTAGGGGGCTTTGACTTGTAAAGCGACTGCAATGGCAGTATCCCAGTGTCTTGTAATATGTTCCCTGTCCCTGACAGTCTCCTGCAGAATGTCCTCCACTAACCACCCTTGTAGCATATCTTCAGTCTCTGACCATCTACTGTAATATATTTGCATTCTTCAGTAGTATTATATATTGAACATTACGCAAGCCTCTTGATGTTGTCAGGGTCCCCACTGAAGGAAAGCTCTAACGGGTGACTTGATCACTACTCAAATAGATGATTAATAAGTACTGTATATACTTAAGTATAAGCCGAGTTTGAGTCTGAACTGCCCCCCTCGGCTTATACTCGAGTCTATGTCCATCTTCAACTTTGTGCACCAGCCGTAGGTCTCCTGGACCCCAAACGTGGCACGCATGTAGCCCCACTCTTTCTCTAGAAGTGTGCAAAGTTTATTATCCAGGGGACCTATGGCCAGGGAGCACCGATTTTTCAAACCCGGGCACCCCTTCCATAGACTCCCATGTTAAACGGTAATTTCTCTGGTAAATTTGGGGACCCGGTACTTACCGGCCTTAGGTCCCCTGGACCCCACACATGGAAGACATGTAGCCCCACTCTTCATCTAGAAGTGTGCAAAGTTTGTTGTCCAGTGAACCTACGGCCGGGGAGCACCGATTTTTAAAATCCGGACACCCCTTCCATAGACTCCCATGTTAAACGTCAGTCTAGTCACAAAGCGCCGGAGATCAGGTAGGGATATTGCGCACAGTGAGGCACAATGAGGCATGGACACAGTGAGGCACAGTGAGGCATGGACACAGTGAGGCACAGTGAGGCATGCAGATGGACACCCTAGGCTTATACTCGAGTCAATACATTTTCCCATTTTTTTGTGGTAAAATTAGGTGCCTCGGCTTATATTCGGGTCGGCTTATACTCGAGTATATACGGTATGTAAATAGGATAAGAGGATTGGTGGCAAGGTGGAGTTTTAAAGCCTATGTTGTTTCCACCTCCGAAGGATTAACTCATTTGACGTCCGCTTCTAGTTTTCATGATTCAATTTGCTTTTACATTCTGAGCCCAGTCTTTCCAATTTCCCTGGTTACAATACCCAATCTTTAGGCAACAGTCACAACACGAGCTATGCATAATACAGCTTACAACATCCTCGGGAAAGATAAAAGCACAATGTCATCTTAAACTAGGGTATATGGCTATGATGTATGGACACATGAAACGTTCACTTTAACATGGAACTGCAAGCAAACACCTTTCTATACATTTCAATAAGGACTAAACAATCCAATACTCACCTCGCCTCCAGCGATGCAACATGCTCAAGCTCCCTCACCAGTGCCAACATCTTCTCCTTGGCCTCTTCTGGGTTAGGGGTATTTACCAATCTTAATTAGTAAGGTCTGAAGGACATACCTTTTACACTTGGGCATGGGATTTCATCCTGGCACCAATTACTGCCATTGTAGCTCATCAAACATTCAAAAGCATCTTGCAAGGAGGAAGGTAAGAGCCCTTTATTGTGAAGAGAGTAGCGCAGTAGAGCATGTCTCTGGACTCTGGAAAGGCCTCCCAGATATTTATCACCTCCCCAGCTACCTTCCAAGTGTCTCCTTCCAGGGATTGGCTGGAGCATGATTAATATTCATGCTGGTCACTTAATTCTCCCTGTCCTAAATCCTGCAAGCTTCGTCCAGAAGCAGGTGAAAGAAATCTGCTTGGAAACCCTGATCAGGCAAAACCAATCAATTACTGCTCCACTGAATGCAGTGAAGCCAAAATTAAATGTAACATACTAGCCTAACTAGAGAAAGGGGCTAAATATACTTAGGGGCATTACTTTTAAAATTGAGATTAAAGAGGCAGGGTATCCCCTTAATGTCTGTACTCAGGAACCCATAAATATCTGCAATAAATACTGTATATCTACAAACCCGACAATGGTTTGTTATTCTATACCTATAGGTAAAATTTAGTGATGGAAGTTTACTTCCTCTTTAAGGGCTGGTTTACACCAGATGCAGTCTAGTGAATTCCTAATCTGCATCAAAAACACATGAACAGAGTTTTCCATGTATTCCAATGGCCCTAGCGTACACCAGTGCATTTTTTCTGTATGGAACACATTTCAAATGCAGCAAAACGCATGTAAACTCACCAAAATGCAGCAGAATGCACATTTTTCAGGATTTTTCAAGTATCAAAATAAAAAAGAGGAAGAAAATGCACTGGAACACACTGAAAAGCATCACAAATGCACGTAAACCCATATGCAAAAACTCATTTAGAATACAGAATTTGGGATGTGAACCAGCACTTATCGCAATATTCAGCTGTTTGTCCGGAGCTCCACTTAAAATGACTCCTAGAGACAAATTCCAAGTGTAGGACTGGATCACTGGACAGATCACTATGGGTCACCTAATACCTAAATAGAGGACAGATCACATCATCTTCTCCATCCCTGAAAAATAATAAAACAGTTATCCAGCTCTCCTGTGTCTGGAGAATGCAGAAACATAAATTCAGCTTGCCTTTCAGTAAACTGTTAACAAAACCTGCTTTTATTTGCTTAAAATTGCAACGGAAAGATCTCTTCTCTTTCACTTGTATAAAAACAGATGTGAGGAGTCAAGGAATATGTGATTTAGAAAATGACTTTTTTCCCAAATCATTCATTTTTTTGTTTGTCTGGATACATTTTCTGCATATGAAAAGTGGCAATTTAGCCCCAGGGAATAGCAATAGAACCTCTGTATTCTTCCAATTTATTTGTATCTGTATTAATATACCTGGAGTCTCTTAGCTCCAAATACACTACGTAGATTTTATTCACATCATATCGAATGGATTTATCTCTCCAGTGCCCTCTTCTATGAGAACAGAGGAGGCCATGCCATTGACCTGAAGCTTTATCATTTACACATACACAATGACCATAGAGCTGAGCTGCCGTAAGCTGTGACATCATAGGCCATTAGCCATTCAGCAAATAGCTGATTGTTAAAAAACGAAAAGGGATTTAAATAATTTACTTGAAAGCTTAAGTAGTGTTTGTTTCGGAAAAATACGTAAGGTAACACAGTCAGGAAAATGTAAAACCAAACTTCGGGCTTGGTCCCCTGCACCCCAATTAGACATGTGCAGAACAAAAAAATGTGTTTTGTTTCATTTTGTTTTGATTCATTAATTACATTTTTTTTACTTTTTTAATTTGTTTTCAGAATTCATTTTGTTTATTCGAATTCAAATCAATAAAAAAAATTAGAATTTCATTCAAATTCAAATGAAGTTACATTCAAATCGAATTCCATTCAAAATCAAATTGATTCTATTTGAAATTTGAATTTTGGAAGATGGTTTTATTCTTTTTATTCCATTCTATTCTATTGTTTTTTATATCCTATTCTTTTTTTCTATTCTATTATATTTTCTATTCTATTCTATTCTTTTCTATTCTATTCGTAATTCGAATTTTGGAAACTGGTTACATTGTTATATTCTTTTGATTCTATTCTATACTGTTCTTTTCTGTTGTCTAGTCTATTCTTTTCTATTTTTTTTTTTTTTTTAGTCTAGTCAATTATTTTCTATTCTATTCTAGTCTGCTCTATTCTATTCAAATTCAAATTTATTCTATTCGAAATTTGAATTTCAGAAGATGGTTATATTGTATTTTATTGTATTCTATTTTATTTTTATTGTATTCTATTCATTTATTTTCTATTCTATTTTATTCTGTTCTTTTATTTTCTATTCTATTTTGTTATGTTTTACTCTATTCTTTTATTTTCTATTCTATCCCTTCTTTTTTTTCTTCTATTAATTTATTTTATATTCTTTTTATTTATATTCTGTTCTGTTTTACTCTATTGTATTCTATTCTTTTATGTTCTATTCTATTATTTTCTATCGTATTATATTATTTTCTATTCTATCCCTTTATTTTCTATTCTATTTTATTATTTTTGGAAATTAAAATTTGATTAAAAAACAATTTAAATTTGGATTTGATTTGAAAACTATTCAAATTCGATAACTATTCAAATTCAATTTTGATTTGTTATTTCAGATTCGTTTTAAATTCCTTACTATTGTGATTTATAAATTCAGATACATCCAAATTCCTGAATAATGAAAAATGTGTCCAAATTTCAATTCGAAACTAAACAAACTGCACATGTCTAACCCCAATGCTGCCACTGTCTGCCACATCTTCAGACTGGTCATGTAAATGCTGGGTCCTCTTCTCCCACTGGTGAGAGTCCTCAATGATACTGAGTGACTTTGAAGTGATAATGTCAGCGCTGTGGTGACATCCCCTAAGGTGCCGGGTCCATAATGCCCTGAACTCACAGTATGCCCTCAGTCTTTTGGGTTGAGGGATGTTGTGAGGACATCTGAGGTGAAAAGGGCTTACTGCAGATGAAAGCACCAAAGACTTGCATCACTGGTTGGGTATCCTCTTTCCTAAACCGTTTCCTTTCTTCTCTTCAAGTTGGGCTTTAAAACAGACACATTCTTTAAACAATTGTATTGCATTCTGCCCATCACAAGGATTCCCTGAACTCTGCTCTGTCTCTGAGCATGTGCAACTGCTTCACTGCTTCTCTGGGGAATATTAGTCACAGCGTACACAGTGTAATGGCCTTCAACCTGACATCTACAGTATATAGACATTATTATCCAAACTGCACTGCACAATCTATTCACAAGTGTAGTGTGGAAAAGACCATTAGAAAGGATGTCAAAGATAGCACAATATCACAGGAAATCACTGAAAGTAATACTTAGTATACAATAGTAGTGCTATACCAAAGAAAACAAGCACTAAACCAGATAGTAAAGGCAAACTTAATATATTGTTCCTAAGTATGGGCAGAACACCCCCTGTTCGGTTCGCAGCAGAACTCCCAAACAGAGGAAATTTTCTAATCCGAACGGCGCATCCCATTAAAGTCTATGGGAGCAGAACAGGAAAAATCAAAAGTGCCCATTTCAAAGGCTTATGCCCCATACACACGATCATTTTTAATGTCATTTTTAAAACTGACGTTTTTCTTGTCATTTTTTTTCTTGTTTCCTCTCAAGCCTGTCTTGCGTACACACCATCATTTTAAAAAATGTTCAAGAAAAGCGCAGTGACGTACACCACGTACGACGGCACTATAAAGGGGAAGTTCCATTCGAATGGCGCCACCCTTCATGTTAGTAAAGTTTGTTGAGAGACGATTCGCTCTTTTCAGTCTAGTGCTTTTCAGTCCGTTACAGCATGACGAATGTGCTATCTCCATTACGAACGCTAGTTTTACCAGAACGAGCGCTCCCGTCTCATACTTGATTCTGAGCATGCGCATTTTTTTCACGTCGTTAAAGCATACACACTATCGTTTTTCACGTCGTTAAAAAAAACGACATGAAAAACGACGTGAAAAAAGAGAGCATGTTCGAAATTTTTAATGCCCGTTTTTCACGTCGTTAAAAATGCTCTGGAGCATACACACGATCATTTTTAATGGCCATTTTTTTTAATGGCATTTTTAACGGCATGAAAAATGATCGTGTGTAGGGATGAGCTTCGTGTTCGAGTCGAACATACGTTCGACTCGAACATCGGCTGTTCGATCGTTCGACGAAGATCGAACGATTTGGGCCGTTCGCGCCAAATTCGAGTGACGCGAACGGCCCACAATGCACTACGCCATCCAGGCGCTGTGATTGGCCAAGCATGCACTGTGACCCCGCATGCTTGGCCAATCACAGCGCCGGCAGCGAGGAGAGCAATGATTGGCCACAGGCAGGATGCCTGTGGCCAATTATTGCTGAGGGGGTTTAGTACACGCCCCACACTATAAAAGGCCGCCAGCACGGCGGCCTAGTGTAGTGTGTTCCAGAGCAGGGATAGAGCAGCATAGGCAGGGACAGTGACTTTTATTTCTTTCTTGCTTAACCTGGATTCCTTTAGTTTAGGGAAAGAGAAGGATAGGTAGGGAGAGTGTCAGTGTGTTTTGTGCTTGTGCTATATTGTGCTTAAAAAAAACATTTTTTCTAGGGACAGAAAACTGTAGGTAGGGAGAGTGTGTCAGTTTCTTTCACTGTCAAAGTCCTTGTTTCCAGGGACCTGGAAGGACAGTGAGTGAATTCTCCTTGTGCTATATTGTGCTTAAAAAAAACATTTTTTCTAGGGACAGAAAACTGTAGGTAGGGAGAGTGTGTCAGTTTCTTTCACTGTCAAAGTCCTTGTTTCCAGGGACCTGGAAGGACAGTGAGGTAATTCTCCTTGTGCTAAATTGTGCTTAAAAAACACATTTTTTCTAGGGACAGAAAACTGTAGGTAGGGAGAGTGTGTCAGTTTCTTTCACTGTAAAAGTCCTTGTTTCCAGGGACCTGGAAGGACAGTGAGGTAATTCTCCTTGTGCTAAATTGTGCTTAAAAAAAACATTTTTTCTAGGGACAGAAAACTGTAGGTAGGGAGAGTGTGTCAGTTTCTTTCACTGTCAAAGTCCTTGTTTCCAGGGACCTGGAAGGACAGTGAGTGAATTCTCCTTGTGCTAAATTGTGCTTTAAAAAAAAAATTTTTCTAGGGACAGAAAACTGTAGGTAGGGAGAGTGTGTCAGTTTCTTTCACTGTCAAAGTCCTTGTTTCAAGGGACAGAGAAGGACACCTGAAGGTAGCCCTTATTGCTTTTTTCCCATCTCCCTGCAGGCCATCTATTAGAATGTCTGGAAGGCAAACAAGGAGAGGCAGACAGTCAGGAGGCAATAAAAGAGGGCAAGCAGGCTCTGTGTCTGGGGGCAACAGTGCTGGTCGTGGACGCGGTGCATTGTCATCAGCACATGGCCATGGGACACGCTTGTCCTTCTTTTCGGCAGCTGGACATGTTGAGCCACATCATGCCGAAGACTTGGTAGAGTGGATGACCAAGCCCTCCTCCTCCTCCTCATCCTCTCTCACCCAGGCTCAGGGTACTGGAAAAGCAGCTGCCAAAGCGTCCTCTTCCCTGGTATCAATGTCAGACTCATCATCAGTCACTCCTTCCCTAGACCCACCATGTCCTCCTCCTGAGGAGTCCCCCGAACTGTTTCAGCACAGTGTTGGGTACATGCTCCAGGAGGATGCCCAGCGTTTCGAAGGGTCTGATGATGAAACCCAGCTAGAGGAAGGCAGTAGCGTGAGAGCAGACAGAGGGGATGCTCAAGAAGGACACCAATCTGGAAGTCATGTTCCAGCAGCTGCAGCATACTGCCAGATTGCCTCCAGTGATGAGGAGGGAGGTGATGATGAGGTCACTGACTCCACGTGGGTGCCTAATAGGAGAGAGGAGGAGGAGGAGGATGAGGAGGAGGCACATCTCCAACGAGGCAGGATGCCCTTTGGTGGCCAGCGTAAGGGCAGTACACCGACGGAATCACACCGCAGAGCTCCGCCTGTGCAGGGCGCTGCCTCTGCCCGTCATTCAAAAAGTTCTTTGGTGTGGGCCTTTTTTGAGGCTAGTGCATCAGATCGCACAGCTGCTGTTTGCAACATATGTCTCAAGCGTATATCGCGTGGCCAAAACATCAGCCGCTTGGGTACCACATGCCTGACCAGACATATGTTGACCTGCCATGCAGCTCGTTGGCAAGCCTACCTCAAAGACCCACACCAAAGAACAAAGCGGACCTCTCCTTGCACCGCATCAGCTGGGATCTCCAACCCCACTATAACTTCAGTCCTCTCTGAAACATGCACTGAGAGGAATGAAGGTGTAGAATTAGGTGTGTCACAGCCAAGTACTTGCGGCCACTCTGCTAGCAGTACACCGACGTCCGATTCTAGCAGGCAAATTTCCCTGCCCCAGCTGCTGGACCGTCGAAAGAAGTTCACTCCCAGCCATCCACATGCCCAGCGGTTGAATGCTAGCTTGGCTAAATTGCTAGCGCTTCAACTGCTGCCTTTTCAGTTGGTAGACTCGGCCCCCTTCCGTGAGTTTGTGCAATGTGCGGTTCCTCAGTGGCAGGTTCCCAAACGCCACTTTTTCTCACGGAAGGCTATTCCGGCTCTCTACCGGCATGTGGAAGGCAATGTCTTGGCCTCGCTGGACAGGGCGGTCAGCGGTAAGGTGCATATTACCGCTGACTCATGGTCCAGCAGGCATGGACAGGGACGTTACCTTTCTTTCACGGCCCATTGGGTCACTCTTTTGGCAGCTGGGAAGGATGCAGGACAAGGTGCAGTAGTGTTGGAGGTTGTCCCACCGCCACGCCTCCAAAATGCTACTACTGGTTGTGACACACCTCTCTCCTCCACCCCCTCCTCTTCTTCTTCCTCCATGGCCTCTTCCTGTGGTTTGTCCTATGAACCAGCGGTGCTCCGTAGCCGTTCACGGGGCTACGCAAGTACGCAGGCAAAAAGATGCCATGCCGTGCTTGCGCTGGTGTGTTTGGGGGACAGAAGCCACACTGGGGCAGAGGTCCTGTCTGCTCTGCAGGGCCAGGCCGAGAGGTGGTTGACGCCATGCCAGCTTAAGCCAGGAATGGTGGTTTGCGACAATGGCACCAACCTCCTCTCCGCCCTCCGACAGGGACAACTGACCCATGTGCCCTGTGTGGCTCACGTCCTTAACCTGGTGGTGCAGCGGTTCTTGGGCAGGTACCCGGGCTTACAGGATGTCCTGAGGCAGGCCAGGAAAGTCTGTGTGCATTTCCGCAGATCTTATAATGCCAGTGCTCGCCTGGCTGAGCTGCAAAAGGAGTTGAACCTGCCCAAGAACCGCCTTATATGTGACATGCCCACCAGGTGGAACTCAACGTTGGCCATGCTGCAGCGGCTGCACACGCAGCAGAGGGCCATCAATGAGTACCTGTGCGACTACGGCACCAGGACAGGGTCAGGGGAGCTTGGTTTTTTTTCTCCACGCCAGTGGGGCATGATCAGGGATGCATGCACTGTCCTGGCACCATTTGAGGAGGCCACGAGGATGGTGAGCAGTGACAGTGCATGCATCAGTGACACTGTACCTCTTGTCCACCTGTTGGAGCACACGCTGCGTGGAATAATGGACAGGGCACTTGAGGCAGAACAGAGGCAGGAAGAGGAGGACTTCCTTGCCTCTCAAGGCCCCCTTTACCCAGACAGTGTTCCTTCTGTCCCACCCATCGCACAGGAAGAGGAGGAGGAGGAGGAGGAGGAGGAGGAGGATTGTGTCAGCATGGAGGTGGAGGCTGGCACTCAGCATCATCAGCAGCAGTCTTTTAGGGATGATTTACAGTCCCAAGAAACCAGTGGACTTGTACGTGGCTGGGAGGAGGTGGCTGCGGATCATGTCGTCCTTAGTGACCCAGAGGACTCCGGAGCGAATGCCTCAGCAAACCTACGCTGCATGGCCTCCCTGATCCTGCAAAGTCTGCGGAAGGATCCTCGTATTCTTCGGATCAAGGAGAGGGACCATTACTGGCTGGCCACTCTCCTTGATCCACGGTACAAGGGTAAGGTTGCGGACCTTATGTTACCGTCGCAGAGGGAGCAGAGGATGAGACAACTCCGGGAGGCCTTGCAGAAAGGTCTGTGCAACGCGTTCCCAGAGACTGGGAGGTTACAAACTCCTGGTCCTGGACAACGAGTTGCTGAGGCTTCGGCCAGTCAAAGAAGGAGCGGTGGGGAAGGTGGCCGTCTGACCGATGCGTTCAGACAATTCTTTAGTCCGCAGCCCCAAAGTATGATCGGTTCCAGCAACCATCGCCAGCGTCTGATAAACATGGTGCAGGAATATCTAGGGGCAAGGTCAGACTTGGACATCTTCCCCACCGAAAATCCTCTGGCTTACTGGGTCTTGAGGATGGATCACTGGCCAGAGCTTGCACAGTATGCAATTGAGCTACTGGCCTGTCCTGCATCCAGCGTTCTTTCGGAACGCACATTCAGTGCTGCTGGAGGATTTGTCACGGATCACAGGGTGCGCCTGTCCACCGACTCGGTTGATCGACTGACTTTCATCAAGATGAACCAGTCTTGGATCACCACCAGCTACCACACACCTGATGCTGATATAACAGACTAATTGATTTTAACATGTCACATCCCTTCAAGACTGATGCTGATGCTGAGTGCCTGTGCTGTTATGTTGACTGGCTATCCTCCTCCTCCGAGTCCTCAATGATACGATTGATGATGATAGCTTGGAAGATCATTTTTGTTTATGGGTGCCGCCACCAGTGGCTAAGGCCCAATTTTTCAGCCCCTGTTTTACAGGGGCGTGTAATTACAATTTTTTTAGCAATAATTTGCCATAGGGCTCATTGCTGTGCTCCAAGTACAGTATCTGTGAGGGGTTGGAGTGTTGTGGCACCAGTGCCTAAGGCCCAATTTTTCAGCCCCTGTTTAACAGGGGCGTGTCATTACAATTTTTGAAGCAATACTTTGCAACAGGGCTCATTGCTGTGCTCCAAGTACAGTATCTGTGAGGGGTTGTAGTGTTGTGCCACCAGTGCCTAAGGCCCAATTTTTCAGCCCCTGTTCAACAGGGGCATGCAATTACAATTCTTGATCTAATAATTCACAGCAGGGTCCATTGCTGCACCCACCAAGAGTAACTCTGAGGGCTTACAGTCTTGTGGCAACGCCACCACCACCACCACCACGAAAGGCCCAATTTTTCAGCCCCTGTTCAAAAGGGGCATGTAATTACAATTCTTGATCTAATAATTCACAGCAGGGCCCATTGCTGCACCCACCAAGAGTAACTGTCAGGGCTTACAGTGTTGTGGCACCAGCACCACCATCAAAGCCCCAATTTTTACTACCACTGTTCAACAATTATATGTAATTAAAATTCCTGATATAATAGTTGACAGCAGGGCGTTCCAGCACCAACCAAGAGTAACTGAGTGCTTACAGTGTTGTGCCAACACCAACAACTAAGGGGCCTATTTCTGCAGAGTATATACGGCAGGTCCCTACTTTCAAACATCCAACTTACAAACGACTCCTACTTGCAAACGAAAGAAGACAACAGGAAGTGAGAGGAAATCTACCCCTAGAAAGGAAAATTCTCTCCTGTAAGAATAAATATGGGAGAAAGGGGTCTCATCTGTACTGATGCTTTATCAGCAATCCTTGTTTCAAGAAAAACACCACATTTCAAAAACAGTTGTCATTGGGACGGAAAGTGAGGTGAAATGTTCTGAACAGGGGCACAGACAGCAAAACAAATGTTACAGGGGTGATAACCCTTACCTATGTTTCCCAAAAAGTTTAAAAATAGATTTTTGGGCTGGAGCTACACTTCAACAATGTACCTGTTCAAAATTACAAACAGATTCTACATAAGAACAAACCTACAGTCCCTGTCTTGTATGCACCGCCTGTATACGGCTGTTCAGAGTATATAGGGCCTTTTTTATTTTATGTGCGGGGTTCCCCTTAATATCCATACAAGACCCAAAGGGGCTGGTAATGGGCTGGGGTAGGGGGGGGGGGGGTCATGGGGTAGCTATGCCATTTTTCTTAAAGAATTTCATCCATATTACCGGGACCAGACATTACATTAAAG
Organism: Rana muscosa; assembly: GCA_029206835.1. Classification (NCBI taxonomy): domain Eukaryota; kingdom Metazoa; phylum Chordata; class Amphibia; order Anura; family Ranidae; genus Rana; species Rana muscosa. The sequence goes on from CM055118.1 coordinate 225,207,620, forward strand.
CCGCAAGCAGTTTTAAATGGCTTTTTTTTCCTTTAGAAGTGTCATTTTGTGCAGGGACAGTTCTAAACACGGGAAACACGTGGCACTTCACAGGCATACTTTAGACACCCCCCAGGTACGATATTTAAAGGAATATTTGACTTTTTTTTTTTCACTTTATGCATCATTAAAATGACTGCTCCCGAAAAACGACCGTTTTTAAAACTTCTTTTTGCATTGATACATGTCCCCTGGTGCACAACCCGGGTTCCCAAACCCTATTTATGACAATAACATGCATAATAGTTGTTATAATTAGCACTTTAGAATTCGAACGTTCGCATCCATTGTATTTAATAGGGTTCTAATGTTCGTTCGAACTTTCGGTCCGTTCGCGGGTTCTGGTGCGAACCGAACCCGGGGGTGTTCGGCTCATCACTAATCGTGTGTATGGGGCATTATATGTAGGGTTGAGCGGACCCGAACTGTAAAGTTCGGGTCCGTACCGAACTTTTGGGTTTTTGGGTCCCGGACCCGAACCCGAACAATTGACTGTATGTTCGGGTTCGGGTCCGGTGTTCGGCGATGTAATGGCGCGTTTTTAAAAGCTGCAGGGCAGCCAATAAACTTTTGTTTCGGTATTTTCGGTATATTGTTTCCGTGTGTGTAAATTTTGCCTGTAAAGTCACGCTTGTTTCCCGTGCTTAGAACTGTCCCTGCACAAAGTGTAATTTCTGAAGGAAAAAAAGTAATTTAAAACTCACTCGCGGCTATAATGAATTGTTGGCTCCCGGCAATACATAGAACAGTCATTGATAAAAGAAAAAAGGCATGGGGGTCCCCCCAAATTCAATTACCAGGTTCAGCCAATGACGTAGGTGTAAGGCTAAGCGGACCAGATGTGGAACATGAGAAGGGGCGGGTCTATTCATTTATTACACTGTACAGGAAGTTCCCCATCAGGTCCGCCCCCTCGTATGTCAGACCCCGCCTACGTCATTGGCTGAGCGGACCTGATGGGGAACTGCCTTGCAGTGTAATAAATGAATAGACCCGCCCCTTCTCACGTTCCGCATCTGGTCCGCTTAGGTTTACACCTACGTCATTGGCTGAGCGGACCTGATGGGGAACTTTAGAAGGGGCGGGTCTATTCATTTAATACACTGCGGAGGAAGTTCCCCATCAGGTCCGCTCAGGCTCAGCCAATGACTTTTCGTGTGGACAGCGCTGGACATCGGATTGCCGCGGGACACTGGATTTCATCGCTGGAATGGGTTTTTTATTTTTTTATTTTTAGTAAAGGACTTTTACAAGGTGTCTGTGTGTTTTTTTTTACTTTTTTTTTACACTTTCTTCTTGAAATGGTACAATGTACCCCTTACCAATTCACATAGGGGGGGTCTAGGGGTCCCCTTTGTTAAAGGGGTCTTCCAGATTCCGATAAGCCCCCTGCCCGCAGACCCCCACAACCACCGGGCAAGGGTTGTGGGGATGAGGCCCATGTCCCCATCAACATGGGGACATCCTCCCCATGTTGAGGGCATGTGGCCTGGTACGGTTCAGGAGGGGGGGCACTCTCTCATCCCCCCCTCTTTTCCTGCGGCCTGCCAGGTTGCGTGCTCGGATAAAGGGTCTGGTATGGATTTTTGGGGGAACTCCACAACATTTTTTTTAAAATTTGGGGTGGAGTTCCCATTAAAATCCATACCAGACCTGAAGGGCCTGGTATGGATATTTGGAGGAACTCCACACATTTTTTTTTAAATTTGCAGCAGGGTTCCCCTTATTATCCATACCAGACCTGAAGGGCCTGGTAATTGAATTTGGGGGGACCCCCAAGCTTTTTTTTTTTTTTAACAATGACTTTTCTATGTATTGCCGGGAGCCGACAATTCATTATAGCCACGAGTGAGTTTTAAATTACTTTTTTTCCTTCAGAAATTACACTTTGTGCAGGGACAATTCTAAGCACGGGAAACAAGCGCGAATAGTCCTCAGAAGTTCGGGTCCCCATTGACTTCAATGGGGTTCGGGTTCGGGGTCAAGTTCGGGTCAAGTTCGGTCCCGAACTCGAACTTTTTTCCGAAGTTCGGCCAAACCCGTCAAACCCGAACATCCAGGTGTCCACTCAACTCTACTTATATGGAAGCAATTGCCCAAAAAAAGGGGTATGGGGGTCTGGGTACTGCCCTGAAGGACATGTAAAATATGTGGCCTGGTACGGTTCAGGTACGGGGGGGCTGCTCTCTCGTCCCCTCCTCTTTTCCTGCGGCCTGCCAGGTTGCGTTCTCAGATAAGGGTCTGATATGGATTTTTGGGGGAACTCCACGCTATTTTTTTTAAAATTTGGGGTGGAGTTCCCCTTAAAATCCATGCCAGATCTGAAGGGCCTGGTATGGATATTTGGGGAAACCGCACGCCTTTTTTTTTTTATTTGCGGCGGGGTTCCCCTTAATATCTATACCAGACCTGAAGGGCCTGGTAATTGAATTCTGGGGGACCCCCGCGTTTTTTTTTTTTTATCAATGACTTTTGTATGTATTGCCGGGAGCCGACAATTCATTAATAGCCGCGATTGAGTTTTAAATTACTTTTTTTCCTTCAAAAATTACATTTTATGCAGGGACAGTTCTAAGCACAGGAAACATGCACCACTTTACATGCATATCATACACACCCCCCAGGTACGAAATTTAAAGGAATATTTCACTTTTGTTGTTTCACTTTAAGCATTATTAAAATCACTGCTCCCGAAAAAAGGGCCGTTTTTAAAACTTTTTTTTGCATTGATACATATCCCCTGGGGCAGGACCCGGGTCCCCAAACACTTTTTTGGACAATAACATGCATATAAGCCTTTATAATTAGCACTTTAGATTTCGAACGTTCGAGTTCATAGTATTTAATAGGGTTCAAAAGTTCACGCAAACATTCTGTCTGTTCGCAGGTTCTGGTGCGAACCGAACAAGGGGGTGTTCGGCTCATCCCTGGTCAGCAGCTACAAAAAGTGTAGCTGCTGACTTTTAATAAACAGACACTTACCTGCTCCTCGGTCCAGCGATGCGGCCGCCCAGAGCATCGCTCCTCTCCCCCCCTCTCCACCGGCGCCTCCATTCACACTGTGTGGACCCGGCCGTGACAGCTTTCGGCTTCATGGCCGGGCACGCACTGCGCATGCGCGAGTCACGCTGCGCACTAGGAGTGGACAGGCGATTTCCTGGGACCTGTCACGTTTTCCAGGAGATCGCCTAGAGGAAGGGGCCGCCTATGGCGAGAGGAAAAGTCGCCTAGGTGGCCCGTAGGTGGAAGTAGGAAGTGGGACAGGAAGTCCCTTTCCTACCGGAGCCCCCACTCCCCCCCAAAAAAATTACATGCCAAATGTGGCATGTAAGGGGGTGAGGAGTGCTTAAAGCGGAAGTTCCACTTTTGGGTGGAACTCCGCTTTAAGGACCGGAAGGATTTGTCCCCCTTAATGACCAGGCCATTTTTTGCGATACGGCACTGCGTCGCTTTAACTGACAATTGCGCGGCCGTGTGACGTGGTATCGAAACAAAATGTATGTATTTTTTCCCCACAAATAACGCTTTCTTTTGGTGGTATTTGATCACCTCTGTGGTTTTTATTTTGTGCGCTATAAACAAAAAAAAAGAGACAATTTTGAAAACAAAACAATATTTTTTACTTTTTGCTATAATAAAAATTCCCCCAAAAATTCAAAAAAACTAATTTCTTAAGTTTATGCCAATATGTATTCTTCTACATATTTTGGTAATCAAAACTCGCAATAAGCGTATATTGATTAGTTAGCGTTTATAAAATAGGGGATAGATTTATGCCATTTATTTATTTTTTTACTAGTAATGACGATGATCTGTGATTTTTACTGGGACTGCGACATTGCGGCAGACAGATCAGACACTTTTGGCACTATTGACATTTATACAGTGATCAGGGCTATAAAAATGCACTGATTACTGTGCAAATGTCACTGTCAGGGAAGGGGTTAACACTAGGGTGCAATTAAGGGGTTAAATGTGTTCCCTGGGAAGTGTTTCTAACTGTAGGGGGATGGGACAGACTGGAGGAGGAGAGAGATCGCTGTTCCTAATCACTAGGAACAACAGATCTCTTTCTACTCCCCTATCAGTATGGGGATCTGTCTGTTTACATTGACAGATCACCGTTCTGGCTCTCTATGGATCGATCGCGGGTGGCCGATCGCTCTTAAAGTGGCCGACGTAAACCTATGGCAATTCGTCCAGGAGAGCCAACCTGCCGCAGTATAATGATGGTGGCTGGTCTTTAAGTGGTTAAAAATAGTGCCTGGGGGTCCCCTTAACATGCCTGTAAAGTGGCACATCTGTAGCATGCATAAAACATGCTGCAGCAAAAATAAATTTCTAAAGAAAATAAAAACGATTTAAATCCCATTTAAAATTACTTGCGGTTGCAATTGCAAAAAAAACTCTGCCCCCTCCCCAGGTCCATACCAGACTCTTCAGGACTGGTATGGTTTTGGAGGGAAACCCCACACCAAAAAAAAAAAAAGCGACATGGGGTCCCCCCAAAACCCATACCAGACCCTTATCCAAGCATGCAGCCTGGCAGGTCAGGAAAGGGGGGGGACGAGTGAGCGCCCATCCCCCTCCTGAACCATACCTGGCCACATGGGGGTGAGTGCTTTGGGTAGGGGGGCTCTGCCTCCCCACCCTAAAGCACATTGTACCCATGTTGATGGGAACAGGGGCCTCTTCCCAACAACCCTGGGCTGTGGTTGTGAAAAATAACGGTATTTCGCTAATATTGTATTAATAATCGATATTCAATAATTCATATTGATGAGAAAAATTCCAAGAAAATCTGTTCCATTCTCGTGTAAAAACTCCAAAATTGATTTAATAATAAAATATAAAATGTCACATGAATGTATCATCAATTGTAGAATATAAAAAATAGCATAAATATGTATCTTATTCTTGAAGATTGAATCAAATGAATATCTTTGTGTGTGTGTGTGAATAGCTCAATCAGCTTCTTCTGTGTGAATCAGAGTTCCAGCGTCAGCTAGCAGATGTGTGTGTAGCATTCAAGAGAGACCGCATGTCAGCCCAAGTCTGCCTAAAAATCTAACAGTCACTAGCTTTTCACCCCTCAAATCTGAGCCCCACCTTCTTTCGAAGGAATGATTTAACGTTTCATGAAGCCCGCGAGTTTCAAATATAATCTTAGTTGTTCAGTGTCTAAAATTCTTACGGGTGGGGCTGTGAACTATGTGAGTAGCTAAAAATGAGCATTATTCAACTTGTAATAATATTACTACATATCTGAGTCAAATACTAAATATTACACTATGGATACATTAAAAACCAAACATTCTTATTAATATCCTAATCAAGAAATATAGCAATATTTAAGAACTTATAATCTTAGCTAAAATACTTTTACATCTAAAGTAATATGCGATCTTTCTTCTCATCGTGGGAGGATGGTAGAAGCCTTATTATGAACACATGTTTGAGCTTACCACTTGAAGCTTAAAACGAACTATATACTTACACAATTCTAAAAGTTTATATATTTCACTTTTCCATATCCAGACACAAATATAAATATTTTAAATGTATTCAAGTCCATTATTCTCAAAGACCCAAATCCATTCATTCATGTGTTAATATTGTTAGTAAATGAATATTAGATATTCGATTAAAGAAAATCTTTTTAACAGGTTGTTGGGGTCTGCGGGTGGGGGGCTTATCGGAATCTGGAAGCCCCTTTTAACAAGGGGGTGCCCAGATCCCACCCTCCATGTGAATGAGTATCGGGTACCCTATCCTTTCACCAAAAAAGTGTCAAAATGTAATAAACACAAAACACAGTTTTTGGCAAACACTTTATTAAAAAATAAAAAAATAGTGTCCCTCGATGTAAATCCATTGTCAATCACGCCGCCTGCCGACCTGAAAAATAAAAAAACACTTTGCCTCCATGGAAGTCTATGGGCTGGCTTGGCTTTAGCTCTTCCCTTGCAGGTTAGAGGAAAATGGTGCAGCATATCATCAGTATCTCCGTAGAGGGAGCGAATAATAAAAGGCAATGTCTCATTCTCCATAATGCTGTAGCCCAGCACCTGTCTACATATAGACCCCTTTCACACTGAGACGCTTATAAACTGCCAGTAAAACACTCAGCGCTTTTGAAGAGCTATTCAGGTGCTTTTGAAGAGCTTTCCATTCAATTCAATGGAGAGGTGCGTGTTTTTACCGCCCTGCCAGCGCACTGCCCCAGTGTGAAAGCATTAATTGATTTTAATGGAAATAGGTTTTCGTGAGCTTTTCAGGCGCTTTTTTTTAGCTTGAAAGCGCCTGAAAAGCACCTCAGTGTGAAAGGGGTCATAGAGATAAGTAAATCTTTTAAAACCTGATAGGTAGCCAATCAAGCTGATCTGACAATCTTTATGCATGCAGTCATGACTCTCCATGTACAAAAGTATGGAAAAATATGGGCAAGACTTTTAAAACCATGCCAGTTCAGTACTAACCTACTCGGTAAGGTAAAAGTCATAACTGCACCAGCCTGTAGCAGCCAAAATAATATATCCTGTTCACAGATCTAAGTGAGCACTGTTCTGGGATTGACACTGAATGAACAGTCAAAGTTCAGCAGGAGACTGATAGGATCATTTGCCTGCTCATCCTGCTCTCTCCTTGATCAGAATGTATCTTAAATCTGCATGTGTGACACATGACTGGCTCATAGTCCCTCTCCCAGTCTGAGTGAGGCTCTATAGAGATGGATACATACTCAATTTCTGGCAACTCCCCAGACTGTCAATGCTGCCGTCCATTGTCTCTGTTGCTCCTGCATCCAGAGTAGAGGCACCCTTCAATGGCAAGTGTGTTATTGCCTGGATAACCAGATGAAAATAAAGGGGAAAAAGCCTAAAAAACTAAACTAATGCAAGCACCACATTTAAATCGAAACTCCAGGAAACCTGAAAGTTCTCCCTTGCAGTGAGGCTGCTCCCGCACTGCAAGGGTTAGCTGTTCATTTAGTGTAAGGGGGACAATAAGAGCACTTTTATTTACCCAATCCTCTGCTCACCCAGCAGACAGTGCTCCCTCATTTCCTGATAGGCAATGGCCCCTCAACATCCTCACGTACATTGTAGGGCTATGGACCACAAATAGGTTTTAATGACATCAAAGGACCATAGACCGCTGGAACATAAGGAAGAACATGCTGCAGGGACTAGTCTAGCAGCACAGAGGAGCCTGTGGGCACAGAGGATCAGGTAAGGAAATCCGTTTTTCCAAAATCCTCTAAACAGAATCCAGCGGTTAACCCTTGTAGTGCAGTGCAGGCTTCTAGGTTTAGCTTTAAAGGAATAGTTCATATTTACCAGGAAACTGACTATGCAAATAAGGGGCATCTGTAGATAAAAACAAACTGTGCAGCTCTGACTAAAGTTGAATAATGCCCTTACTATGGGTATAGGCCATTTACATTCCTTATGAAGCCTGACTGGAATACTCAGGACATTGCTAAGTACTCCCAGGACATTGCTAAGTACTCCCGGTACATTGCTAAGTACTCCCAGGACATTGCTAAGTACTCCCGGTACATTGCTAAGTACTCCCAGGACATTGCTAAGTACCTCCCGGGACATTGCTAAGTACTCCCGGGACATTGCTAAGTACTCCCAGGACATTGCTAAGTACTCCCGGGACATTGCTAAGTACTCCCGGGACATTGCTAAGTACTCCCGGGACATTGCTAAGTACTCCCAGGACATTGCTAAGTACTCCCGGTACATTGCTAAGTACTCCTAGGACATTGCTAAGTACTCCCGGTACATTGCTAAGTACTCCCAGGACATTGCTAAGTACTCCCGGGACATTGCTAAGTACTCCCGGGACATTGCTAAGTACTCCCGGGACATTGCTAAGTACTCCCAGGACATTGCTAAGTACTCCCGGGACATTGCTAAGTACTCCCGGGACATTGCTAAGTACTCCCGGGACATTGCTAAGTACTCCCAGGACATTGCTAAGTACTCCCGGTACATTGCTAAGTACTCCTAGGACATTGCTAAGTACTCCCGGTACATTGCTAAGTACTCCCAGGACATTGCTAAGTACTCCCGGGACATTGCTAAGTACTCCCGGGACATTGCTAAGTACTCCCAGGACATTGCTAAGTACTCCCGGGACATTGCTAAGTACTCCCGGGACATTGCTAAGTACTCCCGGGACATTGCTAAGTACTCCCAGGACATTGCTAAGTACTCCCAAAACCGTGCTAAGTGAGGCCTAGTCATCACCACTCACCTCCACCATTACGGGAGTGAGCTTTTAAATGCTGAGCTCAGAGCTACTGCATCAGGAGAGAGAAAGAGTATGTGAGGGGGTTTAAATCAGAGACTCCTGTGATGGTGGAGGTGAGCAGTAAAGACTAGGCCTCACTTAGCAAAGTCCTGGAATTATTATAGTCAGGCGTCACATGGGATGTAAATGGCCTAAACCTATAGCAAGGGCTTTATTCATCTTTAGTCAGAGCTGCACAGTTTTTTTTTTTTTTAAAAAAACATCCCTTACCTGCATAGGCAGGTTTTTTGTAAAGGTGAACTATCCTTTTAAGGATCAGTAAGCTGCAATATAATACCTTTTTATTTATTGGTGCAATGCCAGTTAAAACTAGTTGCATTTAAAATGTAATGTAGTGGGGTCCTCAATTTAGGGGTAGTGTTTGAGTGGTAGTTATGCTCAAACACCTAAATTGTTAGGACATTATCAACCATTTTTGTCTGCAGGAAGAGTATTGGTGTACTGTTCCCTGTGGCCTGCGGGTGGCGCTGCCATGGTAGGTCAGGGTTGAACTGCAGATACAGTGCTGTGCCTTGTGTGTCCCCTCTCGGCAACCATACAGTGGGAGTGGTCGGCCTGCTGTGTATGCTGGGAGAGGATATAAAAGGGGCAGGCGCTGCCTGTGGGGTGGGTCGTCGGGAGTCCTACTCCCAGGGAGTTTGTGTTCCTGTCCGACCCTGGGCACCTTTGGCCCAGGGGCGGAGGTCGGTGAATCAGTCCCAGGCACCTTTAGCCCTGGGCCTTCGGCTGGGGCCCGTCAAAGATCGAGGAATCTCAGGGTGCCGCCTTGCGAGGAGGCCGGGGGAGGACAATTCCGAGGGACTGGTGAGAAGTCACAGTGAAGGAAGGGGCCCGGTAACTCTCTGGAGAGATGTCTTCTCCTTACAAAGAGGCCAAGCTTTAAAGGAACCAAGTTCACCAGGTCTGCGGCAGAGACCAAGTTCACCAGGTCTGTGGCAGAGACTAAGTGTACCAGTTTGCGTGGTGATTGTGCGGTTAGTTCGAGTACCACTTTGGCTGCTAGCCCTATCTAGGGAGACTATCCAAATGGACTAAGTCTGCTTGAGAAGCTAAGCAGTGAAGTGTATTGTGTTTGTGCCTGGACCTCTCCCACACCTTATGCTGTCCTGTTCTCTCTCCAACCTTTCCTATCAGAGACTGTCGTTTAAGAGAAATAAACTCTACGTTGGAGTTACAGCTGGTGTGGACATTAAAGTCATTGGAGGAAATAGAGACTTGTCTTTATTGGCTATAGAGATAAGAACCATTCGGAGGGAGAATCTGGCTGCGGAGACCCATCATAACACCGCTCAACCTCCTCACATAGGAGGGTACGGGCATGTGGGACTGGGTGTGCCCTTTCCTCCTGCGAGGAGCCGAAATACAAGGAGGAGAGGGTGGTAAGCACTTCAGTAAATACAGCTGGGAAGCTGGACTTCTCCTGCACCCTGCTGGACAGTGCTGCAGAGCCTTTACATCAATTCCCAAAGCTCCTGCAGATAGACCAAAGTGCTTTCAATTCGTCAAGGTATGTGCTGATGGCCCTGTAAGCTGGAAATCACCGAAGCAGACCACGCTACTCGAGTGATCTTTACTACTTGCTTACGGGTCCCACGCTTTGCATTTTCTGAATAAATGAATGTAAAGCTTTCTCTGATAAGACGAGATGGAGATCGTGACAGCACTGCCCCACCTATCCCACTAATGCAGAGAATGTTTCGGCCAGGTATGGTATATGCATAGTTACAGTGCCTTGAAAAAGTATTCATATCCCTTGAAATTGTCCACATTTTGTGATGTTACAATCAAAAACGTAAATGTATTTTATTGGGATTTTAGGTGATAGACCAACACAAAGTGGCACATAATTGTGAAGTGGAAGAAAAATTACAAATAAATATCTGAAAAGTGTGGCACGCATTTGTATTCAGCCCCTTTTACTCTGATACCCCTAACTAAAATCTAGTGGAACACACTGCCTTCAGAAGTCTTTTTTTTTGTATTGTTACTGCCCTATGCCACAGAGACCGCACCTCAATTGGTGAGTCCGCCTTAAAAATGGGATACTGTGCCAGGACTGCTATCTGACATAGTATTTTCCACTTAGTGAAGTCAGACCCTACCCCCCCTTTTTTTCATGCCTTCAGAAGTCACCTAATTGGTCAATAGAGTCCACCTGTGTGTAATTTAATCTCAGTATAAATACAGCTTTTCTGTGAAGCCCTCAGAGGTTTGTTAGAGAACCTTCATGAACGAACATCTCACGGAGCACTGTTCAATCCATCATTCGAAAATGGAAAAAGTATGGCACAACTGCAAACCTACCAAGACATGGCCGTCCACCTAAATTGACAGGCCGGGCAAGGAGAGCATTAATCAGAGAAGCAGCCAAAAGGCCCATGGTAACTCTCGAGGAGCTGCAGAGATCCACAGCTCAGGTGGGAGAATCTGTCCACAGGACAACTATTAGTTGTCTACAAATCTACAAATCTACAAATCTGGCCTTTATGGAAGATTGGCAAAAAGAAAGCCATTAAAATTCCTGTTTGCAGTTTGGGAGAAGCCATGTGGAGGACACAGCAAACACGTGGAAGAAGGTGCTCTGGTCAGATGAGACCAAAATTTAAAATTTTGGCCTAAAAGCAAAACGCTATGTGTGGTGGAAAACTAACATTGCACATCACCCTGAACACACCACTCCCACCGTGAAACATGGTGGTGGCAGCATCATGTTGTGGGGATGCTCTTCTTCAGCAGGGAGAGGAAAGCTGGTCATAGTTGATGGGAAGCCAGATCAGTGGCATCACTAGGGTTGGTGTAACCCGGTGTGGAAAAAATTGGTGTCACCCCCCCCCCCACCAACTATAGTCCTCCCTCAGTACAGACCCCCTCCACTAACTACAGACCCCCCTCCCGCAGTATAGATCCCCCCTCAATATAGACACCCCCTCAGTATAGACACCTCCCCCTCAGTATAGACACCCCGTTCAATGCAGACCCCCCCAGTATAGACACCCCCCTCAGTGCAGACCCCCCTCAGTATAGACACCCCCCTTCAGTGCAGACTCCCTCAGTATAGACACCTCCCTCAGTGCAGACCCCCCCACAGTATAGACACCCCCCTCAGTGCAGACCCCCCTTAGAATAGACACACCCCCCTCAGTAGGGGCACTCCCCCCTCAGTGCAGACCCCGCTCAGTATAGACACCCACCTCAGTGCAGACCCCCCTCAGTATAGACACCCCCTCAGTTTAGACACCTCCCCCCTCCGTGCAGACCCCCCTCAGTATAGACACCCCCCTCAGTGCAGACTCTTCCTCAGTATAGACACCCCCTCTGCCCCCACATAGCCCCCCGCACATGTCCATATACATTACATATAATAGAGTGTACAGACCTAAGAACGCAGATGGATTCACACAACGATGGGTGTCCTTTGGCTCCTCTTCTTTGGATGTAAACAGAGAGGAGGTGAAGGCGGCTTTGGTCCGCTCCGCTGAGGGACACAGCCGCAAGATCAGAGAGGAGCAGAGCAGGGCAGCGGACAGTGTTAGCGGTGCCGCTACCCACGGGTGTCACCCCTCTGTCTGGTGTCACCTGGGAGTGGCCCGCACCCTCGCCCCCCCTAGTGAAGCCGCTGAGACAGATGGAGCCAAATACAGGGCGATTATAGAAGAAAACCTGAAATGCCCCAAATGCCCCATGCCCCATACACGACCGGTTTTCTTGTTGGAAAAAGTCTAATGAGAGTTTTTGGTCGGGAATCCCGACCGTGTGTATACTCCATCACACTTTTTCCAACAGGAAAACTGCTGGAAAAAGATAGAGAGCAGGATCTATTTTTTCCCGTCAGGAAAAAAACTGTTCAGAATTTGCGATCGTGTTTACAAATCCCAACGCGTTAAATTCCGAAGCATGCTCGGAAACAAATCGACGCATGCTCGGAAGCATAGAACTTAATTTTGTCGGCTCGTCGTAGTCTTTTACTGTACGTCACCGCGTTCTTAGCAGTCAAAAGTTCACCGGACTTTTGTGTGACCGTGTGTATGCAAGGCAGGCTTGAGAGAAATTCCGTCGGAAAAAACATCCAACTTTATTCCAACAGGAAGACTGGTCGTGTGTACGGGGCATTAGAGTCTGCAAAATACTCCAGACTGGGGCAGAGGTTCACCTTCCAGCAGGACAACGACCCTAAACATAGTCAGAGCTACAATGGAATGGTTTAGAGCAAAGCATATTCATGTGTTAGAATGGCCCAGTCAAAGTCCAGACCTAAATCCAATTGAGAATCTGTGGATAGACTTAAAAATTGATGTTTAAAGATGCTCTCCATCCAATCTGACAGAGCTTGAGCTATTTTGCAAAGAATAATGAGCAAAAATGTCACTCTCTAGATGTGCGAAGCTGGTAGAGACATCCCCAAAAAGACTTGCAGCTTTAATTGCAGTGAAAGGTGGTTCTACAAAGTATTGACTCAGGTTGGCTGAATACAAATGCACGCCACACTTTTCACATATTTATTTGTAAGAAATTTAGAAAATCATTTATCATTTTCCTTCCACTTCACAATTATGTGCCACTTTGTGTTGGTTTATTACCTAAATCCCAATAAAACCTGTCAGGTCTTGTTTGGGGGGATCAGATGAAAGCACAATAACATCTGATTGGTTGCAAGGTCCCTGTACTCTGCACATTTCACTGTCCTACTAAATTAGCCTTTATACCCAAAAGAACCTGAGCAATTCACAAACAATATCAATTTACATAGATGCATTTGTTCTTGAATTCTTGATATGTGTACATACAGTATGTGCTTCATACAGGAAAAAAAATATATTAGTAAGCAGTGTTTTTCTTGGCCAAGGCAGTAATATCTACTCTAGAAATAATGTGATTGCTTGCTAAGGACAAGAAGGAAATTTTGTTTTAGAATGCTTTCCGTACGAGATAATTGATGGAAAGAGTGATGGTGTGCAGTATCCATGACAACCAGTCAGAAATCAACTTTTGGCAGCCTGTGGGCAGACAAAAGAATGCTGATATGTGATTAATTACCATATTTTACTGCACACCTTTATTCTTTACATTTCTTTATTAAGGACAAAATCACACAAAAGAAATGATGTGCAAAGCATAGTAATATTTCAGTTTAGTATAGTCAGCAAAAATTTGGTTACTTTGGGTCCATGTGCTTTGTATACTGCATATTGCCCTTTTGAGAAAACTGGGAAGTAATTACTATGTGAACTGTGAACCTGTACACTATTTAAAGCATTGAAAGTTATAGTCTTGTCTCAAGCCTCAAACACATGGCCGGTTTTCTCAGCAAGAAATGACAAGAAAACTGCTGGGAGAGCTTTCTTGCCGAGAAAAACGGCCGTGTGTACGAGGCTTGCACGTTTCTCGTCAGGAAAACTGCCCAGAATCTCGACGAGAAAAATAGAGATCCTGCTCTCTATTTTCTCGTCGGGATTCTTGTCGGCCTGTTTCCCGACGAGAAGCCCGAGCGTGTGTGCACTTACCTGCCTCCATGGAAACCCGCGCATGCTCGAAATGACTTTGACGCATGCGCGGTAGCTTCCAAGGCATAGGTAGGGTGAAGCAAGATGGCAGCAACGGCATCGAATGTGATGAGTCCATGCTCATCGTAGTCCATGACTTCACTGAGTTCGTGCCATTCAAAAGAATGGCAGTTCTTTTGAATCGTACGTGTGTACACTTGCCCGGGACAAGATTCTTGTCAAGAATCTCGTCAGGAAAAACAACGGGTTTTTTCCTGACGAGATTCTCGGCCGTGTGTACTAGGCTTAAGTCCCCATTCCCCCTTCCCCACCCCTCTCCTGAGATTCCTGCTATTGTTTTTTTTTATCCAGAAAAGCTTCTATTGTGCCCCTCTCTGATTTTCTTTCACTTTGTTCCTGTGGTAAAAGCTGAATTCTTGGAATTCAAAGCATACATATATACTGTACATACACATATAGACCCACACACTCTTATAAATAAATGTAAACAAACTATTTAAAATGTATTAAAACATGGTATTGGTTGGGCAGTGGACAATGTCAGTAGAGCAGTGGATGGTGTCTGTAGGGCAGTGGATGGTGTCAGTAGAGCAGTGGATGGTGTCTGTAGGGCAGTGGATGGTGTCTGTAGAGCAGTGGATGGTGTCTGTAGAGCAGTGGATGGTGTCTGTAGAGCAGTGGATGGTGTCTGTAGAGCAGTGGATGGTGTCTGTAGGGCAGTGGATGGTGTCTGTAGGGCAGTGGATGGTATGGTGTCTGTAGAGCAGTGGATGGTGTCTGTAGAGCAGTGGATGGTGTCTGTAGAGCAGTGGATGGTGTCAGTATAACAGTGGATGGTGTCTGTAGGGCAGTGGATGGTGTCTGTAGAGCAGTGGATGGTGTCTGTAGAGCAGTGGATGGTGTCTGTAGAGCAGTGGATGGTGTCAGTAGGGCAGTGGATGGTGTCAGTAGGGCAGTGGATGGTGTCAGTAGGGCAGTGGATGGTGTCTGTAGGGCAGTGGATGATGTCTGTAGGGCAGTGGATGGTGTCTGTAGGGCAGTGGATGGTGTCTGTAGGGCAGTGGATGGTGTCAGTAGAGCAGTGGATGGTGTCAGTAGAGCAGTGGATGGTGTCAGTAGGGCAGTGGATGTGTCTGTAGGGCAGAGGTTGGTGTCAGTAGAACAGTGGATGGTTTTAGTTAGTAGAGCTGTGGATGTGTCAGTAGGGCAGAGGTTGGTGTCAATAGAACAGTGGATGGTTTTAGTTAGTAGAGCCGTGGACGTGTCAGTAGGGCAGAGGTTGGTGTCAGTTGAACAGTGGATGGTTTTAGTTAGTAGAGCCGTGGATGTGTCAGTAGGGCAGAGGTTGGTGTCAGTAGAACAGTGGATGGTTTTAGTTAGTAGAGCCGTGGATGTGTCAGTAGGGCAGAGGTTGGTGTCAGTAGAGCAGTGGATGGTTTTAGTTAGTAGAGCCGTGGACGTGTCAGTAGGGCAGAGGTTGGTGTCAGTTGAACAGTGGATGATTTTAGTTAGTAGAGCCGTGGACGTGTCAGTAGGGCAGAGGTTGGTGTCAGTTGAACAGTGGATGGTTTCAGTCAGTAGGGCAGTGGACATTTCAGTAGGGCAGAGGACAGTTTTAGGAGAGCATTGGACAGTGTCAGTAGGGCAGAGATTAGTGTCTGTAAGGCAGTTGATGGTGTTAGTAGTTTTTATTATTTAATACGTTTTATTATTTTCTACAATTTAATTTGTTTTATAATTTTTTACAATATAATTATTTTATTATTTTGTTACAATTTTTTTAGGAGCCCTGTTGGGGAGCTTTGGTGAAACATCAGGGGTAGGGATGAGCTTCGAGTTCGAGTCGAACTCATGTTCGACTCGAACATTGCCTGTTCGCCCGTTCGCCGAACAACGAACAAATTGGGATGTTCGCGGCAAATTCGAAAAGTCTATAGGAGAAATCTAAAGTGCTAATTATAAAGGCTTATATGCAAGTTATTGTCCTAAAAAGTGTTTGGGGACCCGGGTCCTGCCCCAGGGGACATGTATCAATGCAAAAAAAAGTTTTAAAAACGTCCGTTTTTTCGGGAGCAGTGATTTTAATAATGCTTAAAGTGAAACAATAAAAGTGAAATATTCCTTTAAATTTCGTACCTAGGGGGTGTGTATGATATGCATGTAAAGTGGCGCATGTTTCCCATGCTTAGAACTGTCCCTGCATAAAATGTAACTTTTGAAGGAAAAAAAGTCATTTAAAACTCACTCGCGGCTATTAATGAATTGTCGGCTCCCGGCAATACATACAAAAGTCATTGATAAAAAAAAAAAAAGCGTGGGGGTCCCCCAGAATTCAATTACCAGGCCCTTCAGGTCTGGTATAGATATTATGGGGAACCCCACCGCAAATGAAAAAAAAAATGCGTGCGGTTCCCCCAAATATCCATACCAGGCCCTTCAGATCTGGCATGGATTTTAAGGGGAACTCCACCCCAAATTTAAAAAAAAATGATGTGGAGTCCCCCCAAAAATCCATACCAGACCCTTATCCGGTAACGCAACCTGGCAGGCCGCAGGAAAAGAGGGGGGGACGAGAGAGCGCCCCCCCACCTCCTGAACCGTACCAGGCTACATGCCCTCAACATGGGGAGGATGTCCCTATGTTGATGGGGACAAGGGCCTCATCCCCACAACCCTTGCCCGGTGGTTGTGGGGGTCTGTGGGCGGGGGGCTTATCAGAATCTGGAAGACCCCTTTAACAAAGGGGACCCCCAGATCCCGCCCCCCCCATGTGAATTGGTAAGGGGTACATTGTACCCCTACCATTTCACGAAGAAAGTGTAAAAAAATGTAAAAAAAACACACACCGACACCTTGGAAAAGTCCTTTATTATAAAAAAAAACAAAAACATTCCAGTGATGAAATCTAGTGTCCCGCGGCAATCCGATGTCCAGCGCTGTTCGTCATTGGCTGAGCCTGAGCGGACCTGATGGGGAACTTCCTCCGCAGTCTATTACATGTATAGACCCGCCCCTTCTAAAGTTCCCCATCAGGTCCGCTCAGCCAATGACTAGGTGTAAGGCTGAGGACCTGATGCGGAACATGAGAAGGGGCGGGTCTATTCATGAATTACACAGTGAAGGAAGTTCCCCATCAGGTCCGCCCCCTCAGTATGTCAGACCACGCCTACATCATTGGCCTGAGCGGGGAACTTCCTTCACTGTGTAATTTAAATTTATGTTGAGGGCATGTGGCCTGGTACGGTTCAGGAGGCGGGGGGGGCGCTCTCTGGTCCCCCCCTCTTTTCCTGCGGCCTGCCAGGTTGCGTGCTCGGATAAGGGTCTGGTATGGATTTTTGGGGGGACTCCACGCCATTTTTTTTTAAATTTGGGGTGGAGTTCCCCTTAAAATCCATGCCAGATCTGAAGGGCCTGGTATTTTTTTAATTTGCGACAGGGTTCCCCTTAATATCTATACCAGACCTGAAGGGCCTGGTAATTGAATTCTGGGGGGACCTCCACGCTTTTTTTTTATTTTTTATCAATGACTTTTGTATGTATTGCCGGGAGCCGACAATTCATTAATAGCCGCGAGTCAGTTTTAAATTACTTTTTTTCCTTCAAAAATGACACTTTGTGCAGGGACAGTTCTAAGCACGGGAAACACGCGCCACTTTACATGCATATCATACACACCCCCTAGGTACGAAATTTAAAGGAATATTTTACTTTTATTTTTTCATTTTAAGCATTAATAAAATCACTGCTCCCGAAAAAACAGCCGTTTTTAAACCTTTTTTTTGCATTGATACATGTCCCCTGGGGCAGGACCCTGGTCCCCAAACACTTTTTAGGACAATAACTTGCATATTAGTCTTTATAATTAGCACTTTAGATTTCGAACGTTCGAGTCCATTGTATTTAATAGGGTTCTAAAGTTCACGCGAACATTCTGTCTGTTCGCAGGTTCTGGTGCGAACCGAGCAGGGGGGTGTTCGGCTCATCCCTGATCAGGGATCTAAACAGTGCTCTGTGATGAGCTGCTTCCCATTCATTCACACACCGAAGCATAATAAACACTGTTTACTATGCTTCAGTTATGAATGAACATAGCGAGTAATCGGCACCTATTGCTCATTATGTTCATTCAGAAAAGGAGCGGGTTGGTAAATTACATATTTACCGGCTGCATCCCTGCTCTCCATCCTGAAACATCCCCTGTAGCACCCTGTGCACATGTCTGTGAGGATATCTGTGGCCAAGAACCCAAGTGTTTGCAGATTGCCTTGGTTAGGAAGCCTGTAGAAGCCAATAGGCCCCTTTCACATTGGGGCGGGGGCGGCGTTGGCAGTAAAGCACCGCTATTTTTAGCGGCGCTTTACCATCAATTTCGCAGCGCTATTTGTCTGCTAGCGTGACGGTTTTACCCCCCGCTATCGGCCGAGAAAGGGTTAAAAACCACCGCAAAGCGCCTCTGCAGCGGCGCCTTGCCGGCGGTATAGCCGCGGTGCCCCATTGATTTCAATGGGCAGGAGCGGTGGAGGAGCGGTAAACACACCGCTCCTTCACCGCTCCAAAGATGCTGCTAGCAGGACTTTTTTTTACCGTCCTGCTAGCGCACCGCTCCAGTGTGAAAGCCCTCTGGACTTTCACACTGGAGAGACAGCAGCGGCTGTTTCAGGTCGGTTTGCAGGCACTATTTTTAGAGCAATAGCGCCTGCAAAGCAACCCAGTGTGAAAGGGGTCTAACAGACTGACAGGAGACTTGGCTACCCGCCACCGTAAGCGTGTATCAGCCCATTGAATGGTTACATAAGGTTAAAGACAGATGATCATCCCTGAAGGCAGACAGATTTTGTCTAGGGCTGATCATCTGTCCCTAACTAGATGTAGCCACTCAAAGTGCAGATACAAGATTACAGCAGATGACAGCCATTGCTCCTGACTCTTTGATTTGTACAGGCTCCCAGCTGCAGATATCCATACTATACTTGCCTCCCCATGACTGTTTTGACCGTGTGAATGAGGACTAATGCTTATCTTATATTTATTTAAATATTTATATATATTTGGGTGGGGTTTGGCTCTGACATCATCGCACCTGCTAGGTGAACACTGTTTACAAGCTTTTACTCTTCAGATTGTTTGTGAGCAGAGGTGTCATTAGGGGGTGGCTATTGAGGCTAGAGCCCTGAGTCTGGGGCCCATAGCCCCGAGTCTAGGGCCAGCCCTACCGTGAGAGTCTCACAGGTTGCCTGACACTGCGCTGTCCCGCACAGCCGCGGCACTCTCACTGAGTCTGCACTCGATGTTTCACACTGACAGTCAGAGCCAGGAGATCAGTGTGAGAGTGAGGCCTCGTACACACGGCCGAGATTCTCGTCGAAAAAAACATGTTGTTTTTTTCAACGAGATTCTTGGACAAGAAAATTGTCCCGGCCGAGTGTACACACGCTCGATTCAAAGAACCCGCGGTTCTTTGAATGGAGCGTACGCGGTGACGTCATCGACTAAGACGAGCATGCGCTCGTCACATTCGATGCCGTCGCCGCCATCTTGGTATACCCTATCTATGCCTAGGAAGCTACCGCGCATGCGTCAAAGTCATTTCGAGCATGCGTGGGCTTCCCGGCGAAAAGCTAAGTGTACACACACACAATTTTCTCGTCGAGAAACAGGCCGACGAGAATCTCGACGAGAAAATAGAGAGCAGGTTCTCTATTTTCTCGTCGAGATTCTTGTCGCTTTTCTTGACGAGAAACCATACACACGAATGAATTTCTCGGCAAAAAATCTCTGCCAGCAAGTTTCTTGCTGGTTTTTGCCGAGAAACTCGTTCGTGTGTACGAGGCTTGAGTCTCCTCCTTGCTCCCCCCATATCATCAGGGCCGTCTTTACTATTGATAGGGCCCTGGGCAAAAAAAAATTCTCTCCACCCCAACATTCCAAAAACCACACGTAAACTTATGTATTGCATTGTATTGTAACTGTACTGTCTGCCATCATGTTGTAAAGCGCTGCACAAACTGTTGGCGCTATAGAAATCCTGAATAATAATAGTAATAATAATAATAATGATGGGGGGAAGAGAAACAGAGTCCAGGATGTTGGGTGGGGGGGGGAGAAAGCGGAGTCCAGGATGATGGGGGGCATAGGCGAGTCCAGGATGATGGGGGAGATAGGGGAGTCCAGGATGATGGGGGGCTAGGGGAGTCCAGGATGATGGGGGGGTTAGGGGAGTCCAGGATGATGGGGGGTAGGGGAGTTCAGGATGATGGGGGGCATAGGCGAGTCCAGGATGATGGGGGGGCTTGGGGAGTCCAGGATGATGGGGGGGCTAGGGGAGTCCAGGATGATGGGGGGGTAGGGGAGTCCAGGATGATGGGGGGGTAGTGGAGTCCAGGATGATGGGGGGGTAGGGGAGTCCAGGATGATGGGGGGGTAGGGGAGTCCAGGATGATGGGGGGGTAGGGGAGTCCAGGATAATTGGGGGGGAAGAGATGGGAGTCCAGGATAACACACAGGGATTGGGAGTGTGTACTTTGAGGTGTTTGTATCATACAGGGCACAGAAAAAATTCAGCACAAGGGGCAGTACTTGCATATCCCCCCCCTCCCCCAAAGTAACCATCTATTGGTCACCTCTGCACATCACTTTGCTTACCTCTGCTCCCTCATCTACAGCTCACTTCTGTATTCCACATTCACGTCTGTACTCCTCCATCCACAGCTCACTTCTGTATCCCCCCCCCATGTCCACCTCTGTATCCCCCCCCATGTCCACCTCTGTATCCCCCCCATGTCCACCTCTGTATCCCCCCATGTCCACCTCTGTACCCCCCATCCATGTCCACCTTTGTACCCCCCATCCATGTTCACCTCTGTATCCCCCCCATCCATAGCTCACTTCTGTATCCCCCATCCACCTCTGTATCCCCCCCATCCGCATTCACCTCTATATACTTCCGTCCACCTCTGTACCCCCTCGTCCACCTCTATACATCCCCATGTCCATCCTCTGTACCCCCCTCCACCTCTGTACATCCCCATGTCCACCTTTGTACCCCCCTCCACTTCTGTACCCCCCCATGTCCACCTCTGTACCCCCTCCACCTCTGTACCCCCCCATGTCCACCTCTGTACCCCCCACCTCTGTACCCCCCCATCCACAGCTTACTTCTGTACCCCCATCCACATTCACCTCTGTATCCTTCCGTTCACTTCTGTACCCATCCACCCCCCCATGTCCACAGCTGTACCAGCAATTCTCTGCACATATTAACCCCCTTCCCCTTCTCTCCACACTGTTCTTTCTTACCCGATTACACGGTGGTGCAACAGTCTCCGCCCATCAGACTGAGCACACAGCCAGAAAACTTCACTCGGCTGTGTGCTACACAGATCTGCCAGGCGGGGGTGGGGACGGGAGAAACGCGGAGCGCCGCTCTCGCTCTGTCATTCCCTATGACTCCGTCTCCGATCCGCAGCTCCTGACAGAGGGCGAAGCGGGACGAGCGGGCTCAAACACGTGAAGCCCGCAGCTGTCCCGCTCTCCTGTCATAATTAATGTGGCCGCCGCTTGGGAAAGCAGGGGGGGATCGGCTGCACCCTCTACTCCGGGAAAACTGCGGGCAGCGCAGGGCTTAAGTGGCAGCTGCTTTGGGCCCCACAGTAATGACAGGGCCCAGGGCAGCTGCCCCTTTTGCCCTGCGTTAAAGACGGCCCTGCATATCATAGAGTCAGAACTTTCTCACACGAGCTCCTGAGCTGTGGAGGCGGCAGGTGAGTGCAGTTAATGGAGGAGGGGGAGGGGGGAAACTCTGTACTACCCTAGCCTGTATTCTGTATACCCAGCCTCTCTGTATATCCAGCCTCTCTGTATATCTAGCCTCTCTGTATACACTAGCCTCTCTGTATACCCAGCCTCTCTGTATACCCAGCCTCTCTGTATACCCACTAGCCTCTCTGTATATACACTAGCCTCTCTGTATACTGCAGCCTCTCTGTATACACTAGCCTCTCCATATACCCAGCCTCTCTGTATACACTAGCCTCTCTGTATACTGCAGCCTCTCTGTATACACTAGCCTCTCCATATACCCAGCCCCTCTGTATACACTAGCCTCTCTGTATACCCAGCCTCTCTGTATACCCAGCCTCTCTGTATACACTAGCCTCTCTGTATACACTAGCCTCTCTGTATACACTAGCCTCTCTGTATACCCAGCCTCTCTGTATACACTAGCCTCTCTGTATACACTAGCCTCTAGACATGTGCACACTGAAATATTTCGTTTCGGAATTTCGTTTTCGTCCGAAAAATTAATTTATTTAGTTACTCCCGAAATTCGTTTTTATTTATTTCGTTTTTCGTTAGAAATTGCATTCGTCCGAAAGTCTGAATTAATTAAGGTCGAATCTGTCATTGAAGGCTTATGGTGTCTGTCGAATGTTCAAAGAAGATTCGACGGAGCAGTGAAACTGTACGACGCTGCAATCATACATTTCCGGTCGAATGTTCCGCCCACAAGCTATAGAAGAATTCTAATGTTGTATGACTAGTAATAATTATATTTATTCATTACTATTACTAGTCAACCAACATTAGAATTCTTCTATAGCCTATGGGCGGATGCATTTGACCGGAAATGTACGATTGCAGCGTCGTACAGTTTTGCTGCACCGTCGAATCTTCTAACTTTCGATGCTTTGTCGAATCTTCGTCATTCTAACTATTTTACTGCTCCTCCTCTTTGGTTACAATCAGCCAATAACATTCATCATCAAATTTATTTTATTTTACTTCCCCCACCCAATTCTAGCAGTGATCTTTTCTCTCTATAATAACAAATCTTTTCTCTCCTATGTCGAATCTTTTCTCTCCTATGTCGAATCTTTTCTCTCTATAATAACAAATCTTTTCTCTCCTATGTCGAATCTTTTCTCTCCTATGTCGAATCTTTTCTCTCTATAATGTCAAATCTTTTCTCTCCTATGTCGAATCTTTCTCTCCTATGTCGAATCTTTCTCTCCTATGTCGAATATTTTCTCTCCTATGTCGAATCTTTTCTCTCCTATGTCGAATCTTTTCTCTCCTATGTCGAATATTTTCTCTCTATAATGTCAAATCTTTTCTCTCCTATGTCAAATCTTTCTCTCCTATGTCGAATATTTTCTCTCCTATGTCGAATCTTTTCTCTCCTATGTCGAATCTTTCTCTCCTATGTCGAATCTTTTCTCTCTATAATGTTGAATCTTTTCTCTCCTATGTAGAATAATCTTGGACTAATAGAGTTAAGGTTAGGCACATTCGACCACAGGTTCGATAGACACAGATTGTTATTGTCAGCGTCACGTCGAATCTCCTATCTATATCGAACTGTTGTAGCAACAAAAACGAAAATAAAGCATTTGTTTATGTCGGATCTTTCGGTTTTCGGATTCTGTGCTTTCGTTTTCGTTTGTTAAAACGATAACGAAAATAGCTGAAATTCGGACGAAAATGCATTCGGACGAAAACGAATGCACATGTCTACTAGCCTCTCTGTATACACTAGCCTCTCTGTATACACTAGCCTCTCTGTATACCCAGCCTCTCTGTATACACTAGCCTCTCTGTATACCTAGAATCTCTGTATACCTAGCCTCTCTGTATACACTAGCCTACTAGCCTATCTGTAATGTATACACTAGCCTCTCTGTATACCCAGCCTCTCTGTATACCTAGCCTCTCTGTATACACCAGCCTCTCTGTATACACCAGCCTCTCTGTATATCGAGCCTCTCTGTATATGCTAGCCTCTCTGTATACCCAGCCTCTCTGTATATACACTAGCCTCTCTGTATACTGCAGCCTCTCTGTATACACTAGCCTCTCTATATACACTAGCCCCTCTGTATACACTAGCCCCTCTGTATACACTAGCCCCTCTGTATACCCAGCCTCTCTGTATACCTAGCCTCTCTGTATACCCAGCCTCTCTGTATACCCAGCCTCTCTGTATACCCAGCCTCTCTGTATACACCAGCCTCTCTGTATACCCAGACTCTCTGTATACAATAGCCTCTCTGTATACACTAACCTTTCTGTATACCCAGGCTCTCTGTTTACGCTAGGCTCTCTGTTTACGCTAGCCTCTCTGTATACCCTAGCCTCTCTGTATACCCTAGCCTCTCTGTATACCCTAGCCTCTCTGTATACACTAGCCTCTCTGTATGCCCAGCCTCTCTGTATACACTAGCCTCTATGTATACCCAGCCTCTCTGTATACACTAGCCTCTATGTATACCCAGCCTCTCTGTATACACTAGCCTTTCTGTATACCAAGCCTCTCTGTATACACTAACCTCTCCGTATACCCAGGATTTCTGTATACCTAGCCTCTCTGTATACACCAGCCTCTCTGTACTACCCTAGCCTGTATTCTGTATATCCAGCCTCTCTGTATATCCAGCCTCTCTGTATATCCAGCCTCTCTGTATACCCAGCCTCTCTGTATACCCAGCCTCTATGTATATACACTAGCCTCTCTGTATACTGCAGCCTCTCTGTAAACACTAGCCTCTCCAGATACCCAACCTCTCTGTATACACTAGCCTCTCTGTATACCCAGCCTCTCTGAATACACTAGCCTCTCTGTATACCCAGCCTCTCTGTATACACTAGCCTCTCTGTATACACTAGCCTCTCTGTATACCCAGCCTCTCTGTATACACTAGCCTCTCTGTATACCCAGCCTTTCTGTATAAACTAGGCTCTCTGTATAACCAGCCTCTCTGTATACACTAGCCTCTCTGTATACACTAGTCAGGGTCATACACAGGACAGGAAACAAGAGTAGATCTGTGGACAACCAAGGTCAGAGCTGGGAGACAAGAGTTATCCAAGGGAAAGCTAGGTTGGTAATGGGTAGTCCAGAAGCATAAGTAAAACAGGGAAACAGGAAGCAAGAAGCTGAAGGTCAGTCAGCAATATCTACATGCAACAGTCACTCTTTTAAATCCCAGAAGGCGCCAGAATTCGTTGCGCATTGTGTGCACTGGGGTGCATGCCATGGTGCAACATGCGTGCGCACATTCTCCTCCAATATGTGTGTATGCATTTACTGTATGCGCAAACGGTTGTGCCAATATTGGAATTGCTCTTCTCTGGCTAATCTTTTGACACCTACCCTATGCTGAGAAATACCAGCAGATACTTATCCGTCATGCCAAACCATCATGGAAGTGTGTGATTGGCTGCAAATTTATTCTGTAGCAGGACAAATCTCCAAACATACAGCCAATGTCATTAAGAACTATCTTCAGCATAAAGAAGAACAAAGCCTCCTAGAAGTGATGGTTTGGCCTCTACAGAGCTCTGATCTCAACATCATCAAATCTGTCTGAAATTAGATGAAGCGACAGAAAGATCTGAGGTTAGTTCTCCAAGATGCGTGAAACTACCTACCCAGGGCCGTCTTTAATATTGATTGGGCCCTGGGCAAACATTTTCTTTGCCCCCCCCCCCCATCAATTTTACTCTCCACCCCAACATCCCAAAAAACAAATAAGCATGCACAAATCGACTTATCTCAAAAACTTTAATAATGTTAACATAAAGAACTGGTTCACACTCACTGTGTGGTTGCTAGAGGTTACTGCACATCCCTACTGCTCACTGATTGGTTGCTAAAGGTTACTGCACATCCTTACAGCTTACTGATAGGTTGCTAGAGGTTACTGCACATCATTACCATCCACTGATTGGGTGCTAGGGGTTACTGCTTTTCATTGCCACTGACTGGTTTCTAGAGGTTACACAACATTATTACCGCTCACTGATTGGTTGCTGAAGGTTACAGCCTTTTATCATCTTTTTTTTTTTTTACAACATGAGCCTGTGGAATAACAATAATTACCATACTTATGCACCAAAAACATGTCAGCAGACACAAAATAGGTACCAAATTTACACACCAGAAATACGCCTGCAAACACCAACTCAGTTATAGGGTCAGTACTATAATGACACATCAGAAACATTTCCGCATATACAGAGTCAGTCTCATACTGACACACCAGAAACATGTTCGCATATACAGAGTCAGTCTCATACTGACACACCAGAAACATGTTCGCATATACAGAGTCAGTCTCATACTGACACACCAGAAACATGTTCGCATATACAGAGTCAGTCTCATACTGACACACCAGAAACATGTTCGCATATACAGAGTCAGTCTCATACTGACACACCAGAAACATTTCCGCATATACAGAGTCAGTCTCATACTGACACACCAGAAATATGTTCGCATATGCAGAGTCAGTCTCACACTGACACACCAGAAACATGTCCGCAGATATAGAGTCAGTATCATACTGACACACCAGAAACATGTTCGCATATACAGAGTCAGTCTCATACTGACACACCAGAAACATGTTCGCATATACAGAGTCAGTATCATACTGAAACACCAGAAACATGTCTGCAGATACAGAGTCAGTACCATACTGACACACCAGAAACATGTCCGCAGATATAGAGTCAGTATCATACTGACACACCAGAAACATGTCTGCAGATACAGAGTCAGTCTCATACTGACACACCAGAAACATGTCCGCAGATATAGAGTCAGTATCATACTGACACACAAGAAACATGTCTGTAGGGCAGTGTACAGAGGAGATTAGAGTATAGGGTAGTGTACAGGGATCAGTAGGGCAAAAGACAGGGGATCAAGAGAGCACAGTGCAGGAGGGTCAGCATGGTACAGTAAAAGGGGTCAGGAGAGCACAGGGCACAGTACAGGGACAGAGGGCAAAGTAGGGCTGGGAAAAAAATCGATTTTAATCTTGAATCGAGTTTTGAGCTCAAATCGATTCAGTTTTGAAGAAAATCGATTTTTTTAGATTTTTTTTTTTCCTTCAAAGTTTCCGTAGCAGGACTGCAGGGGGCGTATCCGGAATGGCACTGGGCAGCGTTACCCCAATTACATCTACTCGCTGCAGCCGCCGTCTGCCTACCTGATCAGCGTGTCATGCAGACAGACGGCGGCCATTGCAGTGTTCAAAAGCCGTGCCTCCCGAGTCCTCGTCGTCTGTGATAGGCGAAACACTCAATTTCACAGCAGGCAGTATTCAGCCTATCACGGACATCCTCTCATCCTCATCTGTGTTATGAGGATGACCATGATAGGCGGAACACTGAATGCTAGGAAATTGAGTGTTCCGCCTATCACAGACGAGGAGGAGGCGCGGCTTTTGAATACTGGAATGGCCACCGGTGTAGCAGTAAAATCCGTATACCATGAAAATCTGCATCAGGTACGGGCACAGTGATTGAAGCACGGGCACAGTGAGACACGGGCACAGTGAGACAAGGGTACAGTGAGACAAGGATACAGTGAGGCATGGACACAGTTCAATTCAACTAAGAGTAACCTCAGGATTTTTTGTTGTTGTTTTATTAGCTAAATCCAAATACAGTATTAATAATTTATTTGGATGTTTAACAATCTTTGTTGCACACTGCAAAAAACAACAAAAGGTCACAAGCGCTAAATTGGTGGATAAAGAAAAAAATATAATGGATGATAATAATAATAATAATAAGAAAAAAATCCCAAATATTTTGGGAAGTACAAAGTATCCAAAAGGGGGAAAAAACAGGATCCAGCGCAGCAAGAAAAAATCCGTACCCAGAAGTACAAAATACACAACATGCACACAATATAATCCAGCGCTCATGGAACATACATTATTAACTATTGAAAACTCTTGAAGAATTGATAAAAAAGCTTAGTCCATTTATCACAATAAAGAGAGGGATCCAATCCCAAATGTGCAGAGGGCAAATGAATCTTAACTCTCCAGTTGCCAGTGGTGACAAACTTGTTAAACTTGCAGTGACATCCGTGGAGCAAGGAGGGGTTAAAAAAGTCAAAACAAAGCCTGTGGCATGATCTCCGTGTGAGCACAGTACCTTGAATGATGGACAACAGGCAGACCAGCGTGTGGAGGGCCCTCCAACCCAAAAGGATGCAGAGCCAGGATCGCAGCAAGGCTGGGACAGAAGGAATCACACACAGAGTTTCAAGAGTTTTCAATAGTTAATAATGTATGTTCCATGAGCGCTGGAATATATTGTGTGTTTGTTGCACACTGACTTTGCAGTTAGAGAAAGGGTTTGCCTTTGCAATTTTGTTTGTTGATGCACTTTAATTAATATAATAAAAAATAAAAAAAATCGAATCGAATCGTAAATCGAGTTTTTTATAAAAAAATCGCAGATTTTTTTGGGGGGGAAAATCGCCCAGCCCTAGGGCAAAGTATGGGGGATGGGACAGGATGGCACACACCAGGGGTCAGGAAGGCATATTATGGGGATTGGGAGGGCACACACCTGGGGGTACAGGAAGGCACAGTACGGGGGGGGGGGGTGGGAGGGCAAAGTATAGGGTCTTGGAGGGTACAGTACAGGGAGCAGGAGGACACAAATCAGGTAGGTCAGGAGGATACACACTACGGTGGTAGAAAGGGCACATACCAGGGGGGTCGGAAGGGCACAGTACAAGGATCACAAGGGCACACAACAGGGGGTTTGGAGGGCGCACACCAGGAAGGTTTGAGGGACACACACCAGGGGGTGGGTCAGGAGGGCACACACCAGGGGGGGGGGTTGGGAGGGGCACACACCAGGGGGGGGTTGGGAGGGGCACACACCAGGGGGGCTAGGGAGAGCACACACCAGGGGGGGTTGGAAGGGGCACACACCAGGGGGGGTTGGGAGGGGCACACACCAGGGGGGGTTGGAAGGGGCACACACCAGGGGGGGTAGGGAGAGCACACACCAGGGGGGTAGGGAGAGCACACACCAGGGGGGGTTGGAAGGGGCACACACCAGGGGGGGGTTGGGAGGGGCACACACCAGGGGGGTAGGGAGAGCACACACCAGGGAGGGTAGGGAGAGCACACACCAGGGAGGGTTGGAAGGGGCACACACCAGGGGGGGGGTTGGGAGGGGCACACACCAGGGGGGTAGGGAGAGCACACACCAGGGAGGGTAGGGAGAGCACACACCAGGGGGGGTAGGGAGAGCACACACCAGGGGGGGTAGGGAGAGCACACACCAGGGAGGGTAGGGAGGGGCACACACCAGGGGGGGTAGGGAGAGCACACACCAGGGGGGGTAGGGAGAGCACACACCAGGGGGGGGGTAGGGAGAGCACACACCAGGGGGGGTAGGGAGAGAACACACCAGGGGGGTAGGGAGAGCACACACCAGGGGGGGGTAGGGAGAGCACACACCAGGGAGGGTATGGAGAGCACACACCAGGGGGGGTAGGGAGAGCACACACCAGGGGGGGTTGGGAGGGGCACACACCGGGGGGGGGGTTTGGGAGGGGCACACACCAGGGGGGTAGGGAGAGCACACACCGGGGGGGGGTAGGGAGAGCACACACCAGGGGGGGGTAGGGAGAGCACACACCAGGGGGGGTAGGGAGAGCACACACCAGGGAGGGTAGGGAGAGCACACACCAGGGGGGGGTTGGGAGGGGCACACACCAGGGGGGGTAGGGAGAGCACACACCAGGGGGGGTAGGGAGGGCACACACCAGGGGGGGTAGGGAGAGCACAAACCAGGGGGGGTAGGGAGAGTACACACCAGGGGGGGTAGGGAGAGCACACACCAGGGGGGGGGGTAGGGAGAGCACACACCAGGGGGGGGGGTAGGGAGAGCACACACCAGGGGGGGGTAAGGAGAGCACACACCAGGGGGGGTAGGGAGAGTACACACCAGGGGGGGTAGGGAGAGCACACACCAGGGGGGGTAGGGAGAGCACACACCAGGGGGGGGTTGGGAGGGGCACACACCAGGGGGGGGTTTGGGAGGGGCACACACCGGGGGGGGGTAGGGAGAGCACACACCAGGGGGGTCGGGGCAGTGAAAACCTGGGGGCAGTGACAATGCTTTAGTTAATTCTACATTAAAAAGCGATCTTCCCACCTTTCAGCTAACACCCGACACTTATATACTATACTGCAGTAGCTCAGCAGACTTAGCATAGAGCTGCCTGCAAACTAAGCCACAATGAATCATTCAGTGATCTTACCTTCATGCACACTCGTTTGGCAGCCTCTGCTCCCAGCTACTGTCACACCACCCTTCTCCAGGCAGGCACGATCTCGGAGCTCAGCTCATCCTGCCCACTCAATAGCAGAAACCTTGAGGCTCTACCCCGGGGATGGTCCTTAGTCTTGCTAGAGAGCAGCAGGAAAACTGCTGATGAGCGAGGTAGGGATAGGTGCAGGGGGCGGAGATGTGGAGGACAGTAACAAGTGAAATGGCTTTATGCTGTCCAGACCGCTCTGCTTTCGGTAATGCAGCCGGGGACAAGAGCACAGAGGGACAGGCGGCAAGTATGCCCAGTGCGGGCTAAGGGGGCAGCAGCTGCTTTGGGCCCCCAACAGTGACAGGGCCCAGGGCACTTGCCCCCATTTGCCCTGCGGTAAAGACGGCCCTGTACCTACCCGCTGAGTTCTTTCAAAAGCTGTGTGCAAGTGTGGGAAATAATAAAGTCGCGCTAAACCATTTGAAAGCAATAAATATGATCATATACACAGTGCATAAAATATTGTTGCAAAAATTGAATGCCAAAATAATGTAAATTAGCACAATCTAAGAAGTGAAAAAAATTTGTTCATAAATGTCCACAGTGAACCAAGGATAAAGTGAATATTCCTTAAATTATCCACAATAGTGATTGGTTAATATGAGTCCACCCGTGCATGAATCCTTCAGTGATAAAAAGTCCAAGCTCTTCAGCAATGGAGGTTATAACAAAATAATTGACATCCACCACCAATAAGCCAAAAGAATCTGCTTACCGAAGCCCAGTGGTCCCTTATTACAGGGGACCCAGGGAGGCTTTAGAGTAGGAACACAGCTGGGCTAAATAACTCCTAGGACCCACCGTGCCATTAGTCCACATACTCCATGATGATGGATGCCAGGTGTTGTGGATGAAGTATAGAAAACACAGAGATGCTTCCGATAGTGTAAAGCCTCTTAGCTTTAATGTTCCAAAAATAAATAAAGTACACTTACAAAAATGCAGTGACAGAAATGCCTTAAGCCTGCTGCGCCGGCCGGATGCAAGCAGGCAGACCCGTCCGTCTAGGAGACATGAGCAGTACAGGAAGGTGATGTCAGCACGCCGCTAGTTCCGCCCTACTAGTTTCGTGATAGGTCACATCTTCCAGGGGCACTGTGTGCAAGTGTACCTAGAAGAATTGTTGGTTTGAAGCCAAAGGGTGGTCACACCAAATAGTTATTTGATTTGGATTTTTCTTCTGCATGCTCCCTTTGCATTTTTCAAATTGATAAAAATAAACAATTAAAACATATATTTTTAACGCATTCTTACTGTAGCACACAGATCCCCAGCCTTACCTCCTCAAGGCGGGACACACCGTACCACAATGCCCAGGTTCCTTCTTGAATAAGAGGGTGAGCGGTGTTCAGAAATTGTTAGGTCCCGCAGCGAGTTACCTTCCCTCGGCTGGTTCTCACCCCTAGAGTGTAGGGAAGAGTCTGTTGTAGGTACACCAATAAGGCCAATGTCCAGACAGGTTAAACCTTAATGAAGGAAGGTTTATTTTCTTTATGCTGATAACTGGATAGGAAAGTTGGAGTTGAAGAATAAAAGGAAACAGGGAGGCAGGTTCAGGCACTTGGTATCACCACTCAATCCCAAGTGGACTCTGCTCACCCAGATAGTCCCCTCTCACTGTCCTAGCAGTGGGAGTGATGCACAAACTTTAATTCACTTAAGTCCCTCTTTTTTAGAGATACGATCGGGAGATTCTCTGCCACAGAATCTCTGAGCCCCGAACCTCTCAGCGCTTTTAATTAAAGAACAGGTGAAAGTTGCTGCACATTACAAGGCCTCAGATGATTTGTGGAATCCCTCCAGAAGTTTACCGGGCCTCTCTTTCTCCGTGAAACTCTCACCGGTCCCTCAGAAAGGTCCTCCCCCGGTCTCTTCTTCTTAGAACGGGTCCCCTCTCCCGGGGCACTCTGGGATTCCTCCTCTTAGAGCTGAGCCCCAGCTAAAGGTGCTGGGCTCAATGGCGAAGTTGCAGCCCCAGGCTAAAGGTGCCTGGGACCGATGCATACACGCACCCCTGGCCTGGATGGCCAGGTCACGTGACCCGAACTCCAGAGCCCCGGAACTCTGGAACAACCCCGCTCCAGGCGGCGTATGCCCCTTATGTATCCTCTCCTGGCATGCACAGCAGGTTGACCACGCCCACTGTACTACTGCCGAGAGAGACACCCTAAGGCACAGCACTGTTACCAGTGGTTCAACCCTGACCTGTCATGGCATTGCCACCCACAGGCCACAGGGAACTGCACACCAGTACAACACCTGAAGAACAAATAACCAAACCTATCAATAAAAGCCGTCTGAGCCTGGCTACTAGCTCAGACCAACCCCTAAATTTAGGCACACAGCACTCCTCAAAGTAGAGGGGCGTTACATTACTTTAAAGCAATTTTTCACATTCCTCTATTCCCACCCCACTGGCTGTGATTGACAGCAGTGGGAGACAATGGCTCCTGTTGTTTGTCTTTAAGCCAATGAGGAGTGAGAGAGCTGAGAGGCGTCTGCTCTCATGCACCTCGTTGGGTCAAAATCAGGTTTAGGTAAGAATGCATGAAGCTAAAAAACCTTCAACCTTTACAACTTGGTACATCCCATATGCACAAAAGACACCCCAGTTTAGCAATCTCTCCCAGTATGGTCTGCTGATTTCATCACATAGGGTGTTGTAGTCTACAAATATATTCTTTGCCAAGCTCAGGATGATAGAAATTTAAATAAACATGCACATTTTTATAAGCTATAATTTTACTCTATAATTATAGTTTAGATATAAATCTAATCATCTCTGTTCAGCTATGCTTGGCTTAAGATAACTGCTTCCATAAACCCTGATGCTGAATCAACTCATATTTAGCCTTCAGCTCTAGTCTCCTTGCCATCTCTGCTTTATTGTAGACAATATAGACGCAAAGTCATGCTGTAAGTATCAGTTTGTAGGTTTTAGAATGGCAGATGTACACTCGTGAATGGGACAGTAGCAATGACAATGGTAAGAATTTATTTCTTAAAGCTGAACTTTACCCATAACAACAGATGTGTCACCTTTTAAAAATAAAATGCTAATGTTCTGAGTTAAAGTGATTGTAAATGATCACCTTGTAAAACAACCCATTCAGTTTAAAATAGAAATTAAATACAAAACATTTTGTATAGATATAAAAATACATTATAAATACTTTTTTCCCCTTTTTTACAAGTGATCAAATTTTTTCTGTTCTCAGCTGCATAAGAGCTGGGGGAAGGAGAAGCAGCAACACACTGAGCTTCCCAGTGAATGGCTGTGCAGGGGAGGGGGGTGTCAGGACAAGTATGACCATTGTAGGAGAGCACACTGAGTTCCCAGCATAGCTAAAGAACTGATCACGATGTGCTCTCATGCTTAGTGTGGTCAGTTTTTAATAGGAAAGCAGAGGAACTGGCAGGAACACCAGGGATTTCACACAAAAGAAGCAATACGAAGAGAACAGGATACCTTTTCATACAAGTACATGGTACAACAGGCACATATTATGAATATGAAGTGTTGGGGTAACAAACACTTTAAGCTGAACTCCCGGCAGATATAAAACACACAAATAAATGCATCCCTCTAATTATTAATACACTCACAAATGTTTTTTTTTTTTTTTTATGCAAACAGCTTCAGTACCTGAATTTGACTTGGTATCAGCCTTGCAGTTCATATGCAACAGAACTAAGGCTAGGAGTGGGAGAAGCAGCATAAGGAGCCAGTCGCTCGTGCTACCATGCAAGCAGCATGCTGATAGGAGCATTACAGAGAAAATGGAAATTAAAGTGTTACTAAACCCAAAATAGTAAAATCAGTGTGCATATGGAGTAAAGCATGCTTGTTATACCCACTGTGGAGCCTAGGGGATTAACCCTCTGCATTGTGTAAAAAGGCTGTTTGATCCTGTCTTCTCTGATCCCCCCTTCTTCCACAGTCCCCAATCTATCTGCTGATAGAACAGAGCCTTAGGGGCAAGCTGCACATGCACAGTTTGGTTTGTATTGCTAGAGAGTTTTTTTTTTCTTGGGAGAGTACATGTGATCAGCACAGTACCAATCAGCACCAATCAGCACCGTCCAGACAGAGGGCCAGGGGTCCTGCAGTCTCATAGGACAAAGAGGGGAGGATGAAAACTCAGCCTACGAACTTTACCAGACACTGATAGAAATCACAAGACTGCTCTAAATGCTGATGAGAAAAGGTATTTTGCTGTTTTTATTTACTAAAATAATTGTATTTCCATGTTCTGTGTACTATGGGAGACCAGATATAGTGAATGCAGGCTCCTGGGTTTAGTAACACTTTAGTTTCTCTTTTCCAATTTTGTTAAACAAATCCATCTGCTGAACAAAAGCAGTAATTGTTTTTTATAACTAGGCCAGATAAAACTGCAAAAAAACTTCTGATCTACATCTTTAAGCAGTTGTAAACTCATACGTTCTTACCCTATCACGGTAGGGCACACCAATCCTAAATTTATCCTAAACTAACCTTAAAGTATACTGTTTGTTTTTTGTTTCAATTTTGGAGTGGAGAGGGATTAGAACACCTGCCAGGTTTTTATTCCTGTCTGTAACCCCTTTGGGGTGTAGGGTGTCCACGATTCCCGGAACTGTCCCGCAATTGACATGTGTGTCTTGGGTCCCAGACAGCTTCATTATGGGATAAAAACAGTGTCCTAGAATGAACAGGGGGATTATGATGAGGAGCGAGATGACAATGACAGGGAGTGGGGTGGTAGGATTCCAGGCACAGGGGGATTATTATGAGGATGGAGATGACAGGGAGTATGTTGGTAGTAAGCTGACAGTGGTATGATAAGTATGATGACAGGAGGTAGGGTGGTGGGATGCCAGGAACAGGGGTGATGAGGATATCACATGCCAGATGGCTTAACTTTTATTAATGCTGTGTGTGAGGTCACAGGCAGCGGTGATTTTTGTGGTGCCCTTGGTGGGGATGCTGTGTCAGTGTCGGGCAGCATTACCATCGTGCAGTACCTTGAGGCTCTGGCTGGCAGACTGGCTCCTCGATGATTGCCAGGCAGCGGCACTAGCTCTGGCAGGTCCATCCTGGGAGCTGCTCGGCCGCTACAGGAGTGGGCATTATCCCAGCTCTGCACATGGCAGAGATCCACGGAGTGCGGTAGAAGGGGCGGAGCCACGGGAAGGGAGTACTCAGAGAGCCACCCACTGACCCTGGGACCTCAGGCATTGCGGAAGTGGTCAGTCCGCCCCTGGACAGGGAAAGCTAGTGGCGTGCACTGCGGGCCCGGCGTTAAGGACGGTTGGGGAACATTCCATTCCACTGTAACACAGACACACATTAGGTAAATTAGGCGGCTGCGGGGCCCCTGGTAATGCGAGACCTTAGGCGACCACCTAATTTGCCTAATTAGAGAGCCGCCTTTGCACCCCTGTCTTTATGGACCTTGCTTTGTGCACTGGTCCAAATCATATGGTGGGGGGGGGGATTATGGTGTGGGGTTGTTTTTCAGGGGTTGGGCTTGGCCCCTTAGTTCCAGTGAAGGGAATTCTTAAGGCATCAGCATACCAAGACATTATGGACAACTTCATGCTCCCAAATTTGTGGTAACAGTTTTGGGATGGCCCCTTCCTGTTCCAACATGACTGTGCACCAGTGCACAAACAAGGTCCATAAAGACATAGATGAGTGAGTTTGGGGTAGAGGAACTTGACTGGCATGCACAGAGTCCTGACCTAAATCCGATAGAACACCTTTGGGATAAATTAAAGTGGAGACTGCGAGCCAGGCCTTCTCGTCCAACATCAGTGCCTGACCTCACAAATGCACTTCTGGAAGAATGGTCAAACATTCCCATAGACACACTCCTAAAACCTTGTAGACAGCCTGCCCAGAAGAGTTGAAGCTTTTATAGCTGCAAAGAGTGGGCCAACTCAATATTGAACCCTACGCACTAAGACTGGGATGCCATTAAAGTTCATGTGAGTATAAAGGCATGTGTCCCAATACTTTTGGTAATATAGTGTATTTGACCAGAAGAATGAATTTTCCCTTATGCCGCGTACACACGATCATTTTTCCCGTCTGGAAAAATGACATTTTTTCCTTTGGACGAGAAAAACGATCGTCTGTGGGCTTTTTGCCGTTTTTCCCGACGGGAAAAAACGGCATTAATCACGATGAGAAAAATTAGAACATGTTCTAATTCTTCTCATCGTTTTTTCCAGCATTTTTTTCCGCGGCAGTTTTCCCATAGGGAAACACTGCCACGGAGCCCACACACGGTCGTTTTTCTCGACAAAGAAAAAAATGACGGGAAAAACGGTCGTGTGTGGGGGAACATGCCGTTCCCTCGTTTTTCATTTTTTTTCATGTCGTGATTCACGGCTGTGTTTTCACCGCCGTGAATCACGATCGTGTGTACGCGGCATTAGGTGAGGTCCATATTAGGAGCACCATAATTATGCTCAGAATTAGGGATGAGCTTCGTGTTCGAGTCGAACATACGTTCGACTCGAACATCGGCTGTTCGATCGTTCGACGAAGATCGAACGATTTGGGCCGTTCGCGCCAAATTCGAGTGACACGAACGGCCCACAATGCACTACGCCATCGCAGTGTCATCCAGGCGCTGTGATTGGCCAAGCATGCACTGTGACCCCGCATGCTTGGCCAATCACAGCGCCGGCAGCGAGGAGAGCAATGATTGGCCACAGGCAGGATGCCTGTGGCCAATTATTGCTGAGGGTGTTTAGTACACGCCCCACACTATAAAAGGCCGCCAGCACGGCGGCCTAGTGTTGTGTGTTCCGGAGCAGGGAAAGAGAAGCATAGGCAGGGACAGTGACATTTATTTTTTCTTGCTTAACCTGGATTCCTTTAGTTTAGGGAAAGAGAAGGATAGGTAGGGAGAGTGTCAGTGTGTTTTACTGTGCGAATCCTTGTTTCTAGGGACAGGGAAGGACAGTGAGGGAATTCTCCTTGTGCTATAGTGTGCTTTAAAAAAACATTTTTTCTAGGGACAGAAAACTATAGGTAGGGAGAGTGTCAGTGTGTTTTACTGTGCGAATCCTTGTTTCTAGGGACAGGTAAGGACAGTGAGGGAAATTCTCCTTGTGCTATAGTGTGCTTTAAAAAAACATTTTTTCTAGGGACAGAAAACTATAGGTAGGGAGAGTGTCAGTGTGTTTTACTGTGTGAATCCTTGTTTCTAGGGACAGGGATGGACAGTGAGGGAAATTCTCCTTGTGCTATAGTGTGCTTTAAAAAAACATTTTTTCTAGGGACAGAAAACTATAGGTAGGGAGAGTGTCAGTGTGTTTTACTGTGCGAATCCTTGTTTCTAGGGACAGGGAAGGACAGTGAGGGAAATTCTCCTTGTGCTATAGTGTGCTTTAAAAAAACATTTTTTCTAGGGACAGAAAACTATAGGTAGGGAGAGTGTCAGTGTGTTTTACTGTGCGAATCCTTGTTTCTAGGGACAGGGAAGGACAGTGAGGGAAATTCTCCTTGTGCTATAGTGTGCTTTAAAAAAACATTTTTTCTAGGGACAGAAAACTATAGGTAGGAAGAGTGTCAGTTTCTTTCACTGTGATAATCCTTGTTTCTAGGGACAGGGAAGGAAAGTGAGGGAAATTCTCCTTGTGCTATAGTGTGCTTTAAAAAAACATTTTTTCTAGGGACAGAAAACTATAGGTAGGAAGAGTGTCAGTTTCTTTCACTGTGATAATCCT
Organism: Rana muscosa; assembly: GCA_029206835.1. Lineage (NCBI taxonomy): Eukaryota > Metazoa > Chordata > Amphibia > Anura > Ranidae > Rana > Rana muscosa. Next base: position 225,245,354 of record CM055118.1, read on the forward strand.
TGTTTCTAGGGACAGGGAAGGACAGTGAGGGAAATTCTCCTTGTGCTATAGTGTGCTTTAAAAAAACATTTTACTAGGGACAGAAAACTATAGGTAGGAAGAGTGTCAGTTTCTTTCACTGTGATAATCCTTGTTTCTAGGGACAGGGAAGGAAAGTGAGGGAAATTCTCCTTGTGCTATAGTGTGCTTTAAAAAAACATTTTTTCTAGGGACAGAAAACTATAGGTAGGAAGAGTGTCAGTTTCTTTCACTGTGATAATCCTTGTTTCTAGGGACAGGGAAGGAAAGTGAGGGAAATTCTCCTTGTGCTATAGTGTGCTTTAAAAAAACATTTTTTCTAGGGACAGAAAACTATAGGTAGGAAGAGTGTCAGTTTCTTTCACTGTGATAATCCTTGTTTCTAGGGACAGGGAAGGACAGTGAGGGAAATTCTCCTTGTGCTATAGTGTGCTTTAAAAAAACATTTTTTCTAGGGACAGAAAACTATAGGTAGGAAGAGTGTCAGTTTCTTTCACTGTGATAATCCTTGTTTCTAGGGACAGGGAAGGAAAGTGAGGGAAATTCTCCTTGTGCTATAGTGTGCTTTAAAAAAACATTTTTTCTAGGGACAGAAAACTATAGGTAGGAAGAGTGTCAGTTTCTTTCACTGTGATAATCCTTGTTTCTAGGGACAGGGAAGGAAAGTGTGGGAAATTCTCCTTGTGCTATAGTGTGCTTTAAAAAAACATTTTTTCTAGGGACAGAAAACTATAGGTAGGAAGAGTGTCAGTTTCTTTCACTGTGATAATCCTTGTTTCTAGGGACAGGGAAGGACAGTGAGGGAAATTCTCCTTGTGCTATAGTGTGCTTTAAAAAAACATTTTTTCTAGGGACAGAAAACTATAGGTAGGAAGAGTGTCAGTTTCTTTCACTGTGATAATCCTTGTTTCTAGGGACAGGGAAGGAAAGTGAGGGAAATTCTCCTTGTGCTATAGTGTGCTTTAAAAAAACATTTTTTCTAGGGACAGAAAACTATAGGTAGGAAGAGTGTCAGTTTCTTTCACTGTGATAATCCTTGTTTCTAGGGACAGGGAAGGACAGTGAGGGAAATTCTCCTTGTGCTATAGTGTGCTTTAAAAAAAATTTTTTCTAGGGACAGAAAACAATAGGTAGGAAGAGTGTCAGTTTCTTTCACTGTGATAATCCTTGTTTCTAGGGACAGGGAAGGAAAGTGAGGGAAATTCTCCTTGTGCTATAGTGTGCTTTAAAAAAACATTTTTTCTAGGGACAGAAAACTATAGGTAGGAAGAGTGTCAGTTTCTTTCACTGTGATAATCCTTGTTTCTAGGGACAGGGAAGGACAGTGAGGGAAATTCTCCTTGTGCTATAGTGTGCTTTAAAAAAACATTTTTTCTAGGGACAGAAAACTATAGGTAGGAAGAGTGTCAGTTTCTTTCACTGTGATAATCCTTGTTTCTAGGGACAGGGAAGGAAAGTGAGGGAAATTCTCCTTGTGCTATAGTGTGCTTTAAAAAAACATTTTTTCTAGGGACAGAAAACTATAGGTAGGAAGAGTGTCAGTTACTTTCACTGTGATAATCCTTGTTTCTAGGGACAGGGAAGGAAAGTGAGGGAAATTCTCCTTGTGCTATAGTGTGCTTTAAAAAAACTTTTTTTCTAGGGACAGAAAACTATAGGTAGGAAGAGTGTCAGTTTCTTTCACTGTGATAATCCTTGTTTCTAGGGACAGGGAATGACAGTGAGGGAAATTCTCCTTGTGCTATAGTGTGCTTTAAAAAAACATTTTTTCTAGGGACAGAAAACTATAGGTAGGAAGAGTGTCAGTTTCTTTCACTGTGATAATCCTTGTTTCTAGGGACAGGGAAGGACAGTGAGGGAAATTCTCCTTGTGCTATAGTGTGCTTTAAAAAAACATTTTTTCTAGGGACAGAAAACTATAGGTAGGAAGAGTGTCGGTTTCTTTCACTGTGATAATCCTTGTTTCTAGGGACAGGGAAGGAAAGTGAGGGAAATTCTCCTTGTGCTATAGTGTGCTTTAAAAAAACATTTTTTCTAGGGACAGAAAACTATAGGTAGGAAGAGTGTCAGTTTCTTTCACTGTGATAATCCTTGTTTCTAGGGACAGGGAAGGAAAGTGAGGGAAATTCTCCTTGTGCTATAGTGTGCTTTAAAAAAAACATTTTTTCTAGGGACAGAAAACTATAGGTAGGAAGAGTGTCAGTTTCTTTCACTGTGATAATCCTTGTTTCTAGGGACAGGGAAGGACAGTGTGGGAAATTCTCCTTGTGCTATAGTGTGCTTTAAAAAAACATTTTTTCTAGGGACAGAAAACTATAGGTAGGAAGAGTGTCAGTTTCTTTCACTGTGATAATCCTTGTTTCTAGGGACAGGGAAAGACAGTGAGGGAAATTCTCCTTGTGCTATAGTGTGCTAAAGCATTCCTCATCAACCATCTTTGAAATCCTTGTTTTTTGGACAGTCAGGGAAATTGTCGTTGTGCTATTCTGTGCAAAAGCAATCATCCTCAACCATATTTAGAAATCCTTAAGTAAAGGGACAGAGAAGGACACCTGAAGGTAGCCCTTAATGCTTTTTTCCCATCTCCCTGCAGGCCATCTATTAGAATGTCTGGAAGGCAAACAAGGAGAGGCAGACAGTCAGGAGGCAATAAAAGAGGGCAAGCAGGCTCTGTGTCTGGGGGCAACAGTGCTGGTCGTGGACGCGGTGCATTGTCATCAGCACATGGCCATGGGACACGCTTGTCCTTCTTTTCGGCAGCTGGACATGTTGAGCCACATCATGCCGAAGACTTGGTAGAGTGGATGACCAAGCCCTCCTCCTCCTCCTCATCCTCTCTCACCCAGGCTCAGGGTACTGGAAAAGCAGCTGCCAAAGCGTCCTCTTCCCTGGTATCAATGTCAGACTCATCATCAGTCACTCCTTCCCTAGACCCACCATGTCCTCCTCCTGAGGAGTCCCCCGAACTGTTTGAGCACAGTGTTGGGTACATGCTCCAGGAGGATGCCCAGCGTTTCGAAGGGTCTGATGATGAAACCCAGCTACAGGAAGGCAGTAGCGTGAGAGCAGACAGAGGGGATGCTCAAGAAGGACACCAATCTGGCAGTCATGTTCCAGCAGCTGCAGCATACTGCCAGATTGGCTCCAGTGATGAGGAGGGAGGGGATGATGAGGTCACTGACTCCACGTGGGTGCCTAATAGGAGAGAGGAGGAGGAGGAGGATGAGGAGGAGGCACATCTCCAACGAGGCAGGATGCCCTTTGGTAGCCAGCGTAAGGGCAGTACACCGACGGAATCACACCGCAGAGCTCCGCCTGTGCAGGGCGCTGCCTCTGCCCGTCATTCAAAAAGTTCTTTGGTGTGGGCCTTTTTTGAGGCTAGTGCATCAGATCGCACAGCTGCTGTTTGCAACATATGTCTCAAGCGTATATCGCGTGGCCAAAACATCAGCCGCTTGGGTACCACATGCCTGACCAGACATATGTTGACCTGCCATGCAGCTCGTTGGCAAGCCTACCTCAAAGACCCACACCAAAGAACAAAGCGGACCTCTCCTTGCACCGCATCAGCTGGGATCTCCAACCCCACTATAACTTCAGTCCTCTCTGAAACATGCACTGAGAGGAATGAAGGTGTAGAATTAGGTGTGTCACAGCCAAGTACTTGCGGCCACTCTGCTAGCAGTACACCGACGTCCGATTCTAGCAGGCAAATTTCCCTGCCCCAGCTGCTGGACCATCGAAAGAAGTTCACTCCCAGCCATCCACATGCCCAGCGGTTGAATGCTAGCTTGGCTAAATTGCTAGCGCTTCAACTGCTGCCTTTTCAGTTGGTAGACTCGGCCCCCTTCCGTGAGTTTGTGCAATGTGCGGTTCCTCAGTGGCAGGTTCCCAAACGCCACTTTTTCTCACGGAATGCTATTCCGGCTATCTACCGGCATGTGGAAGGCAATGTCTTGGCCTCGCTGGACAGGGCGGTCAGCGGTAAGGTGCATATTACCGCTGACTCATGGTCCAGCAGGCATGGACAGGGACGTTACCTTTCTTTCACGGCCCATTGGGTCACTCTTTTGGCAGCTGGGAAGGATGCAGGACAAGGTGCAGTAGTGTTGGAAGTTGTTCCACCGCCACGTCTCCAAAATGCTACTACTGGTTGTGACACACCTCTCTCCTCCACCCCCTCCTCTTCTTCTTCCTCCATGGCCTCTTCCTGTGGTTTGTCCTCGGAACCAGCGGTGCTCCGTAGGCGTTCAAGGGGCTACGCAAGTACGCAGGCAAAAAGATGCCATGCCGTGCTTGCGCTGGTGTGTTTGGGGGACAGAAGCCACACTGGGGCAGAGGTCCTGTCTGCTCTGCAGGGCCAGGCCGAGAGGTGGTTGACGCCACGCCAGCTTAAGCCAGGAATGGTGGTTTGCGACAATGGCACCAACCTCCTCTCCGCCCTCCGACAGGGACAACTGACCCATGTGCCCTGTGTGGCTCACGTCCTTAACCTGGTGGTGCAGCGGTTCTTGGGCAGGTACCCGGGCTTACAGGATGTCCTGAGGCAGGCCAGGAAAGTCTGTGTGCATTTCCGCAGATCTTATAATGCCAGTGCTCGCCTGGCTGAGCTGCAAAAGGAGTTGAACCTGCCCAAGAACCGCCTTATATGTGACATGCCCACCAGGTGGAACTCAACGTTGGCCATGCTGCAGCGGCTGCACACGCAGCAGAGGGCCATCAATGAGTACCTGTGCGACTACGGCACCAGGACAGGGTCAGGGGAGCTTGTTTTTTTTTCTCCACGCCAGTGGGGCATGATCAGGGATGCATGCACTGTCCTGGCACCATTTGAGGAGGCCACGAGGATGGTGAGCAGTGACAGTGCATGCATCAGTGACACTGTACCTCTTGTCCACCTGTTGGAGCACACGCTGCGTGGAATAATGGACAGGGCACTTGAGGCAGAACAGAGGCAGGAAGAGGAGGACTTCCTTGCCTCTCAAGGCCCCCTTTACCCAGACAGTGTTCCTTCTGTCCCACCCATCGCACAGGAAGAGGAGGAGGAGGAGGAGGAGGAGGAGGAGGATTGTGTCAGCATGGAGGTGGAGGCTGGCACTCAGCATCATCAGCAGCAGTCTTTTAGGGATGATTTACAGTCCCAAGAAACCAGTGGACTTGTACGTGGCTGGGAGGAGGTGGCTGCGGATCATGTCGTCCTTAGTGACCCAGAGGACTCCGGAGCGAATGCCTCAGCAAACCTACGCTGCATGGCCTCCCTGATCCTGCAAAGTCTGCGGAAGGATCCTCGTATTCTTCGGATCAAGGAGAGGGACCATTACTGGCTGGCCACTCTCCTTGATCCACGGTACAAGGGTAAGGTTGCGGACCTTATGTTACCGTCGCAGAGGGAGCAGAGGATGAGACAACTCCGGGAGGCCTTGCAGAAAGGTCTGTGCAACGCGTTCCCAGAGACTGGGAGGTTACAAACTCCTGGTCCTGGACAACGAGTTGCTGAGGCTTCGGCCAGTCAAAGAAGGAGCGGTGGGGAAGGTGGCCGTCTGACCGATGCGTTCAGACAATTCTTTAGTCCGCAGCCCCAAAGTATGATCGGTTCCAGCAACCATCTCCAGCGTCTGATAAACATGGTGCAGGAATATCTAGGGGCAAGGTCAGACTTGGACACCTTCCCCACCGAAAATCCTCTGGCTTACTGGGTCTTGAGGATGGATCACTGGCCAGAGCTTGCACAGTATGCAATTGAGCTACTGGCCTGTCCTGCATCCAGCGTTCTTTCGGAATGCACATTCAGTGCTGCTGGAGGATTTGTCACGGATCACAGGGTGCGCCTGTCCACCGACTCGGTTGATCGACTGACTTTCATCAAGATGAACCAGTCTTGGATCACCACCAGCTACCACACACCTGATGCTGATATAACAGACTAATTGATTTTAACATGTCACATCCCTTCAAGACTGATGCTGATGCTGAGTGCCTGTGCTGTTATGTTGACTGGCTATCCTCCTCCTCCGAGTCCTCAATGATACGATTGATGATGATAGCTTGGAAGATCATTTTTGTTTATGGGTGCTGCCACCAGTGGCTAAGGCCCAATTTTTCAGCCCCTGTTTTACAGGGGCGTGTAATTACAATTTTTTTAGCAATAATTTGCCATAGGGCTCATTGCTGTGCTCCAAGTACAGTATCTGTGAGGGGTTGGAGTGTTGTGGCACCAGTGCCTAAGGCCCAATTTTTCAGCCCCTGTTCAACAGGGGCATGCAATTACAATTCTTGATCTAATAATTCACAGCAGGGCCCATTGCTGCACCCACCAAGAGTAACTCTGAGGGCTTACAGTGTTGTGGCAACGCCACCACCACCACCACCACGAAAGGCCAAATTTTTCAGCCCCTGTTCAAAAGGGGCATGTAATTACAATTCTTGATCTAATAATTCACAGCAGGGCCCATTCCTGCACCCACCAAGAGTAACTCTGAGGGCTTACAGTGTTGTGGCAACGCCACCACCACCACCACCACGAAAGGCCCAATTTTTCAGCCCCTGTTCAAAAGGGGCATGTAATTACAATTCTTGATCTAATAATTCACAGCAGGGCCCATTCCTGCACCCACCAAGAGTAACTCTGAGGGCTTACAGTGTTGTGGCAACGCCACCACCACCACCACCACGAAAGGCCCAATTTTTCAGCCCCTGTTCAAAAGGGGCATGTAATTACAATTCTTGATCTAATAATTCACAGCAGGGCCCATTCCTGCACCCACCAAGAGTAACTCTGAGGGCTTACAGTGTTGTGGCAACGCCACCACCACCACCACCACGAAAGGCCCAATTTTTCAGCCCCTGTTCAAAAGGGGCATGTAATTACAATTCTTGATCTAATAATTCACAGCAGGGCCCATTCCTGCACCCACCAAGAGTAACTCTGAGGGCTTACAGTGTTGTGGCAACGCCACCACCACCACCACCACGAAAGGCCCAATTTTTCAGCCCCTGTTCAAAAGGGGCATGTAATTACAATTCTTGATCTAATAATTCACAGCAGGGCCCATTCCTGCACCCACCAAGAGTAACTCTGAGGGCTTACAGTGTTGTGGCAACACCACCACCACCACCACCACCACGAAAGGCCCAATTTTTCAGCCCCTGTTCAACAGGGGCATGCAATTACAATTCTTGATCTAATAATTCACAGCAGGGCCCATTGCTGCACCCACCAAGAGTAACTGTCCTGGCTTACAGTGTTGTGGCACCAGCACCACCATCAAAGGCCCAATTTTTACTACCACTGTTCAACAATTATATGTAATTAAAATTCCTGATATAATAGTTGACAGCAGGGCGTTCCAGCACCAACCAAGAGTAACTGTGAGTGCTTACAGTGTTGTGCCAACACCAACAACTAAGGGGCCTATTTCTGCAGAGTATATACGGCAGGTCCCTACTTTCAAACATCCAACTTACAAACGACTCCTACTTGCAAACGCAAGAAGACAACAGGAAGTGAGAGGAAATCTACCCCTTGGAAGGAAAATTCTCTCCTGTAAGAATTAATATGGGAGAAAGGTGTCTCCTCTGTACTGATGCTTTATCACCAATCCTTGTTTCAAGAAAAACACCACATTTCAAAAACAGTTGTCATTGGGACGGAAAGTGAGGTGAAATGTTCTGAACAGGGGCACAGACAGCAAAACAAATGTTACAGGGGTGATAACCCTTACCTATGTTTTCCAAAAAGTTTAAAAATAGATTTTTGGGCTGGAGCTACACTTAAACAATGTACCTGTTCAAAATTACAAACAGATTCTACATAAGAACAAACCTACAGTCCCTGTCTTGTATGCACCGCCTGTATACGGCTGTTCAGAGTATATAGGGCCTTTTTTATTTTATGTGCGGGGTTCCCCTTAATATCCATACAAGACCCAAAGGGGCTGGTAATGGGCTGGGGTAGGGGGGGGGGGGGGGGTCATGGGGTAGCTATGCCATTTTTCTTAAAGATTTTCATCCATATTACCGGGACCAGACATTACATTAAAGCCGCAAGCAGTTTTAAATGGCTTTTTTTTCCTTTAGAAGTGTCATTTTGTGCAGGGACAGTTCTAAACACGGGAAACACGTGGCACTTCACAGGCATACTTTAGACACCCCCCAGGTACGATATTTAAAGGAATATTTGACTTTTTTTTTTCACTTTATGCATCATTAAAATGACTGCTCCCGAAAAACGACCGTTTTTAAAACTTATTTTTGCATTGATACATGTCCCCTGGTGCACAACCCGGGTTCCCAAACCCTTTTTAGGACAATAACATGCATAATAGTTGTTATAATTAGCACTTTAGAATTCGAATGTTCGCATCCATTGTATTTAATAGGGTTCTAATGTTCGTACGAACTTTCGGTCCGTTCGCGGGTTCTGGTGCGAACCGAACCCGGGGGTGTTCGGCTCATCACTACTCAGAATCTGTGCTTGTAGATATATGCAATAATAACTTTGATGAATGTTACATACCATGTAAACAAAAATCTTCATGGTAGCAGAAGGGGAATAAACCATACATTCCTTCATAATGCACCTTCCACATCCATCAGATTTTGAAGAGAGTTATGTGACGAGTATATCAAATTGTGTGTACACTGAATATGTCATGAAGAAATCGAAGAGCAGATTCTGGAGATTGATGGGCAGCCTTTGTACATAGGTGAACACCGCAACAGGATTTACCTGGCAATCCTAAATATAAATAAAAATCCCTGAAATACAGTATATGGCAAGAGGTTTTACATCTTTTAGCTTAAGCAATAAAGAGATTTTATTTGTGTTGAGTGGTGGTAGAGCAACATTGTTATAAACTCAAAAATTCACCAGAAAACAGTTCTTTAGTCTAGGTTCACACCTATGCATTTTTACTACAGTCAATTTAACATGGTTTCCTATGGTACACATTCATATGTATACGTTTTTCAACCGGTGCATTTTTGGAACGGGTCAGGGACATTTTTTCCCGCAGCAGATTGCGCTTTGCGTGTAATAGACTTCAATGGACCCGCCCCAAAAACGCAAGTGTTGTGTTTTTGATGCGTTTATACAAGCGTTTATTTACTTCATAACAAACTGTGTATAGCTGGTTGCTAAGGAGCGTACCAGGAAGCCATGTCAGGCATTATAGTGTCTTTACTCACTTTATACACTTTTTTGGTGAATGGATACCACATACTCATTCACATGGGGGGGTGGGATCTGGGGGTTCCCTTGTTAAAGGGGGCTTCCAGATTCCGAATAAGCCCCCCGCTGGCAGACTCCCACAACCACCGGCCATCCCTTTATGCCCTTGTGGAGAAGGTGCTTGATGAGGACAAAGCACCCCCCCCCCCATGTTAAGGGCATGTGGCTTAGTATGTTTCAGGAAGGGGGTGCTCACTTATCTCCTCCCTTTCTTGAACTGCTTGGCTGCATGCTCGGGTAAGAGTCTGGTATGGATTATTGGGGGAGAGACTGCCATGGTCAGTCTCTCTTTTTGAGTCCTTTGCTGAATGAGACGATCAAGGACTTTACAATGGTGCCTATGTGTGAGAAATTCTTGCAGCCATTTATCCAGTGTTATTTATCCCTAAGATCTTCTGTGCAAGTAATGGCCTTGGCTGGGCTATAGCCACATGCCTGGTTTTGCTTGCTATCTGGTAAGCAAGTTTTTCTTATGGTGACTGTGCACTTCTTGGAGTGGATCACTGTGGTGTCAAAATCATAAGGATTTATCCCATCATCTTCAAATACTGAAACATATCATCATGTTTTTCAATCAAAATATCCTGATTCATCATCTGGAACTATTCTAGCGTGGCTTCTCTTATCTATTAAGACATACATACTTTCTGTTATAGAATGAGAAACTTCTTAGCTTTCCTGTTCTTTATGACTAATGATAATGAAAATGGTATGAATATACATGTATTATTACTTCTTGATGTGATCCTTATGACTATCTCACTCTCTAATATAAGAACATACATAATTCTGCATATGTTCCCTTTAGGGATAGAACAGATACAAAGACAAACTGAATGGTTTCTGGTATTCATATGGTATCACTTGTGAAGTGCAAGCAAGTTGGATGCTTACGAAGCAATGCTCTCTCTGCTGGGCAGTACAGTGGTGTAGTGGTTAGCACTATCACCTAGCAGCAAAAAAAGGGTCGCTGGTTTGTATCCCGACCATGACACCATCTGCCTGGAGTTTGCATGTTCTCCTTGTGCCTGTGTTGGTTTCCTCCCACACTCTAAAGACATGCTTGTTAGTTTTTTTGAATCAAAAAGGTTTTTATTGAACACCAGATAGATCACAACAGTTTCCATTGTACAAAAAATAGCAAAGGTTTCCCTCTGCTGGCGAACTGTAAAACAACATATAAGATCACATCAAAAACAGCACCACAATCTTGCATGTATAAGCATATTAATCCTCGGCCGCTTGGTTTCAAATTTACTGCAAAAGTCGGGACATCACCAGCTCCCTGGGGCTCAGGCCAGGGGTATCAAGCCATTGGGACCAAATTCTCTCAAACCTGCTCGGGCTTCCCCTGTGCTGGTATATGTACTTTTCCATTATAAGAGTATTCCCCATGTGTGCTACCCAAGAGGTGGTGGTAGGCGGTGAGACTGACTTCCAACCCATCAAAATAAGCTTCCTAGCCTGAAACAGGGCCCTAGAGACCGCGACCCTGGTCAACTCCCCAGGGATCGCTTCCTCCAAGATCCCCAGCAGGCAGCACTTAGGGTCCAAAGGGATCGTAGTTTGAAACACTCTGTTTATTGTACCCACCACCTCAGTCCAATACCTGTGAAGCTTAGGGCATCTCCACAGGAGATGAATGAGATCTCCATTGTGCCTCTGACATCTACCACACACAGGGTCCCCGAGCTTACCCATCTTATATAATTTCAGCGGGGTGTAATGTACCCTCAATAATATATATAGCTGTGACACTTTCTGCGCAACGTTTAAAGAACAAGTAGTGACTGACCGCCACGCCTCCTCCCATTGGTCCCCTGACAGTGTACCTATGTCCTTCTCCCACATGGATTCCGCCCTGCTCGGGAATGCCTGTAGGTGACTTGCCAGTAACATCTGGTAGCATTGTGAGATAAATCCTTTTGTTTCAGTGCTAGTGTGCAGCACACGGAACACCGGGGCGGGCGACTGAACCCATTCCACCGCATTCCCGTGTGCCGCAACCGCATGTTGAAGCTGCATGTAGTAATAATGCATATGAGCTGGGAGGTCAAATCTGGCCTGCAGTTCGGGGAAAGTGAGAAGCCTGCCGTTAACGAAAATGTGGGACAGCAGAGCCACACCATGGGCACGCCATCTGGGCCCCTGCTGCAGCTTCACCAACTCCACATAAGACCTATTGCCCCATATTGGGCTGTCCTCTGTGAATCCCTGCACTCCCTGGAGTTGTCGGCCCTTATTCCAGACTTTCTGGATAAGTGCGAGCGTCGGGGTCCGCTTGTTGGATTTGAGGAACATTTGCGCCTCCAGCCCCATCGGGATAGTCTCAGCGCCAGTGGCCGACAGCATCAGTCGTGCCGCCGAGCTCCCCGGGTCCTGGGACATAGAGCCGATCAAATGCTGTAACTGGGCCACTATGTAGTACAGCCAAGGATTGGGAACCGCCAGCCCCCCACTGTCCTTGGCCCGCTGCAAGTGTTCCAGTCTAATCCGAGGGGGCCTAGTATGCCATAGCAACCGTCGGAAGAGAGTGTTCACTATTCGGAAGATTTTCAGGTGTATCACTACAGGCGAGTTATGAAGAAAGTAAAGTAGTTGTGGCATTAAAATCATTTTGATCAGATTGGCTTTACCTGCAAGTGACATTTTTAGGGTGTTCCAAGTATTAATTTTGTCCCTAAACCGGGACAGCAATGGGTGCACATTAAGGGAGCAGTAGTCCCCCAGCCTGGGCGACACCTGTACCCCCAAATATTTAAAGCTAGATACAACTGGGATGGGATAAGAGTCCGGCAGGGCTACCCCACTATCCTCATCCAACAGCATCAGGGCGGATTTTGACCAATTAATGGTCAATCCCGAGTAGTGGCCGAATTGCTCTATTATTGACATAGCCCCGGGGATGGAGTGCGTGGGGTCCTCCAGGAACAGCAGCATGTCGTCCGCGTACAGCATGATCTTGCAGCGTGCCGTATTGGAATCCCCGGACGCGGGCACTAGCCCGTATCAGGGCAGCCAATGGCTCTATAGCGATCGCGAAGAGCAGGGGGGACAGGGGACATCCCTGCCTCGTCCCCCTACCCAGAGCAAAGGCCGGTGACATCCTACCCGCGACCCTAATGGTCGCCTGGGGGGACGCGTACAGCAGCCTGACCCACTCTATAAACTTGTCCCCAAAGCCAAACTTGGCCAACGTCGCCCAGAGGAACCTCCAACTGACACTATCAAATGCCTTGTTGGCATCAAGGGACAAGAGCGCCCTACGGCCCCCATTGTCTGCCTGCACCTGCATGTTCAAGAACATGCGCCTCAAGTTGGTGGCGGTGGACTTCTGCGGCATGAAGCCAGCCTGGTCTGGGTGGATAATAGACGTGATTATCCCGTTGACCCTGCGCGCCAGGACCTTTGCCAGGATTTTTACATCGCTCTGCAGCAACGATATAGGCCTATAGGAGCCAGGGTCAACCGGATCCTTTCCCGGCTTCAACAGTAAAATAATATTAGCCCTAGCCATGGAACCAGGCAGCTGACCACCCTCTAGTGCGGCGTTAAAGACCTTCAATAGTTCAGGTAACAAGTGCTCCCCAAATTGAGTGTACACTTCTATGGGCAGGCCATCCTCTCCGGGGGCTTTACATGTAGGAAAAGAGCTTGCCGCTAATTGCAGCTCGCCCAGAGTAATTGGTGCATCTAACTGTTCTCTGGCAGATGTGGAGAGAGCAGGCAGATCAATACTAGCCATGTATGTTCCAAGGTCCGCATCCGAGTGGGCATCCCTCAATCCATAAAGGCCTTCATAGAAGGACGCCAGCTCGGATATAATGGTTTCAGGGGTATTAACCACCTTACCCGTAGAGGCGCGTATAGCACCGATGGCCGGGGATTGTGTTTGAGACCTCGCTATCTTGGCCAGCAATCGTCCAGTTTGTTCCCCTTCCTCATAAAATGCAAGTTTGGTAAAGAACCTCTTCCGCTCTGCCTGTGAGGATCGCAGACGGTCCAGAGAGTCCTGGGCCGACATCCAAGCCTCCCTGGCCAAGTCAGTGGGGCTAGTCACATAAGCGAGTTCCAGCTGCCTCACCTGGTCTCCCACCCGCTCCACCAAGGCAGAGGAGTTGTTCCTTACAATTTGTATTTCCTCGATAAATACCCCTCTAAGATAGGCTTTCAAAGTTTCCCATTTTAGCAGTGGGTCTAGGTAGTGCTCATGGGCCCGGAGAAAGACTTCAATCTTGGTTTCAATACGTTCTGGGGATGTAAACAGTTTGAGCCAATAAGCATTCAGTTTCCATGGGGCTCTAGGTAGGGAGCTAGACGGTTGAGTTACCAACCAAAGTACTAGCGGGGAGTGGTCTGATACCCCCCGTGGGAAATACTTCACCTTAGAGGTGCAACTAACCATGTTGGGAGTGCCCAGACACAGGTCTATACGGGAGAGGGAACCATGTGACTTGGAGAAACAGGAGAATTGTTTACACTTGGGGTTCCCAACCCGCCAGATGTCAACCCACCCCACCTCCTCCATCAGGCGTCCAAGAGCCGTACCCCGGTTGCATCACCGGGGGGTGTCTGTCCAATTTAGGGTCTAGGTAGCAATTAAAGTCCCCTAGCAACAGTAGTGGGACGTCAGGCTTGTTTGCCAGGTAAGACAGCAGCAACTGCAGCACCTCTCTAGAAAAAGGTGGAGGCACATATACAAACGCCAGAATCATAGTAACGGTAAACAGTTTGCAATAAAGAAATACAAATCTCCCAGATATATCAATAAGCGAATCTAACTCCTGGTATACCAGAGCCTTGTGGATCAATACACTCACTCCGCGTGAATAGGCGGAGTGAGTGGAGTGATAGGCCTGCCCCACCCACGCATATCCCAAGAAACTAGTCGTATCTTTCAATAGATGGGTCTCCTGTAAGCCAATTATGGCCGGGTGAAATTTACGCAATACAGTGGATATCATGGTCCTTTTCAGAGGATCATTTACCCCTCTGACATTCCACGACACTATGGGTGTAGAAGACATGGCGATTGTATACTAAGAGTTCTGTCTGAGTGGGAGGAGTACCCAGAAGAGAGCAACAGTCCTGTTTCCCCCCATCCAGCTATCAAAAAACAGCCCTGTGGTTCAAACAGCTTTGACTGTGGTGCATCAGTAAGAACAGTACAGTCCCTTGGGAAAGAAAAAAAAATCCTGCAGAAACTGTGGCAGAGATTCCTGCGCATCGGCGCTGTGGTGTCAATACAGTAAAAATAGAAGTAGGAAGCATAAGAAAAACAAGAACAGTAAAACTTATCTGCATCTGCCGGTGGCTCCTGGACTGCCAACTGGGCGTCACTGGGGACTCCCCACCGGTGTTGAATAATAGCAACACTGGCATTTCCAGTGCCAACAGGGCACAAAAACATAAGCCATGTCCACCATAACAGCAAACGGTACATAGGGGGGGTGCAGAGACACACTCCACCCATAAACTCAGGTCAGCGAAAAAAAAGAAAATTCAGAAAAGTTAGTGGAAAACTATTCGCTGGTAACTTCAAGTAGGTATTGATCCTCTCAAGTGACATCATTTCAGCAACAGCACTTCTTTACCCGGATTGCTCTTGATATAGATAGGATTGTCCACATCAACCTGCACCATTCTCCGGTCCCCTCCTGCGGAAGTCTTGTTCGTTGCGGTCTAGCCAGTCCGCAGCATCCTGTGCATTCTCAAAAAAGTGGGCCTCATCTCTGGCTGTTACGCGAAGCTTGGCTGGGTATAGCATGGCATAGGACAGCTGAAGCCTCTGCAGCCTTTTCTTGACATCCTTAAACTTTGATCTTCTGCGTTGCACTTCTGCAGAGAAGTCAGGATAAAAGGAAATCCGGGCTCCGTTATAATGTACAGCCCCCCTTTCTCTGGCCATTCGAAGTATCACTTCCCGGTCCCTGTAGTTAAGGAGTCTAGCAAGCATGGATCTCGGGGGATTGCCGGGGGGGAGGGGGCGAGGTGGCACCCTGTGCGCCCGTTCCACCGTGTAAATCGGAGAAAAAGCCTCTTTACCAAAGGTCTCCTGTAGCCAGCCTTCTATGAACGTCGTGGGGTCCCTGCCCTCCACCTTTTCTGGGAGCCCCACAATGCGTACATTGTTGCGTCTCAGGCGATTTTCGATCTCATCATGGCGATCAAAGGCCTGGCGTGCCTGCTGAGCAGCGACTCTCACTTCCCGGGTCATGTGTGGCATCTGATCCTCTATATCACTGACTCTGCCCTCCACGGCCGTGGTCCTCTCCCTGACCTTCTGTATATCATGTCTCAGGAGATTAACTTTCTCCTCCAGCCCCCCAAATCTCTCCTTCAGGGCATCCACTGAGGCAGTGCACCTGTGAACAGCATGCAGGATTTCACTGAGTGTGGGCTGGGGACTGTCCTCTGTCTGCTGGTCAAGCAAGGCTGGAACAGAACCAGGGGCTGACTCCATTTCATCATCCTCAGCTTCCAGCATGTCAGTGTGTCCCTGCTCAGCCTGCTCTGCGGGCATTGCATGACCCTGTGCAACAGTCTGCAGGGAATCTTCCGGGCCTGTCAGTTTCCTGGCATAATATAGCATGTCTCTCGTTTAGTCTGTCCCTTTAGGGGCTTTGGTGGACTTACCCCCCAGCTCCGTCTTCTTCTCCTGCCCTCGTGGAGTCCTGGGAGGCAGAGACTGAGACATCCAGGCGCCATCTTGGAAGGCCTGGGAGGCCGCAGCCGCAGCTTCTCCTTTGTTTCCCCGGGTCATCATGCCGGGATTATCGAGCACCGCTGGAACCGAGGGTCTCTGGAGGTCTTTAGGCGCAGGTTGTGGCTGAATCGGGCGTTGTAGGTGGCGAGGAAAGGATCACAAACAGGATCTACAGCGGGAGCTCCGTCGAACAGGTCTGTTCACATGCCGCGTCAGGCCACGCCCCCGACATGCTTGTTAGTTAATTGGCTCCCGTCTAAATTGGCCCTAGTCAAGCGCGTCGGGACCCAAGATACCACTCAAGTGTAGAAAATTGGAGTGTTTCATTGCAGTAGGGATATATCATCTAAGATAGTGTATTGTTCTGATCTGAGTCATTGGTGTGTTTCTTCCTCTGTGGTCCCCACCAGCGGGTGCCTGTCCCATTCCTTATGATACAGTACCTTACTTTAATGAAGTGAGTAAACATTAAAAAGTATATACCAGGCGCATGCGCGGTAGCTCCCAAGATGGCCGCCAGCCTCTAGAGCTCCGCTCCACCACGGCCCATTAATCGCCACCGGAGCTCACAGAGCGCCCCCACAGCACCCTCCACGGGATATTCGAGCGGGGGAAGCCCCCCTTATCACCCGGATGTCAGCGGTACAGGCGAGGAGGAATCTGACAAGCCGGATGACCGCGAGTCCTGGTGCCCTCAGCAATTCCAAGATGGCGGCGGCAGCACGAGGTCCTCAGGACACAGAGTTCACGGAGGACATTGCAGCAGACCAGGACGTATTACCGCAACCCTCTGCAGGTACAGACTATCCGCCCCTGAACCTGGCCGCATCCCCAGCCTCCACTGAATCTCTGCTGAGCAGAATGACATCAGGCATCCCCACAACCCCTATGCATGATCCGAACACAGGCCTCCTATTAACAGCCACTGATAACGCAGGCCCTTTTCCTAACCCCTCTGACTTGTCATCTATGATGGCTGCGTTTGCTCAAATGCTCTCCACAGGGCTTGCTCAGAACGCGGCGCAGATCACGGCATCCATTCATGCTGATTTGCAGCAAATTGGAGTGAGAATGGACGTTATTGAACAGAAAGCCAACCAGGCTGTTTCCCGTATAAACCAAAATACTGATAGGCTGCATGATGTACAAGACCAATTAGAAACAGCGTTCGCAAAGATCGATGATCTCGAGAACAGATCAAGAAGATATAACTTTAGGGTACGGGGATCCCCGAATCTGAAAAGGAGGTTCAAGGTACTGTAAAAGCACTCATACGCAGCCTACTCCCTGATATTTCGGAGATCCGCCTGGAGCTAGATAGAGCTCACAGAGCCCTTCAACCCCCCGCTCTGATGGTCTCCCCAGGGACATCATAGTGAAACCTCACTATTATTCAGTCAAAGAAGAGGTGATGAAGAAATCCAGGAGCTCTGATAGCCTCATCTTTCAGGGGCATAAAATACAAATATTTGCTGACTTGTCACCGTTCACTAATCAAAAGAGACGTTCCTTAAAGCCTTTACTACAGGTCCTAACGGAAAAGGAGATCACATACAGGTGGTCATTCCCCCTCCGCCTGAACTTTTCCTACAGGAATAAAAGCTATGGATTCTCCTCCTTGGTGGACCTGGGGATCCTTTCACAGGAACCTTCACCCATGCAGATTTCCAGAAACACCCCGTCTTCATCTAAAAGACCACCGCCTGCAAGCCCACTGCAACACAACTGGATGACACAAAGCTCCAAGAGGCCTAAAGAAAATCTCCCACCTTGAAAGATGACTGCCTCATCCTAGATCAGGGCCCTGATCTGAGCAATCTTTAACCTATTTGAGTGCCTGTGACTTCTGCCCCCCCCCCCTCACTATTGCTATCCCGAGCGGGCCGGAACTCATCACATATCGTGAACTGTCAAGTATATTTTACCTACTTCTGCAGACAGCTAATGCAGTGCTATGAGTGTGGATTACCTGAACTTGGGGTGGGGGGGGGGATGCTTTTTCTGGCACAGGACCATAATTGTTCTGCTCTATGGACTGCCTCCTTAGAACTTCCCTTGTGCCTACAATTTTTTGTTATGGTTTTCAGTTTATTGATAGGCAGATATCACTATTGTTCGGGTGATTGTGCCCCTTCCCCCAGTAGTTGGGGGGTTTCACTACGGCTGGGCCGGGATACTCAGCCTAGTCAATAAGGGGGTTTATCACCCCCCTTTTTTTTTTTTTTTTTATTAGATTTATTTGTTTGGAGATAGGGGTGACCGGGAGTTGTTCCTTTTAGGTTAGGGGCTGTCCCTTGATTTGTTTGCGCCAATAATGGGGGCGTTCTGTTTCAGTTACAATTAGGGGCTACACATAGCCCTCAGTTTTACTTTTTTTACAGGTGCTCGGGCTGTGGTGGACCCAGTGCACCTTCTCTAGGAACCGGGGGCACTATCAGTGCTCCTAGGCTCCGCTCTGGACCCCCGCTTTTGGGGTATTCCAGACCTCTCAGGTTACAGGAGGTGGAATGGTTAGACCATCCGCCTCCAGGGGGGGGAGGGGATCGGGGGATCCCCCAACTCAGTTTTGGTTCAATTGGTCCTTAAGGGACGAATGTTTAGGTTTGTATTACAAGTGTATAACCCCATTCTTCCTCTTTCTCTCTTTTTCATCCTTTCTCTACTCCTCTCTTATGCTCGAAGGAAATCTCGATCGATCCAGGACTACATGCTCCCTCCCATCTCGGATGCCGGCTTCTCACTCAGCCTTCTCACGCAACATCCCTGATTATTCTTCTGCCTGGGAAAAGGTAAGCACCTGCTTCTTCTCACAGATTCACCCCCTCTGATCCATGCCCAACGCACACCAACCCATACCCACCCTTAAAATAGTTTCACATAACACACATGGTCTCAACTCCCCTGTCAAACGTAGAAAAGCCTTTCAGCAATACCACTCCATGCATGCAGACATACTCTTATTACAAGAAACTCATTTTCCGTCCACGTTCAAACCCTCCTTCCTACACCAACACTACCCTCAATTTTTTCTAGCATCAGCAGAAAATAAGACTAAAGCAGTTGCAGTATGCTTCACCAAGCACATCAGTCTCTCCCAACCAGAAACTGTACTAGACCCCATGGGACGTTACATTTTAGTATCCGGACACATAGACGGGGAAATGTATACTTTCGTGTCATATTATGCCCCGAATAAGGGTCAAAAGCGCTTTTTTGATATCCTTATACGGACACTAAAACCACATTTCAAAGGGTTGGTCTTCATCGGTGGTGATTCCAATATCGCCTTTGATCTTGCCCTGGACAAACGGGCGGATGGAAAATCCAAGCCCAAACGCCCTGCCAATCAGAGCACATACATAGCCAAAACGCTCCATGAGGATATCTGGAGGGAGGTTAATCCACATACTAAAGATTACACGCACTACTCAGTCCCACACAACTCCTTTGCAAGGATAGATCATGTTTTCACTAATTCCTTTTCAATTCCACTACTCCAGGGTTCCAAAATAGTAGAATCCCCTCTGTCTGACCATTCAATGGTCTCCGTGACCACACACAGATCCTCGGGAGAGAGAAAGGCGCCCAGATGGCGACTACAAGAATCCCTCTTGAGTGACCCAATACAATGTTCTTTGGTGGAAGCGGCCATTAAAGAATATTTCCTGATAAACGCTATGAAGGAGGTCTCCCCTCAAATAGTATGGGCAGCACACAAATCTGTCATTAGAGGGAAAATCATTCAGTTATCCTCAAGGCTCAAAGCGGAACGTAAGGCAGATACACTCAGGCTCACGGAGGAATTTCACTCCCTAGCCAAAGCGCATAAACGTAACCCAACGCCCAATTCCCTGGCTGACTTGGACAGAGCCAGGGTACTTCTTAACCTACACTTAACTACGGCAGCAGAACAACATCTTAGATGGACAGGGGCAAAGCTCTATTCCTATAAAGACAGGATAGGCTCTAAATTGGCAACAAAACTTACTCCAAAACACCGTCCACTAGCCTTCCCTAAAATCAAGACAACTGGGGGTGACTTGACTCAGAACCCGACTAAAATTATGGACACCTTTTTAAAATTCTATTCGGACCTTTACAAACAAGACCAAAGGGCCCCTAATAAGCCTGATGTAGATTTTTTGGCGAACCTGCAGTTACCCTCCCTGACGGATGATCATAGAGACATACTCGAAAGCCCCTTTACTCAGGAGGAAATCTTGACTACCATTAAGTCACTTAAAGTGGGGTCCGCTCCGGGGCCGGACGGCTTCTCCACCGGGTATTATAAAAAATTCGGACCAATACTGACTCCACATTTGTCTCAGTTCTTCAACTCTCTCAGGGATGGAGCTCAGCTAGGAACAGACCTTAACACTGCTTATATCTCAGTCATACCCAAACCTGATAAGGATCCGTGCGAGGTGAGCAATTACAGACCGATCTCTCTTATTAATAACGATATCAAACTTATGACTAAGATTATAGCTAACAGAATGTCAGGTTTCATCTCCTCCTACGTCCACAAGGACCAGGTGGGCTTCATACCCGGGAGACAGGGTCCGGACCAGATTAGAAGATCCATTGACATCGTATCCATTCTACGGTCACGTTGGGATGGGGGTAGCCAACAAACCGGTTACTTGCTCTCAATTGATCTACACAAAGCCTTCGATTCCATAGATTGGGCGTATCTCTCTGGTACCCTTGTGAGATGGGGATTTGGACCACACTTCCTCAATCTTATACGTTCCCTTTATTCTGCACCCACTGCTCAGATACGTTTGATGGGGAGGTACTCAGATTCCTTCCCTATTGGTAGGGGTACCAGACAGGGTTGCCCCCTCTCTCCCCTGCTGTTTGCAATAGCAATGGAGACGTTAGCCATTGCTCTCCGATCACACCCTGACTTTAAGGGAGTCAATTGCGGACCCCAAGAACATAAATGCGCACTGTACGCAGATGACCTACTCCTCTTTGTTACATCCCCACTAACATCTACCCCGGTTATTCTTAAAACTTGGAAGGCCTTCAGTGAGGCCTCGGGCTTGAAAATCAATATGAATAAGTCAACGGCCCTAAACGTAACTGTCCCGCAGGACATGCTTTCACTACTCTCTAAGAACTTTGAGTTTGCATGGGCCTCCGGGGCGATACCATACTTAGGTATCAAATTGACTTCTGACATAAGCAACCTCTTTAAGGCAAATTACCCCCCTATTCTACAGAAATGTAGGAAGGATTTGAACAATTGGTCGAGAAGCGGCCTATCCTGGATTGGCAGGATACACGCCATTAAAATGACTCTTCTCCCACGTATGCTGTACTTATTCTGATCCCTCCCTATCCCGATCAAGAAACAGGTTCTGGATAAACTACAATCGGACATTATCCGCTTTGTTTGGGGTAACAAAGGATACAGATGTCCCTCGGGAACCTTACTCCGCCTTAAATCTCAGGGAGGCTTGGGACTCCCGAATATTTGGAATTATTACCAGGCAGCGCAACTGGCACAAATCTCAATGGTCTTCTCAAAGGGACAGAAACTGGACTGGTTCTCTATAGAAAGGCAAGCAGTCCCCATGAATACCATTGACTACTTGCTATGTTGTAACCCAAAAACCAGACCTGCAATACTATCTCCCACACTATCTCACTCAGTTACATTATGCTCCCGGATATACAAGCACTCATCTTTGACCTCTCCACTGAAACCTTTAGCCCATCTGTTCCACAACCCTGCCTTCCCTCCGGGAATGAATATCAGAGCTTTTAAATGGTGGACTGATAAGGGCTTGTACCGAATAGGGCACTTTCTCTCTCCTGCAGGCCCTATATCTTTATCGCACTGCAAAAAGACACTAGATATGCCCAACTCTGAGTTTCTACGTTTCTCCCAAATCTCACATTTCTTGCACTCCATCGAGTCTAACAAGACTGTCCTACATAAGATTACACCCTATGAACACTGGTGCTCGAACACGCTGGATCAGAGGGGAGGAATCTCTCTAATATACACAGCTCTGTCAACTCAGTCGACCAAACCCTCATATGCTCAGAGATGGGAGGAAGATGTGGACGGCTCATGGGACAATGAGATTTGGTTTCGAGCATTGCAGCAAGCTTTTAAGGGTATACTCAATGTATCTTTGATAGAAGCTAGTCTGAAAGTTTTGGTAAGGTGGTATTATGTTCCTTCCAGGCTGGCTACAATGTACTCAGGCACTTCGCCAGTTTGCTTCAGAGGATGTGAACTGGAGGGCACTATGCTCCACACATGGTGGTCCTGCCCGCGCATCAGATCTTTCTGGCGCAAGGTTTTCCACACCCTTAGTTCCCTGACGGGCATACAGATCACTCCTCGACCCAATATAGCACTGCTGAACCACCCAATCCCCAATTTACCCAAACTATCCCAGAAGCTCTCATTTTTTATATTGTTAGGAGCCAAATTAACCATAGCCAAGGCCTGGAAGAATCCCACAGTATCGTTCTGGGGTTTCAAGAGAAAGGTTTCCTGGATCATGGCCCAAGAGCAAATTGTCGCTAAACTTACTGACAAGAGTGAAAAATTCATAGCCACCTGGGATCCTTGGGCCACCTACTGCAATGTCTCTCTGATACCCGGAGTACAACCTGGTTTTCTGAGTACTAACATTCCACCTTCTTAACATAAGAATTTCTACACCTCCTTCCTTCTCACGTTTCTAAGTCTTCTCCTCTCTTGCCTCTCTTGGCTTTCTGGGGTTTTCACTACAGATCTGATCGAGTTGCTCTCATATTCACTTAACTCATGTTACACAATTGTGTTTGTTTCTTAATGTCTTTCTTTATACTTGCCCAGAGTGGGGTCCTCCTATTCCGACGCTTCCTACTGTGAGATAATATAGTTGAAATATTTCAGCTCTTCACTTTCACTACCTTACCAACCTGATGGAAACTTCCATGGGTACTGGATCCTCCACTCTCCGGGATGCAGTATGAGCCCGTAGGGGCATCCCGGGGGTCGGAGACCCAAAGTTGGGATGGTAGGGATCTTTACCCTTCTGGCTATGATTATTCATTACAGAACATGGGAGGATAAAGTTAGGTCACTGTGGATCTCAGTTCAGGTTTAGAATCTCTATGTCTATTATTTTGGACCATAGGTTGATTTGATCGCAAGTTGCATTATTGTACTGTACAGACTACTTGTTGAGATTCTTCTGTATCGCCTAAAAATTTCAATAAAAATATTTAAACTAAAAAAAAAAAAAAAAAAGTATATACCGTAAGTCTGAAAATGTGTTCAATATGTATGAATATGAGAAATTATTATGTTGTACTTGTATGTTATCACAGATTTTGCCTGTTTCTGAAGAAACTAATTGCAAAACGCATCAAACAAAATGCCACTCCTGTACTGTACTATGTGAAACTGCATCCATGTGGGAATAAATTATATTTCTAAATCCCAAAGGGTATATACACGTGATAGCAATTATTGAAAGTTATCATGTGATGTAATAAATATGTGATAGTAGGCAGGCTACTAGGGATAATGTCAGACCTCATTAAAAAGGGGAACAGTGGACGAGGTTAATGGAGGACTGAGCTACAAGGGTGTGTCCCTATTTGATTGCTGCTCATTCTATGCCTTAACCACTTGACCACTGGGCACTTAAACCCCCTTAATAACCAGACCAATTTTCAGCTTTCGGTGCTCTCACATTTTGAATGACAATTACTCAGTCATACAACACTGTACCCATATGAATTTTTTGTCCTTTTTTTCACACAAATAGAGCTTTCTTTTGGTGGTATTTAATCACTGTTGGGTTTTTTATTTTTTGCGCTATAAGAGAAAAAAGACTGAAAATTCTGTAAAAAAATGTTTTTTTTTTGTTTCTGTTATAAAATTTTGCAAATTACTATTTTTTCTTCATAAATTTTGGCCAAAATTTATACTGCTACATATCTTTGGTAAAAATAAGTACAAATTGGTGCATATTATTTGGTCTTTGTGAAAGTTATAGAGTCCACAAGCTATGGTGCCAATATCTGAAAATTGATCACACCTGAAGTACTGACGGCCGATCTCATTTCTTGAGACCCTAACATGCCAGAAAAGTACAAATACCCCCCAAATGACCCCTTTTTGGAAAGAAGACATTCCAAGGTATTCAGAAAGAGGCATTGTGAGTTTTTTGAAGTTGTCATTTTTTCCCATAATTCTTTGCAAAATCAAGATTTTTTTTTCTCTTTTTTTCCCCCACAAAATTGTCATATTAGCAGGTTATTTCTCACACACAGCATATGCATTCCACAAATTACACCCCAAAACACATTCTGCTATTACTCCCGAGTATGGCGATACCACATGTGTGAGACTTTTACACAGCGTGGCCACATACAGAGGCCCAACATGCAGGGAGCACCTTCAGGCGGTCTGGAGAACCCAGGCCAATTCTGACATTTCTCTCCTACATGTAAAAATCATCATTTGTTTGCAAGAAAATTACATAGAACCCCAAAACATTATATATGTTTTTTTTAGCAAAGACCTTAGAGAATATAATGGTGGTTGTTGCAACTTTTTATCTCGCACGATATTTGCGCAGCAATTTTTTTAACGCGTTTTTTACGGAAAATAAATGTTTTGTGCTTATAAAAAAATAAAAACAGTAAAGTTAGCCCAATGTTTTTGCATAATGTGAAAGATGAAGTTACGCCGAGTAAATAGATACCTAACATGTCACCCTTAAAAATTGCACACACTCGTGGAATGGCGCCAAACTTCACTACTTAAAAAATCCCCATAGGCGACGCTTTAAATATTTTTACTGGTTACATGTTTTGAGTTACAGAGGAGGTCTAGGGACAAAATTATTGCTCTCGCTCTAACGTTCGCAGAGATACCTCACATGTGTGGTTTGAAAACCGTTTTCATATGTGGGCGGGACTTACGTATGCGTTCGCTTCTGTATGCGAGCTCACGGGAACAGGGGCGCTTGAAAAATTTTTTTGATCACTTTTATACCTATTACAAGGAACGTAAACATCCCTTGTAATAGGAATATGGCATGACAGGTCCTCTTTACAGTGAGATATGGGGTCAATAAGACCCCACATCTCACCTCTAGGCTGGGAAGCCTGAAAAACAAACAAAAAAAAAACAACAATCCTGGCTTTGATCGTAGCGGTGAGTCGGTAGAAGCACCGGAGGGCGGCGGGGGGGGGACATCCCCTCTCGCCTCCCGTAAGAATGATCAAGCGGCAGAACAGCCGCTATGACTGTTCTTATGGTGTAGGGAATCGCTGGCTGAAAAAGCTAATATCTGAATGATGCCTGTAGCGGCACCCATCATTCAGATATCCCCGCACAAAGTCAAGGACGTCATATGACGGCCGGCGGGCGGGAAGTGGTTATTGCAGAGTATTGCCGGGCATTGCGGAGTATTGCCGGGCATTGCGGAGTATTGCTGGGTATTGCGGAGTATTGCCGGGCATTGCTGGGTATTGCGGAGTATTGCAGGGCATTGCGGAGTATTGCGGAGTATGGCAGGGTATTGCGGAGTATGGCAGGGTATTGCACGGGGTATTGCACAGGGGGTATTGCACAGGGTATTGCAGAGTATTGCAGAGTATTGTGCAGGGTATTGCAGGGTATTGCAGAGTATTGCGCAGGGTATTGCAGAGTATTGTGCAGGGTATTGCAGAGTATTGCGCAGGGTATTGCAGAGTATTTTGCAGAGTATTGCGCAGGGTATTGCAGAGTATTGCAGAGTATTGCGCAGGGTATTGCAGAGTATTGCGCAGGGTATTGCAGAGTATTGCGCAGGGTATTGCAGAGTATTTTGCAGGGTATTGCGCAGGGTATTGCAGAGTATTGCGCAGGGTATTGCAGGGTATTGCAGAGTATTGCGCAGGGTATTGCGCAGGGTATTGCAGAGTATTGTGCAGGGTATTGCAGAGTATTGCGCAGGGTATTGCAGAGTAATGCGCAGGGTATTGCAGAGTATTGCACCAGGGTATTGCAGAGTATTGCACCAGGGTATTGCAGAGTATTGCACCAGGGTATTGCAGAGTATTTTGCAGAGTATTTTGCAGAGTATTGGCAGGGTATTGCACCAGGGATGGCTGAGCAGGGATGGATGGATGGCTGGATCTGTGACTGCAATTGTCACAGATCCAGCCCACAGAGCTGCTTCCTTGATCTGCTCCCTCCCCTCTCCTCTCACACTGTACCGATCGGTACAGAGAGGGGAGAGAGGAACCGGCATCATCACATGACGCCGGTCTGTTAACAAGTGATTGCTCCGTCATTTGACGGAGCGATCACATGGTAAACGGCCGCTATCAGCGGCGATTTACTGCGATTCGTCGGTAAAGGACCCGGCGGTCACGGAGTTTCCCGTGTGCGCGCGGGAGCACGATTCTGGGAGGACGTTATATAACGTCCTCCCAGAGTTAAGCAACCACCTTGTCGACGTTATTTGTCGGCAGGTGGTTGCTAAGTGGTTAATTACATCTTTAATGAGAGAAATGTGACATCTGATGGCATCTTAGAGCATTGAAAGAATAACCACCATTCACCTGATTACTCATCAATCCACTCTGTATGGTTAGTGTGTGTGCATATGTGTGTGTAGCGCCCTCCTCACTCCCCTCTTTGCATCAGCTCGTTTCTCTTCTTGTCTAGGGGTACCTTAGAGGGGAGAGAGCAGGGACACCACGCCTGGCCTTCACCACAGGTGTCAGTGCGGTGTAAGCAAAGTTCTTTCTCCACCTTCGGGTCAGTGTTGTGCACCTAAAACCTTCACGTGAGATTACCTTGAACAATGTCCACCAGAAAAGAGCCCCACACCATTAAAGTCCAACACTCCTTTATTCTTCTTGAGTGAACAGCATAATCAGTTAGACTCCCTTAGAAAACAGAACAGAAAAGGAGGTGTGGATGCGAGTAGGCCCAGACACAATGAACTCTCCACTTTCCTTCCTGAAAGTGGGTTGCGGTCTCCGAGTGAGGGGGAATTTTCTTCCAGGCGGTCTCCGGTGGGAGGCTCACCTGTCACTGGCAATCTGCTGCACCCGGTCTTCAAGTGAGGAGCTCCCCCCGGTCCATTACGCCTTCCGGATTCGGGTACCCAATCCCTGGGTTCCCTAGGACCTCCGTCCCTCGCGGAACTCAGTGTTGGGCACTGAGCTCCAGACCTCCTCTCGAGTACCTCACCCCAGGCTAAAGGTTCCTGAGATGGAACACGACCTCCGGCTGTCCTCTAGGCCTAGGCCGCCTAGAGGACCGACACGAACCACCGCCCACAGGCTGAAGGTGCCTGGGACTCGACCCAGTGACAAAGATGGCCGGCCCCTTTATACCCTCTCACAGCAAGCACGGCGGGTTCCCTGCCCCACCATACTGCTGCCGAGGGAGGACAAAAAGGAGGCACGGCACACAGCAATGATTCAACTCCAGCCCAGGGCGACAGCACCACCTGCTGGGCTGCAGGGAATTACACATCACTGGTGTCTCTGCCAGTTAAATTTACACCTGGGAAAGTACATACCCGCTACACTCTCCCCCTGGTGATTTGACACTGGTCCCCAGTGTCTGGAACAAATCATACCCTCAAGGGCTGGCATGATCCAATCCAGAGACCGACTAACAATTGTACAAAAATATAAAACTTTTGGAAAAAACTTGGTCAACTGAAGCAATTGTGTCTGAGCCCTATATAAAAGGGAAAGGAAACAACAACATTTAACCATAACTTTTGAATCACAAATTCACATTATACTTTTCCCACCCATCCTGACTAAGATCCACCCCATTCTCAGTGATCTTGATGGGATGCTCTCCTACAGAGGGAAAAAAAACAAAATCACCACACATAAACCCTGACACATATATTCGTGTGAGAGAAAAGAACCTTCTCCGTAAAGAAATCCCTTTCCTCCAAGGAGTGAGTGGGTGTAAAGTGTTTAACGTTGCGCAACACTGCCACCTGGTGACAGCATCGCTGAACTTTTCCCCTTCTCTTTGGCCCTATCTACCCCAGAGTCCATGATCTCTTGCTGGAAAAGTGAAGAACAAACCAGGAACAGTTCTTCATTCCTCTGGCCAATGAAAGCAACAGGCCCCAGAAAGTTCAGCAGCATAACAAGAATGGAGTCTTTTCTCTCCTACAGGTAGAAACGAGGATGCGGCAGAACAAGTGGCTTCAAGTGCTGGTCCATGGTCTCCAGATGATACTCTACATCTTCTCCTTCCTTGCGCCGGATCAGCACCTTGTCTGCATGGATGTGTCGTCCCAACATCCACTCTGCCTTGCAGTTCTTAAAACGTTGAGAGGCCTTGGGAGAGCATGCCAGGTACCTGCGTGCGTGTGGAATCTGAAGGTGAGTCCACACAAAGTCATTGTACCAGCACTCCCGGCACACTTCCACCTCATAGAGCAGTCCCTTGGGCAAGTATGGATACTCCCATCCGTACTCTGCAGCAACCTTCTGACCAAATAGGCGTTGTAGTCTGGCCAAAGGAGGCATAGTAGCTCTGTCCCCTTCGCCAGGCAAAACTATTGAGTCCGGGTGGCGAGGGACCTTGAGCACATCTGGTCGGGGCATTGGTGCCCGCAGTAACAGTCTCTTTTCCTCGGTCTTTGGTACAAATGGTACCGGGAATGTAGAGGCAGGCCGGGGATGGGACCTCTCTTCAGGCGCTGGTGCCTCCACCCGGGGTGTACTTTCCCCTGTAGACATGGGTGGATCCCTGGTTCTCCGGGATGAAGCGAGAGGTACTTTGTCCCAGCCCTTTTCTGCAAACAGTTCATCTATAGCAACGTCGTCTCCCATGTCCGAGAGCGACTCCAGGTCAGAGGTGTCACACTCCTCCGCGGGTAGGTACCCTGTAGTGGAGACTGAGCTTTCACCTCTTCCCACACACCAAATCTCTCCGCCAGGCTTACCTCGGGCTTTGCTTGAATCGGGACGTCCGGAACTCTTGTCATCGGATCCATCCCGGCCGGGCGTAAGCGGGCGAGACGGTCCACCACAACCGCTGGTCGGGGCTACCATCCCGGTCTTTCTCTTCGGTCGTGGACACTGCTAGACAATGGTGACCGAGTCAGCATCCTCGGATTTCTCCCGTTAAGTTTTCACGACCTCCTCCGCGGTCGCTGCAGTGTGCGCAGGGATGGCTGTCAAAGCAGTGATTCCTCCTCTTTGAGTGGTGTTGCCTGCAGCACGGCCGGGGTAAATGGTTCTCGGTTTCTCCACCGCTGGATCCACTTCAAACAGGAACTCCCCACGAGCCTCGCATTGCCCGAATGGCTTCAGTTGGCACACCAGTCCCGAACAGCCGGGACAAATTACACCCAGGGCCTCAACGCCCATGCACGAATACAGGGCGAATCGACCCCTTGGCTTTAGCCGGATCCCCGTATCTGTTACCGGAGCAGCAGCAGTCAATGTCGTGATGGAGGGGTGAACTGGAATCCACGACGTATGTCCGAACATGGCGACCTGTCACTGATCCATCGCACACTGCCAAGTTTTTGCGCCAACGTCCCACGTGTAGTCCTTCACACGTATTGGACTCCTCCCCTTTGCTCCAGTTCGCTGGCTTTTCTTCTTTTCTGTTTCTGAGTCACGCCCACAAACTAAGCGATGGGGGTGTGCCTGGTGGCGCAGTGCAAATAGAAGCCCCCACGTGTAGTCCCTCACATGGCTGATCTTCCCCCTCTCCTCGCTCTTCTGCGCGGGCCTTTCCCTTCAATGGGTCATGTCCACGACTTCGAGCACAGGGATGCACTTCGGCCAATGAAGGCCTGCCTACTCGCGTAACTCCTCCAGCAGACACGTTCAATTCCGTGGTGCACAAACACCATCCTGGACGAGCCCCCAAGTGTAGCGCCCTCCTCACTCCCCTCTTTGCATCAGCTCGTTTCTCTTCTTGTCTAGGGGTACCTTAGAGGGGAGAGAGCGGGGACACCACACCTGGCCTTCACCACAGGTGTCAGTGCGGTGTAAGCAAAGTTCTTTCTCCACCTTTGGGTCAGTGTTGTGCACCTAAAACCTTCACATGAGATTACCTTGAACAATGTCCACCAGAAAAGAGCCCCACACCATTAAAGTCCAACACTCCTTTATTCTTCTTGAGTGAACAGCATAATCAGTTAGACTCCCTTAGAAAACAGAACAGAAAAGGAGGTGTGGATGCGAGTAGGCCCAGACACAATGAACTCTCCACTTTCCTTCCTGAAAGTGGGTTGCGGTCTCCGAGCGAGGGGGAATTTCCTTCCAGGCGGTCTCCGGTGGGAGGCTCACCTGTCACTGGCAATCTGCTGCACCCGGTCTTCAAGTGAGGAGCTCCCCCCGGTCCATTACGCCTTCCGGATTCGGGTACCCAATCCCTGGGTTCCCTAGGACCTCCGTCCCTCGCGGAACTCAGTGTTGGGCACTGAGCTCCAGACCTCCTCTCGAGTACCTCACCCCAGGCTAAAGGTGCCTGAGATGGAACACGACCTCCGGCTGTCCTCTAGGCCTAGGACGCCTAGAGGACCGCAATGAACCACCGCCCACAGGCTGAAGGTGCCTGGGACTCGACCCTGTGACAAAGATGTCCGGCCCCTTTATACTCTCTCACAGCAAGCACGGCAGGTTCCCCGCCCCACCATACTGCTGCCGAGGGAGGACAAAAAGGAGGCACGGCACACAGCAATGATTCAACCCCAGCCCAGAGCGACAGCACCACCTGCTGGGCTGCAGGGAATTACACATCACTGGTGTCTCTGCCAGTTAAATTTACACCCTGGAAAGTACATACCCGCTACATGTGTATGCGTGTTTGTGGGTGGTGGTGGTAGGGGGGGGCATTTAGGCATAAATTCACATTATTCTAGTAGTTATTGTAGAGAAAGAAGACTATCCAAGTTAACCTTTATTCAACCATAGACTCGGGCCTGATAAACTATTGGCAGTGCAGAGTGAGAAATTGCAACAAGAAAGTTGTGTGCAAAACTGTTTCAAAAAAGGTTGCAAATTGCACTAAATTATCGCTTACTGTATGTCGCACTCACCATAGTTTATAGGGCACAAACTGGTGAAATTGCATATGTGCATCTATTTCAGTTACTGTAATAGTTGCCAAATGTACATTCAAATAATATACATAATAGACTCATTTTTTTAACACCTTTGGCACTAGAGCAATTGTTTCATTGTTTGCACACGTTAAAGATCTGAATTTTTTGCAGTACAATTACGTAAACCCCCAGGAACATTATACATTTTGTGAAAGCAGGAACCTTGTAAAATAAAAAGGTAACAGTTGAAATGTTTTTTATGTTGCATGATATTTGCACAACTGTTTATCAAATGCATATTTTCAGGAAAAGATTAAATATTAAAATGAATGTTAGTGCATACAAGCACAATAATATACCAAATTTTTTTGGTAAATTAAAAACGATGGGCTGCATCAAGTATAAAGATGCCAAACATGGCAAGTGTTAAAATTTTGTGTGCCCGTGATGTCGCAAAATGCAATGGTACCCAAAAATCTCCAAAGGCAATGCCTTAAAAGCCTTTAGTACTTATCAGTTTTTAGTTAACCACAAGCTCTGGTACTGGAATTATTGCTTTTACTCTAACATGCACAGCGATACCTCACGAGTGTGATGCAATCCCAGTTTACACATGTGCACCCTATGCTTGCATTGAATTTGTGAACGTATGCAGGAAAACAGGGGTTACATTTTTTGTTTTGTTTTGTTTTTTTAACAAATGTTATTATAATTTTTTTATTTTTATTTATTTAACTTTAACAAACCCCCATGTGATACCATTGGGCAGATGCCAAGTACTCTTTATACTGACACTGGGGATCTATTAGACCCTAATGTCTCCCCTGCCCTCTAAACCATGTAACTGAGCACAGATATGCTTGGCTACATGCCTCCTTGGTCCCCTCCTGCTCGGACTCCTAAAGCCAGCGGATGTGGTCCCAGGTTCCCTGAAAGAGTGAGAGAGCCCAGAAATCAGGTGGTGGTAGTGGGTCTGCGCTGCCCACACTGCGAAAGTGTTTAGGTGGCTATACAGCTGATGGATCACTTTCACTTTACAGACAGTGGTCAGTTGAGGAAAACGGTAACAAACCGGTGGCTGCTACTTTACCATCAGCTTGTGGTTAACCCTTCACTCTGTGGATGTACTACAAAGGAGCTGAAGCAGTTAAAAAGAACTTCATCCCTCCCCTTGTTTGAATATT
The DNA here is from genome assembly GCA_029206835.1 of Rana muscosa. NCBI lineage: Eukaryota > Metazoa > Chordata > Amphibia > Anura > Ranidae > Rana > Rana muscosa. The sequence continues at coordinate 225,277,553 of CM055118.1, forward strand.
TTTCCACCCCTCTTACCTAATGCTGGGTTATCCTCAAACAACATGCTCACCTGCATTATCCTGCTGTAATCTACTTCTCCACTACCACCTCCTACCATCTCCTAGGTCTCATGCCGCTTTCTTCTTCCGTAAATCCATCCCAAACTGACTGTCTCTTCCAAGTTCAGCAGCTGGCCTCCTGATGATGTGCCACCAGACCCAGCCTCCTCCTCCGTCTGCTGAATGGAAGTCTATCCTATGCCTATTGGGATATGTGACATGCATATCCCAGGAGGCAACAGGAGCAAAGCACATCATTCTTGCTTATGCGAGAATGTAGGACATGGGGGAGGCTGGAATAGAATAATAATAAAAAAAAAGAGGTAAACAAACAAAGAAAAAAAGTGAGTGGGTCTCGTGTTGCAGGAGTGAAGGATTGGGTTGGAGGGAAGGAAAGTTTGCTTTTAGGTCCTCTTTAGTAATAATTTACATACACTTTCCATTAGGCAACATACATGTGGTGATCCGGCATACATCCCTGCATGCATATGGACCTAAACACTGCTAAGTACCGCTCGGTACAACACCCAGCCACTGCATATTTTTAGCTGGATCCTGCTTCTGTGCCTATCTGAAAATGCTGGGACTTGATGCACATGCATCTCACCATGTGAATGATGTCCTATTCATCATTGCCTTATGTAGCACTCACCCCTGTAGGGAGATGCTGAATATGACCCGGGTCTCCTTTACCAGTTCAGAGGCTGCCAGATCTAGACACAAACTCCAAGTACACTAAAAACACAGGCTCATTCTAGGGGATGTCTTTTTGTAGATTTATTGCAGTGCTTAAAACCGGAAGGAGGGATGTGGGTGCAAGATACAACAGAAACACAAGCAAATACCGGAGGACAGACTTCAATTGCCAAATCCTCTAGCAACAGTCTTACTGGAGGTACTGGGGATAAACAGATAATCTGAGACTCTGTAAGAGCAGTCACAGTCCATGTTGCATCCTTTGTCATTCAATTCCCCAAAGCACAAGCACGCCTGGAATCCCGGATCAAGGTCCTACTCCCAATGTCCAAGGACTGATGTTAGCCACCCAACCGACCTTATGACTAGGGATGAGCCGAACACCCCCCGGTTCGGTTCACACCAGAACCTGCGAACGGACCGAAAGTTTGCTCGAACTATTGAATCCCATTAAAGTTTATGGGACTCGAACGTTCGGAATCAAAAGTGCTAATTTTAAAGGCTAATATGCAAGTTATTGTCCTTAAAAGGGCTTGGGGACCCGGGTCCTGCCCCAGGGGACATGTATCAATGCAAAAAAAAGTTTTAAAAACTGCAATTTTTTCAGGAGTAGTGATTTTAATGATGCTTAACCACTTAAGGACCGCCGGACGACAATGTATGTCGACAGAATGGCACGGACAGGAACAAGGGCGTTCAGGTACGTCCCCTTTAAGAACCCTTCCGTGGGTCGCGTGCACGCCGGCGGCGGCGCGCTCGCAACCCGGTCCAAAGCTCCATGACCGTGCCGGCGGAATCTGCGGACCCGATCGCTGCCGGTGTCCCACGATCGTGTCACAGAGCTGAAGAACGGGGAGAGGTAAGTGTAAACAAACCTTTCCCCATTCTTCCTAGTGGCATGTCAGTGATCGTCTGTTCCCTGTCATAGGGAACGACGATTAGTGACGTCACACGCCAAGCCACGCCCCCTACAGTAAGAATCACACATTAGGTCACAATTAACCCCTACAGCGCCACCTAGAGGTTAAACCCTTCATTGCCAGTGTCATTTTCACAGTAATCAGTGCATATTTATAGCACTGATCGCTGTAAAAATGACAATGGTCCCAAAAATGTGTCAAAAGTGTCCGATGTGTCCACCATAATGTTGCAGTCATGATAAAATCGCTGATCGCCGCCATTACTGGTAAAAATAAAATAATAATAAAAATGCTATAAAACTACCCCCTATTTTGTAGACGCTATAACTTTTGCGCAAACCAATCAATAAACGCTTATTGCAATTTTTTTTACAAAAAATATGTAGAATAATACGTATCGGCCTAAACTGAGGAAAAAAACTTTTTTTATATATTTTTGGGGGATATTTATTATAGCAAAAAATAAAAAATATTGATTTTTTTTCAAAATTGTCGCTCTATTTTTGTTTATAGCGCAAAAAAAAACCGGTGAGGTGCTCAAATACCACCAAAAGAAAGCTCTATTTGTGGGAAAAAAAGGACGTCAATTTTGTTTGGGAGTCACGTTGCACGACCGCGCAATTGTAAGTTAAAGCGACGCAGTGCCGAATCACAAAAAGGGGCCTGGTCCTTTAGCTGCAAAATGGTCCGGGGCTTAAGTGGTTAAAGTGAAAAAAAAAATGAAATATTCCTTTAAATATCGTACCTGGGGGGTGTCTATAGTATGCCTGTGAAGTGGCACGTGTTTCCCGTGTTTAGAACTGTCCCTGCACAAAATGACATTTAAAACTGCTTGCGGCTTTAATGTAATGTGTGGTCCCGGCAATATGGATGAAAATCATTGAGAAAATCGGCATGGGTACCCCTCCCTCCCCCAGCCCATTTGGGTCTTGTATGGATATTAAGGGGAACCCCGCACCCAAATTAAAAAAAGGAAAGGCGTGGGGCCCCCGTCCCTATATACTCTGTACAGCAGTATACAGGCAGTGCAAACAAGACAGGGACTGTAGGTTTGTTCTTAAGTAGAATCTGTTTGTAATTTTGAACTGGTACATTTTTAAAGTGTAGCTCCAGCCAAAAAATCTATTTTTAAACTTTTTGGAAAACATAGGGAAGGGTTATTACCCCTGTAACATTTGTTTTGCTGTCTGTGCACCTGTTCAGAAGATGTCACCTCACTTTCTGTCCCAATGACAATTGGATTTTGAAAATTTGGGGGTTTTAGGGAAACAAGGATTGGTGATAAAGTATCAGTGGAGAGGAGAAAACTTTCTCCCATATTAACTCTTACAGGAGAGAATTTCCCTTCCTAGGGGTAGATTTCCTCTCACTTCCTGTTGTCTCCCTCCGTTTGTAAGTAGGAGTCGTTTGTAAGTCGGATGTTTGAAAGTAGGGGCCTGCCCTATGTACTCTGCAGAAATTTGGGCCTTAGGTGTTGGTGTTGCCACAACACTGTAAGCCCTCACAGTTACTCTTGGTGGGCGCTGGAATGCCCTGCTGTGAACTATTATATCAAGAATTGTAATTACATGCCATTGTTGAACAGTGGCAGAAAAATTGTGCCTTTGGTGGTGGTGGTGGTGGTGCTGGTGCCACAACACTGTAAGTGCTCACAGTTGCTCTTGGTGGGCGCTAGAACGGGCCCTGCTGTGAAATATTAGATCAATAATTGTAATTACATGCCCCTGTTGAACAGGGGCAGAAAAATTGGGCCTTAGGCACTGGTGCCACAACACTGCAACCCCTCACAGATACTATAGTTGGAGCGCAGGAATGAGCCCTGCTGCAAAGTATTGCATCAAAAATTGTAATTACATGCCCCTGTTGAACAGGGGCAGAAAAATTGGGCCTTAAGCACTGGTGCCACAACACTGCAATCCCTCTCAGATACTATAGTTGGAGCACAGGAATGAGCCCTGCTGCAAAGTATTGCATCAAAAATTGTAATTACAAGCCCCTGTTAAACATGGGCTGAAAAATTGGGCCTTAGCCACTGGTGGCGGTGCCCAGAACCAAAAATGTTCTTACAAGCTATCATGAACATTGAGGAGGAAGAGGATAGTCATAGGCAGTCTTGAAGGGATCTCCCATTCCAAAAAAAATATTCGGTTACATCAGCATCAGGTGCTTGGTAGCTGGTGATCCAAGACTGATTCATTTTTATGAAGGTCAGCCGATCGACCGATTCGGTGGACAGGCGCACCCTGTGATTGGTTACAAAGCCTCCAGCAGCACTGAATTTGCGTTCCGAAAGAACGCTGGATGCAGGACAGGCCAGTAGCTCAATTGCATACTGTGCAAGCTCTGGCCAGTGATCCATCCTCAAGACCCAGTAACCCACAGGGTTTTTGGTGGGAAAGGTGTCCAAGTCTGATCTTGCCCCTAGGTATTCCTGCACCATGTAAAACAGACACTGGCGATGGTTGCTGGAACCGATCATACCTTGGGCTGTGGACTAAAAAAGTGTCTGAACGCATCGGTCAGATGGCCACCTTCTCCACCGCTCCTTCTTTGACTGGCCGAAGCCTCAGCAACACGTTGTCCAGGACCAGGATTTTGTAACCTCCCAGTCTCTGACAACGCATTGCACAGACCTTTCTTTAAGGCCTCCCGAAGATGTTTCATCCTCTGCTCCCTCTACGACGGCAAGATAAGGTTCACAACCTTACCCTTGTAACGTGGATAAAAGACGGTTGCCAGCCAGTAATGATCTCTCTCCTTGATCACACGAATACGAGGATCCTTCCACAGGCTTTGCAAGATCAGGGAGTCCATGCAGCGTAGGTTTCCTGAGGCATTCGGTCCGGAGTTCTCTGGGTCACTCAGGACGACATGATCCACAGCCACCTCCTCCCAGCCACGTACAAGTCCATGGGTTTCTTGGGACTGTAATTGATCCCTTAAAGACTGCTGCTGATGCTGAGTGCTAGGTTCCACCTCCATACTAACACAATCCTCCTCCTCCTCCTCGTCCTCTTCCTGTGTGATAGGCGGGCCAGCAGAAACACTGTCTGGATAAAGGGGGCCTTGAGAGGTAAGGAAGTCTTCCTCTTCCTCCCTCTGTTCTGCCTCAAGTGCCCTGTCCATTATTCCATGCAGCGTGTGCTCCAGCAGGTGGACAAGAGGTACAGTGTCACTGATGCATGCACTGTCACTGCTCACCATCCTCGTGGCCTCCTCAAATGGTGCCAGGACAGTGCATGCATCCCTGATCATGACCCACTGGCGTGGCAAAAAAAAACAAACAAGCTCCCCTGACCCTGTCCTGGTGCCATATTGGCACAGATACTCATTGATGGCCCTCTGCTGCGCGTGCAGCCGCTGCAGTATGGCTAACGTTGAGTTCCACCTGGTGGGCATGTCACAGATTAGGCGGTTCTTGGGCAGGTTGTATTCCTTTTGGAGGTCAGCCAGCCGCGCACTGGCATTATATGACTGGCGGAAATGCACACAGCTTCCTGGCCTGCCTCAGGACCTCCTGTAAGCCCGGGTACCTGCCCAAGAACCGCTGCACCACCAGGTTAAGGACGTGAGCCAAACAGGGCACATAGGTCAGTTGTCCCTGTCGGAGGGCGGAGAGGAGGTTGGTGCCATTGTCGCAAGCCACCATTCCTGGCTTAAGCTGGCATGGCGTCAACCACCTCAGAGCCGGCCCCTGCAGAGCTGACAGAATCTCTGCCCCAGTGTGGCTCCTGTCCCCCAAGCACACCAGCTCAAGCACCGCATGGCATCTTTTTGCCTGCGTACTTGTGTAGCCCATTGAACGCCTACGGTGCACTGCTGGTTCCGAGGACAAAGCACAGGAAGAGGCCATGGAAGAAGAAGAAGAAGAGGAGGAGGTGGAGGAGAGAGGTGTGTCAGAATCACCAGTAGTAGCATTTTGGAGGCGTAGTGGCGGAACAACCTCCAACATTACTGCACCTTGTCCTGCATCCTTCCCAGCTGCCAGCTGAGTCACCCATTGTGCTGTGAAAGATAGGTAACGTCAATGTCCATGCCTGCTGGGTCATGAGTCAGCGGTAATATGCACCTTACCGCTGACCACCCTGTCCAGTGAGGCCAAGACATTGCCTTCCACATGCCGGTAGAGAGGCGGAATCGCATTCCGTGAGAAAAAGTGGCGTTTGGGAACCTGCCACTGAGGAACCGCACATTCCACAAACTCACGGAAATGGGGCAGAGTCTACCAACTGAAAATGCAGCAGTTGAAATGCTAGCAATTTAGCCAAGCTAGCATTCAACCGCTGGGCATGTGGATGGCTGGGAGCGAACTTCTTTCGGCAGTGCAGCAGCTGGGGCAGGGAAATTTGCCTGGTACAATCTGACGTTGGTGCACCGATCGCAGATTGCCCGCAAGTACTTGGCTGTGACACACCTAATTCTACACCTTCATTCTTCTCAGTGCAGGTTTCAGAGAGGACTGAAGGTATAGTGCGGTTGGAGATCCCAGCTGATGAGGAGCAAGGAGAGGTCCGCTTTGTTCTTTGGTGTGGGTCTTTTAGGTACACTTGCCAACGAACTGCATGGCAGGTCGACATATGTCTGATCAAGCATGTGTTGCCCAAGCGTGTGATGTTTTGGCCATGCGAGATACGCCTGAGACATATGTTGCAAATAGCAGCGCTGCGATCTGATGCACTCGTCTAAAAAAAGGCCCACACCAAAGAACTTTTAGAGTAACGCGCAGAGACAGCAGCGCCCTGCACATGCAGAGCTCTGCGGTGTGATGCTGTCGGTGTGCTGCCCTTAAGCTGGCCTCTGGAGGGCATCCTGCCTCATTGGAGATGTGCCTCCTCCTCCTCCTTCTCCTCCTCTCTCCTATCAGGCACCCATGTAGAGTCCGTGACCTCATCATCCCCTCCCTCCTTATCACTGTAGCAAACCTGGCTGTATGCTGCAGCTGGGGGAACATGGCTGCCAGATTGCTGTCCTTCTTGGGCACTCCCTCTCTCTGGGCTCACGTTACTGCCTTCCTCTAGCTGGGTACCATCATCGGAGCCTTCAAAACGCTGTGCATCTTCCTGCAGCATGTACCCAACACTGTGGTCAAACAGTTTGGGGGACTGCTCAGGAGGACATGGTGGGGCTAGGGAAGGAGTGACTGATTCCATTAAGCCGAGGGAAGAGGCTGGTTTGGCAGCTGCTTTGCTAGACAAAGTACCCTGAGCCTGGATGAGAGAGGATGAGGAGGATGAGGACGGCTTGGTCATCCACTCTACCAAGTCTTTGGCATGTTACGGCTCAACACGGCCAGCTGCCAAAAAAAATGACAAGCGTGTCCCACGGCCAGGTGCTGATGAGGATGCACCATGTCCACGACCAGCACTGTTGCCTCTAGACACAGAGCCTGCTTGCCCTCTTTTATTGGCTCGTGACTGTCTGCCTCTCCTTGTTGTCCTTCCAGACATACTAATGGCCTGCAGTGAGATGTAGCTGCACAAAGCTGGGATTTATATATATATACTGATTATACTGCAGCTAGCAGAATCAACTGCCTGCCTGTAGTATTATTAGTAAGAGAACACCAGCAATTGTCTTCAGTTATCTTTAGTTGCACACTGTGCAGAGGACACAGTACACTAACTGAAAATACTGCAGCTCCTTGCCTGTGGTATTAGTATGAGAACACCAGCAATTGTATTCAGGTAGCTTTAGGTGCACACTGTGCAAAGGACACAGTACACTAACTGAAAATACTTGCAGCTCCCTGCCTGTGGTATTAGTATGAGAACACCAGCAATTGTCTTTAGGTAGCTTTAGGTGCTCACTGTGCAAAGGACACAGTACACTAACTGAAAATACTGCAGCTACCACAATCACCTGCCTGCCTGTTAGTATATTAGGAAGAGAATAACAGGAACGGATCTAGCTAGACTGAATAAAGTGTATATATATATATATACACAACACCTGGGATGCATATATATTCTCTACACACTGTAACTGCAGCTAACTGACTCGCCTGCCTGCTCAATGAAATTAAACTATCTCTCTCTCTCTCTGTCTTTCTTTCACCGCCACCGCAACACACTACACAAGGCCGCCACGCAGGCAGCCTTATATAGTGTGGGGCATGTACTAAGCCCCCTGAGACATAATTGGCCAAAGCCACCCTGGCTTTGGCCAATTATGGCTCTCCGTTCTTACCGTGCTGTGATTGGCCAAAGCATGCGGGTCATAGTGCATGCTTGGCCAATCATCAGCCAGCAATGAACTGTGATGCCGCAGTGAATTATGGGCCGTGAAGCGCCACTCGAATTTAGCGCGAACGGCCTATAATGCTCAAAATTTGAAGAACGGTCGAACAGCCGATGTTCAAGTCGAACATGAATTTGACTCAAACTCGAAGCTCATCCCTACTTATGACATTCTCCAGTGAGGGGGATAAGGATCCTTCCTTAGACCAAACTCCACAGGTGAAGCCCTCCAGCAAATATTCTAATTAAATTTGCTTCCGGCCCTCAGCCAAGCACATGCTGAGACCCAACAGCAACCTTTCTCAGTAACACACAGTGGCTGCATCACAGGGGCAACAGCCCCAGGAGAACACACATCTGCACAACTCTCCCCAAATATTTATCTTCTTCCCCAGCCACCTTCTTGGCACCCCCTTCCGGGGATTGTCTGAGGTCAGATAAGTATTCATAACTTGAGTGGCTGGCCCTCCTACTGCATCTCTGGAAGCAACTTCCAGAAGCAGATTAGGAGTAATCAACCACCAAGCTTAGGGAAACCTGGCCAGACCTAAAAAATAGGTTGTTGTTCCAGTGAGTGCAGGAGAACCAAAAACTAACTTTAGCCTGTCTGAAGCAGGGTGCTACACATTAGTGATGAGCCGAACACCCCCGGGTTCGGTTCGCACCAGTACCCGCGAACGGACCGAAAGTTCGTACGAACATTAGAACCCTATTAAATACAATGGATGCGAACGTTCGAATTCTAAAGTGCTAATTATAACAACTATTATGCATGTTATTGTCCTAAAAAGGGTTTGGGAACCCGGGTTGTGCACCAGGGGACATGTATCAATGCAAAAAGAAGTTTTAAAAACGGTCGTTTTTCGGGAGCAGTCATTTTAATGATGCATAAAGTGAAAAAAAAAGTCAAATATTCCTTTAAATATCGTACCTGGGGGGTGTCTAAAGTATGCCTGTGAAGTGCCACGTGTTTCCCGTGTTTAGAACTGTCCCTGCACAAAATGACACTTCTAAAGGAAAAAAAAGCCATTTAAAACTGCTTGCGGCTTTAATGTAATGTCTGGTCCCGGTAATATGGATGAAAATCTTTAAGAAAAATGGCATAGCTACCCCATGACCCCCCCCCACCCCAGCCCATTACCAGCCCCTTTGGGTCTTGTATGGATATTAAGGGGAACCCCGCACATAAAATAAAAAAGGCCCTATATACTCTGAACAGCCGTATACAGGCGGTGCATACAAGACAGGGACTGTAGGTTTGTTCTTATGTAGAATCTGTTTGTAATTTTGAACAGGTACATTGTTTAAGTGTAGCTCCAGCCCAAAAATCTATTTTTAAACTTTTTGGAAAACATAGGTAAGGGTTATCACCCCTGTAACATTTGTTTTGCTGTCTGTGCCCCTGTTCAGAACATTTCACCTCACTTTCCGTCCCAATGACAACTGTTTTTGAAATGTGGTGTTTTTCTTGAAACAAGGATTGCTGATACAGCATCAGTACAGAGGAGACACCTTTCTCCCATATTAATTCTTACAGGAGAGAATTTTCCTTCCAAGGGGTAGATTTCCTCTCACTTCCTGTTGTCTTCTTGCGTTTGCAAGTAGGAGTCGTTTGTAAGTTGGATGTTTGAAAGTAGGGACCTGCCGTATATACTCTGCAGAAATAGGCCCCTTAGTTGTTGGTGTTGGCACAACACTGTAAGCACTCACAGTTACTCTTGGTTGGTGCTGGAACGCCCTGCTGTCAACTATTATATCAGGAATTTTAATTACATATAATTGTTGAACAGTGGTAGTAAAAATTGGGCCTTTGATGGTGGTGCTGGTGCCACAACACTGTAAGCCCTGACAGTTACTCTTGGTGGGTGCAGCAATGGGCCCTGCTGTGAATTATTAGATCAAGAATTGTAATTGCATGCCCCTGTTGAACAGGGGCTGAAAAATTGGGCCTTTCGTGGTGGTGGTGGTGGTGGTGGTGTTGCCACAACACTGTAAGCCCTCAGAGTTACTCTTGGTGGGTGCAGGAATGGGCCCTGCTGTGAATTATTAGATCAAGAATTGTAATTACATGCCCCTTTTGAACAGGGGCTGAAAAATTGGGCCTTTCGTGGTGGTGGTGGTGGTGGTGGTGTTGCCACAACACTGTAAGCCCTCAGAGTTACTCTTGGTGGGTGCAGGAATGGGCCCTGCTGTGAATTATTAGATCAAGAATTGTAATTACATGCCCCTTTTGAACAGGGGCTGAAAAATTGGGCCTTTCGTGGTGGTGGTGGTGGTGGCGTTGCCACGACACTGTAAGCCCTCAGAGTTACTCTTGGTGGGTGCAGGAATGGGCCCTGCTGTGAATTATTAGATCAAGAATTGTAATTACATGCCCCTTTTGAACAGGGGCTGAAAAATTGGGCCTTTCGTGGTGGTGGTGGTGGTGGCGTTGCCACAACACTGTAAGCCCTCAGAGTTACTCTTGGTGGGTGCAGGAATGGGCCCTGCTGTGAATTATTAGATCAAGAATTGTAATTACATGCCCCTTTTGAACAGGGGCTGAAAAATTGGGCCTTTCGTGGTGGTGGTGGGGGTGGCGTTGCCACAACACTGTAAGCCCTCAGAGTTACTCTTGGTGGGTGCAGCAATGGGCCCTGCTGTGAATTATTAGATCAAAAATTGTAATGACACGCCCCTGTTAAACAGGGGCTGAAAAATTGGGCCTTAGGCACTGGTGCCACAACACTCCAACCCCTCACAGATACTGTACTTGGAGCACAGCAATGAGCCCTATGGCAAATTATTGCTAAAAAATTTGTAATTACACGCCCCTGTAAAACAGGGGCTGAAAAATTGGGCCTTAGCCACTGGTGGCGGCACCCATAAACAAAAATGATCTTCCAAGCTATCATCATCAATCGTATCATTGAGGACTCGGAGGAGGAGGATAGCCAGTCAACATAACAGCACAGGCACTCAGCATCAGCATCAGTCTTGAAGGGATGTGACATGTTAAAATCAATTAGTCTGTTATATCAGCATCAGGTGTGTGGTAGCTGGTGGTGATCCAAGACTGGTTCATCTTGATGAAAGTCAGTCGATCAACCGAGTCGGTGGACAGGCGCACCCTGTGATCCGTGACAAATCCTCCAGCAGCACTGAATGTGCGTTCCGAAAGAACGCTGGATGCAGGACAGGCCAGTAGCTCAATTGCATACTGTGCAAGCTCTGGCCAGTGATCCATCCTCAAGACCCAGTAAGCCAGAGGATTTTCAGTGGGGAAGGTGTCCAAGTCTGACCTTGCCCCTAGATATTCCTGCACCATGTTTATCAGACGCTGGCGATGGTTGCTGGAACCGATCATACTTTGGGGCTGCGGACTAAAGAATTGTCTGAACGCATCGGTCAGACGGCCACCTTCCCCACCGCTCCTTCTTTGACTGGCCGAAGCCTCAGCAACTCGTTGTCCAGGACCAGGAGTTTGTAACCTCCCAGTCTCTGGGAACGCGTTGCACAGACCTTTCTGCAAGGCCTCCCGGAGTTGTCTCATCCTCTGCTCCCTCTGCGACGGTAACATAAGGTCCGCAACCTTACCCTTGTACCGTGGATCAAGGAGAGTGGCCAGCCAGTAATGGTCCCTCTCCTTGATCCGAAGAATACGAGGATCCTTCCGCAGACTTTGCAGGATCAGGGAGGCCATGCAGCGTAGGTTTGCTGAGGCATTCGCTCCGGAGTCCTCTGGGTCACTAAGGACGACATGATCCGCAGCCACCTCCTCCCAGCCACGTACAAGTCCACTGGTTTCTTGGGACTGTAAATCATCCCTAAAAGACTGCTGCTGATGATGCTGAGTGCCAGCCTCCACCTCCATGCTGACACAATACTCCTCCTCCTCCTCCTCCTCCTCCTCCTCTTCCTGTGCGATGGGTGGGACAGAAGGAACACTGTCTGGGTAAAGGGGGCCTTGAGAGGCAAGGAAGTCCTCCTCTTCCTGCCTCTGTTCTGCCTCAAGTGCCCTGTCCATTATTCCACGCAGCGTGTGCTCCAACAGGTGGACAAGAGGTACAGTGTCACTGATGCATGCACTGTCACTGCTCACCATCCTCGTGGCCTCCTCAAATGGTGCCAGGACAGTGCATGCATCCCTGATCATGCCCCACTGGCGTGGAGAAAAAAAACCAAGCTCCCCTGACCCTGTCCTGGTGCCGTAGTCGCACAGGTACTCATTGATGGCCCTCTGCTGCATGTGCAGCCGCTGCAGCATGGCCAACGTTGAGTTCCACCTGGTGGGCATGTCACATATAAGGCGGTTCTTGGGCAGGTTCAACTCCTTTTGCAGCTCAGCCAGGCGAGCACTGGCATTATAAGATCTGCGGAAATGCACACAGACTTTCCTGGCCTGCCTCAGGACATCCTGTAAGCCCGGGTACCTGCCCAAGAACCGCTGCACCACCAGGTTAAGGACGTGAGCCACACAGGGCACATGGGTCAGTTGTCCCTGTCGGAGGGTGGAGAGGAGGTTGGTGCCATTGTCGCAAACCACCATTCCTGGCTTAAGCTGGCGTGGCGTCAACCACCTCTTGGCCTGGCCCTGCAGAGCAGACAGGACCTCTGCCTCAGTGTGGCTTCTGTCCCCCAAACACACCAGCGCAAGCACGGCATGGCATCTTTTTGCCTGCGTACTTGCGTAGCCCCTTGAACGCCTACGGAGCACCGCTGGTTCCGAGGACAAACCACAGGAAGAGGCCATGGAGGAAGAAGAAGAGGAGGGGGTGGAGGAGAGAGGTGTGTCACAACCAGTAGTAGCATTTTGGAGGCGTGGCGGTGGAACAACCTCCAACACTACTGCACCTTGTCCTGCATCTTTCCCAGCTGCCAAAAGAGTGACCCAATGGGCCGTGAAAGAAAGGTAACGTCCCTGTCCATGCCTGCTGGTCGATGAGTCAGCGGTAATATGCACCTTACCGCTGACCGCCCTGTCCAGCGAGGCCAAGACATTGCCTTCCACATGCCGGTAGAGAGCCGGAATAGCCTTCCGTGAGAAAAAGTGGCGTTTGGGAACCTGCCACTGAGGAACCGCACATTGCACAAACTCACGGAAGGGGGCCGAGTCTACCAACTGAAAAGGCAGCAGTTGAAGCGCTAGCAATTTAGCCAAGCTAGCATTCAACCGCTGGGCATGTGGATGGCTGGGAGTGAACTTCTTTCGACGGTCCAGCAGCTGGGGCAGGGAAATTTGCCTGCTAGAATCGGACGTCGGTGTACTGCTAGCAGAGTGGCCGCAAGTACTTGGCTGTGACACACCTAATTCTACACCTTCATTCCTCTCAGTGCATGTTTCAGAGAGGACTGAAGTTATAGTGGGGTTGGAGATCCCAGCTGATGCGGTGCAAGGAGAGGTCCGCTTTGTTCTTTGGTGTGGGTCTTTGAGGTAGGCTTGCCAACGAGCTGCATGGCAGGTCAACATATGTCTGGTCAGGCATGTGGTACCCAAGCGGCTGATGTTTTGGCCACGCGATATACGCTTGAGACATATGTTGCAAACAGCAGCTGTGCGATCTGATGCACTAGCCTCAAAAAAGGCCCACACCAAAGAACTTTTTGAATGACGGGCAGAGGCAGCGCCCTGCACAGGCGGAGCTCTGCGGTGTGATTCCGTCGGTGTACTGCCCTTACGCTGGCCACCAAAGGGCATCCTGCCTCGTTGGAGATGTGCCTCCTCCTCATCCTCCTCCTCCTCCTCTCTCCTATTAGGCACCCACGTGGAGTCAGTGACCTCATCATCCCCTCCCTCCTCATCACTGGAGCCAATCTGGCAGTATGCTGCAGCTGCTGGAACATGACTGCCAGATTGGTGTCCTTCTTGAGCATCCCCTCTGTCTGCTCTCACGCTACTGCCTTCCTGTAGCTGGGTTTCATCATCAGACCCTTCGAAACGCTGGGCATCCTCCTGGAGCATGTACCCAACACTGTGCTCAAACAGTTCGGGGGACTCCTCAGGAGGAGGACATGGTGGGTCTAGGGAAGGAGTGACTGATGATGAGTCTGACATTGATACCAGGGAAGAGGACGCTTTGGCAGCTGCTTTGCCAGTACCCTGAGCCTGGGTGAGAGAGGATGAGGAGGAGGAGGAGGGCTTGGTCATCCACTCTACCAAGTCTTCGGCATGATGTGGCTCAACATGTCCAGCTGCCGAAAAGAAGGACAAGCGTGTCCCATGGCCATGTGCTGATGACAATGCACCGCGTCCACGACCAGCACTGTTGCCCCCAGACACAGAGCCTGCTTGCCCTCTTTTATTGCCTCCTGACTGTCTGCCTCTCCTTGTTTGCCTTCCAGACATTCTAATAGATGGCCTGCAGGGAGATGGGAAAAAAGCAATAAGGGCTACCTTCAGGTGTCCTTCTCTGTCCCTTTACTTAAGGATTTCTAAATATGGTTGAGGATGATTGCTTTTGCACAGAATAGCACAACGACAATTTCCCTGACTGTCCAAAAAACAAGGATTTCAAAGATGGTTGATGAGGAATGCTTCAGCACACTATAGCACAAGGAGAATTTCCCTCACTGTCCTTCCCTGTCCCTAGAAACAAGGATTATCACAGTGAAAGAAACTGACACTCTTCCTACCTATAGTTTTCTGTCCCTAGAAAAAATGTTTTTTTAAAGCACACTATAGCACAAGGAGAATTTCCCTCACTGTCCTTCCCTGTCCCTAGAAACAAGGATTATCACAGTGAAAGAAACTGACACTCTTCCTACCTATAGTTTTCTGTTCCTAGAAAAAATGTTTTTTTAAAGCACACTATAGCACAAGGAGAATTTCCCTCACTGTCCTTCCCTGTCCCTAGAAACAAGGATTATCACAGTGAAAGAAACTGACACTCTTCCTACCTATATTTTTCTGTCCCTAGAAAAAATGTTTTTTTAAAGCACACTATAGCACAAGGAGAATTTCCCTCACTGTCCTTCCCTGTCCCTAGAAACAAGGATTATCACAGTGAAAGAAACTGACACTCTTCCTACCTATAGTTTTCTGTCCCTAGAAAAAATGTTTTTTTAAAGCACACTATAGCACAAGGAGAATTTCCCTCACTGTCCTTCCCTGTCCCTAGAAACAAGGATTATCACAGTGAAAGAAACTGACACTCTTCCTACCTATAGTTTTCTGTCCCTAGAAAAAATGTTTTTTTAAAGCACACTATAGCACAAGGAGAATTTCCCTCACTGTCCTTCCCTGTCCCTAGAAACAAGGATTATCACAGTGAAAGAAACTGACACTCTTCCTACCTATAGTTTTCTGTCCCTAGAAAAAATGTTTTTTTAAAGCACACTATAGCACAAGGAGAATTTCCCTCACTGTCCTTCCCTGTCCCTAGAAACAAGGATTATCACAGTGAAAGAAACTGACACTCTTCCTACCTATAGTTTTCTGTCCCTAGAAAAAATGTTTTTTTAAAGCACACTATAGCACAAGGAGAATTTCCCTCACTGTCCTTCCCTGTCCCTAGAAACAAGGATTATCACAGTGAAAGAAACTGACACTCTTCCTACCTATAGTTTTCTGTCCCTAGAAAAAATGTTTTTTTTAAAGCACACTATAGCACAAGGAGAATTTCCCTCACTGTCCTTCCCTGTCCCTAGAAACAAGGATTATCACAGTGAAAGAAACTGACACTCTTCCTACCTATAGTTTTCTGTCCCTAGAATTTTTTTTTTTTTTAAAGCACACTATAGCACAAGGAGAATTTCCCTCACTGTCCTTCCCTGTCCCTAGAAACAAGGATTATCACAGTGAAAGAAACTGACACTCTTCCTACCTATAGTTTTCTGTCCCTAGAAAAAATGTTTTTTTAAAGCACACTATAGCACCAGGAGAATTTCCCTCACTGTCCTTCCCTGTCCCTAGAAACAAGGATTATCACAGTGAAAGAAACTGACACTCTTCCTACCTATAGTTTTCTGTCCCTAGAAAAAATGTTTTTTTAAAGCACACTATAGCACAAGGAGAATTTCCCTCACTGTCCTTCCCTGTCCCTAGAAACAAGGATTATCACAGTGAAAGAAACTGACACTCTTCCTACCTATAGTTTTCTGTCCCTAGAAAAAATGTTTTTTTAAAGCACACTATAGCACAAGGAGAATTTCCCTCACTGTCCTTCCCTGTCCCTAGAAACAAGGATTCGCACAGTAAAACACACTGACACTCTCCCTACCTATAGTTTTCTGTCCCTAGAAAAAATGTTTTTTTAAAGCACACTATAGCACAAGGAGAATTTCCCTCACTGTCCTTCCCTGTCCCTAGAAACAAGGATTATCACAGTGAAAGAAACTGACACTCTTCCTACCTATAGTTTTCTGTCCCTAGAAAAAATGTTTTTTTAAAGCACACTATAGCACAAGGAGAATTTCCCTCACTGTCCTTCCCTGTCCCTAGAAACAAGGATTATCACAGTGAAAGAAACTGACACTCTTCCTACCTATAGTTTTCTGTCCCTAGAAAAAATGTTTTTTTTAAAGCACACTATAGCACAAGGAGAATTTCCCTCACTGTCCTTCCCTGTCCCTAGAAACAAGGATTATCACAGTGAAAGAAACTGACACTCTTCCTACCTATAGTTTTCTGTCCCTAGAAAAAATGTTTTTTTAAAGCACACTATAGCAGAAGGAGAATTTCCCTCACTGTCCTTCTCTGTCCCTAGAAACAAGGATTATCACAGTGAAAGAAACTGACACTCTTCCTACCTATAGTTTTCTGTCCCTAGAAAAAATGTTTTTTTAAAGCACACTATAGCACAAGGAGAATTTCCCTCACTGTCCTTCCCTGTCCCTAGAAACAAGGATTATCACAGTGAAAGAAACTGACACTCTTCCTACCTATAGTTTTCTGTCCCTAGAAAAAATGTTTTTTTAAAGCACACTATAGCACAAGGAGAATTTCCCTCACTGTCCTTCCCTGTCCCTAGAAACAAGGATTATCACAGTGAAAGAAACTGACACTCTTCCTACCTATAGTTTTCTGTCCCTAGAAAAAATGTTTTTTTAAAGCACACTATAGCACAAGGAGAATTTCCCTCACTGTCCTTCCCTGTCCCTAGAAACAAGGATTATCACAGTGAAAGAAACTGACACTCTTCCTACCTATAGTTTTCTGTCCCTAGAAAAAATGTTTTTTTAAAGCACACTATAGCACAAGGAGAATTTCCCTCACTGTCCTTCCCTGTCCCTAGAAACAAGGATTATCACAGTGAAAGAAACTGACACTCTTCCTACCTATAGTTTTCTGTCCCTAGAAAAAATGTTTTTTTAAAGCACACTATAGCACAAGGAGAATTTCCCTCACTGTCCTTCCCTGTCCCTAGAAACAAGGATTCGCACAGTAAAACACACTGACACTCTCCCTACCTATAGTTTTCTGTCCCTAGAAAAAATGTTTTTTTAAAGCACACTATAGCACAAGGAGAATTTCCCTCACTGTCCTTCCCTGTCCCTAGAAACAAGGATTTGCACAGTAAAACACACTGACACTCTCCCTACCTATAGTTTTCTGTCCCTAGAAAAAATGTTTTTTTAAAGCACACTATAGCACAAGGAGAATTTCCCTCACTGTCCTTCCCTGTCCCTAGAAACAAGGATTCGCACAGTAAAACACACTGACACTCTCCCTACCTATCCTTCTCTTTCCCTAAACTAAAGGAATCCAGGTTAAGCAAGAAAAAATAAATGTCACTGTCCCTGCCTATGCTTCTCTTTCCCTGCTCCGGAACACACTACACTAGGCCGCCGTGCTGGCGGCCTTTTATAGTGTGGGGCGTGTACTAAACACCCTCAGCAATAATTGGCCACAGGCATCCTGCCTGTGGCCAATCATTGCTCTCCTCGCTGCCGGCGCTGTGATTGGCCAAGCATGCGGGGTCACAGTGCATGCTTGGCCAATCACAGCGCCTGGATGACACTGCGATGGCGTAGTGCATTGTGGGCCGTTCGCGTCACTCGAATTAGGCACGAACGGCCCAAATCGTTCGATCTTCGTCGAACGATCGAACAGCCGATGTTCGAGTCGAACGTATGTTCGACTCGAACACCGAGCTCATCCCTACTACACATATATAAATGAGTCCTGCCCCACCTACATTTTGTAGCACTAATGCGCTTATATTAGTGTTAGTGTTACTAAACCCACAACAGTAAAATCAGTTTTTATATGCAGTAAACTCACTGTGGAACCTAAAGGGTTACATAGTTACATAGTAGGTGAGGTTTAAAGTGTTACTAAACCCACAACAGTAAAATCAGTTTTTATATGCAGTAAACTCACTGTGGAACCTAAAGGGTTACATAGTTACATAGTAGGTGAGGTTGAAAAAAAGACACAAGTCCATCAAGTTCAACCTATGTGTGTGGTTATATGTCAGTATTAACTAGTTAATCCTCTGCATTATATAAAAAGGCTGCTTGATCTTGTATGCACAGATCCTCCCCTCCTTCCACTGTCCCCTGATAATTTCCTGGTAACACAGAGTCTATGGAGTCAGGCTGCACATGCTCAGTTTGGTGTGTATTGCTAGAGTTTTTTTTTTCTACGGAGAGTGCATGTGATTAGCACAGGGCCAATTAGCACTATCCAGACAGAGTCAGAGGTCTTGCAGTCTTATAGGGCAGTCAGAAAACTCCTCCTACAAGCTTTAACCAGTGCTTGGCAGGACACTGCTAGAAGTCACAAGACTACTCTAACTGCTGATGAGAAAGGGTATTTAGCAGTTTATATTTACTAAAATAATTGCATTTCCATGTTCTGTGTACTGTGGGAGAACAGATATAGTGAATACATGGTCTTGGGTTTAGTAACACTTTAACAAAAAAATACGAGCAATCATTTCAATTATATGACATTCAAATTGCCACATGCATGCAACACGTCCCAAATAGGGATTTTCCTAGATCTGATGCACATGTTGTGTTCCACAGGACCATGCATTGTGATTCATTGTCTATTTGGTGCACTAGTATAAATGTTGCAAGCTGCGCTATTATAATGGCACACTGCTGATTGTTTATCTGGTTCAATCTCTCTTGAAAAGATTACAAGGTGTTCCCAGGTAGCTGGAAGGTATATTTGGACGTGAAGCTTCTACAACTGTCCTGTTAAAACTGGAGTTGAACCGTGGATGGAAGAGAAGCAAAATCTGCTCTGCCTTTTCCATGGCTTAAACAAAGTTAAGGGGCTACAAGGGTTATTCCAACTTTCCTTTTCCCTCTTCTTCCCTCCTCGTCATTTCAGCTCATTCTAAGTGGGCTTCAGTACACCTTAACACATAAAGAACACATTTATAGTGACTGTATTCCATGTGCATTGGCAGCTTCTGTATATGTGTTTTGGAGTGCCAGTGGGAATGAATACACATAGTACCACACATTGTGGTAATGCCCTGTGAACCATGCAATTTACGATGCAGTACCATATATATAGGTGTGCAACCATCCTAAAATCTTAAAACATACTTTCCAGTGTTTGTTGGAGACAGATGTTTCTTTGGTTCAGGATACCTCACCACCTTTTTCTATTAGAGCAGGAGTAGGCAGAATCGGCACTCCATCTGTGGTGAAAATATAAATTCCATCATGCCTCTCCCTTTGGGAGTTATGTCTGTGGATGTCAGAGCCTTGCAATGTCTCTTGGTATTTGTAGTTTCACCACAACTGGAGTGCCAAGGTTGCCTATCGCTGCTTGAGAAGATAGTGGGCCATGGCTTATATGTTTCCTCTGTAAGGCGGGCTGGAAAGGGGATTTTGTACCTCAGTGGCTAGGATATATAGGAGCTAATTGAATAATGGATAAACTAGCCTAATGTGTATAGAAGATGAGACAAACCTCCCGTCCTCACACTTTCTATTAGATCCAGGCATTAGGGTGATTTTTACTATCAATTAAGTAAAAGTTTGCATTCTTCATTACACATCCCCTTTAAATCTGTGCTAGCTAACCAGGGACATATTTGATCTTTGTTTGAAGATTAAGATTGGATGCAAAATACATTATTTCTGCTAAAGACAGAATAATCCAATTAAATGTAATGAATAAGGTATGGACAAATGAAAGGTTACACCTTGAGCATGCAGAAATAATGAGCAATGTGGGAGATATAGCCAAGAACCAAGCTTTTCCTTTTATCTCTTATGGTTATTTCTAATCATGTAGAACAATTTTAAAATGGTTAACAAGATGGTCTGTCAAACATATTTTATTGTGTTGCAGTAGGATGTTACTGATTTATATCACACAGCTATAGCTAGTAATGAAAACTTGCAATAAGACAAATGTGTAGGGTGCCACTGCTGACCTCTGCCTAAAACATGCAGATTGCTTGGCAGTCTATGCCCAGACTGGACATCTTAAGAGGGCAAAAAAAGGGAGTAGGGGCCACCAGGACAGGAATACACAGACACCAATAAAAATCCCAAAGAGGCTCTAACTTCTCTCTACTCTACAAAATAAGTGTGGACATAGGCAGCAATAAAAAAAAAACTATCACTTCTCAACTCTATCCAAAATGTAAAAGAAAATACATTGAGTTGTTTTTTTGACAAGTCAGACAATAATAATAATATCTGGGCATTTTGATGAGAGAACTTATAATTAGAACTAAAGTGGAAATAAACCGTATCTAAAAATCACAAACTGAAAACACTATGAAATATACGGTATATATATTTTTTATTCCAACAGCTTTATTGTATAAAGATTAGAAAATATACAAACAATAGTAACGATGAAGGTAAATAATGTAGGTTTGGGTGTCCAGCCAGGAACCCAATAATGTACATACAGAGAAACCTCAGTAGATCATATAGGATAACACTTCAGAGATAAAGAGGAAGGAAAACAATCAACAACAGTGCATAAAGTATCCACTTATGCATATTTAGAACATTATCTGATCAGGTATTTGGCTGCCTGATTAGCCTGGTTCCCTAGCCTGCCTAGCTTTGTAGGTGTCAGATGTGGCATGTCTGAGTAAACAACAGTCTAAGAGGAAGAACATTGTGCCTGACCTAACCGGTACAAGTAACCGTTGATCGCTATAGGAATGATCAATGTATTCCTGATACATGGGATGGGTGAGGATATAGCTGGTTGACTGCAGGTCAGCCTTTAATGTGGAGTTCCCCTCGCAAAAAAAAAACAAAAATCACTAAAAAACTGCAAAAAAATAGTCCTTAATCTGCCTCTTCCTTATGTGCGGCTGGTCTTCTTCCGCATCCTCCTCGCGTTGTCTTCTGGTGAATGGGACACACTGCCTTCTGGGAACTGTGTGTATCCCAGAGAGCAAGCCGCCCATTCAGAAAACAATGCGAGACTCGCGCATGCGCAGTAGGAAACGGGGAGTGAAGCCGCGCGGCTTCACTGCCTGTTTCCCTTACTGAGGATGGCGGCACCGGGAGCTGTCATGATGGAGGGATCGGCCTCGGGGGGGCTGACATTACGGGCGAGTAGGACAGGTAAGTGTCCTTATTAAAAGTCAGCAGCTACAGTGTTTGTAGCTGCTGACTTTGAAAAAAAAAATGCGGGTGAAACCCCTATTTAAGTTGCTGTAACTGTAGCATGCCTGCTTTACGTGAGTAGGTTGGTGTGTTGGAGTACCCTTGTGTTAAAATACATTAGGGAGTTAAATAAAGTGGGTTAAAAGAGCTGTGGTAAAAGGTGGGGAGATAGGTTGGGGAGGGTAGCTGGTTAGTAGGCAGGGCCCATCAGGGAGGGGTGAGAATGAAATATATTTTTAATATTAAAAGCAAATTCACCCATTCCTCTATGGCTTTGAAAAACACACTCCTTAGCATTTAAAGCTGCGGCCATCATGAGATAGGGCAGATGATTCATGTAGCATTTACTTCCTGGAATCCATCTGCCCTTAGCTCAGGCATGCAGGCAGGAGGAAGAAATGTAAAAAAAAAAAAGGTTAAAACAAGTAAATATTATATACCTTTCTATCTATTTACTAAGGCTAGTTGCATAAGGAATAAAAATGGTTAATGCTAATTGAGAGAACTTCATTTCACTTTAAAGTGGAAATTTGCCATGTTATAAGGAACATTCAAAAATGTTAATTGCGCCTAAGCAGTACCCTGGCAAATGTGCTTAAAATACACCCTAGTGCCTAGGCACTCCTGCTACTATAGCATCATAGCTGTATATCTGAAATGTGAGATCTGAGGCATTGCTGCTTCTACTTGCTAGTTTCAGGAGATTTGGAAGACTTGTTGCTGTCACTAATGATCTACTTATTGTTCTCTTTGCTGGAGGTCCTGACACGAGGAAGGAAAACCCTGCCTCTACTAAGATGGATATCTCCATACAGGCACACCATGCAGAACAAGGCATGGTAAATCAGTAACGAGGGAAAGATCAGCTGCAGAGAGACCATAGGCAATACTGGCGACTAGTCATTTTCCCTCTGCCTATGATTATTTTGGCACAGCTTCCAGAGAGTTCCTCATTAAAACTGAACTTTATTCATAACAGTTTCATAACAGTCAATGTTCCTTTACAAAAGAACATGCATTGCATTTAATAAAATTGTGGTACTAAAATTAGTGCTTGCTGTAAATTGTACCTGTTTGTACTTCCTGGAGGCTGACATTTTTGTTGAAGCTCAGAGCAGTCACTTCCTTGTTGGGAACCCCCCCCCCCATCTTTGGTTTTAAAAAACTACATGTCCCTTTCCTCGTTTAAAACGTGTACATTTCTAGCCTTGATTGTATGTCTTGGCTCAGACAGAGAGGAAGACTGACAGAAGCTTTAGGCCCCTTTCACACGGGAGGCTGTTCTGCCGCAGTTAAAAGCATGTTTCTTTCTTTTGAAATTCAAGACCCCAGGCACAGCGATCAGCTGCATTTGTACACTGCAATTAGCTGTGTTTACGTGCGTTTACATGCGGCTGCGTTTAGCTGTGTTTGGCCATTATTGTCATCCCCATAGCAACCATTTTTATTTTGATGTGCTTCCTGATGTTTTTTTCTTTTGTTCACGCTACTATCCGCAGCTGACACAGTGCACTGCGATTACCTGCAGTTATGTGCAGATAGCTGCGCTAAAACGCACCTGGACGCATTCAATTCTATTTTTTCTATTCGCACAGAACCGCATGTAACGAAATCGCAGCTAAACGCTGTGTGTGAATGGGGCCATAGGAAAGCATTTTGTGCTTTTAGCTGCGGTAGAAAACTAGAAAATCTGCAGCTAAAAGCACAATTCTATCCGTCCGTGTGAAAGGGGCCTTACATTGCTGAAGTTCACAGACTGCTTATGAGGGAGAAAGGAGAGAATATCAGGGGGATAAGATAAGACACCATCCTTGTAAGTTTAACTCTTTTGTGTTTCCCTGGCAACACAGTTTGTCCTGTCACCTCTCCTGCTTTTCTTCCTCTCTAGTCAGTGCAGTCTGCGTCATTCCTGTTGCTTTCTTTCCACATAAGCAACAATAGATCTTAAAGCTGTCAGCTGATCGGCCTCTACTGGCTCTGTTTTTAGGCACAGTGCCGAGAATAGAGAGCAACTAAGCATGTGCAGAGCAGGGTGAGACAGTTTATTACTGGATTTTAAACAGTACAATCGCTTATTTTTAATGTTTTACCTGCAAAAGGGGCCAAGCTGAAGCAATCTATCAGGATTAAATTTTCTGAAAAAAGTTCCATTTTCAATTATTGATTAGTTACAATTGTATTCCAATTAACATAATTTTTTCAATCTTTTATCACACCTGGTAATTGCTAGGGTTCAAAACACCGGAAAAATATCAGGGGTCACAGGGATCGCAATGATCACCCCACCCATGTTCTAGAGGGCCCATGAGGCCTCTCTGTCACATTAGGTTTTGTGAGAGGTGCACAATTATAGGATCCAATCCCCTGTACGGATCAGCCTGCAGCAGCTGAAAGTCAGCTTCTCCTCCTCTTCCTCCTGGTGCTTTTTGCTGCTGCATAGAGAGCCATACAGGGGATCAGTTCCTCTGCACGTCTGCAGCACCATTTACTCTATCTGTGCACCAACCTCCCTCCTCTGCTTGCCTGTCAAAATAGGAACTGTGGCTGTGTTTATAGAGTTGCTTCAGAGTAGGCTGCCTGCACACATTTCCAGCCACAAAAAAAAAAAAAAAAAAATCACAAAAAAGCCTAGTTTACACTGTACAGGCAACAGTACCCATGTAAATGAATCCCAAGACCGCATACACATAAAGAACTTTATTTATTATGTCAAAATGTGGACAGTTTCTCTAAAATCTTTTGAATTAACCTTTTCAATATGTAAATAAAGATCTGAAATAACTCTTTAGTGATTTGGAGTATCTTGGTGCAGCGGGTGGTAGTGTGGGTGCCTCAGGTCAACCTTTTCATCACGCCCACAAGCTTAAAGCTTTCCCTCTGGTTCCAATTCATTGTTGCTATTATTATTATTATTGTTATTGTAGTCATTTTCTTTTACTGTATAAGGACTCATAAGCACCAATGACCTGGGGGGAATCAATATTCATTATCACAAAGAGCAAAATAACAATGACCTGTTGGTGGATAATTAGTGCATTCTAGGTGCATAAGACACAATTTCCATGAATGCTTGTTTGTACTAGTTTGCCAACAAAGACATACAGTTCAGCTATGCAATAATCTTGAACTCCTGTGACACTGCTTTATTTTGTAGGCTTGTTCCAAGAACATGGAGTTTCTTTTAAAGAAAAGAAAATGCACTAATGAATGAAAGCTAATTATTGTGCCTCTTTTTACTAACTTAAATACATATTTAATTACATTGAATATTTTTTTACAGAAGCTGAAATAGATTTTCTAATTATTGATACAATAGGTCTGAATTATGAAAACAGGAGGAAAATAGGTACAAAAGTGGAGTACTTACTCATAGCGACCAATCAGAACTCTTTTTTAAGGATAATATAAAAATGAATAAATCAATAAAAAGTGAAACCTAATTGGTTTCTGTGAGCAGTAACCTCATAAACTGAGTTTTAGATGCCATTCATCCTATTTGCTGGGGACCTTCTTTGACTCAAGGGGTAGTCGGCATCCCTAGCCCTGAAGTGGGCACCCCCAGCATCCTGACAGCCCAATAATAACGATGCACATTGCAGGCACCCACTCAGCAGTAAGCTTGCACAATCATTATTCCAGATTCTAAATGTTGCCACTTCAGTCTACGCATACATGGCCAGTGAGGTTACACACACTGCAATATTTCTAACTTTATAAGGTACCAATTCTTACAAGGCTTGTTACTGATGGGGGCATTGTTTGCATGTTGAGCAAAGCCATTAGGTGTCCCCAGATTTTATTCATGAAATCTGGCAACCTTTCACTGAGCAGAAAATTAATTATTGAATCAGCTGTAATATGAACCGTATTACATTTGAGATGATAGTTCTTTACTATACTCTGATGCTCCATTCAAAATGTAAGTATGGTTAGATAGGAAAGCTCCCCATTTATTCAATTAATGTAAAAATTTGATAAAAATTGAAAATACTTAAATTTATGTAGCCTGGTCTGTAGTTCCAGCAAAAGAAAAGGACTTTGTGGCTGTGTTTCCTTAGAGACACTCACACAGACACTGCTATAGTAGGCTGCTACATTTATTACAGAACAGCTGACCCTTCATCCACTAGGGGGCAAGCTGAGGACATGAACTACTGGAGACTTTAAATAGGAATCACAAAGGATTCTGGAAGTGTAGTTCTCTAAAAAAAAAGACTCAGCTACAGGTTTGCTATGATCTACAAATACCAAGAAAGGGGCATTAAAGAGGAGGGACTGGAGTAGTTTTCCCAGGCTGAGAAAGGAAAAGGCCTCTCTTTCTGCATGGAGACTGGAACTGCACCTGAGGAAAAGGGAATGGGTGATCTCTACCTGGAAACAATGGAGAGAGAGCAGAGAGCTTGCTGACAGTTAAAGAGCCCGACACTGAGGACCCAAAGCAAGATAAAGAGAGAGTCCCACTTGCCTAATGCATAGAAGGAGAATCTTTGCCTACGCAGGACTGGCGAGCGGGCATTGACCAACCATACACTGCAAATTCACAACAGCAGGAAAGAGCTGTCAGCGAGAAACACTGTGTAAACTGCAGACACTTTTTAAGGGACACTATCCTGTGCGCTTCAACGTAAGATTGTGGACCCCAACAAGCTGGCCAGCAGAAGGTCTAGAGTAGTTTGCTAATGATTGCTGACTGTTACTGTGGTAAATACCTACAAGCTCTTCCCCTAGTCAGGGCTCCCCAGAGCAGGCCTAATAAAGAAGTGCACCCCGGAACATTTATTTTTGGCAGCCTGTTACCTAAACGGCTATTGCATACCACTATTTTCTGATGTTTGATTTGCTGTAATATATTCTATGAGTGTTTAACTGATGTGGTATGTCTTCTGATTGTGAACCAATATAGTACACTCTTTTTCTTTCTGACTCACCACTGCACAGTCCTTTTTCATATTTATCAGATTGCAATATATTTTTCTACTACTTAAACAGTTTTTGTGTCATTTTCTGGCGTACATATTTTTGGTATATATCTATAGGTATACACAATTTCTATTTTCAGCCCAGCCAGGTATGTCAGAGAGAGTACAGAGCTGTTTGCAGAGTTGTGGGCTCAGGAACAGTGACTCGACACATCAAGCAGCTCCTTCGGTAGTAATCGCTACATTTATATTTTTAAAACCCAATTTAAGTCTCATAGCTTTTTATGTCTTTATAGTCCTGTCCCCAGGTTCGATATGTGTGACTCATTTTTGTAAGTTCACCTTTTCAGAAAAAAATTCAAAGGTGGACTAACGCCCTCCAGCCTCCCCAACTCTAGGGTCCCTGCTGTACTTACCTATATGAGTGATGATCAATCCGTGCCCATGCAGCCAGTGCATTGATCCAGGCATTTGAAATCACGTTCTTGTCCTTGATCTATCTGCAGGGCTTCTAGGACGAATTAGAACAATTCTGATTGGTCAACACCAGCACAGAGCATCATTCTGATCCAAAATAATTGAGTTTACTGACTGAAAGAGACAGCACAGAGAAGACTCATCAGTGAGCTGGTGTTCCCTCAAGATTTAATCATCAACTTTTTTGTAGTAGTAAGCAGGTGCATTGTCATGCATCAAGGTGTGTTTCCTTTGCGCGTGCATTATTGATGTGCAGTGACATGCATTTTCGATGTGTTTTTGAATTTAGAGAATGACCTGGTTAGCGTTAACAGTCATTGAAATGTAACATGCATGTTGATGTATTGCCATTGACCTATATGGGCTTTCCAACACACTAAAATACAAATGGACTAAAAATGGACATTTGTTTCTATCTTTTTATTAAAGTTTTAATTAATGCACTGCACTGCAGTGCTGAGATGGAAACGGACACAAAATTTTACTCTGGGGAAATTGGACACAAGCCTTTTAGTATGTTGGGAATAGACCCATAAAGTAGATAAAAAATCACCATCACAGTAATATAGCTCTACCTTCACTTATTTACATTGTAGCTCTGTTCTGCTGCTTTATATGAAATACAGCAAAAATTTGCTTTTTCAAACTTTATATAATATCAGACACCACAGTAAACCACACTCTGGGTATTATATTAATCTCTGCATATGCAAAAGGACAATCTATAATGCTCTTCATGTTAGAAGGGGCTTCTTATTCCTTTTTAGATTAGATCTAGATTAAAACTAAAATCATGGTGAACTAGTGGTTCAGAGTTCATCATGGACAGTGACCTTCCTGCTGACTGCCCAAGGCCTGCCATCAACTAAAAAAAAATATCTATTTGTTAAAGGAAACCTGTCTTAAAGAAAATACACTGGCTGCCATCGCTGACCTCCTTTTGAAATAATAATTGCTGGGCTGTCATGTTGATCTTTAGGGTTTAATATTTTTCTGAGTTAATGACCAAGAAAAAGTTACCTTAAGTTCAAAGCTTTGGATCTGTACAATTCACACTATAATTCAGATCAGTGCCACTACTACAGTGCCAGAGGATCAGAATCACAGCCAGCTAACAATGACAGACTACATATTACATTCATTGCAGGGATACAGATTAGTCTTATACTAGTTAATGTGGTCTAAATAAAGATGATTAGTCACATTTTTGCTCTTTGATAAGTTCATAGTTTAATGAAAATTAAGCATTGTACTGTGAGTTTCTGTGTGCAAATTAGCACTTTAGGAGAATTTGAAAATCTTTAATTCTCATACACTCATAGTTGGGTGATTGGAGAGGAGCACCCGATGTCCAAAACATGTCTAATTTTAAAATTTTATAGTTTATTGGAGGGTAAAAATATAAAAGTAGTGCCAAGGTATTTCAGTGGAATTGCATAGCCCTTCTTTAGGGCTATTATGAAGCCTACTTGTATACTTTTATATTCAGTGTACTATGAAAATCATCAAGTGAGACTTTTTTTGGACATTAGGCACTCCTCTTTAATCCCCCAAGTGTACTCTATGATAATGTCACCATTGTTGTTATCAGAAAAGTTGTAAGCCCTAGACCCCAATGAAGTCTATCACCTACCATCTACAATTGGGATATAACAAATTGGAAGCAATTCTCTTTATAACCTCCACACAGTAATCTGCCAATAGGCTGTCCAGTGCTGTCTTCCACCCAAACTTCAAACACTGATAGAGCAAGTTTTCCTATTATTAGGTTTTATGGGCAGGTTGATAGATTGTCTTTTGAGGCTTAACATTAGCACGGATAGCTGCCATATCTTCGGTTGTCATTCATTCACATGATGCACTGTGTATTCAGCAAAAAATATGGTGAGCCTTGGTATTTGGTGTGAAAAGTCTTATGCCCCATACACACGATCGTTTTTCATGCCGTTAAAAATGCCATTAAAAAAAATGGCCATTAAAAATGATCGTGTGTACGCAAGACAGGCTTGAGAGGAAACATGAAAAAAAACGACGTGAAAAACGGCAAGAAAAAAAATGGCAAGAAAAACGATCGTATGTATGGGGCATAAGTACCATCACAGAGGGCTGCCATATTGTTGGTTGTCCCCCATTCACACAATGCACTGTTTATTTCGCCTATGGTGGATGCATTGTAAAGCAAAGTGACCTGGAATTTAGCTGTTAATTAAACTATTGAATCTTTCATGACTAGCCTAACTTCAAATGAGTGAACACCCTTTACACGGGGTCATGTATATATGTAAACATTCCTTGCTTCACTACAGTAATGATTTTAACAAGAGAACACAACACACATAATGCAAAAAACATATAACACATTAAACAATCATTATTTTTAATATTAAGACCCGGTTCACATTGGGACGGCACATCTTGTCCCGCGACTCTGCCGGCCGATCTCCACATGACTTCAGAGGTGACTTGCAAATTGACTTCTGTATTGAAGTCAATGCAAGTCGCCCTGAAGTCGTCCCAAAGTAGTACAGGAACCTTTTTCTAAGTCGGAGCGATTTGAGTCGCTCCTGTTAGAACGGTTCCATTGTACAGAGCGGAGCGCAACTTGTCAGGCGGCCAGGTCGCCTGACGAGTCGCCCCTGTGTGAACCGGCTCTTAAGCTGAACCCCAGATAAACTGATAAATACATAGAATAATGATCTATTGGTTGATGTTTTTATTTGCCAAGATGCATATGATTCTGTCAAGTCAGTGATCCATTTACCCCTACCACATTGATTAACCAGGTTGATATATATTTTTTTTCCATGGCAACTAATGAAATCTGTATTAAGGAAAAGGAAATCATCTAGGCAGCTATTGATTGCAGAAAATGCTAGCAGCCTGGCTGTCCCTGGCTTTACAATGCTATGTCACTGACCTGAGACAAGCAAGCTGCAGGGTGGGCTAGAGTGAAGTTGAAACTCCTGATCTGAATACTTATCTGGTACTACAGTTACCAGATCAGCATGGCAGGCAACTAACATTTTCAGCAAGAAAGGTTAATATACCAGTTTGCTAAATAGGCAACAAAGGAACATTACAACCTTATGAGGTCAACACTCTGCTTGTTTGCTGCAGTAGAACCTGACTGGAACTGCCTTCTTTCTAAGTCTACAGGGTTCTACTGTGCATTGGGTTAAAATCTATAGAATATATAATCAGGTACTCATAAACTGTATTCAAAAATATATTAAAGGATTTTTAGTTTAATGCATTCATCTGGGATAATGATAGTCTTCAATTTACAGAGCGCTGAGTAGAAATACTTCTATTAATAAACATTTGCATTATGTTTAGTAGCAAAATCAGAATTATGATAATGCTTAGCTTTAACAAAACCATGGCTGTCATCTGACAGCATTTGCTTGTTCGCCTAAAGATCTCCTCCATAAAATATGCTATATGCTGACTACAGGAGCAGTGCAGATGTAATCACATTCATTTGAGGCTTTGTTTCATAATTCAATTTAATACGTAGCACTGCATGAAAGAAAGAATCTTTGTACCTTGCCGGAGTACAAACAGACTGACTAAAGGACTGTTTGTGCGTTGTGGAATGATGAAATACCGCAAATTGCTTTGAGCTTTCTCGCTCCTTCCAGATCTGCATTATAAATTCTTAAAGATTAATTAGTAGTTGGTAAGTGTATCTCAATTAGATCTGACACAGGTTTGTTATGGAAATATATATCTTTTTCTGTATAATTAATATATGTTAATAGGCATCTGGAGGCAAAATCACTTATAGCTGCATTTTATTTCATCTTACATTTTGACAAATTTACAGTGGATTTCCAAGACACAATAAGAATTTAGAGTTCCATTTCATTTAAAGTGCTATAGAAGCTCTTCGAAAAATGCAGCACTGTGATTGAATTTGATCAAGAGGCTTGCTCGGAGTAGTTGTGTTCTAAAACTCAATTTGTGCCAACGGACTTATTGAATGCTAACCGTAATTGAGCTACAAATAATAGGAACTATATTATTGATATCAAATATGCATAAATGATAAACACTAAAACGGACTATAAAATTAATAAAATGTCCCATACATGCTCACCCTGAATACCCCTTCTACCCTACTCACTCTCATGTTTGTGTTGACAACATTGAGGGCACTTTTGATGATAGGGGAAGTTGCCTTTGTTTTTTTTAAAAGGAGCACGTGAAGAGGAAATATGTCACCTAGGATTGTTGACCTCTTCCTGGCTGTCATGATGAACCAGAGGTTTCAACGTCTAATAAATTACTAACTTGTGATTTATTCTTTCAAATCTGTATGCATTCAGTTAGGTAATAAAACCACATACAGCAATATTATGTGTCTTTCAGAACTGTTTTTTGTTAAAAATGTTTTATAGTAAATCACTTAGAAAGTTAGCAAACAAGGAATCCCTAATATTCCTGGTCTACTGGAGATAACTTCAATTACAGCACTGTGGGGTTGATTTACTAAAATGGAGTGTGCACAATCTGGTACAGTTGTCCATTGTAGCCAATCAGCATCTAACTTCAACTTGTTAAATTAAAGGGGTTGCTCCACCGGAAAAAAAAAATTAAAAGCCAGCAGCTACAGCTACAGCAGCTGCTGGCTTTTAATATTTGGACACTTACCTGTCCTGGAGTCCAGCGACGTCCGCAGCAGAGGACGAGCGACTGCTGCTCCCTCCGCCATCCTCGCTGAGGGAACCAGGAAGTGAAGCCCTGCGGCTTCATGCCCGGTTCCCTACGGCGCATACGCAAGTCGCGCTGCGCCGTTCTGATTGGTGCTCCTGTGTTCTGGGAGCCGAGTGTCTCCCAGAACACCAAGGGAAGTCTGCGGGAAGTGACGTAACTCCCGCAGATTCCCGGGGACAGGACTCCCGGATGTGGGTGAAAATACCTGTCTTAGACAGGTATCTTCACCCCCCTCCCCCCTGAAAGGTGTCAATTGTGACACCGGAGGGGGGGAGGGTTCCAAATAGCAAAAGTTGCTATTTAGGGTGGAGCTCCACTTTAAGCTTTGACAAAAAAACCTGGAAGCTGTTAGGTTTATATGCAGAGTTACACCAGATTTTGCACTCTCCAGTTTTAGTAAATCAAATCCTATACCCACTCACTCCCGAAACCACTATACAAAAACTCAACCTAATGGATGACTTATGATCTACTTCACAATCTCCTTTACACTGCATTTCACAATTCTATTAAATGCTTCTCAACTGGAATATCTTGACAGTTAAATATACATCACCCAATGGGTGCAAGAACTCCATCTCAACTGAAGATTATCAAAATACAACTGTACAGTTCACTTATATTTCTTCCCTTGACATCCCATCCAATATTCACTCAATATTTTCCACAACATCGCCCGAATGCTGGAGGGACTACACAAAATTGAGGAACCGTTGCCCACATGTGGAAGCAATGCTCAAGGATACAAGCTTATTGGACAACCATCACCAGACATATCATTGAAATTTAGGAATTTAGCTTTCCTTTCAACCCCTGGTTCAGTTTATTATAGTGTACAGGCCTTCCAGCAAGCCAGTGTAAGTGAATAATTGCATCCCATTTACTCAAAGATTTCAAGTCCCTCATCCTGTTTTATAGTACAGTACAATAACCCACCACTTAAATTGTGCATGCAAAAGAAGACTAATGGAGAAATTAACACATAATGCTTGTGTAGCGGGGTATTGCCCTTTAATTCCCCAGAGACTACAATACCCAGTACACCTTGAGGCACCCAGGGTGCATTGCCCTGTGCAAAGACTGCTGGAGTGGACTTTATAAGAGGGTGGCGGGCCCCAGGTCTTTCTCTTTGGATACCGCCCTCCCAGCAGGAGGATCCCTGTGCTGATCTGCTGTGAGCACAAGGCCTGAAGCCTGGGCTTTGTGTTTTTCCAAAGAGCCTTCACCGAGGAACCTGCGGAGCGTCTGATCCTGTTGCTGAATGCTGTTACCAGGAGGACCGAAGACCCGGGTGTCGTATACACTGTGAATCAAGTCACAGCAACGGAAGTAACGGACAAGGACTAGTCCGGTTGGGTGAGAGAGCACCTGCTCAGAACTACATCACAGTATCTTTAGGCCCACTGACTGTATTCAGGGCCACCACATTGATTGCAGTTACACTTTGATCAGACTATCAACAGAACTGAGCTATCAGTCTCCCTGGCATTATAAAGTTACCGATCATCGTTACTTTGTTGGATTACAATTGTTCTTAAAGTGCACCACTGTGTTTGCTAGTGAAGATTTCTTCCACAGAACTATACCCAAATCATAGTCAGGCCTGACTGGGTAGTGTAGAACATTGCTGGGCGCCATTTTGTCTACGAGGGAGGAGGAGGCCATGTTGGAAGACAAAAGGAGGAGTCAATACAACCGAACAAACTGCCTGAGTCAGAATGTTAAGTGCAGAAGGAGGTGATTCAGAAGTTGTACTCCTTAAGACCCAGGTGTCACAACTAGTAGAAATGGTATCCATGCTGACTAGCCAGGCCTCTGTGCTACACAATAAGAACACGTCAGAGGAACTAAAAAACCCTCCTAGCTCCAATACGGAACTAGTACAGAAGCCTAAGAGATTGATAACATGCTTCAATTGTGGGGGAATCGGGCATGTTAGAGCAGTGTGTCCCAGCCCAGATGAAGTTGCATCCAGATACCGCAAGCCGACAGAAAACTTCAGAGGGCCCTGGTGAGGGAGTCAGCCGGGCGCCCAATACTTACAGAAAGCTCCAAAAAGATTCAAAAGCAAGAAGAGGCAAAAGAGAAGGGAAACAATGCCCCTCCTAAAATCCTCAAGACCGCTTGTCGGGAGTTGAAATTTAACAATCTGAGGGAAATCAATGCATACCAGGTCCAAAAAGGGTTGAGGTCCAGAGAAAAATGGAAGAAAAAGAAAACCACAACAGGAAAATCGAGGAGTCCAAGGAAGGAGACACCCCAGAAGAGGTTTCCAGACAAGCTAATAGGACCCTCCCCTCTAGTCTCTGTTCAAGTGGAGGGAGTTTACACCAAGGCCCTCCTAGATACAGGAGCCCAAGTGACTCTTTTGTACAGAGACTTTTACCGGAAACATCTGAGTCACGTGCCCTTACAGAAGCTGGAAGACCTACAGATAGGGGGAATTGGTACTCATAGCTTTCCCTACGATGGTTATGTCTCAATCAGGCTGGCCTTTGATCCCTCGGTGACAGGAAAGTCTTTGACACCCTGGCGGTAGTTTGCCCTCGCCCACCAGGGGCCAACACAAGTCCCATGATAATAGGGACCAACACTGACCTGGTCAGGAGACTGCTGACCCATCTAGTGCAGGAACAGAGTACTCTAGCAGACAAGATTCACCCCATGCTGCAACAGGTCTACCAGAAGATGGTCCTGGAACAGAAGGCCCCAGGAGAGGGGGTGGGAAAAGTCTGGAGACTGTCAAGAAAGGAGAAAATATTGCAACCTGGTGAGATGACCTGCCTTCAGGCTACGGTAAAACTCTCCTGGGAGCAGCCTGGCCCCTTTGTGGTCTTGGAACCAGACCCATTGGACACCCTCCCAGGGTTGGAGGCGATCCCTGAAGTGGTCCCATTGAGGGCATTGAAGAAGGCGAAGGGCCAGATTCCAGTGAGCATCAAGAATGTCACTAGTTCTCCCATGAAGATTCCAGCCCGGGTGCTACTGGGCAAAGTAAATCCTGCTACCCCAGTGGCCCTGTCTGACTTGAAGAAAGCTGAAGGAGGGGAACTCACCCTGGAGGGACTCTGCCTGGAAGACACCACCTTACTACCGAAGTGGAAGGAGAGAGCCAAGGCCCAGCTGACCAGATGGAGAAAAATATTCTCGGAAGACGAGTTTGACATGGGGTGTGCGAGGAGTGCCACCCATAAGATTCATCTGCAGGAAGACAAACCCTTCCGGGAGAGGGTCCGGCGAGTCCCCCTGGCTGACTTGGAAGATTTGCGTGAACAGTTGGCAGAGCTTAAGAGAACTGGGGTTATTCGAGAGTCCAGGAGTCCATATGCCTCCCCCATCATGGTGGTCAGGAAAAAGAACGGGTCGTTGAGACTCTGTATAGACTACAGGACTCTCAATAGGAGGACCATACCCGACCAGTACACTACTCCCAGGATAAAAGATGCCTTACAGAGTCTGTCTGGGGCTAAGTGGTTCAGTGTCATGGACCTGAAGAGTGGGTATTACCAAATTCCAATGCACCCTGAAGACAGAGAGAAGATGGCCTTCATCACCCCGGTGGGATTCTATGAGTTCAATAGGATGCCTCAAGGCCTGTCGGGGGCCCCCGCCACTTTTCAGAGATTGATGGAGAAGACAGTGGGGGACATGAATCTTATCGAAGTCCTGGTGTACCTAGATGACATCATCTTCTTCGGGAAGACTCTGGAGGAGCATGAAGAGAGATTGGAGAAAGTCCTGAAGAGACTCAGTGAAGAGGGACTAAAACTCTCCAGGGAGAAGTGTCAGTTTTACCAATCCTCGGTTCACTATCTGGGACACATAGTGTCTGAGGAAGGAGTGTCTACAGATCCAGACAAACTGGACGCAGTTATCTCCTGGCCCAGACCAACTACAGTGACTGAGCTCAGATCCTTCCTGGGGTTCTGCTCTTACTACCGTAGATTTGTGGAAGGGTTTGCGAAAATTGCCAAACCCCTGAATGAGCTACTGAAGACAGAAGTAGAGGAGGATGATACTGGCCCCAGAAAGCCTGGAGAGTCCGTGGAAGGCCAGTGGACAGAGAAGTGTAAAGAATCCTTCAGAATATTGAAGAAAAGTCTGACCACTGCCCCGGTCTTGGCCTATGCTGACCCTAAGAAACCATATAAACTGCATGTGGATGCCAGCCATGACGGTCTGGGAGGTGTGCTGTACCAGGAGTATGAAGGACAGATAAGGCCAGTTGCCTATGTCAGTAGAAGTCTAACACCAGCGGAAAGGAACTACCACACCCACAAGTTCGAATTCCTGGCCTTAAAGTGGGCAGTCATGGATAAGCTCAGAGATTACCTGTATGGAGCTGATTTTACAGTAAAGACCGACAATAACCCACTCACCTACCTCTTCACCACAGCCAAGCTGGATGCCACTGGCCACTGTTGGTTGGCAGCCCTAGCCGGATTCAACTTCAGTCTGAAGTATAGGCCTGGGGCTGGGAATCGTGACGCAGATGCATTGTCCAGAAGGGCTCATGCACCCACCCACCACACTGAAGACTGGACCCAGGTAACCCCGGACGGGGCACGGGCCTTGTGTCAAGGAGCACAACTTCAAGCTAGTGGCGGGTCAAGGGCGGAAGAGATAGGAGTTTTCGTAGTGGGGGTGCCCAAGTGTTATTGTGACGTGACCCAGATTGGCGAAGAAGACTTGCCAAAGCTGTCTAAGAAGGACATAAGAAGAGACCAGTTGGAAGATCCCTGGGGAAGATTAGCTTTGAAGGCACTGGAAGACCAGGATCCAGGCAGGCTCCAGCATGACCCCTCAAAGGTGGCTCGACTGGTCCACAAAGAATGGGACAAGTTGCAGGTGCATCAAGGGGTGGTCTACCGAAGGGGCCCCTCTGATGACCTAGAAGAGAAGTGGCAACTATTCTTGCCGGAAAAACACAGAAGAACTGTCTTGGCTGCATTACATGATAACCATGGCCACTTGGGGGCCGAACAAACTTTCCAGCTTGTGAGGAGTAGATTCTACTGGCCTTGTATGCAGGCTGAAGTGGAGGAGTACTGTCACTCATGTGCTCGCTGCGTTCAAAGGAAGACATTACCACGTCAAGCTGCCCCAAAGGGCCATCTGCAGAGTCAAGGACCCTTGGACTTAATATGCATCGACTTTCTCTGTCTAGAACCTGACTTGAGTGGACATGGAAATGTTCTGGTGATAACCGACCATTTCACCCGTTATGCCCAGGCCTTTCCAACTAAAGACCAGAAGGCCTCCACCGTAGCCAAAATCTTGGTGGAAAAAAGCTTTGTGCATTATGGGCTACCACAGCGCCTGCACTCAGACCAAGGGAGAGACTTTGAGAGTCGACTGATTAGGAAATTGCTGGACTCTTTAGGTATAAAGAAAACTCGTACTACCCCTTATCACCCCCAAGGTGATGCCCAACCAGAAAGATTCAACAGGACTCTGTTAAATATGTTGGAGACTCTGAACAGCGAGAAGAAGCAGCATTGGATCAAGCAAATAGCAGCAATAGTGCATGCCTATAACAGCACAACCAGTGATGCCACAGGGTACTCTCCCTACAGATTAATGTTTGGCAGGGAAGCAAGACTGCCCGTGGATCTGGCCTTCGGCATATCAATGGATCACACATCAGCCACCTCGCACAAGGGATATGTAGATAGGCTGAGGAAGAGCCTGAAACTGGCGTTTGAACAGGCCCAAGCGGCATCAGAGCAAAAAGGAGCCCGGAACAAGAGGAACTTTGATCTCAAAGTTCGAATCCAGGACTTGCAACCCGGAGACAGAGTGCTGTTGCGGAACTTGGGAGTCCCTGGGAAGCACTAGCAGACAGATGGAGACCCGAACCTTATGTGATCTGCAAAAGGTTACCAGGCTTGCCGGTGTATCAGCTGAAGCCAAAAGGGAAGATAGGGCCGCTGAAGACCTGGCACAGAAACCACTTACTTCCACTTTCAGAAGCAGTTCAGATACCTCCTGTAGATGATTCCCCTGGACCATCCTCAAGTCTGAATACACCTAGGCCCAATACTCGGTCTCAGGCACCTCAGTCTGGAGGAATGGATGTCACTGATCAAAGTGAAGATGAAGAAGACGGACTTGAATGGTTGTGGCCGTCCCAGGCCCCTGAGCCTCTGTCCATAGACCTTCCGCCTTCTGGAGATACCCTGGATAGTACATTAAATGTGGAAGCCACTGAGTTTGTCCCGTCCAGCCCTCTGTCTGATGAGTGGGAAGATGCCATAGAGTCGCTCCCTGCTGAAGATCAAAGGAACTCTCTGTATCTTCCTGCACCTGATCTGGATGCTCCAGAAATATTGGAACCCAATATACCTACCTCAGAGGAAGAGCCTGTGGTGACGGAGACAGTTACCCCAAGAGAACAGAGAGCAAAGAGAACCATTCGTCCTCCACGGAAGTTAACCTATGCCCAAATGGGAGACAGCTCTGAGGACACAGTAACTACTGCAAGAAGGACAATACAAACACCTGGTCCCTCCACTGTGCATTTGGTGGAGGGCGACCCCAGCTCACTTTCTGGCACAGTTAGGCAGGTCACCCCCATTGATGTGACCTGTGGGCAGGACAAGTTCCCTTCCCGGTTTTGGTGGGAGCTTCCCCTGCCAACTTCCCTTGCAGCCCTCAATGAACTTGTTGGTAATTGTTGTTAATACTGTCTTTGGGGACCAAAGATTCTAAGTGGGGGGAGTGTGTAGCGGGGTATTGCCCTTTAATTACCCAGAGACTACAGTACCCAGTACACCTTGAGGCACCTAGGGTGCATTGCCCTGTGCAAAGACTGCTGGGGTGGACTTTATAAGAGGGGGGCGGGCCCCTGGTCTTTCTCTTTGGATACCGCTCTCCCAGCAGGAGGATCCCTGTGCTGATCTGCTGTGAGCACAAGGCCTTAAGCCTGGGCCTTGTGTTTATCCAAAGAGCCTTCTGCTCCACCGAGGAACCTGCGGAGCGTCTGATCCTGTTGCTGAATGCTGTTACCAGGAGGACCGAAGACCCGGGTGTCGTGGACACTGTGAATCAAGTCACAGCAACAGAAGTAACGGACAAGGACTAGTCCGGTTGGGTGAGAGAGCACCTGCTCAGAACTACACCACAGTATCTTTAGGCCCACTGACTGTATTAAGGGCCACCACATTGATTGCAGTTACACTTTGGGGAGACTATCAACAGAACTGAGCTATCAGTCTCCCTGGCATTATAAAGTTACCGATCATCGTTACTTTGTTGGATTACAATTGTTCTTAAAGTGCACCATCGTGTTTGCTAGCGAAGATTTCTTCCACAGAACTATACCCAAATCATAGTCATGCCTGACTGGGTAGTGTAGAACATTGCTGGGCGCCATTTTGTCCACGAGGGATGATAGCTGCAGCGGGGTCTGTTAAACTGTCTGTCATATTGCTGAACGTTTGGTGTTTTAATAAGTATACCCATATTGCAGGGCTCTGCATTTGTTATTGCATACTTTTTGTCTATCTAACCTTTATCAACAGTAAAATATTAGAGTTAAGTATATCGGTTGTCTGTGTCATTTACTGTGCTATACCATTACTGTGTGCCCTACTGTGGGATTATGTCACAGAGAATCTTAGAGTGATTGAAATTCTATCCTCCCCTTTACTAACTGTGCCACGAGAGGTTAGAGCCGATCAGTGTTGTAACTAACGCCGTTTAAATAAACGGCGTTAGGTAACGTAGCCACTTTTTGGGGTAACGAGTAATCTAACTGATTACTCTTACCCTCGTGGCACCGCGGTTCCCATTACTTGGGTGGCGTTACCCCAATTACATCTACTCGCCGCAGCCGCCGCGAGTAGATGTAATGTAAGTCTAACTAACTGCAAGCCGCCGTCTGCCTACCTGAACAGCGTGTCATGCAGACAGACGGTGGCCATTGCAGTCTTCAAAAGCCGCGCCTCCCGAGTCCTCGTCGCCTGTGATAGGCGGAACACTCAATTTCCCAGCAGGCAGTGTTCCACCTATCACAGACATTCTCTCATCCCCGTCTGTGTTATGAGGATGAGAGGATGTCCGTGATAGGCGGAACACTGCCTGCTGGGAAATTGAGTGTTCCGCCTATCACAAACGAGGAGGACTGGAGGAGGCGCGGCTTTTGAATAATAGAATGGCCGCCGGGAGTCGGGAGTCTCGGGACGCCGCCGATCTGAGGTACCGTAACCGTAACACACAGGCACAGTGAGGCATGGGGCACGGGCACAGTGAGGCATGGGGCACAGTGAGGCATGGGGCACAGTGAGGCATGGGGCACAGTGAGGCATGGGGCACGGGCACAGTGAGGCATGGGGCACAGTGAGGCATGGGGCACGGGCACAGTGAGGCACGGGCACAGTGAGGCATTGGGCACAGTGAGGCTGCGGCATGGGCACAGTGAGGCATTGGGCACAGTGAGGCTGCGGCACGGGCACAGTGAAG
This sequence comes from Rana muscosa, assembly GCA_029206835.1. Taxonomy (NCBI): domain Eukaryota; kingdom Metazoa; phylum Chordata; class Amphibia; order Anura; family Ranidae; genus Rana; species Rana muscosa. The sequence continues at coordinate 225,317,543 of CM055118.1, forward strand.
CATGGGGCACAATGAAGCTCGGGGACAGTGAGGCACGGGGACAGTGAGGCATTGGGCACAGTGAGGCATGGGCACAGTGAGGCATGGGCACAGTGAGGCATGGGCACAGTGGGGCACAGTGAGGCATGGGCACAGTACCAATATTATTTGTTATCCCTCCTATTATTTTTATACACTGAAAAAATTACATATATATCATCCTTGTACCGCCCCGCCCCCCGCCCCCGTGTATATATAATATAACCAATATAGTTACTTTGCTGAGTAACTAGTTACTTTTCCTATGTAGTAACTGAGTTACTAACTCACTTACTTTTTGGGAGAAGTAATTTGTAACTGTAACTAATTACTTTTTTAGAGCAAGATGAACAACACTGGAGCCGATTGCCAGAGGTTGACAGCGGTGCACTACCGGGCCCAAAACAATCAAGGCAGCACTCTTAACTGGGGGTATCGCTATACTTGCAACACCCAAGAACCAGCAAAATATGGTTCTACAACTCACTTATATTTCTTCCCTTAAAACCCAAGCCAAGGAAATAAATGATAAACTATTACTCTTAATGGTGCCTTACACCATCCAATCTTCACTCAATATCTTCACTCAATATCTTCCACAACATTGCCCGAATGCTGGAGAGACTACATATAAAAAAAAAAGGGCGAAAGGGGGTACCACATCCATATGAACTTTAATTTGAAAAAAGGCAGGACTTGTGGGCGGACTTTAAAGGTACCAGAAAAAGGAATTCTCAAAATTTAGAAAAATATAAATTTAATATACATATAAATAATGAATACAAAATAACATTGTTAAAAAACACAGATAATATACTCTGAGTAGGAGTCATACATTAAATGACAATTCCCTGTTAGTATATCTATGACAATGTGTCATTTCCTAATGATATAACTCTGACAATTCGTCTATGTTTTGCTTGTGGCTTCCTCAGGACTTTTGAGAGACTACACCAGATGAGGGACATTTGCCCACATATGGTAGAAATGCTCAAGAATACAAGCTTATTGGACAACCATAACCAGACATAACATATTCAGGAAATTTAGGGATTTAGCCTTCCTTTGAACCCCTGGTTCAATTTATTTCAGTGTTCAAGCCTTCCAGCAAGCCATTGTAAAGCCTCGTACACACAGGCTGAATGTTGGGTGGCATCAGCCAGTTTAATAGAAAGCAGACGACATTCGGCCCATGTGTACTGCAGCTGGCCTAACAGAAGCCGACCATCCCCCTGTCAGAGCACAATAGAACATCAGGGGAGATCGCTGTACTAACATTGGATTGTTAATACAGCGGCTCCGATCTGAGCTGTCAGTTTTTTTTTCATTCAGCCTGCGGGGTTGAAAAAAATGAGCAGAGACAGGCAGGGAGGAGAGGGGGAAGGGGGAGGAGACAGATAGCAGGGCTACGAATGAAGGAATCACGTAAACTGACCACAGAGTCAGCAGCCCTGATTATCGTGGTCAGATTGCAGAGAGGAGGGTATAGCCAGGCAGGATCAGCCAGGTTTCTTAGGTGATACAGGGGTCAAAATAACACAGCACAAGCGCTGTTCTGTATAACATGCTTTAACCACTTGCTTACTGGGCACTTAAACACCCCTCCTGCCCAGACCAATTTTCAGCTTTCAGCGCTGTCACACTTTGAATGACAATTACTCAGTCATGCAACACTGTACCCAAATAATTTTTTTGTCCTTTTTGTCATACAAATAGAGCTTTCTTTTGGTGGTATTTGATCACCTCTGGGTTTTTTATTTTTTGCGCTATAAATGAAAAAAGACCGAAAATTTTGAAAAAAAACAAATTTTTCTTAGTTTCTGTGATAAAATTTTGCAAATTATTAATTTTTCTTCATAAATTTTGGCCACAATTTATACTGCTACATATCTTTGATAAAAATAACCCCAAATTTTTGGAAATTATTTGGTCTGTGTGAAAGTTTTAGAGTCTACAAGCTATAGTGCAAATCATAAAAAAAATATCACATCTGATGTACTGGCGGCCTATCTCATTTCTTGAGACCCTAACAAGCCAGGAAAGTACAAATGCCCCCCAAATAACCCCTTTTTGGAAAGTAGACATTCCAAAGTATTTAGTAAGAGGCATGGTGAGTTATTTGAAGTTGTAATTTTTTCCCACGATTATTTTCAAAATTACGATTCTGTTTTTTTTTTGGTTTTTTTTCCTCAAAATTTTCATTGTAATAGCTTATTCCTCTCACATGGCATGTGCATACCACTAATGACACCCCAAAATACATTCTGCTACTCCTCCTGAGTATTACGATACCACATGTGTGGGACTTTTTTTACTGCCTGGCCACATACAGAGGCCCAACATGCAGGGAGCACCATCAGGTGTTCTATGAGCATAAATTACACATCTAACTAGTTGACTACCTATTACACTTTTGAAGGCCCTGGGGCACCAGGACAATAGAAACACCCACAAAATGACCCCATTTTGGAAAGCTAACACCCCAACGTATAATCTATGAGGCATAATGAGTCTTTTGAACGGTTCATTTTTTTCCAGAAGTTTTTGGAATATGTGGAAAAATAATGAAAAAGCATTTTTTTTTACGCAAAGTTGTCCATTTATAAGATATTTCCAACACATAGCATGTACATAGCAAAAATGACACCCCAAAATACATTCTGCTACTCCTCCTGAGTATGGCAATACCACATGTGTGGGACTTTTACACAGCCTGTCCACATACAGAGGACCTACATTGAAGTAGCACCTTCAGGCATTCTAGGCGCATAAATTACACATCTCATTTCTCAACCACCTATTATAGTTTTGAAGGCCCTGGAGCACCAGGACAATGGAAACACCCACAAAATGACCCCATTTTGGAAAGCTAACACCCCAATGTATAATCTATGAGGCATAATGAGTCTTTTGAACGGTTCATTTTTTTCCAGAAGTTTTTGGAAAATGTGGAAAAAAAATGAAAACACTTTTTTTTACACAAAGTTGTCAGTTTATAAGATATCTCCAACACATAGCATTTACATAGCAAAAATTACACCCCAAAATACATTCTACTACTCCTCCTGAGTATGGCAATACCCCATGTGTGGGACTTTTACACAGCCTGTCCACATACAGAGGACCTACATTGAAGTAGCACCTTCAGGCGTTCTAGGCGCATAAATTACACATCTCATTTCTCAACCACCTATTATAGTTTTGAAGGCCCTGGAGCACCAGGACAATGGAAACACCCACAAAATGGCCCCATTTTGGAAAGCTGACACCCCAACGTATAATCTATGAGGCATAATGAGTCTTTTGAACGGTTCATTTTTTTCCAGAAGTTTTTGGAAAATGTGGGAAAAAAATGAAAACGCATTTTTTTTACACTAAGTTGTCAGTTTATAAGACATCTCCAACACATAGCATTTACATTGCAAAAATGACACCCCAAAATACATTCTACTACTCCTCCTGAGTATGGCGATACCACATGTGTGGGACTTTTACACAGCCTGTTGTCAGGGTCACCTGTGGCCAGGTGACAGATGCACACCGTAGGGGGACAGGAGTGCACCGCGAGGTAGTGAACCCTATGGCTGGCTTCTGCGGATAGGAAACTGGGTGGTTGTGGAAAGCGGGACCAGAGGAGCACAACCGGGATCCAAACGGAAGCTAGAGCCAAGATTCCCCAGGGCGCGGAGTCTAAGACCCAGCTGGTCTTCTCCAGGGCCTCTAGTGGTGAGGATGTTAGCTGCAGGCTGGGACCAGGTCGCGGCCCCTGGAGTTTCCTAGCTCACGCCCCGTAGGATAAGGGGAGAAGAGGGGAAGCAGCAGCACACGATAAGAGAGAACCGAATAACAAGCTGAAGGTCAGGGGCCACAAGCAGACAAGGATAACGAAGAACAAGCCGAAGGTCAAGGGTCACGAGCAGACAGGGATAGTCGGGGACAAGCCAATAACGTAACAGAGAGACAGACGTAGCACACGGCAGGCAGGAACCCAAACACACAATGCCTAACAAACACGTTGATCAGCAAAGCAGGCTTGCAGTGCACAGGTTAATATAGTGTTCAGTGATAGGGCCTGGGGTGGAGTCAGGCTGGGAGGAGATTATAAAGGAAGCCAGGTGAAAGGGCTCAGGCCTCTAAGATGAACACATGGGAAGGAAGGTAAGCTGACAGACAAACACTACTGCATATCCATGACAGTACCCTCTCTCTTATGGGCCCTCCCCCGCCTGGACCCAGGCTTAAAGGGAAATCTCTGATGAAACCTTCTCAACAGATGAGGCGCAGCGACATCAGATGCAGCGATCCAAGACGCTTCCTCAGGACCAAAACCTCTCCAATGCACAAGGTACTGAAGAATTCCTCTGCAGAGCCGAGAATCCAGAACTTGTCTAACCTCATACTTAAGATTATCCTCAGAGACCGAAAACGAGGTAGGGAGATGACAAGAAGATCTATTGAGGACCAAAGGCTCTCTAGGAATAAGCAAGGGCATGAGAGGATCAACAGGAATCTGAGGAGGGTCCCCTAGACCCTTAAAGGGGAACTGGTCATCTTGCACAGGACCATCAGACTGGGCAGATGTCAGTGGAACCCTGAAGTCAGGTTGGTTAGAAGGTGACATGTCGCCGGAGTCAAGCTGAATAGCTGAAGGACAAGCAGAATGTCCCAAACAAGAAAAAGTAGGAAGCTCACTGGGCATGGGCTGGACTGGCATAACTAGTACAGAGGCAGAGTGAATAGCTGAGTCAGGCGTAGCGACTACCTGAATCGCATCGCAAGACATAGCGACTGCAGGACTTGTAGACAAGCTAGCCTGGCTGTGCGTCCAAGGGTGGTTAGGGACAGAGAAATGTAAATGGTTATGCAACCTGGAATGAATGACCGGCTCAGATTCACAGGGGGCAACCTTGGGTAGGCAGGACGAGGAACAGGAGGGACCCCAAGCCAGGATCTGTCCAGTAGTCCAGTCCACATGAGGAGAATGGAGCTGTAACCATGGGAGACCCAAAATTATAGGCGTTGAGGCCTTGGGTAAGATAAGGAAGGATATCCACTCCTGGTGGAGTGTCCCTACCGACATCTTAACAGGGAGGGTCTGGAAGCGGATAGGTCCCCCTGGGAGAACAGTACCATCAATCGCCAAGACCACCAATGGCGTGGTGAGGGGCAAAAGAGTAAGTCTCATGGACGATGCGATTTCCCAGTCCATGAAATTACCAGCGGCTCCAGAATCCAGATATGCTGAGACCAAATGAGAAGAAGCACCAACATGAAGGAACACAGAAAGCAGAAGACGAGAAGGGGAAGGTGATATTTCTGGGTCCAATACTCCACTTTCCAGATGAAGTGGACCCGAACGTTTTTCTGGACAAAGAGAGCAAGTGTCACGAAAATGACCTTTGCCCCCACAGTAAAGACACAGACCAAGAGTTCTGCGCCTAGCACGTTCCTCGGGGGATAGCCTGGTCCGACCCAGCTGCATGGGTTCCTCAGCTGGTAGGAGATGCTCTACGGGTCGAAGAGAGGGGAGCTCAGGCTGACTAAGAACCAAGGAGTGCTGGCGTTGCTTTTCTAAGGTCCTCTCCTGAAAGCGAATATCGATCTGGTTACACAAGGAGATAACGCCGGCCAGATCAGTGGGGATGGTTCTTCCTGCTAATTCATCCTTCACTCTATCAGACAGGCCATGCAAAAAGGTTGCGACTAAGGCCTCATTGTTCCAGCTCAACTCAGCCGACAGTATGCGGAAATGAAGGGCATACTGTCCCACAGAAGCAGACTCTTGGTGGAGACGTAAAAGGGCGCTGGCCGCTGAAGAGACACGAGCCGGTTCTTCGAAGATATTCCGAAAAAGTTTCAAGAAGCCAGACAGGCTAGAAACCACTGGATCATTCAGTTCCCACAGAGGGGCTGCCCAGGCTAAAGCTTCACCAGAGAGGAGGGAAATGATATAGGCTACCTTAGCCCGATCAGACAGGAAGTTTTGGGGCTGGAGCTCAAAATGAATCGTGCATTGGCTAAGGAACCCCCTGCAAGCCTTGGAGTCCCCAGAGAAACGGGACGGAGCTGGCAGTTGTAGTGAGTGTGTGGCTGCGACTGGTGCAATAGGTGCAGCCGCTGATTGTATTTGAGGTTGCGGATTCAGGGTTCCCAAGGAGGCCTGAAGCTGCTCGAAGCGAGAAGCCAGATCCTGGAGGAATCGCATCACCTTAGTCTGATTCGATTCCTGGGTTTCAAGTCTGCAAACTATGCCCTGCAATGGATCATCCACGGGTAGCGGGATGTCAGCCGGGTTCATGGCTGATCAAACTGTCAGGGTCACCTGTGGCCAGGTGACAGATGCACACCGTAGGGGGACAGGAGTGCACCGCGAGGTAGTGAACCCTATGGCTGGCTTCTGCGGATAGGAAACTGGGTGGTTGTGGAAAGCGGGATCAGAGGAGCACAACCGGGATCCAAACGGAAGCTAGAGCCAAGATTCCCCAGGGCGCGGAGTCTAAGACCCAGCTGGTCTTCTCCAGGGCCTCTAGTGGTGAGGATGTTAGCTGCAGGCTGGGACCAGGTCGCGGCCCCTGGAGTTTCCTAGCTCACGCCCCGTAGGATAAGGGGAGAAGAGGGGAAGCAGCAGCACACGATAAGAGAGAACCGAATAACAAGCTGAAGGTCAGGGGCCACAAGCAGACAAGGATAACGAAGAACGAGCCGAAGGTCAAGGGTCACGAGCAGACAGGGATAGTCGGGGACAAGCCAATAACGTAACAGAGAGACAGACGTAGCACACGGCAGGCAGGAACCCAAACACACAATGCCTAACAAACACGTTGATCAGCAAAGCAGGCTTGCAGTGCACAGGTTAATATAGTGTTCAGTGATAGGGCCTGGGGTGGAGTCAGGCTGGGAGGAGATTATAAAGGAAGCCAGGTGAAAGGGCTCAGGCCTCTAAGATGAACACATGGGAAGGAAGGTAAGCTGACAGACAAACACTACTGCATATCCATGACACCTGTCCACATACAGAGGACCTACATTGAAGTAGCACCTTCAGGCATTCTAGGCGCATAAATTACACATCTCATTTCTCAACAACCTACTATAGTTTTGAAGGCCCTGGAGCACCAGGACAATGGAAACACCCACAAAATGACCCCATTTTGGAAAGCTAACACCCCAACGTATAATCTATGAGGCATAATGAGTCTTTTGAACGGTTCATTTTTTCCAGAAGTATTTGGAAAATGTGGGAAAAAAATGAAAACGCATTTTTTTACACAAAGTTGTCAGTTCATAAGATATCTCCAACACATAGCATTTACATAGCAAAAATGACACCCCAAAATACATTCTGCTACTCCTCCTGAGTATGGCGATACCAAATGTGTGGGATTTTTACACAGCCTGTCCACATACAGAGGCCCAACATGCAAGGAACACCATCAGATGTTCTAAGGACACATAGCATGCACATACCAAGAATTACACCACAAAATACATTATGCTGAGCAAAGCGTAAACAAAAGTTTACCTGTGGTTTTAGTAGCGCAGTTCTACACAGCAGCATAGCACTGGTCCAGGCAGCAGGCAGGGACTTCGTCAGCAATGGCATACACAATTGTCCAGGCAGCAGGCAGGGATACTGTCCATAAACAGTCCTGGGTCAGTGCAGGCAGAAATATTGTCAGCAGTGCCAAAGATATTAGTCCTGGTAGTAGGCAGGTCCATTTCGTGTGGTCAGTTCATGCGACAGGCAGAGGCATGATGGCATAGGTCCTACAGGCAGCAGGCAGAAGTAGGGCCTTGTTCAGGACAGAATGGGGACAGGGGTAGAGGCTTCTCCCACCCAAATCTCTTTGAAGTCTCCGAGTCTCCAGACCCTAATCTAGGATGAGAAAACAAAAAAATATGTTTTCTTCATCCAGAAAAACTTTTCTGGAGCCCCTCACATATGTGAGACCCCTGTGTTGAATCCCACTAGTCCAGTAGCAGGGTACAAGATCAATCCAAGAGGCAGGCAAAAAGCATGGTCATACAGTCCAAGGTCAGTTCCAGATCAGGCAGAGGTAGTACAGAATCATTAGGCAGAAGTGTGGTCGAATAACAGTCCAGGGTCAGTTCCAGATCAGGCAGAGGTAGTACAGAATCGTTAGGCAGAAGCGTGGTCGAATAACAAGCCAGGGTCAGTTACAGAGCAGGCAGTAGCATAAGGGGTGTGAAGGCAGGCAATGAGGATTACGTTTACCATACTTCACTAATAATTTAGTGAAGTATGGTAACAGCGAAAGCAGCCAATTACACAGAGGCCTGGTTGGGAAGGACACTCGACACAATAATAAACTGTGTCTCGTCTGACTCCTCCACTGGCACACACCTTACGTTTTTTTTTACGTTGTTGGCCTGTTGCTGTGGGAGGGACTTTATCAGGAAAGTGACGTTCGGAGAGTCGACTCATAACATCAGATCGGATGTTTTGGGGTGGGCCATTCTGGAATATCAGGGCAGTGGTGATTTCCTCCTGGTAGCCAAGGAAGGGTAGGGGGTTTTGGGTGGACTTGCGGTAAATAATATAAGAGTTATATATGGCCAAATGAAAAAAATAAATTGCTACTTTTTTATACCAATGGTATGTCCGTCTTGTGGAAAGATAGGGTTCCAGCATTTGGTCGTTCAAGTCGACTCCCCCCATGAACAAATTGTAGTCCTGGATGCATGTGGGCTTTTGGATGGTGGTGCCATTCCTTCTGGGGTTTTCCACGAAGGTATCGTTGTGGATGGAAGATAACATATACACATCCCTTCTGTCCTTCCACTTCACTGCCAGAACCTCCTGGTTTCGCAGACTTGCCGACTCTCCTCTTCTCAACTTCTTATTCACAAGACTTTGAGGAAAGCCCTTCCGATTCTTTCTGACCGTGCCACATGCTGGCGTCTTCTTCAGGTAAAGGTTGCGAAACAGGGGAAGGGATGTATAAAAGTTATCTACATATAAGTGGTAGCCTTTTTCCAGTAGGGGGCTGATGAGTTGCCAAACAACTTTCCCTCTTGTTCCCAAGTAGTCTGGGCAATTGGGGGGATGCAGCTGGGTGTCCTTCCCTTCGTACACTATGAAGCCATACAGCCATACAGGTCACAGAGTTTGTACACCTTCACCCCATAGCGGGCCCTTTTGCTGGGGATAAATTGCTTTATTTGAAGCCTGCCTCTAAATTTTACAAGGGACTCATCCACACATATGTGTTGGTCCGGGGTATATAACTGGGGGAATACTTCTGAAAAATAATTTAGTAAGGGCCGAATTTTGAAAAGCCTGTCATAATTTGGGTGATTTCGGGGAAGGCACTGGGTGTTATCGTTGAAGTGGAGAAACCTCATGATTATGAGGTACCTGGTTCTGGGCATTACGCTGGAGAATATTGGCATGTGATAGATGGGGTGTTTGGACCAAAAGGAACGAAAAGTGTTTTTTGGGTTGAGTCCCATGCAAAATGTGAGGCCTAAAAAAACCTTCAACTCCTCCACCGTTAGGTCTCTCCACTCGAAGGGACGGGCATAATAGGATGTAGGATTACTTGCAATAAATTACTGGGCATATAGGTTGCACTGGGTGACAATGTTGGCTAGCATGTCCTCGGTAAAAATTAGATTGAAAAAATTGATTGGGGAATTTTTTTTCCGTATTCACCTGGACTCCTGGCTGGGCAGTGAAAGGAGGAATGTTGGCTTCTCCTGAATTAGGAGGAAGCCACAAGGGGTTCTGGAGGGCATAGGGAAGGCCGGCATGGGTCCTTGGCCTTTCTTGCTGAGGCACTGCGGTGCTGGTGGATGGCACTGCGGTGCTGGTGGATGGCACTGCGGTGCTGGTGGATGGCACTGCGGTGCTGGTGGATGCTACTGCTGCCTCAGCAGAGCGCCTTCTTTTGGCGGGCCGACTATCTTTCTCCTCTGAGGTTGTCTCTGTTCCACTACTAAAGACTAGCTCATAGTTTACGTCCGACTCAGAACCTGAATCGGAATCTGAAAAAGAGAGCTCCCCGTCGCTCTCAGGCGTGGAAAGAATTTGGTATGCCTCCTCGGCGGTAAAACACCTTTTTGACATCTTTTGGTTGCTGGCGGTGGTGATGCGACTTCACAGGTGTGTGGCGCAGATGGGCCCTGATTGATTGCACAGATGTGCACTAATAAGGCGGCACTGATGGGTACTGAGGTGGCACAGATGGGTACTGAGGTGGCACAGATGGGTACTAATATGGTGGCACAGATGGGTACGGAGGTGGTGGAACAGATGTACACTGATGAGGCAGCACAGATGTGCACTTATTGATGGCAAAGATGGCACTGAGGCGGCACAGATGGCACTAATGAGGCGGCACAGATGGCACTAATGAGGCGGCATAGATGGCACTAATGATGCGGCACAGATGGCACTAATGAGGCGGCACAGATGAGGTGGCAGATGCGTATTGATGAGGTGGAACAGATGTGCACTGATTGCACAGGTGGGCACGGATGAGGTGGCACAGGTGGGCACGGATGAGGTGGCACATGTGGGCACGGATGAGGTGACACAGGTGGGCACGGATGAGGTGGCACAGGTGGGCACGGATGAGGTGGCACAGGTGGGCACTGATGAGGTGGTACAGGTGGGCACTGATGAGCACAGATGTGCACTGATCACAGGTGGCACAGGTGGCACAGGTGGCTACAGGTGGCTACAGGTGGCACAGATGGAAAAGGTGGGCACAGGTGGGCACAGATGGCAAAGGTGGACACAGATGGCACAGGTGGGCACTGTGTTTTCACTGTGTTTATACTGTGTTATTACTGGGCACTGATTGGGCACTGATTGGGCACTGATAGAAGCTGACAGATCGCTCTCCCTCCTCACACGCGGTGTCTGTGTGAGGAGAGAAAGCCGGCAATGAGAGATGATCTCATATGTTTACATTTGAGATCATCTCTCATTGGTCTCCTCGATCGCGCTGTAAATAGCCGCTGTGATTGGCTATTTACCGCGATCTGTGAATGGCTGTGTCCAAGGGACACGGCCAGCACAGAAGTTCCCCGATGCGCGCTCGGGAGCGCGCGCGGGCTCGGGAGCGCGCGCGGGGAACGAGGAAAGGGGAGGCCGTATAATAACGGCCTCCCGGCATTGTAGAGCCACATTGTGGCCGTGTATTCTCGTATGCTGGGCGCGAAGGGGTTAAGGGAACAGAATCTTGTTTGTTTGTTTTTTAACAAACGCTTTAACACACAATGCTTGTAACACCCAAGGCAATAATATTTATATAAATAAATATATGTATACAGGGCTTTTTTTCAGGGGGAACTTGGTGGGACTCAGTTCCACCACCTCTGGCTCAGACCCTTTGGTGCCTGCTCACCACAATCACTTGTAAACACAGAAGTCTTGTTTCTGTGTTTACAAGTGACAGCTCTCTACTCTGTATGTAATGCAATCCTGGTATTTAATGCCCCTTTAAGACCCTTCTACTGTTTTTGTGAAATTTGACTGAAGGGGGAGGGGTTTTGTGGGTGGGGCCGTGGTTAAGTTCCAGCACCTATTGTTTGAGAAAAAAAAACCCTGTATATATATATATATATACAGTATCTCACAAAAGTGAGTACACCCCTCACATTTTTGTAAAACATTTTTTATACCTTTTCATGTCACAACACTGAAGAAATTACACTTTGCTACAAAGTAACGTAGTGAGTGTACAGCTTATATAACAGTGTAAATTTGCTGTCCCCTAAAAATAACTCAACACAGCCATTAATGTCTAAACCACTGGCAACAAAAGTGAGTACACCCCTAAGTGAAAATGTCCAAATTGGACCCAAAGTGTCAATATTTTGTGTGGCCACCATTATTTTCCAGCACTGCCTTAACCCTCTTTAGCATGGAGTTCACCAGAGCTTCACAGGATGTCACTGGAGTCCTCTTCCACTCCTCCATGACGACATCACGGAGCTGGTGGATGTTAGAGACCTTGTGCTCCTCCTTCTGTTTGAGGATGCCGCACAGATGCTCATAGGGTTTAGGTTTGGAGACATGCTTGGCCAGTCCATCACCTTTACCTCAAGCTTCTTTGGAAAGGCAGTGGTCATCTTGGAGGTGTGTTTGGGGTCATTATCATGTTGGAATACTGCCCTGCGGCCCAGTCTCCGAAGGGAGGAGATCATGCTTTGTTTCAGTATACCACAGTACATGTTGGCGTTCATAGTTCCCTCAATGAACTGTAGCTCCAGTGCCGGAATCACTCATGCAGCCCCAGACCATGACACTCCCACCACCATGCTTGACAGTAGGCAAGACACACTTGTCCTTGTACTCCTCACCTTGTTGCCACCACACACGCTTGACACCATCTGAACCAAATAAGTTTATCTTGGTCTCATCAGACCACAGGACATGGTTCCTGTAATCCATGTCCTTAGTCTGCTTGTCTTCACCAAACTGTTGGCTTTCTTGTGCATCGTCTTTAGAAGAGGCTTCCTTCTGGGATGACAGCCATGCAAGCCAATTTGATGCAGTGTGCGGCATATGGTCTGAAGCCTCGTACACACGACCGAGTTTCTCGTCAAAAAACTACAAGAAAACTGCCGAGAGAGCTTTCTTGCCGAGAAAACCGTTCGTGTGTATGGTTTCTCGTCGAGAAAACTGCCGGGAATCTCGACGAGAAAAATAGAGAACCTGCTCTCTATTTTCTCGTCAGCATTCTCATTTTTCTCGTCGGCCTGTTTTGCGACGAGAAAACCGTTCGTGTGTATGCTTTTCCGAGTCTTAAAAAATTGCGCATGCTCAGAATCAAGTATGAGACGGGAGCACTCCTTATGGTAAAACTAGCGTTCGTAATGGAGATAGCACATTTGTCATGCTGAATTGAAAAGCACGAGGCTGAAAAGCGCGAATCGTCTCTCACCAAATTTTTTACTAACACGCGGTAACACAAGGTCAGCAAAAGCAGCCCAAGGGGTGGCGCCATTAGAATCGAACTTCCCCTTTATACTGCCGTCGTACGTGCTGTACGTGACCGCGCAGAACAACGACGAGATTTTGAATTGACTGTGTGTATGCAAGGAAAGCTTGACAAGAAGCTCGTCAAGCTTGACAAGAATCTCGTTGAGAAAATCGACGGGTTTTTTACGACGAGAAACTCGGTCGTGTGTACGAGGCTTCAGCCCTGACAGGCTTCAACCTCTGCAGCAATGCTGGCAGCACTCATAAGTCTATTTCCCAAAGACAACCTCTGGATTTGACGCTGATCCCGTGCACTCAACTTCCCTGGTCGACCATGGCGAGGCCTGTTCTGAGTGGAACCTGTCCTGTTAAACCGCTGTATGATCTTCTTGGCCACCGCGCTGTAGCTCAGTTTCAGGGTCTTGGCAATCTTCTTATAGCCTAGGCCATCTTTATGTAGAGCAACAATTCTTTTTTTCAGATCCTTAGAGAGTTCTTTGCCATGAGGTGCCATGTTGAACTTCCAGTGACCAGTATGAGAGAGTCAGAGAAATAACACCAAATTTAACACACCTTCTCCCCATTCACACCTGAGACCTTGTAACACTAACAAGACACCGGGAGGGAAAATGGCTAATTGGGCCCAATTTGGACATTTTCAGGGGTGTACTCACTTTTGTTGCCAGTGATTTAGACATTAATGGCTGTGTGTTGAGTTATTTTTGGGGGACAGCAGATTTATATAAAAAGATTCCCTATACCTTTCTGTGTCTATAGCCTAGTCCTACATCCATTGGTTACTTGCACTCTGTTAATTTTTGTATAGGTAATTACAGTATAATATCTACTGAAAAATCTCTCCACCTACCTATGAAACTGACCATTAGAACAAATGTTTACAAAGACATTGTGCTGTTACACAGAATGGTACTGTTTGTCCTGTATTGTTTATTAAAACCTTCACAAAAACATTAAAGAATAAAACAAAAAGTTCAATGACTAATCGCAATAAAGTCAACTCTTTATATGATTTGGCCCTGAGAAGACAGACATCGTATGCAGCAGCTAAATTACAGTTTTCTATGTTTTAATAAAATTATTTAATAGGCAATACATGGACTTCAATATGAAAGGTATCTCGTGAATGGAAGCACTAAGCAATGATGGCACCTGTTAAAAAAGCATAGGTACTAATAAGCACTCTGCTTTTCATGATGCAGACAATGAAATCAACCTGAAAGACCTTTATTCAATAAGGCAATATACAGCAGTGACAATGTGCAAAGGGCAATGATGGAGAACAACTAAGCAGTATTCAATTTACAATAGTCAGATTATGATTACTGATGTTTTCGTTTTTTGTCTTAAAACACTTTATTTTTTTAATTATTGCATAAGCTTGAGAATGCACAGTGCTGATGATTGTGTCATATCTGTACATCGATTCAGCTGATTCGTCATTTTGACAGCCCCACCTGTGCTAATGATAGAACAATCTGTGCATACGTGAAGGAACCATAGGTATACAGGGAATGGCTTGATGACAGGGATGGAAAAAAAGGACTTGACTTGGTGCTCGGCCCAACCAGCTGTCTGTGATGTCAACAATGAACCTATTAAACATCCCTTTGTATGTTTTCCCATTATTCTGTAGCAAATTCAGGCATGAGATTATTCAGTTAACAAGTCAATTATCAACTATGAGACACAAATCTATAAGAAAGCAGGTCTCATTAGCTGCTTGCAAGACTTCAGGTTGGGATTTACTCACCCAGAAAGCCCTCTTTGTGATTGACTGTCCAAACACCTTGGTGCAAAGCTCTAGAAATTTCCCATAATCCTCCCTCAGTCAAGCCATCTTATTGTATGCTATAGGTATATACTGTACACGGGTATCCAGAAGGAGCATCTCTCTGTTTATAGAAGGGTAAACGTATAAAAGGTAACAGTTTTTTCTTTGGTATAGAAGGATTTTAGTGTCCTTCTTACAATGTGTTCTTGAAAGGTATGTTTTGTACATTCTTCAATGTCTTTGTTATATATATTTGTCTTACCCCTATTATGATTCTTCATTTTGCTGTATCCTTCTCTACCCTCTCATTTTCAAATCATACTGGATTGTCAGCCATTCTGTACAAAAGGAAGAACCTATGTGAACAGATATGTCTGCTGTGGATAATGTCAGCCTAGGCTAAGGCCAAACTCTGAGCACAAGGAAAAAAACTACCCTTGCTGTGGCCCATCCCACACTGCAAGGGTTAATGTAATTGCAAAGGGATTATTTTTCATTAAAATAAAAAATAGGTTATACTTACCTGCTCTGTTCAATGTGTAGCGGCCTCACTCTCTCTCCATCTTTAACGGTTACACACCAACTCATGTCTAGGGGTTCCTGGGTTGTGAGAGTGAGATGCGCCACGGCCCATGTCCTCCCCATTGTAGTGGGGAGGTGAAGGCCACTTACTGATGTTTCCTCGGGCCGGTGTGTTCTGTGAATGCACTGAGTCTGTAATTGCAAGCTCACCAGCCTCCCCTTCGCTTCCAGTAACTGGAGTTCACACACCGGAGAGAGGTCCAACACTTGTTTATTTGACACTCCAATACGCAAAGCACAATAAACAGTTCTTTTGCAGCAAACTGGTTGGGACCCATAACCTTGCCAACGGTGTGGCGAGCAGATCGAGGCACTTCCTAAAGTTTAGGTTCTATGCCACTGTACTATGACCAGCGGCGCCTAAGCCAATCCGGCTGTTACAGAACAGGAAAGATGGGGTCTCTTCCAGCAACCCCTATGAACAGCAATGGAGCCCTCTTCGATACGCTGTGGCCCCTATCAGGGGGATGTGTCCTCCCAAGAGAGTTCCCAGAGGCCCACTGTCACCGGGTTGGTGCTGCTCCGGGTCTCCAGTGGGTAACCTCTCTGGCCTCCTCACCTCAGATACGAGTCCCTCCGCTCAGGGACCCTCGGACAGTCCACCCTAGCGGGACCCAGTCGAAGGTACTGGGCCCCAGGCCTCATCGATAGTACCTCACCCCAGGCTAAAGGTGCCTGGGATGGACGCCAACATGACTCCGGACCAGGCCATGGGCACCTGGACCAGACTCCTGGATCTCCAACACCCAGGCCTGGGGGGCCTGGGTGCGGACCGCAACCCTCCTCCTCCGAGGACCTCCTTCTCCGCAAGACCTCGTGGTAAGGGCGTCTCCCCTTTTTATCTCCTCCCATCAACGGCCCGGCGGGTTCCCCGCCCCAGCCATACCATCTCCGGGAAGGGACAAAACAGGGAGCACTGCAGGAGATGATTCTACCTGAAGCCTGTGGGTACCCCGCCACCCACAGGCAAAGGAGAATATTACATCCTCCAATCCTCCACGAAACAAAAAGGGGTCTGAACCCTAACACAATTATACACCTGGGTCACACTATTCCCCAGGTGTATCCCATCAATTTGAAGACCCCGCTACAAATGATATTGCAGAGTGGTCCCTTACCTCCTCTTCTGTAATCCCTCGTCTGCTCTGTCAGTTCCTCCTCTGTTCCGAATGCCCCCTCTGCAAGCTGTGTGCCGAGGGGGTACCCATGCAGGCATGCTCCTGAGCTGGGCTGTGTGCATCCATAGACATGCAGTGTGTCTCAGCCATGCCCCCTGCTCCCTTATCATGGGATTTGACTGACAGCATATGGCTCCTGCTGCTCTCTGTGTCTACCAACGGGACAACGCTGGATCAGTGGAGGAGTCGGGTAAGTGTTTAGGGATTGAGGGTATGGGGGGGTAAGAGAATGCATTAAAGGAAAAACTCCAGCAGAACCCCACCATCTTTGCAACCAGTCCCACAAAGCCTCCTCTCTAAGGTGCTCCTGGCCACGGCTGCACGCCAGCTTCCCCTACGTACCATGCAGGGTCAATAAACCTGTATTTTATGTGATAATACCAAGGGACCACTCACAGCCTGAAGAGCCAAAGGGAGAAGTGCCAGAGTCTGCCGGAGAGAGGGGGAATGTAAATAATACAGCCTCTTCCTCTACCCCTTAGACTTAACCCTAATGCCCTGTACACACGATCGGTTTTACCGATGAAAACAGTCCGATGGACTTTTTTCATCGTGCAAACCGATCGTGTTTGGGCCCCATCGGTCTTGTTTCCATCGTTGAGTAAAAATAGAAGATGTTTTAACTTTATCCGATGGTAAAAAAAACGATAGCAAATTCCGATCGTCTGTGTGGAACTCCATTGGAGAAAAAACCCACGCATGCTCAGAATCAAGTCGACGCATGCTCAGAAGCATTGAACTTAATTTTTCTCGGCTCGTCGGAGTGTTTTACGTCACGGCGTTTGGGACGGTCGGATTTTTGACCGATGGTGTGTGGGCAAGACTGATGGAAGTCAGCTTCATCGGAATTCCGATGGAAAAATCCATCGGATTTGAATCCATAAGAAATACGATCGTGTGTACAGGGCTTTAGGGTTTAACCCTTGCAATACAGGGCCTCTGCACTTCAAGGGTTAATAGCTGGTTTTGTCTAGTGGAGAGGAGAAACAGTTTTACACATCTGATCCTCCATGCCTAGGGCAGATGGTGCTCCCCCACACTCTGGTGGTTCACTGTTCCTCAGCCTCATCATGTCCAGTGTAGAGCTATGAATACTGCTCTGGTCTTGATGACTTTAAAATATAAGTGTATTTTCAGATAACATGCACTTATTCTTTTTGCCCTCCCCCTCAACTGTTCTGAATAAGTCCACCTTCCCCACCCAGATGTGTACTTACCTTGCAATCATGTTCACAGTTTACATGCTACTATTGATCATGTACTCACCATACCTGTACAGCAGTTCCCATGGGGTTCTGTAGGAAGCTGGAGGTTGCGTGTATAAATGTTCTTCTCTTTTAGAGAGGTACCGTACATCTAAACCCAAAATGTTTTTTTTTTCCTTTTAACTACCGTAATTTTAGGTAAAAGGTTAAAGCTTTCTTTTTTTGCCATCTGTGTTCCTTTCATTTTCTGTCCTGTAGACACATAATGATGTGGGAGAAAACCTCTTCACAATGGGGGCAATGCCCCCTGGAAACAAGTGTCCAAAGTGGAAAACATTCCTCTCCATCCCTGTTCTGGTAACAGGGACAGGGATGTCCCTGTAACACCAGAGGTGTTACCAGAACAGGGATAGAGAGGAACATTTTCCACTCTGGACACTTGTTTCCAGGGGGCATTGCCCCCATGGGTTTACCACCACATTCACTCTGCAGGATTATCACCAGGAGACAAAATCCAGAATCTCCCCAAGCAGAGACACAGATAGCAATGAAGGCCTGATAGAGGTTCTAACCCTTCCTTACTTTTCATTCACTTTACATTTTTACTCAGGCACTCGTGAGATGGTACTGTACAGTACTTGAACATTGTAGACACATAGAAATAAAATATATTAACATTTATCTTAGGTGTATATTTGCACAGTTGTACAGGCTCCTTTCCAGCACTGATATTGCTTACTCTGATTTCACTGCACACTGTGAGTTTCTCACAACGTGCATTAGAAGCTTCAACAAGTAAGATAAAGCCCTCCTCCTTTCCTGACTGGAAGACATTTAGCGTCATCTCTCTCTTTCCTCTATAGCCTTATCGTCCCTGGTCCTCCTGATTCATTTCTTAGATTTGTGCTTCGTGGAAGGTCAGCATCACATGTGGGCATCACCTAGAGGGGGCTGCATACAAATACAGCCTGTAATGCCTGCTCCTCAAGGCTTAAATACGTCCATAATTTTGATATATGCATAACCCTTCCCAAGGCTGGATTCACACCTGTGGATTTTTAGTGCTTTTTCCATTTTACATGGTTTCCTATGAAACACGTTCTGTAGTGCAAATCTGCAAAATGCAAAAAGCACTAAAACTGCAAAGGTGGGAATCCAGCCTAAGAGCCAACCCACTGCTTGCATTAGTGCTGAGGGTTCTTGGGACTGGTACTGAGTAAGGGTGCTGTGATATTTTTAGAAAGCTATATACTGTACAGTACCCACTTATTTTTCTATAGGAGCTCCGGATAGCAGTAAAATATGAAAGGGATTCTAATCCTCCCCCACTTTATCCAAGACAAAAAAAATAAAAGTTTCAGCTGGGCATACAAGTTATAGGGTTAGTTTGCCTTTTTTTATTTTTTTTTATGAAAAGGTGAACTAAGACCTTACACCTTTCCCACCCCTCCAATCCACTCACAAGCCCACTGCACCTACCTCCATGGGTGTTACAGTAGCACCATCCACCCAGCCTGGTGCAGTGGTACTGGGGTTTGAAAACTGAGTTGTTCTTCCTCTTCTTTACCTAGGAATGTTGGGATGGATCAGAGTGGTTTTTATTAGTCAGTATCAGCACATGACCACACTGACGAATCAGAGCTGCTCTAATCAGTCCCAGTGTTGCTTGGGAAAGAATAGAAAGAACAGTGCAGTACCAAACCCCAGAACCACTGCATCTGGCTGCGTGGATAATGAAATTGTATCACCCACAGAGGTAAGTGCAGTGGGGACCGGTTGGTGAGGAGGGTATATTGTCTTAGTTCACCTTTTAATTTTTTTTATGAAAAAGTGAACTAAACCTATAATGGGTCTGTTGGTACTAAAAAATAAAATCATCCAGCAAGGGTTTTCTAAATGTTGAAAATATGGTAAAAGTAACGCGTTAGCCACCTTTGACTTATATTACAAAAGGAAGCTAAAGGAATACTTGCTGGTTCTGTTGAGTACTTGTGGAGCTCAATGTTTAGAGTGGAAGATAACATGAAATTTTCCCCTTCTCTGAGGATCTAGTACATTTATCTCCAGGGTGCTCTATTTATCACAGTCAAGGAAGCAACCTGCAACCCTGACTCCATGCAGCAGTCCTGAAGAACTAGGTTAGCATTGCTCTGCTGGGACTAGAGAAGCTCTAACAACATGGGAGACAAATACGACTGACCTCAGCCAGCTTCATGCAAAGGACGGGAGGGCTAACCTAGGACGCTCACAGTACCAAAAGAATGCAGGTTATCTGAAGACGCAGCATGCGCAAAACACACATTTCTGATAACGATAATGTTATCTTTAGAGAGACATCACGACTCTGTGTAGCTTTACGCCACGCTACCCTCTTTCGTCTTTGGATTTATCACCCATGAATTATTTATCCAGATTTTAACAAGATAAACCATGTCTGGAGCACCTCCTTAGCAACAAGGCCATGTTTAAAATGGGTCAGAGATCCTAGAACCTCTGACGTATAATCCATTCATCAAATGCACAAATGGCTCTCAGAGGCGATGGAGTTAATTGTGTTTTGTGAAAGAGTGAGAGAGCCTGCATTGCATTGCAATGACAGGCTGACTTGTATGTGGCTTTTCCCTGCCTCCTCTCCTTTCTCCAGCAGGGGACACTCTGTAGCTGATGCTCAGGCTTCTGAGCATCAGCAGTCTCTGGGAAAGAAGAAAAAAAAATTCTCCTGAATCCCAGCTGCTTTCCAACACACAGCTACATAGCAGTGTAAACCTCAACAGCTATATAGAAAAAGCAGGACGCCACTTGTTCTGAACTTGGGGCTCCAGGCATCCTTATTTTTTTGGACTTTATGGCACCCAACAGCACCATGGAAGAGATGGGACTGCCAAAGGATGTCTAAAGATGGAAGGTATTGATGGGCAAGGCTTGTTAGGTATTGCGAAGATTTTACAGAGAAGTTGTATACCTTCCCTTGCTGGCTGTATCGCTCATTTCACATTGCCTATGAATACCAGGAATTCCTCACTGCTCTGATTTGCTTTTCTTTTATAGGAGACTTCTTTCTTCTATTCTTTATTGGAAACCCTATGAAGATAACAAGGAGATAAACTTTGCAATAAAAAAAAAACAACATATATCCTATATCCATACAGCAAAGGGAGGGGGGGGCTAAGTCTGCCAAACAGGATGGTTTGACACAGAGACCTGTATGGACCATGAACGAATAGCTGCCTCCTAATTAACAGGCGGAATAAGAAACATTTTTCTAGAGACGATCTCTGAGGAAAGGACGCAGGGTGACGGAGGATGGGTGAGTGAAGTTTTTTCTGCTTTGCTGCTCACAAAGACTGTTCATGTATGTCAATCCAATCCTAGCCTTTAATCGCTTTATTTAATCGTAGCATGCCTGCAAAAAAAAGCACACACACACAAGGGGATGTTAGCCCCTATGCCTTCGATGCGACATGTAAAATGGAAATACCTGTATATTCAGCAGTACATGGAAATCTCATTTATACAGATGCTCTGCTTGTTCTTTCCTTAATTGTCTGTATGTAGATCTACATGCAGATATCAGTTGATACAATGCAGACATCTGTAAAACATTGTAGGCAAAGGTTGCAGAGTTTTGCACCTGTAGGTAGTAGCAGGTAGCAGGTAGGCAATTTTAACCATCTAGTATATTATATATTCAGAAGCATAGTTGTGCTGAGACACTCATGCAATATTATTGCCTCTGTTGCATCACATTCAGTCTTTTTCATTTTGGTTTGTTGCCCAAACTTGATCCCCTATAAAGGGCTCAGTGCAGAAGTTGCACATTGTTCTGTGCCTGTGTGTTGCATGGCTCCCCATCCATGCACCGTCTTAGAGACAGAGCCAGTGTCTTGCCTATAGCGTGCCAGAGTTGGAAAGGGTATATGTACTATGCAGGCTTCCTCCACAGTGCCAGAGGATTCATCCACAGCTCCTGAATCTGATGCATTCATTGCACAGTCATAGAGAAGCCTCTTTACTAGCAGACAACACGTAGATGCCAGCTGGGTTTTTACCATTTTAACCATTTCCCTCCTTTCACTGACCCATCTAGACTATAGAAATGCCCTGCTGTCAACAAAGCTAACTAGAGGTAATGGAGCTAAAAGAGACGGGACTGCAACCCCCCCCCCCCACCCAAAAAAATAAAAATAAAAAAAATTCACTGTCACATCTCTAATCTCTCTTAGTCTGCATCACTGCTAATATATAACCTGCCCTCTGCAATCCTTTTACTGATCCCTTTGCAAGCAAATATTTGGGTTCCATCTCCAAATTTTCTGGTTGGCTTTCAAATATCACTAGTACGAGTAGCAAGGTCAGATACCCTCCTTGCTCTCCCTTTGAAATCCAGCAGACAGAAAAAAGCAGACTGAAAATAAGGGGTTAAAATATGTTCTTATACATCAATTTTGGATGTATACCTATTCACCAAAGAAGGAAGGGTTAAAAGACGTTGATGGGTCCGCTGTATCTCCCCCCTTATATATTGCTCGTTAGGAGAAACAATATGCAAACACTGCATCACTTTAATTAAATTCCAGCCACTAGGAGTTGCATTCAAGAAAAAAAGGACATTTCATTCAGTGTTAACCCTTACTTTTCCCGTGGTCCTTTTCTTTTAGCCATTAGTCCTGGGGCTCATGTCAACTTCATTAAAACTAACATGCATTGGCTAATCATATAATACTTCTCAATAAATCTTATCATTGGACTAGTATATTACATAGACATGTACATACAGAGGACATGTCTATGGTTTTGATGACACTGCTTGATAAGCAAGTGCACAGATGTACTAGTGGATATTACTGCCCCAGAATAACATATATATATATATATATATATATATATATATATATATATATATATATATATTTAAATAAGGCTGTCTTCATAAATGACTTTCTGTGTAGATGTTGTACCATATGTGTTGAATCCCAATCCAGGGGTGTGGTGATCTATTTGGGAATCAGGATGGTGCAGTCTGGCATTAGGAATGAAGACCCCTGTTTAATGGGGCTGTCTGCACAGCTTCGGATTTTCCTTCAAGGAAGACAGCGTTTCCAACATAACGGTCAAGAGGCTTAGGGAAAGCCAGGATTATTTTATTTGATAAGATTTAATTTAAAACAATTAATCATTGCACTGCTTAAAGGATTTTAGTGAGGGTGAAATAGAATTCATTCTGTCAATGTCTCTCTTAAGATTCGTAGATCTCAATGCATGTTGTTTTTTTTTTCGCCATGCTGCAGGGTTCCAACTGATTAATCAGCTGAAAGGCATGAGTTTAACGCTGCTCCTGTTACCCGTACTCACTGTGGTGATTGTTGTGGGAGCACAGAAAACTTGTCCAAAGAACTGCCGGTGTGATGGGAAAATTGTCTATTGTGAGTCCCATGCCTTTAAAGACATTCCTCAGAATATTTCAGGTGGCTCCCAGGGATTGTCTCTACGTTACAACAGCATCCAAAAGTTGAAGTCTAACCAGTTCTCAGGCCTTAACCAACTGGTCTGGCTGTACCTTGACCACAATTACATTAACTCGGTGGATGAGGATGCCTTCCAGGGTATCAGGCGGCTAAAGGAGCTCATTCTGAGCTCTAACAAAATTACTAACCTAGCCAATACCACTTTTCACCCTGTCCCCAACTTGAGGAATTTGGATCTATCCTATAACAAAATGCAGATACTTCAATCTGAGCAGTTCAAAGGTCTTCGGAAGCTTTTAAGCCTGCACCTACGGTCCAACTCACTAAAAACAGTGCCAGTTCGGGTTTTTCAAGACTGTCGAAATATGGAATTTTTGGATGTGGGATATAACCGGCTCAGGAGCTTGTCTCGCAATGCCTTTGCTGGTCTCCTGAAGCTAAAGGAGCTCCACCTGGAACACAATCAGTTTTCAAAGGTGAACTTTGCCCACTTTCCTCGCCTCTTCAACTTACATTCTCTTTATTTGCAGTGGAATAGGATTAGATCTATCAGTCAAGGATTAAGTTGGACTTGGAGTGCACTGCACAACCTTGACCTGTCAGGGAATGACATACAGAGCATTGAACCTGGGACCTTCCAATGCCTCCCTAATTTGCAGAAGCTCAACCTGGATTCGAATAAACTCACCAATGTCACCCAGGAAACCATAAATGCTTGGATATCTCTGACCTCTATTACTCTTTCTGGAAACATGTGGGAATGCAGTAAAACTATTTGCCCTCTGGTGTTCTGGCTCAAGAACTTTAAGGGAAACAAAGAGACCACTATGATATGTGCTGGACCTAAACACATCCAAGGCGAGAAGGTTATTGATGCTGTGGAAACCTACAATATCTGCAATGAAACCCCTGTGTTGGTGACTGAAAGAGCTTATCAGACAACCAAAGCACCCCCAAAGCCCCAGTTTGTTCCCAAGCCTACTGTCTACAAGTTGGAGAGTATTCCGCCAACTTTATACACTCCTAGCCCTTCCTCAGGTCTGCAGACACCCATGGCTGAACAAGAATATGAGCATGTTTCTTTCCATAAAATCATAGCTGGAAGTGTGGCCCTTTTCCTATCTGTGGCCATGATTTTACTTGTCATTTATGTATCGTGGAAACGATATCCAGCCAGCATGAAGCAACTGCAACAAAGCTCAATGATGAAGAGGAGAAGGAAAAAGGCCAGAGAGTCAGAAAGACAGATAAGCTCCCCATTACAGGAGTACTATGTGGACTACAAACCTTCCAACACAGAACCCATGGATGTATTGGTAAATGGATCAGGACCCTGTACATATACAATCTCTGGCTCCCGGGAATGTGAGGTATGAAAGCTCGAAAAAAAAAAAAAAAAACTTGAAATTCTAAACATTTTGCTGCTGTTAAGAGTCGAGGTAGGAGTCTGTGACTTGAGTCTTTCTCAATCTCTAAGATGAATTATCAGGCTAGATACAAAACTTTTGAGTATTTTTTTAATATATTTCATTGTTATCACTGTTGTTTTTTTTAAAATCCACTTTGGTGTAAGGTTGGTTTAATTGAATACAGCAGGAAAAAGGGTTGTTTTTTTAATTTATTTTTTTTCCCTGGGAGCTGGGACGTGAAGAAAGTTCGTTCAAGAATGAAATTTGAATAAGCCTATTTTTCCATGGCAGGAAAGTGTGTTTGCCAAGTGGGGCAGTTAGGGATGAAACCCTAGAGATCATTTGATGAAAAGGGCATTCTGTGCCTGTTGTGTGATTTGTTTGCCATTATCTCTAAGTCTTTTTATGGACTAATGAAAGGATTTTTCATATAATAAAACAGGATAAATCAAACAAACAGCAGTACAACACATACAATTTTGGGTCTGGAAATCAAGAGGAGCTAAGCCAAAGATAACCACTCAGTTTTTTGTTTCCTTGTTTCATGGACAACAGAAAATGATAAAGACCATTTTTCCTTTTACTAACATTTTGATACATTATATATGATTTGCCTTATGGAAAGATAAGACTGCCTTACTTCCGAACGATTGACAGTCGACCAGTCCATTTTGTAACCCATTCCTATGCGGACCAATAAAACCAAAACTATATTGAACTCAAACAAATGAAAATGCATTTACATCTTCTTAACAAATTAAGAAAAATCTTTTTCCTGTCGATGCAGAGACAAGCAAAATCCACGGACACTGGACTGGCCGCTGAGGTTACACAAAAATCCTTTCAGTATTCCACGCCTGATTGCTCAGGGAAGCTGAGCTGTTTTAACCCATTCTTTACTGAATGGGTTAAAGGCAGCTAAGCACATGTTGTGTCTTTCTTTTTCTTTTTTATGTTTGTTAATTTCATGCTGGTAATTCTGGGCTTACTTGGTTATATAAATGAATGGTTCATTTTTTTAAATATGTATTTTAATAATGATAATAATTATAAAGCAAAAAGATGGTATTTCTTGTACACTTTAACTTGACATTTAGAATGAGCAGCTGGCACTGTTGAATGTCTATGAAATGGGCAAGGGATGACAGGGCACATCTGTACAGCGTGATGCTGGGCAGTAAGCTGGCACGCTGTAGGTATTCTGAGCTTCCTGTAGCACTCTATGCAGGAGTTTGCTGAACGCCCCCTGTTGGTTAAAAGGCAACTGGGTGGATAAAATCCCACACCTTGCCAGCTGATCAGCCCTGACAATGTTGCCCTTCTCTTGTGTTATCTGCTTGGCTGCTGTTCTGAAATTGGCGACGCTGAATAAACCTGTCTGATGTACAATATGTCAAATTACACACGCTGAACTTAACTTGTGTAATAGAAGTCATCTCTTTTCTGTTTACAGAAAAAAAAAAAAAAAAGACATGATCAAACATTTCTGCGTTTTGTTTTCCTTTGAAAACTTGGGTTCAGGGTATTTGGACTGGGATACGATCCTAGGTTATGAGCACAGATGAATAATGCTGATCTAGCTTGTCATTTGTAGAAGACGAAATTAGGATTCTCTATGAGACTTACACAGAAGAATGACTATAATACATGTCATTTGTTAATGCTCAATTGTCAGGGCCAACTATATGAAAATGTATATACAGTGTTTACACAGAGAAGCATTTATTTTTATACTATCCATATTTACATCAGTTCCTGGAACTGGCAGTCTTGAATACTTTGCCTGAGCATACTGTGTTTGAAACTGTATGTGATGTGAATTGAACCCTTTCTAATCAGCTAAAAGGTCTTTGTTTCTTTTTGTCGATTGACTTTCTAAATGCTTGGTGGATGATCTCTAGACTAAGACCCCAAACTCCTATATATACATGTAAATATCCCTCTAGTAGGTCTTTGGACCTACTACGTCGTATCAGATGAGTACGTACCTTGAAGCGGTCACACTTTAACTACCATTCTGTCATCCATTCTTATAATAATCAGCTCTCAAAAATACATTTTGCCAACAGCATTAGGAATTTGTCAGTTCTAGTGAACCATGCCTGAATCTCCAGAATATTTTGGTCTCGGATCGATCCTACTGGACATTCTAGCAATCAACTTTTTTATTTTTTTCAATACTGTCATTCTCCTGCTAAACTGCAGCATGCACGGCATCACTGATGTGACACATAACTATTGTGAGTATAGATTCAAAGGCTTACCTAGCTAAGATACGAGTTGTATCATATTGGGGAACCAGGAAGCTATCTATACACTTTTAGGCTTCTTCATAAAACAGTGCAAGGAGGTAAGCACCAATTACAAAATGCAGGCCTCACAACAACACATCAGAATCCAGTTTCATTAAACAGAATTCGGATTGGTTGCTTTCAGTTGCTGTGGTTTGTTTCTTGCATTATATATACTGAAACTCCTACCCATACTAAGATATAGAATAGGTGGAGAATTTTACAATAGTTGCTTCTGCCTCTGAAAGTGATAGTTTTACAACCAGTTTCATTTTGGCATTATCTGATTGTGTAGCTTGGGTTTTGAACAACCAGATTGTACAAAACTTGGCCATGAGGGCATAAGGCAAAATCTTCTAATTTTTACTCCATCCACTAAGAAGTAAAGGAATGATTTACTAAAGGAAAATATACTGTGCACTGCAAGTACAGTTGCTCTAGATTAGTGGTCGCTAAATTGCGGCCCTGGGGCTAGATGTGGCTCTTTGCTTACCTTGAGATATTATTCCTGCCACTGACACCAACAATGGGGCATAATTCCTGCCACTGACACCTACAATGGGGCGCTGTTTCTTCCACTGACACCAATGATGGGGCATAATTCCTTCCATTGGCAACAAAATAGGGACACTATTCTTCCCACTGACACCAACTATTTCTCCCCCTAGTACTAAAGATCAGGCATTGTTTACTTCCACTGGCTAACAATCTAGCAAGCACCCCTAAAGTCTGAAGGACAGAAAACTGGCCCTTTCTTTGGAAAGTTTGAAAAACCCTGCTTTAGATCTTAGTAAAGGAGTGTAAGCTCTGCTAATTTCTATTATCCAATCATGTGCAAGCAAAAATTCTGTTTTCTGTGCTTGTGATTGGGTATTCTTTGCAAAGTGAAGCTTTACCTCATTTACTAAGCTCTGGAGCAACTGCACTTGCAGTGCACAGTACATTTTTCTTTAGTAAATCAACCCCTATAAGTCAGGTCTAGGTACCCAATAAGTAGGCCAGCCATACTAACAGTAACCATTACATAAACAAACATCAATGGCTATGATGAAAATATAGGGACATTTTCTAGATATTGTCTTTTTATTTCACTGTTCTTTGCTGATATTTTTCAATACTGTAGAGAAGCAAAGCAAATGCTAAAAATAGGAACCTGTAGGAAAAAAAAAAAAAGAAAATCTGTTAATCTGGTCTTTTTTCCATCTAAAATGACGGATTACAACTGGTTATAAAGGTTGGATATAATATTGACAAACATCTGGGGATTTTTTTTAAAGATGATGTATTGACAACAAGAGATCTGGCAGGGTATTTCCGTCTTGTCAAAATCTCATAGAACAAAAAGCGGGAAAAAAGTCATTTTTTAAATAGGCAAAGACTGTTGGATTTCCCAAAAAAGCAGTCAAATACTCAGTAAGTTTTAACCCTAATAAATGGTCTGTGTGGCTGTGGTGGAGACATTTTTCTGAAAGAACTTGTTTACCTGTATGTAAACAAGGCACCACTGGGAAGTGGGAAGGCACCACAACCAGTCAGACGAAACATTTTTTGGATACTCAGAAAAGCGTTTGATGATACAAGAACCTTTTCAAGTACTGGTTAGAGAATTACCTATGTACAGCAGGACTTTAGGTCTGTTCTAGTGGGCTGTTGGAGAATGCTTTTTTACTAATGCTGTAAGGCTTGGCTGGTCCCCAGTGATCTCAGAGCTGGAAGCCTTAGACAACATGATTTTTCAGCTTAACATTACGGGATCTAGGCATGTATATCTTAAACCTTCAAATATGTGAATTACACAGTTCAGTTTCTTATTAACCTACAAAAATTGCAGCTCTGATATTAAGATATGGTGGTGTGCAATATGTCAGCCATTGGGACTGTGGGTCAGCAGTTAGATCAAATTCCTTGATGTGATGTAGGGAAGTGGCCTGTTTCAGATTTAGCTCTATGGCAGTGAGGTTTTGGATTACCAGCATTGCTTTACAGCATCCATATCACAGACCCCCAGAACTGAAGGAAAGGGGTCCCCACTATCAGAATGCACAATTATGTAGGCCATTTGAGTCTCTTTTGAGTACTTGCAATAATGTCCTAACTTGAGAACTGTTTTACGTTATTAAACAAGTCACTTTTTTATACATGCACTAACCTTCCATACCATAATCACAACACATCTCTATACAGTGGTACCTTGGATTACGAGCATAATTCGTTCCAGAAGAATGCTTGTAATCCAAAGCACTCGTATATCAAAGTGAGTTTCCCCATAGGAGTCCATGGAAACTCAGATAATTTGTTCCATGGTGACTGCTATTGTATGCAGTACCGCATGTGGCCAGAGGTGGGGGGGGCGCCAGAGAAACTCAGAAACACTTGAAAACCGATCAGAGCCACTCAGATGCACTCAGAGACGCTCAGAGACACTTGGACAGGCTCGGAGACACTCGGGAATGGAGTGTTTCCGAGTGTCTCCGAGCGGCTCAGAGTGTCACCAGCGCCCCCGCAACTTTGGCCAAATGTGGTACTGCACATCTCATTGGCTTGAATCCTGCTTGTCTTGCAAGACAACGCTCGCAAACAGAGTCAGGATTTAAAAAAAATAATAGCTTGTATTGCGAAACACTCGTAAACCGCGTTACTTGCAATCTGTATTGGTGCTTTTTTTTGTTTTTTGTTTAAGAAAGAGCCCTTTATCTCTCATCTTCTGTTTAATACAAGGGCAATAACATATAGTATCTATAGCGATCATTCGCAGATAATGATCCATTACCATTAGTCTTGATACTTTAAACCTTCGAAGGCTGGTGTCTCTGGTTGCAATGTATTACAATGCATAATGCTTTTTTGGGTTAAATAATAATTGCAGCCAATCTATAGTGTGAAAGCTTAGATAATTTACCAGAGTACTGTGTTTTTCCACGTTCAGCATTTGTGGCACATGCCAAATGTGCCAAGTTGACATACAAGATAAATACAGTACAATGATTTCTCTAACCAAGACATCCTAAGAATGTGTTTCTGTTGTATTCAGTTGGTCCTCAACAAGAACCCATAGGCCAAAAGAGGTACACATTGGGGCATTCTTGAAAAAAATGGCAATGTGCAGCAAAATGCAAATGCGGGGAGCTGCACAGTGTGTAAAAATGTAGGTGGACACCCGCAAATGCATGCACTAATGTCTTTGCAGTAGTGTCAATGCATTTGCTTCCTCAATTGCTTAACCCCAAAGCCAAATTTGTCATAGTACAGTGTGTATAGGGATGGTTATAAGATGAGCATATGTTGGATAAGGCATTTGCATGACTATACAGGGAGCACAGATGCCATGTATTGAGATCCTATGATTTCAAGTATGTCCACAGTATGCCATCCTTCCCTATATCAGTCTAATATCATCATCAGATTTAAATATAGGAGTATAGCAATTCAATATTTCACATTGATTCATTAACTTGGTGCGGTGCACTACTGAACTATCACAGTAGTGGGCAATACACCGGATCCATCTGTGCGTTGTGATGTACTGACATTTTTACTTCTTATGTACAATTTATTTTGCAAAGCAGTATTATTTAAAATTAAATGCACATAAACTTTTTTTTTCAAGGTCTACCCTTGCAGTTTTCACAATCCATCTTCTCTGTTTGAATTTAGAGTGAAGCTGTCAACCCAGAAATATGGAAGCTGCCATCTTTGTGCTGTTTTTTTGTTTCATGATGGTGCTTGTTCTGAGTTTGTCATCTTGATACTTGCTTCACTACTTGACAGTTGTCCTAGAACAAGCATCTGTACATAGTGGGCCAAACACCTGATGTGAACCTATTTGTTCCAAGGTCAATGACTCAAGTAGAGAGAAAAGATAAGCTGACAGGCATAGAACTTGTGCCTTTAAAAATAAATCAGCAGGGACATCCCCCATATTTCTATCCTTAAACCCAGGTTCACACTGGGCTGCAGGAGTGAAGCCGTGCGAGTTCAGTCCCGATATCAGCCACGATTACAGAGACATCTGTGCAGGTTTCTGCACAGATGTCAATGTAAATCGTGGGCCGCAATCGCAAAAAGTAGTACAGAAACTACTTTTTGAAATCGGTGCAGCGCCGCAGATGTGGCGTCGCACCAATTAGGATGGTGTCATTGCCAGCAATTGCCGCCGATTTGACATGTCAAATCGCATGTCAAATCGCACCAGTGTGAACCAGGGCGGAAGGTTCCTTTTAGGCCCCTTACACATGGAGCCATCTAGGAGCTGTGCATCTCGTTTAGCATTTTATTGCACCAAGGATGGACAGGTGCAGTATACAACTCCACTAC
The DNA here is from genome assembly GCA_029206835.1 of Rana muscosa. Taxonomy (NCBI): domain Eukaryota; kingdom Metazoa; phylum Chordata; class Amphibia; order Anura; family Ranidae; genus Rana; species Rana muscosa. The sequence continues at coordinate 225,348,752 of CM055118.1, forward strand.
AGACAGCCTGTTTTAGTCTATAGCAGGCTATGGCTTTAAGGGGGCTGAACCCTGTTTCGAGAGGTGCTGGCATTTAGAGCCCTGTGCATTTAGGAATGAAGGTCTGGAACGCAGGTCTTTTTTTTCTTCTGTATTCCGGGTCTTTTTCCCTGAATGCAAAGGGCTCTAAATGCCAGACATGAGCACACTGAAATATTTTGTTTCGGAATTTAGTTTTCGTCCGAAAAAGAAAATGATTTAGTTACTTCCGAAATTCGTTTTTATTTATTTTGTTGCATTAAAAAATGCATTTGTCCGAAAATCCGAATTACCGTATATACTCGAGTATAACCCGAGTCTTTCAGCACATTTTTTTGTGCTGAAAATGCCCCCATCGGCTTATACTCGAGTCACCTTTTTGTGCCTAACCTCCCGGACTTTGGGGACACGGTACCGGCTGGCCCTGGACCCCAAACTTGGCACACATGTAGCCCCACTCTTCCTCTACAAGTGTACCAAGTTTGTTGTCCAGGGGACCTGCGGTCGGGGAGCACCCATTTTTCAAAGCCGGGAACCCCTTCCATAGACTCCCATGTTAAACTGTAATTTCTCTGGTGAATTTGGGGACCTAGTACTAGCCGGTCATAGGTCCTCTGGACCCGAAACTTGGCACACATGTAGCCCAATTTCTCTTCTATAAGTGTGCAAGGTTTTTTGTCTGGAAGACCTACGGCTGGGGAGCACCGATTTTTAATACCCGGGCACCCCTTCCATAGACTCCCATGTTAAACGTCAGTCTAGTCATGGGCACAGTGAGGCATGGGCACAGTGAGGCATGGGCACAGTGAGGCATGGACACAGTGAGGCATGCACATGGACAAAGTGAGGCAAAGTGAGGCACAGTGAGGCATGCAGATGGACACCCTAGGCTTATACTCAAGTCAATAAGTTTTCCCAGTTTTTTGTGGTAAAATTAGGTGCCTCGGCTTATATTCAGGTCGGCTTATACTCGAGTATATACGGTAATTAAGGTTGAATCTGTCATTGAAGGCTTATGGTGTCTGTCGAATGTTCTAAGCTAAACTGTACGATGCCGCAATCATACATTTCTGGTCGAATGCTCCGCCCACAAGCTATAGAAGAATTCTAATGTTGTATGACTAGTAATAATTATATTTATAAATTATTATTACTAGTCAGCCAACATTAGAATTCTTCTATAGCCTATGGGCGGAGCATTTGACCATAAATGTCCGCTCGCGGTGATCGTATGTTTTTAGCTGCTTCGTCGAATCTTCATGTCTTTATAATGTCAAATCTTTTCTCTCTATGTCGAATCTTTTCTCTCTATGTCTAATCTTTTCTCTCTATGTCGAATCTTTACGTCTCTATACTGTCTAATCTTTTCTCTCTATGTCGAATCTTCACGTCTCTATACTGTCTAATCTTTTCTCTCTATGTCGAATCTTCACATCTCTATACTGTCTAATCTTTTCTCTCTATGTCGAATAATCATCCGACTAATAGAGTTAGGTTTGGCACATTCAACCGCAGATTCAATAGACACAGATCGCTATTGTGACCGTCATGTCGAATCTTCTATTTATATCAAACTTTTGTCCCAACGAAACCAAAATAAAGCATTTTTTATGTCAGATCTTTCAGATTTCGGACTCTGCACATTTGTTATCGTTTGTTAAAACGAAAGCGAAAATCCCCGAAATTTGGACGAAAATGCATTCGGACGAAAACGAATGCACATGTCTACTAAATGCTAGTACGACGGGAAACAGGGTTCAACCCTGTCCAGCCATAGCTGGTCTGCCTGGACACTGCACATGTCCCTCCCAGGTGCACTAAGGGACAAGCTTGTGCAAGTGGCATAAGGAACATATGATGTCAAATGGAAAAACTACTGTAAATATATAGCCAGAGGTATCCATCGAATGCAAGTTTCCTACAGAGATTCAAGTTTTCCATATAGATTTCCTATTAGATAACAGCAATTCAGTTAGTCAGACAAACACAAAAACGTTACTGAATACTATTCCCAGGAACCAGCCTGCTTCAATTCACTATGCTGTGTTAGAAAATGACAGCTATTATCTTATCGGTTGCTACTGGAAACACAGATACTTTTATATGCATCCATTTTCACTACAAAGCATAATGTCAGTGGCAAAGCAACTGTTTGCAGCAACAGTTTTAATTTGCATGACAATTCTCCAAATCACTAAAAAAATGCTTACAATTAGGTAGTTTAGTCATTTTTCAGCTGCACTCATTTTGCATAATGACACTTACAGGTGCAGTATACAAATAGCATTGCCAATACACAGCCATCATGTTTGCAGGCCTCAAATGAGGCGCATCTGAAGTATTGCTGAGTAATCTAGAAAATAGTTTATGCATTCAATGTCAAAAAATTTAAAATGCAGCTCTAAACACAGCTTGTGACAAGAACTCATGACAAATATTTTAATCTAAAATGAACTTATGTAGATGACAAGTGATATTGTGTTTTGGAAAGAGAAGAACTGGTGCTACCCATGTGTTCATTATACTTCTCTTTATAACCATTGTGTGACCTCATTCCACCGTTGTTGTCACGTTTGGTTTTAGCCCACCAACTTCTCAGGGGGATCCTTAGACTCTAAGGGGCATATTTACAAAGCAGTGAATGTGACTTTCACCAAACATTCACTGGTGGTGAATAAACCATTATCATTTGAAACACATGCATCTGAAGGTTCACCTGCAGAGAATGTTTTGTGAATGACACATGTACTGCTTTATAAGTACACTATATTGCCAAAAGTATTGGGACGCCTGCCTTTACATGCACATGACCTTTAATGGCATCCCAGTCTTAGCCTGTAGGGTTCAATATTGCTTTGAACCACTTTTTGCAGCTATAACAGCTTTGACTCTTCTGGGAAGGCTGTACACAAGGTTTAGGAGTGTGTCTATGGGAATGTTTGACCATTCTTCCAGAAGCGCATTTGTGAGGTCAGGCACTAATGTTGGACGAGAAGGCCTGGCTCGCAGTCTCTGCTCTAATTCATCCCAAAGGTGTTCTATTGGGTTGAGGTGCAGGCCAGTTAAGTTCCTCCACTCCAAACATGCTCACCCATGTCTTTATGGACCTTGCTTTGTGCACTGGTGCACAGTCATGTTGGAACAGAAAGAGGCCATCCCCAAACTGTTCCCACAAAGTTGGGAGCATGAAATTGTCCAAAATGTCTTAGTATGCTGACGCCTTAAGAGTTTCCTTCACTGGAACTAAAGGGTCAAGCCCAACCCCTGAAAAACCACCCCACACCATCATTCCCCCTCCACCAAAGCAAGGTGCATTAAGACATGGATGAGCTAGTTTGAGGTGGAGGAACTTGACTGGCCTGCACAGAGTCCTAACCTCAACCCGATAGAACACCTTTGAGATTAATTAGAGCAGAGACTGTAAGCCAGGCTTCTCGTCCAACATCATTGCCTGACCTCACAAATGCGTTTCTGGAAGAATGGTCAAACATTCCTATAGACACACTCCTAAACCTTGTTATTGAACCTTACGGACGAAAACTGGGATGCCATTAAAGGTCATGTGCGTGTAATGGCAGGCGTCCCAATACTTTTGCCAATATAGTGTATGTCCCAAAGACAGGTAGCAGCAGTGGAGGCAATGAAAGGAGGAACCCTGTGGCTCTTATAGGACAACCTTTAGCTACCATAATGGAACAGTTCACACTTGATGCTTGTTGAAAGCTCCCCAAACACCAGGCAGAAGAAAATTGATTGAATTGATTGCCTCTGTACAGTATGTATTTACAGTTACAAAAGCATCTGCATTACATGCTATTACAATAAAAGCTTACGTTAGATGTCCCCAGAAGTTAGAAATTATTGTTGAATCCACCAGGGGAGCCAGTGTGTATAGCACTTGGTCCTGTTCACATCCATGCAGTGGTTTTGGAAAAAAAATAATAAAACATTATTTCTGTTTGTGCCATATTGTATCTCCAGCCTAGGCTAAAGCCCAATTTGTGGGCATTCCTTGGGGGGAGCTACAGCCAGCATTGAAGCTACCACCTCCTCCTTATTCTGGAGCACTTCATCCAATCCTGTGCCTCTTCTACTCTCCCCTGCTATGTTCCTTACAGAAAAGTCTTCCCTTGTATTGATAAAATAGACCAAGCCCAGATCCAGCTGCCAGTTATTCAGGGTATTCAGGGTAGAGAGACTCTAGTAGTAGCTGTCGACTTGTGTTGTTGACACTGTACTGGAGAGGAGTGTCCTAATTTACAAAAATACAAGTCTACAACAAAACATGCCAGCTACTGCTTTAATCTCTCTTGGATAACTGAGCCCAGACCCACCCATCTGTTCTGCTGGTGAGAGTGACTAGTATGGTAACTGCCATTTGTTGTTATGGGCTTGTGTTTTTGTGAATGATGGCATCATTCTCCAGTGTGGCATAATTTACAACAAAACAAACCAACAGCTACTACTCCTCCTTCAAATTTCTTTCTCCTCCTTCAAAATAGTGAGTGGGTTTGGGCTCAGTCTTTCTTGTCGGTACAATGAAGGGAGTAGTGGAGGCACAGAACTGCACAGCTAGATGAAGGCCTGCAGATGTTCCATGCTGGCAGCTTTCAGAGGGGGCTCTGTGTACACTGTTATATCCCCCCTCTTCTGTGTTAGTCAGAGCTAATTACAGATTTATCTCATTGCAAGCAGTGTGGTCAGACAGCTGTAGGGAGAGGGAGGTCACAATGGCAACCATCCTAGCTCAGAAACCAAGGCACAGATTTGAAAATGACCACTTGTTAGGTGCATTGGATACCGTGGGGGATTTAACAAGGTTTTTTAATTTCTGGTGATAAAACTGAGCCATTATGAAAAAAATTTGATATTTAACATTTTCCGGTGGGCGTTGACTCCTTTCTATGCTCTTTTGCAAAGATACTAGCTCTGCTGGTATCTGATACTTCCAAGTATGTTGGATACCATGTCCACTTAACCCATACTGTGGATTCACCCTTGGTCACTCCTGGACACTTTAGTGATTCTAGGAGGTAGAACCGCAGTGTGCCTCACAGGACCACTAATCTGTTCCAAACATGTTGTATACTGTACTAATAACACCTCTATCTCTGCAAGAGAGACAAGATTGTCCCCACCTACCAGACAGTTAAGTATTAAGTATTTTTTTTTCAGAGTGGTGTTGTTTTCATTTTATTATCCAAAGAAAAAGGTTGCTTTAATACCCATTTACTTACATTTATTGCCCCGAAACCCCATTTCATTAAGCCGGAAGCCACACAAGCCTCACTCAACACCTACTATATGTGAAACTGTACTCAGCAGGTAAAACTATCGTATAGGGTACATTAATCTAATAAACCTGTCATAAACCCAATTTTTTCAAACTATGCATATCTTGAATGACTATCTAAAGTAAAATAATAATAATATGTTGATCCAGAGATATAAACAGCTAAAATTATATGCAAGTTTGGATTTTTTTCCAGTAAAACTTAAGCTTGACCCCATCCGTTTAACACTAAAATTATTTGCTACACTTACCTCCCCTCCAGCCAGGGCTGGTGCGAGGATTTTTGTCTATACAGGCAAAGGTGCATTTTCTTAAATACTACCCAAAATATACTGACCCTGACCATTGACCCTTACACTAACCTTGACACTGACGTATTTCAAGCCTTATGCCTCGTACACATGATCAGTTTTCCCAACAAGAAAAGTGTGATGTGAGCTTTTTGTCGGGAATTCCTACTGTGTGTATGCTCCATCACACTTTTTCTGTGAGAATTCCTGCCAAGAAAAGATTGAGAGCAGATCTCAATTTTCGTGACAGGAAAAATTCCTATCGGAATCGCGGTCGTCTGTATGCAATTAGGACACAAAAAAAACATGCATGCTCAGAATCAAGCAGAAGAGCCGAACTGCCTAATGAACTTCATTGATCTCAGCTCGCCGTACGTGTTGTACGTCACTGCGTTCTTGACATTCGGAATTTCAGCCAAGATTTGTGTAACCGTGTGTATGCAAGACAATTTTCAGCCGTTTTCCTGATGAAAATAAAACATGGTTTTCCTGTCGGAAAAACTGATCGTGTGTACAGGGCATTAATCTAACTCTTTTTATTTATTTTTTTTCTTCTTTATTCAATTTTTTTTTTTTTTTTTATTATTATTCTTTTTTTTTTACACACTTTCATTTGTTTTTCTCCCCTGACAAGGAGATAAAGATACAATGTATCTTTCTCTCCATTTAGTGGAGAAAAAAAAAACACGGGGGCAGGCTGCACAGTGACTGACCACTGTGATAGCCAATCAGAGGCTATCACAGCAATCAGGTGATCAGGAATGGGGAGTTGGCTCTCACTGGTGGGTACAAGCGGCAGGAAGGGATTACAAATCTAAATCCCCAACAAGTGGCTGGGGATTAAGATTTTATTGCCCCCCACTTCCCATTCTAGCACCCTAAGGTGGTTGCCTAAGCAGCCTTATGCTGGTGCCAGCCCTGCCTCCAGCAATTTATTATCTGCAAGCTTCCTCACCACCGCTGACATATTTAACTGGTCTTCTTCCAGGTTTGTCATCTTAGGCCATCTTGATTGGCCAGTTTGGGATGACATTACTCCCATGCATGCACATAGCAGTTGATTCATCCTGACACTAAGGGAATAACAAGACTGTATACAGAGATGCTTATGTAAGGCTAAGTATACATGCTTTAGAAATTTGCTAGTGTACAGGTAAGAAGCTTTTGTTGCAGAAAATATTACAGAGCCTCTTCTACAATAAAATCCTGCTAACCATTTTTCCATGCTAAAATTACACATGAAATTTCACAGTTACCTCAGTGTCCAACTTGTAGACACTGAAAGAGCAAACTAACAAAAGAAAGGGTTAACCAAGCTAGTGCATTATCATAACTCAAATTGTATTCAAAAGTTTAAAAAAACAGTGGGCACTCACAAACACGTGTTGTATATGAGCACAACTAAAGATACAGATGAGACCACCTCCAAATCCACCATACTCTGCTGATGGCATGGGAAGACCTCTAATCGTCCATAAATGGCTAACGCATTTCGAGGGTCAGGCCCTCTTCTTCAGAGCCAGACACTGAAAGGGGCATGGTCAAGGTAGACTTTGATGAATTGGATTTATGTATAATTTCGATATGTGGCCTCTGCTTATGCATTTTTCACGATATAGTAAGTGTCAATTACCCAGACTTGTTGCAGGTCTATTTTAAGCTATATTGCCTTTTACATGCCAATCTGCAGGATATGTAGTGATGGTTGAATCAGGAGAAATCCACAAATTTATGATTCACCTAAATAAATGCATGGAGAGCTCTATGACCCATGGAGAGTCACTATATTGAGGATTGATGTTTCCATCTTTCTGCTGTGGACGAGAGTTTTAATCATGTTGGATTCGATGACTGAAAGTGAGAAGGCTTATGTCTTCCAAGACGCAAACTGTTGATGACTGACAGCTACATTTTTCCTTACCTTTATTGTCGTTCTCATATATAAAGCCATGTCTAGATTAAAAAAGGGAGAACTGCATATGGAGAAAGTAAATATTTCCAGAAGAAATTTCAATCAGGATATAGAAAACTGTTTAATGAAGGCCAATTTCAAATTGAAAATTTTCATTTATGATGACAATTGCACTTTGAATGTGATACTTTGCCAATATATATTGCGGGTTACTATGGCAACAGGAGGTAAGGATGACATCACCACAAGGGGTCAGGCTGTACTGAATTTATGTCAGCTGCTTAGAAATATTTTCAGCCTAAACCCTCTCTGCTACGAGCAAACCGCTGCTTCTTTCTATGCGAGGATAAGTGGCATTCTTTGTGAATCACACCGTACACAGTCCCCAGTCATTGCTGATACAATGCAGTTATCATACAGGGCCTTGTGTATACTGGACACACTCTCTGTGCTGCCTGCAGCAATCAAACAGATTGTCTCCTAATTCAGATATATACGACATTTGGTGTACTTGTATGATCCTTTAAGAACACTTCATTACTTTTTTTTTTGCTTTGTTATAGCTAAAAGGCAAAGGTAGGTGTGAAGGAAGGAATAATAGGATTTTTATAACAGCTTACCTGTAAAATCCTTTTCTTGGAGTACATCACGGGACACAGAGCGACATAGTCATTACTAATGGGTTATATAGATACCGTCAGGTGCTGGCACTGGCAACTTCCAAAACCGGAAGTACCCTCCCCTATATAAGCCCCTCCCATCCGGGAGCACCTCAGTTTTGTAGCAAAGCAATAAGTGTCCCCAAAGAGGGGCGGGAGCTTTGTGTCCCGTGATGTACTCCAAGAAAAGGATTTTACAGGTAAGCTGTTATAAAAATCCTATTTTCTTTCTCGTACATCACGGGACACAGAGCGACATAGTCATTACTAATGGGATGTCCTAAAGCAATGCCCAATGAGGGGGGGGATACACCATATATAAGCTGAGCGCTATCAGACATGAGGATCTTTTGCGGCCTGCAACACACTGCGCCCAAAGGCGACATCCTCCTGACTTCTAACGTCCACCTGGTAGAACCTAGTAAACGTGTGTACTGAAGACCATGTTGCGGCCTTACAGATTTGAGCCAGGGAGGCCTGGTGATGCACTGCCCATGAAGTTCCAACTGCTCTCGTGGAGTGCGCTCTAACTTTGAACGGAGGCGGTCTCCTTCTCAAGCCATAGGCTTGTATTATGACCTGTCTAATCCACTTGGCTAAAGTAGATTTTGACGCTGCCTGACCCTTTCTGGGGCCTTCCGGCAGAATAACCAAAGTATCCGTTCTGCGAATCTGAGCAGTGGCCTTTAGATAAGCTTTAACTGCTCTTACTACATCCAAAGAATGCAATAACTTTTCCTCTACCGAAGTAGGTTTGGGGAAAAAAGAAGGAAGAACCACATCTTGGTTCAAATGAAACCTCGATACCACCCTAGGAAGAAAGGCTGGATGAGGACGTAACACTACTCTATCCTTATGGATAACCAGATATGGCTCCTTACAGGACATAGCTGCTAATTCCGACACTCTTTTAGCCAAACAAATGGCTACTAGAAAAATCAATTTCCTGGTGAGAAGCACCAAAGAAATATGCTGTAATGGTTCAAATGGTTGTTTCTGTAGAACCGACAGAACCAAGTTTAGATCCCATGGACATATGGGAATATTAACCGGAGGACTAATACGCATCACTCCTTGTATAAAGGCTTTGACTAGTGAATGCGAAGCCAAGGGCCTTTGAAAAAATATTGACAAGGCCGAAATCTGACCCTTGATAGTACTCAAGGCAAGCTTCCTATCTACAGCCCATTGTAGGAAGTCCAGAATCCTACCTATTACGTACTTATGTGGATGCCATTTCTTGGCCTCACACCACGCGATGTACGCCTTCCAGATTCTATATTAGATCTGCCTGGATACCGGCTTCCTGGCATTGATCATGGTAGATACCACAGGATTAGAGAGCCCTCTCTTTTTTAGAATGTGGGCTTCCATAGCCAGGCCGTCAAACCTAGGGCTGGTAAAGAAGGGTGGTATATCGGTCCTTGCGAAAGCAGGTCCGGACGACGTGGGAGAGTCCAAGGACTCCCCACTGAAATTTTACAATCTCCGCGTACCACGCTCTTTGGGGCCACGCTGGAGCCACCGGAATCACTGGTTTCTTTTCTACCCTGATTCTGCGGAGTAATCGAGGTAACCATTGTGGCGGTGTGAATGCATATATCAGCTTGAACTGATCCCAAGGGAACACTAGGGCATCCGAGCCGCAAGCTAGGGGATCCCTTGTCCGAGAGACAAACCTGTCCCCCTTTGCGTTGAATCTGGATGCTAGAAGATCTACATCCGATGTTCCCCACCGCTGACATATTGTCCAGAAAACCTCGGGGTGAAGGGACCCTTCCTCTGGGCCTAATTGCTGGCGACTTAGAAAGTCCGCCTTCCAATTCTCCGCTCCTGGAATGAATACCGCAGATATGGCTGGGACATATTTTTCTGCCCATTTCAGGATGTAATTTACTTCCCTCTGGGCTGCACGACTCCTGGTGCCCCCCTGATGATTGATATATGCCACTGCTGTGGCATTGTCTGATTGAATTCTGACAGGGGACCCTTGGAGTTTGGATGTCCATGCTACTAGGGCATACCGGGCTGCTCATATCTCTAAGAGATTGATGGGCAGGGCCTTTTCTGCATCCGACCATCTGCCCTGGAGAGACTATTGCTCCAGTACTTCTCCCCAGCCTATAAGGCTGGCATCTGTAGTGACCACCTTCCAAGAAATCAGACTGAAGGATTTCCCTTTTTCCAGATTCTGGGGAACCAACCACTAACGGAGGCTCTTGCGAACGGAAGGGGACAAGGACATTGTAAGTCTAGGGCCTGAACTTTTCTGTTCCAGGCTGACAGTATGGCCCCCTGCAAATTCCTTGAATGGAATTGACCGTAGGGTACTGCTTCGAATGATGCCACCATTTTTCCCAGCAGCCTCATGCACAGGCGTATGGACGGCTGTCTTTTTTGTACCCACTAAGTGGATCAAATCTTTCAAAGACAACACCTTTCCTCGAGGCAAGAATATTTTTCTCTGGCCTGAATCCAACCTTAGCCCCAAGTATTCCAGACTTTTGACTGGTTTTTAGGGCTGACTTTTCTCGGTTGATAATCCAACCGTGAGATTCCAGATACTTGATTGTCTTGTGAACGACCACGTCTAGTTTTTTCACTGAGTGGTCTATCAGCAACAAGTCATCTAGATATGCCATTATCATTACACCTTGTGTTCTCAGATTGGCCAATAAAGGGCCAGAATTTTTGTAAACACTCGTGGTGCTGTGGCCAAACCGAAGGGTAAGGCTCTGAACTGAAAATGGCGCCCTTCTACTGCAAAGCGTAGAAACTTTTGGTAGACTGGAAAGATGGAAATGTGCAGATAAGCATCTTTGATGTCGATCGCGGCTAACCAATCCTCCCCTTGTAGGGCAGTGGCCACCGATCGGATCGACTTCATCGGAAAGTCCTGATATACAGGAATTTGTATAGCCCTTTTAGAATTAATATGGGCCTCCCGTCCGCGTTTGCTTCGGGACTGTAGAGAGGTTTGAGTAAAACCCGAACCCTCATTCTTCCAGGGGAACCTCCATAATTACTCCTTGGAGCAATAGTTGTTCTAGTGCCAACAGGAGGGACTCTCTCTTCCGGGGATCCCTTGGCACATTTGACCTCAAAAATGGGAAGGAGGAGAGTCTCTTAACTCCAATCTGTATCCTCAACATACTGCGGAGAGCACCTATCTGTCTTGATCGCGTCCCGCCAGGTCTCTTGTGAACAACTGGAGTCCTCCCCCCACCCGACTGAGTGGGGGCAACCCTTCAATGAATTTAACTTTGGGGGAGGTTTTGTACCTCCCCTGACCCAGGGTTTCTCATTACCCTGCTATTGTCCCTGTTTTTTACCCCCGGGAATTGACCGAGGAGGCCGTCGGAACTGTTACACAGCCGATGCCCCAGGGACTGGAGAAGCAGGCCTCTTAAAGAGGGACCTCTAACTCTGTTTTTAACCGGCAAGAGCGTATTTTTACCGCTGGAAATTTTCTGGATATATTTGTCCAGGTTTTCCCTGAATAAGCGTTCACCATGAAATGGGACGCTAACCAGCCATTCCTTACAGGGAGCTTCAGCAGACCAGTTTTTGAGCCATAGAAGCCTACGCATATGTACTCTAGACAGCGTAAGGCGGGAGGCCTGATGGACTGAATCCTTTATGGCGTCAACCGCAAAGCCTAAGGCTCTAGGTAGATCAGCTAGGGCAAGGCCTGCTGATCTGTCAAGTCCCTCAAGACCTGTTTTAACTGATCCTTCACTGCTTAGCAGACCCCAATAGTTGCTACTGCTGGTTGTGTCACCAAGCTTGCTGTAGAAAGAAGCAGACTTTCATAAGGACTCCAATCTTTTATCTATTGGGTTCTTGAACATTTGGACATTATCCACTGGACATGTCAGTGATTTATACATACAAGAGATGGCTGCGTCCACTGTAGGGACCTTCCATTTTTTTATTTTTTTTTGATGAACTTATCCTCCATGGGATAGACCACCGGAAATCTCTTGGGGGAATAATATTTTCTCAGGACGTTCCCAATCCTGGTAAATAAGCCCTTTCAGTAAAAGGGTGAAGTGGAAAAGAACAGACAGTCTGGGGGCTTCTAGCGACCCCAACGAGGATACAGTAGTGGTTGATGGTTCCGCAAGGTGCATTTTTAATGCCGATCGGACCATGTTAGTCAGAGACTGAACCCATAATCTTTCAGCTTGAGCTGCTGAGAAAGGTTCCTCCACTGTTGATTCCTCTATAACAGAATCAACCTCATCCTGATCCCCTTCAGGCAGGTCGATCCCTGTATGGGACTGTTGCTCTGCTAACAGGCACTCTGAAGGAGGAGACGGAGATCGGCGTGCTTTCCCTGACAGGGAGGCAGTGATCAATGTTGACAATCTCTCTCTAATCCTCCCAGAGCTGAGGAAAAAACCTCCTCTGTTACATACACAGGAGCAGGTGACTGAGGACAGCCACAGTACCAAGTACCCCTGCGGGGTCTCTATGGTCACTTACCTCTGACCTTCAGGGGAGACTGGTGCAGCAGAAGCATGCCCACCTCAGAGCCCGATGAGACCCCCTTCGCTTCCTGGAAGATTCAGTTCCGGAGCTTCTGGACGGCATATTCTTAAGCCTAAAGCTGAGGTATTCCAGCCGTAATACACCACTTTTACTGAAAATAGTCTAGCACAATTGCTGCTATATCACAGTTGGTGTCTACTAAAGTGCCTTTCTAGGGGATGCCTGCATCAACCGCCTCTGTGTGCCTTTATCTGTTGCTAGCTCTGTCTGTGCATTCAATAGCCAGCTATAATGTGCTTTAAAACACGCTGGACGCCCGCACATGCGCAGTAGCGCCGCGGCGCACACCTGAGCGTCATCCACCCGCTCCGCCCCTTTTTTCAGATCGCCTCTATGAATAGAGGCGCGTGCACGCGCTCGTGCGTGGGCACGTGCGCCTTCGGCGCCCTTTTTTAAAAACAATAAGGAGCTAGATGGGAGCCAGGGCCCCCTTTGCCGCAGGGCCCGGGGATGGATGAGCGCAGCAACAGGGCAGAGGAGACAGCTTCCCAGCAGAGAACATACCAACTGCCTGGATTTGATTCTGGAAGAAAAAAATCCACATTACAAGAAAAAGAACCATAGCGGCCTCTAGTGTCTAACACAGGTACCGCGGTCTTACATTTTTTTTTTTTTTCTTGCCTACTATTAAAATTTCTACATTTTCTCAGTAGTAACAGGCATACACAGAATATTAGCGGGAATACCTTAGGTAACAGGCAGAAAGACAAAATAGGCTTGGGGGTCCCTCAATAGAACCAAGTTCCTGAGGGCCCCCACTTACCTTTTCCTCGCCGCAGGACTTTGTTTGGTCCACAGAAGCCCAAACTTCACCTATCACGGCAGGCATTGTAATCAAACCTTCAGGGACCGGGTTCCCAAGGATTCCACTCCCCTGGACCTGTATAGCACCCTGCACAGAAAACATCTTGGTCGTGGGTATGACCAGAGCTCTGGATCCCAGGGTCCAGCTCTCCTAAGAGAAGCATTACAGGCAAAACCTTGCTCTTCTCTGCAAGGCCCGGGTACCGACCGTTTAGCTATGAAGCTTTTTTGGTCGGATCCGGAATAGCTTACTGAGGCCCAAAAGAACCTGTACGCAAGCTCAGTGAAAAACACATGTTTCTTCTTGGCCAACACCTTAGACACTGGCAAAAAACTGAGGTGCTCCCGGATGGGAGGGGCTTATATAGGGGAGGGTACTTCCGGTTTTGGAAGTTGCCAGTGCCAGCACCTGACGGTATCTATATAACCCATTAGTAATGACTATGTTGCTCTGTGTCCCGTGATGTACGAGAAAGAAATTATTATTATTATTATTATTATTATTATTATTATACAGGATTTATATAGCGCCAACAGATTGCGCAGCGCTTTACAACATGAGGGTACAATACAATTTCAGGTTTGTCATCTTAGGCAATCTTGATTGGCCAGTTTGGGTTGACATTAACATGCATGCCCAATGGTGAAGCTGCAGATGGGCACTAGACAGGCTGCATTAATGGGCAGTGGTGAGGCTGCAGATGGGCATTGAGCAGACTGCATTATTGGGCAATGGTGAGGCTGTAGATGGGCACTGAGCAGGCTGCATTAATGGGCAATGGTGAGGCTGCAGATGGGCACTGTCCAGGCTGCATTGATGGACACTGATCAGGCTGCATTGATGAGCAATTGTGAGGCTGCAGGTGGGCACTGATAAGGCTGCATTTATGGGCCTTATTTTGCTTCAAAGTTCTCTATTATAAATTTATGTTTTTTTCCTGAAACATCCCTCTTAAAATTAGGGTGCATGTTATATGCCTATGTGTGTTATTTGCCGATAAATACGGTATGTCTTGAAGGCCAACTGGGTACAAAAAAAAAACACTTGCAATGCAGAGGGACCCAATGGCAAGGGTTAAAGTTGGCCCAAAACCAAACATGTATTAGATTGATTAGGTACAGCTTACCAATCCTTAAATGTGGTGGCTGCAATGTTTTTCTTTTATTATTTATTTCCCCTTTATTTTCACATGGTGATCCAGCCAGTAACACATTGCTGTCCTAGGGTATCTCCACTATGAATGAAAACGGAAAATTTATTTCATATACTTACCGTAATTTTCCTTTCCTGATGGACTCCATGGCAGCCTACGTGTGGGTTAATCCCGCCTCTCATACCTCATAGGACCCTTCTCCCATAAATCTTTGCTTCTAGCCAGAGACCGTGTTCCGTAATATAGCCTACTCCAGCAATGGGAGGGAACTCCTGCTGCCATGGAGTCCATCAGGAAAGGAAAATTACGGTAAGTATATGAAATAAATTTTCCGTTTTCCTGACAGACTCCATGGCAGCCTACGTGTGGGAAATGACTAGCCAAACACACCCGGGTGGGCAAATGCTGGTTAAAGAAAAAAATGGTTTAATTGACACCGTCAACAGATAAGACATGTAAACCAAAATTAACTGAAGACAAAGAAGCCGGTTCTACACAATAGTGCGTCATAAATGTGTTTATCGACGACCATGAGGCCGCTTTGCAGATCACTTCTGGGGAGACATGACGGGCGGCCGCCCATGATGTGGAGACGCTCCTGGTGGAATGAGCGGTCACTGCTTCTGGTGGAGCCAGACCCTTCGCTTTATACGCCCCTTGGATGGCCTGAACGATCCAGGCTGCGATGGTTCTGGAAGAAGCACGCAAACCTTTGTTTTTCCCTTGAAAGAAAATGAACAGATGATCAGATTGGCGAAACGAATTTGTGGCTTCCAGGTATTGTTTCAAGACTTCCCCAACGTCTAAAGGATGGACATTAGAGTTCTCAGGTGATCGGAAGGTAGGAAGAACGATTTCTTGATTCTCATGAAAAACCGATGTTACCTTAGGATTTGACCCAAGCATGGGAATCATAACTACACGATCCGGAAAGAAGGTCAGGAATGGTTCTTTGGAACCTAGGGAACCAATTTCGGAAACTCTTTTAGCCGATGTTATTGCTACAAGGAAGACCAATTTGAGGGTGAGTTCCTTGATAGATAGTTGACCCGTGTGATGTCCTTCTCTATCTGAGAAAAAATCCAAGACCAGAGGAAGATCCCATTTGGAAAATCTCGGTTTCCTCTGAGGTCTGAGCCTTATAGCTCCTCTGAAGAATTGTCTGACAAGAGTGTGTCTGGCCCAAGATATCCCTGTAAAGGCCGAGATAGCCGAAATCTGCACTCTTAGGGAACTGACTGACAAGGACAGATCCAGGCCCGTTTGGAGAAAACCTAGAACGTCTTGTATCCTGGGGTCGTCACGAGTACCTTCAACCATAGAGATATAGTCTGTGAATTTTTTCCAGATCCTTTGATATACTTTGTTGGTATTAGCCCTTCTGGCGTTCAACAATGTAGAAATTGCTCTGCTTGGGCAACCTAATGCCTCTAGCCTTCCCCTCTCAAAAACCAAGCCATCAGACGGAGATGGGATGGGCACGGATGAAGAGTTATTCCCTGAGCCAGGAGATCTGATCTGGCTGGGAGGGGAACTGGATTCTGGAAGCTCAGCTGTAACAGGAGAGGAAACCATGGCCTGTTGGGCCAGTATGGGGCTATTGCCACAATTTCGGCCTTCTCCCC
This sequence comes from Rana muscosa, assembly GCA_029206835.1. Classification (NCBI taxonomy): domain Eukaryota; kingdom Metazoa; phylum Chordata; class Amphibia; order Anura; family Ranidae; genus Rana; species Rana muscosa. The sequence goes on from CM055118.1 coordinate 225,365,061, forward strand.
CCTGAGTCTCGATAGGAACCGTAGAATGACCGGTACCGGGGGAAAGGCATACGCCTTGTTGAATCTCCACTGATCCGTCAGAGCATCCACTCCGAAGGCCTGGGGACAACGACCTCTCGTGTAATATTTCGTTAGTTTGAAATTGCACGGGGAGGCAAACAAATCTACTTCTGGTACAATTCCTAGGGATAGGATCCAATTGAAAACTTCTGTGTGGAGAGACCATTCGTTGTTGTCGAGGGTTGTTCTTGAGAGAAAATCCGCCTGTAGGTTCTGAGATCCGGGAAGATAGACAGCCGTCAGTTTCGTTAGATTTGTCTGTGCCCAAGACATGATTGGTTCTACTTCCCTCAGTAGAGAGAGACTGCGAGTGCCTCCCTGTCTTTTGATATACGAGACTGCCGACGTGTTGTCCAGCCTTAGGAGAACTGAGGTACCTTTTATCAGATGAAGAAAAGCTTGTAGAGCACAGAAGGCTGCTCGGATCTCCAGGACATTGGACACTATCTTTCTGGATGGGAAGTCCCACTTCCCCTGAGCTACTTCCTGCATGCATAGAGCTCCCCAACCTCTGTTGCTGGCATCCGTCGTGATTGTGACCCAGGATATTGGGGCTATGGAATGACAATTTAGAAGATTCTTCAGTAGTAGCCACCAGGGAAGGCTTTCCCGCATGGACGGAGCTATCCGTATCCAATGGTCGTGAGATCCTGGCTCCCACTGCTGGAGAAAACCCTTCTGAAAAGGCCGCATCTTCCACTGTGCCCATTTCACCATCGGGGCTGTGGATACCATGGTGCCTATTATCCTGAGGCACTGTGAAGCTTTGAGGAGAGGAGAGGCCATTGCCAGGCGAATCCTGTCTCGAACTACTGGAATCTTCTCCAGGGGTAAGGAGATGGTACTTTGTATTGTATTGAATTGAGCGCCGAGAAAAACCAGAGATTGCGTAGGTTCTAACTGACTTTTCTCTTTGTTCAATAGCCAACCGAATTCTGTCAGGGTGGAGATGACCTGCGACTGATGTACTAGAAGTTGCTCCCTGTTTTGGGAAAGTAATAGCAGATCGTCCAGATAATGATGTAGCCGGATTCCTCTGGTCCTGATTAGAGCTACTACAGCCAACAAGAGCTTCGAAAACACTCGCGGCGATGTTGTAAGCCCGAACGGGAGACATACGAATTGGAGGTGAATATGGCCCACTGCAAACCGAAGGTACTTTTGGAATTCCACAGCTATCGGGACGTGAAAGTAAGCATCCTTCAGATCGATGGATACAAGCCAGTCGCCTGGCTGAACTGTCTGACGTATAGTGAGTAATGACTCCATTCTGAATTTTTCCTTTTTGATGAAGGTGTTTAGATGAGTCAGATCTATCACTGGTCTCCAAGAGCCGGTCTTTTTTTGAACCATAAATAGGGGTGAGTACATCCCCTGGAATCTTTCGTCTGTTGGTACCTGTATGGCGGCACCCTGGGCCACAAGAGTGCTTGTGTAAGAAAGAAGGATTTGTTTCTTCTCTTCCGAGCAGGGTAGTACTGTGGGTACGAACTGAAGTGTCGGTGGACTGACAAACACCCAGGAGTGACCTGAAGAGACTGTTTTGACAGTCCAGAAGTCTTTTATCGAGGCTGCCCAGACGTGTCGGAACTGAAGTAGCCGAGCTCCCACTTGTTCCGTCTGGGCCGACCCAATATCAAAAAGACTTAGGGGCCTCCCGTCCGCCTGAAGAGGCTAATTTTGTGGATTTTTGACCAGAAGGCTGATTTCTTCTCCAGTTCTTTCTGAATTCTCGACCCGGCCTATAACGGCGAGCATCTCTTGCACGATCCTGGTCTTGTCTCTGTTGAGGTCTTTTTTGATTGAAAAAACGACGGTCCTGAGGAAGGAACCCCGACTTACCCCCTGTGGCACGTGAGATAGCGCTGTCAAGCTTATTCCCAAAAAGGGAAGATCCTTGAAAGGGGATCCTGCACCATGCCTGTTTAGAGGCAGGATCAGCTACCCAAGGACGTAGCCACAAGGCACGTTTAGCTGTAACGGAAGAGAGCATGACACATGCCACCAGGCGAATAATATCAAGAGAAGCCTCACCCAAAAAGACTGACGCCATTCTTAGTTCATGGATCGGCGTGCTTCTGGCTAACTCCTCGGAGACATTTGTTAAGGAAGAATCCACTTCATCTGTCCAGGCCTCCATTGCTTTGGACAGGGTTGCGAGGGCTAATGCTGGCTTACAGGCCATGCCCGCAGTGATATATATACGCTTAAGATCCGTATCTATTTTTCTTTCCAAACCGTCCCTGAAGGAAACAGAGTCCTCTAGCGGGAGGGTAACGTGTCTTACCAACCTCATCAAGGCTGCATCAATCAGGGGAGCTGATTCCAGATGTTTCACATCTTCATTTTTGAATGGGTACATCTTTGCGATTTTGGAAAGTAATGAATTTTTCCTATCTACGCTAGTCCATTCATCTGTAATAATATCTCCAAGTTCACCCAAAAAGGGGAAATTTGGGCGCTCCTTCTTAAGTTGTTTGAAGTACTTCCTTTGTTTAGAAGGAGCTTCTATTGGTTCATCCCATTTTAAAGCGTCTTTGACTGCTTTGATTAAGTCTGGAACTGAAGAAAAATCAAATCCAGTGGTATTGCTGACCTCTTCAACATCACAGTGTGAGGATTCGCTTGAGGAGCAATCATGCCGAGAGGGACCCGGGATTTCGGGGTCATCCTGAACTAGAACTGGTAATGAGTCCACAGGAGGAATGGTGGTACGGCTGGAGTCAGTTTTGTTCAGGGATTCCTGGACCACTCTTCTGACTAGTGCCTCCACTTGGTGGTCCCCACCTTCTCTCTCTCCTACTGCTCGGGAAAAACATGGCTCACAGAGGGATTTACCTTCCGGGACTTGAGCCTTACAACCCCAGCATACTCTTTTATCAGAACGACTGGAATGGCGGTGAGAGTGGTGCCTAGACCTAGACCTGGGCTCCTTACTATGATGTCTGGAGGATGATCTATAATGTCTAGCACTGGAAGAGGAATGTTGATGTTTTTTAGAATTGACATTATCTTCACGTGCTGAGTGTCTAATTTCAGACCTAGAGGGGCTGAAAAAAGAAAGAAAAAGAAAAGATATATTGGCTCATTTAAAAGAACCCAATACTGCCAAGCAGAAGGAAAAGAACATTTTCCTACCTGCAGCGCAAGGGTTGGCCACTGGGGGGCGGTGAGACGTCCATAGCTTGAGCTGGGAAAACTGCAAAATCAACCATAACATAAACACAGGGAAGGAAAGTATAACACCAGCTATCCCTGCCATAAAAAGGTTTCCTACCTTTTCCAAGCCAAAACAAAGCACCGGGAAGTAGCTGGCTGATCCTGCAGGACATCCCAAGTTATAGCTGTATCTGACAGCTATTTAAACTTGGCGCCGACGATGACGTCACCGCGCCCCCAGCGTGAACCAGCGGAGCTTGTGCGCATGCGCGAACGCCGCCGCAACCCGAATTGCGCATGCGCGAACCAAGCCTCGATCTCGGACGAGGTTCACAGCTATGCATACAACCCGGAAGAGGTGGCTTAGTGGAACGCAGATGCGCTCCAGCCGCCATAGAGCCGAGGAAAGAAGGACAAACAACACACAAACACTTGCTGCCATATGAAAGAGAATAACAAGCGATGCATACGATACCAGCACGATCCTGATCCAGCCTGGAACTTTTAGGAGCCATCCCTCCACTGCACGGCCTGGGCGTTTTTCTTAATGGGCCTCCCGCTAATAGCTAGGACGTTTGGCCAAGTTGCCGCTTGCCCGCCAATGGCCGGGTTAGTAAGCTCTTCGTGGCACCGCAAAATGTCGCCCGCATCCACCCTGCTAATAGCTGGGCTAGTTGGACCTCCAAATAGAACCGCCATGAAACTCGTGCAACCAGGACTGAATCTGAAAACTTCTTTAAGGTAAGAAAGCACACCTTGGTCCTAGGAGGAGGACAAAAAAAGGAACACGGTCTCTGGCTAGAAGCAAAGATTTATGGGAGAAGGGTCCTATGAGGTATGAGAGGCGGGATTAACCCACACGTAGGCTGCCATGGAGTCTGTCAGGAAAGCTCAACAGAGACACCTTTGGACAGCAAAATTGTCAGTCTGGAGAGAGGGTAATGTTAGATAATGTTAGATGTACCAACAGATTTAGATAAACTTGACAGACAAATTAAAGCCAAGTGATAGTTAATACTTTATAAGCAATTACAACACAAGTTTGCAACCACTGTAAGCACCCCTGCCAGAGGTAAATGTTTTGTCTCAACCCCCTAAATGCCACTTTTGCTGGACAGCTCAGTCTGTTAATAAAGAAAGTTGAAAAACAACAGACTTACTGGTTAGATATTACTAGAAAAAAAAAAGCCTAAAAGCCATTTAAGTGTTAATAAACTGTAATTTAAAATTATATTAAAGTGATTGTAAACAATCACCTTTTAAAACAACCCATTCAGTCTAAAATAGAAATGAAAGGCAAGACATTTTTTATAGGCATGAAAAAAACATTTTATATTGCCTTTTTTCACTTTTCTATAATGTGATCATATATCCTCTCTGCTCAGCTGCATAAGAGCTGGGGGGTGGGGGGGGGGTAGAGGCAGCAGGACACTGTCAGGACAAGTTTGATTATTGGAGGAGAGCAGGCTGAGTTCCCAGCATAGCTAGAGAACTGACCACAATGTGTTCTCCTGCTTAGTGTGGTCAGTTTCTTATAGGAAAGTAGAGGGACTGTCAGGAACACCAGGGATTTAACACAAAGGAAGCACTACAAAGAGAAAAGGATACCTTCTCATACAAGTACATGGTACAGCTGGCACATATCAGGAATATTACATGTTAGGGTAACAAATACTGATTATGAACAGCGATCGGGCTCATCCTCCAGGCAGTCCCATCCCCTCACTGTTAGAAATACTCCCTAGGACACACATTTAACCCCTTGACTGCCCCCTAGTGTTAACCCCTTCCCTGCCAGTGATATTTATAAAGTACAGTAATCAGTGAATATTTTTAGCTCTGATCGCTTTATAAATCTCAATGGTCCCTAAAAAGTGTCAAAAGTTTCCGATCTGTCCACCGAAATGTTGCGGTCCCGCTAAAAATCGCAGATCACCGCCATTACTAGAAAAAAAAAAAGAAATGCCATAAATCTATCCCCTATTTTGTAGACGCTATAACTTTTGTGCAAACCAATCAATATATGCTTATTGCAATTTTTTTACAAAAATATGTAGAAGAATACATATCGGCCTAAACTGAGGAAGAAATTTGTTTTTATTTTTTCGGGGATATTTATTATAGCAAAAAGTAAATAATGTTTTTTTTTTTTTTTTAATTGTCTTTTTTTGTTTATAGCACACAAAATAAAGACCACAGAGGTGATCAAATACCACCAAAGGACAGCTCTATTTGTGGGAAAAAAAAGGACATACATTTTGTTTGGGTACAACATTGCATGACCGCACAATTGTCAGTTAAAGAGACACAGGGCCGTATCGCAAAAAATGGTCTGTTCTATTATGCGGCGTACACACGATCGTTTTTCATGCCATTTTTTTTACCGACGTTTTTCTCGTTGTTTTTTTTTCATGTTTCCTCTCAAGCCTGTCTTACATCCACACGATCATTAAAAAAAACGCTCGAGCAAAGCGCAGTGACGTACAACACGTACGACGGCACTATAAAGGGGAAGTTCCATTCGAATGGCGCCACCCTTCATGTTAGTAAACTTTGTTGAGCGGCGATTCGCGCTTTTCAGCCTTGTGCTTTTCAGTCCGTTACAGCGTGACAAATGTGCTATCTCCATTACGAACGCTAGTTTTACCAGAACGAGCACTCCCGTCTCATACTTGATTCTGAGCATGCACGTTTTTTTTCCCCTTGTAAAAGCATACACACTATCGTTTTTCACGTCGTTAAAAAAAACGACATGAAAAACGACGTGAAAAAATAGAGCATGTTCGAAATTTTTAATGGCCGTTTTTCACGCCGTTAAAAATGCTCTGGAGCATACACACGATCGGTTTTAATGGCCATTTTAAAAAATGGCATTTTTAACGGCATGAAAAACGATCGTGTGTATGGGGCATAAGGGTCAAATCCTTCTGGTCCTTAGGTGGGTAATGCAGGTCTAATGCCCATACTAATGCTATAGGAGCGTTTGTTAAGTGTTATAAATTTAGCCAAGTGTAAACAAGCCCTTACTCCAAGTATTTTTTGTTTTGGGTATAGGTGTTTATTTCAGTATTTGACTGGGGAGATCTCCCCTTACTTTTTCTCCCTGATAAATGAGATTAGTGGTTGTCACCACAGGAAAGAAAGGCGAAGACAGCAAAAAAACAAACAAACATTGTTGAAGTTTTAGCCCTTCCTCACTTCACTGAGAATGAGTGTGTCTACACTAGAGAGATTTTCCTTCACATTTTTCCCTGTCAGGAAGTGAGGGCAAATCTCCCCAATAGGGATACATGTGGCAACAAAGACTTGGGGCTCTAACCCAGGGTTTCTCAAACAGGGCTCCATTGAACCCTGGGTTTCCTTCAGAGGTTGCTAGGGATTCCTTGTGCAAGGAAGAGTTTCTGCCTCCCAGTAACCACTGATATCAATTATCTTTTTAGCTGTGTGTAAGTGGTGCAGTTTTCCTATTGCTCAACAATGTAAGAGTGTCTCTCTCTCTCATTGGCCACCAATGTAAAGGACAACTACACTGACCACTATACTTTTCTGCTGACCACAAATGTAAAGTGCACTACATGTTTGGTGTTTCTTTTCTCATTATTATTTGTTCCATTTCATAATTGTTACTGAAACATTTTTTTATTGTAGAGCAGGGGAATGTTAAAAAAATTATCTGCTCTGGGTCTCAAATAAGCTGGATACTCTACATTCTTTATTCTTTCATTTTTTATTATATTTATGACTTACTGACCACGCAAATGTGCAGTGAATTTGAGATGTAATAAATTAGCAGGGGTTCCCCGAGACATGACACTTATTTCAAGGGTTCCTCTGTATTAAAAAGTTTGAGAAAGTCTAATCTAACCCTTCCCTGCTGTTTCTAACACAATATAAAAAATTGCCTAGAGTTGGCCTATAACTTGATAAGACGACAAGCTGAAAGTGGAAGGATTTTACTTACTGTATTTATCGGCGTATAACACACACTTTTTCCCCCTGAAAATAGGGGGAAAATCATGGGTGCGTGTTATACGCCGATAGCGTACCTCGGAGGAGAAGGAGGGGGACAAGCGCCGCCGGAATCACTGAGCCGTCATCTCCTGTTTACTCAGCTCTGACGTCACACACACGTCCCGCCTCCGCCACTGGCATTGGACCAGTGTTCTGTCAATCACAGGAGCTGGTCCGATGGCGATGGCGGAGGCGGGACTGTGCATGTGACTGCCGACTGAGAGCCGAGTACTGTAAACAGAAGATGACGGCTCTGTGATTCCGGCGGCGCTCGTCCCCCTCCTGATTTCCTGCACTGCATGAGAGATGGTGAGGCTGCAGATAGGCATCAGGCTGCATTGGATGGGCACAGATCAGGATGCAGATGGGCACAAAGGCTGCATTGAGGCCACAGATGGGCATCATGTTGCATTGGATGGGCGCAGATCAGGCTGCAGATGGACACACAGGCTACATTTAAGCTGCAGATGGGCATCAGGCTGCATTGAGGCTGCAGATGGCCACTAATCAAGCTGCATTGATTGGCACTGACCATTATTTTGCTTCAACGTGGTTTATTTGAAAAAAAACTTTTTTCTCCTGAAACTTCCCTCTTAAATTGGGGTGCGTGTTTTACGCCAGGGTGTGTTATATGCCGATAAATACAGTATATATAGAGTTAATGCAAATATAAAATATTACTCCTCCCTGCCTTCCTCATTGAGTTGTGAAATATCACTACAGATTTTAGATACACAATGCAGTTCTTCCAACGCTAGTGTTTATATGCCAGATAGTTCCTGCGGTTCAGTGACAAGTCATGCAGTCCTCAGCTTGGTCACATTGGGTAACAGCTGCCCCTGGCCCCATGATGTTTATGGCCATTAATCTGTAAGGTTTGGCCAATGCTTGGTCACCAAGTGTTGGAAAGCTGCATAACGTCATACCGTTGGGCCCTAGGCAAGAAAACTGATTGCCTGTCTCTGACGTTTATAGAGATATATAACAATTTATGGTAAGGCAGGGGCGTAGGGGTGGGTGGGTTATGTGTTATATTTAAATATACAGTAGCTTCACCACGCAGAAGAAGACACATAAACCATGTTCTCTGTTTATTATCATTTCCCTGCAAACATATTCAGTGAGCAATTGGCTGCAATTGCAAAAAATCAGTGTGATGTTTGTCTGGGAATCCAGTTCAAACACCAGGTGCATGTTACATCACCACTATTATTAGATATCTGCTGACAGAAGAAGACCTCCTGCCGACATTTTGACCAACAATGACTAATATCGTCCTTCTGTGTAATCAACTTATAATATTAACATCAGTCATGTACAAAGAGAATGCATAAATATAGCACTAAATACATATGTACAATTCAAGGGGCATAGCAATAGAAAAAGCAATAAACAGGAGCAATAAAGTCAAATCCAGAGAGTTATATGAAAGAAAAAGTCACCAGATCTCTCATGGGCATAAAAAAATTGACTTTCCAATCCTCCCCTTTCACATTATTAAACAGCTGACCTTTCTTGAAAAAAAAAATATTGTGTTTGACCTTTTTTATTTTTTATTTTTATTTTTGAGGTTCTACCTGCCCCCTGCCTTGATTCTCACCTCTGAGAGAATTATATGCCAGCCTCCTCTTGTAGCCTCTTGGCATAACAATGTCACATATGCTAGGAAGCATTGACTTCTCTACAGCATAGGAAGAAGCATCTAGTATGAGCCTCTTCACTCCTTTTAGTTTATGTGCTGACAAGAAGCAGGCTGATCGGAAAAGGAAACAAAGGAACAGAGAGATGAGCGCTGCACTGTGCTGCTTCCCCTTTCACTGTCCAGTCACAGGCTGGGGCAAATCCAGGATCCCAAATCCAGGATGCCTTTTAAAGAAATGGGTTGAATGATGCTGCCCATCAGACTGAGGGCATCTGGTGGCAGAAAAAGGTGCTGCAGGTGTAATCTCTGAATTGGAGGAAATATTGCAGAAAAAGCTGTTTGTTTTTTTGTTTTTAAATGGGCTCTTTGTTTTTAGCTTGTTATATTTCTCTGTCTTCCTGGAGTGATTTTTTAAGTTAGTTTTAGGTGGAGTTGGCAAGGACTAAAACTTTTGTTGGATTTCCATTGCTGTATGGGAGAGGTTTATTCTTTCTAAAGCCCCGTACACACGGTTGGACTTTTGGGCAACAAACTTAGTTTTGAGCAAGTTGGACCAACAATCCGACCATTTGTACGCTCCATCGGACAAACTTTTTTCGTTTGGTTTTGGATTTCATCGGACAAAAGTTGGGTCTGTAAACGGACAAACCTTTGCCCAACAAAAGTCAGATGGAGCAAAGTCTGACCGTGTGTACAGAAAACCATCAGACTTTAGTTCGATGGACAAAACAACTAATGTTAAAATCAACCAACAATAGCAGAAGTTGACCAAAGGGTGGCAGTAAAGATCAGAAAAGAGCAGAAAAAACACGTGATGTTGTAAGAAGTTTTAAGAAAGTTTGCAGAAAAGTCCGAGCGTGTGTATGCTATGGGTGTTCCCGACCAACTCCGTTCGGACAAAAAACCACGGAAAAGTCCGATGGAAGTCCGACCGTGTGTACGAGGCTTTATAATCTAAGGGTGATTGTTCCCTCACTCCTGTATCCTGATGCGTTTCTAGACAGAAAGTAAAGGGAATATTATCCAATAGAAAGAACACAGGCAGCAATAGAAGCCTAGTAAGGGTTCTGACCTCTATCCAAAACGTATGAAAAAATAATTAAAACTTCTTATAGGCATTTTTTATATGACGTGGCAATTTACACAGTACGTTACATACTGTACATTCACCTTAGTTTCTGCCATCAAGGAGCTTACAATCTAATGTCTCCATCTCACATGTACAGTATACATAGGTGTACACACATACTAGGACTAGTTTTAGGTTTTAACCTAAAATCATGTCTTTGGAGTGTGGGAGGAAACCTGAGTACCCAAAAGGATACTGTAAATCAACAGAGATCTGAAAAAAGCCATTTAAAGTGAAACTCGACTTTTAAATTCTTTTCCATAAACCCTTCTCCCTTCCTTTTTTTTTAGAATCACCTTGTCCTTGTGTCCTTCTGTCCTTCACAAGGACAGGGTGAACATGCAAACCCTATGCAGATATTGTCCTGGCTGAAATGGACTCAAACCTCAGTCATTGTGCTGCCCATAGATGAACTTTAAAGTGCAACTCAGTGATAGGCAAATATTGGGTTTAGTGCAAAATGTGTGATAGTGCAAAATCAGGTTCACTTCTGCATAGAAACCAATCAGCATCCAGGCTTTATTGCCAAAGCTTAATTAACCACTTCAACACCCGCTTATAGTCAACTGATGTCCACAGATGGGATCTTCCATCCTGGGTGGACGTCATATGACGTCCTGGGTTTCCTGGCCGTCTAGGGGGCACGCGCGGGATCGCTCGGGACCCGGTGCGCATGTCCGGCGGCCGCGATGTCCGTCGGGCACCACGCGATTGCCCGTGATCACGGCAGGACCGTATATTTGTGAGTGTAAACACACAGATCCACCTCCTGTCAGAGGTGAGGAGACCGATTTGTGTTCCCAGTACAGAGGAACACAGATCGGTCTCCTCCCCTTGTGAGTCCCCTCCCCCTACAGTTAAAATCACTCACTAGGGAACATATTTAACCCCTTCAGCGCCCCCTAGTGTTAACCCCTTCCCTGCCAGTCACATTTACACAGTAATCAGTGCAGTTTTATAGCACTAATCGCTGTATAAATGTGAATGGTCCCAAAAACGTGTCAAAAGTGTCCAATATGTCCGTCGCAATGTCACAGTCACAATAAAAATGGCAGATCACTGCCATTACTAGTAAAAAAAATAAAAAATAAAATGCAATAAAACTATCCCCTATTTTATAGACGCTATAACTTTTGCGCAAACCAATAAATATACGCTTTTTGCAATTTTTTTTTACCAAAAATATGTAGAAGAATACATATCGGCCTAAACTGAGGAAAATAATTAGTTTGTGATATTTATTAAATCATTGGAATTGATTTACTATAGGCAACTAGACTGTGCACTTTGCAAAGTGCAGTTGCTCAAAAGCTTAGTTAATGAAGTAAGGCTTCACTTTTCAAAGAATACCCAATCACATTCGAGGGAAATAAAAAAACAGCATTTTTTCTTGCACATGATTGGATGATGGAAGTCAGCAGAGCTTCCCCTCATTTACTAAGCTTGGAAGCAACTGCCCTTTGCAAAGTTCACAGTCAATTTGTCTTTAGTAAATCAACCCCTTAGTGTGCTGTGTGTATTTGTTCCAGATCTGTGCAGTAATCCAGTGTGACACTGTGGGATTGATTTACTAAAGGCAAATAGACTGTGCACTTCCCAAAGTGCAGTTGCTCCAGAGCTTAGTAAATGAGGTAAACCTTCACTTTGCAAAGGATATCCAATCACATGGAAGGAAAAAAAAAATGCATTTTTGCTTGCACATGATTGGATAATGGAAGTCAGTAGAGCTTCTGCTCATTTACTAAGCTCTGGAGCAACTGCACTTACAGAGTGCAATTGCACTTGCAAATGTGCACAGTCTATTTGCCTTTAGTAAATCAACACCTGTGCCTCTGTGCAGGAGCTTCCTGAAATAAAGCATGGTCACTACTGCTCTCTCTGCTAGTCCAAGGTGACTGGTCCTGTCTCCACCCTTCCTGTAGTTTTCGGCAAATAGCCTGTAGTGGGTGGAGTCTGTGGGGCCCCTCCCACAGCTCTGCTCTCTGCACAGTGATAATGTCACTGCTACCTTTACCAGGATCGTTCTTGGTTTGCAAATGCATTTAAAGAGTTAGTAAACTCTGATGGGTTTTACTTCCTCTTTTTCCCCTGCAATGTAAAAGCATAATGGGCTAGTATGCATTGCATACTAGCCCATTATGTTGTACTTACCTGCAAAGGAAGCCCGATGTCACCGCTGTGTGGAAGTGACCATCTTCACACCTCTTCCTTCCGGGGCTGTGGATTCCAGCTCTCTGACTGGCCGGAGTCGCACAACGTTACTCCCGTGCATGCGCGCAGGAGCCGACGGTCATGGCACGGGCCCTATAGAAAGGGCAAGATCATGTCCTTTCTTTAGTGTACATGCGCCAATGACATCGGCACAAGCGTATATGGTAATTATCTCCTAAACCATGCAGGTTTAGAAAATATTTTCAGTACTTACAGGTAAGCCTTAATATAGGCTTACCTGTAGGTAAAAGTGGTTGTACAGGGTTTACAACCACTTTAATGCTTAAAAAGTGGATTTATATCTGAACCACTTCCATACAGGGCACTTATACACCTTCCTGCCCAGACCAATTTTCAGCTTTCAGCGCTGTCGTACTTTGAATGACAATTGCGCGGTCATACTACACTGTACCCAAATTTTTATATATTTTTCCCCACAAATAGAGCTTTCTTTTGGTGGTATTTGATCACCTCTGTGATTTTCATTTTCTGCTAAACAAATAAAAAAAAAGACCAAAAATGTGTTTTTTTTTGTTTCATTTACAAAACTTTGTAAATAAGTAAGTTTTCTCCTTCACTGATGGGCACTGATGGGGCTTCACTGACAGGCACTAATAAGGCGGCACTGATGGGCACTGATGAGGTGGCACTGATGGGCACTAATATGCAGCACTGATGGGCACTGATAGGTGGCACTGATAGGCGGCACGGATGGGCACTGATAGGCGGCACAGATGGGTACTGATCGTGGCACGGATGGGCACTGATCGCCGGCATGGATGGGCACTGATCGGCAGCATGGATGGGCACTGATCGGCGGCATGTATGGGCACTGATAGGCGGCAAGGATGGACACTGATAGGCGGCACGGATGGGCACTGATAGGCGGCATGGATGGGCACTGATCAGCGGCATGGATGGGCACTAATAGGCGGCACGGATGGGCATGGATGGGCACTGATGTACTGTAATGTATTGTACTGATGGATGCCAATCAGTGCCAAACAATAATGCCTGCCAATCAGTGATGCTCATTGTGGGGACTGATTGGCATCCATTGTGGGCACTGATTGGCATCCATTGTGGGCACTTTTTGGCATCCCTGGTGGTCTAGGGTGGCATACCTGGTGGTGACATCCCTGGTGGTCCTAGTGGCGTCTCTATCTACTCACGTCTGACAGACACGAGTGAGGAAAAGCCGATCACGGGCTCTTCGTGTTTACAACGTGATCAGCCGTGATTGGACACGGCTGATCACGTGGTAAAGAGTCTCCGTCAGAGACTCTTTACCTAGATCGGTGTTGCGGGGTGTCAGACTGACACCCAGCAACAACGATCGCCGCAATGCGCTCCCCCGGGGGGCGCGCAGCGGCTCAATATCCTGATCACGTCATATGACGTCCGGTCAGGATATTGAAACCACTTTGCCGCCGTCATTTTATAATAGGGCGGGTGACAAGTGGTTAAAGAATACATTTAAATGAACATTTAAAGTGGATGTAAACCTGATTCATGAAATTTGAGCTGGGCACATATATCTGCAGTGTTTTCTTATCTCTCTCCAAAGCACTGAGTCCCGTGTCTTTCTCCTACCCAGTAGCTCTGTTATCAGCCTTTATCACTTCTGACAAGTTCTCTGAGACCACAGCCTGAAGTGTGTGTCGGGGGAGGTTGCTATAAATAGATTAGCAGACAGCTTGCCATCTCACAGGACAGTTCTGCACATTCCTTCTTTCCTTTGCCAATGAGGAGAGGTGGGGTGTGCCTTTCCTCCAATCAGCTGTCTTGGCTTCATGCCAATGATCCACTCCCAGTGCTGACCAGGAAAAGAAAATCTGTAACACGAAGAGCACTTTCTAAAGAATATATAAAGATGAAGAAAGCAGATATAGATGTAAAACCTATGAAGGGAGATTTGTTTCATCTCTGTGTATCATCTGAGGTTGTTCACTTCACTGGGCATAGGAGATGGTTTACAACCACTTTAGGTTTAATCAGAGACAGGTTTTGCCATGAAAAAAGTATTTCTTTATGGGCACTAAATCACGAGATCATACTTTAATGACACATTTCTCCTCATCTGCTATGGCATTGGCAAGGTTTATCCTTTACGTGTCTTAGAACCTGGGCCTTTGACAGTTACTTAAATAAATGCAGTTGTGATCTGAATATTTCTATTAAAAAGGACAACACAGCCAGCAACAAAGCCTATGAAAAAGGATAGGAGAACCTTCAGTCAAGGACCAGAATCTTAATACAAGGTGATTCTGGAACACATAGGGAGGAAGTATTATGGAAAATAGTATTAAAAGTGGAGTTTAGTTTTAACCGCTTGCCGACTAGAGCACGAAGATGTACGTCGTCACAATGACACGGCTGCGCAAATGGACGTACAGGTACGTCCCCTTTAAATCACGGCATTGTGGGAGCGCACGCCTGCCGCGAGCTCCGTGACCATGCCCGCGGGACCCGCGGACTCGATGTCCTCCGGTGTCCCGTGATCGTGTCACGGAGCTGCAGAACGGGGAGATGCCTTTGTAAACAAGGCATTTCCCAGTTCTGCCTAGTGACAGGACAGTGATCTACTGCTCCCTGTGATCGGGAGCAATGATCACTGTCATGTCACTCGTAGCCCATCCCCCCCACAGTTAGTCACTCCCTAGCACAAACTTAACCCCTTGATCGCCCCCTAGTGTTTAACCCCTTCCCTGCCAGTGTCATTTACACAGTAATTAGTGCATTTTTATAGCACTGATCATTGTATAAATGACAATGGTCCCAAAATGGTGTCAAAAGTGTCTGATGTGTCCGCCATAATGTCGCAGTCACGATAATCGCTAATCGCCACCATTACTAATAAAAAAAAATTGATAATAAAAATGCCATAAAACTATCCCATATTTTGTAGACGCTATAACTTTTGCCCAAACCAATCAATATACGCTTATTGTGATTGTTTTTTACCAAAATTATGTAGAAGAATACATATTGGCCTAAACTGAGAAAAAAATGAGTTTTATTTAATATCGTATTTATCGGCGTATAATACGCACTGGCGTTTAACACGCACCCTAACTTTAAGATGGAAGTTTCAGGAAAAAAACTTTCCACAGCCCCCTGCGTATAACACGCAGTCACAGTTTACCCTCAATTTTCAGAGTAAAAAAGTGAGCGTTATACGCCAATAAATACAGTATATATTTTTGGGGATATTTATTATAGCAAAAAGCTATATTGCTTTTTTTTTTAAATTGTCGCTCTTTTTTTGTTTATAGCGCAAAAAATAAAAACCGAAGAGGTGATCAAATACCACCAAAAGAAAGCTCTATTTGTGGAAAAAAAGGAAGTCAATTTTGTTTGGGTTCAAGGTCGCACGACCGCGCAATTGTCAGTTAAAGCGATGCAGTGCCGAATCGCAAAAAGTCCTCTGGTCAGGAAGGGGATAAATACTTCCGGGGCTGAAGTGGTTAAATGTGTTTTTTCAGATCTCTGTTGATTTAGGTTGGAGAGTAGGCCCCCATGGCCATAAGCGTTAAGCACATGGCTGTAAGTCTAGGATGGCACTGAGGGTGGTTTCATTGAGGTGCCAGTTCATTTATGTGCTGGCCATACCCAAGGTTGAAAAAAGGGATTTTTATAACAGCTTACCTGTAAAATCCTTTTCTTGGAGTACATCACGGGACACAGAGCGACTTAGTCATTACTAATGGGTTATATAGATTACCTTCAGGTGCTGGCACTGGCCACTTCCAAACCGGAAGTACCCTCCCCTATATAAGCCCCTCCCATCCGGGAGCACCTCAGTTTTGTAGCAAAGCAATAAGTGTCCCAAAAAGAGGGGTGGGAGCTCTGTGTCCCGTGATGTACTCCAAGAAAAGGATTTTACAGGTACTGTAAGCTGTTATAAAAATCCCTTTTTCTTTTTCGTACATCACGGGACACAGAGCGACTTAGTCATTACTAATGGGACGTCCCAAAGCAATGCCAAATGAGGGGAGGGATACATAAGCTGGGCGCCATCAGGCATGAGGATCTTTTGCGGCCTGCAACACACTGCGCCCAAAGGCGACATCCTCCTGACTTCTAACGTCTACCTGGTAGAATCTAGTAAACGTGTGTACCGAAGACCATGTTGCGGCCTTACATACTTGAGCCAGGGAGGCCTGGTGATGCACTGCCCATGAAGTTCCAACTGCTCTTGTGGAGTGCGCCCTAACTTTGAACGGAGGCGGTCTCTTTCTTAAGCCATAGGCTTGTATTATGACCTGTCGAATCCACTTGGCTAAAGTAGATTTTGATGCTGCCTGACCCTTTCTAGGGCCTTCCGGCAGAATAAGCAAAGTATCCGTTCTGCGAATCTGAGCAGTGGCTTTTAGATAAGCTTTAACTGCTCTTACTACATCCAAAGAATGTAATAACTTTTCCTCTACCGAGCTAGGTTTGGGGAAAAAAGAAGGAAGAACCACATCTTGGTTCAAATGAAACCTCGATACCACCTTGGGAAGAAAGGCTGGATGAGGACGTAATACTACTCTGTCCTTATGGACAACCAGATATGGCTCCTTACAGGACAAGGCGGCTAATTCCGATACTCTTTTAGCCGAACAAACGGCTACTAAGAAAATCAATTTCCTGGTGAGAAGAACCAAGGAAATGTATTGCAATGGTTCAAACGGTTGTTTCTGTAGAACCGACAGAACCAGGTTTAAGTCCCAAGGACATATGGGAATACTAACCGGAGGGCTAATACGCATCACTCCTTGTATGAACGCTTTGACTAGTGAATGCGAAGCCAAGGGCCTTTGAAAAAATATTGACAAGGCCGAAATCTGACCCTTGATAGTACTCAAGGCAAGCTTCCTATCTACAGCCCACTGTAGGAAGTCCAGAATCCTACCTATCACGTACTTACGTGGATGCCATTTCTTGGCCTCACACCACGTAATGTACGCTTTCCAGATCCTATAATAGATCTGCCTGGATACCGGCTTCCTGGCATTGATCATGGTAGATACCACAGAATTAGAGAGCCCTCTCTTTTTCAGAATGTGGGCTTCAATAGCCAGGCCGTCAAACCTAGGGCTGGTAAGGAAGGGTGGTATATCGGTCCCTGCGACAGCAGGTCCGGACGATGTGGGAGGGTCCAAGGCCTCCTCACTGACATTTTTACAATCTCCGCGTACCATGCCCTTCGGGGCCACGCTGGAGCCATCAGAATCACTGGTTTCTTTTCTACCCTGATTCTGCGGAGTAATCGCGTTAACAATTGTGGCGGTGGGAATGCATATATCAGCTTGAACTGATCCCAAGGGAACACTAGGGCATCCGAGCCGCAAGCTAGGGGATCCCTTGTGCGAGACACAAATCTGTCCACGTTTGCGTTGAATCTGGATGCTAGCAGATCTACATCCGGTGTTCCCCACCGCTGGCATATTGCCTGGAAAACCTCGGGGTGAAGAGACCATTCCCCCGGGCATAATTGTTGGCGACTTAGAAAGTCCGCTCTCCAATTTTCCACTCCTGGGATGAAAACCGCGGATATGGCTGGGACATATTTTTCTGCCCACTCCAGGATGCAATTTGCTTCCCTCTGGGCTGCACGACTCCTGGTGCCGCCCTGGTGATTGATATATGCCACTGCTGTGGCATTGTCTGATTGAATTCTGACAGGGGACCCTTGGAGTTTGGATGTCCATGCTACTAGGGCATACCGGGCTGCTCGTATCTCTAAGAGATTGATGGGCAGGGCCTTTTCTGCTTCTGACCACTTGCCCTGGAGAGACCATTGCTCCAGTACTGCCCCCCAGCCTATGAGGCTGGCATCTGTAGTGACCACCTTCCAAGAAACCGGACTGAAGGGTTTCCCTTTTTCCAGATTTTGGGGCACCAACCACCAATGGAGGCTCTTGCGAACGGAAGGGGACAGGGACATTGGTAAGTCTAAAGCCTGAACTTTTTTGTTCCAGGCTGACAGTATGGCCCTTTGCAAATTCCTTGAATGGAATTGACCGTAGGGTACCGCTTCGAATGAAGCCACCATTTTTCCCAGCAGCCTCATGCAGAGGCGTATGGATGGTTTTCTTTTTGTACCCACTAAGTGGGTCAAATCTTTTAAAGACGACACCTTCTCTGGAGGTAAGAAAATCTTTCTCTGATTTGAATCCAGCCTTAGCCCTAAGTATTCCAGACTTTTGACTGGTCTTAGAGCTGACTTGTCCCGGTTGATAATCCAACCGTGATATTCCAGATACTTGATTGTCTTGTGAATAGCTACTTCCAGCTTTTCCACCGAGTGGTCTATTAGTAGCAGGTCGTCTAGATATGCCATTATCGTTACACCTTGTGTTCTTAGATTGGCCAATAATGGGGCCAGAATTTTTGTGAACACTCGAGGTGCTGTGGCCAGACCGAAAGGTAAGGCTCTGAACTGAAAATGGCGCCCTTCTACTGCAAAGCGTAGAAATTTCTGGTGGGCCGGAAAGATGGGAATATGCAGATAAGCATCCCTTATGTCGATCGAGGCTAACCATTCCTGCCCTTGTAGGGCGGTGGCCACCGATCGGATCGACTCCATCCGAAAAGTCCTGATATTTAGGAACTTGTTTAGCCCTTTTAGATTTAATATGGGCCTCACGTCCCCATTTGGTTTGGGGACCGTGAAAAGGTTTGAGTAAAACCCGAATCCGCTTTCTTCCAGGGGAACCTTCATGATTACACCTTGGAGCAATAGTTGTTCTAGTGCCAGAAGGAGGGATCCTCTCTTCTGGGGATCTCTTGGCACGTTTGACCTCATAAATTGGGCAGGAGGAGTGCCTTTTAACTCCAGCTTGTATCCCAGACTTACTGCGGAGAGCACCCATCTGTCTCTGATGGTGTCCCGCCAGGTCTCTGTGAACAACTGAAGCCTTCCCCCCACCCGATAGAGTGGGGGCAACGCTTCATGACTTGGGGGGAGGTTTTGTACCTCTCTTGATCCAGGGCTTCTTGTTACCCTGTGATTGTCCCTGATTTCTGCCCCCTGAATTTGACCGCGGAGGCCGTCGGAACTGCTTCACAGCCGATGTGCCCGGGACTGGAGAAGTAGGCCTCTTAAAAGAAGGACTTCTACCCTTGTTCTTAATCGGCAAGAGTGAACTTTTACCGGCAGAAATTTTCTGGATATATTTGTCCAGATCTTCTCCAAATAAGCGTTCTCCATGAAATGGGAAGCTAACCAGCAGTTTTTTACAGGGAGCTTCAGCAGACCAGTTTTTGAGCCACAGAAGCCTACGCATATGTACTATAGACAGCGTAAAGCGGGAGGCCTGTTGGATTGTATCCTTTATGGCGTCCACCGCAAAACACAAGGCTCTAGGCAGGTCAGCTAGGGCAAGAGCCTGCTGATCTGGTAAGTCCCTTAAGACTTGTTTCAACTGATCTTTCACTGCTTGGCAGACTCCAATCGCTGCTACCGCAGGTTGTGTCACCATGCTTGCTGTAGAGAAAGCAGATTTTAGTAAAGACTCCAATTTTTTATCTATTGGGTCTTTGAACATTGGAACATTATCTACTGGACATGTCAGTGATTTGTTCACAGAAGAGATGGCTGCGTCCACTGTAGGGACCCTCCATTTTTTTATGAACTTATCCTCCATGGGATAGATCACCGGAAATCTCTTGGGGGGAGCAAATATTTTATCAGGATGCTCCCAATCCTGGTAAATAAGCCCTTCTAATAAAGGGTGGATTGGGAAGGAACAGACAGCCTGGGGAGCTTTTAGCGACCCCAGCGAGGAAACCGTAGTGGATGGTGGTTCCGCCAGAGGCATTTTAAATGCTGATCGGACCATGTTAGTCAGAGACTGAACCCATAATCTTTCAGCCTGAGATGCTGAGAAAGGTTCTTCCACTGTTGATTCCTCCATAACTGAATCAACCTCATCCTGATCCCCTTCAGGTAGGTCGATCCCTGTGTGGGGCTGTTCCTCCACTAACAGGCACTCTGAAGGAGGAGACGGAGATCGGACGCGCTTTCCCTGTGACAGGGAAGCAGCGATCAATGCTGTTAATCTCTCTTCCAATCCTCCCAGAGTTGAGGATAAAACCTCCTCTGTTATATATACAGGAGCAGGTGGACTGGGGACAGCCGCAGCACCAGGCACTCCTGCGGGGTTTCTATGGCTACTGACCTCTGAATTCTCAGGGGAGATTGGTGCAGTACAAGCATGCCCAATATCCTCAGAGCCCGATGGAGACCCCTTTGGCTTCCTGGAAGACCTTCCGGAGGGCCTGTGCGGTGGATGAGCGCAGCACCAGGGCAGAGGAAGTGGATTCCCACAGAGAAACTTACCAACTGCCTGGATCTTTTGACTTGAGGAAACCAAAGATCCACATGACAAGAAAAATGGACTACAGCGGCCTCTAGTGGTTTAACACAGGTACCGTGGTCCCTTTTTTTTTCTTGACTACTATTAAAATTTTACATTTTCAGTAGTTACAGGCATACACAGATATTAGCGGGAATACCGTTAGGTAACAGACAGAAAGACAAATTAGGCTTGGGGGTCCCCCAATAGAACCAAGTTCCTGGGGGCCCCCACTTACCTGATCCCCGCCGCAGGACTTTGTTTGGTCCACAGAAGCCCAAACTTCACCTATCACGGCAGGCATTGTAATTAAACCTTCAGGGACCGGGTTCCCAAGGATTCCACTCCCCTGGACCTGTATAGCACCCTGCACAGACAACATCTTGGTCGTGGGTATGACCAGAGCTCTGGATCCCAGGGTCCAGCCCTCCTAAGAGAGGCATTACAGGCAAAACCTTGCTCTTCTGTTGCAAGGCCCGGGTACCGACCGTTTAGCTATGAAGCTTTTTTGGTGGGATCCGGAACAGCTTACTAAGGCCCAAAAGAACCTGTACGCAAGCCCAGTGAAAACACATGTTACTCTTTGGCCAACACCTTAGACACTGGCAAAAAACTGAGGTGCTCCCGGATGGGAGGGGCTTATATAGGGGAGGGTACTTCCGGTTTGGAAGTGGCCAGTGCCAGCACCTGAAGGTAATCTATATAACCAATTAGTAATGACTAAGTCGCTCTGTGTCCCGTGATGTACGAAAAAGAAATATGGCCAAGTACAGTGCCACTTCCATTCTTAACCTCCAAATGTCAACAGGTCACTGGCAAAGGATTAGGCCGTCTCTACTTGTTGCCATGGAAAAAAACAGACTGTGCCAGTAACAACCATCCGCCATGAATACTAATGGTTTATTTCCCGAATTATGCTGAATTACTGAAGCAGCCAGGACACTAGCTGTGTCATCTACATAGACATTAGCAGCGTCTGTGGGGCAGTATTAACCCCTGGCTGTCATGGCATCACACTGTGCTGCTGATTATGCGCTTGGCGCATATTGGAGGTTAACAGGAAGACAGGTAATAGCAGATAATGAAGCAGAAATCCCATTACATGTTAAGAATACATAATGGCATTGTGGTTTATTCACTAAAGTGCCGTGGCCATTATCAGTCTGTAATACCATTCACTTAAATGCCCTTTAAGTATTGATAATGACTCAGTTCTATAACAAATGTATTCCATAATAATATGCCATCTTGTGGGGAGAGCAGTGACCTTATATATAAGATTATGTCCCTTTACATTTGGATCTATCTTTCACTTAATGTTGCTTAAGAGCTTGGCGTTTAAAACAGACAACGGTCCCCTGATACCATCCAATCTTCTGCAGACAATTGGCTGCGCTCTGCCCTTAACCCTCTCCTCTCCTGGGCTGCGTCATGTACATCTTTCTAGACATCGCCATTACAAGTATTTACAGTCAAAAGCAGCTTTGCTCAGCGCAGCTTCCAGAATTGTTTTGCTTATGGCTTAATTAAAATGATTATATAGCTTTAGTCAATTATTGTTATAAGCCTGGCTTTTATTAGAGACTTTATTAACACTGCACCAACTTCTTGTCGAATTACAGAGTGCAGTCTATTATTGATGTGGGTCATGTAGCTTCATCTAGGTCCATGAACATGGACAAGCTTTATAGAACTATCACCCTTGAAATTCTGAAGGGGCACTGTGACCCCTGGACACATATCTTGCTTTTTTTTCTGAGGCGTCTTTGCTGTTTAGTCAAAGACAAGCAAGGGCAATTCCTCCCAATGCACTAAACATTGTGGACTCAATGTATATCCTGGTTGACACAATGATAAGAAGCATGATGAGCATGCAGTGCCTACAAAAACATTAAGGTATTAATATACATGTATATTTATATCGGTGACCAGGATGTCCTGGCCAGAGATGGACTACATACCCCCAACAAGACTACAAAAGTCATAAAATTGGCCAACCCCTACTGTTCTCTACTGTTGTGCTGCTATATATCTAGTGGGGATTAGGGTGACCACATTTCCAAACTACCATTCAGGGACACCCTCCCTTCCCAAAAATCAGCTTGTGCTGTAATGAATCACAGCACTGGGATTGGACACAAGAGGCGGGATTTATGATTTCTCCAATTACAAGCAGGGGGCGGGATTGTGCTCCTCCAGGCATTCCCGGCCAGGACAAGTACTGTCAATGAGTAAAGCGGTGATGTGGCAGCCTTTTTTGAGGGCATCAGATTGGCCCGGGGGGGTGGCTGTGTCAGTTTCATTCCAGGACACTGTATTGTCCTGGAATGAATGTGCCCGGGACAGACCTGCAAAATGCGGGACTGTCCCGGGCAATCCGGGACACGTGGTTACCCTAGTGGGGATCCAAGTTCTTTTTTTTTGTAGACATGACATGGGATTAATAAGAGAAGTCCTTCAATTCCTTTCGATGTAATGCTGTTCTTTCTTATTAGGCCTCATGCCCACGGACGAATATACAGCCGCTTTTTTGAGCGTTTTTTAGAACTTAAAAACGCCTGTCCATGTTAGTCTATGGCTTCATGCCCACCTAGGCATTTTTGAGCTTCAAATGGCATAGGCGTTTTTAAGCTGTAAAAAAAAAACATGACCAGGGCGTTCCGTGGCGTCGGCATTAGAGCTGAAAAAATGTGAATCGTTAAAAAACGCTCCAAACTGCTGCAGCGGCGTTTTTGAGCTCCAGCGTTTTTTATCTGCAAAAGGATGATTGGACAGTGTAACCTCTGTAAACACAGGAAATTCCTGTCTGGACATTAGATTTCCCAAAAGTTCTTTTGCAAACGCTACCTAACGCTAACGCTTAAAAATGTGCAAAAACGCTAATGAAAAAACAGTTTTTAATGCCTCTTTTTCCAGGCGTCCAACCTAGCTTTACAGCTCATTTTTAAAAACGTCCGTGGGCATGAGGACCTAGGAATGCAGCTTGCAAGCTTTCTATTTGTAAGGGAGGGGAGACTACGAATATCTGCCCAGCACTAGTTTAAAAAATTCACTTTAACGAATTGCCAGCACTGTATTTCACTAATCCCCGTTAGTCAGGCACTAGGCTAACACAGATGGAGGCTTCTGGGGACCTGCACTATCATCAGCAGTCATTTGATAAGTCAAAAACATAGATACCTTTTTAATAGATTCTTACCAGTATTGCAGAGGCTAAGGGGCAGAGTCCATCCAAAAAAAAAAACGAGACATTCGGTTTTGGGCTTTGATGTTCCTAGCTAGAGTTTAAAGAAAATACTTAGAGTTTATTTTTGTTCAGGATTTGATTTAGGAAGGTAAAGGCATCTACCAACGTTTTGGGACCTTGAAGGGTCCCTTTTGTGGCTTTAAGAAATGGACTTTGTGAGACTCCAAAAGGTCAGTTTCTTATAACTTAAGTGATGCTGTCTTCACAGTAAACATTTGAAATGCACCTGTTTGGAGTACTGGTAACTTTGCATCTTTACATTTGGTTCTGCACATCCATGACATTCACTTTAAGCAGCGTACATTGCAAGACTGGGTACTGTGAGAAGTGCAGCTTCTTTTTGGACTTTATAATCTTTCTATTTTCTGTTGAGCACTCCCATTGAAGTTAGCCTCTTCCCAATCTTAAATGGCTCAACTTGTACATGGAAACTGCTAATACAACAATGGATATATTAGGAATGTATAGAAGCTTTGTATTATATAACATATGTAGCAATACCCCCAGCTAAGAGGGCTGCTGATATCGTTTTGGGCCTGTAACACACTGCTGTCAACCCCCAGGAACTGGCTCTAACCTCCCTTGGCACAGCTAGCGCAAATGGAAGTGTGAGACCAGCTATGTTATAGGAATCACCACTCCTCAATAAAGCATACACAATCAGTCAATATCAAATTACCTGAGCTGACTGCTTCAGCTGGGATAGACAGTACACCACACAACGTGTTTGCTTAACCACAAATACTTTTACTTAGTAGACGATATAAGGTTAGACAATGGTACATTTATCTATGCAGAGCCCTGCAATATTAAAAGTCAAGCAAATAACAAGTACTATATTCTAACAGTCTTATGCACACTGAATGTCTCTTAGTAAACTACGCTCGCGAGCTTCCCCCTCGTGGCCAATATGGCACCCAAACAAAGTCTCCCTGCTGAACAGTCAGGCCTGACTAATTCACACAGTTAATTTGTTGAGAAGGATCTTCGCTAGCAATGGTGGTGCACTTTGTAGGTTATTTGTAATCCAAAGGTATTAAATTGTTAGTTACTCAGCATGCAATAAGAAAACTTAACTCGGGCTGCACAACACACTGTTCCTCTGGGGTGCAATGTAACACTCCAGTAACAGTGGGCCCTGACCAAAAGATTACTGGGCCTAAAAGGTAGTCAATGAATACTGAGCAAGTGCTCTCTCACCTGACCGGACCAGTCCGTACAACCGACTTCAGTTGGTGCTCCAGCACACAGTCTTACGATACCCGTAGTCTCCGATCCTCTCGACCATCTGAGGGAGATTGATGGATAAGACGACTCTGGGTTCTCCCGTGACGATCGGCAAGCTCTCCGGATCCCCTAGGCCCAGGCTCTCTGGCCTAGTCCAAAGCAACAGGCCCCAACGTAGGCTCCACTTGCTAGAAGGGCGGTGTCCAAAGAGACCCACGTGTTGCTCCTCCCTGCTTAAATAGTCCTTCCCCAGCAGACCTTGCGCCGGGCAATGCACTGTGGGTGTTCCGCTGCATACTGGGTATAGTAGTCTTTGTACTCATTAAAGTGACACCCCGCTACACATATAACACCATTTTTATTGGTATTGACTTCATAAAAATAGTTTTATGCTTATTAGGTCTTTGCTCTAGCATAAAATATCTGTGTGTAAAATGAACACCATCGATTTATAAAGCAGTTGCAAATTGATTCAAAATTACAGCTTTTTCGTTTGATAATTTTGTGTCTGAATTATAAAGTATCCAACAAACTAGATAATACGTAAAAGGGAACAAACAACTTTAAAAGGTCTTCTAAGTGTGTAAAATTTCATTCTGCAATGGAAACTGCATGGCAGCAATGTCTCCCTGTAGCTTAAAGTGGTTGTATAGTCTATTTTTTTACTTTTACCTACAGGTAAGCCTATAATAAGGCTTACCTGTAGGTAAAAAAAATATCTCCTAAACCTTTACGGTTTAGTAGACATTCCCCTCGCAATGAGCTGCTGACTGCAGCGGCGCATGCGCACAGGGGATTCTCCAGCAGACGCCGGACTTTGCCGGAAAGAAGTCTCCCGTGCGCATGCGCGGGAGTGACGACATCGCTGCTCCAGCCACTCACAGCGCTGGAGCCGCGATACCCGGAAGACACGCCGAGGCAACATGTCAGCTCCCTCGGCGTGGACCAGGTAACTTACCAAGGCCTCGTTCTAAGGTAAGTATTTCATAATGAGCTAGTATGCGGTGCATACTAGCTCATTATGCCTTTTGCCTTACAGGTGAGTAAAAAAAAAAAAAAAAACGGGGCTATACAACCACTTTAAGTAGTCTTTAAATTGAAATGTTGTTTTAAATGGAATGTAAGGAATGAACAAACTATAGACAAATTCCAAGACCTTATAAAAATTTAAGGCAACAAAAAAAAATAAGTCATATGAATGAAATCTGACCACTGTCAGTATTATGTGACCTTACCCAACCCTGTAACTGACACTTTTGATGGACAGCTTGGCATGCTACAGAAAGTGCAAAAGTAGCTCATCTACTGGCAGGATCAACCAATAAAAAACTATATTACAGTGGAATAGTAAAGCTAAAGTTTAGGTATAGCAGTTTTTTACATAGTTACATTAGTCCAGTTTGGATCAATGTAAGTATGTATGTGCCATATCGATGGGATCCTTTAGGAAGTTGGAAATCACTGTAGAAGGCACCACTAATACAGTGATCTCTACTACCTTACAGGTCCAATGCTAGGTGGCTCCCCTGCTGCATTGTGAACACAGAAAGTCGCTTTCTCAACATGGACACCATTCAGGGAACATTTTGCATTTCCTCAATGAATGCAAAGCGTTCTTTGATTGGATGAGGCGGAGAGGCAGGATAGTGATGTTACGATCTCCACCTTATCCAATTTGAGAGCTGAAATTATTTATTGAGAGAATACTAAGTGTTCTCTGAAAGGCTCCTGTGTATTCAATAAGCAGTAGGGCAGCCACTTGGCACTGGACCAAGATGCATCAGCAATCACTGTAGTAGAAATGCCTATTACAGTGATTTGCAGCTTCCAGAGGGATCCCACAGATATGGCACATACAGGTCCTTCTCAAAAAATTAGCATATTGTGATAAAGTTCATTATTTTCTGTAATGTACTGATAAACATTAGACTTTCATATATTTTATGTTCATTACACACAACTGAAGTAGTTCAAGACTTTTCTTGTTTTAATATTGATGATTTTAGCATACAGCTCATGACAACCCAAAATTCCTATCTCAAAAAATTAGCATATCATGAAAAGGTTCTCTAAACGAGCTATTAACCTAATCATCTGAATCAACTAATTAACTCTAAACACCTGCAAAAGATTCCTGAGGCTTTTAAAAACTCCCAGCCTGGTTCATTACTCAAAACCGCAATCATGGGTAAGACTGCCGACCTGACTGCTGTCCAGAAGGCCATCATTGACACCCTCAAGCAAGAGGGTAAGACACAGAAAGAAATTTCTGAACGAATAGGCTGTTCCCAGAGTGCTGTATCAAGGCACCTTAGTGGGAAGTCTGTGGGAAGGAAAAAGTGTGGCAGAAAACGCTGCACAACGAGAAGAGGTGACCGGACCCTGAAGAAGATTGTGGAGAAGGACCGATTCCAGACCTTGGAGGACCTGCGGAAGCAGTGGACTGAGTCTGGAGTAGAAACATCCAGAGCCACCGTGAACAGGCGTGTGCAGGAAATGGGCTACAGGTGCCGCATTCCCCAGGTCAAGCCACTTTTGAACCAGAAACAGCGGCAGAAGCGCCTGACCTGGGCTACAGAGAAGCAGCACTGGACTGTTGCTCAGTGGTCCAAAGTACTTTTTTCCTATGAAAGCAAATTTTGCATGTCATTCGGAAATCAAGGTGCCAGAGTCTGGAGGAAGACTGGGGAGAGGGAAATGCCAAAATGCCTGAAGTCCAGTGTCAAGTACCCACAGTCAGTGATGGTCTGGGGTGCCATGTCAGCTGCTGGTGTTGGTCCACTGTGTTTTATCAAGGGCAGGGTCAATGCAGCTAGCTATCAGGAGATTTTGGAGCACTTCATGCTTCCATCTGCTGAAAAGCTTTATGGAGATGAAGATTTAATTTTTCAGCACGACCTGGCACCTGCTCACAGTGCCAAAACCACTGGTAAATGGTTTACTGACCATGGTATTACTGTGCTCAATTGGCCTGCCAACTCTCCAGACCTGAAGCCCATAGAGAATCTGTGGGATATTGGGAAGAGAAAGTTGAGAGACGCAAGACCCAACACTCTGGATGAGCTTAAGGCCGCTATCGAAGCATCCTGGGCCTCCATAACACCTCAGCAGTGCCACAGGCTGGTTGCCTCCATGCCACGCCGCATTGAAGCAGTCATTTCTGCAAAAGGATTCCCGACCAAGTATTGAGTGCATAACTGAACATAATTATTTGAAGGTTGACTTTTTTTGTATTAAAAACACTTTTCTTTTATTGGTCGGATGAAATATGCTAATTTTTTGAGATAGGATTTTTGGGTTTTCATGAGCTGTATGCCAAAATCATCAATATTAAAACAAGAAAAGGCTTGAACTACTTCAGTTGTGTGTAATGAATCTAAAATATATGAAAGTCTAATGTTTATCAGTACATTACAGAAAATAATTAACTTTATCACAATATGCTAATTTTTTGAGAAGGACCTGTACATACTTGCATTGGTCCAAACTGGACCAAAGTAACAACTGCCATACCTAAACTTCAGCTGCTGTATTAATGCTAGCAACAGTCAACATCATAAAAATATATATATTTATATTTTGTGCATAGTTACACTTTAATACTAAAAATAAAACAGTCAGTTCTAAAAGGACCATACAAATAATTGATATACTGATAAATCGACACCCTCACAATTAAATAGATAAAATTGTGACATGTAAGAAAATAAGGGAAAAAAAGGCAATGTAACCATTATGATCCTTCACCACTAGGCTTCTTAGTTTAAATCCCCTTCAAATTTTAGAAAATCTATAATATTATTTGCAAAATTAAAAAGCATATGTTCCTTATGTTCTGCTAGGTGCATGAGTATAACTTTAAAATCGTGTTCCTTTGAAGTATGGAATGCTGTAATGGGAGCTCTAGCCTAATGAGTTCCAGTATGTGTTGTGCCTGGCAATTAGCATGGTGTATTGGGGTGGGTATAGATGCATAGCTTGTGAAGATGTCTAATACTGGAGATTAGGGATGGGCCCGATGTTCGGGTCAAACATAAGTTCGACTCGAACATCAGGTGTCCACCCGTTCGGCGAATACCGAACATTATTGGGCGTTCGCGGCAAATTCGAGCTCCCCGGAACCCCCCATAATGCACTGCGGGATTGCAGTGCATTGATGTCTGACGATTGGCCAAAGCATGCACCTGACCTGCATGCTTTGGCCAATCACAGCGCGCTCTGCTGTATGAGCCATGATTGGCCAAAGGCAGGGTGCCTTTAGCCAATCATGGCTCAGGGGGCTAAGTCCATGCCCCACACTATATAAGGCTGCTTGTAATGATTGAGAGAACGTTAGCTAGAGGCAGGCTAGTTAGTGGCGTGCAGGCAGTTTAGTATGTCCCCCCAGTTCCCAGGGGAACTCCACGCCAACATTTAAGAAAAAAATTGGCGTGCCCCCCCCCCCCAAAAATCTATACCAGATCCTTATCCAAGCAAGCAGCCTGGCAAGCCAGGAAAGGGGGGCTTCCAGATTCTGATAAGACCCCCGCCCGCAGACCCCAAACTACCGGGCAAGGGTTGTGGGAATGAGGCCCTTGTCCCCATCAACATGGGAAAAAAAGTGCTTTGGGGGGACCCTAAAGCACCCTCCCCATGTTGAGGGCAAGTGGCCTGGTATGGTTCAGGAGGGGGGCCTCGCTCGTAAGGGTCTGGTATGGATTTTGGGAAGGGGTCCACGCCAATTTTATGAATGTATATGTTTTTTTTAAATGTTGGTGTGGGGGGGGGGGGAACACGTTGTTTTCCTTGATTTTAATCTATATTGCCAGGAGCCGGCAATACATTACAGCCACGAGCAAGTTTAAATTACATTTTTCCTTTAGAAATGTAATTTTGCTGTGGGACTGTAAAACACATCAGACACATGCACCACTTTACAGGCAGACTAAGGGGACCCCCCAGGTACAATATTTAAAGGAATATTTCATTTTTTTGTTTCACTTTAAGCATTCTTTAAAGCACTGCTCCTGAAAAAACGGTCCTTTTAAAAACTTTTTTTTGCATTGATACAGTACCCTTGTCCCCATACACTTTTTATTGCAATACCTTGCATATACATCTTTAACCACTTGCCGCCCGCCCTATAACGGATTGACGTTGGCAAAGTGGTTTTAAAATCCTGACTGGACGTCATATGACGTCCTCAGGATTTTAAGCCGCTGCGCGCCCCCGGGGGCGCGCATCGCGGCGATCGTTGTTGCAGGGTGTCAGTCTGACACCCCGCAACTCCGATCTAGGTAAAGAGTCTCCGACGGAGACTCTTTACCACGTGATCAGCCGTGTCCAATCACGGCTGATCACAGTGTAAACAGGAAAAGCCGGTCATCGGCTTTTCCTCACTCGCGTCTGTCAGACGCGAGTAGAGGAGAGCCGATCGGCTGCTCCTCTGACAGGGGGGGGTTTATGCTGATAGATTATCAGCACAGCTCCCCCGAGGATGCCCACTGGACCACCAGGGATGCCACTAGACCACCAGGGATGCCACTAGACCACCAGGGAAGCCACTAGACCACCAGGGAAGCCCACCATTAATGGTATGCCACCCTAGACCACCAGGGATAATGGATGCCAATCAGTGCCACAATGGATGCCAATCAGTGCCCACAATGGGCACCACTGATTGGCAGGCATTATTGTTTGGCAGTACAGTGCCACCTATCAGTGCCCACCCATGCCACCTATCAGTGCCCATCTATGCCCATCCGTGCCACCTATCAGTGCCCATCCACGCCGCCTATCCGTGCCCATCTGTGCCCACCCGTACTGCCTATCTGTGCCCACCCGTGCCACCTATCTGTGCCCACCCGTGCCGCCTATCTGTGCCCACCCGTGCCGCCTATCTGTGCCCACCCGTGCCGCCGATCGTTGCCCACCCGTGCCGCCGATCGTTGCTCCCCCCGTGCCGCCGATCGTTGCCCACCCGTGCCACCTCATCTGTGCCCACCCGGGCCACCTTATCCATGCCCATCAGTGCAGCCCCATCAGTGCCCATCAGTGAAGGAGAAAACTAACTTATTTACAAAGTTTTGTAACTGAAACAATAAAAAACTTTTTTTTTTTCAAAATTTTCGGTCTTTTTTTATTTTTTAGCAGAAAATAAAAATCCCAGAGGTGATCAAATACCACCAAAAGAAAGCTCTATTTGTTGGGAAAAAATGATAAAAATTTCGTTTGGGTACAGTGTAGCATGACCGCGCAATTGTCATTCAAAGTGCAACAGCGCAGAAAGCTGAAAATTGGTCTGGGCAGGAAGGTGTATAAGTGATCACTTTTGATTTTTCATGTTCGTGTCCCATAGACTTTAATGTTCTGGTGCGAACCGAACCAGGGGGTGTTTGGCCCATCCCTACTGGAGATACTGGGGTTGATTTATCAAAGGCAAAATAGGCTGAGCACTTTGCAAAATGCAGTTGCTCCAGAGCTTAGCAAATGACTTTGCAAAGAATACCCAATCACGTGCAAGGAAAATTAAAAAACAGCATTTTTGCTTGCACATGATTGGATGATGGAAGTCAGCAGAGCTTCTACTCATTTACTAAGCTCTGGAGCAACTGCTCTTTGCAAAGTGCACAGTCTATTTGCCTTTAGTAAATCAACCCCACAGTGTATACTATTTAGCATGTTTTACCGGTTCTTTCAATGGAAGCATTGTAGATGTCTTAGTTGATTTAGTTAGTGACTTCCACATCACTCATTTTACAACTCTATATTCTGCTTCTTAATTAGTTCGAATTTCTTCTTTAACAAGACTCTAGACTTTAGCTTCTACGCAAATGCTACAATTATTAGTCATTTTTTTCTCCATTTTGCAGGACAAGTCTATTTTAATCAAATAATGCTAAAATATTCCACCTAGATGAAAATAACACCCTATTTTTCACAATGTTTAAAGCCTGTAATCATGCCCCGGAAAGTACTCTGTTGAGACCTCATTAGAGGAAGACCCTGAGACATCTCCCGGTGTAACTGAGCACCGTGGGGCACAGAGACTCAGAAAAGTATTGTGTAATTCCCCCTCATCTGAACGTAAGAAGATCTTAAGACTTTTCATCAGAGATGTGTTTGAAAACACACAAGCCTAACATGAGTACTACTGCTGATCCCATTAGCAGATTATCCTACTTTTACCAGTAATATAGTAATAAATAACTGCATAGAACATAGGAAAATATATGATATTCACCCCATCTCTCGCAGATTACCATACCAACACTTCTAATAGGCACATCTTTGGGGACTGGAGTTGAATACCACTAAACCCTTGTTTACCCCAGTACATTTTTTCGGAACTATATGCAACAAACCACACATAAAATGTATCTAAGCCCTGGTTCACACTGGTGCAATTTGACATGCGATTTGGCATGTCAAATCGCATGTCAAAACGGCGATATTTGCCGCAAATTGCCAGCAATGGCACCGTCCTAATCGGTGCAACGCCGCATCTGCGGCTCTGCACCGATTTCAAAAAGTCGTTTCTGTACTACTTTTTGTGATTTCAGCCGCGATTTACATTGACATCTGTGTCAGATGTCTTTGTAATCGCGGCTGAAATCGGGACTGCCAGCGAGAGTGAAATCGTGCGAGTTCAGCTGAACTCGCACGGCTTCACTCCCGCAGCCCAGTGTGAACCTGGGCTAATAGTAGAAAACCCTTAGACAGAAAAAAATTCCCCATAGCATTCATTTTCCCATACTGCACTGGTTGCTGTGGGCAACATGGACTGTCATAAACAATTTATGCTGTAGGAGGATTTTCCACCCTGCATCATGGTTTACTCATACAGACAGATGTGTAGGGATTACACTGTGCTGGCAGAGACATAACTAAAGGCACTAAAATAACAAATCCAGGTCTTGCTGCAATATTTACCTACCGTCTGGAGATTTCCTCTGTAGTATTTTTTTCTGGCACTAGACGTCTTCAGTCTAATAGCCAGCATCATTCAACCCACTTCCTCTTACTAACCCTCTGTTACGTACCTGATCAGAGACTTAAATTACGAGGTTGACCTCTCTATCTCTCTCTCTCTCTCTCTATCTCCAGCCAGGGCCCACTGAAGGTGGAACAGAGGGACAGGAGGTACACGAGCCCCGGCAGATGTTGATAGGAGCACTTGCAGCAGGCGATGAGGTCCCAGTCAGGCTGGCAGAACATCAGGTCAGGAACAGGAACTGTGCATGAAGATACAGCCGAAGGGGCACTCCATCTGGGCTGCAGGGTCCAGATGCGAGGCCTGTCAGAGCTCCCAGCACACTTGAGACAGGAACTCACTGTGGTGAGCAGAGCTGGTACAGATGACAGCCAGGTAGGCACGCAAACAGTATGTAGGAACCTAGCCAGAAACAGAAGCATGGTTACAGGAATAGCTGAGGTCAGCAGAAAATGGGCAGCGAGGTACAGAATCATAAGGCAGAAACGTAGTCAGGAACAAAGACAGGGTCAGGACCCTGTGACAAGGCAGAAGCAGGATCCAAGTTCTGGTCAGAGACAAGCCAGGTCAGAAACAAGGGAACAAGCAGAGTAGTAGCAGGACCAGTCAGCACTTAAGCTTGAGTAGGAGCATCCTCAAATAGCCCATCTGGCACAAGCATGCACTGAGTGAGTGCCTGTGCCTATACGCATGCACTTACACCCGTAAGGCGTGTGCATACACTCATTCCTGAGTGCATGTACACGCCTGGTCACTATTCTGCTAAGAATTCTGTACTCATGCACCTTTCTGCAAGCCAAAAGTCTGATAGGTATTCTCAGGTGCTTTCTCACTGTTCTAGCCTAGGTGAGGATACTGTAGCTTTGGTCTGCCACCCCCCCCCCCCTTCCTACCCTACCTGTAGCCTTTTGGGATCAGGTCACACATCCCATGACGCTTAAGAACAGCCTCCTGCAATTGACACGTCCCAATATGTGCAGTAAGGGATCGGCTGGGATTGAGCAGGAGCCACAGCATAGCATACTAGCTCATTATGTGGCACTTACCTGAAATCAAAGCCCCCAAAGTCCTCTTCGTTCTCCTCCGCCGCCGCCGCCATGTCCCCTCGGAGCTTCTTCCTGGTATCGCCGCTCCGGCGCTGTGATTGGCCGGAGTGGCGATGACGTCACATGCGTGCGCGCAGGGCCAGCATGATCCCATTCAGAAAACCGGCATGATCCCATTCATGAAGCTGGCCCGCTAGTGCGCCTGCACCATTGTCTACAGCGCGCATGTGCCGTAGACATCGGTGCAGTGTTTTCCGCAAATATCTCCTTAACCGTGTAGGTTAAAGAGATATTTCTTGCACCTACAGGCAAGCCTTAATTTAGGCTTACCTGTAGGTGCAAGTTGTCAAAGTGGGTTCACCCTAATACTAAAATCTCTAAATCTACTGACATTTACAATGTAAGACTAACCTATCTAGCCTTGTAAAGAAGAAATCGCTATACATACAGTGGGGATCGAAAGTTTGGGCACCCCAGGTAAAAATGTGTATTAATGTGCATAACGAAGCCAAGGAAAGATGGAAAAATCTCCAAATGGCATCAAATTACAGATTAGACATTCTTATAATATGTCAAAAAAAGTTAGATTTTATTTCCATCATTTACACTTTCAAAATTACAGAAAACAAAAAAATGGCGTCTGCAAAAGTTTGGGCACCCTGCAGAGTTAATATCTTGTACTGCCCCCTTTGGCAAGTATCACAGCTTGTAAACGCTTTTTGTAGCCAGCCAAGAGTCTTTAAATTCATGTTTGAGGTATCTTTGCCCATTCTTCCTTACAAAAGTCTTCCAGTTCTTTGAGATTTCTGGGCTGTCTGTCACGCCCTGCTCTTTTAAGGTCTATCCATAGGTTTTCAATAATGTTGAGGTCAGGAGATTGTGAAGGCCATGGCAAAACCTACAGTTTACGCCTCTTGATGTAATCCCCCGTGGATTTTGAGGAGTGTTTAGGATCATTATCCATTTGTAGAAGCCATCCTCTCTTTAACTTCAGCTTTTTCACAGATGGCATCAAGTTACCATCCAAAATTTGCTGAAATTTTATTGAATCCATTTTTCCTTCTACTCGTGAAATGTTCCCTGTGCCACTGGCTGCAATACAACCCCAAAGCATGATTGATCCACCCCCATGCTTAATAGTTGGACAGAGGTTCTTTTCATTAAATTCTGTGCCCTTTCTTCTCCAAACGTACCTTTGCTCATTCCGGCCAAAAAGTTATATTTTAACCTCATCGGTCCACAGAACTTGTTTCCAAAATGCCTCAGGCTTGTCTATATGTTCATTTGCAAAGTTCAAACGCTGATTTTTGTGGTGAGGACGTAGAAGAGGTTTTCTTCTGTTGACTCTTCCATGAAGACCATATTTGTACAAGTATCTCTTTATAGTGGAATAGTGTACCACAACTCCAGTGTCTGCCAGATCTTTCTGGAGGGATCGTGCAGTCAAACGTGGGTTTTGAATTGCTTTTCTCACAATCCTGCGAGCTGTTCTGTCTGATATTTTTCTTGGTCTTCCAGATCTTGCTTTAACTTCCACTGTTCCTGATGACTGCCATTTCTTAATTACATTCCGAACAGAGGATATTGACATCTGAAAACGCTTTGCTATCTTCTTATAGCCTTCTCCAGCTTTGTGAGCGTCAACTATTTTCAGTTTCAGTTTTCTAGACAACTGCTTAGAAGAACCCATGATGCTGATTGTTGGGGCAAGGTCAGATGAGTCTGTCCATTTAAAACCTTTGAGATTGACATCACCTGGACTTCCCAGACGATGATTGAGAACAATCCATGACACTGGCAGGTCTCAGCTGTGCAAAGGGGGCAGTGCATGCTATAAATTCTGCAGGGTGCCCAAACTTTTGCAGACACCATTTTTTTGTTTTCTGTAATTTTGAAAGTGTAAATGATGGAAATAAAATCTAACTTTTTTTGACATATTATAAGAATGTCTAATCTGTAATTTGATGCCATTTGGAGATTTTTCCATCTTTCCTTGGCTTCGTTATGCAAATTAATACACATTTTTACCTGGGGTGCCCAAACTTTTGATCCCCACTGTACCTCTTCTGAAGCAGCTCTATTCCGGTCCCACGCTGAGCTGTGAGCGGCGGCTACTCTGTGGAGGCAGATGCAGAGGAGGCAGCCGACAATGGAAGCCCCATAGTAACTCTATGGGTGACGTCACTTCCTAAGCATTTCCCAGCTGTTGTCTTCTGCAGAGCTTCCGCCACTAGAGACCACACCGGAGTGGTTTCAGAAAAGGTATGTATAGTGATTTATTCTTTACAGGGCTAGATAGATTAGTCTTAGATTGTGTATGCCAGTAGATTTGGAGATTTTAGTGTTAGGGTGAACTTCCAATTTAAGGGATTCAGGCAATTTTTTTACTGATGTAAATGCAACCTATTGCTTCTAATGGGCCTATACACACAGATGCATAAACTTGAGCTGCATATATATCAGTAAAGAAAAAATACAAAAATCTGCATTGCTGGCCACTAATTTTATGTGCATGTATGCACATATACTAGCATACACCGTACTCGCTTGATTAAAATAAAGCTGGAAGTTTTTTTTTTACGTGTGTGTATGCGTAGGCACATATACACTCTAATGCTATACAGCTCATCTTGCGTTTATTTCTGCCAGGAATGCCTGATGTTCCTACATCAGTACAATGTGCAAGTACCATAAAAGAATGGTAATCTGTGTTAAAGAGTGCATTTCCTTTTTGTTGCTTGCTGCAATGTATAGGTATCAAGGCAGCCTTGCATAAACAAAAGTTCTCCCAAAGGAGGCAAAGACACGGTTAGAAAATGAGAGGTTAAAGAAACTAGCGGAATTTACCAGAATTAGCTCTTCTCTGTGAGTACTGTGTAAATCCTCCAAGTGTAACAAACTACTAATTTTCAATGGGCTCCCCCACTAATTCTCAGACTGCCAGGAGAACCCCCACTGGAGCCTGAAGAATTTCACCAGAGGAAGGAATGCATTGCTAAAGGTGACACACTCCCAGGCACCAAAGCAATTACACCAGGTGAGGACACTCTGTATTCATTTTTCCCATTCTAAATATGACTTAAGATTTCCCCCTGAGACCATCAAATGAATGAAGACAGCCTTGGCCCTGCCTATAATTTTCCCAGTGATTCTGTATCTCAGCTCTCCCAGGGTTCAGAGATAAAATAGCAGGAAATAGGTTGTGCTAGAGAATATATCCAGTTTTGAGGCTGGAAATTAGATTGAATTCCTACTGCTGAATTGTTAAAATGGGTTCCCCATGGGTTTTCAGTGATGGCCCCGTAGGATTTGATGTACGAATGAGATGTTATTCTCTCTGACCCACTTATTCTGAATGCTGCTTAGTGCTTATAGAAATCACAGGAAAACTGAGTATATATAGAATCTGGACAGGAAAATGATACAGAGAATATATTTATACCGATACTGAGACAAATAGCTGCATTGTTATTGGCGTTTGTGGGAAACTTTAAATAGGACGCATTAAAATGTTCCAACAAGAAAAAAAAATAAGAGTAGAAGTTATGGTGCATGTATACTGGCTGTCCACAGTCCACATGTAGCCCTGGCCTGACCCTACAGCTTTCTTGAACTGCTCTTGGCATTTACAGGGGAAGTAAAGAATGGAAAATATCTAAAAGGCATGACTGCTGAGACGCAATGAGCCCAGGTACCATTAACTGTAACATAGATGTACTTATAAACATTCCCCCTTGCCCCCTCACCCTATTAAATAAGCATGCTTACAACCATTAGGTTGGAAAGGGCAAGGCCACAGATTTATTAATTCCAACATAACATGTGAACATTATTTCAACAAGTGCCAGTCACAGTTGTACTGTGAGCACACAATTCCAAAGGGGGGTGGGAGGGGCCTGTCCTTACCATAAGTGCTGGACAGGCCGCCTATTTCCGATATCCATCAAGGGCATGGCCCATTACAGCCATTTTATGCTGGCAAGGTCAAGAAAAAAACGCAGCAAGCTGTGACATACCACAGAAAAAAGGGGCGGGAGGGTGGGCAGCTCTTCCCAGAACGTCTTCCGAAAGGACCCCAGAATTCCCTGGGGCAATCCTTTACCCGAGCTCAGGCCCATCCCATCCCCCAAATTAACCAATCCTTGGGTGACCAATGCCTTGTCCTGCACCTGGCCATGCCCCCATCAGTCAAGGCTCTCTTTCCCTAAGGGGCTCAAGAGGCCTTCATGATCCTAAGAACACGTAAATGATGATAACCATTTTTACAAGCTTTGTCCTTGCGCCATATTATGTGGATATTTTGGCAAAAAGACTTCTAGAGTTAGCTATTGTAGGCAGCATGGGGTCTACTTTAAATGCTAATGATAATTTTATATCTGTACAGGCATACCCCACTTTTAAGTACACAATGGGTTTTATTTACTAAAGCTGGAAAACACAAAATCTGTCTCACTTCTGCATAAAAACCAATGAGCTTACAGGTTTTATTACCAGGCTTAATTAAAGCTCATTGGTTTCTATGCAGAAGTGAGCCTGATTTTGGGCTTTCCAGCTTTAGTAAATAAAACCCATTGTGTACTTAAAAGTGGGGTATGCCTGTATATACCACCAAATAAAGGGAAGAAGAGATGGTTTCATGCTTCATGAACTGTAACGAGACTTGTGACTACTCATTGCATCCCTGAAGCCCCTTCCCTCTATAGTTTTCCCGCTGAATGTAGTCAAAGGATATGGATCTTGCCCTTACTTTGTATACTTCAATACAATACGAGGAAACCTGTCTGATGGCATATTAAATCTAAAGTCCAGTTGAGCAGCTAGTTACACATTTGAATTACTATATGAGAACCAAAATAGTTAAATACAGACTGTCTACATTTAACTGTTTTGAAGCCAGATCTTGTCCCAAGATCTGTAGATTTTGAAGCTGTGGTTGGTGCACAAGCCCTCTCCTGGATTAAGAACTCCACTACACCAATCTACTTTTTTTAGTGCTACATTCCACTTGTTTTTTGTTTTTTTTCTACCTAATATGAGACCCAAGACTTGATAAATTCTTCCTTCCAACTGCCTAGGCCAATTGTGTTGGGCCAGCCCCATCATACCCCTCTTCCTAGAAATATTTTCACACTAAGGTTGGACGTCATAGCTACACAGGGCACAATAAGGCTGGAAGGGGAGTGGGCGAAAGAGGCAGTTTGCCAACCTGTAGATCCAGGGATTATATTCATACTAGAGCATCCAAGGACTCCAGACATCCAGAAAGCTTAAAGTAAGGTAAGTTAGTATTAGGTCAGAACTTAATAGGCATACTTCAGGGACAGTGGCTCTGAAAGTACTTAACATATTTGATAAATATGACAGCCAGGCAGCTAGTGCTTTCAGAAGGGAGGACAGCCATGGCAGTCTACATACTTCCTCAGTAGATATTTCCTTTAAATTAGTCCTTTTTTGAGGAAGTATGAAGGTTTTGATTATTGACTTTTGAAAATACACATTCCTGATTGTCATACTAATCCAAATGTTTCAGTATATTTTGTAAGTCAATGTCCATGAACAGGTACGAAGTTTAGGAGTTCTGACCTCACTCTGACTTCCCTGTTCCAGTGTCTCAAAAGTATAGAAGCCAATTTTATTAGAAATTAGGAGCAGTTTTAATAGTATTTGGTTTATTTATTTATTTGATTTTTATCATATCAGTTTTCAAATGAAAGAGGTGCTCTATTCGGGTACACAGTTTACTGTAATCCCGGCACTCTGCTTTGATCATGCATACTTAATCTTGACGTGGACGTCAAACTGGACTTCTTATGAATATTAAAGACATAAATTGTTTTCTCACTGATGTATCCATACAATTATTTTAAATTTGATGCCAACCTCTACTAGTCAGTGCTCATGTTCTAACAAAGGGCATGCTGATAGGAGGAGAGAGAGAGATGAGTAACAGAGAGATGAGCTCATCAGTCTGCTGCTTCTACTTTTGCTGTCCAATCACAGACTGGGGGAGGGACAAGATCTGTAAGTGTTACTTAAATGTGACAGAGAAAAGTAAGGTCTTCTCTGTCAGACAGGGCTGCACTGGGTCGTAAAACTGTGTAAATCTCAGAAATACAAATCTTTTGGAAGGTAAAACGGCTCCCAAATATGCATGTGAGCGGTTTGCCTAGAGTTTCACTTTAAGGCGCAGGCTACACATTTTAATCACTAAAAGACCAGGCCTATTCTGACACTTTTTGTTTACAAATAAAATCCAGTATTTTTCTGCTATAAAACTACCTAGAACCCCCAAACATTATATTTTTTTTTAGTAGAGTCCCTAGAGAATAAAATGGCAGTTGTTGCAGTTTTTTATGTCACGCTGTATTCGCGCAGCAGTTTTTCAAATGCAATTATTTTGGAAAAAATACACTTTATTGAATAATAAAAAATAAAAAAAACACAATATATAACCCAATATTTTTGTAAAATATGAAAGATGATGTAAGCCAAGTAAATAGATACCTAACATGCCATGCTTTAAAATTGTGCACGCTTGTGGAATGACGGCAAACAATGGTACTTAAAAATCTCCAAGGGCAACAGGTTACCAGATTAGAGTTACAGAGGATGTCTAGTGCCAGAAACATTGCTCTTGCTACATGTGAGCATAACCTATGTATGTATTAACCACAGTGCACGAGCACTGGGAGACATGGGTACTTTAAAAAAAAATATGTATTATTATTTATTTTTTATTACCAGTACTTTTTTTTTTTTTTTTACACTGTCCCTATAATTTTTTATTTAATTTTTAATCACTTTCATTGCTGTCTCAAAAAATGAAAACATCTCTTGTGAAAAAAATAAAGCATGACAGGTCCTCTTCATGGAGAGATCTGGGGTCAAGAAGACCCCACATCTCCTCTACAATAAAAAGCATCAGATCAGAAAAAATAAATAAATCAGGAAATAGAGATATTTAGAGGGAGCTGGAGTCCACGGCCCGAGAGAGCCATCAGCTGGGTTAGCTCTGGGAGTACCTACCTGAGCCATTGGAGGTTCACTAAGATTTTCTACACATGCTGTTACCTTACAGCAGTAAGGTGAGAGGCCAATTAGCACTGAGGTGTCACTGCACTGAAAGAAGAGACACTAGTCACAATTTGGTTGTTTCTTCACTCAGCATCTGTTCATCTTTATTCATATTGGACTGATTTCAGGACTTTTCACGTGCATTATTTATTGAGTCACAATTTTATCACCAGCACTTTATTATTTTTCTTTACCACCCATCATATATTTTTTATATTTTTCTTATAGTAGGAGAGATTGCCATCCCTCCTTGTGTGTTTATTCAAGTCCATTTGTGAGATTTGATGTCACTTATTGTGTTACATGATTTTACACCTTGCAAGTTTACTTCACTCTTTCATATTTATTTATCTTTAGTAGCGCAGCACCACACACTTTGATTTATTCCTCTTCACCGCTACGGATTTAGCTTATCGGTGTTTGCGGCTGTTATTTGTGTATTTCATATAGTGATAGCGCAAGAGCATCCTTTAAATACTTTTTTGGGTTGTAGAAGTGAATTATATTATGCGCATGGAAGAGCTGGTAACTTTAGCTAACGAAAACAATTTTAAGTTCAGGGAGGTTTGGACCCCATGGGTGCAATCTCTTGAATCCCCTATATTCTTGCCCTTTTTGAGTTAATAGACATTGTCAACTTTTCATGAATAGTCATATTTGCTGGACCTACTGAGTCAGACATTTCGAGGTACTAGACAAATGCATATATACAGACATATATTTATAAGTTTATATCCATATATACAGGTTAACCCTTTTTTTAAATAAACTTGGAAGCATGGTTGGGTCGACCCTCTCATTGGATGCCTTTTGCTCCCCCCCCCTTTTTTTTGTTCTTTCCCCTTTCCTCCCCCTTTTTAATAGGTTGGATAATGATGGCTTTGATAGCAAACACTGCATCATATTGCAATTTAATAATTTTGTGTTGACAGTTGCTGCATGACATGCATAGTTGCCAACATTGCAAAAAAAAAATCCGGGACGCTTTTTTTGCATGTGGGTGGAGCCTTGCTATAATAAGGGGCAGGGCATTCATTTGTGGGCGTGTCACACCCTCATACGAAAATGCGGCGCGCTTCGCACGCCACGGCGAAAAATGGGCGTGGTTGCGTGTGATAGTGGGCGTGGCTTAAATGGGCGTGGTTCAGAAGGGGTGTGGTTAGAGTCCAAGAGGAAGGAAGGAAGGAAAGAAAGAAAGACAGAAAGAAAGAAGCCAGATCCTACATCACAATAGAAATATGTGTATTCCAGAAAGTTTAACAAAATTGGCAGATAAAGATACTCCAAAACACCTGTTGTTGGCGCTTCAATCATCAGGGCACCATGGTTGTTATGGTGTCAGGGTGATTGAAGCGCATTATTTCTATTATTACATTGTAATATAAAATGAAATCATTCCACTCACCATAATGCCGAATCAGTGGGACCCCTGAGCGTGTCACCTGCCACGTCGCCTGCCACCAGATGCCATCAGGTGCTCCCAGCGGAGTCCGTCCTTACAATAGGTGCCCCCAGCAGAGTCTTTCCTTAATTAAGGTGCCCCCAGCAGAGTCCGTCCTTACATTAGGTGTCCCCAGCAGAGCCCCTCCTTACAATAGGTGTCCCCAGGAGAGTCCGGTCCATACATCAGTGTCCCCATCAGAGCCCAGTCCTTACATCAGTGTCCCCATCAGAGCCCAATCCTTACATCAGTGTCCCCATCAGAGCCCAATCCTTACATCAGTGTTCCCAGCAGAGCCCGGTCCTTACATCAGTGTCCCCAGCAGAGCCCGGTCCTTACATCAGTGTCCCCATCAGAGCCCAATCCTTACATCAGTGTCCCCAGCAGAGCTCGATCCTTACATCAGTGTGCCCAGCAGAGCCCGGTCCTTACATCAGTGTCCCCATCAGAGCCCAGTCCTTACAGCAGTGTCCCCAGCAGAGCCCGGTCCTTACATCAGTGTCCCCATCAGAGCCCAGTGCTTACATTAGTGTCCCCAGCAGAGCCCGGTCCTTACATTACATCAGTGTCCCCATCAGAACCCAGTCCTTACATTAGTGTCCCCAGCAGAGCCCGGTCCTTACATTACATCAGTGTCCCCATCAGAGACCAGTCCTTACATTAGTGTCCCCAGCAGAGCCCGGTCCTTACATTAGTGTCCCCAGCAGAGCCCGGTCCTTACATTACATCAGTGCCCCCATCAGAGCCCACTCCTTACATTAGTGTCCCCAGCAGAGCCCGGTCCTTACATCAGTGTCCCCATCAGAGCCCAGTCCTTACATCAGTGTCCCCAGCAGAGCCCGGTCCTTACATTACATCAGTGTCCACACCAGAGCCCAGTCCTTACATTAGTGTCCCCAGCAGAGCCAGATCCTTCCATCAGTGTTGCCAGCGATCTGCGCATCCCAGATCCACATGTTCAGTATAGCGGGGAGGGGCCGCCAAAAGAGAGAAGCCGATTGGCTGCCCCTCTCCTCTGCACTTAACACAAGAGAACAACACAGTGGCGGCGGCGGTGGGCATTTTGGTGTAGCCGCCGCTGCCGTTTTTTCCTAAAACACTCCCGAATTTCCCGGGACATTAAAAAAAAAGTCCTGGAAAAAAAATCGGGACAAAAACAATCTGGGACAAGGGTCCTAAATCCGTGAATGTTCCGGGAAATCCGGGACTGTTGGCACCTATGGACATCGCGATATGCAAAAATGTTTGGTTTTTGGTAGTTAGCTTTAAGTAGCATCAACAATTTATTAAAAATATGAATTGAGGTGAGGAGATGCCCATGAGGTGGGGTGAAGGGCACTGAGGTGGTGTGATTTCATGTTGAAGATACATAAAAAAAATGGACACAATTTTTTATGAGATTGCATAAAGTCTGTATGGTGTTTGGGACTTTTACACTGGATTATGGATGCTATCACATGAAATTGATTTGGATGGACTAGTTGATTATACATGAATTGATATATGAATTTCATTTTATTAATTCTATGTATTTATTTGCACATATCACTGTAAGAACACACTAGAAGTGCTTCACTAGTTTAATTGATATTTTTTTTTCTACAGTGTAGTGATTTCACAGTTATGTGGGAGCTGCTTCTTTGAGATAGTTATATATATTTATTTGTATTTTTGTATATCACTTATCATATTAGTGCAGGGGTTTTCTCTGTTGTTTTCTATATTTGCTTTACCTACAGAGCTCTGTTAGGTAAGCGGCTGACGTACACCAAAGGCGGTTTGCACAGCCGTGTCAACCTGCCACCTTATAACAATGGCGGCTGGTCGGCAAGAGATGATACGCGTGGCCGGCGGCCGCGATGTCTGCCGGCCACCCGCGATCGCTCCATAGAGAGTCAGAATGGGGATCTGTAAACAAACAGATCCCTGTTCTGATAGGGGAGTAAAGAGAGATTGTCTGTTCCTAGTGATCAGGAACAGCA
The DNA here is from genome assembly GCA_029206835.1 of Rana muscosa. Classification (NCBI taxonomy): domain Eukaryota; kingdom Metazoa; phylum Chordata; class Amphibia; order Anura; family Ranidae; genus Rana; species Rana muscosa. The sequence goes on from CM055118.1 coordinate 225,409,607, forward strand.
ATCTCTTTTTCTCTACTCCCAGTCACTCCCATCCGCCCACAGTTAGAAACACCTGCCTAGGGAATACTTAACCCCTTGCGCGCCCCTAGTGTTAACCCCTTCCCTGCCAGTGACATTTCTACAGTAATCAGTAGCTATTTATAGCACTGATCGCTGTATAAATGTCAATGGTCTCAAAAAAGTGTCAAAAGTGTCCGATCTGTCCGTCGCAATGTCGCAGTCCCGCTAAAAATCGTTGATCGCCGCCATTACTAGTAAAAAAAAAATAAATAATAAAAATGCCACAAATATATCCTCCTATTTTGTAGACAGTATAACATTTGCGTAAACCAATCAATTTAGGCTTATTGAGATTTTTTTACCAAAAATATGTAGAACAATACATATTGGCCTAAACCGATGAAGAAATTAATTTTTTTACTTTTTGTTTTGGATATTTATTATAGCAAAAAGTAAAAAATATTGTGTTTTTTTCAAAATTGACGCTATTTTTTTGTTTATAGTGCAAAAAATAAAAACCGCAGAGGTGATCAAATACCACCAAAAGAAAGCTTTATTTGTGGGGAAAAAAGAACATCAATTTTGTTTGGGTACAAAGTCGCACGACTGCACAATTGTCAGTTAAAGCGATGCAGTGCGGTATCGCCAAAAATGGCCTTGTCTGGAAGGGGGTAAATCCTTCTGGACCTGAAGTGGTTAAACAATGTTTAGAGGCGGGACGGAGATGTCAAGTCACCGCAAGTAGAGATCACTGGAGCAATGTTGTCTACTTCAGTGATTTCCAGCTTCCAGGGGCATTGACCAGGTATGGTATATACATAGTTACATTGGTCCAACCTATGTATAAAGTAGCCATACCTGAAATTCCTCTTTCTTTAAGAATAAATATTCAAACTATTACATAAGCCCATTCATGCCTGGTTGTCTTACATAACTGCATTGAAAGTAGATGGAAGATTTGAGATGGAACAAAAGAAGCCAGTGCACTGCATGTTTGAGTATCTTCATTCCAATCAATACATAAGACTTTGAAGCATGAAGTGAGGGTTGTATATGATCTTTCTATGACCTTTTCTAAAAGCACCACACAAGCCGACTGTCATTAAAATGTGCATTCACAATATACCTTTTACAATTTGAACAGTATTTGACAGACAGAAGAATATATTCACATACATAGGCTGGCAGTGATGCTTCTCTATATCTAATTAAACAAAAAAGACTTACATTATTTCCTCTAAAATTCTGTCTTCTGTTTGTGGATACATAATGATCTGTCTTGGCAGCAAGGACATTATTCTACTACAGCTTCTGGTTGCCATACTTTGAGGACAGTTCATCGAATAGAGTAAGACGGTGAAGGTGCCCCAATGAACTATTCAGGAGCATAGGTGTGTGCAGCTTATGGCATTAGGGTGTTCACCGCAAAGCTCAAACACACATGCCTTTCTCTGCAGCCTCTGGACAGTGAACGAATGGGAAGTGCTCTATGCTGAGCTGCTTCCTGTTCATTCACAAACTGAAGCATAGTAAACACAGTTTACTATGCTTCAGTTGTGGTTGAAAACAGTGACTGAGTGTGTTCACTGTGTTCATTAAGAAAAGTAAGAAGCCGGTAAATTACCTATTGATTAGCCCCTTCTCCATTCTGAATCATTCCCCGCAGCAGCTGGGAGGAGAGGAGGGAAGCAAGCAGCACTGAGGTGTGTGTGTGTGGGGGGGGGGGTGAAACAAAGGGGGAAGCCCAGGCTGTAGGGGGAATCAGCACCGCCCAGAGTGAATAGGGTGTGCCCAGGCACACCTGGCACACCCTCTGTGCATGCCTATGCTCAGGAGGCAGACTTGACACATCTCAAGGTCTAATTTTCAACTTTGGTTGAAGTGTTCCTTTAACACAGATAACAAAGACATTAATTTATAGACATTTTATGTGCTCTTGTTATCTTTCCATGTACAATTCTTCCAGGACTTATTAGGATCTTTATTTACCATATTGTACCAGCTGCCTGGTGAACAGACCTCAGGGAAATTAAATTAGCTGTATCCATATTACAGCTTTTATACACTGGTACGTTGCCTACATAGAAAATATTCTAGGAGTTATAAAGTGGTAATTTCAAAATACTAGAAACTCTGCAAGACATTGTTAAACCGGCACAGTGTATATCTTTTTGTATTGACTTTCTGGGCCTGTAAGGAAATGCATAATTATCAACACTACAGGGGTACATCTGCTAAAGGATCTGTGCAAAGATGCTAGAGCTGCCCCTATTTATTTTGTCTGACATTGATATTGTACGATGTGGTACCATAGGTGTGTGCAGCCTATTGCATTAGGGTGTGCACCCCAAAGCTTAAACACAGACTACCGATAACTCACAATGTTCATTCAGAAAGGGAAGGGGCAGGTGAATTACATATTTACCGGCCCCTTCCCCCACTCATCCTAAAACATCTCTACAGTTACAGCTGGCGGAAAAGGAGAGGAAGGAAGCCGGAAGCACTGTGGGAGGAAAGGGGGGGGAAGCAGTGGTAATCTGTGCTGCACAGGGTGATTAGGGTGTGCCTGGGCACACCTGGCACACCCTGTGCGCACGCCTATGTGTGGCACCATACACACCTTGATCTTAGAAAGTACAGATTGAAGAGAAGCCCACAGTTCTACAGGATGTCAGAGAATAGGCATAGATTCATATCAACAAAACACTTGTTGCTTTTGCATAATTCTGAAAATCCAATGTTTTTTTTTTTTTACGTATAGGAACTGAATTGTGAAAAGAACAAAAAGATAGCAGGCTGACACTTGCTTTATTATATTATCACCGGGGGTGCTTACAAAGGTTAGCTTTTATTTGCTTGGTTTAAATCGATTTTTCTCCCCCAAAAAACACTTTGCTGTAACTGATTAAAAAGTTAGACTATCCTGTCAACAAGGTAACAATGCTGCTGTGTGATTTCTCTGTACAACAAGCAGCATTGTCACCCTGTTGCAAGAAATGTAAAATAATGGATCAGGATCAACAGGTACAGGGTGACAAGAAAAAAAGAAAAAAAAAAAAAAAACTGTAATGCCCCATACACACGATCGTTTTTCATGCCATTAAAAATGCCATTTTTAAAAATGGCCATTAAAAATGATTGTGTGTATGCTCCAGAGCATTTTTAACGACGTGAAAAACGGCCATTAAAAATTTCGAACATGCTCTCTTTTTTCACGTCGTTTTTCATGTCGTTTTTTTTAACGATGTGAAAAACGATAGTGTGTATGCTTTAACGACGTGAAAAAAACGTGCATGCTCAGAATCAAGTATGAGACGGGAGCGCTCGTTCTGGTAAAACTAGCGTTCGTAATGGAGATAGCACATTCATCACGCAGTAACGGACTGAAAAGCACGAGGCTGAAAAGCGCGAATCGTTGCTCAACAAACTTTACTAACATGAAAGGTGGCGCCATTCGAACGGAACTTCCCCTTTATAGTGCCGTCGTACGTGTTGTACATCACTGCGCTTTGCTCGAGCGCTTTTTTTAATGATCGTGTGTACGCAAGACAGGCTTGAGAGGAAACATGAAAAAAAATGACAAGAAAAACGTTGGTTTAAAAAATGGCATGAAAAATGATTGTGTGTATGGGGCATAAAGGTTGACCTTATATTAGTATATATACTGTACGTCGTTGTTTTACTCACCACTATAAGTGGCTAAAATATTTTCCCAATAGCCAAAAGATTTATGATCATGGGGTCCTATGGGGCATAGAACTAAATTCCAGAATTGGATATCAAAGTGAGCCTATCATCCCTACACAGTACAGCGTTCCCTTTTTTTGGACATTCCATATTTTGGTCATCATTTAAACAAAGAACAGTCTGTTCTTAAAATAATAAAGCAACTGGGACTGCATTACTCACCTCTTCTCTGGTGCTGTCCACTGCAGATTCCCAGGTTGGCTGACACTTAGGCCAGCATAGCTATCAAAAGCATTTACTTTATATTCCATTTCATATTAAAATATATATTGTTAATAAGTAAAACTACCTGACAGTTTCTTATATCTACATGGGGCTCTATTGTTGCTATCTCTGTGCTTCAATTTCTTGGTCTGCACATTTGCTGATGCCACTAAAAGTGACTGTTCACACTGAAGCGCCGAGTGGCTTACAGCAGGGGTCCGGTGCGTCCCTGTTCACCATTTCAGGTCCAATTTCAGCCTCAATTTTTGGCTGAATTCGGACCTGAAACGGACCAGAATACGCACAGGACACCTGTGCAATTCGCACCTGAACTGCTCCAGAGATGTGTGATCCGGCTCCATAGAGAGCTGGCCACAATCTCCTGACATTCGTATTGGATGCAGGGAATCCACATTCAATTTACAGTAGTGTGAAGTGTGAACCCAGCCTGAAGGTTTCCATTCTCTTTTTTTGTATACTGTATAGCACTCTGCTCTAGTTAGGCTGTTAGGTTAAATTTTGTTTTTGGCTTCGCTGCAGAGAGTGGACCAGTACTTGATTATTTTGTTTTGTATTCAAATGATTAGTTGAAAATGTATCATGCCCCAGCCAATCCCTGGAAGGAGGCATCCATAAGGTGCCTGGAGAGGTGATAAATGTGCAGGAAGTCTGGGGTGGATTGCTCTTTTCTCTAAAGGAGGGGTTCCACTTCTCCTTGGGGGGCAGTTGCTCCTGAGAGATAACCAGAGAGACAAGGAGCTGCAGGCCTCAGGGCTAAGGACCTGGGGAAGATTGCCTGAGGATTACATTTCCTGGAGGACACTATAATAAAGTCCTGGATCTGGAGAAGGTGCTTGTTATCTCCCTTACTAAGGACCTCCCTGTGAAAGCTGTGTGGCAGACAGCTGCTGGAACACTGTCAGTAAAGACCTTGTTTAGGACTAATAGCTGTGCAAGTGCAACTAGGGAACTACTGTAGGTGCCAGAAGTGGCTTTGTGGACTGCTGCTGTGAGTCCTGAATATACTCGCCATTTCCTGCTACCTCCAGAAAAGCAGTATGTGGGACTGACAGCCAGGGCCGCCATCAGGGGGGTACAGGCAGTACACCTGTAAGGGGCCCAGATGGCAACCCCCTTTTTTTTTTGGCAGTGGCCCAGAGGTCCCCAGGGCCCTGGATGGCAACCCCCTTTTTTTTGTAAGGGGCCCAGAGGCCCTGAGGTCCCAAGGGCCCCGGATGGCAACCCCCCTTTTTTTTCTTGATCTTTTGGGGTTTTTTTGTTCGTCGGCACACAAAGCCCCCCCCCCGACCTCAACAATTTCTCAATTCGCAGCAGCCCCCCCGCTTCTCCTCTGCTCCAGGGGACCCATGCCTGAAGCTGTGTAAGGGGCCCAAATATTCCTGATGGCGGCCCTGCTGACAGCCTCTGTACTATTAGGGAGAACCTAGGCAGATTCTCAGCGGCGCCTTCAGGGGTAAGTGCTACACACACACAAAGGTGTAAATTTCCAGTGGAGTAGGAACAGTTTGTGAGTTGGGGAGAGGGGCAGAGAGATCTAACTGATGAAAAATCAAAGACATAAAAGAAGCCAGGGGCTTACTCAGTTCCCCCCCAAGACTCGACTTAAAGCTAAAATATAACATTTGGGTGGACTTACCCTGTAATTGCTTTAGCCGATGGATAAAATAATGTGATTTGTCCTCTCTAGTCTGTAGTCCTGACACATCTTCAGATCCGATATCAGAATCCAGCAGTTTGATATTTGGTTCTGTTGCAGACCTTGGACTGTAAATTAGCGATCTGGGTAAAGTGCACTGTTATGCTGACATATTCCCTTGTAATGTGCTGGAACACCTACTCAATTGGGGTGGACTGATTTACATACAAGGGTGAAGTTGTGGCAAAGAGAGGCGTATAATTAAAATTACAAGGGTTAGAGCTGGCTGAGTAGTATTTCCATAAAGTGTTGCATCTTCAGAAATACTCGCACTGCCCTTGTTTAACCATCATTATTCAAATAGGAGATTTCTAATGCTTTGCTATATTAACATAACTGCATCTGCATGTCTGTTTCAAAGGCTGCTATTTCGTGGCCTTGAAGAAGACTATCCCTTTGTGCTCAAACATCAGAGACTGGTTCAAAGGGATCTTAACCCTTCTCTGTGGGTACCATGCTGTGTTCTGCAAGTAACTAAATATTAGAAATACGCAAAATACAACCGTTCCCATAGGTGTTGAGGCTGTGATGATGTAATATCTTGCCGCATCTTGATGACATAATGATGGTTGCAGTGATGATATCATTCCACATAAAAAAACATTCAACCTCCACGTGCTGTACCTGTGTGTGAGGTCTGCCGACCCGAAAATATCTGCAACCTAAAGGTACGAAGAAAACTTGATATTTTATGGTCCAGCTCCATCTGACCCCAGTTCTGCCATAATATCTTGATTGCTGCTGCATGATGATGTCAGCACTGTGAGCTGATTATATAATTTGCTATGTTTGTCTGGTGTATATTAAGAACACTGTATCATTAGCCAGTAACAATGTGTGGTGGCTTAAATATAGTGCCAAGATATCAGCACTGCAAGATCTCTGCCCAGATTTCTAGCATGGGATACTTTCTGTACCAAGTAATGTCCATTTCTATGGGTCAAGTAGAGAAACACATAGAAAGACGAGGATAGTCAACAGGAAACACTAGTGTGTTATGTGGAAGAGAGGGACTTACAGGTGAAGCTAGTGGCTATTGCCATACTGTCACCCTATTACTCTCCACAGAAGATCATGTAAAGAATATTATTATTATACAGGATTTATATAGCGCCAACAGTTTGCGCAGCGCTTTACAATGTAGAGGGGGGACAGTACAATTACAATACAATTCAATACAGAAGGGACAGGAAGGCCCTGCTCATCGAGCTTACAATCTAAAGGGAGGGAGGAGGTTGTACAAAAGGTAATAGCTGCTGGGGATGATCTGATGGAGGTGACTCGGGTACAGTTCTCAGGTGGAGACGGTTAGGCTTCCCTGAATACATGCATTTTCAGGGATCGCCTAAAGGCGGACAGGGTAGGGGCTGACTGGACATATTGGGACAGAGAGTTCCAGAGCATGGGAGAGGCTCTGGGGAAGTCCTAGAGGCGAGCATTGGAGGAGGTAACAAGGGAGGTAGAGAGCAGGAGGTCTTGGGAGGTGTAGAGAGGATGATTTGGGCGATATCTGCAGATGAGTTTGTTGAGGTAGCTGGGGGCAAGGTTGTATGTAGTGGTTGGTATTTTGAATTTTATACGGTGGGGTAGTGGACGCCAGTGAAGGGATTGGCAGAGAGGGGCAGCAGTCACAGATCGGTTAGTGAGGTATATGAGTCTGGCAGCAGAATTCATAAAAGACTGAAGAGCCATTAGCCTGTGTAAGGGTAGGCCTGTGAGGAGAGAGTTTCAGTAGTCAAAGTGGGAAATAACCAAGAAGTGAATAAGTTGTTTTATGGTGTCATTAGTCAGGAAGGTTGAGGAGGTTAGGGCGGCAAGGTGTAGTCAGTGATTGGATGTGGGGGCTGAATGAGAGGTCAGAATATCTCCTTTAACCACTTCAGCCCCACACCATTTGGCTGGCCAAAGACCAGAGCACTTTTTGCGATTCGGCACTGCGTCGCTTTAACTGACAATTGCAGTGGTTCCCAAACAAACTTGACGTCCCTTTTTTTTACCACAAATAGAGCTTTCTTTTGGTGGTATTTGATAACCTCTGCAGTTTTTTTTTTTTTTTTGCGCTATAAACAAAAATAGAGCGACAATTTTGAAAAAAAAAGCAATATTTTTTGCTATAATAAATATCCCCAAAAAATATATAAAAAAACATTTTTTTTCCTCAGTTTAGGCCGATATGTATTCTTTTATAAATGTTTGGTAAAAAAATCTCAATAAGCATTTATTGATTAGTTTGCGCAAACGTTATAGCGTCTACAAAATAGGGGATAGTTTTATGGCATTTTTATAATTTTTTTTTTTTTTTTACTAGTAATGCGGCGATCAGTGATTTTTATTGTGACTGCAACATTATGGCGGAAATATCGGCCACGTTTGGCACTATTTTGGGACCATTCACATTTATACAGCGATCAGTGCTATAGAAATGCACTGGTTACTGTGTAAATGTGACTGGCAGTGAAGGGGTTAACCACTAGGGGGCTAGGAAGGGGTTATGTGTGTCCTAGGGAGTGATTCTAACTGTTAGGGGGCATGGCTACGAGTGACATGTCACTGATCGCTGCTCCCGATGAGAGGAAACACACGATCAGTGACATGTCACTAGGAAGAATGGGAAGATGTTGTGTTTACACTGACATCTCCCCGTTCTTCAGCTCCGTGACACGATCGCGGGATACCGGCGGACATCAAGTCCGCGGGTATGGTCACGGAGGTCTCGGCAGGGTCGCGTGCGCGCCACCGGCGGCGCGCGCGCGACCACACGGCGGCAAATTTAAAGGGACGCACTTGTGCGCCCATTTGCCTGTCCGTGCCATTCTGTCGACGTATAAGTTCATGCGGCAGTCGGCAAGTGGTTATAAAATAAAGTTCCTTATAAAATATCACACCGTTACAGGCATTTGTATAGCACCAACAATGTACGCAGTTCTTGCCCTCAAGGAGCTTACAATCTAAGGTCCCCACCTCACATGCATATGCACACATACTAGGACCAATTTGGACAGAAGCCAATTAATCTATGTCTTTGTAGAGTGGGCAGAAACCCACGCAATCTCAGGGGAACATGCAAACTCCTCACAGTTATGCTGGCCATACACTATACGAAAAATTGTCCGAAAATCAGTCGTTCAGACAGTTCGGCCAGTTAATGGGCACAAAATCGATAATCGTTGGGACGTTTTTGAGCCGAAAAGTTTGGAAATTTTCTGCCGAACGAACGATAAATTGAAAGGTTAATGTGTTTCCCTTCCGAACTTTCTGCACTAGGTATATGTAAAAAATAATTTTTTATTTATTTATGTCCACTGAACGATTTATCGATCAATGCATAATGGCACTATCGTTTGCGCTCACGGCCAAATGTTCGTTTTTCGAAAGTTCGTTCGTACGATTTGTCGTATAGTGTACTGATGGGATTGAAACATATTTGTCATGTGAATGAGGCCTAAGTGTTTGTTCACCCTGGTGGCGGAGGGGCCAGTAAAAACAGATGGTTGATCCAGGTTTTTATTGACTACTGGCCACACACCTCCAAATGATGGCTGGAGGATTGAGTTCTTATTGCGGCAGCCTCTATGCTTTGCTTAACTGTATGGCAATTTTAATTTGGAATATTGAGTTTGACAGGTGACACCACCTGTAAAACTTGCACATTGAAGTCAATTGGACCTTGCCACTACCACATGCCAAACACAGTTATGGTCATTGTGGTGCAGTATTTCATGTACTCGGTATGTAAAATTCCGAATGAGTTAGAAAAAAATCTCCCTGGGATTGAAAAATTGGATTGCAAGAGGCGGCAGTATGACTCATCTCTTTTCAGGATGGGTTAAGTCTGCCACCCATGTGAAAGAAAAGTGTGTCAGCAGCACTCAGACAATCTGCTCGACCTTCAGTGTTAAGACAGAAAAAACCTGCTTTCAAGAGACTGCAGTCTATAATTTTATTTAAGGGCTTTATTTTAAATTGAGGTTACATTGGTTGTATTTGTGGAAAGAAAATGGACACAGCTAGAGTCTGGCATACAGTCCTTATATCACACCTCAGGGTACCAGAGAAGTAAGGTAATGTTGTACTGAACCCAACTCTACATGCAGCTGCCAGCCGGTAGACCATGGAGAATAGAGACACATGTTCCGACTTTGTGCAAACAGTAATGAAACTCAGCTGGGCACAGTCTTATAGACACAACACCAAAGTAAAGGGACTTGTACAGAAGAGCCTTTTTGAGCACGAGATGAATAACACGCCTCATAAGTGACCTGATTAGTTAGGGCTGTTTAATTAGCACTGCCTTAAATATGCACTATTTGAACTATCAAAGGGTACCACTGCTTAGATATTTTGTTCTATAATGAGTTTTGAAGGGTCCTCTATAACAATTTTCCTAGCAAGAGATAGACGTGACATTTTTGTATATTACAGTAAGTAATATTATGGTGTTTTTTTTTTCTTTTTCAAATGTTTGTCAAGTGTTATTACTATATGCACAAATCCTGCATTTATCTGTATAATTATGTACTGTGAATACATACCATTGCAGGTTTGATTCCAGGTACAAATCAAGTTTTCTTCTTAAATAAAGTGGCTCATACTGCTTGTTTCTGACACAATCACAAGAGGATTTTTCTTGGGGCTGTAGGGGGGATCACGGTGGCAGGGAGAGGTGAAGGTAAGAGAAGGAACCTTATGATTCCATCTTTATTACATTTGTGCTACTTTTATAACTTTTGTCTGAATACAGAATCGCTATAAAACAATCCTCTGATTTGCTCATGAAGAGAAAAGCAACAGGTTCATTTTAAAATGTATCTAAGATCAAAACTATTTTTGTTGATTTGGTGAAATTCGGGAAGGGTTAGAACCTCGCTTTTCACTTTCTTTCTTTCTTTCTTTCTTTCTTTCTTTCTTTCTTTCTCTTTCTTTTTCTTTCTTTCTTTCGTTTTCTTTCTTTCTCTTTTTTCTTTCTTTCTTTCTTTATTTCTTTCTTTCTTTTTTTTTCTTTCTTTCATTCTTTCTTTCTTTCTCTTTCTTTCTTTCTTTCTTTCTTCCGTTCTTTCAATTTCTTTTTCTTTCTTTCTTTTGTTTTCTTTCTTTGTTTCTTTGTTTCTTGCTTTCTTTCTGTTTTTCTTTCTTTCTCTTTCTTTCTCTTTCTTTTCTTTCTTTCTTTCTTTCTTTCTTTCTTTCTTTCTTTCTTTCTTTCTTTCTTTCTTTCTTTCTTTCTTTCTTTCTTCCTTTCTTTCAACAGGTTCATTTTAAAATGTATCTAAGATCAAAACTATTTTTGTTGATTTGGTGAAATCACTTTCTTTCTTTTTTTCTTTCTTTCTTTCTCTTTTTTCTTTCTTTCGTTTTCTTTCTTTCTCTTTTTTTCTTTTTTCTTTCTTTCTTTCTTTCTTTCTTTCTTTTTTTCTTTCTCTTTCTTTCTTTGTTTCTTTCTCTTTCTTTTTCTTTCTTTCTTTTGTTTTCTTTCTTTGTTTCTTTGTTTCTTTCTTTCTCTTTCTTTCTCTTTCTTTCTCTTTTTCTTTCTTTCTCTTTCTTTACTTCTTTCTTTCTTTCTTTCTTTCTCTTTCTTTCTTTCTTTCTCTTTCTTTTTCTTCCTTTCTTTCTTTCTTTCTTTCTTTCTTTCTCTTTCTTGTTCTGTCTTTCTTTCTTTCTTTCTTTCTGTCTTTCTTTCTCTTTCTTTCTTTCTTTCTTTCTCTTTCTTTCATTCTTTCTTTCTTTCTTTCTCTTTCTTTCTCTTTCCTTTTCTGTCTTTCTTTCTTTCTTTCTTTCTGTCTTTCTTTCTCTTTCTTTCTGTCTTTTTTTCTCTTTCTTTCTTTCTCTTTCTTTTTCTTTCTTTCTTTTGTTTGTTTTCTTTCCTTCTTTCTTTCTTTCTGTCTTTCTTTCTTTCTTTCTCTTTCTTTCCTTCTTTCTTTCTTTCTTTAGTTCTTTATTTTTTTTCTCTCTTTCTCTCATACTGGGGAGATTTCTTCTAATTTTTTCTAAAAGGAAATCTCCCTAACGAGACACAGAATGCAAAATTAATCCCCAAAATTTGATCCTTTCCTTAACTTTTCAAAATTGTTGGCTTTAGATGCGTTGCAATAACGGCCCCAACAGCAGCATATGCACTTCTTCCCTTTACCTGCCCACCACTATGTTTAGACACTGGAAGCAAAGTAAAAAAAAAAGAAAATTAACCAGTACTTCTGGGTCTGGTGATCTTATGACAGCTCTGGCGCCTAGTGATTGGCAACCCAGACATCCAGTTCTCTCACACGGGAGTCTTTAGACCTGTTTGAGTCATGTGCAGCTGGAAAGGACAGTTTTAGGCCTGCCAAAACCTGCTAGCAGCTTGTTTGAATTGACAATCAGCACTCCCATTAAGATCTGTGTATAACATTTCCAAACAGAAGCTGAAGGATGCTTTAAAGGTGTAGAGAAAGCTGCTTGAAGCTTGCCAAACGCTTTGAAAAATCTTGCTGAAAGTTTCATAAAAGCTTGCTGTTCACACTGCTGCTATACAAACTGAAGTTAAAGTGAAACAGGCTTTAAAATGAACCTGTTGCTTTGCATGGAAAAGCACATGTTTACTCTAAGGGCCCTTTCATATCTATTCTTATACAGTAAAATGCATATTTGCATTACAGTGGAACATTGGATTACGAGCATAATCCGTTCCAGGAGAACGCTCGTAATCCAATCAATTCTATGGCATGCAATACCGTGGTCAGAGGTGGGGGGCGCCGGAGAGCCTCGGAAATACTTGGGCACAGCTCAGGTGATCTCGGAAACCCTCAGAAAGGCTCGGAAACACCCGGGAACTGAGTATTTCTGAGTATTTCCAAGTGATTCTGCGTAGTTCCAAACGGCTCCGAACCGTTCCGAGGGTCACCGGCGCCCCCCCGCACCTCTGGACAAATGTGGTACTGCATGCCCTATTAGCTTAAATTCTGTTCGTTTTGCGAGACAACACTCGCAAGCCGAGTCAGGATTAAAAAAAAAAAGTTGCTCGTCTTTCAAAACGCTCGTTAACCGTGTTACTCGTAAACCAAGGTTCCACTGTACTGCATGTGTGCTATTGTACATTTTAAGCAGGCATTTTTGCATGCTCTTTTTTTTTATTATGCAGTTTTTATTAAACCATTACACAAAGTTAAGGAAAAACATGCAGAATATGGATATTCCTTAGAGTGGATGTGGTGAAAATGCACAATACTGCATGTTTGTACATTTCCCAATCATTTTTGTAGAACTGCTTAAAGTGGTTGTAAACCCTCACATTTACCCAATGAAGTGACTGGCCTCAGGTGATACACAGAGATGAAACAATTCCTCCCACCTAAGCTGTACCTGTTTTCTTTTCTACATCTATTTAAAGTCCAGAATTGATAGAGCTGTCAGAAAACAGGGGGCGGAGAGCTGAAATTACACCCTGCAGAGCTCAGTTTGGAGAACTCTGAGAGCTGATTGGAGGAAAGAGACACACCGTGCTGCACACAGGAACAGAGCTGAGGCTGTCAATCTGCTGGAGGTCCCTCCTATGTCACATTTTTTCTCTTGGTGTCCACAGGGTCATGGCATGCCATGGCAGGTCAGGCATGGTTTGGGTGTCCACATATGTTTGGTCGTACACATAAATGATTGTAGGTGTTCACAAGCTTTTGGCCATATCATGTATATAATAATGTAGCACCCCTGCCAGAGAGTATATCTAGGACTGAAGGAAAAGGTCAGATTAAAAACATCAGTAAACCAAATTTGCAAAATGTGTTGTGTTTACCACTTAACCCCCCTGGCGGTATTCCCGAGTCAGGCTCGGGGTGACATTTCAGCACCAAAAGCGGTAACCCCGAGCCAGACTTGGGATTGCATCGCAGTAATCCAGGCAGAGTTACTTACCTTTTCCCCTGGATCCTGCGATGCCTCCCTGCTGTGTGATCGAGCTGTCTCCTCGCTCGATTCACACACTGCCGAGTGCCACCGAGCTCCGTTCCCTGCGGCGTTACAACGCACGAGGACGGAGATCGGCGCCAAATTCAAAAAACTTAAAACACAGTACACTGTAATCTTACAGATTACAGTACTGTATAAAATAATTACACACACCCTTTGTCCCTAGTGGTCTGCCCAGTGTCCTGCATGCACTTTTATATAATAAAAACAGTTCTTTCTGCCTGGAATTTGGAGATTGTCCATAGCAACCAAAAAGTGTCCCTTTATGTGAAAAGTGGTTTTAGACCAGCTAGAAAACAGCGATAATAAATTAGAATCACTTGCAGAATTGAGCGATAGCGATTTGTGGGGAAATTCGTCATTAAACACTGAAAAACACTTTTATTATTATTATATTATTATTTGTTATAATTATTTTATAGTTATTTATTATATTATAATTTATGATTTTGTTTTTTGAACTTTATCATACCCGGGATGTCTACTAGATTCTGGTTTGGACAGATTTAAGTGAGTTATTCCTAAGAATTACAGGCCTACAATATAAAACGCCAAATTTTCATGCAGAACAATGGTACCGCTTTCAGCACCTAAAATCTGACAGAATCATACCACCAGGGAGGTTAAAGACCGCCCCATAGCAGTTATACTGCTACAGGGCCGCTTTCCTGTGCAGACTCCATATACATATGTGCAGAGTGATTATTCACAGCAGAAGCCGATCTGCGGGTGCCGGGCACTGGATGTCCTCCAGTACTCGCCGATTAAACTAAAACACACATAACTGAGATCTACCTATGTAAACAAGGCAGATCTCCATTCTGACAGCGGGGTGAGGGATGTATTTTGTGTCCCTGACACATCACACAAAAACACTGGCTAGGCACACCGTTAACCCTTTGATTGCCCTGGATGTTTAACCCCTTCCCAGCCAGTGTCTTTAGTAAAGTGACAGTGTATATTTTTAGCACTGATCACTGTTTTAGTGTAACTAGGTTCCCGCAAAGTGTCAAAAGTGTAAATTGGCGTCAGATTATCCACCACAATATCGCAGTACCGCTGGATTTTTTTTTACCAAAAATATGTAGCAGAATACATATTGACCTAAATTTATGGAGAAACTAGATTTTTTAACATTTTTTTATTGGATATGTTTTATAGCAAAAAGTAAAATAATTATATATATATATATATATATATATATATATATATATATATTTTTTTTTTTTTAATTGTTGGTCTTTTTATTGTTTATAGCACAAAAAATAAAAAAACACAGTGGTGATTTAATACCACCAAAAGAAAGCTCTATTTGTGGGAAAAAAGACATACATTTTATTTGGGTACAGTGTCGCGTTGTCAGTTAAAGTGAAGCAGTGCTGTATCACAAAAAATGGCCTGGTCATGAAGGGGGATAAATCTTCTGGAGGTCAAGTAGTTAAAATAGCTGTGATAAGAACCATAGATTCATGCATAATCCAGGAGACTGCCAGAATTGAACACACTTAAGTGAAATTGAATGAGAAGGAGATATTTTCTTGATGACTTCCTGACCAGTAATCCAATCACCAACTGCTACTGGTAAGCGTCTGTTAACTTTAATTGTCCAAAAAAAAAATAGAATAATATCATGCAAAACTAAGCTAAAAATATTGTTCACTTCCCTAATTTCTGTGCAGATATAATATATTTATAGACACACTTGTAAATATGATCAGTAGCATTTTTACATTATGTATCTAGTTGGGTTTATCCAGTAGGTATATTGAGCTGATATCAGGCTGAGAGGACAGTCTATGTAGACCAAAGTGGCCCGAGGATACAAGCATTTAGCAGGTCATAAGGCTCTTGTCACAAAGCTTCCAACTGTCACTTTTTCTGAGGAATGGATCAAATCCCCCACCGCTCTTTAGATCCTCTGGTCTTCTTTTAGATCTTTCATGTAGAATGGCATAAATAAATGTACTATTTAAAGAGAATGGATGGTCTTTCCTATATGTTTTTAAATATAAACATATAAAAGTGATCAGCTTGAAGTAAATGAGCTTTTCATAATGTTTTAGAAACCTTGTGTCTGTCTATAATTTGTAGTGATATATGTACTGTACGTACATGGAAACAATCTTATTAGCATAGTGCATAAACAATCTCTGCTTTTGTTCTGCAGTGCTACACAACAGTTGTGTGTTATTGCTCTTTCTCATATGGAAAGTGTGCCAGATGACTGGCTCATTGAAACAGTGATGGGAACTTATTAAACCTGGGTGTAAAATCTGGTGCAGTTTTGCATAGAAACCAATCATCTTCTAACTTCTGTTTGTTCAATTAGGCTTTAACAATAAAACCTGGAAGCTAATTGGTTTCTATGCAGATCTGCACCAGATTTTGCACCCTTGTTTTAGTAATTAACACCCAGTGCTCTCCCTGTGTAGTGTCTACACCAGGGATATGCAATTAGCGGACCTCCAGCTGTTGCCAAACTACAAGTCCCATGAGGCATAGCGAGACTCTGACAGCAGAAAGCATGACACCCAGAGGCAGAGGCATGATGGGACTTGTAGTTTTGCAACAGCTGGAGGTCCGCTAATTGGATATCCCTGGTCTACACCATAGGTAGGCAACCTTTGAGAGGTGGAGATCTACCTGAACAATATGAAAGAGATCAAAGATCACTGGGGTTCAGGCCCCCTCAATGTAAAAATATAAACTTATAAACTTAGCCAGCCTTAAAAGTTAACCTCAGTGAGAAACTTATTCATTTGAATTCACACTTTTTTCCTATTTGGGCAAAAATTGGTCACCCCCACAAGTCACACACATACAGGAGTCCATCATGAAGGTAGAACAACTGGAGGCTGCCTTGCTTGACTTGTTTCATGGCTTACTGTAGGGTAATTTACAGAGGTAGGAGATATATAGGGCACTAGACAGAGGTTAGTAGTATGTAGGGCAGTGTACAGAGATCAGTAGGATGTAAGGCAGTGTGCAGAGGTTAATATTAGGTAGGGCAGAGTATAGGAGTCAGCAGTTTTTAGAGCAGGTTATAGGGCTCAGTATGGCAGAGGACAGGGTCAGTAGGGAAGTGAATGGGGTCAGTTAGGCAGAATAAGGGGTCAGTAGGGCAGATGACGGAGTCAGTAGGGCAGAGGATGAGGTCAGTAGGGCAGAGGACAGGATCAGTAGGGCACTGGATGCTCTCTGTAGGGTAGAGAACAAAGTCAGTAAAGCATTGGATGGTGTAAGTAGAGCAATGGTTGGTGTCAGAAGGACAGTGGACAGTGTCAAGTGGGCAATGGACGGTGTTAATAGGGCAGTGGACAGTGACAGTAGAGCAGTGGATCAGTAGGGCAGTGAACAGTGCCAGTGGGGCAATCCATGGTGTCAGTGGAGCAGTGGACAGTGTCAGTCAGTAGAGCAGTGGACGGTGTCAGTAGGGCAGTGGATGATGTCAGTTAGTAGGGCAGTGGATTGTGTCATTTAGTGGGGCAGAGGATGGGTTCAGTAGGGTAGTGGGCAGTGTCAGTGTATCAGTCAGTAGGGCAGTGACATATGTACATGGGGTTACAGGAGAGCAGAAACTTATCACATGAGAAGGAAAGTGCAGGCGACACACTACTCCTCGTCCATCCCAAGTAATGTCACAAGTGCCCAGGATGGGCATCAAAGAAGGGCCAGCAGGGATCAGCGCAGCATACATACTGCGTTGTTCTGAATATGTAGGAGGAGCAGACTGGGAATTTTCAAGGAAGGGACCCATTCTACCCATCACCTGCCCACAATCAAAGGGTAGATCGCAATCGATAGGTTGCTAGCCCCCGGTCTACAGCTATAAATATGTCAACATAACCCGTAACCCCCCTCCCTCTTGTGACTAAGCCTGGGTTCATAATAGCCCTGCTGCATTATTATGGGTCTTCCAATACGTTTTTGTAGCGTGTTTCTCATGCTTTTCCATGTTTCATGAGTTTTTGTTTGCTGGTAAGGGTGTCTGTTGTAAGTATACCATTTAAATTTTTATGAAATGTTGTACTAACCATTTAAAGTATCTTTTATGCATCTTAATTCCACATAAAAGCCTCCCTTGTGTAGACAGCCAAAGCCCTAAGGTGCCACAATCTTAGTGATGTTAGCAGTCACAGAGGACTCCATAATATCCCCCTTTACTGCTCGCTCTGGGAGGTAAGCACGGGGGTGGAAGAGCTGGGTCAGTACAGACAGTGGACACTTCGACAAGAGGAGAAGGCTATAACATGCCAGGAGGAAGGGGGCAAGGGGAACCAAGTCTTCCTGAAGTGGTTGAATTACCTTGCAAGTTCCAAGACACATTGCAAGTGAATAAAACAAGTATTTATGAAAAGGAAAAAGCTGCAAGCAAGCTTTTAAAATATTTGATTTGTCTGTGATTTACACAAAAAATTTTGAGTTGGTGACATGGCCTCTTTAAAGTAAACACATCAGATAAGTACCTATCTTGAAAACACTCTCTATTTTCCCTGTACCTACCAAAGTCTCACTAAACTTTTCATGCAACCTATAAATCATTGCTCTGGTATTTCCAAATGCTATTATAAAGAAAACATTATGGTGAAGCAAAAATGAATGGATTTATCTGACCTTTCCTGAGCATACATTTTCATGGCCTCCATTACTGGGAGTGTGCCAAGGTAAGTCCTTCACCTAAATATTTTGCATAGAAAGTGTCCATCTTTTCCATCCCAGAAAGTTTAGGTGTACTGTATGTAATTAGGATCACTAAGCCCTTTTCATTAGCTTGCATATCTACACATTCTGTGTATCGGAGCTAAATGCAATTGAAAGCATAATGACGAAGCATGGTTCCTCTACGTATTATCATTGCTGCTGCATACAGCTAAAGCCCCGTACACACGGTCGGACTTCCATCTGACTTTTCCGTGGATTTTTGTCCGAACGGAGTTGGTCGGGAACACACATAGCATACACACGCTCGGACTTTTCTGCAAACTTTCCCAAAACTTTTTGCAACATCACGTGGTTTTTCTGCTCTTTTCTGCTCTTTACCGCCACCCTTTGGTCAACTTCTGCTATTGTTGGTTGATTTTAACATAAGTTGTTTTGTCCATCGGACAAAAGTCTGATGGTTTTCTGTACACACGGTCGGACTTTGCTCCATCGGACTTTTGTTGGGCAAAAGTTTGTCCGTTTGCAGACCCAACTTTTGTCCGATGAAAACAAGAAAAAAGCAAAAAAAGTTTGTCCGATGGAGCGTACACACAGTCGGATTGTTGGTCCAACTTGCTCAAAATGAAGTTTGTTGGCCAAAAGTCCGACCGCGTGTACGGGGCTTTAGGCTACACAGCAGCTTATGCAGATGGGACTTGCTTGAAAGCTTCAATGTAAATCTGGTTGCTGGTTGCTAATGCATTTTGCACTCACCTTGTTGTGTGATGTTGTACATTGAATCGATACAACTTGTGTAGTTTGGTGGTGTACAGGAGCAGATGACACAATGCTTTCTGCAGATACACGCTCATGGAGCTCGAGATTATTAAATCTAGCGCAGAGATAAATACGGTCAGAGTGAAGCCATACAACACTCTGTAAGGGCATCTCATACCTGTTTGCTAACCAGAGAATATAAACAGCCTGCGAAAACACAAGACAAATGTTAAATCAATAGGCAGTGTTCTGGAGTGCCTAACACATTTATCCCTGGAGAAGACCTTTGACTTATTAATCTCATTCCCATGGCAGTTCACAATATGTTATTTTCCTGCAAACTTCCATGCATCACTATCTGTTTAGCCCTGTTTTGAAAGAGAGCAGAGAAATACCATATATATAATATACATAAGGGTTGATTTACTAAAGGCAAATAGACTGTTCACTTTGCAAGGGAAGTTGAACTTTGCAGAGAGGGAGTGAATGGGGTGAAGTTCTTCTGATTTCCATCATTTTTTAATTTCTCTATCACACAATTGGGTATTATTTTGCAAAGTGAAATTTCACCTCAGTTGCTAAGCTCTGGGAACATTTTTCTTGTAAAGTGCAATTTACCTTGCAAGGTGAACAGCGTGTTTGCCTACAGTAAATCAACCCATAGACTTCAACGGCAGCCAAAAACTCTTAGTACTCTGATCCTATCTGATCTCCCGGCTTGCTGAAAATGTTTCATAGTGGAAGAATCCTCTTAGAGCTTGAGTATATGGTCACTTATATAGAATGTATAATCACTTGTAGAATTTTGTCAAAACTGTGACTACTTGGTGACTATTGGGAGTAATATTAGACTCCAGGCAAACAGCTAAATACAGTTAGAACACATGTGGAGACTGCTTTAACTGTTGGCTAGGTTCACATACTGTATTTTCCGGCATATGAGACGACCTTTTACTCTTAAAAAAAACTGCCAAAAAGCAGGGGTTGTCTTATACGCCCGGTCAGCCCCTAGGATGCCCGCTGGATGTGCGGTAATACTGTATGTAGCTTCGGCTACATACAGTATATACCGCTGAGCCAATCCCGGTGAGCGATGTATTCTAATGAATACAGAGCCTGCTCGGATTGGAGTAACAACCTCTGCCAATCCGAGCAGGATACATACAGTAGCCTACTCGGATTGGCTTTGAGAGTCATAGAGGCGCGGGCTGATGATGTTACAGCTTCTGCCAATCCAAGCAGGCTTTGTATTCATTAATAGAATACATTGCTCGCCATGATTGGCTCAGTGCTGTATGGCTCCAGCTCCAGCAAGAAGGAAGAAATATGAAGCCTCTGAAGCCTCGGAAGGGGGGTCGACTTATACAGTGAATATAGGCAAAAACTGTTAAGATCTGTAAAATTAGGGGGTCGTCTAATGCCTTGTACACACGATCCGATTTTCCGTTGGGATAAACTCAGACGGATTTTTACGACGGAATTCCGTTCAAGCTGTCTTCCATACACACTGTCACACCAAATTCCGACCGTCCAAAACACGGTGACGTACAACACTATAACGAGCCAAGAAAAATTAAGTTCAATGCTTCCGAGCATGCGTCGACTTGATTCTGAGCATGCGTGTTTTTTTCTCTGTCTGAGTTCCACACAGACGAGCGGAATCTCCGATAGGATTTTTTTCCATCGGAAAAAAAAGAACACTTTCTAAATTTAGACAGAAAAAAGTCCGATGGGGCACACACACGGTCGGAAAATCCGATGAAAAAATTCCGTCTGACTTTTTTCATCGGAAATTCCAATCGTGTGTACAAGGCATTATACACCGGAAAATACGGTAAATTTTTACTGCCTTGAGACCATCCACTCTCATATGAACAGACAGACACATAGTGAATACACATTGCTGTGTCCCCAATGCTTAGATGCTTAGTCAAACACTTGGCTCACAGGTACAACTTATGTAGTAGGATTTGTTTCATCTCTGTGTATCACCAGAGGCTAGTCACTTCAGTAGGTATATGTAAGGGTTTACAACCACATAAAAAAATAGCATTTCTGTTTTTCAGTTCTTAGATTTGCATAGCAGAGTCAGATTGGTGACCTTGAAGACCTTACCATTCTCTCCATTCCTACTGCCAGACTGTGATTGGATAGTGTGAGGGGGTTAGCTCGGCAGCGGGTGTGTGTGACCCCCGGGATGGGCTCCCCACACAAAAACAGGCCCAGCAAACGGAGGTTGTGGTTTTCAAAATCAAAAAGGTGCGGTTTATTTTCTATTTACAGTGACAAAACACAGCAAAGCAAAAGAAACATAAATAAAATAAATCCTGGTCAACTTGACCTCTGACTAAACATGCAGGTTTCCTAACTAACAACTGGGATCAGCCTGGTGCTGTCCTAGTCCCTAAGTCCCTGGTTTAGTCAATGTCCAAACAAATAGCCACACAGGCTTTTTCTCACCGCACAGGGGTTCACTCTCCCTAGACAGTCCACACAGGTCTGGGTCCAGGCATGAGCAAACACCTAATGAATCTGGGAGTTCTTATAGAGGCCTAAATGAGCTGACAAGCTTCAGCTGGTCTCATCAACTCCCTGTCTGCACGACGCCCCACACTCTCCCTAGAGGTATGAGTCATCCATGAGCCCACTAGCCTCAGCTGGGCTTATACAACTCTCCACCTAGTTGTATAAGTCGGCGTAAAGCCTGAATCTGGGCGAAATATATCTACCCCCCTGGATGCAACCAGGTGACTTTACCTTCCTGCTGTCACATACCCCCCCCTCTTGTTTTAACCTCGGGGTTGGAACACCAGCAATCAGGCATTCATGTACTCGAGACAAAGCATCCACATTCCCCATTTGAACGCCAGGGCGATGCTTTACTGTGAAGTTGAATTCCTGGAGGGCCAGGAACCACCTATTCACTCTTCTATTTGTTTCCTTGTTTTGAGCCATCCACTTTAACGGAGCGTGATCCGTAACCATGTCAAAGTGCCTACCTAGCAGGTAGTACCGAAGGGAATCTAGAGCCCACTTCACCGCTAAACACTCCTTTTCAACGGTGGCGTAATTTACCTCATGGGACTTCAACTTCCTGCTGAGGTAAATGACTGGGTGCTCTTCCCCGTTCCAGACCTGGGACAATACTGCTCCTAACCCCACATCTGACGCATCACTTTGTACGACAAAGTCTTTAGAGAAGTCGGGTGAGTACAACACTGGCTGGCTACATAAGGCTTGTTTCAAGAATTGGAATGCTGCCTCAGCCTCGGGGGTCCATTTAATCATGACCGACCCTTTCCCCTTCGTCAGGTTGGTTAGGGGCACAGCCTTAGAAGCAAAGTGGGGAATGAATCGCCGATAATACCCAGCGATTCCCAGAAAGGCTCGTACCTGCTTCTTGCTGTTGGGACGTGGCCAACTCTGGATGGCCTCGACTTTGTTGAGTTGGGGTTTTATTACTCCCCTCCCAATGGTGTACCCAAGATATTTGGCCTCCTCCTGCCCAATGGTACACTTCTTGGGGTTAGCCGTAAACCCCGCTTCCCGAACAGAGTCCAGGACTGCTTGCACTTTTGGCAGATGTGAGGCCCAATCTGTGCTATGGACAATTACGTCATCCAGGTAAGCCGCAGCATACTTCCGATGGGGCCTCAACATCTGGTCCATTTTCCGCTGGAATGTGGCCGGCGCATTCTGTAACCCGAACGGCATTCTTTTATATTGGAACGCCCCGTCTGGGGTTACAAATGCGGTTTTCTCTTTGGCCGACTTGGCCAGGGGGATTTGCCAATACCCTTTTGTGAGGTCAAGAGTCGTCATGTATCGGGCTGTTCCCAGCCGGTCGATCAACTCATCTATACGTGGCATGGGGTAGGTGTCAAATTTTGTAACTTTGTTCAACTGACGAAAATCGTTACAAAATCGCCAGCTCCCATCCGGTTTAGGCACCAACACAATGGGACTAGACCAATCACTTTGGGACTCCTCTATCACCCCTAAGTTCAGCATTTTCTGTACTTCCTCCCGTATTGCCTCCCGTCGGGCCTCTGGGATCCGATAGGGTTTTAACTTCACCCTTTCACCGGGCGGGGTAATGATGTCATGCTCTACCCCAGATGTTTGTCCCGGCAGCTCAGAGAATACCTCCTTGTTGCGAAGCACAAACTCCTTAACCTCCTGTTGTTGGGGTTGTGACAAGGTGGCTGCTATTCCAACCTCAGGAATCACGCAACCAGTTTGAGCTGGTGACCAAGTGTCTGCGACTAGGGACTCTCTATCCCTCCAGGCTTTCAACAGATTAACGTGATAGATCTGTTCGGGCTTTCGCCTTCCTGGTTGTCTGACCTTGTAATTCACTTCGCTCACTTTTTCCATTATCTCATAGGGGCCTTGCCATTTGGCAAGGAATTTACTTTCAACCGTAGGGACAAGTACCAGTATCCTATCCCCCGGGGAAAAGGTACGGGTCTTGGCTCCACGGTTGTACACTCTCTGCTGTGCTAACTGCGCTTGGGCCAAATGTACCTTCACGATGGGCATTACCTGTGCAATTCGGTCTTGCATCAGGGCGACATGCTCAATCACACTCCTGTGGGGAGAACTCTCACTTTCCCAAGTTTCCTTGGCAATATCCAACAGCCCTCTTGGGTGTCTCCCATACAGTAACTCAAAGGGGGAGAATCCCGTAGAGGATTGGGGCACCTCCCTAATAGCAAACATCAAATAAGGAAGTAGACAGTCCCAATCCTTTCCATCTCTATCCACCACTTTCTTCAACATTTGTTTTAGGGTTTTGTTGAATCTTTCAACCAGCCCATCGGTTTGGGGGTGATACACAGATGTACGCAATTGCGTCACTTTGAACAATTTACACAGCTCTTTCATAACCCGGGACATAAAGGGTGTACCTTGGTCCGTAAGCAGTTCTTTACAAATACCCACCCGGCTAAAAACAAGAGATAGCTCTTTGGCTATGGTTTTGGCCGAGGTATTTCTGAGAGGGATCGCTTCTGGATAACGGGTGGCATAGTCCATTATAACCAATATGTACTGGTGCCCCCTAGCGGACTTGATTATAGGACCTACCAAATCCATTGCGATTCTCTCAAACGGGACCTCAATGATGGGTAGAGGGACCAGCGGGCTACGGAAATGTGGCATCGGGGCCGACCTCTGACACACAGGGCAGGAGGAACAATAATTTTCTATGTCCTTCATCACCCCAGGCCAATAGAATCTCTGTAATACCCTCTCTCGGGTTTTCTCTGTCCCCAGATGACCTCCAAGAATGTGCCCATGGGCCAACTCCAACACCAACTTCCTGTAAGGTTTGGGCACCACAAGCTGCTCAACGGTTTCTTCTGCCCTTTTTGCCACCCGATACAGTAGGTCCTTCTCTACGCTGAAGTATGGGTAAGTGCAGGTATTATCTGGGTTCACTAACTCGCCATCTATTTCCACTACGTTTTCCCGTGCCTTTATTAGGGCGGGGTCTTTTAACTGTTCTGTGGCAAAATTTTCCCTGTGAACCTCCAGATCAGAAAACTCCACAGACGGTAGGTTTTCGTCTGAGGAGGTGGGCTCCTCTCCAGTTTCTTGAGTCTCCCCTGCCAATACTGACAAGGGAAATTCTGGAGAGTCCTCACCACTCTCAGAGGAGTTCTGGCTATCACATTCCTGGTACATAGGGGCACCAGTGGGGGGCTCAGGATCATCCCACAGTTCCCAGAACTTCGGAAAATCCCTTCCCACAATGGCATCATGCGGTAATTGAGATACTAACCCCACTGGATGAGAGAGGGTACCTTTGGGGGTCTTGAAACACACTGTAGTCACTGGATACTCTCGGGTGTCCCCATGCACACAAATAACAGCTACCTTGCTATTCCCAGAGACCTCTGTTTTAACTAATTCAGCCTTTATCAGGGTCACAAGGCTACCTGAATCCAGCAATACCACAACATTTCTACCATTAACACACATTTTGCATAAATGTTTCTCAGTTCCTCGAATGGCAGTGCATGCGACTGTCGCACACAGCGACTGACGTCTGCCCGTCAGAAAGTCACACTGCATGGGTTCCTCCACAACCGGGCAATTGGCTGCAATATGTCCCGCTTGCCGGCAGCGGTAGCAAACGATCCTTCTTGCCGCCTCTTGAGCCGCTGATTTCCCAGGCTGTTCTCGCCAAACTTGGGGTAGAGCTCCCACCCTCTCACTCTCTCCACCCTCACCCCTTGGAATCCTCTTATCCGCCCCTGGGGATGGTCTGGTCTTAGGGTGGAAAGTCCGAGTGTCTCTGGAAGAGGCCGTCAGGTTCTCTGTAGCCAAGTATTTCTCCACACGATCCACAAGACCATCGGCCGTCTCTGGGTCTCCATGGCTTACCCACTTTTGGATGGCAGTAGGAAGAGCTCTCAAAAACCGATCCATTACAACACGTTCCACAATCTTTGGTGCGGACAAAGTCTCTGGCTGTAGCCACTTTCTGCTCAGGTGAATGAGATCATACATTTGAGACCTGGGGGGTTTTCCAAGCTGGAAAGTCCAGTTATGCACACGCTGAGCCCGGACAGCCTGGGTGACACCCAGCCTTGCCAAAATTTCAGCTTTTAGCATCACATAGTCTTTTGCTTGGTTAGGCTCTAGGTCATAGTAAGCTTTCTGCGATTCACCAGTTAACAGAGGAGCCACCAGTCCAGCCCACTGCTCCTCAGGCCACTTTTCTCTTTCAGCGGTCCTTTCAAATGTGGTCAAAATACCTCTGGATCATCCTCTCCAGTCATTTTTGTCAATAAACGACTCACCCCAAAGGACGCGGTATTAGTGGGACGGCTTTCCTCACTGGTCTGCGGACGTTGCTGCATTACTGCTTCCATTTGTTGTAGTCTCTGCTCTTGCTTCTGTAACAGGTCTATGAAGCGGGCCTCAGATTGCTGCTGGGCTTGTTGCTGAGCTTCCAGACTCTGTTGGTGAGCTTGCTGCTGGGCTGCAAGGCTCTGTTGATGAGCTTGCTGCTGGGCTGCAAGGCTCCTTTGCAAACCTGCATTTGTCTGCTGTTGATTGGCATTTGCTAGAGCCAGCTGTTTCAGTATCTCCTCCATGCTGGCTTAAAAAAAACTGCCACTGGTTCTCCACCAACTGTGAGGGGGTTAGCTCGGCAGCGGGTGTGTGTGACCCCCGGGATGGGCTCCCCACACAAAAACAGGCCCAGCAAACGGAGGTTGTGGTTTTCAAAATCAAAAAGGTGCGGTTTATTTTCTATTTACAGTGACAAAACACAGCAAAGCAAAAGAAACATAAATAAAATAAATCCTGGTCAACTTGACCTCTGACTAAACATGCAGGTTTCCTAACTAACAACTGGGATCAGCCTGGTGCTGTCCTAGTCCCTAAGTCCCTGGTTTAGTCAATGTCCAAACAAATAGCCACACAGGCTTTTTCTCACCGCACAGGGGTTCACTCTCCCTAGACAGTCCACACAGGTCTGGGTCCAGGCATGAGCAAACACCTAATGAATCTGGGAGTTCTTATAGAGGCCTAAATGAGCTGACAAGCTTCAGCTGGTCTCATCAACTCCCTGTCTGCACGACGCCCCACACTCTCCCTAGAGGTATGAGTCATCCATGAGCCCACTAGCCTCAGCTGGGCTTATACAACTCTCCACCTAGTTGTATAAGTCGGCGTAAAGCCTGAATCTGGGCGAAATATATCTACCCCCCTGGATGCAACCAGGTGACTTTACCTTCCTGCTGTCACAATAGTTTATGAGCAGAAGAACATTGGGGGGGGATTCATTAAAACTGAAGAGTGCAAAATCTGGTGCAGCTCTGCATAGAAACCAATCAGCTTCCAGGTTTTATTGTCAAGCTTAACCATTTGCCGACCAGCTCACGCAGATATACTGCGGCCGGTCGACTCTCCTGTGCGAATCGACGTACCTGTACATCAGTTTGTGCAAGGAGGATAGCGGGTGCCGCGGGAGAGTGGGTCCTGCAGACTCTATGTCCGCCGGCAACCCGCAATCATGGTGAGGAGAGGCAGAATGGGGAACTGCCTTGTAAACAAGGTGATTCTCCGTTCTGCCAGATGACATGACAGAGATCTTCTGTCCCCTGTGATCGGGATTCGGGAACAGTGATCTCTGTCATGTTCCAATAAGCCCACCCCCCCCCCCCTACAGTTAGAACACACCCAGGGAACAAACTTAATATGTCTTCTCCCCTAATCAATCCTATCCCCATACAGTTATAATACACTAAGGGAACACACATTTAACCCATTGATCGCCCCCTAGTGTTAACCCCTTCCCTGCCAGTGTAATTTTTACATTGATCAGTGCATTTTTATAGCATTGATCAATGTAATAATGTCACTGGTCCCCAAAAAGTGTCATTTGGGGTCAGATTTGTCCACTGCAATGTCACAGTCCCACTAAAAATCGCAGATCGCCGGCATTACAATAAAAACAATAAAAAATGAATAGAAGTCCCTAAATATATCCCATAGTTTGTAGACCCGATAACTTTTGCACAAACCAATTAATATACGCCTATTGCGTTTTTTTTTTTTTTTTTTTTTACCAAAAATATGTAGAAGAATATATATCTGCCTAAACTGATGAATTTTTTTTTTTTTTATTGATATTTTTTTGGATATGTATTATAGCAGAAAGTAAAAAAAAAAATATTGTCAGCCTTGTTTAAAGTGCAAAAAATAAAAACTACAGAGGTGATCAAATACCACCAAAAGAAAGCTCTATTTGTGGGTAAAA
Source organism: Rana muscosa (assembly GCA_029206835.1). Lineage (NCBI taxonomy): Eukaryota > Metazoa > Chordata > Amphibia > Anura > Ranidae > Rana > Rana muscosa. The sequence goes on from CM055118.1 coordinate 225,437,404, forward strand.
AAGGACGTCAATTATGTTTGGATACAGCGACGCACGGCCGCACAATTGTCAGTTAAAGTGACGTAGTGCCGAAAAATGGCCTGGTCATTAAGGGAGCAAATCTTTCCAGGGCAGAAGTGGTTGATTAAACAAGCTGAAGTTAGAAGCTGATTGGCTACCATGCACAGCTGCATCAGATTGTGCCCTCTCAAGTTTTAGAAAATCTCCTCCATTGAGTAGGTCATCACTCTGCTCTCTTCCCCTCAACATATTACTTGTCAGCTCATGTGCATGCAACACAGCCTGATTGGTTCTTTGTGCTACCCCTTCCTCTCCAATTTCTACTTTCCTGGGTATTATAGAATTTTTGTATCAAGACAAATGAGGTTACTTATACCGGCTGCGTTTAAATAGCATTTACTGATTTCATTAATGAACGCATTACTTGGCTATTTCTTCTATTTGCCTGGAGTTTGCTTTAAAGGAAACCCATAATGAGAGAATACTAAACAAGAACAAGCAATGTGATAAACGATTTCAGAACTCCTGATCTGCATACTTATTGCAGGTTAGTGTCTAAAAACATACTGGGGTTGATTTACTAAGGGCAAATAGACTTTGCAAGTGCAGTTGCATTCATTTTCCCCAGAGCTTAGTGAGAGAGCGGTGAAGCTATGCTGCTTTCCAGCATCCAATCACGTGCAAGCAAAAATGATGCTTTTTTAAAAAACATTTTCCTTGCACCTGATTGGGTATTCATTACAAAGTAAGGCGTCACTACATTCACCAATGAGTACATCTGCACTTGCAAGTCTACAGTCCCCACTGAATCCATTGGATCAGCATGACAGCTAGGAAAATAACATCTTCAGAAGAAGAATTCATCAGTGGTAATCTATACATTCTTGCTGTACGGATTTCCTTGAATCCTTTTGCTGCCAGAACTTTTTTTGCATTATTTTCACATGTGTAACCAATTAAGGACTGGAAAATTTTGCCCCTTAACGACCAGGCCATTTTTTGCGATACGGCACTGCGTCGCTTTAACTGACAATTGCGCGGTCGTACGACATTGTACCCAAACAAAATTGATGTCCTCCCCCCCCCCCACAAATAGAGCTTTCTTTTGGTGGTATTTGATCACCTCAACGGTTTTTATTTTTTACGCAATAAACATAAAAAGTGTCAATTTTATGAAAAATATATATTTTTAACTTTTTGCCATAAAAAAATAACCCCCTTGGGGAACAGCTCTCCCGAGGGGGTTACCTTGCGGGTGCGCTCCCAAGTCATACACTCGGCGTCCATAGACGCCGAGTGTATGACTCGGCCCCGCCCACCGGTGCACGCGTCATTGGATTTGATTGACAGCAGCCAATGGCTGCGCTGCTATCAATCTATCCAATCAACGCCAGGACTCCGTGGAGAAGAAGACGCCGGGGATGCGCCAAGCAGGTGAACGAGCTCAGGTAAGTAAAACGGGGGGCTGGGGGGGCTGGTGATTGCCAGGTGTTTTTTCACTGAACTCTAATGCATAGGATGCATTAAGGTGAAAAAACACGAACTTTTACAACCCCTTTAAAGGAGAACCCCATCCAAAAATAGCATGATATATGTAGCCCATTAAAAGATATAATTATACAAAACCAACTTTTGCTGCAATATTCACTTTTAATCCAAAGATTTCCCCAGTAATTTTTTTTTTACCTCTACAATGCCTCAGTCTGATGGTCACCATTATTTAAATCACTTCCTCTGATCCTCTGCCCCAGCCTGTGACTGGACAATGAGAGGAGTAAGAAGGAGAAGTATAACAGCAATGACATATTCTCTCTGGCACTCTGCTCTCTTCTACCACAAGCGTGCTTCTTCTCAGTCCATGAATTGTCTGGCTCCTTCTTCTGTACAGAGACTGTGAGATGCACATACTAGGTCAAATTTAGGTACCTACACTGCTTGCATTAAATAATAATAATAATAATAATAATAATAATAATAATAATGTATTATTAATTATAGTGCTGCATTAATATGTTTTATATCTGCCTAGCGTTTAGCTTTAAGATATCTAAAATCTTATTGGTAGTTAAGGGTTTCTGTACTTTCTATATCATCACAGGTCTCTGCATTGCTTTATTGAAGCAAAAATATATTTTACTGGAAACAGCAAGTAGGAGATATCATTCTGTCATCAAATGAATGTAATCTAAGTGCTAAGCAAAATAAATATATAAATGCAAAAATTACTTTGTGCATTTTTATAGCAAGAATACAAGATTTTTTAGAATCATCGTGTAAAATGAAGTAAAACTCCTTTATTGAGAGGTGTATATTGCATTACCCTTATGTAAGGCATAATATTCAGAGAGAAACTCATTACTCTGCAAATAAATTACGCAGTCTGTAAACTGAAATCATCAAATTAATACTGTATATCAAACTGACACAGTTCCCATTACCATATTCACCATAACACACAGAATTATAGCGTTGTTTAGGACAATAATGAGCTGTGCCTATTGTGAGCTGAAACAGTTAAAGTGATTTTGTCACTGAGTCAAAAAGTAGGACCCGCAAAAGAAGAAGGTTTCTAGTCGCCAGTCCCACCAGTGTTCCTTTGATCTTTGATTTCTCATAGAGAAACATCCTCTTCATACAGTATTTGACACACTTCTGGATGTGTCAGATACCCCGGTACCCCACTGTGTTCTATGGTTTCTCCATCCAGCCTCTAGGTCACTACATGACACAGTGATGACATAGGGGGTCAGTGGAAGGAACCGCACAGTAAGGCAGGGGACACTGACACCCAACACATCGGAAAGTGAGTCACATGTGAAGAATTTAGATGGTTGTACCTCTTGGACAAAGCAAGATTGGAGGGACAAGTGGCAAGATATGTGAGCGTACATGCTTTTATTTTGCAGCTCCTGATTTTTAACATATTTCAATCAACACAAGTGAGATTTTTGGGAATCATTTTTTATCACTAAAAGTTCCTTGTTAAGCCTCGTACACACGATCGGATTTCTATCAGACAAATCCGTGGATTTTTGTCCGAAGGGCGTTGGCCGTGAACTTGTTCTGCCTACATACGGCAGAACATTTTCACCAAACCCCGTGGTTTTTCAGCTCTTTACCGCCACCCTTTGGGCAACTTCTGCTATTGTTGTTTGATGTTTAGCATTTGTTCGAAGCATGCGTGTTTGTACTTTGGATTTTAGTCCGACGGATTTGTGTACACATGATTGGATAATCCGACGGAACACATTTGTTGTCGGACAATTTGAGAGCATGCACAGCCAACATTTGTTGTCGGAAATTCCGACAACAATTGTCCGATGGAGCATACAGACAGTCGGATTATCCGACAAAACACGTCCGTCGGACAATTGTTGTCAGAATATCCGATCGTGTGTACGGACCTTTAGGCTTCCAGGGCCATTTCATAGCACAAGTGCGTATATGTCAATATTTCATAGGTGGATCAAGGATACTTTGGAAGGAAACTTGAACTCACAGCTATATGAAGGCTACCAATGGTTATGTCCTTGCTTTCTGAGTCACTATGGAACATACAAATGAAGACAGAAACTTCTTATAGCCTTCCTTATTTCAGATCAGTTACTTAAAAAACATAGAGGCCACAGGATCAACATGACAAGCAGGCAAGTCGTTTTTTCAGACAGTCAGACCAATTGATTTATATTCTTTGTGGTATTTTCAGAATTAAATTTAAATAAATTATTTTGCCTGGAGTTTAACTTCAAAGGAAATCTATAGTGAGAAAAATATGGAAGCTGCCATTACTAACTCCTTCTAGGAATGCTAGCTTTCAGGCGCCTTGCAGTTCTTTGTTGGTAATAATTGTATTGAACCAGAAAAAAAAAATATTCAGCCAGTTAAAGTGAAGCTAAAGCCCCATACACACGGTCAGACTTCCATCAGACTTTTCCCTGGATTTTTGTCCGAACAGAGTTGGCCGGGCACACCCATAGCATACACACCACAGGACTTTTCTGCAAACTTTCCCAAAACTTTTTGCAACATCACGTGGTTTTTCTGCTCTTTTCTGCTCTTTACCGCCACCCTTTGGTCAACTTCTGCTATTGTTGGTTGATTTTAACATTATTTGTTTTGTCCATCGGACAAAAGTCCTATGGTTTTCTGTACACACGGTAGGACTTTGCTCCATCGGACTTTTATTGGGCAAAAGTTTGTCCGTTTGCAGACCCAACTTTTGTCCGATGAAAACACAAAAAAAAACAAAAAAGTTTGTCCGATGGAGCGTACACACGGTCAGATTGTTGGTCCAACTTGCTCAAAATGAAGTTTGTTGGCCAAAAGTCCTACCGTGTGTATGGGGCTTTAGACACCTGGGGCTCCAGGAGAACTTTTTTTGCAAGTAAGCATGGCATACTTCCAGTCACACTTAAGGCAAATTTACCTTTTAGTTTACCATCCTCTAACATTGATAGCTCCATGCTCCTTGTCGCCGCTCCTAATTTTCAAATTCTCTTAGAGCAGGGGTGCCCAACTGCTGGCCCGTGGGCCATATGACCTCCTGCTTTGGAATGGCGGGTTGGCAAGCCAAGAGCAAGGGTTCCCAGAGCATCAGTGTTCTGAATGGAGCCGGCGCTAGAGGAAGCACGGGTGCAGAGGGTGCAGTGCCGCATAAGCTGATGCTTCCTATATAGCACTGGCTCCTGTCACAGGTGAAGTGATACTAATTGCACTCCGCCTGAGACAGCAACAGCTGACAATACCTGTAGGAAGAGAGATTCCTGAATGGAAGATTATTTTCTAAAATCACAGTGTATATTTGGGTACATCTCTTCTGCAGTGGTTACTGGACTGCTTTCAAACTGATCTACAGGTGCACCACAGTGCACCTGTGGGTTACTTGCACACTGAGCCATAGACTTCTGTTATTACCTATGAGTTTGGTGAACTTTCTGCCCACATTGTGGACCGTTACCAAGTCGCTTAAGTGACCATTGCTCTTCAAAAGGTTGAGCACCCCTCTCTTAGAGTGACAAGTCAATAAGAACACAATGCTGTGTATATCTTTTCAGATTCTGCTACCGGAGCGTGGTGTGGTGTTTATACCTCTGGCCTTTAGATGTCACTATTTACAGTTGTTACATGTTTAGTATTTTCTATACTCTCGTCAAATGAGTTTCAGTTCCTGTTTTTTGGATTCTTGAGCTTATTATTAACTAATTCAGGACACTAGACATAATACTTATGTCCAAAAAAAATCACCCCACTTTAACTAATTGCTGGTATAATAACAATAAAAATAAATAAAAAAACTTATCCAAATACCAATTTTAGTTACCTGAAGCCACAGTCACATAATCATTCTTCTCTCATTTTCAATTTACTTCCTGGGCTCCTTCTTTGGGTGTCCACATTACTGCCTGCATGGCATGGACACCTCCTATTGGTGGAGGCAATACTTCCAGTGGATCCTACTTCTCCAGAGGCAGGAAAACTCATGGAGGTGGTGAGGGGACCAGTGCCCAAGAAAAGAACAAGTCCCCAGGGGAGGAAATTATCTTGGCTCATAGAAGAAACTCTGACTTTAATCCAGGATGAGTTAGGAAGAGGTGTTTGCAATCAAGGCTGAGGAGTAAAATAAACTATACATAATGCACTATTTGTCTGGAGTTCTGTTTTTTTAATACAATTATAACATTAGGGCTATTTTGCATCCCAAGCTTTACAATAGCTACTTCCCTAAGCAATCTAATCCCACCTATATTGGGAAAATGTAATCTGGTTGCTTGGGGCATCGGTTGAGGTCTTTTCTGGTCCCGGTTTCATAAACCAGCTTCAAAGAATTATGCTCAGCATCAAGAAAAACAGAGGAATACAATTTATTAATGTCTAACTGAACATAATCCCCTTCCAGAGAGAGATGTTTTTCTCCTTAGATAGATGATTCATGTTATGAGCAGCAGGTCAGAGAAACATTACTTTAGTGGAAATGACCCAGTGCCTCCATGTGACATTCAGCATCAAATCCATCAACTGCAAACAGATAATCTGGGAGAACTAAAAAAGAGTTACAGAGATAACACAGTCCAAAAATACACTGTAACAATGATAGAACCTAAAATTATTTGGCCTGCAGCGAAATTATTCAGCACAAAGAATCCAATTTTTCTGCACATTACCATTTCCAGCACAGCCTGTTTGATTTGTGAGGTAAAATTAGATGCTGTTTGTAGATAGTTTATTTTTTTTCTATTACTAGGCAGTTGACCAAAGCTCATCCCAATCTTGTTTTATGAAACACATAATAATATCATTACCTACCTTCACTTATCCTATATTACAGGATGGCCAAGGCAGCCATGTTGTGTATTAAAGTAGATGTAATCTCAGTCACTTATTTAAGCTTAAAACTAAACTCTAGGTAGATATAAAAGACAAAAAGTGATACATCTCTGTAATTATTGATAAACCGTTAAATGTATATTTTAAATGCAATCAGTGTATATACCGTATTTGCCGGCGTATAAGACGGCTCGGCATATAAGACGACCCCCTAATTTAAAATTTTAAATGTTGGTTTTAAGGTATGCTCACTGTATAAGACGACCCCCTTCCGACCCTCTTCCGACCAGTCTGTCAGCCTGCTGTATGTGTCTCACAGTATAAATACAGTATACCGCGCTGAACCAATCACGACGAGCGATGCATTCTATTAATGAATACAAAGCCTGCTCGGATTGGCAGAGGCTGTTACATCATCAGCCCGCGCCTCTGACTCTCAAAGCCAATCCGAGCAGTTTACTGTATGTAGCCTGCTCGGATTGGCAGAGGTTGTTCTTCCAATCCGAGCAGGCTCTGTATTCATTAATAGAATACATCGCTCGCTGGGATTGGCTCAGCGGTATATACTGTATGTATGAAGTATTACCGCACATTCAGCGAGGATCATGAGGGCTGACATCCAGCACCCGGCGTATAAGACGACCCCCGCTTTTTGGACATTTTTTTGTGTGTGTAAAAGGTCGTCTTATACGCCGGAAAATACGGTACCTAAATTTGACCTTGTATCAGCCTCTTGCAGTCCCGTTACAGCAGAGCTCAGAATGAGCAGTAGCAACACAAGGAGCCAAAAGCTTTATGTCAGTCGTTCTCAACCAGGGTCCTGTGGAGTCTTAGGGTTCTTTTAAAAGGTTGCTAGGGGTTGCCTAAGTAATGAGCAACTTCTGCCTCTCCAATGAGGGACTACTGACAATAATGAGAGCCGCTTGTTGAATCTGTACCCCATTGGTTGCCCCGACCTTGCAAGTCCTGCGACACCTCTGACACCCTTGGTTCAGACATTTTTAGTGATAAACGAAAGAGTTCAAGACACATACACAATTTAGGTGAGAAAGTTGTGTCGTGTTTACTGGAAGGTTATAAACATTATTTCCAGTGATACAAACTTAGCTAATGAAGAAGTTTCACAAGAGCAAAAGATAGCAATGATATAAAACAGTAAAACAGAGGCAATAACTGATTGCAGGATATAAAGACTTTTTCAAACAACTCTCTCTACAGTTGGAAACCTAGGTTAACAGACAGGAGGAGGGCAGAGGTGTGACCGCTCTTATGTCAAACCATTCCCTTCTGTGCCTCAACACCATAGGTCAGATGAATCAGAAAGTTAAAACAATGTCCTTAAATCAATGGAACCATTAACTCTTGAGTACTTAAACCCACTCAATCAGTAAATAGAGTCCTGGGTGTAGGTATTTGTACTGATGTTACTAAATGATTAGTCCTTTAGTGGGGGAGAATATGTTGTAGTCTCTCAGAAGAAAAAAGCCTTTTGTCTTCAGCTAGCTCTTTAGTAGTCGTGATATGTGATACCTTGACAGGCAATGTGTAGCAAAGTGTACTTTTAGTGTCCTGTGGAAGAGTAACGTCAGAGTAAGAGTCAGTGTAGCACCAGGTCCCATAGGCTTAGGCAAAGGAACAAACAGTGATGTCTGCATGCAGTCTTTTTTGTAAAAGAATGGACACCTGCTCACCAGTCCCAACAACTCTTGGTATTGGAAGTGGCATGGGCCTCAGTGATAGGCCTCGGTAGAGCTCTGCTCAATGGATAATGTGGTCCAGCGACACACTGCGCTTCAGCTCGGCTGGATCTGGCATGGACATGTGAAGAGCGGCTTCCAGGCTGCCGCTGGACAATCAGAAGTAGCTGGCAGTGGATGCTCCTGCGCCCTTATGCGATAACTCTCTCTCTTCCCAATAGTACAGACCATGGCTTGGCCACAGCACACACTAACATGGAGTCACTTGCTCGCAGTTCTAGGCCTGGGTCCCAAGAGAAAGATCCTGTCTGCACACATACCTTTTATCACCTCTCAGAGCATCTTGTTCTCCCTCCCCAGTGGGCTGGTATTTTTTGTTCAAATCAATTCAGCTGAATGCAAAGCTTGGCCCCTTGGACTACATGTCCCAAGATGCTTTGCTTTACTCCTAGAACTCAGTCACTCTATAATCAGGATATGACAACACAGAGTCTGGGCTGAACACTAGGAGAGAACAGCTTCACACCATCAATTCTACACAGTGTCTCCTGACAGTGCAGGTAGTAAACACAAACACTGGTTAGGCTCACAGTTAACCCTTTAATCACCTTAGATGTTTAACCCCTTCCCAGCCAGTGTCATTAGTACAGTATCAGTGTATCAGTGCAAATTTTTAGCATTGACCACTGTATTAGTGTCACTGGCTCCCACAAAGTGCCAATTCATGTCCGATTGTCTGTTGCAGAATCACAGTCTCGTTATAAGTCGCTGATCGCCGCCATTACTAGTATAAAATTAATTAATTAATGCAAATTTCAGTATATTTCCCATAGTTTGTAGACGCTATAACATTTGTGTAAACCAACCAATATACGTTTATTGGATTTTTTTTACCAAAAACATGCAGCAGAATACATATTGGCCTAAATATATGAAGACATTTGATTTTTTAAATTTTTTATTTTATATGTTTTATAGCAAAAGTGAAAAATATTGTTTTGTTTTTTTCCAAAATTGTCAGTATTTTTTCGTTTATAGTGCAAAAAAAAAGAAAAAAAGTGCAGAGGTGATCACATACTACCAAAATAAAGCTCTATTTTTATGAACAAAACTACATTCGTTAAAGTAAAGCAGTGCCCTATTGCAAAAAATGGCCTGGTCATGAAGTAAGGTAAATCTTCTGGAGGTAAAGTGGTTAAGGACCTAGTATGTTTATTTTTGCTGTGTGTGGTGAGCAGCCAGCCACCTTGTTACAGACATTTGTGTAAATGATGTCCCGTCAGTGATCTGCCTCTGGGTGCTTGCCAGGAGCTTTTACAGCTACTAGACCAGCTAAAGCAGTATCTTTCTGCTAATTACTGATCTGTAAACTCACTTATAACAATATTTGCAGTTTATCAATGGCAGAAAATGTTATAGCTTTAAAATAGGATTTCAAGATAAGAGGCAGAAGAGGTGTAATGTGATGGATTTAACCACTTAAGACCCGGACCAATACGCAGCATAAGGACCAGGCCACTTTTTGCGTAAAAAAACCCCGCATTTGGCGTATATTGATTGGTTTGCACAAAAGTTATAGCGTTTACAAAATAGGGGGTAGTTTTATGGCATCTTTATAAAAAAAAATTTTTTACTAGTAATGGTGGCGATCATCGATTTTCTTCGTGACTGCGACATTATGGCGGACACATCGGAGACTTTTGACACTATTTTGGGACCATTGTCATTTTTACAGTGACCAGTGCTATAAAAATGCACTGGTTACTGTAAAAATGACACTGGCAGTGAAGGGGTTAACCAGGAGTGGGCGCTGTAGGGGTTAAGTGTGCCCTGATTTGTGTTTCTTACTGTGGGGGGGGCGTGGCTTAGCGTGTGACGTCACTGATCGTCATTCCCTATTACAGGGAACAGACGATCAGTGACAGCCTCACTAGGAAGCACAGGGAGAGGTTTGTTTACACTTACCTCTCCCCGTTCTTCCTCTCTGTGACCTGATCACGGGACACCAGCGGCGATCGGGTCCGCTGTTCCTGCGGGGACGGTCACGGAGAAGAGGACCCGGTCGCCAGCGTGCCACAGGCGGCGCGTTTGCGACCCATGGCTGGGCTCTTAAAGGGGACGTACCTGTATGCCCATGTGCCCAGTGGTGCCATTTTGCAGACGTACATCGGCGTGCGGCGGTCCTCAAGCGGTTAAAGAATACTGCCAATAAAGGAACCAGGACTACAGCTGAGCTCAAAGTAATGGCTTATCAATGTATATCCCACTTATAAATTTAGTAAGTAAGCAGGACATATAGGGGTTGATTTACTAAAGGAAAATCCACTTTGCACTTGAAAGTGCACTGAAAGTGCACATGGAAGTGCAGATGCTGTACATCTGAGGGGGACATGCAAGGAAAATAAAAAACAGCATTTTAGCTTGCACATGATTGGATGATAAAATCAGCAGAGCTTCCCCTCATTTCAGATCTTCCCCTCAGATTTACAGCGATCTACAGCGACTGCACTTCCATGTGCACTTTCAAGTGCAAAGTGGATTTTCCTTTAGTAAATCAACCCCATACTGTATATATAACCAAAAACAGTAGGAGTTGGGATTTAGTTTCTTTTCATATAGTGTGAACCCATAGAATTGTCAATTGTACTCTGTCATTCATAAATATATTACATGAGACAGTGTTGCATTTATTCCCCATGTTGCGAAATCATGGCCGTACCACCTATAAGTTCAGGTGGCACTTGTGGAGGCACATTGTGGGTTGACATTGAGGCCAGAGTGGTCACACTAGACATTCCATCCACAGCATGTGCTCAGGCTGGTATATTTTCAAAAAGAGACAACTGTCTCCAAGGGCATCTTGGAGAGAATTCCTTAAAAAAAATAAAAAATTACAGCAATTGTTATCTATTGTCAAATCTATCTATCAAAATCAGAAAAAAATGTGGCTTGTAGGCACGAAGAAAACACACAATCCAGATAACAGTGTTTAGGTCCTTTTAAGGAAGCATTCCTTAAATGGAACAGCTGAACTCCTGGGAAATTTAAAATCTATCCTTGCAGTGAAGCTCCTATGCAGTATTAAAGAGTTAAATGCAAATTTTTGTCTAGGGAATATTTCAAAGCAGTTTTACTTACCTAATATCTCGCTCTTGGAGGCTATTATGTGCAACCAATCTCTTGGAGCCACTTCTCTTCAGTGCTGTGTCCATTGGTCACACTCTGCGTCATCACATACAATGTAGGACCAGCAGTCCTGCATTGTAAATGAGGATGCTGAGGTCTTTTTTTTTTTTACAAACCAGAGCATCAGAGGGTAGAGAAAATGACTAGCTGCTTGGGGGTCATAGAATGTGGTTAGTGAATTTTAGTTTTTTATTTTATTTTCGATTTTTTTTTTGTTTTCTTCCAGACCAGTCTTTCTCAGCTAGGGTTCCTCCAGCAGTTTCTAGGGGTTCCTCGAGCAGTGAGCAATTTCTGACCTTCGGATAAGTAATTATTGACCCTAATGATCTTTTAGCTATGTGTAAGAGTGGGATTCTCCCCAATGACCAACAGAATAAGGAGTATTTTTTCTCACTGACCACCGGAGTAATGGGGCCCGTCTTCCAATTATCACCAATGGAAATGGGTCCTTTCCTCACTGACTACCAATCTAAGGGAGCCTGCCTCCTCTGATCATCCATGTAGAATTTCACTGACCACCAATATAAGGGGCATATCTTAACTTACCTGTAGCTGTAGATACAGTAATTATTAGCAGGGGTTGCCTGAGACTTTAAAGATAATGCAAGGGTTCCTCCTTGTTAAAAAGGTTAAGAAACACTGTTCTAGACAAAAACAGGCATTTACCTCTTGCAGTATGGTGGAAGCCCTACTGCAATGGTTGTTTTTACATTTACCCCGGAGTTCAGCTTTAAATTCACTGTCCATTGTTTTGTTCCTATCATTATAATGTATCTGTGTATCCAGTAAGCAACAATAATCCCTTTCATATGTTTTCACATAAGCCAGAGATCAATGGAGAAAATATTTATACACCTTTACAATACACAGCTGCTTGCCGTGAGACTATGCAGGCTCTGTGTGTGACTATACATTCAGACTATTGTTAGTGCTTGCTTTGTTATCTAGGCTAAAACTTCATGGGAGACGGAACAGAAATAACATTTCCTTGCCATTCAGATTTTTTTGAAAGTTGTCTTGCCATTCATTGTATATTCCTACTTTGCCAAGTAAACTGGTGCTTATGGCTCCACAAACGATGGAAAGGCACTAGGCAAGCTTTATAGGATTTTAACAGCAGCACCTTTGACTCAGGGATAACGCCACGCTTGAAAATGCGTGTGATGTATTATGCAGAAATCTGAGATTCCCAAGCCAATTGGTTAAGAATTCTCTCTGCCGCTCGTTGAGCACTTACATCAGTTACTCACTCTGGGGGAATAAAAAGTATTTAAAGCAGAACTCTGAATTTTGCTTTTGAAAGCAGCTGTAAAAGTTGGAATGAGAGGGAGATCTCTCCAATGGTGGAAACAACCACCAATAAAAAAGCTTAAATATAGTAAAGGATGGTTAGAAACCCTTATGGGTTTTAATGCTGTTTGGGTCTCAACTGGAGGGATCTCTCTTAACTTCTGTACCTGTGACCACAAAGAAATTGAGGGGATATCTCCCCATTAAGGACACAGTAAGCATTCCCTGCATGGACAAAGCACAGGATTGCTTTAAAAGAGAAGTTCAGTTTTTTCTTTTTTTTTCAAGAATCGTACTTACCTAGGTGGATGCAGCATAAGTCCAATGCTGCATCTGTCCCCATCGGCTCTAAGACTGAGAACAGAGTGATTAAACACCGCTGATTGCTCAGTTCTCAAAGCTCTGTAAGCATAGAGCTGGTGACTGTCAGTCACCGGCTCTCTGCTCTGGCCCCCCCCCATGCTCACTGGAGCGCTGGGCTGTGGAGGGGGTGGGAGTGGCTGGCTCAGGCTTTCAGCAGCTCGCTGAGAGGCTGAGCCAGGTGTCGGTCCAGGCATGTTGGTCGGATCCTGACCATATTGTCACGATCTTGCATTAGCCTGGACGGGCTCTCTGATGTCCGCTGACAACAGGCTTCAGCCAGCTGTCTGCTGAAAACGGGTCACAGAAGCGCAGAACGAACTGCACTCCTGTGATCCACAGGACAGTACAGCCAAACAATATTTGCCTGTATGTCTAATTTAAGTACAATACAGTTCATTTATTAAATGTAGTTTGTACTCTTGGCTAAAGTCTATCTGTAAGCAAAACCATTATTTCTTTGTATTGGATAGAGTGGAGAAAGGGTAAACTCTAGAGATTTACTCCTCTATTTGTCCTGCTGACCATTGTCACTAAAAAGGAAAGTAAAAGGAAATCCCACCTTTAGAGTTGAACAAGAGGTAAGGAGAAATTTTCCAACCTGTTCCAGGGATAACTGTCCAAGGCCTTATTCACATGGGTGTACATAAGCATACGTCTGTGTGAGGGCCATGTTTGGAGATGCACAGGTGTTCCTTGCATTCCCCTGCAGGCAGCCCCATTTGTGCCAATTAGGATGCAGAAGCTGCAAGGGCACAGCCACTGCTCCCAATTTAACAGCCGCATGGGTGATTGTGTGTGCAGGTCCCCTCAGTGTTTCCTTTAACTTTATGCTGCATTTCTGAGACAGGGAGTAAAGGAAAGTTTGCATAATAGTACAATGGCAGACAAATACTGAGAGGCATTTTAATCCTTCCTTACAATATAAAAAAAAAAAAAGTCTTGGCTGTGCATACACTTAGCTAACTACAGTATGTTTACTATATTAACATGCAGAGGAATACAAAAAGAATAAACTTCTCATTCACATGATTGGTTGTTTAAACAAACACAGGTTAAAAAAAATTGTAACCTTAAGCAAGTCATAAAGGCAGAGGTTGCAACAGAGGACTGATCCATAAAAAATGGGTACATAGCATAAAAAACATGTGCAAAGGCAGCAAGATTTACATAATTGGGATTTGTAGGGGAGGCATTCTAGTCCAGCATTTAGATGCTGACCCAGGATGAAGCCCAAACAAAAATGGCATTGACTTTCTGGAGAGAACTTTTATAATTCAATAAAGGGATATTTATTCTAAAGATAAAATTAAAATTCTACCACTTTACAAAATACTAGTTCAACCACATCTTGAGTATGCTGTCCAGTTCTGGTCACCAGTCCTCAGGAAGAATGTCTCAGCACTGTAGAGAATCCAGAGAAGGGTGATTTAACTAATAAGGGGGCTGGAGGACCTCAGTTATGCAGAATGACTACACACATTAACCTCCCTGGTGGTATTCCCGAGGCGGGCTCGGGGTGAGTTTTTACTACCAAAAGCGGTAACCCCGAGCCTGACTCAGGGCTGCATCGAAGGATACAGGGAAAGTTACTTACCTTGTCCCCTGGATCCTGCGATGTCTCCCCGCTGTGTGTGCGTCCGTGTCTCGCTCGATTCACACAGTGATGAGCTCCGTTCCCTGTGACGTTGCGACGCACTGGGGCTGGAGATTGGCCCCAAATTCAAAAAAGTAAAAACACACAATACATATAGTACATATAGTACACTGTAATCTTACAGATTACAGTACTGTATCAAATAATTACACATCCCCTTTGTCCCTAGTGGTCTGTCCAGTGTCCTGCATGTAGTTTTATATTATAAATACTGTTCTTTCTGCCTGGAAACTGGAGATTGTCCATAGCAACCAAAAAGTGTCAGTTTACGTCAAAAGTGGTTTTAGACCAGCTAGAAAACAGCGATAATAAATTAGAATCACTCGCAGAATTGAGCGATAGCGATTTGTGGGGAAATTCGTCATAAAATACTGAAAGTAATGACAGCGACAATTCTGCAACTGAGCAAATTTCAGTGTTTTTGATTTGATTACATTATTGTATAATTTTTATTATAATTACATGTTTATTTGTTATAATTATTTATAGTTATTTATTATATTATAATTTATGATTTTGTTTTTCAAACTTCATCATACCCGGGATGTCTACTAGACTCTGGTTTGGACAGATTTAAGTGAGTTATTCCTAAGAATTACAGACCTACAATATAAAATGCCAAATTTCCATGCAAAATAATTGTACCACTTTCAGCACCTAAAATCAGAAATAATCATACCGTCAGGGAGGTTAAACTTATTCTCACTGGAGAAGAAGCACTTAAGAAGGGATATGGACACAATATATAAATATCTAAATGGTGGTTCTAGCACAGAGAGAGAACTGTTCAATCTCAGGTTACTTAAAGTGGTTGTAAATCCCGTAGACAAATTTTTTTTTTTTACTTACCTGCAAGACAAAGCTATAATGAGCTAGTATGACCAGCATACTAGCTCATTATGTACCACTTACCTTCGATCGGGGCCCCCGAAGTCGTCCGTGTCCCTCCTCTAGCCGCATCCATCGCTGCGGCGATAGCCGGAATGTTACTTCCGGGTATCGCCACTGCAGCCAATCACAGCGCCGCTCCGGCGCTGTGATTGGCCGGAGCGGCGAAGATGTGACTCCGCGCATGCGCGCGTGAGCTGTCGAATTCGGCTACGTCGTCGAATGTTGCAACCTAGCCGAATTTGTGAATGGGGTGACGTCAGCGTCGCCGCATTTACATACAAATATCTCCTTAACCGTGTAGGTTAAGGAGATATTTCATGCACCTACAGGTAAGCCTTAATCTAGGCTTACCTGTAGGTCTTTGTTTAAAAAGTGGGTTTACAACCACTTTAAGGAGACACACAGCCAACTCAAATGAAGCGGTTCAGTCTTAAACTGAAAACTACTGCCTGTTAGAGCAGTATGGAGTCAGTGGTGTCAGTAGGGAGTGTAGATAGTCCAAAAACTTTTAGATGTGTGTCTAAGCAAACACAATGTGCAGGGAAAATACGGAAATTGGTAGCTATATAAACACACACACACACACACACACACTTAGACTGAACTGATGGACTTGTATCATTTTTCAAACTTACCAAGTATGTAACTATGGGGTTGATTTACTAATGGCAAATAGACAGTTGGGCTTTGCTAGGGCAGCTGCTCCAGAGCTTAGTAAATGAGGTGAAGCTTCACTTTGCAAAGAATAGCCAATTGCATGCAAGGAAACAAAAGCACATTTTTTTTTGGCTTGCACATGATTGGATGATGGAAGTCAGTAGAGCTTCTGCTCATTCGATAAGCTCTGGAGCTTAAGTTCAACTGCACTTTGCAAAGTGCACAGTCTATTTGCCTTTAATAAATCAACCCCTATGTATCTATGTAAAGGAAGATGAAGACATTGTAAGGAAAGTATTGTGATACATTAGTCCTGATAAACTAATGGTGGTACAAGGTGAGAAATTCCACCAGTAAAATTATGTGTGAAACTCACAAAAAACTTGTGATAAATTATCTATTAAGTTTCAGTGACTAGAGTGTATAAGGAACCCTGCATGACTTACTGCTTTATAACTTAAAAATTGAACTTTCGCTGTCTGGATTCCAACCCCCCCAGGTGTCGCCTTTGGCACCTTTAAGGGGGGGGAGCAGATATCTGTCTAATCCAGGTATTTGCTCCCACTTCCGGTGAAAGATCGCAGCAGTTTCCGCGGCGATCTATGCCATGTCCGGCCCCTCCTCCTTTCCCCCCGCTGTCTTCTGCGAGACACACAGGTCCCAGAAGACAGCAGGGACCACTCAGAACGTGCAGCGTGACCCGTGCTTGCGCAGTAGGGAACCAGGCCGTGAAGCCGCAATGCTTTACTTCCCGATTACGTTACTGAAGATGCCGGCGCCTCCACCCGAGAGCCAAGGGACGTGTCGGTTTCGGGTGAGGACATCACGAGCCCCCTGGACAGGTAAGTGTCCTTATTTTAAAAGTCATCAGCTGCAGTATTTGTAGCTGCTGACTTTTATTCTTATTTTTTTTCAGGTGGACCTCCGCTTTAACATGCACTAATATGTACCCATAATATACGCAATATTTTTTTATATAGGGCTCACAAATTGTAACATCCATGCGACTGCTACAACTAGGGATTTTCACATTTCTGATGCACACGTCGCCCTAGTATAAATATTTTAATCTGCAATATTATAATGTTATGTTATAGTTTATTGTGCCAGTTGTGTTTTGCGTGTTGTCTAACGCATTACTTTATGCATGTAACATAAAAAAAATGTAATCTTACACTGGGTCTGCTTTAATAAATCACCAGCATTGGGAATTAGAGACTCTATAAGTCACATTCCATCTGCGGGATGAAACAAGCATGTTACTTATAAAAACATCTTATATATAGTAGTTCTTATTGTTCTAAGTAACGCACAATCTTTGATATATATTCATGTCATTTATTGTATGACACTGCTGTTTTGGAGAGATTACAATATATAACATCCTAAATGTTGCACAAAGTCCTCTTTTCCCTTATAACTCTTGGTTATACATAATAACATCATTTACAAAGAGCGAGATTATCATAAAACCATATTTCTATTTAATAAAAAAGAAAGATGTGTGAAATATAGAGATATAGTGTACAGCAATACACTTCTTTCAGAGTAGGTCTTCTCTTTTCAGAATAATTGATACTGTCATTGAGCATTTCCCATTTTGATAGAACACTTCCCACCAAGAGCAGATCCAGAAGCAATAGATCAGTATGTTTCAGCTGGTGTGTTGCCTCCTGTTACTCTAGTAACTATTGTGAATGGTTTCTGGAATTCTCAACAAAATAACCCATTTGCTTTTAATGGATTTGATGCCCGGGTGTCTGCTGAAGACAGGGGTTATTTACGCTGAACTGGTCTGACATTGATATACTGATCTTCTCATAAATCATCCATCTGAAGTAGAAAACATCTCTGGGACATACTAGTCTATTGTATGCTGTTACCGTTCAACTCATCAAGTTGAAAATAGCTAATTGGTTTGTGAATATACTGTAGCCTTTTATATAATGAATTCAAAGCACTATTATATTTTGCCAAAATTGTTTATTTTTTTCATTAGAATTGAAGAAGAGTCCAAGGTATTGATATCATTACATAGTTACATTGATCCAGCTTGAACCAATGTAACTATGTATATACCATGCCTGTGGGATCGCCCGGGAATCTGAAAATCACTGAAGTAGGCACTCCAGTCTCCACTAGCCTTTTGGTTGAATGCTGATTGGCTGTCCTGCTGCATTGTGGACACAGGATGTTGCTCTTTCTTAATGAATGCAAGGTGTTATCTGATTGGACAAAGTGTAAAGGTGTCACGCTGTCCAACCTCATCCAATTTGCATTCATTGGGAAAATACAAAGCATTCTCTGAATGACACTTGTGCTAAGCAGGCAACCTCCTGTGTTCAGAATGCAACAGGGAAGCCAACCCAGAAGCTAGTGAAGTTCAATGTAGAGGCGGTGCCTACTTCAGTGATTTTCAGCTACCAGGGGGATCCCACAGGTATGGTATACATATAGTTACATTGGTTCAAGCTGGACCAGAGTAACTATGTAAAAATATCCATACCTGGAATTCTTCTTTAAAACTCAGCTTTTTAATTTTTAGTGAGGAAGGGTTACATTTTCTTTCTGTAACTATGTGTTTACACTAACATCTCCCCGCACCATCCCTCCGTGATACGATCGCGGGGATCCCCACGACGATCGAGTCTGCGGGACCCGCGGTCCAACTCACGGGAATGACTGCAGGGTCACGAGCGCTGCGGCGCACGCGCGACCACGCGGCAGGCAGTTAAACGGGACGTACAGGTATGCGATTGTGCCTGTACGAGCCATTCTGCCGACGTATATATGCCGTGAACGGTCGTTAAGCGGTTAACATTAACAAATTCTAACAATTCTAACTTAACAATACACTGGTAAAATAAAAATAAAAAATCCAGGGCTAAATGTATAATATAACATAAAAAATGTTCTAGTGTACACAATATAATCTATGACAATAATAAAAATACAAAAAAATACAAACAATAATATTAATAATAATTAAAGCAGCCTCTGGAGAGAATGCATAGGAGAGAAGCAGAAATGGGATTTAGAGAAGCACTTAATGATCAGCACAATACCAGGACTGATTACGTTTTAAACAAATGCATTGAGTGGGACATGTCTATTTCATCTCTATTTTATGAGGATCCCAAAGTGGCGGAGTGGTAAGTGTCGCCCACTCTCTATATCTGGTTCCCGGCATTATCCCCTCCTCCAGACAGCTCCTAATATCGTACTGTCTGAATGCAGGAAAACTGATACTTTGATCATAGCAAGAACATATCCTTTTATACCAAGACCCGGCTGAAAATCAGATCGTTTGCATTTCTGAATTTGCATAGTGTTTTTTAACAGTAGAAAAAGTAGGCCATATATAATGTAATCACTAGAAAAAAGTGTATGTTCAACTACATTTTCCTGTGTAAATTTGTAAAATCTAAGCAGTTTAATATGGAGATGCACTGGGGAAAAGAACACCCTATTTCCTGGGACCACCATTACTTGTAGGCAAACTTTTGAACTTTTTCCTGTTGCATGCTGGCAACGAACATGATTTTCATGATATTATACTCTATGCGTTGATAGAACAAGAAGGGGTAGTATGCAACTATAATCAAGACCTGTGTTTGCCCACTAAACCTGACTTCTGCATGTTTTCTTTTGGAAGCTTCTAAAGATGCAGTTGAGATCATTGGGCTTCATTAGAGATGGAAGATTTAGATCTGGGTTTACCATTAGTAGTAGGTTTGTTCTTATGGAAGATATTCTCCTGTGTAGTGTTTTCCCCCATCATCACTAGAAATACAGTTATCTCATATATGCCTATTTACAATTGTTACAATATTTAAAGTGAATCTATAACTATTTTTTTTATAGAGTGGTGAATAGTTAGAACACCTTTCAAGTGATTGTTACTTTGGGGTTGATTTACTAAAAGTGGAGAATTCAAAATCGGGTGCAGCTCTGTATAGAAACCAATCAGCTTCCAGGTTTTTCTTTTTTGTCAAAGCTTAAGTGAACTAACTGAAGTTAAAAGCTGATTGGCTACCATGCACAACTGCTCCGGTTTTCGCAGTCTCTAGTTTTAGTAAATTAACCTCTGTCTGTCTCCCTGAGACTGAAAGTGAGGGAAAATCCATAATTTTGAGTTGTCAACAGAAGCTGAAAGTGAAAGTGAAGCTGGGCAAGACTGTTGTGCACAAATATTAGCGGGGTGAAGGTCCTGAAAAAAATTGACAAGGGTTATGTGTCCCTTCTCTGGCGACAAAGGGCCTTATGATCCCTGAACCCCCTCTGCGATGCAAGGCACATGACAGGGCAGTGTACTTTGATCCACCTGAGCCAAAGCTGGGCTCAGACCCCTTTATGTGTGTGTGTGTGGGGGGGGCGGGAGGTTGTAAAAGACCAACGGATTACAGATCCCGCACTTAACTTCAGAACAGGCTACCAACAACCTGCATCCTATAACATCTGTGGGGTGCCAACTTCTAAGACCAGGCTGGCCTTGCATGAAGTGTGCAAAAATGTCTCCAAGTTGGCCAGAAGGCCTGTTTAAGGAAGCACTGAGCAAGTAAAGGCTGAAGGTGCCATGACTGTGTGCCAGTGGCTCACAGTACAGTCACCACTCCCATATTGATCCTCTGGGGCCCTTAGCCCCAGGGTGAATTTGCACTGCAGGCTCTCTGCCTTCCCTTCATCTGGCAGGATCTAGGATGACCTGTTCCAATCAGGAGGCTCTGGATCCCTCAAAATTCCTCACACTACAGAAGCATTCCCTGCCCCTTGAAACAAGGTGACACTTGTTCCAATGACAGCTGAGTGGCAAAGGACTATACATTCTGTCAGGATTTTATTTGCTGTATGTGTTCCCAGTGGGGAGTTTTCCCCACATTTCCTGTGGGGACAGAAGATGTTAATAAATCTTCCTCAGTGGGTTCAAAGGCTGCAACAAATACTTTTTTTTTTTTTGCAACACTGAAGCCATTATCACTGTTTATGTCTCTCTGTCCCAGTGATAACCAGTCATACCATTTCTTGTCCAATTGTCACAGTGAGGTGAAATTTCCTTACAGCGGGAATTTACCCATAACAACTTGATAAAAAACAATGTTCTTTAGCAAAGAACATGCATTCCACATTAATAATTATGATACCAGAATTAGTGTGTGCTGCAAATTACCTCCAGCATTGGTTGTCAAACCATCAAATAACTGGAGTCATAACTGATCACATGTGCAGCACCATGGCAGTTGCAGATCAAACAGAAGCAGCTTCCTTGGCTGTAAAGGATAGGAGGGTTTAATTCTGCTTTTTTAGGCTGTCAGCAGATTGGCCTCTAAAAATTCGGCAGTGCCTAAAAATGAAGAGCAAATGAGCATGTGCAGGGCAGGGTGAGACAGTGTATTACTGAATCTTAAATGGTATAGACACTTATTTTTAATGTTTTACATAATTATACCTGCAAAAGGGGCCAGCCTGAAGTGATCTAGCAGGACTTAATTTTCTGACTAAAGTTCCCCTTTAAAGGGATATAGGAACTAGGTTAAAGAGTACCTATTATGAAAGAACTACATCTGTCATTGGTGACCCTTCTTTGGATAATGTTCGGTTCTGGGCTGTCATACTTATTGCTTTGACAATGTTTTTGAGTCTCTGGTTCACAGCAAGTTTTGAGATAAGGATTTCCAACAGTTTCCTGACACTTTCGTACACTATGCTTTTTCTAGGTCTGTTACTAAAAAGTGCTAGAGGGAAAACACAGCCGGGCAGCTAGCATTTTCAGAAAAAAAGGTAGCATGGCAGTCCCCATACTTCTGTCAATACAATGTACTTTAAGGCTGCAGATAACATTAACAATTGAATATCCAGAGTCTAATTAATATTATACCTCTTTACTGCTTCATTTCCTTATTACCCTGTATCGTTAGAACGCAGTAACCTTTTTTTTTTTTTTTTTTTTTATTGTTTTCAAAAACCATGGTATAAGTTATACTTCTTCTTTAAAACTAGATGTTGTGACTTCTTCAAGACTGTATAAAAATATGCCCTCTGCTGCGACAAGCGCGGTGGAATCCGCGTGAGGAAAGAACAGTCTGCTTTTGACGGGCGCAACCAGAATGACAACACGCACTTATGAATAACTGCCCTACAGGGAAAGACAATGTGATTCTTGCTGGATTTAATTGTATGTAGACACATTCCTGTCTCCAGACTATGATCAATTCCCCACTGTATTTACTGACTATTAATGGTGCAGCAGTCTGTAAGTCTTATTATTTCTGCAACATTAATTTTCAGTTTAGAAAAATTCACGCTATATTTCCATTGTTGTTTATTTTAAGTTTTTTTTTAAGAGGTTCTAATGAGCAGATCTGAAAGACACTCTGTTAAAAACACTTTACACTTGCAGTCCTACCCTTATAATTAATGTGAAGCAGTCTTACTGGATAGAAGAGTTTCCTCGCTATTGTAAAAAGCCGCATCTACGTACGATAGAAAAATGAAATACTTGTTTCTCCAAACTATCTGTGGGCATAGAAAGATGAACACAATTAGGGAACCGGAATTTTATGTTGGTGTCAATAATAGCAGGAATCTTTCATGGTTATAGCAGAAATTGGGCTTGTCTGCTTTCTTTCTTTCTTTTTTTTTTTTGTAATATGTACATATTGATATTTTTTTTTTCCACAGAACCATAGTAAAAATAAATGTGATTATTATTTTTTATTTTATATATATATATATATATATATATATATATATATATATATATTTATTTATTTATTTATATATACAGTAGATAGTGTCATAGATTCTCATGGAAAGAAGTCACAGAGGAAAATATATGGCATGCAAACAAGTGTAGAATCCTGCAGGATTAGTAGGATTAGATTAAATTCTTCCTATTTATTCTGTGTCTGGCACTCACAGTGGTTAAATATGTTAAGCAAATAGGATGTTTACTTTGCAAGGGAATTTTCACTTAGCCTAATGAAGGTGGTGAAAATGTACTTTGTAAAGAATGCCCAATTGAGTGCAAGGGAACAAAATAAATAAAACAGTATTTGATGATGGAAGTCCTTGCAAAGTGGACAGCCTATTTGCCTTTAGTAAATCAACCCCATTTGTGTCCAGTTTACAAAAGGAATAGACAATTTTACCTTTGCAAAGTCAACAACGTGTCCAGGTCTCCTTTGTAGTAAATGCTGTTGTTATCAGGCCTTCTGGCCAACTTGGAGACATTTCTGCATACTTCAATATATAAGTAATTTAGCTTAGGAAACACAGTGAAGTTGTATTCACTTCAGTCATCCAATGAAGTGTATACTCATTGGATGAATATATTCAGAGGGAATGACTGGATATTCAGAGGGAACGTAGGTTTACCTTAAAGCGGAGTTCCAGCCTGTACAAAATATGTATAAGGACACTTACCTGTCCAGTGTCCAGGGTTCCTGAGATGTCGGCACCCCAAGCCAATTCGTCCATTGGCTTTGGGTGCAGGTGCCGACATTGCAACTAAGGGAAACTGGCAGTGAAGCCTTCAAGCTTCACAGCCGGTTGAGTTGCGCTGTGCTTGCTGAGTGGTCCCATCGTCTTCTGGGACACACACAGGTCCCAGAAGGCAGCGGGGGGGAAAGAAGGAAGGCCCAAATCACTCGGGCAAGGGACGTACCTCGCTGCGGAAGGGTACAAAGGAAGTGAGGAGATTAGCAATAGAAAACAGGGTAAAACAAACACAGAAATAAAAAAAGATAGCCAATACATTTTTGAGATGCATTCATTGAATAAATGGCGCAAAGTCTTATATGTGGGTGGTACTCCGCTTTAAGTACTAAGCTAAATGAATATTCACTTTACTAAGTAAACCTCTGCTCCTTTTGTAAATTGACCCCAAAGAAAGAAGATGTAAAAATGTAGTATAATATTGTGTAGAAAAGCCAGTAAAAATAATTCTTTCGGCAAGGCTTTTATATATTTTCTAATCATTCCTGTAATTGACAAGTATTGTCACGTAAACATATACAATACATGTATGCAATTAACCTGTTCTATTTCTATTTTATTATTTTATTTCTATCTATCTATTATTCATTTTCATATATTATTGGGCCTGTAGACCTTCACCAACTGCATTCATTAGCTGACCCACATTGTAATTTATTGAAACACAGAGCAAACCTTAAAGATATTGGGGTGGATTTACTAAAGGCAAATAGACTGTGCACTTTGCAAGGACATTTGCTGCGGAGCTTAGTAAATGAGAGGGGGCTCACCATCCAATCATGTGCAATCCCAAAATTTTTTTTTCTTTTCCTTGCATGTGATTGGATATTCCTTGCAAAGTGAAGCTTTGCCCCATTTACTAAGCTCTGGAGCAAATGCCCTTGCAGAGTGCAACTGCACTTATAACGCTTATTTGCCTGTAGTAAATCAACCCCATAGAATGGTGCTTAACAGACTGTGATAGCCTAGATACTAAAGGCAAGTACTGTAGGCTGTTCATTTTGCAAGGCAATTTGCCCCAGAGCTTAGTGAATGAAGTGAAGCTCTGCTGACAACCATCATCCAATCATGTGCAAGCAAAAATGCTGTTCTTTTTTGTTTTCCTTGCACATGTTTGGGTATTCTTTGCAAAGTGAACTTCACTACATTCATTAAAGTGTTACTAAACCCAAAACAGTAAAATCGGCCTGTATATCCAGTAAAACATGCTTGTTATACTCACTTTGGAACCTAAGGGGTAAATTCTCTGCATTGTGTAAAAAGGCTGTTTGATCCTGTCTTGTTTTACTGTCCCCAATTCATCTGCTGATAGTACAGAGCCCTAGAAGGCACTCTGCACATGCTCAGTTTGTTTTGTATTGCTAGAGAGCCTTTTTTTTTGGGAGGGTGTATGTGATCAGCACAGGGCCAATCAACACTGTCCAGACAGAGGGTTAGGAGTCATGCAGCCTCATAGGACCGTCAAAGGAGAATGAAAACTCCTCCTACAAGCTTTAACCAGTGCTCAGCTGGACATTGACAAGACTGATATATATTGCTGATAAAAAAAATATTTAGCAGTTTATATTTACTAAAATAATTGCATTTCCATGTTCTGTGTACTGTGGGAGACCAGATAAAGTGAATGTCGGGTCCTGGGATTAGCAACACTTTAAGCTCAGGGACAAATTCCCTTGCAAAGAGCAACTTTTTTGCTTGCAAAGTGAACAGACTATTTGTCTTTAGCAAATCAACGCCTCTGAGTGGGTAGCAGACCATAGATCTACTCTCTACATAGTACATTAAAAAAAGTAGCCAGACTCGGGATCGCATTGCAGGATACAGGGGAAGTTACTTACCTTGTCCCTGGATCCTGCGATGTGTCCCCGCTGTGTCTGCGAGCCATGTCTCGCTCGATCCTCAATGCCGAGTGCCGCCGAGCTCCGTTCCCTGCGAGCGTTGCGGCGCACGGGGGCGGAGTTTGGCGCCAACTTCAAAAAGTGAAACACACAATACACATACAGTATACTGTAATCTTACAGATTACAGTACTGTATCAAATAATTACACATCCCCTTTGTCCCTAGTGGTCTGCCCAGTGTCCTGCATGCACTTTTATATTATAAAAACTTTTCTTTCTGCCTGGAAACTGGAGATTGTCCATAGCAACCAAAAAGTGTCCCTTTATGTCAAAAGTGGTTTTAGACCAGCTAGAAAACAGCGATAATAAATTAGAATCACTTGCAGAATTGAGCGATAGCAATTTGTGGGGAAATTCGTCATCAAACACTAAATCTAATGACAGCAACAATTCTGCAACTGAGCAAATTTCAGTGTTTTTGATTTGATTACATTATTGAATAATTTTTATTATTATATTATTATTTGTTATAATTATTTATAGTCATTTATTATATTATAATTTATGATTTTGTTTTTTGAACTTTATCATACCCGGGATGTCTACTAGACTCTTGTTTGGACAGATTTAAGTGAGTTATTCCTAAGAATTACAGACCTACAATATAAAAAGCCAAATTTCCATACAAAATAATGGTACCGCTTTCAGCACCTAAAATCTGAAATAATCATACCGCCAGAGAGGTTAATACTATGTCAGTGCATATTTTTAGCAGAAGGGAGGTTAAAAAAAAGAGAAAAACAAATTAACATATGAAAATTGCTGCACGCATTTACTACAAACTTATAAAGAAAAAACAATACTATATGTCATATCCTATATATATATATATATACATATATACATACACTTAAAAAAAGAAAGCCTTGCTTGGCTTGCGCCTTCCATCTGCAAACATTTAACAGCTGCCTAGTATATTCAGTGTTATAGCCTTTCACGGTGTTAATATCTGAACATAATAAGCTTAGCTTTATGAAAAAAAAATTCCCCAAACGTCTGCCAAGATGAGAGTGTTTATAACTTTAAATGCTTGATTTCTTTTTCTAAACAAATCTTAAGTATTCAGCTTTTACTGTTCGAAATGTTGAAGATCCAATATGCTCCTTGGCACGCTGCCTTCGTACTTCATGCTGGAAACATCTCATGCTTTTTTCAGCTTTATGCTTTAATAATACTGCAAACAGACTACATTTAAGCCATTTAAGGGACATCTAACCTAGATTGATGAATTCATTTGTATCATATATATAGGTCAGTAACACCTGCTTGCATAGCCTACAGGCCTTTCAGTAGCTCCTAGTCTACAGTGAGTTGCCTTTCCTGGAGGCTGTTCTATAGCACTGACTTTGTTATTGGTGTGGAATACAGACCCTGCAATATTAATAAGTCTTCGAATATATGACAGTTTAATTATGTAAATCCAAAAGGTAGCATAAAAAAGCAGCATTCTTGATCTGCTTAACAATATTTCACTCTATCTACCTCCTTGGCCTTTGACCAGTTTATATGCTCTGCTAGATGAGGAGGTGCACAGGTTTATGTCAGTTGTTTTGACTTGAAAATAAGTAGAAGAGGGCCGATAAAGTCCCATTTCTATCTTTAAGGGGTTGTTGAGTTAAAGTTCACCTTTTGAATAAAAAAAAAACACTGGGCAGTTTAGGAAAATGTAAATGCCATGCCTGTAGACCATAAGCAGCACCACCACAGGCTGGTCAAAAAATTCCAGTGGCAAGCGATCAGCCTCATTCTTCCTAGAATCTAGGACACACCATATCTTAAAAGTTCATCCCCAATATCACAGAAGCCAGTCCTCTCTCTCCTTCAAAATTTGTGCATTCGCAGTGAGTTCTCCCTTCCCCTGAAAGAGCAATGAACTTCATGCATAGGTTTTGGATGAGGCAGAACACTTTCAATGGCAGCTTTTTGACCAGGCATTGGGGGTGTTGTTCCTGTCGTACTGGCATGGCAATTAAAGAAGCCAAATTTTCTAAACTGCATGGTGTTTTTAATCTACTTAAAACCTAACCCACTTGACTGTGTAGTCAGTTTTATTTAAAAGGTAAATTTAGTTTTTAAATTAAAATATGTCTCTTTCAGTTTGCCTTGTCTACAAAACAACCTCATTGTTTGTTGTAGCTCATAATATATATATTATGAGCTACAATATATATTGGCTGAGTTGGGTGTATTTCCCGCAGTTACCAGCAGGTGTCGCTGCCACCTCTGGTTCGTGTTGGAAAGTACAACAAGCCAAGGCGTATTGGGTGCTTTTTCCCAGAGGCCACCTAGCGGGAGGTTGATACCGCTGGGCATGCTGGGAGAGGGTACTTAAGGGGCAGGCGCCATTTTTGGGGAGGCTCTCTCACCTCGTGGCCACCCTGGCACTTCCATACATCGGATGATCTAAACATCAACCCAATAGGGAATTACTGTCTGATGTATACTCTTTTAATCCATTTGCGTCTCGCCTCACAGATACCAGAGCTTATATTTTAATATAATTTTTGTACATGATCCATGTCCTATTGCCTCTTTGATAATAAAAATCTTGATCTTTTACTAACGTTTGATCTTCATTGCTGCTAAAAAGCCCCCTGGGGAACTTTCCTTCTTTTTTAAAAATACCCTGGCCGGAGGTATGTGACAACTCCTCTTCTGCCTGTATATCCGTGCTTGAAATTTGAAATTCTGATTATCAAGTCTGTTGCAGAGACTTTTCATTTTTGTCCGTGCATCATCCCGGCTGCTAGGCCGGTGAGAGGGGCCTATCCGGGTGAGCAAGGTCCAACGACAGCGAGTGTACCTGTCTCCGGGATCCCAAGTTTTCCTCAGTGATCTGCATCAATTACCTGGACGTCCCCTAACCCTCCATCCCTCATTCTGCCAACGTCGTGGTAAATAAAAAGCATTGGAAAAAAGACTCAGTGACTGACAACCGTGTTTTATGCAACTTTAACCCTAGACTTTGAGCCAACATGGAGAACAGTGGGGTAACGGCAGACCAAAACTAACCAGCAGCTCCTACGGGGGTAGTGCTACATATTTATTTTTATTTTTTTCATAGTACTAATGTTTTCTTTGAGTAAAAACACATTGTTTTCTAGAGGCCAAGCTATAGCACACTTTTTATTCATGTTGATGGCTATAGCAGAACAAAAAACATGCCAGTATACAATATGGACCCCTTCTTGATCCCTTACATAAGAGTAAGTACAATACAGAACTATTTCATTTACACAGGTATTGTATAGTACATCCTATTATAGCTATGTCTAGAGTCTGCTGCACAAAGCAAATTCCTTTTCTATATGTGTAAAACATGCCCTTTCATTTACTGTACCAGAACATATTCATGGTAAGTGCAAACAAATAGGAGGCGTTTCATTAAATAAACCTTTCCAAACTCAAGCAAGACTCCAGGGGTACTGTGAATTTCTCAAAGATCTTGAACAGTTATTGTATTATATATTTTGGGGTTTACAATAGGAAACAAGCAAACATTATAAGTGTAAAAAATAGCTACAAAAGCTTTGGTGGCCAGAGACTTTTTGGACGACAGCCCAAATAGCCAGCTTCTGCAGGTCTCTCAGGATGTACAGATGGCAGGGGACAGAATTAGGGGATTTGATGTTTACTAACCTATCTTCACTAATGGGCTTCTGAATTGTTGCAAGGGTCAAGTGGTGAGGAGGAGCCACCCACTTAGGTTGATCCTTGGTTTGTCCACAAGAACGTAATAACACTTGGGCGCTCACTCTGTCCTACATCATAAGGTGTGTGCATAGTGCCCCAACTGATGCTGCCTCTTCAAGCATGGAAACTTCAGACAACACTGTAAAAAGACACAGTAGGGCACAAATGCCTACTACCTTACACCCACCAAGTTGTATTAAATAAATAAGCCAAAAATGTATCAAAACATGAAAAGGTACAAGCATATCAGAACTTAACTCCAGCTTTAGGCAATGCCGTAGTTGCTGTGGTTGGAAAACTGACTAGTTTCGGGGGACATATCCCCTTTCTTACAGCTCTGAGGAAAGGGGCATGTCCCCTGAAATGTGTCAGATTTCCAACCACAGCAACTATGGCATTGCATAAAGCTGGAGTTGAGTTCTGATATGCTTGTACCTTCTCATGTTTGCAAGTATGTTTGTGTCTCTTTTTTGTAATAAAACTTAATGGTGGTAATGCACTAGGGGTTTGAGCCCTCTTGTATCTTTTTTAGAGTGATTTGGGGTTTGCCCTGGTAACCCACCTGAGAAAAATTATGTTTTCTGCTGGAACATAATTGAAACTTCCTCTAGAAATGGCAGTTGCTTGGTCGCCATGGACTCCAGTATTTTCTGAGCAACTGACGAGAACCAAACTCAGAACAAGCATGTGCCAAATAATTTCACAGTGATATTAAATCTCAATGCTTTTCCAAAACTCACTGATTTAAAAATGATTGCAGTTATTGCCTAAATGTACCTGTCCACAAAAATCCTACCTCTAGCACCTACCTACCTAGAGGGTGCTACACAAGATCTATCTATCTATCGACCATTCCATTAAAGTGGAAGTAAACCCTCCCATCATTTTCAGGCAAGGAAGCTGCCATCTTGGCCTCTGTTTAATCTTCAACTGCCATGATGCTGCACATGTGATCAGTTATGACACCAGCCATTGGATGGTTTGACAGTTTGGTTGAGAGCACAACCAATGTGACAGTTGGCATTCCCGGCATGTAACTGCTTTTTGAAACCGTTAAATCGATGGGTTTACTTCCGCTTTAAAATTTAATATCATTTTTTTTCTGTGCGTTTTTACGTTTTGTTGCTTTTTTTAGGCAGAAATGTGCACCGAAGCTGTCAATGGCCTTTAGAATGGATTTGTACATTTTTCACCCTATCTGAGTTGCTTGCTCCAGCGTTGCTCTACTTTTGACACACAGTGAATCCTCTCTATGCCATATGTTCCAAGCAGTCTTGCTCTGTTTGATAGATAGAATGAGAGCAAAACGCATTCTGCGTCCTAACCTTCCATTACTGTCTGTGTACTTTCCTGTGCCATGCACACAAATTATATTGAGATAGGATCTCTTGGGTCTGGGTGCAGCTTTTCTCCTTGAGTTCCTACTACTGATGCAAGGAGACTTTGCCCATTGTGTTACAGATGCTGAGCTTTTCCAGCTATAGATGAGTAATGCTTACACAAAACTAAAGAGTATAAATGGTACATATATTGTATACAGTATAGGTTTATTGATGAGCAGCTAGAAAGGGCTGGGTGTTGAATAACTTATTGCAGCCAAACAAAAATGTAATTTATTTGGAGTTATTGTACACAGGCTTAATATTTGCTCTTAACTGATGATGGGAATTTATTAAAAGCTAGAACAGACCGAATCTTTACCAGTTGTGAATAGGAACCAATCTGTTTCTATCTACAGCTTTTTTGGTTAAAGGAGAACTATGGCGAAAGCTTTTTTGCCTGTACTTCTCCTATGGATCACAGGAGTGCATTTCGTTGTGCACTCCTGTGACCCAATTTCAGCCGACAGCTGGCTGAAGTGTGCTGTTGGCTGGCGTCACTTAGCCGGTCCAGGCTGGAGAAAGATCCCAACTTTACAGTCGGGATCCACCCAGATGCCTGGACTGACAGCTGGCAATGCCTCTGAGCTGCGCCAGTAGGAGACTGAGCCAGCCACTCCCACCCCTCCACAGCCTGGTGCTCCAGTGAGTGCTGGTGGGGTAGTGCCAGTGATTGCCAGTGATTGCCAGTCACTGCTCTCTGCTTAGAGCGGAGGGGATAACAGATCAATGGTGTTTGATCACTCAGTTCTCAGTGTAGAGGTGGCTGGGGGCAGATGGATCAATGTTGCATCCACCTAGGTGAGTATACCTTTTAGTTATTTGCTTAATATGCACATCTGCTCCAGATTCTGACTGCTCTATTCTTAGCGAATTTCACCCCAATATATATGATGCAGACTATCCTATGATATATTTTTTTACCTTTTGATCCTGTCATGAGATCTGCTATATTTACACTTCCTTTGACAGATTGCCAACCATAGACATGCGCAAGGGGTGTGCCAGGTATGCCTGGGCACACCCTAATCCTGGGGTTGGCAACCTGTCAATGGTGGGCAGGTGACAGTCAAACCGCAATACTTCCTTGCCGACCCCTGGGGGTGGAATTTAGTGGAACCGATCTGTATTTTCCTCCTGCAGCAGCTGAAAGTAGGCTTCTCCTCCTCTCCTTTTTGTCAACATTCAGCTGCCACAGAAGGAAAATATAGGGGATCAGTACTAATATATGCCACCCCTGCCACCCCTCCTTTCCCTGTTCCTCTTCCTTCTGTTGCACGGGTCCCCCATGTGCTCCCTTGCTCCCCCTTCCTCCCATTGTTTCAGGATGGAGAGCAGGGAAGAGGCAGGTAAATATGTCAAACGCATATGTGTTGGAGCTTTGGGGTGCACACCCTAATGCACAACCTATGTTGCCGACGCTATCACCTTGTGTACAGGACAGTCTGAGCTGGATATGTAGGTTCAAATGGATCTTAAGAATGCAAGAAAAAACAAGTTCTAGCTAATATTTAAACTGCAATTACAGAAAAAAGGGAATATCAAAAGGTTTTAAACCCCATGAATCATAACTTACAATTGTAAGAACCCTTGGCAGTGGTTTGTCCCAACCCAGTAACTTTTACTACTGCTGTACAGCTTGGTCTGCATGGAAATGTAGAGAAAATATGAATTAAAGTGGATGTAAACCCTCCATACACCCAGTGAAGTGACCAGCCTCAGATGATACACAGAGATGAACCAAATCTCCCTACATAGGTTTTACATGTATACCTGCTGTCTTCACATTTATTTACTGTTTAGAAATTTCAGATCGTGTTAGGAAATTTTCCTGGTTAACACAGAGTGTGATGTCTGGGCATACAGCCAAGCCAAGATAGCTAAAATTGCTGATTGGAGGAAAGGCACACACCCCCTCTCCACATAGGCAGAGACTCTCAGAGGTGTTTTGTAACAGGACCAGCTCCCTGCTAATCTATTTTAGCAACCTCCCCTGACAGAAATGTCAGGCTGCTTTTATCTATTGTATTTGAGAATTTGTCAGGAGTTATTAGGCTGATAACAGAGGAACGGGTCAGAAGAGAGCTACGGGACATAGCTCTTTGAAGAGAGATAACAAAATACTGCAGATATATGTGCCCAGTTCAAATTTCGTGAATTGGGTTTGCATCCACTTTAAGGCATGTAAAATAAAATAAGAATTAATCTACTAAATACTAGACTTGTGCACAACGGAAAAATTTGTTCCGTTTCGGTTCGTTTCTTTCCGGTCCTGTTGATTCGTAATCATTCGTAATTTTGCTAGACGGGATTTTTCGTGTTCGGACTCATTCGTATTTTTGCAAGCGACATTTTTCGTTGAATTTTTTGTTGCTTTATAATTCGTACTTTCGGTAGAGTACGTTGTTTTTCGTTGATTCTGGACACAACTCCTACTTTCGTAACTTTTTTTGGGTTCGTACTTTCGGTAGAGTACGTTGTTTTTCGTTGATTCTGGACACAACTCCTACTTTCGTAACTTTTTTTGGGTTCGTTGATTCGTAATTTTCCGTGTCTCTCTCACAACGACGCTGCCTATTATGCCTAATGTGCTTCGAATGGATTTGTACTTTTCTAAATACATTGCGGTTATTTGTAACGATTCGAAATCTCGTATTTTACTTTCGTTTTTTACATGCGGCTATAGCCTCTGCCCCTGTACACCATTTTGAGAGGGTTCAGCACGGTGAGGGAGAAGCAGAGAGCAGAGCAGAGTGTTATTGTGCTTCGAATGGATTCGAAATCTCGTATTTTACTTTCGTTTTTTACATGCGGCTATAACCTCCGCCCCTGTACACCATTTTGAGAGGGAGTTCAGCACGGTGTGGGAGAAGCAGAGAGCAGAGCAGAGTGAGTGTTATTGTGCTTCGTATGGATTCGTACATTCGTAACTTTTTCATAACGAATTATGCCGAAGACATTCGGGCATTCGCTATTTGCGGTATAATTTATTTCGGATTCGGTCTTATTCGTAATTGCTTTGTTCGGAAATTCGAATGCTTCCGAATGTCCGAAAGTTGCTAAATTCGGACGAATTTCAATTCGTTACGAAACGAATTGCACAAGCCTACTAAATACTATCATTACAGTTACTAACCCCATACAGTTACCCAAATACAGTATTTTTTTGGTATATTGCTGCTTTATTTGGGCTCTGCTACAGTGAGCAATTGTTGAATATAGGCTCACTGACAGCAGGAAGCAGCAAAATGAGCAGTAGGAAAACAAATCAGTGTGCTGCTTCTCCTTTACTGTCCAATCAGCAGACTGGAAGTGTGTTCTTGCCCACGTCAGGCTTCTGCGATAAATGTGAAGGATCAAGCTTTTCCGGCAAGGGGGACTAGACTGGTTTAAAAATCATATGGAAAGTAAAATAGTTTTATATATACATGTTTCAGCTGAAGCCAAATAAGTGTTATACGGAGGTGTTCTTAAAAAGGTTCACTTATCCTTTAAGACTTGCTTAAGGAACTTTTAAAATAAAACAAGGAATGTTCATACATAAAATGTATAACAATCCAGATATCATCTATGACTTTGTTTTTAGATGAAAAGGAAAGGTTTCATTTTTGAGACCGGTATATGACACATCGAGATGTGGTTCATTGATGTACCTCTCCTAAGCCTGGATGCTGTAAAATTCTTTGTCTACAAATCATGTACCCATAGTAAAAATCATGGTTCTTTTGTAATATAAAACAAACTTTTTTTTTTTTATATTCTTTGCCGAGTGAATAAAGATTCATTACAGCTCAGGGCCAGCTCTGCAAAGATCTGCACTCCCTTTATACCTGTATTATGCTAGCGAAAACACATCGTTTCTGGGCCAAGAAAAGAAAATTTTGATTTTATATCTTGTTAAAACTCAGCAAGCGCCCCCTTAGCTCTTCCTCTCTGCCTGCCTATTTCTTCAGGATTTTTAATCAAATTCTGATGGCTTTGCAGGCGATGTGATTAACCCTCTGAAATCCTGCTTTAGTTTTTCCCTCCTCTGATCTACAACATAAATGTATTAGAAAAGGGGATTATGAAAGTGCGTAAAAAAAGCTTGTCAAAACTGCCTGTATGCTATAGCGCTGCAAATCCCTACACTCTGAGGCTATTTGACCTCCATTTAGGCTTAGATTCATTATCGTAATTCACAACAGGAAAATCTGTTTGCTTAGTGAATTCTTGTATATCCTTAGAGATGTCAAAGTGTCAGATATGGTAATTGTAGACATATATGAACATTAGTGGACATATTTAAAGGAAATTGTGCTTGGATATGCTGCCACGTTGGACCTTTCCTGAAAATGCTAGTTTCCTGGTTTGGTTGCTGATGCACTGGTTTAGTTTAGTTGGTTTCTCCAGATCTGGGGCTTTGAACCACCTACCCATGCTAAAGCATACTCGGTCCTTGACCATGGTAGTATGCAACGCTGTATCCTGGCCTAGGGCAACAAGGCCTAGGGCAGCACTTTGCAGGGGGGCAGCACGGAAAAAGTCCCCATCGGCTTGTGGCTACACTGTCAGTGTAACGCAAGCTGCTTCTAATTTTGACTGTCCTATCAGCCTGGACCACAAACCTTCCTCACTGTGCTATATGTTTTCTGCTGCACCATTGGCATGGTTATATTTTCTTAGTCCTCTCCATAAAATTATCAGAAATTTGTGCTTAAAGTAGAACTATAGGAAACCCCCCCTCCCCAATAATCTATACATTCCAGTTTTCTCTGCCACTCATAGGTCTCAGATTATATTTGTGTAATCATTTTAGTTTAAAGAAGAATTCCAGGTTTGGCTAAATTATAAATAGTTACATTGGTCCAGCTTAGATCAATGCAACTATGTACATACCATACCTGGCCTATGCCCCTGGAAGCTGAACATCACTGAAGTAGACACCGCTACTCCAAAAATCTCCACTTGCCACGCAGAGCAGCTGACCTGATGCATTGTGAACATAAAAGGTCGGCTGCTCAGCACCTGCACCATTCAGAGAATGCTTTTCATTTTTGTAATGAATTTAAAGCATTCTAGGATTGGACAAGGTGGCGAGCGTGTCCAGCACTGCCCCACCTCTCTACCTTGTCCAATCAAAGTACACTTTGCATTCTTTCAGAAAATGCAAAGCATTCTCTGATTGTCGCCCATGCCGAGCAGGTGACATGCTGTGATCAGTAAGCAGGAGTGCAGCCACTCGGCGCGGGACCAGGAAGTAAGCGGAGATCACTGGTGTAGCAGTGTTTTCTTCACTGGTTTCCAGCTTCCAAGGGCATAATCCAGGTATGGTACAGTATATACATAATTACATTGGTCCAAGCTGGCCTAGTATTACTATGTATAACTAAGCCATGCCTAAATTTTTTCTTTAATGCCAAAGTGCTTAAGGTTTGGATCACCTTATATTCACCGTATATATTAAGGTCAATATTATATATATATATATATATATATATATATATATATATACTCACCAGCCACTTTATACGGTACACCTTACTAGTACCAGGTTGGACCCCTTTTGCCTTCAGAACTGCCTTAATTCTTTGTGGCATAGCTTCAACATGGTGTTGGAAACATTTATCAGAGATTTTGGTTCATGACATTATAGCATCACGCAGATTTGTTGGCTGCACATCCGTGATGCTCCTGGGCAGGATGGATCCATGCTTTCATGTTGTTTATGCCAAATTCTGACCCTACCATCTGAATGTCTCAACTGAAATCGAGATTTATCAGACCAGGCAATGCTTTTACACTCATCTATTGTCCAATTTTGGTGAGCCTGTGCAAATTTTAGCCTCAGTTTCCTGTTCTTAGCTGACAGGAGTGGCACCCGGTGCGGTCTTCTGCTGCTGTAGCCCATATGCTTCAAGGTTCGATGTGTTGTGCATTCAGAGACGGTATTCTGAATACCTTGGTTGTAACGAGTGGTTATTTGAGTTACTGTTGCCTTTCTATCAGCTTGAACCAATCTGCCTATTCTCCTCTGACATCAACAAATCATTTTTGTCCACACAACTGTCGCTCACTGGATATTTTCTCTTTTTTGGACCATTCTCTATAAACCCTAGAGATACTTGTGCGTGAAAATCTCAGTAGATCAGCATTTTTGGAAATACTCAGTCCAGCCCGTCTGGCACCAACAACCATGCCACGTTCAAAGTCACATAAATCTCCTTTCATCCCCATTCTGATGCTCGGTTTGAACTTCAGCAAGTTGTCTTTACCACATCTAGATGCCTAAATGCATAGAGTTTCTGCCATGTGATTGGCTAATTAGCAATTTGTGTTACCAAGCCATTAAACAGGTGCACCTAATAAAGCGGCCGGTGAGTGTATATATACTGTATATATAATTTATATACAGTAATAATGAGCACTTCCAACTCATAACCAGGGATGAGCCGAACACCCCCCTGTTCGGTTCGCACCAGAACCTGCGAACAGACAAAATGTTCGTGTAAACTTTAGAACCCTATTAAATACAATGGACTCGAACGTTCGAAATCTAAAGTGTTAATTATAAAGGCTAATATGCAAGTTATTGTCCTAAAAAGTGTTTGGGGACCCGGGTCCTGCCCCAGGGGACATGTATCAATGCAAAAAGAAGTTTTAAAAACGGCCGTTTTTTTAGGAGCAGTGATTTTAATAATGCTTAAAATGAAAAAACAAAAGTGAAATATTCCTTTAAATTTCGTACCTGGGGGTGTGTATGATATGCATGTGAAGTGGCGCATGTTTCCTGTGCTTAGAACTGTCCCTGCAAAAAATGTCATTTTTGAAAGAAAAAAATGCATTTAAAACTGACTCGCGGCTATTAATGAATTGTCGGCTCCCGGCAATACATACAAAAGTCATTGATAAAAAAAAAAAAAAAAGCGTGGGTGTTCCCCAGAATTCAATTACCAGGCCCTTCAGGTCTGGAATGGATATTAAGGGGAACCCTGCCGCAAATTTAAAAAAAAATTGACGTGGGGTTCCCCCAAATATCCATTCCAGGCCCTTCAGATCTGGCATGGATTTTAAGGGGAACTCCACCCCAAATTTAAAAAAAAAATGGCGTGGAGTCCCCCTAAAAATCCATACCAGACCCCTTATCCGAGCACGCAACCTGGCCGGCCGCAGGGGAAAAGGGGGGGACGAGAGAGCGGCCCCCCCTCCCTCCTGAACTGTACCAGGCCACATGCCCTCAACATGGGGAGGATGTCCCCATGTTGATGGGGACAAGGGCCTCATCCCCACAACCCTTGCCCGGTGGTTGTGGGGGTCTGCGGGCGGGGGGCTTATCGGAATCTGGAAGACCCCTTTAACAAAGGGGACCCCCAGATCCCGCCCCCCCCATGTGAATTGGTAAGGGGTACATTGTACCCCTACCATTTCACGAAGAAAGCGTAAAAAAATATTTAAAAAAACACACAAACACCTTGAAAAAGTCCTTTATTTAAAAAAAAACAAAAACATTCCAGCGGTGAAATCCAGTGTCCCGCGGCGATCCCGATGTCCAGCGCTGTCCTTCATTGGTTGTGCCTGAGCGGACCTGATGGGGAACTCCCTCTCAGTATTTTAAATGTATAGACCCGCCCCTTCTAAAGTTCCCCATCAGGTCCGCTCAGCGGACCAGATGCGGAACATGAGAAGGGGCGGGTCTATACATGTATTACCAAAGTGAGAGCAGTTCCCCATCAGGTCCGCCCCCTCGGTATGTCGGACCCGCCTACGTCATTGGCTTGAGCGGGGAACTTCCTTCACTATGTAAATTTAAATTACACAGTGAAGGAAGTTCCCCGCTCAAGCCAATGACGTAGGCGGGTCCGACATACCGAGGGAGCGGACCTGATGGGGAACTTTAGAAGGGGCGGGTCTATACATTTAAAATACTGAGAGGGAGTTCCCCATCAGGTCCGCTCAGGCACAACCAATGAAGGACAGCGCTGGACATCGGGATCGCCGCGGGACACTGGATTTCACCGCTGGAATGTTTTTTTTTTTGTTTTTTTTTTAATAAAGGACTTTTTCAAGGTGTTTGTGTGTTTTTTTAAACATTTTTTTTACGCTTTCTTCGTGAAATGGTAGGGGTACAACGTACCCCTTACCAATTCACATAGGGGGGGCCGGGATCTGGGGGTCCCCTTTGTTAAAGGGGTCTTCCAGATTCCGATAAGCCCCCCGCCCGCAGACCCCCACAACCACCGGGCAAGGGTTGTGGGGATGAGGCCCTTGTCCCCATCAACATGGGGACATCCTCCCCATGTTGAGGGCATGTGGCTTGGTACGGTTCAGGAGGGAGGGGGGGCCGCTCTCTCGTCCCCCTCTTTTCCCCTGCGGCCGGCCAGGTTGCGTGCTCGGATAAGGGGTCTGGTATGGATTTTTAGGGGGACTCCACGCCATTTTTTTTTAAATTTGGGGTGGAGTTCCCCTTAAAATCCATGCCAGATCTGAAGGGCCTGGAATGGATATTTGGGGGAACCCCACGTCAATTTTTTTTTAATTTGCGGCGGGGTTCCCCTTAATATCCATTCCAGACCTGAAGGGCCTGGTAATTGAATTCTGGGGAACCCCCACGCTTTTTTTTTTTTTTTTATCAATGACTTTTGTATGTATTGCCGGGAGCCGACAATTCATTAATAGCCGCGAGTCAGTTTTAAAAGACTTTTTTTCTTTCAAAAATGACATTTTTTGCAGGGACAGTTCTAAGCACGGGAAACATGCGCCACTTCACATGCATATCATACACACCCCCCAGGTACGAAATTTAAAGGAATATTTCACTTTTATTTTTTCATTTTAAGCATTATTAAAATCACTGCTCCCGAAAAAACGGCCGTTTTTAAAACTTCTTTCTTTTTCGTACATCACGGGACACAGAGCGACATAGTCATTACTAATGGGTTATATAGATACCGTCAGGTGCTGGCACTGGCAACTTCCAAAACCGGAAGTACCCTCCCCTATATAAGCCCCTCCCATCCGGGAGCACCTCAGTTTTTTTTGCCAGTGTCTAAGGTGTTGGCCAAGAAGAAACATGTGTTTTTCACTGAGCTTGCGTACAGGTTCTTTTGGGCCTCAGTAAGCTATTCCGGATCCGACCAAAAAAGCTTCATAGCTAAACGGTCGGTACCCGGGCCTTGCAGAGAAGAGCAAGGTTTTGCCTGTAATGCTTCTCTTAGGAGAGCTGGACCCTGGGATCCAGAGCTCTGGTCATACCCACGACCAAGATGTTTTCTGTGCAGGGTGCTATACAGGTCCAGGGGAGTGGAATCCTTGGGAACCCGGTCCCTGAAGGTTTGATTACAATGCCTGCCGTGATAGGTGAAGTTTGGGCTTTTGTGGACCAAACAAAGTCCTGCGGCGGGGAACAGGTAAGTGGGGGCCCCCAGGAACTTGGTTCTATTGGGGGACCCCCAAGCCTAATTTGTCTTTCTGTCTGTTACCTAATGGTATTCCCGCAAAATTCTGTGCATGCCTGTAACTACTAAAAAAATGTAATAATTTTTAATAGTGGTCAAGAAAAAAAAAAAAATGTTTTTATATATATTTAATATATTAGACTGCGGTACCTGTGTTTGTCCACTAGAGGCCGCTGTGGAATGTTTTCTTGTCATGTGGACTAGCTTCTTCTCAGCAGAGCAAAGTCCAGGCAGATGGTGAGTTCTCTTATAGGAAACTGCTTCCTCTGCCATGTTGCAGTGTTTGTCCATCCCCCGGCCTGCGGCAAAGAGGGGCCCTGGCTCCTGTCCCTTGTTACCATATTTGAAATTAGCGCCGAAGGCGCACGTGCCCGCGCGCGTGCGCGTGCACGCGCCTCTATATATAGAGGTGAGCCGGGAAAGGGGGCGGAGCCTGGGGATGACGCTCTGTGCGCGCCGCAGCGCTTCTGCGCATGTGCGGGCGTCCCAGCAGTTTTAAAAAAACCACAATATTGTAGTGAGCTGGCTATGAAGTACAGAGACAGAGCTGGCAACATTTAAAGGCATACAGCAAGCGGTTGATACAGGCATCCCCTAGAAAGGCACATTAGTAGACACCAACTGTGATATAGCAGCAATTGTGCTAGACTATTCTCAGTAAAAGTGGTGTATTACGGCTGGAATACCTCAGCTTTAGGCTTAGGAATATGCCGTCCAGAAGCTCCGGAACTGAATCTTCCAGGAAGCGAAGGGGGTCTCATCGGGCTCTGAGGATCTTGGGCATACTTCTGCTGCACCAGTCTCCCCTGAAGTTCAGAGGTAAGTGACCGTAGAGACCCAGCAGGGGTACTTGGTACTGCGGCTGTCCTCAGTCACCTGCTCCTGTGTATGTAACAGAGGAGGTTTTTTTTTCCTCAGCTCTGGGAGGATTAGAGAGAGATTGTCAACATTTATCGCTGCCTCCCTGTCAGGGAAAGCACGCCCGATCTCCGTCTCCTCCTTCAGAGTGCCTGTTAGCAGAGCAACAGTCCCATACAGGGATCGACCTGCCTGAAGGGGATCAGGATGAGGTTGATTCTGTTATAGAGGAATCAACCGTGGGGGAACCTTTTCTCAGCATCTCAAGCTGAAAGATTATGGGTTCAGTCTCTGACTAACATGGTCCGATCAGCATTTAAAAATGCACCTTGCGGAACCATCAACCACTACTGTATCCTCGTTGGGGTCGCTAGAAGCCCCCAGACTGTCTGTTCTTTTCCACTTCACCCTTTACTGAAAGGGCTCATTTACCAGGATTGGGAATGTCCTGAGAAAATATTTATTCCCCCAAGAGATTTCCGGTGGTCTATCCCATGGAGGATAAGTTCATCAAAAAAAAAAAAAAAAAAAAATGGAAGGTCCCTACAGTGGACGCAGCCATCTCTTGTATGTATAAATCACTGACATGTCCAGTGGATAATGTCCAAATGTTCAAGAACCCAATAAATAAAAGATTGGAGTCCTTATGAAAATCTGCTTGGTGATACAACCAGCAGTAGCAGCTATTGGGGTCTGCTAAGCAGTGAAGGATCAGTTGAAACAGGTCTTGAGGGACTTGACAGATCAGCAGGCTTTGCCCTAGCTGATCTACCTAGAGCCTTAGGCTTTGCGGTTGACGCCATAGAGGATTCAGTCCATCAGGCCTCCCGCCTTACGCTGTCTATAGTACATACGCGTAGGCTCCTATGGCTCAAAAACTGGTCTGCTGAAGCTCCCTGTAAAGAATGGCTGGTTAGCGTCCCATTTCATGGTGAACGCTTATTCAGGGAAAACCTGGACAAATATATCCAGAAAATTTCCAGCGGTAAAAATACGCTCTTGCCGGTTAAAAGCAGAGTTAGAGGTCCCTCTTTAAGAGGCCTGCTTCTCCAGTCCCTGGGGCATCGGCTGTGTAACAGTTCCGACGGCCTCCTCGGTCAAATCCCGGGGGTAAAAAACAGGGACAGTAGCAGGGTAATGAGAAACCCTGGGTCAGGGGAGGTACAAAACCTCCCCCAAAGTTAAATTCATTGAAGCCCCCACTCAGTCGGGTGGGGGGAGGACTCCAGTTGTTCGCAAGAGACCTGGCGGGACACGATCAAGACAGATAGGTGCTCTCCGCAGTAGGTTTGGGATACAGTTTGGAGTTAAAAGACTCTCCTCCTTCCCATTTTTGAGGTCAAACGTGCCAAGGGATCCCCGGAAGAGAGAGTCCCTCCTGTTGGCACTAGAACAACTATTGCTCCAAGGAGTAATTATGGAGGTTCCCCTGGAAGAATGAGGGTTCGGGTTTTACTCAAACCTCTTTACAGTCCCGAAGCAAACACGGACGGGAGGCCCATATTAATTCTAAAAGGGCCATACAAATTCCTGTATATCAGGTCTTTCCGATGGAGTCGATACGATCGGTGGCCACTGCCCTACAAGGGGAGGATTGGTTAGCCACGATCGACATCAAAGATGCTTATTTGCACATTCCCATCTTTCCAGTCCACCAAAAATTTCTACGCTTTGCAGTAGAAGGGCGCCATTTTCAGTTCAGAGCCTTACCCTTCGGTTTGGCCACAGCACCACGAGTGTTTACAAAAATTCTGGCCCTTTATTGGCCAATCTAAGAACACAAGGTGTAATGATAATGGCATATTTGGATGACTTGTTGCTGATAGACCACTCAGTGAAAAAACTAGACGTGGTCGTTCACAAGACGATCAAGTATCTGGAATCTCACGGTTGGATTATCAACCGAGACAAGTCAGCCCTAAAAACCAGTCAAAAGTCTGGAATACTTGGGGCTAAGGTTGGATTCAGGCCAGAGAAAAATATTCTTGCCTTGAGGAAAGATGTTGTCTTTGAAAGATTTGATC
The DNA here is from genome assembly GCA_029206835.1 of Rana muscosa. Taxonomy (NCBI): domain Eukaryota; kingdom Metazoa; phylum Chordata; class Amphibia; order Anura; family Ranidae; genus Rana; species Rana muscosa. The sequence goes on from CM055118.1 coordinate 225,480,248, forward strand.
CACTTAGTGGGTACAAAAAAGACAGCCGTCCATACGCCTGTATATGAGGCTGCTGGGAAAAATGGTGGCATCATTCGAAGCAGTACCCTACGGTCAATTCCATTCAAGGAATTTGCAAGGGGCCATACTGTCAGCCTGGAACAAAAAAGTTCAGGCCCTAGACTTACAATGTCCTTGTCCCCTTCCGTTCGCAAGAGCCTCCGTTGGTGGTTGGTTCCCCAGAATCTGGAAAAAAGGAAATCCTTCAGTCCGATTTCTTGGAAGGTGGTCACTACAGATGCCAGCCTTATAGGCTGGGGAGCAGTACTGGAGCAATAGTCTCTCCAGGGCAGATGGTCGGATGCAGAAAAGGCCCTGCCCATCAATCTCTTAGAGATACGAGCAGCCCGGTATGCCCTAGTAGCATGGACATCCAAACTCCAAGGGTCCCCTGTCAGAATGCAATCAGACAATGCCACAGCAGTGGCATATATCAATCATCAGGGGGGCACCAGGAGTCGTGCAGCCCAGAGGGAAGTAAATTACATCCTGAAATGGGCAGAAAAATATGTCCCAGCCATATCTGCGGTATTCATTCCAGGAGTGGAGAATTGGAAGGCGGACTTTCTAAGTCGCCAGCAATTAGGCCCAGAGGAAGGGTCCCTTCACCCCGAGGTTTTCTGGACAATATGTCAGCGGTGGGGAACATCGGATGTAGATCTTCTAGCATCCAGATTCAACGCAAAGGGGGACAGGTTTGTCTCTCGGACAAGGGATCCCCTAGCTTGCGGCTCGGATGCCCTAGTGTTCCCTTGGGATCAGTTCAAGCTGATATATGCATTCACACCGCCACAATGGTTACCTCGATTACTCCGCAGAATCAGGGTAGAAAAGAAACCGGTGATTCCGGTGGCTCCAGCGTGGCCCCGAAGAGCGTGGTACGCGGAGATTATAAAATTTCAGTGGGGAGTCCTTGGACTCTCCCACGTCGTCCGGCTTTCGCAAGGACCGATATACCACCCTTCCTTACCAGCCCTAGGTTTGACGGCCTGGCTATTGAAGCCCACATTTTAAAAAAGAGAGGGCTCTCTAATGCTGTGGTATCTACCATGATCAATGCCAGGAAGCCGGTATCCAGGCAGATCTACTATAGAATCTGGAAGGCGTACATCGCGTGGTGTGAGGCCAAGAAATGGCATCCACATAAGTACGTAATAGGTAGGATTCTGGACTTCCTACAGTGGGCTGTAGATAGGAAGCTTGCCTTGAGTACTATCAAGGGTCAGTTTTCGGCCTTGTCAATATTTTTTCAAAGGCCCTTGGCTTCGCATTCACTAGTCAAAGCCTTTATACAAGGAGTGATGCGTATTAGTCCTCCGGTTAATATTCCCATATGTCCATGGGATCTAAACTTGGTTCTGTCGGTTCTACAGAAACAACCATTTGAACCATTACAGCATATTTCCTTGGTGCTTCTCACCAGGAAATTGATTTTTCTAGTAGCCATTTGTTCGGCTAAAAGAGTATCGGAATTAGCAGCTATGTCCTGTAAGGAGCCATATCTGGTTATCCATAAGGACAGAGTAGTGTTACGTCCTCATCCAGCCTTTCTTCCTAAGGTGGTATCGAGGTTTCATTTGAACCAAGATGTGGTTCTTCCTTCTTTTTTCCCCAAACCTACTTCGGTAGAGGAAAAGTTATTGCATTCTTTGGATGTAGTAAGAGCAGTTAAAGCTTATCTAAAAGCCACTGCTCAGATTCGCAGAACGGATACTTTGTTTATTCTGCCGGAAGGCCCCAGAAAGGGTCAGGCAGCGTCAAAATCTACTTTAGCCAGGTGGATTCGACAGGTCATTATGCAAGCTTATGGCTTGAGAAGGAGACCGCCTCCGTTCAAAGTTAGAGCGCACTCCACGAGAGCAGTTGGAACTTCATGGGCAGTGCATCACCAGGCCTCCCTGGCTCAAATCTGTAAGGCCGCAACGTGGTCTTCAGTTCACACGTTTACTAGGTTCTACCAGGTGGACGTTAGAAGTCAGGAGGATGTCGCCTTTGGGCGCAGTGTGTTGCAGGCCGCAAAAGATCCTCATGTCTGATAGCGCTCAGCTTATATATGGTGTATCCCCCCCCTCATTGGGCATTGCTTTAGGACATCCCATTAGTAATGACTATGTCGCTCTGTGTCCCGTGATGTACGAAAAAGAAAATAGGATTTTTATAACAGCTTACCTGTAAAATCCTTTTCTTGGAGTACATCACGGGACACAGAGCTCCCACCCCTCTTTGGGGACACTTATTGCTTTGCTACAAAACTGAGGTGCTCCCGGATGGGAGGGGCTTATATAGGGGAGGGTACTTCCGGTTTTGGAAGTTGCCAGTGCCAGCACCTGACGGTATCTATATAACCCATTAGTAATGACTATGTCGCTCTGTGTCCCGTGATGTACTCCAAGAAAAGGATTTTACAGGTAAGCTGTTATAAAAATCCTATTTTTTGCATTGATACATGTCCCCTGGGGCAGGACCCGGGTCCCCAAACACTTTTTAGGACAATAACTTGCATATTAGCCTTTATAATAAACACTTTAGATTTCTCCCATAGATTTTTCGAATTTGCCGCGAACACCCCAATTTGTTCGCTGTTCGGCGAACGGGCGAACAGGCAATGTTCGAGTCGAACATGAGTTCGACTCGAACTCCAAGCTCATCCCTACTCATAACCATTTTTCCTTTTGCAGTATAGAAGACATGTAAGCAATTCCAAATATCAGCAGCCATGCCTTCTTTTATCTACGAAGCCTTCCACCCCTACTCCTGATATAAAGTGCCCTTTGTTCGCATCTTCTTCCATTTGTATAGTCACTCCCATTTTTGGCAAAGCCCCATGAGGACTGACAATCAGCACCAATCTGCCAAAGCAGGAAGCCCTTTGGCAAATGTATATTATTCTGATGACCGTTGACTGGCACAGTAGTATGGGATGTTGCCTAGTAACTAGTGACACCTTTATATCTGTGTTCACTAAAGACAGTGTGCTAACGAGCAGAGAAAAAGGAGATACAGAGCCCTAGCATTATCTCATTAATTCTACTGTGGGTTAAAACTGTATGTCATGTCTACATTCACCCAATGCTGACATATTAGGACAGTTTTATATAATTTATACAGTTCCAGCATATTCCACAATGTTTTACTGAACACATAGACCATTAACATTAACGCCCCTACCACAGTCATACAATAACAAAAAACACTATAGTTAAAGTGGTTGTAAACCCACTTTTTCAACTTGCACCTACAGGTAAGCCTAGATTAAGGCTTACCTGTAGGTGCAAGAAATATCTCCTAAACCTACATGGTTTAGGAGATATTTACTAAAAATAACAGGCGCCGCTGTCTACGGCGCATGCGCGCCATAGACAACGGCGCATTCATGGGGTTAATCCCATTCACAAAATCTGCTACTTCCCAGCAATCGCTGGGCATAGCCGAATGTGACGGCTCTCGCGCGCATGCGCAGAGTGACGTCTCCGCCGCTCCGGCCAATCACAGCGCCGGAGCGGCGCTGTGATTGGCTGGTGCGGCGATACCCGGAAGTAACCTTCCGGCTATCGCTGCAGCGATTGATGCGGCTGAAGAGGGAGACGAGGATGGCTTCGGGGGCCCCGATCTAAGGTAAGTGATGCATAATGAGCTATTATGCTAGTCATATTAACTCATTATGCCTTTCTCTTACAGGTGGTTATGAAAAAAAAAAAAAACATTTATCGGGTTTACAACCACTTTAATTAGGAAGCTGAATAACTTCATATTATCTTTGTGGGCATTTAGTGGGAAATCATATAAAACAGGGGTCTCCAAACTTTCTGAACAAAGGGCCAGTTTACTGTCCTTCAGACTTTAGGTGGACTGGACTGTGGCCAGTGGTAGTAGATGATGCCTCTGGCTTGGTGGTGAGTGGGAATAAAACATTTACACAGCTCTCCTGTGGTTAGGAAGAGAAAGAATATTGCCCCATCATTGTGTCATTGAGAGGAATTCTGCCCCATCATTGGTGTCAGTGGGAGAAATAGTGTCCCATCACTGGTGTCAGTGGTAGGAATAGTGTCCCATCACTGGTGTCAGTGGGAGGAATAGTGTTCCATCATTGGTGTCAGTGGGAGGAATAGTGTCCTACCATTGGTGTGAATCGGTGGATTTGTGTCCATCACTGTTGGTGGTTTCAGTGGGAGGAATAGTGACCTATCACTGGTGTCAGTGGAAGAAATAGTGCCCCATCACTGGTGTCAGTGGGATGAATAGTGCCCCATCACTGGTGTCAGTAGGAGGAATAGTGCCTCATCACTAGTGTCAGTGGAAGGAATAGTGCCCAATCACTAGTGTCAGTGGGGGGATTAGTGCCCCATCATTGATATCAGTGGTAGGAATAGTGCCCCATCATTGGTGTCAGTGTGAGAAATAGTGCCCAATCACTGGTGTCAGTGAGAGGAATAGCGCCCCATCACTGGTGTCAGTGGGGGGAATAGTGCCCCATCACGGGTGTCAGTGGGAGGAATAGTGTCCCATCATTGGTGTCAGTGGGAGGATTAGTGCCCCGTCATTGGTGTCAGTGGAAGGAATAGTGTCCCATCACTGGTATCAGTGGAAGAAATTGTGCCCCATCACTGGTGTCAGTAGGAGGAATATTGCCTTATCACTGGTTTCAGTGGATTGAATAGTGCCCCATAATTGGTGCCAGTGGGAGGAATAGTGCTCCACCCCCATCTTTGATGTCAGTGGTAGGAATAGTACCCCATCATTGGTGTCAGTGGGAGAAATAGTACCCCGTTATTGATGTCAGTGAAAGAAATAGTGCCTCATTATTGGTGTCAATGGAAGGAATAGTGCCCCATCATTGGTGTCAGTGGGATAAATAGTGCCCCATCTTTGGGGGTACTGGAAGGAATAGCGCCCCATCAATATTGTTAGAAGAACTTATGCTCCATCATTGGTGTCAGTGGTTGGAATAACACCCCAATTTTGGTGTCAGAAGGAGGAATAGTGCCTCGTATCAAGGGCCGGATAAAGGCAAGCAAAGAGCTGCATCCGGACCACGGGCCGCAGATTGGGGACCACTGTGGTAAAACATGAGGAAAACATACAAACTTTATGCAGAAAGTCTCTGTGGTGGGAACTGAATTTTGGGCTCAGAGACGTAGGAAAAGAGAGCTACATACTTAGTCATCATACATTGTAAGCAAATACGTGAGTTTCTTCCTGAAAGAAGAGGTCTCACTTAAATTCATAATTAAATGTTCTGTTCATCAAATTACAATGTACATGTGGTACTTTGTCTCATCTTCCTACCTGCTGTCTAAGGCTAGCTGTGAGGTTGGACTTCTGCTTTGACAGATAGCACTTTTCTCCATCTCCAAGCACTTGTCAGACAAGTTTTTTGTGAAGAATGCCACAGTAGGGGGGGCTTGTCACCTAAAATGCTCCAGACAAGCAGGAAGGTGCCATCCCCAAACTGTTCCCACAAAGTTGGGAGCATGAAATTGTCCAAAATGTCTTGGTATGCTGACGCTTTAAGAGTTCCCTTTACTGGAACTAAGGGGCCAAGCCCAACCCCTAAAAAACAACCCCACACCATAATCCCCCCTCCACTAAATGGTTTGGAAGGGTGGCCCAATGCTTTTGGCAATATAATGTAGATGAGCGAGTTTGAGGTGAAGGAACTTGACTAGCCGGCACAGAGTCCTGACCTCAACCCAGTAGAACACCTTTGGGATGAACTAGAGTGGAGACTGTGAGCCAAGCCTACTTATCCAACATTGTTGCCTGACCTCACAAATGCTTTTCTGGAAGAATGGTCAAACATTCCCATAGACACATTCCTAAACCTTGTGGACAGCCATCCCAGAAGAGTTGAAGCTGTTATAGCTGCAAAGGGTGGGCCAACTCAATATTGAACCCTACGGACTAAAGCCCCGTACACACGGTCGGACTTCCATCGGACTTTTCCGTGTTTTTTTGTCCGAACGGAGTTGGTCGGGAACACCCATAGCATACACACGCTCGGACATTTCTGCAAACTTTCCCAAAACTTTTTGCAACATCACATGGTTTTTCTGCTCTTTTCTGCTCTTTACCGCCACCCTTTGGTCAACTTCTGCTATTGTTGGTTGATTTTAACATTAGTTGTTTTGTCCATCGGACAAAAGTCTGATAGTTTTCTGTACACACGGTAGGACTTTGCTCCATCTGACTTTTTTTGGGCAAAAGTTTGTCCGTTTGCAGACCCAACTTTTGTCCGATGAAAACAAAACCAAACGAAAAAAAGTTTGTCCGATGGAGCGTACACACGGTCGGATTGTTGGTCCAACTTGCTTAAAACGAAGTTTGTTGGGCAAAAGTCCGACCGTGTGTACGGGGCTTTAGACTGGGATGTCATTAAAGTTCATGTGCGTGTAAAGGCAGGTGTCCCAATACATTTGGCAGTATAGTGCATGTAATCTGATTGGTAGCTAAAGGTAACATATACTTCTTTACAATTCCATTATTCATACCTCTCAGCGGACAACCTGGCTGTACCATTTATTGTTCATTAAAAATCACAAGCGTGCTTTTCTGGTTTGTCACCTGACCTTTCAGGCTCCAGGATTCTCTGTGAATCTTTTATTATGCATTCTTAATAAGTGATCAGGGTCATGCTGTACTGTTTAGTGGAATTGCTATCAGGTGACTGGCACTAAACTCCCCACAGTGGAGCCCTTTCTCTAATACTGTATTTTAATAGTCTTACTAATCTCCATGTGACCTTCAGCCCCATCTCTTTGTCCTGGCCCCTTTCATTTCCCAGTAGGATCCTAGTCAGTGAGGTTGTACTATAGAATCCTAGACTGGAGATTAACAACCAAAAGCTGCTTTTTATTTTTGTTATCCACTATAAAAAGTATTATTAAATAATGTCTGATGCCGCGTACACACGACCATTATTTATGTCATGCAAAAAAACGACGTTTTTCTCGTCGTGATTCTTCTCAAGCCTGCCCTGCATACACACGTTCATGAAAAAAAAACGCCTGAGCAAAGCGCAGTGACGTACAACACGTACAACGGCACTATAAAGGGGAAGTTCCATTCAGATGGCGCCATCCTTTGGGCTGCATTTGCTGATCCTCGTGTTAGTAAAAGTTTGGTGAGAGACGATTCGCGCTTTTCAGCCTCGTGCTCTTCAGTCCATTACAGCGTGACGAATGTGATATCTCCATTAGGAACGCTAGTTTTACCAGAATGAGCCCTCCCGTCTCATACTTGATTCTGAGCATGCGCGGGTTTTTTTCCCCTCGTAAAAGCCTACACACGACCGTTTTTCACAACGTGAAAAACAAAGAGAAAAAATAGAGCAGGTTCTAATTTTTTTTCGGGCAGTTTTCTCGTCGAGAACAATGCTATGGAGCATACACACGACCGTTTTTCACGACCAATCTAAAAAATTGCATTTTTCTTGTCATGAAAAACAGTTGTGTATACGCGGCATTAAGGAAAAATTTAATACTATGTGTAGCGGTCCCTCCTCAACTTCTCCCCTCTCTTCACGGCTGGTTCTACTCGTCTAGGGGTATCTGGGAGAAGGGGGAAAGATGCACACCACCAGCTCGGCTCTCTGATGTAGGATGCAGAGATATGAGCTAAACCATTTACCCTCGGGTCTGCACTTTAGGCCGGAGCCTCAGCTTCCTCTGTGGAGGATGACTGTCACTGTCTCTAACAGGGACACTTAGCTTCCAGTAACACGAGTTCCACACCAAGAAAAGTCCAACACTGTTTTATTGACTCGAACTGGTTGACTTTTAAAAGAACAGACAAGGTGTAGGGAAGAGTAGGTCTAGGCACAACCAATGAATAAAGTTTCTCCTGTTCCGTTCAGTACAAACAGGCTTGGCGCACAGTCGCTGCCACCGACCGTGAGTTTGGTCACTGCCACTGACCTGGGTGAACGTTGAGGCCCCTGCCACAGGCCTTGGATGAGGCCTGCCACTGACTTGAGAAAGATGGGTCTCTGCCACAGACCATGAGAACATGAAATACCTTTTTTAGAACAAACGACCCCTGTCAGAGGAAGACATCCATCCGGACGGTCACCAGAGGCCTCCACCGGCACCAGGAAATGCTGCGCTGGCTCTACGGGGAGGTCACGTCTCCGGTCCCTTACGCCCAGAATTCAGGCACCCAATACCGGGGGTATCTTAGGAATGCTTCGCCCTTGCGGGACCCAGTCGAAGGTACTGGGCCCCAGGCCTCCTGATGTAGTACCTCACCCCAGGCTGAAGGTGCCTGGGATGGAACTCGACTCCACGCGCCCAGGCCAAGGGCGCCTGGGCACAGATGAACCACAGCAGCCCCCAGGCCGAAGGTGTCTGGGGAATGGACCTTGTGCGCAAGATGTCCGCCCCTTTTATATTCCCTCCCAGCAGGCACAGCGGGTTCCCCGCCCCGCCGCACTACTGCCGAGAGAGGACAAAAAGGGCACGGCTCTAGAATGGTAGTTCAACCCCGGTCCCAGGTGACAGCGCCACCCAGGGATCGCAGGGAACATGACACCATTCATACCTCCCACACTCCAAAATGTCCATAAATCCCTAAGATTAATGTATCTGGGCTATCTATTGCCCAGATACACCCCACTAAGTTTAACACCCGCTACATATGTATAAGGTGTAGTAATAAAATAATGTGTATAGGGTCTATGCAAAAGGCTTGGTGCATAGCTCCGAACTGTCCCTGATTTTGAGGGATTGTCCCTGATTTGGAGCAATGTCCCTCTTTCCCTCTTTCCTCCTCATTTGTCCTTCATTTTGGTCTCATCTATATACTGTAGTTGTATATAAAATGCACTTTTTATCTATCAAAAAGTGTTTTCCAGAGCTAAACCTTTCATCCAATCTCTAAATTGCTGCATTTGTAAATTCCAAAAGCCAATATAAAGGAATAGTAGTGTTAAAAAAGAAATTGTACATTTAACCAATCTTGTTTTTTTGTACAATTCTCCTTTAAGGGGGCGTGGCAAGGGGTGTGTCCTATCCCTGCATACTTTTGCTTATATGTGTCCCTCATTCCCATCTCAAAAAGTTGGGAGGTATGTTGGTGTGCAGCAGTGGGATTTTTAAAAAAATGTGTGTCTGTCTTCAGATTGCAAAAATGTGTACCCAGATAGTCCTGTGCAATGTGTACCCAGATAGTCCTGTGCAATGTGTACCCAGATAGTCCTGTGCAATGTGTACCCAGACAGTCCTGTGCAATGTGTACCCAGATAGTCCTGTGCAATGTGTACCCAGATAGTCCTGTGCAATGTGTACCCAGACAGTCCTGTGCAATGTGTACCCAGATAGTCCTGTGCAATGTGTACCCAGATAGTCCTGTGCAATGTGTACCCAGATAGTATTGTACAATGTGTATCCAGATAGTACTGTACAATGTGTACCCAGATAGTCCTGTGCAATGTGTACCCAGATAGTCCTGTGCAATGTGTACCCAGATAGTCCTGTGCAATGTGTACCCAGACAGTCCTGTGCAATGTGTACCCAGATAGTCCTGTGCAATGTGTACCCAGATAGTCCTGTGCAATGTGTACCCAGATAGTATTGTACAATGTGTATCCAGATAGTACTGTACAATGTGTACCCAGATAGTACTGTGCAATGTGTACCCAGACAGTCCTGTGCAATGTGTACCCAGATAGTCCTGTGCAATGTGTACCCAGATAGTCCTGTGCAATGTGTACCCAGATAGTATTGTACAATGTGTATCCAGATAGTACTTTACAATGTGTACCCAGATAGTACTGTGCAATGTGTACCCAGATAGTACTATGCAATGTGTACCCAGATAGTCCTGTGCAATGTGTACCCAGATAGTACTGTGCAATGTGTACCCAGATAGTACTGTGCAATGTGTACCCAGATAGTACTGCACAATGTGTACACAGATAGTACTGTGCAATGTGTACACAGATAGTCCTGTGCAATGCGTACACAGATAGTACTGTGCAATGTGTGCACAGATAATAATGTGCAATGTGTACACAGATAGTAATGTGAAATTTGTACACAGATAGTAATGTGCGATGTGTACACAGATAATAATGTGCAATGTGTACACAGATAGTTCTGTGCAATGTGTACGCAGATAGTACTGTGCAATGTGTACAAAGATAATAATGTGCAATGTGTACACAGATAGTACTGTGCAATGTGTACACAGATAGTAATGTGAAATGTGTACACAGATAGTACTGTGCAATGTGTACACAGATAATAATGTGCAATGTGTACACAGATAATTATGTGCAATGTGTACACAGATAGTACTGTGCAATGTGTACACAGATAATAATGTGCAATGTGTACACAGATAATAATGTGCAATGTGTACACAGATAGTACTGTGCAATGTGTAAACAGATAATAATGTGCAATGTGTACACAGATAGTACTGTGCAATGTGTATACAGTTAGTTCTGTGCAATGTGTACACAGTTAGTTCTGTGCAATGTGTACACAGATATTAATTTGGGATGTGTACACAGATAGTTCTGTGCAATGTGTGCTAAGATAGGACTGTGCAGTGTGTAATTAGATGGTTCTGAGATGTTAGTGTAGCGGGTATGTACTTTGATTAAACACTAAGAAAGTGTGAAACTAGTCAGCTCTAACCAGAATTCTGTGACTTGCTGTGCTGTATTTGGATTTTTGAAGATTTTACATAATAAAGGCTTTTTATTGGAGTGCTGCTGTCCAGAAGACTTGATCTTTTGTTTTGCCTATGTACTTTCCCGGGTGTAAATTTGAACTTGGCAGAGACATTAGTGATGTGTAATTCCCTGCAGCCCAGCAGGTGGCGCTGTTGCTCTGGGCTGGGCTGGGGTTGAATCATTGCTGTGTGCCGGCTTCCTTTTTGTCCTCCCTCTGCAGCGGTATGGTGGGGCGGGGAACCCGCCGTGCTTGCTGGGAGAGGGTATAAAGGGGCCGGCCATCTTTGTCACGGGGAGTCCAGGGCACCTTCAGCCTGTGGGTGGTGGTTAGTGTCGGTTCTCTAGGCGGGCCTAGGCCTAGAGGACAGCCGGAGGTCGTGTTCCATCCCAGGCACCTTTGGCCTTTGCCCAACACTGAGTTCCGCGAGGGAAGGAGATCCTAGGGAACCCCGGGAGTGGGTACCCGAATCCGGAAGGCGTAATGGACCGGGGGACCTGGTGCAGCAGATTGCCAGTGACAGGTGAGTCTTTCATCGGAGACCACCTGGAAGGAAATTCCCCCTCGCTCGGAGACCGCAGCCCACTTTCAGGGAGGAAAGTGGAGAACACATTGTGTCTGGGCCTATTCACATCCACACCTCTTTTTTCTGTTCTGTTTCTACCAAGGGAGTTCAACTGATTGTGTTCATTCGAGAAGAATAAAGGAGTGTTGAACTTTAATGGTCTGGGGCTCATTTCCTGACAGACATTGTTCAAGGTAACTCTTGGTGGAGGCTCCAGGTGCACAACACTGACCCGAAGGTAAAAGAACTTTGCTTGTATCACACTGACACCTGTGGTGAAGGGCAGGCGTGGTGTCCCCGCTCCCTTCCCCTCTGGAAAATACCCCTAGACAAGAGACAGACGAGCTGAAGAGAAAGAGGGGAGTGAGGAGGGCGCTACATTAGTATATAGCAGTGTATGTATCCTGATGTCAATACATAGCAGTGTATATGTTCTGGTGTCAATACATAGGACTGTATGTATCTCAGTGTCATTATAAAGCAGTGTATGTATTCCGGTTTCAGTAAATAGCAGTGTATGTATTGTGGTGTCAGTAGCAGTGTATGTATTCCGGTGTCAGTACATAGCAGTGTATGTATTCCGGTGTCAGTACATAGCAGTGTATGTATTCCGGTGTCAGTACATAGCAGTGTATATATTGTGGTGTCAGTACATAGCAGTGTATGTATTGCGGTGTCAGTACATAGCAGTGTATGAATTCCTGTGTCAGTACATAGCAGTGTATGCATTCCGGTGTCAGTACATAGCAGTGTATGTATTTTGGTGTCAGAACATAGCAGTGTATACAGTATATTGTGGTGTCAGTACATAGCAGTGTATATATTGCGGTGTCAGTACATAGCAGTGTATGTATTGCCGTGTCAGTACATAGCAGTGTATGTATTGCGGTGTCAGTAAATAACAGTGTATATATTGCGGTGTCAGGAAATAACAGTGTATATATTGCGGTGTCAGTACATAGCAGTGTATATATTGGGGTGTCAGTACATAGCAGTGTATATATTGCGGTGTCAGTACATAGCAGTGTATATATTGCGGTGTCAGTAAATAGTAGTGTATATATTGCGGTGTCAGTACATAGCAGTGTATATATTGCGGTGTCAGTAAATAGTAGTGTATATATTGCGGTGTCAGTACATAGCAGTGTATATATTGGGGTGTCAGTACATAGCAGTGTATATATTGTGGTGTCAGTACATAGCAGTGTATATATTGGGGTGTCAGTACATAGCAGTGTATATATTGCGGTGTCAGTACATAGCAGTGTATATATTGCGGTGTCAGTAAATAGTAGTGTATATATTGCGGTGTCAGTACATAGCAGTGTATATATTGTGGTGTCAGTACATAGCAGTGTATGTGTTCCGGTGTCAGTACATAGCAGTGTATGTATTGCGGTGTCAGTACATAGCAGTGTATATATTGTGGTGTCAGTACATAGCAGTATATATATTGTGGTGTCAGTACATAGCAGTATATATATTGGGGTGTCAGTACATAGCAGTGTATCTGTATGTATTGCGGTGTCAGTACATAGCAGTGTATATATTGGGGTGTCAGTACATAGCAGTGTATATATTGGGGTGTCAGTACATAGCAGTGTATATATTGGGGTGTCAGTACATAGCAGTGTATGTATTCCGGTGTCAGTACATAGCAGTGTACTGTATATATCTAGGCGTGGGCAAGAAGAATTTCGATGTATTAGAAGATGATAGGTGGACTCTATAGACACCATTGTGTGCCCAGATTTCCCCCGAGTCCTAACATGGCTAAATGTTCCTCTCCTGAACACGGCACATCCCAAGGTTCCTTGATATTACGGTCATGTCCTACGTCTTCTCGTCACTTCTAAGCTCGGTGACCTCTGGGGGTGAATACGCCACCGTCCGTTACATTGTTCCAGGCTGACACAAGGCACAAGATTTCTTTGTCTCCGTAGACCACACTAAGCCAGCCTAACCCTGATTCCTGCATCCAGTATAGAAACACGTCTGTATCTCTATATGGAAAAGGAAAGCTGAATGTGAGCCCTCTAGCGTTGTACGGGGAACACTTCAAGTCAATTCATGTAATGCAGTTGAATTTGTAGTAGAAACCATTGCAGTATAAAGAGCCAACCTATCATCAGATACATTATATGGACAATACTTAATAATTAAGCATGGACATATTCTTGTGTTAGGATTCCTTATTACTAGTCAATGCAATGATCAGACGGTGAAGATGATTTGGTGACACAAACACTGTTTAAGAATAAATCTGCCACAAAGTAAAACAACTGTGTGAGAAGACTGTGATGGAAGAAGTCAGTTCCAAACTCATGTACACCATCTTAGTCCTAGGACAGTATTATTTAATACAGCTATTCTTAATAAAAGTTCTGTGGTACCCCAGGATTCCTCCAGACCAGGGGTAAGCAGCCTGAGAGATGGAGATCTACCTGAACAACATGAAAGAGATCAAAGATCACTGGGGCTCTATGCCCCTTTTTTAAGGATTGTATTAACAATTAAATAGTAAGGAGCATTTAGAAAAATATAATAAAACAAATGCCACTGTAAAAATATATACTTAGCCTACCTTAAAACTGGAGAGTGTGAGTCAGTAGTAGAGCAGTGGGCTGTGTGTGGACAGTGTCAGTAGGGAAGTGGGCTGTGTGTGAAAAGTGTCAGTAGAGCAGTGGGCTGTGTGTGGACAGTGTCAGTAGAGCAGTGGATAGTGTGTGGACAGTGTCAGTAGAGCAGTGGGCTGTGTGTGGACAGTGTCAGTAGAGCAGTGGACAGTGTGTGGACAATGTCAGTAGAGCAGTGGACAGTGTGTATACAGTGTCAGTAGAGCAGTGGGCTGTGTGTGGACAGTGTCAGTAGAGCAGTGGGCTGTGTGTGGACAGTGTCAGTAGGGAAGTGGGCTGTGTGTGGACAGTGTCAGTAGGGCAGTGGTCAGTGTGGACAGTGTCAGTAGAGCAGTGGTCAGTGTGTGGACAGTGTCAGTAGAGCAGTGGGGTGTGTGTGGACAGTGTCAGTAGAGCAGTGGGCTGTGTGTGGACAGTGTCAGTAGAGCAGTGGACAGTGTGTGGGCAGTGTCAGTAGAGCAGTGGACAGTGTGTGGACAGTGTCAGTAGAGCAGTGGACAGTGTGTGGACAGTGTCTGTAGGGCAGTGGGCTGTGTGTGGACAGTGTCAGTAGGGCAGTGGGCTGTGTGTGGACAGTGTCAGTAGGGCAGTGGGCTGTGTGTGGACAGTGTCAGTAGAGCAGTGGGCTGTGTGTGGACAGTGTCAGTAGAGCAGTGGGCTGTGGGTGGACAGTGTCAGTAGGGCAGTGGGCTGTGTGTGGACAGTGTCAGTAGGGGCAGTGGACAGTGTGTGAACAGTGTCAGTAGGGCAGTGGACAGTGTGTGGACAGTGTCAGTAGGGCAGTGGGCTGTGTGTGGACAGTGTCAGTAGGGGCAGTGGACAGTGTGTGAACAGTTTCAGTAGGGGCAGTGGACAGTGTGTGAACAGTGTCAGTAGAGCAGTGGGCTGTGTGTGGACAGTGTCAGTAGGGCAGTGGGCTGTGTGTGGACAGTGTCAGTAGGGGCAGTGGACAGTGTGTGGACAGTGTCAGTAGGGGCAGTGGACAGTGTGTGAACAGTGTCAGTAGAGCAGTGGGCTGTGTGTGGACAGTGTCAGTAGGGCAGTGGGCTGTGTGTGGACAATGTCAGTAGGGGCAGTGGACAGTGTGTGGACAGTGTCAGTAGGGCAGTGGGCTGTGTGTCGACAGTGTCAGTAGGGCAGTGGGCTGTGTGTGGACAGTGTCAGTAGGGGCAGTGGACAGTGTGTGGACAGTGTCAGTAGGGCAGTGGGCTGTGTGTGGACAGTGTCAGTAGAGCAGTGGGCTGTGTGTGGACAGAGTCAGTAGGGCAGTGGGCTTTGTGTGGACAGTGTCAGTAGAGCAGTGGGCTGTGTGTGGACAGTGTCAGTAGGGCAGTGGTCAGTGTGTAGACAGTGTCAGTAGGGCAGTGGGCTGTGTGTGGACTGTGTCAGTTGGGCAGTGGGCTGTGTGTGGACAGTGTCAGTAGGGCAGTGGTCAGTGTGGACAGTGTCAGTAGAGCAGTGGTCAGTGTGTGGACAGTGCCAGTCGGGCAGTGGGCTTTGTGTGGACAGTGTCAGTAGAGCAGTAGGCTGTGAGTGGACAGTGTCAGTAGAGCAGTGGGCTGTGTGTGGACAGTGTCAGTAGGGCAGTGGTCAGTGTGTAGACAGTGTCAGTAGGGCAGTGGGCTGTGTGTGGACTGTGTCAGTTGGGCAGTGGGCTGTGTGTGGACAGTGTCAGTAGGGCAGTGGTCAGTGTGGACAGTGTCAGTAGAGCAGTGGTCAGTGTGTGGACAGTGCCAGTCGGGCAGTGGGCTGTGTGTGGACAGTGTCAGTAGAGCAGTAGGCTGTGAGTGGACAGTGTCAGTAGAGCAGTAGTCAGGGTGTGGACAGTGTCAGTAGGGCAGTGGGCTGTGTGTGGACAGTGTCAGTAGTGCAGTAGGCTGTGAGTGGACAGTGTCAGTAGAGCAGTGGGTTGTGTGTGGACAGTGTCAGTAGGGCAGCGGGCTGTGTGTGGACAGTGTCAGTAGGGCAGTGGGCTGTGTGTGGACAGTGTCAGTAGCTGGCAGCGCTGGGGGTGGGGGAGGAACACACAGGGCGTCAGAAGGAAGGAGACAGGAGGGGCAGCCAGATCGGCATTTACTGGAACTGAGCTTTCCTCCGGCAGCAGCTGAATGCTATCAGGAGGGAGTGAAGGAGAAGACAGTTTTCAGCTGCTGCTGGAGTAAAGGGGATTGGTTCCAGTAATTTCTCCCTGATCACTAATGGAAGGAGGCCCATTCTTCTCACTGATCACCAATGTACGAAAACATTCTTCCCACTGGCCACCAATGTAAGAAGCATTCTTCCCACTGGCCACCAATGTAAGGAACATTCTTCCCACTGGCCACCAATGTAAGAAGCATTCTTCCCACTGACCACCAATGTAAGAAGCATTCTTCCTACTGACCACCAATGTAAGAAGCATTCTTCCCACTGACCACCAATGTAAGAAGCATTCTTCCCACTGGCCACCAATGTAAGGAACATTCTTCCCATTGGCCACCAATGTAAGAAGCATTCTTCCTACTGACCACCAATGTAAGAAGCATTCTTCCCACTGGCCACCAATGTAAGGAACATTCTTCCCACTGGCCACCAATGTAAGAAGCATTCTTCCTACTGACCACCAATGTAAGAAGCATTCTTCCCACTGACCACCAATGTAAGAAGCATTCTTCCCACTGACCACCAATGTAAGAAGCATTCTTCCCACTGACCACCAATGTAAGAAGCATTCTTCCCACTGACCACCAATGTAAAGGAACATTCTTCCCAATTTTTCTTTATTAAAGGACTTGCAATCAATAAGCATAAAAACAATATATGTACATATTTACATAAAAATGAAAATAAATATAGCAAATCTGCTCTCAAACAAAAAGGACTTTACAGCAAAAGCAAAAAAAACATGTAATTACTGGAAAATAAATCTTACTACAACTCACACCAACACAGAAAAAGAAAAGAGTTCCTCACCCAGAGATGGGCAGTTCACCAAGTCAGGTCTGATATGCCATCAGGATGATTGGGGTAGTCGTTTCTTAACCCTTACCACACTCTCATCCCCAGAAACAGCTCTCTTCAGACTGCGTGACTCCCCCTCATCCATAGATGATAAAGAGAAAGATATATCTGACATCTCATTACCCAACAAAACAGAAAAAGTGTTGCCAAGAGGAACCCCTGAGGAAGAAATGACCGCTTTTCTTGTCTTCCTCTTCTTTTTTTTCTTCCTCCTAATCTTCTCCCACCCCTCATCATCCGAATCCCCATCAACAGAGCATGAGACATGGGGTATGGTCTCCCTTCCATCAGCCCCACCCCCATCCAGCACCCCCACATTCCCCTGACCAAGTTTGCGCTGCCGAGGGGCAGGGACTGGAGGCTGAGTGGGAAGATCCGCTAAACCTGCCCCCCCAGCAGCTTCCGCCAGTCTGGAGGATCTACGTATAGACGGATTAGGGACTACCACAGGAGGGACAGACTCAGGGACCACATCACTAGGGGGAACTGAAACAGATGTAACAGACACAGGAGGGACAGACTCAGGGACCACATCACTAGGGGGAACTGAAACAGATGTCACAGACACAGGAGGGACAGACTCAGGGACCACATCACTAGGGGAAACAGAATCAACAGATGTCACAGACACAGGAGGGACAACAACAGTTTCAGAGGCCTCATCCTCCTTATCTAGCCTCTGCAGCTCAGCCTCCAATCCTGGCAAGTTATGCAATGCCTCCGGGCATTGACTATAAGGATGACCGATCTTTTGGCACAAATTGCACCGAATTTCGGTACAATCCTTAGCCAAATGGCCCAGATCCTGGCACAATTAACACTTTTTATCGGTGCAGATAGATGCAAAATGGCCCTTTTCACAACATTTGTTGCAGATTTAGGCTGACCTTGGTAAAAAATGGTCAGCCTATCTCTCCCCAGAAAGGCTGAACAGGGCAGATGTTGGACTACATTTCCCAGCACCCCCAATTTTAGTGACACTGTCCAGGCCCCTGTCCAAATCCCATGCAGATCAAGGACCTTCCGCAGTGGAGCGAGGACCTCACCATATCGGCGTAGCCATACAATCAAATCAGCCTCTGGTATAGATTCATTACGCACCAGGATCGTCACAGATTTTATCAGAGGCTGCCTGGAAATCACCTTTGGCACCCAACCGTTCCACTGCGGAAGGCGCCCGCACCTCCTAAATCGTTCCCAAAACAAATCCAAACCCTCAGGCTTTACAAAGGACAAATCAAACTCGTAACTTCCCACGGGGCAAATCAAAGCAAAAATATCTGAAACTTTAAACCCCATTTCCAGAACCAACTCTGCCACCCTCCCCCTTACTGGTGGGGTCCCCTCCCCCTCCCACTTCAACTGGACCACATTTCTCCTCTTGTACCCACTAACCATCCCCCCACCAAAACTCCCTAAATTGTGGCCACTAACATTTGCAGCATTCCCCCACCCTCCTTGGTGCGACTCCCCAAAACTGACGCGTAACTCCCCGCATTTCTCCCAGCAGATAAACCATCTGACACATTTGTAGCAGATATTGATTGTACAGATTTGGTCTGAACAATCGATGAGTCTTTCCTCAGCTGAGCAGGGGGAGAAATGTCATTTTTATTTTTCCCAGCAGTATTAACCCCTTCACCACCACATCCATTGCTTTATCATTACTGTCATTCTTAGTACTTGCTGGAATATTCACAGTTCCTGCAGTCTTCCCGGCAGTGTGAGTTCCCTCTGCTGTGCTTGTAGAAGCTGCAGCTGGCCGGTTCTCTTCCATCAGGACAGGACTTCCATCAGGGGACAGTGCAGGCTGGTCTGACACTGCAACAGGTGAAACCTCCATGGCTTCTTCCACTGCACATGGTGCAATATGCTGATCCCCTCCCCCACCACAGGGAGGCTCAGGTGAGGCAATCTCATTGCAAACAGCAGGCATACCTTGTGCAGCAAACTTAGCAGAGGACCTACAGGTCCCAGCAGAAACTCCAGGCAACTCTTTGCACAAGGCCTTCCCTTTCTGCTCCTCAGTCAGGACACCGTCCACCACAGCAGGTGGGGCCATGGAACTTGCTGTCTGGCTGGCAAATCTCCTCTCATTGTCAAATTTTTCTTTAAATGCTCCACTTTTATCTTTCATCTTTTCCAATAATAAAAGATTGTTTCTTTACCTTTTCCTCCAATTCCTGTAGCTCAGGCTTCATGGCCGAACAATTTTTACTCCAGGCCTGGAAATATTTGGTTTTGAAGGATTTGTGTTCAGCCTTCAGAACTTAAAGTTTTTCTTCCGCTCTTCCAATCGCCCTAAAACGATCGATAATCTTCTGACTGAAGACATCTGCATCCACAGCAGGGCCTGGACCCACAGTCAGATCCTCCACCTCCTCCTCACTAGACCCCGTGTCATCAGGGGGATCCCTCCCAGGGCCTCCCCCAGGATCAGGCATTATTCCTGGGCCAAGCTAGCAGGCAAGGCCCAGGCTTGAAAAAGGCTGGTTCTCAGAGAGAGCTCTTTGGTTGTGTCCTCCTCCTTCTTCCCACTGACCACCAATGTAAGGGAACATTCTTCCCACTGACCACCAATGTAAGAAGCATTCTTCCCACTGACCATCAATGTAAGGAGCATTCTTCCCACTGACCACTAATGTAATAAGCAATCTTCCCACTGACCAGCAATGTAAGGGGACATTCTTCCCACTGACCACCAATGTAAAGGAACATTCTTTCCACTGACCAGCAATGTAAGGGAACATTCTTCCCACTGACCATCAATGTAAGGAGCATTCTTCCCACTGACCACTAATGTAATAAGCAATCTTCCCACTGACCAGCAATGTAAGGGGACATTCTTCCCACTGACCATCAATGTAAAGGAACATTCTTCCCACTGATCACTAATGTAAGAAGCATTCTTTCCACTGACCACCAATCTAAGAAGCATTCTTTCCACTGACCACCAATGTAATGGGATATTCTTTCCATTGATCCCCAATTTAAGGGGCATTCTTTCAACTGTCCACAAAGAGCATTTTTCCTACTGACCACCAATGTAAGGAGCATACGTCTCACTGACAATCAATACCTCCCACTGACCAACCTTGTAAGGGACACAATTCCCAATGACCTCCAATGTAAGGGGCATTCTTCTCACTGACCCCTGATGTATTTTAGCAAGAGGTCCTTGAATATTACTTTAAGGGTTCCCCCACAGTAAAAATAGTTTAGAAAGTCAGATTTTTTTGGGTATAGCTTCACCTTCCCATACATAGCGTTAGGTAGTGAATTGCTGCTTCCATCAAAGCCTTCTTACACTGGTATTGTCCTTCGTGACAGAATACATTTAAATGCTATCTCCATGTTAGAGCTGACCTTTGTTACAGTCAAACTGAATGATCCCTGCAGCCTGTATGCTGAAAACATACCTCTAATTGCCATTATGTTCGATGAAAGCCCTGCATATTCTATGCTTAACTGTGTACCTGTTCTAATTTTGAAACTGACATCTAATGAGATGACTTTTATTGTTCTGTTATTAAAAAGCAATTCCCAGCACAAGCGAAAGAAATGAGTGAGCTACTAATACTTCCCAGAGAACGCTGCAACTGTGTTAAACTCTGACTACTTTACCTTTGTACAGGGGATTATTGCATATACAGTACATACAGAAAATGCCAGCAACAAGAATAATTAGATTCCTGCAGCTGCGATGACAGGTGTATGCAAACAGCCATGGACGCTCAGCCTAAACAAAGCAATGACAGGCTGAGGGGAGCCATTGTTGTTCGCAGGTATTCGCACATCCAGTGGTTGCCTACAATTTGGGGACAGTTGTCTGACCTTGAACACTTTTGTCTGTGGCCAAGCTATGAATATTTCAATATTTATATAATATATTGACCTCTGATATTCACTGACCTCTGTAGTTACAATCATTGTGGAGTACTTCATCCCTACAGTTTAAAGCAAAATTAAAGGCCAAGTTCACCTTTGTTCATGTTTTTTTTTTTTCTTCTAAATTCCAGCTCGCCTATGTACCAATATAGCATTAATGTACTTATTTTGCAAAAATAAAACAGCCTTCCATTTATTACCTCACTCTCTTCATAGATGTTTAAAGACACTACTTCTGCCTTACTTCCTGGACAGACTTTAGTCCATGACGCAGGAAGGAGTTGACCAGCTGACCTCATTAGCACACACCCTGCATCATCTACCCTCAGCTGGTTAACTCCTTCCTGTGTCATGACCTAAATTCTAACCAGGAAGTAAGGCAGAAGTAATGGAGCGGTGTGTTTAAACAGCTATAAAGACAGTGAGGTAATCTGGTGTAGAATTAATGGAAAGCTGTTTTTTTTTTGCAAAAGTACATTAATGCTATATTGATACATAAGGGAGCTGAAAATTAGAAAAGAAAAAAAGGTGAACAAAGGTAGTTTATATCTGGTATCAGTACCTTGCTCTCTAAAGCCTGGTAAACACTATCATTTTTTTTGTTCAATATAGCAGGCTGAACGGAAAAAAACAAAAAAACGAGGAGCTCACTGTACTAAATATGCAATGTTAGTACAACGATCTCCCTACTAAACTATTATGTTCTGATAGGGGGGCTGTTTTTAGTTCAGCAAAGGTCCTTTACAGACAGAAACTCTAACCTTCTGCTTCCCCGTTGCCACTAATCCCAGTTCAACTTGCTTGCAGAATATTAGCCAACCTGGCTGCCACTAGCCACACCTTTCTGTTTCTCTTCCCAGTCCTCCTGAATGACTCTCTGCACCAGTCCTGCCCGAGCGACACATACACGTGAAGACTCCCCAGGGCAAGGTTGATGAAGACTTGGCACACCGCTGTCTTCAAGAGAGCACTGCTACAGCTGGCAGTCTTTCCCCTTGTCTGTCCCTGCACCGTGCTGAGCTACTCACTGTCTCTCCTTGCTCTCTCTGCTGCCTCCCTGGCTTGAATCCCTCCAAATGCCTCCTGTGGTGGGATCCTTCCAGGCCAGCCTCCCAAGCTCCAGCCCCCCCAACCCAAGGGGTTCCTCAAGGGCCACTGACTGACAGCCTCCCTCAGTACTGCTTCTCCATCTTCCACCCGTCTCCCCCTGCTGGCACGGCTCATGTCTATTTAAGGGCTTCTTTAGATCCCAGCCAGGCCCACTCCTGGGGATTAGCTATGAGCCCATAAATATTCAAGGCAGCTCCACCTCACCTCCACCCGCTAGTTCTAGAACATTCTCCAACACTCTGGTAACAAGGGGAGGTACCATAGAGCTGCCAGAATGAGTCATCCAGTCCTGGCCTCTAGTAACCCTGACCCAAATTTAATGACTAACCCAAAGCCAGCTATGTTTTTTTCTACTCTCACTTCTAGTAGCATACACTAGAGTGTGCTACATACATATCTGGTCAAATGAAAAATCTGCATAATGTTGGCCACTGGAGGTGCTCACAGGGCTGGAGGAGATGTATATGTGGTCCGCCCCCAAGATGACATTACTTCTTCCCTATACCCACAGGGGTCCCAGAACTTTTCCTCCAGCCCTGTGAGCACCTCCAGTGACCGTGATTTTCTATCATCGGTGGAACTGGGACACTATGTATATTTTGCATTTGACCAGATATGTACTCAATGTGAGTTATAACATTTTTAATAAACTGCCCACTAGATAGTACTTCCCTTTCTATACACACTCACACATGAACGGTGAAGCTAAACCTGGAGTTCAGCTTCAAGGGACTGTAAGGAGCCTGCAGTGGTTGTGTTTGGGAATATCTCTTCTGCATTTAAAGTAGAGATTTTCAGATCACCGGATAGCCAACAAAAGGAACTGGGGTGGTCTGTTAAATAACAGCAGTGCCTGGATGTAAAAATCATAGTTTTGAGCAGGTAGGCTGTGCTCCTTGTAAATAACCCAAGCTTTAAATGTGCCTGAAGTGTACATTTAATTCCCACACATTCCAATCATTGCAAGCAATACTTAAGACTGTCACAATTTCAAATATCAACTGCATGTAGCTGTAATATTGTGAAGCAAATAACAGTGCTCAATATGTACTCAAAATCTATGACCTTTACCGAAGAAATTTGCAGAACAATAAACATGAAGAATAGTAATGTAAATATGTTGAAGGATACTATCTCAACAGCAGCCTACTTGAGATTAATTTTGATAAAGTTTTGCCGTGTGAGTAAAAGGTTCTTGGATATACCGAGCACAAGACACATAAATTAAAGTATTCAGTCTGCAGGCAGTAAATCCCATGGTGCTGGCAAAGGTTTTTACACAATTTTTGATCTTTCAGCCAACTTGGCATGGACACCTGTTCATAATGGAGAGGCCCCATCCCATACTATGCTTGGACATCCTCAAGGTATCTATCTACTAAGGGTTGCAAGTCTAAAAGTACATGTTTTATGTTAACTTATGACTTTAACAGTCTAAGGCCTGGTTCACACCTATGCATTTTTTGGTGCATTTTCAGTTTTGCAGAAACACACTACAGTCCATTTAACATGGTTTCATATGGGTCAGGTTCACATCTGTGCATGCTATGGAAAGAGCCAGGAACTTTTTTTCTGGTTTTTGATTTGATAGACTTCAATGGATGAAAATGTGTATTAAAAAAAAGCCAAATGCACCTAGGATATGAAAATTGCAACCTGCATTGGTGTGAACCAGGCCTAAATCCTCCTCCATTTGCGTCTCACATGCTTCTTCCCCTCCCAGACACTGCAGCTCACAGTGGGAGGGTTTTAGTAAAAGAGGCAGCACTGTCAATCCAGAAAGCAGTGGGCAGGACTAGGTGTGGTCGGGTGATGATCGACAAGCTACAGGCTTGTGAATCACTAGTGACAATGCTAATAACCACACTCCGTACAACAATTTTTATCCCATTGTAGTGCAAGCAGGCACAGCCTACATGGAAGTGGCAACTCTGCTTTGAATTTAGGAACAGTGCAGCATTGTTGCCACACCATCAAAGGAAGCTGCATTAGGTGGACTTCACTGGTAGGCTCAACAGGGACTTTTCCGGGGGACTAAGAGAAAACTGTGAGTGCAGATGAATTTATAATTTAGTGCTGCAACATTTTATTTACTTTTTTTTTGCATTCTTTATTTAAGAAATAGTATCAGCTAACAATACATCATAGAGCAGATACAGTGGTCGAAAAGCTCAACTAAAGAGGCAATAACTGATGATCAAACAAAGCATATGTAAACATTCTTACTGACAAATACAGACAATTAAATACAGTTCAATGAGAGCAATAAATAAATATCCAAGAGTTTAAAGTTTTTATTGATAACATTTATTCAAAAATTCGAAAAAGTCAATGTGTTTTGGGGAACAAAACCACACCCCCTTCCTCAGGGGTAGGGATCTATCCTTATGCAGGATATATTTACTAGCAGGATAATATTTAATAATTTGTACATAATATTTAACACATAATATAATAAATATTATAATTTAAATAAATATAATAACTATTAAATGTAAAATGTTATTTTAGTTTTGTTTTATTTAATTATAAGTATATTTTCAATAAAATTTGTATTTACATTTTTATTTTAAATAAAATAAAATGGCTGCCTGGGCCATTATTCAAGTTAATTTATAATTAAAATAAATATAATATTATTTGCATAAATATTTATTATTTATTAGCAGGATCCCAAGGTACAATTACAGGCATGCTATCCTCAGATAAAATGGCCCAGACAGCCTGGGAACGTATTATTCAGCCAGGCAGGCGGGCCACGACTCCATAGATCCACTTAGCAGTCCGCTTGTAATCTGCCATGCAGATATAATACTCCCTTTCTCACTCATCCTTTGTGTTGATCAAAGTGTTCAGGAGAAGAAAAAAAAAACATTATTGCCAGACCATTACACATGATGATGGTGTCAAGTGAGCAGGTACAGGCCACCAGGTTGCCAACCCAAAAAGTTGGGAGACCATAGTTCTACTTTAAGCGACTGAAAGAGACACATTTCCAGGCTCCTTGTGCATGCTGCCGAGCTAGCTGATGGGATTGACTCCGTCACTTTTAAAGGTTAAGAAGTATTGTTTCCGCCACACTGAGCCTGCTGTGCAGTCAGCAACAATGCTGTTTGAAGGTGAAATAGAGAACAGATTACAGTATTTCAGGTGCCAGGATGGTACATAGGATCACAGAGTGGGTAAATATACATTACATAGCCTCCTTAAAGGAGAAGTTTGGGGCACATAAAATTTTTTAAATCTTTATAATCTCCTCTATGCTGCAGCATCGGTGTGGCGCTGCAGTTGTTCCATGTCGGCTCTAAGATCGAGAACTGAGTGACCACCGCACTGCCTCTCCAGCCCTCACTGGAAGCGGGTGCAACTGGCTTCAGCTCTCAGCCATGTGCTGAAAGCCAGAGCCAGCTGTCAATCAGGCAGCTGGGTGGATCCTGACAATATGGTTGGGATCCTTCCAAAGCCTGGATGCACTCTATGACATCAACTGATAGCGGATAATAGCAAAAGTAAGTGCACTCATGTGACCCAGAAGGGAAGTATGACCAAAAAAGCTTTGACCATACTTTTCTTTTAAGTATCCTCATTGGGGGTAGTCAACTGTCATTTAGTCATTGTATAGCTGCTTGCTTGGTTTCTTCTTCCATATAATGCTACAAATCCCCTTTCCTTATTATCTGTAATTTCCTTACCACTTTGTCTTTTTCGCTGCAGGAAGTTTCCCAATAAGCCACACTTCACACTTTGATGCATTTAAAGCCCTTGTTTCGAAAGGTTTACTTGTGCTATACATTAGCAAAGTGCAGGCATTAATGTATGGGTGTACGTGTGACTTTCCCTCCTGCAGAGATAGCACGCTCCAAGTCGTTCTTCTACTGGAGTGATTTATATATTTTGCTGCATTACCAATTAAAAAGAAAATCAAATTTCAAATGAATGAAGACATCTGGCCTCCATTGCAGCGTCTTTCTCTACTTATGGGGAAATTGGATATTGATCCTGCCAACTATGAGCAACCGTTACTGAAAAGTGCACAAACGTGTATGTTACTTATTATTAAAACATGGTGAGAGGTGTGAGTATTGGGGGGTGCTTGATCTAATTAGGCTGTGTCAAAAGAGGAGTACGGGTGTCTGATTGCTAGCTTGTCTCCCAGCACTCAGTGACAGATTAATGACTTACTCCGGACAATTTTATATATATATATATATATATATATATATATATATATATACCGTATATATATATATATATATATATATATATATATATATATATATATATATATATATATATATATATATGTTCTTTTTTTTTGGTAGATAGGAAATTAGATTGACATTTGACAGGTTTATATATCTGTCTGTTACCTCACTGTGGAGATTTCCCTTCACGTTCTGTCTTACCAATCCCCAAAATGTATAAAAAAACAAGGATATGTTCAATCTAAACTCAAAACTGAAAATGTAATATATTGCAGCTTACCAGTTTTTAGATATAATGGCTTTATTACATTTCTTTTTCAATCTAGTTTCCCTTTATTTATACTCATGTGCGTAGAGGTGCATTTTTCCCTTTAAGTAACGTTAGGCAGGTGCCCTTTCATGCTTCATTGTACGTTTCCTTTGTGTGTTGACATACAATATTGATATGTGTTGACTATGCATTTTTTTAATTTAGGACTTGAAGTGGATAGAGAGAACAACCCTTGACCTAGGCTTGTTAAAGAGTTATTGAACTCAAATTGGGAAAAAAAAAACACTGACAGGCAGGGTTTTAATAACAGAAGAGACCCCAGTGGTCATAAATGTCTCGCCCTGCCACATGCACAGCTCAGACCACATTTACGGCACTTGATGTGTGCCGTGGTGATGTGACTTCCATATGCATGTGCGGAAAAGATGTCATCACAGCTCAGCCATTCAAGTGGCTGAAGAGAAGGAAACCGGGAGGAAGACTATTATGAAGATGGAAGCACCCGGAACCTGCTGAAGCCAGGACAGAGCAGCGCTGGAGGGCTCAGTTTGACAGATAGCACAATATGGAATAACACTGTAGGGGGCCCATTTTTTTTTTTTTGGCAGAGTTTAATACTGCTTTACCAGCTGTTGCCAATGCATCGGAATGCAATAAAAAACACGTTAGAGCAGGATTTCTCAAACAGGGTTCCATTGAACCCTAGGGTTCCTCCAAAGATTGCTAGGGGTTCCTTCAGCAATGAGCAATTTCTGCCTCTCAGATAAGTTCCCACTGACACCATTGATCTTTTAAACTATCTGTAAGGGGGTAAGGCTGGCTATAGATGATTCAAATCTAGGCCAGTTCATCAGGAACCATCTGAGATTGGAACCGTGTGTGGTAAGGCTGAATGTACCAAGTTGAGTGATCGATCAACTGGGTATAACCAGCCTGCCGAGTTTTACTTGCTATAGTCCCTAGCAATATTCACTGTCTTCTCCCGGCAGGGACGGCTTCCCCCGCCCCCTTGCCTGGACAATACAATTCCCCTGTCAGCACTGTCTGTGTTGATGGGGGAATCGTGTGAATTACTTCAAAGAAATTTGATTAGTCTACGGCCTGCCTTATTTTTATTAATGACCACAAGTATAAAGAGCATTCTTCCCACTGAACATCACACTAATGTATCATGAGTTGTAGACATAGTACATTTTACATTTACAGTTCCCTGATACCGGAAAGTTATTTCAAGGGTTCCCCTGTGTTGAAAAGGTTGAGAAAGGCCTTCGTACACACAACCGTTTTTCTTGGCAAGAAATGACAAGAAAACTGCTGAGAGAGCTTTCTTGCCAAGAAAACCATGCGTGTGTACGAGGCTTTCAGGTTTCTCGTCGGGAAATCTGCCCAGAATCTCAACGAGAAAAATAGAGATCCAGCTCTCTATTTTCTTTTCGGTATTCTTGTCATCCTGTTTCCCGACGAGAAACCCGAGCGTGTGTATACTTACCTGCCTACATGGAAACCCGTGCATGCTCGGAATGACTTTGACGCATGCGCGGTAGCTTCGAAGGCATAGGTAGGGTGAAGCAAGATGGCGGCGACGGCATCAAATGTGACGAGCGCATGCTCGTTGTAGTCGATGATGTCACCGCGTTTGTGCCATTCAAAAGAACGGCGGTTCTTTTGAATCGTATGTGTGTACACTCGGCCGGGACAAGATTCTTGTGAAGAATCTCGTCAGGAAAAACGACAGAATCTCGGCCGTGTGTACTAGGCTTGAGAGTTTTACCAGTTGGGAGGCCCATAGAAGTCAAGGACAAGGCATTAAAAATCTAACACATGTTTTAATGTATTCTGAAACATTAGACGTGGGAAAGAATTGAGCTGGGAGGCCCATAAAAGTCAATGGCAGTACATAAAAATACTAGGGTGTGTTTTAATGCAATTTGGTGCATTGGGACACAGAAAAAAAAGGGGGGGCATATTTGGAAAAATGTGGTGCAGAGATGGTAACAGGTACTGTTTAGTATTGAGAAGCTGGACACAACAAAATCCCAGAATTTTATTTTTAAAGCTATTAAAAACACTTTTGCTGCGTACACACAACCGTTTTTAATGTCATTGAATAAAGCAGCATTTTTCTTGATGTGATTTTTCGTGTTTCCTCTCAAGCCTGCCTTGCCTACACACTATCGTGGAAAAAAAATTTGAGTAAAGCGCGGTGACGTCCAACACATACGATGGCACTATAAAGGGGAAGTTCCATTCGGATGGCACCACCCTTTATGTTAGTAAAGTTTGTTGAGCGACGATTCGCGCTTTTCAGCCTCGTGCTTTTCAGTCCGTTACAGCGTGATGAATGTGCTATCTCCATTACGAACGCTAGTTTTACCAGAACGAGCGCTCCCGTCTCATACTTGATTCTGAGCATGCGCATTTTTTTTCACATCCTTAAAGCCCACACACGGCCGTTTTTCATGACGAGAAAAACGAGGATGTAAAAAACAACGTGAAAAATTAGAGCATGTTCCAATTTTTTCATGACCGTTTTTCACGTCGTGAAAAATGCTCTGAAGCCCACACACGATCATTTTTAATGAGCATTTTAAAAAATTTCATTTTTCTCGTCATTAAAAACGGTCGTGTGTATGCGGCATATCTCTTTTCTTTTCTAACATATCACTTTGCTGGTGCTATTAAAAATCTAGTATTTAAAGCCTATCGTAATAAGAGAGACGAGGTCAGCAAAGAAGCATATTTCAAGGTCAGATTCATTTATTTTAGGGTAAGAAAAGATGTAGCATGGCCTAGATGTTTTAGCCAAGCATGAAAGATCAGACACTTCCATTTAATGCAGGTAAGGGCTAGAAAAATGAGCAGAGAAATGCAGAGAGACTGGGCAATGTTTATTGCATGTTAGTGTGAGCGAAAGATGGAGACCAATGGGGCATGGAACATGTAATAAATATTACGGCAGTCTCTCGATGAAACTTTAATGCCTTTCCCACTGTTCGCCTGCTTAAATTCTTATGTGATCTGATTGTCTTTTGTTTATTTCCCATTTTCATTTCGCTGTTTCAGCCGTCGTTCTAGTCTTCATTCAAGCAGATCAGTTGCCTGAGGACAAGTTTTATATGCTAGATGAGGGCTTTTTGTGAAAACGTGTCCATTTATTTATGTAGATAGCAGATAGCACCTAACTTATGTAAAGGCTATGTTCTATGAATGCTTGATTTTTATTTAAAGGGGACCTGGGAGGAATGGAATAGGGGTGCTGCAACTGTTATATTTTTTAAAGCGTAAGTTCTACAGCTGTCACCCTCAGCCTGGCTTCACAAATTAGTGATCACTGGCCTGTAACAAGGTCACTGAAGACTGAATTGAGACAGAGACTTACATAGAATTGTCATGACAGCCCTGGAGTATGGATCTTTAAAAACAAGTCTTGCAAAGGCACAGGTTACTGTTATATTTTTATTCAACAGTGTAATAGCTGCTCATGTGCACCTTTTGATTTGCAATACATTTGTACACCCATCTGATGCCATAGTTTACTATTTCTATAAAATATGATAGCCATGTCTTACATGGTTTTTCTTTAGTGAATGGTATTCATCTAGGTGCATGTGAGAACCACCCCTTATCTTCCCTCCCTTGAAATGTTAAACACAGATGGTATGCATTTATGGGAGATGGTTTACCCAACAAAGGATTTGTATTTCTGTCCATCAAGTTCAAAGATTTACACAGCTCTGCCACTCAGCACAGCCCTGTCTTGCAGGGAAGGGGACCTTATGGACTTCAAGTCAGCATTTTTCTGCACACCACCACATATATATGGTGTGAACAGGGCACAGAGAAAACTAGTCATATATGTGTAGGGGCATGTAAAAAAAAACGTAGTCATAGAACAACCCTTAAATGAAAAAGCTTTTGCAGGTACTACACCAGAAATCAATTCAAAGTTAACATACTTTATTAAAACCACTTGTGGACCACCCACCATACATATACTGTGGCAGTAGTATTCAACAAAATAAGTTACAGATGGTATTGCCCCAACTCTAATATTCCATCGGGGATTCCAACAGATGGATGTCTTCTACTCGCTTTGTGGGACAAAGCCTGCTTCTTAACCGCTTCCCGACCGCCGCACAAAGATATACGTCGACAGAATGGCACGGACAGGCAAATGCGTGTATATATACGTCCCCTTTAGTTTGCCGCCTTGTGGTCGGGCGACCCTGCCCCGAGCTCCGTGACCGTGCTCGTGGGTCGCGCAGACTTGATTGTCCACCGGTGTCCTGCAATCGTGTCTGTTCCCTGTCATCGGGAACAGCGATCAGTGACATGTCACGGCAAGCCACACCCCCTAACAGTTAGAAGCACTCCCTAGGTCACACTTAACCCCTTCAGCGCCCCTACAGGTTAACCCCTTCACTGCCAGTGTCATTTTTACAGTAATCATTGCATTTTTATAGCACTGATCGCTGTAAAAATGACAATGGTCTCAAAATGGTGTCAAAAGGGTCCAATGTGTCCACCATAATGTCGCAGTCACGATAAAAATCGCTGATCGCCGTCATTACTAGTAAAAAAAAAAAAAATTATTAATAAAAATGCCATAAAACTACCCCCTATTTTGTAGACACTATAACTTTTGCGCAAACCAATCAATAAACGCTTATTGCGATTTTTTTTACCAAAAATATGTAGAAGATCGGTTTAAACTGAGGAAAAAAATGTTTTTTTTAAATATATTTTTGGGGGATATTTATTATAGCAAAAAGTAAAAAAATATTGCTTTTTTTTCAAAATTGTCGCTCTATTTTTGTTTATAGCGCAAAAAATAATAGTCGCAGAGGTGATCAAATACCACCAAAAGAAATCTCTATTTGTGGGGAAAAAAAGGACGTAAATTTTCTTTGGGAACCACGTCGCATGACCGCGCAACTGTCAGTTAAAGCCACGCTGTGCCAAATCGCAAAACGTGGCCTGGTCTTTGGCCAGCCAAATGGTCCGGGGCTTAAGTGGTTAAGGAAGAAATTACTCTTGTGTGTCTCTTGCACATGCTGAAAGTATAGATATACATTAAAAAACAAAAGTTACCTCAATGGGTGCCACTCATGAATAGATGGACTCCTTAATATCACTTGTTTGGTTGCAGAAAGAGAAATATATATCCAGACTAATTTATCTGATAATCCCTCATAATAGGATCAGAGGTCGCCAAATCATAAAATCATCCTGGGTAGTTTTCTTTCGTTTTTATTGATGTATGTAATACGTTTACCGAGTCCCTTTGTTCTCCATGGCAGCCGTACGATTTGGTGACCTCTTTTCCTGTAATTAGGGATTATCAGAGAAATTAGTCTGGATGTATATTTCTCTCTTCGCAACCAAATGAGTGACGTTGGCCCATCTATTCATGAGTGGTATCCCTTGAACCAACTTTTGTTTTTAAATATATATTGTGAGGGGGTTAACTCAGTAGCGGGTGTGTGTGACCCCCTGGTTGGGCTCCCCACACAAAAACAGGGCCAGCAGACGGAGGTTGTGGTTTTCAAAATCAAAAGGTGCGGTTTATTTCTCTATGTACAGTGACAAAAACACAGCAAAGCCAAAAAGAAACATAAACAAAATAAATCCTGGTCAGTTTGACCTCTGACTAAACATGCAGGTTTCCTAAACTAACAACTGGGATCAGCCTGGTGCTGTCCTAGTCCCTAAGTCCCTGGTTTAGTAAAAGTCCAAACAAATAGCCACACAGGCTTTGCCTCACCGCACAGGGGTTCACTCTCCCTAGACAGTCCACACAGGTCTGGGTCCAGGCATGAGCTAACATCTAATGAAGCTGGGAGTTTTTATAGAGGCCTTAAACGAACTGACAGGCTTCAGCTGGTCTCATCAACTCCCTGCCTGCACGACGCCCAGCCCTCTCCCTAGAGGTATGAGTCATCCATGAGCCCACTAGCCTCAGCTGGGCTTCATCAACTCCCTCCCTAGTTGTATAAGTCAGCATAAAGCCTGAATCTGGGAGAAATATATCTACCCCCCTGGATGCAACCAGGTGACTTTACCTTCCTGCTGTCACATACCCCCCCTCTTGTTTTAACCTTGGGGTTGGAACACCAGCAATCAGGCATTCATGTACTCGAGACAAAGCATCCACATTCCCCATTTGAACGCCAGGGCGATGCTTTACTGTGAAGTTGAATTCCTGTAGGGCCAGGAACCACCTATTCACTCTTCTATTTGTCTCCTTGTTTTGAGCCATCCACTTTAACGGAGCGTGATCCGTAACCATGTCAAAGTGCCTACCTAGCAGATAGTACCGAAGGGAATCTAGAGCCCACTTCACCGCTAAACACTCCTTTTCAACCGTGGCGTAATTTACCTCATGGGACTTCAACTTCCTGCTGAGGTAAATGACTGGGTGCTCTTCCCCGTTCCAGACCTGGGACAATACTGCTCCTAACCCCACATCTGACGCATCACTTTGTACGACAAAGTCTTTAGAGAAGTCGGGTACAACACTGGCTGGCTACATAAGGCTTGTTTCAAGAATTGGAATGCTGCCTCAGCCTCGGGGGTCCATTTAATCATGACCGACCCTTTCCCTTTCGTCAGGTTGGTTAGGGGCACAGCCTTAGAAGCAAAGTGGGGAATGAAGCGCCGATAATAACCCGCGATTCCCAGAAAGGCCCGTACCTGCTTCTTGCTGTTGGGACGTGGCCAACTCTGGATGGCCTCGACTTTGTTGAGTTGGGGTTTTATCACTCCCCTGCCAATGGTGTACCCAAGATATTTGGCCTCCTCCTGCCCAATGGTACACTTCTTGGGGTTAGCCGTAAACCCCGCTTCCCGGATAGAGTCTAGGACTGCTTGCACTTTTGGCAGATGTGAGGCCCAATCTGTGCTATGGACAATTACGTCATCCAGGTAAGCCGCAGCATACTTCCGATGGGGCCTCAGTATCTGGTCCATTTTCCGCTGGAATGTGGCCGGCGCATTCTGTAACCCGAACGGCATTCTCTTATATTGGAACGCCCCGTCTGGGGTTACAAATGCGGTTTTCTCTTTGGCCGACTTGGCCAGGGGAATTTGCCAATACCCTATTGTGAGGTCAAGAGTCGTCATGTATCGGGCTGTTCCCAGCCGGTCGATCAACTCATCTATACGTGGCATGGGGTAGGTGTCAAATTTTGTAACTTTGTTCAACTGACGAAAATCGTTACAAAATCGCCAGCTCCCATCCGGTTTAGGCACCAACACAATGGGACTAGACCAATCACTTTGGGACTCCTCTATCACCCCTAAGTTCAGCATTTTCTGTACTTCCTCCCGTATTGCCTCCCGTCGGGCCTCTGGGATCCGATAGGGTTTTAACTTCACCCTTTCACCGGGCGGGGTAATAATATCATGCTCTACCCCAGATGTTTGTCCCGGCAGCTCAGAGAACACCTCCTTGTTGCGAAGCACAAACTCCTTAACCTCCTGTTGTTGGGGTTGTGACAAGGTGGCTGCTATTCCAACCTCCGGAATCACGCAACCAGTTTGAGCTGGTGACCAAGTTTCTGCGACTAGGGACTCTCTATCCCTCCAGGCTTTCAACAGATTAACGTGATATATCTGTTCGGGCTTTCGCCTTCCTGGTTGTCTGACCTTGTAATTCACTTCGCTCACTTTTTCCATTATCTCGTAGGGGCCTTGCCATTTGGCAAGGAATTTACTTTCAACCGTAGGGACAAGTACCAATATCCTATCCCCCGGGGAAAAGGTACGGGTCTTTGCTCCACGGTTGTACACTCTCTGCTGTGCCAACTGCGCTTGGGCCAAATGTTCCTTCACGATGGGCATTACCTGTGCAATTCGATCTTGCATCAGGGCGACATGCTCAATCACACTCCTGTGGGGAGAACTCTCACTTTCCCAAGTTTCCTTGGCAATATCCAACAGCCCTCTTGGGTGTCTCCCATACAGTAACTCAAAGGGGGAGAATCCCGTAGAGGATTGGGGCACCTCCCTAATAGCAAACATCAAATAAGGAAGTAGACAGTCCCAATCCTTTCCATCTCTATCCACCACTTTCTTCAACATTTGTTTTAGGGTTTTGTTGAATCTTTCAACCAGCCCATCGGTTTGGGGGTGATACACAGATGTACGCAATTGCGTCACTTTGAACAATTTACACAGCTCTTTCATAACCCGGGACATAAAGGGTGTACCTTGGTCCGTAAGCAGTTCTTTACAAATACCCACCCGGCTAAAAACAAGAGATAGCTCTTTGGCTATGGTTTTGGCCGAGGTATTTCTGAGAGGGATCACTTCTGGATAACGGGTGGCATAGTCCATTATAACCAATATGTACTGGTGCCCCCTAGCGGACTTGATTATAGGACCTACCAAATCCATTGCGATTCTCTCAAACGGGACCTCAATGATGGGTAGAGGGACCAGCGGGCTACGGAAATGTGGCATCGGGGCCGACCTCTGACACACAGGGCAGGAGGAACAATAATTTTCTATGTCCTTCATCACCCCAGGCCAATAGAATCTCTGTAATACCCTCTCTCGGGTTTTCTCTGTCCCCAGATGACCTCCAAGAATGTGCCCATGGGCCAACTCCAACACCAACTTCCTGTAAGGTTTGGGCACCACAAGCTGCTCAACGGTCTCTTCTGCCCTTTTTGCCACCCGATACAGTAGGTCCTTCTCTACGCTGAAGTATGGGTAAGTGCAGGTATTATCTGGGTTCACTAACTCGCCATCTATTTCCACTACGTTTTCCCGTGCCTTTATTAGGGCGGGGTCTTTTAACTGTTCTGTGGCAAAATTTTCCCTGTGAACCTCCAGATCAGAAAACTCCACAGACGGTAGGTTTTCGTCTGAGGAGGTGGGCTCCTCTCCAGTTTCTTGAGTCTCCCCTGCCAATACTGACAAGGGAAATTCTGGAGAGTCCTCACCACTCTCAGAGGAGTTCTGGCTATCACATTCCTGGTACATAGGGGCACCAGTGGGGGGCTCAGGATCATCCCACAGTTCCCAGAACTTCGGAAAATCTCTTCCCACAATGGCATCATGCGGTAATTGAGATACTAACCCCACTGGATGAGAGAGGGTACCTTTGGGGGTCTCGAAACACACTGTAGTCACTGGATACTCTCGGGTGTCCCCATGCACACAAATAACAGCTACCTTGCTATTCCCAGAGACCTCTGTTTTAACTAATTCAGCCTTTATCAGGGTCACAAGGCTACCTGAATCCAGTAATACCACAACATTTCTACCATTAATACACATTTTGCATAAATGTTTCTCAGTTCCCCGAATGGCAGTGCATGCGACTGTCGCACACAGCGACTGACGTCTGTCCGTCAGAAAGTCACATTGCATGGGTTCCTCCACAACCGGGCAATTTGCTGCAATATGTCCCGCTTGCCGGCAGCGGTAGCAAACAATCCTTTTGGCTGCCTCTTGAGCCCCTGACTTCCCAGGCTGTTCTCGCCAAACTTTGGGTAGAGCTCCCACCCTCTCACTCTCTCCACCCTCACCCCTTGGAATCCTCTTATCCGCCCCTGGGGATGGTCTGGTCTTAGGGTGGAAAGTCCGAGAGTCTCTGGAAGAGGCCGTCAGGTTCTCTGTAGCCAAGTATTTCTCTACACGATCCACAAGACCACCGGCCGTCTCTGGGTCTCCATGGCTTACCCACTTTTGGATGGCAGTAGGAAGAGCTCTCAAAAACCGATCCATTACAACACGTTCCACAATCTCTGGTGCGGACAAAGTCTCTGGCTGTAGCCACTTCCTGCTCAGGTGAATGAGATCATACATTTGAGACCTGGGGGGTTTTCCAAGCTGGAAAGTCCAGTTATGCACACGCTGAGCCCGGACAGCCAGGGTGACACCCAGCCTTGCCAATATTTCAGCTTTTAGCATCACATAGTCTTTTGCTTGGTCAGGCTCTAGGTCATAGTAAGCCTTCTGCGATTCACCAGTTAACAGAGGAGCCACCAGTCCAGCCCACTGCTCCTCAGGCCACTTTTCTCTTTCAGCAGTCCTTTCAAATGTGGTCAAAAATACCTCTGGATCATCCTCTCCAGTCATTTTTGTCAATAAACGACTCACCCCAAAGGACGCGGTATTAGTGGGACGGCTTTCCTCACTGGTCTGCGGACG
The DNA here is from genome assembly GCA_029206835.1 of Rana muscosa. Lineage (NCBI taxonomy): Eukaryota > Metazoa > Chordata > Amphibia > Anura > Ranidae > Rana > Rana muscosa. The sequence goes on from CM055118.1 coordinate 225,516,796, forward strand.
TTGCTGCATTACTGCTTCCATTTGTTGTAGTCTCTGCTCTTGCTTCTGTAACAGGTCTATGAAGCGGGCCTCAGATTGCTGCTGGGCTTGTTGATGAGCTTGCTGCTGGGCTGCAAGGCTCCTTTGCAAACCTGCATTTGTCTGCTGTTGATTGGCATTTGCTAGAGCCAGCTGTTTCAGTATCTCCTCCATGCTGGCTTAAAAAAAACTGCCCGCATTCTCCACCAACTGTGAGGGGGTTAACTCAGTAGCGGGTGTGTGTGACCCCCTGGTTGGGCTCCCCACACAAAAACAGGGCCAGCAGACGGAGGTTGTGGTTTTCAAAATCAAAAGGTGCGGTTTATTTCTCTATGTACAGTGACAAAAACACAGCAAAGCCAAAAAGAAACATAAACAAAATAAATCCTGGTCAGTTTGACCTCTGACTAAACATGCAGGTTTCCTAAACTAACAACTGGGATCAGCCTGGTGCTGTCCTAGTCCCTAAGTCCCTGGTTTAGTAAAAGTCCAAACAAATAGCCACACAGGCTTTGCCTCACCGCACAGGGGTTCACTCTCCCTAGACAGTCCACACAGGTCTGGGTCCAGGCATGAGCTAACATCTAATGAAGCTGGGAGTTTTTATAGAGGCCTTAAACGAACTGACAGGCTTCAGCTGGTCTCATCAACTCCCTGCCTGCACGACGCCCAGCCCTCTCCCTAGAGGTATGAGTCATCCATGAGCCCACTAGCCTCAGCTGGGCTTCATCAACTCCCTCCCTAGTTGTATAAGTCAGCATAAAGCCTGAATCTGGGAGAAATATATCTACCCCCCTGGATGCAACCAGGTGACTTTACCTTCCTGCTGTCACAATATATATATATATATATATATATATACTTTCAGAGAGTGCAACAGACACACAATAATTTCTTCCTGAAGAAGTGGGCTTCGTCCCGCAAAACACGTAGGAGACTCTGTTGGGCTCCCCGATGAAATGTTATAGTTGAGGTAATATCATATGTAACTTGTTTCATTGAATGTTGTACTATAATTTCGTGTTAATCTGTAACCATCCAAAACGCAATACTTTTCCTATTTGTCTTTTCTGCTCTTCTTTTTGAAGGCTATTTTTAATATATAGACATTTTATATGGAATGGTTTAATAAAGTATACTAACTTTTAATGGATTTTTGGTATGGTACCTGCAAAATCTTACAAATTATTTTCATTTAGGGGTTCTTCTATGATGTGTACTTATCTTAACCGGTTCCTGACCGGCTCACGTCTTTTTACTGCTGTAGAATGGCTCTCCTGTGCAAAATCCCATCCCCGCGCCCGCTGCACAGCAGGGAACTCGATGCTCGTGGCCACCGGCCTTGTGCGATCGTGTGCACAAGAGCCAGCACAGGGATTTGTGTGTCTCCCCTGTGCTGTGAGGGGAGAGGAGACAGATCGTGTGTTCCTACTAAGTAGGAACAATGATATGTCTTCTCCCCTAATCAATCCTATCCCCATACAGTTATAACACACTGAGGGAACACACAGTTAACCCCTTGATCGCCCCCAGTGTTAACCCCTTCACTGCCAGTGAAATTTACACAGTAATTAGTGCAAATGTATAGTTCTGATCACTGTATTAATGTCAATGGTCCCAAAAATGTGTCAAAAGTGTCCCATCTGTCCGTCGCAATACCTAAAAAAACGCAGATCACCGCCATTACTAGTAAAAAATAAATAAATGCCATAAAAATGCCATAAATCTTTCCCATAGTTTGTAGAAGCTATAACTTGTGTGCAAACCAATCAATATACGCTTATTGCGATTTTTTTTTAACCAAAAATATGTAGAAGAATACATATTGGCCTAAACTGATGAAGAAATTTGTTGTTTTTTTTAAATTTGGGGGATATTTTTTTATAGAATAAAGTAAAACAATTTTTTTTTTTCAAAATTGTCGCTTTTTTTTTTCTGTTTATACGCAAAAAATAAAAACTGCAGAGGTGATCAAATACCACCAAAAGAAAGCTCTATTTGTGGGAAAAAAAGAACGATCAGTGATTTTTTTCGTGACTGCGACATTATGGCGGACACATTGGACACTTTTGATACATTTTTGGGACCATTGTCATTTTCACAGCGATCAGTGCTATCAAAATGCACTGATTACTGTGAAAATGACACTGACAGGGAAGGGGTTAACCACTAGGTGGCACTGTAGGGGTTAAGTTTTCCCTGCATTGTGTTTCTTACTGTAGGGGGAATGGGTTCTGTGTCACATGACACTGATCTCTTCTCCGAGTACACAGAGCCGAGATCCGTGTCATTGTCACTAGTCAGAGCATGGAGAGGCTTGTTTACACAAGCCTCTCCCCGCTCTATACCTCTGTGGGATCCCCACGGCGATCGAGTCCGCGGGACCCAGGGTCCGACTCACGGGGATGGCGGCGCGTGCGTGACCACACGGACAGGCATTTAAGGGGACGTACAGGTACGTTGATATGCCTGTCTGTGACATTCTGCCGACGTATATCTACATGGGCCGGTCCTTAAGTGGTTAAAGGATGTGTTACCAGTAAACCCGCCAGACAAATAGAGGGAGACATCTCCTAATCCTTTCCCTTTCTGCTATGGAGCGAAACAAGCCCTAATATTTACATCTTGTGACTGCACGGTGAAAAGAGAAGCAACAAACTGGAGAAACAGCTCACCTGTCACTCTGCTCTATCCTCCTATCAGCTAGGGTGACCACACTTCCAAACTACAATTCAGGGATGGCAAAATCCAGGTCTATAGGCTGAAGAGAAAGAGATTACCGCTCCCAAGCCTCCGAATTCATGGAATGCTTCCGCCCCACCCTAAACACACAGGTGCTGGCTCTGCACAAATGTAGATAGTGAAGGAAGAGAATCCTGGATGGCAGCACTCCGTGAAAAAATGCTTATTTATTCTGTAAAATCCATAACACAGCACAGCATACAACCAAAAAATATGAACAGGGACTGGGCTAACGCTATGAGTAAGCATCATGCGATGTGAAACGCGTTAGCCCAGTCCCTGTTCATATTTTTTGGTTGTATGCTGTGCTATGGATTTTACAGAATAAATAAGCATTTTTTCACGGAGTGCGGCCATCCAGGATTCTCTTCCTTCACTATCTACAATTCAGGGACACCCCCCTTCCCAAAAATCAGCTTGTGCTGTAACAAATCACAGCACAGTGATTGGACACAAGAGGCGGGATTTATGATTTCTCCAATCACAAACAGGGAGCGGGGATTGTGCTCCTCCAGGCATTCCCGGCCAGGACAAGTACTGTCAGTGATTAAAGTGGTGATGTGGCAGCCTTTTTTGGGGGCATCACATTGGCCCGGGGGGTGGCTGTGTCAGTTTCAGTCCGGGACACTGTATTGTCCTGGAATGAATGTGCCCGGGACAGACCTGCAAAATGCGGGACTGTCCCGGGCAATTCGGGACACGTGGTCACCCTACTATGAGCATGTTTCTTGTTAGCATATGAGCACTGCATATAGTGGGCTTTACAGCTTTGCACTTTGAAACAAGCATGTCAGATTGCTGGTGACATATTTCATCTAAGGTGTCTGATTATGTCACCCAGGCACTAGGAATCCACTCTTTGACATCTACCAGATGCTGACAATATGTGTTGCAGAATACCTAGCAAAACCACAGCTAAAATGTGAGCAGTAGCATTACATACTATTATGTTGTATTACATGTTATTAGGCAATCATACTAAATGTGAAAAGTCTAGAAACATTTAAAGTTCCACCTTAAATAGTAACAAAGTAATGACTCCTACCATAGCAGTGTAAACATGCAGGCAGTAGGGGGAGCTGTGTTTACCTCTAGGGTAAAATGACAGGTTGACAGGTTCAGGAGGCCACGGGAGGGTTGAGGTTATGGAAAAAATCCAATCCCTGCCATTCACGTTTAACAAGCCATATTTCACCTTGACATGATTATAACCTCATTAGTCTGTTTCTGCTATATTCCAGAAACTAGGTAAAAAAGCCCATGATTTTCAATTATGAGCATTTTATACGAAAATGACAGATATATATCATGTAGCACTATACAATAGGCACAAATTGATCATTACATACATTTTACATAAAGAGCTAATGGGGTAAAAATCAATCTATACATACAATGCCGTAATCACGAGAGGATTGCACCAGCACAAGTAGAAAATCCTTCATCTAATAAAGTGATATAGGCCGGGAATTAAATCCAATCTCCAATTTTGCACTTTAATAAATTTAGCTTCCATTGTACAAAAATAAACACAATGTACACAACACACAGGCACGTGGATGAATTATAGCTTGCAGCAGCCTAGCAACTAAAAAGGCCTTTAATTAAATACATCTGCTGCACGCTGAACAAGAATCTGACTGGCTGCTCTAGAAGACGCTTCGGTTAGCATTGGGGTGTTTCCATTCTTACTCAAGAGTGTACTTTTATATTACATCAGGAATTCAATGCATACATTCAGATGCAGATCCAATACATCAATACAGAACAGTGCCGGTGTATCCACCACCTTCCTCCTGCTACGGATGGCCATATACAAGCACAGCTAACAATACATTTAATTCAAGCATGTCTTTAATAAGTATGGTCACAGCACATACAGCCTGGCAATAGGAACAAAAGAACGATACTCATTGCAATCAAGTAGGTGTTTTAATGGATGCTGTAGACCACAATCATAGGTTACTTGGGCACAATGTAGAACTTTTTTTTCTCATTTTATGTCTTTCCATTCCCTCCCCATGGATGCAACATTATGATCCCCAAATTTTATATACATGACACACTAACATGCCTGCTCTTTGACACAATCATCTCCCTGAAGAAGAAAATAACTGCAAATTTTCGAAACGCGTCGGCTCTCACCATTATGTTTTTTGTAACTACATGGTGTCCCTGATTGTATTAGTATTTCATGTATCATATGGTTTGTTGTGTTAGCATCCCTCCCATGTTCCAACCCCTTTATTTCTTGTAAAACAATCTTACTTATTATCACCACCCTGGTGGGAATAAAATAACTTTGTACTTTCCATTGACGTACTACGAACTTATTATTCAAGTAAAGTTCCCTTTAAAGTCCCCTAAGAGGAACCCCCCTTTCCCACACTATTAGCTATTGGGATGCGGGAATTTTTACTCCATAGACTAGTCTCAGCACCTACCCCCCTATTTGCAATGTAGAACTGAAGCTGCAAGCTGAGCCTCTTATGCCGCGTACACACGATTGGAAATTCCGACAAGAAAACCGTGGATTTTTTTCCGACGGAATGTTGGCTCAAACTTGTGTTGCATACACACGGTCAGACAAAATTCCAACCGTGACGTACAACACGTACAACGAGCTGAGAAAAATGAAGTTCAAGAGGCAGTGTGGCTCTTCTGCTTGATTCCGAGCATGCGTGGATTTTTGTGCGTCGGAATTGCATACAGACGATCAGAATTTCCGACAAGAAGTTTTCTTGTCGGCAAAATTGAGAACCATCTCTCAAATATTTCTTGTCGGAAATTCCGACAGAAAATGTACGATGGAGCCTACACACGGTCGGAATTTCCAACCAAAAGCTCACATCAAACTTTTCTTGTCGGAAATTCCAAACGTGTGTACGCGGCATAGGTGGAAATTCTATGGCTTACTATAACTCTGAATAACTGCAAATAGAAAAATGGAAGAGGGGCACCATCACCAGGTACCCCTAACCATGAGAGCTCACAGTGACATTTGCTTCTCCCAAGGGTATATATATAAGACTTGTCCCTACAAAGACTTTATTAGTTTTATCACTCTAGGTTCATCACAACATCTGTTCCTCACTCACCTCAAGAGATCAAATGTCCATAGTCCTGCTGGTAAGTGGGCACAGAACACCCTTTCAAGCCACCACATTTACATTTACATTCAAACTACTGCAATTGCCACACCTTTAATCACAGCCTAACAATCTAGCTATCTAATCTAATGTAGGCTCAAGATCTTTGTTCCTGGAATACTTCCAAATCTGCATGTCTATTCTGGTAAATGGTGAGATACAGTGAAAAAGTGTTCATACCCCTTGACATTTTCCACATTTTGTCATGTTACAATCAAAAACATAAATATATTTTTTGGGGATTTTATGTGATAGACCAACACATAATTGTGAAGCGGAAGGAAAATGATAAATGGTTTTCAACATTTTTTACAAAAAAAATATGTGAAAAGTGTGGCGTGCATTTGTATTCAGCCCCCCTGTGTCAATACTTTGTAGGACCACCTTTTACTGCAATTAAAGCTGTGTCTTTTTGGGGATGTCTCTACCAGCTTTGCTCATCTAGAGAGTGACATTTTTGCCCATTCTAATTTGCAAAACAGCTCAAGCTCTGTCAGATTGGATGGAGAGCGTCTGTGAACAGCAATTTTCAAGTCTTGCCAAAGATTCTCAATTGGATTTAGGTCTGGACTTTGGCTGGGCCATTCTAACACATAAATATGCTTTGCTCTAAACCATTCCATTGTAGCTCTGGCTGTATGTTTAGGGTCGTTGTCCTGCTGGAAGGTGAACCTTTGCCCCAGTCTCAAGTCCTAGGTTTTCTTCTAAGATTGCCCTGTATTTGGCTTCATCCATCTTCCCATCAACTCTGACTATCTTCCCTGTCCCTGCTGAAAAAAAGCATTCCCCACAACATGATGCTGTCACCACCATGTTTCACGGTGGGGATGGTGTGTTTAGGGTCTCATCTGACCAGAGCACCTTCTTCCACATATTTGCTGTGTCCCCCACATGGCTTCTTGTAAACTGCAAACGGGACTTCTTATGGCTTTCTTTCAACAATGGCTTTCTTCTGGCCACTCTTCAATAAAGACCAGATTTGTGTAGTGCATGACTAATAGTTGTCCTGTGGACAGATTCTCCCACCTGAGCTGTGGATCTCTGCAGCTCCTCCAGAGTTACCATGGGCCTCTTGGTTGCTTCTCTGATTTTTTTTTACTTGGAAAAAAAACTACTTTATTGAAATAAAGCACATTTTACAAACCATTCAGATACATGTAGCCATAGAAGGTCAGTTACATATTATGACAGCGAAATAAGATATGCAGGCATGTTACAGGGTGTGCATACACATATTCACAGGTGCAATGAGTCAGATAGCAAGTTAATCCAATTTATAAACAAGGTGTGCCACAGGTGCAGGGGTACTCTGCTCTGGGTATGAAACAATTATACACAGGTTTCCCGTCCTCCAACCACCTGTCCCAGATCTTGGAATATTTTTGTGTATATCCCCTGTTTGCGTAGATCAGTTTCTTGAAGGGCAAAGTATCATTAACTGCTTTTTTCCATAACTGTAGTGTGGGGGGCACGTTCTGCATCCATCTCTGAGCTATCACTTTACGTGCTAGGAATAATGTTTCAAAAATGAATATTGTGTGATATTTGTCCACCTCTACGTCTGGTAATAGCCCCAAAATACATAACTTAGGGTCCAGCACCACAGTGGATCCCAAATTGTCATGGAGGAAACGGACAACCTGGGTCCAATATGTCTGTATATGTGGGCAGCTCCATATTAGGTGGTAAAACGAGCCTGGGTCAGCCCTGCACAAGTGACACGTCGGATCCGGCATGTGCTGGAACTTTGCCAATCTCACTGGCGTCAGGTAGGCTTTGTGTACTATATACAGTTGTGTCAGTCTATTGGACAGCTTAGGAGTGGCTGTCTTGGTTCCCTCTAAAATCTTGTCCCAGTCAACGTCATCTATGGGTCCTACGTCCTGTTCCCACATAGTTTTGGCCTTGTGAGAAATAGCAGCTGCTCCCCGTTGTCTGATTGTGTAATAATATGTGATAAAAGCTTGGAGGGGTCGCTCCCAAAACTATATTCAGCACTGGGGGGGGGGGGGTTGGTTGCTTCTCTGATTAATTCTCTCCTTGCCCGGTCTGTCAGTTTAGGTGGACAGCCATGTCCTGGTAGGTTTGCAGTTGTGCCTTACGCTTTCCATTTTCAGATGATGAATTCAACAGTGCTCTGTGAGATGTTCAAAGCTTGTTTTTTTTATAACCTAACCCTGCTTTAAAGTTCTCCACAACTTCATCCCTGACCTGTGTTCCTTGGCATTCATGATGCTGTTTGTTCACTAAGGTTCTCTAACAAACCTCTGAGGGCTTCACAGAACAGCTGTATTTATACTAGATTGCACACAGGTGGACTCTATTTACTAATTAGGTGACTGCTGAAGACAATTGGTGCCACTAGATTTTAGTTAGGGGTATCAGAATAAAGGGGGCTGAATTCAAATGCACTTTTCAGATTTTCATTTGTAAATATTTTGAAAACCATTTGTCATTTTCCTTCCACTTCCAATTTTGTGCCACTTTATGTCAGTCCATCACATAAAATCCCAATAAAATACATTTACGTTTTTGGTTGTAACAACAAAATGTAGAAAATTTTAAGGCGTATGAATACTTTTTCAAGGTGCTGTAAGTATGAGGCATAGGTTTCCCAACTTTCAATGCAGTTAAGACCACAATACAGATATATACATTGCGGTTTTGAAGCAGTTTACTTGGGGCTATGGCTGCAGCTGTCAGCCATAACCACGGTACTGTTTTTTTCTCCCGGCATTTCTCTCTAAAAACAATCCAAGCGGCTGATTAGCAACTGGATAACTTTTAGAAGCAATGGGACCCGACACTCTCAGGTGTTTTTCGGGCTTACCCATTGCATCAGGGAGTCGGGGAACCAACCCGTTCATGCGGCTGGCCATAGAGGTGAACAGAGACCAGAATGTCTCTGATCATCGATATGGTCTAGGATACCGGAAGCGACAGCATGATATCACCTCTGGTTTACCGCAGGTGTAAACGCATCAGATTAATGTTTTTTTTTTTTTATCTGATGCTTTCAAGGGTGGAGAGATCTTATAGACCCCAGATGTCTCCATAAAGAGGACCTGGCATGCTTTATTGTTGTCACAAGGGATGTCTACATTACACAACAGTGTAAAAATAACAAAAATTGTGATAAAAAAATTATATTTAAAGCACCCTGTCCCCCATGACAAAAACATACGTAGGTTGCACACGCATATGCCACACATGTGATGTATCACTGCAAACATTATAACAAGGGCAATAGTTCAATCTATAAACCTTCTTTGTAAATCTAAACTGGTAACCTCTAAAAATGTTTAAAGCATCGCCTATGAAGTTTTTTTAGGTGTCGCAGTTTGTTGCCATTCCATGAGCTTGTGCAATTTTAACCACTTAAGGACCACCACACGACGATGTATGTAGACAGAATGGCACGGACAGGCACAAGGGCGTACAGGTACGTCCCCTTTAAGAACCAGTCAGTGGGTCGCGCGTGCGCCGCCAGCAGCGCGCTCGTGACCTGGTCCGAAGCTCTATGACCGCGCCCGCGGGACCCGCAGGCCCGATTGCCTGCTGGTGTCCCACGATCGGGTCACAGAGCTGAAGAACGGGGAGAGGTAAGTGTAAACAAACCTTTCCCCGTTCTTCCTAGTGGCATGTCAGTGATCGTCTGTTCCCTGTCATAGGGAACGACGATCAGGGACGTCACACGCCAAGCCACGCCCCCCTACAGTAAGAATCACTCATTAGGTCACACTTAACCCCTACAGCGCCACCTAGAGGTTAACCCCATTCACTGGCAGTGTCATTTTCACAGTAATCAGTGCATATTTATAGCACTGATCGCTGTAAAAATGACAATGGTCCCAAAAATGTGTCAAAAGTGTCCGATGTGTCCGCCATAATGTCGCAGTCACGATAAAAATCGATGATCGCTGCCATTACTAGTAAAAAAAAAAATGTTTAATAAAAATGCAATACAACTACCCCCTATTTTGTAGACGCTATATCATTTGCGCAAACCAATCAATAAACGCTTATTGCAATTTGTTTTTACCAAAAAAATGTAGAAGAATACGTATCAGACTAAACTGTGGCAAAAAAAAAATATATATATTTTTTGGGGATATTTATTATAGCAAAAAGTAAAAAATATGTAATTTTTTTCAAAATTGTCGCTTTATTTTTGTTTATAGCGCAAAAAATAAAAACCGCAGAGGTGATCAAATACCACCACAATAAAACTCTATTTGTGGGAAAAAAAGGACGTCAATTTTGTTTGGGAGCCACGTCGCATGACCGTGCAATTGTCAGTTAAAACGACGCAGTGCCGAATTGCAAAAAGTGGCCTGGTCTTTGACCAGCAAAATGGTCCGGGCCTGAAGTGGTTAAAGCATGATATGTTAGGTATCTAATTACTTGATACAACATCATTTTTATATTTGAACAATAAATGGGTTATATATTGTGTTTTTTTTTTACATTATAATTCACTAAAGTGTAATTTTCAAAAAAAAAAAAAAAGCATTTGAAAAACCACTGTCCAAATACCTTGTCACATAAAAAATTGCAATGACCGCCACTTTATTCTCTAGGGTCTCTGCTAAAAAATATATATAATGTTTGGGGGTTCTAATTGTCTAGCAAAAAATACTGATTTTCACTTGTAAACAAGTGTCAGAAAACATGGGAGAAAGCCGTTTTGATTATTTTTGTTTCCATTGGAATCAAGCTAAGACCAAGGGCCAGGCACCCAGGTCCTGGGGATTCTTTTCACCTTGTACTGGATGTCAGAAGAGCGGTTTTGTTTCAGTGAGTCTAAAATCCATTGTGTCCAGCTGGTGATAGTTTGGGGATCTCCATTTTATTTTCATATTTTCTAACATTGTGTAGTTAGCATAATAAAATGTTGGTTCTGTTATGATGATGTCATGTTTGCTGTTCTAACCTTCTAAATGTCATTACATATTTGAGTTCACAAGCTGCAAACTAATTTACTGCTTTCTTCACTGTTAAAGTGGACCTTAAACCAAAATTGCAAGGTTTACTTGTTTAGTATGTCCCCAATCTCAAAATGTTGATTAAAAAAAAAAAACATTTCTGTATATACACTGAGTGTTTGGACCAAATGAAGGTCTACTTTGTTCCTGTGATCATCAGCACAGAACCAATGAAGGGTGTTAATCATTTTTTTTACTTTCTTTCCACTATAGGGGGAAGGAGTAGGTAGCAATTTATAAAAAAATATGACTTTTCAAGCTATGGTATAGGTTCATGACATCTTACTGTACATAAGTTGATGTTTGCTTTGTTCAGAAAATTGCTCACTGCATACATTCAGCTAGAGATCTTCTAAGAACCAATAATAATAATATGACACATGTCCATTTCAACATTGCAGTGGATGCTTAAAGCGGAGGTTCACCCAAACATACAACATTATTTTAAAAAAAAAACAGTGCACAATGCACATACTGAATCGGCAAACCATTTATTTATTTTTTTATTAAATACCTTATTATTTCCATCTGAAAAGTGATTACCGGTATTCCCCTCCGGCGGGAGTAGGCGTAGCCGATGCTTTCCCCGGCGCCGCAATGCGTTGTAGAAACATATTTGCAAAATGAATAGTGGAGCGCCGTGCCTTGAAATCTCGAGAGATTTCACTCGTGAAGTGACGCGTGACGTCGGTCACGTGACGAGGGCGTCTCTAATGGCGCCATTTTATAAACTGGGATTCAGGTTGTTGATGACGTTGTCATGACAACGGGGGCGGGAACTTTCTATGTCGCCGCCCGTTGTGATGGCAACCCTCAGTGTTGACGGTGCCCAGCACCGTCAACACTGAGCATGTGCGGGATCGAGCGGAGAATGCTGGGAAGACAGCATTCTCCGCAATCAGGAAGTAGGTGCTTGTGGGCTCCTGTTGCCCACAAGCAAAATGGAAATGTCCCACGGAGGTTTTATAAGTCATCCTTGTGTCGGAAAACGGAATGGTGGCGGTTTGCACATTATGAACAGTGAGTAAGCAATTGCAATGGTAATAATAATTTAATGAGCCAAAAAATAAATAAAATAAAAAAAAGCCGCGGAACCTCCGCTTTAACAACACATTTTTAAGAGAAGTCAACAATTGTTTTTTTAAATGAATAGGAAGGCAAGGAGAGACCACAAATAGTACTCAGGTAAACCAGTAATTAGATTGCAAACACAGAATTTTATTTATAAATCACTAAATAAAGTCTGGTGAGAGAGTTGGGAAGGGTTACAACCTCACATTTTCATTTTTGCTTGTGTCCCTCTTGGAAAAGAAGTCATGGTAATCCAAAAAACACATTTTTAGTTGATTGGGTTTCTTTTGATGTCCATGGCTTCCCATGCTGCTTCTCCCACTTCCTATATGGGCATTGCAAGCAAATACAGGTTTCCCCCGGGGGTGGGACTATAAAGGCACAGATTGTGACAAAATTATATTTTAAAATTGATCAAAATAGGTCATATACAGAATTATAGCAAAATACATATTAAAAAAAATGGTTAGAACTAGAAATGCTAGACTAACTTGTGAAAAATAACAGCATCATATCATGTGTATGAAATAACATTAACCAAGACGTTGTCAGAATATGATACTGGTTTCACACCCAGTTCTTACGCGTTTCAGAGTGACTTAGACTCCTTCTTTAGGGATGGTAGGTTATGCAATTGAGTACAGCTTATAATCTAAAGAACATAGAGAAACATATTATACATCCATTGAACACTAAATGGCAGCAAAAATGACAGTGAGGAAGCATTTGTCTACAATTCCGATACTTACAGATCTAACAGTTCCATGGATGGCAACCAACAAACACATAGGGTAGTAGGCAAGAGTTGAATTGTAGAAAAAACAAGGATGGTGAATAAGCCCCAGAAGGGGATGACAGTTAGAGAAGATAGGTCTGGTCACATGGATTTGGGCTAGAGACCACCAATATGCATACTGGGCCTGGTTTGGCGTCCCTAAAAAAAGGGAAAAGGTTAATATATAAAAAGTATATTTATACAAAGAGAAAAAGGTATATTCAAATTTGCATGACTCTGTGCTACAGATTGACTGGACTTTTAAGTGTGAACGTACCTGGAATAGCTAAGATTTGTCACTATGTACTTAATGAAAGATTTATGATTTACAAATGTTTCCTCACTGTCATTTTTGCTGCCATTTAGTGTTCAATGGATGTATAATATAATATGTTTCTCTATATTTTTTAGATTATAAGCTGTACACAATTGCATAACCTACTCCCTGAAGAAGGAGTCTAAGTCACTCTGAAACGCATAGGAACTGTATATTCAACCAGTATCATATCCTGTGTCTTGGTTTCGTTTTATTTCATATATATTTTTTATTTTTTTTATAATTCAGAATTTTGATTGAAATTTTCTTTACATATAATATTCATGACATTTAAACGAAACATATTACAATTCATATTCTCACACAAAACATAAAGAGGGGGAAATGTCTCTGCCTCCGCCAATTATTCTCCTCCCTCTTACCTGATGCATGTCATGTTATTTCATATACATGATATAATGCTGTTATTTTTCACATGTTAGTCTAGCATTTCTAGTTCTAACCAATTATATATATATATTTTTTGGGTTGCTATATTTCTGTATATCACTTATTTTGATACTATTAAAATTACATTTTAGAACATTGTTGTCACAATCTGTGCCCTTAAAGCCCCACCCCCTAGGGGAAACCTGTATTTTCATACAACAAATGGATGTTGGCCACTTTCTAGCGGATAACTATCACCTCCAATTTTTGAAATATATGGGCATTACAAGGGCAGGAAGTCTGGGAGACGTTCCCCACAGACAATTACAAAAAAAAAAAACGAATTCAAATTTGAATTCTTCCCCTCTGTCCAAAACGAAAAAATAAACAGTTTTGACTGGAGTTAGGATTTAACGTCAAATGGTTGTTGTGATGCTTTTTGACAAGTATCTATGCTGTAATTTATAAAGCTCTCTAGCCATATAAGTGGATGGAATGGGAGAGTTTGGTAATTTTTATATGCTGTCACATTGCTTGGTTCTATATCTTTCCACCTCAGCATTAATGGACACTCATGCAAGTCAAGCAGATTTGAGATGTTTCCATCAATGTGAAGAATGAAGGCCTGCAATGCACACTTTTCCTTCTCACCTAATTTTTTAAGCACAGCAGACACAGAAAACGTAGCCAGTTAGAATGCTGCATGGAGACTTATTTAATACATGCCCCGCTTTCCAAGACTTGTTCCCAATTCCGTCAGTGATTTAAATGTGTTTTCACTCAGTCAGTCCCTATATCTTTGTACAGCGCATTCATGCTTCAGTGAGTGTTGTGTTAGCCACTAATGTATTAGCTTAGAGGAGTTTTCAGAATCCGCTGTCCCTCTACTGAAAAATAGATCTTATGGTTCGAGTTTAATTTCTTGCCACCTGCTCCTTGCTTGGTGTGTTGTGGCAGTATATCTTATAGGGGCTTGAAGTCATGAATATATATGCGGGAGTCTGAGCCATTAAGACTTATTTATTTCCTAGTCAATAAGTTGTAAGCTGCCGCTGAATGTGTCCCAGGCTTGATTTTACAGAGCAGAGCCTGCAAAGTCTGACCACATGCAACAAATCGAATGAATGAACCTTGGTTCATTTTGTGGCATATTTATTTATTTATTTTTAAGTTTTCCAAATTGATTTTTGTATTTTTTTTAAGATGCCGAAAAAGGAACTTACATTTTTATTGGTGTACTTAACATGCAGTAACCACCCTAAGGACTAACAATGCCAACCATGCAGAAACTCAACTATTTGCTAAGAAAGTGATTAAGCTTGTCTATAAAGTAAACCCATAAATACAATGTTCATAAACCAGTTTTAATATTTCAACACACATATCAATCTATCTATCTATCTATCTATCTATCTATCTATCTATCCATATATATATATATATATATATATATATATATATATATATATATATATATATGTGTAGCGGGGTGTTCCCCTTTAATGCAGAGAGACAAGAAGTTCCAGGTGAGAGGTGAGTCGGGAGGAAGTAAAGAGACATTATGGAAGTGAAAGCAGAGGAGAGAGAGACTACATCTCCCAGTACATCTTGCAGCACCCAGGGTGCATTGCTCCAGAACAGAGACTGCTGGGGCAGACTTTATAAAGGGGAGGCGGAGTTTTGGCCGGCCTCTTTGGACACCCCTCTCCTAGCAAGAGGATCTCTGTGCTGAACTGCTGTGTGCACAAGGCCTGAAGCCTGGGCCGTGTGCTCCTTTCCAAAGAGCCCTCTGCCAGCCTAGCAGAGCCTTAGAGACATCTAATCCTCCTTGCTGCAGTACACCAGAAGGATTGAAGACTTGGATGTCGGTGGATTCCTGTTCCCAGACGAATCGATGGAGGAAACGGACTTGAACTTGTCCAGGTGGTGAGAGCTGTTTAAAGACAGATCCTTTATCTTTACTATTCGTTGGGATTACAAAGTTGTTCTTCAAGTGCATCACCGAAAAGATTGCTTGCGAATATTGTTTCACTGAACTTCCATTTAGATCAGTCAGGCCTGACTGCATAGGTAGACATTGCTGGGTGTTAGTCTACCCATGAGGGGAAGTAGCTGTAAATGGGTAGCGCTAGAGTTACATAGCAATACTTTATTATTCTGATTACTCTGTTTATCTTTATTACTGTTTATTGCAGGGATCTGCAACTTGTTATACTGTTGTTTATTACTTGCCCATTAGCCTCAGTAAAATATCTGGGTAAAGTACATTTGGTGTCAGTTCCGCTTACTTTCATAGGAGTTTTAAAGTATATTCTGTGTATGTTTGTTATAGGACTGCGTCACCAACAGTTGCGGTCACGCGGTCCTATCCCTCTATCACCAGCTGTGCCACGGGAGGTTAGAGCCGATTGCCAGGGGTTGATAGCAGTGCACTACAGGGCCCAAATCAATATCAGCGGCTCTCTTAACTGGGGGTAGCGCTACACGTGGGGGCTCGAGTCTGGGATCCTTGTACGTTGCACGCTGCAATCAAGCCGGTCAGAAGTACCAGCATGGACCTGCTGGCAATGTCACAGTGGTGCGCAGCGATTGGCACCGATCCAACCGCGGCGGTAGTCATTGTACTCCCGGGGGAAAGATGGAAGGAAGAGGAGATAAAACAGCTCGTATTGTTACTGTCTCCGAGCCACAAAGCATGGGTGATGGATTTTAGGCCAGATCCAGTGATCTCGTTTACATACGCACTGGTAGAATGGAAAAACGAAATCCCAGAGCATTTTAAAAGTCAGAGTATACAAGCCATAGATAATCAGATCTATCACTTGATACATACGCTGCCAGTGAAGGAAGAATGGTTTCAGACACCAAAGCCATCACTCCCACAATTATCTCCACCACTATCCCCTAAAGCAGAAAAGCTTAAGGAACTATTAAGCCCGGGATCACCGCTGGCCGCTATAGGGCCTGAATTGTTGAATGCTCTAGGAGACCTTGTAATTAAGTGCCAGAAAAGCAGTACGGTGCATGTGGAGGCCGGTTACCGGAAGCTTAGCACCTTCTCAAGGAAGCTCCCCGTCCCTGCGGGGGAGGAAGATTTTGACACTTGGGTGGAACAGGCATTGCAGGCAGTAGAAGCATGGGAGGTGCCTGAGGCACAGAAGAGACAGCGAGTCTTAGAAAGTCTGAAAGGTGCCGCGGCAGAAGCGGTGAAGAGCTTCCGGTTTGGAAATGAAAACTGTACAGCTCAAGATTGCCTGGCCATGCTGCAGGAAGAGTTTGGTCAGCTGGAGAAGGTGTCAGAGATGATTTATCAAATTGAACACACTCTCCAGCAGCCGAATGAGAAACTGTCAGAATATGTTAGAAGGCTGAACAGGCAGTTATGCAAGATTGTACTGAAGAAGGGAATGCTGCCCAAAGATGCAGATGAAGCACGCATGAAGCAGATCATGAGGGGAGCGCGGCGCTCAGACCCGGTCTGGCTGCACCTGAAAACCTCAGGAGGAGGAATGTCACTAACCTACTCTGATCTAATAAAAATTATTAGGGACGAAGAGGCGCTGCAGGAAGATCAGCAGGTGGCCAAGGCGAATGTCACACCTGTACCAGTGTTGGTCCATTCGGTCAAGAGCCCAGAAAGAGATGCGGAGGTTGACACTCTGAAATCGCAAATGGCCCAAGTGTTGGAGATGCTGACCTCTTTGATGGAGAAAGATCAGAGAAGACGAGAGAAACCAAGCCCAAGAAAGGAGTTGTTCCCGAACACCTCAGCACCGGCCTCCCTACAGGACCGAGAAGAGGTGATTTGCTATAACTGCGGAGGGAGTGGCCACTTTGCTAACGTATGCTCCAGCCCAAAGAAGAAGAGAACAGATAATTGCAAGCCGGCGGGAAACTCCAAAGGGCCCCGGTGAAGGAGTCAACCGGGTGCCCATCATCTTCAGTGCGCTCCAAACTAAAAAAAAAGGGCAAGAATGGAGGAGACAAAACTCCTAGGAGGAGGTATAGTACACCCCCACCAAGATGTACCCCAGAGGGAGGGGGCAAGACCCCTCAGTGGAAGTACAGCACCCCAAAGAAGGAACATCCACCTAAAAGGAACAATAACATCCCTCAGCGGGTTTGTGCCCCCATTGAGAGGGAGAAAGTCAATGCATGCCAGGCTCAGGAAAAATTAAAGTCCAAAAGGAGCAGGGCAAGGGTCGAAAGCCAAAAAAAAGAGGTGACCCCAGTCCGGCCATATCCAAAGGAACTGGTGGGCCCGTCTCCTACTGTGCCCATTCAAGTGGAAGGAGTCTATACTAAAGCTCTTTTGGACACCGGAGCACAGGTGACTTTACTATACCGGGACTTCTATGATAGGCACTTGAGTCATCTGCCTATCCAGAAGATAGAAGAGCTGGAGATATGGGGACTTGGAACCCAGAGTTTCCCTTATGATGGGTACCTGCCCATAAAGATGACTTTCGACCCATCCGTGGCTGGGAAGGCTAAAGTGTTTGACACCCTGGCAGTTGTGTGTCCCCGGCCGCCTGGAGCCAGCAAGATTTCCCTGATCATTGGGACAAACACGGATCTAGTCAGGAGACTCCTGACCCCTCTAGTGAAAGAGAGAAACCATTCAGCCACCAAAATCCATCCCATGCTAAAGACGGCCTACCAACGACTGGTCTTAGAGCAGAAGACCCCGGGAGAGGGGATAGGGAAGGTGTGGAGACTTGGCAGAGAAGGAGTAGTGCTACAGCCCGGAGAAGTAACCTGTCTTAGGGCCACTGTGAAGCTTTCGTGGGAACAACCTGGCCCCTTTGTCATGCTGGAATCAGACCCAAGGGAAGAGTCCTCAGGCCTGGAAGTGATACCAGAAGTGATTCCGTTCAAGGCCCTGAAGAAGGCCCATGGCAGAGTTCCGGTGAGTGTTAGGAACACTACGGGAGGACCCATGGAGATCCCTGCCAGAGTGTTGCTTGGTCAGGTGAGCCCTGCTGCCCCGGTCACTTGGTCCGAAGTCAAGGGGACGGGTGACGGAGGAGATGTTTGGGAGAAACTGTCCGTGGAAAACCCGAACCTACCCAGGGCTTGGAAAGAAGGAGCCAAGGCCCAGCTGACCAGGTGGGAGAAGATCTTTTCCGAAGATGAATTCGATGTGGGGTGTGCAAGAAGTGCCACCCATCGGATCCGCCTCCAAGAAGATAAGCCCTTCCGAGAAAGGGTCAGGCGGGTCCCCCTGGCAGATCTGGAGGATCTGAGGGAACAACTTGTAGAACTAAAGAAGACTGGTGTGATCCGGGAGTCTAGAAGTCCCTATGCCTCCCCAATCGTGGTGGTCAGAAAGAAGAATGGGTCGTTGAGGCTTTGTATCGATTACAGGACTCTCAACAGGAGAACCATCCCTGACCAATACACCACGCCAAGGATAGAAGATGCCCTACAAAGTTTGTCTGGAGCCAAATGGTTCAGTGTGATGGACCTCAAGAGTGGGTACTATCAAATCCCTATGCACCCAGAAGACAGGGAGAAGACAGCCTTCATAACCCCGGTGGGATTCTTCGAATTCAATAGGATGCCTCAGGGTCTGTCTGGAGCTCCTGCTACCTTTCAACGCCTTATGGAGAAGACTGTTGGAGACATGAATCTTATAGAAGTCCTTGTGTACTTGGACGATGTCATTGTCTTTGGAAGAACCTTGGAAGAACATGAAGCCAGGTTGGAGAAAGTATTGAGAAGACTCAGCGAAGAGGGACTTAAGCTTTCCCCCGAGAAGTGTCGGTTCTACCAGTCTTCTGTGAACTATCTGGGGCACATAGTGTCTAAAGGAGGGGTGGCCACAGATCCTGAGAAGTTGGAAGCAGTCACTTCCTGGCCACGACCCACCACAGTAACAGAGCTCAGATCCTTCCTGGGGTTCTGCTCCTATTATAGGAGGTTTGTGGAGGGGTTTGCTCGGATTGCCCGCCCGTTGAATGAATTGCTAAAGGCAGAAGGGGAAGAGGATGACTCAGGGCCCAGGAGGCCTGGTGAGTCAGTTCAAGATCAGTGGAACCCAAGGTGTGAAGAGGCCTTTCATGCTCTGAAGAGGAGCTTAACCACTGCCCCAGTCCTGGCCTACGCCGACCCTACCAGACCTTATGAATTACATGTGGATGCCAGCCATGAGGGTCTAGGTGGTGTACTCTACCAAGAACATGAAGGACAACTGCGACCAGTGGCCTATGTGAGCAGGAGCCTGACCCCCTCAGAAAAGAATTACCCCACTCATAAGCTGGAATTCCTGTCCCTCAAATGGGCGGTAGTAGACAAGCTAAAAGACTACTTGTATGGGGCAGAGTTTACTGTGAAGACAGACAACAACCCCCTGACCTACCTCTTCACCACCGCGAAACTAGATGCCACCGGACACAGGTGGTTGGCCGCATTGTCTGGATTCAACTTCAGTCTGAAGTACAGACCAGGAGCCGGAAATAGGGATGCAGATGCCCTGTCCCGGAGGTCTCATGCCACGACAAATGACTGGGAAGATTGGACCCAAGTGGCACCGGACGGGGTGCGGGCCCTTTGTCAAGGGGCTGAATTCCAAGCCAGAGGAGGCTCCAGAGCAGAAGAAATAGGGGTTACCATGGTAGGAGTCCCCAAACACTATTGTGGGGTAACTCAACTGGAGGAAGACAACCTACCGAGACTGTCCAAGAAGGAGTTGAGGTGTGACCAATTGGAAGACCCCATGGGGAGATTGGTCCTCGAAGCCCTGGAGAATCAGGATCCCAACAAATTCCTACATCACCCCTCAAAGGAGGCTCGCCTGTTGAGGAAGGAATTGGACAGGCTACAGGTACATCAGGGAGTGGTCTACCGAAGGGGCCCCTCTGATGACTCAGAAGATAAGTGGCAGTTATTTCTTCCAGAGAAGCACCGAGAGACTGTACTAATTGCCCTGCATGACCATCATGGTCACCTAGGGGCAGAAAGGACCTTCCAGCTTGTCAGAAATCGGTTCTATTGGCCCTGCATGAGGGCAGAAGTAGAGGAGTATTGCCATTCCTGTGCACGATGCATTCAGAGAAAGACCCTACCCCATCAAGCTGCCCCAATGGGCCACTTACAGAGTCAAGGCCCAATGGATCTGGTATGCATTGACTTTCTCTGCCTCGAACCCGACCTGAGTGGATTGGGGAATGTTCTGGTAATAACCGACCATTTCACCCGCTATGCTCAAGCTTTCCCAACCAAAGACCAGAAGGCATCCACCGTGGCCAAGATACTTATGGAGAAGTATTTTGTCCATTACGGACTACCACAGAGACTCCACTCAGATCAAGGAAGGGACTTTGAGAGTCGGTTGATCCGAAGACTTTTGGATTCATTAGGAATAAAGAAGACCAGAACCACGCCTTACCACCCACAAGGAGATGCTCAGCCGGAGAGATTTAACCGGACCCTGCTCAACATGTTGGGAACCTTAGAAACAGAGAAGAAGCAACACTGGAGTCAGCACATATCAGCCCTAGTACATGCCTATAACTGTACCACAAGTGACGCCACTGGCTACTCCCCTTATCGACTTATGTTTGGGAGAGAAGCAAGGCTACCTGTGGACCTGGCCTTTGGCACTTCTATAGACAATACCTCAGCTACATCCCACAAGGGATACGTGGACAGACTTAGACGTAGCTTGCAGGTGGCCTATGAACAAGCCCAGACGGCTTCGGATCAAAGGGGGGCCCGCAACAAGAGAAATTTTGATCTGAAGGTTCGAGTGCAAGATCTGCAGCCCGGGGACCGAGTACTGCTACGCAATCTGGGGGTCCCTGGAAAACACAAGCTTGCCGACAGGTGGAGATCTGAGCCCTATGTTGTCTGTAGGAAGTTGCCCGGTTTGCCTGTCTACAAACTAAAGCCAGAAGGAAAGGTGGGTCCACTGAAGACGTGGCATCGGAACCACCTGCTCCCACTTGCTGAGGCAGTCAGAATACCTCCCGTGAGAGACTCCCCTGAACCGGCCTCTATCCTGGATATTCCTAGGCCGAACACTCGGTCCCAGACCTCTCGAGCCAAAGATGGGGAGGCCTCCCAATTGAGTACAGAAGAAGGTGGAGAACTGGACTGGCTGTGGCCTCCCTCGCCTCTGGGAACGTCCGCCATAGATCTCCCAAATGGAGGGGATACCCCAGATGCAACGCTGAATCCGGAGGCTACTGAATTCATACCCTTCAGTCCCTCAGCTGATTACTGGGAAGATGTTCCTGACACTTGCGCAGAGGAGGACTCTAGAGATTCCATACGTCAGTCGACTTCTGAATCAGAGGTTCCAGAACAAGCAATGTTACCTGAACTTACTCCTGAAGAAGAGCCTGTGGTGCCAGAGTCAGAAGCACCAAGAGAGCAGAGGGCTCACAGAGTCATCAGGCCTCCCAAGAAACTAACTTACCCCCAAATGGGGACGAGCTCAGAGGACTCTGTTGTAACGGCTAGGAGAAGTGTTGAACAACCTGATCCTTCCACCGTCCATTTGGTGGAGGGCAACCCCAGCTCACTCTCTGGCACAGTTAGGCAGGCCACTCATGGTAGTGTGACCTGTGGGCAAGAGAGTTCCATCCCAAAGTTTGGTGGGAATTCCCTATGCCAACATCATGCTCGACATTGTCCAAAATGGTAAACAGTATTTGTTGAAGTTTATCTTTGGGGACCAAAGAGTTCAAGTGGGGGGAGTGTGTAGCGGGGTGTTCCCCTTTAATGCAGAGAGACAAGAAGTTCCAGGTGAGAGGTGAGTCGGGAGGAAGTAAAGAGACATTATGGAAGTGAAAGCAGAGGAGAGAGAGACTACATCTCCCAGTACATCTTGCAGCACCCAGGGTGCATTGCTCCAGAACAGAGACTGCTGGGGCAGACTTTATAAAGGGGAGGCAGAGTTTTTGTCGGCCTCTTTGGACACCCCTCTCCTAGCAAGAGGATCTCTGTGCTGAACTGCTGTGTGCACAAGGCCTGAAGCCTGGGCCGTGTGCTCCTTTCCAAAGAGCCCTCTGCCAGCCTAGCAGAGCCTTAGAGACATCTAATCCTCCTTGCTGCAGTACACCAGAAGGATTGAAGACTTGGATGTCGGTGGATTCCTGTTCCCAGACGAATCGATGGAGGAAACGGACTTGGACTTGTCCAGGTGGTGAGAGCTGTTTAAAGACAGATCCTTTATCTTTACTATTCGTTGGGATTACAAAGTTGTTCTTCAAGTGCACCACCGAAAAGATTGCTTGCGAATATTGTTTCACTGAACTTCCATTTAGATCAGTCAGGCCTGACTGCATAGGTAGACATTGCTGGGTGTTAGTCTACCCATGAGGGGAAGTAGCTGTAAAAGGGCAGCGCTAGAGTTGCATAGCAATACTTTATTATTCTGATTACTCTGTTTATCTTTATTACTGTTTATTGCAGGGATCTGCAACTTGTTATACTGTTGTTTATTACTTGCCCATTAGCCTCAGTAAAATATCTGGGTAAAGTACATTTGGTGTCAGTTCCGCTTACTTTAATAGGAGTTTTAAAGTATATTCTGTGTATGTTTGTTATAGGACTGCGTCACCAACAGTTGCGGTCACGCGGTCCTATCCCTCTATCACCAGCTGTGCCACGGGAGGTTAGAGCCGATTGCCAGGGGTTGATAGCAGTGCACTACAGGGCCCAAATCAATATCAGCGGCTCTCTTAACTGGGGGTAGCGCTACATATATATATATATATATATATATATATATATATATATACATATATATATACAATATATATAGGTTTTGTTTTTTAGTTTTTTGGATTACAGTATCAACCAAACAAAAGATTTTCATCAATTGTGAATATGATACAGGAGTTGTATATGTTGGTAGCTTTCTAAATAGTGGGAATTGCTTTTATATATCATACTGCAGCACTCTACAATGTGATGCCCCATATGCATCTGTCTTAAAGTTATCACTAATATATTAAAGCGCCATTGACAGGATCAAGGACAGTTAGAAACGTGAAACTGGCTTGTTCAGTTATGTAACATCTATCTCATTGTATAATATTTCAGTCTGTCTATATTTTTGTGTGAATGTTTATAAGAAATTCAAAGACTGCGACCCTGCCCGGAACAGGTACAACATGTCCTAATCTACAATAAGTCTAGATCTATTCCCTGTGAGCTGCATTCCAGATATAGACCATGCCAGAAATAGATTTAGACTTGCACATGACGTAGTCTGAAATCAGGACTGTAAGAATCATGTGACACCCATGGAAAGGATTTGTACCTACACTGTTGAAGCTATTGCTGTTTGGCCGAAGGGCAAGTGCTACCAAGGGCACCAATGCATAAGTATATACATATGCAAGGTCTTCTCTCTACATCAGTAACTAGGATTTAAGATACTGATGATATAAGCTACTGTAGAATTATACAATTTTAATATTGAAATGGAATATATGGAATAAATGGGTACCACATTCAAATTAATCTAACAAAGGCTGGATAATTTTTGGAAATTAAAGGAATTTTCTGATCTTGGGCACAGGGAGAACATGAAGGCTCCAGGTTGGTAGTGCTGTGGTTGGGATTTGAACCAGCAACTCTAGTGTTGCCAGGTGGAAGTGCTAACCATTTAGCCACTGTGCTGTCCCACAGCACTGTTTTTTCAGACACTGTTACTTGGAGGTGAACAGTCTAATGAACCCAAACATTGGGCATTCATCCTACCCAGTCAGCAGGCCTGTAAGGCCTAGACCTCATAAACAGCCACCTAACCTGGCAACAGTGCAGGAGGAAAGGGTCTTTCTAAAAGGTCATCCCAAATATTTATATCCTTCCCTAGAATGCACCACTGGCAATAAAGCTTACAGTGGTTGTCCAGGGAGACATAAATATGTATAACTCAGCTATATTGTTTCTTTTTACGCTATCTGTTTAGGTACACTCCCCTGCAACAGGCAGAAGCACCAACCTTAGGGAAAACCCAACAAAAACCAACTCTATGAAGATTTAGAGCTTAGGCTGACTACTGTCTAGCTACAACATGCAAACTTTAGGCTAGGGACACTCCTTCTTGGGACAGGGACTGGCAACAGGGAACTACTGTAGCATTTTTAGGAGAGATCTGCATTGGCTGTCTTCTAGTGTTTTCATGATAGGTTTCCTAAAATGTCTTATTTTTTTAAAGTTCCATTATCACTACTTTATAAATACATGGGAGAACAGTCAGGGAATTCCACCAGGAGACCCGCAGACAAGAAGGTGTAGACCTGGTTCAGTTAATTAAATTGCCTATATACAGTCCCCTATGAGTACAGGCTTCCCGAAACTGAATGGCAATTGGTAGTGGGGTACATTTTAATGCCAAAGTGTCGATTTAGCTAAGTAATTTGTCTATTCTGTAGAAAACAGCTTAAAAACAAGCCAGAACGGGCTGTCTATCACTGTTGCTGTGTCACATAGCGAGGTTCTGATCTGAATGAGGACGTTAAATCCTTATATCACAGAACTGTTGCCGTCAGTCGCAGTCCTGTCTCCTGTGCTGTCGTCCTGGTCACATATCTTCCATTACTTTCTATTTGATTATGCTCCCTCTCTTGTTCACTGTATCCTTGCAGACACATTGATTTTTGCCGCCTAGCCAAAATGACTTTGATTAATTGAAAACCGGCATGATCTTGAAAAGTAGCTGCACAGCAAACTGGCAGCGTCACTCCAGTTTAACAAAAAATACAAATATAATCTCCTGATTCTGCAAGGGGCATACATATCCAACCATGGCATGACAATACAGAATCTCCTATCCTAATTCTTTGGGGCTTGTGTCATAGTGGTTATTATGGTGAAGAGGGAGTCAAAAAGGACATCTGTTGGATCTTTTGATGGTAGTACTGTGTAGGAAATGTTTTTCCCTATCCCTGGAATATTTCATTCTGAGTATCTTCTTTAAAACTGAAGTGTTGCCAAAATCAATTTTTGTACATTTTCACATTAGAAAAAATTAATAAATTACCTCTAATGAAGTTTACTCCATCTCTGGCTGAATGGTTTGTTAAATCTCTTACTTTTTTCGGCCCATAGTCTCCAAACATCTAATTCTGAGACTGTAATTCCACTTGCAGTACACTGATCACAGTGGGTTGCTTGCTCAGCTCCTTCTCCATTCAGAAAAGGCTTTTTCATTTTTCACAGAATGCTTGGTATTCTGAGAATGGAGGGGGTATGGATGAAAGTCACAATGTCCCCTCCCCCAATCACAGAACACCTTGCATTTTTTAAAAAGAAGTTCAAGATTTTTTTCTGAATGGAGAAGGAGCCAAGTGTACCACAACCAGAACTATAATGCCGCGTACACACGGTCGGAATTTCCGACAACAAATGTTCGATGTGAGCTTGTTGTCGGGAATTCCGACCGTGTGTAGGCTCCATCGGACATTTGCTGTTGGAATTTCCGACAACAAAAATTTGAGAGCTGGTTCTCAAATTTTCCGTCAAAAAAGCTTGTTGTCGGAAATTCCGACCGTGTGTACACAATTTCGACGCACAAAATTCAACGCATGCTCGGAATCAAGCAGAAGAGCCAGACTTGCTATTGAACTTCATTTTTCTTGGCACGTCGTACGTGTTGTACGTCACCGCGTTCTTGACGTTCAGATTTTCCGACAACATTTGTGTGACCGTGTGTATGCAATACAAGTTTGAGCCAACATCTGTCGGAAATATATCCACGGTTTTGTTGTTGAAATGTCCGATCGTCTGTACGCGGCATAAGTCTTAGTGCCAGATATTCAACGTCGACAGGAGATTTCAGGCTGAATACAAGTAAAACATTTAAAAAGTGTTACAACAGCCAGAGTTAGGGCACGCTTCATTAGCACCCATTTATTTTTACTGTGCAAATCAACCAAAAATCTTTTTTGGCAATTCTTCAGCTTTAATGTTTATACATTTATTAGCATGTCTATGCTCTACTGCTTGTAATCAGAAGAGATTTAAGAATGAACTCCATGTAGACAGATACATACAAAATTTAAATATGCATATGTAAATGTTTCTGCATGCTGAAGGATTTGTGATGAGGCCAAACCATTGTGTTTTACTTAGCTTTGCCAGAATGCATATCCAAGTTAATTACCTTTTTTTTTTCCACTGCAGTTAAAGTGTATGTAAACCCTAACAATGACCCTAGGGTGGTTGCTTGACTATTCAGGCATTTGCCTGAGCCATGCTATGTGACTCGCAACAGGGACTTTAACATGTCTTTTTTTGTATTTTGAAAAAGCTTTACTAATTAAAAAAAAATAAAAAATGCTAACAATGAACGTCTCTTATTCGTTCTTTTGTAAGCATTTTGTTATTTAATGTTAATAAATTAGAAAAAAACTTCTCTGTGTGCACTTCCTGTGTTTATCTCAAAGAGCCCTCCTAGTTTTCATTGCGGACTGCAGAATGACTGGCCGTTATGTTATAAAGACCTGTGAGTGGCTGAGTGGTTCAGCAAAAGAAAAATGGGCAGGGCTGACACCACTCAGTCCACAAAAATCCTGTGTTTTTTTTTCAGCTCACAGCAAGACTTATGCTAAAATATTTTTTGTCTACGCATTTACTGTAATCGGTTTCTGAAAGATACAATTCATTCATCAAAACAATTGTTATATTGAAAAAATGGTATCATTATGTGTGTGACCAACAGAGCTTTGCCCTTCTTTAGAGTTGCCTGTGGGTAAGAAAAGATTATTTTAAACTGTTCTGTTAAAATGATTAAAAAGGGACAAGTTTGGTCCACGTAGTCTAGCTTCAAATGTTTATGGGTATAGTTTTAAGAAGTAAGTAAATTAATTACACTTGATAGCAAACTTTAATTTGGAATTTGTTTCCTTCATCAAACCTAATGCAATAGGAAATTCATATTTGATAAAATCCTAATCATATTATACATATTCTGTTTGTAAGTTTGAACCTTATTGGTCTTAGGAAGTCCACATTATAACACATTGGGATTGATTTACTAAAACTGGAGCGTGCAAAACTTGGTGCAGCTGTGCATGGTAGCCGATCAGCTTCTCACTTCAGCTTAAGCTTTGACAAAAAAAAAAAAAAAACTGATTGGTTTCTATTTCTCTTATAGCTGCAGATTGCCAGATTTTGCACTCTCCAATTTAAGTAAATCAACCCCATTATGACATTAATTGGAGAGCTAGGGCCATTGCTTTGACCATAATTTTTCAGAGTATGCTACAATTTACCTCTGGAGTATGAAAGCTCAATTTCTGTAGAAAGCCAGCAATTGTCATTATTTGTGGGCCCTGGACAGGTGCGCTTTTTTGTCCTTGTCAATACAGTCCAGATATTAGAGGTCGAGATTATTTGGTCTTATCTAGTCTTTGTATTTTACAATGGAAATGTTATAAAGTTTAGGGAGTTTTCTAGCACAGAGATGGTACCCAATATCACAATACACTCTGCAGGTGCTGTGACTTGATAAGAACATTGACCTGCCAATAATATGCACAAGGTTTTAAAAGGGCTCCCATGTTCTCTTGCCACCAATGTGCAGTCTTTCTCAATATCCAGACTTGATCAACTAGGGTGGAACCGTAGGGTCTCTCCTGAGGTTTCCAGTGGTTCCTTGAGCAGTGAGCAAAAATGAACTGATCTACCACTTCCACAAACCACCAATTAAGTGATTACTTCTCTGACCAATAATGTGGGGGAAGACCAATTTTTTTTTAATTTCAAGATAATTTCAAGATTATTGCTGAAAATTATTTTCTGAAGTAAAAATGTTGAGAAAGGCTGGTCTACCCATTTTCTCTGTGTCCTGTAACTAATGATTACAAGCAACTGGAAGTGTATTGCTATCTGGGAGTCTACCAATTCTATTGGGTATACCAGAGTAGGGAAAATCTCTGCTAATGCTATTTATATCTATAGTATAAGAATTAAGATTTAGACCTACTTGCTTAATTTCTCTTTGGTAACATTGGAATACAGTGCACTAACCAAAATGAAAAATACTACTTGGATGTCATCACACCAAATCTAAAATCCTATAACAACTTTAACGTGTTAAGGGGAGAATGTATATTTAAACTAAAGGTGGACTTTAAACGGCACACAGATAGATATTGTAAAAATTCTAAGGGTTTTATTGTTGGTAGAAAAATATAATTGAATTTAGGTAAAAAGTACATTAATACAAGACACTGACATTATGTGACAGTTATCAATAGTTGATATAGGGTCCCATTTACAAGACTCGACACATCTCCCAGGGATTACATTGACATGTAAAATACACAAAGTAGAATGGAATAATGTATAGCCAACAAACACAAATGAGGAGTTGGACGGTATGCACGAGAGATGGCTGGTCTTATTGATGGGTCCGGTAAATTCAAAGATAAAGATCTTGCTTTCGCTCGACTAGTTTCGCGTTCCAAAACGCTTCGTCGGGAGCATAATATTCTGTCAAGGTTATACATAAACAGTTCAAAAGAGATACTTCAGTTAATATAATTTTAATACTTGTATCTAGAATAGAACTAATAAAAAACATTTTAAAGAAGAAGCTGATATACATTGATTAAAAGTTTTCGATTGACCACAGAAGGATAAAACACCCACCACCTATACATTGCCAGCACCGAAACCAATCACACAACAGATGGGGCATGAAAAGTAGCTGTGCAAAGTTGTAGAAAAAACATGAAAAAAAGGGGGGGGGGGGAAGGGGGGGAAAAGGGGAGGGGAGGGGGAAAAAAAAAAGGAACGAAGAAGAAAAGAAACAAGGAATGGGGGAAGGGAATAGAGGGGGGGGGGAAAGGGGGGAAAAAGAAAGAAGGAGGACTGGAATATGAATTAGTCCATATCCATAGGTACTATTAAAAAAAAAAAAAAAAAAAAAAAAATTTTTTAAAATTGAGCAAGTTAGATGGCAGGTGCAAAAATTCTTATAAAACCGTAAGTGAAATAATGTGTCAATCATCACCATCGAGGCAAACCAAGAACAAGAAGGGGAGATTATATATATATTACATTATTTCACTTACGAAAACTTTTAATCAATGTATATCAGCTTCTTCTTTAAAATGTTTTTTATTAGTTCTATTCTAGATACAAGTATTAAAATTATATTAACTGAAGTATCTCTTTTGAACTGTTTATGTATAACCTTGACAGAATATTATGCTCCCGACGAAGCGTTTTGGAACGCGAAACTAGTCGAGCGAAAGCAAGATCTTTATCTTTGAATTTACCGGACCCATCAATAAGACCAGCCATCTCTCGTGCATACCGTCCAACTCCTCATTTGTGTTTGTTGGCTATACATTATTCCATTCTACTTTGTGTATTTTACATGTCAATGTAATCCCTGGGAGATGTGTCGAGTCTTGTAAATGGGACCCTATATCAACTATTGATAACTGTCACATAATGTCAGTGTCTTGTATTAATGTACTTTTTACCTAAATTCAATTATATTTTTCTACCAACAATAAAACCCTTAGAATTTTTACAATATCTATCTGTGTGCCGTTTAAAGTCCACCTTTAGTTTAAATATACATTCTCCCATTGAATATCGGGACGTTGGCGCATTTATACTAGGTGCATCCTCAGTGTCACCCTGTGGTGATGCACAATTTAGCAATTTCCTTCTAAAAAATTTAACGTGTTAAGACCTAGAACCCTTATCAAGTTTTTTGTAGTTTGTTTCTCTATTTGGAGACATACAGTAGGTCAGGAAGTGATGGGGAAACTTTTCTCTGTCTAGGACCTCCTGTTCTGAAACGCCTGCCCCCTCATCTCTTGTCATGCTGTCACAGGCTGTCAAAAGGACAGGAAGTGAGATGAAATCTCCCCAACTGGGTCACATACAGTAATAACAAGTTGCTAGAAGTATTTACTAAGAAATAAAATTTTACCCTTAATGTAATGTAATGCCCTTGTCCTGGGAATTTCTGCTATGGGGTAACAATTGTCTCCAGGTTGTACTCCTGCATTGTCAATAATGCTCCCAAGTGCATATAGACTGGAAGTGGCTTAAACAGACTAGATAAGATCAGCAATACTGACACGCAAAAATAATAAAAAAGTTTAAAACATAATATGTTGTAGAAACAATTGGCAATTGTTTATAATACAAAGTTCTTTAGAAAACTAAATGTCACCCAGTTAGGGTATAGGTCTCAAATATTGTTGTGATCAGAAAATACATTTCTACGTACTTTTCTTTCAAATCACCTTTAACCTCTACAGGCCCGCGCTATAGCCGAATGACGGCTGCAGCGCGGACCTAGAATGCCGGGAGAACGTCAATTGACGTCCGCCCCTTTCCTCGTTCCCGGCGCGCGCTCCCAAGCACGCAACGGGGAACTTAAGTGCCCGCCGCGTCACGCTGGTGCCGATGCGCGTGCCTGGCGGCCGCGTTGTCTGCCAGGTACCCGCGATCGGCATTTACAGAGACAGGGACGTGGATCTCTGTGTGTAAACACAGAGATCCATGTCCTGTCATGGAGAGGAGACCGATGGTGTGTCCCTTGTACATAGGGACAACCATTGGTCACCTCCCCCAGTCAGTCCCCCCCCCACAGTAAGAATCACTCCCTTAGGTACACTTAACCCCTTCAGCGCCCCTAGTGTTAACCCCTTCACTGCCAGTGTCATTTTTACAGTAACCAGTGCATTTTTTATAGCACTGATCGCTGTAAAAATGACAATGGTCCCAAAATGGTGTCAAAAGTGTCCGATGTGTCCGCCATAATGCCGCAGTCACAATAAAAATCACTGATCGCCGCCATTACTAGTAAAAAAAAAAAATTAAGAAAAATGCTATAAAACTATGCCCTATTTTGTAGACGCTATAACTTTTGCGCAAAACCAATCAATAAATGTGGAAAGATTTTTTATTGTGCGGCTTGATCCTACATGTTTTTTGCACCATCTGTTTGCTCTTTTCTTTCTCAACGATGCTCATTCTTCCTCTGTATGCATTTTACGGATCATATATTTTTGTATATTTTATAGATATTTTATTCTCCAATTGAGGTTCGTCCCTGAGGAAAGGGTATAATCCCTGAAACGCGTCAGTAAACCATCCTTATTTGTAAAGAACGAATCTTGTTGTTATTTTGTATATATATTTCTACCTGTTTGTTTAAATGCACATTCAGTTGTTACATACTGCCATTTATTTGGCTTCTTAAAAATTAATAATTTAATACATTTTTGTACTCATATACTTCATTGTCATATTTGTTGCCCTTAAAGTCCCAACCCCTAGTTAGGGGGACATTTCCTATTGTTCTAGAACACACGGGATGTTGGCAACACTCTAAATCAAATTCTGGTGTATAAATTCTTTGGTTATATACTGTATGCAGAGTCAGTCAGACCACGGGCGTCCATTGTTCAAAAGCCGCGCCTCCTCCTCGTGCTGTTCCGTGATAGGCAGAAAACAAATTTTCCCAGCAGAGCCTCTGTTCAGTGTTCCGCCTATCACGAATGCCCTCTCGTCCGAGGCCGAGAAGACATCCATGATAGGCGGAACACTGAACAGAGGCTCTGCTGGGAAAATTAGTGTTCCGCCTTTCACGGAACAGCACGAGGAGGAGGCACGGCTTTTGAACAATGGACAGCCGTGGTCTGACTGAGACTCTGCATACAGGTACCGGCGTATAAGACGACCCCCGAGTTTTGAGGCATATTTTTAGGCATAAAAGGTTGTCTTATACGCCGGAAAATACCGTAGATTAGTTGCATGTCTGAATTTCTTGTGCTGGGCTCTGTATTATAACGTAGGTATGTCATTAAACCATAATACATGATTCTTTCAGGGAGTGGTCCACAGGGCCTTAAAAGCTTTCAGTGATCTTCTGTACCATTAGCTAGAACAGAATCTCCTTCAAATCATTTATTTTTCAGATTTTAAGAGCCTCTCCAGCTCAAATGCTATATTGATATCATGATGCCATCCTTAAATAATTCTGCTACTGCAACACAGTTGAGAAGAGACTGTAAAATGAAAGAGGGGAGTGGGTAAAATTCAGTGCTAAGGTCACAGCTTGTGAAATGGCAATATCTGAAAAAGAAGCCTTTGGCTTTGGTATCTCTCCTTGTCTCTGGTTTGAGATGTGAAAATAGAAAATAGATTGTTTGCATCTATTCTCTGCTTGCTTGGTGTCATCAGATGGCCACCCTGACCAGATTGCAGGTGTTATAGGACTATATTAATTCATCTATATGGGAACAAAAGCACAGAATATGCCGTTTTGTCATTAAATAATAAAATAATATTTCTACTGTACCTGGCACTGCAGAAATGTAATTATGTATGCAATTTCATGCACATGACTTAAGCACTGGCATGTTTACTGCATGTGCTGAGGTGGACAGCTCAGACACATGAGGGATTTTTTTTGCATGGCCATAGTAAGTGAAAAGGAAAAAAGTTGCCAACTATTTGAGTGCACTGCTCTCAACTGGATAATCAAAAATGTAATTTTATTTATTTATTTTATTTTGCATTCTTTTTTTGTAAGTAGCATCAGTAAAATTTACAATGTGCATCAAATATCAGGAGTCAATATGTGTATTTACAAATTAGCAGTGTAAAAAAATGATTTATGATATCAGAACATTTTACAATTTATACCATTTATATTCAGACTGATAAGAGAAACATCCCCTTGGGACCGCTAATGTGTCCATGGTGGGGTTTGTACAAAAGACCAATGCTACATTTTATATTAGTTGGGTAGGAAAAGGTAGAGAGAAGGAGAGGGGAATCTGGGGGAGGTAATTTGGGCGAGTTTCCTGGCAGGATTTAATGTGTGGAAGGAAGATAGAAAAGTTATTGGGATATATGAAGCCAGATAACAAGCAATTGTACTGCAAGTTTGAAAACGACTTGCTAAGCTGTTGCTAGACTTGCCAGGCTTCACATGTTTGTTGCACAATCGCAGCAAGTCCGCATTGCATGACTCCAGATCAACTTTCTTTGCAAACATTCTGCAAATCTGCTGCAAGTTCTGTTTCCGTTATGTTGTGCAATAGTCATCCCACCACAGGGGTCACCCTGGCTGAATTTTCATGCTTGCAAAGCTCTTGCTGTAGACTCACCACTGCAACTTTGATCTTGCTAGGGACTTGCCACGCAAATTTACTACAAAGTGTCAACTAGAACTTGTGCTTCAAGTGCTCTGCCAGTTAAAATGTGCAGCAATTTAACAGACTCACAATTCAACACTGCCACAAATTTGTGGCATGTTATCCTTGCTATCTGGGTACTACACTGGCAGAATTTGTTAAACTATATTTGTCTATGCAGTATAAGACATGAAGGATTGTTATTAGTCAGAGAATGGGTTACTCACTATATACAGATGTTCCCAATGACTGCTAACATGGACACATTCCTCCTTACAGCTTATACCACTATTAAGTCTTACAGTTTATGCATACATTCAAGTCAATTGTATTACGTCCTCTGCTCACATAATGCTATGGACACTAATTCTTGGGTGAATGCCAAGACTTTGTCCATACAGAACAGGAATTTCATGGCTGTATTATCTCCCATCCCCTTTACATTCAATATACAATATTGTTAATAATATCTATGCAGAACCAGCTAGTTAATCAAGCCAAAATGCTTGCGTGTGTTTCAGCACTTTAAAAATGCATTATTTATAGACCCAGTTTAAAGAAAAACTTCTTGTAAGCCATAGTTTTACCCAAATCTGCCCTGTGGGTAGGTCACCCACAGCCCTTCGCCCATCAATGTCCATGAATATACATCAATTGGAGGGGGAGATAGTGGAAAGGAGCCATCTCTGTCCTGGAGATAAGTGAGTTCTCTGCATACTTATGTAGCTTAGAATTATACCAGGATGATGACCTGGAGCTTCTGAATAATGGGAAGACCGATTCCTGTATAATGTTGTTGCAGACCACTAATGGCCTTGTTTTATACATCGCTTGTGTGCAAACCGTATGCAATCAATGCAACACTTTTCATAACTTTCTTTTATAACTTTGTTGTAAAGGAGCTTTGCTGTGAGGACAAACCTTGACAGTATGCTTATAAAATATAAAAACATGTATTAATATTTCTTTTTCTTTTTTTTTTTTTACTGTGATAAGTACCTGTGCTGAAGGTTAGAGTGAAGCAGAGCCAGTTGTTGCCATAAATTATAAAGGCAGCACAAGAAAATAAAAACGATAAAAGTAGCATAAGAAGCTAAAACCTATGAAACTGGAATAAACAACTAAAAACAGGTGTTGCTAGATTACTTCATATTTTTTGTTTTGCTTCAAACAGTATTCAACTGCTTCCCAACCGGCTCCTGTATATATACGGCGGCAGAATTGCTCTGCTGCGCGAATCGTCGTATATATATATATATATATATATATATATATATACTGCAGCTCCTTTGTGAGCCTATGCAAGCCCACTGCACGGCGGGGGACCCGATGCACGTGGCCGGCGGTCACCCGCGATCGCGTGCATGAGAGCAGGAATGGGGATTTGTATTTGTAAACACAAATCCCTGTCCTACTAAGTAGGAACAATGATATGTCTCCTCCCCCAGTCAGTCCAATCCCTCACAGTTAGAACACACCTAGGGAACACACATTTAACCCCTTAATCGCCCCTAGTGTTAACCCCTTCCCTGCCAGTTACATTTATACAGTAATCAATGGCTCCCAAAAAAGTGTCAAAAGTGTCCGATCTTCTGCAGGAACAGGGAAGCTGGTCAGAGTTGATGGGAAGATGGATGGAGCTAAATACAGGGCAATCTTAGAAGAAAACCAAAAAGATTTGAGAATGAGATGGAGGTTCACCTTCCAGCAGGACAACGACCCTAAACATACTGCCAGAGCTACAATAGAATGGTTTACATCAAAGCATATTCATGTGTTAGAATCGCCCAGTCAAAGTCCAGACCTAAATCCAATTGAGAATCTGTGGCAAGACTTAACAATTGCTGTTCACAGATGCTCTCCATCCAATCTGACATAGTTCAAGCTATTTTGCAAAGAAGAACAGGCAACAATGTCACTCTTTAGATGTGCAAAGCTGGTAGAGACATCCCCAAATAGACTTGCAGCTGTAATTGCAGCAAAAGGTGGTCCTACAAAGTTTTTTGAATTTTTGAAAACCATTTATCATATTCCTCCCACTTCACAATTATGTGCCACTTTGTGTTGGTCTATCAAATAAGATCCCAATAAAATACATTTACGTTTTTGGTTGTAACATGACAAAATATGGAAAATTTGAAGGGGTATTAATTACTGTACTTTTTCAAGACACTGTGGGGTTTATTTACTAAAGCTGGAGAATGCAAAATCAAGCTCACTTCTGCATAGAAACCAATCAGCCTCCAGGTGTTATTGCCAAAGCTTAATTGAACAAGCTGAGGTTAGAAGCTGATTGGCCACCATTCACAGCTGCACCAGATTTTGAGTGCTCCAGTTTTAGTAAATCTACCCCTGTTTGTAACAAATCACTACTCAACGATAACTTGTACAGTAACTGCAAAGTTCCCAGTTTTTTAATATTACATTTCTTTATTTTCTATTAGTGAACAATTATACTATTAAAAAAGAATATATTTCATAGTAAGACAAAAAGTAAACTTTCTAATACTAAGAAACTTTGTTTCCAAACAGTCTTGTCAGCTTCTATAAAATTCCACCGTGGATCAACAATACAGCATCTCAGGTCTTAGTCATAAGAAGATAAGTTCATTAGTTAAAATTGGTGTAACGCCCCTCATTTCCAACGTAATTCATTCTAACAGCTAAGTTCTCTGCACGGCCCCTGAGGTTACCATTCCCACCCAATCGTCCAAGGAGGACGAGGCACATAACTTTTACTGCTGTGATGAAACCCTGTTTCAATCAGTACTCAATTCGTATGCAATCTGCTGCACATTCCCTACCGTGTAAACAGCTTAGCAAGCTTTCTCTTTTTTACGTAAGCTTACTAAAATGGTCCCATTAAACAGTGCTCTTATCTGGCCTCATTAAGCTCATCCCTTCTATTTGCAAAGATTAAAATACACTAATGCACTGTCTTGAATGGGAGTTGTGCTGATCCATCGAAACGGAAAAGATTAGACTTGGTATTTATTTCAGCGTTGCTTACATCTTCTTGACTGAACATGACGATCCTGATATTGAACCTTCCTAGAGGTTAAAGCAGACTAATGTATGCATGGCATTAAACGGGACAATTATATATGAAGGAAACAGAGGATTCACTTTAATTAGCTAGCTCACACTGAATGTCATTTTCTCAATCTTGAGGAGGGACTGGGGGCTTGTAAACTTTACAGCGTTATTGTCATGTTTCAGCTATTTCGCACTTTATGGAAAATTCAGGGAAGTAATTTTATGAGAAGGTGGGGGTGATGCCTTGATGAGATTCCAACAGATGTTCAGGGTGGGCACTATATAAAGTCATGCTTTATAATGAACAGCATCTTCAGATGTGGTACAGATAATGTCATAAGGCTAGACACGGCACAAGATCTACATGTCAAGAAAAACATACTGGCTTTGCTCTAATGTATGTTTATAGATGTGCCTTTTTTTCCCACAGCTTTACATATTTTAGATGTGATATATTATTTAACAGGATAACAAAATACATTGTATTTTATGTATTATAATACATCTTGCTCTATAATTTTGGCTGCTGAGAAGGATACGCATAAAACATTTCGTAATAACAGTAGTCTTATTCGAAAAATGACACAGAAACAATTTCAACTTGGTAAATGGCAAAACCACAGCTTTATTCAACATCAACCCAAGCCAAATAAACATTGAAAATATCCCATCCCATCCAGTAACAGGTATGCAGTAAGCACGTGAACTGTTTCATAATACCCTAAACGCCTTTGCTTTTCACCAGTGCCGGATAAGTATAAACAGACCATAATCCTAGCTGAAAGTGTATGTATTGCCAAAACTTGTATTTATTTATTTATTCATGTAGTTTAATTTAAGGTAAAGTAGGGAAAGCATTAAACCCCTGCCAGTTATTTTTTTTTTGCTGTCTGTATAACAGCCTTCACTTCATCCAAAAGATACAACAGAAAGTTAAAGGAAATCTCCCAAAGTCAGGATTTTCCCATCTTAGGCCAGTCACACACATAGTGAATTTCTTTCCTGCAATTACAGGTTACAGGAAAGAAATTTGCTTCATTCCCCCATCAACACAGACAGTGTTGATGCAGGAGTCCCTCCTTCAGTGTCATTGTCTTCTCCTAGCAGGGGTGCCGTGGGAAGACATTATTAATTAGCACCCGCTAGTAATAATTTTAAGAGAATCCGGCAGGCTGGCTGTACTCAAATTGATCGATCAATCAACTTGGTACATTCAGCCTGCCCATAACAGTTCGAATCATGGCCGGTTCAGTAGGAACCAGCCAGGATTCAAACTGTGTATGGCCGACCTTAGTGTGTTGTCCCCAGAACAGGTTGGAGAATTTCCCCTTACTTCTCTATTTGAGAACAACTCTAAAATTTGGGATTTCCCCTACTTTTTTTATCAGTAACAATGGCCGTCAATAAAATTAGAGGGGAACATCTCCCCAGTGCTCACAGCAGTTAGGGTTCCCTTTCACTTGTGCTCAAAGTGCCATCTTATTAGAGATAAGAACTAACCAAACGTTAGCATATGGGCAGAGAGTAGCTTCTACACTGGTAATTGAGAGATGTCTGGCCTATTTAAAAAAATAAAAAAAATTGCAGGAGATGACTTTGGACCTTTGGCCTGGGAGACAACCAGCTTAGCCTTTTTTTCAATATGCAAGTCCAAGGCCACTGCTGATTTTAAAACTTCCTGAATGGTTTGGGCACTGTCTAGCCTTTGAAAAAAAAAATTCCGTGGGTTTCCAAGGATAAACTGATGATGGAAAAAGCTATGCAGCTACAAGTGCACTAGTAGCCTTGGGGTGGTATGGCAGCCTGTTTCTGTAGTCGTACAACTAGTGTGCATGAGTGTTTTCTTTCATACAATTGTGGTATAGAACCCAGTATTATTTAAAGAGACTCTATTACTTCACAAAGGCTTTACAAGCTCACCACTGACCCATGTATGCTAACCTGAACCCTGCTCCCTACCTCTCTCTTGTTTCGTTGGAGCCCTTACAGAATTCCCAGCACCTCCTAGGAATGGTGGCGCATGAGAATTCCTCTCTTAATGCAGTGCTGTCATGTGAGGGAGGGGGGGTATAATCAACTTTGTGTAAGCTCTGACACTATCTGAAACATAGTTCAAGCAGGGTTTGGACTCTCAGCTCTGATAAAGAAATGGAGTAGCATGGGAATGCAACGAAGGTGAGTAGATCAGAGGTAAGCTTTCTGTGACTATTGAAAGAGTGCAAAGTTTAGTAGCGTACTCCCATAAACTCATTTTGTTGGCTCAAATATTAACATATTCTTGC
This sequence comes from Rana muscosa, assembly GCA_029206835.1. Taxonomy (NCBI): domain Eukaryota; kingdom Metazoa; phylum Chordata; class Amphibia; order Anura; family Ranidae; genus Rana; species Rana muscosa. The sequence goes on from CM055118.1 coordinate 225,555,698, forward strand.
CACTGGAATAAATATACGTACATACAAGCACACACATATGCTTTTACACATGTTTATGAGTTTATATGCATAAGTGATACCATTAAGCTCCTCACCAAACTCAAGTTTGTGGCATTTTGTTATTCCCTTGATCACTGCTATAAAATGCAAATCTAATGCCTTCAATGTTCATGGACACATAAAGAAAAAATGAAAAGTACCTCTAAAAGCTGCATTTTCGTCCATGTGGATTAGGCCCTACTCTGTCAATTTTCATTCTATGCAAACTCAAACAGGAAACTACTGTAAAAGTGCAGATGTAAGACAAAAAGTGCATAGTAATCTATAAAATTACAGATGATATATTTTTAAAAGAATTTGTCTGATTGCTATGGACAGTACCATGAGTATTTTTGTGATTGTGCTAATCAATTATACTGTAGGTTTTCCTTTGGCAGAGGCCTAGGTAAATAGTGAAAATACTGATTGTTTATTCTTTTTTACAACATTGGAATAAACTAGGAATCTAGTTTTTATGGTTACAATATCACTTCTACCTTCACAGCAATCTGGCAAAATGCATTTGGCCACAGTTAGAGTGTCCTTCCCTGGCTGGCCTTATAGAGGCATTTAAGGTTTACAAGTCACACATTCTCAGCTCTAGAAAGACACATCCAAGGTTACACACACAGCACTGTGTTCTTATCATAGCTGACATAAAAAAGCTAAAAGACCAGCATCCCATACAATAAATGATGACCTTGATGTGGATATTGTGAGAAATGTCTTGATTCTGCAGGTAATATAAAATATTGAGGGCCATAAAGTCAAATTCAAGAATATTTATGGCCTTTAAAGAGATTTAAATAGCAAGATGAAATTAAGATGGAAAAAAAGGAAAAGATATTCAGTGATGCAAGGTCATGAGTTTAGAACAGATATGAGACTCAATGTGCCAAAACAACAGTGCTGCTGCTAAAAGAAAAATAGGCAAGCTGCTTGAAAAATTTCGAAAATAATGGAAGGTGCAAATAAATGTGGTCATTCAGTGCACATAGAGACCACTCTCTTAAAAAAATGGCTATTTAAAACCATTGATTTCATATTAAAAAAGTGTATTGAGGACATATACATATGTACATATTAACACTTAGTGAAGTGTTGTGTTGGCTTCCAAGAAAAGATTCTCAAATGTAGATACATAAATTGTGCTTCGACTTATTTAGTATGTTACATGAACAGAAACAAAATATAGTGCTTACAAAATATCTATATCAAAAGGGTTGTGAAAGCACCACATAACGATTAAAAAGTCTAAAATAATGGAAAAAAAAAATGGAAAAAAAATTAAAGTCTAAAATAATGTGGCTTTATGCAAGCTCTTCCAATCCTTATTTGTGCATACACCTAGGCGAAGCAGCAATTCATCACCTGTCAAAAAGTTGACCAAGAACTCACCTGGGCTGTTGGACCTTTTATTACAGAAGGACAAAAGTGCAATAATATTTAAAGGCCAAGTTCACTCTTTTTTTTTTTTTTCCCATAAACCCTTTATTGAAAGTACAAATTGCAGTTTACACAGGAGAAAAGTAAGATCAGTTGGACTGTCTTTTGCTATGAACCAAAATATAACAAGAAAAACAGCATACAAGATTCAACATTTTTCTTTAGCTATAAACTTCAGCAAGGAGAGTCTCTAGCTTGCCATTCGTTCACACTAAGCTAGAGACTCCATTTTGTTGAGTGAAAAGAGAGAATAGCAGCTGTAATGAGAAGAGGGGATGTTGGGGGGAGAAAAGGGGAGAAGAAAAAAAGAGGGAGGGAGGGGGTAAAGATTTATCTTAAGCTGGGGGGGAAGGGGTTTCTTGGTGTCCAGTATATAGGCAACATACATATATATAATACATATAATATATATAATACATATAATGATTTAACCATATTCCCGATATCGGTCCGTAGTCTTAACAGGACCACGTAACGGTAAACTTGTGTTGGGGTACGTGTGGATAGTCAGTGGGTTGGGATACAGAGGTGTGCTACATTTACCATATGCATTGCAAGAGATTTATGATAATCCTGCTTGGGGATGGAAGTGTGGTGTAGTAAGTATTGGGCTGGGGAGAAATCTAGAGAGTACGATGTTACCTGGGATATGATGTCATGTATAGATCTCCACCATGGTTGCAAAAGCTCACAGCTCCACCAAATGTGTAGCATGGTTTATTTTTTGTGACCACATCTAAGTTCACTTTTTTTTATCTTTTTTTTTCTTCTAAATTTAAGCTTCCCTGTGCACCAATATACCATTAATGTACCTACGTTGCAGAAAAGAAAAAGCTATCTTTGTATTCTAGGACATAACTTACCTCAGCCTCCAGTCTCCAAAAGAAAACTCCTCCATTTCTTCCTGCTACCCATCCTGGTATTTGGTGTTTGGGATGGGAAAACTGCTAGTAAACCAAGGAAGTAGTTCAGCAGCTGACCTCATTAACACACCTGTCCTCCCCCTCCAGGAGATTGCTCCCACCCACCTCTGTAGTTTTATGCTTCTCCAATGTAGGCAATGTCAGTGAGCACAGTTCTCACTAAATACACAGCCATCAATTGTTTTGTACCTTCCTCTTGCATAGATTGTTCATTTGGCAGAGTGTGCAGGAGCTGGGCGATCAAATTAAAGCCTATGTGGAGCAGAGCTGTAGTATTGAAAACAGAAGTGTGTCCCTGAACATCTGTAAAGCGCACAATACACTATACAATCTGATTGTACAATCTCCTTTAGATCTACCATCAACTATGTGATGCAAGGGCCTGCCTAATTGGATACAGAGTGATTGGAAAGATAGGTGTGTCCTTCTATTTTATAGTTTTGAAGATTGTACAGAGATTGTACAATTGGATTGTATAGTGTATGGTCACCTTAATACACCTAAAAGAAACTAGTTGTGCTTTCCGTGCCAGTAATTTTTAATGGCATCCCAAACATGGAAGCAAATGCACATTTTGTTGATAAAATGTCAAAAATACGTGATAAACACGCACTAAAAAATTGTGCAAACTGCATTGTGCCAAAATGCCCCATAAGCTACTTTGCTGTGTTTGCTGTGCGTAGGGCAACCCATTGAAATTTATAGGATATCCTATGCGTGTCACAGGAAAAATGCACCAAAAAACGTGCTATGTCACTACACTGTGTGAATGGGGCCTAAAAGAGAAATTGGTGTGTTTACACCCTCCCCCTCCCTGAGCTGGACCTGGATTAAAAGAACAGCAACAGCTGAATGTCTTCTTCACATGTACTTGAAGTAAGCTGGCCATACATTATGCAATCAGATTGCACAATCCCTGTACATTTTTATTTAGATTTAGCGTATATACTCGAGTATAAGCCGAGATTTTCAGCCCTTTTTTTGGGCTGAAAGTCTCCCCCCTCGGCTTATACTCGAGTCAGCGAAATTTAACATTGTAAATTGTACCTGAAAAAAAGTTGAGAGGCTGTGGCGTCCATCGTTTAAATCTCACGGTCTCTTCCTGGTCCCTTCCGTGATAGGCAGAGAGTGTCTGCTGAGAATCGCCTATCACGAACGTTCTCTCATCCTCACCCATCCCAGCAGACACTGTGTTCAGTGTTCCGCCAATCACAGACGTCTGCTGGGAAACTGAGGATGAGAGAATGTTCGTGATAGGTGGAACTGTGTGCTTAGAAAACGCCTATCAAGGGAAGAGGAAGAGACCGCGAGTTTTAAACGATGGACGCCGCAGCCTCTCAACTTTTTTTTCAGGTACAATTTACAATGTTCAATTTAAACAGTGAGCTAGGGAACAGTGAGGATAGGAACAGTGAGGTGAGGAACAGTGAGGAACAGTGAGGATGGGAACAGTGAGGAACAGTGAGGATGGGCACAGTAAGGATGGGAACAGTGAGGATGGGCACAGTAAGGATGGGAACAGTGAGGATGGGCACAGTAAGGATGGGAACAGTGAGGATGGGCACAGTAAGGATGGGAACAGTGAGGATGGGCACAGTAAGGTGGCAATGGGCAGTGACAATGGGCTTAGTGAAGTTGCAATGGGCACAGTGAGGCATGCAAATGGGCATTGTTGACCCTCGGCTTATACTCGAGTCAGTAAGTTTTCTCAGTTTTTTGTGGTAACATTAGGTACCTCGGCTTATACTCGGGTATATACGGTAATCAAAACTATGGTATAGGAAAACCCACCTGAACAATCCATTACATTTGTATGAAATCAGGCAGGCCTTTGCACTACATAACTGATGGAAGATCTAAAGAAGATTGTAAAATCAGATTGTATGGTGTATGGTCACCATAAAATAAGAGATATGAAAAAGGGTGAGAATAAAAAAGAGGTGGGATATTATGAGGGAGGTGTGGTCCAGAGTAGTAAAACACGCCATATTCTGTGATGCATTGTACGATGGGATATGAAATTAGCTGGAAGCTTACATGATGATACAGGAAGTCAGCTCTCAGAATGCATTTTTAAATAAAAAAATTGAACTGGAAGGCGAAAATGTAAAGCTTCTGTGGACTAGGTATGTGAGAAATAAGCACATTGGGATGGCTTGTGCAGAAAAGACATTAGAAAAAGCTTTTATTTATTATGAAAAGTGAAAATCTGCCTGACAAGGTGAACTTAGCCTTTGATTATGGTGTTCCCAAATTAGACGAATTTCTGTGATATTCAGGGATTCATCCCCAACATCAGGGGATCTGCACTGGGCAGGTTCACAAACAAGCAAACAGAGAGAATTCCCTAGTGTAATACAGTTTAATAAAACCAGAGATTAAAAACAGAAAACTCAATTTATATGCAGAATGTGTGCAAAGCACCGTGTGTATCGCATAAGCTATAAAGCCCTGTAGTAAAGGGCAGAAATACAGCATGGCCAACGCTGAAACCAACTCACTTCCCGCATACAATTGCCCAGCCAGCTCAATCCTTTCACCAAACTCAACTCAACCTGACTTAAAGAGTATGCAAACCCAACATTTCATATTCCTGAAAGTACCATGTACTTGTATGAAAAAGTCTCCTGTTCTCTTTGTATTGCTTCCTTTGTGCGAAATCCCTCATGTTCCTGCCAGTCTCTCTGCTTTCCTATTAAAAACTGAGCACACTAAGCATAAGCAGGGGAGCACACGTAGTCAGTTCCTAGCTGTGCTGGGAAATCAGCCTGCTCTCCTCCAATGATCAGACAACCCCCCCCCCGCATAGTCTTTTACTGGGATGATCAGTTTGCTGATATTTTTCGTCCTCTAGCTCATATGCAGCTGAGAACAGAGGGAATGTGATCACTTATAAAAATATAACTACATTTATACTTTAGAAATAAACTGACTTTTAATAACAGTATTCTATTCTATTCCATCCCAGAGCAGGAGGTTGCGGGCCACATCAGAGGGCTCCGCGGACAACATGTGGCCCCCGGGGTCACTGGTTGGGCACCCCTGGTCTATCACATAAAATCCCAATACAATACATTTAAGTTTTTGCTTGTAACATGACAAAATGTGAAAACGTTCAAGAGGGTATGAATACTTTTTCAAGGCACAGTATATATATATATATATATATATTTGTAGCGCCCCCCCCCAAATATTTGGATATTTTTGGCGCTATCGTTAAATTTAAGGGTAGTCTGAGCCAGTAATTGGGCTCAGACCAATTGAATGTTCTAAATTTGCTTCTGCTCTGGGTGTGATGCTGCCTGGCAGTAATGTTCCCTGTTCGCCTGTAGGTGACGCTGTCACCACCGGCATAGGTTGAACTGCAGGGGGTATTACAACGCCTTGGTTGTCTTTTCTCTGCAGCTGTGCAGTGGGCATGGTTAACTCGCTGTGCATGCTGAGAGAGGGTACATAAGGGGCAGACGCCTTTAATTAGGGGCCTGTGTGCGCGCCTCGTGGCCCACATGGCACGGGGTGCGTGTGTGTTCTGGCTACGGGCACCTTCAGCCTGAGGCTACATCGCTACCTGGTAGGCCCAGCTCTGCTGGCTGGGGCCTATACCTTCGGAAGGGATCCTGAGCTACCCACCTGCGGGAAGCCCACGCTTAAACCTCGTACACACGGCCGGTTTTCTCTGCAAGAACCGACAAGAAAACTGCTTGCAGAGCTTTCTTGCCGAGAAAACCGGCCGTGTGTACGAGGCGTTCAGGTTTCTCGTCAGGAAAACTGACCAGAATCTCGACGAGAAAAAAAGAAGACCTGCTTTCTTTTTTCTCGTCGGTATTCTCGTCGGCCTGTTTCCTGTCGAGAAACCCGAGTGTGTGTACACTTACCTGTCGCCTTGGAAACCCGTGCATGCTCGAAATGACTGACGCATGCGCGGTAGCTTCCTAGGCATAAGTAGGGTGTAGCAAGATTGCGGCGATGGCATTGAATGTGATGAGTGCATGCTCGTCGTAGTCAATGACATCACCACGTTCATGCCATTCAAAAGAACGGCGGTTCTTTTGAAAGGTACGTGTGTACACTCAGCCGAGACAAGATTCTTGTCAAGAATCTCGTCGGGAAAAACGACAGGTTTTTTCCTGACGAGATTCTTGGCCGTGTGTACAGGGCTTTAGGGAAGGAGACCAGGGGAGGATCTGCCCCAGAGGAGAATAGCGACAGTACTGCTGTCTCGGGGGGAGGCCTGGAGCTTATTACAAGCCCTGCAATACGCCAATCTGGCATAAAGGTTCTTCACTATTGCTTGGCTGGGAGGTTCGGGACTTTTAATAATCCTGTGGCAGAGGATTCCTGATTGTATCCCTAGTTCTTAGAAAAAGGTTGATTCGTGCTTCATCCCGGCTGCTAGGACCACTGAACAGGACTATCCGGGTGAGCATTACCCACTCAGGCTTGAGTGGCGACGATTGTGACTTTAGTGCTGCGTGCCTGAACCTTCCCCTGTTCTTCTCCCTTTTCCTACTTTCCTCTAAAGTTCCCTCAGCAAAATAAATAAAGCCTTATTTTTTGGGTTTTACATCTGTGTGGACATTGGCCTTTCTAAAGACTTTTCAATACCCTGACAACGGAAGCCTTGGAGGTAGTTTGCAAAACCCAACGAAAACCAGCCGGTCCCTTAAATGGGGGTAAGTGCTACATATATATATATATATATATATATATATATATATATATATATATATTTTTAGTACAGATTTATTTTTATTGAAAAGTTTTTAGTACTGTTACTATTAAACATATCCCCATCCTAACATACATCCCTACTTCCATAAGTTGTGTAGATTTAATAGACCAAAACAGAGCAAATAATAGATGTTCATTGTTAGGGTTTACATACACTTTAAAGTGATTGTAAAGGTTTATTTTTATTTTAAATAACAAACAGATCATACTTACCTCCACTATGCAGTTTATTTTGCACAGAGTGGCCCCGATCCTCCTGTTCTGGGGTCCCTCGGCGGCTCTCTCGGCTCCTCCCCGCAATAGCTAGCCCCCTCTGGAAAGCTCTCTCCCGAGGGGGTTACCTTGCAGGCGCGCTCCCTGTCATACACTCTGCGTCCATAGACACAGACTGTATGACTCAGTCCCGCCCCCCGGCAGCCGCGTCATTGGATTTGATTGACAGCAGCGGAAGCCAATATCTGCGCTGCTATCAATCTATCCAATCAATGTTGAGACTCCGTGGAGAAGAGGACGCCGTGGACACGCACAGCAGGTGAATGAGGTCAGGTAAGTAAAACGGGGGGGCTGGGGGTCCCTTTAAGGTCACTCCTATCTTCTTATCACTCTCATAAGATTTTGGAAATGCTGACAACCATGTATGCTACACCAAATGGTGGTTGAAATCTGGTTACTATAGGTTGCAAAGTGTTTTATATTTGACATCCAAGGAATGTTTCTATTCAGATGTGAATGTCTGTATTTGTCAATCTCATCAGTTTTGACTGAAAGGCACCTGAGCCAGTATATAAAAATAAAACCATTGTTTGTATCGGTATTTTTTTCTGCTTTCTTTTTTTCCCACTGGCTGAACTTACATGACCTGCACCACTCTCCATCTGTGCTGGGTTTGGCTTTGTCCTAAATGAAGTGTAATTCATTCTTCTGTAATAGGAGGGGGGGGAGGGTAATACCAGCGCACTGTGTTAAAGGTTAATACAAAGAGGGAATTCCAAAAGCTCAACATAAACGGAGGGAGATTGTAAAGGTCGTTAGACATCATGCAGGTTGTACAGCGGGTGAAAAAAGAGCAGTACGTTTGGGTCAAGCTGATTTTATTAAGGACGCACACACACAGGACCAATGTACAGGCTCAGACCTCATGCCGTGATGCTTTACTCATACAAAAGTATTAGTGGCATTATATGCCACACAGCAAAAACCCATTAAAAAAACGGCATCTACCTGCCTTTCAGCACATTTTTGTGCATTAAGCGGCAATTTTCTTTGATTGCATGGAATAGGATTGGAGTCACCTGTGAGTTTTCACAATATATGCCTACTCCGAAACTTTCTAGACAACTTTGTATAGATTTCAATTAATGCACCACCTCTCTAGTTCTTTAAAGGTCAGCTTGAAGTTCTCTGACTTCTAAATTGTACATTGATTTGTCCAATTCAGGTTAAATGGTAAATAGCATAAAAACATAGTACTGTTGATAGAGGTTCTACAAGGGCATGCACAAATGTTTCCCTATCAGACTAGAATATCATATATTTTATTTACAGTAGGAAATGTCCAAATGGGTAGTTCACCACGTTCAAGTGCCTATTTACATATCTGCATTGTGGTAAGGCACGCTACATGTGTTGATGTGTTGTTGTCATACCATACATTTTTGCACCCCAGTATACTAAGGTAACACACCTGCATTGCGGAGTACCACAACGCAGGAAACACACCATAAAAATGTAAATGCATCCTTAGTTTTTCTTAGCTGCAGGTGAACATTAATTCCAGGTATGTCAATTGTTACATATTTAAAAACATATAGAAACATAGAAAAGTTACAGCAGAAAAAAACACAGAGTGGTCCATTGACCAGGCATTGTCTGCCTTTCTTTTTTTTTTTTTGTTTTGCTTTTTTATGCATGTTTTGTTTTTGTTTTTTACGTTTTTTTTTTTCTTTTTCTTAACTTTTTTGTCTAAGTATAGATCTATTATTGTACCAAGCATGTTTGAAACCACATACTGTTGACTGACTCACTACCTTTGCTAAAAAGTCTATTCCAAGCATCAACTACCCTTTCAGTAAAATAATACTTTCTAAGATTAGTTTTGAACTTTCCTCCTGTTAAGCCCTATACACACGATCGGATTTCCTATGGATTCAAATCCGATGAAGCTGACTTCCATCAGTCTTGCCTACACACCATCAGTCAAAAATCCCAAACGCTGTGACGTAAAACACTCCGATGAGCCGAGAAAAATTAAGTTCAATGTTTCTGAGCATGCGTCGACTTGATTCTGAGCATGAGTGGGTTTTTTTGTCCGATGGAGTTCCACACAGACGATCGGAATTTGCTATCGTTTTTTTTTCCATCAGATAAATTTAAAACATGTTCTATTTTTTCTCACCGATGGAAAAAAGACCGATGGGGCCCATACACGATCGGTTTGTCCGAGGAAAAAAGTCCATCGGACTGTTTTCAGGGCATTAGTCTGAGGTCATGTCCCTGTGTGCTTGATCTTGGATTCATATTGAAAATCCTGCCCTTGAACCTTATACATCCCCTTGATGTATTTAAAATAGAACTATAGGCAACACATTTTTTTTTTTCATTTTGGATAGCGAAAAGGAGGCTTATAATTAGAGTTGAGCGGACACCTGGATGTTCGGGTTCGAGGGGTTCGGCCAAACTTCGGAAAAAAGTTCGGGTTCGGGACCGAACTTTACCCCGAACCCGAACCCCATTGAAGTCAATGGGGACCAGAACTTCTGAGGATTATAAGCGCTGTTTCCCATGCTTAGAACTGTCCCTGCACAAAGTGTCATTTCTGAAGGAAAAAAAGTCATTTAAAATTCACTCGCAGCAATTAATGAATTGTCGGCTCCCGGCAATACATAGAAAAGTCATTGATAAAAATAAAAAAAAAGCGTGGGGGTTCCCCCAAATTCAATTACCAGGCCCTTCAGGTCTGGAATGGATATTAAGGGGAACCCTGACGCAAATAAAAAAAAAATGCGTGCAGTTCCCCCAAATATTCATACCAGGCCCTTTAGATCTGGTATGGATTTTAAGGGGAACTCCACCCCAAATTAAAAAAAAATGGCGTGGAGTCCCCCCAAAAATCCAGACCAGACCCTTTATCTGAGCACGCAACCTGGCAGGCCGTAGGAAAAGAGGGGGGGGACGAGAGAGCGCCCCCCCTCCTGAACCGTACCAGGCCACATGCCCTCAACATGGGGAGGATGTCCCCATGTTGATTGGGACAAGGGCCTCATCCCCACAACCCTTGCCCGGTGGTTGTGGGGGTCTGCGGGCGGGGGGCTTATCGGAATCTGGAAGACCCCTTTAACAAAGGGGACCCCCAGATCCCGCCCCCCACTATGTGAATTGGTAATGGGGTACATCGTACCCCTACCATTTCACAAAGAAAGTGTAAAAAGATGTTAAAAATTACAATAGCCGGTTTTTGAAAATTCTTTTATTAATGTCTTCTCCTTTCTTCCATCTTCTTCCATCTTCTTCTTCCAGCTTTTTCTTTTCTCCATTCGGGTTTCTTCCTCCATCTTGTTCTTCATCTTCATCTTCCTTCTTCCTTCGGTGTTCTCGTCCGCATCTTGCTCCGGCTTCTTCTTCCCTTCTTCTTTCTTCGGCCGCTCCGCTTGAATTGGAGGTTCCCGCTGTGTGACGCTTCAGTTCTTCAGTTCTCCTCTGGGTCCGCTGGCACCCGGTGGCTCCGCCCCCTCTCTGACACCACAAGGAAAGTCCCCGTGAAATCCATGTGCGTCAGAGGGGGGCGGGGTCACCGGGTGGCAGCGGACCAAGAGGAGAACTGAAGAACTGAAGTGTCACACAGCGGGAACCTCCAATTCAAATGGAGCGACCAAAGAAAGAAGAAGGGAAGAAGAAGCCGGAGCAAGATGCGGATGAGAACACCGAAGCAAGAAGGAAGATGAAGATGAAAATGAAGAGGAAGAAACCCGAATGGAGAAAAGCAGAAGATGGAAGAAGATGGAAGAAAAGAGAAGACATTAATAAAGGAATTTTCAAAAACCGGCTATTGTCATTTTTAAATTTTTTGACACTTTCTTCGTGAAATGATAGGGGTACAATGTACCCCATTACCATTTCACATAGGGGGGGCCGGGATCTGGGGGTCCCCTTTGTTAAAGGGGTCTTCCAGATTCCGAAAAGCCCCCCGCCCGCAGACCCCCACAACCACCGGGCAAGGGTTGTGGGGATGAGGCCCTTGTCCCCATCAACATGGGGACATCCTCCCCATGTTGAGGGCATGTGGCCTGGTACGGTTCAGGAGGGAGGGGGGGCACTCTCTCGTCCCCCCCTCTTTTCCTGCGGCCTGCCAGGTTGCGTGCTCGGATAAGGGTCTGGTCTGGATTTTTGGGGGTACTCCACGCCATTTTAAAAAAAAAATTGGGGTGGAGTTCCCCTTAAAATCCATACCAGATCTGAAGGGCCTGGTATGGATATTTGGGGGAACCGCACGCATTTTTTTTTTTTAATTTGCGGCAGAGTTTCCCTTCATATCCATTCCAGACCTGAAGGGCCTGGTAATTGAATTTGGGGGGACCCCCACGCTTTTTTTTTTTTATCAATGACTTTTCTATGTATTGCTGGGAGCCGACAATTCATTAATAGCCGCGAGTGAGTTTTAAATGACTTTTTTTCCTTCAGAAATGACACTTTGTGCAGGGACTGTTCTAAGCACGGGAAAAAAGCGCGACTTTACATGCATATTGCCGAACACCAGACCCGAACCTGAACATACAATGAATTGTTCGGGTTCGGGTCCTGGACCCCAAAACCCAAAAGTTTGGTACGGACCCGAACTTTACAGTTCGGGTCCGCGCAAAACTACTTATAATCCCTGTAAAGTTATTTTGTCCCTCTTTGCCCCATTGGGGAGATTTCCCTCCACTTTATGTCCTATAGCCAAACAGGAGGTGGGAGGAAATCCCTGCAAATTAAGGGGAACTCTAGGGGGCCCCCAGGTCACCAGTGTCTCCAATGGAAGATTTCCCCTCTATTACCTTTCTGAGGTCAACTCAAAATTTGGGACTTTCTTTTACTCTCACTTTCAATGATAATGGTAAACAGGACAAATAAAGAGGGTGAATCTCCCTAATGAGGGAACAGACATCAAAAAAACGCTCATGTGTTCTAATATATCTCCTCTCTATCCAAAACGAAGAAAAAAAGTTTTACCTTTTTAGTTATACTTTAAAGGTTTCAATCATACTGTATCTCTCCTTTTCTTTCTCCTTCTTGGTCCAGCTTGGACCAATGTATATATGCATTTTCCATACCTGTGGGATACTTTTAGAAACTGGAAATTACTATGATAGTCATCGCTACTACAGTGATTGGCTCTTGCTTCTGGATCTGGCGCTGGGTAACTGCTTACTGAACACAGGAGGTTGCCCATTCAACATGGGCACCATTCAGGGAACTCTTTACATTTTCTCAATGAATTTAAAATGTTCTCAGACTGGACAAGGCTAGGAGGTGGGGCAGTGACATCACAATCTCCACCTCACAGAACACTTTGCCTTAAGTGAGAAAATGGAAAGTGTTCCCTAAATTGTACCAGTGTCAGGCATGCAACCTGCTGTTTTCAGTACGGAGCAGTGCAGCTGCTTGGTGCTAGACCCATATATTAGTGGCAATCAATATAGAAGCAGTGCCTATTACAGTGATTTCCATGGGGATCCCACAGGTATGGCGCATAGATACTTATATTATGCAGAAATTGCCATGCCTGGAATTTAGCATTAACCAGTGGCGGCTGGTGAAGTTTTAGGATGGGGGGGCGCAAGACCCCGCCCCTCCACAATTGGCCACTCCCACTTCTCATAAACCACACCCCTTATAGAATCCACCCACTCCATCCCCTGTATTCCACTCATAGTTTCAGCATTATACACCAGGCTCTGCACATCATATACCAGGCTGCACATTATACACAGGGCTCTGCACATCATATACCAGGCTGTATATTATAAACAGGGCTCTGCACATAATATACCAAGCTGCACATTATACACAGGGTTCTGCACATCATATACCAGGCTGCACATTATACACAGGGTTCTGCACATCATATACCAGGCTGCACATTATACACAGGGCTCTGCACATCATATACCAGGCTGCACATTATACACAGGGCTCTGCACATCATATACCAGGCTGCACATTATACACAGGGCTCTGCACATCATATACCAGGCTGCACATTATACACAGGGCTCTGCCCATCATATACCAGGCTGCAAATTATACACAGGGCTCTGCACATCATATACCAGGCTGCAGATTATACACCGGGCTCTGCACATCATATACCAGGCTGCACATTATACACCGGACTCTGCACATCATATACCAGGCTGCACATTATACACAGGGCTCTGCACATCATATACCAGGCTGTACATTATACACCGGGCTCTGCACATCATATACTAGGCTGCACATTATACACAGGGCTCTGCACATCATTAAGGATGAGTTCTGGCGCGTTCGCATACTCCACGTGCAGAGCCCACCAGGAATTCGGCACGGCGCTGCGCTAATCACAGGCAGGGAGACAGTTCCCGATCTCTGCAGCCGAGCATCGGGACAATGTCTCCCTGCCTGGGATTAGCGCAGCGCCGTGTCGACTTCCTGGCAGGCTCTGCACGTGGAGTATGCGAACACGCCAGAGCTCATCCCTACACATCATATACCAGGCTGCACATTATACACAGGGCTCTGCACATCAGATACCAGGCTGCACATTATACACCGACAAAGCTTCAATTTGTTTTAAAACCCAGACGGTATCTGGAGATCACAGACTAGGAAATGGTTTAAACTTGCATTTTAAGTTCTGTCTTTATTAACCCATTGCATAGCCTTTCTACAACATTAAATGTTCGACGACAAGGGTTGCATTTAAAAGGTAATTTCGCTTTTGATAAGAAAAAATTTAAGTACTACACTACATTTTGTATTTTTACAATTACAATTACCTATGTAGTTTCATCTGCTGCCCGCTATGACTCATAAAACTGGCAAATGTTTAAACATGGTGTACATGTAGGGTGGTGTTTTGTACACGGTCAATGTACAGAACACCAACTGTGTTATGTAAGTTTCAATACAAGCAATAACAAGTAGGGATCTGCAATGACATTTGCCAACTTACAACCTGGAAATATGCTTTGTTTTAGGTCCAAATGCAGGCAAAAACTCGGGCCAGATTCATCCCTGAAATAGAGAACAGGGACGCATCGGACCCCTGCTGTGAGCCTCTCTGCACAAGTTTGAATCTAGCCTGAACGGGGCCTTAAACTTACTCTGAAGCATGAATCGGACTGATGGTATATCAAGCACAGAGACTTGTGATGATCGCTTAGGAATATGGCTACATGAGATTACAAAGGGCTCCGATTAAAGCTTAAAAAATTCTGGCATTTGACATTTTTTTTCTCAGCCTGTAAAAGCACCTGTATATTCGCTTATGTGTCCATGTGCACACAGGCGTTTACAGACATATTAGAAGCAGAGCAATTAAGCCCTGTACACACGATCGGTTTGATTGATGAAAACCGTCCGATGGATGGTTTTCATCAGACCAACCGATCGTGTATGGGACCCATCGGTCTTTTTTCCATCGGTTTTAAAAAATAGAACATGTTTTAAATTTTTCCGATGGATAAAAAAACCGATCGAAAACTCCGATCGTCTATGGGCAAGTCCATCGGATCAAAAACCCACGCATGCTCAGAATCAAGTTGACGCATGCTCAGAAGCATTAAACTTAATTTTTCTCGGCTCATCTGAGTGTTTTACGTCACCGCGTTTGGAACGGTCGGTTTTTTGACTGATGGTGTGTGGGCAAGACTGATGAAAAACAGTTTCATCGGATTTCCGATGGACAAATCCATCGGACGAAATTCCATAGGTTATCCGATCGTGTCTACAGGGCTTTACAGTCTGAAAAAAAAAAAACCCATGGAAAGCACGTTTAGGAGAGGAGGTGAAGCGCAGAAAAAAGCTAAACACACTGAAACGCTAGGCGCATTTAGGCGCATTTGAGTGGTAATGCGTTTAAATGTCCAGAACAAATAAATATTTTGGCCAATAGGATACATTTACGATAAAACTTTTCTCCTGCCAGGAGTTCTGATGTTTAGAGGAGCAAAGCAAACACCCTGTGTGCATGGGGCCTATTGGGTAGGACATTAGACTATTATTAAAGAAGTAGGGAATCCGCGCTCAGGAAAACACCAGACAGAGGTTGCAGCCCCCCTAAAAACTCCCTAGGGAGAATAGGATATAATATAAAAGAATGGGGTGTTGGCGCTACCTCCCACTATAGAGACCCACCGGGTCTAAGTGATCTCAAGTAAATGTATAAGGACAGGCTGTACTGAGTTCCCGGGTCTGTACACCTACGGAGCCCATTATGAGGGGTTCCCACCATCCTTGTACTGAGTTCCTGGGTCTGTACACCTACTGTGCCCATTATGCGGGGTTCCCACAATCCCTGTGCAGAGTTCCTGGGTCTGTACACCTGAGGTGCCCATTATGAGGAGTTCCCACCATCCCTGTACTGAGTTTCCAGGTCTGTACACCCGCTGTGCCCATTATGAGGGTTCCTCCCACCATCCCTATACACCTACTGTGCCTATTATGAGGGGTACCCACCATCCCTGTGCTGAGTTCCTGGGTCTGTACACCTGCTGTGCCCATTATGAGGGGTTCCCATCATCCCTGTAACGAGTTCCTGGGTCTGTACACCTGCTGTGCCCATTATGAGGGTTCCCACCATCCCTGTGCTGAGTTCCTGGGTCTGTACACCTGCTGTGCCCATTATGAGGGTTCCCACCATCCCTGTGCTGAGTTCCTGGGTCTGTACACCTACTGTGCCCATTATGAGGGTTCCCACCATCTCTGTGCTGAGTTCCCGGGTCTGTACACCTGCTGTGCCCATTATGAGGGTTCCCACCATCCCTGTGCTGAGTTCCCGGGTCTGTACACCTACTGTGCCCATTATGAGGGGTTCCCACCATCCCTGTAACGAGTTCCTGGGTCTGTACACCTGCTGTGCCCATTATGAGGGTTCCCACCATCCCTGTGCTGAGTTCCTGGGTCTGTACACATGCTGTGCCCATTATGAGGGGTTCCCATCATCCCTGTGCTGAGTTCCTGGGTCTTTACACCTGCTGTGCCCATTATGAGGGGTTCCCACCATCCCTGTAACGAGTTCCTGGGTCTGTAGACCTGCTGTGCCCATTATGAGGGTTCCCACCAACCCTGTGCTGAGTTCCTGGGTCTGTACACCTGCTGTGCCCATTATGAGAGTTCCCACCATCCCTGTACTGAGTTCCTGGGTTTGTACACATACTGTGCCCATTATGAGGGTTCCCACCATCCCTGTGCTGAGTTCCCAGGTCTGTACACCTGCTGTGCCCATTATGAGGGTTCCCACCATCCCTGTGCTGAGTTCCCGGGTCTGTACACCTACTGTGCCCATTATGAGGGTTTGCAGCATCCCTGTGCTGAGTTCCCGGGTCTGTACACCTGCTGTGCCCATTATGAGTGGTTCCCACCATCCCTGTGCTGCGTTCCTGGGTCTGTATACATGCTGTGCCCATTATGAGGGGTTCCCATCATCCCTGTGCTGAGTTCCTGGGTCTTTACACCTGCTGTGCCCATTATGAGGGGTTCCCACCATCCCTGTAACGAGTTCCTGGGTCTGTAGACCTGCTGTGCCCATTATGAGGGTTCCCACCATCCCTGTGCTGAGTTCCCGGGTCTGTACACCTACTGTGCCCATTATGAGGGTTTGCAGCATCCCTGTGCTGAGTTCCTGGGTCTGTACACCTGCTGTGCCCATTATGAGAGTTCCCACCATCCCTGTACTGAGTTACTGGGTTTGTACACATACTGTGCCCATTATGAGGGTTCCCACCATCCCTGTGCTGAGTTCCCAGGTCTGTACACCTGCTGTGCCCATTATGAGGGTTCCCACCATCCCTGTGCTGAGTTCCCGGGTCTGTACACCTACTGTGCCCATTATGAGGGTTTGCAGCATCCCTGTGCTGAGTTCCCGGGTCTGTACACCTGCTGTGCCCATTATGAGGGGTTCCCACCATCCCTGTGCTGCGTTCCTGGGTCTGTATACATGCTGTGCCCATTATGAGGGGTTCCCATCATCCCTGTGCTGAGTTCCTGGGTCTGTACACCTGCTGTGCCTATTATGAGGGGTTCCCATCATCCCTGTGCTGATTTTCTGGGTCTGTACACCTACTGTGCCCCCCCCTCCCCCATCTAAATCGCTGCGGCCGATCTAATTTGCATAACAATGCCCGCACGATTTACATGTGAATAATGTTAATTTAAGAACAATGCCTTTTGTTTCTCTATACCAGATGAACAGGACGGGGAGAAAAGGGAAGGTGTACTGACTTGCATTACATGGAGAGAGGTGAAGTAAAGTTGGAGATTAAAATGCTGCTTTACAGTCTCTCAGGAGTCAGGACACAGGGATGAATGGAGCTGCCTCAGCTCCAGTGTCTGCCCTGACCAGTTCTCTTCTGCTTGTGATTTCCCCCTCACTTACTGAAGGAGACAGGCAGCCTGTGAGCCAATGACGCTGCAGGTCTGATTAAAGCCCCACCCTATGGACCCAATCAATTACAAGCACTGGAAACCTAATGCTAGAGCCTAGAGTTGTAGCTTTCGTGGCTACAGCATTTGCGCCCCAAACACACTCTAAACCTGGGGTTAAAATTTGCACTCGCCTGCTCGCCAAATGCGAGCGTAAATTGCCGCTTGGCGAGCGCAGTAAGGCGAGCGCAGTAACAGCGGGTTTGCAATTTGATCCCCAGTCACCGGGGATCCATTTGCTTTCGATTTGCGTTTCAAGCCTCAGTTTGAAGCCGACTTCCGGTTTCCGACTTCCGGCTTCTTCTTCGTCATCGCCATTACAGGGGACAGGTGAAGGAGAGGTCCGCTCTCCACCGCCGAGGGAGGCACAAGGAGAGGTCCGCTCTCCACCGCCAAGGGAGGCACAAGGAGAGGTCCTTCTCTCCACCACTGTTCGTGACACCAGGAGAGGCCTGCCAGCTTAAGGTACATGACCTGGGGACCCTGATGTAAGATGGGAGCCATCTGAGGACACTTATGTAAGGGGGGATGCTCTCTGGGGACACTGATGTAAGCGGGGGCTCTCTGGGGACACTGATGTAAGCAGGGGGGCTCTCTGGGGACACTGATGTAAGGGGGGGGCTCTCTGGGGACACTGATGTAAGGGGGGGTGCTCTCTGGGGACACTGATGTAAGCGGGGGCTCTCTGGGGACACTGGTGTAAAGTGGGTGCTCTCTGGGGACACCGATGTAAGCGGGGGCTCTCTGGGGACACCGATGTAAGCGGGGGCTCTCTGGGGACACTGATGTAAAGGGGGGGCTCTCTGGGGACACCGATGTAAGCGGGGGCTCTCTGGGAACACCGATGTAAGCAGGGGCTCTCTGGGGACACTGATGTAAGCGGGGGGCTCTCTGGGGACACTGATGTAAGCGGGGGGCTATCTGGGGACACTGATGTAAGCGGGGGCTCTCTGGGGACACTGATGTAAGCGGGGGGCTCTCTGGGGACCCTGAGGTAAGGGGAGGCTCTCTGGGGGCACTGAGGTAAGGGGAGGCTCTCTGGGGACACTGATGTATGGGGGTAATCTCTGGGGACACTGGGGACACTGATTTTTTTATATTTTGGACTATTTATTCTAAAGAAAATGTAATGTCATAATTTTAAGGGGGCGGGGCTTTAAGGGGCGGGGCTTTAAGGGGCGGGGTTGAGGGACGGACCTGGGAAAGGTTTGGTGGGGCAACTGGTGGAGAGTAAGGTTTTTGCCTGGCTAGTAGGTCTAGACTTGAAATTTTAAGCCCTGCTCTAAACTACGCCAATAGAGCTTCTTAGCCCCAATCACGTGTTTACACACGGGTCATGCCTCCAATAGCACCCTGTGTCCAGTGCCCTTAACACACCCACTTAAAGGGACACTTTAAAAAAAATATATATATATTTTTTTAAATTTAGAAAAAAAAAAGTAGCTTTGGGGGGAGGGGGGCGGCGCCCCTGCACCCCCTATTGACACAGGTCTTGTCCCTCACCAAGCTTATGACTGGGCAGTGAAAGGAGAAGCAGAAGACTGATGAGGTCATCTCTCTGTCATTCTACTCTCTCCTATCAGCATGTTCCCTGCACATGAGAACTACAGCACAACTGATTGTCTCTTTGTGCTACATCTCCCTCCCATATTCTGAGCCCTTCTGTATAGGGACCGTAGAAAGGTTGATACCAGGTCAAATTTAGGTACTTACTCTGCTTGCATACATAAAAATACATTAAATTATGCATTATTAAATGCAGATCCGTATTCACTTAGGTCTTATATCTGTCTGGAGTTCACCTTTAGTAAAAATAAATGACAACATTTGGTTTCTTAGTAAAGCTGATTAGAGAGATCTTTCCACCCCAATTAAATGAAAACACATGGATCGGAATCTTTGGAATCTATATATATAAAGAAGTTCTAACCTGATTCTGGTTTACAACTTTTTTTTTTTGCTGATTTTGTGACAGACAGTAACAACTGTTTTTATAAAGCTGTGATTTCCAGGCTGAAAGACAGAGAAAATGTGAAAGTTGCAAAGAAAATACATGTTTTGTTTTTTGCAAAAGCTAGTGCACAACCCAACGATTTTAAACTTTTAATACCAGATACCTGTGTGAATGGGAGCCCTGGCTGCTAGATCAATGGAAATAGAGGATGGTTTTCATGATCTTATATGTTTAAAAGATAATTAGACTTATGTTTAAAATTTTAACAAAAATGTAATATATTGCAGCTAACCGGTCCTTAAATGTGCTGTCTGTTTTAGTTTTAATTTTTCTGGCTGAGAACACTTTTCTGTTTACCTTGCCAGAAATGTAGTGCCTTTGTCCCTACCTGTGAGTGCCGCTTCACACTACAGCGACGTGGGATCCGACTTGTCAGACCTCAAATTGCCCCAAGTCGCTGGACATAAGAAATTAAATTGAAGTGAATGAGAGCAGTCTTAATGAACTACTGAAATTGCTCCGACTTCAGAAAAGGTTCCTGTACTACTTCAAGGCCACTTCTAGGCAACTTGTACCCATAGATTTCAATGGAAGTTGTCTCCAAAGTCGGATCTCCAACTTAACTGAAGCAACTTTACAGGAAAAGAACATAGTTTACCCAGGCAAACCCCTCCCTCCCACAGAGCTGATTATTCTGTGATTGACCACAGCCAAAGTCGCCTTTCCTGGAGGCAACTTTAAGTCGCGTTGTAAGTTGCTCAAGCCACGCTGAAGTCGCCTCCAAATCGCCTTGCAAAGTCGTGCTGTAAGTCGGGTTGCCCCTGTTTGAACCGGCACTGAACCTTTTTATTGTAAACTACTCATTCTTTCACGCTCAATTTAAAAATACAGTTGAGAAGTAAGCATAGCCATCTGTGGACAGGAAAACATGTGTTATTCACAGGATCACCAGTAGAAAGGAAGAAAAGCCTGAAATAGAAAAAACTAATGTAGCCAGCACATCTAAGGATTGGTAACTGCAGTATGATAATTTTTTGGTTTTGGGTTTAATACTGCCTTAAAGTAAGTCCTAATCCACACATCTAAACTCTAGGCAGAGTCAACCTATGATAAAAAATGCGTAGGGCGGAGCAACATGCTGACGTCACCAACTCCCATGTGTCCGGGAGGGCTGGCTTGTTTGTTTGTGCGGTGGCCGACACACTAAATCTAAGGCATATTTTTTCAGCTGATGCTGTAAGTGCAATATTTTTTACTACAATAAACATTTAAAAGGTTTTATACTATGTGGAGCATTTCTGCCTTTTTTGGAGAATTTATACTTACCACACGGTGTTAAGTGGCGTTCCAGTGCAGGAGAGCTCCCTTATTCGGTGAAAGGCCCTGGCTGGGTTTAAGCCATAAGCGCAACCGTCCCCTTGTGATGAGGGGTCCATAGCGGCTAGTAAGTGAGTTTTTAAGCTTTTGGTGGCGGCTTTGATGCACAAGATCACTTTAAGGTGGTGGATGGTGAAGATCATTACTAGGAATATTCAAGACCCACTATTACATCACTTGTGGACTTTTTTGATATAATCACTCCTATTCTGTCTTTGCATCTTTTTATTATTTAGCGCGATCCTGTATATTTTTATAGACAATTAAAGTAGACACAGACATATATTCACATACTTTAAAAAGCACCTCAAGAGTCCCAAAGCTCCTTTCAAATAGTGAATAAAAGTGAACCTAACATCAGATATATTTTTAATTTTATAGCTGAACTCCAGGTATGATCATTATTGCATAATTCCATTTTTGTTTTTCATGTTTTTGGGTTCAGATACACTTTTACAGGGTTATGTGACCTCACATGTCAATTTCCATTCTTCCATCGTTTTTGTGCCACTGCTTTTTAGGCTGAGTTGCCTTACCAGTGATGGTAATCATTCTGGTATCCCACCATTAGAAGATTGGAAATCACATTTCTACTTACTACTTACAGTTTTAGTAAACCCTGAGTGTGAAATGTGATATACAGTATACATACTACAGGATGAATGTTCGCTATTTGTTCTCTGTCTGAAGCCTGTCACTTTTTTGCAGTCTAGCTTAGACGTTTCTCTCTTCTCTGTTTTCATCTTTAAGGTGGCTGCACTGCCTTGCAGGGCCCCCTTGAGCCCTGCCATAGCCATCCTTATGTTCATGCCTTAGCCTGGGTAAGTAGTACTGAAGTATTGGCATCTTTGCCCTTAACCAAAATGGTTTTGATGGCCGTTCTCTCGCATTTCACAACGAGGTTTGGCTCTATTTATTGTGGTGGATCACTGTGGCGCCCTATTCCCATTGATAACGTCTGTTGATGACGAAACGTGTATGGGAGGACGCGCAGTGACGTCACCACGCTGATGTGAGGAGGAAGGGTTCTTTGTATGCCGGCCGGCATCTCTTTTTATCAAAACGCTGTTTTTATCTGCTAATTTGTAAGTACAATCTTACTTTTTTTAATAAATATTGTTTATGACGGAGTTACGCTATGGTCCCTTTCCTCTCTGCACATACATGTCATATGATGGAATGAGTACGGAATGTGTTTGAGACCCGGAACTTCCACTCCATTGATATTCGTCTCAGTGTTTCTTCCCTTGGAGGTGAAAGGCCGTGGCTGGGCTATAGCCGATTGCGCAATTGAGCTTGCCCTCTGGTAAGAGGCCATTACATTTGGTGGTGGGCTTTGCACTATGGAATGTCTATAGAGTCACAGTGGTGATATCAATATTCTATGAACCAGGATACGACCATAGACTGTTTTAAGTCCCATCAATTGAAACTTTCTTCATTTGTTTTGTATTTAAGGACACTTGATTTTTAAATTTTGGCGCAGCTTCTAGAGCCACAATGAAACCAGTTAAACCTCTAGCAACCCCAGACTAAATGACTGTACTGTCACACTAAGCACTACAAACATGACCACAGCTAGAGAACACCAACTCCTAGGTGTGAAGCATTTAGAAACTGGTGCTGCAGAGCCTACACTGCCACCCACCATCCCAGCAATACCTGTCACCTCCCTCCCAATGACATGTCCACAATTACCAGCAAATAAAGGAAATTAACCTCACTCTGTTATTACGTACTCTATCTCTCTTTCAGGGGCCCCTCTACACCTCTCACATTTGGCTTCCCAGGCTAGGTCCCTAGGCACTCGGTGCCACAGGTCAGGTACCAAAATGTGCCAGGTGTTGGTGAAGGGGACAAGCACAACACCCCTTCACTACCAAAGTAACCTTTACCCTATGCTAAGTAACCCATTCCCTGGCTGACTTGCTGTCTTAAGCTAGGATAGATATACGGTTGTCCCTAGCAATGACAATATAGCCTACACTAGACAACAAATGATATGCTAAAATATACTGTATCTATGCTTACCTACAGTCTCCATGTAACAAGCCCTGTTCTTTGGATAAGCCATGTAATACACTTCTTCAGCAGAGACTTCACATGAATTCATGTACAAGGTGCTTTTGCCCATAAGGTAATCATACCTGAATAACAGTCATCGTCCATTAGATGCAGAGTCCATAACTGGTAAATAATCCACAAGTGGTAGCACAGTGTCCATACACTCCCTGTTTAGCAATGATCATTACGTTTAAAGTCCTCAGCCTCCGAGTCCCTTAGGATATCCCGAATGGTCCCCCCAGCTTGGGGGCCGTCCGACAGCATAACAGTCTACATCTAGTCAGTATTTAGAGTAGCTCTCCCTTGGGGCACTGAAGAGCCCCTTTTTATGTAAATATCTAGAAAATTGGTGGGAAAAATTAGCAAATCAATTCCCCAGATACAAATCACAGGAAAAACAGCAGACTTAATCCAGATAACTGCAGAACACGAGTCAGCATAGAAAAACATGAACCCTTCTGTAGGCATCTGCCTACAAGCCCCTGCTGCAGTCTTTTACGCTGTGCTAGAAAAGTTACAATGTTGCAGTCTGATTCCTGGAGAAGAGGAGACTAAGGAAAAGCTTCCTCATGCCTGCAGCAGATTAATGACTTTGTTTTAGCCTAGGCAAAAACACTGGCATTGCTATTTAATGATAGAAGGTCTTTTTGAAGAATTATACAGTTTCTATGTAAGGTGACACGTCATAAATGTATTCCTGCAAACCTGTGAAGATATTGAAAGAACCACTTTTAGGCCCATTTACACCAAAGCATTTTCTTGAAATGTTTTATTAAAATGCAGATTGTTTTAAATGAAGAATGTTCACACCTGAATGCTTAATCACAAGTCACTAGATGCCTGTTCAAGAAAGTACAAATGTTTCTTTTCGGGCAAATTTTAACCCCATAGACCTGCATAACACATGGAAATCAATTTTAAAAGTGCACGTAATCATGCAAAAATGCACAGAAGAAAGATTCAGAATTGTCTTGATGCACTGACTCTCGGTTGTGAATACAGCCTGGGTCAATTAGGAGTTCACAAAAGCTAGTATAAGTATAAGTATGACCAGTGATTTCTAATGTTTACTGGCTTTCTTTTATTCTGAAATTCTTTAGTGATCAGCAATAACATAACAAATGCTCAGCCATTTTGTTTTTCTCTCCTCTTGCACATGTGGAGATGTTAGAGAAACAAAATAAATTATTCAGGAAGTCCTGCCAATGAGCATTAGACGCCTTGTGTGTGCTATTGTTGATGCTGCATCGCAGAGCTGTCTTCCTCTCATACACCTGTGAGTTTCAGAGTGTGAAATGGAAGAATGGGAAGTGTTAAACTGTCTGCTGCTTGACGAAGCCACACTTCCAGAGCACGCTCAAAGAGGGGACATGGGGCTGAGACAGGAAAGTGACATTAATTAAGAAGAAACTTTGAAAAAGGTGAGGTGACCTTGTATTTGTGGGAATGTGTCACCCGTTTAGGTGACACGAGTGATGGAGCTGGTAGCGCAGTTTGACGTGAACGCAAGGTTCACTGCCTTTGTTTCAGTAAACATAAAAAAAAAAAGAACATGTTTTCTGTCCTCTGCCAGTTATTATCAGAAAACTAAGGTGAAGCCAGCCACGGAAAGTTTATAAAAACAAGTCTAAGCAAATTAGAGATACTAAGCAAGTAGCTAATGGCCAATACTCAAAAATAATTTGCTATTACAGACATATAAATAAACCTGCTGAAAGCTAAACATGGCAATAAAGACTGAGGTGTCGCACTAATCACATTTCAGTTGTCTTTTTTTTCTACAACAGGATGGCTATAGCTATGAGTTTCTTCTCATACCTAACTACCCTTCTCACACGCCAAAGACATGCTGGTCAGTGCCTGTCTAAATTGACCCTAGTGTGTATGTACCAACTGGTTGTGCACTTGTGTTATCATATTTTGCATGCCTGTCCCAAGCCAAGCCAAGCCATTGTAGGGTAAGGAAAGGCCTGGAGACCCATCTTAAAAAAGCTGCCAATTAAATTCTATAGAAAAGGCTTTCAAGTTTATCAGACATGGTGCCCAGAGCTGGCCCCCAGAATTGCCAGGAGTTGGATACAACTGAATGAATATACAGTTGAACCTCGGATTACGAGCATAATCCGTTCCAGGAGTATGCTCGTAATCCAAAGTACTCGCATATCAAAGCGAGTTTTCCCATTGAAGTCAATGGAAACGAAAATAATTTGTTCCGCATTGACTTCAATGGGATGCAATACCGAATGCGGCCAGAGGTGAGGGGGGGCGCCGGAGAGCCTCGGAAAGGGCCAAAAAGGCCCGAGGACACTTCGGCTGACCTCGGAAAACATTGGAAAGGCACAGAAACAGAGTATTTCTGTGTATTTCCGTGTCTTACCGAGCATTGCCGAACGACAGCGATCGGCTGCGATCGGTGCTGTTCGGCTCTGCTCCTGCGTCCCCGTACCTCAGGCCAAATGCGGTACTGCAGGCCTATTTAGGCTTTGCTTGGCTCCTGCACCCCCGTACCTCAGGCCAAATGCGGTACTGCAGGCCTATTTAGCTTGAATTCTGCTTGTCTTGCGAGTCAACACTCGCAAACCGAGTCAGATTTTTTTTTTTTTAATTGCTCGCAAATCAAATTGCTCTCAAACCAAGTTACTCTTAAACCGAGGTTCCACTGTATGCATACTGTACCCATATAGTTAACCTTACCACCTGTACTATTTTATAATTTTTATATTCTGAATTTTTTACTTCAATAAAGGCTACCTAACTAATCAAATTGTTAAGCCCTCCAATGCTACTGACACCACAGGAAGTGATATAACTGACGTCAATGATATTATCTTGTGTCTGACTGGTATTTGGGAACATTTCCAGTCAAACTCGGACACTGATATGACCTGCTATTGATTTGAAAATCAAACAAACATTCTTAAATCAAAACAATTCAAACAAAATTATACTAGTTTATGGCCAGCTTTACAGTATCAAAGAGGGCAGACATGAACTAATCGATATGTTGCTTCACCTTCATTGTCCAATCACAGGTTGGGAGCAGGTCAATGACCAAGCTAAATGACTTCAGTAGAGTAAAGTGAGGTCACTGACCTGGATGTGCTACCTTGTAGGGTTCATTGGATTGCCTGAACACAATTACAAATCCTTTGAAAGGTAAACAGTACATGTATATGCATTTCATATGCATTTAGCTGTTTTAGGCTTTGGAAAGAAAGGAAAAGTTACAATATCTGTTGAGTTTATTTTGTTATGTTTTTCTGTTAGAGAAATTTCCTCTCCCTTCCTGTCTCAGTGACTACTGTTGCTAGGACAGGAAACAAGGAGAATTTTCTCCATGAGGACAACAATAAAGTCCTGGCAGAGAATGTAACCCTTTTCTTACTCAGTAAAATGTATTTCCATTGTTGTCTTAGTCCTTATTGACAACATTTCTTTTCACTTTCTGCTTCGGTTGCCATAATCACTGGGAAAAGAAGTATTATGTTTTTAACTTTTCCTTACTTCGCTCACACATAATTCTGGGGGCGTTGATTTGCTGCTCAGGGTCCCGCACAATCATCTTCTTCTCTGATGGCATTGAGAGCCTGGCTGCCTCTTCTCAGGGTAGCCGGGCCCTAATGAAGTGTGCCAGCTCCATCCACTGGCCACTGTGAGTCTACTCAAAGGCTCCTACCTCTTGGAAAGTGACATCCAGTGTCATTCAACCTGGAAGACTGAGGATATGCTATGTAGTGCATCAGCACAGTGCCCTAAGAAGTAGAGGGTGGAGCTGATGTCATCATGTCAGAGCATCAGCAGAGGGCTGCCTTAAGCTGTAGAAGAGGCGAATTGGAAGACACAATGCCTCCTGTAACCATCCCAAATAATTAAAAAAATGTAAATATAACAAGAAATTAAATCTAAGTACACAGTGTAGGGGGGTCTAGAGGTAGAGGGGGTGTTTGGGGGGGAGAGGGCTGAGCCCAGTGTTGGGCATTTATTTACTGTCAAAGGGAGCGATAAACAAACAACACATGTTGAAAAGCTGGGCTTTGGATTAATATGGTCACATATACAGGGTCCCCAGCTTTCTCTCACCTCGTAGATACACTGATGGTTGTCACACTGTTTATCCGCCTAGATGACCCCTGCAATGTAATACCCTGATATGATATATGTACATGCATTTTTTATCCCCTTTCAGACGTAAACAGCATCCACGCGTCATTACACATACAGACACCTCTCTCTTACTTTTGTTCTGCACTTGTATTCATACAGTTCCCACGTCTTCCTCATCTTCCACCCACTAGAGAATCATCAAGGACACAACAATCCAGTAAAGTGCCTCAATAACAACACTTATCTTGAGCTGACTACACTAGCTTTCCAGTTACAGAATAACATTATCTTAACAAAAATGAAGATTACAACATAACAGTCAGATGTCTGATGAGTATGTGCTGTCCTCCTTGCAAGCATTACATGGACTACCAAGTATTTAAAGTGGATGCAAACCCTAATGACAGGACATTCAGTTTGCAAATGTACTGTGAACATAACCAACTGATGAACATAAACAACTGTTTTTTTATTTTAATACAAAATTATACTTTTTTCCTTCCTTTTTTTGTATCTTAATGCTGCTGATGGTTGCATAGAATCTCATAGGGCAGGTTTTCAGATAGAACCAAAAGTGGACTATGCCTGGCCATGACATGGACCATGACAAAACATGCCTGTTTTGTCATGGCCACTTACAGTTTCTAACAGGAGAGCAGTTGACAGGGCGAGAACACAGGAGAGCACCTGGTAGACAGAACAGAGCGTTGTCACCCAATAACAGGAAGGACCTTCATAGCAGGATCATCAGATATTATTTTAAGCAAATCTGCAGGTTTTCAAGTACCCAAAGCAATTTTGAAATTACTTTAACATTTTATAGCTTCAAGACCAACTCCAAAAATATTTAAAAAAAATCATTCCCACCTACGCTGCAAGGGTTGAAATGCTTGTTATGTCTAGGGGGTGGAGGAACCTTTCAGCTCTGCAACTGGTCCCTGAATTGTACAAGATGACGACAAGGCTCCACCCAAAGAGAGACAGAGGAGGAGAGCGCCAGAGCTGGCTGGAGTGGAGACACTGGTAACAATGTCACTGCCAGTACTGTACCCTTCTAGATATAATAAAAATGTAACCCTTGCGATGAATTTTGGATATTCTGGAGTTTGACTTTAAATGAGATTTTGGTGATTGGGTTTAATTACACATTGGATATTTGATTTTGGTGGTCACAATGGTTAAAATGAAAATTTCCCAAGTTTACATGAAAAAAAACTCCAGACATGTTAAAATATACAATTATCAGTATTTGTCAAAAATCTCTAACTTTTATTACTGAGCTCCAGTCAAGTAGCGTTACCTAGGCTGAGAAATTGGCAAGGTTAGATTGTTAGTTGTCCCTCTGTCCAATCCCCTCTCTTCTCCATAGTCCCATGCAAGTTGCCCATGAGGTTGTTCGGCTTGGAAATATCTAACAGGGTTGGGGAGTTGTACAAATGTATAATCACTGTGTGATGTGACCATAATGAGCCAGGTTGGGTGAATTTTCTCTTATGTCTATAGGCTTGGCTCTTCAGACAAGAGGCAACTATGTCTTTAACTGCTCAGAGACCGAAGTCTAGTTGTGCAGACAGTTGGCTGGTCTTCTTAATGAAGTTGAACAAGGAAGGGGAGCGGGGAATAGATAGGACAGCAGCAGCGGAGAGATGCTATCTGTCAGCAGTGACAGGCAATAAAGTGTCCTTCTCCAGGGTCTAAAATACAGTTAGGTATCTTCATCAATACACATCATCCTTAAAGCACCTCCCCTGTGCCTCCCATTCACATGCACTGGCTTTTCTGATGAATTCAACTGTTTTAACTTTAATGGCAACTGGGATATCTAGAAATTGCTAACAGAAGTAGAATGAATGTACTTTGTTTTATTCACAGGCACATTACATATTCCTTGTATTGCAGTTTGCATGAGTGTTGGGATGTTGAGGTACTTTTCTGCCTGCTCTGTGTAATGCATATTTCCATCTTTGACTACCTCTCTAGTGTGTGCATTTTACATGATAGATTATTATTATTATTATCATCATATTTTTATCTTATTTATGTGCTGGTATCTTTGAAAATAATTTTCTATATTCTGACTTCCTTATTAATTTTTTTTCTACATAAAAAATCAAGGGGTATAGCCTATATACTGTAGATTGGTTTGAAAGCCTCTCTGTATGTATTTTCAACTTTGGGCTGCTGGAACTCCCGTGGGCCCCTCATCTCTATATTCCCTTCAAATGTTGCTCATGTAGTAACTGATAGGCAGTTGCATAAAATCTTTACAAGGCTGCAGAATGAACACAAACATGATCTGTCCATAAAAACATGAATGTTAAGATATATTAATCTTTGATCACACCTTTATTCGGGATTTACCTCCATTATAATAGAATGACAAAGAAGTATGCCAAGAATTAACACAGGTAGCAAGCTGACAAGAAAGGAAGAATATGCATGCCAGTCACTTCTACTGACCAGTTCCCATATTAACTCCTTCCCGCCCAGCCCTTGCATCTCTTTAGTTGGGTTGTTAAAACCCAGGGGATGAGAAGGTCCGCTCCGATAACATGACTGTTGTGATTGGCTGTAACAGCAGTCACATTATCAGGAGCCAGTTCCTCCCACTCCTGATCATTACTAGAGACGAGGAGCTATATTTGACAGCTAGGTCACTGTTCTGGGAGCATAGAGAGAGCGTGCTGTTAGTACAGAAAACTCTGCCACCCATGGACGCATACATGAAACGTGTGGGATTTAAAGCGTATTTCGAGTCAGAAATCCTGTATGTTCTCACTGTTATATGCCATCACTTCCTGTCTTGCTGACAACTATCTCCACAACAGACAGAAAGTTAAGCTGGCCACCCACATCTCGAATTTTGGCTCATTGACAAAAATTAGCTGACATTTGGGCTCCTGGTGGTCCTGCTGACACCACCTGGTTCTACAAACTTCAAGAAATCAAAAGTGTTGGGCAAAAAAAAAAGTTGGTCGAACAGTGTCTGCAACCAATCAGCTGCAGCCACTGTCCATGTATTCTGTGGGTGCCAGTTTTCTTAATATAATAACCAGCAGTGGGTGCTATTTAGCATGGATGGGAGATACTATGAATTCTTCTCATTCAGCTCACATCTATGGCCATGGAACTCACAAATGCAACTTGGACAGAAATAAAAATGTGTTTTTAGTAGAATAGGGGAAGGCTAGAATCCCTCTTAGATTTTAATTTCTGTCTGTAGCAGATTTTCCCTCACTTGCTGCCTAATAAAACCATTTTTACCGGGATAATAAGTTAAATAAAATCTCTGTAACAGAGTCCTAAATATCTGTAAAAATCAGCTAGAGTATCTAATTATTCTCCACTGTAACAAAAAAGTTTTTGGCTTGACATATCTTGTATGTTTAAGGAGAGACTCAGGTTTGCATGGGACAATGCCTGGATGATATAGCCACCTACACAATCAGTAGTTAAGTAGGGAATCTGTTGAAAGGTGGCAGCTGCCATGCTGACTTGTTGTGAAGGCACGGTTCAGGCTTTTCATTCTCGCAGAGTCACTGAACAGGATAAACATGTGTATATCAGGAAACCCTATATTTGCCAAGGATCTGCTCAGATCAGCAAAAAAGTCAGTAATGGCAGCTCCCACTTTTAACTTTCATGCTTCCTTCTATAGGGATTCTATCGTTTGATTAAAGAGAGAATAATCTGCTGCAGGTATGAAGTATAGGTACCTTGAGTAGCCTGCACATAGCAGCAGCGTGCCAAAACATCCTGTCATGACTGAATGCCAAGTAAAGCAGTATTACTGGTTCATCACCATGACTGGCATAGTCAATGGGCAAAGAGAAAACACAGTAGGTAGATAGTTGCACACACGCCCTGACGCTATGACCAAGATTTGACCATGACAGGAAGGATTGGGAGTCTTCTACAGGCATGTGCAGACATCTGTAAGTATCTGCAGATCATACCAGCAACATTTTCCTATTTTTTTCTCCAGTGATCTTTGTAAACAATCTGTCACTAAAGCTGACCACTGATGTATTTTTTTTTTTACCAGTAACAGATTCCCACTATCCACACAACCAATGTAGATAGAAAAACCCTCCCTGCTGTGCCATTGTATTTGGACAGTAGGACTATTGGCTGCAGTGCTGATCAAACAAGACATTTCCAACATTCTTTTTCAAGAGAAGCTGATTGTTAGACTGCCTTCTCTCTAGCGTAATTGGCCATAGATGGATCGAATTTCGGCCAGTTCCCGTTGAACCAGCCTAATTTTAACCCATCTATGGGCAGCTTTAGATAATAGCACATGGGTAAGCAGCAGTTTATTAGACAGAGGAATATGTTTCCACCAAGCCGATGAATGTTAAGATAAGTGTTATGCCGTGTACACATGATCGAGTTTCACGGCGGTGAAAACACCGCCGTGAAACCCGACGGGAAAAACGAGGACCGGCTTGGTCCCCTACACACGGCCGGTTTTCATGAGAGGTTTTCTCTTGGGCGAGAAAACCGGCCGTGTGTAGGCTACCTAGCAGTGTTTCCCTATGGGAAAACTGCAGCGGAAAAAAATGCAGTGATTCGCGACGAGAAAAATTAGAGCATGTTCTAATTTTTCTCGTCGTGATTCTTGTAGTTTTTCTCGTCGGGAAAAATGCTGGAAAGCCTACACACGGCCGTTTTTCTCGTCCAAGAGAAAAAATTTAATTTTTCCAGACGAGAAAAGTGATCGTGTGTACGCGGCATTAGGGCTCGTTTAAACTTGCTTCAAAAAGTGACATTAGACACACTTTTTAAAAGCACCCTGAATGCCAATCAAAGCACCTGTCACTAAATACCATGGTTACCTTACAGTCCTGTTTTTACATTGTGTTTGCTTTGCTTTGCTTTACTTTGCTTCAAAAATGATACCCCATGTTGCTTTCTTGGTGCTTTATAGTGTCTCCGAAGTCTCCATAGAAGTCTATGACAAAGCTCGCTTACAGCACCAGAAGCTTTTGAGGGGCTTTTATTCAGTGTAAGCTTTGATTTGTTTTGGAGGTATTGGAGATATGATATATCATAGGATGCACTAGGAAATCAACAAGAAAGACATCATCAGTAGTCACTTCTGGTTCATGTGTACATTCTGGAAGAGTCTTGTGCAGATGTCACATCTGGTGTGCAGCATTGAGCAGCAGGAAGGTGAGTGGGGTTCGGACTGGAGAGGAGCAACTAGCAGATGGCACACGTGGTGTGCAACATGGGAACACTATAGCAGAAGGTGAGCAGGTACTGGAGAAAGAGGAGCGAGTGACAGGATCTGGGGGACCAGAGCAGGAGAAACTAGCAGATGTCACACGTGGTTAGTAGCGTGGGAGCAATATAGCGGGAGGTGAGCTGGGACCAGAGAATGAGGTGGAACAGCAAATAAGAGGATCAGCTGAGCTGGGGGTTACTATTGAGTTGGGGATCAGCAGAGTTGGGGATTAATACTGAGTAGTGGATCAGCAAAGATGGGAGTACTATTGAGTGAGGCATCAGCAGATCTGGGGGTACTGATGAGCAGGGAATCTGCTGAATGATGGGACTAATAAGCTGGGAATCTGCTGAACAAGGGCACTAATAAGCTAGAGACTTGCTGAACAGGTGTACTAATTAACTGGGGGTCTGCTGAGTAGAGGTACTACTGAGCCACGGTTCTACTGGGCCCCTTTAAAACAAACGTAAATGAACACAGCCCCCCGCCAAAACACTCCGATCAGTGCTCTCTGCCATTGGCTGAGAGTGCTGATCGGGAGTCGGTCAGATGCTGGTTTTCATGTTGGACTGACTGACATACACACGGATGGATGTCAGCCATTTTTATTCAACCGCGTGAAATTTGGCCCGTGTGTAGAGGGCTAAATTTTCACATGGGTGCGGTCAAGTAAATGTCTGTCAACAGCTCCGGACTCTATAAGTCATCAAAGCAACAGATTTTTTACCACTCATTGCTTGCTAATGGCAAAAGGAATTTAAAGTAAAATTTTATAATATTTTTGTCTGCTTTACAACAGTAAGATTGTGCTGATTGATTTGCTTTAGCAAACAATGTTTTCCACTTTGTCTTGTTATAAATAAATTCTCTTTATCCCATCAGTCTAAAAATTGAAGTAAAACAGTGTAGCTGTTAGCAACATTTCTATGTTCTGTCTTCATTTGTAATCTAGCTACAATGTACAAATGCAACCAAGTATAACATGCACTGTAACATATAACAGAATTCATCGCACAACAAATCAAAAGGAACAAGTTATATTTGCAGCCAGTAAAAGCACCTTCAGTGTTTCTGATGTCAAAGGGACCATGCTACAGCACTTCAAATCTGTGAACAAACAGATATAATAAATCATGCAGTGTCGGGCTGACACAGCCCCGTAACACATGAAAACCCGTCATCAGTCCACATTTGTGTGTGACTAAACTTTTAAAGGGTCAGTCCTTCCAATGCCGCTCTTTGGGCTCTCAAAATATGCTGTAGTGTTAAACCCCCTAACAGTTTCTGTCTTTTAGTGCTTACGTACTTGGTGGGATGATGTACGTAAAGCATAACTATGGTCAGAATATAAAATTAAATATTCATTTCCACATTGAATATAAATTACTTTTAGTCTACTTCTATTACTGAATGAGCTTGAAGATTGTAAACTTACTTTGTGAAGATCCATTCACATATTCACTATGCCCTGTGAGTAGACACTGCTGTGTCACAAAATTCACAGAGCCGGCCTTCTGAACTACAGAGGCCCTGAGGGGAGAAGTTTCAGGAGGCGGAGTCAGTACAGGAATCAATACATGCAGGCAGCAATGTACCATGGGATATATAGTCCTTAAAAAAATCAAAAGTAAACAGCAGAGGAGAACCTGCAAATCATGCAGGGAATCTTGGAAGTTATGCAAAGAAATGGCCAGCAGACAGGCAGAACTCACAGCATGAAAGGACATTTTTCAAGTAAGCCTATATTGGATTGTCAAAAATAACTATCGTTTGTAAAGTCCTTTAAAAGAGAATGCTACCCATTGCAAAAAATATCAAATGCCCATATTGCAAAAAGCAAAATGTGCATTTATTATCATTATTTTTATTTTGCATTGGAGCCCTCAAAGCATTGCAACCACATTCAGTGGAGGACGGGTGCAATGCTCAGCCCCTCTGTCACATTACTTTTTTCCTTCACAACTCTCTGTAAATTAGTTATTCTTCATTGTGGGCAGAAAAACCACACACAGCAGTACGGAATTTAAGCATGAAAGGAGCCAGTGGGGAGAAGAACCCCAAGAAGTGGAGGGGGAGGGTGGCAGTTTGAGGGCTTTGGACTATAAAAATGGACTTAGCTTTTAAACTTTAAAGCCTAGTTTAAGGATTTGTTTTATTATTATTAGGCAGGTCAACTATTTTAAAAGTAAAATATATACCTCCTTTTCAGCACTGTTCCCAACAGACTCACCACTCCAAGGTCCAGCGATGGTCCTGTTTCCGGTTGAATGATTCCCAGTGTATTTTAACTTCTGGAAATGCGAGGCATCATGAATTAGCAATCTGGTTTTTGAAAGAGTCACTATCAAATGGGGGTACACTGCTCCCCCCCCCAATATTAGCCATTAAACTACTGTCTGCTGGTTAAAACTGACAAGGAAGTTTTATCCTCTAAGAAGACTGCCCTGCACATTGATCCTGAGTCTTTTTGCTGTATACCACCTGCAGTAGCAATATCATAAAAACTTGCTCCACATTTTGAAGATCATTACAATAAAGATATGCAAAGTGAGTATGACATTTTCTGAAGTTAGATGTAACTGAAAACTCTGTTGCTAATAGGATGAAGCATTTGTAGCCAGGTGCTGCCCAGTGTTTTTTTCTCTCACTTCTGAAGTTCTGCCGCTACTGTTACTTTAAAGCGGAGTTCCAGCCATATTTAAAGAAAAAAAACAAAAACAAAAAAAAAAACACCTCAGTGATTTAATTAACAAAAGAAATTAAAAAAAACTTT
This sequence comes from Rana muscosa, assembly GCA_029206835.1. Taxonomy (NCBI): domain Eukaryota; kingdom Metazoa; phylum Chordata; class Amphibia; order Anura; family Ranidae; genus Rana; species Rana muscosa. The sequence continues at coordinate 225,591,001 of CM055118.1, forward strand.
ATTAAATGCAATTTTGTTTGTATAAATACCTGTATTTCTTTTCTTTATAATAAATGTTCTGTTCCTGTGAAGCCCACTAGTAGCTTCTTCCTGGATGTGTTGCTGCTGGCTACCCAGCATGCACCTCCCGATCTTGCGCATGTGCATAAAGCACAAAGCGCGGTGCATGTATTATTGTTTGGTTTACCATGACAACGGCGGCATTGAAGGAAGTTCCTGCCCCATTGCTATGCCAACCTCTCACTTAATACTAAAACCCAGAAGCAAGACAGCCTAGCCCAGTGATGGCGAACCTTTTTTGGCCCGAATACCCAAACTGTAAGACAAAACCAACGTATTTTTTTCAAAGTGCCAAGCAGCGCTATAAAAAAGGTATACACCGGTCAGTGCAGGGATAGGCACGGACCAAGGCTGTGGTGGACATTTTCCAAAGTACAGACCTTAGTGAAGGACACCAAGGTACATTTCAAATTAAAACCAACAAAAAACACTGTCTACTCTCTGGCCTAGTTCTACAAGTACTAATACGTTTAAAATAGGGCTGTGAAAATTAACTATTAATTCCTCGATTAATCGATTAATTGTTTTGATTGATCAAAATTATCTTGATCAATCAAAAGTTTTCAGGGAGATCCGGTGACGTCACGGACACTGGCGGGGCTTGCCGTGTCCATCTGAAGGGCTCCTTTGCTGTGCCTTCATATCTGCATGCCGGCGGGACCTTACTATCTGCCACACGCAAGGGCTGTTGGGCTGTTACACTTCCCTCTATCACTTCCCTCTATCAACCTGGGATTCTACAGCCATCCACTGGGAGTTGTGATAGTTCCCTTCACGGGACATCTACATGCCAACGGACTGATGTTAGCCCCTTCTCATCTGGATTAAGCAGTGGTATCGTTGTACACATTTTTATACCAGTATCATACTTAGCTACATGTTTTTATGACTGCTTTTGCTACCGTTTGGAATTACTCGCACCATTTTTACAGTTTATGTAGCTACATCGATTTTATCTCCAGTGCAATATTTATTTTGTTGTCTACTTGAAGACTATAAAAGTTTTAATGCTATTCCCATCGAGCGCTGCCTTTGTGTGTTTTTTGTATCCTGCTATCCATTTTTCCAGTGGTTGGTAGCTGCACTGGGAATCGGCCTGCAAGGAGATCAGCTAAAAGTAGTTGGATCGATGTGCGTTATAATTAATCGAAATTAGTCGATTAATCGATTTAAAAAAAATGATTAATCGAACAGGAAAATTTTAATCAGTAACAGCCCTAGTTTAAAATAACATTTATAAAAAGACTGCTTGTGGTATACAGTTATATGCGGAGTATATAGCATAGTGAAGGGCGGAGTATATAGCACAATGTATTGCAGAGTATATAGTACAGTGTACTGAGGAGTATATAGCACAGCGTAGGGCAGAGTATATAGCACAGTGTACTGCAGAGTATATAGCACAGTGTACTGCAAAGTATATAGCACAGTGTACTGCAGAGTATATAGCACAGTGTACTGCAGAGTATATAGCACAGTGTACTGCGGAGTATATAGCACAGCGTAGGGCAGAGTATATAGCATAGTGTACTGCTTAGTATATAGTACAGTGTACTGCTGAGTATATAGCACAGTGCACTGCGGAGTATATAGTATAGTGTACTGCTGAGTATATAGCACAATGTACTGCAGAGTATATAGTTCAGTGTAGGGTGGAGTATAAGGAAATACCAACTTATGTTGCTGAGCCTCAATCCAATGAATGAAAATGGCAGGCCAGAGAAAGTAAGGCTGGGGAGGAAAGGACTCCACACTGCTTGTGCATAACTTACTCTGCTCCACTGCCACTCAGAGTCGGTCTCAGGCTCAGACAGTCGGCTCCTTGGGCTTGACTCGCTGCCTTCCAGGTCCTCTGTCCTGTTCTCCTGTCACGAGTCCCGCATCTCGCACTTGCTTGCACTGCACCCTCCCTCACAGAGAGATCACTTTGCAGCATGAGTCAGAACATCATTAGAGTGGGCAGCGCCGCGCCCCAGCCAGACGGATCTACAGACAGCCCCTAGGAGGAGAGAGAGACTGAGAGCAGAGCAGTGACAAGCAGAGTCACCATCAAGTGCATTAAAGAAAAGTCAGCAGCAACCGCATCCTGGTGTGCCCACAGAGAGGGCTCTGCGTTCCAGCTTTGGCACGCATGCCATAGGTTTGCCATCACTGGCCAAGCCTTTTTAAAGATGGTGCTTATCGCCGGCTTGCATCGCATCATTTCCTGTTAGGAAATAATGCGATGCTTCCAGCCGGTGATGCCCAATGACTCCTGGGATTGATGACAAGCATCTCCCAGGAGCCATTGCGTGGCCGTAGATGTTGTACCTTGCCGTGGTGAGGTACGTCAAAAGGGAACAATTATGCCAGAAGAAGACAAGGTAAAAAAAAATAAAAAAATACCCAATACATTAATTACATGCAATCATTAACTAGATGGATCAAAGTATTTAATGTGGGTGGAACTTTGCTTTAAGTAGACTATGGCTGATCATTTGATTGTGACATGTTAGTGATTTTGTAAGGCAGCATGTTTTCTTTTATGTCTTTAAGTAGTAATATTCGGCAAGTTGCTGTACTTTCATGTAACCAATTCTCTGCCTGAAATGTCTCCTAAACTGTGAGCTTTGGTGACTAGATTGTTATCCTATTTGCAACATTAATTAAATAGCTAATTTGGGTCTTTATTGTATTTGAGCCATTAAGCTGCATAACTGATAATTCCCCTTCTAAAGAACCCACTCTGGAGAATAGGTTTTCTGCTAGTCATAATTCTGAAACCCTTAATGCTGTCCAGTGCATAGTGCAGGAGCTGTAAAGGCCGCTGGTCATTACTCTGGGATGGGCATTATGGTTATAAGATGCTCATCTGGCAAATTTATACCTCTGTTCTATAATGTAATCAAGTAACCATACAGAACAACAGTTACAGTATATTATATATTATGCAGATCAATTAATAGTTAGCAGTGCTCAATGACTGCTAATGAGATGTTCTTTGTATTATACCACTTCAATATATGCTTTCAGTTTAGCTAGCTTTAAATATCTCCTGAAGGTTACCTTACATTTATTTAAAGTACTGTACATCTACAATGAAAGTAATATAGGGGCTTCCACTGTTGATGTTCTTTTGAAAATGCTAGTTGACTGGCCTGGAACGAGTATGCTACAAATAAAAGCATTATCTTGAGCATTTTCAGGAGTAGATCAGCAATAAGCTTTAGCCTAGGTTCACATTGGTATGATTTGGCATACAATTTGACATGTCAAATCGCATGCCAAATTGACTGCTATTGCGGGCAATGGCACCGCCCATATCAGTGTGCACCGATTCCCAAAAGTAGTTCCTGTACTACTTTTGGTGACTTCGGAATGGCGATTTGTATAGATATCTGTGCAGGAACTTGCAGAAATGTGAACCTAGGCTTAAAGCCAGACCCTGACAGAAAATAGTAAAGGACTTAGGCTGACAAGTGTCAATCTATTGAAAGAAAAACTATACTGTTTTTTTATTGATTTTACTTTTTTAATGTTGTTCATTTCTCATTAAAACCTGAGATTAAAGTGTTACTAAACCCAGTAATACGAAAATAGTTCATCTACCCCCCCCCCCCCCCCACAGTGCCGACTGCTTATAAATATTCTTTTTACATTAAAATATTGCCACTATATACCTTTTTGGCTGATCTGTATACCACGGTCAGTGATAAACTGCACAGTTTCTCCAGTGCTGAGAGTTCAGGTAGGAGGAGATTTCCACTGCAGCCTGAATACACGCCCACATGTGTAATGCCAATATCATGTGACCTGTCTATCTCTGAGAACAAGTAAATGTTCTCTCCAGCATAAAAGACACAACTGAGAATGTGCAGGTTGGCTACCCTGCCTGTGTTATCTGGCCTTCCCCAGATAGACAGTGCAGGGAAGGGGAGGATCTATGCATACAGGATCAAACAGCCTTTTTACACAATGCAGAGGATTAACCCGTAAGTTCCACAGTGAGTATAACAAGCATGCTATGCTGCATATACAGACAGATTTTACTGTTGTGGGTTTAGTAACACTTTTAGCTGTATATGGGAAGGTGAGGGGAGAGGAGAGATGGGGAGGAGATACGGATCTGATTTCCTTATGTGTGTAAATTTTAGCTTGAGCTATAGCACTCTGTACACAATGGAGTATGTATAAAGATGAGTAAAAGAACCTAAAGCCCAATCAGCTGGCTTAAAAAGCATAATACTGCATATTTATATGCGATAGATGCAATATTTCATATTGTCTAATAAAAAATATAGCAAAGCATTCTATATTACTGTCTTGGCACCAGTAAAGAAAGAAACCATACATAAAACTGCTATATATTCCTTTGACAAAACATACACTAACAGCAAGTGCTTACGATTGTGAAATTTGTAAATGCCACCATCTTGCTATGTAGCATAACTTGTGAGTAGTGGGTGTAGGACACCCCAGTTGTGATGGGTGTGCTTACAGAAGTTCTAAAGTATCTAACCTATGAAGATTGGCATATATGAATAGACAATACTCTTAAGCCCTGTACACACGATCGGATTTCTTATGGATTCAAATCCGATGGATTTTTCCATTCGAATTCCGATGAAGCTGACTTCCATCAGTCTTGCCTACACACCATCAGTCTAAAAATCCGACCGTCCCAAACGCTGTGACGTAAAACAAATTAAGTTCAATGCTTCTGAGCATGCGTCGACTTGATTCTGAGCATACGTGGGTTTTTTCTCCGATGGAGTTCCACACAGACGATCGGAATTTGCTATCGTTTTTTTTTTTTCCATCGGATACATTTAAAACATGTTCTTTTTTTTCTCACCGATGGAAAAAAGACCGATGGGGCCCATACACGATCGGTTTGTCCGATGAAAAAAGTCCATCGTACTGTTTTCATCGGTAAAACCGATCATGTGTACAGGGCATAACTGTACAGACCTTTAAGTAGATTACCCAGATCCGCCCAGGGTCCACTGGAGTATTAGAGTTTATTGGACAGTTTACGGGAGAAAAGTAGGCTAATTAATATTCTTCACTAAAGTTAACATTTGTATTTTTGGCATGACACATTTCTTTTAAAGACTGTAATATATGCACAGTTGCACACAGGATTGCCTAATCTCAATATGATACTGGTATCTCTCATTTTAAACACTTACTCTGCTTAATATACAAGTCTCCTGTACAGGGGCACCTGTATGATATCCAGCACTATATGCACATTGAGTGGGAACTAGTAGCACAGTGTCTTAAGAACTTCCAGATATGTCAATCAGCTCTAGGAAGCCTTGTGGCATGATTTGTGAGGCGAGAATTTGAGTTTATAAAAATAGATAATAAGATGTGCCAGCAGTGAACTGGATGAGTAAGGGGAAATCTATTATGTTAGAGATACATACTGTGCAAAATCTGTTTTAAACCTGAAATCATTTTGGTTCCTATGAGCAGCTGTCATTGAGTGTTAAACTTTCTGTTGAAAAATATAAACAGGAATTATCGCAAAGTACAGATCGCTGCAGAACAAAGAGCACCGATTTACTGTAGGGTAAGGTAAGAGTAGGAAGTGTAAAGAAAACCTACTTACCCATCATGCCACCTCTGCCTTGAAGAAACACCATGCCTATTTAGGGTATAGAGGCAATGCTTTAGTTATCATTGACGCAGGTCGTGAAAGGTGAGGTCAAGTTCCAATTTCTGTACTATTTGGCACTGTCCTTTTGTATATGCTTGCAGTCGCCAAGACTATAAAAAATAAATTAGATTGCTGTGATGCTCTCGGAGAGCTGACAAATAAATCTTGAGAAGGAAACCAATATTTAAACCATTTTCAGATTTCCGGTATTGTGGCTACTTAAGAGAGTTTGACAATTGGCGTCAGTGATAGGCGGGTCCCTTAAAAACTTCCATGTGCACGAAACGCATCAGTGGTGCCTGACGTCATTGCCGCTGCATCCTCGTGGTAGGAGCAGTGGCTTTTTATGTACATTTTTCTGGCCTTGTTTGATTTTATGCTGCAGTTTTTGTACTTGATTTTAACACCAATAAAATACTACACTATATGAGCATCATTTGGGCTCCCATTGGTGAGCTTTTTTTGCACAGTGCTTGACCCCACTGAAGACCATCATTCAATCAAATCACCAGAGCAGGATGACTCTTCACTTCAGATTAACGGCCTAAGGCATATCATTGTTTGCCATCTGGTATGTTTAGATTGGTGGATGTGCACGGTTGTGACGGACCTTTCCCAAACACATTGGGTGATGTTTATTTGATGCTGGATTTTTTCTACTTTCTGGTGAGTGGTTAGACATATCACACATACTGTTGGAATTACCCTGGTATACACAGAAGATTCTTTTAAGTCATGTCACGGATTTAGATTTTTGGACTTTATTCATATTATAGGACTTTTTGTTCACCTATCACAGTGAAGCACTGCACACGCCCGGTTGTTTTATTATTTAAACCAGTTAAACTATAACTAAAGGCAAAACTTTTTTTATTTTATTTTTGATACAGTGGAGAAGGATTAGAACACTTGTCACTTTTTATTGATGTCTATGTCCCCACTAGGGATATTCACTCTCTCTATTTGGCCTATTTACCATTATCATTGAAGGTGAAAGTAAAATAAAATCACAAATTTTGAGTTGCCCCCAGAGAAGTAATATTGGGGAAATCTTCCAATGGGGACACTAGTTCTAGTGTCCTAGGGGTCCCCAAGGAGTTCCCTTATTTTGCAGGGATTTCCTCTTACTTCCTGTTTGGCTATGGGATAGGAAGTGAAGGGAAATCTGCAATCTGACAGGGGCTATAACCCTCCCTTATGCTATCCAAAAAATAAAATAAAATTGCCTATAGTTCTATTGTAACAAGAAAAACATAATTTATTCTTAGCAACTTTCTCTCTGCAGCCCTATCTCTTCCTTTCCCTTTCTTCTCTTCTCTTCTCTTCCTCTTCCCTTCCTCTTTCTCTTCCTTTCCTCTTTCTCTTTCTATTTCACTTTTTCTTACTCTTCCCTTCCTCTTTCTCTTCCTTTCCTCTTCCTCTTTCTCTTTCTATTTCCCTTTCTCTTTCTCCTTCTCCTTTCTCTTTCTCTTTCTCTTCCTCTTCCTCTTCCCTTCCTCTTCCTTTCTTTTTCCCCTTTCCCTTTCCCTTTGCCTTTCACTTTTCCTTTCCCTTTCTCTTTCTCTGCCTCTTCCCTTCCTCTTTCTCTTCCTTTCCTCTTCCTCTTTCTATTCCTTTCCTCTTCCTCTTTCTATTCCTTTCCTCTTCCTCTTTCTATTCCTTTCCTCTTCCTCTTTCTCTTTTTCTTTCTCTTTCTTTTCCTCTTCCTCTTCCCTTCCTCTTTCTCTTCTCGTCTCTCCCTCTCCTCTTATTAGCTCTTCCCTTTCTTTCCCAGCTTCTGTGCTTCACATTCCTTCTTCTTTTAACGATTCAAATAAAAATTCAATGATAATATACCCATTATATGTGGGGATTTGCAAATATGGAATGCTATGTGAATACCTTAGGCTTTAAGAAGACTATTGTTCACCTTCAGTAACTCTCTAAGCACTGGGACTGAACAATACCAACAGCACCACAGAAAAAATTATAATTTTACTATTACCGACTATAGCGATCAGGTTTCTGCTATTATTTTCTAAATATTGGTTCATGGACAACACTTTTTATTTTCTTTCAGTTTTCCTTGGGATGCCTCGCCATATAAATTCAGCAGAGGTATTCACATTACAAATACAGTTAGGATAAAATGAATATACAGAAACTATATGAAGCAAGGCTTGAGGACAGAGCCTGTGTTGTGCTCTCGCTTATATTTCCAAGGTGACATCAAAATTTAAAGCCTTCAGAATAATTTTTGTCACTCCCACGCATATGCAAAGAAAGTAAATGGTACTTTGCCTGACTATTGTTCATTAATAGACACCTACGCTTCAATTGCCTTGACCCATCCAAATTCAAAGTGCAGGGGAGTGTTGGGAAAAATTGCAGACAGCGAAAGTACAGATTGCTTGCAAAAAAATACTACATATATCATGTGCTCCTTACTGCTTACTCAGCTCCATATTCAGAACAACAGTCCACAACAATCTTCCTTGCTTATAGAGGGAAGGCTCCATTTAAGTAACAACACATTAATTACAAATTGCTAATTTTAAAGTTTATTTTGTCTGAAAACATTAAGAGTAGGTTCATACTGCTGATTTCGATCTGATTTTCAGTGTGATTATGTAGTGAAACTTGGATGAAACTAGGCATATTTTATGGGGCCAAAATCACAGTGGAATTGCACCAAAGTAGTGCAAGAACTTTTTTCCAAAATCACGCCGCGTTGAGTTGCGTTGATGTGAGCAGACACCATTAAAAACAATGTGATTTCCATTGTCATGTGTTTCTATGTGAGTCAAGTCACATCTGAAATCGTACTAGTGAATGAAGCCTTAAACTGTTACTAAACCCAGGACCCTGCATTCACTAGATCTGGTCTCCCACAGTATGCAGAACATGGAAATGCAATCATTTTAGTAAATATAAACTGCTAAATACCTTTTCTCATCAGCAGTATATAGCAGTCTTGTGACTTCTATATAGCAGTCTTGTTCCTGGTGAAGCTTGTAGGATGAGTTTTCATACTGCACTGAGCTGTCTTATGAGGCTGCAGGACCCCTGACCCTCTGTCTGGACAGTGCTGATTGGCCCTGTGCTGATCACATGCTCTCATCCCAAGAAAAAAAAAACTCTCTAGCAATACACACCAAACTGAGCATGTGCAACCTGACTCCAAAGGCTCTGTCTTATCCGGACTTGTCCAGGGGGACAGTGCAGGGAGGGGAGGATCTGTGCATACAAGATCAAGCAGCCTTTTTACACAATGCAGAGGATTAACCCCTTAGGTTCCACAGTGAGTATAACAAACATCATTTACTACATATACAGACTGATTTTACTGTTGTGAGTTTAGTTACACTTTAAGCGGAACCCTGTGATAAGCAAATATTGTCTGGATACAAGAGGCATGTACAGTCAGGTCCATAAATATTGGGACATCAACACAATTCTAATCTTTTTGGCTCTATACACCACCACAATGGATTTGAAATGAAACGAACAAGATGTGCTTTAACTGCAGACTTTCAGCTTTAATTTGAGGGTATTTACATCCAAATCAGGTGAACGGTGTAGGAATTATAACAGTTTGTATAAGTGCCTCACACTTTTTAAGGGACCAAAAGTAATGGGACAATTGGCTGCTCAGCTGTTCCATGGCCAGGTGTGTGTTATTCCCTCATTATCCCATTTACAAGGAGCAGATAAAAGGTCCAGAGTTCATTTCAAGTGTGCTATTTGCATTTGAAATCTGTTGCTGTCAACTCTCAATATGAGATCCAAAGAGCTGTCACTATCAGTGAAGCAAGCCATCATTAGGCTGAAAAAACAAAACAAACCCATCAGAGAGATAGCAAAAACATTAGGTGTGGCCAAATCAACTGTTTGGAACATCCTTTAAAAGAAAGAACGCACCAGTGAGCTCAGCAACGGCAAAAGACCCGGAAGACCACGGAAAACAACTTTGGTGGATGACCGAAGAATTCTTTCCCTGGTGAAGAAAACACCCTTCAGAGCAGTTGGCCAGATCAAAAACACTCTCCAGAAGGTAGGTGTATGTGTGTCAAAGTCAACAATCAAGAGAAGACTTCACCAGAGTAAATACAGAGGGTTCACCACAAGATGTAAACCATTGGTGAGCCTCAAAAACAGGAAGGCCAGATTAGAGTTTGCCAAATAACATCTAAAAAAGCCTTCACAGTTCTGGAACAACATCCTATGGACAGATGAGACCAAGAGCAACTTGTACCAGAGTGATGGGAAGAGAAGAGTATGGAGAAGGAAAGGAACTGCTCATGTTTCAAAGCATACCACCCCATCAGTGAAGCATGGTGGTGGTAGTGTCATGGTGTGGGCATGTATGGCTGCCAATGGAACTGGTTCTCTTGTATTTATTGATGATGTGACTGCTGACAAAAGCAGCAGGATGAATTCTGAAGTGTTTCGGGCAATATTATCTGCTCATATTGAGCCAAATGCTTCAGAACTCATTGGACGGCGCTTCACAGTGCAGATGGACAATGAACCGAAGCATACTGCGAAAGCAACCAAAGAGTTTTTTAAGGGAAAGAAGTGGAATGTTATGCAATGGCCAAGTCAATCACCTGACCTGAATCTGATTGAGCATGCATTTCACTTGCTGAAGACAAAACTGAAGGGAAAATGCCCCAAGAACAAACAAGAACTGAAGACAGTTGCAGTAAAGGCCTGGCAGAGCATCACCAGGGATGAAACCCAGTGTCTGGTGATGTCTATGCGTTCCAGACTTTAGGCTGTAATTGACTGCAAAGGATTTGCAACCAAGTATTAAAAAGTGAAAGTTTGATTTATGATTGTTAATCTGTCCCATTACTTTTGGTCCCTTAAAAAGTGGGAGGCACATATACAAACTGTTGTAATTCCTACGCCGTTCACCTGATTTGAATGTAAATACCCTCAAATTAAAGATGAAAGTCTGCAGTTAAAGCACATCTTGTTTGTTTCCTTTCAAATACATTGTGGTGGTGTATAGAGCCAAAAAGATTAGAATTGTGTCAATGTCCCAATATTTATGGACCTGACTGTATATTCTTACTGTCCTTTGTGTATTTATTCCATATCTGTGCAGTAGTCCAGTGGGAAACTTTGCTTCTGTGCAGGAGCTTCCTGTAATAAAGACCAGTCACTGCTCCTCTCTCTTTATACAGGGTGAATGGTCTTGTCTCCGCTGCCTCCTCTAGTTTTCTTCAAGGAGCCTGTAGTGGATGGAGCCTGCTGGGTCTCTCCCACAGCTCTGCTTTTTGCACAGGCTATGTACAGCACAATGATGATGTCACTGCTACTTTTACAAGGTAATAATTGGGTTTACAAAGTAATTTACTTCACACAAAGTGGATTGATATCCTTTGTGGATATTGAGGATTATATTTAAATGGAAGGTTTTGCACCCAGAGTTTAGCTTTAACTTGTAAACAACAAATGTTGCCTCTGTTTTGACCTGCATTCAACCAATTAGCACCATTTTCAAGCAGTCACCAGGGCCATCTTTAAGGCAGGGTAAAAGGGGCAGCTGCCCTGGGCCCTGTCATTGTTGTGGGGCCCAAAGCAGCTGCCTCATACTCGCCAACTATACCAGTTTAAATGACCTTGTCCCTTGAAGATTTAGTCCTTTGCTGTGTCCTGATATCTCAGTGTGAAGTGCTGCTACTAATGCTGCCCAGCTCTGCCCTATTGTTGTGTACAGATGACTCACCTGCAGACCCTGTGTTTACATGTAAATAATTGTCATTTATATGTAAATAACGGGAGCATTGATATGTAAATAGTGGCAGCATTCATATGTAAATAGCTGAGGTCGGCGGCATTCATATGTAAATAAAGGCGGCATTCATATGTATATCCTGCCTCTTTACAGTGAAGAGGTGATGTGCTGTAAATTCTAGCAACCAATCAGTGAGCAGTATTACTGTACAGTAATCTCTAGCAACCAATCAACAAGAAGAAATCATGTGCTGTAACCTCTAGCAACTAATCAGTGAGCCGTAATGTGTGCTGTAACCTCTAGCATCCAGTCAGTAAGTGGTAATGATATGCTGTAAGCTCTGGCAACCAATCGCAATCACTGCCTGATATGATACAGTAAACTGATTTCAAGTCTAGCTGATATTTATTGTATGTCTCAGAGCAGGTGGAGAGCAAAATTGCATGTGGGGGGGGGGGGGGGGTACAGTGTGAGGCTGTCTCCCGGGGGTTTTACTGCACACGTCCTTTGACATTATTTCGCTGGCTTGATCTATATATCAGGCGGGCTCCACTGTCCAATACCAGCTTGGTTTGCTCTTTTGGATACTTTAAGCTTTATTTGGACAGTATGTGGACCATATAAGCCCTTTTTGGACGTCTACCCCAGTCAAGCAAGTTCCATTCAGTTATTAACTGGATATTTTTTTTTGCTTGCAGTACTTGGTGTTCCTCTTACTGGATTTTCCATACATAGGGAATTTTTTATCCTACAGTATATTTTATCCCATCTACTTACAGAGTCTCTCAATATACTTAAATAGATCATCTCTACTATAATTCTCATGGAACTTCCTCTGCCTATATAGAGTCTCCGATATTCGGATGTGCGTATATATATCAGATCTTGTCCTCCCAAGATAGAGAGATTTGTTCCCTGTTCTTGTACTCTCTTGTTGTCCGTCCTGAAGAAGCCTCACGGTGAAACGCGTAGACACACAAGGGACTCAACTCATACTTTTCAATATCTTGTATGGGTTTTTATTTTTGAACATTGTGTTTATTTTGCTGTATTTTTTGTAATAAATATTTTTTGCTATTTCTATTGTTGTTGTTTTGCCTCTAAAGTCCGACCATTGGTTACTACTCCTGAGTAATCTTACATGTTTTTCTCTCATTAATACGGATGTGGCAGTGTGAGTGCTTCCTCCTTCCCCTTAGTATTCATCTACCATTGGATATTCGAGGTCCACCACAACTATCCCAGAAACCACCCCAACCATGCAGGCCCTCAATCGCATTTGACAAAGCCATGTCCAACTTAGCCAGCAGAAAACTGTAAATGGCCTGGCAAATTATGAGCAAGTAGAGGTCATGATATCAATATAAAAATGTCCTTTAGATATCTACAAGTTTTTTTTTTTCACATCACATGCATCTCTGTTACTGTTTGTGGTCATATTTTGTTAATTGTCCTCATAAGATGAATGTAATTAAATGAGTGATTTCTTGCAGCAGAGTATCATGTGCTTCAGCCAGTATATCTCTTGCACATTATCATAATAAGTCAGACGTATTTGCGAGGCCAGAACACAGCTGCTCCAGGAATAAATCATAGATGAGGAACCCAGACAAATAATGAAATGAATTTATTTATTTTTCTGTTGGTTATATTGAATTTTAATTTGATCTGCAGTTTACTCTTAAACTGCCATGTGTTTTTTATATTATTCATCCCTGGAGGCAAACAGAATTACCACTGGCAGCTGGATTTGTTTTATCTGGGTGAAGGAACGATTTTTCTTCCCTTCTGTGCCCAAGTCTTATATCATGAGCTGAAACATTAAAAACAAAAAAGTCTAGTCTGCAGACAGTGTGCAGGCAGAACGTACTGCACAAAGTATATCAAACAAGGAAAATCCTTCCCAATCTAGGACAAAATGGCGTCACAGTGGCTATTAGTCTTGTTTTACTGCACAGAGATCCTGGGCTGATTGCTGACTATGCATGTCACATTGTAAATAAAGGCAAAACTTTAATTTTGGATTGATTAGGGAAGGGTTAGACCCTCTCTCAATTTTTATTGCTATTGGTGTCCTCCATCCCTTGGGTGAGATTCACAACTCTTTGTCCTGGTCCTTTGTCCTGGTTGACCATTCTCTTTAAGAATGAAGGAAAATCCGCATTTTACAATCTGTCACCAGAGCAAAAGGTGGGGGAAAATCATCCAATAGGGTCAGAAGCTCCAGTGACAGTTGTCTATGATGGGACTTCCTTTAATTTTGATGAGATTTCCTCTTATTTCCTGTTGTGTCTCCAGGATAGAAAATAAACAGAAATATCCCCAGTGAAATCTACATAGATGGAGACAGCAAACAATAAGCTGATAGGGTTTTTACCTATTCCCCATTTTATCCACTAGGGATGAGCTTCGAGTTCGAGTCAAACTCATGTTCGACTCGAACATTGCCTGTTCGCCCGTTCGCCGAACAGCGAACAAATAGGGGTGTTCGCGGCAAATTCGAAAAATCTATGGGAGAAATCTAAAGTGTTAATTATAAAGGCTTATATGCAAGTTATTGTCCTAAAAAGTGTTTGGGGACCCGGGTCCTGCCCCAGGGGACATGTATCAATGCAAAAAGAAGTTTTAAAAACGGCCGTTTTTTCGGGAGCAGTGATTTTAATAATGCTTAAAATGAAAAAATAAAAGTGAAATATTCCTTTAAATTTCGTACCTGGGGGGTGTGTATGATATGCATGTAAAGTGGCGCATGTTTCCCGTGCTTAGAACTGTCCCTGCAAAAAATGTCATTTTTGAAAGAAAAAAATGCATTTAAAACTGACTCGCGGCTATTAATGAATTGTCGGCTCCCGGCAATACATACAAAAGTCATTGATAAAAAAAAAAAGCGTGGGGGTTCCCCAGAATTCAATTACCAGGCCCTTCAGGTCTGGAATGGATATTAAGGGGAACCCCGCCGCAAATTTAAAAAAAATTGACGTGGGGTTCCCCCAAATATCCATTCCAGGCCCTTCAGATCTGGCATGGATTTTAAGGGGAACTCCACCCCAAATTTTAAAAAAAATGGCGTGGAGTCCCCCTAAAAATCCATACCAGACCCCTTATCCGAGCACGCAACCTGGCCGGCCGCAGGGGAAAAGGGGGGGACGAGAGAGCGGCCCCCCCTCCCTCCTGAACCGTACCAGGCCACATGCCCTCAACATGGGGAGGATGTCCCCATGTTGATGGGGACAAGGGCCTCATCCCCACAACCCTTGCCCGGTGGTTGTGGGGGTCTGCGGGCGGGGGGCTTATCGGAATCTGGAAGACCCCTTTAACAAAGAGGACCCCCAGATCCCGGCCCCCCCTATGTGAATTGGTAAGGGGTACATTGTACCCCTACCATTTCACGAAGAAAGCGTAAAAAAATGTTTAAAAAAACACACAAACACCTTGAAAAAGTCCTTTATTAAAAAAATAAATAAATAAACATTCCAGCGGTGAAATCCAGTGTCCCGCGGTGATCCCGATGTCCAGCGCTGTCCTTCATTGGTTGTGCCTGAGCGGACCTGATGGGGAACTCCCTCTCAGTATTTTAAATGTATAGACCCGCCCCTTCTAAAGTTCCCCATCAGGTCCGCTCAGCGGACCAGATGCGGAACATGAGAAGGGGCGGGTCTATACATGTATTACCAAAGTGAGAGCAGTTCCCCATCAGGTCCGCCCCCTCGGTATGTCGGACCCGCCTACGTCATTGGCTTGAGCGGGGAACTTCCTTCACTGTGTAATTTAAATTTACATAGTGAAGGAAGTTCCCCGCTCAAGCCAATGATGTAGGCGGGTCCGACATACCGAGGGGGCGGACCTGATGGAGAACTGCTCTCACTTTAGTAATACATGTATAGACCCGCCCCTTCTCATGTTCTGCATCTCGTCCGCTGAGCGGACCTGATGGGGAACTTTAGAAGGGGCGGGTCTATACATTTAAAATACTGAGAGGGAGTTCCCCATCAGGTCCGCTCAGGCACAACCAATGACGGACAGCGCTGGACATCGGGATCGCCGCGGGACACTGGATTTCACCGCTGGAATGTTTTTTTTTATTTTTATAAAAGACTTTTTCAAGGTGTTTGTGTGTTTTTTTAAACATTTTTTTACGCTTTCTTTGTGAAATGGTAGGGGTACAATGTACCCCTTACCAATTCACATAGGAGGGGGGCCGGGATCTGGGGGTCCCCTTTGTTAAAGGGGTCTTCCAGATTCCGATAAGCCCCCCGCCCGCAGACCCCCACAACCACCGGGCAAGGGTTGTGGGGATGAGGCCCTTGTCCCGATCAACATGGGGACATCCTCCCCATGTTGAGGGCATGTGGCTTGGTACGGTTCAGGAGGGAGGGGGGGCCGCTCTCTCGTCCCCCCCTTTTCCCCTGCGGCCGGCCAGGTTGCGTGCTCGGATAAGGGGTCTGGTATGGATTTTTAGGGGGACTCCACGCCATTTTTTTTTTAAATTTGGGGTGGAGTTCCCCTTAAAATCCATGCCAGATCTGAAGGGCCTGGAATGGATATTTGGGGGAACCCCACGTCAATTTTTTTTTAAATTTGCGGCGGGGTTCCCCTTAATATCCATTCCAGACCTGAAGGGCCTGGTAATTGAATTCTGGGGAACCCCCACGCTTTTTTTTTTTTTTTTTATCAATGACTTTTGTATGTATTGCCGGGAGCCGACAATTCATTAATAGCCGCGAGTCAGTTTTAAATGCATTTTTTTCTTTCAAAAATGACATTTTTTGCAGGGACAGTTCTAAGCACGGGAAACATGCGCCACTTTACATGCATATCATACACACCCCCAGGTACGAAATTTAAAGGAATATTTCACTTTTATTTTTTCATTTTAAGCATTATTAAAATCACTGCTCCCGAAAAAACGGCCGTTTTTAAAACTTCTTTTTGCATTGATACATGTCCCCTGGGGCAGGACCTGGGTCCCCAAACACTTTTTAGGACAATAACTTGCATATTAGCCTTTATAATTAACACTTTAGATTTCGAACGTTCGAGTACATTGTATTTAATAGGGTTCTAAAGTTTACACGAACATTTTGTCTGTTCGCAGGTTCTGGTGCGAACCGAACAGGGGGTGTTCGGCTCATCCCTGTTATCCACAACTAAGAATAAAAGTCTTGGCTACGCGTTAGTGAAACAAATATACAAAACCCGCTTTATGGGACTTTTAAGGCAGATATGACAACCATGTACATTTCAATAACAGGCTAGTGTTCCAAATGTATTGCAAAAGATCCACAGAATATAAATTACACACACACAAAATACTGTAGGAATGTTATTACATAAACACAGCTAAAAGTCCTAAAACCCCATGTGTCCATAATATATAAAAACATAACTCCCTGAAGTGTAACATTTTTGACTATAACTGGAGATTGTGGACTG
The DNA here is from genome assembly GCA_029206835.1 of Rana muscosa. Lineage (NCBI taxonomy): Eukaryota > Metazoa > Chordata > Amphibia > Anura > Ranidae > Rana > Rana muscosa. The sequence goes on from CM055118.1 coordinate 225,607,863, forward strand.
ATAAATACAAAACCTCTTAATTGTTTCTTGCTATATTCAGCTCATAGCGTCTAACTGTTTCTTGCTATATACAGCTTATAGTGTCTAACTTAGCTTACTTATACATATTGTATCTGTACTTGATATACCCGAACAACAAATGCGCACTGTGTGTAACGAATGTATGTTTGTTATAATTCTTACTATACTTAATAAAAATATTGAATCAACATAATATATAAAAACATGTATGTAGTATGCCAGTCTTAGCTTGAAATTTTGTAGAGATATTAGGACAAACCCAACGCGTTTCAGAAAGACTCCTACTTCAGGGATATAAACTGGGGGTATGCCGTGTATAATAGATCAACAATACCAAAAAATGGTTGAATTTAGATAGTTGCAAGAATAGGGCTGCCAACAAACTGCTCGTCCACCCTGGACCCAGATGAGGATACATCCCAGGGGCCAATGCACATCCACTGGGGCTGGCATGTGTGAGACAGAGCAACCACCCACTCCTATCTAGATGTCACTTTAGAGACTTGCTATGGCTGCTTCATGTATTTATTTTACATAGATGGTAAAGGTCGAATAGGAGGCTTAAGTTTAAATCAGTGTGGTGTGTTTCTGAATCAGGCCAGTAATGAATTTAAATATTTGAGAAAATCCACTTATCTGTAGTTATATATTTTCTAGAGCAGAGAATAAGGTAACTAGATTATAGAGAACTAACTTGGTATAGGAAGATGAAATTTTTTCAAAACTTGCTTATTTAAAAAGGTAGTTTAAATGGTTTCCTGTTGAATTGGTTGAGGAAAGGTGGAAGTACCACTCAAAGCCTAAAACCATTTGCATAAAGAGTTTCTAGAATGAGATTAACTTCACTGGAAGACTCGTCTGAGATTTACAATACAGTATGTACTTGTAATGATGCCTGATCTCATCATGTAAGTGTATTATTTTCAGATTGTGATAGGCAGCATGATTAGTACACAAAATATACTGCATACTTTAAAGCGGTAATAAACCCAAAAAGCAAAAAATATATGTATTTTAACTTCCCAATTCCTAAACACGTTGGCTACATCAGGTGTACTTTTTTTTAATTTTCTTCTGTTGTTTTCAATGGTGATCTGGCCACTACCACATTCCTGTCTTATGGTGTCTCCACCCTGGATGGAGGAGCAGCAGAGATGCTTTTGGACAGCAGCATTCTCAGACTGGGCCAAGGATAGTGTTAAACTAGTAGATTTAGATGAACTTGAACCCCAGTGAACATTTTATAAGCAGTTACAGCAACATTTTTCCTTTTGGGATAAAGGTTTTAGCTGGCAGCACTGATCAAGTGGGGGGAAATCCGACAGGGCGGTTGTACAGAAGTTAATTGGTAGATCAACTTCTGTACAAACCTCCCTGCCCATACATAGATCAAATTTTGGGCAGTCCCTGCTGAACTGACCGAGTTTGGATCCATGTATGGCAAGCTTTATTTCTGTTAGGGAGGAAGTTGAAAAATAACAGACTTATGCCCCGTACACACGATCGTTTTTCATGCCGTTAAAACTGCCATTTTAAAAAATGGCCCTGAAAAATGATCGTGTGTATGCTCCAGAGCATTTTTAACGACGTGAAAAACGGCCATTAAAAATTCCGGACATGCTCTCTTTTTTCACGTCGTTTTTCATGTCGTTTTTTTTTAACGACGTGAAAAACGATAGTGTGTATGCTTTAACGACGTGAAAAAAAACGCGCATGCTCAGAATCAAGTATGAGACGGGAGCGCTCGTTCTGGTAAAACTAGCGTTCGTAATGGAGATAGCACATTCATTACACAGTAACGGACTGAAAAGCGCAAATCGTCGCTCAACAAACTTTACTAACATGAAGGGTGGCGCCATTCGAACGGAACTTCCCCTTTATAGTGCCGTCGTACGTGTTGAACGTCACTGCGCTTTGCTTGATCGTTTTTTTTTAATGATGGTGTGTACGCAAGGCAGGCTTGAGAGGAAACATGAAAAAAAACGAGGAGAAAAACGTCGGTTTAAAAAATGACATTAAAAACGATCGTGTGTACGGGGCATAAGGCCCCTTTCACACTTATAAGACTTGTCCCACGATTTGTGATGGCAAAGTCGCATGACAAGTCGTTTCCCATGATTTCCAATGACAACCATTCATATTAGAACGATTTCAAGTCGTTCTGACTTCAAAGTAGTCCCTGCACTACTTTGGTCCGATTTTGACGCCACTTACACAGGCATTCCCTGAAATCGCGACAAAGTCGCGGTGAAAACAGGGCCGCAAAATCACGGTATAATCACGCGACTTTGAAGTCGCAGTAGTGTGAAAGGGGCCTTACTGGTTGGATCACCAAGTGAAAAAAAAAACATAAAATAGGAAACAAATGCAGCCACCACATGTAACTGCAATATGACATGTTTTTGTTTTTGGGTTAAAGCAGAGCTCCACCCTAAAGTGGAACTTCCGCTTATCGGATTCCTCCCCCCCTCCGGTGCCACAATTGGCACCTTTCGGGGGGGAGGGGGGACAGGATACCTGTCAAAGACAGGTATCCTTACCCACTTACTGGAGTCCGGCCGCGGCGGTGAAGTCGCGCAAGGCTCCCTCCTCCTCCTCCCCTGGCCGCTGGGCTAATAGGAGAGAGGAGCGGGCCTCGCGCATGCGCAGTAGGGTTCCCGACATGAAGCCGAAAGATGTGAAACATCAGCTGCGGTGCCGACATCAAGGGACACCAGGACAGGTAAGTCTCCATTTATTAAAAGCCAGCAGCTGCAGTATGTGTAGCTGCTGGCTTTTAATTTTTTTTTTTTTGCACGGGGTTGCCTGGAACACCCCTTTAAATACAACTTTCAAAAAAGTCCAGATATAAAATACATAAAACATTTATTCAATAATATATTTTCTATATATTATTAGCATTATTATTAATATTAGAAGTAGTAGTATTTATCATTGTGATTATTATTATTATTTTTATTTTGCAAGCGTAAGCTGTGTAGGTAATTCAATTTTTCCTGGTATCTACCTCTGGTATCCCCCTGTACAGCAGAACTCAGACTGGGAGATATCAGCACCAAGAGGCAATCAGTTGTGCTGCTTTGCTCATCATTATACTGCATCTGCTTCATTGTCCAATCACAAGCAGGGGGCAGGTCCATGACAGCCTAGGCTTAGTGGAAGGGGAAATGAATGAAGCTGGAAATAAGACTTTGGCAGAAAATAATTACTGCTGAGGGCAAATCTAAGTTGAAGGTGAGTATTGCAGAAAAAGCTACCCATTGAATGTTATCATTACAGTATACAGTAACTAAAGGCAAAACTTTTTTTTTTTTTCGATTTGGATAGAGTGGAGATGGATTAGAATACCTGTTGGTTTGTATAGCTGTCTGTGCCCCTGTTAGGGAGATTCATCCTCTCTATTTTTCTTGTTTACCGTTATCATTGAAAGTGAAAGTAAAAGAAAATCCATATTTTGGGTTTTTCCCAGAAAAGTAATAGCGGAGAAATATTCCAATGAGGACACTAGTTCTGGTGACCTGGGGTTCCCCAAAAGATCCTCTTAATTTTTAGAGTCTTCCTCTCATTTCCTGTTTGGCTATGAGACAGGAAATTAAGGTAGATCTCCCCAAAGATGGCAAAAAAACTTACAGGGGTTATAACCCTCCCTTACCCTTTCCAAAATGAAACAACAAGTTTTGCCTGTAGTTCTACTTTAAGTGAAATTTTAATTGTTATCATTTCATTCTTGTCTGAACTTCAAACTTTAAAGTGTTACTAAACCCACAACAGTAAAATCAGTCTGTATATGCAGTAAAACACGCTTGTTATACTCACTGTGGAACCTAAGGGGTTAATCCTCTGCATTGTGTAAAAAGGCTGTTTTATCCTGTCTTCTCTTATCCTCCCCTTCTCCCAGTGTCCCCAGCTCATCTTTGGATATTACAGAGGCTAGGGGACAAGCTGCACATGCTCAGTTTGGTGTGTATTGCTGGAGTTCTTGTTTTCCTTGGAGAGTTTATGTGATCAGCATAGGGCCAATCAGCACTATCCAGACAGAGGGTCAGGGATCCTGCAGCCTCATAGGACAGTCAGGGTATAATAAAAACTCCTCCTGCAGGCTTTACCCAGACACTGATAGAAGCCACAGGACTGCTCTAACTGCTGATAAAAAAAAGTATTTAGCAGTTTATATTTACTAAATCTATTGCATTTGCTTGTTCTGTGTACTGTGGGAGACCAGATATAGTGAATACAGGGTCCTGGGTTTAGTAACACTTTAAGCCAGTGGTCATCAACCCCGTCCTCAGGGCCCACTAACACGCCAAGTTTTATGTATTACCTTGGGGAGATGTAGACTAGAAAACTGCAATCACTGAGCAGCAAATGATATCACCTGTGATGTATCTCAGTTATCTTGCAAACCTGGCCTGTTAGTGGGCCTTGAGGACAGGGTTGATGACCACTGCTTTAAGCAAATGGATACTTCCATATTTCAGGGGATCAGCAAATTTAGCCTTCCTGATATGATTGGGAATTGTCAGTGGAGATGCTCATAGAAGTCCTTTAGTATTCATGCAATTTCCAGCTGTGAGGGTGATGGTCGGGGAGGGGTTTGCTCTTTTAGGGCTAAGACCTTCTCAGTGTTCAATGTAACCTTGGTAGGGCAATGACCTTGTGGAGAAATGTTTGATATGAATGAAAATATGATGTTATTATTTTGTATTGCTGGATTTACGTACAGTCTTTGTGTAGTTGCTGTATACACAAGTACAGTTTATATACAGAGAGATAAAGATAGACAGTGGTTTTTCTTGCATTGCTGGATATAAAGGTCATAGTGGTCAGAACTTTACAGAAAAGATAGTTCCGGCTATCAAATTGCTTTCATATTGATGAGCTGTGCACAGTAAATGAGAGGTGGCATGTCCCGTATACTCTGGATTCTCTAATCTAATAATGTGTTTTTCCATATGAAGGCTGAAGATTCATATGCCATACAGCAATTTCACTATCTAGCAAAATCTTTCTAACGATATATGGCATTTAGAGGCCTAGACCTGTGGGAAGGAAGCAGGTCAAATCGTACTCTATCATTACAAGTCAGAGAGAATTGGGGCTGAAAGATTATGGCTCTGTGGAGAGGCCACGTGTCGCAATGATAACCGAGCTTTATTAACACTGCAGGACCAGCGCTGAACTCCTCTGAGGATGGACCTTCATTGGACCTTCATTTAGTATAGACTGCCAGTGTATTGTCTGTCATTACTGAATCATTTCATCTCTTTGCCCTATCAGTGCTAGGCCACACATTAATAAACTAGTACCATTGACTAGAATATGATAACTTATAAAGTAAAAAGCATAAGTGCATAAGCAGAGGTTATCTTTACTGAAGTCAGTATGTCAAAAAATGTATAGGTTCAATTTAGATGGCAGAAATTATGTGCAAATCTCAACTTGTAAAAGTCACGTGTGATCCTGTCCCTCCTACCCACAGAGCCTACTCATTGGACAGCGGATGGCACCTGAAAGTGGGTGGAATATATTAAGAAGCAAGTAAACATGTTGTCTCTGAAGTTGTTGTGTTGAAAACAGAAAGATGGGGCAAGTGTAAGGATTTGAGTGACTATGACAAGACCCAAATTGTAATGGCTATACTAACTGGGTCAGAGCAACTCCAAAATGTTAGCTCATATGGGATATTCCTGGTCTGCAGTGGTCAGGACCTACCAAGAATGCTTCTAGGAAAGAAAACCAGCGAACTGGCGACATGGTAATGGGCAGCCAGGGCTCATTTATTCACGTAGGGAGTGAAACCTGGCCCGTGTAGTCCCATCCAATAGAAGAGCTACTGTAGCACAAATTGCTCAAAAAAGTTAATGCTGGTCACTGGCATAGCGTGGGGGGGCAGGGGGGGCCATCGCACCGGGCGCAACATTTAGTGGGGCACCCGGCAGTATGTGTCCCAGTGGCTGCCTCCTAAATGTACTGTGTCCCCGTGTCCCCATGCCCGCCGCCATGTTCAGTCTCAGGCGCCCTGTGATTGGGCATATGAGGTCATGTGCGGCGGCGGGGCTGGCCTGTCCACGATTGCGGTAGATCCTAGAGTCCCGCCTTCGCCCAATCACAGGGTGCAGGAGACTGAACATGGGTGGAGGCGGGACTACCGCGATCGTGGACAGGCCAGCCCCGCCGCCGCACATGACCCCATACGCCCATTCACAGGGCGCCTGAGATTGAACATGGTGGCGGGGAATATCGCCGAGCAGAGGCTGCAGAGCAAAGCAGGTGCCGAACATGGCAAGCCGGATTACTTCAGCAAGGTACCGGAGATCGGGAGGAGGGCAGCCGCTGACACTCTTCCAGGCAGGCTGAGCCAATGCTGGGGAGGAAGGAGAGCACAGAGCTGGGAATAGAGTGCAGGCAGCAGGGGGTGGAGGAGAGAGGCATGCGGGAGAGGGAAAGTCACAGCATGGAGCAGAATGAAGGAATGGAGAGGAGAGGGGGAGCAGCCTGGAGGAGAGATGGAGGGAAAAGAGGAAAGACACACTTCAATATACACATGAATGGGACAGGAGGAAATCAGGGGACATGGAATCAGTGGGAGATGATATTAACAGGAGCTGGGACTGTCACATGAGATGAGGGGTCCATGGATGGGAGCTGAGAGGGGTCCATAAATAGGGGTACAACACACACAGGCACATGAGAGAAACGTGGGTGGAGGCATGGACCCTTACTGTGTGTTCTATGAATAATGAGATCCGCAGGACTTCCACACACCAGCCCACTCCCCCCACCTGTCATACAGCTATGCCATCCTGGACATCACAATCCCAGCACACCTCCACTGCACCGCACAGCACACCTCCACACCTCCACTACACCGCACAGCACACCTCCACTACACCGCACACCTCCACTATAAGGCAGGGGGGGTCATTGGAAGGCGCCACAAAAATCTCCACCTACACCATATAGTCAGGGGTGGAGCCAATGGGGGTGTCAAAATTAGGTTTCACCTAGGGTGGCAAAAATCCTTGCACCGGCCCTGGTCAGTGTAGTGTAGTGGTCAGTGTAGTACAGTGGTCAGTATAGTGGTTAGTGTAGTGGTCAGTGTGGGAATCAGGTAGGTTAGTGTAGTGCAGTGGTCAGTGTGGGAATCAGGTAGGTCAGTGTAGTATAGTGGTCAGTGTGGTGGTCAGTGTGGGAATCAGGTAGGTCAGTGTAGTATAGTGGTCAGTGTGGTGGTCAGTGTGGGAATCAGGTAGGTCAGTGTAGTATAGTGGTCAGTGTGGGAATCAGGTAGGTCAGTGTAGTATAGTGGTCAGTGTAGTGGTCAGTGTGGGAATCAGGTAGGTCAGTGTAGTGTAGTGGTCAGTGTGGGAATCAGGTAGGTCAGTGTAGTATAGTGGTCAGTGTGGGAATCAGGTAGGTCAGTGTAGTATAGTGGTCAGTGTAGTGGTCAGTGTGGGAATCAGGTAGGTCAGTGTAGTGGTCAGTGTGGGAATCAGGTAGGTCAGTGTAGTATAGTGGTCAGTGTGGGAATCAGGTAGGTCAGTGTAGTATAGTGGTCAGTGTGGGAATCAGGTAGGTCAGTGTAGTGTAGTGGTCAGTGTGGGAATCAGGTAGGTCAGTGTAGTATAGTGGTCAGTGTGGGAATCAGGTAGGTCAGTGTAGTATAGTGGTCAGTGTAGTGGTCAGTGTGGGAATCAGGTAGGTCAGTGTAGTGTAGTGGTCAGTGTGGGAATCAGGTAGGTCAGTGTAGTATAGTGGTCAGTGTGGGAATCAGGTAGGTCAGTGTAGTATAGTGGTCAATGTAGTGGTCAGTGTGGGAATCAGGTAGGTCAGTGTAGTGTAGTGGTCAGTGTGGGAATCAGGTAGGTCAGTGTAGTATAGTGGTCAGTGTGGGAATCAGGTAGGTCAGTGTTGTATAGTGGTCAGTGTAGTGGTCAGTGTGGGAATCAGGTAGGTCAGTGTAGTGTAGTGGTCAGTGTGGGAATCAGGTAGGTCAGTGTAGTGTAGTGGTCAGTGTAGGAATCAGGCTGGTCAATACTATTGTAGGAAGGGAAGGGATAGGACTCAGGGAGTGCTAAAAGTCTGCAGGTTAGGGGGGCGCAAATTACTTGCCTTGCCCCGGGCGCTGACAACCCACGCTACGCCACTGATGCTGGTTCCCATAGAGAGGTGCCAGAACACAAAGTATATTGTAGTTTGTTGCGTATGGGGTTGTGTAGTCATAGACTGGTCAGGCTGCCCATGCTGACTCTTGTCCACCACCAAAAGTAGCTGCAATGGCAACATGAGCATCAGAACTGGGGTACAGAGCCATGGAAGACAGTGGCCCGGTGTGATAAATCATGTGTTCTTTTACATCATGTGGATGGCCAGGTGCATTGCTTACCTGCAGATGAGATGGCACCAGTATGCACTGTGGGAAGAAGGCAAGCTGGAGGAGGCAGTGTCATGCTTTGGGCAATGTTCAGCTGGGAAACCTTGGGTCCTGTCATTCATGTGGATGTTACTTTGAAGTCCATACCTTGACGGGTGAGAGCTTTTTGGGTGGTTACAGGGGCACCTGCTCAATATTCGGTGGGTTGTATATATATATATATATATATATATATATATATATATATATATCCTTATTTGGCCATAGGTTGGCCAGTAATGATGCAACTCTCACGCAGGGCTCCATTTTTCTGCAATGAAAACAAAGAAGAATAGTGGCACATCTGGAAGTAAAATCAAAAGAATTTATTGAAAGTCCATAAAATCAAGTGAACATGACAAACATCAAACCAAAAAAAGGTGCTCAGTGGACACGTTTCACACAGATGTGCTTACTCATCACTGATCATCACTCATCAAGTTATCACTCATCCATGTTTCTGCATTTTGCAGATGGCGAGGGTGTATACTGCACTGCGCATACACATAATGTCTACTAGAATTTTGTTTATGAGTTTAGTTTTAATTTAATGTAAGATTGAAGGCCAAAACTTGTATTCATCAAGGAAATGTTTATTTATTTCAGGCATTTATATAGAGATGACAATTTATGCAGCACTTTACATACAGTATATATAATTTACATTCACATAAGTCCCTGCTCTCAGTGAACTTACAATCTAAGGTCCCTAACTGAAATTTATACATACTGTATACATACTAGGATCAATATAGACAGGAGTCAATTTACCTACCAGCATCTTTGTAGCCTGGGAGGAAACAAGAATACCTGGAGGAACAGGGAGAATATGCACATTTCAAGCAGGTAGTGCCATGGTTGCGATTCAAACCAATGACCCTAGTGCTCGCAGGCAGAAGTGTTAACCACTTAGCTACTGTGCTGCCAAGTTTTGAAACCCCAACTCAATGTTTAATGCTGACTGTGTGCTCGCTGGGGAGATTTGCATTGTCTATTTGACCTGGCAATGGAGACTGTTTAAAGTTGTCACAGGAAGGGAGGGGATATCTTCCAATGGGGACACCTGTTCCAGTATTAATTGTTAAAGGCCTTATTCACATGGGCTTGTATATAAGTAGCGTGCATGGCCAGTTCTCACAAACCATTTACAGAGCTTTTGGCAGCTTTGTTAAAACCTGCGGCATGTGTAAGCTGCTGCATTTGCAGCTAAAGAGGGACGTGGTTGGGGGACAGTAAAATCATGGATCAACTGTGGGGTTTTCCCACCCCCTAACTGCTAGTGTTAACAAGCCATAAAGCTGCCTGAAGCTTGTCAAAAGCTTTGCAAACTCTTTGCAAACTCTTGCTAAACAAGCTTAAACTATGTAAACAAGTAGACATGTGCATGATGAAAAAATTAATTTTGCTTTGTTTCGATTAGTTAATCTAGTTATTTTGTTTTGTTCAATTCGGTGGATTCATTCAATTCGTATTCGGAATTCGTATTCAGAGTTCTTCAAATTTTCTTCAAAGTTAGCGTTTTTATTCGATTCAAAATGTTTGAATTGATCAATTTTGAATCGGTCGAAACAAAAACGTTTGCTTTTGTTTTTTTCCATTCAAATGTGGCAAAGTAAACAAACAAAAGAATAATCTTCATCAAATAATTACGAAGACTCTTTAAATCACCTTTAGCTTAACTAAAACAGCATTATTTCGAAATGGTACTCTAATAACACACACAGTCTTTGATTTCAGCAATATGTGTACATTTAGAATTCGACTGGAGTTCAATGTAAAATCCGATTAGAATTTCAGTCCGAATTTCCGAAGTTCGGACCAATCGGAGCATTCGGTAAAATTAGTTTATATTGTAATTTGGGTATTCGGATATATCCGAATCTCCGAATAACGAACACTTTGGTAGAGTATATATATATAAAAATAGGAAAACAAAACTTTTGTCCTTTATAAACTTTCAAGGGCTCATTCTTAAAAGCAGTAGCCTATAGCAACCATAAAAAAGTATTCTTGCATCTTTTACAGACAAGGAAGCTGCCATCTTAGCCTCTGTTTGATCTTTAGTTGTCATCAGGGCTGGTGCAAGGATTTTTGACACCCTAGGTGAAACCTCATTTTCCCACCCCCTTGGCTCTGCCCCTGACTCCAGGGGCCTCTCCACCTATTTTTTCAGCTGTGCTCCGCAGGACCGCACCTGCGCCTCTGGACCCAGCCTGAAGACAAATAGTGGCGTCTCTCATTTGCTTTCTCATGCCAGTCATGGTCCACAGGTATATGGACAGGCTAGGACAGTATACAGACAGGCTAGGGCAGTATATGGACAGGCTAGGGCAGAATACGGACAGGCAGTATACTGATAGGCTAGGGCAGTATATAGATAGGCTAGGGCAGTATATAGACAGGCTAGGGCAGTATATGGACAGGCTTGGGCAGTATACTGACAGGCTAGGGCAGTATATAGACAGGCTAGGGCAATATACGGACAAGCTCGGGCAGTATACAGACAGGCAGTATACGGACAGGCTAGGAAAGTATACGGACATGCTAGAGTAGTATATTAGAAGGTAGGCAACGGTCAGGGCATGGGAAAAGGTATGTGTGTACTGTCATGACTGTACCTTTCCTGTGACTTCTGCTGTCAGCAATCCCTCTGTGTGCACTGCTTGGCTGGCTTCTGAGCTGCTAGATGGACTCTGCTGCCTCTGTCTGCACGGATCACTTCCAGTTCCAGGCAGCTTTTCCCCAGCCTGCCAGTCCTCTTCTTCTGCCTAATTTCCTCAGCACTTACTTGCTGCAGGAATCAGGCAGTGTGCAGGGAAAGCGGAATCACTTCACCAGGCCTGCAGCAGGGACTGAGTGCGCCGGTACTATTTCAACAAAAGCGGCCTGCCAGGATAGTGTAAGTCTGCAGGTGACCGAAAAAGAAAAAAAAGTCCCCCTTGATCTACAGTATCCCAGTCCTCCGGTCGTAGTGATGGGGACCGCCTCAGCTCAGGAAACATGTCATCATCTGGGCGGGAGCCATGTGTACACAGGAACAGTATACACCGACCGTACACATGATCTTACATAAAGACTGAAGCTGCCCCCTGTAAAGTAACAGGGCCCCCTATGGGAGGCCTGCCCTGTCTCAACACATGCGCCGCTCCCCTTTCCTGAGGATAGGACCGTACAGAGACAGCAGAGAGAACACAGAGTGGGGAGTCCAGTGTCCGGCCAACGTACAGGGAACACCCCTTCCGGGAGAGCAATGCATGGCAAGTTCCACCAGTTCTCTGCTCACCGGCCATCGGGATACCTTCCCTGGCTTCACTGTCATGCTGCGCCTTCTCTTCTATGGGGTGGATGGTGGAGGTTTTAGTTTGCCTACTGGAGGGAAAGACGGGTAACGTATTTTATAAGTCTGAATTTCCAGCGAGTGGCTGTGGATCAGGATTTTGCCTCTCCCCCCTACCCTGGTTCCCTAGGCAGCTGCCTGACCTGCCTATTGGTAGCACCGGCCCTGGTTGTCATGATGATGCACACGTGATCAGCTTTTACACCAACCGTTTGATGGCTTGACAGTGAGCTGACATAAGTATGCTTGCAATTGTAATGGGAGAGAGGGGGAGTAGTAAAATCAGACAGCTAAGCTATGGTCTTACCACTTTCTGGCTGCCCAATTTAAAGCTAAACAGCACCAGGAGAAGACTATTTACATGCCGCAGGTGTGACGGTAATCTAATAATACATCACGGATCGCTTGTCAGAGCATTGGCTAGTGTGAACCTAGCCTAATGGCTCATTTACACTTGCTTCAAAACAAGGCTTCGGACAGGCCTTGTTAAAGCTCTCTGAATGCTAGTCAAAGCTTCTGTCACTAAATAAAATGGTTAGCTTAAGCCCTGTACACACGATCGGATTTCCTATGGTTTTTAAACCGATGGATTTTTCCATCGGAAAACCGATGAAGCTGACTTCCATCAGTCTTGCCTACACACCATCAGTCAAAAAACCAACCGTTCCAAACGCGGTGACGTAAAACAATCCGATGATCCGAGAAAAATGAAGTTCAATGCTTCTGAGCATGCGTTGGCTTGATTCTGAGCATGCGTGGGTTTTTTAACCAATGGACTTGCCCATAGACGATAGGAATTTGCTATCGTATTTTTATCCATCGGAAAAATTTAAAACATGTTCTATTTTTTGACACCGATGGAAAAAAGACCAATGGGGCCCATACACGATCGGTTTGTCCGATTAAAAAAATCCATTGGACTGTTTTCATCGGTAAAACCAATCGTGTGTACACGGCTTTACAGTCCTGTTTACACCTTGCTTTTGCTTTGCATTGCTTCGGCTTTGCTTTAAAAATTATACCCCATGTAGTGGTGCTTCAAAGCGTCTTCAAAGCCTCCATAGAAGCCTATGGCAAAGCTAGCTTGAAGCCCCACTGAAGCCCCACCAAAGCCTCATCAAAACTTCACCAAAACCCCACCAATGGCTCATAGAAGCCCCATCAAAGCTCCATCAAAGCCTCATCGAAGCCCCACCAAAGCCCCACTGAAGCCTCATCGAAGCACCAAGCAAAAGCAAGGTGTAAACAGGACTGTAAACTAACCATTTTATTCAGTGACAGAAGCTTTAACAAATCATGTCCGAAGCCATGTTTTGAAGCAAGTGTAAACTAGCCCTAACAGTTATTATTCAAAGCATGCCTTCCATTTAACTGTTTTGAGAAAGTTAAAAAGGTGGGTTTAGTTTCTCTTTAGGCAAAACATGTTCAAATCAGTTCTACACTTAAAGTGGAACTAAACCCATAATTTATTGGTTTAAAAAAACAATTACATTCACGGCATGCCGGGAATGCTAACTGTCACCCTTGCTCATGCTCTCACCCGAAGTGTCAAATCATCAAACGGCTGGTGTCATAACTTATCATATGTGCAACCTCATGGCAGTTGTAGATCAAACAGGGGCTAAGATGGCAGCTAAAAAGGGATCAAAGGGAGCACAGAATAGTTTAAGAGTGAGCACATATTGAAAAGGCTGTTTGTGGTAATTTGTCCTACATGAAACTTGCACCACCAAATTAAACAGTTGCTAAGTTCAGGGATGTTCCCAACTGAATTTTTGCCAGATACAGTCACTTTTCCTTGTAATTAAGGAACAAATGAATTTCATCCATCAGAAAAAGACATTGTTTCTCTAGAGATTCACAATGATTCATTTTCATGTGTACCTTGCACATGAGAAGCCACAATGATTATTTGCAAAATAATAAGATGTTACCTAAATGAATAGATGGATATGGAGGGAAGCATTTTGTATATCAAAAAGGAGAGGTTTTTTTTTTCTGAGCCGTGCAACGGAGACATGACAGCAGCTAGAAGCATTAGATAATGAGGTTGATTTACTTAAATAAAATAGTTTGTTGATTTAGGCTCAGTTCACACCAGGGCGGCGCGACGCGGCCCGTCTCCTGGGGGCGACCTCGGCGGCGCGATCTCAAGACGACTTGAGACTCCCGCCGAGGCGATTTGCATAAGACTTCTGTATAGAAGTCTATGCAGGTCGCCTTGGGTCGCCCCCAAAAGTAGTACAGGAACCTTTTTCTAAGTCGGAGCAACCCAGGTCGCTCCTATTAGAATGGTTCCATAGGACAGACTGGGAGGCAAACTGGGCGCGACTCCTCAATGCACATGTGCAGTTGAGTAAGCTGAAAGAAGGGTGTAAAAAGGCTTGATTAGTTGTAAGACAGATCTACATGTTCTGGACAGAATTTGTGCATTTAAACAATATTATATACAAACTTTTTAGCCTGGTAACAGAAGATGGTAAATTAGTAAACTAGTAAAGTTATCTACAGTATTCAGACAAAAATGTTAAAGATTACATTGGCTGCGCTTGCTAATGGTAGGCGCGAAAGATTGCGCAAGTGCGCAACAGTGCTTCCTATGTAAATATGGTTTGGTGCATATAAGTGCACCATAATTTTTGATAAATGTTTTGAGTCCCATTTTTTGTGCAATTGCTCCAATTTCTCCACTGCACCACAGGTGCAGGTCTTTAGTAAATCACCCCCTTTGTGTGCTCACTGGGAGAATCGGTCAGAATGACCCCAGCTCTTCCTCCCCCCTGCCACAATAAGGTAAGGCATCATTCACATTCACAAGGCACATTCACATTCCTGCGGGGGGCCTGGGGAAATGCTGCCGTCCATCTCCTGCGGGGTGTTGTGTGATCACCACCGCCTGTCTTCAGCAGGGGGGAAGGTGGTGTTAGTTTGCCACCCCCCCCCCCAAAAAAAAAAATATTAAGCACCAGCCAACACTGCAGTATACTGAACAGGATTTTTGCTAAAACATTGGTTGTTTAAAGAACCTACACTTGCTTAGCAAACAGGTTATGCTAAACCTCCTTTGTGAAGTTATCCAAGCTGCAGCTGCACTTTATTCTCTCCATAGATTACATTTTTCCTTTTCAGTGTTGGTTTGGTTGAGACCAAATGGAAGATAATTTCAAAAAGACAGAACAACAGAAAAAAATCTGAATCTACTGACTGAGTAAACAACAAATTCAGAAAACTAAAGGGGCACATGAATACAGCTACTGTATATGCTGTATGTTTTCACTTCTTTTTAGCTCATGCATTAAGGGAGAAAACACCGGAAATCAATATTATAAAATTTATAGTAGAACTTAATATTTATTTTAATTATTCTTACTTTGGCAACCTCTGCAAAGAGAAAATACAATGTGCTATGGATACAAATATTACATAACAAGAAAAACAAAGACAAAAAAAAAAAAAAAGAAAAACACACAGATCAAGAGTCACATAAAAGAGGGGTGACGTTTGATGTTGAACCTCGACGTGTCATTTGGCTATACTAAAATTTGCCAGAAGGACTAATGTACCTAATAGGACTAGGCATGGGTTCTTAGAGTCAAAGTGCTCTGTTTATATAGGAACAATTAATTTCATTTGGCCTTAATAGTGTACTGGGTTGAATGTCCTAAGTGGCAGTGAGAGTCACCCCAAGCTCCACTGTGCAAGACCAATTTTATGTCCTCCATGTAACTGCTGAACTAGTAAAGCACAGGCCTATGTGACAGCGGGCATTGTCCCAGTATCAATCTAACCCTCATCTAATATGAATTTTTCCCCTAATGCCGCGTACACACAGCCGTTTTTAATGTCATTGAAAAAAAACAAAGTTTTTCTCGACGTGATTTTTCGTGTTTCCTCTCAAGCTTTCCTTGCCTACACACTGTCGTGAAAAAAAATGCTCGAGCAAAGTGCGGTGACGTACAACTACATATTACACTGACTCCTATACTGTACACTACACTGACCCCTATACTGTACACTATACTACACTGACCCCTATATTGTACACTACACTGACCCCTATACTGTACACTATACTACACTTACCCCTATACTGTACACTATACTACACTGACCACTATACTACACTGACCCCTATACTGTGCACTACACTGACCCCTATACTGTACACTACACTGACCCCTATACTGTACACTACACTGACCCCTATACTGTACACTATACTAAACTGAACCCTATACTGTACACTACACTACACTGACCACTATACTACACTGACTCCTATACTGTACACTACACTGACCCCTATACTGTACACTATACTACACTGACCCCTATACTGTATACTACACCTGTGACCACTACACTTCTATGTAACTCAGCATGCATGTCCCTGGGGGGGGGGGGCTGGTTGGGATTAACATGTGGAATGGCAGTGCGGTGGTGTGTGACTCTCCCCAACTGCTCACTGACTGGCAGCTGCTCCCATCCATCTGAGACGGCTCACGCACTCACCTGTTTTTGTTCTCCATTGAATACAGTCTGCTGTCTGCCACATGGTTGATTCCCAGATGAAGTCCCACTTCCAGATCCGGCGCGGTCAGAAGGAAGGGTGGAGGAGAAGATGGTGGCGGCTTACAGAAGAGTGGGCGGGACTCCAGGAGCAGCCTTCGCGCATGCGCCGACCGTGTTCAAGGACTGGCCAGCCCCGCAGCAGCACATGACCACGCTCGCCCAATCACAGGGCGCCAGCTTCTGCAATATGGCAGCGGACGCAGGGGACACAGTGCAGGGAATTGAGGCAAAGTGACACCAACTGGTGTGGAATTTCACCCCCCCCCAATGTTGCGCCCGGGGCCACGGCACCCCCTGCCCCCCACACGCTACGCCACTGTACTGTAGATACATTTTGTCTTAAATTAATTTTTAGTAAAGCAAGACTATCACTTCACCCTATTTAATCTCACTGCACACTTTAGTACATCAGTCTAAAAATGAGCATAATAGACCTGCGTGTTTGATATTAACAGTAAAAAATGTTCTAAAATGTTGCTTGGATACTGCATATATATGTATTTAATTGATTATACTTCCAGCTGGATGGTAAATAGGTTATGTCAGAAAGCTTATATCCTTTTATGAAGAAAAAAATAAAATGCCGCAATCGCATTTAAGGAGGTTGATTGTGAAAATTATTTTATAAAGGTAACTGTATGTGGTTAATAAATGTAATGATAACCTTCAGTATATTGATTCCTAATTCCTTTCACATGTTTTAATTTATATTTTTTCTAACATCTAAATGCAGGCCAAACGGTCCTGCAAAAAGTATGGAGGCAAAGGTTGGGGTAAAATTTAAAGCCAGATTCCGGTTTAGGCCAACAAAAGATATTTGATCCCCAACACAGGCTAAAAATTAAAAGCTCTATATTCTCCCAACCTCTATCACTGTCCCATGCAGACTCACCAATTCATTAATGTGTTGCCACTCCTCTCCCAGCATCATTCAACCCACTTCCTTTGAACCCACGCCCTGGACTTATAAGTGAAAATATAGGTATTCATCTTTTACTGTCGCGGGTGTAGGGGTGCTCCATCAGGGCGGTTCTTTTGAATGGCTGTCTGTATGCACGGCTTGGCAAGAAAAGCTTGCCAGGAATCTCGTCAGGAAAAACAGAGTTTTTTCCCTGACGGGATTCTCGGCCGTGTGTACAGGGCTTAAGGCTTTAACACTGCCATGGTGCTTGAGAAGTTACAACAAGAAGTGTATGTAGTGTGTATCAGCTTTACAACACCTGGTCACTTCAACCAATAATGAGCTATCTGCAATCTGTTTTGTTTCGGAATTTAAGCTACAATGTTACCTCAATTCTCTATAGACAGTTGTCAAAGCTTAAAATACCTTTTCCTGCTGCTGGCAGCTGAGCCAAAATGGTGTCATCACCATCTCACAGGGACACCTCAGTCTCATCAGGATGATAAGACTGATGAGACTGCTGATCAGGGTGGCCAACTTTCAATACATTTACGAACAGTTTGTAAAATCTGTAATTTGTGCATATAATCAGGATGGAATATTTTTCACAATGATAGTTCCTTTAAATTAAATAATCTATATAATGTCAACAGTAAATAGGAAAATTGGTAAAAAAAGAAGAAGTTCAAGTAGATTCATTTTCCTAAGCAGGGCTTTTTTTCAGCCTGAACGTGGCGTAACAGCGTTCCGCCACCTATGCCAGCCCTCTTCTTTCCAGGCTGTCACTCAACACTGAAGCCGGTAGAGGAAGTTTTCTATATTACTTCCTCCACCAGCTGTGTGCTTACGCCGGCGCCCAGGGCACCTTCCCCACATCTGTTAATAGTTGCCCCAGGTCCAAACGCTGAAAGTTTTTTCTTCTGGGGCTTCCAGAGGTATCTTCTGTCCCTGCCTGTTGCCTGCGATCGTTAGCTTTTGTGATGGGGAAGAGATTGGGTGCAGTTCTGCTTGGGGGGCGGTCCCTGTTTTAAGGAGGAGGATGACTGTCTGGGTCACTGCTAAAGCCAGTCACAGTCCTGCTAGCCCCGTCCACTATCTGGAGGACTCGCTTAATTGCCACTACCAATCTCAGAAAGAAGGGATTTCACTGTGATTGAGAAAACCACAATCAGGGGACTGTTTGTGGAATTACTGTTGAGCTTCTGGGAACTTTGTTGAAATTATTCCTGAACCTTTGCGTCACTAACTACTGAACCCCTGCACTCTGTGTCCTTTTAAGCCAGAGCCAGTATTCAGCGCAATGAAAATCCCACACAACCACTTCTTCTCACTGTGGGGGCCCAACTTCTGATCATGCACACAGGCCCACTGCATTCCGAAAATGCCCCTGACCTGAGCTTATCATTGTGTATCCATTCCATATGCTTGTATGTGACATCACATTCAAGCACGTGGGCTGGATGCGAGAGGTAGATCAGCAGGATGAGTGTGACAGGACAGATAGACGTGTCTCATCTCCTTTCACCCCTCTGCATATCTCGAAGAAGAGAAGAGGGTTCAGCGGTGGAGCAGATGAGCAGGAGGGTACAGCAGTGGGGAAAATGAGCAGGAGGGGTTCAGAGGTGGAACAGAAGAGCTGGAGGGTACAGCGGTGTGGTAGATGTGCAGGAAGGTACAGTGGTGGAAGAGATGAGAAGGGGGTTCAGCAGTGGGACAGAAGAGCAGTGGGGTACAGTAATGGGGCAGATGTGAAAGGAAGTGTATTGGTGGGGCAGATGAGCAAGGGGTTACAGTGGTGGGGCAGGAGAGCAGGGGGAACAGTGGTGGGGCAGGAGAGCTGAGGGAACAGAGGTGGGGCAGAAGAGCAGGGGGGTACAGAGGTGAGACAGATGTGCAGGAGGTACATTAGTGGGGCAGATGAGAAAGCGGATTACAGTGGTGCGGCAGATGAGCAGATGGGTTCAGTGTTAGGACAGATGAGAAGGTGATTCGGTAGTGAGACAGAAGAGCATGGTGATGGAGCAGATGTGCAGGGAGGTACAGTGGTGGGACAGATAAGAAAAGGGGTACATTGATGGGGCAGTTGAACAGGGGGGTTACAGTGGTGGGACAGAAGATTAAGGGGGTACAGTGGTGGGGCATTTGTGCAGGAGGTACAGTGGTGGGAGGAATGATAAGGGGGTTCAGCTGTGGGACAGAAAAGCAGGGGGGTACAGTGATGGGGCAGATGAGCAGGGGGTTACAGTGGTGGGACAGATGAACAGGGGGGTTCAATGTTGGGGTAGAGGAGAAAAGAGGGACATTGGTGGGACAGATGAGCAGGGGGTTACAGCGGTGGGGCAGAGGAGCAGGGGGTACAGAGGTGGGGCAGATGTGTAGAGGAGAAAGGAGGTACATCGGTTGAACACATCACTTATATAAAAGGGCAAAAAAAGGTATGTATTACTTTTTTTATATGTTTACATAAAAGGTTTGTCTTACATTTCTATTTTAAACTGAATACGTTGTTTTACAAGGTAAAGGTTTACATGTACTTTCAGTCTAGGGGAAAAAGCTTACCTTATTTTTTGTGCCATCAGACTTTCCAGTGCTCCCTTCTGATGACCTCTTTGATGCTCTGGGTTGAACCCTCACTGTAGGTTATGCATTGTATTTAATGATGTCACTGGGCCACCATTGGCCAGTTCACTGTACAGAAGAGGCTTTGGAGGACCAGTCGCACAAGAAGGAGGAATAGATGGAGTGATGGGAGTGATTGCACAGGGGGAGGGATAGATGGAGTGATGGGAGTGAT
The DNA here is from genome assembly GCA_029206835.1 of Rana muscosa. Taxonomy (NCBI): domain Eukaryota; kingdom Metazoa; phylum Chordata; class Amphibia; order Anura; family Ranidae; genus Rana; species Rana muscosa. The sequence goes on from CM055118.1 coordinate 225,627,901, forward strand.
CACACAGGGAGGAGGAATAGATGGAGTAATGGAGTAAGGAATAGAATAAATAATACCCTTTATTCCTCTACCACTAAACTTAACAGACATTTAACCCTTGCAGTTCATGGGGGGCACACTGCATTGGTATTTTTGTCTGGAGTTGGGCTTTAAGTCTATAAAACATCAACTGGTATTGTTATCCGTATGCTGAGTTTACAGATAAATATTATATTAGACATCTCTGCCATCTTCTAGCTTATTTGTGAGCTTACCCTCCTCACCTATTTTTTTAAATGTAAATTTACCAGCCTTGCTGTTCAAATCTGGCAATGTAATAATTATAGTATGATGATACTTAGGTCCTTAGAATACTGCATATCTTGTATTGAACTGAAAACATGCTGAACATTTGTTGACATTTCTATTGTTCTTGGAACACCATTTAAGAGCCAAGCACATCTATTGTATAAAACAATAGTCTTTGGAGCAGAGGTTTACAGCATGCAATCATGTACCTTATTTTAAGGCATGCACTATAAAAATAAATTTGATTGGTTGCTATGGACAGTACAGCCACTTTTTCCTTCCACCATTTTATTGAATACTCATTTTAGCTCTGTAAGTAATCACAATGCTGTAGCTGGTTTCCCAGTCAGTTTTTATTTGTACAAATGTCTTCTCGATGAGGGGACTCCCACACCTGCTGACGCCATCCAATACAATGTGTCACACAGCAGGGCTGTGCGAGTTGGCAGGTTGGCTGTCTCCACACTGTGAAGGTGACAGGATCACATTAATACACACAGACATAACTTCACAGCCCCCCTTCTCATATGCAAATATATTCACAGAGAAATAAAGACTCTTTGATACTTGAGCAATGAACCTTTGCATCCATTTACCTCCCTGAAAAACAAACTATTTTCTTAAAGTCTGCTTTAATTACTTGAATATGTTATGCAATAATTTTGCTGGATGTGAGGCATTTCTGGAAATCATTGTGCAATTCATTTTCTAATGACTTATCGTCCACTTTGTATTGTGCCTGGGAGGGAGCAACATCTCCCAGAGCTTTACCACCTAATTATGATCAATGATCTAAATCTTTTCTCCAAGTAGGTTGGACTACACATCATTGAATAACAATGAAGCACTAAATGAGCAGGAAAATCTGCAGAGTGGATGTGAAATAGATGCTGTGCCAAGAGCTTACACTTTATACCAAGCTACTTTGACAAAATTGCCCTCTATGGAAGGTAGACATGTGCATTCGTTTTCGTCCGAATGCATTTTCATCTGAATTTCAGGTATAATCGTTATCGTTTTAACAAACGAAAACGAACGAGCAGAATCCGAAAGATCCGACATAAAAAAAATGCTTTATTTTCATTTTCATTGCTACAAAAGTTCGATATAGATAGGCGATTCGACATGACGCTGACAATAGCGATCTGTGTCTATCGAACCTGTGGTCGAATGTGCCTAACCTTAAAGCGGAGGTTCCCCCCAATTTTTTTTTTAAAAGCCAGCAGCTACAAATACTGCAGCTGCTAACTTTTAAAAAATGGACACTTACCTGTCCAGCGCACCCGCGATGTCGGCAGACGAGGTCGAGCAGTCGCTCGGTCCTCGGATGCTGCAGCTGCCATTCTCGGTGAGGGAATCAGGAAGTGAAGCCTTGCGGCTTCACTGCCCGGTTCCCTACTGCGCATGCGCGAGTAGCGCGGCGCGCCGTCACTGGTCCCCGCTCTCTCCTGGGAACAGTGTGTTTCCCAGAAGGCAGCGGGGGGGTGACGTGAAAGAGCGTGACTCCCGCGGGAGTCAAAACCCAGAAGTGGTGCAAATACCTGTCTTAGACAGGTATCTGCACCCCCCTCCCCCCTGAAAGGTGCCAAATGTGACACCGGAGAGGTAGGAAGTTCCATTTTTAGGTGGAACTCCGCTTTAACTCTATTAGTCCAAGATTATTCTTCATAGAGAGGAAAGATTCGACATAGAGAGAAAAGATTCAACATTATAGAGACAGTGTTGGGGTAGACCATTCGACATGAACGACGAAGTTTAGAGGAAGCAGCGAAAAACATACAAACGAAAGTTCTAAGTTTCGACAAGCAGCTAAATCGTACATTTCCGGTCAAATGCTCGGCTCATAGGCTATAGAAGAATTTGAATGTTGGTTGACTAGTAATAATAATTTATAAATATAATTATTACTAGTGTCATACAACATTAGAATTCTTCTATAGCTTGTAGGCGGAACATTCGACCGGAAATGTACGATTGCGGCGTCGTACAGTTTAGCTGCTCCATCGAATCTTCTTAGAACATTTGACAATCACTATAAGCCTTCAATGACAGATTCGACCTTAATTTGGATTTTCGGACGAATGCATTTTCTAACAAAACAAAATAAATAAAAACTAATTTCGGGAGTAACTAAATAAATGTATTTTTCGAACGAAAACGAAATTCCGAAACAAAATATTTCAGTGTGCACATGTCTAATGGAAGGCCCAGGTCAGCACCATGTCTCTTGTCAATGACTGGTAGACCACAGAGTAAGCCGCTGCTCAGTTCAGCGCTTTGGGTGATTTGATGCTCTATGTACATGGGAATTATAAAGTCATATCATAAAGACAACTTTGAATTAGAAAAGGCTAAAGATCCGTTCACTTTACATATTTACTACTTGCCTATAGCATCTCTTTGAAAGGCTATGTCATTTTAATGCTCATCGGCTTTGCACAATTATTATCATATAAAATAACAATGGTACAAGCAGAAAAACACAATGATACAAATGCCCATGGGTCGAAAGACGAGACCCAAGGAGAGCAGTATCAGCTGGAGCAAGCTGTGGCTGATCAGTTGACGCAAATGAGCAAAGCATGGACAAAAAATGTAATCTGTTTGGTTATAAGGAGCTACGCAAACTTTCTTCTTAATATTATAATGAATTTAGACCACTTCTTTCTGTAATTTGGATAGGGACCTTTGGCCGAATTTCCCAAATTTTGTCAACTCCAAAACAGGGATAGAGGGAAAGTCTTGGTGTTTGGCAACCATCTAAAAGGGGATTATCTCCAAAGACATCCTTTCACTTCCTGTTGACAAGACAGGACAGGAAATGAAATCATCTCCTTAAATAGGCATAGATGGAAAAGAAAAACTTCCAGCAGTGTTAAAGTATACCTAAAGTGAAAGCTAGTTTTTTCGTATCAGTTAGAGTGAGGATGCATTAGAACAGCTGTCAGGTTTTAAGTACTGTCTGTGCCCCCATTAGGGAGATTCACCCTCTCTATTAGTCCTGTTTATGGTTATCACCAAGAGTGAAAATGAAAGAAAATCCCAAATTTTGGGTTATCCCCAGAACAGGAATAGGGGGGAAATCTTCCATTGGGGACACTAGTTTTAACGACCGTGGTAACAATCAGGGATGTTTTGGGTATGGGACAGGAAGTAAAGGAAAACTTCCCCAGTGGGACACAGGTGGCACACAAAAAAAACAGACAGGGGTTATAATCCTTCATTACTCTATCCAATAAGAAGAAAATGGTTTTGCCTTTAGTTTTACTTTAACCCCCCCCCCCCCCCCCTATACTCGATCCAAAATGAAAGAAAACATTTTGGCTTTAGATATACTTTAACTGCTTTGCTGTAGCTTATATCATAAAAGCACAGAACGACAAAAAATGAACCAAAAAGGTAAAGTAAATACAGTATCCACCTTCAGCAAATCAGCCCAATGCAAATTGACTTCTATCATTAAGTATGAGTGGAACACCTTACTTTTCTTTTTCCACACTTTATACACATTACCAATTCTGGTGGAAAAACATAACTAAATATTTGACATCCAACAACAGGCAGCGGAAGAAAATAAATATAGGGAGAAAAAAATTATTACATTCCCAGTAAATTGTTGTTCCAATTGGCGGACTAAGATTATCGCACGTCTTTTCTGTTTGACCTGAGACTGAATTTGCAGTTTTTGCACCCGGCTGTCTAAATTTAGAGAGCTTCCATATGTTGATGAGGTGGAAGTGATGAGAGCTGGGCTGGAGGTGTTAATGATTCCATCAGGTGTCTTATTTAGCTGTGCGCGTCAAATCAGTGCTAGGCCTCATTCAGTTGTGGCCTCATCAACTTGGTTAGAAAAACTCATCGACACATTCCTACACTCTGCCGGCACAGTGACTGCTGCTATAAACTGCTCTCATCGTCGCTTGAAAACCCTTTCAGCCCTGGAGAGATGAAAAAAAAATCATTGGCATTCTATCTAATTAAGTGATAAAAATGGGAGTTATGTGATAGTAAATATGTACAGATTATTCCCTCATTCCACAATTCTTCATTCTTATGAAGGAAATTTCCCTTGTGCGGCCTTCATCATGCAAAATGTTCCATTTTGTTCAATCAATACCATTATCTGTGGACCATCATGTGCAATACAATAGTACAGGGTGACTCATCTCTGTTTATGTTATTATTTCTCAAGCATCGGTAGCTGTACAGCAAATGACATGAGCAATAAGTAGAATGGTATATGTAAGAAATGTATACAAATCAGAGCTAATTAAATGCATTTATATTTATGTGGCAGCATGGTCACTGCACGGCATGTTTGTGGCACAGTGAATGTACTATAAACCTACTGATAGGTGGAGATGTATCTTGACATGATCACATGATGCAAACACATTCAAGCAGGTATGTAGGACAAACCAATACAGTATTGGACCTATGTGTTTAACACTGTGTGTTCTACATTGTAGAATGAGGGTATGAGTATATATCATGGTGCCCCTATGCAAAGAAAAGAAGTGCCTCTATTAGTACCACTGTGCTAAAAGAAAAAAATAATGTTTTTTGTTTTTTTACAAATCAAACCATTATTATAACATTAAAGTGGTTGTAAACCCACTTTTTAAACAAAGACCTACAGGTAAGCCTAGATTAAGGCTTACCTGTAGGTGCATGAAATATCTCCTTAACCTACACGGTTAAGGAGATATTTGTATGTAAATGCGGCGACGCTGACGTCACCCCATTCACAAATTCGGCTAGGTCGCAACATTTGACGACGTAGCCGAATTTGACAGCTCACGCGCGCATGCGCAGAGTCACGTCTTCGCCGCTCCGGCCAATCACAGCGCCGGAGCGGCGCTGTGATTGGCTGCAGCGGCGATACCCGGAAGTAACATTCCGGCTATCGCCGCAGCGATGGATGCGGCTAGAGGAGGGACACGGACGACTTCGGGGGCCCCGATCGAAGGTAAGTGGTACATAATGAGCTAGTATGCTAGTCATACTAGCTCATTATATCTTTGTCTTGCAGGTTAGAAAAAAAAAAAAAAAAACGACAAAAGGGTTTACAACCACTTTAAGCTGTCCATAGATATCATATAATATCCTTTGGATCTGGATCATTGTGACAGGTTTTTAAATTGACTGGAACCATGGTCTTAGCCATAGGTGTGTGCAGGGTGTGTGCCATGTGTGCCTGGGCACACCCTAATCACTGTGTACGGTGCATATTCCCCCCATGGCCTGGGTTTCCCCCCGTGTTTTGACCCCCCTGTCAGGTCACCTGAGGCTAGGTGACAGATGCACACCGTTGGGGTCAGGAGTGCACCGCTATGATAGTGGACGCTATAGCTGTCTGCTGCGGATGGAACCCTGGGTGGTACAGGAAGGCAGGTCCACTGGGGCATCAACACGGATCCCACAGGGAGCTAGAACATAAGATTCCCCAGGGCGCGAAGTCTAAGAGCCAGCAGGTGTTCACCAGAGCCTCTAGTGGTGAGGATGGACTACGCTGCAGCTGACTCCAGGTCGCGGCCCCCAGGGTCTCCCAGCTCACGCTCACGGTAGGCTATAGGAGGAAGCTACAGGTCGGGGCGACTAGCAGACAAGGATAAACGGTGAACAAGCCAAAGGTCAAGGGTCACAAGCAGGCAGGAATGGTCGAGAAACGTGCCAAAGGTTAGGGTCACAAGCAGGCAGGGATGGTCGGGAACACGCCAAGATCGATAACAGATACAAACGTAGAGCACACGGCAAGCAGGAAACAGGAAACCAAACACACATTATTGCATGGCAAGGCAGGCTTGGAGAACACAGTGTTAAATAGTGGTTCCTGTTGAGGCTAGGGTGGAGCCACACTGAGGGAAGATTACTTAACCATGCAGGTGTGAGAGAGCAAGCCCTAAGGCTGATACACAGACCAGGTAAGAGACAGACAGGTCATGAAAGTATTACTGCATGGTCATGACACCCCCCTTGCAGTGCTGCTGGCTTTCCTGCTCAGATGTTTCAGAATGGAGAGTGGGGAAAGGGACTGGTAAATGTGTAATTTACCGGCCCCTTCTTTTTCTAAATGAACACCCTCAATCACTGTGTTTATTCATAACTGAAGCATAGTAAACTGTAGTACATAGTAGACAGCACAGAGCACTATCCCGTTCATTCACTGTCCAGTGCAGCTGAGGCTGCAGAGAAAGGCATGTGTGTTTGAGCTTTGGGGTGCACACCCGAATGCAATAAGCTGCACACACCTATGGTCTTAGCCAATAGACCCAGTAAACCTGTCTTAAGGGGGAAAAACAGGTTTGAAATCCCTATTCAATAGCTACTATTTCCCATGAGATGGGCTATGTGTGCACCTCTTTGCTTTTTCTAAGACATACAGTAAACGTGTACGTCCATTGTTCCTGCTTATAGCGCAGACAAAGAACTATTGCCTAACGATAGTTGGGAGTGCCTTTTCTGAAAAGTTTGTTTTAAAGCCTAAGTCCATCCAAAATATTTTGTATAGTTTGGAAGAGTTACAATTTCTATCAGGTTCTTCTTTCTGCCTGTGACCCTTTTGGGAAAAATTCCCTTCACTTCCTGTTTCTGTGACCAATTGTCATTGGTGTATTGGTGATAGTGTATTTGATGGACATTGCAAGAACATTTTTGTCATCAAAGCCTTGTATGTAAGTTACCACAAAACAGCACAATCAGTGTTTTGTGAGCAGAGGCAAATAAAAAAAAAATGTATCAAGGTCAGCAGACCTTTTAGTGATCTTCAGGGCTCAAAATTCTTGAGGTAAGCCAGAGGAAACAATCAACAAATACCAAATTTGCTGCCTCTCTAACCCTGGTGTGTGAATTGATTTACAAAGAAGGAAAATCAAAGAATTCCAATTACTTTTTTTTAACTTAAATATTTTTAATTACATTTGAATACATTTAATCATTGTTTCTAGCCAGCAGATGGAACTCTAGGCTTGTTTTTACATGTCTACCAGGCTACCCTTTAAGTATAGCTAAAAGCAAAACATGTTTTTAGATTTAGATGTGGTGATGGGATGGGACCACTGTCATCCTTATTTCTAATAATGACAGAAAGCTAGTATACCAAATAATAAACTTTATAGTCAGATTTGCTGTTATTTGGATATGGGGATTCAGTGAATTTAACTAGTTTTTCATTTAGCTAGTGTGGCATGCTGGCTTTCTGTCATTATCAAATGTGTTCACTACCACCAGCTGTGCACCTTCCGATCCAACAAGGGGTTACTGGAATTTTGTGTGGTACAGTATGATGTACTTATACCATACCATTATAGCCTCTGCTACTTATCCTACTAACAAAATGACAGTTAAAATATGGGACAAGGGTTTGGACTTGACATATTTGGCATAAACGTTCCCTATTCTGCCTCTAATGCCCCGTACACACAATCGGACCTTTTTCCGATCAAACTTCCATCGGAATTCCGACGGAATTTAATCGGAAAAAATAGAACATGTTCTATTTGAAAATTCCGATGGAATTCATCAGAATTTCTCCGATGGGGCCCACACACGGTCAGAATTTCCGATGAAAAAACTCAGATGGACTCCGTCTGACTTTTTTCATAGGAAATTCCTATTGTGTGTACGCGGCATAATAGCCAACCCTTTATAACCACCGGGCCTAGATGGTCAAACTTTCCAGCATTTGAAGGTGGAAGGCCTCTTGTGTTTACACACTTTAACCAAGGATGGGAAGGTCCTTGATTACTTCAACATGTAAAACTGCTGGAGTCACACGTCTCTAGATTTTTGGAGATGGATTCACCTTTCTAATATCGCCAAAAGCCTTCCACAGCCACTGTGAAATCTATACTATATTTTTTAACTCGAGAACAAGTTTTCTTACCAAACTCTGGGCCCTCCTTACTGTGACACATGTTAACCCAACCAGACTACTTGGTCCTACTTGGCCCACTGGGAACAAGAATTGTCCCACAACCACAGAACATAGATCCAAAATCTTCTTCTTGACCCATACCTCTTCTAATAATACTAATATATCAGAAAGTAAGGTTAAGCTCCTCATCTTATGGTACAAAGACCCTAAGTGCCTAAGGAGATGGGTTTCTAAGATCTCTCTGTTGGGTTGGAGGTGTGGACTAGCCCCAGGCACCCTTTATTATATTTGATTTAAGATCCTTACTAATAAAACTTTTTTGAGTGCAGATTATAGCTTTAATAACAAAGATCATCACCATGATCACGGCATCATTGGGTACTATTATACCACAATCAATTCATGCCCATTCCCAAATGTAGAAAATTAATGACAGCCCACAATCTGGATGGAATGCTAAATGGATACTACAAGTGGATAAAATATGCTTATGGAAGTGATTATTATCCCCCCCAAAAAAACTGTTTATTGAGAATGACTACAATACTTGGATGAGCTAGCTAAATACCCCGAAATTCTAATTCCTATTGATTTCTATTGGAGATAGTGTCAGATCTTATTGTACAGTAAAATGTGATAGGGCCACAACACAACAGCGATAACTCCACCCAATCCCCCAAGTCCCCATGTAATGTATGCAAGAGCTGTACTACACTACTACTCTAATTTTTTGCACTGTGAAATTGCATTGAATTTGTCAAACATTCTGTTCCATGTATGAATAAAATGTAAAGAATTTTTTTTTTTAAACAAAAAAACCCAGAAATCCCAAATGCCGTTAGAATAGTAGTGACAACTGTCTAATAGCTTGCTCACAGGGGAGGCCAGAGGGTGGTAAAAATACGCACCTGGTATGTGGTTTTACTGCCTTCTGGCTGTCCCCCTTAAGCTGCAATGGCAGCCAGACAAAGCTGTACACACATTACAGCCACACTGCTTTCCTTTGTGGCTGCGGCAAAAATTATACCGCATGTAGTGTTTAACAGACAGTAATGTAGCTGAATGTGACTCATTCAAGTGAATTGGGGCCGCACTGAAAACACCCTACAACTGCGTGTAGAACATGTATTGTGGTGCAGTGGTAGGGGCTTTTCGTGGAGAGCCAGCCACCTGTCAATCACCCTCTGAAAAGCAATCCATAGTGGATTGCTTTTCAAAGGAGCGTAATGGCTCCCGCAAATGTGACGTGATTTCCCTCACATTGAAAAGATATCATCTTATTTCCTGACATGACAAGAATTGAAGGAAAACATCCTTCATTATGCACATATGGCAATAAAAAAAACTGACAGTTTTTTAACCCTTTTCTACTCTATCAAACATGCACAAAAAAAAAAAAACAGCATCAAAATAAAACTCTAAACAGCATCACAATTAGAATTAAAAATAGCCACATTCAGCAAATCAGCCTAATCCAAACAGAACTTTTAAGATGTTAAATGACTGAATGTGTAATGATTGCAAGTCACTATTAAACCTAAATAAGCATTCCTATTCTGAGTACATGAGTTAAAGTGATACTAAACACGCACACTGTTTAATTTGCATCGTTCCTTATATTTCTGTGGATGATGACGCTGCAATTATTTTAATAAAAAAAAAAAAAAAAGTACTTTTTTTCTAATCAATATACAGCTGTTACATGACCCAGCTTTTTCCCAGCCTGTCTGCAGGGAGACATAAGCAGATGGACCTTCTAGTCCTCTGCTGCTGGTCACTTGTTCAAAAAAAAACAGCATTTGCAATACAGAGAAAAAATAAATAATTAATATCAATAAACTGTTTTACATTGTCATACAAATGCATATTTGAAATCAAATCTTTATTTTTTTTGGGCAATACAGGTTGTTGCATAATAATTTTTGTACAAAGCCAAATACTGTATATACTCGAGTATAAGCCGAGTTTTTCAGCCCTTTTTTTTTAGGGTGAAAATGCCCCCCTTGGCTTATACTCGAGTCAGTGTACCTGAACGGTGCGCCGCTCCTCCGCACGGAGGCAGCCAATACTATAGGCCGTGGCTTCGGCCTAGTCTTCGGATCCGGCGGCCATTTTGCTACTCCCGGCTTCTCCACCAGCACTGTATCCCGGCCTCCCTGGTGTCTGGCTCCCTCACCGCACGCAGATGCTACTCCACGGGCTTCCGACTGGGCGGGGGTCTGAACAGAGCGGTGCCGTCCCACACGGAAGCAGCCCCAAATCCAGACCGCGGCTTTGGCCTTGTCCCGGGCTCCGGCGGCCATCTTGATACTCCCGGCCTCTCCACCAGCACTGCATCCCTCCTTTCCTGGCTTCTGCACTCAGGCCTACAGACACTTCCTGCATTCTACAGGTGAGTGGCACACAGTGAGGTTGCAATGGGCACAGTGAGGTTGCAATGGGCACAGTGATGTTGCAATAGGCACAGTGATGTTGCAATGGGCACAGTGAGGTTGCAATGGACACAGTGAGGTTGCAATGGGCACAGTGAAGCTGCAAATGGGCATTTTTGACCCTCTTTTCCGCTTACAGTAGCTGCTGCATTCTCACCCTAGGCTTATACTCGAGTCAATACGTCTTCCTATTTTTTTGTGGTAAAATTAGGTACCTCGGCTTATACTCGGGTCGGCTTATACTCAAGTATATTACGGTAAGTAAGGTTGTTCCTACAGATATCACTGATGCCTTTTTTCAGGGTCTGGACTGAAATCTCCTGAGTATCCTATCTGCATGAAAATTGTATGTTCTTTTCTGCATTTGGAATACAGAGAAAAAATAAATAATTAATATCAATAAACTGTTTTAAATTTTCATACAAATATATATTTGAAATCAAATCTTTATTATTTTTTGCCAATACCATGGTGTGGGTGCAAAATTAGGTGTATTCCTGCGCTACTATGGAGAGGGCTAGCTAGTGATATAAAACTGCTGCAAGCACCAGGGGGGGTCAGATCATACCCACGGAAATTAAGTGTATAAAGAGGGGGGTGGTGCTGCGTTGTTTAGTGAAATAAATTAAGTGAAATTCTTCTAAAACTTTGTGTAAGATAATAAAACAAATGCAAATAAACAATTATTGCAAAATGCACATAAAATAGCAAGATCTTCCAAGATGTGAAAAACGCACAATAAATAATCTTCAAGTGGTGACCATAAAATACTATCTTCTAAAATAGTAAACAATGTGCAACAGGTCTAAACACTGTGTCAAGAAATCAAGATTGTGCAAATTGCAAAATAAATAATGAACTGTGACAGTAAATCATAGACAATGAAATCAAAAATGTGAAATGCAAAGCATACGTGCAACCAGTGCAAACGATGCATAAACGCATAAATCAATCCGAGGGGATGTTGCACTTTAAAAAGTGCACGGTGCGACAGGTCTCTGAATATCCTCACAAGCTAGGATAACCAGGTGAATTGTAACATGCGTCTTTAAATTATAAATGTTGCAGGGCGATCGCACAGAAAATTGCAAAGCGATCGCACAAAAATTGCAGTATATGCGACTATATCAAGTGCAGGTAGAGTTCATTTGGTCAATCGTGAATGGTGAAAAAAGAAAGCAGTTAATTTATCCTGTGCAGGAAGTGCAGTGATGCATGGAACGCAGGAGGGCCGAGGGGGGGGGTGGTTGGGGGGGGTGGTTGTGTGATGGGAATATCGTATTCCTCTTCCTGTGCTGGTGCACTCCGGTGGTGGTGAATTTTTGGTAAAGGTGGCCTCTTACCTGTAGGTAGAGAGGTAACAGCATGTAGCAAACAAGATGCTCTGTGTTCCTCTTGCCTGGTTCCTATAGGGGTCCGTGTGTTGTTTGGGATGGTTGTCTCCTAATTGCTGGATGCCGGGGTAATTGGGGTTTCCCTCTGGAGTATGCACTCATATGCCAGCCATTGTATAAGTAGAAATGAAGAGGGAAGATACTATATGGTGTAGTACGTTTTTAAAACATTTATTGTTCAACACGTTAAAAGCAGTGGTACTCACATTTGGCAGTAACACAATGTAAAAGACTCCACGAGCTGCGAGCTCATCTGCTGAGCGTCACTTCTAGTTCCACATGGTGTGGGTCGGTTTTTGCCAGTCACAGGCTGTGTCATGTGGGTGTACGTGTAGCGCTAATTTTGTTGGTCTATGTACACTGTTAGACTATACATAGGAGTGATTAAAAACGTGGTAAAGTGTGCACTAGATCAAAACCAGTGCAAAACCCAAGGTATATAAAAAAATGAATGAATCATATAATTATACATAAACCAAAATCATTACAGTGATATTGTGATACATATTAATTGTGACAACTAAAGTATTTAAAAGTGAGTCCAAAAGGAACGTTCATCAACTTCAATGTGAAGTGAAGGTCAATCCAAAAAGATAAAGAGTGTTCATTTAGGATAAAACTTGTATTTCAAATAAGGAATGCTGTGAGAACCGCCACCAAGAGTGAGTTGAAGGAGGCTTACCGGAAATCTCAGGCTAGGAAAGGCATACGCCAACCGAGTCGAGAAAAGCTTTGGGGGTTAACAAACCCAATGTAGATAATCTGGAGTCTGAGGGACTTTGTTATTCCACTTCAGTCAAACAGGACATCTAGTATGTTGATCTCATGTTCATAGATGTATACAAAGGCTTGATATCCATATTGGTACGTATGAAAGTAAAAAACAAAATCACATAGCGTGATACCGTATGGAATGTTTTAATATAAAAAGAGGAGTAACAATAAAACACTCACATTTGAGATGGCATAAAAAGGCATAGATTCAGGAACGAGAGTGATACGTGTAGACAGATCCACCCGACTAGTTTAGACTAATCAGTCATTATCTGGGGTATGGATTCTGTCCTCCACGCATCGCACTAAATAGACAAAATGACCTCTATGATCCCGGAAGTGAACCACCATTACATCACTTCCGGTTCTTTAATCAAGAAAAATTGGTTTAGAATTAATTTGAAGTTGATGTTACTTGTGTGGTCAATGAGTGATTGGACTATTATATATACTACAGTATAAAAATACTGTCACTGGCTAAATGTATGCATGAAAGCGGCGTGTCACATATTCTGACATCGCCGCATATATATCCAAGCCTCACTATGGGACCGCTACCTCATATCATGCTGTAGCGTCTTTACTATAGCACTGAGCGGCATCCAAGCCTCGCTATGAAAACGAGGTCTGGACGTAGCGCCGCTACGTCACGTCCGCCGCGCGGCAGAGATGTATCCAAGCCTCGCTGTAAAAGCGAGGCCCGGAAACAGCGCCGCAACAGCACGTCGGCCATGCGTCACGGCCAGGAAGAATAAACTAACATATCTCGCCATGTAAACAGGGCGTGATTACGGCGTGACATAAAGCCGCGCCTCCAAAAAAGGGGAAACCACACTAGTGCAATGATTTATAAGGCTTGAAGCAGAGCCAATGGCTGGCTTTATCATCTCAAACAAAAAGAGATTGTAAACATGCACAATAAACAAACATAATGACTAACCAAATTACTAGCGGTCAGAAGGATATATATGTCGCCTACAAATTAATGAAATAATCATTGCAACTTGTAAGTAAACGGACGTGTATAGAATAATATACCAATCTTTCACAAAACATATTGCAATGTAAACTCTTGCCACACAAGTCCATCGTAACACATAATCCATGCATATATGGTTATGCCTCAAATATAAAAATATAAAAATAAAATGGAATTAAAAATGAAAATGAAAATTATTATATATATCTTAAAAAACATATATAAACAAATAATATATAAATACACGTTACTGTGGATATAAAATTACAAAATCAATAGAAAATGTAAATGTTCAAGAGAAGTCGCACCCTATTAACTGTCACTCAAGACAGATTAATAAAATAATTAATGTCCCACTCTATATTCATTCCTAGTGGGTGGTGGGTCTGGAGCTCATATATCCAGAACGTTTCTAACCTAGATACTCCCCTGGTAGTGGCTCCTCCCCTCCATGTATGCGGCGATGTCAGAATATGTGACACGCCGCTTTCATGCATACATTTAGCCAGTGACAGTATTTTTATACTGTAGTATATATAATAGTCCAATCACTCATTGACCACACAAGTAACATCAACTTCAAATTAATTCTAAACCAATTTTTCTTGATTAAAGAACCGGAAGTGATGTAATGGTGGTTCACTTCCGGGATCATAGAGGTCATTTTGTCTATTTAGTGCGATGCGTGGAGGACAGATCCATACCCCAGATGATGACTGATTAGTCGAAACTAGTCGGGTGGATCTGTCTACACGTATCACTCTCGTTCCTGAATCTATGCCAATTTATGCCATCTCAAATGTGAGTGTTTTATTGTTACTCCTCTTTTTATATTAAAACATTCCATACGGTATCACGCTATGTGAGTTTGTTTTTTACTTTCATACGTACCAATATGGATATCAAGCCTTTGTATACATCTATGAACATGAGATCAACATACTAGATGTCCTGTTTGACTGAAGTGGAATAACAAAGTCCCTCAGACTCCAGATTATCTACATTGGGTTTGTTAACCCCCAAAGCTTTTCTCGACTCGGTTGGCGTATGCCTTTCCTAGTCTGAGATTTCCGGTAAGCCTCCTTCAACTCACTCTTGGTGGCGGTTCTCACAGCATTCCTTATTTGAAATACAAGTTTTATCCTAAATGAACACTCTTTATCTTTTTGGATTGACCTTCACTTCACATTGAAGTTGAGGAACGTTCCTTTTGGACTCACTTTTAAATACTTTAGTTGTCACAATTAATATGTATCACAATATCACTGTAATGATTTTGGTTTATGTATAATTATATGATTCATTAATTTTTTATATACCTTGGGTTTTGCACTGGTTTTGATCTAGTGCACACTTTACCACGTTTTTAATCACTCCTATGTATAGTCTAACAGTGTACATAGACCAACAAAATTAGCGCTACACTTACACCCACATTTTCTTATTGCTTTGTCTACAGCAGTGTTGGCGGCTGTTTTTGTTCTTTTTGGTTTCATACTTATCTCAGCGCAGTATATCCTCCCCACTTTTACAGGCTGTGTCATGCCCCTTCAGCCTGTGTCTTAGAATGAGAGGGAGGTGAAGCCTCCATCAATCTAAATGTAATATCCAGCCCACATTGTGTTTAGCTGGTTAGTAGGCATAGAAGAGGAGGGATAGAGTGGGCTGTCATTTACCACTGCATTTATGCCCACATGAGTGACTCTATGGTCTCATGGGCTGCTCAGATGTGATAGGGAGAAAATGCTCAGCATAGAAACTCACTGAAAACTGAGCATGTGCAGAGCTGCCAACACTGCTCTACAAAATCCCTAGCTGCATTGGGGACATGAACAGAAGGTGGAGATAGAGAACAGCAGTTTTTCTGCAGAATACAGAAAACAAATCTTATAGTGACGAGTGAGTATGCACAGTATGCAATACAGCATGTGTTGATAGTTTTTTTTATGATGTGGTTTTAGTGACACTTTAAGATTAAAGAAACAGGGTCACCTACCCATTCAGGGTGATGTTACAGTGTCTGCTGGTAGGGCCCCTATCCAGCAAGGTGCAGACACAGATCTATGCTACCTTCTTGTCTCCCCAGTGCAGGATTCCACTACAAGTAAGCTCTAGTGTTGGATGGTGTTGGATCTTGCCTGGGTGTATGATGTCACAGTGATCAGACCCGGTCCAAGCACTGTTGTGTGCATTTATTCGGATAGTACCTGGGATGCTTTTTTCCACAATGGAGTAAGACCCCCAACAGGGAGGTAAGGCTGTGAGGGGGTGCAGATGGAAACCTATAACTTGCTGGGCTTGTGGGCTATAAGCAGGTACTTTCAATAGCTGTGGCACCGTGGCTTGTAAGTCTCACTAATGCATAGAGATGGCTATAAATGGGCACCTGTCTGCATATCAGTGCTTGTACCTAGTTGGCATTTTGTGGGGACCACTTTAACATTTTCTTAACTTTTCCTGAATACCAGTAGTGTAACATTTTGACAAATGCACCATAGAAAGACAGGAGAGTGAAAAATTAACTTTTAAATACCATTATTGTCATCTCTTCAATGATGTCTTCACAGGTATTTGATGTATCCAGTGTGTCCAACAGAAAATAATTACATTTTGCTCTTTGTCTCAGGAACTGTCTGCAGCCATTATTTATAGTAGACCGTGAAATACAAGCATAGAAGAAACTTTCTTTGTATTTGCTAAAAAAAATCCTGTTGCACTTTACAGAGAACATTAGAGCAATCACATCTGCCCATCTCCAAAAATAATTACATTTTAATGTTCCTACTTCAGTCAACAATAACACATATTAGGGTCAATATTTGCCTACTGGTTAAAGAGAACGTGAAGTCATTTTAATGAGTTTTTTGGATATACATGTAGAGAAATCAGCTTGACATAAATCTTACCACTGTGTTTAATGATTTTTTAAAACAATCTTGTTTTTATTAATAGTTTTGTAATTACGTATGTATATAGAACAGCCTTATTTTGTCTTTCTATACACAGGATATGTGTTGTGCTTTTTTTAGTGCTACACATCCATTCTGCTTTACTGCTCCAATCATCATGCAAGTTTATGAGGCCCCTGACTTATTCAAAGCAATGCACTGCCTATGTGGCTGATATATTTTCTCAGCAGTTGTTAAAAAAGGGAAGAAGAAGGGAAGAGTTTGCTCCCTCTAGTGGGCAGTCTACAAATCTCTATATTCAACAGCAAACATATGGAATAGTAACCATGTAAAGATGTAAAAGAAATTTAAAAATTACTTCAAAGTAACCATATGTGCACTGCCGAAAACAAAATTTGTTTTTGCTTCATTCGGGTTTTTTTTTTCTTTCGTTTTTCAGGTCATTCGTTATGAAAAAAATACGTAAATTCGTAAATTGGAAAATTCGTAAATTAGAAAATTTGAAAATTTGAAAATTCTATTAGCTATTAACCACTTCTCTACTGTGCACAAAAACCCCCTTCCTGCCCAAGCCATTTTTCAGCTTTCAGCGCTGTCACACTTTGAATGACAATTGCGCGGTCGTGCGACGTGGCTCCCAAACGAAATTTGCGTCCTTTTTTTCCCACAAATAGAGCTTTCTTTTGGTGGTATTTGATCACCTCCTGCGGTTTTTATTTTTTGCGCTATAAACAAAGGAAGAGCGTCCAGTTTGGAAAAAAAACAAAATTTTTTACTTTTTGCTATAATAAATACCCATTTTTTTTTCAAATAAAATTTTCCTCAGTTTAGGCCGATACGTATTCTTCTACATATTTTTGGTAAAAAAAAAAAAAAATCGCAATAAGCGCGTATTGATTGGTTTGCGCAAAAGTTATAGCGTCTACAAAATAGGGGATAGATTTATAGCATTTTTTTTTTTATTAGTAATGGCGGCGATCTGCGATTTTTATTGTGACTGCGATATTGCGGCGGACACATCGGACACTTTTGACACATTTTTGGGACCATTCACATTTATACAGCGATCCCTGCTATAAAAATGCATTGATTACTGTATAAATGTGATTGGCAGGGAAGGGGTTAACCACTAGGGGGCGGGAAGGGGTTAAATATGTTCCCTTAATGTGTTCTTACTGTGGGGGGAGGGGACTGACTGGGGGAGGTGACCGATGGTTGTCCCTATGTACAAGGGACACACCATCGGTCCCCTCTCCCTCACAGGACATGGATCTCTGTGTTTACACACAGAGATCCACTTTCCTGCTCGTTTTCCAGGCAATCGCGGGTGCCCGGCGGCAATCGCGGCCGCCGGGCACGCGCATTGGGGCCTTGGGAACGCGATGGGCGCGCGCGCGCACCGCCGGCGGCGCGCGCGCCTCCTAGCTCATTTTAAAGGGAGGACGTCATATGACGTCCTCCCAGAACGAGAGTGTCCTCCGCCCGCCGTCAATTGACAGTGGGCGGGGGACTAGTGGTTAAATTATAGGTATTGGAATTTCCTTTCAAATTTTGCTGTTAGAGAACGTAACGAATATCCAAAGATACAAATTATCCGAAATTAGTAATGCTGCATCTAAACAAGTGGAACGGAATGAATTAATAATAATAATAATAAAAACTTTTTTATTATTATTGTTATTTATTATTAATAATTTGTTACATTCTAATCGTTTAGATGCAGCATTTGTTTTGGATAATTCGTAACTTCGGATAAATTCGTATTCATTATGTTCACTAACAGACAAATTTGAAAGGAAATGCCAATACCTATAATTTAATAGATAGTAATAGTTAAGTTATTATTAGTTAGTTATTATTTCAGATTTTCGGGTATTAGAATTTTCAGATTTTCGTTCCTATTTTTGGATATTCGTTCTTTTGATTTTTTTTTTCAAATTTTCGGATTTTCAAATTTTCGGATTTTAAAAATTCAGAATTTCTGAATTTCTGAAAAACTGGATTTTCAGATTTTTGAATTTCCGAATTTCCAAATATTCGAATTTACGAATTTACAAATGTTGAATATTCGAATATTAAAATTTACGAATATTAAAATTTACAAATTTATGAATTTTCGAATATTAAAATTTATGAATATTCAGAATAATTTGTTAAACGGGTTTGTCGAAATTTGTTAAAACACTAATTCGGAACTAAACAAATTGCACATGTCTAGTAACCACTGCAATAACTTAGATTGGTGATACTCTAAACTTTCCTTAAGGCCTGGTTCACACTGGGGCGACAAACGCTCCGACATTGGGAGCTCATGTCGCATGACGTGTGAAAATCAATGTTTCCCTATGGGAGCCGTCCTAACTGGTCCGACACATGTCGGTCCGACTTTGAAAATGCTCCCTGTACTACTTTGGTCCGACTTTGATCCGACTTCAGCCCATTGACTATCATTGAAGTCGGATCAAAGTCGGACCGCAGTCTTGCATGGTCCGACTTTGGCATGCGACTTGTGCTGTGCTGATCTTGAGGGGGAACTCCAGGCCAAATTTTAAATAAAAAACCGGCATAGGTTCCCCCTCCGGGAGAATACCAGGCCCTTGGGTCTGCTCTGGATTTGAACGGGCGCCCCTACGCCGAAAAAAACGGCGTGGGGGTCCCCCCAAGGTCCAAACCAGACCCTTATCCGAGCACACAACCTGGCAGGCCGCAGGGGAAGAGGGGGGGACGGGAGAGCGGCCCCCCTCCCTCCTGAACCGTACCAGGCCGCATGCCCTCAACATGGGGGGTTTGGTGCTCTGGGGCAGGGGGGCGACCTGTGGCCCCCCACCCCAGAGCACCCTGCCCCCATGTTGATGAGGACAGGGCCTCTTCCCGACAACCCTGGCCGTTGGTTGTCGGGGTCTGCGGGCGGGGGGCTTATCGGAATCCGGGAGCCCCCTTCAATAAGGGGGCCCCCGGATCCCGGCCCCCCCACCCTATGTGAATGAGTATGGGGTACATCGTACCCCTACCCATTCACCTGGTGGAAAAAAATTGCAATAAAAAAACACTACACAGGTTTTTAAAGTAATTTATTACACAGCTCCGGGGGTCTTCTTCCGACTTCCGGGGGTCTTCGGTGTCGTCTCCGCGCTCTCCGGTTCTTTCTTCCGCCGGGCCTCCGCTAACTTCTTTTTAGCTCTTTTGCTAACAGAGGCCCGGTCTTCCCGTTGTCTCGTCCGGCTCTCCGTTGTCCTTCTGCCGGCCCCTCCACTAACTTCTTCGTAGCTCTT
Organism: Rana muscosa; assembly: GCA_029206835.1. Taxonomy (NCBI): domain Eukaryota; kingdom Metazoa; phylum Chordata; class Amphibia; order Anura; family Ranidae; genus Rana; species Rana muscosa. The sequence continues at coordinate 225,647,825 of CM055118.1, forward strand.
TCGCTAGTGGAGGGGCTGGTCTTCCCGTCGCTGTCGCCGTTGGCTTCTTCTTCCCTCTTCTCCTTCTCGATGTTAACGCGTCGCTTCCTCCCGCTGTAATACTGGCTCTCCGCTCCGCTCCGCATTAATATAGGCTTCTCATGACGTCACAGTCACATGTTCCCATGACGTCACAGTCACATGCTCCGGGGCCATGTGCCCCGGAACATGTGACTGTGACGTCTTGAGAAGCCTATATTAATGCGGAGCGGAGCGGAGAGCCAGTATTACAGCGGGAAGAAGCGACGCGTCAACATCGAGAAGGAGAAGAGGGAAGAAGAAGCCGACGGCGACAGCGACGGGAAGACCGACCCCTCCACTAGCGAAAGAGCTACTAAGAAGTTAGTGGAGGGGCCGGCAGAAGGACAACGGAGAGCCGGACGAGACAACGGGAAGACTGGGCCTCTGTTAGCAAGAGAGCTAAAAAGAAGTTAGCGGAGGCCCGGCGGAAGAAAGAACCGTAGAGCGCGGAGACGACACCGGAGACCCCCGAAGTCGGAAAAGACCCCCGGAAGTCGGAAGAAGAGCGCCGGAGTCGGAAGAAGACCCCCGGAGCTGTGTAATAAATTACTTTAAAAACCTGCGTAGTGTTTTTTTATTGCAATTTTTTTCCACCAGGTGAATGGGTAGGGGTACGACGTACCCCATACTCATTCACATAGGGTGGGGGGGCCGGGATCCGGGGGCCCCCTTATTGAAGGGGGCTCCCAGATTCCGATAAGCCCCCCGCCCGCAGACCCCGACAACCAACGGCCAGGGTTGTCGGGAAGAGGCCCTGTCCTCATCAACATGGGGGCAGGGTGCTCTGGGGTGGGGGGGCCGCAGGTCGCCCCCTGCCCCAGAGCACCAGACCCCCCATGTTGAGGGCATGCGGCCTGGTACGGTTCAGGAGGGAGGGGGGCCGCTCTCTCGTCCCCCCTCTTCCCCTGCGGCCTGCCAGGTTGTGTGCTCGGATAAGGGTCTGGTTTGGATTTTGGGGGGACCCCCACGCCGTTTTTTCGGCGTAGGGGCGCCTGTTCAAATCCAGACCAGACCCAAGGGCCTGGTATGCCTCTGGAGGGGAACCCCCGCCGTTTTTTTAATTTAAAATTTGGCCTGGAGTTCCCCTTCAAGATTCATACCAAACACAGTGCCTGATATTGGCGGGGATCCAAGTCGGATCCCCGTTCATTGAAAGTCGGACATATGTCGGCTTCATGTCGCAGGGCAAAGTCGGATCCAAAGTAGGACAGATGTCGTGTCGCACTAGTGTGAACCCGGCCTTAACCTGATGAAGGTGGCTTCCACATACACGGACAGCTCAAAAACCTGCACCTGATAAGAGTTGAACCCATGGTTCCATCATTCCATCACCAGACCGGATTAATAGAATTTGGGGCTTAGCAGAGCATTTATCAGTACTGTGTTTTCTTTTTGTTTTCTTTTCACAGATCTGAATGCAGTTCTATTGTTTTCTATGGGCCACAGGGTATAAAGATCAGCACACCTGTGCTGTGTTCAGCTCCATTACAAATCAAAATAGATAAAGCAGTAAGTCAGTAATTTATAAACATGAAAAATACATATACATATGTGCACGTCTACAAACACAATTTTAATGCAATCGAACGGAAGTAGAATTTTATATGTCTAAATTCTGAACAGACATCTATACACATGTAATTGCAAGCACTTTATTGCTTGCAGGTTTGTTCTGCAGCCTCTGCTAGAGGCTAGTTGATCAGTAATTTTACTATGATTTTTTACTGGTGTCTATGTCCCCTAATGGATGCAGTTTCACTATTAGTTTTACTGACCATTGCCACAGGGGGTTGAAAGTGAGAAAAAAAATTCCAACATTATAAGTTGTCACTAAAACTGGAACTAAAATGTTGAAGATATTTTGTTTTTGGTTATTGTGTCTACAGGATATAAAATGAAAGGACACTTTCCCTATAGGACAAAAGATGGCAAAAAAAATAAACTGATTGATTTTATTCAGTTCCTATTCTATCCATTTTTATCATTTTAATTTTGGCTTTAAATATACCTTTAGTCACAGTGCTGGCTCAGCATGCATTCAAAGAATACAAAAACATTCTACACATCCAGTGTTAATTTTGGCAGCAAATTTCGATTTAGTTTTAGTCGTAGGACTAAAATGACATTTTCGTTTTAGTCCCATTTTAGTCTTCGGCAATTGTTTTAGTTTTAGTCGTATTTAGTCGACTAAATCTCCAGTACATTTTAGTCGACTAAAATCTTTAGTACATTTTAGTCGACGAAAACGAATTTTAGTCGTCTAAAATCGAATGGGTGTAAATAAATTGTAATGCAATAGTGAACATTTCTCTACAATTTGCAAACTCATTATATAATGCTGGAGTGAAAAATCTCATATGTTGTTATTTATGGTATTGAGGTATGAACATGCACTACAGACCAGTGTTAATTTTGAAGTCAAATTTAAATTTAGTTTTAGTCTTATGGCCCGTACACACGATCCGAATATCGGACAAAAACTGTCGTCAGAGGAAGAATGGTACGGTTTTCGGATCGTGTGTACACTACTTTCGAGAGCTGATCACAACAGTTCATCCGACATTTAACGATCGGACAAGGACGAAAAAATTCCTCGAACGATACCAGATCGTACGATTTTCGTTTAGTCAGTATAGTTGTTTTCCGAAAATACAATACAAATACATTACAACACATGACATCACTTCCGATTTTCTTTTTCTGTCGTAGGAATATTTTCGTGACTTTAGTAACCTATTCAATTTCTACTTGCGACTATTAAGCGAAAAAAGTCGTACGATCTGTCGTACGATATTCGGATCGTGTGTACGGGCCATTAGTCTTTTGACTAAAATGGCATTTTAGTTTTAGTCCCATTTTAGTCATCTCAATTCTTTTAGTTTTAGTTGTATTTTAGTCAACTAAAATAGTATTCTTTTAGTCGACAAAATTAACACTGTACACATCTTCATATGCCATTCAGGCATTATTTCCCGCACAGCTCAGCCTACAGTCTAATCATTTTACTAGTCACACAAACATACTTGCCAGGTTTTTTGTGGTGGAGGAACACAAAAAGAACATACAATTTTCATGCAGATAGGATATTCAGGAGATTTCAACCCAGACCCTGAAAATCAAAGGCATCAGTGATATCTGTGGAAACAACCTTACATATTTGGCTTTGTACAAAAGCTATTACGCATAAAACTTTTTTGTTTGTCTTCTACATACAGTAGCTGAACAATAGATTTTTGTTTTTTGTCTTGTTTTTGCGGTCTAAAAAGATTTTTCTTCCTCCTCGTCTATAAAAATCCTTGGTGCTACATGTTGGTTCCCCAGGTGTTCTCTTTGTGTGCATCAATAAATGAACCCTCATCGCTTCTGACAGGCACCCACTTTAAAAGCTGCGGCTCTGTGCAAGTTCCACACAGCTGCCTATGACTGATTGAGCAAAGGGTCTGCCGGTGAGCGGTGAGCATCTGAGCCCTGCGTAAAGTTGCATACTTCAAAAACAAACTATCAAGCATGCGTTGTCAACCAAGTGACAGGAGATCACAATATTCTCCATATTTAGAAAGGGATAACTGTGCATGCATACGTCAAGGCATTGCATTAACGGTGGAGAAATTGATAAAGGGAAGCAGCTTCATGGCTTAGACAGGAGGAGTTTTTTCCATCATAACAAACCCTTAAAAACCATAATGTGACATTTAAAAGCAGGGGAGTTGTGCTTCCATCGTTAGGCTAGTAAGACGTACCGCCAGGCTGATATGTGCTGAAGAAGCACCCCACTACTGCAATATAGAAAGACGTGCTTTGAAATTCGCATATAAAAAGTAAACATGGCACTTCTTCCTGTGTATGATGATCAGCTTTGTGCTGGCAAAATATGACAGCGATGGCCACTTCAACTGAACACTGTGGAGTTCTGTAGAACTGCTGGCAGAGAGTGCAAAATACACTCTGAGCAGGAATCAAACAGCACTTTACTTTAAAAAAAAAAAAGACTAGCAGGTCTCACTGTGAAGCTGATAAGAGCAGAGAGAGGCAAGAGAAGAGCCAGTACAAGAAAGGGTAGTCCTTGGCATGATGGGGTGAGAGGAAGAAAAACGAGACACAAAGACAAAATACTATACAGAAGATATACGTGTTCTCATGTCTCTTTTAGTAATTGTGTAGTAGTGAATCAGAGATCTCAAGTGAAAGAAAACTGTTTTCTTCTTCACGTTTACGTCATGAAGCTTTAACCTCCCTGGCAGTATTCCTGAGTGTGTCTCGGGGTAAGATTTCAGTACCATAAGCACTAACCCCGAGACAGACTCGGGCTGCATCGCAGTATCCAGGGAAAGTTACTTACCTTGTCCCCTGGATCCTGCGATGTCTCCCCGCAGTGTGTGCGAGCTGTCTCTTCGCTCGATTCACACACAGTGCTGCCGAGCTCCGTTCCCTGCGACGTTGCAGCGCACAGTGGCGGAGATCGGCGCCAAATTCAAAAAAGTAAAAACACACAATACATACAGTACACTGTAATCTTACAGAGTACAGTACTGTATAAAAAAATGACACATCCCCTTTGTCCCTAGTGGTCTGTCCAGTGCCCTGCATGCACTTTTATATTATAAATACAGTTTTTTTCTGCCTGGAATTTGGAGATTGTCCATAGCAACCAAAATATGTCAAAAGTGGTTTTAGACCAGCTAGAAAACAGCGATAATAAATTAGAATCACTTGCAGAATTGAACGATAGTGATTTGTGGGGAAATTCGGCATCAAACACTGAAAGTAATGACAGCGACAATTCTGCAGCTGAGCAAATTTCTGTGTTTTTGATTTGATTACTTTGTTGAATAATTTTTATTATTTTTATATTATTATTTGTTATAATTATTTATAGTTATTTATTATAATATAATTTATGATTTTGTGTTTCAAACTTTATCATACCCGGGATGTCTACTAGACTCTGGTTTGGACAGATTTAAGTGAGTTATCCCTAAGAATTGCAGGCCTACAATATAAAACGCCAAATTTCCATGCAAAATAATGGTACCGCTTTCAGCACCTAAAATCAGACAGAATCATACCGCCAGGGAGGTTAATGCTGTCTCCCAGTCTACAGCCATGTCAACTCCCCCCAAAATCCAAATCTCCCTCTCCCTTCAGCCACCTCTTTTCCCGATACAGTTGTTAGGTGACCTGTACTTTTCTGTTTTGATTACTGTTTCTAAAATGTTAAAAACATTTATATATAGGCATGATTGCATAGTACTATCATTCATACTACACTACAGTAAAACCTTGGTTTGAGAGTGACTTGGTTTGAGAGCGTTATGCAAGACAAGCAAAATTTTTGGATAAATTTTGACTTGATATACAAGCGATGTCTTGATATACAAGTAGCATCATGTCACAATGGAGTACAAAAGAGACAAGAGGCGCCGTAGCAATATGGCTACATTTAATGAAGGTACAACATTTAGCAACTTACATGGTTGATGATTAAAACAGGCACGTCAAAGTATGCAGGCATCCAGGGTAAAGCTGTCCACATGGACCATCCTCCATACTGCCATTGACGTCGTCCCTTCCATGAGCCCTTCAAGCCTGGCTTTCAGATCGCTGTATTGCAGGGTAGTAATCCTGGCCACGATTGCAGACTGACATCAGTGAGAGACAGCGGTGCGGAGGACGGTCTATGTTGACAGCTTTACCCCGAATGCCTGCATGCATAGATGTGCCTCTTTTAATCATCAACCATGTGAGTTGCTAAATGTTTGTACCTTCGTTAAATGTAACCATATTGCTACACTTAAGCCTCGTACACACGATCGGACTTCCATCTGACTTTTCCGTGGATTTTGGTACGAAGGGCGTTGGCCGTGAACTTGTTCTGCATACACACGGCAGAACATTTTCAGCCAACATTCACTAAATCACGTGGTTTTTCAGCTCTTTACCGTCACCCTTTGGGCAACTTCTGCTATTGTTGTCTGATGTTTAGCATTGGTTCTGAGCATGCGTGTTTTACTTTGGATTTAAGTCCGATGGACTTGTGTACACACGACTGGATGATCCTCCATTGGACATTTGTTGTCGGAAAGTTTGAGAGCATGCACAGAGAACATTTGTCCGTTGAAAAACCGAAAACTATTGTCCGATGGAGCATACAAACGGTCGGATTGTCCGATAAAACATGTCCGTCGGACCGGTGTTGTCGAAAAGTCAGATCGTGTGTATGGGCCTTTAGAGGCACCTCTCTTCTCTTTTATACTCTGTAGCTCCTTCTGGATTTTACTTCTAATCCCCTATATGGAGGATGCCATTTGTGGATGGACATTTTATGCTTACACAACCTATTACATTGCTATAATCTTTTTATATGGACTATAAACTGAAAGACCTATGAATAAATGGTTGTGGAATGAATCATCTGAGTTTCCATTATTTCTTTTTGGGAAATTTGCTTTGATATACAAATGCTCTGGATTACAAGCATGTTTCTGGAACAAATTATTCTCGTAATCCAAGGTTTTGAAAATTAACCAAACTGATAAAAATGCAAAGCAGCCCTTCCCCTTATTACATAATGACTTTGGCTTCATGGCTCCACCTATGTGCTGCCACTGACTACACATTTGTCCAGTAAATCTTTCCACAGTTACTAACTGAAAGCAAAAGAGAAATGTCAAGGTCAGTTATTTAGTGAGCAGGGCATAGCCAAACAAAAATCTTCGGGTGGAAGACATACAAGCAGGAGTAGCAGAATTGACCACTTTCCTGCCATCAGGTCTCAGAAGGCTACCATTCTATCCCTGATGTCATGTTAACATCATAGTAAATAATAACTAGCTTTTACAGCCCCCAATCCAACAGATGTATATGCTTGCAAATTGGGCCAAAGGCCTTTGAATTTAGGTTTTAATGAGTAGACGTGATCCAACATGGATTGCACTAATGCATATAACTGTGATTCAAGGACAAAGGCTGCATTTTAATATGGTTTCCAATAATGTATCACTCTAGACAAAGAACATCATACCGACTCCGTTGCCTGAGTAGGCAGATGTCATTAGTTAGCTGTCATTATTAGTTATTTCAAAATATGTGTTGGTTGCACAGTTCCACCAAGTGAGAGCAATCTTATAACAAGAAAGGGCTGATGTTGTACAGGCACACCACCCAGCCCCCATATGCAAGGTCTTCTGTTCTACACAACTAAGGTCTTCCTACCCCTCCTTTTCCTACAGAGGGTTTCAATCTGCCTGAATTGATGGTTTAACTATAATATTATTTACATGAGAACACATATGGATGAGGATTATTACTGAAATCATATTAGGGGGCCTTTTTATGTCACTGCATTACTAAGCAGCTGTCCTCTCCATGTGATTTCTCCAAGTCCATAATGAAAATACTTCACAGATGCAAGCTGTTCAGGTCTTCACATAAACCCTGTTCATAACAATATTTGCTCATGATTTGTGTATATCATGGAGCTGGTGATTGAACGCGCAAGGAATGGAAAAAAAAAAAAGGAGTTGTTTCTATAACAACGTCTCCATATAACCAGTCATTAATTAGCCTCATATCTGTGTGCACACTAAGAGATTCTAATGGCTAGTGTTCCTCAGTCAAGCTAGGATCAGCAATAAAATGGAGGATATACTAATATGGAAGGATAGTAGGATGTCACGCTTTGTATAATTTCCTATCTTTAACTTAGTATGGTTTCATTGGTTAACAACTAGGTGGATCTGAACGCTCATGTCCATATACAGTGCATAGACTACCACATATTTATAGTTAATATAAAAAAAGACACATATTCATGAGTTCAACCAAAACACAAAAAATAATACATTAATAAGAAAGAAGGGAAGCAGAGCCTTCCAAGCTAATGCAAAACTTTTTATTGCAAGTATATTTAAAATGTCTTAAAAACCTGACCACCTAGATATGATGGGCTTCCTGTTTCCCACATCCACGGTCTTGTGCAACTCTTGACTACACTAGTCAACTGCCTAGCCTAAATACCCCCCCTAACAAGATAAGATGCCATAGCCACAAAAAGCAGAGGACACGCTGATGAAGTCATCAATGTTGTAATTCATAGGATGAAGAAAGGAGATTTAGAGGGAGCGTTCTGGGTCTGTGATCGGATGCCATAAAACTCTCAGAGGTGCCATATGTTTGGAAAAATAAATCTTTCCTTTATTCATATTTGGACAAAGTCTACCTGGTGCACAATACATGTGTGCAGGGCCATGTGAGCTTTTTTTAAGTGTTTTTTAATCATGGAGAACGCTATGTAATGTCTCTTATCTTCTTATCTATTGAGCACTATGCAAAAGGTGGTATTGGAGGTGATTAACATCTTCCAAGAGGTTTAAAGGTCCATCCTGGAAGGTGAGAGTTTGTCCACTGGGGAACGGCTGTGGTTATAATGGATTCTACAGTATTCATAGTCACAAAGGAAACTAAAGGGTCACAAATTGTTATATTCACAGAAATACTTTAACAGTGGGGACTTTTACATATCTAATTATAACTTTGTGATTATTAGTATTCTACGCAGTTGATCTTGCGCAATGTACTTTTGAATTTGAAGAATTTAAGCATATTATGATTGATCATGCATTTGTATTTATTTATATATTTTATTTTGAAATGTATTCACTTTTTTGCAATCATTTTTAATTTTTTTATTTGCTTGTAATTGAGTTACATTTGGTGCACTTTAATTTCAATACTGCGGCACATTATCATATACATATCTTTTGGGTTATTTCACATCATTGTAGTGCTAGCAGCTCATATGTCTGGTGAGTTTGGCAAAAAGCAAGATTTTAAAGAAAAGAGTAAAGCTGTAGTGGGGTAGGCTGAAAGAGGCAGAGAGACCTCTAGAACCAATGACAAAAAGCACGGTGCAGTCTATCACCTGACTTTACTAGAAGTTCAGTTCTATGTGTACAATTACAGAGTTGATGAACTGTAAGTTAAAAATAGACTATTCCACCAATGAATATACATGCAATGTGCAAGGGCAGAAAAAATGAAAAAGGAGGCTGTGTGCTACCCCGGTAATCTTGACATACTAGTCCATTAACCTATACTGGCTATTTAGAAATGTTACTCCTATTACGGCTAGTGTGTCTATTTATTGATATAAAATAAACAAATTAAATGGGCATAGTCAAGTGGGAGCTGGTGCCAATTATCACAAATTGGCAGGCATACAAAAAGCAAATGATAAAATCATGGCAAAATTCTGAAAGTTTAGTAATAGCGGTGGACCATCAAAGCATCCATGTACCATATTTTGTATAAGGCGACCGGGTGTATAAGATGACCCCCTAATTTTAAATTTTTTAAAGATTTTTTGCCTGTACTCACCTTATAAGACGACCCCCCTCCGAGGCTTCCGACGCTTTATATTTCTTCCTTCTGGAGCCATATCCTTCTTCATTCTTTTTGGACGCGGAGCCATATTCTTCCTTCTTGCTGGAGCTGGAGGGAATCACGGCGAGCTATGTATTCTATTAATGAATACAAAGCCTGCTTGGATTGGCAGAGGCTGTGACATCATCAGCCCACGCCTCTCTGACTCTCAAAGCCAATCCGAGCAGGCTACTGTATGTAGCCTGCTCGGATTGGCAGAGGTTGTTACTCCAATCCGAGCAGGCTCTGTATTCATTTGAATACATCGCTCACCGGGATTGGCTAAGCAGTATATACTGTATGTAGCCAAAGCTACATACAGTATTACCGCACATCCAGCAGGCATCCAAGCTGCTGACCCGGCGTATAAGACGACCCCTGCTTTTTGGCCATTTTTTTTAAGTGTAAAAGGTCGTCTTATACGCCGGAAAATACGATATATTTTCTAGAGTTAGGGAAAGGGTTTTTTTTCAGAAAGATTATCCTTCCTCTGTTTCATAATAGGGTAATGCCTACCAAGAGACAAGGTAGGTGTGAACTGTGCAGGAAAGTCTGGGACAATGTTCCAATTTTATCTCCTATCCCCAAAGTTCACCAAGTTCAGCTCTGCAACCTGGCATCCTCTCTGCATGCTTGCCTCCTTCATAAGAGGTGGCACCAGAACAACACAAGATAAAGTGATACTTTTTTCCTTCTCTGCCTCTCCTGATTTCCTTATACCACTGATTACTCTTATTAATGGTTTGTGTAAATAAGAAAAAATTGTGCACTTCTTCCTCTGTTTTTCTTTGTCACTTGTGCGGTTGTTTCAGTTACCTGGTAATGGCAGCGAAAAGGCAGAAATATAATAAACTGGATTTTATATATTTTTTACCATATTTAAAGCCGAACTTCAGTCATTTTTTTTATCTTTCTATCTATTAAATCTTCTGCCCTTGCTGTTTTTACTTTGGATAGTAAAACATTTTTTTCTGCCAGTAAATACCTTATACAGCCCACTTCCTGTTACTTTTCTGGTAAAAAGCCTAGGCTTATGACATCATGCACAGCTCTAGCTCTCACTCTCATGAGAGTTTGCCAGGAAGGGAGGGGGGAATGAGGCATAAGAGGGTCAATGAGAGCTGCAGAGCTGGCGGTGTGCCTCTGTGTGTCTGTGTAAATCCAGGAAGTGAACAGGCAGCAGCTTCAGCTACCCACAGTTAAAATGATTGCAGCCAGACTCAGCGGAGGAAGATTTCTGCAGCATATTTGGCAAGTACAGAATCACAGTATATATAAAATAATATAAAAAATCTGGTGTATAAATGCGGCCTACAATACACCACTCAGCGCTAATTCTGTCCCACAGATCCCTAATAGTAAAAAGCAATAAATATAAAGGTGTATAAAATATTTGTCAATATCATAAAACTATAAAAGAATATGACTAAGCAGCTATTTAAATAATGTAAAAATTCTAAATAGATAGTATAGCGATAAAACAGTCCAGTTACTGAATCCCTTGGATACTAAAACAGCGCTAACTATAAATGTAAAATAATAATAACTGTATAATAAAAATACAGTCTTTTGTGCAGCGGTGATAGTGCGTAAAGTTCAAAACATCAATGGTGATAATACAGTGGTTGTTTCAGTGTGCACCATCCACCATGATAAACTATCCGAATTCCACCTTGTGAAGCACACTTCCCCAGGAGAGCAAACTCACCAGAAGCCTCTAATGAGATAGCCTTAAGTAGTGTTCCTCAGCCAGTTTGCTGATCCGCCGGTACAGGGGCTCCAATGAACGTCATAAAACACAAGAAATATTTGTACATAGCGTGATTCTGTTTATTTAGGATGAACTCCCTGTATAAATCAGAAGACTCCCTAATACTAACTACGTACACAGTCAAATTTAAAACAAGCATGTAATGTGACCGAAGAGGGCGCTATCACAGTGATCTGCCGTCCAGAGGAATCCACGTGTGTCTCCTTGCAGACACCGCAATCACTTCCGGCAAGGGTAGGCGGTGGAGCGCAGGCGTCACTTCCGGGATGTTGTGCGGGTCACGCACTTACGCGTTTCGTAATATCCGACTTCAACAGAGGGCGTGACCGCACGACATCACGTTCAACTTAAATCTCCAAGCCCCCAGGCAAGTCAGCCAATCAAGTACGCAAAGCAACAGATGACGGGTGCAAATGTCTGAAACCTGATTTGGCGCAAGCGGCTTGACGTAATCTGGGAGCGAGGAGGCACAAGATATTCAGAGACATTTCGTAGAATTGCCTGGCGTTCTGTATAAAACAAAGAACGGCGAGTATACGGCACTTTCAATAAAACAATAAATACACACGTCTAAAAAAATCAGCATTTCAATTAAAATGACATCAAATTTAAATATGGTGATGATAATAATCATAATAAAAAGTCACTATATATAGTAAACCCCTACACAAGCCTGAATAATGGGGATTCATTGGTACTACACCTCTATGAAACATATGTATTTAAAAGACGTATAAAAATACATAGCAATCATCAATTATCAGGGATATAGTGCTTCTGTGATATAGGTTCAGACAATTCCTAACAAAGGAAAATTTTATAAAAAATTTGTTGGAGAAATGTGTGTATTGATATGATGGGAGTTTTAATATAAACTCGCTATTTAGAATAATTTATATACAAAAATTTCAATAAGAAGGTATATAACTATCTACTATGAAGAGATAAAATATATATATATATACTGCTGATAGATGTAGTGCATCTTAAAACCTGTTTATTTAAAAATGTAGGAAAAAAAATATTAAATATAATAACCAATAGTATAAAAAGCAGGGTTAATAGTCACTAATAAAGCAATTTATGTCCAGATTTAACCCTTTTGGCATCAATGTGTCCACCAGAAATATCCATTGGGTCTCACGTCTAGATAGTTCTCTCACTAAATTTGAGCCTCTCCAGTGTGGTTTTAGGTGGTCTATCCCCCAGAATTTTAACCCTGAGGGATTTTGATTATGATGGATTTTAAAATGTAGTGATACGTTGTGATCTTTGAAACCTATTTTAATGTTAGCAACATGTTCTGCGATTCGTATTCTCAAAAGTCCTTTCGTGCGGCCTATATAGATCAATCCACATGGACATTGGAGGGCATATACGACATATGATGTGTTACATGTGATGAATTCCTTGTCTTTAAATTCTTTATTATTGGAAGCAGACATACTGTAAATCTGTCATAAGCTCTTAAGCCGTGTACACACGATCGGTTTTACCGATGAAAACAGTCCGATGGACTTTTTTCATCGGACAAACCGATCGTGTAGGGCCCCATCAGTCTTTTTTCCATCGGTGAGAAAAAATAGAACATGTTTTAAATTTATCCGATGGGCAAAAAAAAATAGCAAATTCTGATCGTCTGTGTGGAACTCCATCGGACAAAAACCCCACGCATGCTCAGAATCAAGTCGACGCATGCTCAGAAGCATTGAACTTAATTTTTCTCGGCTTGTCGGAGTGTTTTACGTCACGGCATTTTGGACGGTCAGATTTTTGACTGATGGTGTGTAGGCGAGACTGATGGAAGTCAGCTTCATCGGTTTTCCGATGGAAAAATCCATCGGATTAGAATCCATAGGAAATCCGATCGTGTGTACAGGGCTTAAGTGGTCTGCTGACTTCCTTGCATGCCCGACATTTCCTGCATGCATAGAACCCATCCTTCTCCCAAAAGGAGGCTGGTCTACTTGGAGGGTCAATTATCTTTTTTACTATCTTATCCGCATAATTGGGGGCCCTTCTATATACAAAATGGTAAAAAAAAAAAAAAATGCATCTGCTAGATGGCAATCCTTACACATGAGAATAATACTAACAATATATTTAATTAAAGTATATAAAGTAACAACTTAAATTTGTTTTTTAAATTGGCCAATAAACATTAAAAACAAAAAAGGGACTAATACCCCCCATCCAAAAATAGCCCTTCTAATTACATTGTAAAAGCAATATTTGGATTTGACTCTTATGCCGCGTACACACGACCGTTTTTAATGTCATTGAATAAAACTGCATTTTTCTCGACATGATTCTTCTCAAGCCTGCCTTGCCTACACACTATCGTGGAAAAAAATGCTCGAGTGAAGCGCGGTGACGTACGACATGTACGACGGCACTATAAATGGGAAGTTCCATTTGGATGGCGCCACCCTTCATGTTAGTAAAGTTTGTTGAGAGACGATTCGTGCTTTTCAGCCTTGTGCTTTTCAGTCCGTTACAAATGTGCTATCTCCATTACGAACGCTAGTTTTACCAGAACAAGCGCTCCCGTCTCATACTTGATTCTGAGCATGCACATTTTTTTTTCACGTCGTTAAAGCCTACACACGGCCGTTTTTCATGACGAGAAAAACGACGATGTGAAAAATGACGAGAAAAATTTGAGCATGTTCCAATTTTTTCATGGCCATTTTTCACGTCGTGAAAAATGCTCGGAAGCCCACACACTATCATTTTTAATGACCATTTTAAAAAATTGCCTTTTTCTCGTCATTAAAAACGGTCGTGTGTACGTGGCATTAGCCGGGTAATCAACACCTGCTAGAAAATAAAAACTGGCTGGATATTCCTAAAGGGCTAAGGCCTACAATGTATGGGAAAATCTACAGAGTACATGGTAATGTAACATTGTATTCCATAGTATAACCATCCTGTGCAACAGCACAATAAATGAACCTTGTATGATGCCTAAATGCAAGTCTAAAAGTCATGCAAAACTTTCACATTGAGAAAGGCTGTAGTTAGTGTATATTTTTTCTTTCTATTTTTAGGTTTATTTAATTGCATCTAGAAAAATAGGTCTCTAAATCCAATGCTGTGTAGAAGTACTAGAATACACTTTAGCTATTAACATGTCATACCCCAAACCTTGAAAAGCTATTTAATGCTGATAAAATAAATCCAATTCCATTTAATTTTAAACAATTTAGTTTGCGGTTTCACTGTGTTTTATTCTAAACTGACAGTCACCTGCACCTGCCTGCTTGATGTGCCGCATTTCCTTAGCCTGTCTTTCCCATGTATGCTAATAATTCAATTGCAAGTGATATCGTTTGGGCAAAAGATTTGATTGCTAATGAATTCTCAAGTCTCGGAGTTTAAAAGAAAAAAATAAATGTAATTGCCAGGGGAAGCTTCAAGTACAACATGATGAGAAACATTTTAGCAAAAGAAGAAACCTTTTGTAATTAAAGTATTTGGATGGAGATGAAGTAACCAGTCATTTTAAAAATCCAGGTTGTAAATAAATGTCTAATAATCACAGTGGTCATCAGACTAGGCTGCCTTGGGTTGTTTCATTGTAATTAAGGTGATAATCAGACTTACTGCATCACATTTATTTTAAAGATCTTTTTTTTTTTTATCAGTACTTGGGCCACCAACACATTGATAGATGAGTCCTAGTGATTAATTTAATGTATTGGGTGTCACTGAGCCAAAGTTGCACATAATAGTGGATTACCAACTGCTGTGATGCACTGCAACGAAAGGCATTGGAGTGCATAGGCTTATGTGTTAGGGTGCCATTCAAAATGGTTTAGTGTGTTGGGGTGAATTCAAAATGAATTGCACCATAGTACATGAACTGCGGTGCATTGCAGTACCAAGCATTTTACTGTGCCATACCACAAAATACAAAAAAAGACTTTTCAGGCAATTACATCTTTAAATTCAGCAAGGCTATGGACAGACTTTCTTAAAATGAACCTAGTATTAGATATAGTTTACCATGCAGAGCATGCATCTTAACCAATATGTAAGTGTCACATTTACAGCTATATATTAAAGTGGTTGTAAAGTCACACGTTGGACCTCTACCTATAGGTAAGCCTAGAATAAGGCTTACCTATAGGTAGTGGAAATATCTCCTAAACATGTGCCGTTTAGGAGATATTTCACTTGTAGTCCACCGAAAATCTTCACTGTGCATGCGTGGGGAAGAAACAAAACGAAGTGCCGTTTCTTCCCCAGCCTGTGCCGTGAATTGCAGCTCCTGTGCGTATGCGCGGGAGTGACGTCACGCAGCTCTGGCGAATCATAGCACCGGAGTCAGCGACCCGGAAGAAAGAGAAGACAGAAGATGGACGCTGCCTACTCTGGGGACATTGCTGGATTCTTTTGCAGGTAAGTGCCACATAATGGGCTAGTATAGGATGCATTATAGCCCATTATTTTCATTTGCAGGCTGTAGCAGCGGGCTAAAGAGGAAGTAAAACCCATCAGGGTTTACTTCCTCTTTAAAGGGGTTGTAAACCTTCGTGTTTTTTCACCTTAATGCATCCTATGCATTAAGGTGAAAAAACACCTAGCACTGTCCGGCCCCCCAGCCCCACTGTTTTACTTACCCAAGGCCCAAATTTTGTTGGGCGCGATCCCGCGTCGCTCTCTCCACTGCTTCTCCGCTCTTCACGGGATAGATTGATAGCAGCACAGCCATTGGCTCCCGCAGCTGTCAATTAAATCCAATGATGCGGGTGCCGGGGGGGCGGGGCCGAGTGTATAAGACAGAAGCGCGCCCACAAGGTAACCCTCTTGGAAGAGAGCTTCCCAGAGGGGGTCATTTATTGTGGGGAGGAGCCGAGAGAGCCGCTGTTGGACCCCAGAACAGGAGGATCGGGGCCACAAAACGAACTGCACAGTGGAGGTAAGTATAACATGGTATAACATTTTTGTTATTTAAACAAAATAAGTGTCACTTTAAGTCCCAGAGTACTTGCCCTGACAAAGGTTTCATTTGTTTTTTTCAAAAAGGACAGAGCCACCTTTTTTCTGGTGTCTTCCAGAGTAAGCATTCACTTCCTAAACTGAGATGTTAGCTCAGAAATGACATAATAAATGTAAACCATATTGCCTGTACAGTTCTTGACTGTGCTCACCAATGGCTGACACAGTTTAGCCCCTGGTGCAATTTCTCACATTGTTGTAACAATGTTGTAACCTGATCACTATGTGAGAAGA
This sequence comes from Rana muscosa, assembly GCA_029206835.1. Lineage (NCBI taxonomy): Eukaryota > Metazoa > Chordata > Amphibia > Anura > Ranidae > Rana > Rana muscosa. The sequence goes on from CM055118.1 coordinate 225,664,314, forward strand.
GACAGGGGAAATGCTGCCTCCTGCATGCAGCAGACTGATGGCATCATCAATCTAGGCAAAATTACTCATGCTGTATGGAGCCAAAAGACTGTGCTTTCATAATAAAATATACAGTTTATTTTTTTTTAAAGATGCTGTTGCTATATATTGTGGCATGTGTCAGGAATCTCAGTTGATACAATATGAGCTCAATGCATCAACATATCACTGACAGTAGAATACAACACTGTAAAAAACACAGGTGACTGCATTCAAAAAAAGAAGAATTTGAAAAACAGGAAAGACAGGTGATTAACTGCTTATCATCCACAATCTTTATAATAAGGTTCCCCAGCTTGATACCCTCATGCTGAAAATATGTTATTAAACATCATTGACTGATGCCTGGGCATACTAGCAATTGGGAACCAATCAGCATGGTTCCCAATCATGTGATTACTATGACAGGCAATCACATTGATCACATGAGTTTGTTGATAAAGCAATCTCACCTGCTTAACTGTCATTGTGCCTCACACAACATGAGACACATCGATAGTCACCCATTAAAGTAAATGTCAAGAAAAAAATATACGTTAGTAACCAAAAGCAAACGAAAAAAAATTTATAAGCTGTAAAGTGTAAAATGCATATTTTAAACATTTTTTTTCATGTATTAGTTATATTAAAAAAGCAAAAGCAGAGAATATACTAAACAGTATATTTATCAAATGAAAACCTAGCCATGAGGCATATTCATAAAATAGTGAAAGTGACATTCTCTTTCTAGATATACCCAATAAAGTTGTAGTTACGGCATCCAGACATCATTGAACTCTGTTTACAAAAGAGTCAGATATTTTAAATCATTGACATAAGTTTAATCTATAAGGCTATACATGCCTCCTGCATGTATCCTTATATGTAAAAACTCACCCCCTCAGCAGCCAGGACCCCCGCAATATCACCAAATTTGTGGGCGTTTTTTTCTTCGGCACTCGGTGGGCGGAGTCGTGACGTCAGGGGACTCCTCCGCCCACCACTACACTGCCCTGGCCAGCCAGCGTTGCGAGGACAAGCCTCGCGCCTGGTGACACTGCCGTGCATGTGCAGGAGTGACAGAGCGCGTTCTGTGAAGAAGCAGAGTGCGCTCACGGCCCTCTGTCACTTCTGCACAGTGCACACATGTGAATGTCCAGTGACAGTCGGGGATGACCGGTGCAGCAGGGACAGCTGTGAACACCATCCCCCATGCATGGCTATTCATCAGCCGCTTCTCCTTCTCTCCCTCCCGCGACTTTCACCTGAAAAGCCATGCATGGGGGATGGTGTTCACAGCTGTCCCTGCTGCACCGATCATCCCCGACTGTCCTCCGTGTCTGCTTCCTCCAGCGCCCCCCTTCTTCTTCTCTGGCCCCCTTCTCATCGGCCCGATGTGTCTTCCCCCTCCACCCCCCTCATCCGCCGCAGCCGCCAGCTTCCCTTTCCTCTCCTCCGGGCTGCGAGGGGGGGGAGGGGGGACTCTGTCAGGATGGAGAGCGGAGAAAGGAGCCAATTTACCGGCCGGTTTCTTTTCTGAATGAGACACAGAGCATTTGTTACCGATCGCTCTGTGTCCTGTGATAACTGAGCAGAGTAACCTGTGTGTTACTCTGCTTCAGTTTATGAATCATCAAAGCCCCCAACAGGGCTGATAAAAAAAACAAAGGAGAGGATGGGAGGGAAGGGGAGGGGGATGTGAATTGTGAACTTTTTACACAGGATGTGCCTGTACAGGCTAGTGCACAAGATATGTAAATAACCTGTCACTCACAGCAAGGGGGAGGATTTGACAACAGTTTTCTCCTGTTTGTCAAGATTTATCTCATTGAACAATAAAATAGGATTGCTCAGAGCTGGATTAACTCTGTGTGGCAAGACTGGGCACAGATGATAGGAAATCTTATACCCTACATTGTGACATCAAATCTTTTTTTTTTTCGGGTTTACATCCACTTTAAAGTTGATCTAAATGCAATCACATGTTAATACAATCTCAAAAGTTATTTTTCTTCTTTTTTTTTTTTTCTTCTTCTTCTACTTTTATACTTGTAAAATATGCAACTCTCCTTAAAATGTTACCTGGTAATCCTGCCATGAATGTGCTTTTTCAACTGCTTCCTATTATAGGGTGGCAACTCTCTGCAAATTGTGCTCCTACGTTGTCCCCCTGGCACATGCACCCTAAATAGAGACTACAAATGTACCAACACAAACTGCACAGGGCTGGTCTTTTATTGTCTCCCTTTAGGGAAGCACACAGTGAGGACATGCAGCCAACACTGGAGCAGGTACATGTAGACTGAGATTTTAAAGAAAAGGATAAAAAAATGTAAAAACTAAGGGGTTGATTTACTAAAGGCAAATAGACTGTGCACTTTACAAAGGGCAGTTTCACTCTGCAAGTGCAGTTGCTCCAGAGCTTAGTAAATGAGGTAAAGCTTCACTTTGCAAAGAATACCCAATCATGTGCAAGGAAAATAAAAAAGATGCATTTTTTCTTGCACATGATTGGATGATGGAAGTTAGCATAGCTTCTTCTCATTTACCAAGCTGTGGAGCCACTGCTTTTGCAGCGTCAACCTTTAAGTTGTTAAGGGGAAAAAGGCAATTGTTCATAATGCACAATGCCAAATGTCATACAGTTAGGTTATAGAGCTACTTAAAAAATAAAAAGGCACATGGCAAATAGGTAGATCATAATAAATTGGGCTTTCACTCCTTTCTGCCAGTTGTACACATATATTTGGCAGTGCGAAGGGGGCCTTATTCCATGCCACATATGTGTACCTGTTTTAATCTGGAAATGTGCACAGTTGCTCATCCCCAGCCTAATGCACAATGCCAAATGTCATACAGTTAGGGTATAGAGCTACTTTAAAAATAAAAATGGCACATGCCAAATAAGTAGATCATGTTAAAGTGTTACTAAATCCACAACAGTAAAATCAGTCTGTATATGCAGTAAAGCTTGCATGTTATACTTACTGTGGAACCTAAAGGGTTAATCCTCTACAATGTGTAAAAAGGCTGTTTGATCCTGTCTTCTCTGATCCTCCCCTCTTTCCATTGTCCCCTAATAATTTCCTGATTTTCCTAACGCAGGGCCTATGAAAACAGGCTGCACATGCTCAGTTTGGTGTGTATTGCTAGAGAGGTTTTTGTTTTTGTTTCTTGGGAGAGTGCATGTGATCAGCACAGGGCCAATCAGCACTGTCCAGACAGAGAGTCAGGGGTCTTGCAATCCCATAGGGCAGTCAGAAAACTCCTCCTACAGGCTTTAACCAGTGCTTGGCTGGACACTGTTAGAAGACACAAGACTGCTCTAACTGCTGATGAGAAAAGGTATTTAGCAGTTTATATTTACTAAAATAATTGCATTTCCATGTTCTGTGTACTGTGTGAGACCAGATATAGAGAATGCAGGGTCCTGGGTTTAGTAACACTTTAACTTGGGCTTGCATCCCTTTCTGCCAGTTGTACACATATACTATATGTGACAGTATGAAGGGGGCCTTATTCTGTGCTGCCACATATGTATCTGTACCTGGTGTGAACTGGGAGCGTGCACAATCACTGTCCCCTTCAGCTCCCGGTCAAATAGCAATGATTGAGAGCAGGTAGGACAGATTCCTGAACACATGATCACTTTGACAGCCAATCATAGCGTTCACATGATCAGGAAGTACAGAAAAAGGGCTGGCAGGATCTATCAGAAAGAGTTTACAGTACATGAAATCTCTAGTAGCTAAATAAATGCTAGGAGGTAGAGTTTTTTGGCAAAAGAGACATGCAAAGTCTTTTAATTGTTAAAAATGTATTTTTGTTTCTAGCAATTTTTATTTAGGCTTCGATAACACTAGACTAGTGCGATTTCAGATGTGACTTGAGTCATACTGAATTACATGACAATGGAAAACACATTGTTTTCAGTGGTACTTGTTGACATCAATGCAACTCAACACGACACAATTCTGGAAAAGGTTACTTGCATCTTTGGCCCCACAGAATATGCAAAATACATGCAAGTAGCATTCAAGTTGCACTACATATTTACACTTAAAGTCAGATCAAAATCTGATTGCAACAGTGTGAACCTTAATGTACATTGATTGTGGCACATGCACAGTGCAGATTACATTCCTAGCATGTGTAAAATGCCAAAAACAGAGCGGGGTACCATGGCAATGTAACTCCATTGTGCATGCATATGATTTACACCAATGGTACCTTCCTGATGACAGGCCCAGAGGATGATTGACCCTGAAGTAGACCAGTAGAGGATGTCATCAGTGGTCATGGATGCAATGGGGGCAGCACAGATTTTGCATTGCTGAAGGAGGGCAGTCTAAAGGATAAGTGTGCTATAACACAAATACATTATGGTAATAGCTCACCCAACCGGCAAGCAGTATAGCTCCACAGTTATAATCAACTTCAGTAAAAAAAGAAAACTTAACTGACATAAGATAAATAAAAGACAATAACAATGTTGTTATGTTTAGGCAATGTACTGTGGCCTTGCGAGATGTCAGTGATATGTACAGGCAAATATAGTAAATTGTATTCATTTCATTCATATTCGGCGGTGCAGCACATAAATGTGTTTAGGAAGGTCAGCGAATGGAGCCAGCAGCAAATTTGATATTCCAAGACTGTGGCCTGACCCAATATGCTCTCTACTCTGTGTATGCTGCCAGCAGAGGAGACACTATAGCTGTGAAAAACAAATCACATCCAGATTGTTACTGTTGACAACCGCTTCTTCCTGGCTGTCTGACCACACAGGCTGTGAAGGTGATCAAGATGAGGATCTAACAGAATGTTCCATCTGCTATACTTAGGGTTCAACAGTTTTATAACAAATGTTGTACATAGGCACTTTGTTTTAAATGGATGTGAAGCAACTGCATGTGCAGATGGAAGTTGTGAAATTATGTGAGATCTTTTGAGAAGTTCACACTTTGACACTGAAGCCAACCACTACGTCTATAGCATTAATGTGAGTTTTTTTATGTGTTTGACGCACATTAAAAACACTCCCCAGATGCCCTATTTTACATATCGTTTGGTGTTGAGGCCAAATTATTACATTTTAGGCTGGGTTCACACTAGTGCGAATTGGACGCGGATTTCCCCACATCCTGTCGCACAACAGGAGATTGTGACTGGCTCTCTATGGAGCCGATTCACATATCTCTGCACGGCTCCGGTGCAATTTGGACAGGAGCCCTGTGAGTCTTTTGGTCCATTTAAGGCCTGAAATCCGCCAAAAATTCAGGCTGAAATCGGACCTGAAACAGCAAACGAGGACGCACTGGACTCCTGCTGTGAGGCGCTGCATGCTCATATGTGAACCTAGCCTTAGTCTCATCTGACCATCACACCTTTTTCCATGTGGCCTCAGAATCTTCAAGGCAAAGCCCAGTCGTGACTGCATGTGGCCTTTCTTGAGGAGTGGATTTTTACTTGCAACCCTCCCATGCAGGCTGCATTTGTGGAGAATTTGTGATATTGTTGTCACACAATCACCACTCTTTTCCTAAATTTCTGCAACTGCTTCAGAGTTGCTGTAGGCCTCTTGATAACCTCTCTGACCATTTTCCTCCTGGCTCTTTCATCCAGTTTGGAGCAACATCCTGATCCTAGGAGGGTCTGTGTTGTACCAAATACCTTTCACTTCTTAATAAAATACTTTACTGTACTTCTAGGCATTAATAAAGCCTTTGAATTTTTTTGTATCCACCTCCTGACTTGTGCCTATCCACAACTTTATCTCAGACGATCTTTTGACAGTGCCTTGCCACCCATAGTTGATTGCTTCAGTTGCACTACCAGGGAGTCAGGGACTGAAATGCTCCAGGAAAGCTGTTTTCATGCCAAGCTAATCAAAATGATCACAGTTGAAAGTCAAATGGCTTTATGTGCCATTGAGATGGTGATTAGCTACACCTGATTGACTTTTCAAGTCATTTTAGGAAGGGGGTGATCCTTTTCCAACTCAATGATTCTGGGGGGTTTTTTTTGTTTTGTTTTTACATGTTGGTGTTATATCTTTCACCTCGATGTTATAAGTTGCACTGAGTAAATACAGCTGGATAAAACAACAACTGTGTCTGTCTTCATTACAGACTGCAAAGCAACAACATGTAATTAATTTAAAGGGGTGAGTGAACATTAGTAAAACCTCCAAGAGTGTATAGAAGACCATAAACCAAATCACCGAACCATGACTTATTTTTGGATTTTGTTTGGGCTTTCTTTTGTTAGAAATGTTACTTTGTCATTGATTATCTTTTTCTGTTATTGAATTTATGCTGTTGTGTTTAAATTTTTTGGGAGATTTCGCTATACTTTTTATAATTCATATTTATATGTCTTTTACATTATTTTTATTTACTTATAGGCAATTGGTAGTTTGTTTCACTTCTTGGTTAACACTATATTAGGGGAGTATTTTTTACCAGTAGTAGCTGAAACAATATTGGTGCAAATGCAGTGTAATTGTTAGATCATGGAAATTTAAAAAATACATTTTTATCTTGGTCCTCTAACCACGTGTTGACAGAAGACATAATTTCACTGTCATAGCAGATAAAGGATTACCCGACTAAACTATGAAATATGAAGCAGAGGTCACAAGTTGCTAGGAGGGATTATGTGAACTATTGATCATCCCTCGTATTGTCACAGCTGCGTTAAAGCGATGTACCATTGATGATGTAGCTGGTCACATTTTGAAGCAATCCAGATGCATATTAAAGGCTGAATCCTTACCTATAACTACACAGCCTGCAGATGTATTGGAATTGTGTGTCACAATGTTACTGGTGAAATCTCATACTAATATTAAACAGTAATTTAACAGTGCAACTTATGAAACTAGGACATGGACATCAGGCCTTGTTATCTCTTTCTGGTGTCTTGTCAACCCTTGCATCACACTAGTATATTCCTTAGGCTATAGAATGTTTTTTTTCCACCAAGTGACCTGAAGAATCCCCACCTAACTATTGTTATATAATTTTTTTTTTTTTAAAGGAAGCCTGCCATGAGAGAATTTTTATTTTTTTTAACCACTTAAGGGACCGCCACCTGTACATATACATCAGCAGAATGTCACGGCTGGGCACAAGCACATGCAGGTACGTCCTCTTTAAGATGCCCAGCCGTGGGTCGCGAGCGCGCTGCCGGAGGCACGCTCACGACCCGGTCCTGAGCTCCAAGACCGTGCCCACGGGACCCGCGGACCCGATCGCTGCCGGTGTGCCGGGATCGGGTCACAGAGCTGAAGAACGGGGAGAGGTAAGTGTAAACAAACCTCTCTCCGTGCTTCCTAGTGAGACTGTCACTCATCGTCTGTTCCCTATCATAGGGAACGACGATCAGTGACATCACACACCAAGCCACGCCCCCACACAGTAAGAATCACACATTAGGTCACACTTAACCCCTTCAGCGCCCCCTATAGGTTAACCCCTTCACTGACAGTGTCATTTTCACAGTTATCAGTGCATTTTTATAGCACTGATCGCTGTAAAAATGAAAATGGTCCCAAAATAGTGTCAAAAGTGTCCGATGTCTCCGCCATAATGTTGCAGTCACGATAAAAATCGCTGATCGCCGCCATTACTAGTAAAAAAAAAATATATATTAATAAAAATGCCATAAAACTATCCCCTATTTTGTAGATGCTATAACTTTTGCGCAAACCAATCAATAAACGCTTATTGCGATTTTTTTGACCAAAAATATGTAGAAGAATACGTATCGGCCTAAACTGAGGGAAAAAAAAATTTAGTTTTTTTTGGGGGGATATTTATTATAGCAAAAAGTAAAAAAAAATATTGAATTTTTTTCAAAATTGTCGCTTTATTTTTGTCTATAGCGCAAAAAGTAAAAACCGCAGAAGTGATCAAATACCACCAAAAGAAAGGTCTATTTGTGGGAAAAAAAGGACGCCAATTTTGTTTAGGAGCCCCGCGCAATTGTCAGTTAAATCGACGCAGTGCCGAATCGCAAAAAGTGGCCTGGTCCTTTTGCTACAAAATGGTCCGGGGCTTAAGTGGTTAAATGCAATTTCTACTTGTCTTGCTGTCATGTAACTTGTCCCTGAGATCCTGGGTCCATTCATCTCAGTGTTCTTTTTTTCCACAGGAAAGAATAAAGGATAGGACTCCAGTCACTTTATTTTTTTATTTTTTTCAATATCTTTATTGTTTTTTTATTTTTTTATTATTAATACAAAAATATCCAAAAATAAATCCCGTCACTTAACAGTCTCCAGTCACTTTAAAGCTGAAGTGTATGTTTAAGTTTTCTTGCATAATTACATTGGTCCAATTTGAGGTAGGCCGTCAGTACATCAAGTTTGATTGATTTTCAGATAGATACCAGAATTTGTGGATTGTATAACTTTCCTACAGACTAAATAATATACACTGATTTGGGTTATTTTCACCAAAGAAATATAGCAGAATACATTGTGGCGCGAAATTTATGAAGAACAATTATTTATTTGCAAAATGTTAGGCCCCTTTCACACGGGCGGCTGTTCTGCCGCAGTTAAAAGCATGTTTTTTTCTTTTGAAATTCAAGACCCCAGGCACAGCGATCAGCTGCATTTGTACACTGCTTTTAGCTGCGTTTACGTGCGTTTACATGCGGCTGCGTTTAGCTGCGTTTGGCCATTATTGTCATCCCCATAGCAACCATTTTTATTTTGATGTGCTTCCTGTTGTTTTTTTCTTTTGTTCACGCTGCTATCCGCAGCTGACACAGTGCACTGCGATTACCTGCAGTTATGTGCAGATAGCTGCGCTACATCGCACCTGGACGCATTCAATTCTATTTTTTCTATTCGCACCGAACCGCATGTAACGAAATCGCAGCTAAACGCTGTGTGTGAATGGGGCCATAGGAAAGCATTGTGTGCTTTTAGCTGCGGTAGAAAACTAGAAAATCCGCAGCTAAAAGCACCATTCTATCCGTCCGTGTGAAAGGGGCCTTAGAAACAAAGAAAAACACTTTTTTTTCAAAACTTTCTTTCTTTTTCGTTCATTTAGCAAAAAATAAAAAAAACAATGCTGATTAAATACCACCAAAATAAATCTCTAGTTGTGTGAACAAAATGATAAAAATTTAGTTTGGGTACAGTGTTGCGCAATTATCATTCAAAGTGTGACAGCGCTGAAAGTTGACAATTGGCCTGGGCAGGAAGGGGGTAAAAGTGCCTGGTATTGAAGTGGTTAAGGCAGCCCATTCATTTGAATGGGGCTGCCTATTGCATTAAAACCCACCAACAAGGTTCATATAGCATTTCCGACAGCACACCACAATCCTAGTTGCATAACAGCGCATATCCGTCGGCCAGGTACATCGCCTTGCACCAAGGCATGTGCATTATCTCAATACAATAGTGCTGCGATTGGTGCCTTAAAGGAATTAAACTTTTGCTGTTTAAGGATAAACATAATCTATAATACTAAAGATCTGTGTTTTTGAACAGGACATTTTAAAGTGTGAGTTTTTTTGTTATAGATCTTAGATTGATTTTCTCTGCTACCAACAATTACTAACCTTTAATGAATCCCTGTAAAAGAGAATCTATAAGCTGTAAAAATGGGACTCGGTTCATGAGAAGGCTTGCATTTGGCTGGTAAACTTCCTTCGATTTTTTTTCCTGCAGGTTATTTTTCCACATTTGTACTAAAAAAAAAAAAAAAAAAAATTAAAATGTGTTTTAAATTTGAAAAATGACAGTTGATATGCCCCAGGACCCAGTACATTCCTTGTTTCTTTGTATCTTCTAACTGATGCAATGACAGGTGACAATGAGGACAATGTTTATAAAGGATGGTGTCTCTGCAGTAGTCTATTCTGATAAATACAAATGTTGAGACTTTGGACGCCAACCACTTTGTACATTTCTTCCTCTGCAGATCATACTGTCACATTGCTCTGAGCACCACATACTGAAACAATACAATGAAGGTAACATTTTGGGACTAGTTGTATGTGATTACCTGTTGCCACACAGAGTTCCGGCATGCAGCCCTTCATGTGCTTCTCCTTTGTACAATCCAAAGCACTCCCTTACTCTATAATCACACAATCTTTCTAAGTCATTGCATTCCTCGCCAATTTCTTCCGCTGAGAACATCTCATTTTACAATAAAAATGTGCTTATTGACTGTGGCTTCGGCAAAGACTCTTCAATGGACTTATTTATATTTTTTGGAATTTTTCCAGCAAAGCCAATTGGTACGTAAAACTATTTACTATGAGGCAATGAGGTGATTGGGCCTTCTTTATAGTCCAAAAGGGACATGCTATAGCTTCATACTGGATGAACTACTGATTGAATGTAGAATTGGTTTTTCTATTTATGTAAATCCGTTTCAGATTGCACTTATTAGCATTAACCCTTTACCATCTGCTTGTCGTTACTCCGAACCTCAGCACAGATCTCTACTGTGCACATGCATTGCTGCCCTGAAACTGCTGTCAAGTTGTTTCTCCATGTGGAGGGATTAATGCTGGTTCCAATATAGATCTGTTAAGTCAACTTTCTTTTGTTTTTTCATGTGTTAAAGCCTGATGAAAGGGGGAGTGGTGTTGTCGGCGTAACTCAATGGCTTTTAATATGACTTTTTATTACTAACAATTATTACGATCTTGGATTCTTTTGTCCGATTTTGGTCAGGCGATCCTTTCTGTACTTTTATGGCTTGAGCTACTGTTGGGCGCTTACTAAGGGAAGTCCTATTGTGGGAGAGCCAAATCACTGGAGCTATTGAGTTTGTTTGAAGCTTTCCTTCATCTAACTACAAGTGCAAATCTAAAAGTTTCATGCACCTCTTTTAGTATGTTGTTCTGGCGTCTTTTCGTCTTTTCTATCTGAATACTCATGCTTTGGATTATTTTTGTGTTTGGATGCTTTCTATATTTGTTTAGGTTGTGTTTTGTACCCAGTGGGATTGCTTTACTAAAGGAAAATAGGCCGTTTGCTTTAGATGGGAATGTTTTTTAGCTTAGAGAATGAGGCAAAGCTCTGCTGAGTTCCATCATTCAATCATGTGCAAAGTACTGTTTTTTTTTTATTATTTAATTTTACTTGCATGTGATTTGGCATTTTTTGCAAAGCCTGTTTCCACCACATTCACTAAGCCAAGGGAAAGTTACCTTGAAAATCAAACAGCGGCTCTATCAAACCCTGTGACACAAATGTTGTTTCATCGCAAATTTTTTGACTGTAAGGACTGTAAGTTGGGCTGCAAATTGGGCCTTTAAACAATTACTTAATGAGAACTGTCTGTGTTTCCTCATAGAAGCCAATCAGATTCTCTTTTACAGTGATTCGATGAAGGTTAGTAGTTGTTGGTAGCAGAGAGAGTTCCTTTTTCAGACCTATGAGAACTGAGGCTTTAAAACAGCTTTGTTTCATACTTAGATACTAGAAACTTAGAAATACGAGTATATAATTTCCTTCTAATCATTATTTAAAGTGGTTGTATACACGCTGAACATTTTTTTTTTAACCCTGTAAAGCAAAAGGCATAATGAGCAAGTATGCACCGCATACTAGCTCATTATGAAATACTTACCTTAGAACGAGGCGTTGGTAATTTACCTGGTCCACGCCGAAGTAGCCGACATGTTGCCTCAGCGTGTCTTCCGGGTATCGCGGCTCCAGCGCTCTGAATGGCTGGAGCCGCGATGTCGTCACTCCCGCACATGCGCGCGGAGACTTCTTTCCGGCGACGTCCGGCGGCTGCTGGGCCTTAAGCCGAAAATCCCCTGCATTCAGCGGCTCATTGCAAGGGGAATATCTCCTAAACCGTAAATGTTTATGAGATTTTTTTTTACCTACAGGTAAGCCTTATTATAGGCTTACCTGTAGGTAAAAGTTAAAATATTACCTATACAACCGCTTTAATCTCAACCAATTTTATAAATAGGAATTATTCCAAAACATGTACAGGTAATTTTAATCACATTCTATTGGTTGGTAGGTCCTATGGAAAAGGAAATGATAATACAACTTAAACACTGTTGAACACAAAAAACTTTTTTATAATTTTAAGCTCTGATTAAATATTCATTGATGGAATGAAAACAATCAAGTGATCTTTGATACTTTTTTTTTATTTGCACTAACATCCAAATTTTCACGGCAAGCTTTCGGGATGTACCAACTCCTTCAAGGCCAAGCAGTACTAATACACTACGTTTTAGCAGAACGATAACAAGACAATCTCTGATGGAAAAACAAACATATATAGCAATAATAAAAAGCGCAACTTCACCCTCTTCCTCAAGTTCCTTTTATTTCATCCATCCTCCCATCCTGTAGAAGTATCTGACTTTTTGTTTCCTTTGATTACCTCTTTTTTTTTTTACAAAAAAGTTTGGCTCCTTCTCCCCATGTGCGTCATTTGTCTTAGGCAATTGATGCACATCCTGCCTCCTGCCCGCTGTGCCTCCCCGAATATACATGTCACATGTCCCGGGAGGCTTAGCTGTCCATTCAAAAAAATGAGGAGTGGGCGGGCCTTTTCGGCGTGTCATCGAGAGGCCTGCCTGCGGAATTCGGAAGTGCCGACGGGCCTCTCAGTGACATCAGGCTAAACATGCCGGCACAGGACTGAGCTGTGGCCAGGCGTGAGAGGGTCTCAGCAGGACAACGCTGGTACCACTGTATGGGGGAGTATCTGAAATGTGCAGATACCACCTTTAGGTAAGAGGGGTCATAAAAAAAAAAAATGGGGGGGGTCGACTGGAGGTCCTCTTTAAGTTAGTTTTAATTACCATTGGTGTGTATGTTTTTTGTTTTTGTTTTTCATCAGAGGTTGTCTTATTACCATTCTGCTAAAACTTTGTGTATTCATATTGCATGGACCTTGAAGAAGTGGTTACACCCTGAAAGCTTGTCGTGAAAATTTGGATGCTAGTGCAAATATAAACAGCATCACAGATGGTAATCAATTGTTTTCATTCCACTAATGAATATTTAGTCAGAGCTTAATGTAAAACAAAAAGTCAGATTGTAGCATCAAAACTACAATCCCATTTAAAACAATCAAACAATGTTTTTGTTGCAGGTGCTCTAATACGGCTACAATCACCTCAAATATTGAAGAAAAGAAAATACATGGAAAAGCTCATTTTTGTCTATTGAGTCCAATCACAATTTTGATTCAATTGAAAAAAGAAACCCTGTATTCACTAAATTGTTATCTGCAGCATTATGGCTGCAGATAGATTCTGAATAAGGGGAATTACTAACTGCAAGAGGCAGAGGAACCAACACTCACTAAGTGGGAGCAGGTTGCACTAATTGCTTTACATGAATAATCCATGTCAGCCCTCAAATTTTCCATTCACCTGCTCGCATCTGGTGAGTCCAAATAAGCTGAGAATGAGCAGGGTCAGCGCCAGCGCCAGCACAACCCTGGTCACTGTTATGGACAGCGGCCACCCATAAAAAAAGGCATCGGGCTAGCTACGCAACTGTGCATGCCGCCCTGCTGGACTCGGCTGGGGGGGGGGCGACCAATCATGCAGCCAGTGATGTGATGGCATCGCTCCGTGCCTTTTGCAAATAACTTAGCAAAACTGGAGGGGGCATGGTTGACATTGGCATAAGAGTGAGGATGGAATTGGATCTACTTCACCAGTGCTGCCATCCCCTGCCACAAAAGAGGTGCTCCATCCTCTGCCTGCCATCTACCTGACCGCTGTGCCCTCCGGTGCAGTCTCAGAGCCAAAAGGATAACAGCAAAGCAAAAGCATTGTGCCAGCTCAGTACTGACAGAGGACACACATCACCACATGGAGAAGGGGAACTCAAAACAGACACAGCGAGCAAACAGGGCAAGATCTGCTAAACCAGTCTCTGACCATCTCCTGTAGTATGCAATGTCCGCAGTCTCTGAGTTATCTCTTGTGCCATGTCTGCAGTCTCTGACTATCTCTTGTGCCATGTCTGCAGTCTATTACCATCTCTTGTGTCATGTCTGCAGTCTCTGATTGTCTCTTGTGCCATGTCCGCAGTCTATGTCCATTTCTTGTGCCATATCCGCCCATCTCTTGTGCCATGTCTGCAGTCCCTGATCATCTCTTGTGCCATGTCCGCAGTCTCTGGCCATCTATTGTGCCATGTCTGCAGTCTCTTACCATCTCTTGTGCCATGTCTGCAATCTCTGATCATCTCCTGTGCCATGTCCGCAGTCATCTCTTGTGTCATGTCTACAGTCTCTGATCATCTCTTGTGCTAGGTCTACAGTCTCTCACCATTTCTTGTGCCATGTCCGCAGTCTCTGATTGTCTCTTGTGCCATGTCCGCAGTCTATGTCCATTTCTTGTGCCATATCCGCCCATCTCTTGTGCCATGTCCGTAATTTCTGATCATCTCTTGTGCCATGTCCATGTAACACACTTATTTTCCTTTTATGTTTACATTTCTTTATGTTAACATTGTTAACATTGTTGTTTTTAATATTTATTTTTGTTACTTAATTCTGCAAAAAACATTTAACAATGTAATTTCATGAGAAAATTCATTTGTGAGGTTGTTTTTAGGGGCATAATTAGGGGCAGGGAAGGGTAGGGGTTGAGTGGGGCAACTGGTGGCGAGTAACTCTTAAGGCCTGGCTATAGCTCAGGACTTGAAATTTTTAGCCCTGATCCATGTCACTGACTGGGAATTTGGCAAAGCTAATTGTTTTGATTGTTAGACTCTATTCACGCTATATGCAATGACCGGTGTTTTTCCGCATTATAAAACACTGGTCACTACAAGGACAGAAGACAATTGGGTTGTGGTCCCTTTAGGAAGGATGACAAGAGGGGTTGTAGATTGTTATTCCTTAAATGGGACATGGAATTCTGAGGCTCAGGAAAACTCCTCTAACCCTGACTGTGGGGACTGTGGTCCTGAAGTAGTTAACCTGCCTGCAAGAGAGGGCTAAGAAAGTACAGGAAGCAGTCAGCAGGTGCCTGTGGGGTGTTGATTGAAACATATGATGAGACATATCTTTGCTTTTGAGCCACAAGTGTATAAAATATTAGTTTTTGTTTATGCAGAAGGAAGCTATTTTTTTCCTTGTTTTTTAAGAAATCCAGCCCCCCCCCCCTTTTTTACCACAAGGCTGACTGGTGATCCAGGGCTCCCCTATATCACTCTATCTATCTATCTATCTATCTATCTATCTATCTATCTATCTTTCTGTGTTTTGCCAGCCGTGTATCTATCTTTAAAATTTCCTTTCTTCGATATTTTAAGTGTCTTATTTGTAATTATTTATTGCTTTATTGCTATATAAAGTGTTTATTGTGACTGTGCTTCCATTCTTGAAAAACCCCATAATTTGTAATTTTTTCAATGCTGTTTCTCTTACATAGCTCCTCCAGTGATGTTTTTATTTCCAATATTCCCATTATTAAAGTAATACAAGGCAAGACAGAACAATTTTTATGATTTTATGTCTATTTTTTCTTCCTAAAGTACTGCTCACATTGTAGTCAAGTGCTCTTTGCTACTCTCTTTGTAAAAACAGTACTTAATTTAATGAAAATCCTGCTATTTGCTGTAACTCCTCCATGTTGCATTGTGCATTGGAATCAGAGTACCCAGAGAAGCAAAACTAAAAATATTTTTTTTTCTAGGAAGGGTGTTTTATCGTTCATAATGGCCTATATTAAATTCAAGAAACAGCAACCCATAGTAACTTTTTACACATTTAAGCCAATTCTCCCTCACTTAAAATGTCCGACAGCTGGCTAATTTTACACTGCTGTATCATCTGCAGTTTCTTATTACACACATCGTAGCAGGATGGGTACTATAAGTAACAAAACACCCAATTTTTTTTTTAATGAAGATGAGACTACTTATTTAATGACAGATTGATAGACCTATACCGATTTGATAAGAAAGCATATGTCACTACTAAAACTACCTGGAATTTTTATTTTTTTTATGAAAATGGCTTTTATTTGCAGCTAATTTTAAAGATAAAAATAAATTTCACAGCAATATATGCACTGCCAGTGTACACAGTGAATGGGAATGGCTGTGAAAATCATACTGTTCCTTAACACCATGTACAGGCATCCTCCAAAGGATTTGTTTGTGTTTCTGTACCAAGGCCAAACATTCCAGGGTATGTAAACATTTGATCAGGGGCATTTGGGTGATTTCTGATATCAGTATGATTTAAAAAGGAGCCAAACAACTATGTGATAATAAAGGGCTTCATATTATTACTATCCTTAAATCGGTTGTAAACCGCTGCAGGTTTTATTTTATTTTTTCTTACCTGAAAGGCAAAGGCATTATGTATACAAGCACATTATGTGAAACCTACCTGAAAACAAAGCCTTCCATCGAATCAATGTCATCGCTGGAGACAGCTTCCATCTTCATCTGTTTTGCTTTCGGGTTCGCGGACTCCGGCTCTGTGACTGGCCAGAGCCGCAATAACATGACTCCAGCGCATGTGCCCCCAGTCAGGCATGGGTGGCCGTTCCTTCAGAGTGCATGCGCCAGTGACGTCACTGGCTGCATGTACAGTAAATATCTCCTAAACGGGGCATGTTTAGGAGATATTTACACTACCTATAGGTAAGCTTTATTATAGGCTTACCTATAGGTAACATTTAAAGATGGAAGTTTAACTCCTCTTTAAATTAAATAGTCTTTTGGCATGATCAGTCATATTTTCAATAGTAAAACCAAAGTTTCGTGATTTCTGCCAGGGTATGCAAACTTCTAAGTACAATTGTATGTAATAATGGTTTCTACAGATAACTTGGTACATAAAATAACAAGTTTGTGTTTTCTGTATTAAACTATTTCAAAACCCTTCCATTCCAAGTTATCCAACCTAATAATACACTATTCACCATCTAATAGTTATGCACAAATTAATGTACCTTCTGCCAAGTGCCAACATGGGTCATTAATGGGCTTGTGTCAGCAGCTGTAAATTTTGTTAGTAAAACACATTTGAGTGTATGTTTTCTTTATAAAATGCCATTAACCTATGAAACTTGTCTGTAAGCTGTTTGCAGCAGCTCCCTTTCTATTGCAAAGCAAATCACACACACACCCTTCATCATGAATTAATAATACTTCTTTAGAAGAGTATGTGAACTCACGCAGATCTCAGCGATTTAGGGAACATGCTGATTTTGAAGGCTGTAGTTTACTCTTTGCAACTTGGAGACTGTAGGTGGTCTGCCCTCCAACTCAGTGGGACAGGTTTTCAACCACTGCAATGTCCACAATCAGAAAGCTCAGAAATTTAGGAGAAATATACTACAACAGAAGAAAACATTCAGGAGAAGAAAATAGGCTGTTTTGATGAACATGGGAGAAAAAAGAATAACTATATGTATGAATCTATACAAAAGACATGTTTATTAGACATGTGCACACTGAAATATTTTGCTTCAGAATTTCATTTAGTTACTCCCGAAATTCGTTCTTATTTATTTAGTTTTTCGTTAGAAATTGCATTCATCCGAAAATCTGAATTAATTAAGGTTGAATCTGTCATTGAAGGCTCATGGTGTCTGTCGAATGTTCAAAGAAGATTCGACGGAGCAGCGAAACTGTACGACGCCACAATTGTACATTTCCAGTCGAATGTTCCGCCTACAAGCTAGCTATAGTAGAATTCTAATGTTGTATGACTAGCAGGGATGAGCCGAACACCCCCCTGTTCGGTTCGCACCAGAACCTGCGAACAGACAAAATGTTCGTGTAAACTTTAGAACCCTATTAAATACAATGGACTCGAACGTTCGAAATCTAAAGTGTTAATTATAAAGGCTTATATGCAAGTTATTGTCCTAAAAAGTGTTTGGGGACCTGGGTCCTGCCCCAGGGGACATGTATCAATGCAAAAAGAAGTTTTAAAAACGGCCGTTTTTTCGGGAGCAGTGATTTTAATAATGCTTAAAATGAAAAAATAAAAGTGAAATATTCCTTTAAATTTCGTACCTGGGGGGTGTGTATGATGTGCATGTGAAGTGGCGCATGTTTCCCGTGCTTAGAACTGTCCCTGCAAAAAATGTCATTTTTGAAAGAAAAAAATGCATTTAAAACTGACTCGCGGCTATTAATGAATTGTCGGCTCCCGGCAATACATACAAAAGTCATTGATAAAAAAAAAAAAAAAAGCGTGGGGGTTCCCCAGAATTCAATTACCAGGCCCTTCAGATCTGGCATGGATTTTAAGGGGAACTCCACCCCAAGTTTAAAAAAAAAATGGCGTGGAGTCCCCCTAAAAATCCATACCAGACCCCTTATCCGAGCACGCAACCTGGCCGGCCGCAGGGGAAAAGGGGGGGACGAGAGAGCGGCCCCCCTCCCTCCTGAACCGTACCAAGCCACATGCCCTCAACATGGGGAGGATGTCCCCATGTTGATGGGGACAAGGGCCTCATCCCCACAACCCTTGCCCGGTGGTTGTGGGGGTCTGCGGGCGGGGGGCTTATCGGAATCTGGAAGACCCCTTTAACAAAGGGGACCCCCAGATCCCGGCCCCCCCCTATGTGAATTGGTAAGGGGTACATTGTACCCCTACCATTTCACAAAGAAAGCGTAAAAAAATGTTTAAAAAAACACACAAACACCTTGAAAAAGTCCTTTATTTAAAAAAATAAATAAAGAAACATTCCAGCGGTGAAATCCAGTGTCCCGCGGCGATCCCGATGTCCAGCGCTGTCCTTCATTGGTTGTGCCTGAGCGGACCTGATGGGGAACTCCCTCTCAGTATTTTAAATGTATAGACCCGCCCCTTCTAATGTTCCCCATCAGGTCCACTCAGCGGGCGAGATGCAGAACATGAGAAGGGGCGGGTCTATACATGTATTACCAAAGTGAGAGCAGTTCCCCATCAGGTCCGCCCCCTCGGTATGTCGGACCCGCCTACGTCATTGGCTTGAGCGGGGAACTTCCTTCACTATGTAAATTTAAATTACACAGTGAAGGAAGTTCCCCGCTCAAGCCAATGACGTAGGCGGGTCCGACATACCGAGGAGGCGGACCTGATGGGGAACTGCTCTCACTTTGGTAATACATGTATAGACCCGCCCCTTCTCATGTTCCGCATCTGGTCCGCTGAGCGGACCTGATGGGGAACTTTAGAAGGGGCGGGTCTATACATTTAAAATACTGAGAGGGAGTTCCCCATCAGGTCCGCTCAGGCACAACCAATGACGGACAGCGCTGGACATCGGGATCGCCGCGGGACACTGGATTTCACCGCTGGAATGGGTTTTTTTTTTTTTTTTTTTTTTTAATAAAGGACTTTTTCAACGTGTTTGTGTGTTTTTTTAAACAATTTTTTACGCTTTCTTCGTGAAATGGTAGGGGTACAATGTACCCCTTACCAATTCACATAGGGGGGGGGCCGGGATCTGGGGGTCCTCTTTGTTAAAGGGGTCTTCCAGATTCCGATAAGCCCCCCGCCCGCAGACCCCCACAACCACCGGGCAAGGGTTGTGGGGATGAGGCCCTTGTCCCCATCAACATGGGGACATCCTCCCCATGTTGAGGGCATGTGGCTTGGTACGGTTCAGGAGGGAGGGGGGGCCGCTCTCTCGTCCCCCCCTTTTCCCCTGCGGCCGGCCAGGTTACGTGCTCGGATAAGGGGTCTGGTATGGATTTTTAGGGGGACTCCACGCCATTTTTTTTTAAATTTGGGGTGGAGTTCCCCTTAAAATCCATGCCAGATCTGAAGGGCCTGGAATGGATATTTGGGGGAACCCCACGTCAATTTTTTTTTATTTGCGGCGGGGTTCCCCTTAATATCCATTCCAGACCTGAAGGGCCTGGTAATTGAATTCTGGGGAACCCCCACGCTTTTTTTTTTTTTTTATCAATGACTTTTGTATGTATTGCCGGGAGCCGACAATTCATTAATAGCCGCGAGTCAGTTTTAAATGCATTTTTTTCTTTCAAAAATGACATTTTTTGCAGGGACAGTTCTAAGCACGGGAAACATGCGCCACTTTACATGCATATCATACACACCCCCCAGGTACGAAATTTAAAGGAATATTTCACTTTTATTTTTTCATTTTAAGCATTATTAAAATCACTGCTCCCGAAAAAACGGCCGTTTTTAAAACTTCTTTTTGCATTGATACATGTCCCCTGGGGCAGGACCCGGGTCCCCAAACACTTTTTAGGACAATAACTTGCATATTAGCCTTTATAATTAGCACTTTAGATTTCTCCCATAGATTTTTCGAATTTGCCGCGAACACCCCAATTTGTTCGCTGTTCGGCGAACGGGCGAACAGGCAATGTTCGAGTCGAACATGAGTTCGACTCGAACTCGAAGCTCATCCCTAATGACTAGTAATAATTATATTTTTTAATTATTATTACTAGTCAACCAACATTCAAATTTTTCTATAGCCTATGGGCGGAGCATTTGACCGGAAATGTACGATTGCAGCGTCGTACAGTTTAGCTGCTTGTCGAATCTTCTTAGAACTTTTGACAGACACCATAAGCCTTCAATGACAGATTTGACGTTTGTATGTTTTTCGATGCTTTGTCAATCTTTGTCGTTCATGTTGAATTGTCAAGTTAGTTCTAGCTATTTTACTTCTCCT
The DNA here is from genome assembly GCA_029206835.1 of Rana muscosa. NCBI lineage: Eukaryota > Metazoa > Chordata > Amphibia > Anura > Ranidae > Rana > Rana muscosa. The sequence continues at coordinate 225,684,969 of CM055118.1, forward strand.
CCTCTTTGGTTACAATCAGCCAATAACATTCATCATCATCATTATTTTTATTTTACTTCCCCCACCCAATTCCAGCAGTGATATTTTCTCTCTATGTCGAATCTTTTCTCTCTATAATGTCGAATCTTTTCTCTCTATGTTGAATCTTTTCTCTCTATGTTGAATCTTTTCTCTCTATGTAGAATAATCTTGGACTAATAGAGTTAAGGTTAGGCACATTCGACCACAGGTTCAATAGACACAGATTGTTATTGTCAGCGTCACATCGAATCTCCTATCTATATCGAACTGTTGTTGCAAAGAAAACAAAAATAAAGCATTTGTTTATGTCGGATCTCTCGGTTTTCGGATTCTGCGCTTTCGTTTTCAGTTGTTAAAAGGATAATGAAAATACCTGAAATTCGGACGAAAATGCATTCGGACGAAAACGAATGCACATGTCTAATGTTTATAGTATTTGGCCAACAGGAGCATAACTGGTGCTATTCTGCATGACACCAAGTGGTTGCTGACTGACAACACAGGTTCTGACAAGGCTTTCATGCCCCTCTGGGATTTATTTAAATCTCTTGGTGCCATTTTGTTTGTGCAGGGGCAGATCGAGCAGCTCCTAAATTGTCTGGCCTGGAACTAGTGTCCACATATGCTAAGGGAGCAGGGGCAAGAAACCTGAGTGTGTACAGTATATGCCACTCTTCAGAGCAGAACTGATCTGACCCGTCAGTAGAAGATGGCTGTTTTTGGCAACCGAGAGAAAAGCTGGCTAGTTCTACAAGGTGCAGTGGAGGGAGCAGGTGTTCAAGGAATGCTCCCAGGGAATGAGTTGTTATTTCTGCCATTCTGATTGACGGTGATCAAAGACACCCCTTTATGTATGAATGACACCCTTTTGTATTAGCTTTTATACTATTGTTACCAACTATGGTATGTTTTTATTACTGAAAAACATTTACACCGAATGTTATATCATATACAGCATCGCTAAAAAGCTTTAGTGAAATATAAGCTCTAAGTGGACTTTCACATAACATATTGCAAGTCAATAATATGTATTTTTTTAAATCCAGTCAATAAGTAGAGCGCTTAGTTTTTTATTTCTTTATGCTCACTGAGATCAATAACTCAAGTGAAATTTTCACACAGAAATGAAAAGGTTAGGACAATGATTCACCCCTTATTAGATGGTTTAGTGCAAAGTTTTAGTGAAGGACGGTTGTATCTGAAAATAATTTTGTAGTGCCAACTAAAAAAAATGTTTCACTTGACCATACTATCAGCTGGGGTGTAGAAATTAGCTAACTTATATAAATTAGGTTAACTCATGCATTCCCACATATGGTTGCCATCATCCCGGGTAAATATGGTGAAAAAAACCTCTGTTGTTTGGGGATTTTTAAGGCAACAAAAAAATAAAAAAAATAAAAAGGAAAATTATATATGTAAAAAAATATATTTATTCACAAACATTACAAAATCGTTTTTATATAGATACAAAAATATGTTTATGACTATATCCATCTTCATAAAAATCTGCATTTATGAACAATTATGAATACAATGCCTAGATCGGTGACTCAAGATTTTTGCAGAAATCACTCAGAAGCAGGCTTCATCCGACGCGTTTCAAATCATAGTAAAAGACGTTCTTCCTCATGGATGTTGCATTCATTTATCTAAAGACAGATTTATAGAGTTCTATTAATCACAATATTCTCAATCCCACCTCCAAGAGGTATCAAGAAAAAAGGGAAGAAAAAAAGAACTTACTGAATCATATTCATTTAAAATACATATGTTCCATGTTCCAATTTATGTACCAGGGGTGCATCTTCCTCCATCTACCCCTCCCAATGCTGCACCCACCATTGCATGTTCACAAAAGGAGTCAGGATTTAGCAACAAGGTGCAATCCAAATGGATGGCGTATTGTGGGAAAGAAGGGAGAAACCAGAATTGTCTATAAAGAATAAAATAGAGATCAGGTAAGTATGGCCGTGTCCGTATTTCCTGTGATGCGGAACGTTCACAGGTAAGAGTGAACACATCCATCCTATGAGTCATGTGACCGGTGGGAACCAATCACAATTCACAGGGGGATATGAAAGGACACCAGGGAGTCTATTGGCGTCATTCCATTTCCTCTGCCACAGGCGGAGGATCTAATATACCAAGCTCCCATACAAAGGAACCTTGCAAGAACTTATGGATCCCGATTTGTTTTTGGGTTGTTAGTGATTACTGGTAAGCATATAGGACTTTCCGTTTATTTTGAATGGATTTGTTTTCCTTTTTTAATGGGAATATACAATTTTTCCCATTTATACTTACCTGATCTCTATTTTATTCTTTATAGACAATTCTGGTTTCTCCCTTTTTTCCCACAATACGCCATCCATTTGGATTGCACCTTGTTGCTAAATCCTGACTCCTTTTGTGAACATGCAATGGTGGGTGCAGCATTGGGAGGGGTAGATGGAGGAAGATGCACCCCTGGTACATAAATTGGAACATGGAACATATGTATTTTAAATGAATATGATTCAGTAAGTTCTTTTTTTCTTCCCTTTTTTCTTGATACCTCTTGGAGGTGGGATTGAGAATATTGTGATTAATAGAACTCTATAAATCTGTCTTTAGATAAATGAATGTAACATCCCTGAGGAAGAACGTCCTTTACTATGATTTGAAACGCGTCGGATGAAGCCTGTTTTTGAGTGATTTCTGCAAAAATCTTGAGTCACCGATCTAGGCATTGTATTCATAATTGTTCATAAATGCAGATTTTTATGGAGATGGATATAGTCATAAACATATTTTTGTATCTATATAAAAACGATTTTGTAATGTTTGTGAATAAAAATATTTATTTACATATATAATTTTCCTTTTTTTTTGCCTTAAAAATCCCCAAACAACAGAGGTTTTTTTCACCAGCTAACTTATATAATTGCTTAAAATACTGATGTAACAGGCAGTGGAAGTATTTTTTTCAATAATTTCTCTAACACCTGTATACACCTCTGATAATTACTACTATTTACCTATCAGCACCTTGGAGCTATTAGGATCAGTACATAGTGGAATAAAATCCTGTTCTTCAGGGTAGGGAAGGAGCTCTCTGTTTGTTTAACCACTTGTCCCCCGCCCACTGTCAATTGACGGCGGGCGGAGGATACTCTCGTTCTGGGAGGACGTCATATGACGTCCTCCCTTTAAAACGAGCTAGGAGGCGCGCGCTTGAAGCCAGCGGCGCGCGCGCGCCCGCCGCGTTCACGAGGCCCCGGTGCGCGTGCCCGGCGGCCGCGATTGCCGCCGGGCACCCGCGATTGCCCGGGAAACGAGCAGGAAAGTGGGTCTCTGTGTGTAAACACAGAGATCCACGTCCTGTGAGGGAGAGGGGACCGATGGTGTGTCCCTTGTACATAGGGACAACCATCGGTCACCTCCCCCAGTCAGTCCCCTCCCCCCACAGTAAGAACACATTGAGGGAACATATTTAACCCCTTCCCGCCCCCTAGTGGTTAACCCCTTCCCTGCCAATCACATTTATACAGTAATCAATGCATTTTTATAGCAGGGATCGCTGTATAAACGTGAATGGTCCCAAAAATGTGTCAAAAGTGTCCGATGTGTCCGCCGCAATATCGCAGTCACAATAAAAAATCGCAGATCGCCGCCATTACTAATAAAAAAATAAAAAAATAAAAATGCTATAAATCTATCCCCTATTTTGTACACGCTATAACTTTTGCGCAAACCACTCAAAACAAGCTTATTGCGATTTTTTTTTTTTACCAAAAATATGTAGAAGAATACGTATCGGCCTAAACTGAGGAAAATTTTATTTAAAAAAAAAATGGGTATTTATTATAGCAAAAATTTAAAAATAGTGTTTTTTATCCAAACTGGACGCTCTTCTTTTGTTTATAGCGCAAAAAATAAAAACCGCAGAGGTGATCAAATACCACCAAAAGAAAGCTCTATTTGTGGGAAAAAAGGACGCAAGTTTCGTTTGGGAGCCACATCGCACGACCGCGCAATTGTCATTCAAAGTGTGACAGCGCTGAAAGCTGAAAAATGGCTTGGGCAGGAAGGGGGTTTTTGTGCACAGTAGGGAGGTGGTTAAAGCAGTTGTAACCCTTAGGCCTCATGCCCACGTACGTTTTTACAGCCGCGTTTTTTACAGCTTAAAAACGCCTGTCCATGTTATTGTATAAAAAAAATGTTTTCGAAAAAAAAACGTCGGAGCTCAAAAACGCAATTGCGGCATTTTTGCACATTTTTAATGCCTAACGCCGACGATGAGGAAGGCACTGGTCCTGTTTTTTTTTTACAGCTTAAAAACGTCTATGCTATTTGCAGCTCAAAAACGTCTAGGTGGGCATGAAGATATAGACTAACATGGACAGGCGTTTTTAAGCTGTAAAAAACGCTCAAAAACGTGGCTGTAAAATTGTCCGTGGGCATGAGGCCTAAAAGGAAACAAAAAAAAAAGCTTCTGTTTCTTTAAAGCATGATCTATAGCATTGTGCTTGTGCCATGTAATGTGTCCCTTTCTATGCTGTAAAATACCTGGTTGATCCTGTTGCTGTGTTCCCCTGTGTGTGCTGACCACAGTAATCATGGCTGCTGATCCATGATTACGTGCCTCTGTCATCCTTCTCTCTGCTCTCTGCTGGGAGTCTCTCCCTATCTCCCTCCCTTCCTGCTTGTCAGTTCCAAAGCCTGTTTGTGAGAGAAATCTCCTCCCCACCCCTCCCCTCCTGCTGCCCTTCCCTGTGGCTTGAAAATACCATTTATAAATAACTGCCATCCACCTTGTTTTATCAAGATATAAAGTACTGTGTGTCCATTTTTTTTTTATTCTAATCCTAAATACCTTCTCTCACAGCACCAATGTGCGGTCACGTGACCTTCCTCTGCTGGCCAGCTGATGTCAGAGGGGTATCTCTACATTCCTTAGATCGGGGTAGGAAAGCGGAGGAGGACACGTGACATCCCAGAGGTACTGTGAGAGAAGGTATTTAGGATTATAATTTAAAAAAAAACAGACACAGTAGTTTATATTTTGATAAAAAGAGGGGATGCAGTTACTTATTATTCTGACTTTACAATCACTTTAAGTGAGGAACGTGTGCAGTGCTCTTTGGTTAACCCATAGTGCTTTGGAAATCCTTTGTTGTGTAATAAATGTATATTTCTAAAGAAAAGTTTGTATACATACAGTATAGTAAAATAAACAGCTAACAAAATCAGTTTAAAACGTAAAAAACGACATGCCAATACATTTAAAGGACGGAAAAACTATAGTTTCTCTTTAATGTTTATTAAAAGAGGAATGTCTGCTTCACTTGGTTATACCTGTATGTCCCTATGTATTTCAAGTGTATCTTAGCTTCAGAACAAAAATGTAACATATTTCAGCTTATGAGTCCTAAGATGAGAGGACAACACTAGATTTCTGTAAGGATCAACAGATATTGTTTTGCATTTATCAAACCGATATAAGAAATGCGTTCAATTTAACGGGCCAAATGGAACAAGTACATTTTGGAACAAATACAATTAATTGTTAGGGTTTTTATCCACTTAAAATTGCAGTTTCTGAAGGTTTTAAAAGCTTGCCAGATTGACATCTTTATAAAAAGAAGAAACTCCAGAAAATGGGATGGTCAATGTGCACATGGTTACATACTACGATTTGTAAACAGACCCCACATGGCAGTATATTTTATTTTGTTGATTAGGTGTTGATTAGGTCGAAGTTATTAGGATCTCATTCTTTTTAATGCTCATGTTAAAGGGTATTATTTATCTTACTGCTACACACTTGTGCCACTCACTGCTCACTGCCAAAGTTAAAAAAGCTATAAACTATAAGAAAAGAGCTTTTGAAAAATATAAAAATGAGGGAACACTAGTGTCATTTAAATGTTACAAAGAATATAACAGGATATGTAAAAAGGAAATCAAGGATGCAAAAATTCAAAATGAACGACAGATTGCAAAAGATAGTAGGACAAACTCCAAAAAATTATTCAAATATATTAATAGTAAAAAGGTCAAGTCTGAGCATGCAGGCTCTTTACAAAATAATCTAGAGTAGGTGACTGGGGACAAAGAGAAGGCTAATTTATTAAATACTTTCTTCAGCTCTGTGTATACAAAGGAGCATGGGGGAGCTCATGTCCAAAATGGGGGTGGTAGTGACACAGCCCCAAATCCACAATGGCTCAAAAGTGATATGGTCCAGAAATATTTAGATGGAATAAAGGTGGATAAAGCACCTGGACCAGATGGCATACACCCATGGATCCTAAAAGAATTGAGCTCTGTAATTACAAAGCCAATGTATTTTATTTTTAGGGACTCAATAATGACAGGAATAGTACCACTGGATTGGTGCAGGGCCAATGTGGTGCCTATATTTAAAAAGGGAATTAAGTCTTTACCAAGTAACTATAGACCTGTTAGTTTAACTTCTATCATTGGGAAGATACTGGAGAGAGTAATAAAAGACCACATAGATGAGTTCTTGCTGGAAAAAAAAACTATTTAAGCAACAGACAGCATGGATTCATGAAAGACAGAAGTTGTCAGACAAACCTGATTTCTTTTTATGAAGAGGTAAGTAAGACCTTGGACAGAGGGGTGGCGGTGGAAGTGGTATACTTGGATTTGGCAAAAGCGTTCGATACAGTTCCCCACACACGGCTCATGTGTAAGGTAAAGTCTACAGGATTGGAAATATCAGTTTGTAAATGGATAGAAAACTGGCTAAAAGACAGAATTCAGAGAGTCGTGGTTAATGATTCTTACTCTGAATGGTCCAAGGTTATCAGTGGTGTACCCCAAGGTTCAGTGCTGGGACCTTTACTTTTTAATATCTTTATAAATGATATTGGGTCTGAGATCAAAAGTAACATTTCTGTCTTTGCAGATGACACGAAGCTATGCAGTGGAATAACGTCCTTACAGGATGTCGCCAATTTACAAGCCGACCTCAATGCCCTGTCTAATTGGGCGACTAGGTGGCAGATGAGGTTTAATGTTGATAAATGTAAAGTTATGCACTTGGGGGCTAAGAATATGAATGCATCATACATACTAGGGGGAGTACAACTGGGGGGATCCGTAGTGGAGAAGGATCTGGGGGTTTTGGTAGATCATAAGCTCAATAATGGCATGCAATGCCAAGCTGCGCTTTCCAAAGCGAGCAAAGTCCTTTCTTGTATTAAGAGAGGTATGGACTCCAGAGAGAGAGATATCATTTTGCCCCTGTACAAATCATTAGTAAGACCTCATCTGGAATATGCAGTTCAGTTTTCTCAAAAAGGATATTGGGGAACTGGAGAAAGTGCAGAAAAGGGCAACCAAACTGATAAGAGGCATGGGGGAGCTCAGCTATGAGAAAAGATTAGAGGAACTGAATTTATTCACTCTTGAGAAGAGGAGATTAAGGGGGGATATGATCAACATGTACAAATATATAAGGGGTCCATATAGTGAACTTGGTGTTGAGTTATTCACTTTACGGTCAACACAAAGGACAAGGGGGCACTCTTTACGTCTAGCGGAAAAGAGATTTCACATCCAAGTACGGAAAGGTTTCTTCACATTAAGAGCTGTGAAAATGTGGAATAGACTCCCTGCAGAGGTGGTTCTGGCCAGCTCAGTAGGTTGCTTTAAGGAGGGCCTGGATTCTTTCTTAAATGTACATAATATAACTGGGTACCGACATTTCTAGGTAAAGTTGATCCGGGGAATATCCGATTGCCTCTCGGGGGATCAGGAAGGAATTTTTTCCCCTGCTGTAGCAAATTGGATCATGCTCTGCTGTGTTTTTTTTTGCCTTCCTCTGGATCAACTGTGGGTATAGAATTGGGTATATGGGATTGTACGATATTTCTTTTTTTTATGGTTGAACTGGATGGACTTGTGTCTTTTTTCAACCTGACTAACTATGTAACTATGTAACTTGTGCCAGGCATCGATATTGGCTTCTATATTGTCTGTCTCTATTAGCTTTAGCAATGACAGCTTAGACATTTTTCAGAATTCATCTTTTCCTGACATAAGGTAAGTACTGTAGCTAGAAAATGCAGATAGCACAGCACAGTACTCCAGCAATAGTAAGGTTAAAGTTTGGTTTCTGATAACAGGTGCTATGTGTCTGCTTGGTTTTGATGCCAGCCTGTTTGCTAAAAACACAGATGTTTCTTGTAGCTGTCAGTGGCATTAGTACGCTTTTAACTTGTCATAGTCGTAGTGTTTATAGATATACACTATATTGTCAAAAGTATTGGGACACGTGCCTTTACACACACATGAACTTTAATGGCATCCCAATCTTCGTCTGTAGGGTTCAATATTGAGTTGGCCCACCCTTTGCCGCTATAACAGCTCCAACTCTTCTGGGAAGGCTGTCCACAAGGTTTAGGAGTGTGTCTATGGGAATGTTTGACCATTCTTCCAGAAGCAAATTTGTAAGGTCAGGCACTGATGTTGGACGAGAAGGCCTGGCTTGCAGTCTACGCTCTAATTCATCGAAAAGGTGTTCTATTGGGTTGAGGTCAGGACTCTGTGCAGGCCAGTCAAGTTCCTCCACCCCAAACTTGCTCATCCATGCCTTTATGAACCTTGCTTTGTGCACTGGTGCAAAGTCATGTTGGAACAGGAAGGGGGCATCCCCAAACTGTCCCACAAAGTTGGACATGGATGAGAGAGTTTGGGGTGGAGGAACTTGACTGGCCTGCACCCAATAGAACACCTTTGGGATGAATTAGAGCGGAGACTGCAAACGAGGTCTTCTCGTCCAACATCAATGCCTGACCTCACAAATGCGCTTCTGGAAGAATGGTCAAGCATTCCCATGGACACACTCCTAAACTTTGTGGACAGCCTTCCCAGAAGAGTTGAAGCTGTTATAGCTGCAAAGGGTGGGCCATCGCCATATTGACCCCTATGGACTAAGACGCCATTAAAGTTCATGTGTTTGTAAAGGCAGGCGTCCCAAGTTTTTTGACAATATAGTGTATATAGTTAGAAAAACTTATGGTTCATGGCTTTGGCATCATTAAAAAATCTTTTAATACTAGTGTCACCAAGCATTTTAAGATTCAGTTTTTCAGTAGAAGAATACAGTGCACCATATCAAGATGGGCCAAAATACAGTATTCCCTTTAGAGGCTCAGTAAAGATCCAGACGTGAAGGGTGTTCTTTTCAAAGCTTACTTGTTCAGATCATAGTTCACTGATTAATTGTCCAAACCTCCCCTACCCAATCCAAGTATAAAATCAGTACAACTCTTGGGCATGGTAGGTGAGGGGTAGGCATGGCCATTTTTGTGCAAAATGCAATTTTCTGTGTTAAGTGTTTGCCACTTTTAACACAAAAACATCTCATCATCCTCTCATCATGCCTTCTCTATCTCTGAAACACTAAGCTAATTTACATGACTAAAAGTAACATCTGCCTTGTTGTTGCCCCTGGTAACCAATGACTTAAATTTTTTAAAACCCCAACCTACTTTGACATTTGCATTGCCAAGACTAATTGTAACTGCTGTTTATACTTGTCTTTATTGAGTTCAACTTACTTTCATGGTATCTTGCCCAAAATTAAACATCTAGCCTTATCTTGTTGTCTCCATCCTGCTTTGCAATTTGTATAGCGCAGAAAACCTCCACTTTTACCATTGTGTTAGCTCTTAAATGAATAATTGTTCAAACCTCCCCATCCCATCTAAGTAAAAATTCAGTCCAACTCTTGGGGAGGCCAGGGTAGGGGTCAGCATGGCCAATCCTGCATAAAGTGCCATTTCTATGTTAAGTGTTTTGCACTTTTAACACAGCACTTTAACTAAGGCACATCAATAAAGAGGCAAGTACAAAATATTAATGCTCCACTCCAAACAGTCTGCAAACAGTCTGCAAGTGCACTTTCATCTCCCCTCGCTTCACCCTCCAACATGCTTTAACTGACCTTCCTTTTTGCAATAATGCCTTCTGTTCTCGTATTCTCACTTCAGTACTCCAGCAATAGTAAGGTTAAAGTTTGGTTTTTGATAACAGGTGCTATGCGTCTGCCTGGGTTTGATGCCAGCCTGTTTGCTAAAAACACAGATGTTTCCTGTAGCTGTCAGCACCATTATCGCACTTTTAACTTGTCGTAGTTTTAATGTTTATAACTGAATTATGTAAAAACGTATGGTTCATGGCTTCAGTATCATTAAAAGGTCTCTATTACCAGTGTCACTAGTCATTTTAAGATTCTGTTTTTCAGTTGAAGAATGTAGTACATCATATCAGGATGGGCACTTTTTTATGCTCTTTTTCATCACCTGCAAATTATTTGCAGTTACTTCCTGTCTATATGCATGCGTTCTGATAGTGGCTGCTGCATGCCTTTGCTCAGGGCAAAGTTTGTGCACTAAAGGTGAAGTTGGCCTGGCCTTTAACTAGTTACGGACCGCCTGCCGCAGTTACACTGTGGCAGGTTGGCTCCCCTGCGCGAATCACTATCATTGTACATCAGGTGCGTACACAACAATTTGTGGGTGCGCCCGCGCCGATGGAAGTGCGCCTGTGTGCCCAATCGCCAGCGGCGGAGCCAACCGGCGGGCCCGGGGAACTCGAGTTCCGTTGGTCATCTGTGATCGCTCCAGAAACAGGCAGAACGGGGATCTGTCAGTGTAAACAAACAGATCCCCGGTCTGTCAGGGGAGAAGAGAGAGATTGGGAAAAGCGATCTCTCTCCTCTTCCAATCAGCCCAGCCCCCATACAGTTAGCAACACCTCCCGGGAAACACACTTAACCCCTTGATCGGCCCCTAGTGTTAACTACTTCCCTGACAGTGACATGTATACGTTAATCTGTGCTGATTTTTAGCTTTGATCGCTGTATAAATGTCAATGGTCCCAAAAAAGTGTCAAAAGTGTCTGCCGCAATGTCGCAGTCCCGCTAAAAATTGCAGATCACCGCCATTACTAGTAAAAAAATAATAATAATAAAAATGCCATAAATCTCTCCCATAGTTTGCAGACACTATAAATTTCAGGCAAACCAATCAATATATGCTTATTGAGATCTCATTTACCAAAAATATGTATTAGAATACATATTGGTCTAAACTGAGGAAGAAATTAGTTTTTTTACATTTCGTTTTTTGGGATATTTTTTCTTTTTTTTCAAAATTGTCGCTATTATTTTGTTTATAGTGCAAAAAATAAAAACCGCAGAGAGGATCAAATACCCCCAAAAGAAAGCCCTATTTGTGAGAAAAAAAGGGTATCAATTTTGTTTGGGTACAGCGTTGCACAACCGTGCAATTGTCAGTTAAAGCGACGCAGTGCTGTATTGCAAAAAATGGCCTGGTCATTAAGGGGGAAAATCCTTTCCTCCCTTAGGTGGCTCCCACATTGTATAAGATGGAGGTTGGGCCTTTCATTTTCTTTCCTTTTCTCTAAAAACCCTATTAAACATGAACAATTTTAACCCAAGAGATTATACTGTGATGCCGCGTACACACGACCATTTTTCTCGTCGGGAAAAATTACATTTTTTCTCTTTGACGAGAAAAACGACCGTGTGTGGGCTTTTGGTCATTTTTCCCGACGAGAAAAACTGCATTAATCACGACGAGAAAAATTAGAACATGCTCTAATTTTTCTCGTCGTGATTCACTGCATTTTTTTCCGCTGCAGTTTTCCCATAGGGAAACACTGCCGGAGAGCCTACACATGGTCGTTTTTCTAGGGAAACAAGCCGTTCCTCATTTTTCCCGTCGATTTTCTCGACTGTGTTTTCACCGTCGAGAAAATCGATCGTTTGTACGCGGCATAAGAAGAGAAGAAAAGACCCTATCCCTATCCTATCACTACTGCTCTTATTTCAGGATTACAAAACCACCAAAAGAAAACCCAGCTTGGCACTGACAAGTTCTTAGGTACCCCATCAGAATGCTGATCATAGTACATTTCTGACAAATCACACATTTTGGACTACAATCAGCAAAGACCTGCAAGTACTTTTTGTAGTGCCAACTAAAATAATGTTTTACTTGACCATACTATTAGCTGGGGTGTAGAAACTAGCTAACATATTATAACGCTTTAAATACAGATGTAACAGGAAACTTTTAGAAACGAAACACTTTCCACAAACAAATATTTCAATTCTTCCTCTAATACCTGTGCACACCCTTCTCTGATAATTACTGCTTTTTACCTGTCAAGCCCTTGGATCTATTAGGATCAGTACATCAAATCCAACATATTGTCTTAACAAAAAGCATTTTTGGAGTTTTCATTTTTTGTGCAATGATGAGTGTCTAGAGACATGGACCTTCACAAAAGTCGTGTTCTTCAAGGTAGAAAAGGGAGCTATCTGTTTGTTTAAAGTGAGAATCCATAAAGAGATACAGAAATCTTATTCTGACTTGTTTGTTTAGAACAATATGGTATCTTTTTGCTCATCTGAAGAAAGAAACTGTGCTAGTATATAAAAAGTCTAATTATTTCCCCCAATACAGATATTTTACGAGTTAATCTTATGCAATCTGCTTTGCAAACACTTAGCGCTGTGGGAGCATATGCAAACAAAGAACCTATGAATTAATTATGACAATTGTCTTGCATATTTACTAGTTCTAAGCCATAGTTTCTGCCTATTCTAGCAAATGAGAACTTTATAAAAGAGTATATTTTACTTGTATCTAGCAGAATCAGTTCATGAACTTGCTAGATCAATCATAGCCCACTTACATAACCTTCACTTGTGTGTTCCAAGTCAAACAGGGATGGCTACACATGGATCAAAATGTGTCTGTGCCCGCTGAATCAGACAAATCTTGACCCATCTATGGCCAGCATTAGAATTGATAGTGGCAAAGATGGCTACACTAGAATTGATAGTGGCAACCTAATGTGCTCTCCCCAGAATAAGCAGTACAATGAAGCCAACCAGCTGAAGAACAAACATTCCCAACCTGTTCTGCCATACAATCAGGAGGGATGATTCTTATTAGTATAGAATCATATCAAAACTTTATTTATGGATTTAGAAAATAGTGTTTTTTTCATCTGACTAATACAGGAGACCCAGGAGAAATAGGGTACTATTTAAAAAAAAATGTAGAATCCTGACCAAATGGCACTGCACACCAAAGAGAATGTATAAACCGTTTCCTACCTAGTTCTGTTACAATGCCCCCTGACTTGTTTCACCTCGCCCACCAGTGGGTGGGGTAAAACATGTCAGAGGGCGTGGCATGTGGAGCGGTGTAAGGCTGAGACAAACTCACACATGTTAACAACATAGACTAGACTGGGAGAGCAGTTATTCCTCTAAGTATGCTACACACTACTGGATGGTGATATTTCATGCTGGCATCCCATATTGAGCACCAACGGGACAATATATATCTCCCTTCTTTGCTTAGACTGGCACTACAAGGATAAGCAGGTCATAGTGCTGTTGCAACATTACTGTACACCAAATATCACAGTACTTACACACTGTTTTTCTATTACTGGAAGACTTAATGGCCTGTCCAAAGGGTCAGATTTAACATTAATCACAGTAGGCCTACGCCTAGACAGTAGAGGCAAAGATGTGGCTTTTCTCTGTAGAATTATTACCCACTTGCTTTTCCCCAACATCAGTAGAAACACAGGGGGTTGATTTACTAAAACTAGAGCACTCAGAATCTGGTGCAGCTGTGCAAGGTACCCAATCAGCTTCTAAGTTCAGCTTGCTCAGTTAAGCGTTGACAATAAATCCTCGAAGCACCAGATTTTACACTCTCCCGTTTTATTAAATTTCCCCCACAATAATCTCATAAAAATGTATCTACACATTCATGACATGCTGAGATGGGCAGGGATCAATTAAGAAATAAAAAAAAAAAAAAACATTCTGTGTAAAATAGGTTCTTTTAGCCTAGAGGGTTCCCTTTGACTGCTAAGGTTTTATGCTGATGTACCCTAGTAATAAAATCAGACCCTGTCTATCCAGCACTGGACAAACTAAGCAGTTCCCTACTACACATTACCATACAAAAGCATACAAGCTCTCTTACCATAATACACCTAATTGTTGTCATTGCCAGGCACTGGAAATTCCATATTGTATAAAGCTTTGAATACATTTAGGCTTTTTTTTATTATCCTCTTAACAAGCCCATTCATAAGAAGGATTTGTTATTGACTGCTGTTTGGCTACTGGGCAATGTTATTGACTCTATTGTTCAATCTTGTTCTCAAGCTTTTCTTGAAAAACATGATTAAATAAATCTTTTTAAAAAAAAGCCAGCTGGTATGGAAAGTCTAAAAGGATCTATGATTTTTCATTTTCCCCTTGAGACAAATATTCCTGTGCATTCACTATTCAGTACATGTTTGCACAGTAAGTAGCAATGTATAGCACACGATTGTTTTTTTCTATCAACTAAGAACAAAAGTTCATTGAAATAAAGTTTCCAGCCTGCTGTATTACATCCTTCATTGGTCTCTCATGGAAAGATTTTATGCCCTGTACACGATAGGAATGGTGTATGAGTCCACTAAAAAAGCCCATAGTGTAAAGCAATTTCTATTTTCAGTAATAACAGTTTAATTATTAAAGGGCTAGCCAAGGGAGGAGGCTGCCCAAGGCCAACATTTTTTCCCATCCCCAGTGGCAACAAAGGTCACTTTCATGGTGGTTGTGCTGACTCTGTGTGTGTACACCCGTTTGCTAAAGTGCAGGCTCAGCATTACTGAGTAAAAGTCTCATCCGCAGTGGCCAGCAGTTCAGTGCTCATTGACGTACAGTCTGCTAATAGTGCCCAAGTGACAGGCGCAGTGGTGGGGCAGGTAACTTAGTAACTCTGAGCCTGTGAATTCGAAAGACAGGGAGGCACAGTGAGGGTACAAACACCTTATGATGCCTGCTGTACTCATGTGTTAGTTTCCTTTGTGTGGGCAGAGTACACAGTTACTAGAAGTTGGTTTGAATTGAAACTAATTAGTCATTGTATTCCTATATATATTCCAATGTGTTGTGCTCTCTATTGGAGCAATATCACCAGACTATCTCAGAATTAAATAGTGTAGGTCAGTACCTACCTAATAAAGCCAGAGGTGCCACATCACGGCAATGCATTAAGTATTTTCAGTAAGGCTGGGTTCACACTAGAGCACGGAGCAGCTCACAGCAGGGGTCCGGTGCATCCCCATTCACCGGTTCAGGTCCGATTTCAATGGACAAATAGACGCACAGGGCTTCTGTGCAATTCGCGATGGAGTCGCTCCAGAGACAATCTCCTGACATACGAATTGGATGCGGGGAAACCCGCACCCAATTTGCAATAATGTGAACCAAGCCTCAAGGGTTGAGAAGAGTGGAATTTTTTTTTTTATACAAGTCAGGACTCTTAAAAACCCCACATTAGCCATTGGCTCCTGCTCAATCACAGCCAGTTAGCAGAGAGTGGGGAAGTGGCTGAGCCAAGCTCTGTGTGTCATTGGGCACACAGAGCATGCCTCAGGATTGAGTCTGCACAAGTGCCCCCATAGCAAGCGGCTTGCTATGGTGGGCACTCGGCAGAGGGGGGGAGCCAGGAGTGCCGACAGGGGACCCAAGAAGAGGATTAAGGCTGCTCTGTGCAAAAGCATTGCACAGGGAAGGTAAATATGTCATGTATGTTTGTTATTAAAAAAGAAAAAAAATAGGTTTACAATTACTTTAATTTCTTGCCGACCAGCTGCCGTCATTATACTGCGGCAGGTCGGCTCGTTCCCACGAATCAACGTACTAGTACATCGGCTCCTTTAAGAGTCATAGCAGGTGCAGGTTCTTGATGTGTGTGGCCGGCGGCAGTGATGTCCACTAGCCACCCGCGATCATGGGAAAGAGAGCCAGAGAGGGGATCTGTCAACGTAAACAGACAGTTTCCCATTCTGACAGGGGGGAGAGAGGGATCTTCTGTTCCTAGTGGTTAGGAACAGAGATCTCTCTCCTCCTCCAGTCAGTCCCATCCACTCACAGTTAGAGACACCTCCCAGGGAACACATGGAACCCCTTGATTTCCCCTAGTGTTAACCCCTTTCCTGCCAGTGACATCTACACAGTGATCAGTGCATTTTTATAGCACTGATCGCTGTATAAATGTCAATGGTCCCAAAAAAAATTCAAAAATGTCCGATCTGTCCGCTGCAATGTCGCAGTCCCGCTAAAAATCGCAGATCGTCAACATTACTATTTAAAAAACAAAATAAAAATAAAAATGCCATAAATCTATCCCCTATTTTGTAGACGCTATAACTTTTGCGCAAACCAATCAATATACGCTTATTGAAAAAAAAATTACCAACAATATGTAGAAGACTACATATTGGCCTAAACTGATGAAGATATTTTTTTTTTTTTTTTTTTTTGGGGGGGATTTTTATTATAGCAAAAAGTAAAAAATCGTTTTGTTTTTTCAAAATTGTCGCTCTTTTTTTTATAGCGCAAAAAATAAAAACCGCAGAGGTGATCAAATACCACCAAAGGAAAGCTTTATTTTTGAGGAAAAAAAGGACGTCACTTTTGTTTGGGTACAGCGTAGCACGACCGCGTAATTGTCAGTTAAAGCGACGCAGTGCCGTATCACAAAAAATGGCCTGGTCATTAAGGGTGAAAATCTTCCGTCTGTAAGTAAGTGGTTAAATAAGGCAGCGATGAGCCTCACACCTTGTCAAAGGCATCTGCATAGCAACCCGAACAAGGATCCCTTTTCAAAGGAGTGGCAGGCCCTGCTGCACATGTGAACGAGCCCTAAGAATTACTATGGAATTAGATTCAAACAAAAACAAGTTGGGAGGTATGTTATTGCAGTGCTGGAGATTTATTATTGCAGTCACTTACGCAAGTGTTGGGTGTTATTATTTCAGTAAAAGACACCAGTGCTGGGGGTTATTATGGCAGCCACCTACACCAGTACGGGGGGTTATTATGGCAGCCACTTACACCAGTACTGGGGGTTATTATGGCAGCCACTTACACCAGTACGGGGGGTTATTATGGCAGCCACTTACACCAGTACTGGGGGTTATTATGGCAGCCACTTACACCAGTACTGGGGGTTATTATGGCAGCCACTTACACCAGTGCTGGGTGTTATTATGGCAGAGTTCTGGAAATTGTATAGATAGGCAACTCCTATCCTCATATTGATTAGTGGTTCCAAATTAATAATAACTACTGTCATAGGGAACAGACACAAAAGATACACTCAGCATCTTTCTAACTGTTCTGTTTGATGCAATTGAAGTTTTTTATACACATGGTTATGTAGGTATCACAATAATATTACAAATGTACTTTTATGGTAACAAGGGGCATAACATTGACAGGCTAATTCTAATCAGGACTCGAAAGAATGCAAACATGTAATGAAAACATTATTAGTGCTGTGTGCACAATGAGTGCAGTGTGCACTGCATAGACAAACAGTATACAAAATAGAATATAATTACAAACAGAATTTACAATTTCCTCAACAATCTCCCATCTTTTGATCAGTATTTTACATTTTGATCACTAACCACCATACCTTCTATCATCTTTTACCTGGGACCTTATACGCTCAGGCAGAGTTATGCCCCGTACACACGATCTGACCTTTTTCCAATCAAACTTCCATCGGAATTCCGCCGGAATTTCATCGGAAAAAAATAGAACAGGTTCTATTTGAAAATTCAGATGAAATTCATCGGAATTTCTCCGATGGGGCCCACACACGGTCGGAATTTCCAACGGACAGCGTCAGACTGTTTTCCTGGGAAAATCCGATCGTGTGTACAAGGCATTAGTCTCAGCCTAGGAGGCAACTCCACTTGGGAGAATTGAATAGCTGAGAGCAACTACTGTATATTATTACAAAATTACCTTTTCAGTGGGACTAAAACTTACATAATAACAAATTATTATTAAAAAAATATTTATACAGTAATTGGCTGCACACTCAGATCATGTGGCCAGAATGGTGTTGTAACTTAATTGTGGACTGATCAGCATAGTTAAACAATTCTACATAAAATGGAAGACATATAAAAGACAATATTACTTCAATATGGCTGAACTACTTTTCAAAGCATTTGAATAAATAGTACCCCAGACTGTGATTTCAAGAGGAAAACAAATCAAACACAGAGATACTTTCTATTTGTCATTTTTGCAGTTTCTGGTGTGGATCCAGGTGACCTTTCCTTCAAGTTTTGTAAACTGTACATGAAATAGATGCTGTATTGTGTCTCCAAACATTTACTTATTCCTTAACAGCAGCCACTTACATCAGTTTTGGGGGCTAATATTGCAGGTTCTAGTTTTAAGCACTGCAATTTACTTGCTTAATATTCCTAGACATTCTGTGAATGGTGGAGATGCTGAGCAATTGACCCCTTGTCTTCAGTATATAGAAGGCAATTTGCCTCATTAAGGACATTAAGGCCCAAAAAAATACATAGCATTCTCTGAATGATGGAGGTGCCAAGCTAGTGACTCTTGCTCAGTATACAGGAGGCAAGTTGGTTGAGCAGCAACCAGAAGCGGCCAGCTCTGACTTATGTAGCACAGACTACCAGAATGCTGCATCCCCAGCTGGTTGTAAGATATGAAGGATTGGATGTAACCTTTATATATATTAAAGTGGATGTAAACCCAATTCATGAAATTTGAGCCGGGCACATATATCTGCAGTATTTTGTTATCTCTCTTCAAAGAGCTAAGTCCTGTAGCTCTCTCCTGAACCGTCCTCTGTTATCAGCCTGATAACTCCTGACAAATTTTCGGACACATCAGATAAAAGCAGCCTGACATTTCTGTCCGGGGAGGTTGCTATAAATAGATTTGCAGCATAGGTGTGTGCAGCCTATTGCATTAGGGTGTGCACCCCAAACCTCCAACACATATGCGTACCGGCCTCTTCCCTGCTCTCCATTCTGAAACAATGGGGGGAAGGGGGAGCAAGGGAGCACATGGGGGACCCAGGCAAAAGAAGGAAATGGAACAGGGAAAGGAGGGGTGCCATATATTAGTACCGATCCCCTATATTTTCCTCCTGTAGCAGCTGAATGTTGACAAAAGGGAGAGGAGGAGAAGCCTACTTTCAGCTGCTGCTGGAGGAAAATACAGATCAGTTCCACTAAATTCCATCCCCACCACCTCTCCTGTCCAGGTTCTGAGGGTCGGAAAGGAAGGATTGTGGTTTACCTATCACCTGCCCACCATTGACAGGTTGCCAACCCCAGGATTAGGGTGTGCCCAGGCACACCTGGCACACCCCTTGCGCATGCCTATGATTACCAGGGAGCTGGACCTGTTACAAAACACCTCGGAGAGTCTCTGCCTATGATGAGAGGGGGTGTGTGCCTTTCCTCCAATCAGGAATTTTAGCTATACAGGAAGAGAAAATTTCATAACACGATCTGAACTTTCTAAACAGTATATAAATGTAAAGACAGCCGGTATGTATGTAAAACCTATGTAGGGAAATTGGTTCCATCCCTGTGTATCATCTGAGGCTGTTCACTTCACTGGGTGTATGGAAGGTTTACATCCACTTTAAGCTTTATACAAAAATAGTTGACAAATCAGTGCACATACAATATATGTACCCATGTGAGAGACTTACAGCTCACTGTTTCTGAATCAAAAATCCTGCAATATCTGGTCTGTTGCAGCCTGCGGGCAATGGTGCTCTGCCAAACAAGCAGCAAGTAACTGAGCTTGGAGCAAAAATTCAAACTCAGCCTGGAGCAGTAGACTTTCAGTATTACATAAAAATTTATTACACGGGACGCATATAAAAAATTGTTTATCTTATGTAAATGAGCATATCTGAACCTCTCATGTTATCTTTCATCTACATAGGTCATGATAAATTATTTAATTTCAAGCAAAGAAATAGACTAATAGCTCAAAGTAGAGGCTGCACTAGATGACTTTTCATCACCGTACATGCAAATTTCAGAGGCATAAACGCTGCAAACAGCTCTTGCGGCATGTGAAGCTGACAGACAAAAGCAAGCAAAATTGGCTCTCGATAATACATTGCCAATTTAATTTCGACTTCAGTGCTATGCTCTGCTGTAAACAAAGTATTGTTGCCAAGACACTTAACAAAAAGATGCCCGGACAGAACCTTGTGAGTGTGAGATATGAAGGCTGATTAACGGCTCCTACTGAGCTCTTCATATCCGATGATAAGGGAAATGTTTGATTAATCTGACAGACTTCCCATAAAACTATTGCTGGAGCGATAAAGAAGAGAGAAAGCACAGAAACTATTAAAGAAACTATCCAGACATAACTGATATTTCAGTTTTCTGTGATGGGTGGCAAGGAGGATCACAGTCTGGTTTTCTTGTATCTCTCAGCAATTTTATTAGTGATTTTTTTTTTTTACCAAAAAGTCCAGCTCTGTCCAGCTGCTGTGCCCATTGCAATGCCAGATCCATCCATGGAAGAGTGACCCCTTTGTTCAGGTGTGTAGTGTAGGGAGCAGAGCTGCAAATTGAATAAGTAGCCACTAATCGGCCAGGAGATTAACTTGAAAGGGGGTTACTACTGGACAATTATTCCTCGAGAAACAAAGGTTGATTTACTAAAGGTACATAACCTGTTCACTCTGCAAGGGAAGTTGCACTTTGCAAGGAAATTATATTCCAGAACTTAGTGAATGTGGTGAAGATTAACTTTGCAAAGTATACCAAAGGAACATAAAAAAAAAAAATCTTGAGTGTGTTTTAAAGAGAAACTGCAGTTTGCTCACATAATTTGTAATAAAAACATCTTCGCGATCCTGAAGCTTCCCTCCAACCACTTTGCATATTATTTTATATATACTGTGATACTTGCCAAATATGCTGTAAACATCTCCCTCCACTAAGTCTGGCTGCAACTGTTTTAACTGTGGGCAGCTGAAGCTGCTGCCTGTTTACTTCCTGGATTTACACAGACACACCTCCAGCTCTACAGCTCTCATTGGCCCTCTTATGACTCACCCCCCTCTCTTCCTGGAAAACTCTCGCGAGAGTGAGAGAGAGTGAGAGAGAGAGCTGTGCATGATGTCATACGCCTAGCCTAATGACCAGACAAGAAAGAGGAAGTGGGCCGTAGAAGGTATTTACTGGCAGAAAAAAAAAATACTATCCAAAGTTAAAACAACAAGGGCAGAAGATTTAATAGATGGAAAAAGATGAAAAAATGTCTGAAGGTCCACTTGAACCGATTGCCGACCGCCGCACACACTTTTACGTCGACAGAATGGCACGACTGAGTCCCCTTTAAGATGCGAGCCGCGTGGTCGCGCGCTGAGCTCCGTGACCACACCCGTGGGACCCGCGTACTTGATCGCCGCTGGTGTCCCGCAGTCGGGTCACAGAGCTGAAGACCGGGGAGATGTTAGTGTAAACACAACATCTCCCCGTTTGGCCTAGTGATACTGTCACTGACCGTGTTCCCTGTCATCGGGAACAGCGATCAGTGATGTGTTATGGCAAGCCACGCCCCCTAACAGTTAGAAGCTCTCCCTAGGTCACACTTAACCCCTTCAGCGCCCACTACAGGTTAACCCCTTCACTGCCAGTGTCATTTTTACAGTAATCAGTGCATTTTTATAGCACTGATTGCTGTAAAAATGACAATGGTCCCAAAATGGTGTCAGAAGTGTCAGATGTGTCCGCCATAATGTCGGAGTCACAATAAAAATCGCTGATCGCCGCCATTACTAGTAAAAAAAAAATATTTAATAAAAATGCCATAAAACTACCCCCTATTTTGTAGACGCTATAACTTTTGCGCAAACTAGGGTTGTCCCGATACCACTTTTTTAAAACCGAGTACAAGTACCGATACTTTTTTTCAAGTACTCACCGATACCGATTACCGATACTTTTTTTTTATGTCATGTGACGCACTGATAGATGGCACTGGCTGATGGGCACTAAAAAGGTGGCACTGACTGATGGCTGGGACTGATGGCTGGCAGTGGCACTGATGGATGGGCACTGATAGGTGGCATGCACTGATAGGTGGCACGCACTGATAGGTGGCATTGAAAGATGGCACTGATAGGTGGCATGCACTGAAAGATGGCACTGATAGGTGGCATGCACTGATAGGTGGCACGCACTGATAGGTGGCATTGAAAGATGGCACTGATAGGTGGCACGCATGGATGGCTGGCACTGAAAGATGGCACTGATAGGTGGCATGCACTGAAAGATGGCACTGATAGGTGGCATGCACTGATAGCTGGCACTGATAGGTGGCACGCACTGATAGCTGGCACTGATAGGTGGCACGCACTGATAGGTGGCACACACTGAAGGGTGGTACTGATAGGTGGCACGCACTGATGGCTGGCACTGAAAGATGGCACAGATATGTGGCAATGATGGGCACAGATGAAGTGGCACTTAAAGGGCTGCACTGATGAGTGACACAGATAGGCGGCAATGATGGGCACAGATGAAGTGGCACTTATAAGGCTACACTGATGTGTGACACTGATAGGCGACAATGATGGACACAGATAGGCGGCACTGATGAGGGGGGGCATTGATATAAGGGGGGCTGTGAGCTAATGGTTGGATACCACACATTAAATCAGCAGTCAGTACCCCCTCTTAGAGACCCTTATTAGCTCAAATCCCCCCCTTCCTTTGAGACTTCCAGAGATCAGAGAGCCCCCCCCCCTTATAACAGCGGGCCCTGCCCTCTTTAAGACATCATTTATGTATTACCAGCAGGACTCTGGAGCCACTGCAAGGAGGGAAGTGTGAAAGTCGAGCTGGGGGGAGGGGGGCAGAGCTGCTCTTGGGCTCCTCACACTATGCACAGATCTGGCAGGTTATTACTCACATGCACACTGTCCCCCCCGCAGCGCCGACAGCACTTTCTTCTCCTCTCCTATCCCGCCTCCCGAACATCTGAATGATGTCACGGCGGGGCCAGCACTAGAAGGCATCTGTCGGCGGAGCTCATTCCGCCTTACAGGGAAGAGAATATGCCGGGTGCAGGAGAAGTGCACTCAGCATACCGCAGCCATCTCTGTACGGTCAGTGATTTTACCTGTGCGCCCGCTGACTTCATGTTGTACGCCGCCTCTCTCTCTCCCATCCCAGGTATCGGATCAGGTATCGGGAGCATTTGCGCGAGTACAAGTACTCGCGCAAATGCTCGGTATCGGTCCCGATACCGATACTAGTATCGGTATCGGGACAACCCTAGCGCAAACCAATCAATAAATGCTTATTGCGTTCTTTTTTTACCAAAAATATGTAGAAGAATACGTATCGGCCTAAACTTAGGGAAAAAAATGTTTTTTTATATATTTTTAGAGGATATTTATTATAGGAAAATGTAAAAAATATTGCATTTTTTTACAAAATTGTCGCTCTATTTTTGTTTATAGCGCAAAAAATAAAAAACGCAGAGGTGATCAAATACCACCAAAAGAAATCTCTATTTGTGGGAAAAAAAGGACGTCAATTTTGTTTGGAAGCCACGCCATACGACCGCGCAATTGTCAGTTAAAGTGACACAGTGCCGAATCACAAAAAGTGGCCTGGTCTTTGGCCAGCCAAATGATCCGGGGCTTAAGTGGTGAATGATGGAAGTCAGCAGAGTGTCACCTCATTCACTAAGCTCTGGAGTAAAATCCCATGTAAAGTGAATCGTCAATAATGTTATTGCAACTTCTAAACAATGGTCTGGTTTTGTACAATTAAAAAAAGGGTGTGCTTGGCCAATATAGTGAAAGACTGCAGCACTAAAAAAATCCCTGGATTGGTGGGATGTGGTAAATGCGGTATTAAGTGTAAAGTGCACTGTAAAAACAAAATGTATACGTTTATTGACCTATATGCAAAAACAAAATGTGTATAAACAATTGATACAAAATTACAAAAAACTTGAAACAAACCAGTGAAACAAAGTCTGAAAAAAAAGAGTCCTAACAGGAAATAGAAAAATAATATATTGGTGCAAAAAAACTCTAAGTGAGTTCAAAATTATGGTTATGTTAAAAACAACCTTAATAACAAAAAAATATGTGTATACAAAAATTGTCCATCTGTGAATCAACTGTTAGATCCAGCTATGTTCCTACAATAGAGTGGGACCATGGAAACGTAGCCACCCTCTAACAGGTACAGTAGATGGAACACAGCAGCCAACAAAAGAGATTTGGAGGAGGCTGAGAGCAATAGTAAGTCATTTTGTGTGTTAAAAATACATATTTGAATAGAATTTTTTTTTTTTTAAACCAGAGTTTAGTAATTCTTTAGTAGTTTCTCTAATAACGCCAAACATGTAAATAAATATTGAGCTGGTAAAATCGGCTGCCACAATGTGTGCCCAGTCAGAAATGCATAGGAGGAGGTGGGACCAGTGTAGACTTACATCTCACAGATGTGTGACATGTAAGCAGATGTTGGAGCTACATCTTCCAATGTTCCATGTTGTTAGAACTGCAGTCCATGAATTAGTGGGATGAAGAAGAGTAATGTCCCTGGAGGGGTTGACATTATCCTTCCTGATGGAAGGAAGGACAGCCCAAATACTACAATAATCGCTTAAAGCAGAGTTCCTATAAAAAATATATATATATTAAAAGTCAGCAGCTACAAATACTTCAGCTGCTGAATTTTATTAATCGGACACTTACCTGTCCCAGGGTCCAGCGATGCGGGGGAACGAAGCCCCGCTCGTCTCCCCCTCCTCTCCGCAGCGCCGGCATTGTCACTGTGTGCCCAGTACAAAGATCTCCCTGGGGCAGGCTGACTATCTGGGAGAGGAACGATGGAAGCCTGAAGCCTGAATCTTCTGTACATGATCCTGGCAGCTGACACAGTGGACTTTATCGCGGCTCGAGCACTTGAATCTGCCTCAGATACGAAGTCATAATCATCTGGCGCTATATGAGAGATTGGAGACATAGGCACCGGAGGAGTGGGGGATAGCTGACAGATCCTTTCAGAGACCCTGGCAGGGGTAATAGCCATCCGCGCTGACTGATCTCTTGCAGGGATCAGACTTTCTGGTAAGCGGCAGTCACATCAGAGGTGGTGGATCTCTCTTCTATCCGGATAACAGCACTTTTTCTCTGGTGTTTTGATGTTTGAAGTCACAGATGTTTGAAATGAGGATTGATATTCACACTAGCAGTCTTCAATGTTAACTTCCTTGTTTCAGACATTACGTATGAACTGTTTTTGGAACTATATACTGTACATACGGTCTAATTTTATCTCTCAAAAGTTTGGTGCATTAAGAGACTGTTTTTCTGGGGCTTATTACCCCTTTATTCAACTGTTTGGGTCACCCATGGTTGGGTCGCCACCTTGGGTGCAGGACTTTTTACACGCCAGAGTTTGATTATCATTTATTTTCATTCAATTCATTGTTGCACAGCTTGTTTTTCTTTTTATATTGTCACTGTGGACGCCCGGCTGTGGCTTCACAGCCGGGCACGCACTGCGCATGTGCGAGCCGCAATGCACACTGTGACTGGCTGAGCAGTCACCTGGGACCTGTGATGTGTCCCAGATGATTGCAGAGAGGGAGGGGGAGAGGTGAACTTCCTTCCGGCAGTGGAAGTGGGAGCTGGAACCCTCTAAAAAGAGGGTTTCCGCTCCCTCCCAAAAAAATGACATGTCAAATGTGGCATGTCAGGGGGTCACCTTCCCTTAAAGTGGAAGTTCCATTTTTGGGTGGAACTCCGCTTTAAGGTGACCCAATTGGGCTCTTCTTTATTTCCTGCATGTAACACAATGTGATTTTTTGTGTTGTTCTTTTACAGTAGAGAAATCCAATCACTTTAAGCCTTGTCTGAAGGAAGGATTAATTTTGCATATACCTGTATGTTCCCTCTACAGTGTGTCTCCAGTCATTCACGGGTCTGTTTTACTGATTCATTCACCTCCTGCAGTATAAGTGAATACAAATATAGGTTGCTGCCCTCCATCTCCCAGGCGTCTTTGTCTTGCTGATGAATCAACTTTACACTTTTTACTTCTTACGGGATTAAACATGACCTCATCAACCTCTCTTCCTGCATCAGCTTTTCAGGCTGCTCTTCACCAATACGAACTTCTCCGTCTCTTATCTAGATTGCTTTCACATCTATCTGCTCCATTCATGCAATGCGGAACCATCTAATATCCCCCTTTTCTCTAATTTCTTTACTGATGGTTCAAGTGACTTGTGGTTCAAGGAGATATGGCCATGGCTTGGCTTACAAAGAGACAAGATGGGCATTTTTATAGTGCAGTGATAGATTCTTTGCAAACAATATCCTTTATAATCTTTATAACCATCGTGTCTTATTTGGATTTAACTTTCAAAGTGTACGTATCATCAAAATATAAAATAACATATTGTATTTCAGTTATTTCTAGCCTACTCCTATTACTGAATGATCTTGAAGTTTGTAAACTTACTATGTGAAGATCTTCACACATTTCCTTCCTTGAATTCTGTGACATGTATTCGCTATGACCTGTGAGTAAGCACTGCTGTGTCACACATTTCACAGAGCCTGCCTTCTGAATGACAGAGGTGCTGAGAGGAGGAGTTTCAGGGGCGGAGTCAGTAAAGGAATCACTGCTTGCAGGCAGCAAGGTACCATGTTTTCCTTGGAAATTTTAAGTAAACAGAGAAACTTCAAAGCATTAGGTACGGCCACCAGACAGGCAGAACTCACAATATGAAAGAAGATTGTTCAAGAAAGCTTATATTGGATTATCAAAATAACTACAGGTATTCTTAGCAATACTGTTTGTATTATTATTACAGTTCTGATGTTATAAAATTAAAGCGTATTCCATGAGCATAGCACTTCTTTAACATTTAACCTCCCTGGCAGTATTCCCGAGTGTGGCTCGGGGTGAATTTTCACTACCAAAAGCGCTAACCCCGAGCCACACTCGGGATCGTATCGCAGGATCCAGGAAAAGTTACTTACCTTGTCCCCAGGATCCTGCGATGTCCTCCTGCGGTGTCCGCAGGCTGTGTACTCCACCCGATGTACTGTGTGCCGGGCTCCATTCCCTGTGAGCGTTGCAACGTATGGGGGCGGAGCCTGGCAACAAATTCAAAAAGTTCAAAAAACATAACACATACAGTACACTGTAATTTGTAAGATTACAGTACTGTATCAAATCATTTCACATCCCTTTTGTCCCTAGTGCTTTGTTCAGTGTCCTGCCTGCACTTTTATATTACATATGCCATTCTTTCTACCTGGAAACTTGAGAATGTCCATGGCATCCAAAAAGCGTCTTTTTACGTCAAAATCGTTTTTTGACCAGCTAGAAAACAGCAATAGTAAATAATATTCACTTGCAGAATTGAGCAATAGTGATTCGTGGGTAAGTTTGTCATCAGACAAAGTGACGACAGCGACAATTCTGCAACTTAGCAAATTTTTGTGTTTTTGATTTGAGTACATTATTGAATACATTTTATCAAATGTTGAAAGTGAAAAAATTGACTTTCTAGGCACCAAGAATAAGAAAAAATAAATAAATTATATTACTATCAATTAATACATAGAAATTAAAACCATTAAAATGCTGTGGTGTTACTACAGTGACAACTAAATCTCTCCAGTACTGATCATATTGAATACATTTAATTATTACTAAATTATTATTTTTGATAATTATTTATAGTTATTTATTATATTGTAATTTATGATTTCATGTTTTAAACTTTATCATACCCTGGATGTCTACTAGACTCTTGTTTGGACAGATTTATGTGAGTTATTCCTAAGTATTACAGGACAACAATAAAAAATGCCAAATTTACATGCAAAACAATGTACCGCTTTCAGCACCTAAAATATGACATACCGGTAATCATACCGCCAGGGAGGTTAATCTGTAAAGTAAATTTTGAGAGAAACATGGAGGTTTGCTATTGCGCTGCTTCTAAAGAAGCTGGTTGCCCATCTTCCCTAATGCTCAACACTGAACAAGGATGCAGATAAGCATATCTCGTGTTTTCTTTTTTTATCTACCTGAACTGCATACCTGTCTGCAGTCAGTAACTTATAAAGTGCTGAAGCCACAGACAATGTTAATTTTATAAAAAAGGAGCTTTGCTAATTGCAGAGTTAATTTTCCTGACTCTGCAGTGGGTACATCTGATTTTTTCAGAGAGACCATCACATCCACTCAAAGAGCAGCATGAGAAGCATGCTGGCAGGGGACAGGCTTTTCTACTCAGGCTATGACTGCTTTCCAAAGAAAACCAACTGGAAGACTTTGCATACCTTTTGTTTTAATGCACCTGAAATGTCCTTACTGTGCTTATTTACACAGAAGGTTTAGTAGAGGTTTAAATGGCTTTTTTAACCTCCCTGGTGGTATGATTCTGTCTGGAATTATGTACCAAAAGCGGTACAATTATTTTGCATGGAAATTTTGTGTTATGTATTGTAGGCCTGCAATTCTTAGTAATTACTTACTTAAACCTGACCAAACACGAGTCTAGTAGACATCCCGGGTATGATAAAGTTTGAAACACAAAATCATAAATTATAATATAATAAATAACTATAATTATAACAAATATAAAATAAAATAAAAAAATTATTCAATAATGTAATCAAATCAAAAACCCTTAAATTTGCTCAGTTGCAGAATTGTTGCTGTCATTAGATTTAGTGTTTGATGACGAATTTCCCCACAAATCGCTATCGCTCAATTCTGCAAGTGATTCTAATTTATTATCACTGTGTTTTAGCTGGTCTAAAACCACTTTTGACATAAAGGGACACTTTTTGGTTGCTATGGACAATCTCCAGTTTCCAGGGAGAAAGAACAGTTTTTATAATATAAAAGTGCATGCAGGACACTGGACAGACCACTAGGGACAAAGGGGGTGTGTAATTATTTGATACAGTACTGTAATCAGTAAGATTACAGTATACTGTATGTATTGTGTGTTTCACTTTTTGAATTTGGCGCCGATCTCTGTCCCCGTGCGGCGCAACGTCGCAGGGAACGGAGCTCGGCACTCGGCAGTGTGAATCGAGCGAGACATGGCTCGCACACACTGCGGGGATAAATCGCAGGATCCAGGGAACAAGGTAAGTAACTTCCCCTGGATACTGCGATGCAGCCCGAGTCTGGCTCGGGGTTACCGCTCTTAGAATGAAAAACTCACCCCGAGCCTGACTCGGGAATACCGCTAAGGGGGTTAAAATAATGAAAAGCATACTAAAAAATAGTACCCATCACTAAATTTTTTCATTCAACCCAGTAGGTTGAATGAAAAAAGACTGAGAGCACCGGTTGGAGCCACTGCAGTAACAATCTGATGTTAGTACAGCAATCTCCCCTGCTGCTCTATTGTGTTCTGACAGGGAGACAGCCCCCCCCCCCTTTAGAACATTCCAGTAAGTTCTCTCAGCCATTGGCTGAGAGCGATGATCACGAGACAGTCGGCTGCTGGCTTTCCAGCTGCCATACACATGGGAGAAAGGTGGGACAGTTTTTATTAGACAGGCCGATTTTGCCTGACATTCGGCCTGTGTGTAGGCTTTGGTGAATATTGTCACAGATGGAGAATTACCATTGTAGTTCAATTGAATTATTTTAAAGTAGTATTAAACCCTAAAGTATAGGACACTGGGGTTGATTTACTAAAGCTGGTGAAGCTCTACTTAGAAACCAATCAGCTTCCAGGTTTTTGGGTCAAAGCTTAATTGAACAAGCTGAAGCTAGAAGCTGATTGGATACCATGCACAGCTTCACCAACTTTTGCACTCTCCAGTTTTAGTAAGTCAACCCCAATGTTTGCATGCTTTGTTAACAATTGTTAAGCAAGCGAGATTGACAGTTATTTTGTGCTTCTTCCATTTGCGAATAATCCCACTAACTGTTGTCATCCTCTCATCAAGCTGCTTGTCGATGGTCTTGTAGCCCATTCCAGCATTGTATAGGTCTAAAATCTTGTCCCTGACATCCTTGGAGAGCTCTTTGGTCTTGGCCATGGTGGAGAGATTGGAACCTAAATCGATTTATTGCTTCTGTGGACAGGTGTCTTTTATACAGATAACAAGCTGAGATTAGGAGCACTCCCTTTAAGAGAGTGCTCCTAATCTCAGCTCATTACCTGTAAAGAAGACACCTGGGAGCCAGAAATCTTGCTGATTGATAGGGGATCAAACGTATTTCACTAATTCAAATGCAAATCTATTTATAACTTTATAAAATGTGTTTTTCTGGATATTTTTCTTGTTATTCTGCCTCTCACTATTAAAATAAACCTACCATTAAAATTATAGACTGATAATTTCTTTGTCAGTGGGCAAACGTACAGAATCAGCACGGGATCAAATCCTTTTTTCCCTCACTGTATATAAATAAAATAAAAAAGAGGCAAACTCAAGGGACTACTTGGTCTATTTTCTGCTGTTTCTAGATAGGGAGCACATATTCTGCAGTGTACATAAAGTATACATAGTGGCAAACCCAATACAGGCCCCATAGACATGTCTCTTGTGAAATAAGTGTACTATGATCACTGCACAGGCCATAGGGGCCTGTGCTAATGTGGATCAATCTGCAGGAAAGATTGGTTTTCCGTAAATAATAAGTGAATGGGAAGTGTTCTTTGCGACTCCCTTTTATCATCTCACCTCACTGTGAAATGGAAAGGCAGACACAATGAAATAGCCGTAGTGGACAGTGAGAGGTCCAAATTTTCAATTACACTGAGTGGGTTACTTTGTAACTTGGTCGGACTGTGTCCTCCCACACACAATGGCATCTGAAGGGCAGGAAAGATCAGTGCCTTATAGAAGCCAATGTAATAGAAGGGATGATCGCTACTCTGTGCTTAATTTGCACATCATTCAATCTGCAATAAAAAAAGAAAAAACTACTTATGTATTCATAACTGAAAAAAGTCCCATTTGTTGTTTCCAGACTCTTCCAAATTCCCAAATTCCCCTTTTTTTACTGCTATGATCTGTTGGAGGGTGGCTGTGCTCATTCTTTATGGTCCCACTGTATATAGCATGGATATGCAATTAGCGGACCTCCAGCTGTTGCAAAACTACAAGTCCCATCATGCTTCTGCCTCTGGGTGTCATGCTTGCTGCTGTCAGAGTCTCGCTATGCCTCATGGGACTTGTAGTTTCGCAACAGCTGGAGGTCCGCTAATTGCATATCCCTGGTATATAGCAAGGTAACCACCCTCATTTGCTTGCTCAAAAGATAGACTATGGACTATGGGATTTGTAGTGTGCATAGAGCAGTACACATACATAATAGATTACAGGGCCATTAAGTAGTCGATATGTATGGAATTATATTTGAAGAACAAAGATAACGTTTTGTGTCACTTTAAGTTTCTAACACCGTACTTTTGGCTTATTAAGTAAGTAAGAGCAATGGTCATATGCGTTTGCAGAAGCCAGAAGTAGCCAATTAGAAATATAATTTTACTTCCCTAACTACCGTATATACTCGTGTATAAGCCGACCTGATATAAGCAGAGGCACCTAATTTTACCACAAAAAACTGGGGAAACTTATTGACTCGAGTATAAGCCTAGGGTTTCCATCTGCATGCCTCACTGTGCCTCACTTTGCCTTACTGTGCCCATGTGCATGCCTCACTGTGTCCATGCCTCACCGTGTCTATGCCTCACTGTGCCCATGCCTCACTGTGTCCATGACAAGACTGACATTTAACATGGGAGTCTATGGAAGGGGTGCCCGGCTTTGAAAAATCGGTGCTCCCCGGCCGTAGGCCCTTCAGGCAGAAAACTTTGCACACTTATAGATGAGAAATGGGGCTACATGTGTGCCAAGTTTTGGGCCCAGGGGACCTACGACCGGCCAGTACAGGGTCCCCAAAATCACCAGAGAAATTACGTTTAATATGGGAGTCTATGGAAGTGGTGCATGGCATTGAAAAAACTTTGCACACTTGTAGAAGAAGAGTGGGGCTACATGTGTGCCAAGTTTGGGGTCCAGGGTACCTACGGCCGTCGGTTACCGGGTCACCAAAGTCCGGGAGATCAGGCTCAAAAAAGGTGACTCGAGTATAAGCCGAGGGAGGCATTTTCAGCACAAAAAAATGTGCTGAAAAACTCGGCTTATACTCGAGCATATACGGTATACTAAAGCAACTATTTTTGGTTTCTATAGGTTACTTTATGTATTAGCTTAATTTTACCAATACTGGTACATCTATAGCAGCCTTTTTTTAACCTTTTTTTTTTTTTACCCAGAGGAACTCTTCTAAAATTTTGCTGGGCTCTGTGGAACTTCTGCTAAAAATTATTTTACCTGTAGTTACATTACCATGATCACTAAACTCGAGAAAGTTTTACGTATACAGTACAAATAAATAATGTGCCATACAACATATTAGGCAAGGATTGTGTGAAAATAGATTACATTTAACATAAACAGAATGCAAGCAGTAGAAATTGTGGTGTCCCCTGACATTATAGGTCAATGTAGAAGTACCTACTTGCATTGGTGATCAGTGTATGTAGATCTGTTCACTATTGAGAAAGGCTGATCTGTAGGTTTCACAATCCAAAATGTTTTGGTAAATCTTTTCTCATTAATGCATATTTTCTTTAAAGGTTCTTGTTTATACAGGTCATGGTATAGATAGTAGTAGGTAGTCACATTCAAATGGACTTGTCCTGTAATACTGATGACATTTCAAGACATATCCAAGTGGTTTCATCAGTTCCAATGAGGGTAAAGAACATACCCCATCATTTATAGCCACATGGGTAAGTCAGTCACCTTAATCTAATCACCTTGGTGTCATGAAATGTGTCACGACAGATGTTGATTGTCCAAGAACATTACAGAGATGATTTACCCATGAGGTTATAAATTCTAGGACATGTTCCTGATACCCATTAGAGCTAGGACAGACACATGGATGGATGGTGTATTGTCTGTACCATTACAAAACAATTTACTCGCTGATGCATTGTTTATTAGTTTTGAAAAATGGGCCTATGATATGTTAAATAATGCTAAACACTGCCTGATACAGCTGTAAGCGGTTTGGAATAAACGGCTGTATGATATTAGGTTGAACTCCATAAGGCTTGTGGAGTGCATAAATTACCCAGAGTCACAAAGGAATGATTTGCACAGCTCCACCCACCTGACTTAAAGACTAGACCCCTTATTTTTTGGGATCCCTGATGGAAGAGAGATATGCAGATACTTTTGGTTTTAATAAAGTTCTATTGGAGGTCTTTTGGTTCCTTTAACCACTTCCCTACTGTGCACAAAAACCCCCTTCCTGCCCAAGCCATTTTTCAGCTTTCAGCGCTGTCACACTTTGAATGACAATTGCGCGGTCGTGCGACAGGGCTCCCAAACAAAATTTGCGTCCTTTTTTTCCCACAAATAGAGCCTTTTTTTGGTGGTATTTGATCACCTCTGCGGTTTTTATTTTTTGCGCTATAAACAAAAGAAGAGCGTCCAGTTTGGAAAAAAAACACTATTTTTTACTTTTTGCTATAATAAATACCCATTTTTTTTTAAATAAAATTTTCCTCAGTTTAGGCCGATACGTATTCTTCTACATATTTTTGGTAAAAAAAAAAAATCGCAATAAGCGCGTATTGATTGGTTTGCGCAAAAGTTATAGCGTCTACAAAATAGGGGATAGATTTATAGCATTTGTTTTTTTTTTTATTAGTAATGGCGGCGATCTGCGATTTTTTATTGTGACTGCGATATTGCGGCAGACACATCGGACACTTTTGACACATTTTTGGGACCATTCCCATTTATACAGCGATCCCTGCTATAAAAATGCATTGATTACTGTATAAATGTGATTGGCAGGGAAGGGGTTAACCACTAGGGGGCGGGAAGGGGTTAAATATGTTCCCTCAAAGTGTTCTTACTGTGGGGGGAGGGGACTGACTGGGGGAGGTGACCGATGGTTGTCCCTATGTACAAGGGACACAGCATCGGTCCCCTCTCCCTCACAGGACGTGGATCTCTGTGTTTACACACAGAGATCCACTTTCCTGCTAGTTTCCCGGGCAATCGCGGGTGCCCGGCGGCAATCGCGGCCGCCGGGCACGCGCACCGGGGCCTTGTGAACGCGGCGGGCGCGCGCGCCTCCTAGCTCGTTTTAAAGGGAGGACGTCATATGACGTCCTCCCAGAACGAGAGTATCCTCCACCCGCCGTCTATTGACAGTGGGCGGGGGACAAGTGGTTAAAGGGGTTGTAAAGGTTTGTTTTTTATTTTCTAAATAGGTTCCTTTAAGCTAGTGCATTGTTGGTTCACTTACCATTTCCTTTGATTTCCCTTCTAAATATTTTTTTTCTTTGTTTTCTTTGTCTGAATTTCTTACTTCCTCTTCCTCCTCAGTAAGCTGTTCAGTAAGCTGTTCTGGCTGACTCCACACCACTCGGATGATGGTGTGAAGTTTAGTGAGGAGAAACAGGAAGTGAGAAATTCAGACAAAGAAAAAAAACATTTAGAAGGGAAATCAAAGGAAAAGGTAAGTGAACCAACAATGCACTAGCTTAAAGGAACCTATTTAGAAAATAAAAAACAAACCTTTACAACCCCTTTAAGCCCTCTCGTGATAACCTGTCAGATTATATTTCCTTTTTTGGGTGCACTTACACTGGCAATTTTAACCAAGCCTGGCCATGACTCTCCCCCTTGGTCCAGTTCATTTGTGTAGTGTGAGTGCTCCAAGCAGTGCCTGGAAACAGTTAAGTGTACTTTGCCCAGGAGCACATGATATTTTTTTTAACTTATTACACAAATGTCACAAAACACTTTTCATGGTATATTTAAAAGATCAAAAGGCAGCATATAAGAGTTTACAGTTTGCATACACGTGTAGTGCTTGTTTGTTAACAAGAAAGGGATATTCTTTCTTTATATAGACCCTCTAGATCAGCCATTCTCAACCAGGGTTCTGTGGAACCCTAGGATTCCTATAGAGGTTGCTAGAGGTTCCTTAAGCTTTGGTTAACTCACCACCTATCTGATGGAGCTTGGATTGTTCCAATGCGGCATGACTGCAAGGGTGACATTGCAAGCACCACTGTGACAGGGATATTCTTCCCAATGACAAATATCAATCTAAGTGGCATTTTGCCCAATGGGCTAATCCTAACAGGGGTTCCCTGGGACCAGAAAATGATGCCAAGGGTTCCTCTGGGGTGAAAAGTTTGAAAAACGCTGCTCTAGATACTCAAAGCGCAGTTATTGGGGATGTGAAGCAAAGTGGAAGGATGGAAATTGTTCTTGGACTGCATGATCATATAAAATTCACAAGAGCTGCAGCCTCTGCACTGTATTTAGTTAAATTGTAATGAAGTGCAAATAGCTCTCTTTAAACTAGCATTGTGGTAGAACCGGATCACCCATGATGTACAATAAAAAGAACAAGAAAAATATTGCTATATTATTTTCATGATTGAAAAAGACAGCTGGACAGCCATAAAAAACTAAAACAAACAAACAATACTTTTATTACTGTCTGCATCCCAATTATTACCTTTACTTCCTGCTTCAGTGACCCCACACAAAAAAGTTGGGGGGAGGGTAATCTTCCCTGTAGGGTCACAACAATCAAAATTCAACATTGGTCCGAACATTTCCACATGGTATTCAAAAATAAAATATGAACGTTTTGGCTGAAGTTGTTGTCTGCAAGTGGGGTTGATCTATTGCTGAATCAGAGTACAATATGTGCCTTGGCTAGCTGGGACAACAATGCAGGCATGTTGGTATCACAGTGATAGAGTTTTGCTGCTGCTACTGCTATAATGAAATAATGATGGACCACTGCTTTCTTCTGCTATGCCAAAGGCTGCAGCCATTACAGTGAATTACAATTTAAAAGAAAACATTTTATGAAATAATTCTAAATTTTACAATGAATGAATTCAGAATATTTTTTTTTTAGTGTTATGTGGCAAAAAAAAAAAAAAAAAAACTTCCACCGCCCGCGTGACACATGTGTGGAAACAAAAGGGTGGGCTTTAACTCCCACATGTCGCACATAAACACTGCTGGGCAGCCAACATTTCAGTGCTGAGAACGAGCTCACTACCAAAGACAGTTCTTGGTTCCCACTAATGATCAGTAGCTGGCACCACCAACTCTCGATCACATCACTACTGTGACATCCAATCACAGTAGTCACATGATCACCAATCCTTCCCACACCTTGAGCATTCTGAACCAAGCTTTTAGGGTTTGGTGGGAAAGGCTATCAAAAACTGCATTTTTTTCTATAATCCCGCGTACACACAACCGTTTTTAATGTCATTAAAAAAAACAACGCTTTTCTCGATAAAACTGCATTTATCTCGATGTGATTCTTCCCAAGCCTGCCTTGCCTATACACTATCGTGAAAAAAAATGCTTGAGCAAAGCGCGGTGATGTACGAAACGTACAACGGCACTATAAAGGGGAAGTTCCATTCGGATGGCGCCACCCTTTGGGCTGCCTTTGCTGATCCTCGTGTTAGTAACGTTTGGTGAAAGACGATTCACGCTTTTCAGCCTCGTGCTCTTCAGTCCGTTACAGCGTGACAAATGTGCTATCTCCATTACGAATGCTAGTTTTACCAGAACGAGCGCTCCCGTCTCATAACTTGCTTCTGAGCATGCGTGTTTTTTTCACGTCGTTAAATCGTACACACGAACGTTTTTCACAACGAGAAAAAATAGAGCATGTTCCAAATTTTAATGCCCATTTTTCACGTCGCTAAAAATGCTCTGGAGCCCACACACAATCGTTTTTAATGACCAAATTAAAAAATGGCATTTTTCTCGTCATGAAAAACGGTCGTGTGTATGCGACATTACATGCCTGCATGTGGGATATGCAGCTTAGTTTTGGGCACCAGTTCACAAAAAGGATATCAGAGAACTGCAGAAGGGGCAGAGAAGGGCAACCAAACAGATAAATGGCATGGCTGAACTGAATTTAGTCTTTCTTGAGACAAGGTGATTAAAGCCTCGTACACACAATCCAATTCTTGGCAGGGGATTGTCTGTTGACAGACTGTTGTCCTAAAATCTGACCATTAGTATGCACCTTTTGACAATTGTTGTCCAACTTTCTGCCAACAAATGTTGGATGAAATGCTAGTAAATTTTCGGTGGACAACGGTTGGTTGTCAGATTTTCTGATGGTCAGTACACAAGTCCGTCACACAAAAGTTGAAAGTACAAACATGCATGCTCAGAATCAATGCTCACCAAACACGAAATTAGCAGAAGGCGCCCAAAGGGTGGGGCTCAAGAGCTGAAATCCCTCATAGTACGTCACTACGTTCGTGTTTGTTGCATGAAAATTGTGTACCGTTAGTATGCAAGACAAGATCCAGGCACACACCCTTAAGACAAAAATCTGAGGCTCGGTTGGCCAACAATTGGATCGTGTGTACGAGGCTTAAGGGGGAATATGATCAACATGTATAAATACATAAGTGGTCCATATAGTAAACTTGGTGTAGAGTTATTCACTTTCAGGTCATTACAGAGGACAAGGGGGCACTGTTTATGTATGTGGGAAATTAACCGCCACATATGGAAAGGATTCTTCACAGTAAGAGCTGTGAAAGTATGAAATAGACTCCCTCAAGATCTAGTTTTGGCCAGCCCAGTAAATTATTGTAAAAACATCTATATGTATTCCTAAGGGAACAAAATAGAAATGGATATTAACATATATGGGTTATAACACCAGAGAATGTTGATCCAAGGAATACAGGCATACCCCACTTTTAAGTACACAATAGAGTTTATTTACTAAAGCTGGAAAGTGCAAAATCAGGTTCACTTCTGCATAGAAATCCACAAGCTTCCAGGTTTTATTACCAAAGCTTAATTGAAGAAGCTGAGGTTAGAAACTCATTGGTTTCTATGCAGAAGTGAGCCTGATTTTGCACTTTCAAGCTTTAGTAAATAAACCCATTGTGTACTTAAAAGTGGGGTATGCCTGTATTTAGTAGCCTTCTGGGAGATCAGAAATTGATTTATATTCACCCCACTGGAGTAAATTAGATCATGCTTTATTGGATCAACTTTAGGTATAGGAATGTGTATATGGAGAATTCTATTTATTATACTATATTTATTTATTTTTCTATTGGTTGCCTCTAAATGGACTTTTTTTTGTATATTTTTTTCAACCTAACTATGGAACTATTGGGTTGATTTACTAAAAGTGGAGCGTGCAAAATCTGTTACAACTATGCATGGTAGCCAATCAGCTTCTTACTTTAGTTTGTTCAATTAAAGTTTGACAAAGAAACTGGAAGCTGAATTGGTTTCTATGCAGAGCTGCACCAGATTTCGCTCAATCCCGTTTCAGTAAATCAACCCCGTTGTGTAAATTAACAAACATGCATTTATTTTCATCTATTTTTCAATTTGTTGGCTTATCATAAAAATATAAGCAAGGTATTTCTTAAAATATTGTACCCAATATAAACCTTTTAAAAAAAATCTAAAATGATTTGGGTAGGTTCTTATTAGTCATGTATAAATATAAAAAGTGTAGCGTTTTTCCATGGAAGTTATTCTTGGTTCAGTGACCTCTATTTACGGCTTATTACTAAGTATTAGAGGGCTATTACTTTCCATATTTATAGAAGTCCTTGTTGACTTGTAAGTGCCGTATATAGTAACTTCCAGCAGAGGAAACACAATTTCCATCAGTGACTAAGCAGTCATAACATTTTGTTTACTATGTTTTAACCTCTGTATTTTATTTGTCTACATAAAAAAAAATATTGACAAAAGTTTCCTCCTGCAATGTATATAAAACTAATTAGGAAACTCAGTGACATCTTTAAACAGTTCAGCATTTAATCTGCAGCAGCGAACACACAGATACATATCTCCTATACGATTATTTCTTGTGTTGCCATGGCAATTAGCGCGCTGTTCTGCTTTGGAAGAAGAAAGACAAATGATTCTCGGAGTTTACTACGGGCTGTAATTGAACAATATACTCAGGAGAGGCAACAGCTAACAAAGAGTTACTATAATGGCGTCCTGGGATTACGCCGCACTAAATTAATATCCGTCCGGTGTCAGCAGATCTGCACCGCCGAGCAGCAGTCTTGTCAGTGTACGGGATCTGTGCTGAAACAAGTTTGCCAAATAAAACACCTTAATGAAGAGTTTAAACAGAGGAGCTGGAATCAAATACAGTTATCAAGAAAATAATGGAATTGAGGATGAGAGAGGGGGAATGAGAGTCAAATTTCAGCCTTATCACAATGGAGGTGAGAATGGGGGAAGCGGTCCATGCAGAGATGGTATCTGCAAGGTCTAATGAGATCGGGAGGGTGGCAGCGGATGAGGGATTTGCTTTCCTAGTGGATGTATCATGTCTCCAGCTAACACATTGACTGAAAACTTCATACATACTTTAAATGAAACTCCTGGGCAATTTAAACCAGTGGTGGTCAACTGGAAAATTATGATGGGCTTTAAGTGCAGCCTCCGGCACTTCCAGAGGACCACATAATACCAGCGCATTTTTGTACCTTAAAGCCCATACATTTTGGTTTTTGCTTTTTTGCATACACTAAGGAAGATAGAGTACAATAACACCAGAATTGGCATCGCTGGCCATAATAATTACCCCCAGCATTGGTATTAGTGGCTGCAATAATAATCCCCAACATTGATGTCAGTAGTACTGTTAACATTAACACACATTGGTGGTCACGGTCAGTCCTCCCTTGCGTTGGTGGTCAGTGGCAGTGAAATTTAACTCCACCCCCCCTGCATTGTTGGTCAGTGGCAGTGAAAATTAATCCCCCCACACACACACACTTTAGTGGTAATGGCAGTGAAAGTTAACCCTGCATCCCCCAGCATTTGGGGTCATGGCAAGTTATCCCTTCCACCCCCCTGTATTGGTGGACATGGCAATAAAAGTTAACCCCCCCCCCCACATATTTGTAGTCATGGAAGTGAAAGTATTAACCCCTACCTGTATTGGTTGTCCTGCCAGTGAAAATACAAATCCCCACCCCCGAAATGGTGGTCTTGACGGTAAAAGTGTAAACCCCCCACCCTTGTACTGGTGGTCATGGCAGTAAAAGTGTTGTTGACTTACCCATCACACACTTGTGTGCCATGCTTTCTCCCCAGGCCAGGACTTACTTTTACTAAGGGCAGAGATAACTCTGTTCACAGGACAGTCTCTCAATCAGTGTTGGGTGCTGGAACATGGGGAGTGTTCCAATGTCTGGCACCCTGCAATGTCAAGCTGCATCCTGACTGGTGCTCAATAGCCCACGGGCTGCATGTAGAGGGCCTGTAGACCATGTGTTGGGCACCAAAAATCTAAACACAAGGTGGCCCATCTGGTCATCAAAAGCAATAATCAAATTAGCTAGTTGTTAGATTAGATATAACTCTTAAAGTAATATTAAACCCAAAAGCAAACATTTTATTATATTGCAGCTTACCAATTCTTAGATATGATGTGAGGTATTCGTTTTCTTTTTAATGCTTTTTTTCTTCTATTTTCATCTGGGCATCCAGCCAGAAAGTTTGTTGTTTTGCAAAAGCCCAAGCTCTTCAGCAAAATGTATCAGTTTGCATGGATGAGACAAACCACTTAACACTGACAGGAGTGCTGATCAGCTTTTATTTATTCATGCAAAAACTTTATCCCAAAAGGAAAACACTGTTTCTGTTTGTTGTAACTGCTTATGAAGTGTGAGCTGGAGTTTGGCTTCAGTTTGTTAGTGTATCTAAGTCTGATAATACAGACACAATACTTCTGCCTGCTGTGTCCCCCCCCCCCCCCCCCGCTAATTCCTAGTTGTGTCTCACTAATAAAGGACTTGTGTTACTGGCCAGATCACCAGGTGAAAATTTATTTTTAGGGGGTACATAGTATTCATTCACCAGAAAAAAAATGTGTAATGTTAGAAAAGACAGTAGGCAGTTTTTGACAAGTCCTTTAAAAATCAAAAATAACAAAAAATGTCCCCAAAAAATGTCTCCCGGTGTAGATCCATTGTCAATCGCGATGTCTGCCGCCATTACCAACCTGAAAAAAGAAACAAAAAAACCCGCTCCGCTCCTGACACATGCCAGGAGCACTACTTATTTATTATATGCATTTTTTTTTCTCTTTTTGAATTAACTTTTACTCCTGTTTTATGCGGCATTTAAAGAGCGTTTTTGCTTTAGGAATAAAGTACTGTAGAAGTGAATTGACATTTTCAGGATCATATGCAGTATTTGGGAAAACACCTAAATACCCCATGTGATCTGGTTCTGTGAATAGAACCCCATTGTAATTTAATGTTCTTAAAAATGACCTTTCATTTTCAATCTGAAGCCGCTGTAATTTTCTGTAAAACTCAATGCAATATGGCCACCTGGAGGTGTTCTGTACACAGTTGATGTATAGTACTTCTCCCGAAATGTAATTTCCTGCTTGTGTTATTGGCAATGAAAACATTTATTTTAGTATGGAAATTTGAGTCCTGTTTTGGTTCATACGTGACAGATGTTTTTAAATTACAGTGTTTTAAAA
Organism: Rana muscosa; assembly: GCA_029206835.1. NCBI lineage: Eukaryota > Metazoa > Chordata > Amphibia > Anura > Ranidae > Rana > Rana muscosa. The sequence continues at coordinate 225,726,564 of CM055118.1, forward strand.
TTCAAACTTTTTTGTAGTTGTAGGAAGGGTGGGGGGATACAAACCTGTATACCTGTACCTGTATACCCCTGGGGATATTTACCCTCATTATTAGTCTTACAGGAAAAGTCTATTTAATGTTGTCATCAGAATAAAAATAGAAGGAAGATGAAACGGGAGACCTGTTTCAGTATCAACTGTCTAAGCAGTGTTTTTGGGTAGAGTTTCATTCACGTTCTGTTATTTTCTCCAGGACGGGACGTAAAGGCAAATTTCCACAAATGGACACAATGGTTTTCACTGTTAGACTTTAAATAAATGTTTGGACTATAGACCTACAATAAGCAATTTGCATTTCTGCCAAATCCATTTCTAACCATGCCGCACACACCTCTACTTCACTTTAATCCTGTGATTATTTAACCTTTATCTTTTTCCGGCCATTATAGGCTTATCTGCAGTCTGCAAAGGGCAGATTTCTGCAGAATCACACCAAAGACATACTTTGTAAGGCTATCCACCTACGACTTCTCCGTATCACATTCAACTGGAGAGGTTTTTGTAATTCATTTTTCACAATGGATATCGATTGGGATTGTCAGGGAGGCTGAAGAGCAGATATTCTACATATAGCTGTCACGCAAGACCAGAGGCCTATGTCACGGGTTCAGCGGACTTATCTTTAGAAATGACCTCCAGGCAAGCGGGATTAGAGGCAAGCAAGGATTTAGCGGGAATCTCAGCAGCTCCAGATCTGTATTGTGTTCAGTGACAGGCTGAGGTACAGGAGGAAGAAAAATCAATTGTGTGACTGGTGTCTAACTATATAACCCAGGATGAATCAGAAGGTGAGAGGACCCTTCTCTTAATCAATGTCAGATCAGGCGCTGCCATTGATTTCTTGGATACTTTGCTCATGTTAGACATTATTTAGAATTTCTAGCCATCCTTGTATAGATCGCTCCCAAAAAACAGCTATGATAGATCAGCTGTATGAGCACAGGATGAACCACCCTGTATACAGCGCAGCAAATCAATGAGGGCAGACGTACCATGGAGTTACATTTCACACATGTGATACTTAAATGAGAACTTCATGAGAACTTCAGTCAAAACAGATATTACCAAGTAGGTCATTGTATTGCTTATTTAATAAAGTGTTCTGATTCATAAGGGCTAATTCTTTACTGCAGAAACACATCGCAATAATTTAGAATTCATCGTGCCACAGACTGACTTTAGCAGATTTGTTGCAATAGGCTGCTGTGCTACAGAATTAGAATTACAGGTATATGCATTGTATACTTAGTTACATTAGACCAATGTAGCTGCAGTGTATATAAATACCATACTTGACCATACTTGACCAATGTCCTGAAAGCTGGAAATCACTTAAATTGACACCGCTACTCCAATGATCTCCACTTGCTTCCAGGCCCCGCACCCAGCGGCTGCCTTGCTACTATCTGAACACAGGAGGTTGGCCACTCGGCAAGGATAACATTCAAAGAATGCTTTGCATTTTTTGAATGATGCAGAGCATTTTCCTACTTAAAGAAGATGGAGAGTGTGATGCCACCATCCCACCTCTCTACCTTATCCAATCAAAGGATGCTTTGCATTCATTCAGACCATGGAAAGCATTCTGTGAATGGCACCCATACTAAGTGGCCAACCTCCTGTATTCACAATACATCCAACCAGCTGTTCAGCATAGGATCCAGAAGCAAGTGGAGACCACTGGAGTAGCAGTGTTTACTTCAGTGATTTTTAGCTACCAGTGGCATTGACTAGGTATGTTATATACATAATTGGTCCAAGCTGGTCCAATGTTACTATGTATAAAATATCCTAACCTGCAATTATTCTTTAAAAATCATCTTATTTGTTACAATCTGATTCCATAAACATTTATGCAATCCAATTGGGAAGCTCTCCCTGTAATGTCCTGTCCTAGAGATGCAACAGGGAAAGGCAATCAAGTGAGGGAATTTCCATCTAAGGTCCCTTTCACATGGGCATCCTTGATCCTTCTGATCAGCAGGGGATATATGAATGGTTCCCCTGCTGAATGTATCTCAAACAGTACATTTACCACTTTTGCAAAATCTGTGTCTATTTAGTCTTTTCCTGCAGGAGCCTAATGGGCCCATGTCAGGTCTATGAGCAGGCCAATGTTTACCTCCTTTTACTTTTGATCCATTATGTTTAGGTCCAAAAAATGTAAAATGTACAAAGACATCTTCCATTTTTTTTTCAGACCTAGACAGACTCGGAGGTAATCATATGTAAATGTCAAGGCTGAAAATTGGAAAAGGACACAGCCTTTTTCCATTTTTTTCAGACATAGGCAGACTCTGAGGTAATTGAACGTAAATGGACGATAGTTCATTCATATCTGTCAGCTCATAGACTAACATGGAGCTTTTTTTCAGATTTGCTTGAAATACTGACGGGTGGACCTGATGAGAGAGCCCATACAAAAGGCACCTGAGATGATTTTCCAAGATTTACACTTGCCTCTTGTTTTGGTAACAACTGTAAACTTTTGGAATTCCCATTGCTTCTTGTCTTGGTGAAAAAGGCCACCAAAGCAAATAAAGAGGATATATCTCCTTCAATACAAATTCCTGCTAATGTGGGCATTGTCTTTAAATGTGACTGCACATGTTACAACATGAATTACCAAAACTATGTAATATGCTGACTTAAACTATTCATTTATTTTGAATGCAATCAGGCAGGCCCTTGGTAGACAGACCTAAAGAAGATTGTAGTGTCAGATTGCCATGTGTGAAGACTTTGTAGGATTTTTTTGATGAGTAAGATAACATTGAACACTTCAATTTAAACTGTTATGCCAAGAAATGTAGAGTATGTATTTTCTGGGGTACCTGGAGTAGCATAAATGCAGCATCTCCTAAATTGTGACAGACCGTGTCATATGATTTGTAAATACTTTCAATAGTGAGCTCTCGATAGCGTGATAGATAATGTGCTTGTAAACTGTACTGATCCCTGGAAAGGGCTGTATCATAAAAGCTGAGATTAATGAGCTGTGTCGCCTCTGCCCGCAACACGAGCCCTATTTGTGTATGCAGAGTCTTTTCTCTACTGTGTCCACATCCACAGACAATAAACCAAGGAAGCCATGAGCCATTGCTCTGGAACTTGTAAATTTCGCAACAAATATCAGCCATCAGCTTCAGCATATTGTAACCTGATTTTCTTTTTTATCATAATCTTATACATGGATTTATCAAAATCTGCTCAGACTTATGTCTGATTGGATCAGATTTGAGTTACTTTGATCATAAGTTTACCTCATCAAAGACTTTTTTGTTATCCTTGATGACGAGTACATCTATTTCAAGAGTCAGGATTGCATGTAATCGAGAGAAAATATGCCTGCTCTTGCCTGATTTGTTATTGTTACAATAGGAGGAAGGTGGACAGAAACATCTACCCATGGACACTCTTTGGGAAGCATTCCATAATGTTGTATATTACTCGCCTTAAGGCCAGTGTCAACAAGTTGGGGCCTTGTGTTGATGGCAGCAGTTTCCCAGATAGCAAACAATTGTGCTGCAAGTTTGAAAATGACTTGCTAAGCTACTGCTAGACTTGCCAGGCTTCACAAGTTTGTTGCACAATTGCATGACTCCAGATCAACTTTCTTTGCAAACATTCTGCAAGTCTGCTGCAAGTTCTGGTTCAGTTATGTTGTGCAATAGTCGTCCCACCACAAGGGGGTCACTGTGGCTGAACTTTCATGCTGTGGACTTGCAGAGCTCTTGCCGTAGACTCAACACTTCAATGTTGCTCTTGCTAGAGACTTGCCACGCAAATTTGCTACACATTGGAAAAATGTCAACTAAAACTTGTGTTTTACATGCTCTGCAAGTGTACAACTTGTCAGTGAAAATGTGCATCAAGTTAACAGACTTACAATTAAACATTGCCGCAAATTTGTGGCAAGTTATCCTTGTGTAGCACCCTGCTCCTGATGACCAGGCGCTATGTTTAAATTTAGTGGGTGTCTGAGCTGGTAGTTAGCTCAGACTTTGATAATTAAGGCTAAATCAGTCTCTGTTCTGGCTATGGCTGTGCTTGGAGGGATTTCCCATTGTTTGCCTGAAGGTGGCGTTACCACCACAGGCCAATGTAGAACACAGGCAGGCCAGAGTGTATTGGGTATTTTTCCCCGGGAACAGCTCAGTGGGAGTCGTCTCCCCACTGGGCATACTGGGGAAGGGTACTTAAGGGGCAGACGCCATTTTTCGGGGCTCTCTTTGCCTTGTGACCCTCCTGGCTTGAGGTATGTGACAGTGAAATTTCAGCCGCGGAGCCATGTTGGCCCGAGGCTGCATCTCTGCCAGGTAGGCCCAGTTGTCCTGACTGGGGCCTGCACTATGAAGGTGATCCTGTGCTGTCTGTCCTGCGTGAGAAAGCCACTCAATGGAGGAAACCAGGGAGGACCTGTCCTGGAGAGGACAAATCGGAAGGCTGGTATCTTGGGGAAGGCCTGGTGACCTTATTGGAGGATGCACTGTAGCTTATGTTACCTTACAGTGTGCCGGGTCGGCTTAAAGGCTCTAAAACTGTAAGGCTGGATGTTCGGGTACTAAAATCCTGTGGCAGAGGATTATTGAACACTTCATCTTTATCGTTATAAAGTCTGTGGCAGAGACTGTTATTTCCAAATTTTGTTCGTGCATCATCCAGGCTGCTAGGCCAAGTGAGAGGGGCCCATCCAGGTGAGCAACACCCACTTGAAGGAGAGTGGTGAGTGTGACTTTTGAAGCTCAGAAGCTTCCCCAGTGATCTGCATCGTGTGCCTGAACCTTCCCCTAACCCTCCATCCCTCTACCTGTGCAAGTTTGTGTGAAATAAAGCCTAACGAAAAGGATTTATAACTTGTGTGGACATTGAAGTTTTTATAGACTCTCATCCACTAGACAGCGAACAGTGAGGTAACGTGCAAGGCCCAAATCAAATTCAGCAGCTCCTACGGGGGTAGTGCTATACTTGTTATCTTGGTTGACATCAGTTAAAAGCTAACGTTTAGTGATTTTGGTTTTTGGTTTAAAACAGTATCAAGGATGGTACGTACATGAATGAAGGATGTTCCATGTGCTGGTGGCTGCTGTGTTCCTTGAAATCTGAAGTCCTCTTGGGGGGTGGTAAAAGCATTGCTCAACTGCAGGGTGAATGAGCTCCTTCTGTTTATTTTTATTTTTTTAGTGCATGTTGCTTTTAAGGAAAATGCAACTACAAAAAATGTTTGTAGCAGGGGGCGAATATTGCCATCTGCTCCCCGTTATACTCCTCATGTCTGCTGCACACTGCTTGCCAGAGTTCTTTCTGTTTAACTTAACTCCATTAAACGAGAGGCTGTCATGTGACTTTGATAGGTCATTTCACTAACTTTTCTTTCAGATTGCCAATTGGTGTGCTTTAATATATATGCAGATTTTATTTGATTTTTTAAGCAGAACTATACTATTGCCTTTGAAACAGACCCTTTTTTCAGTGTTTTTCTGCATAAGAAATAGCCCAACAATGTAATAACTTTATTTGTGGTCAGAGCCTTCGAGCAAGTAAGCGTTAAACTCTAACAACCAAGGCCTGAGGTGTGCCTTGGCCTAGCTGGTTGGCGCCGACGCCGACGCAGGACCTGGCAAGGGAGGAGGCTTAAGTAGTGCTCTCAGCCTCCTCCCACAAATACAGGCTAGCCTGCGGCCAGCCTTTACACAAGCACTCCCTTGTCATAGATTTCTTTAAATTAACTTTTTTGATTTTGCGGTCTTAAGCAAAAGAGGACACACCAATCTCTGTAAAATCTACAATAAGTTTAGGAAGCTATATATCTTCAGCATTCAGACCCGGCCACAGATTACAGTGTTTAGCACTGATAAAATAAGATAAAGCAGGAAAGGAACGTATGCTGTGATTGCGTAGTTTAATCAATGAGTCTCTGCACTGTCCTTGCATCGCCTCGAAGAGGCCACACCATAAATACGCAGCTCAGTACAGTACTAATGGCTCCCTGATTTATCAGTCTTTAATTAAGCACTTTTAAGGTTGATGTAAATTGCTTTTTTAATTTAGGGCAAAAAATGCTTTTATGATCACATGAGATAATTTTATGATAGATCTACATAATTCTATTTCAAGCAGAAGAGTACTTTTAGAGGACCTAGTAAACAGCTTTTTCATATATATGCATCTGCTGATGACCACACTAAACTTGCATAGTTGGTGAAATGCCTCTAGAATGTATTCATTGTGATCCACAGACTATAGACATCTGTCACACCCATCTTTACATATACAGTATATATATATTATACAGTATATATATATATATATATATATATATCTCACAAAAGCGAGTACACCCCTCCTGAATGAAGAGTTTACACTTTGCTACAATGTAAAGTAGTGAGTGTACAGCTTGTATAACAGTGTAAATTTTCTGTCCCCTCAAAATAATTCAACACACAGCCATTAATGTCTAAACCGCTGACAACAAAAGTGAGTACACCCCTAAGTGAAAATGTCCAAATTGTGCCCAAAATGTTGAGTTATTTTGAGGGGACGGCAAATTTACACTGTTATACAAGCTGTACACTCACTACTTTACATTGTAGCAAAGTGTAATTTCTTCAATGTTGTCACATGAAAAGATATAATAAAATATTTACAAAAATGTGAGGGGTGTATTCACTTTTGTGAGATACTGTATATATGTGTATATATATATATATATATATATATATATATATATATATATATATATATATATATTAGACATGCAAGTCTGCAAGGTTTATATCAAGGATTTAAAGTGTTATCTATTTGTGAAACTAAATAAATGAAGAAAAGCTGTGCTGATATTTATGTTCTATTTTTTTATTTATTTATATAGCATTGACAGTTTACACAGCCCTTTTACATAGTATACATTCACATCAGTCTCTTCCCTCAAGGGGCTCACAATCTACGGCCCCTTCTCTTTACTAGCATGCCTGCACACACATACTAAGGTAATTTAGACAGGATTCAATTCCAGGATCCAGGAATCTACCAGCATGCCTTTGGTGTGTGGGAGAAAACACAACTATCCCAAGGAAGCCCATGCAACCGTAGGAAGTACAATGCAAACTCCATACAAATAGTGACCTACTTGGGATTTGAGCAGGACCCTAGTGCTGCAAAACAGGAATGCTAACCACTAAACCAATGAGCTGTCATGGCTGACCTCATAAACAAGCAGACACATTAAGGAAATCAAGCTGCCTGAAGTGTTAAGTGTGCCTTACACTTTATATACTAAGCTCCCCAAATACTGCAGAGTGGTCTACAAGAAAACTAAAATCCACAGGGCATGTTTCCCTCTCTGTACAATTAGCTACCTTAATTTTTAATAGATTTGAATACACATTCCTTAATTATTAGATGGGAACTGTACACTATTGTGGCAATCACCATCTATACTACTTTCTCTCCAAGTGTTGGGCTGTAGGTGGGCTTCATTGGTGCTCAGATGTCCAAATGTAGTGAAATGTGAGAGCCAATCAATCAAGACTGTGTGGTGACACTCATTACCATGGATGTGTCCATTACAAGAAAGGGTTATTTGAAGATGGGCTTCATTCAAGGGCAGTGAGCAGGACACAGAGCACCTCTAGAGTGTGCAGAAGGTAGGTAGTGCATTTATAAAAAAAAAATACAAGAGAGAAAACAAGATAGCAGATTTTTTTTTTCTTTATTTAGCTGGACTTGTGTTTTAAAATGCTCTTCTGGGAGACCAAAGGTTTACTATCCCTTGATCTAGCTGGGATGAAGTCATCATGCTGTGCCTATGACCTCATTGCTGCTAACATAGAGGGCCACAAGTTCCTCTATGTTAAGCCTAACAAAATAATATACAAAAATCCCTGACACTGGATAGTAGGTTTTGAGTCTTCTGTTCCAATTACAACCTCCCAGTCCTGATAGTGGCTACAATTCTGTACTTACACCGGTGAAAGGGGCGATGGATAATTTGTATCTCTCATTTTTATGGTGCCAACAAATATTCTTATATAAATTATTTCATGCCAGTCTCTGTTCAGGAAGGGACATTATAATCTAAGCCAGGTCACTCGCCAGTATCTTTCTGAATTATTACAAAATTCAAACTCCATACAGATCGTAACCCTGATGGAATCTGAAACCAGAACCCAAAGCTAACCAAGAAGAGTGCCAACTCATCAACTATCTTGTCAAGGAAACTATTTTGAGTGCTTTTAGCACATTGCTGGATGAACATAGACACATCTATCACCATGAGTGGGCCATTGAACAAGATGACTGTGGTCAATAAGACACGTCTCTCAAATCTGTCCAGGAGTTTGTTATCACAGTCATGAATTATTTACATCAGGGACATTTTGCTACATCTGTTCTCATCTCCAGTCACCTAGCCAAAAGGGAACACTAATGAAAAATACATATGGCTGCCCTGATTTTTAAAAAAGCACTGACGCTTGTCTTTTCACTAAGTTTATATTCTATCAAAATTGGTCATAGCACAGCGGAGAATTGTGAAACATGAGGGAGCTGTAGAGCCACTCACTGCTTGAAGCCTCTTGGCTTCTATATCTGTGAAATAATCCGGTAGGAAATGAAGCGCTCATTGATATCGCTGCAGAACGGCACACAAAACTCAGCATTCACCTAGAAATATAAAAACAGGTGCTGACCACTTTCTGCTTCTCATTTCTAAATGAGCTGTTATGGTTTAGACCTGCAAAAACAACAAAATTTACTCTATCAATTCATAATTAATATTATTCGCACAATGAACCAACCCCTATAAGCAGCTATATCTATATGTGTATACACAGATCGATTCAGTTCTAAGCCCATTAATACTTCTGTCTCTAAATATAACAACCCATGATTCCTGTTCACTATGTGCAATACAAATGAATAACCAAAGCTTTTCTAAATAAAGAAAATATTAAAATAAAGTTCTAAAATGACATACACCAACTGAAGTGATTAGCCTTAGGTAATACACTGAGATGATACAAATCCTCCTACATAAGTTTAACCTGTTTATCTGCAGCCCTTTCTCCTCTACAGCCATTCAAATTACAGAATTTACGCAGCAATTCTCAGAAGGCAGGGAGCAGAATCTGACCCCACACACTGCACAGCACAGAGCAGGAAGCTGAGTGCAATCTGGGACCTCATAGTCTCATAATGAAATATGCACAGCTAAGGATAGCAAAGGAAGGAGACAGCAGAGAGAAATAACACTAGGTGCTTTGGATTGAGGCAAGTACACAATATAGAAGGACATGCTTTGTTCATTTTTTGTTTCAGAGGTTTACAACAACCTTAATGAATCAATCTATACTCTCCCACATTCCCAATTCCAAATCAAGGAACAGAAGATTGACTTTTAACATTTTAAAGGTATTTCTAGTTATAGAAAATAATAAAAAGTGCTGGTAGCCAAACACAATATACCTCATTATTTTGCCATGATTGGATTTTTTTTCTGATTAAAAAAAAAAAATGGCAATTCTAATGCATGACCAAAAGAGCATAGAATCTGCTAGTCTGAACGTCCTTTTTATAGCAAGTTTAAGCGGACCTCACATAAAGATATAAAGATTCAAAGGATGTAAAACCACACAGTGAAAGCTATACAAAATGTTCAAATAAAAAAGCCACCCCCCCATGCCCAGCATTTCCATAATTAAATGCTTGTTTTGTCTAGAGGAGCTTTAAGGAGTGAAAACAAACTCATTGTCCCGATGAAACAAGTTCTCCGGTCTTCTTTCCTACCCTGAAACGTGATTGGGCCCTCAACATCACATCACATACACAGCTGGGTTCACACTGATACTACACGACAGTCATACGACTTTCATCCTACTTTGCTCTGCGACATCAGTCCTACATCGGTCCTACATTGGTCCAACATCCATCCGACTTGAATGAACAGGATACTACTTTGATCCAACTTTGTGCTAGTCTGACTTGTCCTTTGACCAATCAAAACAATCCCAGTGTGAAATAAATTCCTTTTACCTTTTACTGTTGCTGTAATCACATGTCGGATGTCATAAGTTGGATGGTTAGGACAAGGATCCTACTTTGATCCGACTTCAATGATATTCAATGGGCTGAAGTAGGTTCAAAGTCGGACCAAAGTAGTACAGGGAGCATTTTCAAAGTCAGACCGACTTGTGTCGGACCAGTTAGGACGGCTCTCATAGGGAAACATTGATTTGCACACATCATGCGACATGAGCTCCCAATGTCGGAGCGTTTACCAGTGTGAACCTGGCCTCAAGCAACTTGTTAAATCAGGGCCACTATTTGTTACCAGTATTGTAACTGGCAAGGCATCAAATGTTAGATATAAGGTTACCTATTACCTCTAACACTAAGAACCTTTGACCATGCTCAGAGTACAGAGTAAATCAAGTTAACTAAGGGGTAACTAGACAGTTTTCATATGGAAATCTGCACATTTACATTATATTGTAACTGTACTGTCTGCCCTCAATTTATAAAGCGCTGTGCAAACTGCTGGCACTATATAAATCCTATAAAAAATAATAATAATAATAATATTAAGTCTCTTCGTGACTGGTTCTTTTGAAAACTTCCTATCAGTAGTCAGTGCAGAAAATACTTGCCATGCATAAGTCCCACAGCGATTCCTAACCTGTGGTAAACTCTAACAGCTTTATAACATGATAACCCTGTGTTGGATTTTTCATTTGCCCCATAAGGCAGTTCTCAATCATTGTCACTATGTTATGCAGTATAAGATTTCTAACCTTTCTAAAAAAAAAAAAATGTGATACCAGGGTGCAGCCATGCACTGAAATGAAGCATGCTTTAAAAAAAAAGAAGAAGTTATTATAAGGCTGAGTGCTTTCATGTTATTGAGGCTGCAATCTAGCTAGCTCCGTGTGTTTTCAATCAAACACTGCTGACACAGCAAGGAGTAGATTTAATGCCTCTTTCTACACATTTCAATATTTCCTCAATCACCTAGTCATACGAATGCTGCATGCCACGTAAATTTACTTTGATCCCCAAATCCTTCCTGTAGAGGAACCCAAAGGAATTATTATTATTATTATTTATTTTTTTATGAAATACAGATAGGGAAGAAAATATTTCCTCAGACTGGAACGCATCCTGGGAAGTGTTGATAATATATAAATCAAGAAAATAGGAAAGTAGACAAGTCATGACAATTCATCATTGAACTTAAAGTGGACATTGCATAAGGTCCGTTTTTTCATGTTAAGTGCATGCAAGTTAAAGTGGACCTATACACATTGTCTGATAACAATCAATGTTCTTTTATGAAAGAACATACATTTCACATTACAAATTGTGCCACTAAAATTAGTGTGTGCTGTAAATTGCCTCCAGCATTGCTCCTGTTACTTCTCCCTGGAAGCCACCATTTTGTTGAGGCCCAGAGCAGTCACTTCCTTACTGAGAACTCTTCCCTTCAGACTAGTCTCAAAAACTGTATGTCCCTTTCTGTAATTAAAATGTGTGCATTTCAAGCCTTGATTGTATGTCTGGGCTCAGCTTGAGTGGAAGGCTGACAAAAGCTTTACTGTGCTGAAGTTCATGGTGTTGCCAGGAATGGACAGAATATAAAGAATATAAGATAAGACACTATCCTTGTAAGTTTAACTCTTTTGTGTCTCCCTGGCAGCAGAATTTGTCCTGTCAACTCTCCTGCTTTTCTGTTTTCTTTACCTAATCTGTGTTCCCTCAGTACAGTCTATGTCATTCCTGTTATTTCCTCCCCGCTGAGCAGAAGTAAATCTTAAGGCAGCAGAACAGCCTCTAGTGACTCACTGATTGTTAGCACAGTGCCAAGAATAGAGGACAACTGAGGCTGTGCAGAGCAGGATGTAACAGGGCCTTACTGGATTTTAAACTGTATAGGCACTTATTTTTAATGTTTTACTTATCTATACCTGCAAAAGGGGCAAGCCTAATGTAATCTATGAGGACTTAATTTTCAGACTAAAGTAATTTTTTTAAGAAACGTGTAAGTGTAACACATCCAGGTTATTACCTATCACCGAGATTACAATGAGCCCTGACAAAGGCTTCATCAGATTTTTCTCCAGAAGGACCCAGTCAACTATGTTTAGTCACTATCCAGGGTCCGCATCTACTTTCTGGATTGAGTCGCAGGCACAGAAGTAACACAACCATGTAAACTCTGGTTCCTGTGTAGTTCCTGGATACATAGAACACATGTCTGACACAGATCAACTCCCTGCTATAGCCTTTTTCCTTGTGGCTTGCTATAAAGTTACAAAGTGATAGTCTAATTCAGCCTTTCAATAATAATAATAATCATAGACACGATATTCCTAACAAACGTAAATAAATGTCAGCTCATTCTTCATATAATCAGGAACATTTCTAAGAACTTATGATACATGATTGCCACATAAGCATAAGGATACACAATGGCTAACAATGAATTCTATTCGCTCTATTCATTCTCAATGTTTACGTTTAAAACTAGCCTTCTGAGTAAGCACTTGTGTACGAAACATGTTTTTGAACAAATGCTGATGTTTTTCTTTTGACTTCAATAAAGGCTACAATACCGTAAAGTGACCGTGCTGACCTTTCTTGTTTGTAGTGTGTCTTTAAAGCTGGGCAAAGCTTCAGTTCTGCAATACTTACCAGGGTGAATGGACACCAGATTAACTGTCAGCAGAAGCAGGTTTTTACTTATATAGGCATTCTTGGTGCACCATTGCTCTTGCTGATACTTACTTTCCCTATAATCCTCTGTTGCTTTGTTTGCCTTTTGGAACCCTCCAAAGGTATGTCCAGGAATTACCCCCCTGTAAAGCATGCCCAACATTGCTTTTTTTTAACCTTAGTCATGTAGTAATAAACAACTTATTACTACCTGTGATCAATGAGCCTGTAAATAATTTTGCAGGTGAAGTTGCTAAGAGCTCAGTTTCTAATGATGTAGGTACTCCCCCAGAACTATGTCACCCAAGAGCACTTTCTCTACACACATGGGGTTATTTATGAAAGCTAATAGACTGTTCATTTTGCAAGAGATTTTTCCCTAGGCTTAGTGAAAATTTACTTTGCAAAGAATACCCAATGACATGCAAGAAAAAAAAAAAACTGTATTTTTGCTTGCACATGATTGAATGATGAAAGCTTCATCTCATTTACTTAGCTAAGTGCAAATTCCCTTGCAAAGTAAACAGCCTTATTGCCTTTACTGAATCAAACCTTGTGTGTGGGCAGGTTATGGAAAGCAAGTCAGCAGTATTGTTTTTGTTGGGGAAGAAATCAATGCATGCATGTTAAGAGAGACAGAGAGAGATGGGAATAGACAGCAGTTTGTAGTCCTCCATGTAAGGCTGATACCACAGCTTGGGGTTTCTGTACAGAAAAGGCACTATGTTTTCAGCCCCAATGGGAAGTTAGGAGTACACTGGGCTTTTGGTAAATCAGCAGATATTATTCTATACTTGTAGTATATAAGATAAAACATGAAGCATGTTTTGAATAAATATACTGATTTTTTTTAATCATGTATGTATTTTTTTTTTATTCCCCATGTAAGCTATGGTCTGACTGTCTCTGCTGAAGCTTACACAGGGCTACAGAGCTTTCTTCCATCCCAACATGTTAGGGCTTGGGCATGGTGATTGGTCACTCGGGAATGTGAGAAAGTCACATGCTCTCCCATACTCCTACATTCTGGATATTTTCAAGACTTGTAGCAAACCCACAAAGCACTGGCAGATTAGCAGATTGGGGAAAGCACTATCATGGAAACTTGTAGCTTTGTCCAAAATGAACCAGTAAAACTGGCAGGTCTAGATCACAGCCTTGCAGCATCCACTTTCTAAAGGGGCAGCTAGTAGCTTTGTACATGAATATTTGCACTAGGAGTTCCTCAATAGTTTCTCAATACCCTCCCCAGAGTTTATCATCTATTTTATTATCATTATTCCTTCATTATGTATCAACTACCTTTGAAGGAAGACACAGTTCATTTTATATCCATCAGAACTAAGCCTTACTTATATTGGTTCAGTGCTTTTACACACATCAGACACTTTCTAAAAGGGGTCTGGACTTTATTCTCTAATGACAGACATTCTTTAAAATTGAGTGTAGTCACCCTGCCTTGAGCAGAAGTGTCAAAATTTTGTTCTGCATGGCTGGCATTCCATGAAATGACATTTTGTAATCTGGTTTGTTCGGCTTCCCCTAAGTCCGGACTTGCTGTCAGTTCTCCCTTCTGTCAGTAGATGGCAATGTCACCTCTGGTATTAGTGTGAGATCACACAGTAGGGGTGGATTCTGAATATGCATATATTTTTCCCAGCCCAATACTGGGAGTTTCCATTGCTAGTGGTGCATCATGGAAAAGGGTATAAATATTCAGGGCTGGTTGATGACCACTCCCTTCCACACCTCCCTCAATCCCTCCTCTAGGCTGTGGCCTGGGAAGGGTGCATGTGATGGAGCCTCTTCTTTAGGACTACCTGCCTGAAGGGACCCAGATTTAATTAGGCCTGGAGCTAAGGCCTAGTGCTGCTGATCTTCACTGAAGGCAGGATGGAGTCCCATGGAGGTTGTCTGACTCTCCTGCAGAAGATTAGGAATGGAATGGAGTCCCATGGAGGTTGGTTGGCTCTCCTGGAGAAAAGATGATTTTACTACTGATAATGGTTGCTAAAGAGTCCTAATACAGGAATGTCAGTCTTAACTTTAAGGCGCTTGTTCTGTGTTGTGCCAAGTGAGGTGACGGTCTTCTGCTTAAGTCCTAAGCAGCTGCAACCCTAATTCTTTTCTTCCATGGACGTAATTTTGTGTTTTCACTTAAAAGTGATGGGTGCCCATCTCAGACATCCCAAGTCTCCCGCGAGTTGCGGGAGACTCCTGCATTTATCTGCGGGCTCACGGACAACCGCAAGCGCCGGGTGATCTCCTGGCTGGGTCTAACACTCAGCCACAGACAGAAGACAAAGCAGCCCGAGCGGCCGAATAGAGTACAGCCACGGTGACCACTCGGGCTGCTCTGTCTTCTGTCTGGGAGTGTCAGGCAGATGCAGGGCTTTTTTTCAGCCAGAACTCGCGGAACAGCGTTCCGCCACCTCAAACGCTGATCCATCGCTTTTGCTCACTACTGTCACTTATAAACAGAAAAGCCCAGCTACTCTTTTTACAAGTGACAGCACTCCTCTCCCGGTGGCACAAAACCCTCCCTGCTCTGGTTATCCTTCAGTGGGCTTGCCGTTCTGAGCGAGAACACCTACTAGTCCTGTCTCCTCTGAACAAACATCCCCTATTTAATCTCCTATTTCAGCCAGCCCTACCCTGTGATTTACTGTCACTAGTCATGCTTTGCAATGTGAATGTCGCCTCTCTGCCCACAAAAATTGCACACACCTCCTGGCTTCCTTTTGGCTGTCGGTCCTGGGACACTGTGCCGCCTCCAGTTCATGCAGCGTGCTGCTCAGAGCTGTGTTCCTCTGCTGTTCCAGGGACAGGTGTGCTGTAATGGACAGTGACATGTCCGGAAATCTTCCCAGTCCGACCGAGTACTCCAGGTACACCAAGTGCACTGTTGTATATGACACTCAACATGCACATAACAGTTACACAGAGCACACTGCACTCACACAATGTACACTGCATGCATACATAGAACATTACCCCCCTCACTTAACACCAATGTCCCCTCTCTCCACACTGATCCCTAATGTTCCCTAATGTCCCCTCTCTCCACACTGATCCCTAATTTCCCCTCTCTTCACACTGATCCATAATGCCCCCTCTCTCCCCACTGATCCCTAATGTCCCCTCTCTCCACACTGATCCCTAATGTCCCCTCTCTCTACACTGATCCCTAATTTCCCCTCTCTCCACACTGATCCCTAATGCCCCCTCTCTCCACACTGATCCCTAATGCCCCCTCTCTCCACACTGATCCCGACTTCCCCCACTCTCCACACTGATCCCTAGTGCCCACTCTCTCCACACTGATCTCTAAGGTCCCCTCTCTCCACTCTGTTTCCTAATGTCCCCTCTCTCCCCACTGATCCCTAATGTCCCCTCTCTCCACACCGTTCCCTAATGTCCCCTCTCTCCACAATGATCCCTAATGCCCTCTCTCTCCACACTGATCCCTAATGCCCCCTCTCTCCACACTGATCCCTTATGCCCCCTCTTTCCACACTGATCACTATTTAATTGGCACTGGTAAGGCTACATTTCATTGGCACTGGTAAGGCTGCATTTAATTGGGGGGGGGGGGCAGTACCGACACAAAGTGGCACCTCCCTGAAATTAGGTTGTCACCTCCCTGAAAATAGTTTTTGCAGGTTGGGGTGTCTGCCATCTTTTTACATTCCACTATTTCCTTAATATTCTACTCCCTGTGGGTGAAAAGTCAGCCCACCCTTTCTCTGGTGGTTACCACCATACCCCCAGGGGTCAAGGGGTACTACACATGATAAATGGAAAGGTAGAACTATGGTCTATTAAGAATAATACGATTCTAGCTCAATCAATTTTCCATTATAGGTTATAAAATGAAAGCTGGTGCTTGGTTGCCATGAGCAACACATATATTTTTTCCTTCCTCTTTTCCTTTCATGAATGTGTTTTTGGTTATCTTTATATAAAAAAAGTTAGAAAAAAAGTCTTGTCACGGTGCTGCTACAGTGGCGTATTACAGTCGAATGACATCCTGGTGTAGCTGGAGTGTGTCAGGTTGAGGAGGAGGGCAGAGGAGGCCTGTTTCTTGCTGAATTTGCTGTGTGCTGATAAGCAGTCAGTGCAGAGCAAGATTGAACACTCCCGGCTCATGATTACTGTAGCAATAAAGCTCTACAAGTGAGATTTTTACATGAATATCAGATTGGAACACAATGATTGATGCTGTTAAAATGAATACGTAATGAATTCCTAATGATCAGACCCTCAGAAATACTGCCTCCCATCCTGCTATTTTCACAACTACAGCTCACAAACAAATCCTTCTGTTTGAATACTTCCTAATGTATGAAAGCTGCCAGAGCAATGCCGGACGTGACTGGGGTTTATCTGGCTCTGGCTGGGAATAAGGGTGTGGGCATATCAGCGGCTTCTCTCTCCCTTACTTGATGAGGCCACAGCTATTTGTGTGAAAGTCTGTTGGTTCAATTAATTCTTACTAGATGAGCTTCAGAATACAAACCATTGGGATTATTTACTAATGAAATGCAGCGATTATGTGCAGATGTGGTGCTCTACAGCAACCAGTTACAAGTCATGTCTCTGCTGTTCAGGCCACTGAATCCAATTGGATGCAATGGATTTTATTTCTCATGCTTTCCTTTTTGTATTTTTAATGAAGTTAATCTATCCTGTTTAAAAAAGCCCAGGGAAATTGGTAGCTATTATCTTAATAATATGCCTATTGTGGGTATAAACTGTAAATGGCTGATATATTTCTGAATGACTGTGAATCATAAACAACTAGCATGTTTTTTCTTTGTTTTTTGCTTTTCAGTGCTGCTGATTTCCTCCAATCCCTTTTTACAGCCACTTGCTGTCCGTATATACTGTATATACTCTATAGTGGCAGCTGCACCACAATGCTCAGGGCAGGCTTCTTAACCCTAGCTCCTGCTCCTTTTTGAGCGACAAGCGTTCGGCATTGCGATTTTCCATGATTGCAGTGCAATTAATCACTCAACAATCGCAGCAAAATCACAACGCAATTGGGGTGCCATTAAGAACTACTGGCATCGCACAAGCAATATGGCATTGTACAAGCAATATGAAATTGTGGCGATTTCACCCGCGTTTCGGATCGCTCAGGTGTGAACGGAGCCTAACCTTTATGTTGGAATGGCCTCCTGTATTCTTCACTGGAGGCTTAGGTGACAACACAGGAATGCAACTGATAGACAGAGACACGGCGTTGTCACCACATAACAGGAAGCAACCTTCACAGCAGGATCACCAGGTGTTATTTTAATGAAGGGTACACTTTAACTAAAAGTGACTCAGAAAATGATTTTTGAAATGAAATTAGTATGCTAAAGCTTATATGAGATTTAGTGTTTGAGTTTAGATTACTTTAAACAATAACTCAGTTAAGTTCCGTCTCTGTATAGGATTGAAACTTGCACTACCTTCTGGAGAAATGGCTTTTTATGGTATTGAGGACCTTATCTGCCAAGTACATGTGCAAACATATATTTATTCTTGTATATACCTACTTGCCTTCGTCAGTGCCAGGACAAGGTCATCAATCACCCAGGGAGAATATGCTAAATGGCGCTCCCCCCTCAAATGTATAAGCATTATATGTCCGCAAAACCCCCATCCCCCACCCCCCCACCAAAACATGTTGAGAACTAATCTGCATGCTTATCCCCAAGCATAATTTTACTTTTCAGGCCAAAATTCACCCCCCCAAAAAAAGGCCCCTCTTCCAGTACAACTCCCCCCCTGCTGAATCTCCCAACTCAGCACACATCTTTGCCCCCACCATCCCCCCTCCTAGCAGAAATCTTCTACTCCCCAAATTTTGCCTCTGAGCCTCTACCCCTTCCAAATATCCCCCCTAGCACAAATCCTTCTTAATTTTCCCCTCCTAGCACAAATCCCCCCAATCATCACTACTACCACAAATCCCCCTTCTAGAACAAATACAAATTTCCTCTTCCCAGCACAAATCCTCTCACCCCCAATTCCCCCTCCAACCCCCCTCCTAGCTCTAATCCTCTTCTCCCTCCCCCTCGTAGCACAAATACTCTCAACCTCAGCACAAGTGTCTTGTTGACCGCCTCTAGACGAAGTCCTATGACGAAACGCGTAAGTAGGGGCTACGTACTATGCACACCACGCTACTCTACCCGGAAGCTAAGCTGGAACGCAGCCGGAGCGCACGTTGCGATACCAGCTTGTACCGTATGTGGAACATATGCGGCTAAGACGCTGTTATTTCTTTCTTTTTGCTACTTTTTTAAGTTTTAATAAAAGCCCATTTTTTACTCCACTATGGAAGCATTTTTGTTTTATCATTGAGGCTTTTGGAGAGCTCATTGATGTTATCCGAACCCCCTGGAACAACTGAAGTGAGGGTAAACTGGAAGACACCGCTGACACATCTTGCTCTGCACTAGTGGACACCCCTGGATGCTGACCCGGATTATCTCTCTACTGTCTACCCCCTTGGGGGTGAAAGGAGCTGGTAAGTGGAGACACATGTGGGGGATAAACTGTCTGCCATAACTGAAGAATCGAATTTGGTCTTGCTGTTTACAGACATACCCCACTTTTAAGTACACAATGGGTTTTATTTACTAAAGCTGGAAAGCCCAAAATCAGGCTCACACCTGCATAGAAACCAATGAGCTTCTAACCCCAGCTTGTTCAATTAAGCCTGGTAATAAAACCTGGAAGCTCATTGGTTTTTATGCAGAAGTGAGACAGATTTTGTGCTTTCCAGCTTTAGTAAATAAAACCCATTGTGTACTTAAAAGTGGGGTATGCCTGTATATAATAAGAGGGACCTGCTATCCTAGTATCAAGCTCCAATCATCTACCTGCCATTATAGACTTTTTACCATAGAAGCTAGTGGGCCAGTCACGGATACTGCTGGTATTTTATTGGTGTTCCTGCCTGGAGGCACTGCATATTGGACTTATCTGCTTATTTCACTGAACTTATTATTTATTTAATCTAGCTTGATTAGGCTACAAGCCACATTTCATTGGTTTATTAACTTCACATATATATACACATCTCTGCTGCTATCACTTATGAGACTCACTATATGAGGTATTTTTGGTCACTGACATTTTTACACCTCACCTATAGGTGTTTTGTGTCTTTGGTTTCTGTGCTTTAGTACACCCTACCGAGGAGGTATCACACCATATCTTATTCACAATTTATTACTGGTCCTAGAGAGGACTAGTGAGCAGCGCCACACCCCATTACATATATTATTATTTTTTCTTTGCTAGGACTCTCTCTCTCCATAGGTGAGGGTCCCATTAATGGGGGCTGCAGCTCCTATCACTATCACATTTGATTTGTATACTTATCCTAAGCGCAGGCCCTTAGCATTTTATACTTTGTTACTCTGAAGTTTCTGTCATTAGCCCTTCCAACTTGTAGGTAGGAACTCTCCATGCAGTGCCCCACCTCAGATGATACCACTGCGCCCAGGGCAGTCGTCCCTCCTGCCCACCCCTTGTCCCAGCTCTGGCCTTCCTTAAGCTACACTGGGAGGGCTCTGTGAGATAATACAGAAGATATACATAGGCCACAAGAGTGCTCTAAATTTCTGATAAGATCAAAAGTTTTTTGCAGTTTTCAGACATATACCAATATGAAATGCATTCAATGGTATATTAAACAGACCAAAAGACAGCAAATAAAAGTATATTGTTAGGATTTGTATACACTTTATGAATGGCCTGCCAATTAATGGCAATGGAACAAAAACTAATCCTGCACAGCTTCTAAGCTGTGCCCCACAACATACCATGTGTGTGTGTTGTAGTGTGCTGCAGTGAAGGTCTATCAACAAATACCGTACTGTGCATGGGATGCAGTTCCCAATGAATAGCACTGTCAAGCACTGCATGGCCTGACAAGCATTCCTGAAATGCAAAGGCATAAACTAGGCTTTAATTGTTTATTGTTTGCCAACGTTACAGTCCAATATGACCCATGTTATTAAGTATAAAAAAACAAACTTTGCTTCTGAACATCTGTCTACTTTTCCATACCTGATATGGGGTCAACCCCTTCTCAGGAGTTTATTCACTAAGCTTAGGAGATGTTGGGGTTGATTTACTAAAGGAAAATAGATTGTTCACTTCACAAGGGAAGTTGCATTTTTCAAAGGAATTTCTCCCAGAACTTAGTGAATGAGTTGAAGTTCTGCTGATTTCTATCATCCAATCATGTGTAAGCAAAAATGTGTTGTTGTTTTTTTCCCTTGCATGTGATTGGGTAATTTTCAAAGTGAATTTTAACCACGTACACTAAGCTCTGGGGAGAATTCCCTTGCAAAGTGAACAGCCTATTTGCCTTTAGTAAATCACCCCAATGCAATTGAAAAGGCAGTGAGATAATCAGAAGCAAAAGTATTTTTGGTCATGCTGGAGGGTTTCACACATTGGAATATTGGGATAGGTTAAATCTAGATCTGCCAACATCCGATCATTCATGTTTACCCACATAAACTAAAAAGACATATATATTTTACCACCCGTTAGTGACAAACAATTGTCTAATGCAGCGCTCTTATTAATATTAAAATCAATAAGGATCCCTATTGTCCTAAAAACAATAGTGAGAAATCCAGAGCACCCGATAAGGCGAGTAAATCCTGATAGATACAGTTCAATATATCACATCACAGTATTCCTTAGATATTTTCCAATCAACTATGCATCCTCCTCACACGTTACTCCGGATAGACGTATCACAAGCTCCCCATAGGGATTACACTTACCAGATCACAGCGGGTAATAAGCCTCCAACGAAATCCAAATACAGGCTGCAGTGGAGGGATGATTTCTCAAGATATCCGTGGATCTCGGCTGGTGATAAGCCTCATACGAAATCCCAGTGCAGGATGTGATAGACAAATGATACCTTCTCTGGATATCCTCTTCAATAGAGGTGTAGAGTTTTTCCTCCCGGGATTTATAAAATGGAGAGAAAGGGAAAACTCTGCATAGTGTAAACCGGTTTTCAAAAAACTTTATTTTCCTCTTTTCTAAAAGTCCGTTTCCATAAAATCAACACTAATCCTGTTAGCCTATACAGCCTTCGTTCCGTTTTGTTCGTCAACTCGATGCTTATCAGGCAAAGGTTAGTACACTGTCAGGGAGCTTGGTGGAGCTACAATGTATCGAATCCAGCTCACCGCTCCTCCAAACGCCGGATGATACTTCCGGTTTCCCTGACCAGTTCCCTGGTCAGGGAAACCGCGTCAATCGTCAAGGTGTCAATCGTCACTTCCGGTATGACGCAACTTTACGCTCAGACGCGTTTCGTCATCACGACTTTTTCAATGGGCCAACATCCGATCATTCATGTTTACCCGTCATAATCAAGTAATCACTGTCAACTTTTTAGATGTCACATAGACCATAATTTTCATAACATAGAGATGTGTATGGGAAATCAGTCTAGTGATCCTAGTTCATTCACCACTTCATGTAAATAATAGCAATCTGTCTTCATTTTGGGGTAACTACGCTTACTTTGCATATGTATGTTGGCATAAATTATTCAGCTGTTCTTTCCTGCAGCATAATCATATCATGATATTCTTCATGCTGAAGTTTATACTGTGCACTGAATCATACCTGTAAATCTGCCAGAGGTATACAATGTCATGCCCATAAATGTGACACAATTCAATTTAAAACATTTGTAGGCATTTTAATCAGATGCCAAAAGGAACATAGCTGTGGCAAATTCCCTTCATGTTGTAACTAATTCTACACAGCACAGAGTAAGAAGTTTGTCAAGCTTGCCATGTAAAAACGGGTAAGAACAACAGTTGTATTCAATCCACAGTCAATTTTGTAGATTATTCTAAAATACATGTAGATGAGATTATTCCTAAACAAGTGTGCCTTTGTGTTTTGTTCACACAACCAATCAGATTCCAGCTAAGATTTTCATTTTTTTTTTCAGCTAGAGTTTGTGGCATCACATTATCGAAAGTATAACAATTCATTATTTAACAAGTCACTGTAAAGTGTAATTATAAGTCACAAAGTGTTAAAGCCCATAGTAGCCAACTAACTTTAAGTTCTGTGTAGTTACCTCAAAATAAGGTGTTTTCTAGATGGCTGTTATGAATCTTTAAAGCTGGAATATTATCATTCTTCTTTACATGAACTACTGTATTTATTGGCGTATAACACTCACTTTTTTACCCTGAAAATAGAGGGTAAACTGTGACTGTGTGTTATATGCAGGGGGCTGTGGAAAGTTTTTTTCCTGAAACTTCCCTCTTAAAGTTAGAGTGCGTGTTATACGCCGATAAATACGGTAATTAATCAAAAAGGGTTGCGCTATAAAACAGTTATATTTAAAACATATACATCAGAATTAATCCAAGTGTTAATTGCGTAATACGATACTAATGAAAATATCATACAATCTATTGTATAACACGTGTGTACAATAAAGTCCAAGTGTAAATGCGGCAATAAAGTGCATATAAAAGTGCAAAAAGTATACAAACGTTAAAGAATGGAAATTTAAAATATGAAAATATGAAGTTTGTTAGGATTAGAACTGATCCTCCTCAGGAATATTTATATGAAATTCTAAAGGGTAGTGAGCATCCATCACCATTCAGGCTTCCCAAATTGTGGAACCGTCACCTCAGTAAAAATACAGGCTTACCAAATTCAGTGGACCCGCCAATAAAAGAGAGTTCAGATGGGCATATGGCCAAGCATTCTGGCCAGGGTATTCCCAAGATCCACTCAAGGGTAGGGGTATGGACTGTACTGCTCATCTCACAGGCATCCCATTAAGATTGTAACTAAAACATGAAAGAAAAGGCTCCACATAGTGTAAAACCTTTCTAAATGCTTTATTAAAAGTAAAGGTTGCACTTACATCAAGAAGTACCAAAAATTGTTAAATTAGTTAGTTAAAATTCGCCGGCTGGCCAACAGCAAAAAACATCCTGCACTTCCTGGAACATGCAATGACGTCAACACGTCACTCTGCCCTGCGTGTTTAGTCACACGTGTAGCGTGGCTCTTTTTGATATATTTAAATCTGGTCTGTGGAAGATATATCGCAGCAGAGCCACTGCTTTTATCATTTTTTTATTGTGGATCATATTACCATCTAAGCACAGTTTCGAGTTTGGATATTACATGAATTAATTTACTGTACAGTAAAGCAGTATTACACCCCAAACTAAACATGTAATATATTGCAGCTTACCAATCATCAGATGTGGTGGCTGCATTCAATTAATTTTTTTCCCTCAGTTTTCACCTGGTGATCTGGCCACTAACACACGGTATTATCATGCTCCCACTCTGGGTGAAGAGGCAACAGAGACACCTTTGGACAGCAGCATTGTTAATCTGGGGAGAGGGGAGTGCTAGATGGATTAGCAAATTTAGATGCGGCAGAAAACTGAAGCTGAACTCCAGCTAATATGTTTTAAGTAACTACAGCAAAAAAAAAAAACTTTCCATTTGAGATAAAGATTTTACATAAATTAATAAAAAGTGACCATTGTGAGCACCCCTGTCAGTGTTAAAGGGTTTGTCCCCCCAGCCCTGTAACTGCTACATCTACAGGACATCTTGTTCTTTTGAAAAACAACAGACTTACAAGTAGAATCACCAGGTCATAATTTTTTTTTTTTTTTCGTAAAATCAAAACAAATACAGCCATTATATCTAAGAACTGATAAGCTGCAATATAATAGATGTTTGCTTTTGGGTTTATTATCACTTTAACCACTTAAGGACCAGCCACTGTATATATACGTCGGCAGAATGGCTCGTACAGGCACAATCACGTACCTGTACGTCCCCTTTAACTGCCCAACGTCGGGGTCGCGCGCGCGGCGCCGGCGGCGCGCTCGCGGCCCCCCTGCCTTCCCCGTGAGTCGGACCGCTGGCCCCGCGGACTTGATCGCAGCGGGAATCCCCACGATCGTCTCACGGAGAGATGGAGCGGGGAGATGTTAGTGTAAACACAACAGCTCCCCTACTGACAATGTCACCGATCTCCGCTCTGTGTAATCAAAGCGGAGATCGGTCACGTGTCACTCGTAGCCACGCCCCCGCACAGTAGTAATCACTCCCTTAGGCACACTTAACCCCTTCAGCGCCCCTAGTGGTTAACCCCTTCACTGCCAGTGTCATTTTTACAGTAACCAGTGCATTTTTATTGATGGTCCCAAAAATGTGTCAAAAGTGTTCGATGTGTCCGCCATAATGTCGTAGTCACGAAAAAAATCGCTGATCGCCAGCATTACTAGTAAAAATTTTTTTTTTATAAAAATGCCATAAAACTACCCCCTATTTTGTAAACGCTATAACTTTTGCGCAAACCAATCAATAAACGGCGATTGCGATTTTTTTTTACCAAAAATATGTAGAAGAATACGTATCGGCCTAAACTGAGGAAAAAAAAGTTTTTTTATATATTTTTGGGGGATATTTATTATAACAAAAAGTAAAAAATATTGAATTTTTTTCCAAATTGTCGCTCTATTTTTGTTTATAGCGCAAATAAATAAAAGCCGCAGAGGTGATAAAATACCACCAAAAGAAAGCTCTATTTGTGGGAAAAAAAGGTCGACAATTTTGTTTTGGAGTCACGCCGCACGACCGCGCAATTGTCAGTTAAAGCGACGCAGTGCCGAATCGCAAAAAGGGGCCTGGTCTTTATGCTGCGTATTGGTCCGGGGCTTAAGTGGTTAAGTATCTTACAGTACTTAGTAGCCATTTAAAGTATACAAATGAGGCTAACACAAATGTGCAATAAAAAAATAAAAAATAAAGCAACAAAACAATGAAAATCCCTCTAGTAGAGCAATAGAAGACTAATCACTCTTGTTCTACTGCAGGTTAAATGTTAACATTTGTTCACTATAAGTAACCATGCAATCTGGATTAAAAACAGTGTAGTTCAGGTGTCTAACTGATGGACATATTTTGAAAAACATACTTGATTGTCTTCTAATACCAGAAGATAATAGCATTTATAATACAGAATATTCTATATATCTTACGATAGTTTACATTGTATGCTTGGTCTAATAATTGCCTTTCTGGTGGGCCTGGCCTATCTGTTTAGATTCAGTTTGCAGCGGCAGCATGATAAAGCATATGGCATTCATTCTGGTGAGTAGTATCTTGCAGACTCCTTAGAGCCAAAGCTTTTTCAAGCGTGAGTCCCCTCTGAAGAAGCAGAGAGCAGAGATTTCCCGAGATGTACACTACCTCTAGCTCTCCCCTGTTACTGTACTTTCTATCCCACTAATGTGATCTGACTGGAATCAGGTACAGAGTCTCTCACATGTGTGAACACCGGCTAAACTTGTCTCCCTCAGTTGCCAGAACTGAATTACACAGCTGACCTGCTGTCAAACTGCAGTGAAAGCAGAGATACGGAGAGGCAAGGAGCTTTCCTGGGAGCAGCGGGGGCCATGTGTTTCTTGCACTGAGCAGATATGGCTGAGTGAAGACATACAGTAAGGCCACATGTCCTACACAGTACAATTATACACTCACAAATTCACATGTTAGTCTGCTGTGTTCCCTTGTTTCCATTACCTTTATAGAAAGAGTTACCTGATAGAAGGATGTAAACAAAGATGAATGTTTGGCTGCAAAGTGCAGAAACCAATCTCATTCTGAAAACCGAGAGCAAAAAAATCTGTCTGAGTTGACTGTTGTGACTCCAGCTGTAAGTGTTGAGATTGGGAAATTAAAGGACAAAATGTTATAAGGTGTTACGGGTAGTATAGTTTAATAAATATACTTCACGTAAAGATAATAATCCAGTTTTGGCTGGAGGTTAAGTTGGTAGCTAGCCTGTCAACCATAATAGTTAATTGTGCAATCCTACTGCTCCAGCATGATCAGGTAGCTCCGCTAAATTTCCTAGCAGAATCTGTCGCCACCTGTCTTGAACCAGAACCACTGACTTCAATGAAAAAAGTCTAAAGAGATGCAGTATACTCTATTCAAGGTAGGTGAACTGACAATATGAGTATGATTTTATAAGACATGTTACATTATTACCTTGTTTAAGGAGACTACAGCTCACATCTGTGATTAACCCACATTGGCGCTCTTCTACCATCTTACACAGCACAGCTGCAAAACAGTGAACCCCGAATCAATGTGCTGTCCCCACAGAAAACACAAAGGGGAACTGAAAATCCATTGTCGAGGTGTTCTTTTTTTTTTTTTTTTCTCTTTGTAGAATAGATATCTGTTATAGCGTTGGATTGAACCAATCCTTAAGTATTTGCATTATAGAATGTAAATGAAAAGTTCCTTATTATTATAGTTATTATTAAGTTTTTAAACTTTTGTATGTAATAAGCACTAACAAAAACAAAATAAAAAATTACTTGATTAAAAAAAAAGAAAATCCATAGGGCGTACCAAGAAACTTCTTACTGCTTCCTGGGTTTCTTAGCACCCATAAATCTTTGGTGCTCAATATATAGTGACCACCAATAGCTTCGATGGGGCACTTTTCCTCCCACTGAAACCAACAAAGGGGCACAATTCCTCCCACTAACACCAACAATGGGGCACTATTCCTCCCAATGACACCAACAATGGGACACTATTCCTCCCACTGAAACCAACAATGGGGCAAATTCCTCCCACTAACACTGACAATGGGGCACTATTCCTCCCAATGACACCAACAATGGGACACTATTCCTCCTATTGACACCAACAATGGGGCACTATTCCTCCCAATGACACCAACAATGGGGCTCTATTCCTCCCCCTGACACTAAACAATGGGGCACTATTCCTCCCAATGACACCAACAATGGGACACTATTCCTCCTACTGACACCAACAATGGGGCTCTATTCCTCCCCCTGACACTAAACAATGGGGCACTATTCCTCCTCCTAATGTCAATGATGTGGCATTGTTTACTCCCACTGACCTCAGGACATTTTCTAATTCCAGTCCCCCTAAAGTTTGAAGAACAGTAAACTGGCCCTTTGTTTAGAAATATGGAGACCTCTGCTCTGGGATTTTGTAACCAGTAGAATATGGTACAGTTCCGACTTCTGAGCTAGAAAGTCATGACAGCTAAAATAAGAAGCATATGCTCTAAAATTTCAAAAATGCAACTTTGCCCAACAATGTATTATGTATAATTATCCACCATTAAAAACAAAAACTGCACCAGTCAAAACCAAATCTTGAGAACATTTTAACCATAAACTGAACAAAAGACTAAAAACCTCTTACCATTATTGAGGTGACCAGTCTTCATTCACCTACACCAGAAAACCAACTAAGACCAGGTTCACACTGGGCTGCGGGAATGAAGAAGTGTGAGTTCAACTGAACTCGCACGATTTTACTCCCGCTTGTCAGTCCCGATTTCACCCACGATTACAGAGACACCTGTGCAGGTCAATGTAAATCGCTGGTCAAAATCGCAAAACGTAGTACAGAAACGACTTTTTCAAATCGGTGCAGTGCTGCAGCTGCGGCGTCACACCAATTAGGACGGTGCAATTGCTGGCAATTGCCGGCAAATGCCGCCGATTTGACATACCTGTACAATTTGACATGTCAAATAGCTCCTCAAATCGCACCAATGTGAACCAGGGCTTAAAGGTATAAACAGTAAGCAACCAATTTAGGGTGGACAAGGTAAAACTGCCAATAAAGTTATGACAAGCTCCAACATAAGGGAGGGTGGAATCCTCAGCATTAAGATACTTAGGTACCCAAGCCCATCTTTAACAATGCAGAGCAATCAGGGCCCTTAAAATGTAAAATGCCATGATCACATCCTCAGGGCTTTATTCCACTAAAGTTTAAGGGGATGTCAGAATTCCCATTTTGAGTATCCTGGGTTTGGAAATTTTAGAAGGGTGATTTGAAAATGAAACATAGGAACAGGACCTTTACTAAAGTGACAAGTGATCCTAAACCAAGAATATAACCGGTTGCTTCTGCTATAAGAGTTCTCCCACTATTAACCACTTCAATACCAGCATTTTCACCCCCTTCCTGCCCAGGCCAATTTTCAGCTTTCAGCACTGTCACGCTTTGAATGACAATTGCGCGGTCATGCGACGTGGCTCCCAAACAAAATTGACATGTTTTTTTTTTCCCACAAATAAAGCTTTCTTTTGGTGGTATTTGATCATTATTTTTTGCGCTACAAACAAAAAAAGACTGACAATTTTGAAAAAAAAGTAATATTTTTTACTTTTTGTTATAATAAAACCCCAATTTAGGAAAAAAAATAAATATTTTTTCTCAGTTTAGGCCTATACGTATTCTACATATTTTTGGTAAAAAAATTGCAATAAGCGTTTATTGATTGGTTTGCGCAAAAGTTATAGCGCCTACAAAATAGGGGATAGATTTATGACATTTATTTTTATTTTTATTTTTTACTAGTAATGGTGGCGATCTGCGATTTTTGTCAGGACTGTGTTATTGCGGTGGACACATGGGACACTTTTGACACATTTTTGGGACCATTCACATTTGTACAGCGAACAGTGCTATAAATATGCACTGATTACTGTATAAATCTGACTGGCAGGGAAGGGGTTAACACTAGGGGGCGATCAAGGAGTTAATGTGTTCCCTAGTGAGTGATTCTCACTTTGGGGGGAGGGGACTCACAAGGGGAGGAGACCGATCTGTGTCCCTATGTACAAGGGACACACCATCGGTCTCCTCTCCCTGACAGGACATGGATCTCTGTGTTTACACACAGAGATCCACGTCCCTGGATCTGTGACGAGCAATCGCGGGTGCCCGGCTGACATTGCGGCCGCCGGGCACGCGCATCGGGTCCCCAGTGATGCGGCGAGCATGCGCGCGGGCTCCATGCTGCGGGAAAACCAGGAAGTCATATGACGGGCGCCTGGAGGGACGAAAGGTTCCTGCGGCCGTCATATGACTATGACCCGGGCAGGAAGTGGTTAAAGGGACTTGGGAGGGGATTGGGAGGATTTTTATTAGAGGGCTGAACAAATACCTTAAAGGGGTTGTAAAGGTAAATGTTTTTTTCACCTTAATGCATCCTATCTTTAGACAGTACCCCCCCCCCCCCAAGCCCCCGTTTTACTTACCTTACCACTCGAAAGTCCCGCGCTTGTCCCCGTCATCCTCCTCGGTTCTCAGCCTGGCCGTCCATTGGCTACACTGGATGGATTGAGAGCAGCGCAGCCATTGGCTGGCGCTGCTGTCAATCACATCAAATGACGTGGCGCGTCGGGGGACGGGGCCGAGTGATACAGTCGGCGGCCATGGCCGCCGCTGTATCACGGGAGCGTGCCCGCAATAACTCCACACCATGCGAGCTTGCTCGCATGAAGGTGTGGAGTCCTTGCGGGGAGGAGCCGAGACAGCCGCCGAGGGACCCCAGAAGGCCAAGATCGGGGCCACTGTGTGCAAAATGAGCTGCACAGTGGAGGTAAGTATGACATGTTTGTTATTTAAAAAATAAATAAAAAAATCCTTTACTGATCCTTTAAATTAGAAGATGCAGACAGGATCTTGCTTAGGTTCCTTCCTCGGGCATTATAAAATTCTAAAAACGGTTCTGAAACCTATCTGTGTATAGACAGAGTCATCCATCCATTATTAAAATCCAACTATTTCTCTTTACACACTTAAGTAGTAATGTCTATATAGATAGTGATCAGACCTTAGTAGCAATAGCTACTGTAACATGATACACAACCCTACTACTGCATCCAAATGTATGAAATTCTTTGAAATTTGGGGTAAAATAATTGGCAAGGCTTAGCTGACCTGTGATTTGCCAGGTTTTTGTAGAGCTGCCAACAATCATGCCTAGCTGAACTTTTTCTCTTCCCAGCAATCACTAAACTCTGCTCCTGCTTTTAAGAACAGGCCACTGTCTGGTCCAGCTATAAAAGATACACACACAGTAAAATAAAAGCAGCACAGACTAAAGTGCTTTAGAGTCTTTTGGCAGATTTATACCAAGCGCGAAAAGAAAAATTTTTTTTATACCAAGCGCGAAAAGAAAAAAAAAATATTCATTAAATGGAAATGTGAATGACAAGTGTCAGCTTTAAAAAAATCCCAAGCAGAATCCCAACTGTGGAGAGAGATGCTAACACCATAATGAAATGTAAAATGCTTTCAATAGATATTCTGTATTTTCTGGCTAAGTGAAAAGAAGAATACCGTAAGTGTTTAATGGGGTCCTAGGTAAAATGACAGGACTGACAGGCAGGCTTTATGCACAGATAGTTTCACTGAAGTTTCGTATAGGTTCTGCAGTCTTGTAAATACATTCCAGAAAGACCGTCTGACAGTTTAATGGGAGAATGATCAGAAGAATAGAAATTATTGCTGATAGAGGGACACTGTGAAGAATGATTATTTGGATGTAAGTTGGTTGCAACACCTCCCCTATTAACATAGGTCTACACCTGCCCTAGGCAAGGCTAATTTTGTTCCCACCCACCCCAGACACTTTAAAATTCATAATATTTAGATATTTATTTATTTGTAAAAAAAAAATGAAAACCATTTATCATTTTCCTTCCACTTCACAATTATGTGCCACTTTGTGTTGGTCTATCACATAAAATCCCAATAAAATACATTTACGTTTTTGCTTGAAACATGACAAAATGTGGAAAATTTCAAGGGGTATGAATACTTTTTCAAGGCACTGTATAGAGAAATATTCTGCTGTTGTCACTATTAACCACTTGCCGATCAATATACATCGGCAGAATGTCTCTCCTGCGCAAACTGACGTACCTGTATGTCAGTTCGTAAAAGCAGGATAGTGGTCCCATGGACTCGATGTCCACCGGCGGCCCGCGATCGTGGTCAGGAGAGGCAGAACGGGGAACTGCCTATGTAAACAAGGCATTTCTCCATTCTGCCTAGTGACATGACAGGGATCTACTGCTCCCAGTGATCAGGAGTAGAGTTGAGCGGACACCTGGATGTTCGGGTTCGACGGGTTTGGCCGAACTTCGGAAAAAAGTTCGGGTTCGGGACCGAGCTTTAACCCGAACCCGAACCCGAACCCCAATGAAGTCAATTCAAGTCTAAGGACTAAAAAGGCTCTAAAAAAGTAATGGAAAGGGCTAGAGGGCTGCAAATGGCAGCAAAATGTTGTTAAGAGCATGGCAAGTGCTCTGCAAACAAATGTGGATAGGGAAATAACTTAAAATAACATAAAAAAATAAAAATAAAAAATAAATATGCTGGAGGCCCTCTTTTCAGCAGAAGAGGTACAGGAAGTCATTAAGAACCTCAGAAACTCAACGGCACGATGCCACACATATGGTGGGAATGTCCCAGAATATGCCCTTTCTGCAATAAATTATTAAATTTAATGGATAAGCTAGTGGGAAAATAAAATACTTTGAAATAAAAATGTAGCGGGGTGCTAAATTTAAGGGAAGTGTTTGAGTGGTAAATAGGCTCAAACACCCTAATTCTGTAGGATTCATGGACCATTTTGTCCTCGGGGGACAGTATTGGTGTGCAGTTCCCTGCAGCCTACAGGTGGCGCTGCCATGGTAGGCTAGGGTTGAACCGCCGATACAGTGCTGTGCCTTTTGTGTCCCCTCTTGGCAGTAGTACAGCGGGGCGGGGAACCTGCTGTGCATGCCGGGAGAGCATATAAAAGGGGCAGACCTTTGGCCTGGGGGCTGATGTCCAGTGGGGTCCGCGCCCAGGTGCCTTCGGCCTGGGTGCATGTGTTCCTGTTCCATCTCGGGCACCTTTAGCCTGGGGTGAGGTACTATCCTGGAGTTCCTGCTGCCCTGGGTATGGAGGCCTAGGGGCGGGAGTAAAGCCTGGAGTCCAGAGCCTTCGTCTGGAGTCCGCTAAGGGTCGAGGAGTCTTAGGGTGCCGCCTCGTGTAGGGGACCCTGTTCCAGGGAAGGGAGGATCATTCTGATGGACCGATGCGGGATTCACGGTGAAGGAAGGGTCTGTTGACTCCCTGGAGAGATGTCTTCCCCTTGATATGGGCTAGGTTCGTAGAAGGAGAAGCTCAAGGTCATCTTGACTGTATCAGAGGCCTTATTCACCCGGCCCGTGGCAGGGGCCTTATACACCCTGGTCTGTGGCAGAGACCAAAGTTCTCGAGGTCCGTGGCAGGGGCCTTGTACACCCGGTCTGTGGCAGAGACCAACCTCAAGGTCTGTGGCAGAGATCGTGCACCTAAAACTGTTTGAGAAACCTAAGCAGTGAAGTGAATGTGCTACGTTTGTGCCTGGACCTCCTCCACACCTTAAGCTGTCCTGTTTCTTTGCTCTAACCTTTTCTATCCGAGTAGAGTTTATTTTGCCATGAGAGAATAAGAGTTGTAGTTTCAGCTGGTGTGGACATTGACTTTACTGGGAATTAAAGGACTTGCCTCTACCTACAGTAGAGGTGAGAATCATCCTCTGGAGGAGTTTTGACTCCGGCTGTGGACACGTCCCATCAAGTACACCGCTCAACCTCTTTATATAGGAGGGTACGGGCTGGTAGTGCGGTGTGCCTTTCTCCCTCCTGCGAGGAGCCAACAACATAAAGGCAGGTAAGGGGGAAAGGATCTGTGCGCTACAAAAAAATAAAATAAAAATTATAATCTTGACCTAGGAGGACGAGGTCCATATGGAGTAGGAGGTTGAGGTGGCGGTGGATGTGGCTGTGTAGGTGGAAGCGGCGGTGGAGGAGGACGAGGTAGCCAACACTGGTTCAAAAATACAACAATGGCTGGGTAGGGCCGGTGATGTGTCGAATTCTGTCCCCCGTCGAATAGTGTCCACCCTGTACTGCGCTTGCACAGTATGTAGGACAAGGGGATTTCGAAAATCTCCCAAGACGAACGGCGCCTGCGTGGTGAGTTCAGGTGAAGGCCACATCATCTGTGGTTCAAGCCGAGCCAAGTGAGGCCGTGCCCGAAGCGTGGCGATCGAAGCGAGCCCGTGAGGGGCCCTGTTACTATGTGCTACCGTATGTCCACTTGGATGGTGGGGCTTGAACCTGCACTCACGGCGCAGGCGCCGTTCATCTTCTGAGATTTTGTGAATCTCCTTGTCCTCTGTACTGCGCAAGCACTGCGCCTTCGCAGTACGGGCCGGACACAATCCGATGGCCGGACAGTTTTTGTCACAACACCGGTATAAATGTTGTTTTTTTAGTATAGCACAGTAGAAGACAAATATATAGAAATTGTTTATTTCACACACCTCCACATATGTATAACACACTGCAAAATATTTTTTGTGGCCCTAAATTGCGTTTTTTGGAAGACCACAACACACCCACAGTACGTAACCACTGAATCGCAGAGCTACAGAACTGCAGAAAATGCTATTCAAAAAAAATGTTTTTTTTTTGTATAGCACAGTAGAAGACAAATATATAGAAATTGTTTATTTCACACACCTCCACATATGTATAACACACTGCAAAATATTTTTGTGGCCCTAAATGGCATTTTTTGGAAGACCACAACACACCCACAGTACGTAACCGCTGAATCGCAGAGCTACAGAACTGCAGAAAATGCTATTCAAATTTTTTTTTGTTTTTTTAGTATAGCACAGTAGAAGACAAATATATAGAAATTGTTTATTTCACACACCTCCACATATGTATAACACACTGCAGAATATTTTTTGTGGCCCTAAATGGCATTTTTTGGAAGACCACAACACACCCACAGTACGTAACCGCTGAATCGCAGAGCTACAGAACTGCAGAAAATGCTATTCAAAAAAAATGTTGTTTTTTTAGTATAGCACAGTAGAAGACAAATATATAGAAATTGTTGATTTCACACACCTCCACATATGTATAACACACTGCAAAATATTTTTTGTGGCCCTAAATGGTGTTTTTTGGAAGACCACAACACACCCACAGTACGTAACCGCTGAATCGCACAGCTGCAGAACTGCAGAAAATGCTATTCAAAAAAAATGTTT
Organism: Rana muscosa; assembly: GCA_029206835.1. Lineage (NCBI taxonomy): Eukaryota > Metazoa > Chordata > Amphibia > Anura > Ranidae > Rana > Rana muscosa. Next base: position 225,761,323 of record CM055118.1, read on the forward strand.
TTTTTTAGCATAGCACAGTAGAAGACAAATATATAGAAATGGTTTATTTCACACGCCTCCACATATGTATAACACACTGCAAAATATTTTTTGTGGCCCTAAATGGGTCTTTTTGCAAGAGTACATTAAAGTGCAAATTTTTATTTATTTTTTGCCCTAAATGGGTCTTTTTTTGCACGAGCAAAATAAAATGCAATTTATTTTTTTTGCCCTAAATGGGTCTTTTGGAAAAGAGCACAATAAAGTGCCTTTTTTTGCCCTAAATGGGTCTTTTTTCAAGAGCAGAATACACCCACAGTATGGAAACGGTGTATCTCTCAATGTAATATATGCAGTGCTGGTGCACTGAGCTTGCAGATAAAAGTTTGATTTTCTCTGACACTGGGCTCATGGCAGTGTAAAAAGACTGTGCACTGCAACACAAACAGGTAAACCTATGCAGATCGCTGAGTTATATCTCTGAATCTGGACTCCTATATAATAAATCTCTCTCCCTGAAAGCACCAACAGGAACCTGGCCCTACACTACACTGTCTCTCTATCTTTTCCCTCAGATTCCAGAATCAGGACTAACTCATGTATTTTCAATCTCTCCCAATAAGCAACAGCAGCACACAAGATCCTCTCCCTATCTATTCTGAAGCAGAGTGACGTGTGTGCTGTGTGCCTCTAGCTTATATAGAAGCTGGGTCACATGTTGCACTGACCAATCACAGCCATGCCAATAGTAGGCATGGCTATGATGGCTTCTAAGGGCACACCAGCTAATCAAAAGGTGATTGGCTGGCCCCTGAGGCATTTCTAACTGCACCATTAGATTGCCGAACCCGAACTCGAACACGGACTTTCACGCAAAGTCCTTGTTCGGGTTCGGGAAAAAGCTAAAGTTCGGTACGGACCCGAACTTTACAGTTCGGGTTCGCTCAACACTAATCAGGAGCAGTGATCTCTGTCATGTTTCCGTAAGCTCATCCCCCTACACTTAGAACACACTGAGGGAACACACTTAACCCCTCAATCGCCCCCTAGTGTTAACCCCTACCCTGCCAGTGACATTTTTACCTTGATCAGTGCATTTTTATAGCACTGATTAATGTAATAATGTCACTGGTCCCCCAAAAAGTGTAATTTGGTGGTCAGATTTGTTCGCTGCAATGTCGCAGTCCCACTAAAAATTGCAGATTGCCGCCATTACCAGTAAAAACAATAAAAAATAACTAATAGTCCCTAAATCAAACCCGTAGTTTGTAGACGCAATAACTTTTGCGCAAACCAATTTTTTAACGCAAAAAATGTAGAAGAATATATATCGACCTAAACTGATGAATAAATTATTTTTTTAATATATTTTTTGGGATATGTATTATAGCAGAAAGTAAAAAAATTGTCGCTATTTTTTTGTTCATAGAGCAAAAAATGTAATCCGCAGAGGTGATCAAATACCACCAAAAGAAAGCTCTATTTGTGGGAAAAAAAGGACATCAATTTTGTTTGGGTACAACATCGCACGATTGCACAATTATCAGGTAAAGTGATGCAGTGCCGTATCGCAAAAAATGCTCTGGTCATTAAGGGGGAAAATTCTTCCGGGGCTGCAGTGGTTAAAGTGGTTGCAAAGTCATAATTTTTTTTTTACCTTAATGCATTCACTGCATTAAGGCAAAAAATGTCCCATAAACTGACCAAATTCCACAGTCGATCCAGCACTCTGCCTGAGTGTAGCAGCTCTCTACTTTCACCCTGTGTTCACAGAACACAGAGGCAGCAGCGGGAGTCATTGGTTTCAATGTTGTCAATCAAATCCAGTAAATAGTTGGTGGGACCGAGTAATGCTGCATGCATCTATAAATGCACACAGCTCTGCTCTGAAGTGAGGCCACACATTTTGCCCCATAGCAGATGGCTTACACTGGGGCAGACACAGAAGAGCAGGAGCAGAGAGTGCCAGTGCTGTTGACCCCAAAATAGAAGGTTTGGGGCCACTTTGTGCAATACCATTGCTCAGAACAGGTAGGAATAACTTGTTTTTTTTTGTTGTTTTTTGTTTTTTGGTAAGAAAATGTATCATTTATAACCACTTTAAGAATACTAATTATTTCAATTACATTGTGTCCTTGGCTCCTCTATGCCTCTAAAGTGCCCAGGACCTCAGTGGTGGGTATCAGCAACAGTTCTCTGATTTCCCTTAAGAAGAATGAACCCATAAGTGCTCAGCTCTGAGCAATTCTGGGTTCAGAGCTTTTGATCTCGGTCTCCCTGGCCAGAAGAGAAGCTAATTAGGCACAGTCCAGAAAAATGTGTATATCCAGGGCGCTCCAAGCATTTGAATCCTGACAGATAAGGTCTGTGTTGGAGAGGGTAGCAAATCTTCACACACTTTAGGCAGCACTCAGGGAGACAAGCAATCTCTAATGGAAACAGAAAAACAAACAAGGCGCCTCTAAGTGCAGAAGTATAAAACTTTTAATATCCCCTAAAAGGGTTAAAAACACTTACAAGATAGTGGATGAAACAGGCATGTAGTAGGTAAGTGCGTCCAGGAGATGTTCCAGTGGCAGGGCAGTCCCAGTCTCTGATGTTAAAGCTTCCAGGAAAGTCCACGATAACAGCTGATTGTGCTGTGAATGTTCAGAGGACACAGTAACGCTGGAGCCTGGGGATGATGTCAGAGGAAGCGAGACAGAAACCAGCATGGAACACGAACAGGAAGTGGACAGGAAGTGTGTCATGGAGGCGGGATGCGTTTCGGAACAGCTCATTGGTTCCTTCTTCAGGTCACTGGCTGAAGAAGGAACCAATGAGCTGTTCCGAAACGCATCCCGCCTCCATGACACACTTCCTGTCCACTTCCTGTTCGTGTTCCATGCTGGTTTCTGTCTCGCTTCCTCTGACATCATCCCCAGGCTCCAGCGTTACTGTGTCCTCTGAACATTCACAGCACAATCAGCTGTTATCGTGGACTTTCCTGGAAGCTTTAACATCAGAGACTGGGACTGCCCTGCCACTGGAACATCTCCTGGACGCACTTACCTACTACATGCCTGTTTCATCCACTATCTTGTAAGTGTTTTTAACCCTTTTAGGGGATATTAAAAGTTTTATACTTCTGCACTTAGAGGCGCCTTGTTTGTTTTTCTGTTTCAATCAGGCACAGTCTGTACTTGATTGGCTTCAACAGAGTGCAGAGGTGATAGTAGGGGTCTAATGCCCTGTACACATGATCGGATTTCCTATTGATTCTAATCCGATGGATTTTTCCATCGGAAATCCGATGAAGCTGACTTCCATCAGTCTTGCCTACACACCATCAGTCAAAAATCCGACCGTCCCAAACGCCGTGACGTAAAACACTCCGAAGAGCCGAGAAAAATTAAGTTCAATGCTTCACTGCTTCTGAGCATGCGTTGACTTGATTCTGAGCATGCGTGGGTTTTTTCTCTGATGGAGTTCTCCACAGACGATCGGAATTTACTATCGTATTTTTCCATCGGTAAAATTTAAAACATGTTCTATTTTTTTATACCGATGGAAAAAAGAAAAACTAAATATGTGTACGCGGCATAATAGATGTTTCCCTAAAAAGACCTTGTCTCCTGCAATATGTTATCACATAGGGGACCTATTAGCTCCATTTTGATAGCAAAAACAATAATTAAACATAAAGCTTAAAGCAGAGTGCCAGCTGTTATTTTTTTTTAGCTAAAATGACCCCCGTTATGGTCACCGCTCGTTCTTTCCCAATTATCTATCTTCAAAATTGTCCCCTTTTCAGTAGTTATGCAACATTGATTACGTACTTTGTTCTTCTTCTGCACAGTGCGGCCATTCTGGCTGTGGGCATGTGAAGTCCTCTGGGTCTCTCTTCTGGGATTAGGTGAATGCTGGCTACCCAGCATGCACCTCCCGATCTTGCACATGTGCAGTATGAAGGAAGCGTGCCCCACTGCATATACATGTACTGCATTCCTTATTTAAAATTGGCGCTGTTCTCCGCCTAGCATTGCATCATTTCCGGTTTTGAAATAACGTGATGCTAGCAGCGGGGGATGCCAAATGACTCCTGGGATTGCTGTGTCTATTGTTCAAGACCTAGTTGTATTTTTGCTTGGAACTCTGCTTTAATAAAATTTATTAAAAAACATCCAAAAAAATGCAGGTCTATGTGCATTCATATTTGGTCTTGTCATGCAGTTAACGCTAAACTGATGGCCTGAAAATACTTTTAAAATGTCCCCTATGGACAATTTTGGATATCATAATTTTTTTACAACTTGACATATTTAACTTATAGGGAGGAAGTGTTTGAACTTTGGTCAGGCTTTGAACACTGTCTGTGTCCCTGGTGAGGAGACTTTTCTGGCATATATAACCACTTCAATACAGGGCATTTACACCACCTTCCTGCCCAGGCCAATTTTTAGTTTTCAGCGCTGTCGCACTTTGAATGACAATTACGCAGTCATGCAACGCTGTACCCAAATGAAATTTTGATGATTTTTTTTCCCCCACCAATAGAGCTTTCTATTGGTGGTATTTGATCACCTCTGCGTTTTTTATTTTTTTTGCGCTATAAACAAAAGAAGAGCGACAAGTTTGAAAAAAAAACACAATATTTTTTACTTTTTGCTATAATAAATATCCCATTTTTTTTTAAATAATAATTTTTCCTCATTTTAGGCCGATATGTATTCTTCTACATATTTTTGTTAAAAAAAATCGCAATAAGCTAAGCGTATATTGATTGGTTTGCGCAAAAGTTATAGCGTCTAAAAAATAGGGGATAGATTTATGACATTTTTATAATTTTTTTTTTTTTACTAGTAATGGCGGCGATCTGCGATTTTTAATGCGACTGTGACATTGCGGCCGACAGATGGGACACTTTTGACACTATTTTGGGACCATTGACATTTATACAGCGACCAGTGCTATAAAAATGCACTGATTACTGTATAAATGTGACTGGCAGGGAAGGGGTTAACACTAGGGGCGATCAAGGGGTTAAATGTGTATCCTAGGGAGTGATTCTAACTGTAGGGGGTGGGGACTCACAAGGGGAGGAGACCGATTGGTGTTACTCTGTACTGGGAACACACCATCGGTCTCCTCTCCTCTGACAGGACGTGGATCTGTGTGTTTACACACACAGATCCATGTCCTTGGCTGTGTTACTGGCAATCGCGGGTGCCCGGCGGACCTCGTGGCTGCCGGGCACGCTCACTGGCTCCCAAACGACGCGGTGGGCGCGCGTGCACGCCCCCTAGATGGCAGGGAAGTCCAGGACATCATATGACGCCTTCCCAGGATGGGAGATCCCTCCTGCGGACGTCATATGACAATACGTGGGATGTGAAGTGGTTAAATACTCTGTGTTTTTACTTGGAGACAATGTTTCTTACCATCCAGTTATGTCTGACAACAAATGTTTTTAGCCTGAAAAAAAAGGAAACTAATGTAGCCAACATATCTAAGGAAGCTACAATATATTACAATTTTGTTCTTGAGTTTGTGTACCGTTTAATAATTTCATAGCCTGAACAGATGGATGGGCTCAATCCCAGCAAATATGTTTACTTTTGTTCTTAACAACTTTTTCTATATGTGCTTTTTGGCTTCACTTCAATAAGGTTCTATCTCATACAAATGATAAAAGAAGAGCAGATCCCAGCTTCTGTTTTATTCATGTAGGCTGAGCTCCCCACAAGCTGTACCAGCTACAGTACGAGGGCAGATGTCAGAAAGATGTGAGAGGTGGTACCAAGATTTGTATACACTTGAGGTTATTTTTTCACAAAGTGATCTTCCATTTCTTACAGTATGTCTGAACCTGAAGCTTATTACAAGTAGCCCCCAATGAGCTAGTGCTGTCCTCTGGCAGTGTTAATGTGATGACAAGGTAATTTAGAAGTATTTTTGTGCAAGATAACAGAGCCCCGTCTACTGCTGCACTCACTTAACCTCTCCTCTGATTCTAATTACAAGCCGTCCGCGTTTCCACTCCGCCGTCCTGGCATTTCGGCAGTTTCCAGGAGGAAGGAATACATAAAAATGTAACCTTTAGCTGCGGGGCACAGGTCAGAATTATTCAGCAGGCAGCACACTGTGCAAAAGATATATAAGGGCATTGTGCTGGGTGTTTAATAAGTTTTATTTAGGGAGAAAAATGGCCCTTCTGCCTGTAACCTCTAAAGAGATATCTCAACCGCGTATTTGCTCTCTTGCAAAAAGCATTGATCTTTACATAGTGATTTCCTCCAATTTTCAATCACCAAAATGACTCAGTGACAAAGAGGTCAAACTTGCTGAATCATTGCTATAAAGTATATTGTATGTTTAAAAGGCAACCTATGCAGAGAATATGGATGCTGCCATTGCTGAACTCCTGACTGATGAGAATCATAAAGCTGTGTACACACGATCGGTTTTACAGATGAAAACAGTCCCAAGGACTTTTGTCATCAGACAAACCGATCGTGCATGGGCCCCATCGGTCTTTTTTCCATCGGTGAGAAAAAATAGAACATGTTTTAAATTTATCGGATGGAAAAAAAACGATAGCAAAATCCGATCATCTGTGTGGAACTCCATCGGACAAAAACCCACGCATGCTCAGAATCAAGTCGACCCATGCACAGAAGCATTGAACTTCATTTTTCTCGGCTTGTCGGAGTGTTTTACGTCACGGCATTTTGGACGATCGGTTTTTTGACTGATGGTGTGTAGGCAAGACTGTTGGAAGTCAGCTTCATCGGATTTCTGAATGGAAAAATCCATCGGATTAGAATCCATAGGAAAACCGATCGTGTGTACAGGGCTTAAGTTTGAACACATAAGAAATTGCTTTGGAAGGGCAAGGCCACAGCTTTCTTTCATTCAAACAGCATATTTAATAAACACAATCTTTATTAAACCAACTTAACTCCAATATTTTTACAACTGTGTGTAGCAACCCTGCCCTATACAGTTGTGTCTCTATCTACAGTACATGTATTGTGTATTGCTGCTAGACTGTAACCAGCCTGAGATAATGCTCTATATGAGACTTTCTTAACCTTTTCAACACAGAGGAAACCTTGAAATCACTTTCCGTTCCCAGGAAACCCCTGCTAAAAATGAATATATCTACAACTCATAATTCATCAGTGTTAAGGTCAGTGGGAAGAATGCTCTTTACACTTTTGGTTATTGGGAAGAATTTCCCCCGAGAGTTAAAAAATAGTTAAACATTGGTCATTGCTCATGGAACCCCTAGCAACCTTTGGAGGAACCTTAGGGTTCCACGAAACCTTGGTTGAGAAGCCATGCTCTGTATGTTTTCCCTAAATTTGGTGGGTTGATTGCTTCAACCTCTTGCTGGAAGGAGGTTAAAGTGGGGTTTCAATCACATTTTTCATTTTTTAAAAGCATGTTATTTCAGCATTCAATACAGTGGTACATATAAGATGACTTACTATTTTAAAATCCGCCGCCGATCTGCCGAGTTACTGCATAAAGAGACTTTAAAAAAATCTTTGCTGAAGTTTTCATTTTGCTTGTGGGCATGTGAAGCCCACAAGCATTTACTTCCTGGATTGTATTGACGAGTGATTCTAGCCATAGGGGAAGCGCACTGCATCCTGGGAAATGATGACACACATTTCCCAGGAGCCTTAGGGAACTGAGGGAGATGATGTCAGAATCCGAGGTGATTCAGAAGGCAGATTTTGTGGGTCCGCATAGCAACAGGTACTTCCAGGTGAGTAAAAAAAAATTTTTTTCAAATGTTTTTTTTTTAGGCTATTATATGCACAATAATGCTATTTTGTATTTTTGGTGGAAATTCCACTTTATGGTAATCGCTTGAGTAGCAGAATGGGTGACAATATGATATCCGGCACCTCATCGCTATTGAATTTAAAATTACATCAACAGGATGATTGGGATTATAGTGGTGCCCACAATTAGAAAGGATACATTTTATAAAAATAGAAAGTTTATTCATATAAAATTTAAATAAGTTATGGGTTCAAATAAAAATCAGAGAATAATACATGATTCGCCAACATTGACTTCTTCAGGGGATTTCTAAGGACCACCAATTTTCCATCAAGCTCTAATAAAGATAAGATTATATACATAATCAATAGTTATTCATAACATCATAAAGAACTTATTGTCCTAAAATTGTTCATTCTGTCCATTCCCTTTATAAACTCACCCATAGAGACATCAGAGAAAATCACCAAGTGAGTCCACAGAAATATGGAGGGGGAACTCTGTACGATCACAGGGGACACAAGGGGACCAGGCTATGGGAATATAATAAGCAACATGACTTCCAATATCACATAGATTCTTGGACACGAACAACATATATCCAATTGTGGGCTAACATAGCCTCCAATCATATTTACTAAACTCTGATATGGACACAGATTAGTGCAGGGGTGCCAGCAGATAGCTGCAGTCACAAACAAATGATGCTATCATATACTGACCACTGCCAAGAAAGAGGATAAATAGTCTCACATACTGCATCATTATACCAATAAAATATACAGTCACAAGCAAAGACAACCATGCATAGTTTAAAAACTTTCAAAAGATCACACACAGTCAACCAAAGTTGGTGCCCCAAGACGTTCAACTGCAAACACATAAGGGAACAATCCCCAACCCAGCAACCAGACACAAATGCAATCAGGATATACAGACATCTCAACTACAGATCAGCTAGTGGTCCCCTATACATATAGCACCAGCGTATTGGCCACAGACACATCACAGCACTGTAATATATGCATATATCAATCATCCATAGCCTTACTAGTAATGGTCGATTATTACCTTTCACCAAAGCAAAGGATCATAGTGGTCACCCCTGATATGCCGGAGATGCAGCTTTTTGTACCCCCCGCTCAGTCGGCGTCTGACATCACCGACCGAGTGCAGACATAATGTGGTTACTGCGCATGAGCCAGCACAAAAAGACCTCTACCAGCCTACCCCGGATACCATGTGGGGAAATGGAGGGGGAGGTGCTGACCAGATGACATAGCGGCCACCAACTGTGATGCCCTGTACACACGATCGGTTTTACCAATGAAAACAGTCCGATGGACTTTTTTCATCGGACAAACCGATCGTGTATGGGCCCCATCAGTCTTTTTTCCATCTATGAGAAAAAATAGAACATGTTTTAAATTTATCCGATGGAGAAAAAAAAACGATAGCAAATTCCGGCCGTCTGTGTGGAACTCCATCGGAGAAAAAACCCATGCATGCTCAGAATCAAGTCGACGCATGCTCAGAAGCATTAAACTTAATTTTTCTCGGCTCATCGGAGTGTTTTACGTCACAGCATTTGGGACGGTCGGATTTTTGACTGATGGTGTGTAGGCCAGACTGATGGAAGTCAGCTTCATCGGAATTCCGATGGAAAAATACATCGGATTTGAATCCATAGGAAATCCGATCGTGTGTACAGGGCATGAGAGAGTGGGTGGAGCCAGCTCCCACAATCCACACCCAACAAGGCTCACCCAAGTCTGTGGAAGCACTATAATATCTAGCACATGAGGGCTCAGATGGAAACCTAACTGACACATAACAAGCAACCAGAACGGGCATCTGCCGGATGTTTCCAGCAGATGCCCCGGGCTTCCATGCAATTGCATGCAATGCCCACCACCTGCCAATGTAAACAGCACCTGGGACAACCCCTATGCTCTATAATGATTTAAAGGGAGAGGCTGCACATTCCTATAAAGCTGGTGAACCTCCAGTGGGTGTGCAGCACTTGGACAGAATATATCATAACGAGACAGAATTATACAGATTATAATGTATTCTACAGTTACATTCTACAATTGCAACAACATATTGTACAGTATTGAATAATTCATCAACATGCAAACTCAAACCTTCAATAATCATTTACAGAGATCATTGCAAGTATAATAATTATCCCATAGCAACTAAACGAAACAGTGATATTGATCAACAGACAGAAACGATATAGAAAGTCGGTGAATACCAATATGGAACAAAAGAGAAAAAGGGAAAGGTCACACCATCAGTGAACTGCCATATAATCAGTAACCAGAAAGAACATAAGGGCAAAACCAAATATTTATTATAGAAATTATTTGTAAATTATATATGCATTTAAACCTGGGTACATAGTGGCATTGAGGTTGTATATCCAATGGGTTTCTAATTGTAACAAGGTTTGATCATTACTTCCACCGCATGCATGGGCACATGCTCGAGTGTCATGAACTTCATCATGTTTGTATTAAAGTTATGTTGTAGCCCCACATGTCGGCTAATAGCAGTATCCATGAGGCGTTTCTGAATTGGGGTAGTATGATCCTTTATACGTTCCCCTCCATATTTCTGTGGACTCACTTGGTGATTTTCGCTGATGTCTCTTTGGGTGAGTTTATTAAGGGAACGGACAGAATGAACAATAGTTTTAGGACAATAAGTTCTTTATGATGTTATGAATAACTATTGATTATGTATATAATCTTATCTTTATTAGAGCTTTATGGAAAATTGGTGGTCCTTAGAAATCCCCTAAAGAAGTCAATGTTGGCAAAACATGTTGGGATCTGATATCAAGCACTGATCACTTTCTATATATGGACACCAGTGACCATTAATGTGATATGTATTATACTCTGATTTTTATTTGAACCCATAACTTGTTTTATTTTATAAGAATAAACTTTCTATTTTTATAAAATGTATCCTTTCTAATCGTGGGCACCGCTATAATCCCAATCATCCTGTTGCTGTAGGTTACAGTAATCATTGTGGAAAATGAGAATTTTATGTCATGAATATTCATCTCACTCAGCCAATCCCTAAGCAGCTACATTCAGAGGTATGGTCCAGGAAGATGAGCACCTTTCCAGAACTCTCTTTCCTATGGGGCTCTTCCCCTGGGAGGGTGCAATTTGTGAAAGCTGCTGTTTGAGTCAGGCCTAAGCAAGTGCAATTTTTTGAGGGCCCTGGAAACCAAGTGAACGCTGGAGCTAATGTCTGTAAGTTGTTGGGATGAATAGAGATAGTCTTACCTGAAGACGGTTGCAGACAACAAGATGGGAGGCTGCCATCTGAACATTGGTAGAGGGACCTTTGCTCAGGAACTTTGCTTACAGAGGGACAAAAGTCAGATCTTAGTGTAAGGAAACACTTCTGTCCTTGTGTGTCTAATAAAGGGTCACATATTTATTTGACTGTCCTATTGTGTTTTATCCTGCAACCATAAACCCTCACTCCTGTATCTGACTTCTGTAATAAATAGTAATAAAGACATTGGAACATGATTTTTGCCAGAGAAATTGTTGGTGTATTGTTTGGTGCAGATACAGGGCCGGTAGCCACAAGAGGACAGGTTCCCAAAATTACCTGCAAATATTTTTTTTAAAACAAACCGGAAGTGAGGGAAATTTTTCTGGGTAGCAAAACCCAACAGGAGTTCCAATATTTTCCATTATCTCAAAAACTAACAAAGAATCAGTTTTTGTCTTGACCTACTTTTTAACCATGTTTGCATATCTGCATTATCAACAGCAGATGATACTGTGGCCCAAATGATAATACAAAATGATGCAAAAAGTCACACTACGCGGGGTAAATTTAAATATTGCAATAGACATTGTAAATGGGACATTGTAAATGGGACACTGATTCATTATAGGGGGATAACTGTCCCTGTACACATATTTCTAATGTCCGGCTATGTGGAAGGCACTGCGCGTCCTGTCCCCACTGCTGCTCATAGAGAGAAAATTGATTGTGTCTGGCCTCCCTCCGTGAGAGAAAACTGCTAAAGGGCCCCCACAGAGCCAGCAAAAATTGCTTGAGAGTATTGGACTCCCTGTCTCCTTCATGTGATGGATTTCTGGCTGCCACATTACACCGGTAAGCAGGAAAAAGAGGGATTCTCAGCCTGTAAGCTAACCTGTAACCGCCAATATTACATCTTCAAAGCGAAAGATCTGCTAAGTAGTACGCACATAAAAAGGCATCCAGGAGAGATGGTAAATATATAAAGATACAGGAATTCCAACTGCTGTGGAAAGTAATAGAAAGTGACTTGTATAAAGTATACATTGTGAAGGTCACTATCTTAAGCAAACTTTCCAATCAGATTCGGTATACAACATTCTCTTTGAGTGCTAGAGCAAGTCCTACTACTTCTTTTTATGTGAGTTTTTGATGCACTTGGCTACAAAAAAAGATCAAATTTGAATTTCAACTACCACTTATCTTAGGAAACTATTGTTTACTTATTAAATCATAGGGGTGACCCATACCCTGACTTCAGCAGCAACAGAAAAATTACAAAAAAAGGCATTCCTATTAAAGCGGTAGTAAACCCGCTGCTGCTTTTTTTTTTTCTTTACATACCTGAAAGGCAAAAGGCATAATGAGCTAGTATGCACCGCATACTAGCTCATTATGAAATATTTACCTTAGAACGAGGCGTCGGTAACTTACCTGGTCCACGCCGAGGGAGATGTCATCTTGCCTCGGCGTGTCTTCTGGGTATCGCCGCTTCAGCGCTGTGAGTGGCTGGAGTGGTGATGTCATCACTCCCACGCATGCACGCAGGAGACTTTTTTCTGGCAAGGTCCGGCGGCTGCCGGGCCTTTAGCCGAGAATCCCCGCTGCGCATGCACCGCTGCAGTCAGCGGCCCATTGCGAGGGGAATATCTCCTAAACCGTACAGGTTTAGGAGATATTCTTTTTACCTGCAGGTAAGCCTTATTATAGGCTTACCTGTAGGTAAAAGTGGTAGTACAGAGTTTACTACCACTTTAAGTAACTCATAACAGCCAACATTTATGATGCAACAACCAACATCAGTCAAACATGGTAAAGCAATAATGTTTACACTTTGGGCACACTATAATTAAATAATAGCCCAACATGTTATGGCAAGACAGGCCCAGCAGAACTAAAAAACCCTCTATTAAACCAATGTGAAGTAAAATAAAACCTTCTTAGTGTAGCGGCCTCCACTCTCTCTCTCCACTGCTGGCTGGTTGCTGCTTGTCTTGGGGTATCCTGGAGGAGAGAGTGCGGGGTCACCACGCCAAGCCTCCACCACAGATGTTTGTGTGGTGTGAGCAAAGTTTCTTTACCTTCGGGTCGGTGTTCGGTGTTTGAAGCCTCCGCTCCTTCTGTGGAACAGTGTCTGCCAGTAAATGAGCTCCACACCAATAAAAGTCCAACACTCCTTCATTTTGTAATGTCAGGATGAAACACAATCAGTTGGACTCCCTCAACAAACAGACAGGGGGTGTGGATACGAGTAGGCCCAGGCACAATGAACTCTCCTATTCCTCTATCAGCGAATAGGTTTGGCACATGGTCTATGCCACCTGCTGAGAATCTTAATCGCTGCCACCGACCAGATGAACGGTGAACCTTCCTCCTGACTGAACTCGGCCCCTGTTTGGGAAGATACCCCTCCGGGCAGTCTCCTGAGGCTCACCGGGCACCGGCAATCTGCTGCACCAGGTCTTCGGGTGAGTAACTCCTCCGGTCCCTTATGCCTCTGGATTTGGGTACCCCACTCCCGGGGTCCCCTAGGAATTCCTTCCCTCGCAGAGCCCAGCGGAGGACCCTGGGCCCCAGGCCTCCAACCGAGTACCTCACCCCAGGCTGAAGCTGCCTGGGGTGGAACACGAGCTCCGGGTGCCTGGGACTCGACAACCCCCTGACCAAAATTGCCTACCCCTTTATACCCTCCCCCAGCAAGCCCAGCGGAGCCCCCGCCCCGCTATACTCATGCTGCGAGAGGCCAAAAAGGTACGGCACTGCAATGATGGCTCAACCCCGGGCCCACAGCGACAGCGTCACCCGCTGGGCCCCAGGGAACCATACATTACAGATATCCCCACCAAATTCAAACATGAGAGAAAAGCATATACCCGCTACACTCTCCCCCTGGTTGTTTAACACTGGTCCCCAGTGTCTGGAATAAACTATGCCCTCAAGGGCTGACACAGTCCAGTCCAGAAACTGAATGAAAATTTCAAAAACCCCAAAAATTTGAAAAAAAAATAACTACCTAGAGCAGTTGTGCCTGAGCCTCAAATGAAAAAGGAGGGGAGGGGAACAAACAACATATAACTGTAAAACATCTCAAAAGTCACATCATTACATTTTCCCCCACCCACATCAATGACTAATGCCGCGTACACACGACCGCTTTTCTCGACGAGAAAAACGGCATTTTTTTTTCGCCGAGAAAAACGATCGTCTGTGGGCTTTATGTCGTTTTTCTCATTGAGAAAAACGGCATAAAAACGACGAGAAAAATTAGAACATGTTCTAAATTTTCTCATCGTTTTTTCCAGCATTTTTTTTCCGCGGCAGTTTTCCCATAGGGAGACACTGCCGCGGAGCCCACAGACGGTCGTTTTTCTCGTCAAGAGAAAAAATGACAGGAAAAACGACCGTGTGTAGGGAACCAAGCGGTTCCCTCATTTTTCCTGTCATTATTCATGGCGGTTTTTTAACCGCCGTGAATAATGATCGTGTGTACGCGGCATAAGACCCGCCCCACTCTCAGCGGTCTTGATGGGATGTTCTCCTGCAGAGGGGAAAATAAATATTAAACACACAAAATCCTGACACATATGTTCGTGTGAGAACGAAAGAACCTCTCCGTAAAGAAATCCTTTCCTTCAAAAAGTGTGTGTGTGAAAGGTGAATGCCGATGCACGACACTGCCACCTGGTGACAGCATCGCGGTAACTGCACTTGTGGAGACCTCTTCTTCTTTGGCCCTCAGGCCCAGAGTCCAAGATCACTTGTTGGAGAATGAAGAACAACAACAGAAACAGTCCTTCAATTCCTCTGAAGAGCACAAACACCCATTAGCTCGGGTACAGTCACTGAGTTTTCCCGGGAAACAAACAACAAACCCGGAGAGTTCAGCAAAATTAAGCGGCAAACTGATTCTTTTTATCTCCTACAGATAGAAGCGAGGGTGCCGCAGGACAAGTGGTTTCAAATTCTGGTCCATGGTTTCCAGATGGTATTCAACATCTTCCCCTTCCTTGCGTCGAATCAGCACCTTGTCCGCGGGGATATGCTGCCCCAGCATCCATTCTGCCTTGCAGTCTTTGAAACGCTGAGATGCCTTGGGAGAACACGCGAGGTACCTACGGGCGTGTGGGACCTGAATGTGGGTCTATACAAAGTCATTGTACCAGCGCTCCCGGCAAACTTCCACTTCATACAATAACTCTTTAGACAAGTATGGGTACTCCCACCCGTACTCAGCAGCAACCTTCTGGCCAAATAGGCGTTGTAGCCTCGCCAGTGGAGGCATGGTGGCTTTATCCCCTTCACCTGGCAAAACTATAGCATCTGGGTGACGAGGTGCTTTGGTCACCTCTGTTCTGGGCATAGGCGCCCGCAGCGACAGTCTCTTCTCCCCGGCATTAGGTGCAGGTGGCACCGGGGATGTAGAGGCAAGCTGGGGACGGGATCCCTCCTCAGGCGCTGGTGCCTCCACCCGGGGTGTAGTATCCCCTGTAGACATGGGTGGATCCCTAGTTCGGCGGGACGAGGAGAGAGGCATCTTGTCCCAACCCTTACTGGCAAAGAGTTCATCTATGGCAACATCGTCTCCCAGATCGGAGAGCGACTCCAGGTCGGAGGTGTCACACTCCTCTGCGGGCAGGTAGCCTGTAGTGGAGACTGAACTGCCACCTCCCGCGGACACACAGGGCCGTGACTCCCCGACACCTCCGCCCACACACCAAGTCCCTCCGCCTGGCTTACCTCGGCCTTTACTTGAAACGGGATATCCGGGACTCGACCTACCGGATCCATCCGGGCCGGGCGTAGGCGGGCAGGATGATCCACTGCGACCGCTGGACGGGGCTACCATGCCGGTCTTCCTCTTTGGCGGTGGACGCTGAGAGACAGTGGTGACCGAGTCAGCATCCTCGGATTTCTCCCGAACTTCGGTGATCGCGACCTCCCCCGCGGTCGATGCACAGGGATGGCTGTCAAAGCAGTGATTCCTCCTACTTGAGTGGTGCTGCCTGTAGTGCGGTTGAGGTGGATGGTTCTTGGCTTTTCGATAACTGGGTCCACCTCAAATAAGAACTCCCCACAGGCCTCACATCGCCCGAATGGCTTCAGCTGACACACCAGTCCCGAACAGCCGGGACAAATCAAACCCAGGGCCTCAACGTCCATGCACGAGTACAGGGCGAATCGTCCCCGGGGCTTTAGCCGAATCCCTGTATCGGTTACCAGAGCAGCAGTAGTCAAGGTCGTGGTAGAAGGGTGAAGTGGAACCCACAATGTACTTCCGAACATGGTGACTCGCTGCTGATCCATTGCGCACTGCAACTTTGGCGCCAAAGTCCCCACGTGTAGTCCTTCACACGATTGGACTCCTCCGCTCTTGCACTCCAGTTCGCAGGCTTTCTCCTTCCCTGGGTCACGCCCACGAACTGAGCAGGGAGGGTGTGCCTCGTGGCGCAGTGCAATAGAAGCCCCCACGTGTAGTACTTCACACGGCTGGACTCCCCCCTCTTCTCGCTCTTCTGCGTAGTCCTTTCCCTTCTTAGGGTCATGCCCACAACTTCGAGCAGGGTTGCACTTTGGCCAATAATATGGCCAACCTACTCGGAACTCCTCCGGGCAGACACGTTCAAACTCCGTCCATTCTAGCTCCATAGTAACACGAACACTATCCCGGACGAGCCCCCACGTGTAGCGGCCTCCACTCTCTCTCTCCGCTGCTGGCTGGTTGCTGTTTGTCTAGGGGTATCCTAGAGGAGAGAGTGCGGGGTCACCACGCAAAGCCTCCACCGCAGATGTTTGTGTGGTGTGAGCAAAGTTTCTTTACCTTCGGGTCGGTGTTCGGTGTTTGAAGCCTCCGCTCCTTCTGTGGAACAGTGTCTGCCAGTAAATGAGCCCCACACCAATAAAAGTCCAACACTCCTTCATTTTCCAATGTCAGGATGAAACACAATCAGTTGGACTCCCTCAACGAACAGACAGGGGGTGTGGATACGAGTAGGCCCAGGCACAATGAACTCTCCTATTCCTCTATCAGCTAATAGGTTTGGCACATGGTCTATGCCACCTGCTGAGAATCTTGGCCGCTGCCACCGACCGGATGAATGGTGAACCTTCCTCCTGACTGCACTCGGCCCCTATTTGGGAAGATACCCCTCCGGGCGGTCTCCTGAGGCTCACCCGGCACCGGCAATCTGCTGCACCAGGTCTTCGGGTGAGTAACTCCTCCGGTCCCTTACGCCTCTGGATTCGGGTACCCCGGGGTCCCCTAGGAAATCCTTCCCTCGCGGAGCCCAGCGGAGGACACTGGGCCCCAGGCCTCCAACCGAGTACCTCACCCCAGGCTGAAGGTGCCTGGGGTGGAACACGAGCTCTGGGTGTCCAGGCCTAGGCCGCCTGGACACCGACCACGAACCACAGCCCTCAGGCTGAAGGTGCCTGGGACCCGATAACCTCCTGACCAAAATGGCCGACCCCTTTATACCCTCCCGCAGCAAGCCCAGCGGAGCCCCCGCCCCGCTGTACTCATGCTGCGAGAGGCCAAAAAGGGTATGGCACTGCAATGATGGCTCAACCCCGGGCCCAAAGTGACAGCGCCACCCACTGGGCCCCAGGAAACCATAGATTACAGATATCCCCACCAAATTCAAACATGAGAAAAAAGCATATACCCGCTCCATTAGAATTGAAGATATCTTCACAAATCCCAGTAATAAGAGGGTGCCATGTAAATCATTCCTTTATGTCCCTCAGCCAACGTACATCCCAAACTTTTCATTCTCATCATTCTTTCACTGCTCCACCACTCCATTTAGCTACAAAACCTGAGGAGCATGTTCTCCTTCCTCAAACACAGGTGATAGTCCATGCACTGTCACATGGGGAAGGTGAAAGTCCTCAGACCTGTGTGTGCTTTGACATGAGCAACATGGACATTTAAAGGGATGCACAGATACCACCAGGGAAAACAGCTGCCATCTACCCACCTTTACTCCTTGGCACCCCAGCATTGCCAAGGCCTGATGTTTATTTACAGAACAAGGCAAAGCATAACATTTTCAATATAAATGGCACAAATATAACAGGTTTAAACTAATGTCTTGTGGCATTACACAATCAAAGGTGCTTAACGATAAGGATAGCTATTTTACTATTTATCTTAATAACCCTTTGGTCATTCCAAATGTCTATACCGATCGTCTTCTGTTTTTTTTAGAGAAACCCAAAGCTTACACAGGACTGTCTTTTATCATTTTTTGGTGGCTAAACTGAATGGCAGAGAAGCAAAGGGAATGTGAGTATTAGCCAAAGCACTAGTTTGCTTTAGTTACAATCATTCCTTGTTCCCCAACTAAACATGTGTTAGTGTGTACTGTAGTTACTATCCACATAGCAAGAATAACTTGCTACAAATTTGTGGTAGTTTTGGATTGTAAGTTTTATTAATTTGCTGCACATTTTCACTGACAAGATGTACACTTGCAGATCACTTCTAGTTGACACTTTTCCAATTTGTAGCAAATTTACGAGGCAAGTCTCTGACCAGAGCAAAGTTGCAATGGTGAGTCTACAGCAAGAGCCCTGCAAACCACAGTGACCCCTGTGGTGGGATGACTATGGCACAACATAACTGAACCAAAACTTTCAGAATGTTTGCAAAGAAAGTTGATCTGGAGTCATGCAATGCAGATTAATTGCTTGCTATCTGGGTAATACAGTAGCTGTTTTAAAAAGAGAAGTTTGGGTTTAAAAAATAAATAAAAGAAAATATATCTATCTATCTATCTATCTATCTTGTATACAGTATATATATATATATATATATATATATATATATATATATATATATATATATATATATATATATGCAATTGTTCACCCTCATGCATACAGAGTACATTCCACAGACACTAGTGAGACATGAACAATAAATTTACACAACCACAAATTAGATATTATGAATCCTTTACACTAAAAATGACACTCAACAAGGACTAGCATCCCCAAGCTTAATGTTCTAGCTGGATATAAAAATAGAAAATTAAAGGAATACACAACTGTGTGAAGCCACGTTTTTATATTTCTGCCTTCAGCTTTGGGAATGTTTTACTATTAATATTAATATCTGCATAGAAAATAGAACTTGTCACATGGACAGCTAATGACACTTGCTGAACAGTATGTCACCAAGGACTTGCAACCCAACATAGAACCTCCCTTGGAGATAATATGATGCTATGCATTTCCCTGTGACACGATTATGGGTTTCTTTGTCATAACTGATCATGTAAAGTGCTGGTTTGATAAACAGTCTGACAGGATGGACCACAACACTGTGGATGAGAGAGAAGGGACATTTACCAAAGTGCTCCAAGGCTGCATTTTGTGATCATAGTTTGCATACCACGTGCCGTCTCAGTACCTAGAACTACCCAAGGTAATTGGATTATCATGACTGACATAGATCAATTTGTGGTAAAGTCTTTTTTATTGTAGATTATGCTGTTAAGTCACTAACACATTTAAACAAGACTGAATCATCCCAGGGGGCAAAGCCATCATTCATAATGTAATTGATTGTCTGATGAATAAATTAAGTCTGCCATCACCTTTACCTGACTAAGGAGATATGATGGGAGTGACCACTGTCCAGCCCTCAAGTACTAACCAACAAGATTTTCCATTTCTTGTTCCTGAACCAGGTTAGAAAAGAAATGAAGGGTATGACTGGAGAGACACAGATAGTCTTTATTGCAAATTTTATTATATAAATCCTGACAATGAACTTCTGTTATTTGGTCCCTTTTGGTCTGCTAACTATACCATTTAGTTATATCTGTTCAAAATATATCCATTCATCTTACCAGAAAACTGATAACGTCCTGTGCCTGTGCTGCATTAGCTTTTTTTTTCCTCAAATGCCCTGTACACATGATCGGATTTCCGATTAAATCAAATCCGATGGATTTGTCCATCGGAAATCCGATGAAGCAGACTTTCATCAGTCTTGCCTACACACCATCAGTCAAAATTCTGACCGTCCAAAACGCCGTGACGTAAAACACTCTGACAAGCCGAGAAAAATGAAGTTCAATGCTTCTGAGCATGCGTTGACTTGATTCTGAGCATGCATGGGTTTTTTGACCGATGGAGTTTCACACAGACGATCGTAATGTGCTATTGTTTTTTTTTCCATCGGTAAAATTTAAAACAGGTTCTATTTTTATATACCGATGGAAAAAAGACCGATGGGGCCACACACGATCGGTTTGTCCGATGAAAAAAGTCCATCGGTTTTTTTTCATCAGAAAAACTGATCGTGTGTACACGGCAATAGACTACAGAACACATCTTCCTATGTTATAGAGATGAAGATACAAGGAGGTGTTCTATAGTAATAAAAACTATGGTTGAGCGTTGTCACCTTGATACAAAACATGTGTTACTTGAAGGATCACCAAGTAAAAAAAAAAATTCAGCCACCACATCTGACTGGTAAGCTGACATGGAATGGAATTTTTGATTAAATACACTTTTTAGACACCAATCCAGCCATATGTACCAATAAATATGGTAAACGATCATAGTCTGTGGATCGAAATATAACACCATTCAGCCATGACATTATGACCACCCACCATAACATGACCAACCACCTAATATTGAGTAGGTCTACTTTCTGCTGCCAAAACAGCCCCCTTTGCTGCCAAACAGTACTGACCCATCACGGCATGGACACCACTAGACCTAAGAAGGTATGTGGCACCAAGCTATCAGTAGCAAATCCTTTAAGTCCTACCAAGGTGGGGCCCTAATGGATTGGACCTATTTTTCTAGCACATCCCACAAATGCTCAATTGTATTGCGATCTGGAGAGTATGGAGGCCAAGTCAATACCTCAAAGACACCTTCCATTGCTCCATGGTCCAGATCCAATGCCCATGTGCCTATTGTAGCCACTTTTGGCAGTGAACACAGGTCAGCATGGGCACCCTGACCAGTCTGTGGCTATGTAGCCACATACATAACAAACTGCAATGCAGTGTGTGTTCTGACACCTTTCTATCAGAACCAGTATTAACTTTTTCAGCACTATGAGCTACAATAGCTCTTTTATTAGGTTGGACTGCATATGCCAGCCTTCGCTCTCCATGTGCATCAATGAACATTGGCTGCCCATGACCATGACCTTCCTTGGACCACTTTTGGCAGGTCCTGAGCACTGCAGACCAGGAACATCTCACAAGAGCTGCAGTTTTGGATTTTGTCTGACCCAGTCGTATAGCCATTACAATTTGGCCCTTGTCAAAGTCGTTCAAATCTTTACGCCTGCCCATTTTTTTTAGCTTTCAAACCATCAACTTCAGGGACAATATGTTCACTTGCTGCCACATATATTTCACTCACTTACAGGTGCTATTGTAACAAGATAATCAATGTTATGCACTTTACCTGTCAGTGGTCACAATATTATGGCTGACCAGTGTATCCAATAGATACCTAAATGCTTTGTGTCTTCAGAAAATGGCACATGAAACAAATGAAATGAAAGAACACATATCATTGACATATGGAGGCATAGTCACCTCCACAAACCACTGGCAGATTTTATAGTATGTGTGTGTGTGTGGTCTTTGCAATACAAAAACTGAAAACCATTGTGCTGCTGCGGTGGCATGAGATGGAGGGAGGATGAGCTAAAGAATTCTCCTGTGTGTACAGAATGTTCTAATCCCAGCACAGAGCACAAATAAACAGCACAACTGGGAGAAACATCTGTGTATGTTACACATGAATGACCCTCATCATAACATTTAACCCCATGCTACATTTTTGGAAGGTGTAATCCTTACAGCTATAAAGGAAATGAGAACAGGTCAACATGGTTTTAAAAGGAAGTAATTTCTTAATAATTTTGAGCACTAAAACATAAAATGATCTTTTTTTTTATGACCCTGACTCTCAGCTGAATCATCATTTCAAACACTTGGGAGTGTCACAGACTTGATCAGAATTATGTAGCAAGAATTTAATTGATTTAGCTTCAATTTGTGGTTTAAATTTGTACTTATTTTTTTCAGTAGCCATGCATACTTGAAAAACAACCATATGCTGGCTATGTAAAATAACAATTACATTTCTTGGTTCCAGTAGATAACCAATCATGTTTGTTTTTTTTGTCATGAATCAAGATGAAAATACAATAAGGCACCCCGAGGCTTGCAATATGATTCTAGCCTCCCCTCCTGACCTTCAGCTACCTGCTGCTCCTGTGGACACTGAAGGATTAGTTTGGGATTGCTGCACAGTCTTGCCAATGTCTACATGAGCATGAACAGCTGCATTGATATGGATGTAGAGGCAGGTCTGGGATTTAACACTAAGCTTCAGGCAGTACAAAAGAAAAACACCTGCATCCGCTTACTGTATACTGTACATCTAGTTGAGTGCTGATATATACAGTAAAAGAGCCAACAATATAGAATAATTTTATCAGCCATTCACATGAAGTTTACATCAGTGTCATGTGTCAGGTGCTAGCTTCTGGAACATGTTCCTTTCCTGCCATATTAATAGTTCATTGACTACATAAATCTGTTTTTTGGTAAGGTTCCGAGAGAGCTGTGTTGGGGGTCTTAAAAGCTTCAGGCTCATGAAAAATTTGCCACTGTTAATGTTTACTTTAAATTACAGTGGAATTAAACTTATACCAGTCTGGGCACATTTAGCGTCTTAGTGCCTCATGCCTATAAATGGCAGGTGCACATTAAAGTAGAACTAAACTGCAGATCGCCTTTAGTTTTGTAAAACTTGGTGTATCACTTCCTAATTCCATCTTTTATATAAAATATATACCGTATATACTCGAGTATAAGCCGACCCGAATATAAGCCGAGGCACCTAATTTTACCACAAAAAAATGGGAAAACTTATTGACTTGAGTATAAGCCTAGGTTGTCCATCTGCATGCCACACTGCGCCTCACTTTGCCTCACTGTACCCATGTGCATGCCTCACTGTGCCCATGCCTCACTTTGGCCATTACTAGACTGACGTTTAACATGGAAGTCTATGGAAGGGGTGCCCGGGTTTGAAAAATTGGTGCTCCCCGGCCATAGGTCTTCCAGACAAAAGGCTTTGTACACTTATAGAGACGAAATGGGGCTACATGTGTGCCAAGTTTAGGGTCCAGGGGACCTACTACCGGCCAGTACCGGGTCCCCAAAGTTACCAGAGAAATTACCGTTTAACATGGGAGTCTATGGAAGGGGTGCCCGGCTTTGAAAAATCGGTGCTCCCCGGCCGTAGGTCCTCCGGACAACAAACTTTGCACACTTGTAGAGAAAGAGTGGGGCTACATGTGTGTGTGTTATAAAGAATAAAAACTCCAATGATTATTCAAATACTTCCAAAAAAAAGCTATATCCGTTTCAAGATATAATGATAAAATGTATTTGGGAACAGAGTTGCATGACTGGGTAATTTGTAGTCAAGATAACACAAAACTGAAAAAATGGCCAAGTAATGAGGGTGGTATGTATACAGTATATAGTACTCAAGTGGTTAAAAAACATTGTGAGTTTTTAGTTGCAGTTAAATGCATTTTCTGCATTAAGGTAAACAACTTTCTTCCCCCCTAACCTGAGCCTGAACTAGATCCAGCAATGTGCACAAAAGCAAAGGCTCTCTCAGCTCCCTCCATTCTTTTTGGCTCAGACACCGCATTGGGAACCATTGGCTCCTGCTACTGTCAATAACATCCAAGGAGGAGGGAGCAGGGGGCAGGGCCAAGCCAGCTCGGGAGCAAGCACCTTCAACTGCTCCTATAGCAAGCAGCTTGCTATGGGGGCACTCAGCAGGGGGGAGGAGCCAGAAGTACCAGCAGGGGACCCGAGAAGAGGAAGATCGGAGCTGATCTGTGCAAAACCATTGCACAGAGCAGTTAAGTATGACATGCTTTTATTTAAAAAAAATAAACATTGAGCCTTTGGAATCACTTTAAAGTGGTCATAAAGGCATTTTTTTTTCTACGAAATTAAACATGTTGTACTTTCCTGCTCTGTGCAATGGTAGTAGCCTCTGACCTCCTTTTCTGGGATTCCCTGCCGGCACTCTCTGCTCCTCCTCTTCTGCACATGCTCCCTCCAGCAAGCCAGGCACCCTCCTGAGCTAGACTGGGTGTGTCAATAGATATTTCAGCTAAGACTCACCCCCCTGCTCCCTCTAGGAGTCAATCCCCCCCCCCCTTGCTGCTACTGTGTCCCGTGAGAGCAGGGATGGAGAAGAATGCCACTGTAGATGGGCACAACGCTGGATTGAAAAAGGTAAGTGTTTATGGCAATGGGTGGGGGGCACAAAACTACAGGGAATGCATTAAGGAAAACAATATATTGACCTTAGAACCACTGTAATGCTGATAGAGATGTGTTAAATCACCTATCAGTGTATTTTTTTGCTTTAGGGGCTCCACTGACAAGATTTTTTTCTAATTTCCAGGTACATTCACCCTATATAACCATTACAAAGTGTTTTATTCTTTCACCTGATTTTTTTAAAATGTTTTACAGTGCATCTAGGAAAGTATTCACAGCGTTTCACTTTTTCCACATTTTGTTATGTTACAGCCTTATTCCAAAATGGATTAAATTCATTATTTTCCTCAAAATTCTACAAACAATACCCGATATTGTCATTGTGAAAAAAGTTTGTTTGAAATCTTTGCAAATTTAATACAAAAAAAAAAAACACATGTACATAGGTATTCACAGCCTTTGCGCAATACTTTGTTGAAGCACCTTTGGCACCAATTACAGCTTCAAGTCTTTATAAGTATGATACTACAAGCTTGGCACACCTATTTTTGGGCAGTTTCTCCCATTCTTCTTGGCAAGACCTCTCAAGCTCCATGAGGTTGGATGGGGAGAGTCGGTGGACAGCCATTTTCAGATCTCTCCAGAGATGTTCTATCGGGTCTAAATCTGGACTCTGGCTGTGCCACTCAAGGACATTCACAGAGTTGTCCTGTAGCCACTCCTTTATTATCTTGGCTGTGTGCTTAGGGTTGTTGTCCTGTTGGAACATAAACCTTTGCCCCAGTCTGAAGTCCAGAGCGCTCTGGAGCAGGTTTTCATCAACGATGTCTCTGTAGATTAATGCATTCATCTCTTCCTCGATCCTGACTATTCTCCCAGTTCCTGCCACTGAAAAACATCCCCACTGTACCCTTCCTCAGATCTGTGCTTTGCAGTGGCAGCTGGTGCTCAAAATTTTTGGGGGGCGCAAACAAACTGAAAAAAAAAATCATCAATTGCCGCCACTGTGCCCATTAAACGCAGCCACTGTGCCCAAACGCCACCAGTTTTCCCCCTCAAATGCAGCCAGTTTCCTCCCAAATACTGCCAGTTTGGCCCAAAATACAGCCAGGTTCCCCCAAAATACAGCCAGTTTGTCCCCAAATACAGACAGTTTCCCCCGAAATGCAGCCAGTTTGTCCCCAAATGCAGCCAGTTTGTCCCCAAATGCAGCCAGTTTCCCCCAAATGCAGCCAGTTTGTCCCCAAATGCAGCCAGTTTGTCCTCAAATGCAGCCAGTTTCCCCCAAATGTAGCCAGTTTCCCCAAAATGCAGCCAGTTTGTCCCCAAATGCAGCTAGTTTCCCCCCAAATGCAGCCAGTTTCCCCCCAAACACAGCCAGTTTCCCCCCAAATGCAGCCAGTTTGTCCCCAAATGCAGCCAGTCTCCCCCCAAATGCAGCCAGTTTGTCCCTAAATACAACCAGTTTGTCCCAAAAATGCAGCCAGTTTGTCCCCAAATGCAGCCAGTTTCCCCCCAAATGCAGCCAGTTTGTTCCAAAATACAGCCAGTTTGTTCCCAAATGTAGCCAGTTTGTCTCCAAATGCAGCCAGTTTCCCCCCAGCCCTGCACTTACCTTCCTCGGGTCAGGGCTGTCCTTCTTCCGTCCTCAATGTCTTCTCCCACCCTCAATGTCAATTCAGCCAAACCAGACCCGGTGAACCTGATTGGCTGAGTCGCCTGTCAGTGTTAACCAAGGAACGCACCCCCGTGCGTCCTCTGGTTAACTATTCGGAAGCCGATTAGAGCCCACAGGCCGCTGGCTCTGATAGGCACTTCCAAACACCAACCAGCCACTGTTATTCAGATGGCCAGCGCTCAACAGGGGGCCGGAGATGTTCTATCGGGTCTAAATCTGTACTCTGGCTGGGCCAATCAAGGACATTCACAGAGTTGTCCTGTAGCCACTCCTTTATTATCATGGCTGTGTGCTTAGGGTTGTTGTCCTGTTGGAACATAAACCTTTGCCCCAGTCTGAAGTCCAGAGCGCTCTGGAGCAGGTTTTCATCAAAGATGTCTCTGTAGATTAATGCATTCATCTCTTCCTCGATCCTGACTATTCTCCCAGTTCCTGCCACTGAAAAACATCCCCACTGTACCCTTCCTCAGATATGTGCTTTGCAGTGGCGGCTGGTGCTCAAAATTTTTTGGGGGGGGGGCGCAAACAAACTGAAAAAAAAAATCATCAATTGCCGCCACTGTGCCCATTAAACGCAGCCACTGTGCCCAAACACCACCAGTTTTCCCCCTCAAATGCAGCCAGTTTCCTCCCAAATACTGCCAGTTTGTCCCCAAATACTGCCAGGTTCCCCCAAATACTGCCAGTTTGTCCCCAAATACAGCCAGGTTCCCCCAAAATACAGCCAGTTTGTCCCCATATACAGACAGTTTCCCCCCAAATGCAGCCAGTTTGTCCCCAAATGCAGCCAGTTTGTCCCCAAATGCAGCCAGTTTGTCCTCAAATGCAGCCATTTTCCCCCAAATGCAGCCAGTTTCCCCAAAATGCAGCCAGTTTGTCCCCAAATGCAGCTAGTTTGTCCCCAAATGCAGCCAGTTTCCCCCCAAATGCAGCCAGTTTGTCCCCAAATGCAGCCAGTTTGTCCCCAAATGCAGCCAGTCTCCCCCCAAATGCAGCCAGTTTGTCCCCAAATACAGCCAGTTTGTCCTCAAATACAGCCAGTTTGTCCCCAAAATGCAGCCAGTTTGTCCCCAAATGCAGCCAGTTTCCCCCCAAATGCAGCCAGTTTGTTCCAAAATACAGCCAGTTTGTTCCCAAATGAAGCCAGTTTTCCCCCAAATACAGCCAGTTTGTCTCCAAATGCAGCCAGTTTCCCCCCAGCCCTGCACTTATCTTCCTCGGGTCAGCGCCGTCCTTCTTCCGTCCTCGATGTCTTCTCCCACCCTCAATGTCAATTCAGCCAAACCAGACCCGGTGAACCTGATTGGCTGAGACGCCTGTCAGTGTTAACCAAGGAACGCACCCCCATGCGTCCTCTGGTTAACTATTCGGAAGACATTTACAGCCCACAGGCTGTAATCGGGAAGCCTATGATAGGCACTTCCAAACACCAACCAGCCACTGTTATTCAGATGGCCAGCGCTCAACAGGGGGCCGGCCATCTGAATAGTGGGCAGCAGCAGCGGCGACAATACATAGGTTCATGCAATGCATGAACTTATGTATTGTTGTGAGTGACGGGCGCAGGAGCGAGAGGGGGCGGCGCTGGTGCTTTGATACAATCCTATCTCGTAGGTCTACAGACAAATCCTTGGACTTTATGGCTTGGTTTGTACTCTGACATGAACTGTTAACTGTGGGACCTTATATAGACAGGTGTGTGCCTCTCAAATCATATCCAATCAACTGAATTTACTAATCAAGTTGTAGAAACATATCAAAGATGATCAGTGGAAACAGGATGCACTTGAGCTCAATGTTGAGTGTCATGGCAAAGGCTGTGAATACTTATGCACATGTGATTTTTTTAATTTTTGATACATTTGTAAAGATTTCAAACAAACTTTTTTCACATTGTCATTATGGGGTATTGTTTGTAGAATTTTGAGGAAAATAATGAATTTTATAAATTTTGGAATAAGGCTGTAACATAACAAAATGTAGAAAAAGTGAAGCATTGTAAATACTTTCCAGATGCACATGTTATGGGGAAGTGAGAAGATAACTGACTAAGGTTAAAGGATATTTCAACCATGAAGTTCCCAACAGTTAAGAGGCCAGTGAATTCAGTCCACCAGCACCACCCATATTAAAAATAACAGTTTTGGATGGAGTGAGTTTTCGAAGACGCTGTTGCTGTAGTGGAGTTGAAGAGAGAGAACCAAATGTTAACATTGTCTCAATTTACAACTAATGCACACATTTCTTCTTTTATATTGCTTTATGTTACTTCTTAAAATAAACCCATACATTCTAGGCTACGACAATTAAAACTTCCATCTCAACCATATATTTAGCTGCCTTTTTTCAAATAATAGCATATTGCTGCTTAATGGAATCAATGCACCTTGGGATTAAGTTACTAAATTAAACTCCTCATCAATTAAATTAAATAACTCCCCACATTCTTTGGTAGAAGCATTACTTAATACAAGACAGGTCATTTCAACCCCATTATTAAAAATTCAATGTTTCCATGTGGGTTCTGATTATCTGTTATTGCCCTCTGTATTACAGAGTCTGTAAGTGTTTATAGGGTCACGTGGTTTTGAAGCCTGGATTGAAATATATTTATTCCTCCAAAAAAAAAGGAAATTAAGCATTTCTGTTTATATATCGCCTTCTCTCTTTGTGCCTTTTAATGCACATACTAATGTATGGTACACTGAGGGTTCAGCTAGCACATGTCATGTACTATAACTGCAGACCTTGATAATGCCAACTGATGGAGCACTACCACCACCCACCCAGTATTCTGTGAAATGTGAAAGATAGCACACCATACAGTCACTACACACTTTGATCAGACTAAGGGAAATGTTTCCTTTTTCATTTTTATTTGAAAAAAGAGCTCCCAGATTTGGGTTGATTTGATTGAGTTCTTCCCCCAGCATTACATCAAAATTAAAGATCATTAATATGACATTGTTATTACGTTCCTGTGTAAGAGACACTCATTAGATACAGTAGATGTCTGAATATGACAATTCTATGGCTGATATAAGATATTATACTTATTCTGATTTTATCTAATTATACTGATAAAAGCTAAAGTTTTATTGCCTATTTGAATTACATGGCATAATGTTTTATGTTATTAACCACTTTCCGCCCAAGGACGTCATATGACATCCTGGACTTTCAGTGGGGATATCTGAATGATGCCTGCAGCTACAGGCATCATTCAGATATCACTATTTCAGCCGGCGATTATGTGCACCATAAGAACGATCATAGCGGCAGTTCCTTGATCGTTCTTATAGGTGACGGGAGGGGACGTGCCCCCCCACCTCCCGCCGCCTTTCGGTGTTTCTCCGGGCTCTCCCGTGCCATCGGGGACCCAGAGAAACAATCGTCCGGTGCCAGATGGGGAGCATAGAGATGACTGGTGACCAGATGGTCACCAGTCATCTCTATGGCTGTCAGAGGCCTGGGCGCAACGTTATGACGTCACGCCCGGGTACCCGGAAGTAAACCAAGCCGCAATCGCAGCTGTCGGCATGAGATTGGTGAATTTTTTTTCACAATCTCATGCTTTTCAGCTTGGAGGAGAGATGTGGGGTCTTATTGACCCCACATCTCTCCATAAAGAGGACCTGTCACAATATATTTATATTACAAGGGATGTTTACATTCCTTGTAATAGGAATAAAAGTGATCAAATAAATAAAAATGTAAAAAAAGTGCAAAAATAAAAAAAAATTAAGTAAAATAAAAATAAAAAACAAATTATTTAAAAAGCCCCTGTCCCCGGTAGCTCGCGCTCAGAAGCGAACACACACGCAAGTCCCGCCCACATATGTAAACGCCATTTAAACCACACATGTGAGGTATTGCCGCATGCGTTAGAGCGCCAGCAACAATTATAGCACAAGATCTCCTCTGTAACTCTAAACTGGTAACCTGTAAAATAAAAATAAGCGTCGCCTATGGAGATTTTTAAGTACTGAAGTTTGGCGCCATTCCATGAGTGTGCACAATTTTAAAGCGTGACATGTTGGGTATCTATTTACTTGACGTAACATAATCTTTCACATTATACAAAAAAAAATGGGCTAACTTTACTGTTTTGTTATTTTTTAATTCATGAAACCGTTTTTTTCCCCAAAAAAAGGCGTTTGAAAAAATATTGTGCAAATACCGTGCAAGATAAAAAGTTGCAATGACCGCCATTTTATTCCGTAGGGTGTCTGCTAAAAAAACATATATATATATATTGTTTGGGGGTTCTGAGTAGTTTTCGAGCAAAAAAAGGATGATATTTGCTTGTAGGAGTGGAGTGCCAGAATAGGCCCGGTATAGAAGTGGTTAAATAGGTGACTATGTTCAGTTAGTCAGTGCTTCTGCTGAGAAACTTGCGAGTAAACAACTCTGAGAATAATATTGGATTATTTCGTGCATTGCTGGGTTCTTTCTTATTTCTTTTTTTCCGGTACCCACTGTCTGTTGTGAGCAGCCTAAACTACGTCAATGAGCTCTCTGAATATATATGTTTTTTCCCTTCACTACTTTGTATGAACTCACTTCAAAGTCCGAGCACCTCTTGGTATTTTTCTTCTAAAGCCTGGTACACATGATCAGATTTTCCACGGACAAAGCGTAGGACTTTTGTCCGAAGGGCGTTGGCCATGAACTTGTCTTGCATACAAACGGCAAAGAATTGTCAGCCAACAAACACGAAACTATGTGTTTTTTTCAGTTTTTTAGCGCCACCATTTCGGCAACTTCTTCTAATGTTATGTTATGATTAGCATCGCTTCTGAGCATGTGTGCTTGTACTTTGGATTTTTTTCTGAAGGACTTCTGTACACACGATCGGATAATCTGACAACACACATTTGTTGTCGGAAAATTTTAAAGCATGCTATCCAACATTTGTGGGCGGAAAATCCAACAACAATTGTCCGATGGAGCATACAAACGGTTGGATTTTCCCTCAACAGCCTGTCATCACACAATTCCCATTGGAAATCCAGGCCTTAACTAAAGTTAACAGGGCAGAAAAAGTTGTTATGCTGAACTTCCTGACAGAATAGGGAGGACTGTAGTGGAGCTGTCCAGGTGCTGAACTTCCTGACAGAATAGGGAGGACTTCTAGTGGAGCTGTACAGGTGCTGAACTTCCTGACAGAATAGGGAGGACTGTAGTGGAGGTGTCCAGGTGCTGAACTGCCTGACAGAATAGGGGAGACTGCAGTGGAACTGTCCAGGTGCTGAACTACCTGCCAGAATAGGGAGGACTGCAGTGGAACTGTCCAGGTGCTGAACTGCCTGCCAGAATAGGGAGGACTGTAGTGGAGCTGTCCAGGTGCTGAACTGCCTGACAAGATAGAAAATAATGCAGTGGAACTGTCCAGGTGCTGAAATTCCTGACAGAATAGGGAAGACTGTAGTGGAACTGTCCAGGTGCTGAACTGCCTGCCAGAATAGGGAGGACTGCAGTGGAACTGTCCAGGTGCTGAACTGCCTGCCAGAATAGGGAGGACTGTAGTGGAGCTGTCCAGGTGCTGAACTTCCCTGACAAGATAGAAAATAATGCAGTGGAACTGTCCAGGTGCTGAACTTCCTGACAGAATAGGGAAGACTGTAGTGGAACTGTCCAGGTGCTGAACTGCCTGCCAGAATAGGGAGGACTGCAGTGGAACTGTCCAGGTGCTGAACTTCCTGACAGAATAGGGAAGACTGTAGTGGAGCTGTTCAGGTGCTGAACTGCCTGATGGGATAGGAAGACTACAGTGGAGCCTTCCAGGTGCGGAACTGCCTGATGGGATAGGAAGGACCACAGTGGGGCCTTCCAGGTGCGGAACTGCCTGACATGATAGAACTAAATCAGTGGAGCCTTCCAGGTGCTGAACTGCCTGACAAGATAGAACTAAATCAGTGGAGCCTTCCAGGTGCTGAACTGCCTGACAAGATAGAAAATAATGCATTGGAGCTGTCCAGGTGCTGAACTTCCTGCAATGGGTGGCAATGGCTGTTGTAGAGCTGTTCAGGTGCTGAACTGTTGTTGAAAGTAATGGAAATTAGCAAAGTGGACCTGCCCAGATGCCGAATAGCCTGAATTGTAGCCATGCCAGCACTAATTCTTTCACTCCCCAATATTTTTTCTTTAAACCTAAAATGCATCATAGTTCAGTCCCTGTCACATTACTGCATGTGATGGTGAAATGTAATACCTTGGTTGTCTAGCATGAAGATAGGAGGACAAGAATAGTCTGCTGTGTTGCTGTACGAGGGGATTAAATGTGATGTCCGCTTCTGTCTTGAAGGTAAAACCTTTTAAGTAACCAGGGATGAGTCTTTGACAGTCTTACATGTGAGTAATACAGAGGATGAAACTGTATTACAAGCAATATGCCACTGTAATGAGTATGTACAAGGGTGCTCATTAGCAGGATTAATTCCCAGAATCCTCACCAGTAAGTACTGAGGTTGAGAAATAACTACCCCAAATGATTGATTCAACAAATCAGGATCTGTATTACTTACACAGTAAAATTTTCAAACACTGATTATTCCTGGACTGTGGCTCACACTGCAATTTATTTGCAAAATGAGAATTTCACAATGAGAAATGTACCTTGGGCCCACAGAAAAGGTAAACACAATGAATTAAAAATAGATCAGTATACATTAAACAGTATTTGATAGTAAAGAACTAGTGCACATCTGCTGGGATTCCCTTCTCTGTCATTCACTGCCATCATATAGGTGCTAAATACATTTCCAGTGCTATTTAGTAATAAATAAATAGACCCCTTGGGGCCATGAAATGTAATATTTCTCCAATACACTTTATGAACAGAGAAAATCCTGCTTTTCTCCCATAATGCATGCTGCTGTTTAAGAATTCATCCGGGGAGGAGGAATAGTGGAACAATAATGACTTGAATGCAGATGTCTGGCGCGGGGCAAGGCAAACCAGAAGAATCCCAGTGTAAGATGGGGAATAATAACAGAACATGGACACATTGTTACTTATGTTTATAGTACGCCTGTCCTCAGTTCTTTAATTAAAAGCATCACAGTTTGTTTCAATTTAAAATTCAGTTATTTTTTCTTCAATCCTACATTAAACACTCTAGTACATATTATTTTTTATAGCAGCCATGAAATAGAAATATAGTGAGTAATGAGTTACTGTTTATTGTATCCATATGGGTATTTTCCCCCAAAAAATTACACAAAATAAAATTTCAGCATTGTCAATGCTACTTCTCAATACACCATACCCATGGAGGTCTGATCAAGGAAGAAAAAAAGCTCCCATAAGGTAAATACATTTTTTACTTGTGTCTGCATGATTGTCACTGTTAGTTAATTTAAGAGAATAGAGGATTAGGTTACAACATAGTTGTTAGGGCGTTGTGAACTAAATAGAACTACTGTATACGCAGGGGGCTGTGGAAAGTTTTTTTCTTAAAACTTCCCTCTTAAACCCTGTACACACGATCGGATTTCCTATGGATTTTAAACCGATGGATTTTTCCATCGGAAATCCGATGAAGCTGACTTCCATCAGTCTTGCCTACACACCATCAGTCAAAAAAATGATCGTCCCAAATGCGGTGACGTAAAACACTCCGACGAGCCAAGAAAAATGAAGTTCTATGCTTCTGAGCACGCGTCGACTTGATTCTGAGCATGCATGGGTTTTTTATTTGATGGAGTTCCCCACAGACCATAGTAATTTGCTATCGTTTTTTATTCCATCGGATAAATTTAAAACATGTTCTATTTTTTAACACCGATGGAAAAAAGACCGATGGGGCCCATACACGATCGGTTTGTCCGATGAAAAAAGTCCATCGGATCGTGTGTACAGGGCTTTAAAGTTAGGGTGCGTGTTATACGCCTGTGCGTGTTATACGCCGATAAATACGGGTAATTATTTTTCATTCTGTATACTGCTACTCATTTTAAAATGCTATTCAACATTTTAAATAGTCTGGACTTTATTAGAATGTAAGAATGGTGAATCTCTACACAGGCTATCCTTTCACTCTATCATGAATGCTGCTGGCAGAATTATCTACCTTATTTATCACTCAGTGCCAACCACCCCTCTCTGCCAATCTTTTCACTGACTTCCAAGCACCCAAGAAATAACTTTTAAAATACAAATAACATACAAAGCAATTCATAACTCTGCACCAAGATACATCACCAATCTTGTCTTGAGATTCCACCCAAACCAGTTTCTCTGTTCTTTCTAAGACTTCCTGCTCTTTAGCTCCCTTGTCTCCTCCTTCCATACTCATCTCCAGGACTTCTGTAGAGCCTCTCCCATCCTTTGGAACACTCTACCCCAATCTGTACAACTATCTCCTACTCTGTCTACTTTTAGGCAATCTCTGAAAACTCATCTCTTCAGGGAAGCCTATCCCACCACTGCCTAACAACTGATTTCCCTTTCTCCATCAACTCAACCCTCACAATTACTATTGGTACCACTTGTTCCTCCCCATTAGATTGAAGGCTCTCACAAGCAGGGCCCTCCTTACCCTTGTGTCTTGAATTATATTGTGACTGCATTGACTTCCTTTATATTTAAAACTACTGCACAAACTGTTGCCACCATATAAACCTTCTAATATAATAATAATAATAAGAACAATAATAATAATAATAATATGGATGTTCCCCCACTTATGGGAAGTCTCTGATTGTTTTATAGCTACCGGGTAAGTGATATTTTGTTTTTATATTTAGTTAGTCCAGCCACCATATAAACCTTCTAATATAAAAATAATAATAAGAACAATAATAATAATAATAATAATAATAATAGGGATGTTCCCCCACTGATGGGAAGTCTCTGATTGTTTTATAGCTACCGGGTAAGTGATATTTATTTATTTATTTTTTATTCTTTATTTCCATGTTTTTCTTACAGGCATCATCAAAAACATGAAAGATAACATTATCTTAATAATATTAATAAAACATATATGATTAATTGCCTGCGTTTTTATCCTTCCCTTCCCTCCCCTGCACCCATCCCCATTAACCCCAGAGAGAGAAAAAAAGATGGTAAGGTGTCTCTGCCACTAAGCTTCCAAGCCTAAATCACACTTTTATTCTTCTCTATCTTCTCCAAATATTTTTTTCCCTTCTTCAGATTTTACGAATTCTTCCCATGGTGCCCATATTTCCTTATTTTGTTCCTGTCTTTCCATATCTCTGGGCCATAAATTTTCCATTATCCAAATTCTTCTGATTTTATTCAGCCAGATATTTTGTTTTCATATTTAGTTAGTCAATGCAGAGTAAAGGAAGTCAAGGTTCCTCTTTTTATTTTATTCTGGAACAAATTGTATTTTGCCTAGTGGCACAAGCTTGTACTGTGCAATGTTAAAAAAGATTCTCAGAGTCTGACCTCAGAAAACCATTGAAAGGTAATGGGTTGATGAGAAAGGCTGAAGAAAGCCTAGCAGCCTCAAGCAGCAGTTGACGTAAACCTGTCCACTGATGCTGGGAGTTCTTTTTAAATGGAACACCACTACCAATCAACAATAGGAATGTGCAGTGGTGGTGGGGGGTCTTAATGTTCACTCCAAAAGAGGAAGAATTTTATAAACCATTGACAGTAGCAGGAAATCATGGCGTTTATGCTTTTGAGACAACTCAGCCCTTTCCATCATGCATGGTATAAAACTATAGTAATGCTAAAGATTTGAGCAGTTTTAATCTACCCATCTGAGAAAGAGTTCAATTATGTTCTACATTTTGTATTTCTTTTTGGTTGGCCATATTTTATTGAAGAACTCTCCCTTTTATATCTATAAATGATAACCTCAAGAAAATTGTTATCCTTTCTGTAAATAAAATATATGCATTTTATGAACATTCCTATCTCATAGCGAGATTGTTCTTAAGTAACAATAAGACCTTTCCTTTCCTCTCAATAAGCTGTGATAGAAATGAACAAGTTTTTTAATTTAAGAATGAAACAGGCACATAGTTTGTTAAGGCATTAGTACCAGACAATTTATATATATATATATACATATATATATTATAAATTGAGTTGAGTAAGTCTCCCTTTTGCCGCCAAAGCATGGACTAGACCTCTGAAAGAAAGTATGCCATGGCACCTGGCACCTAGCCATCAGTAGCAGATCCTTAAAGTCCTGTAAGTTGTGAGGTGGGGCCTCCATGGATCAGACTTGTTTTCCAGAACATCTAATAGGTGCTCGATTGGATTAAGATCTTGAGAATTTGGAGACCAAGTCAACACCAACACTGCCATAAATAAATATAATTTCCATGAATGGGTGTACTTGGTCAGCATCAATGTTCAGGTAGGTGGTACGTGTCAGATAACATCCACATGAATGGCAGGACCCAAGGTTTCTCAGCAGAACATTGCCCAATGCATCACACTGCCTCGGCCAACTTGTCTGGTGCTCCTGCACCCATTGTAGGTACTTTTGGCTGTGGACATGGGTCAATATCGGCATGCATTTTACTGAACAAAATTGATTCATTCAGTTTGTTTTGTTGTGATTAGCTGTGATTGTTCACAGCTAATTACATGGTACAGATGGGCTGTCATTGGCTTTGCCTGTACCATGCAACAACTGTGACCAATGACAGCTAGCAACACAATTGTACACAATGGATGGCATGAAAGGAAGCCATTAATTTTTTACAATTGTCATGTGATTGGTCACAGTGGGCACATGGTATCGGCAGTAGACTGGTACACTGATCAGTCATCGGCTGTGACACAGCCAGTGACAGATTGCACCGCGTGGCCCTGCACCTGAGTGCAATGCACGATCTGGGAGGACGTCATATGACAAGTTGAATCGAAGAAAGAAACTGGTTAATGTAATGGTTGACTGATGTATATGTACAGTATGTATATATAGATTTTTGCTTTATTATGCCTAAAAATATATGCCTTTAATGGCCTATACTAGCAGAGCTGAGTAACAGCCACACCCCTCATCACAATTGTCCTCAAACAGACTTATATTTTAGAGAGGAGGGTGGTTGTTACTGACTCCTGATTCCTGAGTGTATTGAGTCTATGTCTGATGCCTATTTGACAACTCAGCCATATTTTGATCCCCTAAAACAACAGTTGTAGCAGGAAAATGGAGGTAAGGCTAAAAAAAAATTAAGCATTTCAATAGTTTTAGAGCACTAGCACACTTGCCTTTGTTTCCTATTGGGGATACCTTCTTTAAGCATACAGACCTTGCCTATGGTGCATGGGATCCTGCACATGCTCAAACCAGCCAGTTAGTCTCACACAGGGCTAGTGTGAATCAATTGTAGATTCCATTAGACATTTATGTGGCTTGCATTTGTGAGGTCAGGCAGTGGCAAAACAAGGCTTTTGACTAGCACAGAAGTGGAGAGGGTCCAAAGACTAAGGAAATTTAATTTTAGAACAAGTATAGTGATTGGTTTTCTGCAAAGAACAATCCTGTTTTTTTTTTAATTAGGTTGCAGTTCTTTGAGAATTCAGGAGAGACTAACTGATGGAACAATAATAACTTGAGATGAATCCAGGCATGCTCTACTGGGACAAGACTAAGCGAAGGAATCTGATTGTTCTATAGGGGATACTAATAGAATGTGTAACTGATACATTGTTACTGATTTTATTATTATTTTAGACCTCTGATCTTTAATGAACACAAAGCTGGGTTATTTGTTTTCTTCTGAAATGAAGCTTTTTAATTTTGGCTGACAGTCATCTCTAAGTAGATAGGGACAGATCTTGTTTCCAGGCAGAGGGAATTACCAGTGCGTGTGTTCGGTGGCCAAGCTCTGCCGAGCGGTGATAAGTTAAGATCGACTAATTCATAATTAAACAGTTTATACAGCTGCAAACTCTTCAAGAGGATAAGGGAATGCATGGAACTCAATGTAGAGACACAGTCTCCGGATGAAGCCAGCAATAAGCACAGCCGATAAGATGTTTATGAACCAGATTCCACAGCACATAACAAGTTGGATGTTTAAATGGAATTTGAAGCTGCAATGTGTAGAAAAATTTGACTTTTTAATTGTGAAACAGATGGATATTAGAAGTCATTAATGAGTTCTGAGCACAGACAAGCACAAATTCCCCTGTCAGACATAGTACTTTTTTATGAATAATGAAATATGTACCATTTTTGTCAAATTTCCAATATTTGTGCTAATTCCCATTATCAGATGACACGTGTGGGATTATTCAGTAAGTTCAGAATGCAGGTCACTAATAGCAACCAAATAGAACAATTCATTGTTTAGTCACTTGTCTTTAGTAAAGTTAAAAGAGAAGTTTGGGTTTCATAAAAAAAATAATAATAATTATATTCACCTAGGTGGATGTCCCCTGCCACTTCTAAGGCTAAGAACTGAGCTCTCTGCTCTGCCCCTCCAGCGCTCATTGGAGCGCTCTGCTGTGAATGGGGCAGCTCACTGAGAAGATGATCCAGCTGCCGGTCCAGGCATCCAGGTGGATCCTGATTGTAAAGTTGGGATCTATCCCAGGCCTGGACTGGCTGAGTGACATCAGCCGACAGTGGGCTTTAGCCAGCTGTCGGCTGAAAACTGATCACAGGAGTGCAGAATGAAGTGCACTCCTGTGACCTACAGGAGAAGTATAGCCAAAATAGAGAAGAAAGTATCCAGAATCCATTAACCTTTATTGCATGTGCCATAAAATTATCACAGACAGTGTTGGGTACAGATGAAAGTTAACCCGTTTTGCGCTACAACTAGCATAAGTAAGCGCTAGTTGTAGCGCAAAACGCAGTAACTTTCAGCTGTACCCAACACTGTCTGTGATAATTTTATGGCACATGCAATAAGGGTTGAAGTGCAATAGATTATTTTCTGCTCTGTAGCTTTGCAGACAAGCTGTGCTAGCACCAACACCTCAAGTGGTTTGTAGATGAACAGCTAATCGCTCACCTGCAGCAGCTTTGCTTGTGTGTATAGCCAAAATAGCTTTGGCCATTCTTCTTCTTTAAATCTACTTATTTTATAGCACTTTGACCAAAATTAGCAAGTATGACTCTAAAATGAATTTATTAAAGAGCTGATTTAGCAGTTTGCGTTTTAGCTAGACCCCAAATACATTTACATTTACATACAAATTAAAGTGGTATTAAGAGAAGAAAATGTATTATATTGCAGCTTACCAGGCTGCGTAAGTTTTCTTTTTTTAGGTCTAATTTTCTTAATTTTCATCTAGTGATCTGGCTAGTAAGTCTGTTATTTTACAAATTATTTTAACAGACCAAGCTGACCAGACAAAGTAGCAGTTAGGGGTTTGAGACAAACCATTTAACACTGACAGGGTAGCTTACAATGAGCAGCTTGTATTATTCTATATAAAACCTTTAGCCATAAAGGAAAAAAGCTGTTTCTGTAACTGCTTTAAAGTATTAGCTGGAGTGCAACTCTAATTTGTTAGGTAAATCCATCTAAATCTGCTAGTGCATCTAACATTCCCCTCCCCCCAGATTATTAATGCTAGTCCAAAGGTGTCTCTGTTGCTCCTCCATACCTATGACAAGAAATATGTTTCTGGACAGATCACTAGAAAAAAAAAAGAATGCATCCATTGCATCTAGGGATTGATAAATTGCAATATATAACATCTTTGCTTTTGGGTTTCATCATTTTAAATCCCAAGACTAGCTTGAGAAAAGCACTAGAATTATTAGCCACCACCATCTTGAAAAAAAAGGAAAACACAGTTCCGGTAGCAACACTTCCCCTATGCTGTCCCCCTGAGGTGCTCTCCCCCACAAACTCAGAAATTTAGCTGTCCAGTGCCACACAATTTTTCTGTGCTGTGTGTCTCCCAGCATCATTCAACCCATTTTCTTTGAGCTCTGGGCCTACCCCCAGCCCCCAAACTCACAGATGAATGCTGTAGAGAGTAGTACTACATTATTACATTGTGCAACTTTCTGAAACATCCCCTACTGGGGATTGAAGAGGACCTTTGATGTCATGTGATTGATACGAGGACACTTCAAAAATAAGGTATGTATATGGATTTTTGCGTAAAGGGTATGAGGTTGCTCCAATTGGGCAGAGGGGGCAAAAGCATAGGAGGTGGGCCAATCTCTGAAAAACAACCCCACACTATCATACCCCCTCTACCAAATGATTTGGACCAGTGCACAAGCAAGGTCCATAAAGACATGGATGAGCAGGTTTGGGGTGGAGGAACTTGACTGACCACAACCCGATAGAACACCGGCGGAGATTGTGAGCCAGGCCTTCTCCTCCAACATCAGTGTCTGACCTCACAAATGTTCTTCTGGAAGAAGGGTCAAACATTCCCATAGACACACTTCTAAACTTGTGGACAGCCTTCCCAGAAGAGTTGAAGCTGTTTTAGCTGCAAAGGGTGGGCCAATTCAATATTGAACCCTATGGACCAAGACTGGGATGCCATGTGCCATGTTCATGTGCCTGTAAAGACAGACGTCCCAATACATTTGGTAATATAGTGTATGTATGTATATATACCTGTGTATATATATATATATATATATATATATATAATGTAAAAAATCCACTCCCCTCATTTCAAGAAAGAGAACACTCTTTTGGTGACACAGTACATCTAGAGATAGTGATAGACTTTAGTAATGAGTGATTTGGATTAATAGCAAAGTGAATCGACAAAAAAAAATTAAAAAAATAAAAATAAAATTATTGCAAATGTTTTGATTCTCCTAAGCATATGCATGCAGCTTGTCCAGCCTGTGGAGAATCAAGCATTTGTAATTCATGATTGTCTGTTTTCCTAAATTGCGTGATTCTCTGCAGATCAGACAAATCTTCATACAGAAATTTAGGAAACTCAAAATGTGATGAATTGGCCCTTTTTCTGATTCAATCATCCTTGCTAGATTGTATCCATAACACTTTACAGCAAGAGAGAAAAAGAAGTGTTGTACCAGTGAGTAAGACTTACAGGCTTGTAGGTATTAGATACATATTCTTATTTGAACCATTTCAACAATAATAATAAAAAATAAAAAAAAATCCAATTAGATTATTTTTAGCATGTTTACATTTATATTATCTCTGCCTTTGACTATAGTTATATATTTATATAACATACATATTAAAATGCCCCTGGGTTTTTACGCCAATACCGTTTTCTGCATAGTTTATGATTCCTATATCAAAGTCGTTATACATTTTGTTATACGTCTACCTCTTATTCGCCTGTAATCTGTGCATTGCAGTTAATATGTTGTGTGAATTAATTAAATTGATTAACCAATACCTCATACATGGGACATTTTCCTTAGTACATATTTGGAGAATTTGAATCTAGTTTAGTAGATAAGGGTTATGGCATAGTAAATACTGTCTGTACAGCCTCATTATATAAGCCCATATGCGTCCATGCATTAGGGAGTTATAGATACTCTGTAATGTGCTACATTGTTTCAAATTCATTTTTCTAGCAATCCTCGCTTTTCTGCTGACGCTTTCTCACACTGCGGGCTCAGAATGAATTATATTTGTACATTGGCACTTCCACCGCCAATTGTAGCAAAAAGCTGTAGCACCCTTATCCCTTCCTAGTGTGCCTCCAATGCCAAGAAAGCGATGGGTTGGCTACAGCTCCCAGACTATAATATATGTGACTGAGATTCTCTTTAATGGCTTTCCGGAATTTGTGTAAGATATCAGCCGCATAGCTGAAGACAGTCCAGGTCATACGGGTCAGTGTGACAGTGAATGCAGTGGGAACAGCCAGCTGAATTATAGCCACCCTGCTTGGCTTTTTAATGAGATTACGGCTGGCTCACCCAGCCACTTTATGCAAAAGAAAATCTTCAAATTTAGGGGAATTTAATGAATAACTAGTAAGTTCCCGCTTGCCAATAACTGCCTGTAGAACTCTAAGGATTATGGGAATTCTGGCCTTGTCTCAATACACACCTTAGCAATATGCAGGTTCCTCTGCATCTTCCAGAACACATTACTCCACAAGCCTCTGGGTGGAGAGGATGTAACAGTATCTGGTATTGCTTCGTAGCATTTGGCAGCCAGTTTGGAAATGTGTTTCTCTCCTTTTTTTTTTTTTTGATGACTGTGCAGAGAAGCCAAATTCTGCATTGCTCCTTCCGCTGAAAAAAAGCCACCAAATCTACTGACTGAGTCTAGATGGCAATAGATAGACAGATTGTTCACTGAGTACGGTACCATAGTCCATTGTAAGATCTTCCATTTTTTATTGGAATCACCTTCCCTGGGACTGATTGTGATTTTGCTCCCTACCTAATAGGCTTGTTCCTCTTTATATTAAGCAAATGAGAAACAATCTGTGGCAGATTGTCTCTGACATCTTGGAAAATACCTGCATAGCCTAGCAAACACTTTATTTATTTTTTTAAAACACTCATATTATGTCTGTTTTAACCCCTTTATAGACACAATATTGCAAACAGAATATGATTCGGCAACATTGGCTGCATTCATTAGTCTTTGAATACCTATTGTAATGAATCCTTAAAGCGGAGCTCCGGTCAAAAAAAATTAAAACTTTTTTTGCAAGATAGTATAGTCCCTAAAACATAGCAATAGCTCCTCAGCCCTTAAAGTAATATTTGTGCACACTTGCCTTATCTTCTACTTCTCCTGATCTGGCCGCATCCATGATGTGTGTGGGCATTTGAAGCCCAGTTTGTTTCCCTTCCTGGTTTTCAGGCTGAGGTGCATGCTGGTTAACCAGCATGCACCTCTAGATCTCGCGCGTGCACAGTAGAACGGCGCTCGTATCGCAGTTTGTTTGTTTTTTTGTCATGATAACGGGCGGCGACGGAGGAACGTCCCGCCCCGTTGTTATGACAGCAGTGATAACACAATCTACACTACAATAAAACTCAGAATGACTCCCCTTTCCAAGCAGTTTATTTACAGCGCTTGGATATGGTGGGTCATTCCTTCTCAGCTGCTCTCTCTCTCGTCCTGCAAGTGCAATGAGAAGTAAGGGCTTTGTGCCCTTTTTGAACATGGCGCGGTAAACAGCCTTAATCGCGTCATTTCCTTTATGGAAATCCCGTGATTTTCCGGCAGAGAAAAGCACACAGTCTCCTGGGAAATGATAACACTCATTTCCCAGGAGTCTGTGCGGTTTAGGTAGGAAAGAAGAACCACCGCGGTCTAGGAAGAAGGCAGATTAGCAATTCTGCCTAGTTACAGGGTGTTCAAGGCAAGTAAAAAAATTTTTTTGCACAGAACTTTTTTAACCACTTGCTGACCGCCTCCTGTACATTCACGACGGCAGAATGCCACGGACAGGCACATCAACGTACCTGTACGTCTCCTTTAAATGCCTGTCCATGTGGTCGCACGGGCCGCCATCCCCGTGAGTCGGACTGCGGGTCCAGCGGACTCGATCACCGTGGGGATCCCCGCGATCGTCTCACGGAGGTATAGAGCAGGGAGATGCTTGTATAAACAAGCATCTCCCCGTTCTGACTAGTGACAATGACACGGATCTCGGTTCCGTGTACTCGGAGCAGAGATCAGTGTCATGTGACACAGAGCCCATCCCCCCTACAGTAAGAAACACTATGCAGGGAACACTTAACCCCTACAGCGCCACCTGGTTAACCCCTTCAATGCCAGTGTCATTTTCACAGTAAGCAGTGCATTTTTATAGCACTGATCGCTGTGAAAATGACAATGGTCCCAAAAATGTGTCAAAAGTGTCCGATGTGTCTGCCATAATGTCGCAGTCACGAAAAAAATCACTGATCGCCGCCATTACTAGTAAAAAAAATAAAATTCATAAAACTGGCATAAAACTATCCCCTATTTTGTAGGCGCTATAACTTTTGCGCAAACCAATCAATAAACGCTGATTGCGATTTTTTTTACCAAAAATATGTAGAAGAATACGTATCGGCCTAAACTGAGGAAAACATTTTTTTGTTATATATTTTTGGGGGATATTTATTATAGCAAAAAGTAAAAAAATATTGAATTTTTTTCAAAATTGTCGCTCTATTTTTGTTTAAAGCACAAAAAATAAAAACCGCAGAGGTGATCAAATACAACCAAAAGAAAGCTCTATTTGTGGGAAAAAAAGGACGTAAATTTTGTTTGGGAGCCACGTCGCACGGCTGCGCAATTGTCAGTTAAAGCGACGCAGTGCTGAATCGCAAAAAGGGGCCTGGTCTTTAACCAGCCAAAATGGTCCGGGGCTGAAGTGGTTAATCACATTAAACGGAAGCTAGTGAAATAAAGTTTGATTTTAGGGTGGAGCTCCGCTTTAATTGTACTCATTTGAGGGTAGGTATATTTGAGGTTTATGC
This sequence comes from Rana muscosa, assembly GCA_029206835.1. Classification (NCBI taxonomy): domain Eukaryota; kingdom Metazoa; phylum Chordata; class Amphibia; order Anura; family Ranidae; genus Rana; species Rana muscosa. Next base: position 225,805,712 of record CM055118.1, read on the forward strand.
CAAAAAAAATTATTTATCAAACTAAATATTTGTTTTACAAACCTCTGATGGAAGCCAACACATTTGCCTTCAGGCTGCATACACTTTCCAGGGCAATCACCCCACTTAGTGTGATGCTGATGTGGCACCTTGAAGCCCTGGAACTAGTATGTAGCCTGCATGTCGTACAATGGCACCTTCTATTGCAGGCGTCTCAGGCAAGTGTTTAGTTAGATGACTAAATCTTAAAAAAAAATGATTATAGCAGGTGAATTTTTTACTATAATAAATTTATTATAAGAAAAAGCCGTAGTACATAAAGAGTTGTGTAGGTTGATTTTTTGGAAGCATGACATCTGCTCATTGCTTGACACAGTATTATCTTCTAAAAACACCTCATTTCATAACATCTCTCTATGTTATCTCATTAAGTCATGCCATTTATTTTTAACACCTTTGATTTATGAGGCATTTGTGGGCGGGGGAGGTATTTCATGTAGGCTAATCCTTTGGGGATTTTTCTTTATTTATTTCTATTTGTGATCATGAATTGGTGTCCGATTGGTAACTTGAAGCTGTCAGTTCCTCCTACAATATTGGAGTGAATGGCTTTAGTAAATGCGCCCCTGCCATGTGTATGCTTTGAGAATAAAGAGTGCTCTTTTAGGTTTGAAAAGTGCTTTTTGAATAATAAAACATTGTATACACCTTCTGAGTGATTAATGATGGCAATTTTTTGTTAGGTTTATGTGTTTGTTTGCAAATGTATCCTTTGAAAATTACTTATACTCTAATGTTACCTCAGAGCAATGTTAAAAGGCTTGCAGGGATGGATAAATACAATTTTACAGAAATTCTGAAATGTTTACCATTCCTAGAGAAAATGCTGTTCTAGGCTCCTTCCAGTGACTCTCAAAGAGCTAGAAGCTCCATAGGTCTGACCATAGGTCAGATGATCTCAGAGGAGCCTTATCTTCAGACCAAAACTTGTGATTCCTAATTGAGCACTAATTGGTTGCTAAGTGCTATTGTACATTACCACTGTTTTTGTTGCGCTATATATTACAAAGAAAGAGGATGAAAGAAAACAGCAAAAATTAGCTAATGGTTTTTAAACCTTCCCTACTCTATCCCCCAAAAAAGTTTTGGCTCTATATATCCATTAAATGTTATGATTAAAGAGGGTTAAGGACAGGGTTGCCAACTTTCAGTAAATTTACGAACAGTTTGTAAAATCTGTACGTTTTGCATCTGTCCTTGAATGTCCATTACGGACATGTAGGCTGCGTGTCCGTAACTGACATTCATGGACAGATGCAACAATTATGGATTTTACAAACTGTTCGTAAATTTACTGAAAGTTGGCAACCCTGGTTAAGGAGAACATTACCGCTCTTTGTATTGTGCTAATTGGTATAAATATAGAGAGTGAATCTTCCCAGCAAGCCCACAGACAGCAAAAAATAGGCTGAGAGGGACTTACCAATGTAAGTACACAAATAGGATCTTACCTAGGGTTCATCTTCAACACTCTCTAAGCAGCTACTTAGCACAGGACCCATAGGATTGTGGATCTCACAGTACTAGTATCATCAACTATTACAGTGATGGTCATCTTCCACAATGTTCCTTCACGTCTAAAATGCACCTACTTACATTGATCCAAGCTGGACCAATGTACATATTCAATTAAAGGATAGGTTCACCTTTTGGAACATGTTACATGTTCCACCCGTACGTAGGGTGGAACATGCAACATATTCCAGCAGCTAAATCGTCCCCCCCCCCCCTCATGGCAGCGAGAGAACAATTTTCTGTTCTGCTGTTACTGTTTGAAAATAATGTGAATGTGCAGGGCTCCGCCCACCCAGCCACAACATCATTCATTTACAGTGCTCTGTAAATGAGAAGCTACAAGTCCCAACAGCCTTTAATCTGTTGGCTTGTAGTTTCAATGGCACTGTTGAGCGATTTGGTAGTTTATTCTCTCTTCCTGTTAGTGTGTATCTGCCTGCCCGTATGAGATACGAGCAAGCAGATACACAGACAAGTCTGCAGGAGCCTTTTATGGCACCCATAATCTGCTGATCGCTTGTGGAATGCTTTACAGTCTACAAGTAAAATGCACATTTATTTTACCTGCAAAAAGATGTCCTTTTTATTTTTTTAAAAAGGGTAAACTTCTCCTTTAATCTGGAGTTTAGCTTTAGTTGTTATGGAATAGGATAATGTTAAAGTGTTTGTGTGGCTGCTAGCATTTTTTTTTTAGGGGTCAGGTTAGGGTAGGGGTTCTTAACCACTTAAGACCCGGACCATTTTGCTGGCCAAAGACCAGGTCACTTTTTGCGATTCGGCACTGCGTCGCTTTAACTGACAATTGTCGTGCGACGTGGCTCCCAAAAAAAATTTACGTAATTTTTTTCCCACAAATAGAGCTTTCTTTTGGGGGTATTTGATCACCTCTGTGTTTTTTATTTTTTGCGCTATAAACAAAAATAGAGCGACAATTTTGAAAAAAATTCTATATTTTTTACACAGTAAACGCAGAGTGACCATTGCCACAGTAAATGCAGAGTGACCATGCCACAGTAAACGCAGAGTGACCATTGCCACAGTAAACGCAGAGTGACCATTGCCACAGTAAACGCAGAGTGACCATTGCCATAGTAAACGCAGAGTGACAGTGTGGCTCCCTCTCTGGCGGTGTGGGTACAGCGCGGCTCCCTGGCGGTGCGGGGTACAGCGCGGCTCCCTGGCGGTGCAGGGTACAGCGCGGCTCCCTTGCGGTGCGGGGTACAGCGCGGCTCCCTGGCGGTGCGGGGTACAGCGCGGCTCCCTGGCGGTGTGGGGTACAGCTCGGCTCCCTGGCGGTGCGGGGTACAGCGCGGCTCCCTGGCGGTGCGGGGTACATCGCGGCTCCCTGGCGGTGCAGGGTACAGCGTGGCTCTCTGGCGGTGCAGGGTACAGCGTGGCTCTCTGGTGGTGTCCCCCAGCAGAGTATTCTCTTTTGCTCCTCTAACACCCCCTCCCTCCCCTCCAGCAGAGTGCTTGCATGCTGGGGGAACTGGTGCCAGAACTCTGCAGTGACTTAATTTCCCATGATGCCCCCAGTGTCTTCTGATTGGCCCTCTGCTGTGGCCAATCATGGGGAGGGAAACAGCGGGCAGGAAGCTGGGTGGCGGCCCAGCAAATCCAATTAGAGCCGCTCTCTCTTTCTCTTTGGCTTACAGAAAGGGAAGGGGGCGGCGGGGGATATACAGACAGCCCGCAGCTCTCCTCTCCCTGTCACAGCGCCGCTGCTCTATTTGCCAGAGAACTCGGCAGCGGCGCTGTGACAGGGAGAGGAGAGCTGCGGGCTGTCTGTATATCCCCCGCCGCCCCCTTCCCTTTCTGTAAGCCGAAGGGAGAAAAGAAAGAGAGAGCGGCTCTAATTGATTCACCGCAGGAGCGATGAGAGCGGATGGCAGGGGCAGTGCCAGCGATGGTGGGGGCGGGGCCTGTCATGTATTCGGACTATAAGACGCAGGGACATTTTCCCCCATATTTCTGGGGGAAAAAAGTGCGTCTTATAGTCCGAAAAATACGGTATATAAACGTTTAGGCCGATACGTATTCTTCTACATATTTTTGGTTAAAAAAATCACAATTAGCATATATTGATCGGTTTGCGCAAAAGTTATAGCATCTACAACATAGGGGATAGAATAATGGCATTTTTATTATAATTTTTTTTCCACAATCAGCGATTTTTATCGTGACTGTGACTTTATGGAGGACACATCAGACACTTTTGACACATTTTTGGGACCATTGTCATTTTTACAATGATTAGTGCTTTAAAAATGCACTGATTACTGTGAAAATGACACTGGCAGTGAAGGGATTAACCACTAGGTGGCGCTGAAGGGTTAAGTGTGCCCTAGGGAGTGCTTCTAACTGTAGGGGAGATCGGCTGTGTCACACAGCCTGTGTGACACGACAGTGATCACCGCTTCCGATTACAGGAAGCTGTGTTCAGTGTTCTGTCACTAGGAAGTCTGGGGAAATGCTTGTTTACATCAGCATTTCCCCGTTCTTCCTCACTGTGACACGATCGCAGGTATAGCGGCGGACATCGAGTCCGTGGGAACCACGTTCAGAGTCACGGAGCTCGCGTCCACAATGCCGCTTCTTAAAGGGGACGTATATATACGTCCTTTTGTCTGCCCGTGTCATGCTGCAGACGTATATCTGCGTGCGGCGGTCGGCAAGCGGTTAGTCTGGGGTCCATGGACCCCTAAGTGTTCCATGGATGTGTTCCAGGGGGTCTGAGAGGGTCAGATAAAAAGAGATAGAGAGATAGAGTAGTAGGAGTAGAAATAGTTGTAGAAAATATAACAGTACCAGTAGTAGTAGAAGTAGTAGTAGATGTGAGCAGAATTAAAATTGTTTTTTTTTTATTTGCACAAACTGATTGTATTTCATTCTTGTAATGAGAGATTACTTTTTCCATGAAAAGGAATGAGTTTTTGTTAAGACTGTTTACTTCATTCAAACTTCGTATATGTCATATATGTATGAGGCAATGAAATTTCAATAAGATTATGTGAATATTTCTGAGGAGGGGGCCCATAGCGTTCATTATATTCTTAAAGGGGTCTGTGACTCAAAAAGGGTTAAGAATACTGGATTAGGGAAAAGTTCGGCATTAAGCAGGTGTATACAATAGCTATTTTCAAAGGGGGAGATGAAGAGATTTTATTAGCTCTTAAAGCCACACCTAATGCTATATTGTATGAAAATCTCCTTTTTACATTGTATTTGTTTTCAGAAATATATCTAGATTCCCTTCTCTCTTTAGCACTTGACTTTGCCATGCTATTAATCTATGATATTCCCTGATAGATCGATCGATAGATAGATCGATAGACAGATAGATAGATAGATAGATAGATAGATAGATAGATAGATAGATAGATAGATAGATAGATGATAGATAGATAGACAGACAGACAGACAGACATACCGATCAATAGATAGATGATAGATGATAGATAGATAGATAGATAGATAGATAGATAGATAGATAGACAGACAGACAGTCAGATAGATAGATAGATAGATAGATAGATAGATAGACAGACAGACAGATAGGTAGATAGATAGATAGATAGATAGATAGATAGATAGACAGACAGACAGACAGATAGATAGATAGATAGATAGATAGATAGATAGATAGATAGATAGATAGATAGATAGATAGATAGACAGACAGACAGACAGACAGACAGATAGATAGATGGTAGATAGATAGATAGATAGATAGACAGACAGATAGATAGATAGATAGATAGATAGATAGATAGATAGATGATAGATAGATAGATAGATAGATAGACAGACAGACAGACAGATAGATAGATAGATGATAGATAGATAGATAGATAGATAGATAGATAGATAGACAGACAGATAGATAGATGGTAGATAGATAGATAGATAGACAGACAGACAGACAGATAGATAGATAGATGATAGATAGATAGATAGATAGATAGATAGATAGATAGATAGATAGACAGACAGATAGATAGATGGTAGATAGATAGATAGATAGATAGATAGATAGACAGACAGACAGACAGATAGATAGATAGATAGATAGATAGATAGATAGATGATAGATAGACAGACAGACAGACAGACAGACAGACCGACAGACTGATAGATAGATGATAGATAGATAGATAGATAGATAGATAGATAGATAGATAGATGATAGACAGACAGCTTGATAGATAGATAGACAGACAGACAGATGATAGATAGATAGATAGATAGATAGATAGATAGATAGATAGATAGATAGATAGATAGATAGATTGATAGTGGTGGATCATATACACATGTACTGTACATACTGTATACATGGCAGCTCTATATTTTTACTCAAAGAGGAAGAAGTACGCACTGCAGCTGCATAGCACTGAATTATTTCCTATCCTGGCCAGTGATCCAGTTAAAGACAGACAGCTGTCCTTTGTGAATGATGATAGTGAAGATTAATTCTGGACAGTCTATTGTCACCAGTCTTTCTCATTGATTGATTAGGTAAAAATGTGCTTCTCAGACTATACATCTCCTGTAGCCCCGGACATTCTAACCTTTTCTTCCAGGAAAACCTTGGCGCAGCCTTGTTCTTTTACCGTCTGCTACGGCACTGCCGCTAACATGGACAGGTCAATTGCTTCCTGTGAAAGGCAAAATGCTAAGTAAATCAGAAAAGTGACAGGCTAGGTCAGGCTCCTAATCTCCGAAATTGTTTTATTGTGATTTTTGTTAAATAGAAGACACCCCAGTGTGGCTTGCAAATTGGGGTGGAGTATATTATTTTTTAACACTGTACTGTACCTATCTCTGTAGTCCTTTCATTGGTTACAAGGGGAAAAAAAGTATGTCTAGGCAAACCTAGTTCCAGTTGGGAATATGAACTGCACTGGAGCTGGTTTACATGAAAATTTCTTAGTACATATAAGATTTTGCGCACATCCATGCTCTATATTTCCACACAACTGGGCTGTCAATGAACATTTCAATTCAACTCACCTTTTAGGCCCAGGAAGCCATTAGTGGGTGCTATGTGTCCATTGCTTAATCATATAACCTAGATTGATTAAGGATATATGGCAAAGTAAAGTGTCCAAGACTCAAGATATGAAAGATTCAGGGCTGAGGTTTGGCACAGGTGGACCTTGACACACAAGAGGAAGCGTCCTCTTCTGAGCGTTTCCGCTCCCCATATGGGAAATGCAGGCTTTTAGACATTAAAGTGAACCTGTGAACCATGCATGTAAAGTCAACAGTTCCACTTGTTGCTTTTTTCTGATACTCCCCCTCCGTTCTCTACTTGACCGCCTGGAGTGAAGATAAATACCCATGTCACTCATTGTTCTACATCCCATATGATAGTGTTGGTGCTCAGTTATTGGGAACTCTAGCATGCACTAGCATTGTCCTATGGGGTGGTAAGAGAGTTATTTTGCCCTGTGTAAGCTCAAAGTCACAACTAAGAGTTTATATGTGTCTTTCTCTTCTCCCTAGTGACTCAAAGAAGCAGCAGAGAGTTCAATGAAGGTGAGTATATGCAGTTGTATAATACTTTAGAATTAGCACTGGAAAATGAACATTTTTTTTTTAGTAATACTGAAAATGGCTATTCTGCATACATATGTAGCCAGCTGCTTGGCTAAGAATGAGAGAGAAACATTGACTGCAGCTGCCCTCTGTAGCTGCCACCCTGTGGTGCTGAACTGGTTAACAGCTATATCAGTATGCTCTTAATAAACAGAGTCAGGCAGCACTGCACTGTGGGAACTGTAGCCTAGAGGAGACACTCTACTGTGTAATCAAGAGCTTTTGAACTATATTCCCTAGATTGAGATTTCCAGGAGTAGGGGAAAGAACTGCATTTTCTCAGGCTATACAGGACACAGCTTCCTCTTGCCGTGAGGGAGACCTGAGAGTGCACACCGCTGTCCATTGTGCACCACCACTGCTGCATATCAGTGGCCTGAGTGGGATATGGAGTGCTACGTTTGGAGATACCGACAGGCAGAGTCACCTGGATGCAAAGCAGAGAGTGAAGTAATTGCTGTGACCGGATGGTGAGCTACATGATCACTGGGACTGGTGAGACAATACAACAATCCAGTAGCCTTTTTGCTGCCTGCCAGCTTGACTTGGACTATTCCCATGTGCACCAAGGGTACCACTGGGCCTCAATGTTTGCCAGCTGAAGAGTTAGGACTAAAGACTGTCCCTTTACAGCTGATACACAGAGATCTTTACCTATTGCTTATGCTAGGTGGTTCCTCTCATGGGACATTGCACCATATCCTAGCCATTTTCCTATAGTGCATTGTAGACTATTTATTGTATTATTACTTTGGCATAGTGATTATACTTTCTAGCAGACTGAGTCTGAAGCTACCATATGTGTGTTCATTTATGCTCAAACCACCATTTATTGTAACCTGTAACAATACATTGAGGTCATTTTCCACTGAACGATCTTGTGTCTATTTCCTGATGATAATTCACAGCCGAGTTAAAGGTATCTCCAGTATATTTGTGTTCTTATCAGTGTTTGTAGAAACGTTTGTTCGACCAGGTGTGTAAGAGAGGCTGAGTTTGTTCTTGAATTTAAGGTGAAAAACAGAGAACCCAAATGACCAAGTGGCTCCTTCGGGGGTAGCACCACACATTAAATTTACTCCTACATAGCCTACATAACGATACATTGGCGGGCCTCACCTAGCCCAATATTACTCTGGAAACAATATCATTACTACTAATTAGTGATGAGCCGAACACCCCCGGGTTCGGTTCGCACCAGAACCCGCGAACGGACCGAAAGTTCGAACGAACATTAGAACCCTATTAAATACAATGGATGCGAACGTTCGAATTCTAAAGTGCTAATTATAACAACTATTATGCATGTTATTGTCCTAAAAAGGGTTTGGGAACCCGGGTTCTGCACCAGGGGACATGTATCAATGCAAAAAGAAGTTTTAAAAACTGTCGTTTTTCGGGAGCAGTCATTTTAATGATGCATAAAGTGAAAAAAAAAAAGTCAAATATTCCTTTAAATATCGTACCTGGGGGGTGTCTAAAGTATGCCTGTGAAGTGCCACGTGTTTCCCGTGTTTAGAACTGTCCCTGCACAAAATGACACTTCTAAAGGAAAAAAAAGCCATTTAAAACTGCTTGCGGCTTTAATGTAATGTCTGGTCCCGGTAATATGGATGAAATTCTTTAAGAAAAATGGCATAGCTACCCCATGACCCCCCCCCCTACCCCAGCCCATTACCAGCCCCTTTGGGTCTTGTATGGATATTAAGGGGAACCCCGCACATAAAATAAAAAAGGCCCTATATACTCTGAACAGCCCTATACAGGCGGTGCATACAAGACAGGGACTGTAGGTTTGTTCTTATGTAGAGTCTGTTTGTAATTTTGAACAGGTACATTGTTGAAGTGTAGCTCCAGACCAAAAATCTATTTTTAAACTTTTTGGAAAACATAGGTAAGGGTTATCACCCCTGTAACATTTGTTTTGCTGTCTGTGCCCCTGTTCAGAACATTTCACCTCACTTTCCGTCCCAATGACAACTGTTTTTGAAATGTGGTGTTTTTCTTGAAACAAGGATTGCTGATAAAGCATCAGTACAGAGGAGACACCTTTCTCCCATATTTATTCTTACAGGAGAGAATTTTCCTTCCTAGTGGTAGATTTCCTCTCACTTCCTGTTGTCTTCTTGCGTTTGCAAGTAGGAGTCGTTTGTAAGTTGGATGTTTGAAAGTAGGGACCTGCCGTATATACTCTGCAGAAATAGGCCCCTTAGTTGTTGGTGTTGGCACAACACTGTAAGCACTCACAGTTACTCTTGGTTGGTGCTGGAACGCCCTGCTGTCAACTATTATATCAGGAATTTTAATTACATATAATTGTTGAACAGTGGTAGTAAAAATTGGGCCTTTGATGGTGGTGCTGGTGCCACAACACTGTAAGCCCTGACAGTTACTCTTGGTGGGTGCAGCAATGGGCCCTGCTGTGAATTATTAGATCAAGAATTGTAATTACATGCCCCTGTTGAACAGGGGCTGAAAAATTGGGCCTTAGGCACTGGTGGCACAACACTGCAACCCCTCACAGATACTGTACTTGGAGCACAGCAATGAGCCCTGTTGCAAAGTATTGCTTCAAAAATTGTAATGACACGCCCCTGTTAAACAGGGGCTGAAAAATTGGGCCTTAGGCACTGGTGGCACAACACTGCAACTCCTCACAGATACTGTACTTGGAGCACACCAATGAGCCCTGTTGCAAAGTATTGCTTCAAAAATTGTAATGACACGCCCCTGTTAAACAGGGGCTGAAAAATTGGGCCTTAGGCACTGGTGGCACAACACTGCAACTCCTCACAGATACTGTACTTGGAGCACAGCAATGAGCCCTGTTGCAAAGTATTGCTTCAAAAATTGTAATGACACGCCCCTGTTAAACAGGGGCTGAAAAATTGGGCCTTAGGCACTGGTGGCACAACACTGCAACTCCTCACAGATACTGTACTTGGAGCACACCAATGAGCCCTGTTGCAAAGTATTGCTTCAAAAATTGTAATGACACGCCCCTGTTAAACAGGGGCTGAAAAATTGGGCCTTAGGCACTGGTGGCACAACACTGCAACTCCTCACAGATACTGTACTTGGAGCACAGCAATGAGCCCTGTTGCAAAGTATTGCTTCAAAAATTGTAATGACACGCCCCTGTTAAACAGGGGCTGAAAAATTGGGCCTTAGGCACTGGTGGCACAACACTGCAACTCCTCACAGATACTGTACTTGGAGCACACCAATGAGCCCTGTTGCAAAGTATTGCTTCAAAAATTGTAATGACACGCCCCTGTTAAACAGGGGCTGAAAAATTGGGCCTTAGGCACTGGTGGCACAACACTGCAACTCCTCACAGATACTGTACTTGGAGCACAGCAATGAGCCCTGTTGCAAAGTATTGCTTCAAAAATTGTAATTACACGCCCCTGTTAAACAGGGGCTGAAAAATTGGGCGTTAGGCACTGGTGGCGGCACCCATAAACAAAAATGATCTTACAAGCTATCATCATCAATCGTATCATTGAGGACTCGGAGGAGGAGGATAGCCAGTCAACATAACAGCACAGGCACTCAGCATCAGCATCAGTCTTGAAGGGATGTGACATGTTAAAATCAATTAGTCTGTTATATCAGCATCAGGTGTGTGGTAGCTGGTGGTGATCCAAGACTGGTTCATCTTGATGAAAGTCAGTCGATCAACCGAGTCGGTGGACAGGCGCACCCTGTGATCCGTGACAAATCCTCCAGCAGCACTGAATGTGCGTTCCGAAAGAACGCTGGATGCAGGACAGGCCAGTAGCTCAATTGCATACTGTGCAAGCTCTGGCCAGTGATCCATCCTCAAGACCCAGTAAGCCAGAGGATTTTCGGTGGGGAAGGTGTCCAAGTCTGACCTTGCCCCTAGATATTCCTGCACCATGTTTATCAGACGCTGGCGATGGTTGCTGGAACCGATCATACTTTGGGGCTGCGGACTAAAGAATTGTCTGAACGCATCGGTCAGACGGCCACCTTCCCCACCGCTCCTTCTTTGACTGGCCGAAGCCTCAGCAACTCGTTGTCCAGGACCAGGAGTTTGCAACCTCCCAGTCTCTGGGAACGCGTTGCACAGACCTTTCTGCAAGGCCTCCCGGAGTTGTCTCATCCTCTGCTCCCTCTGCGACGGTAACATAAGGTCCGCAACCTTACCCTTGTACCGTGGATCAAGGAGAGTGGCCAGCCAGTAATGGTCCCTCTCCTTGATCCGAAGAATACGAGGATCCTTCCGCAGACTTTGCAGGATCAGGGAGGCCATGCAGCATAGTTTTGCTGAGGCATTCGCTCCGGAGTCCTCTGGGTCACTAAGGACGACATGATCCGCAGCCACCTCCTCCCAGCCACGTACAAGTCCACTGGTTTCTTGGGACTGTAAATCATCCCTAAAAGACTGCTGCTGATGATGCTGAGTGCCAGCCTCCACCTCCATGCTGACACAATCCTCCTCCTCCTCCTCCTCCTCCTCCTCCTCCTCCTCTTCCTGTGCGATGGGTGGGACAGAAGGAACACTGTCTGGGTAAAGGGGGCCTTGAGAGGCAAGGAAGTCCTCCTCTTCCTGCCTCTGTTCTGCCTCAAGTGCCCTGTCCATTATTCCACGCAGCGTGTGCTCCAACAGGTGGACAAGAGGTACAGTGTCACTGATGCATGCACTGTCACTGCTCACCATCCTCGTGGCCTCCTCAAATGGTGCCAGGACAGTGCATGCATCCCTGATCATGCCCCACTGGCGTGGAGAAAAAAAACCAAGCTCCCCTGACCCTGTCCTGGTGCCGTAGTCGCACAGGTACTCATTGATGGCCCTCTGCTGCGTGTGCAGCCGCTGCAGCATGGCCAACGTTGAGTTCCACCTGGTGGGCATGTCACATATAAGGCGGTTCTTGGGCAGGTTCAACTCCTTTTGCAGCTCAGCCAGGCGAGCACTGGCATTATAAGATCTGCGGAAATGCACACAGACTTTCCTGGCCTGCCTCAGGACATCCTGTAAGCCCGGGTACCTGCCCAAGAAGCGCTGCACCACCAAGTTAAGGACGTGAGCCACACAGGGCACATGGGTCAGTTGTCCCTGTCGGAGGGCGGAGAGGAGGTTGGTGCCATTGTCGCAAACCACCATTCCTGGCTTAAGCTGGCGTGGCGTCAACCACCTCTCGGCCTGGCCCTGCAGAGCAGACAGGACCTCTGCCCCAGTGTGGCTTCTGTCCCCCAAACACACCAGCGCAAGCACGGCATGGCATCTTTTTGCCTGCGTACTTGCGTAGCCCCGTGAACGGCTACGGAGCACCGCTGGTTCATAGGACAAACCACAGGAAGAGGCCATGGAGGAAGAAGAAGAGGAGGGGGTGGAGGAGAGAGGTGTGTCACAACCAGTAGTAGCATTTTGGAGGCGTGGCGGTGGGACAACCTCCAACACTACTGCACCTTGTCCTGAATCCTTCCCAGCTGCCAAAAGAGTGACCCAATGGGCCGTGAAAGAAAGGTAACGTCCCTGTCCATGCCTGCTGGACCATGAGTCAGCGGTAATATGCACCTTACCGCTGACCGCCCTGTCCAGCGAGGCCAAGACATTGCCTTCCACATGCCGGTAGAGAGCCGGAATAGCCTTCCGTGAGAAAAAGTGGCGTTTGGGAACCTGCCACTGAGGAACTGCACATTGCACAAACTCACGGAAGGGGGCCGAGTCTACCAACTGAAAAGGCAGCAGTTGAAGCGCTAGCAATTTAGCCAAGCTAGCATTCAACCGCTGGGCATGTGGATGGCTGGGAGTGAACTTCTTTCGACGGTCCAGCAGCTGGGGCAGGGAAATTTGCCTGCTAGAATCGGACGTCGGTGTACTGCTAGCAGAGTGGGCGCAAGTACTTGGCTGTGACACACCTAATTCTACACCTTCATTCCTCTCAGTGCATGTTTCAGAGAGGACTGAAGTTATAGTGGGGTTGGAGATCCCAGCTGATGCGGTGCAAGGAGAGGTCCGCTTTGTTCTTTGGTGTGGATCTTTGAGGTAGGCTTGCCAACGAGCTGCATGGCAGGTCAACATATGTCTGGTCAGGCATGTGGTACCCAAGCGGCTGATGTTTTGGCCACGCGATATACGCTTGAGACATATGTTGCAAACAGCAGCTGTGCGATCTGATGCACTAGCCTCAAAAAAGGCCCACACCAAAGAACTTTTTGAATGACGGGCAGAGGCAGCGCCCTGCACAGGCGGAGCTCTGCGGTGTGATTCCGTCGGTGTACTGCCCTTACGCTGGCCACCAAAGGGCATCCTGCCTCGTTGGAGATGTGCCTCCTCCTCATCCTCCTCCTCCTCCTCTCTCCTATTAGGCACCCACGTGGAGTCAGTGACCTCATCATCCCCTCCCTCCTCATCACTGGAGCCAATCTGGCAGTATGCTGCAGCTGCTGGAACATGACTGCCAGATTGGTGTCCTTCTTGAGCATCCCCTCTGTCTGCTCTCACGCTACTGCCTTCCTCTAGCTGGGTTTCATCATCAGACCCTTCGAAACGCTGGGCATCCTCCTGGAGCATGTACCCAACACTGTGCTGAAACAGTTCGGGGGACTCCTCAGGAGGAGGACATGGTGGGTCTAGGGAAGGAGTGACTGATGATTTGTCTGACATTGATACCAGGGAAGACGACGCTTTGGCAGCTGCTTTTCCAGTACCCTGAGCCTGGGTGAGAGAGGATGAGGAGGAGGAGGAGGGCTTGGTCATCCACTCTACCAAGTCTTCGGCATGATGTGGCTCAACATGTCCAGCTGCCGAAAAGAAGGACAAGCGTGTCCCATGGCCATGTGCTGATGACAATGCACCGCGTCCACGACCAGCACTGTTGCCCCCAGACACAGAGCCTGCTTGCCCTCTTTTATTGCCTCCTGACTGTCTGCCTCTCCTTGTTTGCCTTCCAGACATTCTAATAGATGGCCTGCAGGGAGATGGGAAAAAAGCAATAAGGGCTACCTTCAGGTGTCCTTCTCTGTCCCTTGAAACAAGGACTTTCACAGTGAAAGAAACTGACACTCTCCCTACCTACAGTTTTCTGTCCCTAGAAAAAATGTTTTTTTTAATCACAATATAGCACAAGGACAATTCACTCACTGTCCTTACAGGTCCCTGGAAACAAGGACTTGCAGAGTGAAATAAACTGACACTCTCCCTACCTACAGTTTTCTGTCCCTAGAATAAATGTTTTTTTTAAGCACAATATAGCACAAGGAGAATTCACTCACTGTCCTTCCAGGTCCCTGGAAACAAGGACTTGCAGAGTGAAATAAACTGACACTCTCCCTACCTACAGTTTTCTGTCCCTAGAATAAATGTTTTTTTTAAGCACAATATAGCACAAGGACAATTCACTCACTGTCCTTACAGGTCCCTGGAAACAAGGACTTGCAGAGTGAAAGAAAAAAAACACTCTCCCTACCTACAGTTTTCTGTCCCTAGAAAAAATGTTTTTTTTAATCACAATATAGCACAAGGACAATTCACTCACTGTCCTTACAGGTCCCTGGAAACAAGGACTTGCAGAGTGAAAGAAAAAAAACACTCTCCCTACCTACAGTTTTCTGTCCCTAGAAAAAATGTTTTTTTTAATCACAATATAGCACAAGGACAATTCACTCACTGTCCTTCCAGGTCCCTGGAAACAAGGACTTGCAGAGTGAAATAAACTGACACTCTCCCTACCTACAGTTTTCTGTCCCTAGAATAAATGTTTTTTTTAAGCACAATATAGCACAAGGACAATTCACTCACTGTCCTTACAGGTCCCTGGAAACAAGGACTTGCAGAGTGAAAGAAAAAAAACACTCTCCCTACCTACAGTTTTCTGTCCCTAGAAAAAATTTTTTTTTTTTTAATCACAATATAGCACAAGGACAATTCACTCACTGTCCTTCCAGGTCCCTGGAAACAAGGACTTGCAGAGTGAAATAAACTGACACTCTCCCTACCTACAGTTTTCTGTCCCTAGAATAAATGTTTTTTTTAAGCACAATATAGCACAAGGACAATTCACTCACTGTCCTTACAGGTCCCTGGAAACAAGGACTTGCAGAGTGAAAGAAAAAAAACACTCTCCCTACCTACAGTTTTCTGTCCCTAGAAAAAATGTTTTTTTTAATCACAATATAGCACAAGGACAATTCACTCACTGTCCTTACAGGTCCCTGGAAACAAGGACTTGCAGAGTGAAAGAAAAAAAACACTCTCCCTACCTACAGTTTTCTGTCCCTAGAAAAAATGTTTTTTTTAATCACAATATAACACAAGGACAATTCACTCACTGTCCTTCCAGGTCCCTGGAAACAAGGACTTGCAGAGTGAAATAAACTGACACTCTCCCTACCTACAGTTTTCTGTCCCTAGAATAAATGTTTTTTTTAAGCACAATATAGCACAAGGACAATTCACTCACTGTCCTTACAGGTCCCTGGAAACAAGGACTTGCAGAGTGAAAGAAAAAAAACACTCTCCCTACCTACAGTTTTCTGTCCCTAGAAAAAATGTTTTTTTTAATCACAATATAGCACAAGGACAATTCACTCACTGTCCTTCCAGGTCCCTGGAAACAAGGACTTGCAGAGTGAAATAAACTGACACTCTCCCTACCTACAGTTTTCTGTCCCTAGAATAAATGTTTTTTTTAAGCACAATATAGCACAAGGACAATTCACTCACTGTCCTTACAGGTCCCTGGAAACAAGGACTTGCAGAGTGAAAGAAAAAAAACACTCTCCCTACCTACAGTTTTCTGTCCCTAGAAAAAATGTTTTTTTTAATCACAATATAGCACAAGGACAATTCACTCACTGTCCTTACAGGTCCCTGGAAACAAGGACTTGCAGAGTGAAAGAAAAAAAACACTCTCCCTACCTACAGTTTTCTGTCCCTAGAAAAAATGTTTTTTTTAATCACAATATAGCACAAGGACAATTCACTCACTGTCCTTCCAGGTCCCTGGAAACAAGGACTTGCAGAGTGAAATAAACTGACACTCTCCCTACCTACAGTTTTCTGTCCCTAGAATAAATGTTTTTTTTAAGCACAATATAGCACAAGGACAATTCACTCACTGTCCTTACAGGTCCCTGGAAACAAGGACTTGCAGAGTGAAAGAAAAAAAACACTCTCCCTACCTACAGTTTTCTGTCCCTAGAAAAAATGTTTTTTTTAATCACAATATAGCACAAGGACAATTCACTCACTGTCCTTCCAGGTCCCTGGAAACAAGGACTTGCAGAGTGAAATAAACTGACACTCTCCCTACCTACAGTTTTCTGTCCCTAGAATAAATGTTTTTTTTAAGCACAATATAGCACAAGGACAATTCACTCACTGTCCTTACAGGTCCCTGGAAACAAGGACTTGCAGAGTGAAAGAAAAAAAACACTCTCCCTACCTACAGTTTTCTGTCCCTAGAAAAAATGTTTTTTTTAATCACAATATAGCACAAGGACAATTCACTCACTGTCCTTACAGGTCCCTGGAAACAAGGACTTGCAGAGTGAAAGAAAAAAAACACTCTCCCTACCTACAGTTTTCTGTCCCTAGAAAAAATGTTTTTTTTAATCACAATATAACACAAGGACAATTCACTCACTGTCCTTCCAGGTCCCTGGAAACAAGGACTTGCAGAGTGAAATAAACTGACACTCTCCCTACCTACAGTTTTCTGTCCCTAGAATAAATGTTTTTTTTAAGCACAATATAGCACAAGGACAATTCACTCACTGTCCTTACAGGTCCCTGGAAACAAGGACTTGCAGAGTGAAAGAAAAAAAACACTCTCCCTACCTACAGTTTTCTGTCCCTAGAAAAAATGTTTTTTTTAATCACAATATAGCACAAGGACAATTCACTCACTGTCCTTACAGGTCCCTGGAAACAAGGACTTGCAGAGTGAAATAAACTGACACTCTCCCTACCTACAGTTTTCTGTCCCTAGAATAAATGTTTTTTTTAATCACAATATAGCACAAGGACAATTCACTCACTGTCCTTCCAGGTCCCTGGAAACAAGGACTTGCAGAGTGAAATAAACTGACACTCTCCCTACCTACAGTTTTCTGTCCCTAGAATAAATGTTTTTTTTAAGCACAATATAGCACAAGGACAATTCACTCACTGTCCTTACAGGTCCCTGGAAACAAGGACTTGCAGAGTGAAAGAAAAAAAACACTCTCCCTACCTACAGTTTTCTGTCCCTAGAAAAAATGTTTTTTTTAAGCACAATATAGCACAAGGACAATTCACTCACTGTCCTTACAGGTCCCTGGAAACAAGGACTTGCAGAGTGAAAGAAAAAAAACACTCTCCCTACCTACAGTTTTCTGTCCCTAGAAAAAATGTTTTTTTTAATCACAATATAGCACAAGGACAATTCACTCACTGTCCTTACAGGTCCCTGGAAACAAGGACTTGCAGAGTGAAAGAAACTGACACTGTCCCTACCTACAGTTTTCTGTCCCTAGAATAAATGTTTTTTTTAAGCACAATATAGCACAAGGAGAATTCACTCACTGTCCTTCCAGGTCCCTGGAAACAAGGACTTGCAGAGTGAAATAAACTGACACTCTCCCTACCTACAGTTTTCTGTCCCTAGAATAAATGTTTTTTTTAAGCACAATATAGCACAAGGACAATTCACTCACTGTCCTTACAGGTCCCTGGAAACAAGGACTTGCAGAGTGAAAGAAACTGACACTCTCCCTACCTACAGTTTTCTGTCCCTAGAATAAATGTTTTTTTAAGCACAATATAGCACAAGGACAATTCACTCACTGTCCTTCCAGGTCCCTGGAAACAAGGACTTGCAGAGTGAAAGAAACTGACACTGTCCCTACCTACAGTTTTCTGTCCCTAGAATAAATGTTTTTTTTAAGCACACTATAGCACAAGCACAAAACACACTGACACTCTCCCTACCTATCCTTCTCTTTCCCTAAACTAAAGGAATCCAGGTTAAGCAAGAAAGAAATAACAGTCACTGTCCCTGCCTATGCTGCTCTATCCCTGCTCCGGAACACACTACACTAGGCCGCCGTGCTGGCGGCCTTTTATAGTGTGGGGCGTGTACTAAACACCCTCAGCAATAATTGGCCACAGGCATCCTGCCTGTGGCCAATCATTGCTCTCCTCGCTGCCGGCGCTGTGATTGGCCAAGCATGCGGGGTCACAGTGCATGCTTGGCCAATCACAGCGCCTGGATGACACTGCGATGGCGTAGTGCATTGTGGGCCGTTCGCGTCACTCGAATTTGGCGCGAACGGCCCAAATCGTTCGATCTTCGTCGAACGATCGAACAGCCGATGTTCGAGTCGAACGTATGTTCGACTCGAACACGAAGCTCATCCCTACTACTAATTAGTTCAGGCAACAATATAAGTACAAAATACAGAATAGCTAATAAAATACATTGTTTACTACTGCTAGTTTGTGTTTTTGGTCTAGCTCCATTTCAACAATACAGTGAAGTGGGCCAAAATAATCGAATCCCCCTAGAGTGACAATACTGTATAGCACTGCCTTTACAAGATAAACTGTTTGTATAGGTGTACTGAGGCAAAATAGAATTATTTGTGTCACTGTCCACAGCTTCTTAAATAAAGAATAAACCTCACATTATTTGGATGGCTCTGCGGTCAGGGCTGTCTTAATAGCATCATGGGCCCCTGGGCAAAGTAATGCTCTGGGGCCCCTACCATGATGACAGTGCAGGTAAACAGACATCAAGTAGGTAGGAGGCAGACTTCCTCCCCTGTGCATCTATCACTCTCAGTGCCATCATGGGGCCCCCAATTTCGGGGCAGCGTGGGCTCAAGGACCAGCTGCTTTGGGGAAAGTGCAGGGCCCCCATGCAGCTGGGGCCCCTGGGCAGTGCCCAGGTGTGCCCTCTGATTAAGACAGCCCTGTCTGCGGTAACAGTAAATAAAGGTAAACTTTTAATCACCATAAGTTTTGGCATGCAAGTAAAATGTCACTCCCATCTCCTGTATTGCTCTGCACTGCACCAGGCGGGGGTCAGCCTGTAAAGAATATACCTTTAGCCTTCTCATTATGCAGCCATTAAATCACGCATTTCCTCTGCGGCAAGGTCTCCTTTTCTCTTGCCCCAGTGTAAGGACACTTTAAAAAGCAAACTGCCTCAGGTTTTCCTGTTAATATTTCTATTAGCATGCACGGGACAGAATTTTTATAGGCTTACTGCAGCAATGCTAGGGGTGACGATTAATAAACTTTTTATCTTTAGTTCTGCATGAATTTAGCCTGTTCTTACATTCTATACTGTTACAAATCCAATATACAGCCACATGGTAATATAAATCGTATAGCGTTAATGAAAGTATGACAGTGGCTATTTCTGCTGACTGATAAAATGGAAGAACAACTATAAATTTTTTAATGTTTTTATACCCCTGTGAAGATCTGCATATTATAATTTAATTAATGCGTGTGAATATCTTAAAAATGTGTTTCTGTGAATATTTTAAACCAATATACAATATGTACAGAAGAGTAGCAAATTTATATTGCATCTGCACATTCTAATTCCTGCTTAGTATTGGAGCAATCATAGGTGTCCGCAGCCTATTGCATTCGGGTGTGCACTCTAAAGCTCAAACACACGCGTGTGTGTGTGTGTCTACATATATATGACCCTGGCACATTGATCTCCCTGCCAGCACAGTGAATAAGAAGTGTGTAAACATTTATCTTATAAACAAAAACATGGGTGATATGGCACACTCTGGTTATGGCTCAATAGTAAGAACGAATGGGGGAGAGGAGGGGAACAGGGTGGTAATAACAGTATTTTTGAGGGAGTATTAGTCCATGTAAGGTCACAGTAAATGAATAACTGTTCAAAGAAGGCTGCCAGTTCAAAAAAGTAGAAGTAAAAAGAACTCTGCAATACAAGAAGGGAAGAGAGCGGATGATCTATACCATGCCTGCTTTCACCACAATCCTGTGAGTGCAATAATTTTATTTGTTCCTTATTAAAACGCATTTACTGCACTTAGAAGGGAAGAGAGAACAGCGCCCTCTAACATTTATCTTATGACAGAGCCGGTAAGAGGGAGATCTTTCCCATCTTCCTGCTGGCATACAGAGCAATAATGCTATTGCGCATGATGTGATTATGGTGTGCCCAGGCACACCCGGCACACACTGTGTGCACACCTATGGCAATAAGGTTGTGCATTGTAAGTCTAAGGGCTGATTCACACATGCAGTGCCCTTTGTCAGGTGATGAGAAGGCGCTATATCACTTCTTGACTGCCTGGTTAAACCCTGTAAATGCTGCATTACCATGCAACAATTTCTTGCATTGCACGTGGTTGCAGTGTAGCCCCATAAACTTGAATTGTCAGTGTTTAATGGTAGTAACGCCCAATGAATGTGACATGTGGTTGAATTTTTTTCCACATGTGTACAGTATGTCCAGGTTTAGGTGAGCAGTTGAGTGGGGGGAAAGTAAGATCCTGACAGCCTCCTGGTTTTACCGCCCCCCTAGTTGCATGTATAAACAAATCCTAACAGAGTTTGTCTTATTAAAAATAATATTACTGTGTGCAGTCTCTAATGGTGTAAAACACTCACAGTGATCCTGATAGGGATCAAATGATCTTTGCTTAAGTTTGAGGTCATATGAGGGAGCTCAGGAACATCATGCTTTTTTTTGAATACATGCTCACGAAAAATTCTTTGGCAATTTTGGCATATGCCTTTTTGATTCTGTGAAGTGGAAATTTTAATGACAGGTCTACTTTAACAAAGTACTTAGTTCTAATCTTGACAGGCAATCCCATTCAATGCACGGCAGCATTCAAAGTGGCAGTCATCTCATGGCGCACATAGCAAGGAAGCAGATGCACAGACCGATATGGAAGCAGCTCGAACAGACTGCAGAGCTCAAAGTAGTGGCATCAGCAGGTAGCCTTGGCAGGTGGTTGATACAAGTAAACTACAGAGATGTCCCCACCCCTGAACTGAGAGCAGCAGCAGAATTAGGCATCTGGGACATCTCTTTGTAGAAGCATGCTCCCTGCTCATCTGTGCCAGCCAGAACTGAGCTAGCCTAAAGGGAGGCATGCAATGCCGTGTTTGATGTAACTCTTATACAGAGTTCTGTGTCTACAGACACTTTATCTGGAATGGAAGAAAATTTGAACTGACAGAACTCTTGATAATACCAGTACAGATCTCAAAAAAACATCAAGAGGAGGAAAAGTGCTAGTTAGTACACACCTCTTAACTTTCTAAGATAAGAACGAGGAACATCTTTTAATACAAAGTACACAGGGGACAAATCCCTGCCACACCCCCAGTTAGGCAGACTATGAAGAACTTACAAGGACTTTTTTCTCCACTACTTTACTAGAAACTGACTTTGGTTTTCTGGTGTATTCTTTATAAGACAGATTTAAAGCTGAACTCCAGTACTATTTGTATTGCATACTTACTTGGCACGGTGTAAGGATACATATGCCATACCTGATGGGCCACTGGGGAAGTTGTAAATTAGTCGCCTCTACCGCTACATTAAAAACTGTGATATTTCAGGTCCAGCTCGTGCTGTGTGTGTGTGCTGCTTCCCCTCTGCACACTGACCAAAGGAGGTTGCTGGCTCAACACCGCAACCATTCTTGGAAAGACTAATGCCGCATACACACGACCGTTTTTCACGGCGTTAAAAATGTAATTTTTTAAATTGGGCATTAAAAACGATCGTGTGTAGGCTCCAGAGCATTTTTAACGACGTGAAAAATGGCCTAAAAAAAATGAGAACCTGCTCATTTTTTTTAACGACGTGAAAAATGGTAGTGTGTATGCTTTTACGAGGGGGAAAAAAAACGTGCATGCTCAGAATCAAGTATGAGACGGGAGCACTCGATCTGGTAAAACTAGCGTTCGTAATGGAGATAGCACATTTGTCACGCTGTAACGGACTGAAAAGCACGAGGTTGAAAAGCGCGAATCGTCGCTCAACAAACTTTACTAACATGAAGGGTGGCGCCATTCGAACGGAACTTCCCCTTGATAGTGTCGTCGTACGTGTTATAGGTCACTGTGCTTTGCTAGAGCATTTTTTTTTTAATGAACGTGTGTATGCAAGACAGGCTTGAGAGGAAACAAGAAAAATCACGTCGAGAAAAACGTTGTTTTTGAAAATGACATTTAAAACGGTTGTGTGTACGCGGCATTATACTTTTTCAGTGAATACAAGGTGTTCCTTGATTGGACAAATTGGAGATTGTGACATCACAGCCCCTCCAGTCCACCATATCCAATCAGAGAAAGCCTTGTATTAAAAATGTTTTGATGCTAATCATATATATGCACTGCATCTTATTGATATTCAATATGGTACTGGTATCCTACTAACCTGGGATAAACATGGGGTCAGTATATAATGCTCCTTTACCCTTGAGGACGTCACGTGGTTCATGACGAAATGCGTAGGTGTGGAGCTAGTGACATCACCTGCAAATCCAGAAGTGAATGGATGAAGCTGTTTCCAAAGAGTTGATGCCGATGCTTGGTTTCTTAAGGGGGCAATGTATGTGTATATGAAGTGATTTTACTGATGTGCACTGGTTTAAAGTGCACTATGTTTGTGAGTGGTTTTCTTATGCTTTTTTAAGCAAGGCAGGGTAGTTTAAGAGGTATGCAATGTGATGGCCTTTAATTGTCTATAGGCTACAATTGGTGAATGAAAAGTGTCATCATTTACCTAAAACAGAACATTTGGAACCATGTAGATGGAAGGTAGTCTGTAGGTGAATTTGGAGAGTTCTGTGGGAGATGATGAATGCCCCAAATACAGGGGAAAGCGTGTGATGACCTATTTATATTATAGATCAATAAGGTGAACATATGGTGTGACAGGTGGTGGAGCACACATGGTGATCACATTAAAGGTTATATATCGGCACAAGTGGAGCACCTATATATGCTTTATTTGGACTGCATTGAAAGGACAATAATGTAAATATATTAAGTGGTTTTGTAAAAAAAAAATATATTAAAGGGGTGTTCCAGCCGAAATTACACTTTTTTTAAAAAAAATACCCCTATAATACACAAGCTTAATGTATTCTAGTAAAGTTAGTCTGTAAACTAAGGTACGTTTCGTTCGGTTATTACAGCATTTAGAAAATGTATAAACTAGAAATAGGCTGTGGCCATTTTAAGTGTGGGCATCTGAAACCAGACCGTATTTCTTCCTGGATTTCAGGCTTGCAAATCTCGCACATGCTCAGTGCTGCACAAGCAGTGTAAAATGTTTCAGTTTCATGTTTACTTTTTTCTCCAGTGTCAGAGCAAGTTGCCACCCCCTATTTATGTAAACATCTCCTCCCCTTCTCCCTCCAGTATGTACAAGCAATATTATTCTAGACATACAGAAATCTGCTGATAAAGGTAATAGCTTTAAAAATATCCTAACTGTAAACTAAATCATTTGTTTCTGTGCAGATATATCTACATAATAAGATTATATTTATGTATATATATATATATATATATATATATATATATACACACACTGTTATATATAAATTTTATTGTTAGTATGTGTGCATATAATATATATATGTATATATATATTTATCTTGTTTTCTATGTATCTTGTATGTATCGCGTGTGTGTATTTATATCTATATATATTTATCTTGTTATATACATACACACACATAATAATGTTATAATAAAGATTTGTGTGTGTGTGTGTGTGTGTATATATATATATATATATATATATATATATATACAAACCTTTATTATAACATTATTATGTTAGTGTATGTATATAATAAGTGAGTGTGTATGTGTAATATATATATATATATATATATACACACACACACAGATATGTACACACAATATTTATTATAATAAAAGGTATGTATATATACTGTATATACTCGAGTATAAGCCGAGTTTTTCAGCACATTTTTTGTGCTGAAAATGCCCCCCTCGGCTTATTCTCGAGTCACCTTTTTGCGCCTGATCTTCCGGATTTTGGGGACCCGGTACCGGACGGCCGTAGGTCCCCTGACCCCAAACGTGGCACACATGTAGCCCCACTCTTCCTCTACAAGTGTGCAAAGTTTGTTGTCCGGGGGACCTACGGCCGGGAAGCACCCATTTTTCAAATCTGGGCACCCCTTCCATAGACTCCAATGTTAAACGGTAATTTCTCTGGTGAATTTGGGGACCCGATATCGGCTGGTTGTACGTCCCCTGGACCCAGATCTTGGCACACATGTAGCCCCATTTCTCCTCTACAAATGTACAAAGTTTGTTGTCTGTGGGACCTACGGCTGGGGAGCACCGATTCTTCAAAGCTGGGCACCCCTTCCATAGACTCCCATGTTAAATGTCAGTCTAGTCGTGGGCACAGTGAGGCATGGTCACAGTGAGGTATGCAGATGGACACCCTAGGCTTATACTCGAGTCAATACGTTTTCCCATATTTTTTGTGGTAAAATTAGGTTTCTCGGCTTATATTCAAGTATATACGGTGTGTGTATATATATATATATATACACACTTATATATTTATTATATATAATATTGCACACACAATATATATATGTTAAATGTGTGTGTGTGTATGTATATGTGTGTAATATATCATATATATATATATATATATATATACACACACACCTTTATTATAATAAATATTGTGTGTGTGTACTTTATATAGAGAATATTAATATATATATATATATACACACACATAATATTTTATAATAAAGGGGTGTGTGTGTGTGTGTGTAATAAAATATATTCCACTTTGATCAGAAGTTAAATCTGCAATAAACTGCAGCAACATTTCACCTCACACACATAAAGGAGTTTTGCAGGGAGAGGGCAGAATATACAATATGCACACTGAGCATACATACTCCTTGCCAGTGCCATCACATGTTGTACAATGCCATCTCATGTTGTACAATGCCATGACTGTGCATGTGTGGTTCGTCGGATGCATTATTCGATCGTAGGCATTATTGGACAAGACACCTACAGTTGGCTACCAATGAGTTGATGGAGGGCCTGTAGACACACACAGAAGGTGACTTTCCCCTCACACCATCTCCCTGCAGTGCATGCCTTCGGCTCAGGCCTCCTCTCAGTAGCAGGGCCAACATGGTAACAGATGATCAGCAGTTCCGTGTACTCCCTCTGTCGCCCCATTTCCCTCTGACAAGTGGCTCTCACTCCACCTCCATCAACTCATTGGTAGCCAACTGTAGGTGGCTTGTCCAATAATGCCTCCCATTGGATAATGCATCCAATGAACCATGCATGCACAGCGATGGCTCTGTACGGCATGCGCTGGCATTGTACGGCATGAATGCCATGGTACAACATGTGATGGCACTGTACGGCATATCATGGCACTGGCGAGAGGAGTATGTCCGCTCACAGTGTGCATATTGTATATTCTGCCCTCTCCCTGCAAAACTCCTTGATGTGTGTGAGGTGAAATGTTGCTGCAGTTTATTGCAGATTTAACTTCTGATCAAAGTGGAATATTAGGCTATAATGTGACCCCCAAGACTTCCCCCTCCCCTCTAGAGCTTCCTTACACAGGCGTGGACAGAGCAAGGCACAATAAGACTGTTGGATTTTGCCTCAGCGCTGTGTAGATAGGCAAATAATGCCTTCCATCGGATAATGCGTCCGATGATCCACGCGTGCGCAGTACGTAATGTCACTCTAGCTGGTCTCCCGATCAGCTGTAGCTACGTCATAACTGCGCATGCGCAGTGCGTCGGATGCTCTTTTCGACGGGAGGCATCATTTGACAGGACGATTTACAATGCTGTGCTGGCCGACATTGGATGCGATTAGCACCACACTGCAGTGCAAATCAAATGTGATGTCTGGGCAATGCAAACTCAGCCATACAGATTGTATGGCTGAATTTGCATTTGGACCGACCAAACTCACACAGGACCCATTTTTTTGGTCCGCACCAGAATCAAATCGCATGGGTGTTCACCCATGCAATCCAATTCCTGTCCGAATTGACAGTTCGCACTGCAATATGTGAACTGATTTGGGGGTGTCATTAGCTTTCTATTGACACTCCCAGCAGTTCGCATATGGCAATGTGAACTGCCTGCGAGTTGTATGCGATGCGGGAACCCACATTGGATTCTCAGGGTTCCCACATCGCTGCAGTGTAAACCAGCCCTTAGAATGATTTAAGGGTTGCCAGTGTTTTGTGTACAGATTGTTCTGCTTTTAGTTGTTGAAACTCGGTTCACATTGGTGCAATGCGAGAACCTTGCGACTCCACTGCAGATTTCCCTCATCGCACCTGACTTGCAGGCAATTCACCTCACACTGCCCTATGTGAAACACTGGGAGTGTCAATACAAATTTTATCACACCCCCAGATCGGTTCACATATCGCAGTGCCAACTGTCAATTCAGACAGCAATCAGATGGCATGGGTGTGAATGATTCTGGTGCAGATCAAAAAAAAGGGGGTTCTGCACGCCTTTGGTCCAAATGTGATGTGATTTCAGCCATGCAATCTGTATGGCTGAAGCCAGGTTCACATTGGTGCAATGCGAGAACCAGCGCAATTCCACTGCTGGTTCCCGCATTGCATCTCTCCTACAGACAGTTCAAATTGCCCTCTGTGAACCACTGTGGGTGACAAAACCAATGTTAATGACACCCCTGGATCGATAAACAGATTGCAGTGCGAACTTTGGAATTGGACTGAAAATCGGATCGCATAGGTTAGAACACCCATGCAATCCAATTCCAGTGTGGGGAAAAACAATTCCCTGCACCTTTTTTATGCAAATTCAATGTGGATTCAGCCATACAACTGTGTGGCTGAACTCGCATTGCTCAGACATCGCATGTGATTGGCACCGCAGTGCAAATCACATGCGATGTCTGATCAAAGCACAAGTGACGAACAGCGCACCAATGTGAACCAAGCCCAAATAGGTGGATTGTAGTCCCTTCTTTGCTTCCCCCTGTCTGAATGGTGATCTGCCTAGTTTACATAGGCAGATCCCTGTTTGGTGTGGTTTACAGAGAATACTTTTACTAATCGCAGATGCAATGGCGCTCACCCAAGGCTGAAATGCCAAAGCATATATACAGTGGGTATCAGAAAAAAATTCACCTGCCATTAAAATAAATATTTAAATATGATTTATTAAAAAAAGCAAATGCTAAATAAATGTTGTAAAATACACTTTTACTGACATAAATTTTTATTGGCAAATATACATTATTGTTATAATAAAACATTTCTTAGGTTAAATCCTAGTTGTCCAATTATACCTAAAAGAAAACAAAAAATAATAAAATGAACAGGGTGTACATAGAAAAATCTAAAGCAATACAGAGATTAATTAGAAAGTAAAAAAAAAAAAAAAGGAAGAAAAACAAGACAAAAAGAAAGAACACAGTGATAGATACGAAATAGCGAGTCACCCCCCCCCCTCCCCCAGCCTGCACAATCACCCCCCTTCCCCCACAATTACCCCCCAGTCTGCACAATCACCCTTCCCCCAGTCTGCACAATTACCCCCCTTCCCCCACAATTACCCCCAGTCTGCACAATCACCCCCCTTCCCCCAGTCTGTACAATCACCCTCCTTCCCCCAGTCTGCACAATAACACCCCCCCCCACAGTCTGCACAATCACCCCCTTCCCCCAGTCTGCACAATCACCCCCCCCCCCCCCCACAGTCTGCACAATCACCCCCCTTCCCCCAGTCTGCAAATTACCCCCCCTTCCCCCAGTCTGCACAATTACCCCCCTTCCCCCAGTCTGCACAATTACCCCCCTTCCCCCAGTCTGTACAATCACCCTCCTTCCCCCAGTCTGCACAATCACCCTCCTTCCCCCAGTCTGCACAATTACCCCCCCACAGTCTGCACAATCACCCCCCCCACAGTCTGCACAATCACCCCCCTTCCCCCAGTCTGCAAATTACCCCCCCCCCCTTCCCCCAGTCTGCACAATTACCCCCCCCTTCCCCCAGTCTGCACAATTACCCCCCAGTCTGCACAATCACCCCCCTTCTCGCACAATTACCCCCCTTCCCCCACAATTACCCCCCAGTCTGCACAATCACCCCCCCACAGTCTGCACAATCACCCCCTTCCCCCACAATTGCCCCCCAGTCTGCACAATCACCCCCCCCACAGTCTGCACAATCACCCCTTCCCCCACAATTACCCCCAGTCTGCACAATCACTCCCTTCCCCCACAATTACCCCCCAGTCTGCACAATCACCCCCCCCCTTCCCCCATAATTACCCCCCAGTCTGCACAATCACCCTTCCCCCAGTCTACACAATTACCCCCCTTCCCCCAGTCTGCACAATTACCCCCCTTCCCCCACAATTACCCCCCAGTCTGCACAATTACCCCCCAGTCTGCACAATCACCCCCCCCCCCCTAGTCTGCACAATCACCCCCCTTCCCCCAGTTTGCACGGGGAGTAAGATATGAGAGAGAAGTAGAGGCAAAGAAGAAAGAATTCAGGAGGGAGAGGGGGTTGTGCAGATAGCTCACGTACCTTCCCACTCAGGTTAGTCTCTACAGGAGTCCATGCAAAAGGCTGGAGTGTGAGCGGGGTTTGGGCAGAAACAAAGGGGAGGAGCAATGTTGGATCGGACAGTGGCGACGGGCGACAAGCAGGTACAGAGACTGACTCGTGTGTTTGTATGTGAAACAAACAAGGAGAGGGAGGATGGAAGGGAGCATTATGGCACTTTGGCGCCCCCACCTCCGCAGGCACTAGGGTGCACTGCACCCGCCTCGGATCGGCCCTGCCTCCCATTCGTGTCATCTCCTTATCTGCAAAAAAAACGCGAGATTTCGGCAATAGGCGATTCGCAAGGACTACTGGGATACATGATGCCCATCCCAGGAACCCTTGCGAATCGCCTAGTGACGTAATCGCCTAGGCGAATAAGGAGGAGGAAGTAATGAAGGAGTACAATAAAAAGGTATTTACGAGCAAAAAATAAATAAACAAATGTCCATTGTGAAAACTATGAGCTTAGGGCATGCAGCACAGACAGAGATAAAAAAATGGGTGGAACTCCGCTTTAAGTGGTGTTGTATATATGATATTAGTATTGAAAAAATAAGTGTTGTTGGTTTGAAAACTGCAAAAAAAAAAAAAAATTAAGAAGGTTTTGAGTTTTTTACTACTATTTCACAGTTATTTACTGAATAAAGGAAAATGTATATAATAAGGTATTATTGACTGGTTGCACTCTGTGTTAATTAAGGTGTCCTATGAATGGCTGCAGTATCAAGCAAGCAGGGAAAACCACTCACACAGAACTCGAATAGGATCGCAGCTATCACTATAGTAGCACCAACTACTACAGTGGTTGCAATTTTGCCCCCGTTTTTCATTTTCCCGCAGCCAGCAGTCATAATAGGCTATGTGTACATGAAACCTTAGGCTGTAGATACAGCAGTCCCTAAAAACACTCACATACTAAAAGGTGCACTGCTATTTAAAAGGAGGAATTCATGACAAAAAAGTACATTTTCGGCTTAGGCACATTTAACATTTGTAGATGTTCCCTAAAATATAGAAGATCTTAATTTTTGGAGTTCAAGTACACTTTAAAGTTGAACGCCAGGAATTACTGTATTTGTATTGCATACTTACAGTACCTTGGTAAAGCTTGGCACATTGTAAGTATGCATATTTCATACCTGATGGGTCACTGGGGATACAGAAAATCTTCCAGGTATGAAATATGCAAATTTTCAATGTACCAATAATTTTTCTGTGATTTTGTCACGTATTGGTTAAAAAGTTTCTGTGATTTTGCCGTTGGTCAAAAAGTTCCTATCCCGAATGCGATTTTTCTGCGTTCAGGAGAAGGAGGTTGAGGGAGGTTGAACCTCCTCTAACTGCAGCATCTCCTAAACTATCCTAAAAGCCTATGTGTACATTGACACATAGGAGTTGATTTACTAAAGGCAAATCCACTGTGCACTACAAGTGCACTGCAAGTGCACTTGGAAGTGCAGTTGCTATAGATCTGAGGGGGACATGCAAGGAATATAAAAAACACAATTATTGCTTGCACATGATTAGACTATAGAAATCAGCAGAGCGTCCCCTCATTCCCGATCTTCCCCTCAGATCTACAGCAGCTGCACTTCCAAGTATTGCACAGTGAGTTTGCCTTTAGTAAAAAAAAAAACATTGGCCTTTATGGAGTTGAGTTTAGGAGCCAAAAAATGCCAAAAGCTCCTAAACTCAAGCTTATGCCGCGTACACACGACCGTTTTTCTCGACGAGAAAAACGGCATTTTTTCCTTTCGCCAAGAAAAACGATCGTCTGTG
Organism: Rana muscosa; assembly: GCA_029206835.1. Lineage (NCBI taxonomy): Eukaryota > Metazoa > Chordata > Amphibia > Anura > Ranidae > Rana > Rana muscosa. The sequence goes on from CM055118.1 coordinate 225,836,261, forward strand.
GGCTTTATGTCGTTTTTCTCGACGTGAAAAACGGCATTAAAAACGACGAGAAAAATTAGAACATTTTCTAATTTTTCTCATAGTTTTTCCTGACATTTCTTCTGCGGCAGTGTTTCCCATAGGAAAACACTGCCGCGGAGCCCATAGACGATCGTTTTTCTCGTCATTTTAAAAAATGACGAGAAAAATGACCGTGTGTGGGGAACAAGCTGTTCCCTCGTTTAAAATGTCATTATTCACGGCGGTTTTTTAACCGCCGTGAATAACGATCGTGTGTATGCGGCATCAGGAGATGTAGTTTACATGAGCCCTAATAGTAGTATATCTGCAGTGTGAAATATAAGGCACTGCTGCTTCTGACGGCTAGTTTCAGGAGATTTAGGTCTCATGCACATTGGACTTTATAAAAACGCCAGTAGCATTAGCTGTAGAAAGCTGTTGCTGTAGAATACGTTTTACAGTAGCAATTTTTAGCGTTTGCGTTTTTTAGCTCTTTTTTAGCAAAACTATGCTCCCACAAAAACTTATGGCTCAAAACACTCATAAATGACAAAGTTTTTCAGCGTTTTCAAGCTTTTATCAGAGTTTACAGCTGAAAAACTCCTCTTCGAACCCACTAGTTCAGGGGTTTTTTTTCCAGACAGAAAACGCCCCTGCCAAAAAACACTGATAAAAGCCTATGTGTGCATGGACACATACTGTAGGATAACATGCTGGGGAGTTTACTGGCTGCAGAAAAAAACGCCTGAAGCCAAAAACAGCAGCTGTAAAAATGTCCAGTGTACTTGAGGCCTTAGACTGAGATTTATTGATGTTTCTGCTGAGCCGCTCACTGTTTTCTTCGCTGGAGGCTCTGACACAAGGAAGCAAAACCCTGCCTCTACCAAGATGGCCACCTCCAAACAGAGACACAATGCAGAACAAGGTTTAGTAATTTACTAATAGGGGGAAGGTCAGCTTCAGGGGGACCACAAGCAATAATGGTGACTAGTCCTCTGCCCTCTGCCTGCCTTTTTTTTGGGCATTTTTAGCAATAGTATAATTTATTGCTCGTTTCTACATTGCATGCATTTTATAGAAAATCAATGCTTCGAACACTGCTAGCTATATTTTAACAAATAGAACCGCACTAAAACATGAAGAAAGGAATTATTTAATTCTGCGGATTAGTGCCTAACTATTATTGCATTTTTGCATGTGGAAATCCAGTAAATTCACACAAAATTCTCCCATTCTAATGCTCAATTACAACTTTGAACATTATACATTTTTAGGTAAAATCCCAAATAATTTGTGCTAATGCACTTTCATTTGAAAAATTCTTTCCTTTCCGTTTCAAATGTTTGATAACAACATGCATTTGCAGAAAGTATGCCTGGTTAATTATCTGCTTTTCTGTGTTTTTCCCTGAGGGAGGGTATCATTTCTGAGCAGTATATATTTGAATGTGAAAACGAAGAAAAATACTTTTCTCTGCGCTGTGCAGCGAACTAACAAACTAGACCTCTAAATGTGCATTTTTATTTAACATAATGTAATTATGAACTATAATTACTAAACCTAATAAAATGCTTTGTAAGTTAACAATAAACTGAGAAAATGAAGGCGTCCATAGAATGCCGAGGTCAAGTCAGTTTTAAACAAGTTTTAGAACCCTGCTAAAAGTCACCAACAAAAATTATTACATTAATTAGTTTTGGTGCTTTGGAGTTACTGACTATAAAATAGGCCTGCTGGGCTGGAGCAATTCAAAGAGAGGGTTATACTTGTTTATTTTACTCTCTGCTTGTCTTCCATGAATTGTTATATACATTGTATTGCAGAGAAAGGGCAAAGAGCTGCATCTTCACATAGGGGGTGAATAAATATAGGGGTAGACTTTGCAGAGTCAATGTCTACTGAAGCCCTGTACACACGGGCGGGAATCCTGTCGGAAAAAAAAAAAAACGTAGGTTTTCTCGACGGGTTTCTTGGCAAGCTTGCCTTGCCAAGCCCTGTGTACAGACGGCCACTCCAAAAAAAACGCTGTTCTTTTGAATGGCAAGAACGCGGTGACGTCATCGACTACGACGAGCTAGCACTCGTCACATTCGATGCTGTCGCCACCATCTTGCTACACCCCACACTAACCTTGTATGCTACCTAGTCTTTTCGAGCATGCGCGGGTTTGCCTCGGAACAGGTAAGCACACAGACGACCAGATTTCTTGTCAGGAAACACTCTGCCGAGAATCACGACAAGAAAAATAGAGAGCTCCGTCAAGATTCCCGGCAGTTTTCCTGTCGAGAAACCATACACACGACCAGTTTTCACGACAAAAAGCTCTCCCAGCAGTTTTTTGAGCATGCACAGGTTTACCTTGGACAGGTAAGCATACAGACCAGTGTTAATTTTGGCAGGACATTTCGATTTAGTTTTAGTCCCATTTTAGTCCCATTTTAGTCTTCTGCAATTGTTTTAGTTTTAGTCATATTTAGTCGACTAAATCTCCAGTACATTTTAGTCGACTAAAACAAATTTTAATCGTCTAAAATCTAATGGGTGTAATTAAATTGTAATGCATTAGTTAACATTTCTCTACAATTTCCAAACTCATTATATACTTCTGGAGTGAAGAATCAAATATGTTATTAGTTATGGTATTGAGGTACTGTATAAACATTTTTAAGTCAAATTTCAATTTAGTTTTAGTCTGAAGCCCCATACACACTATCAGTTTTCCTGCAGGTTTTTGTCTTCAGGTTTACCAAAACCATGTAGTGCAAGGGCCTGCCTGATTGCATATGAATTGAAACTCTTAAGGTTTGACCTCATATTAGATGGTTTTGGTAAACCTGAAGATAAAAACCTGCAAGAAAACTGATAGTGTGTATGGGGCTTCAGTCTTTTGACTAAAATGGCATTTTAGTTTTAGTCCCATTTTAGTCTTTTGACTAAAATGCCATTTTAGTTTTAGTCGTATTTTAGTCATCTCAATTGTTTTAGTTTTAGTTGTACTTTAGTTGACTAAAATAATATTCATTTAGTCGACTAAAATGTTTTAGTCGACTAAATTAACACTGATACAAACGACCGGTTTTCTTGCCAGGAATCTGCCGAGAATCACGACGAGAAAAATAGAGAGCAGGTTCTCTATTTTTCTCGTTCAGATTCCAGGCAGTTTTCCTGCGGAGAAACCATACACACGACCGGTTTTCACGGCAAAAAGCTCTCCCAGCAGTTTTCTTGCCGAGAACACCGGCCCTGTGTACGAGGCTTGATCCCGTGAAGTCAAGCTGTTTTTCACTTTCAGCAGCCAATCATGTGTAATTATACAGGCTATTTTCCTGTATTAAAATAGTTTACACTGATTTCAATTCACACTGTGAGCTTCTCACAGTGTGCAACATATGTTATAGTTAGTCAGAGAGTCCAGATCATTTCATTGCCTGAGGATATCCAGGACCATCTAGCCTATTCCTGTCCACAGCCCATCCCTGTATTATTGGATCTCAGTTCTTTTGGGGATAAAGGCTCTGCATCACTTGTGGTGTTCCTGTTTTCCAAAAACGAGTACAGCACCCTGATGGCCCCTTCTCACCCATCATAATCTGCCTGAATTGAATAGAGAAGCAAACAAAGGGACCTAGTCATGATGTCACTGCTCTAAATTAAGGTATGCAATGAAAATGGAAAGGTTTTATTTAATAATATCATATGTTAATGAGGGGGAGGGGGTACCTGGGAAGGAAAAATATAAGATTAAACTTCAACTTTAAAGCAGGACTAAAGTCCACTGTTTCACTTGTACCTACAGGTGAGCCCGTAATAAGGCTTACCTGTAGGTACAGTGAATAACTCCTAATCGTGTACTGTTTAAGAGTTATTCACATTTGTTGTGGCCTGTGATGTCACTGGCACATGCGCACTGCACTCTGAATGGTGTGCTGTCCATTCAGAGTGATGTGTCAGACTTTGATTCCTGTTTGCACGCCTGGAAGTGATGTCATTGTGGCCTGGCCAATCAAACCGCTGGAGCGTGCAAACCCGGAATCAAGACCGGGTGAAGATGGCAGCCCTGTCAGCAGTGACGGTGCACCATGGGAGGGATCCTCTTTTCATATAAGTCTGTCATAATGTGCTAGTATGCAATGCATACTAGCACATTATGACATTAACCTGCAAGGGGACCTTTTTTTTTTTAAGCTTTAAAGTGGAAGTTCAGGCAAAACGTAACTAACGCTAAACCTGCTCTCTGCCACATTTTAAACCCAATCTATCTAACCCTGTAAAGCAAAAATTGCTATACTCCCCTATTCTGCAGCCAATCCAGTCTGGTCCCAGCATCAGCAGTCAGTGGCAGCTTCAGTGTGGAGGTGGGTGCAGGAGTGGCAGCCTACAAAGGAAGTCAGTCCTTTCCTGCATACTGCTTCTGCCGCTGGAAAAACGGACTGGATCGGCTGCAGACTAGGTAAGTACAGCAATTTTTGCTTTACAGGGTTAGATAGATTAGGTTTAGAATGTGGGAGAGAGCAGGTTTAGAGTTAGTTAGTGTTTGTCTGGACTTACACTTTAAATTCCAACTCTGGGAAACCTGAAAATCCTTAATTGCTCGTAAAGTTTACCCAATCCTCCATTACACTGGCAGATGATGTTTCCCCAAGCTCTAGGAGTGGAATTTCCTGCAATGGCCTTGAATACATCAGAACCTTAGACCACCAGAGCATGGAGGAGAAGATGGTGCAGGTCTAGCAGCACACAGAGGCAGAGGATTGGGTAAGTAAGTCAACTTTTCAATGCCCGCTAGACCTAAACAAGAATTTAACCCTTGCAGTGTGGGTGCATCATGGAATTCAGCCTTAAATTGGTTGTAACCCTAAAAAGAAAAAAAAAATCTGTTCCTTTAAAGCATGATCAATATCAAAGCATGTCTGTAGCAACATTTGTCCAATTATATGTTGTAAAATACCTGGTTTATCCTGCCTGTTCCTGTATACCTCTAGGTGTTCTGACCACCTTAATTATTGCTTGTAATCTATGATACCGTGATCAGTTTACCTGCCTCCACCATCCCGCTGTGTGCTCATAGTCTCTTCCCCTCCCCCCCCTGCCTGTCATTTCTGTTTGTGAGAGCCGATCTCCTTCCTGCCCCTCCCCTCTCCTCCTGCCGCTATTCCCTGTGCCTGTAAAGTAAGGTTTACAAATAACTTTTGCCTCCTCTGTTGTATGAAGAAATTAAGTACTCTGTCAGCTTTTCTAAAATTATAATTCTAAATACCTTCTTGCACAGTGCCGCTGTGTTGTCAGGTGATCTCCCACTGCTGGCCAGCTGATGGCAGAGGGGAATCTCAGCCCCTCCCATTTCTCTCCGTAGAATGGGGAAGGAGAGTGGAGGGAGGTCACGTGATCACATAGCGGAGCTGTGCAAAAAGGTATTTAAAAACAGACAAACAGTACTTTATATCTTCATACAACAGGGGATGCCAGTTTTTTGTAAATCAGACTTTACAATCACTTTATGTTTTGGCACAGAAGCAGGTTCTAAGATGGCTATGCTGTTATACATTATATACGGTTTTTAGTGGAATGTCATTTTACCCGTACTTATTTTATATGTGTGTCATGCTTGATCATGTCTTACTGTGAAATCAAGGCCAAGATAACAGATATACAGGTTGACATAATGATAGTAACAGCAACAGGACTCCTTTCAAAACACTAGGCTATTTTTGAGGAACACTGTTCTGTTATCACCCACTGAAGCTCCAGTGGTTGTATGGTAATCAGAGGTGGGTGATGTGCCACAGATATGGACCAAAACCAGGTTAGAGTATGAAACATGGATGGACTGGTGTCTTTCTTCAACCTTACCAACTATGTATCATATAAAGAAAGAAAATACTGCGCTAATCTAAAATAGTGAATAAAAATAAAGCTGCTACATAAAATGTGACTAAAATTAATAAACATAGAATGAAGATGTAGCGCTAAGTGAAGAAATGAAGCCCAATGATTTGGGCCTCCAATCAAACCAAAGTGATAAATAATATCAATATAATGAGTCCATACAGTCCATCACAGATGATGTGATGACCCTTCAGTGCTACATGTTCTTTCTTCACAACACGAAAAATTTTCTATGGACACTGTATGGACTCGTTATATTGATATTATTTATCACTTTGGTTTGATTGGAGGCCCAAATCATTGGGCTTCATTTCTTCACTTAGCGCTACATCTTCATTCTATGTTAACTATGTATCATGTCAAACGTTGCTGTGTCCTCTAATAAGTTTGATGAGGACTATCTAAACAATCCAGTTGTTATCCAAACATAAAGGCTCCTGCATTACATATTTGCTGGTAGATCTTGCCAAGTTTGTGGTCTACCACTAATGAAACTATACCTCCACCCCTGGTAGCCAACTTTATATTGCTTCAAACTCTAATGGTCATGGTGGTTAGTGCCAGGAGAGCATAGTGCGTACCGTAATCTTGACTTAGATAGAAGATAAGACCCTGTATACAGTCTGGACATAAATAATATGTTTTAAAGTCAAGCCAGACACTTGCAAGCACCACATGATGGTACAGGTACCTGACTATGCTTTATAAAAAAAATAGTTTATGCCAGTTAGGCAACCTTGGCATTTCAGCTGTTCTGAAACTACAAGTCCCATTAGGAATTTTAAGAATTTGACAGCCTCAGGCATGCATCTTAGAGGCAGAGGGATGATGGGATTTGTAGTTTCACCATAGCTGGAGTTCTGAGATTGCGTATCCCTGGTTTATACAGTTTGGTGGATATGCAAGGTTTAGCAAATGATTTAGTGCTTTTTTATTTTATTTTAATATCCAATGTATAATAGTCATCACAGTCCATGCTCTAGATAAAAGAGGGCAGAGCCTACATTAATAACCCACCGCCTACTCTACATAATACTATACAACGTTGTATTATAAAATACTACTTTGAGCTTCTGTCATCATCTGTGTGTTCATACAGCTGGGAATATATGTGTTAAATGGACAGAGTACTGTTCTCTGTGTTATACTATTTTATGGGAAGTTAATCTTCATTGACCTTACTGCAAAATGGGAGTGCGGAATCTTTACCACGGTGTGACCCGGGAATTCTAATAAGAACTTAACACTCTTTTAGGACATTCAAATAAACAGTAACAACACAAATAGATCAATAAACTATTTAGTACAGAGAAGAAGGAGCTGTTTAACAGATTTTGGCACAGCGCCTTTACTAAATTAAAACAATTTTTTACAACAATGTAAAACCATCATAACATCTTTATTTCCACTGCTTATCGAATAAATGACCATACAGTTTTACAGAAATAAATTCAGGCTTATACAGTGAGGTGCTGCAAAGTACAATATGGCAGTGCCAACTCCAGTAATTCAGAGCAACCAATCAGAAAACAGGTCTGACTCGCTGCTACAAGTTATGTATTTGCATATTATTTTGCACTAGCTTAAATAATGCTAATTTTGGGAAGATTTCCCTTTTAGTCCTGTAAACACAGGGCTTTTTTTACAGTGGGAAGGCTGGCAGGGGGTATCTATTTTACTACTTTTCTTGTTATCATTAACAAATTCAATACAAATTACTTAGCATGACAAAATGATATTCGGCTCTGTATTCTCTAAATGAGGTGGTGCTAGGAGGTGGGTAGGGGGTGGAACCAAGGGATGGTGCTCAGAGGTGGGTAGGGGGTGGAACCAAGGGATGGTGCTCAGAGGTGGGTAGGGGGTGGAACCAAGGGATGGTGCTCAGAGGTGGGTAGGAGGTGGAACCAAGGGTTGGTGCTCAGAGGTGGGTAGAGGCCCACACAAGACTCAGAAGGGGGGAGTTCCGGAGCCTATTCTCTGAAAAAAAAGCCCTGTGTAGACACAACAAGAAGTGAGAAGAAATCACCTTAAAGTGAAGGAAAAGGGAGTAGTGGTTGAAGGTTGTACAGCCCCCCACAACCTCACATGAAATCAAGCCCTAAGGGGGTATAACCATGGTGCCCTTCACAGTGGGTGAGTGGATGTCAACTTGGGTGGACCACTGGTGGACCACTGGGCCTGAGCTTTAATGAAAAGGCAAGACAGAAAATGGTAATGTTTAACTTTCCAATATTGTAACATACAGTCATGCCCCGTACACACAATCAGATTTTCCGTTGAGATAAACTCAGACGAAATTCCGTTCAAGCTGTCTTGCATACACACTGTCACACCAAATTCCGACCCTCAAGAATGCAGTGACGTACAACACTACGACGAGCCGAGAAAAATGAAGTTCAATTCTTCCGAGGATGCGTCGACTTGATTCTGAGCATGCATGTTTTTTTTCTCCGTCTGAGTTCCCTACAGACGAACAGATTTTCCGAAAAAAAAGAGAACATGTTCTCTTTCTAAATTCCGATGGAAAAACTCCAATGGGGCACACACACAGTCGGAATATCCGATGAAAAAATTCCGTCTGACTTTTTCCATCGGAAATTCCGATCGTGTTTACAAGGCATAAGTCTTATATCTAAAATAATGCTCAAAAGAAAATATTGGTCCTTAACCACCAATCCAATTCTTTATTTCATTTTAAACCCTGAACTGTAGAAATTACAGCTGGAAGCTGATTGATCAATGTTCACAAGAAGTCACGTTCTTCTTAGCGTGCTTTTCATCCATAATAGGACCACATACACTAAACAGCCCAATAATGTGTAAAGCATTGGTGCAAAAGAAAAGTAATGGAGCAGCCCTTGGAGAGCATTCTCTTCTTAACCACTTAAGCCCCGGACCAATACACAGCATAAAGACCAGGCTCCTTTTTGCGATTCGACACTGCGTCGCTTTAACTGACAATTGCGCGGTCGTGCGACGTGGCTCCCAAACAAAATTGACGTCCTTTTTTTCCCACAAATAAAGCTTTCTTTTGGTGGTATTTGATCACCTCTTTATTTTTTGCGCTATAAACAAAAATATAGCGACAATTTGGTAAAAAATTCACATTTTTTTACTTTTTGCTATAATAAATATCCCCCAAAAATATATATAAAAAAAAAATTCCTCAGTTTAGGCCAATACGTATTCTTCTACATATTTTTGGTAAAAAAAAAAACGCAATCGGCGTTTATTGATTGGTTTGCGCAAAAGTTATAGCGTTTACAAAATAGGGGGTTGTTTTATGGCATTTTTTTTTTTTTTTTACTAGTACTGGCGGCGATCAGCAATTTTTTTCGTGACTGCAACATTATGGCGGACACATCGGACACTTTTGACACATTTTTGGGACCATTGTCATTTTTACAGCGATCAGTGCAATAAAAATGCACTGGTTACTGTAAAAATGACACTGGCAGTGAAGGGGTTAACCACTAGGGGCGCTGAAGGGGTTATGTGTGCCTAGGGGAGTGATTACTACTGTGTGGGGGCGTGGCTACGAGTGACACATGACCGATCTCCGCTCTGATTACACAGAGCGGAGATCGGTGACATTGTCAGTAGGGGAGCTGTCACGTACCTAGTGGACGAGCCCGGATTGCAGGGGATGGCCTCTCTTGCGGCTCCGACTCGTGGCCCCTGGTAGGGTGAACAGGAAGCACAGGAGTCAGGAGTGGCACGAGTGCCTGGCAGGATCAACAGCAGGAGGTTGGTCTGAAGTCCAGGTGCAGCTGTACAGAGGAATCGCAGGTGCGACTGAGCAGAGGCAGGAACCAGGAACAAGCTGAATGGCAGGCAGATGCAGCAGACTGGAACTGGACAGCTGACTGGAAGGACCGTAGACAGGAACCTGGAACAGGCTGGATCGGCAGGCAGATGCAGCAGACTGTAACTGGATGGGTCAAACGAGCCGGGTCGGATATCAGGCGGACAGCAGCAGGACCAGAGGAGCAGGCAGAAGGATGGTCAGACAGGCAGGAGTCAGATGCAGGCAGATAGCTGGGTTAGTCAGAAGCAAGCCGGGTCAGATACTGGAGTGAACTGGAACTGGTTTCAGAGGTTAGGACACAGGTAACGCTGTAAATCAGACAGCAAGATCCCAGTGTGTCAGTCTGGTTTAAATAGCCCGCCTGGTGCTAATGGGGGCGCACGCGCATTCCCGCGTGCGCACGTGCAATGGTGCGCATGCGCAATGGCACCCGCGGTCGCGCACCAGGAAGTTCAGAGTGCCTGTTACTGGCAGGATCTTCCTGACAGGAGCGGGGAGATGTTGTGTTTACACTAACATCTCCCCGCTCCATGCCTCCGTGAGACGATCGCAGGGATACCCGCGGTGATCGAGTCCGCGGGACACGCGGTCCGACTCACGGGGAAGGCAGGGGGGTCGCGAGCTCTCCGGCGGCGCGCGCATGACCCCGACATTGGGCAGTTAAAGGGGACGTACAGGTACGTGATTGTGCCTGTACGAGCCATTCTGCCGATGTATATATATACAGTGGCTGGTCCTTAAGTGGTTAATTTGCTTTAGTAAAAAGTCAGGTTTTATTTGACATTCTGATGTAGCCAATCCCCCCCCCCATTTTTTTTGCTCCCCTTCTATAAAGCTGTCCCAAAATCACTCTGTAGTTTTCATCTGTGTTATGTTTATACATAGCATTTTCCTCCATAATCTCCTTATGTTTTAGTTAGGAGGCATAAATCTTGGTGCTCAGAGAATGCTTTTTATGTTTAATTACATTGTATCGGAAAACAGGTGGGATCCATCCACAAGCAGCATCTGTTCCGTCCTTCTCCCTCTTAACTTCCTAGGTATGGCGGCTGCTCAGCTCATGTCTTCATATTTACAGTCACTGTGTACTGTATGTCTTCATTCCCAGTGACTGGAGTACAGGGGCCGTGTTCTGCATCTGGAGTAACGTACACCATGTCTGTTCACAGCTCCGAAGATGTGGAGACTCTGTTATGTGAGAATCTATTATACTACAGAGAAATAACACACTAATAGAACAAAGAATGAGCAAAAAGCAGCATTTGGAATGTTTGCTCAAACTACCTATAGCTATGTTCCCAATTCTTACTTACCTGCTCAGCCTGGAGCAACAATCTCATATCCATTCCTCATCCCTTTGCTTGTTAGGTATGAGCTGTCACTTCCATAGAAGCAAAGGGCTTATTCATAAAGGTAGTGCAAAGTACAGTAGCACATTGCAACCAATCAGAAGAGAATAAAATCTGCACAATTGAGAGCTTTATTTTTCTCAAAATTTGGATGAAAAGCAAATGATGTTAGCGAAATTTTACCAGTTGGGAGTTAAACGCAAGGTGAAATTAAAGTGGTATTAAACCCAAAAACTGTAAAATATACCAGTTTACCAATCATTAGATGTGGTGGCTGCTCTTGTTTTCTTTTCTTAAGCTTTTCTCCCTCTGTTTTCACCTGGTGATCTGACCAGTAACACATCTCCTGTATAAGTGTGCCTCCACTCTGGATGAAGTAGCACAGAGACACCTTTGAACAGCAGCATTGTCAGTATGGGCGTAAGGGGGCGTTAGATGCACTAGAAGATTTAGATACACTAACACATTGAAGAGAAACTTCAACTCACACTGCAATTACACATGCAGTTACAGCAACAGTTTTGTTGCTTTTGGGATAAAGATTTTACATCAGGGGTCTCCAAACTGAGGCCCGTGGGCCAGATGTGGCCCTTTGCTTGCCTTTATCCGGCCTTTGGGGCATTATTCCATCCACTGACCCCAACAAAGGGGCACAATTATTCCCAATGACTCCAATGATGGGACACACTTCCTCTTACTGACACCAATGATGGAGCACTATTCCTCACAATGACAGCAATGATGGGGTACTATTCCTCCCAATGACACCAATGATGGGGCACTATTCCTCCCAATGACAACAATGATGGGGCACTACTCATCCCAATGACACCAATGATGGGGCACTATTCCTCCCAATGACTCAAATGATGGGACACACTTCCTCTTACTGACACCAATGATGGAGCACTATTCCTCCCAATGACACTAATGATGAAGCACTATTCCTCCCAATGACACCAATGATGGGGCAATATTCCTCCCAATGACACCAATGATGGGACACTATTGATCTTTTATTGAAAAGAATCAAGCAACCAATTTTATACAAAAGTAAAAAACAAAACCATAGTACAAAACTTCAACAGAAAACAAAGGAATACACATCCATGTTCAGAATATATACAATATATACATAATCCACTACCAAAACATCCCTAGAAAACTATCTACATAAAGCAGCAGAGAGGGCCTAAGAGGCACAACCCATCACCTATGTACGCAGCCATTTATCAAAAATTCATCAAAAATACTGATAATCTAGGGTGATAAGAGACAGACAGCCACACCCGGGAAAGAGACTCCTGGCAGTCAGGGAGGCCTGAAACCCCTCCACGCCTTCAACCAAGCCCCCTGACCCCGCTTGTCTCTCTCAAACTCCCGAATCTTCCCCACCTCATGCAAAATGTCATACACCACCACCTCAACAGGAAGGAGTTTTTGCCGAATGCTGACCTGACACCGTGCATTCCAGGTGAAATAACGGACTACTAGGCTAACTAAAAAAAGTGTATCTAAACAAAAAACTCCACCGGTATTGAATGCTCCGTACACCCACTCAGCATAACCCAGCCTGGAGAGGAAAGGGACACCGAGGGCCCGCCCCACCTGTTTGTACACCTCTATGTTAAAAGGGCAATGAAGCAGAAAATGATCCATAGTCTCCTCCTCATCTGCACACTCCTCCCGAGGACAGCTACGATCCATCCCACTGCGGAATTTCAAATTGCCCCGAACATAGAGCTTCCCATGGAAGCACAACCACGCCAGATCCCTAAATTTAGGGGGTACTCTATCCAAATTAATCAGTCTTAACCCCGCCCTCAAAACTGGGCCCGGGCAATCCCTTAAGGCCAGTGGGTCATGAAAGACTTCGCTCAAGACTCGACTCATAAGGACTTTCCTTGGAACCGATCTGAGATCTTCAGCCGACAATCGCCACTGCCGCAGTAACTTCAGGCACGGAGCGACATAGGCTGGTAGCTGACCACGATGACCCCTGCGATTCTTCACTTGGCCACCTTCTTCCCAAAGTCGTAGAAAAGGCCTAAACCAAGATCTAAATATGCCTACCCATCCAGGAGGTTCCACTGCAAGCATATTACCAATGTTAAACTTTAGAAATAGCAGTGAAAAGAAAAGAACTGGGTTGACCATACCTAAGCCACCCTCCCTCCTGGATAGGTAGGTGACATTCCTCTTGATGGGGTTCAGTCTGTTCCCCCACAGCATCTGGAAGAACACACTACTGACCCTAGCATAGAGAGACACTGGCAAGATGCAGACAAAGCTGACATACAAGAAGATCGGAATCAGGTAAGTCTTAATCAGATCAACCCTTTCCCTCATAGATAACTTCCATCTCTTCCAGCTGACCACCTTAGTATTGGCAATTTCCAGTCTGCCTTCCCAGTTTTTGAGGCCATAATCGCCGGGTCCAAATTCAATGCCTAGTATCTTAATTCTTTCCTGGGGCACTGGAAAGGTGCCCGGGAGATCAAACCCCTCACCTTCCTTTCCCATCCAGAAAACTTCAGTCTTTTCCTGATTGATCTTGGAGCCTGATGCTTCAGAATACCGTGATGTCAGAGAGACCACCTCCTCCGCTTCATCCGTCCCAGTGACAATCACCGACACATCATCCGCATAGGCAACAACCCTCAATGGCGGCTCACCCGGGAGCCCCACTGGTACCCCACACAACATGCCGCTCTCTAGCCTCCTGACGAAGGGGTCGATTGCAAACACATAGAGCAGGGGACTCAGGGGACAACCCTGGCGCACCCCGGAGCCAACCCCAAAGGACTGTCCAACCCAACCATTAACAAGAGGGAAGCTTTCTGCCCCCTTATACAAGACTTTCAGCCAATCGACAAAACCACCCGGCAGACCGTACTTACTAAGGAGCAACCACAGGTACTCATGGTTAACACGATCAAAAGCCTTTGCCTGATCCAATGTCAGCAAATACTTTCCCCAGCCTGCAGCCCTGCACCGCTCCAAGGCCTCCCGGACAGCTAAAACCGCTGTGAAGGTGCTCCTACCCTGGACCGAACAGTGCTGATGGCGAGAAAGCAAAGACTCTGCCACTGACGATAGGCGCCAGAAAAATATCTTTGCCAGTATCTTTCTATCGACATTAAGAAGGCTGATGGGGCGCTAATTCTCAATCATCGAAGGATCTTTACCCTTTGAAAGAAGAATCACAGCCGAGTGCCTCATGGAAGGGGAAAGCACCCCCTCAGCAAGGCAACTGTTAAAAACCTCTACCAAATGCGGGGCCAGAATAGACTTAAAGGCTTTGTAAAACTCAGCCGTCAAGCCATCTGGTCCAGGCGACTTTTTGATGGCAAGCTGTTCAATTGCCCTCATCACCTCTTCGACTGTGATCTCCTCTGTCAAATTCATCAATGGAACATCTCCACCATTTAGACCTGGAGTAGAGTCCAAAAAGCTTTCCATCTTGTCACGATCAAGCTCTTTCCTCCCAAGAAGGTCGGCATAAAAGGACCTCACGACCTCCAGAATCCCTGACCTGGACTTTGTCAAGGAACCTGTACTGTCCTTAAGGCCAACGACCGTTTTAACAGCTACACCTTGTTTGCAGTTCTGGTAAGGGTCAGGCGAGTGGTACTTCCCATAGTCCCTCTCCAGAACCAAAGAGGCATGCCGGTCATATTGACACTTCCTGAGAAGGAGTTTCACTTCGGAGATTGCCCCAGGATCTCCTCCTCTCGAGACAAGAATATCCAGCTTCCTCCGTAAACGTTGGTAGGTCATGTATTTATTAAACTGATTTCTATTGGCTAGGCCCCTGAAGAATCCAGCGATCCTCTTTTTGGTCAGCTCCCACCACTCAGCCTTGCTGCTACAAAAGTCCAGGATGGTCACCTGTGCCTGAAAGAATTCCTCAAAGGATTGTCTAACATGTTCTTCCTTGAGTAGTGTCGAATTTAATCTCCAGATGCCCTTGCCCCTCTGAGGGGCGTCTGAAGCATTCAGTACCACAGATAGCATACAGTGATCAGAGAACTCTACTGCCTGCACCACTGATGGCGAGAAAGCAGAGGCCTCCTTCAAAAAAAACCTATCTATCCTACTCTGACTATTACCACGATGAAAAGTGAACCCGGTGTCATCTGGGAGGTGCTTAATGTGCACATCCACAAGACCAGCATCCCTAACCATACTATTTAAAAAAACGCTATCATATCCCAGCCTGTCCTTGAAGTCCTTCCTGTCCTTGGGCCTAGTTACTGTATTAAAGTCACCTCCAAAGACCACTTGCCGGGATGTAAAAAGAAATGGCTTGATCCTTGTAAAAAGGCATTTCCTGTCCCACTTTGTGTGCGGCCCATAAACATTGATTAGGCGCAGGTCCTGCCCTCCCACAAGGACGTCTAAGACCATACATCTCCCAATCTCCACTTCAATAACCCGCCGGACAGTTACCATGCCGGTTTTAAACAACACCGCCACGCCGCCGTAAGGCTCAGCCGCAAGAGACCAGTAAGATGGACCATACCTCCACTCTCTCTTGGCCATATGAATATCTGCCAAGGAGGTGAGCCTAGTCTCTTGCAAAAATAAAATTTCAGCATCTAATTGGCTGAACAAAAAGAAGGCCATAGAATGAGCTCTTACTGACTTAATGCTGGCGACATTAATTGTCACCACTTTTAACGGAGGGGGAACCGCCATTTGGGTTATTGGGTGGATTGCTTCTTAGCTCCCCTCTGCTGCTCATCACCAGAAGCCTCTCTCTTTCTAGAGGCCGCCTCAAAGTCCATTTCAGAATCGGAACTTCTTTCAGAAGAAGCTCCAGATGAAGAAATATCCCACTTGGAGGACCTATGACGGCTGGAGACAGAAACCGGAGCTTCCCGTCCCCGTTCCGTCCTCACCGCCTGCCTCTTCCGCCTCCCAACCTTCCTTCTCTCCTCCAGGTACCGCAGGTCAGCCTCAGAGATGCCCTCATCTCTTATTTTTTTCTTTAAAGTCTTTCCACAAGACTTCTTTACAGAGGAAGGGGCGCCCTGTTTAGTTGGGGGGGGGGGGTGATCCCTTTAAGTCAGACTCAGGAGGGGTAGACTCCTGGGGGGTAACTGACTTGGGGGGCACAGACTTTGAAGGTTCTGACACAAGAGGAGAGGGTACAGTAGGCTGGGGGGACACAGAGACAGAAACAGAAGGAGTACTTACAGACACAGGAGGGGTGGCCACAGGAACTGGAGAGGGATCCTGAGCAGGACCGGGGGAGGCGGTCACCGCAGAGGAGGATGGTACACCAGGGGTCTCACCCTCCATCCCGTCCAGCCTTGACATGTCCTCTACTACCTCCTTCTCCATATTGTGCCAGGCTTCAGGACATCTGCTGTAGGGGTGGCCAAGGCGCAGGCACAGGTTGCACCTGATCTTCCTGGTACAATCCTTAGCCATATGACCCTGACCCCGACACACTGAACACATCAAGGCTGAACAGGAGGAGCTCAAGTGCCCCTTTTCTCCACAGCGGTGACACAGCTTCGGCTGACCAGGGTAGAAAACAGTCATCCTATCCCTCCCTATGAAAGCTGAGGAGGGCAAGTGACGGACAACATTCCCATCCCTGGCCAACCTGACTGTTACCGACCATCCCCCAGTCCAGATGTTACGCTCATCATGGATTTTATTAGGTTTGGTCAAAACCTCCCCATAGTTCCTTAACCAGACCTCTAGATCCCGAGCAGGAACACTCTCATTAGTCAGGATAATGGTTATTTTTTTACTGTTGACCTCTGAGACACCGCAACTGGGACCAGACCTTCCCATTCAGGTCTTGACCTGCACCGAGCCTCATATCGCTCCCAGAACAGGTCAAGACCCTCTGGCCTGGTGAAGCTAACCGTATAGTCCCTTGTCCCAGCTACATGTATAAAGGCATACAGGTCATTTGCACCAAAACCCATCTCCAATATCAAGTCCACCACTGCACGCCGTGCTGGAGGGATGGCACCACCTTCCCATTTCAGAATAACTACATTCCGCCTGGGACCCCCAGCAGAAGCCAGAGACCCAAGACCAGATCTTGGGGTGCTCAAAGTGGCAGCTTGCAGTGGAAAACCCCGTTTGGGAGCGGGACTACCAGGAGCAGAGTGTGCCACCTGTGCAAAAGTAGGTTTATCAAGGCCAAGGGCCGACACTGAAGTCACATTAGTCTGTATATTAGTATTATTATCATCATCAACTGTATGAACTGAAATGGCAGGATCTGTAGCAGGATTGTTCATCACACTGGTACTGGGGTGATTGTTATCAGTCACAGAACTATTCAAATTCCCATCAGGAATAGTCACAGTTGCTGCAATACCAGCTGTCTCCTGATGCTGCACTGTAGAGTCCTCAGCAGCAGTGGGGCAAACAGCTTTGGACTCAGCCAAAGAAGGGTTAATGGGCTGTTCTGACACTTGCAGTCCATCCACAGAAATGACATTTTTTAAACGTATCTCTTGCTGCATTGCAGCCTCAGCAGGCACAACATTGCTGCACACAGGACTAGCAGCCTGATTGACATTAGGCACATTGTCAGTCACAGTGTTAAAAGGAACAAAAACAGTCTTATCCACAACATTGGATTTAGCAGGCTTCACTTTATCAGGTACATCATCAGTAATGTCTTCCTCATTAAACACCATCTGATCCCCCCGCATAGGAGACTCCATTACCTGGATGGCCCTCAGCATACCTCCAGATTCCTGGGAAGGCCTGGGGCTTCTTACCTCTCCCTGGGGGGGCAGGGAGTCAGAACTGGGGGTCTCCTCCTCCTCCACCTCCATCTTTGTCACCCTTCCAAACCTCTTGTCGTTGCAAAACTTCTCTTTAAAGGGCCCATCTCTGCCTTCCATCATGGCCACGATGGTCTCCTGATGATCCACACGGACCTTGGCCAGCTGGATTTCCGGATCCATGGATCCCCGTTTCTGGCTATGTAAGCCCTCACGTTGCCTTCGCAGGCGCTTCAACTCCGCTCTCAGCTTGTAGAGCTTGTCCCTCTCCCTGTTCAGGACCTTAATCCCGGCCACCACTCGCTCCCGAATGGCCTCCGAGCCTTCATCCTCACCAGGGGCAGAGAGATCGGCTTGTGCAGAGGATGGCAGTTCACCTGACGGCCCAGGAGATGGCTGGGAGCCTCCAGCAGGAGAAGCCCCGCTGCCCTCCATGGCCTCCCCAGAAAGGGGGCCAGGGAGCTGGGATAGATTTCACCACCACTCCCTTCTCACAGAGCAGCTTCAGAGGCACCTTCCTCCTGACACACCTGTGCTCCAATGATGGGCGGGGCACTATTCCTCCCACTGACACCAATGATGAAGCACTATTCCTCCCAATGACACCAATGATGGAGCCCTATTCCTCCCAATGACACCAATGATGGAGCCCTATTCCTTCCAATGACACCAATGATGGAGCCCTATTGATCTTTTATTGAAAAGAATCAAGCAACCAATTTTTATACAAAAGTAAAAAACAAAACCATAGTACAAAACTTCAACAGAAAACAAAGGAATACACATCCATGTTCAGAATATATACAATATATACATAATCCACTACCAAAACATCCCTAGAAAACTATCTACATAAAGCAGCAGAGAGGGCCTAAGAGGCACAACCCATCACCTATGTACGCAGCCATTTATCAAAAATTCATCAAAAATACTGATAATCTAGGGTGATAAGAGACAGACAGCCACACCCGGGAAAGAGACTCCTGGCAGTCAGGGAGGCTTGAAACCCCTCCACGCCTTCAACCAAGCCCCCTGACCCCGCTTGTCTCTCTCAAGCTCCCGAATCTTCCCCACCTCATGCAAAATGTCATACACCACCACCTCAACAGGAAGGAGTTTTTGCCGAATGCTGACCTGACACCGTGCATTCCAGGTGAAATAACGGACTACTAGGCTAACTAAAAAAAGTGTATCCAAACAAAAAACTCCACCGGTATTGAATGCTCCGTACACCCACTCAGCATAACCCAGCCTGGAGAGGAAAGGGACACCGAGGGTCCGCCCCACCTGTTTGTACACCTCTATGTTAAAAGGGCAATGAAGCAGAAAATGGTCCATAGTCTCCTCCTCATCTGCACACTCCTCCCGAGGACAGCTACGATCCATCCCACTGCGGAATTTCAAATTGCCCCGAACATAGAGCTTCCCATGGAAGCACAACCAGGCCAGATCCCTAAATTTAGGGGGTACTCTATCCAAATTAATCAGTCTTAACCCCGCCCTCAAAACTGGGCCCGGGCAATCCCTTAAGGCCAGTGGGTCATGAAAGACTTCGCTCAAGACTCGACTCATAAGGACTTTCCTTGGAACCGATCTGAGATCTTCAGCCGACAATCGCCACTGCCGCAGTAACTTCAGGCACGGAGCGACATAGGCTGGTAGCTGACCACGATGACCCCTGTGATTCTTCACTTGGCCACCTTCTTCCCAAAGTCGTAGAAAAGGCCTAAACCAAGATCTAAATATGCCCACCCATCCAGGAGGTTCCACTGCAAGCATATTACCAATGTTAAACTTTAGAAATAGCAGTGAAAAGAAAAGAACTGGGTTGACCATACCTAAGCCACCCTCCCTCCTGGATAGGTAGGTGACATTCCTCTTGATGGGGTTCAGTCTGTTCCCCCACAGCATCTGGAAGAACACACTACTGACCCTAGCATAGAGAGACACTGGCAAGATGCAGACAAAGCTGACATACAAGAAGATCGGAATCAGGTAAGTCTTAATCAGATCAACCCTTTCCCTCATAGATAACTTCCATCTCTTCCAGCTGACCACCTTAGTATTGGCAATTTCCAGTCTGCCTTCCCAGTTTTTGAGGCCATAATCGCCGGGTCCAAATTCAATGCCTAGTATCTTAATTCTTTCCTGGGGCACTGGAAAGGTGTCTGGGAGATCAAAACCCTCACCATCCTTTCCCATCCAGAAAACTTCAGTCTTTTCCTGATTGATCTTGGAGCCTGATGCTTCAGAATACCGTGATGTCAGAGAGACCACCTCCTCCGCTTCATCCGTCCCAGTGACAATCACCGACACATCATCCGCATAGGCAACAACCCTCAATGGCGGCTCACCCGGGAGCCCCACTGGTACCCCACACAACATGCCGCTCTCTAGCCTCCTGATGAAGGGGTCGATTGCAAACACATAGAGCAGGGGACTCAGGGGACAACCCTGGCGCACCCCAGAGCCAACCCCAAAGGACTGTCCAACCCAACCATTAACAAGAGGGAAGCTTTCTGCCCCCTTATACAAGACTTTCAGCCAATCGACAAAACCACCCGGCAGACCGTACTTACTAAGGAGCAACCACAGGTACTCATGGTTAACACGATCAAAAGCCTTTGCCTGATCCAATGTCAGCAAATACTTTCCCCAGCCTGCAGCCCTGCACCGCTCCAAGGCCTCCCGGGCAGCTAAAACCGCTGAGAAGGTGCTCCTACCCTGGACCGAACAGTGCTGATGGCGAGAAAGCAAAGACTCTGCCACTGACGATAGGCGCCAGAAAATTATCTTTGCCAGTATCTTTCTATCGACATTAAGAAGGCTGATGGGGCGCCAATTCTCAATCATCGAAGGATCTTTACCCTTTGAAAGAAGAATCACAGCCGAGTGCCTCATGGAAGGGGAAAGCACCCCCTCAGCAAGGCAACTGTTAAAAACCTCTACCAAATGCGGGGCCAGAATAGACTTAAAGGCTTTGTAAAACTCAGCCGTCAAGCCATCCGGTCCAGGCGACTTTTTGATGGCAAGCTGTTCAATTGCCCTCATCACCTCTTCGACTGTGATCTCCTCTGTCAAATTCATCAATAGAACATCTCCACCATTTAGACCTGGAGTAGAGTCCAAAAAGCTTTCCATCTTGTCACGATCAAGCTCTTTCCTCCCAAGAAGGTCGGCATAAAAGGACCTCACGACCTCCAGAATCCCTGACCTGGACTTTGTCAAGGAACCTGTACTGTCCTTAAGGCCAACGACCGTTTTAACAGCTACACCTTGTTTGCAGTTCTGGTAAGGGTCAGGCGAGTGGTACTTCCCATAGTCCCTCTCCAGAACCAAAGAGGCATGCCGGTCATATTGACACTTCCTGAGAAGGAGTTTCACTTCGGAGATTGCCCCAGGATCTCCTCCTCTCGAAACAAGAATATCCAGCTTCCTCCGTAAACGTTGGTAGGTCATGTATTTATTAAACTGATTTCTATTGGCTAGGCCCCTGAAGAATCCAGCGATCCTCTTTTTGGTCAGCTCCCACCACTCAGCCTTGCTGCTACAAAAGTCCAGGATGGTCACCTGTGCCTGAAAGAATTCCTCAAAGGATTGTCTAACATGTTCTTCCTTGAGTAGTGTCGAATTTAATCTCCAGATGCCCTTGCCCCTCTGAGGGGCGTCTGAAGCATTCAGTACCACAGATAGCATACAGTGATCAGAGAACTCTACTGCCTGCACCACTGGGGGCGAGAAAGCAGAGGCCTCCTTCAAAAAAAAACTATCTATCCTACTCTGACTATTACCACGATGAAAAGTGAACCCGGTGTCATCTGGGAGGTGCTTAATGTGCACATCCACAAGACCAGCATCCCTAACCATACTATTTAAAAAAACGCTATCATATCCCAGCCTGTCCTTGAAGTCCTTCCTGTCCTTGGGCCTAGTTACTGTATTAAAGTCACCTCCAAAGACCACTTGCCGGGATGTAAAAAGAAATGGCTTGATCCTTGTAAAAAGGCATTTCCTGTCCCTCTTTGTGTGCGGCCCATAAACATTGATTAGGCGCAGGTCCTGCCCTCCCACAAGGACGTCTAAGACCATACATCTCCCAATCTCCACCTCAATAACCCGCTGGACAGTTACCATGCCGGTTTTAAACAACACCGCCACACCGCCGTAAGGCTCGGCCGCAAGAGACCAGTAAGATGGACCATACCTCCACTCTCTCTTGGCCATATGAATATCTGCCAAGGAGGTGAGCCTAGTCTCTTGCAAAAATAAAATTTCAGCATCTAATTGGCTGAACAAAAAGAAGGCCATAGAACGAGCTCTTACTGACTTAATGCTGGCGACATTAATTGTCACCACTTTTAACGGAGGGGGAACCGCCATTTGGGTTATTGGGTGGATTGCTTCTTAGCTCCCCTCTGCTGCTCATCACCAGAAGCCTCTCTCTTTCTAGAGGCTGCCTCAAAGTCCATTTCGGAATCGGAACTTCTCTCAGAAGAAGCTCCGGATGAAGAAATATCCCACTTGGAGGACCTATGACGGCTGGAGACAGGAACCGGAGCTTCCCGTCCCCGTTCCGTCCTCACCGCCTGCCTCTTCCGCCTCCCAACCTTCCTTCTCTCTTCCAGGTACTGCAGGTCAGCCTCAGAGATGCCCTCATCTCTTACTTTTTTCTTTAAAGTCTTTCTAGAAGACTTCTTTACAGAGGAAGAAGCAACCTTTTTAGTACACGCTGGTGGGGGGGGGGTGATCCCTTTAAGTCAGACTCAGGAGGGGTAGACTCCTGGGGGGTAACTGACTCGGGGGGCACAGACTTGGAAGGTTCTGACACAAGAGGAGAGGGTACAGTAGGCTGGGGGGACACAGAGACAGAAACAGAAGGAGTACTTACAGACACAGGAGGGGTGGCCACAGGAACTGGAGAGGGATCCTGAGCAGGACCGGGGGAGGGGGTCACCGCAGAGGAGGATGGTACACCAGGGGTCTCACCCTCCATCCTGTCCAGCCTTGACATGTCATCTACTACCTCCTTCTCCATATTGTGCCAGGCTTCAGGACACCTGCTGTAGGGGTGGCCAAGGCGCAGGCACAGGTTGCACCTGATCTTCCTGGTACAGTCCTTAGCCATATGACCCTGCCCCCGACACACTGAACACATCAAGGCTGAACAGGAGGAGCTCAAGTGCCCCTTTTCTCCACAGCGGTGACACAGCTTCGGCTGACCAGGGTAGAAAACAGTCATCCTATCCCTCCCTATGAAAGCTGAGGAGGGCAGGTGACGGACAACATTCCCATCCCTGGCCAACCTGACTGTTACCGACCATCCCCCAGTCCAGATGTTACGCTCATCATGGATTTTATTAGGTTTGGTCAAAACTTCCCCATAGTTCCTTAACCAGACCTCTAGATCCCGAGCAGGAACACTCTCATTGGTCAGGATAATGGTATTTTTTTTTACTGTTGACCTCTGAGAAACCGCAACTGGGACCAGACCTTCCCATTCAGGTCTTGACCTGCACCGAGCCTCATATCGCTCCCAGAACAGGTCAAGACCCTCTGGCCTGGTGAAACTAACCGTATAGTCCCTTGTCCCAGCTACGTGTATAAAGGCATACAGGTCATTTGCACCAAAACCCATCTCCAATATCATATCTACCACTGCACGCCGTGCTGGAGGGATGGCACCACCTTCCCATTTCAGAATAACTACATTCCGTCTGGGACCCCCAGCAGAAGCCAGAGACCCAAGACCAGATCCTGGGGCGCTCAAAGTGGCAGCTTGTAGGGGAAAACCCCGCTTGGGAGCGGGACTACCAGGAGCAGAGTGTGCCACCTCTGCAAATGTAGGTTTCTCAGGGCCAGGGGCCCACACTGAAGTCACATTAGTCTGCACATTATCTGCATGAACAGAGTTGGTAGGATTGTCCATCACACTTGTACTGGGACCATTGTTCATCACACTTGTACTGGGACCATTGTTCATCACACCTGAACTGGGAGGATTTTTTTCAGCCACACACACATTCCCATCAGCAATAGTCACAGTTGCTGCAATACCAGTTGTCTCCTGATGCTGCACTGTAGAGCCCTCAGCAGCAGTGGGGCAAACAGCTTTGGACTCAGCCAAAGAAGGGTTAATGGGCTCTTCTGACACTTGCAGTTCATTTGCAGAAATGACATTTTTTAAATGCAAACCTTGCTGCATTGCAGCCTCAGCAGGCACAACATTGTCATTAGGCACATTATCAGTCATGGTGCTAGATGGTACAAAAACAGTCTTATCCACAACATGGGACTTAGCAGGCTTTACTTTATCAGGTACATCATCAGTAATGTCTTCCTCATTAAATATTATCTGATTCCCCCGCATAGGAGACTCCATTACCTGGATGGCCCTTAGCATGCCTCCTGAGTCCTGGGAAGGCCTGGGGCTTCTTACCTCTCCCTGGGGGGGCAGGGAGTCAGAACTGGGGGTCTCCTCCTCCTCCACCTCCATCTTTGTCACCCTTCCAAACCTCTTGTCGTTGCAAAACTTCTCTTTAAAGGGCCCATCTCTGCCTTCCATCATGGCCACGATGGTCTCCTGATGATCCACACGGACCTTGGCCAGCTGGATTTCCGGATCCATGGATCCCCGTTTCTGGCTGTGTAAGCCCTCACGTTGCCTTCGCAGGCGCTTCAACTCCGCTCTCAGCTTGTAGAGCTTGTCCCTCTCCCTGTTCAGGACCTTAATCCCGGCCACCACTCGCTCCCGAATGGCCTCCGAGCCTTCATCCTCACCAGGGGTAGAGAGATCAGCTTGTGCAGAGGAAGGCAGTTCACCTGATGGCCCAGGAGATGGCTGGGAGCCTCCAGCAGGAGAGGCCCTGCTGGCCTCCATGGCCTCCCCAGAAAGGGGGTCAGGGAGCTGGGATAGATTTCACCACCACTCCCTTCTCACAGAGCAGCTTCAGAGGCACCTTCCTCCTGACACACCTGTGCTCCAATGATGGGCGGGGCACTATTGATCTTTTATTGAAAAGAATCAAGCAACCAATTTTTATACAAAAGTAAAAAACAAAACCATAGTACAAAACTTCAACAGAAAACAAAGGAATACACATCCATGTTCAGAATATATACAATATATACATAATCCACTACCAAAACATCCCTAGAAAACTATCTACATAAAGCAGCAGAGAGGGCCTAAGAGGCAAAACCCATCACCTATGTACGCAGCCATTTGTCAAAAATTCATCAAAAATACTAATAATCTAGGGTGATAAGAGACAGACAGCCACACCCGGGAAAGAGACTCCTGGTAGTCAGGGAGGCTTGAAACCCCTCCACGCCTTCAACCAAGCCCCCTGACCCCGCTTGTCTCTCTCAAGCTCCCGAATCTTCCCCACCTCATGCAAAATGTCATACACCACCACCTCAACAGGAAGGAGTTTTTGCCGAATGCTGACCTGACACCGTGCATTCCAGGTGAAATAACGGACTACTAGGCTAACTAAAAAAAGTGTATCCAAACAAAAAACTCCACCGGTATTGAATGCTCCGTACACCCACTCAGCATAACCCAGCCTGGAGAGGAAAGGAACACCGAGGGCCCGCCCCACCTGTTTGTACACCTCTATGTTAAAAGGGCAATGAAGCAGAAAATGATCCATAGTCTCCTCCTCATCTGCACACTCCTCCCGAGGACAGCTACGATCCATCCCACTGCGGAATTTCAAATTGCCCCGAACATAGAGCTTCCCATGGAAGCACAACCAGGCCAGATCCCTAAATTTAGGGGGTACTCTATCCAAATTAATCAGTCTTAACCCCGCCCTCAAAACTGGGCCCGGGCAATCCCTTAAGGCCAGTGGGTCATGAAAGACTTCGCTCAAGACTCGACTCATAAGGACTTTCCTTGGAACCGATCTGAGATCTTCAGCCGACAATCGCCACTGCCGCAGTAACTTCAGGCACAGAGCGACATAGGCTGGTAGCTGACCACGATGACCCCTGCGATTCTTCACTTGGCCACCTTCTTCCCAAAGTCGTAGAAAAGGCCTAAACCAAGATCTAAATATGCCTACCCATCCAGGAGGTTCCACTGCAAGCATATTACCAATGTTAAACTTTAGAAATAGCAGTGAAAAGAAAAGAACTGGGTTGACCATACCTAAGCCACCCTCCCTCCTGGATAGGTAGGTGACATTCCTCTTGATGGGGTTCAGTCTGTTCCCCCACAGCATCTGGAAGAACACACTACTGACCCTAGCATAGAGAGACACTGGCAAGATGCAGACAAAGCTGACATACAAGAAGATCGGAATCAGGTAAGTCTTAATCAGATCAACCCTTTCCCTCATAGATAACTTCCATCTCTTCCAGCTGACCACCTTAGTATTGGCAATTTCCAGTCTGCCTTCCCAGTTTTTGAGGCCATAATCGCCGGGTCCAAATTCAATGCCTAGTATCTTAATTCTTTCCTGGGGCACTGGAAAGGTGTCCGGGAGATCAAAACCCTCACCATCCTTTCCCATCCAGAAAACTTCAGTCTTTTCCTGATTGATCTTGGAGCCTGATGCTTCAGAATACCGTGATGTCAGAGAGACCACCTCCTCCGCTTCATCCGTCCCAGTGACAATCACCGACACATCATCCGCATAGGCAACAACCCTCAATGGCGGCTCACCCGGGAGCCCCACTGGTACCCCACACAACATGCCACTCTCTAGCCTCCTGATGAAGGGGTCGATTGCAAACACATAGAGCAGGGGACTCAGGGGACAACCCTGGTGCACCCCGGAGCCAACCCCAAAGGACTGTCCAACCCAACCATTAACAAGAGGGAAGCTTTCTGCCCCCTTATACAAGACTTTCAGCCAATCGACAAAACCACCCGGCAGACCGTACTTACTAAGGAGCAACCACAGGTACTCATGGTTAACACGATCAAAAGCCTTTGCCTGATCCAATGTCAGCAAATACTTTCCCCAGCCTGCAGCCCTGCACCGCTCCAAGGCCTCCCGGACAGCTAAAACCGCTGTGAAGGTGCTCCTACCCTGGACCGAACAGTGCTGATGGCGAGAAAGCAAAGACTCTGCCACTGACGATAGGCGCCAGAAAAATATCTTTGCCAGTATCTTTCTATCGACATTAAGAAGGCTGATGGGGCGCCAATTCTCAATCATTGAAGGATCTTTACCCTTTGAAAGAAGAATCACAGCCGAGTGCCTCATGGAAGGGGAAAGCACCCCCTCAGCAAGGCAACTGTTAAAAACCTCTACCAAATGCGGGGCCAGAATAGACTTAAAGGCTTTGTAAAACTCAGCCGTCAAGCCATCTGGTCCAGGCGACTTTTTGATGGCAAGCTGTTCAATTGCCCTCATCACCTCTTCGACTGTGATCTCCTCTGTCAAATTCATCAATGGAACATCTCCACCATTTAGACCTGGAGTAGAGTCCAAAAAGCTTTCCATCTTGTCACGATCAAGCTCTTTCCTCCCAAGAAGGTCGGCATAAAAGGACCTCACGACCTCCAGAATCCCTGACCTGGACTTTGTCAAGGAACCTGTACTGTCCTTAAGGCCAACGACCGTTTTAACAGCTACACCTTGTTTGCAGTTCTGGTAAGGGTCAGGCGAGTGGTACTTCCCATAGTCCCTCTCCAGAACCAAAGAGGCATGCCGGTCATATTGACACTTCCTGAGAAGGAGTTTCACTTCGGAGATTGCCCCAGGATCTCCTCCTCTCGAGACAAGAATATCCAGCTTCCTCCGTAAACGTTGGTAGGTCATGTATTTATTAAACTGATTTCTATTGGCTAGGCCCCTGAAGAATCCAGCGATCCTCTTTTTGGTCAGCTCCCACCACTCAGCCTTGCTGCTACAAAAGTCCAGGATGGTCACCTGTGCCTGAAATAATTCCTCAAAGGATTGTCTAACATGTTCTTCCTTGAGTAGTGTCGAATTTAATCTCCAGATGCCCTTGCCCCTCTGAGGGGCGTCTGAAGCATTCAGTACCACAGATAGCATACAGTGATCAGAGAACTCTACTGCCTGCACCACTGGGGGCGAGAAAGCAGAGGCCTCCTTCAAAAAAACCTATCTATCCTACTCTGACTATTACCACGATGAAAAGTGAACCCGGTGTCATCTGGGAGGTGCTTAATGTGCATATCCACAAGACCAGCATCCCTAACCATACTATTTAAAAAAACGCTATCATATCCCAGCCTGTCCTTGAAGTCCTTCCTGTCCTTGGGCCTAGTTATTGTATTAAAGTCACCTCCAAAGACCACTTGCCGGGATGTAAAAAGAAATGGCTTGATCCTTGTAAAAAGGCATTTCCTGTCCCACTTTGTGTGCGGCCCATAAACATTGATTAGGCGCAGGTCCTGCCCTCCCACAAGGACGTCTAAGACCATACATCTCCCAATCTCCACCTCAATAACCCGCCGGACAGTTACCATGCCGGTTTTAAACAACACCGCCACACCGCCGTAAGGCTCGGCCGCAAGAGACCAGTAAGATGGACCATACCTCCACTCTCTCTTGGCCATATGAATATCTGCCAAGGAGGTGAGCCTAGTCTCTTGCAAAAATAAAATTTCAGCATCTAATTGGCTGAACAAAAAGAAGGCCATAGAACGAGCTCTTACTGACTTAATGCTGGCGACATTAATTGTCACCACTTTTAACGGAGGGGGAACCGCCATTTGGGTTATTGGGTGGATTGCTTCTTAGCTCCCCTCTGCTGCTCATCACCAGAAGCCTCTCTCTTTCTAGAGGCCGCCTCAAAGTCCATTTCGGAATCGGAACTTCTCTCAGAAGAAGCTCCGGATGAAGAAATATCCCACTTGGAGGACCTATGACGGCTGGAGACAGGAACCGGAGCTTCCCGTCCCCGTTCCGTCCTCACCGCCTGCCTCTTCCGCCTCCCAACCTTCCTTCTCTCTTCCAGGTACTGCAGGTCAGCCTCAGAGATGCCCTCATCTCTTACTTTTTTCTTTAAAGTCTTTCTAGAAGACTTCTTTACAGAGGAAGAAGCAACCTTTTTAGTACACGCTGGTGGGGGGGGTGATCCCTTTAAGTCAGACTCAGGAGGGGTAGACTCCTGGGGGGTAACTGACTCGGGGGGCACAGACTTGGAAGGTTCTGACACAAGAGGAGAGGGTACAGTAGGCTGGGGGGACACAGAGACAGAAACAGAAGGAGTACTTACAGACACAGGAGGGGTGGCCACAGGAACTGGAGAGGGATCCTGAGCAGGACCGGGGGAGGGGGTCACCGCAGAGGAGGATGGTACACCAGGGGTCTCACCCTCCATCCTGTCCAGCCTTGACATGTCATCTACTACCTCCTTCTCCATATTGTGCCAGGCTTCAGGACACCTGCTGTAGGGGTGGCCAAGGCGCAGGCACAGGTTGCACCTGATCTTCCTGGTACAGTCCTTAGCCATATGACCCTGCCCCCGACACACTGAACACATCAAGGCTGAACAGGAGGAGCTCAAGTGCCCCTTTTCTCCACAGCGGTGACACAGCTTCGGCTGACCAGGGTAGAAAACAGTCATCCTATCCCTCCCTATGAAAGCTGAGGAGGGCAGGTGACGGACAACATTCCCATCCCTGGCCAACCTGACTGTTACCGACCATCCCCCAGTCCAGATGT
This sequence comes from Rana muscosa, assembly GCA_029206835.1. NCBI lineage: Eukaryota > Metazoa > Chordata > Amphibia > Anura > Ranidae > Rana > Rana muscosa. Next base: position 225,865,716 of record CM055118.1, read on the forward strand.
TACGCTCATCATGGATTTTATTAGGTTTGGTCAAAACCTCCCCATAGTTCCTTAACCAGACCTCTAGATCCCGAGCAGGAACACTCTCATTGGTCAGGATAATGGTAATTTTTTTTACTGTTGACCTCTGAGAAACCGCAACTGGGACCAGACCTTCCCATTCAGGTCTTGACCTGCACCGAGCCTCATATCGCTCCCAGAACAGGTCAAGACCCTCTGGCCTGGTGAAACTAACCGTATAGTCCCTTGTCCCAGCTACGTGTATAAAGGCATACAGGTCATTTGCACCAAAACCCATCTCCAATATCATATCTACCACTGCACGCCGTGCTGGAGGGATGGCACCACCTTCCCATTTCAGAATAACTACATTCCGTCTGGGACCCCCAGCAGAAGCCAGAGACCCAAGACCAGATCCTGGGGCGCTCAAAGTGGCAGCTTGTAGGGGAAAACCCCGCTTGGGAGCGGGACTACCAGGAGCAGAGTGTGCCACCTCTGCAAATGTAGGTTTCTCAGGGCCAGGGGCCCACACTGAAGTCACATTAGTCTGCACATTATCTGCATGAACAGAGTTGGTAGGATTGTCCATCACACTTGTACTGGGACCATTGTTCATCACACGTGTACTGGGACCATTGTTCATCACACCTGAACTGGGAGGATTTTTTTCAGCCACACACACATTCCCATCAGCAATAGTCACAGTTGCTGCAATACCAGTTGTCTCCTGATGCTGCACTGTAGAGCCCTCAGCAGCAGTGGGGCAAACAGCTTTGGACTCAGCCAAAGAAAGGTTAATGGGCTCTTCTGACACTTGCAGTTCATTTGCAGAAATGACATTTTTTAAATGCAAACCTTGCTGCATTGCAGCCTCAGCAGGCACAACATTGTCATTAGGCACATTATCAGTCATGATGCTAGATGGTACAAAAACAGTCTAATCCACAACATGGGACTTAGCAGGCTTTACTTTATCAGGTACATCATCAGTAATGTCTTCCTCATTAAATATCATCTGATTCCCCCGCATAGGAGACTCCATTACCTGGATGGCCCTTAGCATGCCTCCTGAGTCCTGGGAAGGCCTGGGGCTTCTTACCTCTCCCTGGGGGGGCAGGGGGTCAGAACTGGGGGTCTCCTCCTCCTCCACCTCCATCTTTGTCACCCTTCCAAACCTCTTGTCGTTGCAAAACTTCTCTTTAAAGGGCCCATCTCTGCCTTCCATCATGGCCACAATGGTTTCCTGATGATCCACACGGACCTTGGCCAGCTGGATTTCCGGATCCATGGATCCCCGTTTCTGGCTATGTAAGCCCTCACGTTGCCTTCGCAGGCGCTTCAACTCCGCTCTCAGCTTGTACAGCTTGTCCCTCTCCCTGTTCAGGACCTTAATCCCGGCCACCACTCGCTCCCGAATGGCCTCCGAGCCTTCATCCTCACCAGGGGTAGAGAGATCAGCTTGTGCAGAGGCAGGCAGTTCACCTGACGGCCCAGGAGATGGCTGGGAGCCTCCAGCAGGAGAGGCCCCGCTGCCCTCCATGGCCTCCCCAGAAAGGGGGCCAGGGAGCTGGGAGAGATTTCACCACCACTCCCTTCTCACAGAGCAGCTTCAGAGGCACCTTCCTCCTGACACACCTGTGCTCCAATGATGGGCGGGGCACTATTCCTCCCACTGACACCAATGATGGGGAACTATTGATCTTTTATTGAAAAGAATCAAGCAACCAATTTTATACAAAAGTAAAAAACAAAACCATGGTACAAAACTTCAACAGAAAACAAAGGAATACACATCCATGTTCAGAATATATACAATATATACATAATTCACTACAAAAACATTAGAAAACTATTTACATAAAGCAGCAGAGAGGGCCTAAGAGGCACAACCCATCACCTATGTACGCAGCCATTTATCAAAAATTCATCAAAAATACTGATAATCTAGGGTGATAAGAGACAGACAGCCACACCCGGGAAAGAGACTCCTGGCAGTCAGGGAGGCTTGAAACCCCTCCACGCCTTCAACCAAGCCCCCTGACCCCGCTTGTCTCTCTCAAGCTCCCGAATCTTCCCCACCTCATGCAAAATGTCATACACCACCACCTCAACAGGAAGGATTTTTTGCCGAATGCTGACCTGACACCGTGCGTTCCAGGTGAAATAACGGACTACTAGGCTAACTAAAAAAAGTGTATCCAAACAAAAAACTCCACCGGTATTGAATGCTCCGTACACCCACTCAGCATAACCCAGCCTGGAGAGGAAAGGGACACCGAGGGCCCGCCCCACCTGTTTGTACACCTCTATGTTATAAGGGCAATGAAGCAGAAAATGGTCCATAGTCTCCTCCTCATCTGCACACTCCTCCCGAGGACAGCTACGATCCATCCCACTGCGGAATTTCAAATTGCCCCGAACATAGAGCTTCCCATGGAAGCACAACCAGGCCAGATCCCTAAATTTAGGGGGTACTCTATCCAAATTAATCAGTCTTAACCCCGCCCTCAAAACTGGGCCCGGGCAATCCCTTAAGGCCAGTGGGTCATGAAAGACTTCGCTCAAGACTCGACTCATAAGGACTTTCCTTGGAACCGATCTGAGATCTTCAGCCGACAATCGCCACTGCCGCAGTAACTTCAGGCACGGAGCGACATAGGCTGGTAGCTGACCACGATGACCCCTGCGATTCTTCACTTGGCCACCTTCTTCCCAAAGTCGTAGAAAAGGCCTAAACCAAGATCTAAATATGCCTACCCATCCAGGAGGTTCCACTGCAAGCATATTACTAATGTTAAACTTTAGAAATAGCAGTGAAAAGAAAAGAACTGGGTTGACCATACCTAAGCCACCCTCCCTCCTGGATAGGTAGGTGACATTCCTCTTGATGGGGTTCAGTCTGTTCCCCCACAGCATCTGGAAGAACACACTACTGACCCTAGCATAGAGAGACACTGGCAAGATGCAGACAAGGCTGACATACAAGAAGATCGGAATCAGGTAAGTCTTAATCAGATCAACCCTTTCCCTCATAGATAACTTCCATCTCTTCCAGCTGACCACCTTAGTATTGGCAATTTCCAGTCTGCCTTCCCAGTTTTTGAGGCCATAATCGCCGGGTCCAAATTCAATGCCTAGTATCTTAATTCTTTCCTGGGGCACTGGAAAGGTGCCCGGGAGATCAAACCCCTCACCTTCCTTTCCCATCCAGAAAACTTCAGTCTTTTCCTGATTGATCTTGGAGCCTGATGCTTCAGAATACTGTGATGTCAGAGAGACCACCTCCTCCGCTTCATCCGTCCCAGTGACAATCACCGACACATCATCCGCATAGGCAACAACCCTCAAAGGCGGCTCACCCGGGAGCCCCACTGGTACCCCACACAACATGCCACTCTCTAGCCTCCTGATGAAGGGGTCGATTGCAAACACATAGAGCAGGGGACTCAGGGGACAACCCTGGCACACCCCGGAGCCAACCTCAAAGGACTGTCCAACCCAACCATTAACAAGAGGGAAGCTTTCTGCCCCCTTATACAAGACTTTCAGCCAATCGACAAAACCACCCGGCAGACCATACTTACTAAGGAGCAACCACAGGTACTCATGGTTAACACGATCAAAAGCCTTTGTCTGATCCAATGTCAGCAAATACTTTCCCCAGCCTGCAGCCCTGCACCGCTCCAAGGCCTCCCGGACAGCTAAAACCGCTGTGAAGGTGCTCCTACCCTGGACCGAACAGTGCTGATGGCGAGAAAGCAAAGACTCTGCCACTGACGATAGGCGCCAGAAAAATATCTTTGCCAGTATCTTTCTATCGACATTAAGAAGGCTGATGGGGCGCCAATTCTCAATCATCGAAGGATCTTTACCCTTTGAAAGAAGAATCACAGCCGAGTGCCTCATGGAAGGGGAAAGCACCCCCTCAGCAAGGCAACTGTTAAAAACCTCTACCAAATGCGGGGCCAGAATAGACTTAAAGGCTTTGTAAAACTCAGCCGTCAAGCCATCTGGTCCAGGCGACTTTTTGATGGCAAGCTGTTCAATTGCCCTCATCACCTCTTCGACTGTGATCTCCTCTGTCAAATTCATCAATGGAACATCTCCACCATTTAGACCTGGAGTAGAGTCCAAAAAGCTTTCCATCTTGTCACGATCAAGCTCTTTCCTCCCAAGAAGGTTGGCATAAAAGGACCTCACGACCTCCTGAATCCCTGACCTGGACTTTGTCAAGGAACCTGTACTGTCCTTAAGGCCAACGACCGTTTTAACAGCTACACCTTGTTTGCAGTTCTGGTAAGGGTCAGGCGAGTGGTACTTCCCATAGTCCCTCTCCAGAACCAAAGAGGCATGCCGGTCATATTGACACTTCCTGAGAAGGAGTTTCACTTCGGAGATTGCCCCAGGATCTCCTCCTCTCGAGACAAGAATATCCAGCTTCCTCCGTAAACGTTGGTAGGTCATGTATTTATTAAACTGATTTCTATTGGCTAGGCCCCTGAAGAATCCAGCGATCCTCTTTTTGGTCAGCTCCCACCACTCAGCCTTGCTGCTACAAAAGTCCAGGATGGTCACCTGTGCCTGAAAGAATTCCTCAAAGGATTGTCTAACATGTTCTTCCTTGAGTAGTGTCGAATTTAATCTCCAGATGCCCTTGCCCCTCTGAGGGGCGTCTGAAGCATTCAGTACCACAGATAGCATACAGTGATCAGAGAACTCTACTGCCTGCACCACTGGGGGCGAGAAAGCAGAGGCCTCCTTCAAAAAAAACCTATCTATCCTACTCTGACTATTACCACGATGAAAAGTGAACCCGGTGTCATCTGGGAGGTGCTTAATGTGCATATCCACAAGACCAGCATCCCTAACCATACTATTTAAAAAAACGCTATCATATCCCAGCCTGTCCTTGAAGTCCTTCCTGTCCTTGGGCCTAGTTATTGTATTAAAGTCACCTCCAAAGACCACTTGCCGGGATGTAAAAAGAAATGGCTTGATCCTTGTAAAAAGGCATTTCCTGTCCCACTTTGTGTGCGGCCCATAAACATTGATTAGGCGCAGGTCCTGCCCTCCCACAAGGACGTCTAAGACCATACATCTCCCAATCTCCACCTCAATAACCCGCCGGACAGTTACCATGCCGGTTTTAAACAACACCGCCACACCGCCGTAAGGCTCGGCCGCAAGAGACCAGTAAGATGGACCATACCTCCACTCTCTCTTGGCCATATGAATATCTGCCAAGGAGGTGAGCCTAGTCTCTTGCAAAAATAAAATTTCAGCATCTAATTGGCTGAACAAAAAGAAGGCCATAGAACGAGCTCTTACTGACTTAATGCTGGCGACATTAATTGTCACCGCTTTTAACGGAGGGGGAACCGCCATTTGGGTTATTGGGTGGATTGCTTCTTAGCTCCCCTCTGCTGCTCATCACCAGAAGCCTCTCTCTTTCTAGAGGCCGCCTCAAAGTCCATTTCGGAATCGGAACTTCTCTCAGAAGAAGCTCCGGATGAAGAAATATCCCACTTGGAGGACCTATGACGGCTGGAGACAGGAACCGGAGCTTCCCGTCCCCGTTCCGTCCTCACCGCCTGCCTCTTCCGCCTCCCAACCTTCCTTCTCTCTTCCAGGTACTGCAGGTCAGCCTCAGAGATGCCCTCATCTCTTACTTTTTTCTTTAAAGTCTTTCTAGAAGACTTCTTTACAGAGGAAGAAGCAACCTTTTTAGTACACGCTGGTGGGGGGGGGTGATCCCTTTAAGTCAGACTCAGGAGGGGTAGACTCCTGGGGGGTAACTGACTCGGGGGGCACAGACTTGGAAGGTTCTGACACAAGAGGAGAGGGTACAGTAGGCTGGGGGGACACAGAGACAGAAACAGAAGGAGTACTTACAGACACAGGAGGGGTGGCCACAGGAACTGGAGAGGGATCCTGAGCAGGACCGGGGCAGGGGGTCACCGCAGAGGAGGATGGTACACCAGGGGTCTCACCCTCCATCCTGTCCAGCCTTGACATGTCATCTACTACCTCCTTCTCCATATTGTGCCAGGCTTCAGGACACCTGCTGTAGGGGTGGCCAAGGCGCAGGCACAGGTTGCACCTGATCTTCCTGGTACAGTCCTTAGCCATATGACCCTGCCCCCGACACACTGAACACATCAAGGCTGAACAGGAGGAGCTCAAGTGCCCCTTTTCTCCACAGCGGTGACACAGCTTCGGCTGACCAGGGTAGAAAACAGTCATCCTATCCCTCCCTATGAAAGCTGAGGAGGGCAGGTGACGGACAACATTCCCATCCCTGGCCAACCTGACTGTTACCGACCATCCCCCAGTCCAGATGTTACGCTCATCATGGATTTTATTAGGTTTGGTCAAAACCTCCCCATAGTTCCTTAACCAGACCTCTAGATCCCGAGCAGGAACACTCTCATTGGTCAGGATAATGGTATTTTTTTTTACTGTTGACCTCTGAGAAACCGCAACTGGGACCAGACCTTCCCATTCAGGTCTTGACCTGCACCGAGCCTCATATCGCTCCCAGAACAGGTCAAGACCCTCTGGCCTGGTGAAACTAACCGTATAGTCCCTTGTCCCAGCTACGTGTATAAAGGCATACAGGTCATTTGCACCAAAACCCATCTCCAATATCATATCTACCACTGCACGCCGTGCTGGAGGGATGGCACCACCTTCCCATTTCAGAATAACTACATTCCGTCTGGGACCCCCAGCAGAAGCCAGAGACCCAAGACCAGATCCTGGGGCGCTCGAAGTGGCAGCTTGTAGGGGAAAACCCCGCTTGGGAGCGGGACTACCAGGAGCAGAGTGTGCCACCTCTGCAAATGTAGGTTTCTCAGGGCCAGGGGCCCACACTGAAGTCACATTAGTCTGCACATTATCTGCATGAACAGAGTTGGTAGGATTGTCCATCACACTTGTACTGGGACCATTGTTCATCACACGTGTACTGGGACCATTGTTCATCACACCTGAACTGGGAGGATTTTTTTCAGCCACACACACATTCCCATCAGCAATAGTCACAGTTGCTGCAATACCAGTTGTCTCCTGATGCTGCACTGTAGAGCCCTCAGCAGCAGTGGGGCAAACAGCTTTGGACTCAGCCAAAGAAAGGTTAATGGGCTCTTCTGACACTTGCAGTTCATTTGCAGAAATGACATTTTTTAAATGCAAACCTTGCTGCATTGCAGCCTCAGCAGGCACAACATTGTCATTAGGCACATTATCAGTCATGATGCTAGATGGTACAAAAACAGTCTTATCCACAACATGGGACTTAGCAGGCTTTACTTTATCAGGTACATCATCAGTAATGTCTTCCTCATTAAATATCATCTGATTCCCCCGCATAGGAGACTCCATTACCTGGATGGCCCTTAGCATGCCTCCTGAGTCCTGGGAAGGCCTGGGGCTTCTTACCTCTCCCTGGGGGGGGCAGGGGGTCAGAACTGGGGGTCTCCTCCTCCTCCACCTCCATCTTTGTCACCCTTCCAAACCTCTTGTCGTTGCAAAACTTCTCTTTAAAGGGCCCATCTCTGCCTTCCATCATGGCCACAATGGTTTCCTGATGATCCACACGGACCTTGGCCAGCTGGATTTCCGGATCCATGGATCCCCGTTTCTGGCTATGTAAGCCCTCACGTTGCCTTCGCAGGCGCTTCAACTCCGCTCTCAGCTTGTACAGCTTGTCCCTCTCCCTGTTCAGGACCTTAATCCCGGCCACCACTCGCTCCCGAATGGCCTCCGAGCCTTCATCCTCACCAGGGGTAGAGAGATCAGCTTGTGCAGAGGCAGGCAGTTCACCCGACGGCCCAGGAGATGGCTGGGAGCCTCCAGCAGGAGAGGCCCCGCTGCCCTCCATGGCCTCCCCAGAAAGGGGGCCAGGGAGCTGGGAGAGATTTCACCACCACTCCCTTCTCACAGAGCAGCTTCAGAGGCACCTTCCTCCTGACACACCTGTGCTCCAATGATGGGCGGGGCACTATTGATCTTTTATTGAAAAGAATCAAGCAACCAATTTTTATACAAAAGTAAAAAACAAAACCATAGTACAAAACTTCAATAGAAAACAAAGGAATACACATCCATGTTCAGAATATATACAATATATACATAATCCACTACCAAAACATCCCTAGAAAACTATCTACATAAAGCAGCAGAGAGGGCCTAAGAGGCACAACCCATCACCTATGTACGCAGCCATTTATCAAAAATTCATCAAAAATACTGATAATCTAGGGTGATAAGAGACAGACAGCCACACCCGGGAAAGAGACTCCTGGCAGTCAGGGAGGCTTGAAACCCCTCCACGCCTTCAACCAAGCCCCCTGACCCCGCTTGTCTCTCTCAAGCTCCCGAATCTTCCCCACCTCATGCAAAATGTCATACACCACCACCTCAACAGGAAGGAGTTTTTGCCGAATGCTGACCTGACACCGTGCATTCCAGGTGAAATAACGGACTACTAGGCTAACTAAAAAAAGTGTATCCAAACAAAAAACTCCACCGGTATTGAATGCTCCGTACACCCACTCAGCATAACCCAGCCTGGAGAGGAAAGGGACACCGAGGGTCCGCCCCACCTGTTTGTACACCTCTATGTTAAAAGGGCAATGAAGCAGAAAATGGTCCATAGTCTCCTCCTCATCTGCACACTCCTCCCGAGGACAGCTACGATCCATCCCACTGCGGAATTTCAAATTGCCCCGAACATAGATCTTCCCATGGAAGCACAACCAGGCCAGATCCCTAAATTTAGGGGGTACTCTATCCAAATTAATCAGTCTTAACCCCGCCCTCAAAACTGGGCCCGGGCAATCCCTTAAGGCCAGTGGGTCATGAAAGACTTCGCTCAAGACTCGACTCATAAGGACTTTCCTTGGAACCGATCTGAGATCTTCAGCCGACAATCGCCACTGCCGCAGTAACTTCAGGCACGGAGCGACATAGGCTGGTAGCTGACCACGATGACCCCTGTGATTCTTCACTTGGCCACCTTCTTCCCAAAGTCGTAGAAAAGGCCTAAACCAAGATCTAAATATGCCCACCCATCCAGGAGGTTCCACTGCAAGCATATTACCAATGTTAAACTTTAGAAATAGCAGTGAAAAGAAAAGAACTGGGTTGACCATACCTAAGCCACCCTCCCTCCTGGATAGGTAGGTGACATTCCTCTTGATGGGGTTCAGTCTGTTCCCCCACAGCATCTGGAAGAACACACTACTGACCCTAGCATAGAGAGACACTGGCAAGATGCAGACAAAGCTGACATACAAGAAGATCGGAATCAGGTAAGTCTTAATCAGATCAACCCTTTCCCTCATAGATAACTTCCATCTCTTCCAGCTGACCACCTTAGTATTGGCAATTTCCAGTCTGCCTTCCCAGTTTTTGAGGCCATAATCGCCGGGTCCAAATTCAATGCCTAGTATCTTAATTCTTTCCTGGGGCACTGGAAAGGTGTCTGGGAGATCAAAACCCTCACCATCCTTTCCCATCCAGAAAACTTCAGTCTTTTCCTGATTGATCTTGGAGCCTGATGCTTCAGAATACCGTGATGTCAGAGAGACCACCTCCTCCGCTTCATCCGTCCCAGTGACAATCACCGACACATCATCCGCATAGGCAACAACCCTCAATGGCGGCTCACCCGGGAGCCCCACTGGTACCCCACACAACATGCCGCTCTCTAGCCTCCTGATGAAGGGGTCGATTGCAAACACATAGAGCAGGGGACTCAGGGGACAACCCTGGCGCACCCCAGAGCCAACCCCAAAGGACTGTCCAACCCAACCATTAACAAGAGGGAAGCTTTCTGCCCCCTTATACAAGACTTTCAGCCAATCGACAAAACCACCCGGCAGACCGTACTTACTAAGGAGCAACCACAGGTACTCATGGTTAACACGATCAAAAGCCTTTGCCTGATCCAATGTCAGCAAATACTCTCCCCAGCCTGCAGCCCTGCACCGCTCCAAGGCCTCCCGGGCAGCTAAAACCGCTGAGAAGGTGCTCCTACCCTGGACCGAACAGTGCTGATGGCGAGAAAGCAAAGACTCTGCCACTGACGATAGGCGCCAGAAAATTATCTTTGCCAGTATCTTTCTATCGACATTAAGAAGGCTGATGGGGCGCCAATTCTCAATCATCGAAGGATCTTTACCCTTTGAAAGAAGAATCACAGCCGAGTGCCTCATGGAAGGGGAAAGCACCCCCTCAGCAAGGCAACTGTTAAAAACCTCTACCAAATGCGGGGCCAGAATAGACTTAAAGGCTTTGTAAAACTCAGCCGTCAAGCCATCCGGTCCAGGCGACTTTTTGATGGCAAGCTGTTCAATTGCCCTCATCACCTCTTCGACTGTGATCTCCTCTGTCAAATTCATCAATGGAACATCTCCACCATTTAGACCTGGAGTAGAGTCCAAAAAGCTTTCCATCTTGTCACGATCAAGCTCTTTCCTCCCAAGAAGGTCGGCATAAAAGGACCTCACGACCTCCAGAATCCCTGACCTGGACTTTGTCAAGGAACCTGTACTGTCCTTAAGGCCAACGACCGTTTTAACAGCTACACCTTGTTTGCAGTTCTGGTAAGGGTCAGGCGAGTGGTACTTCCCATAGTCCCTCTCCAGAACCAAAGAGGCATGCCGGTCATATTGACACTTCCTGAGAAGGAGTTTCACTTCGGAGATTGCCCCAGGATCTCCTCCTCTCGAAACAAGAATATCCAGCTTCCTCCGTAAACGTTGGTAGGTCATGTATTTATTAAACTGATTTCTATTGGCTAGGCCCCTGAAGAATCCAGCGATCCTCTTTTTGGTCAGCTCCCACCACTCAGCCTTGCTGCTACAAAAGTCCAGGATGGTCACCTGTGCCTGAAAGAATTCCTCAAAGGATTGTCTAACATGTTCTTCCTTGAGTAGTGTCGAATTTAATCTCCAGATGCCCTTGCCCCTCTGAGGGGCGTCTGAAGCATTCAGTACCACAGATAGCATACAGTGATCAGAGAACTCTACTGCCTGCACCACTGGGGGCGAGAAAGCAGAGGCCTCCTTCAAAAAAAAACTATCTATCCTACTCTGACTATTACCACGATGAAAAGTGAACCCGGTGTCATCTGGGAGGTGCTTAATGTGCACATCCACAAGACCAGCATCCCTAACCATACTATTTAAAAAAACGCTATCATATCCCAGCCTGTCCTTGAAGTCCTTCCTGTCCTTGGGCCTAGTTACTGTATTAAAGTCACCTCCAAAGACCACTTGCCGGGATGTAAAAAGAAATGGCTTGATCCTTGTAAAAAGGCATTTCCTGTCCCTCTTTGTGTGCGGCCCATAAACATTGATTAGGCGCAGGTCCTGCCCTCCCACAAGGACGTCTAAGACCATACATCTCCCAATCTCCACCTCAATAACCCGCTGGACAGTTACCATGCCGGTTTTAAACAACACCGCCACACCGCCGTAAGGCTCGGCCGCAAGAGACCAGTAAGATGGACCATACCTCCACTCTCTCTTGGCCATATGAATATCTGCCAAGGAGGTGAGCCTAGTCTCTTGCAAAAATAAAATTTCAGCATCTAATTGGCTGAACAAAAAGAAGGCCATAGAACGAGCTCTTACTGACTTAATGCTGGCGACATTAATTGTCACCACTTTTAACGGAGGGGGAACCGCCATTTGGGTTATTGGGTGGATTGCTTCTTAGCTCCCCTCTGCTGCTCATCACCAGAAGCCTCTCTCTTTCTAGAGGCTGCCTCAAAGTCCATTTCGGAATCGGAACTTCTCTCAGAAGAAGCTCCGGATGAAGAAATATCCCACTTGGAGGACCTATGACGGCTGGAGACAGGAACCGGAGCTTCCCGTCCCCGTTCCGTCCTCACCGCCTGCCTCTTCCGCCTCCCAACCTTCCTTCTCTCTTCCAGGTACTGCAGGTCAGCCTCAGAGATGCCCTCATCTCTTACTTTTTTCTTTAAAGTCTTTCTAGAAGACTTCTTTACAGAGGAAGAAGCAACCTTTTTAGTACACGCTGGTGGGGGGGGGGGGTGATCCCTTTAAGTCAGACTCAGGAGGGGTAGACTCCTGGGGGGTAACTGACTAGGGGGGCACAGACTTGGAAGGTTCTGACACAAGAGGAGAGGGTACAGTAGGCTGGGGGGACACAGAGACAGAAACAGAAGGGGTACTTACAGACACAGGAGGGGTGGCCACAGGAACTGGAGAGGGATCCTGAGCAGGACCGGGGGAGGGGGTCACCGCAGAGGAGGATGGTACACCAGGGGTCTCACCCTCCATCCTGTCCAGCCTTGACATGTCATCTACTACCTCCTTCTCCATATTGTGCCAGGCTTCAGGACACCTGCTGTAGGGGTGGCCAAGGCGCAGGCACAGGTTGCACCTGATCTTCCTGGTACAGTCCTTAGCCATATGACCCTGCCCCCGACACACTGAACACATCAAGGCTGAACAGGAGGAGCTCAAGTGCCCCTTTTCTCCACAGCGGTGACACAGCTTCGGCTGACCAGGGTAGAAAACAGTCATCCTATCCCTCCCTATGAAAGCTGAGGAGGGCAGGTGACGGACAACATTCCCATCCCTGGCCAACCTGACTGTTACCGACCATCCCCCAGTCCAGATGTTACGCTCATCATGGATTTTATTAGGTTTGGTCAAAACTTCCCCATAGTTCCTTAACCAGACCTCTAGATCCCGAGCAGGAACACTCTCATTGGTCAGGATAATGGTATTTTTTTTTACTGTTGACCTCTGAGAAACCGCAACTGGGACCAGACCTTCCCATTCAGGTCTTGACCTGCACCGAGCCTCATATCGCTCCCAGAACAGGTCAAGACCATCTGGCCTGGTGAAACTAACCGTATAGTCCCTTGTCCCAGCTACGTGTATAAAGGCATACAGGTCATTTGCACCAAAACCCATCTCCAATATCATATCTACCACTGCACGCCGTGCTGGAGGGATGGCACCACCTTCCCATTTCAGAATAACTACATTCCGTCTGGGACCCCCAGCAGAAGCCAGAGACCCAAGACCAGATCCTGGGGCGCTCAAAGTGGCAGCTTGTAGGGGAAAACCCCGCTTGGGAGCGGGACTACCAGGAGCAGAGTGTGCCACCTCTGCAAATGTAGGTTTCTCAGGGCCAGGGGCCCACACTGAAGTCACATTAGTCTGCACATTATCTGCATGAACAGAGTTGGTAGGATTGTCCATCACACTTGTACTGGGACCATTGTTCATCACACTTGTACTGGGACCATTGTTCATCACACCTGAACTGGGAGGATTTTTTTCAGCCACACACACATTCCCATCAGCAATAGTCACAGTTGCTTTACTTTATCAGGTACATCATCAGTAATGTCTTCCTCATTAAATATTATCTGATTCCCCCGCATAGGAGACTCCATTACCTGGATGGCCCTTAGCATGCCTCCTGAGTCCTGGGAAGGCCTGGGGCTTCTTACCTCTCCCTGGGGGGGCAGGGAGTCAGAACTGGGGGTCTCCTCCTCCTCCACCTCCATCTTTGTCACCCTTCCAAACCTCTTGTCGTTGCAAAACTTCTCTTTAAAGGGCCCATCTCTGCCTTCCATCATGGCCACGATGGTCTCCTGATGATCCACACGGACCTTGGCCAGCTGGATTTCCGGATCCATGGATCCCCGTTTCTGGCTGTGTAAGCCCTCACGTTGCCTTCGCAGGCGCTTCAACTCCGCTCTCAGCTTGTAGAGCTTGTCCCTCTCCCTGTTCAGGACCTTAATCCCGGCCACCACTCGCTCCCGAATGGCCTCCGAGCCTTCATCCTCACCAGGGGTAGAGAGATCAGCTTGTGCAGAGGAAGGCAGTTCACCTGATGGCCCAGGAGATGGCTGGGAGCCTCCAGCAGGAGAGGCCCTGCTGGCCTCCATGGCCTCCCCAGAAAGGGGGTCAGGGAGCTGGGATAGATTTCACCACCACTCCCTTCTCACAGAGCAGCTTCAGAGGCACCTTCCTCCTGACACACCTGTGCTCCAATGATGGGCGGGGCACTATTCCTCCCACTGACACCAATGATGGGGAACTATTGATCTTTTATTGAAAAGAATCAAGCAACCAATTTTATACAAAAGTAAAAAACAAAACCATGGTACAAAACTTCAACAGAAAACAAAGGAATACACATCCATGTTCAGAATATATACAATATATACATAATCCACAACCAAAACATCCCTAGAAAACTATCTACATAAAGCAGCAGAGAGGGCCTAAGAGGCACAACCCATCACCTATGTACGCAGCCATTTATCAAAAATTCATCAAAAATACTGATAATCTAGGGTGATAAGAGACAGACAGCCACACCCGGGAAAGAGACTCCTGGCAGTCAGGGAGGCTTGAAACCCCTCCACGCCTTCAACCAAGCCCCCTGACCCCGCTTGTCTCTCTCAAGCTCCCGAATCTTCCCCACCTCATGCAAAATGTCATACACCACCACCTCAACAGGAAGGAGTTTTTGCCGAATGCTGACCAGACAACGTGCATTACAGGTGAAATAACGGACTACTAGGCTAACTAAAAAAAGTGTATCCAAACAAAAAACTCCACCGGTATTGAATGCTCCGTACACCCACTCAGCATAACCCAGCCTGGAGAGGAAAGGGACACCGAGGGCCCGCCCCACCTGTTTGTACACCTCTATGTTAAAAGGGCAATGAAGCAGAAAATGGTCCATAGTCTCCTCCTCATCTGCACACTCCTCCCGAGGACAGCTACGATCCATCCCACTGCGGAATTTCAAATTGCCCCGAACATAGAGCTTCCCATGGAAGCACAACCAGGCCAGATCCCTAAATTTAGGGGGTACTCTATCCAAATTAATCAGTCTTAACCCCGCCCTCAAAACTGGGCCCGGGCAATCCCTTAAGGCCAGTGGGTCATGAAAGACTTCGCTCAAGACTCGACTCATAAGGACTTTCCTTGGAACCGATCTGAGATCTTCAGCCGACAATCGCCACTGCCGCAGTAACTTCAGGCACGGAGCGACATAGGCTGGTAGCTGACCACGATGACCCCTGCGATTCTTCACTTGGCCACCTTCTTCCCAAAGTCGTAGAAAAGGCCTAAACCAAGATCTAAATATGCCTACCCATCCAGGAGGTTCCACTGCAAGCATATTACCAATGTTAAACTTTAGAAATAGCAGTGAAAAGAAAAGAACTGGGTTGACCATACCTAAGCCACCCTCCCTCCTGGATAGGTAGGTGACATTCCTCTTGATGGGGTTCAGTCTGTTCCCCCACAGCATCTGGAAGAACACACTACTGACCCTAGCATAGAGAGACACTGGCAAGATGCAGACAAAGCTGACATACAAGAAGATCGGAATCAGGTAAGTCTTAATCAGATCAACCCTTTCCCTCATAGATAGCTTCCATCTCTTCCAGCTGACCACCTTAGTATTGGCAATTTCCAGTCTGCCTTCCCAGTTTTTGAGGCCATAATCGCCGGGTCCAAATTCAATGCCTAGTATCTTAATTCTTTCCTGGGGCACTGGAAAGGTGTCCGGGAGATCAAAACCCTCACCATCCTTTCCCATCCAGAAAACTTCAGTCTTTTCCTGATTGATCTTGGAGCCTGATGCTTCAGAATACCGTGATGTCAGAGAGACCACCTCCTCCGCTTCATCCGTCCCAGTGACAATCACCGACACATCATCCGCATAGGCAACAACCCTCAATGGCGGCTCACCCGGGAGCCCCACTGGTACCCCACACAACATGCCGCTCTCTAGCCTCCTGATGAAGGGGTCGATTGCAAACACATAGAGCAGGGGACTCAGGGGACAACCCTGGCGCACCCCGGAGCCAACCCCAAAGGACTGTCCAACCCAACCATTAACAAGAGGGAAGCTTTCTGCCCCCTTATACAAGACTTTCAGCCAATCGACAAAACCACCCGGCAGACCGTACTTACTAAGGAGCAACCACAGGTACTCATGGTTAACACGATCAAAAGCCTTTGCCTGATCCAATGTCAGCAAATACTTTCCCCAGCCTGCAGCCCTGCACCGCTCCAAGGCCTCCCGGGCAGCTAAAACCGCTGAGAAGGTGCTCCTACCCTGGACCGAACAGTGCTGATGGCGAGAAAGCAAAGACTCTGCCACTGACGATAGGCGCCAGAAAAATATCTTTGCCAGTATCTTTCTATCGACATTAAGAAGGCTGATGGGGCGCCAATTCTCAATCATCGAAGGATCTTTACCCTTTAAAAGAAGAATCACAGCCGAGTGCCTCATGGAAGGGGAAAGCACCCCCTCAGCAAGGCAACTGTTAAAAACCTCTACCAAATGCGGGGCCAGAATAGACTTAAAGGCTTTGTAAAACTCAGCCGTCAAGCCATCCGGTCCAGGCGACTTTTTGATGGCAAGCTGTTCAATTGCCCTCATCACCTCTTCGACTGTGATCACCTCTGTCAAATTCATCAATGGAACATCCCCACCATTTAGACCTGGAGTAGAGTCCAAAAAGCTTTCCATCTTGTCACGATCAAGCTCTTTCCTCCCAAGAAGGTCGGCATAAAAGGACCTCACGACCTCCAGAATCCCTGACCTGGACTTTGTCAAGGAACCTGTACTGTCCTTAAGGCCAACGACCGTTTTAACAGCTACACCTTGTTTGCAGTTCTGGTAAGGGTCAGGCGAGTGGTACTTCCCATAGTCCCTCTCCAGAACCAAAGAGGCATGCCGGTCATATTGACACTTCCTGAGAAGGAGTTTCACTTCGGAGATTGCCCCAGGATCTCCTCCTCTCGAAACAAGAATATCCAGCTTCCTCCGTAAACGTTGGTAGGTCATGTATTTATTAAACTGATTTCTATTGGCTAGGCCCCTGAAGAATCCAGCGATCCTCTTTTTGGTCAGCTCCCACCACTCAGCCTTGCTGCTACAAAAGTCCAGGATGGTCACCTGTGCCTGAAAGAATTCCTCAAAGGATTGTCTAACATGTTCTTCCTTGAGTAGTGTCGAATTTAATCTCCAGATGCCCTTGCCCCTCTGAGGGGCGTCTGAAGCATTCAGTACCACAGATAGCATACAGTGATCAGAGAACTCTACTGCCTGCACCACTGGGGGCGAGAAAGCAGAGGCCTCCTTCAAAAAAAAACTATCTATCCTACTCTGACTATTACCACGATGAAAAGTGAACCCGGTGTCATCTGGGAGGTGCTTAATGTGCACATCCACAAGACCAGCATCCCTAACCATACTATTTAAAAAAACGCTATCATATCCCAGCCTGTCCTTGAAGTCCTTCCTGTCCTTGGGCCTAGTTACTGTATTAAAGTCACCTCCAAAGACCACTTGCCGGGATGTAAAAAGAAATGGCTTGATCCTTGTAAAAAGGCATTTCCTGTCCCACTTTGTGTGCGGCCCATAAACATTGATTAGGCGCAGGTCCTGCCCTCCCACAAGGACGTCTAAGACCATACATCTCCCAATCTCCACCTCAATAACCCGCCGGACAGTTACCATGCCGGTTTTAAACAACACCGCCACACCGCCGTAAGGCTCGGCCGCAAGAGACCAGTAAGATGGACCATACCTCCACTCTCTCTTGGCCATATGAATATCTGCCAAGGAGGTGAGCCTAGTCTCTTGCAAAAATAAAATTTCAGCATCTAATTGGCTGAACAAAAAGAAGGCCATAGAACGAGCTCTTACTGACTTAATGCTGGCGACATTAATTGTCACCACTTTTAACGGAGGGGGAACCGCCATTTGAGTTATTGGGTGGATTGCTTCTTAGCTCCCCTCTGCTGCTCATCACCAGAAGCCTCTCTCTTTCTAGAGGCCGCCTCAAAGTCCATTTCGGAATCAGAACTTCTCTCCGAAGAAGCTCCGGATGAAGAAATATCCCACTTGGAGGACCTATGACGGCTGGAGACAGGAACCGGAGCTTCCCGTCCCCGTTCCGTCCTCACCGCCTGCCTCTTCCGCCTCCCAACCTTCCTTCTCTCCTCCAGGTACCGCAGGTCAGCCTCAGAGATGCCCTCATCTCTTACTTTTTCCTTTAAAGTTTTTCCACAAGACTTATTTACAGAGGAAGGGGCGCCCTTTTTAGTACACGCTGGTGGGGGGGGGGTGATCCCTTTAAGTCAGACTCAGGAGGGGTAGACTCCTGGGGGGTAACTGACTTGGGGGGCACAGACTTTGAAGGTTCTGACACAAGAGGAGAGGGTACAGTAGGCTGGGGGGACACAGAGACAGAAACAGAAGGAGTACTTACAGACACAGGAGGGGTGGCCACAGGAACTGGAGAGGGATCCTGAGCAGGACCGGGGGAGGGGGTCACCGCAGAGGAGGATGGTACACCAGGGGTCTCACCCTCCATACCGTCCAGCCTTGACATGTCATCTACTACCTCCTTCTCCATATTGTGCCAGGCTTCAGGACACCTGCTGTAGGGGTGGCCAAGGCGCAGGCACAGGTTGCACCTGATCTTCCTGGTACAGTCCTTAGCCATATTACCCTGCCCCCGACACACTGAACACATCAAGGCTGAACAGGAGGAGCTCAAGTGCCCCTTTTCTCCACAGCGGTGACACAGCTTCGGCTGACCAGGGTAGAAAACAGTCATCCTATCCCTCCCTATGAAAGCTGAGGAGGGCAGGTGACGGACAACATTCCCATCCCTGGCCAACCTGACTGTTACCGACCATCCCCCAGTCCAGATGTTACGCTCATCATGGATTTTATTAGGTTTGGTCAAAACTTCCCCATAGTTCCTTAACCAGACCTCTAGATCCCGAGCAGGAACACTCTCATTGGTCAGGATAATGGTAATTTTTTTTACTGTTGACCTCTGAGAAACCGCAACTGGGACCAGACCTTCCCATTCAGGTCTTGACCTGCACTGAGCCTCATATCGCTCCCAGAACAGGTCAAGACCCTCTGGCCTGGTGAAACTAACTGTATAGTCCCTTGTCCCAGCTACGTGTATAAAGGCATACAGGTCATTTGCACCAAAACCCATCTCCAATATCATATCTACAACCGCACGCCGTGCTGGAGGGATGGCACCACCTTCCCATTTCAGGATAACTACATTACGTCTTGGACCCCCAGCAGAAGCCAGAGACCCAAGACCAGATCTTGGGGTGCTCAAGGTGGCAGCTTGCAGTGGAAAACCCCGCTTGGGAGCGGGACTACCAGGAGCAGAGTGTGCCACCTGTGCAAAAGTAGGTTTATCAGGGCCAAGGGCTGACACTGAAGCCACATCACTCTGTATATTATTATTATTATTATCAACTGTATGAACTGAAATGGCAGGGTCTGTAGCAGGATTGTTCATCACACTGGTACTGGGGTGATTGTTATCAGTCACAGAACTATTCAAATTCCCATCAGGAATAGTCACAGTTGCTGCAATACCAGCTGTCTCCTGATGCTGCACTGTAGAGTCCTCAGCAGCAGTGGGGCAAACAGCTTTGGACTCAGCCAAAGAAAGGTTAATGGGCTGTGCTGACACTTGCAGTCCATCCACAGAAATTACATTTTTTAAATGTAACTCTTGCTGCATTGCAGCCTCAGCAGGCACAACATTGCTGCACACAGGACTAGCAGCCTGATTGTCATTAGGCACATTGTCAGTCATGATGCTAGATGGTACAAAAACAGTTTTATCCACAACATGGGACTTAGCAGGCTTCACTTTATCAGGTACATCATCAGTAATGTCTTCCTCGTTAAACACCATCTGATCCCCCCGCATAGGAGACTCCATTACCTGGATGGCCCTCAGCATACCTCCTGAATCTTGGGAAGGCATGGGGCTGCTTACCTCTCCCTGGGGGGGCAGGGGGTCAGAACTGGGGGTCTCCTCCTCCTCCACCTCCATCTTTGTCACCCTTCCAAACCTTTTGTCATTACAAAATTTTTCTTTAAAGGGCCCATCTCTGCCTTCCATCATGGCCACGATGGTCTCCTGATGATCCACACGGACCTTGGCCAGCTGGATTTCCGGATCCATGGATCCCCGTTTCTGGCTGTGTAAGCCCTCACGTTGCCTTCGCAGGCGCTTCAACTCCGCTCTCAGCTTGTACAGCTTGTCTCTCTCCCTATTCAGGACCTTAATCCCGGCCACCACTCGCTCCCGAATGGCCTCCGAGCCTTCATCCTCACCAGGGGCAGAGAGATCGGCTTGTGCAGAGGCAGGCAGTTCACCTGATGGCCCAGGAGATGGCTGGGAGCCTCCAGCAGGAGAAGCCCCGCTGCCCTCCATGGCCTCCCCAGAAAGGGGGCCAGGGAGCTGGGATAGATTTCACCACCACTCCCTTCTCACAGAGCAGCTTCAGAGGCACCTTCCTCCTGACACACCTGTGCTCCAATGATGGGCGGGGAACTATTCCTCCCACTGACACCAACGATGAAGCACTATTCCTCCCAATGACACCAATCATGGAGCCCTATTCCTTCCAATGACACAAATGATGAAGCACTATTCCTCCCAATGACACCAATGATGGAGCCCTATTCCTTCCAATGACACCAATGATGAAGCACTATTCCTCCCAATGACACCAATGATGGAGCCCTATTCCTTCCAATGACACCAATGATGAAGCACTATTCCTCCCAATGACACCAATGATGGAGCCCTATTCCTTCCAATGACACCAATGATGAAGCACTATTCCTCCCAATGACACCAATAATGTGGCACTATTCCTCCCAATGACACCAATGATGGAGCCCTATTCCTCCCAATGACACCAATGATGGAGCCCTATTCCTCCCAATGACACCAATGATGGACCACTACTCCTCAAAATGACACCAATGATGGGGCACTATTCCTCCCAATGACACCAATGATGGGGCACCATTCCTCCCAATGACTCCAATGAGGGACACACTTCCTCTTACTGACACCAATGATGGAGCACTATTTGTCTGAACACTCTGATTAACACATTTTGCAGAAGAGCTTGTTCTGTTGAAAAACAACAGATGTACTGGCTGAATCAGCAGGTGAACATAAATTGTAAAGGAAATAAAGCCTAAAAAAGAAAACTAATACAGCCATTACATCTAAGTATTGGTAAGTTACAATATTATAAATGTTTGCTTTTGGGTTTAATACCAATTTAAGGTGACTCTTAAAGTGATTTGTAAGGGTACAGTGGCTTCTGATGGTTTCTTTCAACTATACTGGATCTGTTGCTGGACCAAAAACAGCCCCTCATCAGCCTTGATATTTTACTTTTTTTCATAGAAATGAAAACACAAACGGATGAAAAGTAAAATAAAAAATGTAAAATGTTATGAAACCTTATTAAAAATAAATAGTGCTGCAGACCTTAGCACTTACAGTTTTTGCATGCTGGTTTTTCTTCTAATGCCGTGTACACACGGTCAGAATTTCCGATGGGAGCTTTTCGTCGGATGTTCCGACCATGTGTATGCCCCATCTGACTTTTTCTGTCGGAATTTCTGACGGACTTAGATAGAGAACAAGTTCTAAATTTTTCCGACGGAACAAATTCCTATCGGAAAATCCGTTCGTCTGTATGCAATTCCGACGGGAAAAAACACGCATGCTCGGAAACAATTTGACGCATGCTCGGAAGCATTGAACTTAATTTTCTTGGGCCGTCGTAGTGTTGTACGTCACCGCGTTCTTGACGATCGAAAGTTCAGAGAACTTTTATGTGACCGTGTGTATATAAGCCAAGCTTGAGCGGAATTTCGTTGGAAAAACCATCCAAGTTTTTTCTGACGGAATTTCCGATCATGTGTACAAAAGTGTACATTTGCTTATCATTTGTTCTTTACAAATGCCACCTTCCCTGGGTCCCCTTTTTGGGTGGCTCTGTCCCCCTACAGGGTGCCATGGAGCAACCATTGTGTGCGTTCTCTTGGACTAACAATACTGAGGATTCTCTAGTGTCCATACATACGTATAATCTTGGCAACTTCCCTTTTCCTTTTCTTCTCTTCTCCAGGAGAGTGATTCTCAGCTGCCAGAGCCTGCATTGCGAAGGGCACAGAGGGCATACCCCAATAGCTAGAAATTAGGGGAAGTGTCGGATTTGGAGGCACAGAAGCAGTAAAAAAAATATTGCAAATATTTTACAAAAAAAAAATGAAAAATACTAGAGGATGTCTATTTTTTATAGGATACAATAATTTAAAACAAAGTAGATCATATAGTACTACTTTAAAGTGATGGTACACAAATAACAATAAAATACACAAAAACTAACAAAAAATACATCACAAATATAGTACAAAGAACACTAAATCAAACAAAATTACCGTAAAGGAACCCCACAAAAAACATTTAAATACAGAATAAAAATATGTTTTTTAAGCAAAGATAATTTTGCCTCCGCAACCTTTATAAACGTTTATAATCGTTATAAACGATTGAGTGCTTGACGGTCTACTCGTGCGCAGGAGTGTTTGTTGTTTTTCTCTTATCAAAAGTACCTTCTAAGTAAACCTGAGAGTTTCCACTTGGGTAATATTTAATTCATACCCATTGATAAATATACTGCAACATAGCACACCGGGGAACGGGGTTGAGCCGTTGAGGTTGAAAATGTGCCTGCGGGTCACAGCACATGTGCGTGAAGTAGGTTGTTCTTTCTCTCCCAATTCTCCAAAGAACAATCAACATGCATTAAATAGACATGAACTTATTATATATTTGCTTTACCTTTTTTTTCTCTACAGTAGAATTGACTTTCACGTATTAAATACTCTTGTCATTCGCATACATATTCCTTCTTTAAGTTGTTAGTGTAATGAAATGCCGCCAGTGATTTCATTTGTTAATAACATGTACTGTATGGATTATAGAACTCTATTCTTTCGCTTTACAGCTGCATGAAAAATTGCAAAAAACCGAAGCTGTAATGTTTCATAAAATGCGAACATTTCATTAATATAGCAATGGATTCTGTAGCTCAAGAGCATTTCTTTTTTTTTCAGTCTCATTTCTAATACAATATAAGTCTAACAGTATGAAACAGAAGTGGGGAAGGTGTTCCTAATGTATTGTGTAATAATTGAAATAAAATATTAATTTAAAGCTTACATGCAACATTGTAATTGCTAATGGTATTATAATTTCATGTTAAATGTTGAAACCTGCAGTGCTGCCTCAGGGGTACGTGTTAATTGAGGCCAAATTAATGCAAAGACTAATTTCCACTGTGCACCTTGTTTGTGAATAAATCTAGGCTCACTCTCTCCCCCAAGCTATGGAGGTGTAAGGAGTGGGGGGTTTATGGTATTTAATGTGATAGACATGCACTAGAACACCTCTCTTTATATGCTAATGTAATGATGGTGTACATCATCTATGAAAACCTTTCTACTTTAAAAAAAGAACTAGCCTATGAAAAATGTAAAGACTCCATCAAAATTCTCTATCATTCCTTGGATATATTTGCTTTTTTTCAACAATCCAGAAATATATTGGGAGTTTATTTAATTTCCATGCAGGCTGGAACTAATGTGTATGAGTATTCGTGGGAGGGTGGTAGTGACTTTTGGATGGCAAGTTCTTTAGAGACAAAAATAAATGTCAATAGATCAGTGTTCTCTGTACAGCTGTACAGAAGATGCTGACAGTATATAGGACCAAAAGCACGTGGACGTTAGACATGTGCATTCGTTTTCGTCCGAATGTGTTTTCGTCCGAATTTTGGGTATTTTCATTATCGTTTTAACAAACGATAACGAAAGCGCAGAAGACGAAATCCAAAAGATCTGACATAAACAAATGCTTTATTTTCATTTTCAACAGTTCGATATAGATAGGAGATTCGACATGACGCTGACAATAACAATCTGTGTCTATCGAACCTGTGGTCGAATGTGCCTAACCGTACACATGACCGTTTTTAATGTCATTGAAAAAACCGACGTTTTTCTCGGCGTGATTCTTCTCAAGGCTGCCTTGCCTACACACTATCATGAAAAAAAATGCTTGAGCAAAGCACGGTGACATACGAAATGTACGACGGCACTATAAAGGGGAAGTTCCATTCTGATGGCGCCGCCCTTTGGGCTGCTTTTGCTGATCCTCGTGTTAGTAAAGTTTGGTACGAAACGATTCGCGCTTTTCAGCCTCGTGCTCTTCAGTCCATTACAGCGTGATGAATGTGCTATCTCCATTACGAACGCTAGTTTTACTAGAACGAGCGCTCCCGTCTCATCACTTGCTTCTGAGCATGCCCGTTTTTTTTTTCATGTCGTTAAAGCCTACACACGGCCGTTTTTCATAACGAGAAAAACAACGACGTGAAAAACGACAAGAAAAATTAGAGCATGTTCCAAATTTTTAATGCCCATTTTTCACGTCGTGAAAAATGCTCTGGAGCCCACACACAATTGTTTTTAATGACCAAATAAAAAAATGGCATTTTTCTCGTCATGAAAAATGGTCGTGTGTACGCGGCATAATGCCGCGTACACACGATCATTATTCACGGCGGTTTAAAAACCGCCGTGAATAATGACATTTTAAACGAGGGAACAGCTTGTTCCCCACACATGGTCATTTTTCTCGTCATTTTTTAAAATGACGAGAAAAACTGTCGTCTATGGGCTCCGCGGCAGTGTTTCCCTATGGGAAACACTGCCGCGGAAGAAATGTCAGGAAAAACGAAGAGAAAAATTAGAACATGTTCTAATTTTTCTCATCATGATTAATGCCGTTTTTCCCGTCGGGAAAAACGGCAAAAAGCCCACAGACGATCGTTTTTCTCGTCCAAAGGAAAAAATGTACTTTTTCCCGACGGGAAAAATTATCGTGTGTACGCGGCATCACTCTATTAGTCCAAGATTATTCTGCATAGAGAGAAAAGATTTGACATTATAGAGAGAAAAGATTCAACATTATAGAGACATGAAGATAGGCTATAGAAGAATTCTAATGTTGGTTGACTAGTAATAATAATTTATAAATATAATTATTACTAGTGTCATACAACAATAGAATTCTTCTATAGCTTGTAGGCGGAACATTCGACCGGAAATGTATGATTGCGGCGTCGTACAGTTTAGCTGCTCTGCCGAATCTTCTTAGAACATTTGACAGACACCATATGCCTTCAATGACAGATTCAACCTTAATTATTTCGGATTTTCGGACGAATGCATTTTTTAACGAAAAACAAAATAAATAAAAAACGAATTTCGGGAGTAACTAAATAAATTTATTTTTCGGACTAAAACAAAATTCCAAAATGAGTTCAGGTGTTTACAGTGAAGAGTATTGGTGATCCCCCAGCATACAAATCCATTTTAGACAATTGTGCTTTTCCTACCTTGTGGAACCAGTTTGGAAAATGTTATTTTTTGTTCCAGCATGACTGTACCCCTGGGTGCAAAGCCAGGTCCATAAAGACATGGTTTGATGAGTTTTATGCTGAAGGACTTAAAGAATATATAAACCTAACATTTCATATGTGCCTGCTGTACCATGTATATGTAGGAAAAAGTATCCCGTTCTGTTTGTATTGCATCCTTTGTGTAAAATCCCTGATGTTCCTGTTAAATCTGCAGGACAGCTTGTTTCTGGCAGGATCGCCAGGTAAAAATATAAGATAGAAAGCCTAAAAAAGAAAATGAATGCAGCAATCACATCGAAGAATTGATGAGTTGCAATATAATAAATGTGACATATAATCCACTAGAGAAAGAATCTCCGTGCTTAACAGCGCTTGCTTCAAATTATTTTCTATAGTGGATTAAACGTCACAGTTTAACCTATAGGTTTGTAACAGCAGCTACCTTATATCACAGTATTACTAGAATTGTTTTTCACATTTTCTCTTTGGGGTGAGTATATATATATATATATATATATATATATATATATATATATATATATATATATGTACACTAGTATATATAATTTTTCACTTTTTGCAATATAATAAATGTTTGCTTTGGGGTTTAATACCACTTTAGGCACCACAGGACACAAATTCACAATGTGTGGACCTTGTTGTGGAAAAAGACAATAAAGTGGCGATTATGTAACATTGTGTCGATGAGAGTTACAACCACTCATGTCTTGTTTCACAACTCAGATCTACATTGGGAATGTAGAACATTTCACCTGGCTGTCTGCTTCGACCAAGCACCTACAACAGCAAGAAACAAAAACATATGCAAAGGGGGATCCATCCCTGTCTTCTAGCAAAAAATATATCGTACCTCTCTTCAAAGTGTTATTAACTACTTGTCGGCCAGCCGCTGTCGTTAAACGGCAGCAGGTTGGCGCCCCTGCGCGAATCACCATAGCTGTATGGCGGCACTTTAAGGTCTATAAGGGGCGGGTGCACTTGCCCATGGCACAACCCTGGAGCCAATGCTCAAGGCCGGCGGCTGCGATGTCTGCCGGCCACCCGCGATCGCTCCTCAGAGAGCCATATTGGGGATCTGTCAATGCAAACAGACAGATCCCCGTTCTGACAGGGAAGTAGAGAGAGATCTGCTGTTCCTAGTGAACAGGAACAGCGATCTCTCTCTACTCCCTGTCAGTCCACCTCCCCCACAGTTAGAAACACTTCCCTAGGGAACATTTAACCCCTTGATTGCCCCCTAGTGTAGGGTGATCAGACATCCCCTGTTTCAGGGGACAGTCCCCGGATTGAGGACACTGTCCCCGGACCAAGTCTGTCCCCGGTTTTGTCCCCGGATTGGATTTGAACAGGGGCTGGTTCAAAGACAGTCAGTGCAGAATTAAAAAAAAAAACATTCTGAATTACACCCCCCCCCCCCCCGCTCCGCCGCTCCTACTAGCTTAGAGGGGTGTATTTTTTCCATTATCTGTGCCCCTTTCGGATGATCATGTGCTGGTCGGAGCGGAGGGAATATTTCTTCAGTTTCGGGTGCATGCCCATTCAGCTCCGCTCCCATGTTCTTTTGCCTTGGCTCAAGTCCAGCCGCCTGACTGCTTATCTCCTTGCCTTCATTGGCGGAGTGATCTTCCTCCGCTCCCCACCCAGTAGTAGCCGCGGCCCGGAGAGTAATGCCCTCGTACACACGACCGGTTTTCCCGACGAGAAAACTGAAATTTTTTCGATTGGTCGGGAAAACCGGTCGTGTGTATGCTCCATAGCAGTTTTCCCGATGAGAAAACTGCCCACAAAAAAATTAGAACCTGCTCTATTTTTTCCCGTCGTGTTTCCCGTCAATCTTTTTCTCTTCGCGGAAACCGCTCGTGTGTAGGCTTTTCCGAGGGGAAAAAAAAAGCTCATGCTCAGAATCAAGTATGAGACGGGAGCGCTCGTTCTGGTAAATCTAGCGTTTGTAATGGAGATAGCACATTCGTCACGCTGCAGCGGACTGAAGAGCACGAGGCTGAAAAGCGCAAATCGTCTCTCACCAAACTTTTACTAACACGAGGATCAGCAAAAGCAGCCCAAAGGGTGGCACCATTTGAATGTAACTTCCCCTTTATAGTGCCGTCGTACGTGTTGTATGTCACCGCGCTTTGGTCGAGCGTTTTTTTTGCCTTATTGTGTGTATGCAAGGCAGGCTTGAGAGGAATCACGCTGGGAAAAATGTCTGTTTATGGCATGTCAGGAAAACCGGTTGTGTGTACGAGGCATTAGACTTGATAGGTTGTGAGGCGGGCGGCGGCGGTGACGGGCAGAGAGTTGCTGATTGCCTCCATTACTAGTAGAAAAAAAAAATGTCCCCGGATTTCATTTAAAAAATCTGGTCACCTTACCCTAGTGTTAACCCCTTCCCTGCCAGTGACATTTATACAGTAAGCTATTTTTCACTCTGATCACTGTATAAATGTCAATGGTCCCAAAAAGTGTCAAAAGTGTCTGATCTGTCCGCCATAATGTCGCAGTCGCACTAAAAATCGCTGATCACCGCCATTACTAGTAAAAAAAAAATCATAATAAAAATGCCATAAATATATCCCCTATTTTGTAGACGCTATAACTTTTACGCAAACCAATCAATATACACTTATTGCGTTTTTTTTTTACCAAAAATATGTAGAAGAATACATATTGGTCTAAATTGATAAAGAATATATCTATTTTTAGGATATTTATTATAGCAAAGGGTAAAAAATATTGTTTTTTTTTTTTTTAAATGTTTGCTTTTTTTGTTTATAGTGCAAAAAATAAAAACCGCAGAGGTGATCAAATACCACCAAAAGAAAGCTCTATTTGTGGGGAAAAAAGAACGTCAATTTTGTTTGGGTACAACATAGCACGACCACGCAATTTTCAGTTAAAGCGGCGCAGTGCCGTATCGCAAAACATGGCCTGGTCATTAAGGGGGAAAATCTTTCGGTCCTTAAGTGGTTGAACCCAAAATAGTAAAATCCATCTGTATATGCAGTAATGCTTGTTATACTCACTGTGGAACCTAAGGGGTTAATCCTCTGCATTGTGTAAAAGGCTGTTTGATCCTGTCTCCTCTGATCCTCCCCTTCTTCCAGAGTCCCAAAACCATCTCCAGATAGTACAGAGGCTTGGGGACAAGCTGCACATGTTCAGTTTGGTGTGTTTTGCTAGAGAACTTTTTTTTTTTCTTGGGAGGCATGGGATCAGCAGCGGTCCAATCAGCACTGTCCAGACAGAGGGTCAGGGGTCCTGCAATCTCATAGGACAACCATGGGAGAATAAAAACTCCTACTACAAACTTTAACCAGGCACTGATAGAAGTCACACAACTACTATATACTGCTGATGAGAAAATGTATTTAACAGTTTATATACTAATACTATTCATTTTCCATGTTCTGTGTACCGTGGCAGACCAGATATAGTGAATGCAGGGTCCTGGGTTTAGTAACACTTTATCTATTGACTAGGACTTGCAGGAGTACCTTGACATAACATGAATATAATTACAAATGTATGTGACTAAGACCTATGTTCATATTCTTAAAAACAGACAGATCCGCTTAACTGGGTAGAAGGCTAAAGCCCTGTACACACGATCGGATTTCCTATGGTTTTTAAACCGATGGATATTTCCATCGAAAAACCGATGAAGCTGACTTCCATCAGTCTTGCCTACACACCATCAGTCAAAAAACGGACCGTTCCAAACGCGGTGACGTAAAACACTCCGATTAGCTGAGAAAATGAAGTTCAATGCTTCTGAGCATGCGTCGACTTGATTCTGAGCATGCGTGGGTTTTTTAACCGATGTACTTGCCCATAGACGATCGGAATTTGCTATCGGTTTTTTATCCATTGGAAAAATGTAAAACATGTTCTATTTTTTGACACTGATGGAAAAAAGACCGATGGGGCCCATACACGATCGGTTTGTCCAATGAAAAAAAATCCATCAGACTGTTTTCATCGGTAAAACCGATCGTGTGTACGCGGCTATAGACGCCTTTACACTAAGTCGCTTTTCAGGCGTTTTAGCACTAGAAATAGTGCCTGTAAAGCAGCTGAAATCCGCCTCCCATTCATTTCAGTGTGACTTTTCACACTGGGGCGGTGCGCTTGCGGGACGTAGGAAAAGTCCTGCCAGCAGCATCTTCAGGGCTGCTTGAGAGGGATGTGTATATACTCTGAAAATGTGTAATTTTTAAGTAAACTCCGCGACAAAATGATATAATAGATAATAAGTGTAAGATCACCCAGGTCAAATATATTGACCTCAGAACTAAAACTAAAGCTGCTTCCCTGAGAAGTAAATAACTCCCAGTGATGTGTAGAAAGAATATTTAGGGGGCGCTAATAAGTGCAAGTAAAAAACAATAGTGATGAATTAGTTATACATGTACCAATACCTCAATTTATATAAATGCAATATTGAATACTGTATATATGTGTCCCAATATATTATATAGACAAAAGTTCAACAGAAGAAATGTCCAAAATTTGCTGCTGAAAAAGAAATCAAGTTTTCATGTGACTCCAATACTCAGTGCTGGCAACTCAGTGCATGACAATCAAAAACTTGAAGTGATGTAAATTGTGCTCCTTCACCAAGGAAAAACGTACACCCAACGTGCTGTAGTAAATCCTGCTTACCAGAGGTAGTTGACCACTTTAACTAAAAAGTAGGTCAAAATCGCTTGTACAGGGTAGTGCCTGTCCACATGGATTGGACCTGGAGGAAGGATTTTTTCCAGGTCCAATCCATGTGGACAGGCACTACCCTGTACAAGCGATTTTGACCTACTTTTTAGTTAAAGTGGTCAACTACCTCTGGTAAGCAGGATTTACTACAGCACGTTGGGTGTACGTTTTTCCTTGGTGAAGGAGCACAATTTACATCACTTCAAGTTTTTGATTGTCATGCACTGAGTTGCCAGCACTGAGTATTGGAGTCACATGAAAACTTGATTTCTTTTTCAGCAGCAAATTTTGGACATTTCTTCTGTTGAACTTTTGTCTATATAATATATTGGGACACATATATACAGTATTCAATATTGCATTTATATAAATTGAGGTATTGGTACATGTATAACTAATTCATCACTATTGTTTTTTACTTGCACTTATTAGCGCCCCCTAAATATTCTTTCTACACATACTCTGAAAATGCCCTGCCCATTGAAATGAAGGGGCAGCGCTTCGAAAGCACCTAAAAAACGATTCGGAAACGCTGCAACATCGGCGCTTTTAACCCCGTCTTCGGCCGCTAGCGGGGGTTAAAAGCTCTCTGCTAGTAGCCGAAAAGCGCTGCTTAAACAGCAGTAAAGCGCCGCCAATACAAAACAAAACTTGGCGGCCCCATTGTGAAAGAGGTCTAAATGACGAAGGTTTTGTATCATGCAGAAAATTATAGCTGGGACCTGATTGCTTGTGTTGCCTGCTGGTGACTGACAACATCATTCTTTATTTTGTTTTGTATATTCAGCCTCATAAAGATTTTATTAGACTACGAATTCCCACAAGACACAAAATGGAGACAAAAAAACATTTAAATATAAGTGTAGAAAAATGAGTGGTTCTGTTGTAATAGTGGTAATGCCATGAGAGTAGTGACAGAATTAAATGAATCCTTCCGACTGAAACTTATCCAGTCTTGTTTTAATTCCTGCAATTTTCCCATTAATAACATTATCTATTTAAAACATCCATTAACCCATCTCCAGCGCTCATTTGAAGGCAAAATCTAATATGTTTGGTAGGAAACCTTCCATAAAATTAAGACTGTTGACTTTAATGGATGTTTCAAATAGACACAGCTAATAGGAGAGTGAAAATACACAAATTAAAAGCTGCTTATTATCTGTGATGTAGCCACTGAGTGAAACCATCACAGATGAATTTACCAGGATTTGTTCAGAATATGGCTTCCTGCTGGGGCTTGGAGGGCTGTAATGACTTTTTGTAATATTTCATCACAGTAGCCAATGTGTATTTATTTATTTTTTTCCGTGGCAAGAATTCATAGCAACCGCCCAGTAATCAAACTCAAACTACTCTAAAGTGATGAAAGGAGAAACCTGATTGGTTGAATTACTTAATTTTGTAGATTATATTTTTACATTCTTGCTTTGTTTGCAAAATTTTGTAGTTTACAGTTGTGCTCATAAGTTTACATACCCTGGCCGAATTTATGATTTCTTGGCCATTTTTCAGAGAATATAAATGATAACACAAAAACTTTTCTTTCACTCATGGTTAGTGTTTGGCTGAAGCCATTTATTATCAATCAACTGTGTTTACTCTTTTTATATCATAATGACAACAGTAACTAGCCAAATGACCTTGATCAAAAGTTTACATAACCTGGTGATTTTGGCCTGATAACATGCACACAATTTGACACAAAGGGGTTTGAATGGCTATTAAAGGTAACCATCCTCACCTGTGATCTGTTTACTTATAATTAGTGTGTGTGTATAAAAGGTCACTGAGCTTCTGGACTCCTGACAGACCCTTGCATCTTTCATCCAGTGCTGCACTGACGTTTCTGGATTCTGAGTCATGGGGAAAGGAAAATAATTGTCAAAGGATCTGGAAAAGGTAGTTGAACTGTATAAAACAGGAAAGGGATATAAAAAGATATCCAAGGAATTGAGAATTCCAATCAGCAGTGATCAAACTCTAATCAAGAAGTGGAAAATGAGGGGTTCTGTTGAAACCAAGCCACAGTCAGGTAGACCAACTAAAATTTCAGCCACAACTGCCGAAAATTGTTCGGAATACAAAGAAAGACCCACAAATAACTTCAGGTGAAATACAAGACTCTCTGAAAACATGTAGTGTGGCTGTTTCAAGATGCACAATAAGGAGGCACTTGAAGAAAGATGGGCTGTATGGTCGAGTCGACAGAAGAAAGCCATTATTGTGCAAATGCCACAAAGTATCCCACTTACAATACACCAAACAGCACAGAGACAAGCCTCAAACCTTCTGCCACAAAGTCATTTGGAGTGATGAGACCAAAATTTAGCTTTTTGGCCACAACCATAAACATAACATTTGGAGAGGAGTCAACAAGGCCTATGATGAAAGGTACACCATTCCTACTGTGAAACACAGAGGTGGATCACTGATGTTTTGGGGATGTGTGAGCTACAAAGGCACAGGAAATTTGGTCAAAATTGATGGCACGATGAATGCAGTATGTTATCAAAAAATACTGGAGGAACATTTGCATTCATCAGCCAGGAAGCTGTGCATGGGACGTACTTAGACATTCCAACATGACAATGATCCAAAACACAAGGACAAGTGGACTTGTCATTGGCTACAGCAGAATAAAGCCAAGGTTCTGGAGTGGCCATCTCAGTCTCCTGACCTCAATATCATTGAGCCACTCTGGGGAGATCTCAAACGTGAAGTTCATGCAAGACAGCCCAAGAATTTACAGGAACTGGTGGCTTTTTTCCAAGAGGAATGGGCAGCTTTACCATCTGAGAAGATAAAGAGCCTCATCCACAAATACCACAAAAGACTTCAAGTTGTCATTGATGTTAAAGGGGGCAATACACGGTATTAAGAACTGGGGTATGTAAACTTTTGATCAGGGTCATTTGGGTAGTTTCTGTTGGCATTACGATTTAAAAAGAGTAAACACAGTTAATTAATAATAAATGGCTTCAGCTGATCACTGACCATAAGTGAAAGAAAAGTTTTTGTGTTATCATTCAAATTCTCTGAAAAATGGCCAAGAAATCATAAATTCCGCCAGGGTATGTAAACCTATGAGCACAACTGTATATATGATGGCCTATTATGCAACAGAGCCACTGGCAGCACAAGGGGATGTCATAAATGTCAAGTATTTTGGTCTCTGTACAGCTGTGAGAACTTTATTTACACCCATTTGCTGACTGCTTAACTGTAAATGTACGTCTGTCTACTTTGACGTTAAATACCGGGGTTATAGAAGCAGCTAGCTGCCCTAACCTTGGTATCTTTTTTTCAGACAGGCTTTCATATAAAAGTGGTCCCCGCGGTGGATTTGCTGCAAGATCACTTTTATAGGCAGCAGGAGAGGTACCCCCTCCCACACTTCATGGTTGTCTCTAAGCTTACCGGAGCCAGCGAACACATACGTGAGTCGCGCCCGCATATGTAAACGGTGTTCAAAAAAAACTTGTGAGATATCGCTGAGATTCTTCGAGTCAGAGCAATAATTCTAGCACAAGACCTCCTCTGTAACTTTAAAGTGGTAACTTGTAAAAAAAATTGAAGCGTCGCCTATGGAGATTTTTAAGTACCGTAGTTTGTCACAATTCCACGAGTGTGCGCAATTTTAAAGGTATCTATTTACTTAGCGTAAAATCATCTTTCACATTATTCCAAACAAATGGGCTAACTTTACTATTTTTTTTATTATTATTTAATTAATTAAAGTGCATTCTATCCCCAAAAATTGTGCTTGAAAGACAGTTGTACAAATACCGTGTAACATAAGATATTGCAACGGCCACCATTTTATTTTCTAGGGTCTCTGCTAAAAGAAAATATATGTTTGGGGGTTCTAAGTCATTTTCTAGCAAAAAAATCCCGATTTTTTTTTATTTGTAAACAACAAACGTCAGAAAAAGGCCCAGTCCAGTGGATAAAATAACACATGGATTGGCCACATTTATTGAATGTGCTGACAAACGACCAAATTAGGAGTACCTGTACTAATGTAGAAAAATGGAAGAGGGTAGAATAGGCCAAAAAATGTACTTGGTAGTGCCAGTTCCAAAGCCTGTGTTCAGCCCAATAAAAAAAACAAAAAACAAAAAAACATCTGTTATTAAATAAAAGTTGTAAACTTTTAAAACTTAATAAAGAAATAGTGTAAAAATAAAAAAATAAAAAGTTGACAAGCACTGCTTCTCCTCAGTGTTGTCCTCACCTCCATTCAGTGTCATTGGGCTCTTTGGCTCTTTGGGTATGAATGATGCCTAGCCTCATTTAACAAAAATTCTTGCAAGCTCAGGCTGTCAGGAAAACGTCTCCTTAGGGTGGGTCATCACACCAGTCTGGGCTCACAGAATGCCCTTCTCTACAGGGTAAAGGCATGCCAACTGGAGGAGGATAAGAAGAAGA
The DNA here is from genome assembly GCA_029206835.1 of Rana muscosa. NCBI lineage: Eukaryota > Metazoa > Chordata > Amphibia > Anura > Ranidae > Rana > Rana muscosa. Next base: position 225,900,254 of record CM055118.1, read on the forward strand.
ACCTCACTTTTCATATAACTAGCTAGAAAACACCAAGAAGGAAGATAGGCATGCCAAAAAGGAAAATAATAAAATAGTTGGGGAGGGAAGTCTGGGGGGTTTTGATCCAGTGGGTGCATTTTACGGTATGTTGTAATTATCAACCTTAAAGCATATTCTAGTCTTGTGTGCCTCTATATTATTTTTCTGTTACTTTACCAGCACAGCAAGGATAAATTATGGCAGCAACTTAAAAAAGCCCAGCCCCTCTATCTTGTGTTTATGGGTTTGAGGTTATATACTGCCAGAATGTTGGTGTCACTTTTATAAATAAAAGCTTGAAAAAGGTTGAAATGTATCAATCCAGTTCTTACCAAAGGGATTTAAAGTACTGTATTGCATTCTGGTGAAGCACAACAATAACATAACAGAGGCATGCTATGATAATGAAAAGCCTACAGGGGACTAAATTATAGTAATATTATCCTCTAAACTGTTGTAACTTCACAATATGTACACAAAAATATTTACAATTTACAGTGCCTTGAAAAAATATTCATACCCCTTGACATTTTCCACAGTTTGTCATGTTAGAACCAAAAACGTAAATGTATTTTATTGGGAATTATGTGATAGACCAACACAAAGTAGACCATAATTGTGAAGTGAAAGGAACATTATAAATGGTTTCCAAATAGTTTTACAAATAAATATGTGAAAAGTGTGGCGTTCATTTGTATTCAGCCCCCTTTACGTTGATAACCCTAACTAAAATCTAGTGGATCCAATTACTTTTAGAAGTAACCTAATTAGTAAATAGAGTTTGCCTGTGTGTAATTTAATCTCAGAATAAATGCAGCTGTTCTGTGAAGCCCTCAGAGGTTTGTTAGAGAACTTAGTGAACAAACAGCATCATGAAGGCCAAGGAACACACCAGACAGGTCAGGGATAAAGTTGTGGAGAAGTTTAAAGCAGGGTTAGGTTATAAAAAAATAGCCCAAGCTTTAAACATCCCACATCCCATCCCAAAATTGGAAAGCGTATGGCACAACTGCAAACCTACCAAGACATGGCCGCCCACCTAAACTTACAGGCCGGGCAAGGCCCCATTGGTAACTCTGGAGAAGCTGCAGAGATCCACAGCTCAGGTGGGAGAATCTGTCCAGACGTCAACTATAAGTCGTGCGCTCCACAAATCTGGACTTTATGGAAGAGTGGCAAGAAGAATTGTTGAAAGAAAGCCATAAGAAGTCCTGTTTGCAGTTTGCGAGAAGCCATGTGGGGGACACAACAAACATGTGGAAGAAGGTGCTCTGGTCAGATGAGACCAAAATTTAACTTTTTGGCCTTAAAGCAAAACACTATGTGTGGCGGAAAACTAACACTGCAAATCACCCGAACACACCATCCCCACCATGAAACATGGTGGTGGCAGCATCATGTTGTGGGGATGCTTTTCTTCAGTAGGGACAGGGAAGCTGGTCAGAGTTGATAGGAAGATGGATTAAGCCAAATACAAGGCAATCTTAGAAGAAAACCTGTTGGAGTCTGCAAAAGACTTGAGACTGGGGCGGAGGTTCACCTTCCAGCAGGACAACGACCCTAAACATACAGCCAGAGCTACAATGGAATGGTTTTGATCAAAGCATATTCATGTGTTAGAATGTCCCAGTCAAAGTCCAGACCTAAATCCAATTGAGAATCTGTGACCAGACTTGAAAATTGCTCTCCATCCAACCTGACAGAGCTTGAGCTATTTTGCAAAGAATAATGGGCAAACATGTCACTCTCTAGATGTGCAAAGCTGGTAGAGACATCCCCAAAAAGACTTTCAGCTGTAATTACAGTGAAAGGGGCTTCTTCAAAGTATTGATTCAGGGGGGCCGAATACAAATTCACATATTTATTTGTAAAAAAAAAATTAAATCCATTTATCATTTTCCTTCCACTTTACAATTATGTGCCACTTTGTGTTGGTCTATCACATAAAATCGGGGTGACGATGGAAGCCCCGTCAGCAGTGACAGTGTCGAACAAAAAACAAAAAACGCTCAGGTGTAGATGTCCTCTAGGTGGTTGTCTCCTCCCAACAGCCAAGGGTGCAGGCAATGCAATTTCAGGCAAAACAAAAGATCAAGTCTTCTGGACAGCAGCACTCCAATAAAAAGCCTGTATTATGTAAAATCTTCAAAAATCCAAATACTGCACAGCAAGTCACAAAATTCTGGTATAGAGCTGACTAGTTTCATACTTTCTTAGTAGGGCTGTGGAAATTAACTATTAATTCCTTGATTAATCGATTAATTGTTTTGATCGATCAAAATTCTTTGGGCTTGCCGTGTCCATCTGAAGGGCTCCTTTGCTGTGCCTTCATATCTGCATGCCGGCAGGACCTTACTATCTGCCACACCCAAGGGCTGTTACACTTCCCTCTATCACTTCCCTCTATCAACCTGGGATTCTACAGCCATCCACTGGGAGTTGTGATAGTTCCCTTCACGGGACATCTACATACTGATGCTAGCCCCTTCTCATCTGGATTCAGCAGTGGTATCGTTGTACACATTTTTATACCAGTATCATACTTAGCTACATGTTTTTATGACTGCTTTTGCTACGGTTTGGCATTACTCGCACCATGTTTACATTTTATGTAGCTACATCGATTTTATCTCCAGTGTAATATTTATTTTGTTACCTACTTGAAGACTATAAAAGTTTTAATGCTATTCCCATTGAGCGCTGCCTTTGTGTGTTTTTTGTATCCTATCGATTTTTCCAGTGGTTGGTAGCTGCACTGGGAATCGGCCTGCAAGGAGATCAGCTAAAAGTAGTTGGATCTATGTGCGTTATAATTAATCGAAATTAGTCGATTAATCGATTTAAAAAAAATCGATCAATCGAACACGAAAATTTTAATCAGTAACAGCCCTATTTCTTAGTGTTTAATCAGTGACAGTGTGCCGCTGAATGGCTACGTTTTAAGTTAAGGGCCCTTTCACACATGCGGACCGTATGTCCGTTTTTTCATCCATCCGTTTACGGATGAAAAAGGGACATGTATCCCTATAGGATAGCGGGTGTCAGAGGATGAACATCCGCTGACACCCGATCTCATCGGTCGCTGCTATACTATTTTTTCATCCGTCTGCAGAGCATATCAGATAAACACGGACAGACGGCCTGTGTTCATCCGATCCCCCCCATAGAGGAGAGCGGAGATCTGACAGGGCGGTCCCTGCACATTTATTTTTTGTATTGCCCTAATAAAATAACTGTGTGGGTATAAATCAGACTCCTTTTTCTGCAGGCACACATTCTCGTATAGCATTAGTCCCCCCCTCACAAAAAATAGCTGTTTATTTTGAAATTTTATTACTGAAAATGTACAAATGAAGCATATCAAGCCTAAATTAAATCCAAAGCATATCAATAAATTGAAATGAACAAATGTATATTTGGACGCAATGAAATACAGTATGTCATACCATACTTGCATTTCGGTAATGTTCCCTTTCCTTTCTGCCACACCATAAACTGCAACATCAAATTGTCCCCGGTTCACCAATTCCATGACAGAATCAACCCATTTGACTAAAATCCTGCCTAATGAGTGCTTAGCGAAATAATTATCTCTGATTTAATATATCTTTTGGTTAGAAAACACTTGGCAGTTAAATTAAGATCCCTTGCAAGTTGCTAATTACTAAAATGCTTCTTTGTTTTATCTGCAAATAGCCCTATAACTACAAACTAATCTAGATTTGTAATTATGAAAAAATATTTATAAAGGACGACTAAACCTAAAATAACCAGTTGTCTTTTAGAAAAAAAAGCAATTACATGTTATATTTCTAAGAGAGGCCTAAAGCGGGGCCAGCAAGATTTTCACCCAAAACTTTTTTAACTTGTGTTTATTATACTATTTTGTGTTGTTATTTATTTTTTGCAATATAAAATAATGAGTTTAAAATAAAAGTAATAATATTGTTTAGGCAATTTTATAAATAATAATGGAAATATTTATCTGGTTGACTGATTCAAATAAAGCCCCAATAAGTGATCATTATTCTGAGAAAAATATAGGGGTCACCATTAGTGTTGAGCGAACCCGAATTGTAAAGTTCGGGTCCGTACCGAACTTTAGCTTTTTCCCGAACCCGAACCCGGACTTTGCCCAAAAGTCCGGGTTCGGGTTCGGCAATCTAATTACGCATTTAGAAATGCTTCAGGGGCCAGCCAATCACCTTTTGATTAGCTGGTGTGCCCTTAGAGGCCATCATAGCCATGCCTAATGGCATGGCTGCGATTGGTCAGTGCAACATGTGACCCAGCTTCTATATAAGCTAGAGGCACACAGCACACATGTCACTCTGCTTCAGAATAGATAGGGAGAGGATCTTGGCTGCTGCTGTTGCTAATAGGGAGAGATTGTAAAATACATGAGGTAGTCCTGATTCTACAATCTGAGGGAAAAGATAGAGAGATAGTGTAGTGTAGGGCCAGGTTCCTGTTGGTGCTTTCAGGGAGAGAGATTTATTATATAGGAGTCCAGATTCAGAGATTAAAATCAGCGATCTGCATAGGTTCACCTGTTTGTGTTGCAGTGCAGTCTTTTTACACTGCCATGAGCCCAGTGTCAGAGAAAATCTAACTTTTAGGGGAAAAAAAAGGCACTTTATTGTGCTCTTTTCCAAAAGACCCATAGGGCAAAAAAAATAAAAAAAAAAGCATTTCATTTTGCTCGTGCAAAAAAAGACCCGTTTAGGGCAAAAAAATAAATAAAAATTTGCACTTTAACCACTTCCATACAGGGCTTTTTGTACCACTTCCATACCGGGCCTATTCTGGCACTTCTCTCCCACATGTACAAATCATCATTCTTTTGCTAGAAAATTACTCAGAACCCCCAAACATTATATATGTTTTTTATCAGACACCCTAGGGAATAAAATGACGGTCATTGCAACATTTTTTCTTGCACAATATTTGCGCAATAATTTTTCAAACGCCTTTTTAAAAAAAAAAATGGTTTCATGAATTAAAAAATAACAAAACAGTAAAGTTAGCCCAATTTTTTGGGAAAATATGAAAGATAATGTTACGCCGAGTAAATAGATACCTAACATGTCACGCTTTAAAATTGCGCACACTCATGGAATGGCGCCAAACTTCGGTACTTAAAAATCTCCATAGGCGACGCTTTATTTATTTTTTACAGGTTACCAGGTTAGAATTACAGAGGAGGTCTAGTGCTAGAATTGTTGCACGCGCTCTAACGCACGCAGCGATACCTCACATGCGTGGTTTGAACAGCGTTTACATATGTGGGCGACTTACGTGTGCATTCGCTTCTGATCGCGAGCTACCAGGGACAGGGGCGTTTTAATTTTTATTTTTTATTATTTTTTATTTTTTTTTACTTATTTATTTATTTTTTTACAATGATTTTACTTTTTTTTTTTTTTTATCACTTTTATTCCTATTACAAGGAATGTAAACATCCCTTGTAATAGGAATGTGTGTGACAGGTTCTCTTTATTGAGAGATGCGGGGTCAATAAGACCCCACATCTCTCCTCCAGGCTTGAAAGCATGAGATCAGTGAAATTTTTTCACTGATCTCATACTTACAGCCGCAATGGCGGCTTTGTTTACATTTGAGACCCGGGCGTGACGTCATCACATCGCGCCCGGGCCTCCGACGATCATAGAGATGACTAGTGACCATCTGGTCACCAGTCATCTCTATGCTCATCACGTGACCCCATCAACGACGCCGGAAGATTCGCTCCGGGTCCCCGATCGCACAGGGGAGCCCGGAGAAGCACCGGATGGCGGTGGGAGGGGGGGTGTCCCCTCCCGCCGCCTATAAGAACGATCAAGCGGCGGAACCGCCGCTATGATCATTCTTATTGTGCACAGAATCGCCGGCACTTCAAAAGGATATCTGAATGATGCCTCTAGCTGCAGGCATCATTCAGATATCCCCCTACAAAGCCGAGGATGTCATATGACGTCCACCCAGGATGGGAGATCCCATCTGTGGACGTCATTTGACTATGGCTGGGTAGGGAAGTGGTTAATGTACGCTTGCAAAAAGAGCCATTCTGGGGCACAAAAAATTGTTTGCAGTGTGTTATACATATTTTGAGGTGTGTGAAATAAACAATTTCTATATAGTTTTCTCCTACTGTGCTATACTTAAAAAAACAAATTTTTTTTTGAATAGCATTTTCTGCAGTTCTGTAGCTGTGCGATTCGGCGGTTTCGTACTGTGGGTGTGTTCTGCTCTTCCAAAAAACGCCGTTTAGGGGCACACAAAAAAGTTTGCAGTGTGTTACACATATTTTGAGGTGTGTGAAATAAACAATTTCTATATAGTTTTCTCCTACTGTGCTATACTAAAAAAACAACATTTTTTTTGAATAGCATTTTCTGCAGTTCTGTAGCTGTGCGATTCAGCGGTTATGTACTGTGGGTGTGTTCTGCTCTTCCAAAAACACCCATTTAGGGCAAGATCCTAAATTTGGAAAATATGAGGAGAAGGTCAAAGGGACGTGGTGGCCCCGGTCGTGGTGCTGCTGGTGGAGCTCCTGTTGCAGGGAGAGGACGTGGTGGATCTGTGCCAGATACACGCACAAGTGAAACACCTTCCTCAGGTGCGAGTAGGCGACCGAGCCTGCGGCGATATTTTGTCACGCCTAATGAGGCTGTACGAATGTTTAGGCCAGGACAAGTACAGGCGATAGTAGATTGGGTTGCTGACAGTGCCTCGGGTTCCTTCACATTGTCTCCCACCCACTCTTCTGATGAAAGATCAGAGTTGGCACCTGAAACCCATGTCCATCAGTCTTTCACCTCACCCCCTTGCAAATCAGCCAAGCAGTCTGAGCCCCAAATCATGCAGCAGTCTCTTCTGCTTTTCGATGACTCTGTTAGCAGGGTTTCCCAGGGCCATCCACCTAGCCCTGCCCCAGAAGTGGAAGAGATTGAGTGCACCGATGCCCAACCACTTATGTTTCATGATGAGTACATGGGAGGACCATCGCAGCACGTCTCGGATGATGACAAAACACAGGTGCCAACTGCTGCTGCTTTCGCAATTGTGCAGACAGACAAGGAGGGCAGGGGTGAAGACTGGGTGGAAGATGATGTGGAGGACGATGAGGTCCTCGACCCCACATGGAATGAACGTTATGCAGGTGACCAGTGTAGTTTGGAGGAAGAGGCGGTGGTCGCACAGAGCCACCAGCACAGCAGAAGAGGGAGCAGGGTGCAAAAGCGGAGCGTCTGTCAGCTAGACAGTATGTCTGCTACTGCCCAACGCAGCAAGGCACACCAAAGCCAGGTCCAAGGAGTTCCCTAGCGTGGCAGTTCTTCACACAATGTGCTGATGACAAGACACGAGTGGTTTGCACGCTGTGCAATCAGAGCCTGAAGCGAGGCATAAACGTTCTCAACCTGAGCACAACCTGCATGACCAGGCATCTAAGTGCAAAGCACGAGCTGCAGTGGAGTAGACACCTCAAAAACCAAGAAAGGTCTCTGGCTCCTCCTGCTTCCTCTTCTGCTGCAGTCTCTGCCTCTTCATCCACCTCTGTAGTGACAGTGGCACCTGCCACCCCGCAAACAGAGGATCTGCCAGCAACACTACCACCTGGGTCACCAACCATCTCCACAATGTCCCATGGAAGCGTTCAGCTCTCTATCTCCCAAACATTGGAGCGGAAGAGGAAGTACCCCCCTAGCCACCCGCGATCCCTGGCCCTGAATGCCAGCATTTCAAAACTCCTGGCCTTTGAAATGCTGTCATTCCGTCTGGTGGAGACGCAGAGTTTTAAAAGCCTGATGGCATTGGCTGTCCCACAGTACGTCGTGCCCAGCCGCCACTATTTTTCCAGGCGAGCCATCCCTTCCCTGCACAACCAAGTGGGGGACAAAATCAGGTGTGCACTGCGCAACGCCATCTGTGGCAAGGTCCACCTAACTACGGATGCGTGGACCAGTAAGCACGGTCAGGGACGTTATATCTCCCTAACAGCACACTGGGTAAATGCAGTGGCGGCTGGGCCTGAGGCAGATAGCAGTTTGGCGCATGTCCTTCCACCACCGAGGATTGCAGGGCGCTTCAGTTTGCCTCCTGTTGTTAACTCCTCCTACTCCGCTTCCTCATCCTCTACCGCCTCCTCATCCGGTCAGCGTAACACCTTCACCACCAACTTCAGCACAGCCAGGGGTAAACGACAGCAGGCAGTTTTAAAACTTTCCTGTTTGGGGGAAAAACCCCACACCACGCAGGAGTTGTGGAGGGACATGGAACAACAGACCAATGAGTGGTTGCTGTCAGTGAGCCTCAAGCCCAGCCTGGTGGTGTGCGATAATGGGCGAAATCTCGTAGCAGCTCTGGGCCTAGCCGGTTTGACGCACATCCCTTGCCTGGCGCATGTGCTGAACTTGGTGGTCCAGAGGTTCCTTAAAAATTACCCCAATATGCCAGAGCTGCTGCAGAAAGTGCGGGCTGTGTGTGCGCACTTTCGGCGTTCTCACCCTGCTGCTGCTCGCCTGTCAGCGCTGCAGCGTAACTTTGGCCTTCCCGCTCACCGCCTCATATGTGACGTGCCCACAAGGTGGAACTCCTCCTTGCACATGCTGGCCAGACTGTGCGAGCAGCAGCAGGCGATAGTGGAGTTTCAGCTGCAGCAATCACGCGTGAGTCGCTCTGCGGAACAGCACCACTTCACCACCAATAACTGGGCCTCCATGCGAGACCTGTGTGCCTTGTTGCGCTGTTTCGAGTACTCCACCAACATGTCCAGTGCCAATGACGCCGTTCTTAGCGTTACTATCCCAGTTCTATGCCTCCTTGAAAAAACGCTTCGGGCGATGATGGAAGAGGATGTGGCACAGGAGGATGAGGTGGAGGAGGAGGAAGCGGGATCATTTCAAAGGCTTTCAGGGCAGTCTTTCACAAGTGGCTACGAGGGTGGGTTCCTGCACCAACAAACGCCAGGTACACAATTGTCCGGCAGAAAGGGCACAGTTCTGGAGAATGACGAGGTGGAGGAGGAGATGGAGGAGGAGGAGGAGGAGGAGGAGGAGCCATTTTCACAGCAGGGTGGCACCCAGACCAGCTCGTGGCCATCACTGGTGCGTGGCTGGGGGGATACAGAGGACACAGACGATACACCTCCCACAGAGGACAGCTTTTCTTTGCCTCTGGGCAGCCTGGCACACATGAGCGATTACATGCTGCAGTGTTTCCGCAATGACCGCCGAGTTGCCCACATTTTAACTAGTGCTGATTACTGGGTGACCACCCTGCTGGATCCCCGTTTCAAGGACAACGTACCGTCCTTAATTCCCTCACTGGAGCGGGATCGTAAGATGCGCGAGTACAAGCGCACGCTGGTAGACGCGCTGCTGGTGGCATTCCTACCTGACAGCGGGCGTACGGTGGAAGCACAAGGCGAAGGCAGAGGAGGAGGAAGAGGTCGCCAACGCAGCCGGGGCACCGGCAGCATCTCAGAAGGCAGGGTTAGCATGGCTGAAATGTGGAAAAGCTTTGTCAGCACGCCACAACAACCAGCACCACCAGCTGAGATGGAACGTCTTAGCAGGAGGCAGCATTTCACCAACATGGTTGAGCAGTATGTGTGCACATGCCTACACGTACTGGATGACGGGTCTGCCCCCTTTAACTTCTGGGTCTCCAAATTGGGCACATGGCCTGAGCTTGCCCTTTATGCCTTGGAGGTGCTGGCCTGCCCTGCAGCCAGTGTATTATCTGAACGTGTATTTAGCACGGCAGGGGGCGTTATCACAGACAAGCGCAGCCGCCTGTCCAGAGCCAATGTGGACAAGCTCACGTTCATTAAAATGAACCAGGCATGGATCCCACAGGACTTGTCCGTACCTTGTGCAGAATAGACATGTATACCGGTGTTGTGACAAAAACTGTCCGGCCATCGGATTGTTTCCGGCCCATACTGCGAAGGTGCAGCGCTTGCGCAGTACAGAGGACAAGGAGATTCACAAAATCTCCGAAGATGAACGGCGCCTGCGCTGTGAGTGCAGGTTCAAGCCCCACCATCCAAGTGGACATACGGTAGCACATAGTAACAGGGCCCCTCACGGGTGTCCGCTCAACTCTAGTCACCATCACAGATCTCCTTCTGAAAGTGTTATTTCTTGGTTGACACTAGCTTTAAGACCCTGACCCAGAACAAGCATGCAGATTAGAAACATCACCATTAAAGTGGCTGTTAAGTCACATATATAAATCACTTGCATCCTCTCTGTTTTAGGAAGATATAAAGCACAGTATGTCAGTTTTCTTTCAATTATAATCACCAATACCTTCTTGCACAGCTCCACTGTGCGGTCAGGTGACCTCCCTTTGCTCTCCTTCCCCCATCCAAGGAGAGCAGCAGAAGAGGCTGAAATTCCCTTCTGACGTATTCCAGCCAGCCGAGAGAGGCCACATGACCGCACAGCGGTGCTGTGCAAGAAGGTATTTAGGATTATACTTTAACAAAAACCTGACATGCTGTGCTTTATATATTCATAAAACAGAGGGAATTCAAGTGATTTCATAGGCGTGCACACAGGGTGTGCCAGGTGTGCCTGGGCACACCCTAATCTCCCTGTGCAGCACAGATGTCCCCTACTGTCCTGGCTCCCCCCCTGCATCGCTTCCGGCTTCCTTCCTTTCCTCCTTACCGGCTGCTGCTGCGGGCACACACAGGGGGATGTTTTAGAATGTGTGGGGGAAGGGGACGGTAAATATGTAATTTACCGACCCCTTCCCTTTCTGAATGAACACAGTTAAATGCTCGGTACCATGTGTTTGAGCTTCGGAGTGCACACCCTAATGCAATAGGCTGTGCAGACCTATGAGTGATTTATATACATTACTTTACAGGAATAGCAGCAGGAGGGGAGGGGCGGGGAGGAGACCAGCTCTCACTACACAGACTACTGAGCTGATAGGCAGGGAAGGAGCAGGAGAGGGGGAGAGGGAGAGACTGACCATGCAGCGTGAGGTTAGAGGCATGGAAACTGACCATGGTAGCTTGGATCAGCGGCCATGATTACCGTGGTCAGTACACATTGGGAGACACAAGAACAGGCAGGATCAACCAGGTATTTTACAACATAGAATGGGACAAATTACATTGCACAAGCACTATGCTATAGATCGTGCTTTAACCCCTTGCCAACTGCCCTCATATGCGAATCGCCGTAGCTGTACGCTATAAGGAGTATAGTGGGTGCCCGCCACCTGACGTAGAAACCAATGCGCGTGGCAAGGCGGCCTCCATGGCCGCCGGCTACCCACGATTGCTTCTGAGAAGGACAGAACAGAGATACTGTCTATTTAAACAGACAGAGCTCCGTTCTGTCAGGGGAGAGGAGACTGATCTGTTGTTCCTGCTGCTTAGAAACAATGATCGGTCTCCTCCCCCAGGCAGTCCCATCCACCCACAGTTAGAAACACTCCCTAGGACACATATTTAACCCTTTGATTGCCCCCTAGTGTTAACCCCTTCCCTGCCAGTGACATTTGCACAGTAATCAGTAGCTATTTATAGCACTGATTGCTGTATAAATGTCAATGTTTCCAAAATAGTGTCAAAAGTGTCCGATCCATCCGCCGCAATGTTGCAGTCCCGGTAAAAATCGCGAATCGCCGCCATTACTAGTTAAAAAAAATATATAATAAAAAAATTCATAAATATATTCCCTATTTTGTAGATGCTATAACTTTTGTGCAAACCAATCAATATACGCTTATTTTTTTTATTTTTATTTTTATTTGTTTACCAAAAATATGTAGAAGAATACATTTTGGCCTAAACTGAGGAATACATTTGTTTTTCTATATATTTTTTGGGGATATTTATTATAGCAAAAAGTAAAAAATATTGCTTTTTTTCAATGTTGTCTGTCTTTTTTTGTTTATAGCGCAAAAAATAAAAGCTGCAGAGGTGATAAAATACCACCAAAAGAAAGCTCTTTTTGTCGGGAAAAAAAAGGACATCAATTTTGTTTAGGTACAGCATCACACAGCCGTGCAATTGTCAGTTAAAGCGACGCAACGCCGTATCGCAAAAAAGGGCCTGGTCAGAAAGTGAGTAAAACCTTCCGGGGCTGAAGTGGTTAAAGGAACCGGAGCATTTTTTTTAGGGTTACAACCACTTTAAGTTGCACAATATGGCAAACCCGTTGAGTGTCTTAGTACAGAAGTCTTTAGATCAGAATGACAGCCAGGCAGATTTTTTTCACAAGGAGAGGTGAGTTATGGTAGCCTTCCTTACTACAGGTTTCCTTTAAAGACAACCCACTTGGATTTGTGTAAAGTACAGAGCCAAAAGCTATTGCGAGCAGATCCTGCAACTGGCGTCTCCAAGAAATATAAGAAGCTAGCTATTATTTTGGGTGGACTGACCCTTAAAGCTGAACTGCAGGTATGATCTTTATTGCATACTTACATTCAGGGCTGCTGAAAGGGGGGGACCACCAGCCCTCTTGTAGGGGGCCCGGGCTCACAGGGGGGCCCGGGCTCACAGGGGGAACCAAACAGCACAGGAAATCAGTGCGGTCGGTTGGAGGGGCAATTACAGGATGCCCTATGTGACTCTCTGCAGCAGCTGGAAACCGGTTTCTCTCCCTCCCGCCGACTTTCAGCTGCTGCAGGGAGAGACACAGCTGACGGCTTCCCTGTCCCATAAAAAATAACAAATTGTAACCCTGTGTGGTTTTAATCCCCTTGTAAAATTTTATAAAATTCTTGGGGAAAAAATTGTAAAAAAAAATATTTGTAAAAATTGTCAAATATTTTTCTTTCAAAACATTTTTTTTTTTTTAAAACGATGAAATGTTTTTGTTCAAAAATTTTAAAAACGAATTAAAAGGGGGCTAATTCACTCTGTTATCTTTGTGTCTGCTAAGAATGATTTTAGTATATTTTTAGTGAAAATGAAAAGGCTGTATGGGGCCCTGTGATTTCTAACAGCAGTCCTGCTTACATTGGTCCAGCTTTGCACAATGTAAGTATGCATAACTCATTCCTGAGGGTCCACATGGAAAGCTGAGAATCACTATGGTAATCAATGCTGGACTACCTGAATTTCAGCTTTAATGCTTAATGGGTAAGTCCACCCAAAATAGTGGGTAGCTATTTATACCCCTTAGGGTACCCCAAAAACAGCTGCTGTAAAAACGTCTAAAAATGTCCAGTGTGCATGAGGCCTAAATCTTAATAGTCAAAGTTAGGGGCCAGGCATTAGGGGTAAATTTTTATTTTATTTTTAGGATTGGGTTAAAGAGGCCTTGTCTGTCTCAAAAAAAGTTCTGAAGTACCATGCAATATAAAAGTTACTGTATACACTGTTCCATTAACCCGTGTATCTTAAATCACTTCTAGCGCTGCCGCCTCCATAAGACTATTCTGCTTTTGACATTTGCGAGAGTGTCAGAGCTCTGTGCACCCTGTTGAGTGGTGTGGTTCCATTCTCCAACACCTATGTCACTACAGTTAATAACAAGGGCTAGCCATTTCCTACTCTTATTTCCTGTCCTGGTAACAATTTAGCAGTAAAAGCTGAAAGAGGTTCTAACTCTTTCTCACTCCACTCAACAACAAAAAAAAAAGTTTGGCTTGAATACATAGACAGTGCATTACAAAACAAGATCTGGTTATTATGCTTCAACTCTGACTCAGTACGGATGGAGGTGTGAGATTTCTGCAGAGAGACCACTGCTTCCACACAGAGAGAAAGGGTTATTCTCTATAGCATACTGACAGGGGATAGGCTTTTCTTCCGAGACTGTGGCTGCTTTTTAAAGAAGACAAACCATAAGACATTGCACAACCTTAGTTTTTAAGCACTTAAAATGGGATCAGCTGATTTAACCAGTTGCCGACCGCCCTATAGCACTTTTACTGCTACAGGACGGCAGTATATATATCAGGATCATGTATATATATATACAGTATGTGATCTTGTACCTCTGGGTATCGAATGCGAGTTTGCGCCGGTGGCTCGCTCCAGCTGTCATTCTACACAGCGGGAGTGGATCAGTGGGTCCTGCGGACCCGCCGTCCACCGGCACCTACTGATTGTTCTGTACACAAGGCAGATTGCCATTCTGTCAGTAAGGAAGGCATTGATCTTGCGTTCCTGTAAAGCAGGGGCACGGATCTATTCCTTCCTCTATTCAAAGCACCTCCCCCACAGTAGTAAAACACTAGCTAGGCAGACAGTTAACCCTTTGATCGCCCCTGATGTTAACACCTTCCCAGCCAGTGTCATTAGTACAGTGACAGTGCATATTTTTAGTACTGATCACTGTAATAATGTCACTGGTCCCCAAAAAAGTGTCAAAAGTGTCAGTTAGTGTCCAATCTGTCCGCCGCAATGTCGTGCAATCCCGCTATAAGTCGCTGATCGCCGCCATTACTAGTAGGAAAAATTAAAATTCCATAAATATTTGCCATGACGCTAAAATTTTTGTGCAAACCAATCATTATACGCTTATTGTGATTTTTTTTGCCAAAAATATGTAGCAGAATACATATTGGCCTCAATTGATGAACAAATTTGTTTTTGTTTTTTTAATAATTGGATATGTTTTATAGCAGAAAGTAAAAAATATTTTATTTTTTTCAAAATTGTGTGAACCCCTAAACTACAGAATTTCTCACATTTTATGTTGTGTTAAAAATGCAGAATAGTCAGCTTAGTCTATGTAGTAACATTAAATATAGACAGGATAAGCTGTGATTTAGATTAGTCTGCTTTCTAGGCTGCCCAGAAATTGTTGGCTCTAAACGGCCAGTAGTACTGGGCAGCTGGCCCAATATTGTCACATGTATGATCCAACAGCTCCTGTGAACAGAAGAGCAACAAATGGATACTTATATTATGTGGACACCGTGGGTACATAAGGTTTTGTACATGTGTAGTATGCAAAATTTCATCAGGATTAAACAAAAAAACATAAACACATATGTTATAGTCAGGACTAATTATGTACCCCTGGCAAAAATCTCAATACAAAGTTATATATATAAGATAACAGGTTTACCTACCAAAGGGATTTACAATTTTGTCCATTCAGTCCTGAGATTTACAAATTCCTGCTAGACAGCAGAGCCAGATTGATGACCTGAACTTGACTTTCTTTGCTGCCAACTGCTTGGTCACCCCCCTGCCCTCAGAATGTGATTGGACAGATTAAGAGCAGCAGATGGATGAGTGTCATTCCTCTGTTCACTATGGTGACAGTCCACTGCTACCTGCATCTAGTACTGCCCCTATCCCTTCCAATCTGAGTTCTACTGAACAGGCTGATACTAAGTCAAATGTAAGTATTTACACTCGATTCATGCAAAAATAAAGTGGTTGTAAACCTTTAAATATACCCCCTTAGGTATATATAAACAATGTGCAACACTCTACATATAATACATAAATCATGGCAGATGTGAATCATAAATCATAAGCATTGAATTAGCAAATGTGTGAATCAAAACTGAGTCCATAAAGAAAGTCCATAGGGAAAAGCAGAGTCCATAGAGAAAATCTGTGCTCAATAGGGAGAGCCAAAGACCGCAACGGTGACACCCAAAATAGGTTCACACTCGAGGATTACCAGAGACCCCCCCTTACTCAGAGAGATCAATTAACGCTTAATCAAACCTAAGATCCACTCGCATTAGCTCAGGTGTCCTCTCGGATGGTCATCCTCCCCATGTTGAGGGCATGTGGCCTGGTACGGTTCAGGAGGGGGGGGGCGCTCTCTCGTCCACCCCCTCTTTTCCTGCGGCCTGCTAGCTTACGTGCTCGGATAAAGGGTCTGGTATGGATTTTTGGGGGAACTCCACGCCATTTTTTTTACATTTGGGGTGGGGTTCCCCTTAAAATCCATACCAGACCTGACGCTTTTTTTTTTTTTTATCAATGACTTTTCTATGTATTGCCGGGAGCCAACAATTCATTAATAGCCGCGAGTGAGTTTTAAATGACTTTTTTTCCTTCAGAAATGACACTTTGTGCAGGGACAGTTCTAAGCACGGGAAACATGCGCTACTTTACAGACACCCCCCAGGTACCAAATTTAAAGGAATATTTCACTTTTATTGTTTCACTTTAAGCATTATTAAAATCACTGCTCCCGAAAAAATGGACGTTTTTAAAACTTTTTTTGCATTGATACATATCCCCTGGGGCAGGACCCGGGTCCCCAAACACTTTTTATGACAATAACTTGCATATAAGCCTTTATAATTAGCACTTTAGATTTCTCCCATAGACTTTTCGAATTTCCCACGAACACCCCAAATTGTTCGCTGTTCGGCGAACGGGCGAACAGGCAATGTTCGAGTCGAACATGAGTTTGACTCAAACTCGAAGCTCATCCCTAACAGAGATTAATCAAATCCTCCTACATAAGTTGTGCCTATTTATCTTCAGCCCGCTCTTATTTACAGCCTTCTAAAACACACAGATTAAAGGCTATTTCCCATCTTCGTTGCACACTGCACACCATAGAGCAATGGTCTCCAAACTGTGGCCCGGGGGCCAGGATGCAGCCCTTTGCTTGCCTTTATCCAGCCCTTGGAGCAATATTTCATCCTAGGGCACCAACATTGGGGCATAATTCCCCCCACTGACACCAATAAAGGGGCACAATTCCTCTGAATGACACCAATGATGGGGCACAGTTGCTTCCAGTAACACCAATGATGAAGCATGATTCTTCCCACCAAATGACACCAATGATGGAGCACAATTCCTCTCACCAAAAATGGGGCAATGTTTACTCCCACTGATGCCGGAACATTTTCTACTTCTGATGACAACAGTCCGGCCCCCCCTAAAGTCTGAAGGACAGTAAACTGGCCGTTTGTTTAAAAAGTTTGGCGACCCCTGCCATAGAGCATGGAGCTGAGTGTAATCTGAGTCCCAAGTAGAGGGAAAGGACACCCCCCCCCTCTACACAGTCTTATAGAGCAACATGCACAGGTGAGCCTGTTAATCACCTTTTGTGTGCTGGGGGGGACACAGAGCTGCCTCTCGAGATTCTGTGGAGTCAGGATAACCTGTCACAGGTAACTAATGCAGATGGACAGAGCAGAGGGAAGAGAGAGGAGGCAGAAATCACAATAGGTGCTTCGGTTTGAGGCAAGTACACTCTATTTGCTCAGGCACGTTTTTCATTTCAGAGGTTTATAACCTCTTTAATCACTTGACCTCCAGAAGGTTTTACCCCCCTTCAAGACCAGGCCATTTGTTGCAATATGCTGCTGCGCTAATTTAACTGACAATTGCGCAGTCTTGTGACACTGTACCCAAATAAAATGTATGCGCTTTTTTTCCACAAATAGAGCTTTTTTTGGTGGTATTTTATCACCTCTGCGGTTTTTAGTTTTTGGCACTTTAACCACTTCAATACAGGGCTTTTTGTACCTATTCAATACCGGGCCTATTTTGGCACTTCTTTCCTACATGTACAAATCATCATTCTTTTGCTAGAAAATTACTCAGAACCCCCAAACATTATACATGTTTTTTTAGCAGACACCCTAGGGAATAAAATGACGGTCATTGCAACATTTTTTCTTGCACAATATTTACGCAATAATTTTTCAAACGTCTTTTTTTTAAAAAAAAAATGGTTTCATGAATTAAAAAATAACAAAACAGTAAAGTTAGCACAATTTTTGGGGAAAATATGAAAGATAATGTTACGCTGAGTAAATAGATACCTAACATGTCACGCTTTAAAATTGCGCACACTCATGGAATGGCGCCAAACTTCGGTACTTAAAAATCTCCATAGGCGACGCTTTAATTTTTTTTACAGGTTACCAGGTTAGAATTACAGAGGAGGTCTAGTTCTAGAATTGTTGCACGCGCTCTAACGCACGCGGCGTTACCTCACATGCGTGGTTTGAACGGCGTTTACATATGTGGGCGACTTACGTGTGCATTCGCTTCTGATCGCGAGCTACCGGGGACAGGGGCGTTTTAATTTTTTTATTTTATTTATTTATTTATTTTACTTATTTAGTTATTTTTTTACAATGATTTTACTTTTTTTTTTTTTTTGATCACTTTTATTCCTATTACAAGGAATGTAAACATCCCTTGTAATAGGAATGTGTATGACAGGTTCTCTTTATTGAGAGATGCGGGGTCAATAAGACCCCACATCTCTCCTCCAGGCTGGAAAGCATGAGATCAGTGAAATTTTTTTCACTGATTTCATACTTACAGCCGCAATGGTGGCTTTGTTTACATTTGAGACCCGGGCGTGACGTCATCACATCGCGCCCGGGCCTCCGACGATCATAGAGATGACTGGTGACCATCTGGTCACCAGTCATCTCTATGCTCATCACGTGACTCCACCAACGATGCCGGAAGATTCGCTCCGGGTCCCCGATCGCACGGGGGAGCCCGGAGAAGCACCGGATGGCGGCGGGAGGGGGGGTGTCCCCTCCCGCCGCCTATAAGAACGATCAAGCGGCGGAACCGCCGCTATGATTGTTCTTATGGTGCACAGAATCACCGGCACTTCAAAAGGATATCTGAATGATGCCTCTAGCTGCAGGCATCATTCAGATATCCCCCTACAAAGCCAAGACGTCATATGACGTCCACCCAGGATGGGAGATCCCATCTGTGGACGTCATTTGTCTATGGCTGGGTAGGGAAGTGGTTAAACAAAAAAAGACTGACAATTTGGAAAAAAAAAAAAACAATATTTTTTACTTTCTGCTATAAAGCATATCCAATAAAAAAATAGAAAAAATCATTTTTTTTTTTCATAAGCTTAGGCCAATATGTATTCTGCTACATGTTTTTGGTAAAAAAAATCCCAGTAAGCGTATATTGATTGCTTTGCGAAAAAGTTATAGTGCCTACAAACTATGGGGTATTTTTGCTTATATATTCATTTTTTAGTAGTAATAGTGGTTATCAACGACTTATAGCAGGACTGGAATATTGCGGCGGGCAGTCGGACACTAACTGACATATTTGACACCTGTTTGGGGACCAGTGACACTAATACAGCGATCAGTGCTAAACATATACACTGTCACTGTACTAATGATACTGGCTGGGAAGGGCTTAACTTTAGGAGTGATCAAAGGGTTGACTGTGTGCCTGACCAGTGCTTTAGTGTATTGTGGGAGGAGCTTTTACTAGGGGAAGGCGTGGATCCATGTCTCTGCTTTGCAGGAACACAGGATCCATGCCTTCTCTACTGACAGAACGGCGATCTGCTTTGTTTACATAGGCAGACCGCCTTTCTGCCTCTGTGCCGGATGATCGGTGGGTGACGGCAGACATTGCTTCCACGGTACCCGCAGATCAGCTCTTGCTGTGTATAGTCACAGCGAGAGCGGGCTGAGGCGGCTTGCATCCCCCCCTTCCCCGACCCGGAAGGTACGTGATCTGGCGCAGTAGTGCCACCTTGCTGTCGTATAAGTAAGTTATATGGGCGGCAAGTGGTTACCCACAGATCAGCTCCTGCTGTGTATAGTCACAGCGGGAGCGGGCTGAGGCGGCGTGCATCCCCCCCCCCTCCCCGACCCGGAAGGTATGTGATCTGGCGCAGTAGTGCCACCTTGCCGTTGTATAAGTAAGTTATATGGACTGCAAGTGGTTACATTTTTTTTGTTTGTCTTTTGTTTTGTTTTTATGAGTACATACAATAGTTGTACTAATTTGTATTCTTTTTATTCTGCCTGCAGTTGAACACTAATTATTCAATTAGCAAATATTTCCAGCCAACTCTGAAAACAAGACCTTAGGTGAAATTACTGTATTGAGTTGCAGTTGTACTTTCTCTTCAGCGACTCCTGATATAAAGTCAACTGTGCAAAGTCCACACAAGTCAGTCAGCCGCCTTTATACTACCAACATTTACATTTATGCAGAATAAAGGAGTCACAACCCCATCTTGTAAATTCTCCTTTTGAATTTAGTGCTGGCCACAATTATTCGCTGAACTTTCAAGAAAAAGTAATTGTGTTCAATCTGCAGATACATTCAAGTATGCTGTTTGCAGGAGCTATTGCTTCTGTCATTCACAGTGGTGATGTTACATCTCTCTATCTGGGTTAATAAGATTTCTGCCCAGGAGTTGGATTAATTGTCCATGATTTAGATTACTTTGAGAAAAAAGACACTTATGGCTGGTGAAATATGGAAGGAGAGATGTGGAAGATGTGAGAGCAGAGAGAACAGAGAGACGGGTGAGACGGGGAGAAAAACTTTAACTGGAGGGATTCCAGGCTAATTATAGGCTGTTTCTGTACAACGCCATTTAATTCTAGTAGGAACTGGGACAATGGAAGACTATTTTTAACATGTGGATTACATGTAAATGGGAAATCTTAGTAAAAATAACTTTCCTGTGATCACAGTTATTTGGAAAACAAAGAAAAAGAACCATTCTTTTCACTCTCAATGATTATGTCTATTCAACTTAAAATGGTTCTACAGCCTAAACATTTTTTACCTTAATGTAAATGTTTAAGCAAAGTATTGCCCCCCCCATTGCCCCCTTACTCAGTCCAATGGAGTGCCCATCTGTAGCGCCTCTCGCCTCTCTCACAGGCTTTGCTGAGGCAGTGGGAGCCACAAGCAACTGCTGCTGTCAGTGAAATCCTGTTATAAGGGAGTGGGGGTGAGGCTGAGTAAATCTGCCATCTGTGCAAATGGACACAGGCAGCGCGGCTCAGGAGCAAACCTGTAAGGTGGTACCCTATAGGAAGCAGCTTCCTATGGGGTACCACCAAGAAGAGGAGGAGCCAGGAGTACCATCGGGGGACTCGAAAAGAGAGGATTCTGGGGTGCTTAGTGCAAAACCACTGCACAGTGCAGGTAAGTATGACATTTTTGCTATTAAAAAATATATATATGGGGGCGTGGCCTGGCGAGGAGCGGGATAGGACGTGCTGCTGCTAAGCTCCTGCTACCCGGGCTGCATCCAACCTACAGGAGACCCATCCTGCCTCCTATACAGCACCTGGAGCTCGCCAGGCAAAAAGCGCATTGCTTGTGCCCGAAATTGTGGCGTTTTGGGCACCTGTAATCTCCCGGGAGACGCATCGCGGTTCCGGCCTAGTCCTGGGTCCGGCGACCATCTTTCTCCACCTGATCGAGGCACCCACATCTGCTCCTGGCCTTACAGACCTCCCTCTGCTCAGCCCTCCCTCGATACCGGCACCGGAGCCGTGCCACGGGGCTAACCGCCTCCTCTGGAACCCGGGGACACT
Organism: Rana muscosa; assembly: GCA_029206835.1. Classification (NCBI taxonomy): domain Eukaryota; kingdom Metazoa; phylum Chordata; class Amphibia; order Anura; family Ranidae; genus Rana; species Rana muscosa. Next base: position 225,921,533 of record CM055118.1, read on the forward strand.
CACCAACAGAGGCCTGCAAGGGGTCTGGTGATCTCGGCCTGCTGCACGGCGGCCATCTTGCTCCACCCGACTGAGGAATCCACGTCAGTTCCCGGCCTCCCTGTGCTCAGCCCTCCCTTGACACCGACACAGGAGCTTAACCTCGGGCTAACCGCCACCTCTGGATCCCGGTGACAACCCACGGCGGCCTGCAAGAGGGCTGGTAACCTCGTCCTGCTGCACGGCGGCCATCTTGCTCCACCTAGCTGAAGCTTCACGGCCCATTTCTGCTTCTCAGGACTCACCAAGCACCTACTTCATTTAAGGTACGGCCACTGATGCATGCCCTTACGCTACCCACTGCCCACAATATTTAGCGGCACTCCCTGCTTGCCAGCTGTCTGAGAGTCAGATACAGCCAGGTGCTTGGCGGCCATCTTGCTGCACCCTAGGGCCCATCATTTGGATTCTCCTTTATCTACCAGTTGCCCCTGGAAGCCTAGGTGCTTTGGCTGGTCAGGCTATGGCCCCTGAACTAGGTAGCTGTATATGCTAGCTTCTGATATGTTCTGAACTCATAGCCCTGGGGGGCGCATACGCAGGGTCGGGGAGGATGACAGCTTAATCTCCCTGCTCTGCGCCGTCGGACCTCCCAACCTCGGCAAATAAAGGCACATCTTGCTCCCTGACGCCACCATACAAGCTCTCTGAGCAACGGACACTACCAGACACCCGGCGGGTATGTACAATACACCCCGGAACCGGCAGCGCTACCGCTCCCAGAATAAAACCTCTCCGGCCGTGGGGAAGGGGAAAGGGAAGGGCAAAATGGCACCCGAGCCTCCGGAGCCGGATGACACCACTCAGCATTCCGAGGACAGCTTACTTCAATTCCCCTCCAACTTGGTAAGCCCCACTGACGCTGGATCTGATGCCCTGCTCCAGAAGTTCCGCGGTATAGTACGGGATGAAATAAATGCTGCCTCCCGTAAGCTCTCAGCAGAACTGGTGAGGGGTCTCAAAGAGATAGGCCACCGCACCAACCAACTGGAGCAGCGGATGGACTTGACCACAACAGTGCTGGAGGGTCATGAGGACGAGGTCGAGAGGCTGAATGCTGAACTTTTGAACCTACAGAATAAATTAGAGGACTCTGAGAACAGAGCTCGTAGGGATAACCTCCGCATCCGCGGGCTCCCTGAGACCGTCACTGACTTGCAGGGGACAGCCACGGCTTTCTTTCAGGAGCTGGCACCTGATCTCCCCCCGGAGCGCTTGGAATTTGACCGCATACACAGGTCCCTTGCTCCCAAACCCACCAAGGGTCCCCCCAGAGACGTTATCATTAAATTTCACTTTTACAGAACCAAGGAACGGCTCCTGCAGGCTGCACGAGATCTCCCGAACCTAACCCATCAGGGTAACCCCCTCCAGCTATTTGCAGACCTCTCCCCGGTCACCATAGCCAAGAGGCGAAGTCTGAAGCCTTATTTACAGATCCTACAAGCTCGGGCATACATTACAGATGGGGGTTCCCCTTTAAGCTCTCCTTCTATCACCTTGGCCGTCAGTTTCACGCCTCTTCCTTGCCTGACTTACGGCGACACTTTCAGGATCTACAGTTTGATCTCTCTCCCTCCCAACCAGACGCTCCCTCAGCCCGACCGAAATCATCCCGGTCGCCCCACGGATCCTCGCAAATGTCTCAGCAAGGGTCCCAAGCTCTTCGTTCACTGCAAGCACAGCGATTCCAGGATGTTCCTACGGGATGACAGCATTGATCCTCATTTGATACCAAGAGAGCCCTGTGGGGCTTGCCTACCTGGATCCTGTTACTGTTAACTGGCAGCTGAACCACATCTTGGACTATGGTTATGACTCTAAATTTCACCCTTGCCTTTCTCATTATGTGGACCCAGTTGCAATACATGAGTATCTCTGCTTCTAGATCAATAAGACATCTGGACTGCCCCCCCTTTTTTTTTAATTTTTATTTTTTATTTTTATTTATTTATTTATTTATTTATTTATTATTTTTTTTGTTGTTTTTTTTTTATTTTTTATTTTTCTGGGCTCAGTAGCCCCCCCCTGTCCCCCCTTGTTCCTGGAGGCCTTACCATGCAGTTGACCCCTTGCCCGGTGTTGCCCCAATTGCGGGATGGCAACATTGGGCCTCTGTGATGCGGTTACGTTCGCATGGTCATTTGGCCCATCTGGGTTTATATACCTTGGCATTCCCCCCGCCCTCCCGTTTTTTTTTTTTTTTTTTTGGGGTGCAGACTTTTTGACATGCAGCTCAAGAGGACTATCTCTGTGCCGCGCTGCACGTACTCACCGGAGTCATGGGTGTGCGCTGCCTATCATGGACCGCGGTTTGTGCCCTTTACGGTTTCGGCCATGGTCCGTGTGTGTTGTTGTCATTGTACTTGCTGCGGGTCGGCTTCGTGCTCCGGACTCCCCGGACTTTGTCTGGGGGCTCCGGGACACGGGGTCGGCCTCGGCTAACAGTTCACCGTTTACAGTTTAAAATGTTATGTTACATAATTTTGATTAAGACTGCTTATCTAGGTGGTGTCTACCAAGCATGTTTGTTTTTGTTGTTTTTTTTTGCTTACTTTGTGCCGTTGTTGTTTTGAACTCATTACTCAGTCTACTTTAACACCATGCCGAGTGGTTTCCGACGGACCACTGCTCCCCCTAGGCCCGGAACTTGGTCCGAACTAAAGTTTTGGCCAACTTCCGACCTTCCAGTGGGCTTTCAGTCCCACTACTAATCGCAACCTTGATGTCTGGAATGTTTTTATTTCGAGTTTTGCTCAGTTTTTTTGTCTTTCTTGATCTGATTCCTTTGACTTTCCTCCTACTTGACATTCTGGTCTTTTATCCTCTCTTTTCCTCCACTAGGTCCGCGGGGTGTGTGCTTTGGGGAATGATCTTTTGCCTATTGTTAGATCTACTATGACACTTAATTGGCTGTCCCTGAATGTTCAGGGTATGAACTCTCCTCAGAAAAGGGTGAAGGTCTTCAAGTATCTTGGGAGGCAGCGGATTGACATCGCCTGCTTACAGGAAACCCATTTTTCGGCGACTTCCTGCCCTAGATACTTTGATGCTAAATTTCCTCAGGTGTTTTTGGCAACTGCTCCAACCAAACAAAAAGGGGTGCTCATAGCTTTCCGCAAGTCGGTCTCATTTAGTTGCACTAGACAGATTGCAGATCCTGATGGTAGATATTTATTGCTACAAGGCACTATCCAAGGTAAAGAGGTCACCATTATGACTTATTATGCACCAAATTCTAACCCAGGACCCTTCTTGACTCACGTATGCGCTCTGTTAATATCCCACCATAAGGGTATACTCTTTTCCTTGCAGGAGATTCAAATTTAGTTTTGAATCCGGGGCTGGATAAATACCCCTCGGAGCGGATTGCTCCCTCGTCCGGGGCTAAAAAATTTGCTCGCTCTTTACAATCACATGATCTGGTCGATCTTTGGAGGGAATGCCATCCTCAGGGTAAGGACTATACACATTACTCCCACCCTCACCACTCTCACTCCAGAATCGATCATATGTTTATGCTGAGACGCCACCTTCCTATGGTGGTCAGGGCCTCTATCCTGGCAGCTCCATGGTCCGATCACGACCCTGTGCTGGTGGTCTGCCACTCTGTCTTGGACAGGCCCCAACTCTCGCCCTGGGTGATGAACAATTCGCTCCTATCGCTTAAAGAGGTCCGGGAAGATATTTTCAAGGCCTCAGAGGAATATTTCAGCGATAACCGAGGGTCGGTTGAGTCGCCTGTAACGCTTTGGGAGGCCTATAAGGCGGTACTCCGAGGCCACATTATTCGGCTGGCGTCGATCCGTAAGCGGGAACGGGGTCTGAAGCAAAGGGCCCTGGAGACCCGTCTGGAGGCGTTATCGGAAGTTTTTAAACAATCCCCCACCTCTAGCAACCGTAAACTCTTGGAGCAGGCCCGTTCGGAGTTAGATCTTTGTCTCACCGAGGGGGCTGAGCACATCTTACGTTGGTCCCGCCAGAGGTGGTATACCAGAGCGAACAAACCAAACCGAATGTTGGCTAACAGACTTCGGACTTTCGCTCCTAAATTCACTCCCATCACTTTGCGCAACCGCCACAATGTCCTGACGGGTAACCCGTTGCACATCTTAGAGGAGTTTCGATTCCGTCTTACCAAACTTTACTCGGACCCGGAGCAGTTTAACGCTCAGGACACTGCCGATTTCCTTAACCGCCTCCCACTCCCAACCCTGTCGGAGGCGCATGTCACCCTTATGGACCGGGACATACAACCTTCGGAGGTCCTCCAAGGTATAAAAGACCTTAAGGTGGGAAAGCGTCCGGGACCGGATGGCTTTACGGCACTTTACTACAGGAAACTGGCCGTTGTGATAGCTCCGCATTTAACGGCCATGTATAATTCTGTTAAAAACGGTCGCTCCCTTACCCCAGACCTCTTAACGGCAAACATTGTGATGATCCCTAAACCGGATCGCGATCACTCCTCCTGGGCCAATTTCAGGCCTATCTCCTTAATTAACATTGATATGAAAATTTTGACCAAAATTTTGGCTAATCGCCTAAACTCTTTTCTCCCTCGGTTGATCGGGAAGGACCAAGTTGGTTTTACACCTCGGAGACAGGCTGGTGATGCTATTCGGCGTATATTACAACTCCAACACATAGCTCATACCCGCTCGCTGGAAACCATGCTCTTGTCTCTGGACGTAAACAAGGCCTTTGACACTTTGTCGTGGCCTTATCTCATGTCTGTTCTTCGGCGTTATGGCTTCGGGTCTTCATTTATGCATTGGATGTCTGTCCTATATGACTCCCCCCGGGGATTCGAGTCTCCTCTCTTTAATATTAGGAGGGGCACACGTCAGGGATGCCCCGTATCGCCTCTTCTTTTTGTATTGGCTCTGGAACCCCTGGCGGAGGCGATTCGTTCGCACCCAGACATACGAGGTATCGAAGTAGCGGGTTGTCCCCATAAAATTTCCCTATTAGCCGATGATATCCTTCTTACTCTAACCTCCCCCAGAATTTCTCTACCGAACTTACAATCCCTTTTGGATGCCTTTGCTTCCCTCTCGGGGCTCCGGGTTAATCCCTCCAAATCGAAAGCATTATCGGTTAACCTCTCCCCTGGCTTGTTGGGGGATTTACAGTCAGCGTTCTCCTTCCAATGGGTCTCCTCACTACCCTACCTGGGAATCCACCTTACCCCTATGTACTCTGGATTGTACCAGGCTAACTTTCCACCCTTGTTCAAGAGACTAACGGATATGCTGTTGTCTTGGTCTCATTTGCCTCTGTCTTGGTTCGGCAGAATAACTGCTGTTCGTGTGTCCTATCTCCCAAAATTACTGTATATTTTTCGTGTCCTGCCTGTTCAGGTTCCCCCGCATATCCTCCGCATACATCAAAACAGAATTATGCAATTTATATGGGGTTCGACCCGCCCTCGAATTGGCAGACAGGTCTTGTTTGCCAGGCGAATTAATGGCGGTCTTTCGGTTCCTAACTTACGAGCCTATTATATAGCCGCCAACATAGCCCCCCTTTTGTGCCTTCATGAAACCTATCAGCTCCCACTCTGGGCTATGCTTGACCTGGTTGACACCGACCCTGTTCCTATCTCCTCATTACCCTGGCTCCCTCCTGTGCATCGTCCGACAGCTCTGGGGCCCTGTTTAGCCCACTCTTTGCGAATATGGGATTCGGTAAAGTACTCTGCAGGGTTGATCTCTCCTCATCTCCCTCTCTTACGACTCTTACACTGCCCGCTATTTCCTCCAGGTCGTGATAATCCCTCCCAATTTTCATGGTGGTCCATGAACGGGTTCACAGATGTTCACTCACTATTGAGGCCTATTGGGATTTTGGCATTTGAAGCTTTACGCTCCTCTCACAACATTCCCTTGCGAGAGCACTATCGTTATTTACAACTTCGCCACTTTGTTCAGAGTCTTATTCGGTCTCAATCTACCCCTTATACTTTGACCCCCTTCGAGGGTCTTTGTAGAGTCAGACCCCATTCAACAGGCCTAATATCACTGATTTATTCGGCTGTGATATCTACAAAGAGACCCCCATTGAGGCCTTACCACCTACAATGGGAGAGAGAGCTGGGAAAGCAGCTGGACCCTGAGGACTGGCAGGCAATGACACTAACTATCTCCAAGTGTTCCCGAAATGTGTTAATTCTGGAAAATGCCTATAAAGTATTGTATAGGTGGTATTACACACCGGCGAGATTGGCTCGCTTTATACCAAATTATTCTCCACTTTGTTTTCGGGGGTGCTCCCAGGAGGGCTCCATGGCACATATCTGGTGGTCATGCCCGTGGGCGTGCAGACTGTGGATTAGGGTTTTCACTCTCCTCCGTAATCTATTTCAGATCAACATTAAAAGGGACCCTTATGTAGCTCTCCTTGGTAAGCCCATCGAGGAACTATTGCGTCCAGAAAGGCAATTGGCCCAACATCTTTTTACTGCAGCTAGGTTGACAGTTGCGAGAGCTTGGAAGACCCCCGCACTTAGCTTTGAAGCAGTCAAAAACCGCCTGAACGATGTCATGGTTAACGAGAAACTAACGGCTATTCTTTCTGATACGCATGACAAGTTTCTTAAGGTCTGGCAACCATGGATCACATACCACCACCCTTCTAGGTTTGACGTTGCTTTACTATCACTATAGGACTCCTCTTGCGCGCACCCCGTGGACCTCCTGCTTTCCTCTTCTTTTCCTCCCTCTTCAGCTTCTACTCCCCTTCTTGTTCCGCTCCATTTTATTTATTTTTTTTATTTTTTTTATTTAATTTCTCTCCCTCTTTCTCCATTTCTCTTTTGCTTTTTTTTTTTTTCCCCTCTTTCATATAGTCACTTATTTTGCTGATAACCCTTTCTAACCTCTCTAAAGGATACTAACCTTCAGGTTTTCTTGTTGTGCATTATATGTTCACTCAACAGGTTTATAGACAGCCGGGCATGGCTCGGGTTTTGGACCATTTGGTCTTATGGTTTATTTTAATTTCTTCCTTTATTTGTGTATAGCATAGGATCGCGGCTCATGCTTCCTTAATGTTGATAAGGGCCTCCAAGCCCAGATCTGCTTTGTATTTTGTATGCTATAACACGCTATTGTAAACCTGTTCTGTCGGTTTGTATGACAATAAACCTTTATTGTAAAAATATATATATATATATATATATATATATATATATATATATATATATATATATATATATATATATATCTTTACAACCACTTTAAAGTGTATGCAAACACTAACAATGAACTTCTCTTACTTGCTCCCTTTTATTCTGTTAAAGTGTTACTAAACCCAGGACCCTGCGATCACTATATCTGGTCTCCCACAGTACACAGAACATGGAAATACAATTCTTTTACTAAATATAAACTGCTAAATACCTTTTCTCATCAGCAGTATATAGCAGTCTTGTGACTATCAGTTCCTGGTTAAAGCTTATAAGAGGAGTTTTTATACTGCACTGAGCTGTCCTATCAGGATCCAGGACCCCTAACCTGTCTGTCTGGACAGTGCTGATTGGCCCTGTGCTGATCACATGCACTCTCCTAAGAAAAAAAAAAAACTGACTCCAGTAACTCTGTCTTATCCGTAGAAGAAGAGGAGGATCTGTGCATACAGGATCAAGCAGCCTTTTTACACAATGCAAAGGATTAGCCCCTTAGGTTCCATAGTGAGTAAAAACAAGCATTCTTTACTGCATATACAGACTGATTTTACTGTTGTGGGTTTAGTAACACTTTAACTATACCATTAAACACATTTAATATATATGTAGCGGGTATGTACTTTCCCGGGTGTAAATTTAACTGGCAGAGACACCAGTGATGTGTAATTCCCTGCAGCCCAGCAGGTGGCGCTGTCGCCATGGGCTGGGGGTTGAGCCATTGCTGTGTGTCGGGCCTCCTTTTTGTCCTCCCTCGGCAGCGGTATGGTGGGGCGGGGAACCCGCCGTGCTTGCTGGAAGAGGGTATAAAGGGGCCGGCCATCTTTGTCACAGGGTCGAGTCCCAGGCACCTTTAGCCTGTGGGCGGTGGTTCGTGTCGGTCCTCTAGGTGGCCTAGGCCTAGAGGACAGTCGGAGGTCGTGTTCCATCTCAGGCACCTTTAGCCTGGGGTGAGGTACTCGGATGGAGGTCTGGAGCTCAGTGCCCAACACTGGGTTCCGCGAGGAAAGGTGGTCCTAGGGAACCCAGGGATTGGGAACCTGAATCCGGAAGGCGTAATGGACTGGGGGGAGCATATTGCCAGTGACAGGTGAGCCTCCCACCGGAGACCGCCTGGAAGGAAATTCCCCCTCGCTCAGAGACTGCAACCCACTTTCAGGGAGGAAAGTGGAGAACCAATTGTGTCTGGGCCTACTCGCATCCACACCTCCTTTTCTGTTCTGTTTTCTAAGGGAGTCTAACTGATTATGCTGTTCACTCGAGAGGAATAAAGGAGTGTTGGACTTTAATGGTGTGGGGCTCTTTTCTGGTGGACATTGTTCAAGGTAACTCCAGGTGCACAACACTGACCCGAAGGTAGAGAAAGAACTTTGCTTACACCGCACTGACACCTGTGGTGAAGGTCAGGCGTGGTGTCCCCGCTCTCTCCTCTCTGAGGTACCCCTAGACAAGAAGAGAAAAGAGCTGATGCAAAGAGGGGAGTGAGGGGGGCGCTACATATACTTGATGAATGCATAACAAAATTCCTGCTAATTCTACCATAAATCCTATGAGCTTGCAACTTCCTGTGACTGCAGAGACTCACGCAGTGTTATCAGCTCTGTCCAATTCTTCTTTATAAACTTTAATTCCCCACTCCACATGTTATGGATATAAGAAGGGGGGAAGGTGTTCCCTAGTCCTAAACACTTCCTATGCTATGGTACAGATACTACACACTGAGTGAGCCTTGTCACCCTAGGGCAGGAAGTGTGTTACTGGCAGGATCACCATGTGAAGATGAAAGAGAAAAAGCCTAAAAGAAGAAAAGAAATGCAACCACCACATCTAAGCTGAAATATATCAACATTTTGTTCTAGTATCTTCGGTTTTTTTTATCTGATAGATAAAGTCAGAGTACAGAAAAGGTGATGTTTTAAAAAAATGTATGTTATTTATAAATGTTGCTGGAGCACCATTCCAAATTTTCCTTCCTTAGCATTGTGCTGAAGACCAGGACTCCAGTAGTAAGACTCGCTCCCAGTCCTGTGTGGGACTGATAGAGATAGACCACCATCCTCACATAGAGCAGCTGTAGTCCTGGTCTACCTCATGCTTCCAGGGAAAGAGAAATTAGGATGGTCAGCGCCATCCCAGATTTTTCTTCCCCAGTATCAACTAGGACTTGCTCCCAGTCCCCTGTGTCAAACTGCCAGAGATAGACCACCATCCTTACATAGAGAAGTAGTCCTGATCTTTGGCATGCTTCCAGATAAAGAGACATTGAGACGGCCCTGGAGCACTATTAAAAAAACGTGAAAAATAGAACTTTTTTTGCACTCTGACTTTATCTAACAAATAGAAAACAGCGGTAACATTGGGCAACTCTGACCTTTAAGCTATGCACAGGGTTGTCTTACCTTCTAATATAATTGCCTGATAATATATTTGTTGTTCTATTGTACTTTTATCACCGGGGAAAGAAATGAATATTCACCCAACAAATGGAATGATTAGCGTAGTAGCTTTTCTGTTATTTGCTCACCTTTAAACCTTAACTGTGATATCAACAGAAGCAAACAATACATGTTTCTAGGGAACCTTCAGTTGGAATGTACGGTGTTTGCTTTCTAGTATATCTGTATTTATATGAAGCTGCTTGAACGAAATCAGAGCAATGCCTCAAATCTGTCCTGAATGTAGCCACCAAGGACTGTAGGGGTGAGAACTCTGACATTTCCTGGAGAAGAGAAGGTAGAAGTGGGACATAGAAATTAAAAGCTGTGTAGAAAGTCAAGTTATCATCTATGAGAGGCAATACTGTACACTCTGCAATATATTTTTCATGGCACCTGAGAATAGGGAGGAGAAGCAACTTTTGTTCCAGTTCACAATCAGGAAATTGTTGCCATTATTTTGTGATAAGAATGATTTATGGAAGCGATATATAAGGATTTTGATTAAGAAATTCTTTCTCTTTAAAATAAGGTGACCAGATTTTTAAATTAAAATCCGGGGACATATTTTTTTTTTTTTTTTACTAATAATGGCAGCAATCAGTGACTCTCTGTCCTCCGCCTCACAGCCTGTCAAGTCTTACTCTTCGGGCCCCGGCTACTACTGGGTGGGGAGTGGAGGAAGATCACTCCGCCAGGGAAGGCAAGGAGATAAGCAGGCAGGCGGCTGGCCGGGACTTGAGTCAAGGAAGAAGAACATGCGAGCGGAGCTGAATGGGCAGAAATATTTCCTCCACTCCGACCAGCACATGATCATCAGAAAGGGGCACAGATAATGGAAAAAAATACACCCCCCTAAGCTAGTAGAAGCGGGGGGGTGTAATTCAGAATAATTTTTTTTAATTCTGCACTGACTGTCTTCAGCCCCTTTTCAAATCCAATCTGGGGACAAAACTGGGGACAGACTTGGTCCGGGGACAGTGTCCTCAATACGGGGACTGTCCCCAGAAGCCGGGGATGTCTGGTCACCCTACTTTAAAAGACAATGAGAGCAATTAAGCTTTTTACTCTTTTCCCAATAAGAAAAACCTATTAACCTTAACCTCCCTGGAGGTATTCCCAAGTCTGGCTCAGGGTGGAATTTCAGTACCATTAGCGGTAACCCCGAGCCAGACTCGGGGCTGCATCGCAGTATCCAGGGAAAGTAACTTACCTTGTCCCCTGGATCCTGCGATGTCTCCCCGCTGTGTGTGCGAGCTCGATTCACACAGTGCCCGAGTGCCGCCGAGCTCCGTTCCCTGCGAGCGTTGCGACGCACGGGGGCGAAGATTGGCGCCAAATTCAAAAAAGTTAAAACACAGTATACATACAGTATACTGTAATCTTACAGATTACAGTACTGTATAAAATAATGTCACATCTCCTTTGTCCCTAGTGGTTTGTCCAGTGTCCTGCATGCACTTTTATATTATAAATACATTTTTTTCTGCCTGGAAACTGGAGATTGTCCATAGCAATCAAAAAGTGTCCCTTTATGTCAAAAGTGGTTTTAGACCAGCTAGAAAACAGCGATAATAAATTAGAATCACTTGCAGAATTGAGCGATAGCGATTTGTGGGGAAATTAGTCATTAAACACTAAATCTAATGACAGCGACAATTCTGCAACTGAGCAAATTTCCGTGTTTTTGATTTGATTACATTATTGAATATTTTTTATTATTATTATATTATTATTTGTTATAATTGTAGCGGGTGTTTGAATTTAAGGGAGGCATCTGGGTGGTAGTGTAACCCAGATGCACAAATTGCTAGGGGATCCGAGACCTTTTTCTGGTTCTTGGAGGACTCTGGTGGTGTGAGGTTCCTTGCGGTCCACAGGTGGCGCTGTTGCCCTGGGCCGGAGCTGAACTCACACTGCAAGACTGTACCTTTTTGTCCTCCCCTGGAGCTGGTACAGCGGTGCGGGGAACCCGCTGTGACGCAAAGGGAGAGGGGATAAAAGGGGCGGACGCCCTTACCACGGGGTTCAGAGTTGAGAGTTCAGAGTGGGAGTCAGAGGACTCGGCCGCACCCAGGCACCTTCAGCTTGGGTGCTGGCGTTCCAGTGTTTCAGGCCTAGGTGTCCCTTGGCCTGGCCTGAGTAAAGATGGAGTCCATCTCAGGCACCTTTAGCCTGGGGTGAGGTACTATGGCGGACGCCTGGGGCTCAGTACCTTCGACTGAGTTCCGTGAGGGAGGGGGAATCCGAGGGGGCCCTAACTCCTTGGGTGCCCGTGTCTGATTTTGTGAGATCTGGTGTGCGGAACTTCTCTGGAGAGTCCGGCGCAGCATCGCTGGTGACAGAGAGGCCTCCGGTTTCTCCCTTGGACAGATTTCCTTCCCCTGACAGGGGTGGTGCTAGCGAAGGTAATTCATGTTCTAACTCACATAGTCAGTGGCAGTGACTATTCGCCACTGGTGATATCACAGTGGTTAGCAGGAGAAGGGAAAGGATTGTGCCTCGATCTATTCCCCATTACTACTCAGTAGAAGAAACTGTTTGTTGTTTGCCAAGAAGAATAAAACTGAGTTGGACCTATTCACTGTGTGGAACTCTGGTTACTAGGAGCAAAGGAGTCAGGAACAAAGTACTGGACTTGACTCTAGGACACCTACACAAAACCCAATCTTCTGGCCTTCACCTCTTAGCTATGGAGGACATGGGCCGTGGTGTATCTCATCCCTCCCCCCAGCACTGAGACCCCTAGACGAAGAAAGACAAGCCGAGCATGAGAAGGGGAGAGAGGGGTGAGGCCGCTACATAATTATTTATAGTTATTTATTATATTATAATTAATGATTTTGTGTTTCAAACTTTATCATACCCGGGATGTCTACTAGACTCTGGTTTGGACAGATTTAAGTGAGTTATTCCTAAGAATTCCTGAGGATTGCAGGCCTACAATATAAAACGCCAAATTTTCCATGCAAAATAATGGTACTACTTTCAGCACCTAAAGGCTGAAATAGTAGGATTTTTAAAACAGCTTACCTGTAAAATCCTTTTCTTGGAGTACATCACGGGACACAGAGCGGCATAGTCATTACTATGTGGGTTATATAGAATTACCTTCAGGTGCTGGCACTGGCAACTTCCAAAACAGGAAGTACCCTCCCCTATATAAGCCCCTCCCATCCGGGAGCACCTCAGTTTTGTAGCAAAGCAATACGTGTCCCCAAAAGAGGGGTGGGAGCTCTGTGTCCCGTGATGTACTCCAAGAAAAGGATTCTACAGGTAAGCTGTTTTAAAAATCCTACTTTCTTGTTCATACATCACGGGACACAGAGCGGCATAGTCATTACTATGTGGGACGTCCCAAAGCAATGCCAAATGAGGGGGGGGATATACCATACATAAGCTGGGCGCCATCAGGCATGAGGATCTTTTGCGGCCTGCAACACACTGCGCCCAAAGGCGACATCCTCCTGACTTCTAACGTCCACCTGGTAGAACCTAGTAAACGTGTGTACTGAAGACCATGTTGCGGCCTTACAAATTTGAGCCAGGGAGGCCTGGTGATGCACTGCCCATGAAGTTCCCACTGCTCTCGTGGAGTGCACCCTAACTTTGAACGGAGGCGGTCTACTTCTCAAGCCATAGGCTTGTATTATGACCTGTCGAATCCACTTGGCTAAAGTAGATTTTGATGCTGCCTGACCCTTTCTGGGGCCTTCCGGCAGAACAAACAAAGAATCCGTTCTACGAATCTGAGCAGTGGCTTTTAGATAAGCTTTAACTGCTCTTACTACATTCAAAGAATGCAATAACTTTTCCTCTACCGAGCTCGGTTTGGGGAAAAGAAGGAAGAACCACATCCTGGTTCAAGTGAAACCTCGATACCACCTTAGGAAGAAAGGCTGGGTGAGGACGTAATACTACTCTGTCCTCATGAATAACCAGATATGGCTCTTTACAGGACATGGCGGCTACCTCCGACACTCTTCTAGCCGAGCATATGGCTACTAAAAATATAAATTTTCTGGTGAGTAGAACCAAGGAAATGTGCCGCAAAGGTTCAAATGGCTGCTTCTGCAGAACCGACAGAACCAAATTTAGATCCCATGGACATATGGGAGCTTTAATCGGTGGAATAATACGAGTCACCCCTTGCATAAAGGATTTGACAAGTGAATGCATAGCCAGGGGCCTTTGAAATAGTATTGATAAGGCCGAAACCTGACCCCTGATAGTACTTAAGGCAAACTTCCTGTCTACAGCCCACTGTAGGAAGTCCAGAATTCTGCCTATAACGTACTTACGTGGATGCCACTTTCTGGCCTCGCACCAAGTGATGTACGCCTTCCAAACTCTATAGTAGATCTGCCTGGATACAGGCTTCCTGGCATTGATTATAGTTGATACCACAGAGTTAGAGAGACCTCTCTTCTTTAGGATGTGGGATTCAATAGCCAGGCCGTTAAACTTAGAGTTAGTAAGGAAGGGTGGTATATCGGCTCTTGCGAAAGCAGGTCCGGACGACGTGGAAGGGTCCAAGGACTCCCCACAGACATTTTGATGATCTCCGCGTACCAGGCCCTTCGGGGCCACGCTGGAGCCACCAAGATCACCGGCTTCTTTTCCAACCTGACTCTGCGAAGGAGTCGAGGCAACAATTGTAGCGGAGGGAATGCATATATCAGTCTGAACTGATTCCAAGGGAACACCAGAGCATCCGAGCCGCAAGCGAGGGGACCCCTTGTCCGGGAGACAAATCTGTCCACCTTTGCGTTGAATCTGGATGCTAGCAGATCTACATCCGGTGTTCCCCACCGCTGACATATTGCTCGGAAGACCTCGGGATGAAGGGACCATTCCCCTGGGCATAACTGTTGGCGACTTAGAAAGTCCGCCTTCCAATTCTCCACCCCTGGAATGAAGACAGCTGACATACATGGGACATGCTTTTCTGCCCATTCCAGGATGTGACTTACTTCCCTCTGGACTGCACGACTCCTGGTGCCTCCCTGATGATTGATATATGCCACTGCTGTGGCATTGTCTGATTGAATTCTGACAGGGGACCCTTGGAGTCTGGATGCCCAGGCTACTAGGGCATACCGGGCTGCTCGTATCTCTAAGAGATTGATGGGCAGGGTTTTTACTACATTTGACCATCTGCCCTGGAGAGACCATTGCTCCAGTACTGCCCCCCAGCCTATAAGGCTGGCATCTGTAGTGACCACCTTCCAGGATATCGGACTGAAGGGTTTTCCCTTCTGGAGATTCTGGGGGATCAACCACCAGCAGAGACTCTTCCGAACGGAAGGGGACAAAACCATCGGGAAGTCTAGAGCCTGAATTTTTCCGTTCCAGGCTGACAATATGGCCCTCTGTAAATTCCTTGAGTGGAATTGGGCGTATGGCACAGCTTCGAATGATGCTACCATCTTTCCTAGCAGCCTCATGCACAGGCGTATGGACGGCTGTCTTTTTGCACAAAGCAGACGGACCAAGCCCCTCAAAGAGGATACCTTGTCTAGAGGTAAGAAAATCTTCCTCTGGTCTGAATCCAGCCGTAGCCCTAGATATACCAGGTTTTTCACTGGCTGTAGGGCTGACTTGTCCAGGTTGATGACCCAACCGTGAGATTCTAGATACTTGATTGTATCGACAATTACCACTTCTAGCTTGGCAACTGAGTGGTCCATCAACACCTTAGACACTGGCAAAAAACTGAGGTGCTCCCGGATGGGAGGGGCTTATATAGGGGAGGGTACTTCCTGTTTTGGAAGTTGCCAGTGCCAGCACCTGAAGGTAATTCTATATAACCCACATAGTAATGACTATGCCGCTCTGTGTCCCGTGATGTATGAACAAGAAAGTGGAGCTACACCCAAAAGGGGAAGGTCTGCTTGTTCGCACCCTCACCCTCCTCCACTGCCACATTTGCCACTTTGGGGGGGGGAGTGGATACCTGTCAAAAACAGGTACCCGCTCCCACTTCTGGGTAAGATCTACAATATTTCCAGCCCCTCCTCTTTCCCCCACTGCATTCTGGGAGACACACAGGTCCCCAGAAGCCAGCAGGGCCATTCAGAAAGCTCAGCGGAATCGCGCATGCACAGTAGGAAACAGGCTGTTAAGCCGCAAGGCTTCACTTCCTGTTTCCCTTAGTCAGGATGCCGACGTCTGCACCCGAAGCCGATGAATGGATCAGCTAGGGGTGCTGACATCGCGGGATACCTGGACAGGTAAGTGTCCGTATGCTGCATTTTCCACCCACCTCCTCCATTCATAGGAGCTGTACTATAGCTTACATGAGGAAAAAAACAATCTATGAATAGAGCACAAGTGGATGACCTTTTTTTACTAATCTTAGGCTTTAAAGTGATTACAGACAATGGTATTGTCTGTGAGAGAAGGACCCCCTTACAATGTGGATCAGTGGGAAAAACTCCCCTCAGTCATTACCCACCTAAGAAACAAGAGAAGAGGCTCAACTGGTAACATGCTGCTACCTCTGCCAAGTGGAATTGTTGTTTGAACTATGTAGGCATCATCAAGTAGGATATGAATCCGCCACTGCACAAAAACACCTTATGGCTTCATGTACACACTACCTACTTTGAACGCCGGCTGTGGGAAAACGCAAACCACAGAAAAATCAAGTACGTTTGCCTTTAGTAAATCAACACCATAGGCTTTTAAGGAATTAATATTAACCTCCCTGACGGTATTCCCGAGTGTGGCTTGGGGTGAGTTTTCAGTACCAAAAGCAGTAACCCTGAGCCACACTTGGGCTGCATCGCAGTATCCCGGCAATGTTACTTACCTTGTCCCCTGGATCCTGCGATGTCTCCCCGCTGTGTGTGCGAGCCGCCGTGTCTCCCTCAATTCACAGTGCCGAGCTCCGTTCCCTGCGACGCACAGGGATGGGGCACGGTGCCAAATTCAAAAAGTAAAAAACAGTATAGATACAGTACACTGTAATCTTACAGATTACAGTACTGTATCCAAGAATTACACACCCCCTTTGTCCCTAGTGGTCTGTCCAGTGCCCTGCATGCACTTTTATATTATAAATACATTTTTTTCTGCCTAGAAACTGGAGATTGTCCATAGCAACCAAAAAGTGTCCCTTTACATCAAAAGTTGTTTTTATACCAGCTAGAAAACAGCAATAATAAATTAGAATCACTTGCAGAATTGAGCGATAGCGATTTGCGGGGAAATTCGTCATGAAACACTAAATCTAATGACAGAGACAATTCTGCAACTGAGCAAATTTCAGTGTTTTTGATTTGATTACATTATTGAATATTGTTTTATTTATTTATTTATATATATATAGTTATTTATTATATTATAATTTTTGATTTTGTGTTTCAAACATTATCATACCCGGGATGTCTACTAGACTCTTGTTTGGACAGATTTAAGTGAGTTATTACTAAGAATTGCAGGCCTACACTATAAAACGCCAAAGTTCCATGCAAAATAATGATACCGCTTTCAGCATCAAAAATCTGACATAATCATACCGCCAGGGAGGTTAAGAGCTTTGGCAAAAAACGCCCAAATCTCCTAAACTGAAGTTTAGGAGCTACTAGTGTACATGAAGCCTAATAATCTCTGGAGAACCCTAGGGCTCCCTGGACCTGTGGTTGAGATAGGCAGACTTTTTCTCTCTCAAGCACATCTGGCCAGTGAGGATGCTTCTCATAGTTATGGGATCCTAAAGAAGGATGGGAGTCAGATGGAACTATTGAACATATGAACTGATCAACATTTGCATAATAATGCACCTTTGTTTTGGGGTCTCCAGGTACAACAAGAGGCATACCCTATACTGGGACCCTTTACACCATTGTTACTAATTTACGGCCAGCAGCTGGGGCACTACACTCCTCCTTACATGTTTACCAATATAATCTTAACCTGCCTAAAATAATGGCTGGTGTTTGCAGAGCTTTCTAGCTCAAACTAAATGAGGACCACAATGGAATGACCCATCTCTCCTTTTTGCTGCTCTATATGACTCTGTATAGCTTTTAAATTAGAGACAGTGGGATAGCAAACAGCTCTTGATGTGCTTTGTCTTTAAAAAAAAAAATGCTTTGTCATTGGTGAACCCTTAATAAACACTTATTTTTATAATGAAGATTTTGGTGATGGCTGAAAAAACAATATTCAAAGAATGTGTCTATTTTATTCTTCCATTAGGCCACTTTCACACTGAGGCGCTTTACGAGCGTTTTTGGGCTAAAAATAGCACCTGTAAAGCGCCTGTAAACTGCCTTTTCTGCAGCCCCAGTGTGAAAGCCTGAGTGCTTTCACACTGGGGCGGTGCGCTTGCAGGACAGGAAAAAAAGTCCTGCAAGTAGCATCTTTGGGGCGGTGGAGATGCTCCTCCCCCGACCCTGCCTATTAAAATGAATGGGCTCCGTTTTCAAATTGCCTTAAAAGCACTTTGAAAGCAGCGCTAAGCGGGCACTTTTAATCCCTTTTTAAACCCCTAAAAACTTACCCAGAACTATTATTATCCTTTTCAGCTTTGCTCTCATTTACCATGATACAGTGGAGAGGTGGGCATAGACACAGTATTATCAAGGCTGCAAAGTCTTAAACACTTCAGCCCAGGAGGATTTGGCTGCCCAATGACCGGGCCATTTTTTGTGTTTCGGCACTGCATCACTTTAACTGATAATTGCGTGGTCGTGCAATGTGGCACCCAAACAAAATTAACATCCTCTTTTTTACCACAAATAGAGCTTTCTTTTGGTGGTATTTTATTACCTCTGCGTTTTTTCTTTTTTGCGCTAAAAACAAAAAAAGAGCATAAATTTTGAAAAAAAATATATATTTTTAACTTTTTGCTATAATAAATATCCCCAAAAAATATATAAAAAAAACTTTAAATTTTTCCTCAGTTTAGGCCGATATTCTTCTACATATTTTTGGTAAAAAAAATCGCAATAAGAGTATATTGATTGGTTTGCGCAAAAGTTATAGCGTCTACAAAATAGGGGATAGTTTTATGCCATTTTTATAATATTTTTTTTTTACTAGTAATGGCGGCGATCATCGATTTTTATCGTGACTGCGATATTGCGGCGGACACATCGGACACTTTTGACACTATTTTGGGACCATTGTCATTTATACAGCGATCAGTGCTATAAAAATGCACTGATTACTGTGTAAATGACATTGGCAGTGAATGGGTTAACCAGTAGGGGGGGAGGAAGGGGTTAAGTGTGTCATAGGGAGTGATTCTAACTGTGAAGGGGCTGGGCTACCAGTGACACGACATTGTTCACTGTTCCCGATGGCAGAACAGGGAAATGCCTTGTTTACATAGGCATCTCCCCGTTCTGCCTCTCCGTGACATGATCGCGGGACACCGGTGGACATCGAGTCCGCGGGTCCCACGGTCACGGAGCTCGCGGTGCGCGTGCCCGCTAGGCAGCAGATTCAAAGCAATGTACCTGTACGTTGCTTTGCCTGCCCGTGCCATTCTGCCAATGTATATGTACATGACGCAGACGGCAAGTGGTTAAAGCTGCTTTTTTTGTTGCTAAGACATACAGTAGGTAGCGTTTCCTCTTTAGTGATCCCAGCAGCCCCTTATTGTAATGTAAAGTAAAGACCATTGCATTACACTGCAGAACAAATATGAAAATGTCCATATGTTCTATTTACCATATATCTTACACTACAAACCCTCAGCTCTGTGATCAATAGTAAAAGAATTTAGTGGGGTTCATTTTCTGGGGGTGCACCTAACAAATTATGTCTCTGATCAGATCAGTGTGCTGGGCCATGTGTATCAGAATCACTCTGTTCAGCAATAGTCACAAGCCTCTGCCGATAGCTGACAGCTTAGCGCTTGAAGTTGTGTTGTGCTCTCCTCCATCCTCATACATAATGCATGGCCCACTACTTTCACTTAGAAAAATATGCAAATATTACACGTTCCTCAAGGTGACGTCAGTTGCTTTACTGTCTGCTGTTATTTAGAACACGCTAATACTTATTTCTGGTAGTTTTTGTGATCTTAACACATAATTAAACTACCCTATCTCTGTAACTATATGTTGTTCAGATATTTTTCCACTTTTTTTATGCTGGCCTATGCTAGATATATCCTTAATTATAGTGCCTGAAATAAAACCTGTTTTTGCTGCCACTTGCAAGCAATTAAAAAAAAAAAAAAAGTGACATTTGGAATAAAATTTCCACACTGCTTCACTGCAAAGCATGGCATTTAATATTTGAGGTTACACCTGTTATTTCTCAGCAAAGGTTTGAATGTCTGGCTGGAGGTGATTGTAGCCCTATTAGTGCACTTGAAAAAAACGAAAAAACCCAATTGAGCACTGTCCGTGATACTTTTTTGTTTGCACTAACATCCAACTTTTCAGGGCTAGCTTTCTGGACAAATTTTCAGGACAAGCTTGCTTAAGTACTGCTTAGATCTTAAAGGAAGAGCGTACACCCCCATTTACATGATAATGTCTAGCTGCTACGTCTCAGAAAAAAAAAGTGCCAACTACCCCAACCTATAACAGCAAGGTGCACATGGAAGGGCTATGCACATCATAAACAAACAAAAGATTTCCCAGCACACTTACCAGACAGCCTGCAAAACAACCAAATTGGCCCCTGTCTAACAGTTTACATTAAAAACAGAGGGCTTTGCTTTCATCCTTTTGCAAACAAATATCCATTCCTATATGTGCTCCTACTATGGCTCTGGAAATTTACAGTTAGGACTGCAGTATATAAAGAGGTCCCTTGGTGTGGCCACTGTGGCTTGTGAATATATTTGCAAATGTGTGCAAACAAAACCCTCTGTTTTTAACATAAACTGTTAGATAGGGCCAATTTGATTGTTTTGCAGGCTGGCTGGTAAGTGTGTTGGGAAATCCTTAGTTTTTTGGGGATCTGCTAGGGCTTAAGCCATGTCACACCAGTGATCCTGTTGCCGGTGAGAAGTCACCAATGGCAGCCTAACTCTGGAGGACACAGTAGGGCAGGGGTGCCCAAACAGTAGCCCGGGGGCCACATGTGGCCGACGGAGCCCTCTGACGTGGCCTGTGACCTCCTGCTCTGGAATTGCTGGTTGGCAAGCCCAGTTTGTGGATCCCAAACCTGCCATCCCAGAGCATCAGTGTTGTGAATGAAACTAGCGGTAGAAGAAGCAAGCGGAGCCGCATAAGCCAATGCTTCCACTTCCAAGTGCACTCTGCCTGGGGCAGCAACAGCTGGCGATGCCCTAATGGAAGACTGTTATTAAAGGTACGTTTAATACTAAAATCACAGTGTATATATGGGCATATCTGTTCTATAGTGGTTACTGGGCTGCTTTTAAACTGATCCGCAGGTGCAGCACAGTGCACCTGTGGGTTACCTGCACTGAGCCATAGAATTCTGTTCTTACCTGCGGTGTGCTTTCAGAACGTGCACCACACCTGCAGGATATAATAGAAGTCTATGACAAATGAATGACTTGTATAGCGCTACACATGCGAGCTGAAACGCCTCTAGGCGCTTTTGCAGCCAGTGTCTGTTTGGCTGGTGCGGTCATTTTACCCCGTAGGATCTCGACACGCTTGGGACACACAGTCGTACAAACATATATATACATATATACTGGGCCAATATGGACAAGATCCAATTAACCTACCAGCATGTCTTTGGAGTGGAGAGGAAATCCAGGCAGACACAGGGAGAACATGCAAACTGCAGGCAGATGGTGTCGTGGTCGGGATTCGAACCAGCGACCCTTTTGCTGCTAGGTGAAAGTGCTAACCACTACATCACTGTGCTGCCCACAAAGTGCAACTAACCCACAGAAAAGCCACAGGTGCACGGCTCTGCACCTGCAGTGTGGGTAAATCGTAGGGCATCAGTGTGAAAGCAGCCTTAGGCCCCTTTCACACGATCAGTTTGATCCAATCAGACCCTCCATTCACCTCTATGGACCGGAAAATGCCAACAGACTTGTGTCCGTTTACACCCGCCTACCTCCAATCCGATTTGCTAAAAAAAAACAACAAAAAAAAAACAGAAGGGGCTTTGTCTCCTTCCATCTGGGCAGATTGGATCAGAGGGCCCATAGAGTAGAGTGGGCTGTGTCTGTGTCTGCTCTGCATATGCAAAGTGGACAGAGGCCTGTCATCTGCCCGCTCCGCTCATTATGGCCCACGATTAGTTACCAAGTCGCTTGAGTGGCCCTAGCTCTTTAAAAGGTTGGGCACCCCTGCAATAGGGAAGCTAACAGTGCTGTGGCACTGGAGGGGGGGGCTAGGTAGCAGGGGGAATCTGCACCACACAGGGTGATTAGGGTGTGCCTGCAGGGGGAATCTGCACACCTGGCACACCCTGTGAGCATGCCTATGATTTCTACTCTTCTCCACACTTACTTACAAAGCAACGGTGTCCAGCAATGGTAACTGTGCCAGTGATAATTTATATGAATAAAGACATCATTACATACAGTAGATTATTTTGATAGAGTTAACCAAATACACTATATTTTATAGTAGTAGTGATCCTTTAAGAGAGGGTGGGCACAGACACAAATAATTCCAGACTAGGAGATCTGTTAATTTGTAATCAGAATGCTAATAGCTTTTGTTTAGAGATCAAAGCCTCTCTGCAGTTATACAATGCATAAAAGTTTTGTGTTTTTTAAATTTTTGCTAGAGTTTTTGTTCAACTGCTTACATTTAGTTATTTTGACAGAATCTCATTTTTGAAACAATAACCTGCTTCTTAATTAAACCGGAGTTTTTATTTAATAAAATATCTGCTTGTGCATAGCCAGTTTTTGACACAACAAATTCTATGAGTGTTCTGCAGGCATTAGAAGTAAACAGCCAATGCTCCCAGAGGTAACATTGTATGAGAAGAATGGGAAATAGCTAGATGCATTATATTTGATGAATTGTAATTTGTAATAACAGACACGCATGACAAGTAAATTATGCTATTCGTGTATTTGTCTTGATGAATTGTAAATTATTGTAGTAGCATTTATGGTTATTCAAGCTGTTTACTTTTATTGCAGATTCAGTAGCCGCACTGGGTTATTAATGACTAGATTAGTAAAAATGAAATACGACAAATAGGCAACTACTGGCAGTTAGATATAAAAGACAAGTAGGACGATATGAAAGTTTTCATGTTGCTGGGTCAGTTAGTCTTCCATGGGAACATTTCCATAACCTCAGTTCTTCTCCACCACTCTTTGGATAAGTTTTCCAGTTGGAGCAATCACATTCTTTCCAGTATGCCTAATGGCCCGTACCAACGATCCGAATATCGTACGACAGATCGTACGACTTTTTACGCTTAATAGTCGCAAGTAGAAATTGAATAGGTTACTAAAGTCACGAAAATTCTCGTACGACAGAAAAAAAAAAAACGGAAGTGATGTCATGTGTTGTAATGTATTGTATTTTCGGACGACAATTATACTGACTAAACGAAAATCGTATGATCTGGTATCGTACAAGGAAAATTTTTTTGCTTGTCCGATCAAATAATATCAGATGAACTGTCATGATCGGCTCTCGAAAGTAGTGTACACACGATCCGAAAATCTTACGATTCTTCCTCGGACGACAGTAATCGTCCGATATTAGGATCGTGTGTACGGGCCATAAGTCTAGAAAATGTCCAATTGATAAGGAGGAGGGGAGAAAGAATTACATACAGGGTTTGAATTTGAGTTGATCATGAATTCATCCTGAATTTCCATAGGTCAATGGAAATTTTCAGATTCTGATTATAGTCCTAGTTGGCAAATAATGAAACAGCAAGAAATGGTAATTAGGGATGGGTGCAATAATACAATTTTTTTTTAGGACAAACGATATATAGTAAGAATAAAAACTTGAAAGGTCCCCCAAGCCTTAAGCTGGGCTCACACTTCAGATGGATGCGGCTCGCAGCAGGGGTCGGGTGCGTCCCTGTTCTCTGTTTCAGGGACGAATCAGGGCTGAATTTTTGTGCATGCTGCTCCAGAGTCGCCACGGAGATGTGTGAACCAGCTCCATAGAGAGCCGATCACAATATCCTGTCATGCGATTGGATGTGGGGAAATCTGCATCCAATTTGCACTAGTGTGAACCCAACCTAAATCATCTCATTGTGTTGTAAAAAATTTCAATGATCTGCTCACTGCAATTGAAAGCTGCCTTAAGTAGCTAAATATGAAAAACAGTCTCCTATTGACTTTAATGCAATTCCAGTTTGAGTTTGGCAATTTTTATATTATTTTGGTAAATCTGAGCTTTTGGAACCCATGCTATATAATTTCTTGTCTTTCTGCTTCTTGCATTACCAATCACATGTGGACTTCCAAAACAGAGTTGGATCTGATTAATGTCTGAAATAACTTAAACCAAGCTTTCTGTATAAAAAAGACAGCACAATAGGGTTGATTTACTAAAACTGGAGAGTGCAACATCTGGTGCCGCTCTGCAAAGAAACCAACCAGCTTCCATTTTTATTTATTTTTTGATCAAAGTTTAATTGAACAGGCTGAACTTAGAAGTTGATTGGCTACTATGCACAGCTGCATCATATTTTGCACTCTCCAGTTTTAGTAAATCGCCCCTACTGAGTGTTTTAGCATGACCCTCATTCAGGATTCAGATTACTGATAAAAGAGGATAGTTTATTGGTGCGTCACAGCAATACCTGAATGGGTAGACTGTGCTTTCTGTATGCATCTAAAATCTTCCAACATCCCTGTCAGATTTTTATTTCTGCCTGTGTTTCCACTCACCCACTTAGCTTTCCGTGGTGATTAGCTGTTGTCAGAAAAGGAAGTGAGGGTATTTTGAAAAAAAAAAAGAAAAGTAACGGCAGAAAAAAGACCAAGTGGTCCATTGAATCTGCCCTATATTTTTTTTTTTTTGTTATTATTTTGAGTTATATATGGCTTTTTTTGTCTGAATATAGGATCTATATTTGTCCCAAGCATGTTTGAACCCACTTACTGTTGACTGACTCTCTGGCTTATTCCAAGCATCAACTACACATTCAGTAAAATACTGTAATACTTTCTAAGATTAGTATTGAACTTTCCTCCTGCTACTTTGAGGTCATGTCCCTGTGTTCTTGATCTATCTTCATATTGAAACTACTGCCCTTCTGAACATCATTCACCATCTTGATGCATTTAAAGGTTTCAGTCATGTTTTGCTTTTTCCTTCTCTACTCCAGACTGTACATATTAATATCCTAAAGTCTTTTCTGATAAGTTTTTTCCTTCAGACCTATCACCATTTTTGTTGCCCGTTTGTGGACTCGTTCTGTCTGCTCAATATGTTTATGTAAGCGAGGTCTCTAGAGCTTAACACAGTATTCTAAATTGTGTAAGATAGGTTTTTCCTGAATTTGGAGAGAGTTCCCTCCCCACACTTTCTGATTTTGTTTTCAGGATAGGAAGTAAATGAAAATCTCACAATGGCAGCACCATTTTGATTGCAATGTTCCTTTGAGATGTATTCAAAGTTTAATCTTCTTTTGTTGTTTTGTATTAGTGAGTAGGGTATTTTTTTGAATAGTGAATGGTTACAACCCCTGATACATTTTTATTGTTGTCTGTGCACCTTTTAAGGAGATAAACTCTCTTAATTATTACTGGCAAATATTGTCAACAGAACTAAGATTGAAGAAAAATACAACATTTTCAGCTGTTACCAGAACAAAATTAGAGAGAAATCTCCCAACGAGGAAACTTGTTTCTGTGGCAATTGCCTAAGAGGACATTCCCTTATTTTTCCACCTAAACAAAAGTTTTGGCTTTTGTTTAATTGTAAGGACTAGCACAAGAGCTTTCATACTTCAGCAACACACATCTACTGTACCTATTTCACTGTGTACCAAGGTAAATAACATATAGTATACAAAGTTAACAAAGGCGTGGTTGGGTTCAAGGCAGGGACAAGGTCATCCAGAGCCAAGGGCGAACATGCCAAACTGCGCCCCCCCCAGATGTATGAGCATTAGGTGTCAGCAAACCCCCCCCACCACAAACACACCAATCGTTAATCTGTTAGCTTACTCCCTAAGCATAAATTCCCTCTCCTCCCAATACAAATGCACTCCCCTACTGAAATCCCCCCTCTCAGCATAAATCCCCCCCCCAATTCAAATGCCCCCCCCCAAAAAAGAATTCACCCTATCTAGCTTAACCTCTTGATAGCCGGGCCATATACAAATGACGGCCTCAAGGTGGATCTAGAAATCCGGGAGGCCGTCATTATACGGCCTCGGCTATTCCAGCCACTGGGGGGCGCGCATGCCCGGCGCATCACTGAGATGCCGATGCTCGTGCCTGGCGGCCGCGATGTCCGCCAGGTACCCGCGATCGGCGTGTACACAGACAAGGATGTGGATCTCCTGGGCTGCTCGGTGGGCTGGTCCACCTCGAAAAGGAACTCCCTGCAGAACAAGCATCTTCCGAATGGCCAGTCCATCGCATTTAGGGCAGGGCATGCCCAGGGCCTCCGCGTCCCGACACGTGTACAATGCAAAGCGACCTCAGGGCTTGAGCCGGATCCCCGTATCCATAAGCGGGGCTGCAAGCGGAGCAATGTCCATGGTAGTAGGCACTGGGAACATCCGGGGTCCCGATAGGACTAAGGTCCATGGAAACGCAGACATGTTGCTCCTCTCACTTGATCCAAACTCTCTCTGTTCCTTGGCGCCAATGCGTCCACGTGTAGCACGCAGGTGGCGGGAACTCCCACCTTTTCTCTTCCTGCACGTAACTCGTGGGCTTTTCTTCCTCTGGATTCGCCCATGAACTACACAGTTAGAAAAAGAGAACAGCTCTGTGCCCCTTAACCCCTTCTTCTCATTTAAAGTACAGTAACACTTTTCCAAAACGCAGAATAAAGTAATCCAATTTCGGGAGGTAGCTGCAAATCCCGGACTCAAGCCCCCATGTGTAGTGTCTCTGAGATCGGGCTGCTGGTTTTGTTTTGGGTCTGTACTCTGGCTATCAACCCCAGGAATTTGGCTCGAACCCTCCCTTGGTACAACTGGTCTATACAGGGATTGTGGAACCCACTGGTAATTGGGAAGCACAATAATACCAGCCAACAATAAAATTGTAAATAAAGTTGTTACCTTGTAATGGCCACTTGTCCAGCAGGGTAACAGATAAACTCCACACATAATTCTGCTTAACCAGGAGTTAATTTTTACTTGGTAAGAAAAGTAACAGAGTTAGAAATACATACAGTTGACTCTTACAGGGCCCTGCAAGAGTCAATGGTTAGCAGGAAATTTTAGTTGGAAACACTCAAAACAAAGATTCACACTTCTGGTGTACACTTTCTATATATTAGAACTGTATGCTTGCGAGCTCCACCCAATGGGCAATACAGTACACGTGTCCCGGTAATACTTGTTCTAGACAGGCCTGACTGACTTCAGTGCAAAGTTCCTTCCAGCAGTAAAAGTCTTTGCTAGAATTTGTTGGTGCACATTAAACATTTGGAATCTATCAGGTTATGAAAAGAAGGCAAACTGAACATCCACAATGTTTATGAATATGTAACTTGCTGACGGTGCAAACGCCAATCCTTAAAACTCGCGGCCACGGCGAGATGAACTATGTCCTTGCGTGTGGCGCACTACTATAATAATGGAAGGCCTTTAAAAGTCACAGTCCTACACAACAGTTAGTAATTTCCGGGCAGGTGCCCCCTCACCAAAGCAGGCCTCGTCCCTCTGGTACGTTCCGCTGTCGGTGTTCCGGTCCATGGTCTCTCCGCAACTTGCAGTCTCCGGTCTCTCACACAGCCGCACAAGATGTCAGTAGATGGGCGACACCGGTCTCGGTGGAGCGAGAGTTGGTCACACGGAAAAGGATCCCTTCTTGGGCTGAGTGATCCTACTTGACAACTGTAGACCCAGGCTTTAGGCCTAGACACTCCAGCAGCAGGCCTCAATGCAGGCTTCCTGCTTGATAGAAGGCGAAGTCCAGAGAGGCAGAATGTAGCTCCTCCCTTCCTTTAAGTAATTTCCCCCAGAAGGCTGTGCAAAGATGCAATGCACTCTGGTAGCACAGCTGCACTGTGGGTTCCATAGTCCATGTGTTACCCATGGCAATGGAGTCTCTTTCTTCCTGTACTATAAGAGCACTTTCACACTGAGTCGCTTTTCAGGCGCTTTCACGCTAAAAAAAGCGCCTGAAAACTTATTTCCATTAAAATCAATGAATCCTTTCACACTGGGGCAGTGCGCTGAAAAAACGCCCCTCTCCATTGAAATGAATTGAAAGCGCTTCAAAAGCGCCTGAAAAGCGTTTCAAAAGCATTCAGTGTTTTACTGGTAGTTTTTCAAGCGCCTCAGTGTGAAAGTGGCCTTAGTTCCATAATACACCGTTCCACACAGTTAAACAAAACAGTTGCTGCAATGTCATAAAAGAGACACCGGAGGGAGCTGGGTTCATTCTCATTTCAACAACAGTCTTATAACTATACTGCAAAGTGACACCCCACTACACATGCATAAAAAAGAGAGACACAATAAACATCTCACTCCAAGAGATGATCAATGAACAGTTTAGGCAAGAGTTATCCAACATCATATACAGTATAAATTGGAGAAATCTGAAGCATTTCACATCATGACCGGCCAGATTGGGAGTATCATTTTCTTGAGCAGATTAAAGAAGTCCCATTATATGACTGATCGCTATGAGAAAAGTCGTCTCTCTCTTTGTTCTGTTTGGCCACACGGATTTTTTGTTCCACAAAAAGATATGCATGTAGAGCGGGACCCTTAACATTTCTGATAAATTCTATTTCTTTAATTTTATTACACTGTCTGACATTATATTTTTCTTCATATTTCAAATCAAAAGGTACCATCTTTCCCGTCAACCTCCATAATCATGAATATATTCTGTTCCACATACAAAGAAATAACATTATGCTCAACTCAATAAGGATGGTTAAGTTGATCTTTATGCATAGGATTGTAAATGTGATATTTGCTTCAAATTCAATGAATTTAAACAGCCAAATATTCCCACATGCACAGTATGAAAACAACATTACAACCTGTCAGAAACAAAAGAACATTTATTTTCCAACCAGATACATGTCCAAATTAGTTCTAGTCTGGATTGTCAGAATCCATTTCTACACAAATAAGGTGCCATCTCTCTCGTCCTGTTCATTACTCCAATATTGCTTGCTGAGATTTTAGCCAGATGATTGCAGCAAAAGTCCACTGGATCAAAGATGAAACAAGATCCAGAACCGGGAAATATTATGGAAACCATGAATATTGAGTTAGCTCAGTGTTGGTGCAGCTTTTGTAAACTTCTACCCCTTGTGTCATGCGATCATTTTAGGAAAGGCTTGCAAAGAATGCACTATATTCCGTCCAGTTCTGGGCACCAGTCCTCAGGAAGGATGTACTGGAAATGGAGAGAGTACAGAGAAGGGCAACAAAGCTAAAAAAGGGTCTGGAGGATATTAGTTATGCAGAAAGATTTACAAGCACTGAACTTATTCTCTCTGGAGAAGAGACGCTTGAGACGGGATATGATTTCAATGTACAAATACTGTACTGGTGACCCCACAATAGGGATAAAACTTTTCAGCGAAAGGGCATTTAAAAAGGCTCACGGCCATTCATTAAAAATAGAGGAAAAGAGATTTAACCATAAACTGCATAGAAGGTTTTTACCGGTAAGAGCAGTAAGAATGTGGAATTCTCTTCCACAAGCAGTGGTTTCAGCAGGTAGCATAGATACCATATATACTCGAGTGTAGGCCGAGTTTTTCAGCACATTTTGTTGTGCTGAAAATGCCCCCCTTGGCTTATACTCGAGTCTGTGCCCATCTTCATTTTTGTGCGCCTGATCTTGGCCAGCTGTAGGTCCCCTGGACCCCAAACTTAGCACACATGTAGCTCCCCTCTTCCTCTACAAGTGTGCAAAGTTTGTTGTATGGGGGACCTACAGCCGGGGAGCAACGATTTTTCAAAACCGGGGACCTCTTCTATAGACTCCTATGTTAAACTGTAATTTCTTCGGTGATTTTGGGGACCCGGTTCCGGCCAGCCATAGGTCCCCTGGATACCCAAACTTGGCACACTTGTAGCCCCACTCTTCATCTACAAGTGTGCAAAGTTTGTTGTCCAGGAAACCTGGGCTCCCCTTTCATAGACTCCCATGTTAAACGTCAGTCTAGTCACACAGCGCCGGAGATCAGGTAGGGAGGTTGGGCACAGTGAGGCATGGACATAGTGAGGCATGGGCATAGTGAGGCATGGGCACAGTAAGGCACAGTGAGGCATGGACACAGTGAGGCACAGTGAGCCATGCACATGGACACAGTGAGGCAAAGTGAGGCACAGTGAGGCATGCAGATGGACACCCTAGGCTTATACTCGAGTCAATACGTTTTCCCATTTTTTGTGGTAAAATTAGGTGCCTCAGCTTATATTCAGGTCGACTTATACTCGAGTATATACAGTAATTTAAAAAAACGATTAGACAGGCACCTAAACGAACACAACATACAGGGATATACAATGTAATATTAACATAAAAGTGCACACACACAGGTTGGACTTGATGGACTTGTGTCTTTTTCAACCTTACCAACTATTGGAGGCATCAGGCAATATGTTTTATAAGAAGCACTTCTTTTAGGCCTCATTTACAGTCATAAATTTTTTACTGATGTTATTACACGTTCGTTTTCTAGGAGAAAAGTTCCTGCATAATGATCAGTAAAATACTTTTTACAACATAAAGATGCGTATTCGTACGTAACTTGTTTTTATGATAATTTATTTCCCCCCTTTGTTTAGACTTAAGTTACGCACTTACAAATACTTATAATTGCATTTATACACGTAAGCGCGTCAAGTTATTAGATGAAAAATTTTAGATCCTGTCTTACAGATCTGAAAGCAGCTCATATTTACGCACCTGTGAATGTGCTACAAGCAAATTGTGAACCAAATGCACTACATATTTTATGGACTCAAATTGAGGTGGAAGAAAAAGGAGGTGGACTATTAATATATACTCTATATGCTTTTTTCACTATATATTTTTTCACTATTCATTAAAATGTGTATATAAGTCGACGCTACACTGCATTTTGGACTTGGCATTTAATATTTTGGGATTGAAGATATTCAGATAATAATTTTTTAGTCACCCAGATCTATTATTCATGTGTAGCGGGTATATACTTTTCTATCATGTTTAAAACTGGCAGAGACACCAGTGATGTATAGTTCCCTGCGGCCCAGCAGGTGGCGCTGTCCCTGTGGGCTGGGGTTGAACCATCGCTGAGTGCCGTACCCCTTTTTGGCCTCTCTCGGCGGTTGTATGGTGGGGCGGGGATACCCACCGTGCTTGCTGGGAGAGGGTATAGAGGGGCCGGCCATCTTTGTCACGGGGTCGAGTCCCGGGCACCTTCAGCCTGAGGGCTGTGGCTCGTGGTTGGTGTCCAGGCGGCCTTAGGACTGGATGCTCGGAGCTTGTGTTCCATCCCAGGCACCTTCAGTCTGGGGTGAGGTACTCAGCCGGAGGCCTGGGGCTCAGTACCTTTCGCTGAGTCCCGTGAGGGAGGGATCATCCTAGGGGGCCACGGGAGTGCGGCACCCGAATCCAGAGGCGTAAAGGACCGGAGGAGGGACTCACCTGAAGACCTGGTGCAGCAGATTGCCAGTGCTGGGTGTACCTCTGGAGACCGCCCGGAGGGATATCTTTCCCGAACAGGGGCCAAATTCTAAGAGGAAGTTCAGTCCATGTTCAATGACCGGTGGCAGCGGTCCAACTATTTCACTCAGGTCAGTGGCAGAGGCCTGCTATTAGGCCTGTGGCAGGGGCCTCAACAGTTCATCTGGTCTGTGGCAGAGACCACCCACACGGTCGGTGGCAGAGACCGTGCGCCAGGCCTATTCGCTAAAAAGGAATAGGAGAGCTTAGTTGTGCCTGAGCCTACTCGTATCCACACCCCCTGTCTGTTCGTTGAGGGAGTCTAACTGATTGTGTTTCATCCTGACATTGGAAAATAAAGGAGTGTTGGACTTTTATTGGTGTGGGGCTCATTTACTGGCAGACACTGTTCCACAGAAGAAGCGGAGGCTCCAAACACCGAACACCGACCCGAAGGTAAAGAAACTTTGCTCACACCACACCAACATCTGCGGTGAAAGCTTGGCGTGGTGACCCCGCACTCTCTCCTCCAAGGTACCCCTAGACAAAAGCCAGAGAGAAAGAAACCGGAGCAAGAGAGAGAGAGTGGAGGGCGCTACACAAGCATTTGAAAGAGATTTATATGCTATATATATGGTTTAGTTTTGTTTGAGTGCACTGAGTTTAATCTGTTTATTTTTTATTTTTTTTACGGTAATTAAAAACAATGCAGTTGCATTCAGATCTGCTTTAAATTAAAAAAAAACATGTGTATATACTTATTTTTATGGCCATGATAAAGGCTTTATTTGCATGATTGTAAAGATTTTTAGGATGTTATTACATACAGTACGTGTTTTCTAGGAGAAAAGCTCTTGTGTAATGATCAGTAAAATACGCTTAAATGCATAAAGATGTGTAAAGGGTAAATAATGACAATTTAAATTAATTGCGGATGCGCTTAAATGCGTAAAGATACGTAATGGGTAAATAATGACAATTTCATTTACCCTTTGTTTCAACATAATTTACACATGTACAAGCGCATTCATGTACGTAAACATGTAAAGCACATGTTCTTAGAAGTGGATTTTTGAATTCCGTTTTACAGATCTGAAAGTAGCTCATGAAAGTGAATGGCTCCATTGGAAACAATGCAGCTGCTTTCAGATTCATAATTACATTTTCTTTTTTTTTTTCTACGGCCATTTGAATAAAGCCTCCGAATTATTATTTTTTGGTAGATTTTCTAAACTACAAAATAACCTCCTGAGTCTTTGCAACATATACTGCACCCTCCCTTCCTCCTATAGTTTCTTTGCTGAATTTAACCACAAACGTCCAGAAGTGGATAGAACACTTTAGGACAGTTTGTACATTTTGGTTTGGTGCTGCTCCCTCTAACCTCTAGCCTACAAGTGTCAATATGGTAATTACAGCCCTGGGAAAAATGACAACTGTGCTGACATCAGCAAGTGCATTTGGTATTCACCTAAAGTCTCGTGAATCAACTGCAGACAGATTCAGCAGGAAAGAAATAGTCCTACGGGGGCGTGGTCTGGACATGCTGCGGTGAGGACGTGTGTCTCTGGAGCTCCGGCGCTGGCACCTAATCTGTAGCACTTTTATTATCATTAAGGCACTGCCTTCTACCCTGAACACCATGGGCAAGAGGACGGGCAAACCCCTATCCACCAGGGGTACCTCTTCGGGCTCCATCAAACGTTTCTTGGCTGTAGATCCGGACGAAACAGCGGACTCGGATGGCCTGGGCCGCTCTCCGCGTGGCGTTAGCTCCGCCTCCCGCCTCAAACCAGCACTACGCCATCATTCCCCGGCCTCGTCCGTCGGATCGGGAGGAGAGAGCGGCACGTCCAGACACCCAGAGGTCGCATCCCTGGTGAGTGACCTCCCGACTAAATCGGAGTTAGCCTCCATGCTACTAGGCTTGGAACGAGCTATTAAAAAAGAACTATCGGCTGTGCGCTCGGACCTCTCGCAGGTCTTAGAACGAGTAGAGGAGACCGAACAGCGCCTAGATCGCCACGCGACCGCCATCAGATCCCTGCAGGCCACTACTCGCGGTCTCTCCATTGCCCATAGGATGGCCATGTATAAAATCGAGGACCAGGAGAACCGCAATAGGAGGAATAACATCCGCCTCAGAGGCCTGCCAGAGGCAACGGGGGATGAGGACCTTCTCCCATCCATACGGGGTATTTTTAACGGCCTGTTAGGCCTTGCGGTGGATAATCCCCTTAAAATAGACCGGGTCCACAGGGCCCTGCGTCCACGCAACCTTTCCTCGGACACCCCCCGAGATGTGATTTGCCGAGTCCATTATTATGAGGAAAAGGAGCGCATTATGAAGAAGGCCCGAGAGTCCGCCTCGCTCGATTTTGATGGCGCAGTGATAACCCTCTTCCCTGATCTAGCCAGAGAAACCTTGGACCGCCGCAGGGCCCTGCGGCCCCTCACGGAGAAGTTGAGAGCGGCCTCCATTAATTATCGCTGGGGCTTTCCAGCGGCCCTAATCGCTAGAAGGGATGGCAAAACTGCGATCCTCCGATTCCCAGAAGACCTAGAAAAGTTCTGCCTGGATGTCGGCATCTCCCCTCCAGAGCTTCCCGGATGGCAAGACGCCATCCCGCCTGTCCCGGGCACTTCAGAACCGGGTTGGCACAAGGTAGACCGAAGACGTCACTCTCCTACCGCGGGAGCATCTCCTCAACTGGGGTAAAACACCCTGCCGTGCGGCATTTTCTTTCTCTTTTATTTTTTCATCACCCGGGCCCACGGATAAAGGTACTTCCTTTCTGCGAATC
Source organism: Rana muscosa (assembly GCA_029206835.1). Lineage (NCBI taxonomy): Eukaryota > Metazoa > Chordata > Amphibia > Anura > Ranidae > Rana > Rana muscosa. The sequence continues at coordinate 225,955,703 of CM055118.1, forward strand.
TGGTGTTCTGCCCCCTTGTTGTGTTCTTTTTTTGCAACCCCACAGTTTGCACGTCGTGCCTTATTTTGCATACTTTACTAAATACTTGACTCTTGCCAAATGGCACTATTCTACGATACCCACTCCACGGCTCAGAACTATGGGCCCCAGTTTTTCAGGTTTTAGGGTTTTTTGGTTGCCAGTTCAGTGCTACCATATAAATGTATACTCATGTTACTATTGTGACAGCGTCGGAGCATCGGGATGTCACCTGCACCAACTTTGGTGTACGTGATCGGATGCCCACGACCTTCCGCCCCTGTACTGTGGGGCGCCGGGGGACCCTGTGCTTGTGTGCCCTTGCCCGCTTTTGGGTTCTCGGTATGCGGGCGCTGGGACTCTCGTGTACCCCTCCCTCGCACTGCAGTACTCTGCGTGCCTTTGCTGACCACCCCCTAATGTGGTCTGTGTATGTATTGTTGTTTGATACTGTATGTTTTCTCTTCTTTCTCTCGTTTCTGCTCTCTTTTCTCTCACTCCCCCCTTCCTCCCTCCCCACCCTCCCCTCTCTTGTCTCCCGCCTCAGGTCTGCCTCCAATGGATCCTATGATCTGCGTCTCCCCCCTCCTGACTGTCATGGCTAAGGTAAATTTGATTTCTTTTAATGTGAGGGGCTTACATACCCCGGGTAAGAGACACAATTTGTACAGGGAGCTGGGCCGCCTGCGGGGAGACATTGTTTTCCTGCAGGAGACTCACCTTACCCACACTACGTCAGTAAAATTATCTTCCCCGCGTTTCCCTACTTGGTACTATAGCCTATCTGATGTGAATGGGGCTAAAGGGGTGGCCATTGGCTTCCGCAGAGGCTCCACATTTACATTGGAATCTATGTTGTCTGACCCTCTGGGACGCTTTCTGTTCATAAAAGGTACGCTAGGTAATATGCCCTGCACTCTAGCCAACCTGTACGCTCCTAATAGGAACCAGATAGGATTCGTAGCATCCACCCTCGGGAAACTGAGGACCTTTGCCCATGGGTGCATACTCCTTGCGGGTGATTTTAATTTCCCGATGGAACCCCTCGTGGACACCTCACTGGGGCGATCCTGTATCTCCCATGCACGCTTATCCTACATACGCAAGCAGCTGCATGAGTTACAGCTGATTGATATCTGGAGAATTGTGCACCCGCGGGCAAAGGATTATACTCATTACTCCCACACCCACCAATCCTACTCTAGGATCGATTACTTCTTTATTGGCCACCACCATCTCACCCTAGCGGTCGACACCGACATTGGCACCTCCCCCATCTCTGACCATTCCCCGATCCTACTTACGCTTAAGATCCCTTCAATGCCCCCTAGGGTAACCAACTGGAAGCTTAACGATGACCTCTTGAATGATGACATAGACAAGAAAATGCTGGGAGAAGAATTGTCCCATTATTTTACAGACAACACGAGCCCAGACCTTTCCCCGGGTGTGCTCTGGGAAGCGCATAAAGCCCATATCAGGGGTAAACTTATTGAACTTGGATCTAGGAAAAAGCGAGAGCGAACACACCAGCAGTCAGTACTGGTAAGGGAGATTTGGGAACTTGAGCAACAGCATAAGGCTAGGCAATCCCAAGAGGTCTTTCATACCCTGACCCTGAAAAGGGAGGAACTGAAAGCACTCCTTCATGTTGAACAGAAGCGACAAGCCCGTCTTCTATCCCAACGCTTCCATGAATGGGGCAACAAGCCGGGCCGGCTTTTGGCTCACTCATTACAGCAAAAGAAAAGTGCTTCCTTTATAGCCAAGATTAAGACAGCATCTTCTGAATTGGTACATGATACCCCTGCCATAGCTAAAGAGTTCCGGGCATTCTATCAACACCTTTATCATGTTCAACACTCCATAGCTGATCGCGACACTAGGTTACAGCATATTAGAGACTACCTATCCCAAGCCAATTTACCAGCCTTACCCCCAGAGACGCTCGCGACTTTAGATGGTGAGTTCACCACCTCAGAGTTAAGCATCGCCTTGAAGGACATGGCCAATGGTAAGGCGCCGGGCCCAGATGGCTTTACGGTAGCCTATTATCGTTCCTTCGCTGAGGTTCTACTACCGCACCTAACATGCTATGCCAATGCTATACCTGATGGTGGTTCCTTCCGATCTGAGACCCTTCATGCCCACATTACGGTGATACCCAAACCTGGAAAGGACCCCAGTGTTTGCGGGAGCTATCGCCCCATCTCCCTGCTAAACATTGACGCCAAACTGTATGCCAAAGCAATTGCAAATAGGCTCCTCCCCCTCCTCCCACAGTGGATCTCGTGTGACCAGACGGGCTTCATCCCCGGTAGGGAAGCTCGTGATAACTCCCTCCGTACCCTGTCCCTGATGTCATACGCACGTGGATCCTCCCAGCCCACCCTCCTTCTGTCGACAGACGCTGAAAAGGCGTTTGATAGGGTGGACTGGGAGTATCTAATGGAGACGCTGACCCACCTCGGCATCATTGAATCCTTCCGAAGTCAAATCTCTGCCCTCTATAACTCCCCCACAGCCCAATTACGCATCAATGGTACTTTGAGCGTCCCCTTCACGTTATACAATGGCACCCGTCAAGGCTGCCCTTTGTCGCCCATATTATTTGCCCTATCCTTAGAACCCTTTCTCTCCAGAGTTAGAAACAATCCCTCTATTCATGGGATCACGGTGGGTGGTCTTGAACATAAATATGCCGCATATGCAGATGACATCCTGTTCTACATACGGCAACCTTTAATATCTCTTCCTAACCTTATGTCGGCATTTTCTGCGTACAGTGACGTCTCTAATTTTAAAATTAATATGTCAAAATCCGAAATCCTAAATATCTCTGTTCCGAGTACCCTCGTGTCTCATTTGACACAGTCCTTTCCTTTTGCGTGGCAGACACGCAAGATGAAGTACCTAGGAATTTATCTCACCACCAACCCGGCTTCCTTGTTCCGCGCCAACTTATTGCCCCTATTGAACACAATCAGATCAGACTTACAAAGGTGGTCTACGGTTGCCCATTCCTGGTTGGAAAAAATCAGTGTTGTTAAGATGAATGTCCTACCTAGGTTACTGTTCTTGCTGCAAATGATCCCCTTTAAAATCCCTGTAGGTTTTTATACTTTAGTCAGGTCTCTTATTGGCAGATATATATGGAACAGAAGGCGTCCCAGACTTGCCAGGTCCCTCCTTACCAGACCAAAAAGGGAAGGTGGTTTGGCACTGCCAGACCTTAAGAAGTATTTCTTAGCAATTGTGTTGAATAGAATTTCTGACTGGAAGTATCACAAAGCCACTAAGTTGTGGGTGACTTTGGAAATAACACTCAGTGGGACAGACCTCTTTTCACAACTCTGGATACCCAGAAAGCATAGGACTCTGGCCCCGACCACATCACCGCTTACTCGCTCTACCCTAATGGCATGGGACTCTTTATGCTTCAAGCAGGATTGGAAGTACAACTCACCACTTATGCCTTTACGGGGTCACAACAACTTCCCACCAGGGAACACGGGTCCCAATACTCAGATTTGGGAACTCGGCTCTGCCACTTTTTTGCACCATGTAACTACCTCCATGAGTATTGCTCCCCTGTACACGTTAGTACCTCCTGCTACTACAACACCCCTGGACCACTGGCGCTACCGCCAACTTGCAGCATTCGTCCGTTCACTACCAAAACCTCTACGTTCCATCTCGGACTTGACTCCCATCGAAATGGCTCTTGCCGAAGACAAACCTGTGGAAAGACCCATCTCCTATTTTTACCAATCCCTGCAAGCCTTGGCCTCCTCGGAAGGCCCCGCCTTCCTCCGTAAATGGGAGGAAGACCTTCACAAGGAACTCTCAGCTGCTGAACGAAACTCCATTCTATTACTAGCTCACACCACCTCCATAGCCTCCAAGATGGCGGAAGTAAATTATAAACTGTTGACGAGGTGGCACTACACCCCAGTGGTACTTCACAACTTTTTCCCGCACACGTCACCTTTATGCTGGCGAGGCTGTGGAGAACGAGCAACACATGCTCATATATGGTGGCACTGCCCCCTGATACGCCCCTATTGGGCGGCAATCCTACACTGGGCCAGTGTGATTCAAGGTTTTGACATCCCTGATGATCCTGGGGTAGTCTTACTTCATTGTACGGGCAAATCAGTGGGAGCATACAAGAAATCTTTAACACCCCATCTGCTTAATGCTGCAAAAGCGCTTATTCCACGTTATTGGAAACAATCCAAAGTCCCAACCCTACGCCAATGGCTGCTGGAGGTCGACCATATATACCATATGGAAGACCTCACGCTCTGTCTCAGAGGTAAAACTGATTTGGCAAAAAAAATATGGTCCTGCTGGTTTGCCTTTAAGTATACGACTGACTACGCTGAACTAATGTCTAGTACTGTTTAATGTCTGATTGCAACAATACTGAATGTTGTCAATGCCTGACCTGGGCAGACCCCCCCCCTCCCTTCCTTCCCTCCCTCCCTTCCCCCCCTCCATTTCTTCTCTTCTCTCTCTTTTTCTGCCTTTCCTCTCCTACTAAGCTCAGTTTTTATGTTGGGTGCACGACATAGCGGAGAGTATTCTGTCATTTTCACTTTTCACAACCCCTAGCTGATGGGAAACTCCTACTATGAGACTAGTCGGTGAGTCTAGACGGCTTTATGTTCTGTAACCCACTATGTTTCGCACACCCCCTCTGTATACTTTTTTATTTATTTTCTTTTTCTTGATTTTATCTTACCTTGAACTGTATTGTTCTTATTATTTCTTTGTCTCAATAAAAAATTAATAAAAAAAAAAAAAAAAAAGAAATAGTCCTACTGGGTGTGACTGCGGTATCTTATCACAAGATTCTGCCTTTTGCAACATTCCTTGCTGAGAACTACCGAGTGAAGCTCTGAACCAAAAATTACTTGAGGCTTTATTGAATACAACAAAACATGCAGAGCTATTCATCCTGTGAAACTCCATGTACACTCGTTCTGTACAAAGGCCAACAAAATCAAATGTTCCAGGTCAGATGTTTTTCATTCAGAAAAAAAGCGTGAATCAAGAAAATACAGTATTATGGCCACTAGATGGAGCAAATGCTTATTTGCTATGATCATCGGCTCCATCTAGTGGCCATAATTTGGTGTGTTTTGATTATTGCTGTGCTAAGTTTGCCTATCTCTGTTTGCTGTACTGTATAGAAGAGCGGCATGTTTGCCACCGCTACCCCCTCCGCACCTGTCACTGGTTGTCAAGGATGCTGTCTAATTTACAACCAACAGGCTTTTAGCAACCAGTGATGCTAAAAGAGTGTGAAGCTCGGCAGGGAAGGTGAGGAAATAGTTCCCCATCAGGTCCGCTCTCTACTTGTGATTGACAGCAGGCAGTGGGTGGATTTAGTAGTCAAAAGCAGACTGTCTTTTGGCTATGGATCCAACAATTTCCTGCTGTCAATCACAAGGGAGAGGACCTGATGGGGAACTAGTGTCTCTGCTTCTTTATCAGGCTCTGCACACACAGATACAAAACTCCTGAGCCAGCCACTGTGCTATCTGTGTGACAGGCGCAGTAGTGGGGTGGCGTATCTACATGGACAGTATGGTGTCAGTGCACCTCTGCAGGACAAATGTTGGTGCTTGCCCCAAATTCATATACCTGTTTCCAACATAAATCTGTCGCCCATACCAACATTTGACATGCAATGGCACAATTAAATTATAAAGAGTGTCATAGAAACGCTTTATGAATTCCCTTGTATGTTTCTCAGGAAGATGGACTAATGCTCTTTACAATACTTGTAGCTATTTCTACCTCTGCAACTAAAGTTGATGATTTCAGTTGAGTATAAAATATAATATATATATATATATATATATATATATATATATATAGAAGGGTTGATTAAAAGCACATTTCTGTGTCAGTACTAGAGACTGTTAAGAGTTGCTGCGCAATTAAGCAGTGAACACCCTTAGAATAGATAGTACTTATCCCTGTCCACATCATTTCTTATGGCGGAGTGATTGCTGTACAGTGTTTCAGGTGGGAGGCTGTTACATTCATGAAGGTCCTCATGATGATACTTAAGAGCTACTAAGCATCATTTCAAGAATTTCCCTTTTCCTCCTTACAATCTTATAAAGTGGACCAGACTCCATGCTAACATTGTTCACCTAATCAGCATATGATATAGGCACCATTTATGTCAGACAAATGCTTACATACCTTTCAGGTTCCCCTATAAATTAAGTTACAACTTCTCTCTGTGCCATAAAGAATTTGTGTCAAGAAAGTGAAAGACTAATCAGGAAAATAGGAAGGAGCAGACTCTGCCATTCTCAAAATATAAGGAAAGGTATGTACTAAAATAGTTGTAAACATTTTTTTTTTTTTTTTTATAAAAATAGCAAACAGCCCTGATGGATCCCCCGCCGGCGCTCCAAGCCCCTCCTCTTCATCGGGTGCCCCCATGGAAAGCCGATTTCCCTGGGGGCACCCGTGCAGGCTCGCTCCCGAGCCCTGTTGCTGTGTCTATTGGCACAGACAGCATCACAGAATTAGAATTTGGTTGACAGTAGCGGGAGCCAATGGCTCCTGCTGCTATCAATCTGTCCAATGAGGAGAGAGACAGCAGCTGGAGCTGCTGCGCTCATGCACATTTCTGGATCAGGTCAGGCTCAGGTAAGAAAAAAGGGGATGTCTGGGGGGGGGGGGGGGGGCAGCACAGAAGGTCTTTCAACTTAATGCATAGAATGCATTAAAGTGATACTAAAGTTTGGAGGGTTTTTTGGTTAAAAACAACAAACATGTTATACTTGCCTGCTCTGTGCAGTGGATTTGCACAGAGCAGCCCAGATCCTCCTCCTCTCTGGCCCCTCCTCCCTGCTGAGTGCCCCCACAGCAAGCAGATCACTATGGGGTTTCCCAAGCCAAACCGCTGCTCTCTGTATCCATTCTCTCTCTCCTCATTGGTGCTCCTCACTGACTTTGAATGACAGCAGCAGAAGCCAATGGCACCCAATGCTGTGTCTCAGCCAATTAGGAGGGAGAGTCCAGGAAAGCTCAGTCTCTCGTACAACATCGCTGGATCGAGATTGGGGTCAGGTAAGTATTAGGGGGGCTAAGGGGGGCTGCTGTACACAAAAAGTTTTTTACCTTGAAGCGGAGCTCCGCCGAAAAAAAAATATTAAAAGCCAGCAGCTACAAATACTGCAGCTGCTGACTTTTAATATTAGGACACTTACCTGTCCTGGAGTCCAGCAACGTCAGCAGCAGAGGATGAGCAATCGCTCATCACTCTGCTGCCCCCACCGCCATCCTCTGCGAGGGAACCAGGAAGTGAAGCCTTGCGGCTTCACTGCCCGGTTCCCTACAGCGCATGCGCGAGTCGCTCTGCGCCGTTCTGACTGGTCCCCGTGTGTTCTGGGAGCCGAATGTCTCCCAGAACACAACGGGTATTCTGCGGGAAGTGACGTGCTTCCCGCAGATTTCCCGCAGAGAGGACTCCCGGAAGTGGGTGCAAATACATGTCTTAGACAGGTATCTGCACCCCCTCCCCCCTGAAAGGTTTCAATTGTGACACCGGAGGGGGGGAGGGTTCCGATGAGCGGAAGTTCCACTTTAGGGTGGAGCTCCACTTTAATGCATAGAATGCTTTAAGATAAAAAACATTCTGCCTTTATAACCACTTTATGATGAAAATCTTAAGGCTTTAGAACCACTTCACCTTCTTGCCACCCACGTTACACATATATGCAGCGGCAAAGTGGGTGGGCTTTAATGCTTACACAACGCACACATGCATCAATAGGCAAATTTTGTTGAGGTCCATTGCTCCATAACTCAACAAAGGGGGGAAGAATCCAGTAAATTTTACTTTGCAGATAATTGGGTTGATTTACTAAAATCAAATAGGTTGTTCATTGTGCAAGGGAAATGTACTTTCATGAATGAGGTGAAGCTCTGCGGACCTCTATCATCCAATTGTAAAAGCAAAAAATACAGGTGTTTTCATTTTCCCTGCTCATGATTGATTTGCATACTGAATTTCACCACATTCACTAAATAAAGAGAACATTTATTTTTCAAACTAAACAGCCCTATTTACCATTAGTAAACCAACCCTGTTGTAGTCTTTTATAAAAAATAAAAAAAAACTTTCATCTGCTGATAGATTATGCTGCCCCGAACCAATGAAAAATAATTTGACACATCAGGAAAATTAGCACATTAACAAACTAATATGAAGGAGCATATCCTGCCACCCAGCTGAGCAGTCAACCAGTTGAATCTCTGCTAGTTCATCTAGCAGAAAAAATATGAAATCAGTTTGAATGGGCTATTGGACTTTAAATTTGATTAAATAAGCCCATAAAAGACATTAGGCCATTAAAAAAGTGCTTTGCTTCAAATTGGCTGAAATCTTTGCAGCTTTACTCCATGTGCTACTGGGGTTGAATTGCAAAAGGCAAATAGGTTGTTCACTTTGCAAGGGAATTTTTATGTTGCAAGGGAATTCCCCCTTATCTTAGCAATTGGGGTGAAGCTCTACTGATTTTTATTATCTAATCATTTACAAGAAAAAATACTGTTTGTTTTTCTTTTAGTTTCTTTGTACATGATTGGGTATTCTTTGCAAAGTAAGTTTTTCCCCATTTCCAAAGCCAGGGGACAATTCTTCTGTGACCAAACTCTGGTGGGTGGGACAAAACGCATCAGAAGGGATAAGGCTGGAGGCCATACACAGCCACCTTTACATCTGAAGCACTGGGTAAATTTGAGAGGCGTCTTCATTTTATATATATCTACACTCCTAAATTAGTGGGCTGATGCCTGCTTCCACATTCTGGGCACCAACAGGTAGACTTGCCCTCCTCCAGCTTTGAGCGGCACTCTATGTTTAGAAGTAATCTAAAGGAAAATTCCCTTTCAAAGTCAACAGCCTAATTACCTTTAGTAAATGAACTCCATTGTTCCCTTTGGTATCCTTATTTGGATATGATCCATGGATCAGTTATGCTGCCCTAAACTGACAGAAAGTAGTTTGACCCATCATCTAAATTAGCGCAAGAACACTACTATCAAGGAGCTTATCCTGCCGATTCACTGAGCAGTCAAACATGGGAATCTCTGCTAGCTCAGCTAGAAGAAAAAAGGTGAATCCTGATTGGGAAATTGAACTTAAAATTTGATCAAATAGGTCCATTAAGGTCACTAGGCAGAAAAGGGGAGCTTTGCTTTTGGTTTTGCCTTAAAGTGACTAAAACCCGTGCAGTAAATATTTAACTTTGTATTCCAATAGAGTTAATTTACTAAAGGCAAAAAATCTTTTGACTTTTAGGGAAGTTTACCCTATCTTAGTAAATGGGTTGAAACTCTTCTGACTTCATCCAATCGTGTGATCTTGTTTTGTTCTTTTTTTTTAATTCTCCTTGCACGTGATTGGGTATTCTTTGCAAATATATTTTTCACCACATTCACTAAGGTAAGTGAAAATTCCCTTGCCAAGTGAACAGCCTGTTTGCTTTTAGGTAAATTAGTCCCAATGTCTTGTCTTAAGAATGTCTTACCGTAAGAAACGTGAACTCTCCATAGAAGTGATAGAAGATCAAGGGAAACATGTTGAGGTTAAAAGGAAATGTGTGGGCCATACCATGTCTTGCCTGCCCACTGTTGACAGTGAAAGGTAAAGCTAAGTGGTGGTCTTGTTAGCCAATCAGGAAAGCGTATCTGTGGGGGGGCTCAAGGTCATGTGTTAATAAGCATTCTGTATTTTTTTATCTATGAAAAGGCAGCACAGAAGCTGAACATGAAAAAGGGGATAATGAAACAGAAAAAAAGAGACAAAGCCCAATTAATCACGTTAATTAAATCTAAAAGCCACCTCCTATGTTCTTCATGTCACATTTTATTTACAGGACGCTCTGTCCTAGTTTCACAGTGTCACTTTGACTAAGCCTCTTCAGAGAGATCATAGTCCAGAGACAGATACTGTTTGATCTCAAAGATTAGAACAATATCAGCTTCTGGAGAGTTTTGCCAGTGACAGGGAAGGATTTCACATCTAACATGGAGCATGCTTTGCATACTAAAACCTGGCAAAATAATATTTTTTAAGATCAGGACTATCAGTCAAAATGTTGACTGTTTGAAGGGCTTTTCTTGTTAGGAAAATCTCTGTGGAAATGTCTGTCCAGCCCTTTACAACTACGGCAAGACTTTACGATCTGTGGTGTAGAATCTCGACACCCATTGCAGACAAATATATAGCTTGGAAATTACCATGTGACTACATCTTCTGAGCTGGACCAATGGGGCAAAATGACAAGAAAGTTACATAGTTACATATTAGGTAAGATTGGAAAAAGCAGTCCATCCAGTCCAACCTATATGTGTGTGTGTCATTCAAGTTTTTGATCTTGAGGCTAGGTTCACACATATGTGGGCTGCAGTTGATGCATTTCCTGGTGCCATTTATGTTTTTTACATGCATTTTTTATACATTTTAATGCGTTTTTTAATGCGTTTTGCATGTTTGGGAGGTGTCTGTTATCATGAAAGAGAAACCAGCAAAAATGCAGTGGAAACACATCAAAAACATAAGCACTGCATTTTTGACGCGTATTTGATGTGTTCTGTTGCATTTCCATTGGAACCAAAAACGCAAACTTCTGCAGGCAAAAAAGTCCCTGACCCTTTCCAAACACACCTGTGGAGAATGCAGAGATATGAACGTGGCCCATAGGAAATCATGTTAAATGGACTGTAGTGTGCTTCTGCAAAACTGAAAATGCACGCAAAAAAACGCATAGGTGTGAACCAGAGTAAACCTATGTTGTGCTCATCAACAAAGACATCTAAAACTTCCTGGGGAAATAGATTTCCACATTTTTGCTGCTCTGACTGTAATGAATCCCCTCTGAAATGTCAGATTAATCCTCACTTCCTTCTGTCTTAAATTGTGTCTATGTGTCCTTGTGTGGATCATGTCTTAATCTTCTTAAAGTTGCATTAAACAAAAACTGCTGACAGATAGGATTTCTATGACAGAAGAGATCTTATTGGTCTCTTTTGTCATAAATGCTTCTCCCCGTCTGTTGTTTTGTGCATACTGAGCTGTGCATGCGCAGCTCAGTGTACAATTACAGCACCACTGTGTACTGTGATGATGTGAATCCCTTCAGCATGCATGGGAGTGACATCATCACGGCCCGGGCCCACCTAAGCAGCTGCAGAGTCAGAACCTGGAAGGGAGACTGGGAGAAGATGGCAATTCCTGTGACTGCTCACAGCACAGCACTGGAATGGATTGCTTGGCAGATAAGTCAGCCATAATGTACTAAAATTCAGTGCAGACTAACACGTTATGGCTAAAAGCTCCTGGGGCCCAATAAAAAGAAATGGTGGAGGTTTAATTGCGCGTATGTGCCTCCTCTTCAAGGTAAATTTATTTAGTTTACTTAGTCAATCCTCTAACTAAGATCCTCCAGCCCCCTTATTAATTCTGTTTCTGTTAACCACTTGCCGACCGCCGCACGCCGATGTACGTCGGCAGAATGGCACAGGCAGGCAGATGGGCGTACAGGTACGTCCCTTTAAATTTGCCGCCCAGTGGGCGCGCGTGCGCCCTCTGCGTGCCTCGCGAGAGCGGCCGTGGGTTCCGGGAACTCGATGTTCCCGGGCGGCCCGCGATTGCGGTCAGCAAGAGTAGAACAGGGGAATGCCTTTGTAAACAAGGCATTTCCATATTCTGCCTAGTAACACTGTCACTAATGACCGTTCCCCGTGATCGGGAACGGTCATCAGTGATGTGTCATGTGTAGCCACGCCCTCTAACAGTAAGAATCACTCCCTAGGAAACACTTAACCCCTGCAGCGCCACCTAGTGGTTTTGGATTTACATATTCTTTAACCACTTGCCGACCGCCTCCTGTACTTATACGTCGGCAGAATGGCACGGACAGGCACAATCACGTACCTGTACGTTGCCCTTTAAATGCCTGACGTGTGGTCGAGCGCGCGACAATGGCGGCGTGCTCGCGACCCTGCCGCCTTCCACGTGAGTCGGACCGTCGGAGGTTAAAGAGCAGGGAGATGCTTGTGTAAAGTGCCTAGTGACAATGACATGGATCTCCGATCCGTGTACTCGGAGCGGAGATCAGTGTCATGTGACACACAGCCCATCCCCCCTATAGTAAGAAAGACTATGCAGGGAACACTTAACCCCTACAGCGCCACCTAGTGGTTAACCCCTTCACTGCCAGTGTCATTTTCACAGTAATCAGTGCATTTTTATAGCACTGCTCGCTGTAAAAATGACAATGGTCCCATAAATGTGTCAAAAGTGTCCGATGTGTCCCCCATAATGTCGCAGTCGAGAAAAAAATAACTGATCGCCGCCATTACTAGTAAAAAAAAAATATTAATAAAAATGCCATAAAACTATCCCCTATTTTGTAAATGCTATAACTTCTGCGCAAACCAATCAATAAACGCTTATTGCGGGTTTTTTTACCAAAAATATGTAGAAGAATACGTATCGGTCTAAAGTGAGAAAAAATATGTTTTTTAATATATTTTTGGGGGATATTTATTATAGCAAAAAGTAAAAAATATTGCTTTATTTTCAAAATTGTCGCTCTATTTTTGTTTATAGCGCAAAAAATAAAAACCGCAGAGGTGATCAAATACCACCAAAAGAAAGCTCTATTTGTGGGAAAAAAAGGACGTCAATTTTGTTTGGGAGCCACGTCACACGACCGCGCAATTGTCAGTTAACCTCCCTGGCAGTATTCCCGAGTCTGACTCGGTGTGAGTTTTTTATGCAAAAAGCGGTAAGCCCGAGCCAGAATCTGGATTGCATCGCAGTATCCAGGGGAAGTCACTTACCTTGTTCCCTGGATCCTGCGATGTCTCCCCGCAGTGTCTGCGAGCCGTGTCTCGCTCGATCCTCACTGCCGAGTGCCGAGCTCCATTCCCTGCGATGTTGCGGCGCACGGAGACGGAGTTCGGCGCCAAATTCAAAAAGTGAAACACATAGTATACATACAGTATACTGTAATCTTACTGATTACAGTACTGTATGTAATAATTACACATCCCCTTTGTCCCTAGTGGTCTGTCCAGTGTCCTGCATGCAGTTTTATATAATAAAAACTGTTCTTTCTGCCTGGAAACTGGAGATTGTCCATAGCAACCAAAAAGTGTCCCTTTATGTCAAAAGTGGTTTTAGACCAGCTAAAAAACTGCGATAATAAATTAGAATCACTTGCAGAATTGAGCGATAGCGATAGCGATTTGTGGGGAAATTCAAACACTAAATCTAATGACAGCGACAATTCTGCAACTGAGCAAATTTCTGTGTTTTTGATTTGATTACATTATTGAATAATTGTTATTATAATTGCATTACTATTTTTAGTTCAAATATGTTTATTGAGATTTTAGGTGATACAGAAGAATCTCCAACATTAAGTCTGAACATTACAGTAATACAGTGAGCGATCATAGCAACATTTGGTCCAATATGTTAAACACAGAAAACTCATGTGCTATGCTGTGATTAATATTATCCTAGCAGTATCCTCCCTTATCCTGTAATGGACCTTCAAACCCCGAAAAGTAAAAAACCCATACTAACCTATCCCCGACTCCCCGACTCCCGAGATGCCCCCAAGGGCTCATACTGCATCCCGGAGATCGGAGAATCCGGTGCCTAGGAAGTGTCCATAAGTTTGTCATGTATGTGTATGTGATGAACTAAGGTATGTCAACTATGATATCTCAAAGTAGAAAGTACTGAACAGGAGGACTATGCTCCGAACAGCGTTTAAGAAGTTTATAACGAAACAAATACAATTGCGTGACCTATATTAAGTGTATAAGATAGTAGTACGTTCACATTTGTTGTAATAACCCAAAGATGCCAAGGGAGGCAAGAAATAGGAGAGGATATAGAAACGTGTGAGAGAAAGAGAAGTAGACAGTCCCATGTTAAGAGGGTTGGATGTGTGCACTCAGAAAACCAGGCTGTACACCGGGTATCAGAGAGACGTTGCATGCGGTGGCCCACGGTTCCCAGATGGCCATAAATTTTTCATTCTTATCAGTAAGTTTAGCGACTATTTGTTCTTGGGCCATGATCCAGGAGACCTTTCTTCTGAATCCTGTAAACGATACCGTGGGGTTCTTCCAGGCCCTAGCTATGGTTAGTTTGGCTCCCAATAGTATATAAAATGAAAGCGTCTGGGAGGTTTTGGGTAAATTGGGGATTGGGTGATTCAGAAGTGCTATATTGTGACGTGGGGAGATCAGTTTACCCGTCAAGGAACTAAGTGTGCGAAAAACCTTGCGCCAGAAAGATCTGATGTGCGGACAGGACCACCATGTGTGGAGCATAGTGCCCTCCAGTTCACAACCCCGAAAGCAAACTGGTGGTGTGCCTGCATACATTATGGCCAGCCTGGAGGATACGTAGTACCACCGCATTAAGACTTTCAGACTAGCTTCTATCAAAGATACGTTGAGTATACCTTTAAAAGCTCGTTGCGAAGCTCGAAACCAAATCTCAGTGTCCCAGGATCCGTCCACATCCTCCTCCCATCTCCGAGCATAGGAGGGTTTGGTCGACTTAGTCGACAGGGCTGTGTAAATTAGGGAGATACCACCCCTCTGATCCATAGTGTCCGAGCACCAGCGTTCATAGGGTGTAATCATATGTGTTACTGACTTGTTAGACCAAATGGAGTGCATGAAATGAGCGATTTGGGAGAAACGGAAATGTTCCGAGTCAGGCATATCCAGATTCTTTTTACAGTGTGATAAAGTTGTAGGGCCCGCGGGAGAAAGAAAGTGTCCAATCCGGTACAAGCCTTTATCTGTCCACCATTTAAAAGCTCTAATATTCAATCCCGGCGGAAAGGCAGAGTTGTGGAACAGATGGGCTAGTGGTTTCAATGGGGAGGTCAGGGATGAATAACTATATATTCGAGAACATAAAGTGACCGAGTGAGAAAGCGTAGGAGAGAGAATTGCAGGTCTGATTTTCGGGTTACAACACAGCAAATAGTCGATGGTGTTCGAGGGGACAGCTTGTCTTTCTATAGAGAGCCAATCTGGTTTCTGTCCCCTTGTGAATACCATTGAGATTTGTGCTATCTGAGCAGCCAGGTAATAATTCCATAAATTCGGGAGGCCTAAACCTCCCTGTGATTTTAGGCGGAATAATGTTCCCGAGGGACATCTGTATCCTTTGTTGCCCCACACAAAGCGGACAATGTCCGATTGCAGTTTGATCAGTATCTGTTTGTTGATCGGGATAGGGAGGGATCGAAATAAGTACAATAGACGCGGTAGGAGAGTCATTTTAATGGCGTGGATTCTACCAATCCAAGATAAGCCGCTTCTCGACCATTTTTCAAGCTCTGTCCTGCATTTCTGCATAATGGGGGGGTAATTTGCCGTAAAGAGGTGGCTTATGTCAGAAGTCAATTTGATGCTTAGGTATGGTATTGCCCCGGAGGCCCACACAAATTCAAAGTTTTTAGATAATAGGGAAAGCATGTCCTGTGGAACAGTGACATTCAGGGCCGTTGACTTACTCATATTGACTTTCAGACCCGATACTTCACTAAAGGCCTTCAGTGTTTTAAGAATAACCGGGGTAGACGTAAGTGGGGATGTCACAAAGAGGAGTAGGTCATCTGCATACAATGCGCATTTATGTTCTTGTGGTCCGCATTTGACTCCCTGAAAGTCAGGGTTCGCTCTGAGCGCGATGGCTAACGTTACAATTGCTATCGCAAATAGGAGGGGAGATAGGGGGCATCCCTGCCTGGTACCCCTGCTAACAGGGAAGGAGTCTGAGTATCTCCCCATCAAACGTATTTGAGCAGTGGGAGTAGAATAGAGGGAGCTAATAAGGTTGAGGAAAAATGGGCCAAATCCCCACCTCGCCAGTGCACCAGACAGATAATCCCAATCTATGGAATCAAAGGCTTTATGTAGATCAATTGAGAGCAAGTAACCGTTTTTTTGCCCCCCCCCCATCCCATCGTGATTGTAAAAGTGAAATAATGTCTATCGATCTTCTGATCTGGTCCGGGCCCTGCCTCCCGGGAATGAAGCCCACCTGGTCCTTGTGGATGTAGGAAGAGATGAAACCAGACATTCTATTAGCTATAATCTTAGTCATAATTTTGACATCGTTATTAATAAGTGAAATTGGTCTGTAATTGCTCACCTCACACGGGTCTTTATCAGGTTTGGGTATGACCGAGATATAAGCTACGTTCAGGTCTGTTCCTAGCTGAGCTCCATCCCTGAGAGAGTTAAAGAACCGTGCTAAGTGCGGTGTCAGTATTGGACCAAATTTTTTATAATACCCGGTGGAAAAGCCATCCGGGCCAGGGGAGGATCCTACTTTGAGTGAATTAATGGTGGTCAAGACTTCCGTTTGAGTAAACGGGGCTTCTAGTATGTCTCTATGATCATCCGTCAAGAGGGGTAACTGTAGGTCCGCAAAAAGGTCTTCGTCTGTCCCGTAGGGGCCCCTTCGGTTCTGTTTGTATAGGTTTGAGTAGAATTGTAAAAAGGTGTCCATTACTTTATCCGGGTTCTGAGTCAAGTCTCCCCCGGTTGTCCGGATTTTGGGGAAGGCCAGTGAGCGGTGTTTAGGAGTGAGTTTCACTGCCAGTTTGGAGCCTATCCTGTCTTTATGTGAATAAAATTTAGCACCCGTCCATCTAAGATGTTGTTCTGCTGCTGTAGTTAAGTGTAGGTTAAGTAGTAACCTAGCCCTGTCCAAGTTAGCTAATGAGTCTGTTGTTGGGTTACGTTTGTGCGCTTTGGCTAGAGAGTGAAATTCCTCCGTGAGCCTGTGTGTCTCTGCCCTTCGTTCAGCTTTGAGCTTTGAGGATAACTGAATGAATTTCCCCCTAATAACCGATTTGTGTGCTGCCCATATTGTTTGCGGGGAGACTTCCTCCGTATCGTTTATCAGAAAATATTCTTTAATGGCTGCCTCCACCAAAGAACATTGTATTGGGTCGCTCAAGAGGGATTCTTGCAATCGCCATCTGGGCGTGCTTCTCTCTCCTGAGGACCTAAGCGTGGTCACAGTGACCATTGAATGATCAGACAGGGGGGATTCTACAATTTTGGAACTCCGGAGTAGTGGTATTGTGTAGGAATTAGTGAATACATGGTCTATCCTTGCTTAAGAATTATGTGGGGCTGAGAAGTGTGTGTAGTCTTTTGTACGTGGATTGACCTCCCTCCAAATATCCACCAGACCCACCTCATGTATTATTTTAGCTATGTGTGTGCTCTGTTTGGCAGGGCGTTTGGGTTTAGCAGTACCATCTACCCGTTTATCTAGCGAAAGATCGAAGGCGATGTTGGAGTCACCTCCGATGAAGACAGACCCCCTGAGATGTGGTTTCAGCGTCCGTAAAAGAGAGTCAAAAAAATTATTTTGACCCTTATTCGGGGCATAATAGGACAAAAAGGTATATAGTTCTCCGTCTATGTGACCGGAGACTAAAACGTAACGTCCCATGGGGTCTGCAATAGTTTCCTGCTGGGAGAGGCTGATGTGCTTGGAGAAGCACACCGCCACTCCTTTCGTCTTATTTTCCGCTGATGCCAGGAAAAATTGGGGGTAGCTTCGGTGCAGAAAAGAAGGTTTGAATGTGGACGGGAAATGGGTCTCTTGTAATAAGAGAACGTCTGCATGCATGGAATGGTATTGCTGAAAGGCCTTCCTTCGTTTGACAGGGGAATTGAGGCCCTGGGTGTTATGTGAAACTATTTTGAGGGTAGATATGTGCTGGTGGGCGTTAGGCATGGATCAGAGGGGATGGTTCCGCGGAAAGATGCAGGTGCTTACCTTTTCCCTGGTCCAATGGTACCCAAGGATGCTGCGTGCGGAGGCTGCGTGAGAGGCCTTCCTCTGAGATGGGAGGAGGCATGTAATCCCGGATCGAGCGAGATGTCCCTCGAGCATGTGAAAGGAGAAGATAAAGGATGAAAAAAGGGGAAAGAAGAAGAAAGGGGTTATAAGCTTGCAATATACACTTAAACAATCGTCCTTCAAAGACCATTGAACCGAAAACTGAGGTGGGGGGTCCCCCGACCCCCTCCCCTCCTGGAGGTGGTTGGTCTAACCATTCCACCCACCCTATACCCAGAGAGGTCTGGAATTCCCCAAATATGGGGGTTCCAGTACGGAACCTAGGAGTACTGATAGTGTCTCCGGTTCCCGGTGAAGGTGCACTGAGTCCACCACAGCCCAAGCACCAGTGAAAACATTAAGCTGAAGACTAGAGGTAGCCCATAATCCTAACTAAAACAGAGCGCCCCAATTAGTAGAGCGAACAAGGCGAGAGACACCCTCCAACCCAAATAACAACAATCCCCGACCCCCCCCCCCACCCAAAATCCCAGAAAAATAAGAGTAAATGGGTTGTAATGAACCCTGGTGTCGAGTAGGCCGTACTCCCCCGGCCAGCGGGAGGAAAACCATCCGTCCGCTGGAGGAAGGAGCACATTCCCCCACACCCTAAAACATCATACTAACCATACTATCCATAGACTGCTGGCCATAACAAAAAATAAAAAGTAAAAAATAAATAAATAATGAGGCTGAACATATAACCGTTTAGATCTTGTATGCGCTAGAGAAATTAATCCCCCCTCCCCACCCCACGTTCAGGTGACCCATAGATACAGTATTCCTGTGACTTTCTGTCTTGGTGGGTAAATTAAACACGACTGTTCACTTAATGTGATGAGTTTCGTCACGCTTAGGATCCCGGTAGTGAGGAAGAGGTATAAGTCTCAGGCACTCAGGAAGGTAAAAGTTTTCTCAGATCAGGGCCCTGATCAATGACGAGGGGGTCCTCCTTCAGGGTGGCAGATTTTCTTTGGATCTTTTGGAGCTTTGGGTCAGCCAGTTGTGTTGCAGTGGGCTAGCAGGCGGTGGTCTTTTAGATGAAGACGGTGTGTTTCTGGAAATCTGCATGGGGGAAGGTTCCTGCGTGAGGATCCCCAGGTGCAGAAGGAGGCGTTCTCCCTCCACCAAAGAGGAGAATCCATAGCTTTTATTCCTGTATGAAAAGTTCAGGCGGAGGGGGAAAGACCACCTGTATGTGATCTCCTTGCCCGTAAGGACCTGTAGTAAAGGCTTTAAGGAACGTCTTTTCTGAATAGTGAAAGGTGACAAGTCAGCAAAAATCTGTATCTTGTGTCCCTGAAAAGTGAGGCTATCCGAGCTCCTGGATTTCTTCATCACCTCTTCCTTGACTGCATAATAGTGCGGTTTTACTATGATGTCCCTGGGGAGACCATCAGAGCGGGGGGGTTGGAGGGCTCTGTGAGCTCTATCCAGCTCCAGATGACTATCTGTAATCTCGGGGATGAGGCTTCTAATGAGAGCTTTTACAGAATTTTGTACCTCTTTTTCAGTTTCGGGGATCCCCCGCACCCTAAAGTTATATCGTCTGGTTCTATTCTCGAGGTCATCTAATTTTGCGAACGCTGTTTCTAATTGATCCTGTACCTTTTGTAGTCTATCGGTATTCTGGTTAATGCGGGAAACTGCCTGGTCAGCTTTCTGTTCAATAGTGTCCATTCTCACTCCAATTTGCTGCAGGTCAGCATGAATGGAAGCTGTGATCTGTGCAGCATTCTGAGCAAGCCCTGTGGAGAGCATTTGTGCAAATGCAGCCATCATAGATGATAAATCCGGGTGGTTAGGAAACAGGCCTGTGTTATCAGTGGCAGTCAATAGAAGGCCTGTATTCGGATGCCTCATAGGGGTTGTGGGGTAGCCTGTCATCATACTGCCTAGCAGCGATTCAGTGGAGGCTGGGGATGCGGCCAGGTTCAGGGGGGGGGAAGTCAGTACCTCCAGGGGGTCGCGGTGGTGTCTCCAGGTCAGCAATAATGTCCTCCGTGAGCTCCGTGCTCTGAGGGCCTCGTGCAGCCGCCGCCATCTTGGCATTGCCGAGGGGACCCGGACTCGCCGTCATCTGGCCTGTCAGGTCCCTCCGCGCCTGAACCGCGGACATCTGGCCGATCCGGGAGGCTTCCCCTGCTAGAATATCCTGTTGTGGGTGCTGTGGGGGCGCTCTGTGTGCTCCGGTGTTGATTACAGGGCCGTGGTGGAGCGGAGCTCTAGAAGCCGGTGGCCATCTTAGGAGCTGCCGCGCATGCGCCTTCGCATTACTATTTTTTATAATTATTTATAGTTATTTATTATATTATAATTTATGATTTTGTGTTTCAAACTTTATTATACCCGGGATGTCTACTAGACTCTTGTTTGGTCAGATTTAAGTGAGTAATTATTAAGAATTGCAGGCCAAATTTCCATGCAAAATAATTGTACCGCTTTTGGTACGTAATTCCAGACAGAATCATACCGAGGTTAAAGCGACGCAGTGCTGAATCCCAAAAAGTGGCCTGGTCTTTAACCAGCTAAAATGGTCCGGGGCTGAAGTGGTTAAAAGTGGCCATACACTGACAGATTTTTTTTTTTTCTGTTTAGCCTTTGCTAAAGAGCATGGATAAACAAATCATTGCTGAATCTATCATATTCTGACAGTTAGCACTTCTGGACGTCAAGATAACTGAACAGTAGCAAATTTCCCACCTGGTTCCTAGGTTTTTTTTATCAAAGGATGTCGGGCAGAAGGGGACCAACAGGGCCAACAAGTTCACTTTGTGTTTGGCCAACTTTACTTTTCCAGAGGTGTTAACCTACTTATTTGTTATCATATATTGAAATAAAAAAAAAATCTATTGTATCTCGTCTTTCCTCCATCAAGGTGTTACAGAAGAACTTTGCAGTCAGTCATGGTTAATCGTGGTTAAAAGGTTTTTATTTAATTTCATTGCAACTTTGGGTGTAGGAAAAAAGCAATGACGTTTTCTTCTTACTATCAACGGGGATAAACATCTGAAAAAAAGTAGACATCTCTTCCAAATGTTAGCCTGCTAAGGAGCTTCTTTTGTTACTGAGACTGACAATGGTAATTACTCCCCAAGCCTATGTCCTAGGAGGAGGCTGTAGATGTATTTGATGTTTGGGAACGGGCATCTCCAAGAGTCAGACATCAACTCTCATCTGGTGTGCATTGTCACCAGTGTGACCAGCACGTTCTACAGTCACTTGAGTCTCTATTTATCATACATTTATACCAATGTTCTGTGTTACTTGCTTCTTTACACAGTAAATAACAAAGAAAAGACACAAGATCAATATAAACAGGTCATTTTAGGCTTGTATACTTGCTTCAGTGTCAGCACACAGCAAAAAATATATCAGTCACTTGTTCGGGGTCTACATGGAGGAAAAACAATAAAAACTATTTTCAGCTAAATGTTAAGTACAGGTTGCCGTGTTCCCAAAGGCTTATTTGGATATCATGCATTTCCTCAAGCTCCACCCCTATATAATGTAATTATTTTAGTAAAAGCTGAAACTAGAATGAGCTGCTGGAAGCAACATTTTAATTGTAAAAATAAATTAATAAAAATGAATGGAGCGCTGAATTCATGTGTTCGAAAAGTAGAGTCTTTTGACTCTGCTCAACTTCACCTGTGCCCCTGAGGTTCTCTCGCTATATTTAGCCACAAATATCTAGAGGTGGGCAGAAAACATAAGGAAAAAGTTATTAAAATGTTGAAGTTTTGGTGTGACCTCTCTTACCCCTTACTGCATGAAGCCTTGGCCCCTGAAGGTCATGCTGGGGGGTCTTGTCCATGACAGTCTAGGTTAAGAGGAAGTGGGTTAAATGACATTGGCTGTTCATTAATTTGAAATAACGAGGGTATCTAATGGTGAAATGATATAGCTGTAGAAGAGACAGCTCCAGGCTAAAGATTATTATTGCAGCAAAAGTTATACATCTGGCCTTATATAGTTATATGGAGTTCTGCTGGGAAACTTTGGGTCTTGCCATTCATGTGGATGTTACTTTGACATGTACCACCTACCTAAACATTGTTGCTGATCAAGTACACCCCTTCATGCAAACTGTATTCCCTGATGGCAGTGGCCTCTTTCAGATGGATGATGGTCCAAGGAGGAACACAACAACAAGTATATATACTTTTTTTTTTAATCTTCATAAATAGGCACCCTTTGTATTCCTCCATCGGCTCATTTACTTCTAATGGAAACATGTCATGAGAAAATAGAAAATTATGCTTATTCTGGGTCATTGTAAAAACAGTTCTGAAAGTGTGTGTCCAGCCAACTTGTGTTTTTTAACGGTGTATGGGGAGGGTTTTTTTTTTTTTTTTGTTTTTTTGCTATCCAGGGCTCCTGTAGAGATATTCCTGTTCTGCTGGCATTTTACTTGAGAGTAAAGCCTCGTACACACGGTACGATTGTTGGCCAACCAAGCGTCTAATTTTTGTCAAAAGGGCGTGTGCCAGGATCTTGTCTTGCATACTAACGGTACACAATTGTGCCACAAACCCTTCTGCTAATTTCGTGTTTGGTGAGCATTGATTCCAAGCATGCGTGTTTGTACTTTTCACTTTTGTGTGACAGACTTGTGTACTGACCATACGAAAATCAGACAACAGATCAATGTCTGCCGAAAATTTACTAGCATGCCATCCAACATTTGTTGGCCGAAAGTTGGACAACAATTGTCAAAAGGAGCATAGTACCGGTCAGATTTTAGGACAACGGTCTGTCAACAGACAATCCCCTGCCAACAATCATATTTGTGTACAAGGCTTTAGTGAGGGAAAATCTCCCAACAGTAACACTTGACAATAGGGGACCACTGTGTCTCTAAAGCTCCATGTTGGTTTAACCTCCCTGGCGGTATGATTCTGTCAGATTTTAGGTGCTGAAAGCGGTACCATTATCCTGCATGGAAATTTGGCGTTTTTATATTGTAGGCCTATAATTCTTAGGAATAACTCATATAAATCTGTCCAAACCAGAGTCTAGTAGACATCCTGGGTAGGATAAAGTTAAAAAAAACTAAATCATAAATTATAATATAATAAATAACTATAAAATAATTATAACAAATAATAATATAATAATAATAAAAGTGTTTTTCAGTGTCTGATGACGAATTTCCCCACAAAAAACTATCGCTCAATTCTGCGAGTGATTCTAATTTATTATCGCTGTTTTCTAGCTGGTCTAAAACCACTTTTGACATAAAGGGACACTTTTTGGTTGCTATGGACAATCTCCAAATTCCAGGCAGAAAGAACAGTTTTTATAATATAAAAGTGCATGCAGGGCACTGGACAGACCACTAGGGACAAAGGGGATGTGTAATTATTTTATACAGTACTGTAATCTGTAAGATTACAGTGTACTGTATGTGTACTGCGTTTTAACTTTTTTGAATTTGGCGCAGATCTCTGTCCCCGTGCGTCGTAACGTCGCAGGGAATGGAGCTCGGCGGCACTCGGCACTGTGTGAATTGAGCGAGGAGACGGCTCAATCACACAGCGGGGAGGCATCGCAGGATCCAGGGGAAAAGGTAAGTAACTCTGCCTGGATTACTGCGATGCGATCCCGAGTCTGGCTCGGGGTTACCGCTTTTGGTGCTGAAATTTCACCCCAAGCCCGACTCAGGAATACCGCCAGGGAGGTTAATGGACCAAAGTGAAGATTTGCACTAGATTCCGCTGTGCTGCCAATTTAGCTACAAAGTTTGAATTTTTGTCCATTTTGCAGAATTTTTCCTTAATTCCTGCCTCTGGAAACCATTGTCATGTAATGAAGCCCAGATAGCAGTAAAAACCCAGCAACAATTCTAATCTTGGCCCAAAATATCCAAAACTAGAAGCAAGGTTTTGGCTTGACCTACACTTGAAGCTACATGGTAAAAACAGCCACAGCCAAGAAATTAGCATTTTCATAAAAAAATATCTCATGAGTGTACTGCTTCTCCTTCATTGTCTAGTCAAATACTGAGGGTGGGAGTGAGACTAGTTGTAGGTCCTAATTGCATAGAGAGAATATCAGATCTTCTACCCTTCTAGACAGGGCTGTGTGGTGTGGCAGAGCTGTGTTAATCTCAGGACTGGATAGACAGAAATACAACATTTTTAGCAAATAAAACAGCATTTATATATGTATTTAGCTGTTTGATTTGCGTTTAGCTTTTGATGTAGAGAGATACATAGAAAGTTTCTTACCATTGAGAAACATACAAAAGAGGCATAAAAAAATGCAAAGAAAATGCACAAAACAGGCATATACTTACTGCAACACATTATAAAGTGCACTTAAATGCATGCTAAAAAAATGCACGTATGTTAAAAACGCAAAGGTGTAAACGTCCCTTGGCATGTTGTGTGGGTGTAAAGACTTATATTCAGGCAGTGTCTTATACTGGGGCCTTATTATTACTATTATTAGAAATCCATCTGGAAGAATTACCCACGCTGTGCGTACACACACATATATCAATGTATAGATATTTCAGGGTCACATTATAAAATGGGGATTATGGATGTTTTTTTATGAGGAAATACGCATATTAACAGTTTCACCTATTATATAGACACTGTTGGCTATAACAATAAAAATGTTTCAGTAATACTTATTTACAGGTTGATTTTGTCATTATATCAGACTTTTTCATCAGTTTTTTCTCACTAAACAATTTGCTGCTAATTTACTTCACCCTAAGGCCCCATTCACAGCTGTGTGAATCACATGGGTATGCGCTGTGCATAGAAATCCATTGTTATTGTTATCAATGGGGCACTATATTGTAGGGGAAATTCAATGAAAATAAGTCTGTGTCCAATTTTGGACACACCAATGTGCTTAACTGATGATAATGGGGTGGATTTACTATAGGCAAATAGACTGTGCACTTTGCAAGTGAAGTTGCACTCCGCAAAGGCATTTGCTCTAGAACTTAGTAAATAAGATGAAGCTTCACTTTGCAATAAATTACCCAATCAAATGCAAGGAAAAAAAAACAAAAAACTGCATTTTTGCTCTGTAGCAAATGCCCTTGCAGAGTGTGTGTGTATATATATATATATGTACATATATATATGTAGCACCTTTTCCCTTGCTTTGGCTCACTTGCAGGAAAAAGGCACACCGTACTATATGCCTGTACCCTCCTGGTTGAGGAGGTTATGTATTTGGGTCCCACAGCTAGGTTCTTCCATCAGTTGGTTCTCGTCTCCTAGGATATAGGGACAAGTCTCTGTTTCCCCCCCCCCCCCCAGTAATTCCAATGTCCACACCACTCTAAACTCCAGCGTTGAGTTTATTTTCTCAATGTTCAGCAGATAGGAAAGGGTGGATGAGAGACAGGACAGCAAGGTTTGGGAGGTTAGTCCAGGCACAAGTAGATATTACAATCGCTACTCTATCCCAGAATAGGTTTAGCTCACCCAGATAGTTAGAGTCGCTGGAAGAGACTCTGAAGCCAAAAAGTATGTTTTACAGCCACTGTGCTTAGCAACCGTTGGTGAAACCTCAACGGTTTAGTTTCTTTGAGGATTGTGCCTTGACCTACTCCCCACCAATACTGAACTGTTCTATGGGTCTCAAACTGTCTGCTCTCAGAGGACTATTTGTTTGCCGTTATGGAATAAATAAGTGTTGGACCTTTTCAGTGTGTGGTACTCCAATTACTGGGAGCAAAGGGGGTTATCAGCAGAACAGACTTGGCTCTGAGCGTATACACAGCCCGAAGGTAATCTGGTGCTGGCCTTCACCTCTACATGCTGTAATCTAGAGGACATGGGCCGTGGCGCACCTCGCTCTCCCCTTCAAGGTACCCCTAGACCGGAGCCAGAGTAACCGCAGAAGAAGAAGAGAGAGGGTGAGGCCGCTACACGTGGGGGCTCGTAAGTCCGGGATGTGTGTTTCGTGTATGGAGCTAAGAACGTCTGTCTTTGAACTTTGCTGCCCGGTGGAGTTTCGAGTAGGTCGGCCATGTTGGCAAGCGCGCCATGAGGCACACCATAACTGCGTAGTTCGTGGGCGGGGAGAAGGGAAGGCCCGTAAACAAGTGCAGAGTATGGGAGGAGTCTGGCCATGTGGAAGTAGTCACGTGGGGATTCCTTACCCCACGAAGATGACTTCCTTTGCTGCTTCTATAACGGACACAGGAATAAGACTTAGGTCCCGAGGACGTTTGGCTTTGTATGTATGCAGAGACATAAAGGCCCTCGGTGTGATCTGTCCCGGCTGCTCGGGACTGGTGGTCAACTTGAAGCCATTCGGGCAATGTGAGGCCTGCAAGGAGTTTCTTTTTGAGGTGGAGCCATCCACAGAAAGGCCCCGAGCCTTCCACCTCAACTGCCACACAGGTACCGCCACTCCAGAAGGGGAGATCCAGGCCTTTGTGGAGATTTATGTGCGCACTGACCAGGGCAAAGAGAGTGCCCAACCAGAGACTGAGAGAGAAAAATCAGAGGATGCTGTTACCACAAGCTCCCTGCTCCCACCTCCGAAGAGGAAAGTCGGCCTTGTACAGGCATCCTATGGTCGTGGAAGAGCTTCGCCCCGCCGCTTGCCTGGCCTGGATGGATCCGGAGAGAAGAGCCCCGGACATCCCTGTTCTGCTAAAGGCCCAGGTGAGCCAGGGGTTGGGACTGTGTGTGTGGTTGGAGGTGTCGGGAGTCCGCTGTCGGTGGAGCCCGTAGGGGAGGGTGATTCCGTATCTACTGGGAATTACCTGCCCGCAGAAATGTACGACACCTCCGACCTAGAGTCGCTGTCAGATGCTGGCGATGATGGCGAGATCGATGAGGTCTTTCACTGCAAGGGTTGGGACAGGATGCCATTACTCGCACTCCGTGCGCCAAGGGATCTGCCTATGTCTACAGGGGATAGTACACCCCGGGTGGAGGCCCCGGAGCCCGGGGAGAAATCTGGTCTCCTGCCTATCCTTCCATCCTCCGGATCACCTACTGCTTCATCCGTTCCGGTGACGGGAACGCAACGTTCATCACTGCGGGCTCCTAGGCCCAAGCCAACGGAGGTAGTTAAAGTACCTCGGCATCCTGAGTCCATCGTCCCACCTGGAGAAGGAGAGCGGGCGACGATGCCACCTTTGGCCCGGTTACAGCGGCTCTACTGTCAGAGAGTTGCCCGTGAATATGGGTGGGAGTACCCATGCCTACCCCGGGACTTGCTTTTTGAAGTGGAGGTCCTGCGGCAGCGATGGTATGATGAGTTTGTCTGGGAAAAGCTCAAAGTGCTTCATGCTCGCCGATACCTTTCGTGCTCATCCCCCGTGTCTAAGAAGTTCAAAGACTGTAAGGCGTAGTTGATGTTAGGTCGGTACATCCATGCGGACAGGGTGCTTATTTGTCGCAAAGATGAAGAGAACATTGAATATAATGTGGAAACTTTCGATAAGCACTTGAAACCCCTGTTCCTGCCGCACCCAAAGTTCTACCTTTAGGAGGAAAAGACTCCTGTATGCTCTGTTTGTCGTCCATTGCTGAACTTCCCGCAACACAAGGACTGTGCCCTAGTTTTTTTTTTGTATTTGGGCGTTTTACTCTTTGGAGAAATGGGAGCTGTTACTGTTTGTTCTCCCTCTTTCTCCCTGCACTGCAAAGAAGATAATGACTTTGGGGTGTAGTTAGTGTAGACACAGTAAGAGAAGAAGGAAAGTTGTCTGGAGGATTCGGCTAAATGTCATGACCGTGGCACTGTCACCAGGTGGCAGTGCTGCGCAACGACTGTTTGTTTTTTTACACTTGCACCACCATACTCATTGGAGCGAATGGGCCTCTTCAAGGACAGGCCCGTTCATTCCAAGAAAACACACATTGTGGTAGGATGTTTGTTTTTTCTCTTCTTCAGGAGATTCGTCTGTCAAGGCTGCTGAGAATGGGTGGTCCTTAGATAGCAAGGGGGGGATTGTGCTATGTCAGAAGTGTTTTGTTGAAAGTTTTATAGTTTTACTGTTTCATGTTTTCCCTTTCCCATTCTAGGTCTTGGCACAATTCAGGACTAAATTGTGTAGTTTAGTTTCTGGGCGGAGCTTATGTCACCACCTTTGTGGGATGTGAGTTTGGACCAGACACTGGGGACCAGTGTCAAATCACCAGGGGGAGAGTGTAGTGGGCATTTAAATTTGGGGGGGAGCATCTGGGTTATTCAACCCGGATGCACTAATTGTTAGGGAGTCTGAGAACCTCTTTTGTGGTTCTTGGAGGACTCTGGTGGTGCAAGGTTCCCTGCGGCCTGCAGGTGGCGTTGTCGCTCTGGGCCGGAGTTGAACCCGCACCGCAAGACTGCTCCCTTTTTGTCCTTCTGGTGCTGGTACAGCGGGGCGGGGAACCCGCTGTGACGCAGAGGGAGAGGGGATAAAAGGGGCGGACGCCCTGACCACGTGGTTGTGTTGTCCGGAGTGTGGTCCGAGGGTTGGAGGACGCGGCCGCACCCAGGCACCTTCAGCCTGGGTGCTGGCGTTCCGGAGTTCCGGGCCCAGGTGCCCTTGAGCGAGAGATGGAGTCCATCCAAGGCACCTTAAGCCTGGGGTGAGGTACTATGGCCGAGGCCTGGGGCCCAGTAACTTTGACTGGGTTCCGCGAGGGTGAAGGAGTCTGAGGGGCCCTAAGGTGTTGGGACCCGTATCTGAGGTGAGGAGGCCGGGGAGTGTAACCCTTCCGAACAGCCCGGTACAGCATTAATCCGGTGACGGCGGGGCCTCTGGTAACTCTCTTGGTGGGATGTCTTCCCCCTGACAGGGGCTGCAGCGTAGCGAAGGTAACTCCAGTTCCTGTTCATTAGAGTTGCTGGAAGAGACTCTGAAGCCAAAAAGTACGTTTTACAGCCACTGTGCTTAGCAACCGTTGGTGAAACCTCAACGTTTTAGTTTCTTTGAGGATTGTGCCTTGACCTACTGCCCACCAATACTGAACTGTTCTATGGGTCTCAAACTGTCTGCTCTCAAAGGACTATTTGTTTGCCGTTATGGAATAAATAAGTGTTGGACCTTTTCAGTGTGTGGTACTCCAATTACTGGGAGCAAAGGGGGTTATCAGCAGAACAGACTTGGCTCTGAGCGTGTACACAGCCGGAAGGTAATCTGGTGCTGGCCTTCACCTCTACATGCTGTAATCTAGAGGACATGGGCCGTGGCGCACCTCGCTCTCCCCTTCAAGTACCCCTAGACCGGAGCCAGAGTAACCGCAGAAGAAGAAGAGAGAGGGTGAGGCCGCTACATATACAATAGCTTGGTTTTTGGGGGGTTTTGGGTGAGCGCAGACATTTTTGAATTTGCTTTCTGATATGCCTGTGCAGCGTGTGTTTAAAAATGTCATGTGACAATGCAAGAGCACAGTTGCCAGACAGGGACTGAGCATTGTCACCATATAACAGGAAGTGCTTAAAAAAGGACCTTCGTGACAGGATCACCAGGTATTATTTTAATAAAAGCTGTACATTTAAAAATATTGAAAATATTTTTGAAATCACATTAACAAGTTAAAGCTTATATGAGCTTTTAATGATTAGGTTTACTTATATGATAAAGTGGAGCCTTAGTCAAAGCTTTTCATACTGGTTAAATAGCTTGTCATATTTTTTATACCATTTTTGATTCCCACACTTTGCAAGGAGGTAAAGGTAAATTTCCCCCAGCAGGGGCATAATTGTATGTGTGCATTCAGTCACATAAAGCACTCTGCAATATCCACAAAGTGATAAGAGTATATATATATATATACAGTATATATATATATATATATATATATATATATATATATATATACAGTGCGGTATAGTCTGCAAGCACTTACAATATATACAGTATAAATATTTAACTGTGTAAAGTCTGGGGCACAGTCTACACATTTCTGTGTTAGATATGAATAAGTACGGTAATCATTGTACAGAACATATTCTTTTTATATATATTTCGCACAGAATTGTACCCAGTGTAGGTAAAATTCTTGCATTAATTTCCAGAAATACCATTTTATAGACATTTGCACATATTCTGTTTAGCTAGGTATAGAGCATTGGCACTTAAAAATGTACACTTTTACAGTATTTACATTATAGATATGTGTGTTAAACAAATTCCATGTATAGTACAACAGTACTAATGGGTCAATTATAAAAATATTAATGTGGTATTTTTTTATTCCTGTGCATTATTTGTTAATCTTTGTAGAACTGCTAAATTTAGAGCATGCATTTTATTTATGTAATGGTTATTTATATACCACATGGACTTTCACTTAGCAACATACAATCATCCTTTGGCATTAACTGCAGGGCAACTGTTGAGTCAATCATGGTAGACCGATAAAAATAAAGTTTTGCCATTTTGAAAATGACAATTTTTTTAAAGTGATCAGGTCAACAAATGTAATACGACCCATGTGATACATTTGCAAAATGCTGCTGACATTTGGCTTTTGCCATTAAAGGATAGGAAACTCTGATTTGGAGCAAATGGCTGCAAAATATACTTGATCAAGCATTTGAAAGAGAGAGAATCTGTCTATGCTTTGTTAACATGCCAAATGTCCTGTCAGGCATTCAATAGTAAAAAAAAAAAGTGAATGACTGGCAATTAATAACCTAATAAATATGTTACAAGGAGACACCTCTGGATTGTTGCATGCACCCGAGTGGTACCACAGGAAGTTCAGCCCTGAAACCTAGGAGGGCCATATAGTAGTTACTCAAATTTTTATGCATTCCACCCAACGTGACCTGGTGGAAAGTTGTGAAATTTGGCTTTTAGTGACGTCTGAGTCCACATTTTGGAGTCTTCTTCTCACCTACAGTTTATTTGACAGGTGTCAATCAGTACAGGACATGAAAGCACCTCAATAGAGACAAAGACAGTGTATAAACCTGGCTGAGGCACTAACCCGTACCCATTCTATTTAAAATTACAAAAGTAATATTTTGGCTGGAATTGGTATTTTACAACTAGGAATACTTTTTACAGTAAGAAGCAGGAAAAATAAAGAGAAGGGCAGTCTTTTGGGGAATAGTGCTGTGACATGCTTGATTATTTACTAGCTTAAATTTTACAAATTTAACTTGTTCTCATTTTGTAAGGTACATGTTTTTTCCCCCCCAGAAATAGCGTCAGTGTTAGGTGGGAGAGTACACAAGTTAAAATGTATATGAAGTCTTCTATTAACACACAGACAATGCAATTCTGTATATTGAAATGTCTCTTTACAACACAAAAAACTGCCAATTACCACAAAAATAGATGTTATTCACTGTTCCCATGATCACAAGACCTTTGTTCAGATACCTCTTTTGCATGGCAGTGGTATGGTTACAAAAGAGGAATCCAGCCAGTGCCTGCTGTCCATGAAGCTGGGAAGCTGTACAGGGAGCACCTCAGCCAGGCTGCCGATGGAGCTACAGGCTACAAATGGTGTCCTGTAGGTCTAATTAGAAATAAAAGAAACCCAATCTGACTACGCTCACAAGTATCACGTTTTGTACTTCATGTGGTCAGAAATCTACAGGAAGGCAAATAGACCTGCAGGATTAACAGGTATTTAGTTAGGATTTAATTTAATATATAAAGAAAAGGAAACAATATTTGAATAAAAAAAATTAAAATAACAGCAGTCCAGTATTTGAATAAAGAAATGTAGCAATGGACTCCCAAAGTTGTACTTTTAAAGCATATGTAAACTATAACAATAACCTCAGTAGGGTTATCACCCAAGGATAAGAAGCTTGTTAATGGCAGGATTACCTGGTTAAAATAAAAAAAAAAGGATGAAAAGCAAAAAAAAAAAAACTAACGCAGCCACCACATCTAAGAACAGTCAAGCTGCAATACTATCATTTTTTTTTTTTTGGGTTTAAATACGCTTTAAGATTTAATTACACTTTACTGGCTCTTTCACACTGCTCTGTACACCTGTGAACAAACGTGAATCCAAAATTGCACCAAAAATGCAACAGCGAATGCATTTTTGTTGTGTTTTTGCTGCATTTTGCTTTGTTTTCCATTCATTTCAATGGGGAGGTGGGTTTTTGTTACCACACCAAACATGCATCATAAATGCACCATGCGGGACTTTGAAAGGGCAACTGACCCACAACTGACTGGTGTGAAAAGCTCCATAGGATTTAATGGTCATGCATTGAGTTTGCCAAACACTTCCCGGTTCAGTTTACGGCAGAACTCTCGTACATCGCAAATGTTCGAACCCGAACCGCAAACCTAATTAAAGTTTATAGGACCCGAACTTGAAAAATCAAAAATGCCCAAGGCTTATATGCAAGTTATTGACCATAAAAAGGGTATGGGGGCCCGGGTACTGCCTGGGGGACATGTATCAATGCAAAAAGTTTTAACAGGAGCAGTGATTTTAGTGATGTTGAAAGTGAGACAATAAAACTGAAAAATTCCTTTATATATAGTGCCTGGGGGTCCCCTTTGTCTGCCTATGGCACATCTGTACTGTGTATAGAACCTGCTGCAGACATTTCTAAAGAAAAAAAATTATATTTAAACTGCCGGAAATACAATACCATTGCTGGCAATAGAAAGATGTTTAAAAAAATGGTGTGGGGGTCCCCCTCCATTCCATACCAGGCCCTTTGGCCCAACCGGTGCATGCTTGGTTGGTGACGTCACAAGGGCACGGTGCCACCAAGTGATGTCACCAGGTGGCCCCACCCCTTACCTATTTAAGAACTGTCAAACAGAGAAGCAGGCATTCTGCGGTTAGCCTTCGTTGCAGGCTAAGCGTTTTTTATGTTTTTTGGGTACGGCGGTGCGGCAGGCAACATGTTTGATGACAGATCCACATCGGGGGACATTGTTTTTTGTTTTTTTATAAAGGAATTGTCAAAAACTTCCTTCTGTCTTTATATATTTTTGACATTTTTTTGGGTGAATGAGTAGGATACAATGTACCCCATACTCATTCACATGGGGGCCTTGTTAAAGGGGGCTTCCACATTCCCATAAGCCCCCTGCCCGCAGACCCCCACCCCCCCGTGTTGAGGGCATGTAGCCTATTATGATTCAGGATGGGAAGGGGGCACTCACTCGTCCCCGCACTTTCCCGACCTAACGGGCTGCATGCTCGGAACAGGGTCTGGTATGGATTTTAGGGGGGACCCCCACGCCATTTATTTTTTCCGTTTTTTCTACTCCCGGCAATTTTTTTTCCTAAATGCCCTGGCGTTCCCCTTAAAATCCATACCAGACCCAAAGGGCCTGGTATGGATTGGGGGGGGGGACCCCCAGGCCGTTTTTTTTCCCACTTTTTTCTGTTGCTGGCAATGTTTTTTTATTTTATTCAGCTTTCAGCAGGGAAGCCCGTTAACAGCTGATGACTCATCCGTTGTTAAGGATGCAGTGACCGGCTTCCCGTCCCTCTCCTTAACAACCAATCTAAGTGTAGTATAAAGATTGTACCAAGTTTAATAGGAGATAAAACACTCACAGGATATAAGAAATGATGTAAAGCAGTGAGCCTTATTAATAAGTAATAACTACTGTCTAATGTTTGAGCCTTGCAGGCTTACATAAGAAGGAAAGCAGTCAGGCACATAAATATGGAGTAAACTGTCCCCCTAGAATGGTTGCTGCTATAGGTCTCAGAGCGTGTCACAAATCTGGACCTTTTTTTCAGGGATAGCAATGTTTTGCTCACGTATCTGCATCCCAGCCCACATGGGTTCTCACTGATTGATGGATCAATCAATGTGGGATGGAGTTTAGTATGCTGGATCAACTCACAAATACTTAATTAAACAATTGATTATTCAGAATAATTACCAGCACAAGAATTTATTTTAAAAAGTTAATACATTAAAATGGTGAAAGCAACCGAGGAATGTCAAAAGATAACCAATATATTACAATGGCTACAATAGTAGTATGACGTGGTACACTTACAGACAATAAATATTTTGCGAATAAATGGATTTCAATGCTGGCTTTCCCTTCCACAGGCATTGAAAAACTTTTCAAATTTGAATTTTGCATGCACTTTCACGCCTATTTGCACACAACAAAAGCACACTTTTCTAAAGGGTTTATTAAAGGTTTGTTGAAGAAACAGCTGGCAGAGATGGTGTCAGACATTTCATAGCAAAGTTCAGAACAGGTGACTGCAAACTTCTGTGATTACAGATTCATGTGCATGCATGCAAGGAAAGGTGACATCATGAACATTAATGAGCGAGCTTGATAATATGTGTGTTTAGTGCTTTACGGTATAATTAGAATGAGAGATGCTAATATTTATTCCTCTTTTAACTCAATGTAGTGACACATCTGTTGACCTGAAAAATAGCAACTAATTAAGAAAAAGTTTTCCAACATTACAATTTTCTTAACACATAGTCATTTTATTTGCCTCCTCCTAAGGGTCATGGAGATGTTAACCTGGAAACAGGCAGTTATAAACACAAGGATGGTGACTTCTGTGTAAGTAGATTTACATTAGGTCCATTTTGCTGGTTATCAAGGTTGTGAGTTGAGGAACTTTGTATTCCCCAACTCTCAACTGTTGTTATGAATTGCTCCTTTCAAGCAGCTGCCATTTTGTCTTTCTCCCAACATTAGTGAATTTAAGTACCAGAGTTGGATTTCTATCACTGCACCCTATAGGCACCAGCTCATTGTGCCCAAAGCAAGCTCTCTCTGCCAAGGTAATCTAATTTTTAGAGCACACTTTTCTTGCTTTTGTTTTCCTAATCTAGCTTTCAATGTTCTGACATTAATAAAATTATATTAAAGCTTAAGTACATTTTTTTTTTAAATCAACACAAGGGATAAAAAGTGAAGTGCCCCTTCTGCTGGTGACTGCTCTCTACCTTTAAATATTTAGCCCTCTGCCCCACCTTACCCCCAATCTTACGGTGCTATGGGAGTTACTTTGAGCTGCTGGACCATCAGTTGTCATAGGGTGAAACTATGCCTGCCCTTTCTCCCCGCCATTTATAGAAGCTGTACTATACCTTCCAACAATGAAAAGCATTCTATGAATGGAAGAGAGACAGATGAATAAAAGGTTAGCCTCCTCCAATCCTAGAATGCTTTTCATTGGTGGAAATTAAACATTGGGCATAGTCAGTGCTCTTGATAAGTACCTTTGACAGGTTCAGCAGCTCATATGTACTCCCGTAGCACTGGACGATTACTGCTTCAAGGGTACAGGAGGTTGGGGGGGCCAAAGACTAAAGATTAAAAGGATAAGTGCACCTTAAGGAACATGTTACATGTTACATCCGTATTTGGAGTGTAACATGTAATGGTTTTTTTTTATACACAAATTAACAAGATATTAAATAAAGCAGCAACATTAAAATAAGACCTAATTGGGTTTTTTGTAGACTGGAATTAGTATAACACTGCTATTTTCACAGGTTTGTATTTACAAAGCTTCTAAATGACATTATGCATTCTTTTGTAATGAGTGCAAATATAATCTGTTTCCACCATGTTTGCTGGGACCTGGGTGTAATGGTGCAGGGGTGGTTGGTGGTGGGATTGAATTTTTTTATTTTTATATAGGATTGTATGCGGGGCCAGTTGATTGGTACCCGAGATGGAGTAAAGGTACACAGGGACCAAGGAAAGTGGCACCATTATTATTTGGTAATGCAGAAGTAATAATTATCACATGGAAAACCGTGGCAGGGAGCTCACTTACAGTCCCAAACACTATGGAAACAAAGCTTCTATATTATAGGCAGCCGGGGTATAACAGCTCTTAACAACTCGGGCAGTACCTTAACACAGTCGTTGTACCTGAGAGGGCACTTTGGTTGGCTACATTACTGGAACAGCATCTGATAAAGGGGGTTGCTAATAGGCACTACAGTGGTGCAGGCACTTTTAACCTTCCTAGCGGTAATCTCGAATGTGGCTCGGGGTTAATTTTTAGTACCAAAAGCGGTAACCCCGAGCCACACATTCGGGATTGCATCGCAGTATCCTGGTACAGGTTACGTACCTTGTCCCCTGGATCCTGCGATGTCTCCCCGATGTATCCTCCGCCAGATCATCCGCCCGATCTATCAATGTAGCCTGGTGGTAAATTAAAAAAGTACAAAACACATAATACACTGTAATCTGTAAGATTACAGTACTGTATCAAATCATTTCACATCCCTTTTGTCCCTAGTGCTTTGTCCATTGCCCTGCCTGCACTTTTATATTATATATACTGTTCTTTCTGCCTGGAAACTGGAGATTGTCCATAGAATCCAAAAAGTGTCCCTTTAAGTCAAAAGTGGTTTTAGACCAGCTAGAAAACAGCGATAATAAATTAGAATCACTTGCAGAATTGAGCGATAGCGATTTGTGGGGAAATTCGTCATCAGACACTGAAAGTGACAACAGCGACAATTCTGCAACTGAGCAATTTTCAGTGTTTTTGATTTGATTACATTATTGAATCATTTTAGTATTATTTTTGATAATTATTTATAGCTATTTATTATATTATAATTTATAATTTTGTGTTTCAAATTTTATCATACCCGGGATGTCTATTAGACTCTTGTTTGGACAAATTTTAGTGAATTATTCCTGAGACTTACAGGCCTACAATATAAAACGCCATATTTCTATGCAAAACAATGTACCGCTTTGAGATTCAAAAATCTGACATAATCATACCGCCCGGGAGGTTAATAACCTGGGATCCTCATGGGGTTGGGTACGGTCCTCATCCCAACTCTAAAGGGTTTCCAGATGATGGAGTCTATCCTTGACTGGAATCTCTCCCTAGTGGTAAGTGCACTGTCCCTAGTCAGTAAGAATCCTGTCCCTACACTATCCACTTTACAAATGCACCACAACTTCAGTGGGGCAGTGCTGTTTATTAGCATTGCCCTCGCTAAAGATAGCCACGGAAGTATTTTAGTGCAGAAGCATCCAATCTGATGGCTGCTCCCCTGATAGCACCCAGAGAGGCCTCAGAGGAATAAAACTCCTCTAAACCTCTGTTCACTTTGCACAGCGGCTGTCAAAACAGCACCACCTACAGAGGGGAGGCTATACTGCACCTACCTACAGGTTGTATTTGGACAAGATAATCCTCCCCTGCCCTCCCACCCCCAAACATCAGGTCAGTTATAGTAGTAATTTTAAGCCTGCTGTTATAAGCAAAAATAGATGGTGCAAGAGCAAAGCAGGATTATTTCCCTGCTTCAAGATGGCTGCCAGAGCTCACAGGAAATCCCAAAGATGTCAGAGATTACACCTTTGGCATTTCCAAAGTGGAAGCTGGGTGGTTATTTTGTGTTAAGGAGCTGTGTTGTGGAGCATTCTTTATGAGTGTCAGGCCCAGCATCCCTGCTAACAGGATGCACCACA
This sequence comes from Rana muscosa, assembly GCA_029206835.1. Classification (NCBI taxonomy): domain Eukaryota; kingdom Metazoa; phylum Chordata; class Amphibia; order Anura; family Ranidae; genus Rana; species Rana muscosa. The sequence continues at coordinate 225,993,031 of CM055118.1, forward strand.
GCCGCTGAAACTCAGCCCTATTTTACATCAGGGCTGTGTGCATGCAGACCTGTCATTGTGCCGTTTAAAAGCAGGGTTGGCACACACAGCAAATGATCCTAATTGCCTGGTTTATAAGATTAGCTATTTTGCATATTAGCAGCCTTTTCCGGCATCAACCACCGAGAAAATAAAATTGCAGATAGCTTATATTTAGAAATGTAAACAGCACTGCCATTAGGAAGTATGAAAATATTTTTTTAGACCCATCACTGCTAAGGGTTGATGTACTTTGCACATCCTCATTGGTCTTTGCAATGCTATATTAATAAATGTCATACATTTACATTCGTCATTCTTGCAGATACAGTGTATAAATAACATAATTCTTATATATTGCTTTCCATAGGCCTGACATATTTTCCAGCTCGGGGTACTTTCAGGTCACCTCTCTAACCATGTAGCTTGCAGCTCCCAACCAGCTTTCACAAGCTATTTGTTAGTTGTAATTATGCCATTACATAAACAGGCCAGAATTATTCCACAGCTATATAAATAATTGATAATGGGAGCTTCAGTAAGCAAGATCTGCCTGACAAGAAAATGTATCTGCCATGAATGATAAACACTTTTTATTGGGAAAATTGGAGTCACATTTGTCTGATGTGGCAAGGTGGTGTCCACAGATGTTGGCACTGTGCTGAAAGCCAGGGAGACAGTGACAGCATCTTAAATGCCCGGTCATTAACTCCCATCTAACACTTAACAGGTGCAGATGTTTTCAAAGCAGACGAGAGCCTTTCATGATAATTGCTAATGTTTGCTAGCGGATTCTGTACACTACTCATGATTCTGTGCCAATTAGGTGAGTTCTGGTGTTGCAAATTCATACCTTGGCTGCATGAACTGATCCTTCAAAGCTTTCATTCTCTCTTGTTGCTAGATATTATAAGGTAGCTGGCAAATATGATCTGGAGCGAGATAGTGGAATTTGGGAAACACGGAGTCTTTCTCTCTTCGAGCCGGACATTTTTAATCGCTGCATTACACAGCCAGCGAACAGTCTAGCAGACCTGAATACAAATTATCACTTGCAGCAGATGCTTTATCCATTACACAGTCTACTCCAGGGGCCCAAAGATAATGGGCCTGACTAGTATCATATGAAGAGGAAAGGTATGGCCTACTGGGTAGGGCCAAAATGCCAACTGCACTATTCATGTATGGCACATGGGCTCAATCACAAAACCGTCTGGGAAGACTAAGTGCCCTTAATACCCAGCTCAGAGAAATACTTAGACTGGGATGCATATTTAATAAGAGACAATTACATGGACAATATGTGAGGCAATAAAACTGTGTAATGGTACAATATTGAGATAATTCCATCACATCATTACTGTTTTCACAGGTAAGAGTCCTGCTAGAGTTAAATAAAACACCATCTGAATGCCTGTTGGTAAACCTTAAAAAGCAGCTATGGATAGCGTGTTGAGAAGAAAAAATGTTGCCAATGTGCTTAAGGTGTAACTGTTGGGCATTTAAATTTTTTATCGAAGTTAGCCAAACGAATTCTATGTGTGCCTCTTAAAATAATTTTTTCTTTGTTTTTAGAGACCTCACTACAGTAATAAGCCCTACCAATGGCCGGTCCACAGAGTGCTCTTGGTCACTTAGGCATTTTTATTTGGAGACATCTGTGGAAGTCTTTAGTTATCTCTGTGCCTTATGCTCGGTTCACACTGCCGCAACTTGAGATCCAACTTGTGAGACCTCAAGTCACGTGACATGTGAAATCCCATGTTAGTCAATGATGGATGTCTTAATTAGCACTACTGAAGTCACTCTGACTTTAGAAAAGGTTTCTGTACTACTTCAAGGCAACTTCTATCCGATTTGTGCCCATAGACATTAATAGAAGTCACCTCCAAGTCAGAACCTCATCTATATTGATTTGGATCCGACATTACAAGAAGATTACCCAGGCATTCCCTGAAAGTTGCTTCAAAGTCACTTCAAAAATTCTTCAATGTCGCTTCAAAGTCACATCAAGTAGTATTCAAGTTACCAGCAAATTGCCAGAAAGTCGCTTGGCAGCGTCGCACCATAAGTCGCATGACTTTCAGGTCACGGCAGTGTGAACCTAGCCTTAGGCCCCTTTCACACCTGCGGACCGTTCAGATCCGCTTGTCAGTTTTTTCAGGCGGATCTGAACGGGCGCTCTATGTATCTCTATGGAGCGTCGGATGTCAGCGGTGACATGTCTGCTGACACCCGATCAGCCCGGATCCGATCCTCTCCGCTAAAATGTGACGGATGCAAACCCTATTTTGCATCCGTCTGGCGTTTTCATCCGATCCCCCCATAGAGGAGAGCGGAGATCTGACTGGTCCGTCTCTGCACAGTGTGCAGAGACAGCCCTGTCATCTGCCGGCTCAGCGGGGATCAACGGAGCGATCCCCGCTGAGCAAGCAGATGTTTAAAAACAGATCCTCACGGGATCCGCAGGTGTGAAAGGGGCCTTAGGGGTTTGGTCTTGTGTCAAAGGCCTCTGTTTGATATCAGTTTGCATTCTGAGATCATTTAGAATTCAGGTGCGTTTTGACCTGCAATTGACCTTCATCTGATCTGCCTTTGACCTTCTTCAAGCCGACATCAATTGCAAAACGTTTCTGATGCAAATGAAACCCCTCAACACAGATATGTTCTCAAACATTTTTCATTGCATTGGTGGCCTATTTATAAAGAAGAAGTATACTACATTTACTACAAGCTAAGATAATTTGCTACATTTATGAAGCATACCAATGTACTTTACAAATGTGCCCTCTACTTCAATTTCTTCAGGACTCCATAGCAAACAAATTGGGAAAATGTATGGGAAGAAGGAGGAAACCAGCCCCATGACCTTTTAAAGTCACATGTTGAAGCTCCTCACTTTTATGAAGTGCTATTTGCCGCGTTATGCCCAGCCAGGACACTCTGAAGGACACCACTGTCTAACACAGCGACTTGCATTTTATGAATGTGTCCTGCAGGTAGTGGCATTCATTCTCCATTTGAAATACGGTCTCTAAAGCTGAACTCCAGGTATGATCTTTATTGTTTACTTAGATTGGTCCAGCTTGGACTAATGTAAGTATGTGTATCTAATACCTGAGTGACCGATGTGAAAGCTGCATAGGTGTGCAAAGCCCATTGCATTACAGTGTGCACCCCAAAGCTCAAACACATGTGTGTGTGTGTGTGTGTGTGTGTGTGTATATACAGTGTCAGTAGAGCAGTGGATGGTACCAGCAGAGCAATGGATGTTGTCAGTAGAACAGTGGACATGTTAGTAGGGCAGAGGTTGGAGTCAGTAGGACAGTAGATGGTGTCAGTCAGTAGAGCAGTGGACTTTGTCAGTAGAGCAGAGAACAGTGTCAGAGTAGTGGTCAGTGTCAATAGGGCAGAGATTGGTGTCAGTAGGGCAGTGGGCGGTGTCATTTGTTTTTAATTTGTATTATTTATTTATTTTATTATTATTATTATTTTTTTACAATTTTACTTTTTATTATTATTTTTACAATATTATTTTTTGATGATTTTTTTTTTTTTTAGGAGCCTCATTGGGGGACTTTGGTGAAATATCAGGGGTCTAAACAGACTCACTTTTGAGACAGAGAATAGGAGGACAGAGATTCCCCAGACCCTTACTCTGCAGCCTCAGCTGCCCTGGACAGTAAATGTATGGGAAGTGCTCTGTGCCCAGTGGCTTCCTGTTTATTCACAAATGTAAGCATAGTAAACCGTTTACTATGCTTCAGTTATGAATGAGCACAGTGAGTGATCGTTATCCGGGGTGGTTCCCGGGCAGTAGGGAGAATCTGTGCCACATGCCACATGGGGTAAATATTGCACACCTGTGGAAAGCTAAAATGTATTGTAGTACTGATCATACCTGGGCTTCAGCTTTAAATACGCATGCTTTAAGTGGTCTTATGTGCTCTTTCCCATGTCCTCACCACCATCATTTTTTCACCATCCTGACTTTCTGACACAAGGTGTATAGGAACACAATGCATTTCCCAGCATTTTGTATTGCTTTTGTTGGAAACATTACACAACAGGCAGACCTTACAGGCAAATGGTGCATTGGGTCTAAATGAAAGAAAACTTGACTTAGAGCCTACCCACGTTCACTCTTCACATCAAAGAGAAGAAAAACAAGTAAATGTTGAATGTGGGCAAAATCAAAACAATCAATTCTTCTTTGATCTTCACACTTACGTTAAACCAGACAGTAAGTGTATAGAGTGCAATTTCCAGCCTCAGACAGCAGCCAGAATGATGTCAGCGGATGACATCAGAGGCCACCGAAGTAGCCGTTATCACTGTCTGACTATTAATCAATACAGATTTGCTTTACATGTTCTCACATTGTTCAGCAGAAATCCCATATGGCTGCACACGGCTGGCCTTTTAGTAGTTTGTGATTAGAAGCAGTAATATCATGGATTTTGTGCATCTATATACTTTTCACACACTGGTTGGAGCTCAGGCACTGCACAGTACTTTGATAGCATTCTTTGTACACAGGAGTCCAATTTCTGAATCACAAGCCCAATTATTTATTTAGAAAGTATATCAGCAGGGGAAATACTTGCAGCACAGTCATTTTCCTTTATTTGTTCTGAAAAATATAAACGCAATAGGTACACTGTTTTTATTATTACTAAACTCAGGTTACTGGCTTTGGAACCTGTTCACCAATGTATGTAGTAACAATTAGTAAATAATACTGAAAATGATGACATAATAGTGTACGGCACAAAATAAGACTGTGTGTTGGAAAGATGTATTCTTGTTGGAGTACTTGGTTTCTTTCACACGTCAGGGCTCTCTCATGCATGATGAGCACACTGTGCACACGTCTTTGGCTGCACTCAATAACCTGTGAATGATAGCGGCATGATTTGTCCTCATTCATCCTGGCAGGAATGCAGACAACACCAAAACAGGACAGGTGCATTTTTAAAGGCATTATACACTTTCAAATGTTTTTGTTGGTTTACCTTGCAATGGTGGGCTCACATGTTGTGGCTGCAGTTTGTAGTTAGGGACACTGATAAGGCAGTACAGCCAGCCCTCCTGTACTGGGCCCGAGCCCCATCAGTTGAAAAGGGGGGCCTGGGCACCTGCTGAGCTGGAGGATTAGCTGTGCTGTCTTATTGCAGACACGGATCCTCTTTTGCCTCCCCCTGCAGCACTGCCAACTTCTCCTCTTCTTTCCCCATCCGTCTGCACTGCAGGGGATTTGGTTCTAGCACATGCGCCCCTTTCATCTGCTGTCTGGACCCCCCCTGAGTGCCCCCCCTGCAGTACTTCCAGCTTCCCTCCTCTCTTCTCCCGCCGGCAGCTGCTGCGGGCACAGGGGGATGTTCCAGGATGGAGAGCAGGGGAAGAGGCCAGTAGATATGTCAATTGCTGGCACCTCTCTTTCCGAATGAACACAGTGAGTGATCGCAGTGGCAGCTGGTGTTTTTTTGGGGGAGCGCCAAACAACCACCTGCACCCCCCCCCTGAGTCTTGCGGTCAGTCATCCAGCCCACACTTACCCCATCTAGGCTCCGGGAGGGCAGAACTCCTATGGGCAGTGGGCAGGCGTCTCCTCCTTCTCTGCATCATGGCGGCTTCCATCGTGGCTCTCCTCCCTCCTCCTCCTGGGCATCCAATAGGATCACTGTCCTTTCAGCCAATCGGGTGACGGGCCTCAGTACCAGCTTTCTGATTGGCCGGGAGGAGGATCAGTGTAATAATAGCGAATATTAATTCGCCATTGTCACACAACTGAGTGGGCTCGGAGCGCAGTGCTCTGTGCCCCCAGCCCACCCTTTTAACACCAATTGGAATCAATGCGCCGGCACCCTGCATGTAGATTAGGGGGGCGGATGCATGGATATGGGGGCGGCACCTGTGCGACCCTAATGGACAGGCCGCCACTGAGTGATCAATACCAATCACTCCTATGTCCATTCAACCCTGGAGCACAGTACACCGTGTTTACTGTGCTTCAGTTTATGAATGAGCAAGAAGCCTTGAAGTGCTGCATATTCATTCATCTGTGCAGCTTAGGCTACAGAGAAAGGGACTGATAAATCTATGTCCTCAGTCACTTTCAGCGATGGAAAGGGGGCCCTGTCAGATGGACTGTATGGGGCCTTTGGATTTCTAACAGCAGCCCTGTTTTTAGTGCCATGACTGATTGATGTCTATGTATAAACTCACCTAGATTGTTCCAGGTAATGCAGCATCTAATACATGCCTTTCCATTTCCTATGTGCTGGATTTGCTACGGGCAAATAAACTAGGCACTTTACAAATGCAGTTGCACTTATTTTCTCCAGAGCTTATTTAATGTGGTGAAGCGTCACTTTGACAAGAATACCCAATGAGGTGCAAAGAAAATTTAAAGAAACAGCATTTTTGCTTGAGCATGATTGAATGTTAGAAATCGGTAGAGCTATACCACAAAGCTTCACTAAGCTCTGGGGAAAATTAGTGCAACTGCACCCCTCTGTGTTGCATCACAATTGTGGGAGTTCTATGTGATGAAAAAGTGATCTTTCTGTTAACTGCTTCAGCTGTTTGTGTCTGTGCCAGATCTAAATTACTATTTCACCTTCACCTGCAGAGCACTAGACTGAAAGACCCAGGGATTGTGCAATATGCATTTTCTTCACAGGAAGTGTCCATTCTCACACTACAGACAGAGGTCATGCAATAACCTGTCTAGTGCTTCTTGTGTTTTTCTTGTAAATTGCTTTGAGAAGCCACCTTTATCCACTTTTCGACAGCCCCATAGCAGATAAACTGCTACAGGGTGGAAGCGATCATGTATATATACGTGATCCTTCACTTCCGGGTATCGGGCGCTAGTTCGTGCCACCGGCAGCTCACCCCTGATGTGATTTTACACAGCAGGAGCTGATCAGCAGGTCCCTGCAGACCCGATGTCCGCCGGAACCCGCTGATCGATCGGTACACTGACAGAATGGCAGTATGTCTATTAGGGGTGTGCATCTTCACTGGTCTCACGATTCGATTCGATTACGATTATCTGGTCAACAATTTGATTCGATTTGATTCCGCGATGCATCACGTTGCATCACGATTACCGATGAGCTCTCACTTCCACTTGGGCCGCCTAGGGAGGGACGGGGCAAGTCGGGATGATGTAACCCGACATCGATTATTGGGGTCACATGCATCGATTCCGCATCGGGGACCCGCGAATCACGATCTATCGATGCAACGATTAAATTCAGCACCCCTAATGTAAACAAAGCAGATTGCCATTCTATCAGTACAGAATACATAGATCCTGTGCCTTCCACTAGTAAAAGCACCTCTCCCACTACGCCTAGGCATATAGCTAACCCTTTGATCACCCTTGATGTTAACCCCTTCCCAGCCAGTGTCATTAGTAGAGTGACAGTGCATATTTTTAGCACTGATCACTGTAATAATGTCACCGGTCCCCAAAAAAGTGTCAAAAGTGTCAGTTGGGTGTCCAATTTGTCTGTCGCTATATCGCAGTCCCACTATAAGTCACTGATCGCTGCCATTACCAGTAAAAAAATAAACAAATAAAATTAAATATCCCATAGTTTGTAGACACTATAACTTTTGTGCAAACCAATCAATATACACTTATTGGGATTTTTTTTTTTACCAAAAATATGTAGCAGAATACATATTGGCCTAAATTACTGAAGAAATTCGATTTTTTATTGGGTATGTTCAAGAGCAGAAAGTAAAAAATATATATATTTTTTTTTCCAAAATTGTCAGTCATAAAAACCGCAGAGGTGACCAAATACCACCAAAAGAAAGCTCTATTTGTGGCAAAAAAAGGACATACATTTTATTTTGGGCGTCAAACGACCGCGCAATTGTCAATTAAAGTACCACAGTGCCGTATCGCAAAAAAATGGCCTAGTCATGAAGTGGGGTGATAAATCTTCCGGAGGTGAAGTGGTTAAAGGTGCTATGTAAAATAAAGTTTTTTATTATTATTATTATTATAGTGCCGTGCCACATGATTCATGTTTGAACACAAACAGAAACTGTTAACACAAAAATTTAAATATTATCATTATTATAGGATATGCATACAGGGCAACAAATGACGCCATAAAACTACATGAGCTACGCACTTCTTATACAGGTGGAAAACACAAGGCACAGATAGGAATTGTTGGAACAATTTACGAGCATCATTGTGCTGTACATAACATGTGTAGAGAGCAGTGCTGTGGGAGGGACCCAGCAGGCTCCACCCACTACAGGCTGCCTGAACAAAAAGTACAGGAGGGGGCAGGTACAAGACCAGTCATCCTGCAAAAGAAAAAAGATCAGCATTGACTGGTCCTTATAGTATGAAGCTCCTGAACAGAGGCAAAGTGTCACACTGGATTACTGTACAGATCTTCAAAACAATGTACAGCAAGGGGTACATTTATAAAAAAAAAAAAAATGCTTAGTTATTGTCTCAAGCATTAGCACAGCTGTCACTTCTAATGCCTGTATGTTGTCTAATATGTTTATTTTCTATAATAATAGTCTCCATCTAGTGGCCAGAAAGCAGTAATTTCCTTTGTGAAACAAAAAAAAAAAAAGCAGTAATTTCCTGATTGAGGTATTTCAGCAAAAAACAACAACATTATGGCTACTAGATGGAACGGATGGTCATAGGAAATACAGTAAAACCTTGGTTTAAGAGTAACTTGGTTTAAGAGCGTTTTGCAAGACAAGCAAAATGTAAAAAAAAAAATTTACTTGATGTACAAGCGATGTCTTGGTTTACAAGTAGCGTCACGTCACAACTGATTATAAAACAGAACAGAAGCAACTCTAATGCCTTGTACACACGACCGGTTTTCCCGTCGGAATAAACTCAGATGGTTTTTCCGACGGAGTTCCAATGGAATTCCACTCAAGCTGTCTTGCATACACACGGTCACACCAAATTCCGCCCGTCAAGAACGCGGTGACGTACAACACTACGACGAGCCGAGAAAATTTAAGTTCAATGATTCTGAGCATGCGTCAAATTGATTCCAAGCATGCGTGGTCTTTAGTCCATCGGAATTGCATACAGACGAACGGAATGTTCTCTATCTAAGTCCGTTGGAATTTCCGACGGAAAAAGCCTGATGGGGCATACACATGGTCGGAATATACGATGAAAAAATCTCGTCTGACTTTTTCCATCGTGTGTACGCGGCATAAGTGTAGCAATATGGTTACATTTAATGAAGGTACAAGTCACATGGTTGATAATTAAAACAGGCACATCTAAGTATGCAGTCATCCGGGGTAAAGCTGTCCACATAGACCTTCCCCTACACCATCATCGATGTCATCCCTTCCTTCCACATACCTCCCAACTTGGTGAAGTCCCACTGCGGGACATTGTTGATCTCCCCTCTCCTCTGCAATCGAAAGTTGTTGAGCGGGGGGGGGGGGGGCTAGGCATCGAATTTTTATCATTCGTCCACAGAACGAAAATTGTTGATGGGGGGGGGGCCGTGGGACATCAAATTTTTTTCCGACCATAGAACGAAAGTAGCTGAGGGAGGGGCGGGGGGAAAGGACATTTTACTGCTGTGACGGCTGTGCGGGAAAAACACAGCTCTCGCGGGTATGCGGGAAGAAGGGCCCTGTGCGGGAGAAACCCGCGGAATCCGTGCCTGTTGGGAGGTATGCTTCCATGCTGCGCTCCACGATAGCTTCCAGCCTGGCTTTCAGATCGCTCTACTGCAGGGTAGTCTTCCTGGTCACGATTGCAGACTTACAGCGGTGAGAGCCGGCGGTGTGGAGGACGGTCTATGTGGACAGCTTTACCCCAGTAGCCTGCATACTTAGATGTGCCTCTTTTATTCATCAGCCATGTGACTTGCTAAATGTTGTACTTTCATTAAATATAACCATATTGCTACACTTATGCTCCGTACACACGGTCGGGATTTACGACGGGAAAAGGTCAGTCGGAAAAAGTCCTATGGAGCATACACACGGTTGGAATTCCTGACCAAAAGCTCCCATCGGACTTTTTATGTCGGGAATCTCGACTGTGTGTACGGGGCATTAGAGGTGCTACTCTTCTCTTTTATACTCTGTAGCTCCTGCTGGATTTTGCTTCTAATTGTGGATGTACATTTTATGGTTACACAACCTATCACATTGCAATAATCTTTTTATATGGACTATAAACTGAAGGACCTATGAATAAATGGTTGTGGAACAAATCATCTGAGTTTCCATTATTTCTTATGGGGAAATTCGCTTTGATAATAAAGTGCTTTGGATTACAAGCATGTTTCCGGAATGAATTATGCTCACAATCCAAGGTTTTACTGTACATTGTAAACATATTAGGCAAATAATAGTTATTACCCAAGACAGCTGTAAAAGTGCCTGAGACATTCGCACAACAACTTTTTTTTATTAGGGTCCAGTAAGAATATGTATGCCTTCTGTATGTAGACAATATTTGCTTCTCCTGGAGTTCAGTTTTAATCACTCCTGTGGATCCTACCAGCAAGGTGTGTGTTTGGACATGTCCTTTCAATTCAACTATGGCATGGTCACTTTTCCTGTGTGCCCCTGAGTTAGGCCCCTTTCACACTGAGGCGTTTTTACCGCGTTTTCGCGCTAAAAATAGCGCTGTAATAACGCCTGAAATAATCCTGCCCCAGCATTCTCAATGTGAAAGCCCTGAGGGCTTTCACACTGAGGCGTTATGCTGGCTGGGCGTTGGAAAAAATCCTGCAAACCGCTTTTTTAGAGCAACTTTAGGGCGCATAAAATAGAGCTGTAAAAACGCCTTTCCCCATTGAAATTAATGGGAACCGCGGTAAAAACGCGGTAAAAACGCATAGGCATAAGCGTTATTTTAAAAAATAGCGCTAACGCGTGTGCGTTTTTACCGCGTTCGCGCTATTTTTAGCGCGAACGCGGTAAAAACGCAGACGCGTCAGCGCTATTTTTACCGCGATCGTGGTAAAAACGCGGTAAAAACGCAGTAAAATCGCGGTAAAATAGAGGTACAAAATCCCATAATTTTTGAGCGTTTTTTCAACGCCTCAGTGTGAAAGGGGCCTTAGACTTTCATCAATTATGCCAACACACACAGTAGAAGAGATTTACTAAAACTGCAGTACTTAGAATCTGGTGCAGCTGTGCTTGAGAGCCAATCCGCTTCTAACTTCAGCTTGTTAAAATACAGAGGAAGTAAACCCCCCCACACGTTTTTTAGCTAAACATACCCCTGCAAGAGAAAGGCATAATGAGCTAGTATGCATAGCATACTAGCTCATTATGTGTCACTTACCTGAAATCGAAGCCCCCGAAGTTCTCCTCGTTCCCCTCCGTCGCCATCTTGCCTCGATGTCCTGTCACTGATGTCAGTGTATCGCCGGTCCGGCGCTGTGATTGGCCGGAGCAGCGATGACGTCACACGCATGCGCGCTCGGGCTCACAAGATCCCATTTAGAATACCGGCAAGGATGCTGGCCCGCTAGTGCGCATGCGTGTGACTTCATCGGCGCTGTTTTTATAGTAAATATCTCCTTAACCGTGTAGGTTAAGGAGATATTTCATGCACCTACAGGTAAGCCTTAATCTAGGCTTACCTGTAGGTGCATGTTGTCAAAGTGGGTTTACAACCACTTTAAACCCAGGACCCTGTATTCGCTATATCTGATCTCCCGCAGTACGCAGAACATGGAAATGCAACTATTTTAATAAATATAAACTGCTAAATACCTTTTCTCCTTAGCAGTATATAGCAGTCTTGTGACTTCTTTCAGTTCCTGGTGAGGCTTGCAGGAGGAGTTTTCATACTGCACAGAGCCCTCTGTCTGGACATGTCTGGACAGTGCTGATTGGCCCTGTGCTGATCACATGCACTCATCCAAGTAAAAAAAAAACAGCTCTAGCAATACACACCAAACTGAGCATGTGCAGAGTGACTCCAAAGACTCCGTCTTATCCAGACTTATCCAGACTTGTCCAAAGGGACAGTGCAGGGAGGGGAGAATCTGTGCATACAGGATCAAGCAGCCTTTTTACACAATGCAGAGGATTAACCCCTTAGGTTCCACAGGGAGTATAATAAACATGCTTTACTGCATATACAGAATGATTTTACTGTTGTGGTTTTAGTAACACTTTAAGCTTTGACGAAAAAAATGGAAGCTGTCTATGTAGAGCTGCACCAGATTTTGCACTCTCCAGGAGATTCAGCAGGGAGAGAAAATATGAACAATGTAAAGGATAAACTGTGTTTAAAAAATGATGATTCTGTTTACTTGTATTCTCTTGTGAGGTTTGGTTCTACTTTTAAAAATGTTGTTTGAGATTTAAAGGAAGGTAGATGTTAGAGGTATGTTTCTGCACAGCAGTGTATGGAGATCACAGACTATAATGTATAGCATAATACACTCTGTTCTGCAGCTCTACAAAGTGACGATCCCTTCTGCTCCATGTGATGTTCCCTTCTAATCTTCACCCCCTTTAATTATTTCCATTACTCTCTGCTAATGCACAATATATTTCCTCGGCTGTCAGGCTGGTAAAGGAGTTTCAGCCCACTGCCATAGTAATAAAACAGCCTTTTACAAAATCGCAACTTAATATGGGTGTATATTGTTCTCCACAATGGAGAGGGAAGGAGACAAACAGGTCCCAGTTTCTACATCCATTAGCTACTTTCACGGCAAGTTCTTTTAAGCTGTCAGGTTGGTAAGAACAGGCATATTTTTGGTTCATTCTGCTCAGAGGTTTCAATAGACACTTTGTGACAAATGCTGCATATTATTTTATTCCTTAATGTCTTGTTTTACAAGGTAATGAGAGTAAATTAAACTCTGAAAATTGTTATTAGACTCATTAGAATAATGGGCTGTAGGTGACGTGATTAAGACTGAATTGGAAGGCACTTTTATATGCCTGATAAAACTAGGACATATTTAATTTTAAGCTGATCTCTGGGTTCCCCCTACCGCCCCTCCCCACACACCCCCTATGCCAACCTCCTATATTTTTTCACTGGCATGCCAAAAGAAATGTAAATGCCCTTTTTACTCACCTAAAGCTATGGTCACATGGCACTTTAGTCTCAAGTCTTCTCTCCTCAATTACAGGAGTCCTTCTTCAGGTGTCCACATCACTGCCTGCATGACATAGACATTTCCTAGAGGCTGTCCAGTAGTGGGATTCTTTCAGAATCCCGAAGAGGAGTTACACAAGTGATATCAGTGTAAAAGGAAAGTCAGAGACCGCCCAACACAGGCACATCAGCAATGCTGGATTAGCAGTCCCTGGCATCTGGAAAGGGAATGTCCTTGGTGAGGGAACCAGGATTAGGTAATTGCTCCTTTCTCCACAAGAAAGACGCAACAAAACTGCAACATGGGTAAAAGGGTGGTGGGAGGGGGTTTAATATTTGTCCAGAGATGAGCTTTAATGTTCTTAAGTTTCTTGTCTTCTGCAGTTTCCATGTAAAATGTAAGTCCACCCAAGACTTACAACACATTTTTTTTTTTGCTGGATGCCAGCAGGTATGGTCACCCATTAGACTGCAAATGCTAGTTACATTCACCATGCATTTGGCAAGCTTCTGTAGCCATTTACTAAGCTTTAAATAGACATTTACCAAGATCCAACCTGTCTCGTGGTACCTTTTAGCAAACTTTGGGAAGCTAAAGTTTGCTAAAAGGTACCACGAGACAGGTTGGATCTTGGTAGAATTGAGACATGCAAATGTCTTCGGTTTTAAGAGGCTTTTCTTAAAGTTGGCCAAATATACCATGAAGCTTCCTAAAACCTTATTAAAGCTGTGTACAGCCAACTCTTCCTGACATATTATAATTTCTATGTCCCATAGCTGACAACAATACTCAACACTTCTGGGTATGTGGAGTATATGACCTTCTTCCCTGTGACAGTGCTTGGGTTTTAGAAGTCATGCTAGGTACATGACCAAGGGAGTGAGATCACACCTCCCCTGAGTTGCCAATACCAGTCATTTCAGTTCTGGCTCCAGATTAGCAAGGAGCAGGAAAAGTGCACTGGTAAGATGTGAATAGGGAGGTTGGAGTAGGGGCCTTTTGCAGAGACAGTGTCACTTTGACTTCCTTGACAAGGTGACCATATATCCTTAAATTGAAAATACCATGCATATATTTGTATGCTTTGAAACAACTAACAATGCAAAATGACAATAAGAGGTCTGGTATACTCCGAAACTTGACCCACCTTAAACTTTTGGTTATTGCTTCCATGTGAAGTGATTCTTCCGCACTTTCAGTACACATTTGTATTTATTATTTACAGCTACGGCCAGGAGGAAAATTTTAATCTGAGGAACACAGCGACACAGAGATTGTTGTTTAGAAGACAGCAAACTGTATCTGCCAGCATATTCTATGTGCATAATATGAGAGGCAGCTGTAAAAAACTCAAGGCTGCTCTGGAAGAAATGCCCTTCCTTCTCTCCATTTGTGTCACAAAGATTTGCAGTGGGTACTCAGAGTGAACAAAAGAAAATACATACAAAAAGATCAAATAAAATAACCTTCACAGAAAGAGTTTTTTTTAAATGATGGCAATAAAACAACTTGAGAGGGATCAATACATAGAACAAGATGGGTCTCCCAATACTTGCTATTTAAATGAACAATAGTTTCTCTTACGTTACAATATAAATTGTCATATGCTGTTTGTACAAACAAACTTGTTAAAATATATATATATATATATATATATATATATATATATATATAACTACAGTATATACAGTATATAGACAAATTAGACACTAGTTTATAAATTTTCTATCATCGTTGTATTTAATATTTTTTATGTTTTATTCCATTACTATTCACCTTTATTTATCAAACTTGATTGGGGCAGGATAAGGAAAATGGTTTATTTGTTTGCACAGATGATTTATTGAAGTTTGAAATTAAAGTACTTTTTGTTGTTTTTGGATATATTGTGTAAGGATTAGAACTTGTTCCCACTAGGGATAGTTTTTTTTATTATCTTGCCCATCTTTTATATGGGCATTCTGTATTCTAAAATGTGGCACTTTAAATAAGTATCAAAAGTAATATACAGTATAAACTGGTGTCAAAAAAATAAACGTAAATTCAAAACACACATGCAAATGACCACATCAAAGAGAATATAAAACATAAATAGAGTGGAAATGTCATGCTAAGCACAGTCCATGCATATTAAATGTCCAAACAAAAACTTAATTTTATGCCTTGTACACACAGTAGCAATTTCCGATGGAAAAAGTCAGACGGAGTCCGATGGAGTTTTTTCATCGGAAATTCCAACCGTGTGTGGGCCCCATCCGAATTTAAATATAGAACCTGTTCTATTTTTTTCCAATGAAATTCTGTCGGAATTCCGATGTGAGTTTGGTTGGACAAAGGTCCGATCGTGTGTACGCGGCATAAGTGTCGATACACAGACCAATTCGACGTGATACAATCATGAGTTATTCCTCTTGCCAGTGTGTGGTGGGAAAAGACTTGTTTACAAATGAAGTGCTACACACCCCGCACTATGATCTGAGAGGCTTACCGGATGATTATGACCCTCAAACTAAAAGTGGTCCTAAGAGCTTTTAGCAGATGAATTTTTCATGGCATCAAACAGCAACATAGGACTTCACCAGCTACTCCTCACAATCACAGGGCATTTGAGACACTAAAGGGTGACTCAGGCTTTTCTGCCTCGATTTAGCTCATCAAATAGCCATATAAAAATAGAAGACAAAGGAGGCTCTCCTCATAGTGTAAAACCAAGGTAAGTTCATCTGTTAAAAACTCTTATGACCACTCGTAGTTCCATGGTTATCTGTACATCCTTCTACTGCAGACTGATGGTGTATTTTGGTAGAAAGTTAAGTGCATCTGTTTTTGTGGAAGCATTTCTCTTTTATCGTTACCAAAATAAATTTTAGTAGATTTCCTACATGCAACTTTAATGTTTAGTTTCCCATATTAGATAGCTGTGCCCACAGTTCACACCAGATGTTACAGGACTAGTTACATAGTTACATAGTTGGTAAGGTTGAAAAAAAGACACAGGTCCCTCCAGTTCAACCTGTGTGTGTGCGTTTATGTTAATATAGTACATTGTATACCCCTGTATGTTGTGGTCGTTAAGGCATCCATCTACAGTAATAGTTTTTTTGAAATTATTGATGCTCATTGTTAAAATCAACTAAAAACTAAAAACTCATAAGAAATATTTACTTACTTATCAAGCAGTTCATTCAAAAACAGGCATACAGAAGGTATCTACATGTAATCTGATGATCAAAACACCTTAATTCCTACTTCCATCCATACTGTGATAGATACCTCAGGAAGATCCTAAACAGCTCATTATTGTACGGTAATGTCCATAATGTCATTGACAGTATATGGTAGATGCATCTCTTATTTAACCGCTTAAGGACCGCCACATGCAGATTTACGTCGACAGAATGGCATGGACAGGCAAATGGGCGTACAGGTATGTCCCCTTTAATTTGCCGCCCTGTGGTCGCTCTGTCGCGAGCTCCGTGGCCGTGCCCGCGGGACCCGCGGACTTGATGTCCGCCGGTGTCCCCCGATTGTGTCACGGAGCTGAAGAACGGGGTGTAAACACAACATCTCCCCGTTCTTCCTAGTGACATGTCACTGATCGAATGCTCCCTCTCATCGGGAGCAGTGATTAGTGATGTGTCACTCATAGCCACGCCCCCTAACAGTTAGAATCACTTTCAGTGCCCCCTAGTGGTTAACCCCTTCACTGCCAGTGTAATTTTTACAGTAATCAGTGCATTTTTATAGCACTGATCGCTGTAAAAATGCCAATGGTCCCAAAATGGTGTCAAAAGTGTCCGATGTGCCCGCCATAATGTCGCAGTCACGATAAAAATCGCTGATCGCCGCCATTACTAGTAAAAAAAAAATATATTAATAAAAATGCCATAAAACTATCCCCTATTTTGTAGACGCTATAACTTTTGCGCAAACCAATCAATAAACACTTATTGCAATTTTTTTTACCAAAAATATGTAGTAGAATACGTATCGGCCTAAACTGAGGAAAAAAATATTTTTTTTATATATTTTTTGGGGATATTTATTATAGCAAAAAGTAAAAAATATTGGATTTTTTTCAAAATTGTTGCTCTATTTTTGTTTATAGTGCAAAAAAAAAAAAAAAGCAGAGGTGATCAAATCCCACCAAAAGAAAGCTCTATTTGTGTGAAAAAAAGGATGTAAATTTTGTTTGGGAGCCACATCGCACGCCTGCGCAATTGTTAGTTAAAGCGACGCAGTGCCGAATCGCAAAAAGTGCTCTGGTTTTTGGCCAGCCAAATGGTCCGGGGTTTAAAATGAAAGTAAACCCTCCTAAACAACTTTCACCTACAGATAAGCCTAGATTAAGGCTTACCTGTAGGTGTTTTAAACATCTCCTAAATATCGGTTACACGGTTTAGGAGATATTTGCCAAAAAGAATGCACCGATGTCTATGG
Source organism: Rana muscosa (assembly GCA_029206835.1). Classification (NCBI taxonomy): domain Eukaryota; kingdom Metazoa; phylum Chordata; class Amphibia; order Anura; family Ranidae; genus Rana; species Rana muscosa. The sequence continues at coordinate 226,010,607 of CM055118.1, forward strand.
CGCATGCGCGCCATAGACATCGGCGCAGGCGCACTGAAACTGACGGTTTTCTAAATGGATAATGCCGGCTTTGACGTCTCACGCGCGCATGCACGGAGTGAAGTCATCACCGCTCCGGCCAATCACAGCGCCGGAGCGGCGATACCCGGGAGTAACCTCCGGGAGAGATGTCTGCGGCCGGAGGGGGAGACGAGGATGGCTTCGGGGGCTTCGATATAAGGTAAGTAATTTATAATGAGCTAGTATGCTAGTCATATTAGCTCATTATGCCTTTGTCTTGCAGGTTTTTATATTTAAAAAAAAAATTGGGGTTTACAACCACGTTAAGTGGGTAAAGCTGAACATGTATAACACAGAGTTAATCTACGGTCTAAGCACTTGCAGCTTAAGTCACTGGAAGTGCTCAAAATGTATTTCAAATTACTTACTCAATTATGTCTTTCCTGCTGGTCTGGAGACATTATGTAATGACCCTACACACTAGAGGTCACCATGCGTACAGGCATACAGCTTACAGACTGTTAAAGTAATTCAATGTAATATTTATTAAAGAGGAGCTTCGCCCTAGGATCAACAAATTCAAAGTCAACAGCTACAAGCACTGTTGCTGATGACTTTTAATAAAAGGAGACTTACCCATCTAAGGATCCAGTGTCCTCATCACCCAAGCTCTTTCTTTGCTGGTTTTTAGGTCCCTGGGACTGACATCTTTAGTTTGGGGAGCCAGCTGTGACGCCTTGCGACTTCACAGCCAGCTTCCCACGGTACGTGTGCGAGCCACGTTGAGCTTTGTGATTGGTCCCACAGCCTTCTGGGATCTGTGACACGTCCCAGAGGGCTGGGGGCAATGGGGGGGGCAAACTTTCGCTCAGAACGCATAGGTGATCTGAGCGGAAGTGGGAGCGGGTGCCTCTCAAAATAAGGTACTCGCTCCCCCCAATAAAAGTGTCCACATATGGTAGAGGAGGGGGGAGAAGAGACATAAATGTGGATCCTATTTAAAGCCTCATTGAACTTTTTGTTTTGTTAACTAATTGCATTCAAGTGTGTCAAGCCTCGTACACACGGCCAGTTTTCTCGTCAAGAAACGACAAGAAAACTGCCGGGAGAGCTTTCTTGCCGAGAAAACCGGCTGTGTGTACGAGGCTTTCAGGTTTCTCGTCAGGAAAACTGGCCAGAATCTCGACGAGAAAAATAGAGATCCTGCTCTCTATTTTCTCGTCGGGATTCTTGTCGGCCTGTTTCCCGACAAGAAACCCGAGAGTGTACTTACCTGTCGCCGTGGAAACCCGCGCATGCTCGAAATGACTTAGACGCATGTGCGGTAGCTTACTAGGCATAGGTATGGTGTAGCAAGATGGCGGTGACGGCATCGAATGTGACGAGCGCACGCTCGTCGTAGTCGATGACGTCACCGCGTTCATGCCATTCAAAAGAAGGGCGGTTCTTTTGAATCGTACATGTGTACACTCGGCAGGGACAAGATTCTTGTTCAAGAATCTCATCAGGAAAAACAACGTGTTTTTTCCTGACGAGATTCTCGGCCGTGTGTACGAGGCTTCAGTCTTCTACAGAGACCACTGCTTTCACACAAAAAGCTAAAGATCTTCTCTGCAGTCTGCTTGGTGATTTTGCACCCCTTTTATTTTGATGCACCTGAAATGTATTTAGCTGATTTAAAGATTTAAATAGTCTAACTATATAAAGGAGAAATCCAACTGGCAAGACACATGCTTTTACATTTGACCTGTCCTTTTTAGCAGAAAAACATTGCTCAGACTTCAGCTTAAGCTTTAATTCTCTGTATTTGGAATTACATTACATTAATGTATCAAAATAGTAAGCCTTTGCTTACAGAGTAAAATATAGGTAGGCTGAGATGAAGAATTTTACTACTATAAGTATACAGCTTTACAAGCTTCTTTCTCAAAGGCCGGGGACTGCCTAGCCAGTAGGAGATTGATCCAAGTGCACTATGTTTAATTACATATGTGTTCTATCAATAGATCTTTCTGAACCCACCATCACTGCACAATGCACTACAGACTGAATTAATGAGTGGTTTAGTCTTGAGCCTCCAGCCTCTAATGGAACCCTACTACAGAGTTTCCACTGGTTTATAGCATTGTACAATGCATTTCTACATTTTACATTTTGCACAATTTAAAAGTTTAAAGGGAATATAGCGTTTCTGTACATAATTTTTTTAACCGCTTGCCAACCATCGCACGATAATGTATGTCGGCAGAATGGCACGGACAGGCAGATGGGCATATATATACGTCCCCTTTAAGAAGTGGCATTGTGGATGCGCGCGTGCGCGTGCACGCCCGCTGCAAGCTCCGGGAGTCCGACCGTGGGTCCCATGGACTCGATGTCCGCGGGGATACTCGCGATCGTCTCACGGAGAGGAAGAACGGGGAAATGCTAATGTAAACAAGCATTTCCCGTCTTCCTAGTGACAGGACACTGATCACAGCTCCCTGTAATCGGGAGCGGTGATCAGTGTTGTGTCACACACAGCCCAATCCCCCTACAGTTAGAAGCTCTCCTTAGGACACACTTAACCCCTTCAGCGCCCCTAAAGGTTAACCCCTTCACTGCCAGTGTCATTTTCACAGTAATCAGTGCATATTTATAGCACTGATCGCTGTAAAAATGACAATGGTCCCAAAATGGTGTCAAAAGTGTCTGATGTGTCCACCATAATGTCGCAGTCGCGATAAAAATCGTTGATCGCCGCCATTACTAGTAAAAAAAAAAAATATTAATAAAAATGCCATAAAACAATCCCCTATTTTGTAGACGCTATAACTTTTGCACAAACCAATCAATAAATGCTTATTGCATTTTTTTTACCAAAAATATGTAGAAGAATATGTATCGGCCTAAACTGAGGAAAAAAATAGTTTATTTATATATTTTTGGGGGATATTTATTATAGCAAAAAGTAAAAAATATTGCATTTTTTTCAAAATTGTCGCTCTATTTTTGTTTATAGCGCAAACAATAAAAACTGCAGAGGTGATCAAATACCATCAAAAGAAAGCTCTATTTGTGAGAAAAAAAGGACCTCAATTTTGTTTGGGAGCCACGTCGCACGACCGCGCAATTGTCAGTTAAAGCAACGCAGTGCCGAATGGCAAAAAGTGGCCTGGTCTTCGGCCCGCTAAATGGTCCGGGGCTTTAGCCCCTTAATGACCAGGCCATTTTTTGCGATACGCCACTGCGTTAATTTAACTGTCAATTTCGCGGTCGTACCCCAATAAAATAGTTTTTCTTTTTCCCACAAATAGAGCTTTCTTTTGGTGGCATTTGATCACCTTTGCGGTTTTTATTTTTTGCGCTATAAACAAAAAAAAAACGTAAATTTTGAAAAAAAAAACAATATTTTTAACTTTCTTCTATAAACCATATCCAATAAAAAAATTGAAAACAAAACATTTCTTCATCAATTTAGGCCAATATGTATTCCGCTACATATTTTTGGAAAAAAAATCCCAATAAGCGTATATTGAGTGGTCTACGCAAAAGTTATAACGTCTACAAATGATGGGATATTTTTATGGAATTTGTATTTATTTATTTTTTTACTAGTAATGGCGGCGATCAGCAATTTTTAGCGGAACTGAGACATTGCGGCGGACAATTCTTTTTTGGGGACCAGTGTCACTAATACAGTGATAAGTGCTAAAAATATGCCCTGTTACTGTACTAATGGCACTGGCAGGGAAGGGGTTAACATCAGGGGCAATAAAGGGGTTAAATTTGTCCCTCGGGGGGTGCTTGCTAACTGTGCGGGGTTGCTCTGACTGGGGGAAGACAGAGATCAGTGTTCCTGCTTAGCAGGAACACAAGATCTCCATCTTCTCCCCCATCAAAACATTTCTGCCTCTCCAGGGAACAATCGCGAGTGGCCAGCGGACATTGGCTTACCTTGTGTCCAATCATCACATGATCCTGCCTCCAGCAGCATGCTCCCACCCCCCAGTGGCTATTGCACGAAATGACGTACAGGTACGTGATTTCATGCAATAAAGCCGACCTGCTGCAGTAAATATGTGGCAGGCGGTCGGCAAGTGGTTAAAGATTAAAATAAAATAAAATAATATATACCGTATATACTCGAGTATAAGCCAAGTTTTTCAGCACATTTTTTTGTGGACCGGGTAGCAGCCGGCCATAGCTCGCCTGGACCCCAAGCTTGGCATACATATAGCCTCACTCTTTCTCTACAAGTGGGCAAAGTTTTTTGTCCGGGGGACCTACGGCCGGGGAGCACCGATTTTTCAAACCCGGGCACCCCTTCCATAGACTCCCATGTTAAACGGTAATTTCTCTGGTGATTTTGGGGACCCAGTACTGACCGGTCGTAGGCTCCTGGACCCGAAACTTGGGACACTTGTAGCCCCATTTCTCCTCTATAAGTGTGCAAAGTTTTTTGTCTGGGGGACCTACGGCCGGGGAGCACCGATTTTTAAAACCTGGGCACCCCTTCCATAGACTCCCATGTTCTAGTCATGGACACAGTGAGGCATGGGCACAGTGAGGCATGGACACAGTGAGGCATGGACACAGTGAGGCATGGACACAGTGAGGCATGGACACAGTGAGGCATGGACACAGTGAGGCATGCACATGAACACAGTGAGGCAAAGTGAGGCACAGTGAGGCATGCAGATGGACACCCTAGGCTTAATTTCGAGCCAATACGTTTTCCCAGTTCTTTGTGGTAAAATTAGGTGCCTCGACTTATATTCGGGTCGGCTTATATTTGAGGATATACGGTAGATGGCTGATATATATTTTCCTCCAAGGCTGTGTCAATTTTTGTAGGTAGCAAAGGGGTTTAAGAAAAATCCCCTGTCTTTTAAACCCTGGAGCCTGACCAGGGTGGGGTAGGGTAGACACCCTTGTCTTTCCTTCATGCTGGGATTTCACATAGTCTGGAAGCCAGTTAGTTTTTAGGAACAGGTGTGCCTGTTGACATTGGGTGTGTGAGGTGAACAGAAAATTCAAGGTCTGGCCAGTGTCTGAATTTTCTTTTGCCCTTTTTGCTTCAGGACACACCTGCCTGGGGAACTTATGCTTTGTTACCCCATATGGAGTAAATAAAAGTGTCTGAAAGCCCGAAACACATGTGGTGGGGGACTGAGAGTTATGTGCTCACTGCTTGAAATAGTTCAGACTCAACTTAATCTATACTGAATAATTAATATACACATTTTATATTCACCGTAATCTAACAGTAGACAACTGTATAAACTGGTGACTGTAAACACTTAGCAGTTCTATACTTCTATTCTGTAAAGAGTGTGTAATTGTATCCATTGCTGTTCAGCTCTATTTAGAATACACAGCTGAATACAGATAATCATAGGAGATAGATAACCCTCCTACTGCCCTTAATTCATTCAGCTCTGTAAGGAGTATTAATTAGAAAGAGACAGTCCAAAAGGAAGCAGCTGCTGCTTTGCTGTCTTTTTTAGAAAAACATAAGTGCTCTGCAAACACAATGTCATAGAAGTACCATGTTTCAAAATTTATTTTTAAAATTATAATTTCATGTAAGTGCCACAAAGGTGGCATAGAAGACCTGATTATACATTTATTAACATTTAAAAACATTTCTTTTTTAAACAGAGAGAAAAATTGGTGTTTAAAAAAAAAATCATGGTCAAGTGACCATTATAAAATGACAGTCGTTAACAGTTGAAAATGGATGTATTTGGCTTTAAACCAATTCATTATGTCCACAGTAGTTAATATGAGCTTCCATTTTATTGTGCGTGCAGATCTACCAGTGGGTAGATAAACCCAAATGCATTTGCATGTATGTAAGAATGCAGGGCTGCCTAACGGTTAATTTAACTGAAGACATGTGATTTACAAAAAATTCATAAATTGAAGGAACAGGAATAGAGCCCATGGTGTTCTATGATGTTTTTCTGCATACTGCTGCAGGAAACACTCTGAAAGGTGGGGAGGCCGGTCACATGAATTTTACAGTTCAGAGGATTAGACTTTCCTGTTGTGGCCACTTTTTGTTTTCTCCTTAATAAAAATTAATAGGACCTGGCTTGTCTCAGAGTCCTGAAGCAAAAATAAAAGCTGAGCACATTCGTAAATCACATGGATGAACTTTTGTACTATTCAATTTATCATGAACACATTTACAACTAGCTAACTAGAAAGCAGTTATAATCTAGTTATTTCAAGCCTATACACTTGACTTGCAATACTGTACTGAATGGGCTGGGATGCCAAAAAATTTTTTTTTTCTTTGGACTTAAAAGTGTTTGATCTCACACAGATACTTATTAGTGTGCTGTATTTGTCTCGGGGCTCATTTTTGCTCCAGTCCAGCCCGGTGGGCCCCCTTGCTTTAAATTGCTAAAATGTAGTTGCTGCTCTTCTTTCTGAATTCCCAGTGACACTGTACATGGTAGGAGAATCTCAGAGACTTTCCCTGAGAAGATGAACTCAGCTAGTGTGAGACTTCATAGAGTTGCTGGTACCGGAGGGGAGCTCCTTCGGGACAAGTGTCATCTACATGGCATTTCTAAATGGCTCTGTTCAATGCTTTAATGGTCACTTGTGACATTCAGTGATTGAAGAAGTTGCTATAGTTACTTTTTAGTTAGAAGCAGCAAAGAAAAGCTGGATAAGGCTCACATCACCTGACCATACAGGAGATAAATATTAATGATAAATGTGTATGTGAACCTATCTGCATTCTCAGGTCATATAATGAACCTTACTGACTTGTTTCTTATATGTATGTTTTATCCCATGGTGACATTAAGGCATCTGCATTAGAATAATAATTAATTTACAGTTAAAGCTGCATTCCAGTTATGAATATTTTTACATACGTGCATTGGCCCAGCATGTACTATACCTTTGGGATCCCTGTGGAAGCTAGAAATCACTTCAGTCCCTCCACCTCATTAAATAATAGAGGGCTTTGCATTCATAGTTAAAATTGACAAAGTAGACAAAAAGTGTTTTATGAATTTTGTCTATGCTGAGCTCATCATCCTCCTGTATTCACTAAGCAACAGGGCAGCTGCTCAGGAAGGAAGCTGGACAGGAAGTGAATGTGACAGGAAGTCAGACAACTGGTTCTCTGACTTCCTCTGACATTCGCTTCCTGTTAGGCCTCAGCTTAAAAGAGTAAAAATGGTGTACTGGCTGATGGAGCTGGTGTGCACATATGTCAGATGATTGTCAATATATACAGTACATATACATGCAAGTCAAGCTCTAAAAGAATTGCTTTATGTCTTTACTGATGGAACCCCATATCTCTCCTGTGGGTCTCTTGTGATGACATACCCTGTATGCTGCTTGTGGATACTGGTGGAACCCTGTATTTCTCCTATGGGCCCTTTGTGAAAAATCTTCTATGCCGTTTATAAGCACCCAGACATTGGGGGTCATTACAATTTGCTAAATGCTCACTTTTAAGCACAGAGGTGATTCAAACTTTGAAGGAATATTATTTAATTAAACTTGCTCAAGAATTGGGACTCTTTGTATTTGAGCTTTTTCACAGTTGTGTTAGCACTTAGCACATGGGTGCTCAACCTGTGGCCCTCCAGCTATTGTGGAACTACAATTCCCGTGAGACATTCCAAGGTGCTGACAGTTACAAGTATGACTCCCAAAGGCAGAGTCATGATGGGACTCATAGTTCCGCAACAGCTGGAGGGCCATAGGTTGAGCACCCATAACTTAGCACTTATTTGGATTCATAAAGGTTCGAGTTAAGCACTCATCACTGTATTACTGATCTTTACACAGCTGGGTACATTGTTCCATAGTCAACAATGCATGTGTGCTCAGATCAGTAAAAAAAGTTGATTTTTTTTATTCTCATGTGCAAGAGGCCTTAAGGCTAGGGTAGCACCCTCTAGTTAGCGAGGCGCTAGAGTGAGATTTTTCTCTGGCAGTGTAGGTAAATTTAGGCAGGCATAGTTGGCTGCTAAGCCTGTTTGTTTTTATTCTGGTCTGGGAGTGGCTCAGGGTAGCAGCTGATCACTCACAGGCATTGTCAGTTCTCTGTTACCTCCCTCTTGCTTTGAGCATTTTCTAGAAGGAGAGGGGAAGAGAGGTGGAGCTGCCTGTGGTATCTTAAGGAGTCCTGACCAATCCCCAACTTGATTTGGCAGGGGCAGGACCGCCATCAGGGGGGTACAGCCATCACAAGTGTAAGGGGCCCCATGGCCCGAGGGGCCTGCCCGGGGCAGAAGAAGGCAGAACGGGTGGAGGGGAGCCATGCTGTTCAGTACAGAAACGATCTACCAGCTTCTGCTTTTCTTGTCACTTGAGCTCAGACATCGAGCGCTTTACTGCCACCTCTAGGTAAATATATGTATGTTCACCCTTCATGTGATCTGTACTATGCTTCTCAGCAACATGTCACCTTCATGAAAACAAGCTGGGACCAGGTAGGAAGATCTTCTTTACAAGTAGGGGCTGTGAAGGAAAGGGAGGGGGGCTGTTTGTGTACAGAGAGGGGCCAGAACCTTGTGTGTGTACAGATCTGTGTATGCAGTGGTGTATTTTGGTGTTGTGCTGCCCTAGGCAAGAATATAATCAGGCGCCCCCCTCCATCTAAAATTGTCCCACCCCTTCCTTCTCGAATGGCTATTCGGGGTCCCTGATGGCTGCCCGGGGCCCTTGGTGGCTGTGCCGGGTCCCTGGTGGTTGTGCAGGGTCCCTGGTGGCTGTGCGGGGTCCTGGGTCCCTGGTGGCTGTGCGAGGTCCCTGGTGGCTGTGCGGGATCCCTGTGCAGGGTCCCTGGTGTTTGTGCGGGGTCCCTGGTGGTTGTGCGGGGTCCCTGGTGGCTGCGCGGGGCCCCTGGTGGCTGTGCCGGGTCCCTGGTCTCTGTGCGGGATCCCTGGGCGGGGTCCCTGGTGGCTGTGCGGGGTCCCTGGTGGTTGTGTGGGTTCCCTGGTGGCTGTTTGGGGTCCCTGGTGGCTGTGCGAGGTCCCTGTGCGAGGTTCCGGGTCCCTGGTGGCTGTACGGGGTCTCTGGTGGTTGGTGTGGGGTCCCTGGTGGCTGTGCGGGGTCCTTGGTGGCTGTGCGGGGTCCCTGGTGGTTGTGTGGGTCCCTGTGCGGGGTCCCTGGTGGCTGGTGGCTGTGTTGGGTCCCTGGTGGCTGTGCAGGGTCCCTGGTGGTTGTGCGGGGTCCCTGGTGGCTGTGTGGAGTCCCTGGTGGCTGTGCGGGGTCACTGGTGGTTGTGCAGGGTCCCTGGTGGTTGTGCGGGGTCCCTGGTGGCTATGCGGGGTCCCTGGTAGTTGTGCGGGGTCCCGGGTCCTTGGTGGTTGTGTGAGGTTCTTTGTTCGGCCTAGGCCAAAACACAGCACTGTGTGTGTGTGGGGGGGGCTGACATATATACAGGTGTGTGGGGGGGCTGACATATATATACACAGTATATACAAGTGTGAGGGGGGCTGACATATATGCAGGATTGAGGGAGGTTGAGAACGTACAGGTGATGTGGCCAGTGTTTGGATTCTGTAGGATGGCCCGTGGGCAAACCCTGGGGAATGTTGGTGGTCAGGCTCGGGGGGGGGGGGCCAGGCCTAAAGCTGTGTAAGGGGTCAAAAATTTCTGATGGCTGCCCTGGGCAGGGGGCAGGCCTCTCTAAATACTTGGGGTCAGCCCAGTTGGGGAGGAGTTGTCAGGTGGAAGAGATGGAGTGAGAGAGTTGTGGAGGCTGTCAGGGCCCACGGGTAGCTCCCAAGTTTAGGGGGGGTTACCCTGGGCTGGGCTCGGGTGCATCCAGGAGGAGTGTCTAGATCCTGGAAGGAGAGGCACATGAGAGAGCAAGTAGAGGACAGCGAGAGAGAACACTTCTAAGAGTCTCCATGGAGGACTACTGGTCATAGCCGGGAGAGCTGGTGAGTGAGCACAGTCGGGAGGACTGGGGATGCACGCCTGAGAGAAGTGGGAGATTTCAGTTTTAGAGATGGGTGCAGAACCAGTGGAGAGAGGACTGTGGAGAAGGGCAGTGGAAAGGTGTCACGTACCTTAGCAGAGACTGAAGTGCTGGGAGGGCTTCTCTTGCGACTAAGTGCAGAGCGCCCCCTGAAGGTGGCACAGGGAGTGCTATACCCAAAGAGGCAGGGGTTGCCAGCTGCGACAAGCTGAGGTGATGCTGGAGATCAGCTGGTGAGCAGGGTAGACTGCCAGGCGGGGGTACCTCGGAAGTACCAGATGAGGCTGTGCAGCAGGGAGAACCAGAGGCAGAGTCAGGAGCCAAGCCAGAAGTCATACACAGGTTAGCAAGCAGAGGTAGAGTCACTGGAACAGGTCAAGGGACAAGCTGGGGTCATACTCAGGATCAGCAGACAGGAGCAGGATACAGGAACAAGCCAAGGATCAAGCCGGGGTCATACACAGAGAAGACTGGTCAGGCAAGCCGGGTCGATAACGGTAATTCAAGATAGCAGAAACAGGAACTCAGGAACAATAACAGGAAGGCTGAAGATCATGCAGCAGTTATTGACTGCTGCAGCAGGCTTTAAATAGGCCACTGGGTGCCTAGAGTCACTCACGTATTGTGTGCGTTCTGGCGCACGCGCATGCGCAGTGGAGAGCGTAGATTCCTGAACGTTCTTGTCCGTGTGCGCACGCGCGCATGCGCATTGTGTTTGTTGATCCGCGATTCTGCTGAACATTGATAGACCTGCCAGTCCTTCTGCGGATAGTTCCCTGACAAAAGGGGTCTTTGTAGCCATGCTGGCTGGCAGGGCCTGAAGAGAGCTATCTGAGAGTGATAGCCAAATAGAGGACAGCTAGCACCTGTACTATTCTACACCACAGGGGCCCTGCAAAAAGGCACTTCATTGAGGCCTGGCTGATGCAGTGTCAGGCCTACCCATGCAGTGCTAGCTAGTCTGGATGAGTGACAGTCTGCAGCAAGGGAAGTGCTGGTGTAGGAACAGTCTGCAGCAAGTGAAGTGCTGGAGGAGGAAACTGTGAGCAGCAAGTGTTTGTGTTGGAAAAAATGAAGTGGAGTGTATATATAGGAGTGTATATAGGAGTCCTAAGCAACTTTGCACTAAATCTTCCTGGGCATCCCATAATTCCCAAATGCCCATCCAAGTTTAACCCTCAAATAAACAAAACAAAACAAAGTAATGGACTGGTTTTTGTCTCTGAGTGACTGGGATGGATGTTTGGCTGGGCAGGGTGACAAGTGAACCACTACACACAGCAACCCCTATGGGGGCATGGCTACACTAGGTTCAGAGTATTGTGAGTCAGTAACGCGTGCACAATCGCATGTGTTTCTGACATGCAAGAGAAATGCAATGCTCTTTAACAGACATGCGGGGATGCCATTAATTCCTAATGGCACCCCAGATATCGCCGAAACACTTGCGTTTTCACTTGAACACAACCGCACGGTGCCACAGCACCATGCAGCTCAGTGCAGCGTAATTTAAAAAAAGTTTTGTGGACCTCTTGAGCAGTGTTTCTGTGTTTAGGGCAGCCCTCCCAAGTGTGAACCAAGCCTAAAGTTCAAGCCAAGCTAAAAGCTAAGGTTTCAGAGGGATATACTGTATATGGGTACAGAGACAGAGACAGAAAAATACACTTTATAAACACAAGTATTTGGCCAGTAATTCCAAAGAGAACTGAATAACATGCCCTTGCGGACCACAGCTGGGCATCTGTATTTAGTGTGGGCCCACTCACAATAAATGCCTGAACTAGATGCAATCCTCTTTATAAATCATTGTCATGAACGGCTTTATCATGACATCACCATATCAGATCTGCTTGTATATGATCAGCTTTAAAAATGGATAAATGAATCACAGAGATCCCAGTGGTAATATGCACACTTCTAAAGGGATCCATTTTTTTTTTCTTAGTTCTTAGGGCTCTAACTCAGAGAGGAGTGATGTAAAGACACAGCATGACAGATGAGATCCCCAGACAATCTTCCCTCTCGCACAATTGCATCTTAGTTAAAGTAAAAAAAAAAAAGTGGTGGTGCTGTTTGTGGCAATAAATCCTTCCAAGGAGACCATTTAATATTCCTCCCAAGTGCAGCTTGTCAGTCACACTATTGTTGCGAGCGAGTTACGCAAGCACAGAAAAGAGGTGGGTGGAATAGTTCAGGAATGAGGTGTTTCGCATTATATGATAATTTTCTGCTGTTGCCATGGTATAGGGAATACAGCAGGTTAATGTCAATTACATAACGTTTACCTCGCAAATGCCTACACACTGCACAGTCTCAGGCAGCAATTGTTCCAGATGAGATATAATTAACGTCTACTTCACTTTTGACCCCTTCTATTGAACCTCGCTAATTGAACAGAGTTGCGGGATGATCTTGGCAACTGTAGAGGTGAAGGTGACACAACATAAATGTTTTATTTTTCAGATCCCGACTTCCTGCATCTTCCATTCTTTTGTCTAGGTACTGTATGTCCTTTGCTGGGATCTTTAATATTAACCTTTGCGCAGGGAAATATGGGGGCTTCACTTTGCTTGGGGAAATATGGGGGCTCCCCTTTGCTTAGGGAAATACAGGGCTCTTCTCAAAATGCAAGTCATTTGGCTTTTCATGCTGACTCTTAGGTTTTAGTACTTTATGAGTCAATGACTTAGATCAGGCATGCATAAAGAGAAGCTATAGCTTTACTTACTGCAGGCCTGTTTTGGAGTGGTGTTTGGAGGAGTATATTTATCTAAGTACTCATTTCTTTTTAAGTGTTAGTTCACCTTTAGGCCCCTTTCACATGGGGTAGGCTTCATTTAGATCAGCAGGGGATCTGTCCAGTGGTCAGAGCAGGGCAGGCGGATGAAAGGGCCATGTTTGCTCAGTTTATGCAGAGCAGACACAGACAGAGCCTGCTCTGGTCTATGGGCATCTCTATGAGCCTGCTCTGCTCTATAGACGGCCAGGTTTAAATGGACTCTGCCAGTCTGTTTACACCCAATTGCCACCCGATCTGTCTAAATCGATTGGGATCAATCCCTTTCTGTTTTTGTTTTTTTTGTGGATCGGACTGAAGGTAGTAAACCTGTCTATTTACACCCGCTAGTCCATAGGGTTAAATGGAGGGTCTGGTCAGATCCACTTAAAAAACTGACAGGTGGACCTGATCGGAAACTGTTGTGTGAAAGGGGCCTTACAGAAAAAAATGTAATAAAAACTAACACCATATACCCTTCTTAATCCCCCCAGTCCTCTCTGTACTTACCTCAAAGCATTCTGAGCCATCAGTGCCCCATCAGCCAGAACAGCAGTTCAGAAATTCAAAATCTCCACTCTTCTGCTTCTTCTCTGTGCAGTGTTTCCAGGATACAACAGAGCAAATCTGATTGGTCAGCGCCGTCACAGTAAATCCATTTGATATATCTCAGCAGCACTGCACAGAGAAGAGGGAGAACAGAGGGGATTTCAGATCTCTGCACTGATGGACTGACTCCGTGGCCACTGACAGCACACAGCATCCCCAGAGATTAAGGAGGTGGGGAACGGGGGTTGGGGAGGGTATACAGTGTTGGTTCACCTTTACATTTTTTTCTGTAAAGGTGATGTAATACTTTAAAAATCTAAGGTCTTGCTATCTAGAGAAAGTGTTTTAAAGGCTTAATTGGAGTGTTTTTTTTTTTTTCTTTCCATAAATTATATTTTATTCACTTACAATGTGCCTTGTTAGAAAATTCGACTAGCAAAGTCTATTCCCTAGAACAGCCCCCTCCCTCTTTGCACACCCCAGACCTCTCCTGTTCTGGAAGTGCCTAACTACTCTCTGTGCTCTATGAATAAGCTCCAGATGGAGTGAAATGTGTAAGGGCTTGTAGGACCAGGTGGAATCATCTATGTATCGGATAGTCTAAAAAATTCATACAAGACTTCGAAATAGAGAGCTGTTTCCTTTTCTTTTGTTTAAATCTGTAATTCATGGAGCAGCCAAAGACCACTGGAAGCCTTCACCCCGCCGGAGGATTGCAGTATAACTACTAGGTGCTTGTAGGGTCACTACAATGAGAAGCATCCTGCCTCCAATCATTAAGGAAAAAATAGACTCAGTACTATTACTTCTGACAGCAAAGTGGTCGACTGTACTTTGTACTGGGGACGACCACTGCTAAAGTCCCTACTAAAGGTGTAATACACCAATCTATGATATGTGTACTGTTAAATGATTACAACAGTGTGACTCAACAGCTATAATATCTCTACATGGAGTAAGTGGTTATAGAAATTTAACTAATATTTCATCATCCATAAATACTACATGAAAAGCGTAAGGAATAACCTACACCAGCAATTTTGGTCTCATGGTATTAAGCAATTTAACCTTTTTGTTGGCAGTCATGTCATTCTCAACATGCTGAAATCAATCCACCTACAAAGAAGATTGCCGGCAACTGGTTAAATCACTCTCAATTATAAGATTGCAATTGGCAGTGTGGTATAAATTTAGCATTTTATACAGCTGTAGCTAAAGTAGATTAAACTTATGTAATATGTTAAAGTGTTCCTGAGTTCGACAGCCACTTATCAAACCTGTAATAAGTATAGAGGTAAAATAGGAGATTAAAGACAAGCACCAAGAAGGTCCTTGCTATAACTTTCTTAGTTTAATGTCTCAGAAACCCTCAATTCCGAGAATTCCGTTTACAAATATCACTTTCTTGCCATGAGAGTGAAGCTTTGACATGGGTCCCTTTAAACCTATAACCAATAGCCAACATTGTATAGAAATTGTACCAGAGCTCTGACCCGATCTTTGCATCTTTGGAACTCTCAGGACACTCAGGATTATAAATAGAAATATATGTAAAGTCCTTATATTTTGTACAAGCTATAGATTCACTTTAAAGTAATTTTTGGGATTAAACTAATGATTAACAATACTTACAAAATGTTATAAAAACTAGGAAAGGAAAGGTCAAGGAGTGAGGTAACTTATATATGTCTACGCTTTTATTGATTAAACACCCTATACTTCTACCCTATGCATTCAAATTTAATACAAAGGTTTGTTCACATAAGAAGTTATGCCGCGTACACACGGTCGGAATGTTCGATGGGAGCTTTTTGTCGAAAATTCCGCTCCATCAGACAATTGCTGTTGGAATTTCCGACAACAAAAATTTGAGAGCTGGTTCTCAAATTTTCCGACAACAAAATACGTTCTCGTAAATTCCGATCGTGTGTGGACAATTCTGACGCACAAAATTCCATGCATGCTCTGAATCAAGTATGAGGCGGAAGCGCTCGGTCTGGTAAAACTAGCGTTCGTAATGGAGATAGCACATTTGTCACGCTGTAACGGACTGAAAAGCACGAGGCTCTCAAATCGTCTCTCACCAAACTTCTACTAACACGACTGGCATTAAACTTCCCTTTAATAGTGACGTCGTACTGTACGTCTTGTACATCACCGCGTTCTTGGCGTTCAGAATTTCCGACAACGTTTGTGCTACCGTGTGTATACAAGACAAGTTTGAGCCAACGTCCGTTGGAAAAAAATCCACGGTTTTGTTGTCGGAATTTCCGATCATCTGTATGCGGCATAAGAGTACAAAGTAGTAAATTGCAATCAATCAATATTCATCCATTACTGGTGTATATATATATATATATATATATATATATATATATATATATATATATATATATATATATTGGGCAGCAATGGGCTACTGCATTGTGCACGTAGTCATTGCTATTTAATTTATTATATAAGCCTAGTTGTGTTGCTATTAAACTGCTTTGCATATTAATTTGATTCATGCAATATTACTGTAGGGTGGCAGAGTGGCTTAGTGGTTAGCATTTACAGTATATCTCGTAATACTGAAATCCTTGGTTTGAATTTCAGCCAAGCCTGCATTGAGTTTACATACTCCCCCTGTGCTTAAATGGGTTTCCTATGGGTATCCTGATTAATTGGCTCATAACTACAATGACCCTAGGATGTGTGTACAATTTGGCAATGCACATATGTTATCATGTTCTGCAAGCCAGTACCAAGCCAAGCAATTGGGGAGCATTCAGAAAATGATTTGGTGACCAAGCTTTCCCAAAACAAATTGCCAAGAAACTTCTATGGAGAAGAGACACACCATAATCACCCAGTGCATGCAGTGCGGTAGCCCTGTGCTTTCTGCTCACTACTGTCAATTCTAAATACAGAACCTGGCTTATGTATTTAGAAGTTACAGTGCTCCTCTCTGAGTGGCTGCACTGAAACCTTCCCCACCATCCCTGGGCACAGCTGAATCACTAGTGATGAGCATCCTGGAATTGCCATGCTCCGATTGTCTTTCCCCACACTAGTGTAACAGAGCTGAGGAAAATTCCACTAGGCTCCTTCTTGG
This sequence comes from Rana muscosa, assembly GCA_029206835.1. Taxonomy (NCBI): domain Eukaryota; kingdom Metazoa; phylum Chordata; class Amphibia; order Anura; family Ranidae; genus Rana; species Rana muscosa. The sequence goes on from CM055118.1 coordinate 226,026,978, forward strand.
CTCTAACCTGTCTTATGACAGACCACGCAGAGGAGCCTGGGAGGAAGAACATATCTCATCCCACATCGAGACACGTTTTATCTGTGGTCTGTATTGAGAGGGGAGTAATAAAAAAATGTATGGTGGCATTTGTACAGCTAGGGGGATGGGGGGAATTGTGATTTCAGGGGAGGAGGATTTACACTGGAAATGGAAATAGGGGGGTTTGTGCTAGAATTGGGATGTCAACCATATTGGAATGAGGATACTGTATGGGGGTGGGAGGAGAACCCTGTACTGGAGGAGGGGGGATAATTGGGGGGGGGTAATTTTTTTGGCCATTAAGATATGTAGTCCTGAACTTTGCCTTCCATACATAGCATGCTCCTTAACTCTGCACTATGTATGTAGCACACCCCTGAATTCTGCACTCTGTATATAGACCACTCCTGAACTACACTGTACATCCATGAATTCTGCACTCGATATGTAGCACACTTCTGAACTCTGCACTCTGTACGTAGCGCCTTCCTGAACTCTGCACTATGTATGTAATGCACTCCTGAACTCTGCACTCTGTACATAGCGCCCTCCTGAACCCTGTACTCTGTAAATATAACACTCCTGAACCATGCACCCTGTACGTAGCGCACCCTGAACTCTGTTCATAGCGCACTCCTGAACCCTGCACTATGTACATAGTGCACTCCTAAACTCTCTGTTCTGTATGTGGCACACTCCTGGACTCTTCACTCTGTACGTAGTGCACTCCTGAACCCTGTGCTCTGTACTAAGCCGATTCCTGAACTTTACACTCTATAAGTAGCACACTCCTAAACTCTGCATTCTGTACATAGTACATTCCTACACTCCTGGTATTTACTTCCCATTTAAGACCCTCCCACACACACCATTTATTATGGCCCGTTCTCTCCCCACCCCACCCCCCCATTCCCGCACCAGGGAAAGCTGGGGGGGGCATGGTGCACACACACACACACGTGATTGAGTTTTGGGGTGTACACCCTAATGCACCTGGCTGCACATACCTATGATCATATTAGATATGATGCCCAGATAGCTGGCCCACAGAACTGCCAGGAGTGGACTACAACTGAACAGATATTTACATACATACATACATACATACAGCTGACTCTGTTATTGTATAGCAGTTGAGCATGCTAATCCATCTTAACTCACAATACCAGGTATGATGGTACTGGGAGGGGTCATAAAGTTGTACTGTAACCGCAGCAGAGAAAAATCAGGTCTCCCTTCCCTGTCCCCCAGGGCTGTGATGTGTGGCAGAGCTGTGTAAGTCTCAGAACTGTGTGGACAGAAATGCAAGTACTTTTAACGGTAAAAAAAACTTCCCATGTATTTATTTTATCTGTGAATGTAGCTGTTTGCCTGGAGTTTTAAACAAGAGGAGAATTGACTTATAAGCAGAATATGATTACCTAAAACAATACAGACTAATATTTATGTGCAGGCTGATTAGAGCACAGCGCACCCCTAAGTCTATAGAACACAGAGAACCCCACTCCTATGGAGGATACAGTTATAAAAATAACATTAACAACCTTCTTTTTTCATTATTTATAGAATGATTAAAGTACTAGAAGATGTAGACATTGAATGTGAAGTCTTCTGGCAATTGCTGCTTTAAATAGAATGATCATGTCATGAGATTACCATATAATTGCAAATATGGCCGTTAATTAAACATGAACAGTAACAGATCTCCAATAATTATCCGGTGCTGTGGCCATTTATAGAGGTAATGATAGCAGTTTATTCCACTGATGTTTTTTCTTGTTATCTCAAGTAGATAAAATAGAGCTTGTGAACAGACAATACTTTGTTTTAGAACTTCGGCTATGTTCCTCTACGTGGGGGATTAAACAGTTTCTTAAGCCCAGTACACACGTAAAGTTTTTTTTTTTGTTCAACCCAACAGACTGAAGAAAAAAACTGAGATGTTAGTACGGCAATCACCCCTGCTGTGCCTTTGCATTCTGACAGGGGGCCCCCCGCCAGAACAAACTAATCATTGTTCGCAGCCATTGGCCCGCTGCCTTTCCAGCTTGTCCCTTGGACAAAAGTCTGCTTAGACCGGCTTCTGTGGGAAAGACAGTTGTACGCACTGACTGAATGTCGGCTGGTTTCTTTTGAACCTGCCGATATTTAGCCCATGTGTACCCAGCCTTGCTCTGCTTGTGTATCGGTTAATTTCTTAACTTATACCTAGCATAAACTTTAGCATCAAAAAAAGCTGAATTCCAGGTACACAAACTTGTATTTTAATATATTTCATATTAGCCACAAAGAATATAGTAAATCCACTTTGTAAGCGCTTAATGCATTTAAAAACCCAGATATTTATCTTGTAAAATTAGCAGTGACTTTGTCGTTGTGCTGCACATAGTCTGTGCAGAGAGCAGAGGTGTAGTAGGGAAAGCCCACAAGCTACAAGCTGCCTACACTAAACTACAAGAGGGGAGGGGACAAGACCAGCTGCACTGCACCAGGAATGAAAGCATCAGTGGCTGGTCTTCATTACAGGAAGCTTCCACACAGAGGCAAATTTTCACAATGGATAACTGCACAGGTATGGAAGAAATACACAAAGCACATCAAGAGTCAAGTGAGAATACACACGTCTATTGTATTTACACAATATTTGCTTACATGAATATTCACATAAAAAGTTCATAAGGTTGAATAAAGACATCAATCCATTGAACGTGTGAGAGTGTGTTTATGTCAATACCATTTTCCATCTAAAAGTTTTTTCTACACTCCCCGCTGAGGAAGTTCTAAATCCTCATCGCCCTTACAGTAAAGAATTCCTTATATAGTTTAAGATTATACCACTGTTGGTCCAACATCAATGTGTGGCCACGTGTCTTCTTTAGAGACCTAAGATTAAACCATTTTCTTCCAATACTGGAGTCATTTAAAGATTTAAATATTGCAATCATATCACCTCCCTAAGCATCCCTTCTTCAGGGAGAATATGTTTAGTATTTTTAGTTTTTCCTCATAACTTAGGTCCTCCATCCTCTTAAAGCCTTGTACACACGGTCTGACTTGTTGCCAACAAACTTCAAAATGAGCAAGTTTGACAAAAAAATCAGACCGTGTGTACGCTCCACCGGACAAACTTTTTCGTTTTTCATCGGACAAATGTTCGGTCTGCAAGCGGACAAACTTTTCACCAACAAAAGTCCGATGGAGCAAAGTCCGACCGTGTGTACAGAAATCCATCGGACTTTTGTCCGATGGACAAATAAGCATGCCCAGAACCAATGTTAAAATCAACCAACAATAGCAGAAGTTGACCAAAGGGTTGCGGTAAAGAGCAGAAAAGAGCAGAAAAACCACGTGATGTTGGAAAAGTTTTGGGAAAGTTTGCAGAAAAGTCCTGCCGTGTGTATGCTATGGGTGTTCCCAGCCAACTCCCTTCGGACAAAAATCCACAGAAAAGTTTGTTTGAAGTCCGACCGTGTGTACGAGGCTTTAGACTTCTTGACTCTCTGTAATTCCAGCACATCCTTCCTAAGGACTGGTAACCAGAACTGGATGGCATACTCAAGATATGGCTCAACAACAGTTTGTATAGTTTTATCTCTCGAGTAAATACCCCTTTTGATACATGCTAATAGTCTGCTGGCCTTACTTGCTGCAGCTTAGTATAGCATGTTATTACTGAGCCTAAAATCTACTAGGACCCTCAGGACCCTCAGATATTTTTCCATCTTGCTTATCCCGGCTTTAAGGGTTAATTCCTCTGGAACATGCATATGTTTGCATTAAAATGATGGCCTGTCTAACTATTGGCTTTAAGCTTTATCACTGCATCCATCTTATATGATTGTATGTACAAAATTATTGTCACTGGTTTTCTTATCTTTTGATTGGCTCTGAATTAGATTCTTGAGACATGAAGGCCAATTATTGTATTTCCAAGTAAATGCACTGCCCTCTCTCTGGGCCAACTACAGCCTTACCTACATACAAGACAGCATAGTTTAAAAGCTGCACAACATAGAATCATGTAAAAGGAGGTTGTGTTTCCACACAGAGGCCATATGAGAAGTCCGCTATCTTGATTTTACATTTACATTTCAGGAACCCTGCACTGGCGGCATTACTTTATGAGCCACTGACCTGCAGCAAGTATTCAGCCAGTGAAGTTAGAATGCATGGTCTGTGTATTTGTTAAAGGGGTGTTAAGGGATCAGATTATTGAAGCCAGAGAATTAGCAGGATAGACAGACACTAATGGGTCTATTTATTAAAAATTTGCTGGATGAATGTCAAAAGCATTTACCTAGCCATATTAAGTTTTCTCATCTAGGTTTATTATCGCCATCTAGTAGCTGTACTGCTGTATTTTCCTCATTGAGGCATTTCAGGAAAATACCACATTATGTCCACTAGGTGGACATGAAAATCCTAGGAAATAAACCTATTTGATAAAATATGGGGAGATTTTTTTACGGCCTTGCAAATGCTTGTTAAATCAAATTTGTTCAGCACTTCACATTGTTACCACATTTTCTTTCTGTGCAATACATTGTATATCAGTATAAAGTATGCATACTATAGATCAACACAATTCTTACTGTGCAATAATACAGTTAAGTGAATAGTGCATAATAAAAAATAAAGTGCTGACGTGCTTGTGATATAAATGCTTAATCATTCAGGTGTATCTTGTATAAAATCCATCAATAGACGTCCTTTCAAAATTTGCAGTATGATCAAATTCTTGTGATGGTGCTCCAAGCTTTTCAACGTGACACCAAACTTGTGCTCCCCCTTTATGTAAATCTGCTCACCTTAGGGCGTGTGACTGCACAATTAAGTTTGGTCTAATCACGCAGTTGAACCACCCCTGGGCTCTATGTTAAATGGACTCTGTGGGATCCTGGGCTGTTCAATGGTGATATCCTCCGTATATATATATAAAAGATAAGGCGGATGGTGTTTTATCGTTTAAAACAATGTTTATTACAAATATTTCTTCAGAGGTACTCACATGGTTTGGGTGCTTGCAGCACACCACTCTATTACAGGCAAAACCAAAAACAATGAGATTGTATGTCCAAATGTTCCTCTGCAGCAACTGGGGTTAGCTGCATCCTACACCATCCTGTCTCCTACCCAACACGTGTCGACAAAGGGAATGACATGTCTTCCTCAGGGGGATTAAGTGCTTGTGACATACATCTATTTTTTTTTTTTTTAACAGACCCCCAGAGTATTTGTTATGTATGTCTATCTATAGCAGCTTTGTGGTTAACACTTCTGCCTTGCAGCACTAGGGTCCTGGTTTCAGCACACAGCACCAGCCTGGAGTTTGCATGTTCTCCTTGTGCTTGTGTGGATTGCTATCCATTATCCAAAGACATCCTGGGAGGTTAATTTGCTCCTATTGAATTTAGCCCTAGTATGTGTATGTATGCATGCGAGACAGGGACCTTAGATTGTATACTCCTTGGGGCAGGGACTGATATGAACGTACAATAGGTAAAGCGCTGTGTAAATTTTCTGCAGTATAAAAATACCTATAATATATAATATAGAATTCCTTCACTTGCACCTACGTTGTACCTAAGTGTGGCAAATATTCTAGTATTTTTCTTCTAATCCAGGTCAGAATGCAGTTTACAGGCTTCATCTTGCAGCAAGTATATCTGAGATCAGAAGCACTGTCAAGAACAGCGATATTGTTAAGAATATCTGAATTTTATTGTAGCTGCGGATCTAAAACTTTCAGATAGATGGGTCAGGCTTCTCTTATTTGTCATCAGGTTCAAAGTTTCTCTGCTCATCTGACTTCTTTGCCCTACAACATGTCACTCATTCATCATCTATCACCTCTTGCTGTCTGTGCGCACTGTTTGCCGCGTCCTATCCGTCTATCTCTGCCATTTCACAAGGCTGAGCTCTGCGCTAACACGTTTAATCAAGAAGTTCTTTGATATCAAAAATAAACACTAACTAGAAGGTGAAACTGTCAGATTCCATCAATCTTGGTGGGAGAAAAAGCAGAGAAGAGCACAAACACAGGAGTCTCCAACACCTCTAGTAATTGCACTGGTGTTTATTGATAGCTGCATCAATTTGGCCCTGTCGGGGGTTGATTTCCCTTCCTGCTATGACTGACTGAGTGCTTGATGTACATGGCTGGACATTGTGCAGCAATTAACTGGGAGATAACTTGAGTACATAATAACACTGTTTATGAAAATTGCTTGCCGCTGTCACTCCCACTCACAAACAAATACGACTTAATAAAAAGACTAATTAACAGGAGTAAAATATTATTTGTATATTATTTTCCAACTGTAAATGGAAAAAAATGATATTTGTGTAGTGGCATTCAGGGCCAGCACATCTAGAAAACCTTGGTAAATTTCCGTAGCAGCCAGTTGTTTGCGGGAGTGGTACTTGCCCTAATCTTTTCTGGCCAATCTAGCACAGGCAAAATAAATAAATAAATAGAAAGCAGGCAGTCTCGGGCTGATGTTGTATTTGCCACTTAGTGAAGGAGAACCATAGTTCATGGTCACCAAGGCACATCTAAATGATGGCATCCTTTAGTGCAAGTTCTGCCCCTTGTATCATGGGATTATTTTAGTAAACATGAATGTTATGTCTTGTATACACGATAGGAATTTCTGATGGAAAAAGTCTGACTGACTTTTTCCATCGGAAATTCCTACCATGTGTGTGCCCCATCAGAGAAATTCCGATGAATTCCATCGGAGTTTAAATATAGAACATGTTCTATTTTTCTCCGATGGAAAGGTCCGACCGTGTGTACGGGGCATTAGCGTGTGCTAAAAAAAAATGGCAGCACGGGGGTCTACTTTATATGCAAAGGTATTTTTCAACTGGGCAGACAACCAAGCAAAAGCAAGGAGGAATTGTTTAATGCTTTCTAAAAAAATAAAAAAACGTAAAAATTTTCCAACTGGACTTTGTGAATAACAGCAACCCCCAGCACCATAAAATGGCTATGTTTTTAAAAAAAAACTTGTCAAATACTGTCATTGAGTAATCCCATAAGTAGTGGATCGATGGTGCTGGAACCTTAAGTAGATCTACTTTGGTACCATTTGAAGTATTTGACAGAAATGTAATGGTGATATCCCAGTGGGGTGTTAAGTGATGGGTGAGCTGCTCTCATGAACTGAAGAACTAGAACAGTGGCCTCAGACTGTAGAAATGATGCATGAGTGTGAAAATTGAAGAGCCTCACCAAGGTTAAAAGTCCAAAATTAGATTTTATTCCAAACATGTGGCAGGTGCTACAGCCAACGTGTTTTGAGGGCCACACATTGTCCCCTTAGAACGGTGGCCTTAGACTGTAGAAATAATGTGTGAGGCTAGGTTCACACATGTCTGGCTGCCGCTTGCAGCCTGGTGTCTAGTGCGATTTTGATCACCGGTTCAGGTGCAAATTTTTACTTGAATACGCACCTAAACCAGACCCAAAATCGCACACAACCCTTTTTAGAAATGGACTGCAGCTTCCCCTGGACATGTGTGAACCAGCTCCATTGAAAGACGGACCCGAGCCTGAGTGTAAAAATTAAAGAGCACCACCAAGGTTTAGAGTCCGAAATGAGATTTTATTCCAAATGTGTGGCAGGTGCTACAGCCAACATCATCATTATCATTATTCATCAAGGCTTTAAATAAACAGTATCCCTTGGTAGGGACTGAAATTGAAATTTTAAACTCTGTGTTGTGAACACAAGGAAACTTGGGATGCTGCTCCAGACAATAATCCTTAAAGTGTTGTTAAACCCACAACAGTAAAATGAGTCTGTATATACAGCAAAGCATGTTTGTTATTCTCACTGTGGAACCTAAGGGGTTAATCCTCCGCATTGTACAACAAAGCTGTTTGATCCTGTCTTCTCTGATCCTCCCCTTCTTCCACTGTCCACAATCCATCTGCTGATAAGACAGAGCCGTGATGGCACTCTGCACATCTTGTGATCGGTACAGGGCCAATCAGCACTGTCCAGACAGAGGATCAGGGGTCCTACAGTCTCATAGTACAGTCAGAATAGAATGAAAATTCCTCCTACAAGCTTTAACCAGTAAAATAATAATGATAATAATAGTATAATAATAATAAAAATAATAATGATAAAAGTCACAAGATTGCTATATACTACTGATGAGAAAAGCTATTTAGCAGTTTATATTTACCAAAAAAATTGCATTTTCATGTTCTGTGTGTAGCACACAGATCCTTACCCTGCTTACCTCCACAAGCAGAATGGGGGACACCATGCCACAAGCCCAATATCCTCCTGATAAAAGAGGGTGTTATCTGTTTTTGGGTCCTGCAGCGAGTTACCTCCTTCCGTTGGTTCTCTCCCCTAGAGTGTAGGGAAAAGTCTATTCTCTCTTTGTATTCAATAAGGCCATTGTCCAGACAGTATTAAACCCAATAAAGAAGAGGTTTATTTTTCTTGCGTAGAAACTTGATAGAAAAGTTGGAGATAGAGAATTTAACAGGGAGGTAGGTTCAGGCACGCAGCACTTAAATGTCAGTTATCTCCACTCAGTCCTGAGTGGGCTCTGCTCACACAGATAGTCCCCTCTCGTGCTCCCAGTAGCCGGAGTAGAGCACGGAACATTCACTTTAAATCTCCTAAGGATACGATCAGGATATGAGCTTCTGAATCCCAAACTTCCCAGCACTTGTAACACTTGAGACCATAGGTGCCAGTGGGCACGTTACAAGGCTTTTGGCGGCTTATGGAATCCTACTCAAGGGTACAGGTGGCTAATGAGCCCATCCATCGGCTTTGTAGCATACACTAGAAAGGGAGAAACACTGCCACACAGGAACCCACCACCGAAAAGCGAGTAAACATGACTCCACCCAGGGAGGCCATGGCTCCAATGCATTTTGCCACGGAGCTTAATTATGGAGATCTGGCCTGGGTGGAGTCAGGCTGAAGCTGTCTTGTTAATTCCCCTTTTGGGCCAGGTTGCTGTGCAGAAGTGTTTCTCCCTTTTTGTGCTGTGAACATTTAGCACTGATTTAGCAGCTGAGTGATCAAATGACATTGTTGGTAAACAAAGCCTTGTGATCAGTGCCAATTTGTTGATAAAGCTATTTGCTTAGTTCTGACATGGCGATCAGTGGGTTTCTTGACAACTGCCGATGCTTTTTTTTTTTTGCACTCAAGGTGCACCTAGAAAGAAATACTTCTCTTAAAGAAGACAAGTCCAGTTTTTGCCCTGGTTCACACTGGTGCGATTTGACATGCGTTTTGACAAGTCAAATCACATGTCAAATCGGCGGTATTTGCCGGTAATGACACCATCCTAATCGGTGCGACACCGCATCTATACTACTTTTTGCGATTTCGGGCCGCGATTTACATTGACATCTGTGCAGATCTGCGGCCGAAATCGGGACTGACAAGCGTGAGTGAAATTGTGCGAGTTCAGCTGAACTCGCATGGCTTCACTCCCGCAGGTCAGTGTGAACCTGGGCTAAATTTGCTTTTTTTTTAATCCCTGAGGGACCATTTATAGCCAATTGCACCCATAAAAAAATAACACAAAAAACACTTTAATTTTGTCTTCCCCATTAACTCTAATGCTGATTTGCAAAAATTAACTGAAATGTTCACAATTTTGATAAAATACCAGCATAGTAAAAAAATCCCAATTGCACTCATCTCAATTCCTGAATTGTTAGTGCCGGTTCACACAGGGGCAACCCAACTTACAGTGCGACTTTGCAAGGCGATTTGGAGGCGACTTCAGCGTGACTTGAGCAACTTACAACGCGACTTAAAGTTGCCTCCAGGACAGGCGACTTTGGCTGTTGCCAATCACAGAATAATCAGCTCTGTGGGAGGGAGGGAGGGGTTTGCCAGGGTAAACTATGTTCTTTTCCTGTAAAGTTGCTTCAGTTAAGATGGAGATCCGACTTTGGAGGCGACTTTTATTGAAATCTATGGGTACAAGTTCCCTAGAAGTCGTCTTGAACTAGTACAGGAACCTTTTCTGAAGTCGGAGCGACTTCAGTTGTGTACATTAAGACGGCTCTCATTTACTTCAATGGAATTTCTTATGTCCATCGACTTGGGGCGACTTGAGGACTGACAAGTCGGATCCCAAGTCGCTGTAGTGTGAAGCGGCACTTAAGAGCCTTATAACTCCTGTCAATATACCCTACAGTTCATAGCCCTAGGATGTCCAGAGATGGACAGAAAAGGAAAAACAAAATAAGAAAAATACATCACAGTATGTAGATATAGGAGCTTGCTGCTGTTCATCTCTAACACTGCTGCACTATGCAGTGGCTCACGAATGCTTTATAATAAATACAACCCAGGGGTGAGGTAGTTTGATTGTCAGTTCTGCTGCCCATTCAAGCATATATAAGGCCAATGAACCTTGGTAAAGCTTTATAATGCATAAAAATGTAAGTTTACAGTACTTGTTTTTATGCCCTTGTCTTTCCATTATGCTATAGGCCTGGAGCTACAAAATATAATGGGTAAAGGGCTGGAATCTGCATGCTAAATCCAGGTGCAGTGGGTACATTTATTATATTATGAAGGAGAACATGTTTTTCTTTATTTACTGACAGAACATTTTTTGGAATGCGGCTGCATCTGGCACATTTAAATGAATGTTAAATTGACCTCCTTAAATATCCGAATGATTCACTCCTACACAACTAACTCCAGATGTGTCCAATGAACCTCATCCATTTATTTCTATTAGTAGCAATATTGTAAGAGCCGGTAAACATGGTCCCCTATTAAATGCTAATGCTTGTATAGTATGAGGGTCAGTGAACTCTTGTTGTGTCAATGGCTACAAGACTGAAGCTCCTTGTGGATGTACATTCATTAAAGTTAATAGAATTTGCACTGCTTGAATACACAACATGCCCTACCTTTAGAAGAACAGCCTAGTGGCAGAATGGACAGGGTCAATGCCTTACTCATCAGGGATCTTGGGTTATCATGACATCTAAATGGATTGTATGTTATTCCTATAATAAATAGATATTAGTTGACAGACAAAAGAGATGAATTCTCATTTAATCATTTTTCACATAATAATGATAAGCCTACAATTGTATCAGGCCTTAATGCGGGACACCATTAAAAAATTCATGAACAACTTACTTTAAGAGAGTTATGCCATTTTTTTTTTAATATCCTTAAATATAAACATGTGAAATCAATCAGCCTAATGCACAGAAAAAAAAATCTGTGTATCATACATTTTATAGAGATCAATTAATTAATAGGGCTCATTAAAATATTTAACAAGTGGAAAGTTTAGCCTTAAGCCCTGTACATACGATCGGATTTCCTATGGTTTTTAAACCAATGGATTTTTCCATCAGAAAACCGATGAAGCTGACTTCCATCAGTCTTGCCTACACACCATCAGTCAAAAAACTGAGCGTTCCAAACGCGGGTGACGTAAAACACTACGATAAGCCGAGAAAAATGAAGTTCAATACTTCTGAGCATGCGTTGACTTGATTCTGAGCATGCGTGGGTTTTTTATCCGATGGAGTTCCACACAGACGATAGTAATTTGCTATCGGTTTTTTAACCATCGGATAAATTTAAAACATGTTCTATTTTTAAACACCAATGGAAAAAAGATAGATGGGGCCCATACACGATCGGTTTGTCCGATGAAAAAAGTCCATCGGACTGTTTTCATCGGTAAAACCTATTGTGTGTACACGGCTTTAAAGTAGAACAAAAGGCAAACCTTTTTTTTCCTTAGTTTTGAATAGAGTTATGCCCTGTACACACGATCGGATTTCCGATGGAATAAAATCCGATGGAATTTTTCGTCGGAATTCCGATGAAGCTGACTTCCATCAATCTTGCCTACACACCATCAGACAAAACTCTCCCTGTCCAAAACGCGGTGACGTAAAACACGTACAACGGCACTATAAATGGGAAGTTCAAATCCAATGGCGCCACCCTTTGGGCTGCTTTTGCTGATTTCGTGTTACCGCATGTTAGTAAAAGTTTGGTGTTAGCCGATTCGCGCTTTTCAGTCTTCGTGCTTTTCAGTCCGTTACAGCATGACGAATGTGCTATCTCCATTACGAACGCTAATTTTACCAGAAAGAGCCCTCCCGTCTCCTAATTTAGTCTGAGCATGCATGGATTTTTCTCTGATGGAGCTCCACACAAACGATCGGAATTTCCTATCGTTTTTTTTTCCATCGGAAAAATGTAAAACATGTTCTATTTTTTTTACACCGATGGAAAAAAGTCCGATGGGGCCCACACACGATCGGTTTTTCTCTTTTTTCATCTGAAAAAACGATTGTGTGTACAGGGCATTAGGGAGGGTTATAACCACTGAAAATACAGAGGAGAAGCACTCACATTGCCACATCCATGAAAATTTGGAGATAAAGAGAAAAGGGTCCCAGGAGGTGACCCAGGGTCGGACTTTAAAGGCACAGTAAACAATAAGGAATAATGAAAAACAGTAATATTTATTTAGACAGAATACATATATGGTATACAAAATGAGCATAGAAAAATGAATTAAAAAACATATATATTAAGAGACACGTTATATATTGAGCCCTTATGTATCAACGTGTTTCACTGTTAAGCTTCGTCAGGACACATTCGCGGTTCATAGATTGCAGAGAAATGAAGAAACTGGTCTCACTATCTAAAAATAAAACATATGTGTAATAACCCGTCAGGGATTTTTTTTTTTTGCCATCTGTGTCCTGTTGCAGAGATTTCCCTTCACTTCTTGTCCGACAGCCAAACAGGAAGTGAAAAAAAATCCCTGCAAATAAAGGGAATTCCTTGGGGACCCCCAGGCCACCATAACTAGTGTCCCCATTGGAAGATTTCTCCTCTATTGCTTTTCTGGGGACCACCCAAAATGTGGGATTTTCTTTCACTTTCACTTTCAATCATAAGGGTAAGAAGAACGAATAGAGACGGCGAATCACCCTAATGGGGGCACAGACAGCAATAAAAACTGAATGCGTTCTAATCCCTCCCCGCTCTATCCAAAACGAAAAAAAAAGTTTTGCTTTTAGTTATGCATTAAAGGGTATGTAAACTCCAACAATGCTTTTATCTTATTTGCTCCCTTTTGCTCTGTTAAATATAGCACTTAAAGTGTTTTGTTATAGCTATTCAAAAAATACCAGTTGACCCTCTCTGAAATCCAGAGCTGGCCTGTGATGTTTTCATTCTGTCTGTTATTCCAAGGAGTCCAATTTGCCCTCCAAATTTTTTTTTCCTTGGACTACAGAACACCTTCCATCTATGTTCTGAAGATAAGAATAAGGAAGTGTTCTGTAGTAGAGAAAACAAAGCTGGACAGGGATGACAACATTCCTTGTGATTTCAGTGGAGCAGAGGCAGTTTATTTTCCGCCCACAACAGTCGATTAATAGTTGAATGTGTTTGGCAGGATCAACAGGAATTTTTCGGTGGTTGAAGATTGCAATAAATCCAGGAGCCAGCAGCACAAGGGCCCATATGAATTAATAGAAAGCCATGGTCCCTGTGCTGATTTATTTTCATTTTTTTAATCTTAGGCTTTAACCACTTCAGCCCTGGAAGGTTTTACCCCCTTAATGACCAGGCCATTTTTTGCGATACAGCACTGCGTTACTTTAACTGACAATTGCACAGTCATGCAACGCTGTACCCAAATAAAATTGTTATCCCTTTTTCCCACAAATAGAGATTTCTTTTGGTGGTATTTGATCACCTCTGCGGTTTTTATTTTTTGCGGTACAAACAAAAAAAAAATGTACATTTTGAAAAAAAATATATATATTTTTTACTTTCTGCTGTAATACGTATCCAAAAAAATAAATAATAAAATCGAATCTCTTCATCAATTTAGGCCAATATGTATTCTTCTACATATTTTTGGTAAAAAAATGCCAGTAAGCGTATATTGATTGGTTTGCGCAAAAGTTATAGTGTCTACAAAATATGGGATAGATTTATGGACTTTTGATTTTTTTTTTATTGTTTTTACTAGTAATGGCGGCAATCAGCGATTTTTAGCGGGACTGCGACATCGTGGCGGATAAATCTGACACTAAGTGACACTTTTTGGGGACCAGTGACACCAATACAGTGATCAGTGCTAAAAATAAAATGCACTGTTACTGTATAAATGACACTGGCAGGGAAGGGGTTAACATCAGAAACGATCAAAGGGTTGAATGTGTTCCCTGGGAGGGTTTTCTATTTGTGTGGGGGATGGACTGATAAGAAGAACACACAGATCCCTGTTCCTGCTTACTGTACAAGGAATGGAAGATCTCTGTGTACTTCCCTGTCAGAACGGGGATCTGCCTGGTTTACATCCCTGTTCTCCCTCTCTGCAGAGCGATCATGGGTGGCTGGCGGACATCAGGTCCTCTAGACCCGCTGATTGGCTCCCCCTCTGTGCAGCGGTGGGTGGTCTTTAAGTGGTTAATGCAAACAAAGTAAATACCTGATTCTGACTTGGAATCAGCTTCTTGCAGTTCATGTACAGCAGAGCTGCGCAGCAAATGTAGTTGTTGCCCATAGAGACTGAACTAAATTCTTGCTCAATTTTATTATTTTATTGCTCAATTTCATTATTTTATTGCTCAATTTTATTATAGATAATGTGAAGCTAATAGACAAAAGCCCAGGTTTTGTACTTGTTTTCCCTCCAGCTTTAATGACTCGGCCTCACAGTGCTTGTATGTCATTTCATATGGTGTACTGTACTCATGAAGGGTGTCAGCCTTACACAAAGCTGACAGATGGAAGACACTTAGCATTGGGCACATGAATGTTATGCTCGCTGTAAAAGTTACAGCTACACTTCAGATATGTCATTCCGTAATGGCTGGCATTTCTAACTTTGCACACAACACACTCTACTGCTACTGCTGGAAAAAGGCGAGATTTATGAATCTCCTAAGTAATGGATAGGATTACATGGGATAACACCATCACTTTATACAATAAGTGACTTATTACAGAAAAATAAGAATGTCAGTGGGTACCTTTTTATAAATGAACCAGTTGGTTTGTACTGCTTGCCAACTCAATTCACACGGTGGACAATCATGCATTTCATGAATACTGGCTATAGGATTCACAATGTGGTGGTAGTTCTAGTAAATTGTAGAAATAAATTGTGGAAGTAAAATGGAAATATAAGTAAAATAATAAAAGGACTTACTGTATACATTATATGATGCAGTCTGTCGCTAGCATTAACATCCGATTTTGTTCTTGTCCCCGGTAACAGAGATTTATTACCTGTATATTCTGTCGGTAGATCTGTTATTTTTTTTACTAACTCAACAGGAGGACAATACTGTTCATTCTGCAGTGAAATCACATAGCAGCATTGTCACCCTCTGAGAGAGTGTAGGGTTTAATTCCTTCCTTCAATAAGTGGTTTGCAATGTGTTGTTGATGGAAATTTCTTTTAGCACTCTCTTATTTCTGCAAATAAAATAATACAGAACAAGATAGTTTAACTATTGCCATTTCATACACTTGTTGTATTGAGCAAGCAGAGTAAGTGAGCTGTCCAAGGTGCTGAATATATCCGGACGAGAGCATGCTTAGAGGAACATAGCCAGGTCATACTTACAATACTTTCCTGCTGAAAAGGTTGGAGGTCTTTTGAGAATTTATACAAATATAAAACCTTACATAGCATATATACTCGAGTATAAGCCGACCCGTATATAAGCCGAGTCACCTAATTTTACCACAAAAAACTGGGAAAACGTATTGACTCGAGTATAAGCCTAGGGTGTCCATCTGCATGCCTCACTGTGCCTCACTGTGTCCATGTGCATGCCTCACTGTGTCCATGCCTCACTGTGTCCATGCCTCACTGTGTCCATGCCCCACTGTGCCCATGCCTCACTGTGCCCATGCCTCACTGTGCCTCACTGTGTCCATGCCTCACTGTGTCCAGGCCTCACTGTGCCCATGCTTCACTGTGTCCATGCCTCACTGTGTCCATGCCTCACTGTGCCCATGCTTTACTGTGCCCATGCCTCACTGTGCCCATGCTTCACTGTGCCCATGCCTCACTGTGCCCATGCCTCACTGTGCCCATGCCTCACTGTGTCCATGCCTCACTGTGCCCATGCCTCACTGTGCCCATGCCTCACTGTGTCCATGCCTCACTGTGCCCATGCTTCACTGTGCCCATGCCTCACTGTGTCCATGCCTCACTGTGTCCATGCCTCACTGTGCCCATGCTTCACTGTGTCCATGCCTCACTGTGCCCATGCTTCACTGTGCCCATGCCTCACTGTGTCCATGCCTCACTGTACCCATGCCTCACTGTCACTGTGCCCATGCCTCACTGTGTCCATGCCTCACTGTGCCCAATCTCCCTACCTGCTGATCTCCTGCTGTGTGAATAGACTGACGTTTAACATGGGAGTCTATGGAAGGGGTGCCCGTGCCTCACTGTGCCCATGCCTCACTGTGCCCATGCCTCACTGTGCCTCACTGTGTCTATGCCTCACTGTGTCCATGCCCCACTGTGCCCATGCCTCACTGTGCCCATGCCTCACTGTGCCCATGCCTCACTGTGCCTCACTGTGTCCATACCTCACTGTGTCCATGCCTCACTGTGCCCATGCCTCACTGTGCCCATGCCTCACTGTGTCCATGCCTCACTGTACCCATGCCTCACTGTACACATGCCTCACTGTGCCTCACTGTGTCCATGCCTCACTGTGTCCATGCCTCACTGTGCCCAAGCCTCACTGTGTCCATGCCTCACTGTACCCATGCCTCACTGTCACTGTTCCCATGCCTCACTGTGTCCATGCCTCACTGTGCCCAATTTCCCTACCTACTGATATCCTGCTGTGTGACTAGACTGACGTTTAACATGGGAGTCTATGGAAGGGGTGCCCGGTTTGAAAAATCGCTGCTCCCCAGCCGTAGGTCCCCTGGACAACAAACTTTGCACACTTGTAGATGAAGAGTGGGGCTACATGTGTGCCAAGTTTGGAGTCCAGGGAACCTAGGGGTGGCTGGTATCAGTTCCCCAAAATCACCAGAGAAATTACCGTTTAACATGGGAGTCTATGGAAGGGGTGCCCGGCTTTGAAAAAATCACCCACTGGGGCGGTGCGCTTGCGGGACGGGAAAAAAAGTCCTGCAAGCAGCATCTTTGGGGCAGTGTGGGAGCTGTATAAACCGCTCTTACACCGCCCCTGCCCATTGGAATGCATGGGCAGCCATTTCGGAGCGCCTGAAAAGCGCTTCGGAAGCGCTGCAACACAGGCGCTATTAACCCCTTCTTTGGACACTAGCGGGGGTTAAAAGCGCCCCGCTATCGGCCGAAAAGCACAGCTAAAACTACAGTAAAGGGCCCCTAAAATAAGTGGCGCTTTACCCCTAACTGACCCGCTGCCCCAGTGTGAAAGTACCCTTAAAAACACAACTGGCCTGCAACTGACTGGTGTGAAGAGTTCCATAGGATTGAAAGGTCATGCATTTTTCTTCTGCTTTTGGTGAGGCAAAAACGTATGAAAAATTGGTCAGTGTGAATGAGTCCTCACAGTAATTATTAATAATCAATAAAATTTGCAGAGAAGAACAAGAGTCACGGGGTATTCTACAGTACGGTGTCCCTGGGTGGATGTAGGTGCTCTTGCGACCACTCTAACCTGAATTTGTATCTAAACCTGTACATCTGTGCAGCTAATGGAAAAATGTACATATGTTGTAGATGAGTTACAGGTAACATAACATCTGGATCAGCATCTAATCCAAGTCCGTTTTCTTCATTGAAATATTTTAGAAAGCCTATGGGGGTCCACTAGCTTTATGCTGTCCCTAGGCCCACCTATGTGAATGACATCCCTACATATACATATACAGGGGTTATACAAGGGTACTAAAGCTGAAGCTGTTCATGGTAGCCAATCAGCTTGCTTAATTAAGCTTTTACAAAAATCCTGGAAGCTTCTTTTTTTTTTTTTTCTGCAGAGCTGCACCAGATTTTACACTCTCCGGTTTTAGTAAATGAACCGCACAATGGCAATATATAGAGGTGCGCTTAGTGTATATTCACATTCTCATTCACAACCCCAGTTTGTGAGATTCCACGTAGAGGTTAATACTAAGCAACTGTTAGCTTCAGCTTATAATAGCACCCACCGTGTTTTCTACATTTTGTGGGACAAGCTGTGTGTGAAGTGGCGCTTCTAGCGCTTGTTCTGCTCAACTAGCTGTCAGTCTCCTACAGCCTAATGAGTTGATTCAGATATTTCACACTTCAGAATATCTTGGCTTCAGTCATTGCTGCACAACTAAGGAGAGAGAGAGGGCAGGGGAGAATAGAGAGTGGGTGCCCTGTGTGACAGCGTGTGATTCAGAGTGACATGTGGCCTTTTACAGAAAGCTCAGCATTGAGCATTCTCAAAGGGTTTTCACTTCTTATTCTTATAGTGCTCTACAGAAAGGAAGGGTCTGCCCAGTCATCAGTACAGTACACAGGGGATCTGACAATGCATCTACATATATCAAACAGGAGTGACACTAACATTACTAACAGGCAGGGCCGCCATCAGGAATTTTGGGACCCCTTACACAGCTTCAGGCATGGGCCCCCTGGAGCAGAGGAGAGCTGGGGGGGGTGCTGCCGCTGCAAATTGAGAAGCGGGGGGTGCCACGAATTGAGAAGCGGGAGGGGTGCTGCCGCCGCAAATTGTTGAGGTCGGGGGGGCTTTGGGTGCTGACGAACAAAAAGAAAAACAAAGGAACATTAAAAAAGGTGGGGTTGCCATCTGGGGCCCTGGGGACCTACGGGCCTATGGGGACCTCTGGGCCCCTTACAAAAAAAAAAGTAAAATATATTTTTTTTTTATATAAAAAATGAATAAAAAAGGGGGGTTGCCATCCGGGGCCATGGGGACCTCTGGGCCCCTTACAAAAAAAGGGGGGTTGCCATCCGGGCCCCTGGGGACCTCTGGGCCCCTTACAATTAAAAAAAGGGGGGTTGCCATACGGGCCCCTGGGGACCACCGGGCCCCTTACAGGTGTACTGCCTGTACCCCCTGTGAGGGGGTTAACTCGGTAGCGGGTGTGTGTGACCCCCTGGTTGGGCTCCCCACACAAAAACAGGGCCAGCAGATGGAGGTTGTGGTTTTCAAAATCAAAAGGTGCGGTTTATTTCTCTATGTACAGTGACAAAAACACAGCAAAGCCAAAAAGAAACATAAACAAAATAAATCCTGGTCAGTTTGACCTCTGACTAAACATGCAGGTTTCCTAAACTAACAACTGGGATCAGCCTGGTGCTGTCCTAGTCCCTAAGTCCCTGGTTTAGTAAAAGTCCAAACAAATAGCCACACAGGCTTTGCCTCACCGCACAGGGGTTCACTCTCCCTAGACAGTCCACACAGGTCTGGTTCCAGGCATGAGCAAACACCTAATGAATCTGGGAGTTTTTATAGAGGCCTTTAAATGAGCTGACAAGCTTCAGCTGGTCTCATCAACTCCCTGCCTGCACGACGCCCAGCCCTCTCCCTAGAGGTATGAGTCATCCATGAGCCCACTAGCCTCAGCTGGGCTTCATCAACTCCCTAGTTGTATAAGTCGGCATAAAGCCTGAATCTGGGAGAAATATATCTACCCCCCTGGATGCAACCAGGTGACTTTACCTTCCTGCTGTCACATACCCCCCCCTCTTGTTTTAACCTTGGGGTTGGAACACCAGCAATCAGGCATTCATGTACTCGAGACAAAGCATCCACATTCCCCATTTGAACGCCAGGGCGATGCTTTACTGTGAAGTTGAATTCCTGTAGGGCCAGGAACCACCTATTCACTCTTCTATTTGTCTCCTTGTTTTGAGCCATCCACTTTAACGGAGCGTGATCCGTAACCATGTCAAAGTGCCTACCTAGCAGATAGTACCGAAGGGAATCTAGAGCCCACTTCACCGCTAAACACTCCTTTTCAACCGTGGCGTAATTTACCTCATGGGACTTCAACTTCCTGCTGAGGTAAATGACTGGGTGCTCTTCCCCGTTCCAGACCTGGGACAATACTGCTCCTAACCCCACATCTGACGCATCACTTTGTACGACAAAGTCTTTAGAGAAGTCGGGTGAGTACAACACTGGCTGGCTACATAAGGCTTGTTTCAAGAATTGGAATGCTGCCTCAGCCTCGGGGGTCCATTTAATCATGACCGACCCTTTCCCTTTCGTCAGGTTGGTTAGGGGCACAGCCTTAGAAGCAAAGTGGGGAATGAAGCGCCGATAATAACCCGCGATTCCCAGAAAGGCCCGTACCTGCTTCTTGCTGTTGGGACGTGGCCAACTCTGGATGGCCTCGACTTTGTTGAGTTGGGGTTTTATCACTCCCCTGCCAATGGTGTACCCAAGATATTTGGCCTCCTCCTGCCCAATGGTACACTTCTTGGGGTTAGCCGTAAACCCCGCTTCCCGGATAGAGTCTAGGACTGCTTGCACTTTTGGCAGATGTGAGGCCCAATCTGTGCTATGGACAATTACGTCATCCAGGTAAGCCGCAGCATACTTCCGATGGGGCCTCAGTATCTGGTCCATTTTCCGCTGGAATGTGGCCGGCGCATTCTGTAACCCGAACGGCATTCTCTTATATTGGAACGCCCCGTCTGGGGTTACAAATGCGGTTTTCTCTTTGGCCGACTTGGCCAGGGGAATTTGCCAATACCCTTTTGTGAGGTCAAGAGTCGTCATGTATCGGGCTGTTCCCAGCCGGTCGATCAACTCATCTATACGTGGCATGGGGTAGGTGTCAAATTTTGTAACTTTGTTCAACTGACGAAAATCGTTACAAAATCGCCAGCTCCCATCCGGTTTAGGCACCAACACAATGGGACTAGACCAATCACTTTGGGACTCCTCTATCACCCCTAAGTTCAGCATTTTCTGTACTTCCTCCCGTATTGCCTCCCGTCGGGCCTCTGGGATCCGATAGGGTTTTAACTTCACCCTTTCACCGGGCGGGGTAATAATATCATGCTCTACCCCAGATGTTTGTCCCGGCAGCTCAGAGAACACCTCCTTGTTGCGAAGCACAAACTCCTTAACCTCCTGTTGTTGGGGTTGTGACAAGGTGGCTGCTATTCCAACCTCCGGAATCACGCAACCAGTTTGAGCTGGTGACCAAGTTTCTGCGACTAGGGACTCTCTATCCCTCCAGGCTTTCAACAGATTAACGTGATATATCTGTTCGGGCTTTCGCCTTCCTGGTTGTCTGACCTTGTAATTCACTTCGCTCACTTTTTCCATTATCTCGTAGGGGCCTTGCCATTTGGCAAGGAATTTACTTTCAACCGTAGGGACAAGTACCAATATCCTATCCCCCGGGGAAAAGGTACGGGTCTTTGCTCCACGGTTGTACACTCTCTGCTGTGCCAACTGCGCTTGGGCCAAATGTTCCTTCACGATGGGCATTACCTGTGCAATTCGATCTTGCATCAGGGCGACATGCTCAATCACACTCCTGTGGGGAGAACTCTCACTTTCCCAAGTTTCCTTGGCAATATCCAACAGCCCTCTTGGGTGTCTCCCATACAGTAACTCAAAGGGGGAGAATCCCGTAGAGGATTGGGGCACCTCCCTAATAGCAAACATCAAATAAGGAAGTAGACAGTCCCAATCCTTTCCATCTCTATCCACCACTTTCTTCAACATTTGTTTTAGGGTTTTGTTGAATCTTTCAACCAGCCCATCGGTTTGGGGGTGATACACAGATGTACGCAATTGCGTCACTTTGAGCAATTTACACAGCTCTTTCATAACCCGGGACATAAAGGGTGTACCTTGGTCCGTAAGCAGTTCTTTACAAATACCCACCCGGCTAAAAACAAGAGATAGCTCTTTGGCTATGGTTTTGGCCGAGGTATTTCTGAGAGGGATCGCTTCTGGATAACGGGTGGCATAGTCCATTATAACCAATATGTACTGGTGCCCCCTAGCGGACTTGATTATAGGACCTACCAAATCCATTGCGATTCTCTCAAACGGGACCTCAATGATGGGTAGAGGGACCAGCGGGCTACGGAAATGTGGCATCGGGGCCGACCTCTGACACACAGGGCAGGAGGAACAATAATTTTCTATGTCCTTCATCACTCCAGGCCAATAGAATCTCTGTAATACCCTCTCTCGGGTTTTCTCTGTCCCCAGATGACCTCCAAGAATGTGCCCATGGGCCAACTCCAACACCAACAAATTCCTGTAAGGTTTGGGCACCACAAGCTGCTCAACGGTTTCTTCTGCCCTTTTTGCCACCCGATACAGTAGGTCCTTCTCTACGCTGAAGTATGGGTAAGTGCAGGTATTATCTGGGTTCACTAACTCGCCATCTATTTCCACTACGTTTTCCCGTGCCTTTATTAGGGCGGGGTCTTTTAACTGTTCTGTGGCAAAATTTTCCCTGTGAACCTCCAGATCAGAAAACTCCACAGACGGTAGGTTTTCGTCTGAGGAGGTGGGCTCCTCTCCAGTTTCTTGAGTCTCCCCTGCCAATACTGACAAGGGAAATTCTGGAGAGTCCTCACCACTCTCAGAGGAGTTCTGGCTATCACATTCCTGGTACATAGGGGCACCAGTGGGGGGCTCAGGATCATCCCACAGTTCCCAGAACTTCGGAAAATCCCTTCCCACAATGGCATCATGCGGTAATTGAGATACTAACCCCACTGGATGAGAGAGGGTACCTTTGGGGGTCTCGAAACACACTGTAGTCACTGGATACTCTCGGGTGTCCCCATGCACACAAATAACAGCTACCTTGCTATTCCCAGAGACCTCTGTTTTAACTAATTCAGCCTTTATCAGGGTCACAAGGCTACCTGAATCCAGTAATACCACAACATTTCTACCATTAATACACATTTTGCATAAATGTTTCTCAGTTCCCCGAATGGCAGTGCATGCAACTGTCGCACACAGCGACTGACGTCTGTCCATCAGAAAGTCACATTGCATGGGTTCCTCCACAACCGGGCAATTTGCTGC
The DNA here is from genome assembly GCA_029206835.1 of Rana muscosa. Taxonomy (NCBI): domain Eukaryota; kingdom Metazoa; phylum Chordata; class Amphibia; order Anura; family Ranidae; genus Rana; species Rana muscosa. The sequence continues at coordinate 226,050,043 of CM055118.1, forward strand.
AATATGTCCCGCTTGCCGGCAGCGGTAGCAAACAATCCATTTGGCTGCCTCTTGAGCCCCTGACTTCCCAGGCTGTTCTCGCCAAACTTTGGGTAGAGCTCCCACCCTCTCACTCTCTCCACCCTCACCCCTTGGAATCCTCTTATCCGCCCCTGGGGATGGTCTGGTCTTAGGGTGGAAAGTCCGAGAGTCTCTGGAAGAGGCCGTCAGGTTCTCTGTAGCCAAGTATTTCTCTACACGATCCACAAGACCACCGGCCGTCTCTGGGTCTCCATGGCTTACCCACTTTTGGATGGCAGTAGGAAGAGCTCTCAAAAACCGATCCATTACAACACGTTCCACAATCTCTGGTGCGGACAAAGTCTCTGGCTGTAGCCACTTCCTGCTCAGGTGAATGAGATCATACATTTGAGACCTGGGGGGTTTTCCAAGCTGGAAAGTCCAGTTATGCACACGCTGAGCCCGGACAGCCAGGGTGACACCCAGCCTTGCCAATATTTCAGCTTTTAGCATCACATAGTCTTTTGCTTGGTCAGGCTCTAGGTCATAGTAAGCCTTCTGCGATTCACCAGTTAACAGAGGAGCCACCAGTCCAGCCCACTGCTCCTCAGGCCACTTTTCTCTTTCAGCAGTCCTTTCAAATGTGGTCAAAAATACCTCTGGATCATCCTCTCCAGTCATTTTTGTCAATAAACGACTCACCCCAAAGGACGCGGTATTAGTGGGACGGCTTTCCTCACTGGTCTGCGGACGTTGCTGCATTACTGCTTCCATTTGTTGTAGTCTCTGCTCTTGCTTCTGTAACAGGTCTATGAAGCGGGCCTCAGATTGCTGCTGGGCTTGTTGATGAGCTTGCTGCTGGGCTGCAAGGCTCCTTTGCAAACCTGCATTTGTCTGCTGTTGATTGGCATTTGCTAGAGCCAGCTGTTTCAGTATCTCCTCCATGCTGGCTTAAAAAAAACTGCCACTGGTTCTCCACCAACTGTGAGGGGGTTAACTCGGTAGCGGGTGTGTGTGACCCCCTGGTTGGGCTCCCCACACAAAAACAGGGCCAGCAGACGGAGGTTGTGGTTTTCAAAATCAAAAGGTGCGGTTTATTTCTCTATGTACAGTGACAAAAACACAGCAAAGCCAAAAAGAAACATAAACAAAATAAATCCTGGTCAGTTTGACCTCTGACTAAACATGCAGGTTTCCTAAACTAACAACTGGGATCAGCCTGGTGCTGTCCTAGTCCCTAAGTCCCTGGTTTAGTAAAAGTCCAAACAAATAGCCACACAGGCTTTGCCTCACCGCACAGGGGTTCACTCTCCCTAGACAGTCCACACAGGTCTGGTTCCAGGCATGAGCAAACACCTAATGAATCTGGGAGTTTTTATAGAGGCCTTTAAATGAGCTGACAAGCTTCAGCTGGTCTCATCAACTCCCTGCCTGCACGACGCCCAGCCCTCTCCCTAGAGGTATGAGTCATCCATGAGCCCACTAGCCTCAGCTGGGCTTCATCAACTCCCTAGTTGTATAAGTCGGCATAAAGCCTGAATCTGGGAGAAATATATCTACCCCCCTGGATGCAACCAGGTGACTTTACCTTCCTGCTGTCACACCCCTGATGGCGGCCCTGCTAACAGGAGTGACACTAACATCACTAACAGGAGTGACACTAACATCACTAACAGAAGTGACACTAACATCACTAACAGGAGTGACACTAACATCACTAACATGAGTGATACTAACATCACTAACAGGAGTGACACTAACATACCTAACAGGAGTGACACTAGCATCACTTTTAGGAGTGACACTAACATCACTAACAGGAGTGACACTAACATCACTAACAGGAGTGACACTAACATCACTAACAGGAGTGACACTAACATCACTAATATGAGTGACACTAACATCACTATTAGGAGTGAAACTAACATCACTAACAGAACTGACACTAACATCACTTACAGGAGTGACACTAACATACCTAACAGGAGTGACACTAACATCACTAATATGAGTGACACTAACATCACTATTAGGAGTGACACTAACATCACTAACAGGAGTGACACTAACATCACTAACAGAACTGACACTAACATCACTAACAGGAGTGACACTAACATCGCTAATATGAGGGACGCTAACATCACTATTAGGAGTGACACTAACATCACTATTATGAGTGACACTAACATCACTAACAGGAGTGAAACTAACATCACTAACAGGAGTGACACTAACATCACTATTAGGAGTGACACTAACATCACTAACAGGAGTGACACTAACATCACTAACATGAGTGACACTAACATCACTAACAGGAGTGACACTAACATCACTAACATGAGTGACACTAACATCACTAACAGGAGTGACACTAACATCACCATTAGGAGGGACACTAACATCACTAACAGGAGTGACACTAACACACCTAACAGGAGTGACACTAACATACCTAACAGGAGTGACACTAACATCACTAACATGAGTGACACTAACATACCTAACAGGAGTGACACTAACATACCTAACAGGAGTGACACTAACATCACTAACAGGAGTGACACTAACATCACTAACAGGAGTGACACTAACATCACTATTAGGAGTGACACTAACATCACTAACAGAACTGACACTATCATCACTAACATGAGTGACACTAACATACCTAACAGGAGTGACACTAACATCACTTTAAGGAGTGACACTAACATCACTAACAGGAGTGACACTAACATCACTAACAGGAGTGACACTAACATCACTAACAGAACTGACACTAACATCACTAACAGGAGTGACACTAACATCACTAACAGAACTGACACTAACATCACTAACAGAACTGACACTAACATCACTAACAGGAGTGACACTAACATCACTAACAGGAGTGACACTAACATCACTAACAGGAGTGACACTAACATCACTAACAGGAGTGACACTAACATCACTATAAGGAGTGACACTAACATCACTAACAGGAGTGACACTAACATCACTAACAGGAGTGCAGAGGCGGCTCTAGACTTTGTGAGGCCTTAGGAAAAACTTAGACATGAGGCCCCACTCACGCCACAAAGATACAGGAGATGGTCAGGGACTATGCTTACCAGTGGCGGCTGGTGCTCAAAATTTTTGGGGGGGCGCAAACAAACTGAAAAAAAAAACATTAATTGCCGCCACTGTGCCCATTAAACGCAGCCACTGTGCCCAAACGCCACCAGTTTGCCCCCTCACATGCAGCCAGTTTGCCCCCAAATGCAGCCAGTTTGCCCCCAAATGCAGCCAGTTTGTCCCCGTATACAGCCAGTTTCCCCCCCAAATGCAGCCAGTTTGTCCCCAAATGCAAACAGTTTCCCCCCATATGCAGCCAGTGTGTCCCCATATGCAGCCAGTGTGTCCCCCAAATGCAGCCAGTGTGTCCCCCAAATGCAGCCAGTGTGTCCCCCATATACAGCCAGTGTGTCCCCCATATACAGCCAGTGTGTCCCCCATATACAGACAGTGTTTCCCCCATATACAGCCAGTGTGTCCCCAAATGCAGCCAGTCCCCCCCCCCCCCCCAGCCCTACACTTACCTTCCTCGGGGCAGCGCCGTCCTTCTTGTCTTCTCCCACCCTCGATGTCGCTTCAGCCAATCAGGTTACCGGTAGCCAGATCCGGTGAACCTGATTGACTGAAACGCCTGTCAGTGTTCACCAAGGAACGCACCCCCCGTGCGTCCCTTGGTGAACTATTTGGGTGCCGAGTACAGCCTGAGGGCTGTAATCGGAAAGCCTATCAGAGCCGCTGGCTCTGATAGACATTTCCAGAACACACCCACCGCCGGCCACCGCTCTAATTCAGATGGCCGGCGCTCACCACGGGGCCGGCCATCTGAATAGTGTGCGGCAGCGGCGACAATACATAGGTTCATGCAATGCATAAACCTATGTATTGTTTTTCAGTGGCGGTGCAGGAGAGAGAGGGGGCGGCGCTCTGGCGCCCTCTATTGACGTACCGCCACTGATGCTTACAATGATACAGCAGACGGTCAGAGACTGTGCGGACAATGATACAGGAGACGGTCAGAAACTGTGCAGGCAATGATACAGGAGACGGTCAGAGACTGTGCAGGCAATGATACAGGAGACGGTCAGAGACTGTGCAGGCAATGATACAGGAGACGGTCAGAGACTGTGCAGACAATGATACAGGAGACGGTCAGAGACTGTGCAGACAATGATACAGGAGACGGTCAGAGACTGTGCAAACAATGATACAGGAGACGGTCAGAGACTGTGCAGACAATGATACAGGAGACGGTCAGAGACTGTGCAGACAATGATACAGAAGATGGTCAGAGACTGTGCAGACAATGATACAGGAGACGGTCAGAGACTATGCAGACAATGATACAGGAGACGGTCAGAGACTGTTGTGTTACACTATGTGATTATTCTTGCTCTGTGTCTTTAAGATCTGTCCCCTTCTTTCTAGCTGAACTCTCTCTCTCACCGTAGTTCTTTATATATCTCCTCCACTTCCTGATTCTCTCATTACTCCTGTATTTCTTCAATGCTAAACATCTTATATGTGGCTTACAACTGCAACGTTTTTCTACCTATGAATATCCATCATTAAACGGAACATTCGAAAGAATTCATCGTCTGTCGTCCTAACTGTGAGTTTATTCATTGAGTTAAACTGCCTGTATCGATGCAAGGGATGAATATCAAACCAGCTTGAGTAAGGCCTACTTAAACCTGGAGATGAACTTTATCGCTTTGTAGTTGAGACAGAACAGTAGAAAAACGAAGTTTCACAGCCTAATTACAAGATTTCTGCATGTCAGTACTGATACAGACAAGATTTACTTCCCTCATAGCAAGACAGAAGGGACAGAGCAGCACATGGCAGCCTTATAGCCTGAGACAATCTGCACAGTGTCATATTTCAGCACACAGATCCTGCCTGCTTTCACAGTCAGTCTGCTATCATGAGTGACCAAGCTTCTGCATGTGAACTCACATCTACCTCCTCACAAGTTCCTGAAGAAACTGAGTTACCCAAACGCTCAGTTAAACCCACTTGGAAAGTAATGGAGAATTATGAAGCTTCAAGGACTGAATTGTCAAATAGCTTGGAATTAGTCTGGGAGAAAATCTTTGCTGAAGCCAATACAGTGTCTGTTGAACGTGAACTACTGACACTAGAGGGTGCCATTAAACAACTTTCTGCCTCATATGAGCTTTATCAGCTTACCAGCATCAAATTCACTAATGTCTTACAAAACATGAAGTCAGAAAATGCGATGATGCAATTAAAGCGCGTCAATGCTCTCAATATTGAAAGAGACAGTTTTATCCAGCAAACCAGATTAAAGGCAGAAGCAAAGATAAAGCTGTTACAGGACACTGCATCTCACAGATCTGTTTCCACCAGACGTTCTAAAAACTCGTCAAGATCCCATAGTTCAAGATACTCAACACTCAGTGAGCGACTTATTAATGCCCACGCTGAAGTGGAAGCCAGCAAAGTGCAGGTGGCATATGCAGAAAAAAGAGCAGAGTTGGAAGCGCAGTCAGCACGTCAAAGGGCAGAGTTGGAAGCGCAGTCAGCACGACAAAGAGCAACAATGGAAACCTTAAATTAACAGTGTAAACATGACACAGCTATGGCAAAGCTAAGGGTCCAACAGCAAGCTATCAGTGCAGATGAAGGTGCAAGTGAGAAAGACAGCATTAACCTAAACATAGCAGATATGGATTACCCCCTCAAACGCACTAAAGACTATGTCCTAAGCCACTGCAGTGCACACTCCATTGATTCCAATGCTCCCGACTACATAGAGACTCCTTCACAGCTTCAAGTTAAAGAGGTTCCAGCAACTTCCTGCACTCAAAATCACTCCACTGCATTTCCTACCTGCCTACCTTGCCTGCCTTCATACGTCACAGAGCATCAGCGCAAGCTTCAAGCAAGTCATCAATCTCCAGTCATCGGTACAGCCTTGAATCAACGTACCATTGGAACAACTGACTTCAAGCAAGCAACTCACCTGGATGCATCTGCTGCACCATATTTCCCTGTGTCCTTTAACAACAATGTCAAAGACAACGCAATCAGCACCATACAGCCAACAGCATCTCACATAAAGGCGGAGACAACTGAGACAGAAGAGTTTGTGAGGTACATGCTTCGCAGAGAGCTCACAAAGACTGGTCTTACAAGTTTTGATGACCAACCTGAGAACTACAGAAGTTGGAAATGTGCCTTCAGAACTACAATCAGCAATATTGGCATTACAGCTGATCAGGAATTGAATCTGCTGATCAAATGGCTTGGTCCTCTATCTGCTGCACGTGTTAAGCCATTAAGATCGGTTTTCATGGACAATCCTACTGCAGGCATCACAGCTGCATGGGAGCGACTAGAGCAAAGTTATGGCAGTTCAGAAGCTATAGAAAATGCTTTGTTCATGCGTCTGGAAACTTTCCCAAAGATATCCGGTAAGGACAACAAGGAGTTCCAGAGACTGAGTGACCTTCTCTTTGAGCTTCAGCTAGCCAAGACAGACCCAAAACTACCTGGACTCAGTTACCTTGACACTCCAAGAGGGGTAAACCCAATTGTCTCCAAGCTCCCGTATGGTTTGCAAGAGAAATGGACTGCACTAGGGTCATCATACAAAAGAGAGAACAAGGTTTCCTTCCCTCCATTCTCTTTCTTCTGTGAATTCATCAGGAAAATTGCAGAGACCAAGAACGATCCAAGTTTTTCCTACGGTGAGTACAGCCTCTTCTCACCCTTTCCTAAGAGTACCAGTCTTCAGGGCAACTATAGAAACCATAGAGGCCCAGTGTCCGTGAAAAAGACTGACATCCTTCCCACTCCTACCACAGTTCTGGCCACGAACAAACAGAGTAGGAAGATTGAAAACCCTAACAGAGAGTGTCCCATACACAAGAAGCCACACCCCCTCAATAAATGTATCGGCTTTAGGAAAAAGCCTCTGGAAGAGCACAAGGAGCTTTTAAAGACATTTAGGGTATGTTTCAGGTGCTGTGCTTCTACAGAACATTTTGCAAGGGACTGTAATGTGTCCATCAAGTGCATAGAGTGTGGCTCTGAAGAACATGTGCAAGCCCTCCATCCTCTTGAGCCCAGCTCTGCACAACCTGCCAACACTCCTCCCAGGTTAACGCATGGCGGGGAGAATACAGACCAAGTGCCTAATTCTACCATCATTTCTTCATCCTGCACTGAAGTTTGTGGAGAAGACCGCTGTGGTAAGTCCTGTGCTAAGATATGCTTGGTGAACATATACCACAAGGATCAACCAGAAAAGTCTCTAAAGGCATATGCTATCTTAGACAAACAGAGCAATCGATCACTTGCAAAATCGGAATTGTTCAATCTATTTGAAATAAAAGACGAAGCTCATCCTTACACCTTGGGTACCTGTAGTGGAACTATAGAGGTTTCTGGAAGAAGGGCTTATGGACTCATGGTATCTTCTCTCAAAGGTAACTTGCAATTACCCTTACCTACACTTGTTGAGTGCAATCAGATACCTGCTAACAGGGAAGAAATCCCTACTCCAGCTGCTGCTTTCCATCACCCTCACCTCAAGGTAATAGCAAATGAGATACCGCCGCTTGACAAAGATGCTCAGATCCTTCTTCTGTTAGGAAGAGACATTCTAAGAGTTCACAAGGTACACAGACAAGTCAGTGGACTCCCAGATGCCCCATTTGCCCAGCGCACGGATCTAGGGTGGGTCATCATAGGCAATGTCTGCATAGGCAAAATGAAAAGACCTACCAACATTTCGTCATTCAAGACAAATGTTCTGCCAAATGGCCGAAACACTTACTTTGAGCCATGCCCACATCACTACTGGGTGAAAGAGAAGATAGCCAGCCACGAATGGCAACATGGTATCTCAGGTGACACAAGCCCTTTCTCCTGCCATGATGGCGACTTCGGCTCTACAGTGTTTAAAGCAACCAGTGAAGATGACATACTGGCTCCTTCAATGGAAGACAAAGAATTCATCAAGGTAATGGACAATGAGTTCTTTCAATATGACTCCAATAACTGGGTAGCACCCCTACCCTTTCGTCTCCCAAGAGAGAGATTGCCCAACAACTTACAGCAGGCCATCAGTAGATTCTCCTCCTTAAAGCGAAACTTAAGCAGGAAACCAGAGATGCAAAAGCACTTTGTGGACTTTATGCAAAATGTATTTGACAGAGATCATGCAGAGCCTGCTCCCCCACTAAAGGAGGGAGAAGAATGCTGGTACCTTCCATCCTTTGGCGTGTATCACCCAAGCAAACCAGACCAAATCAGAGTTGTCTTTGATTCCAGTGCTCAGCACAAAGGTGTTTCTCTTAACAACATGCTCCTTACTGGACCCAACTTGAACAACAGTCTAATAGGAGTCTTGATTCGTTTCAGACAAGAGCCTGTAGCAGTAATGGCCGACATTCAACAGATGTTTCACTGCTTCATCGTCAGAGAAGACAACAGAAACTACCTCAGGTTTCTATGGCACAAGGACAATGACCTCAACAAGGAAGTTATACTGTAGATTATCGCATGAAGGTACATGTCTTCGGTAACAGTCCTTCCCCAGTAGTGGCAACTTATGGGCTAAGGAAAACAGCTCAGACTGGAGAAGTTGAATATGGATCTGATGCCCGTCAATTTGTTGAAAGAAACTTCTACGTTGACGACGCACTTAAGTCCTTTCCAACTGCTAAAGAAGCAATTGATCTTCTCACCAGAACAAAGGAGATGCTGTCTGTAGCAAACCTTAGACTGCACAAGATTATATCCAACAGCCAGGAACTTATGAATGCCTTTTACTCTGAGGACTATGCCACTAGTCTAAAAAACCTTGACTTAGGTACAGATGTGCCTCCTGTACAGCGAAGTCTGGGTTTGTTGTGGAACATCAAGCAAGACAAATTCACCTTCCAAGTGTCAACTTGTGACAAACCCTTCACTAAGAGAGGAGTCCTGTCTGTGGTGAATAGCATCTATGACCCACTGGGTTTCCTTGCTCCAGTTACCATTCAAGGTAAGATTTTACTAAGACAGTTGTCTACTGAGAACATAGACTGGGATACTCCCTTGCCTAGTGAGAATCAACACAAGTGGGAAAGGTGGAGATATTCTTTGAAGTCACTAGAAAAACTTCAGATTCCCCGTTGCTATGTTCCAGGATCCACTTCAACTGCTAACCGGAGAGAGATTCATATTTTCTCTGATGCATCAGTTGAAGCTATTGCTGCAGTAGCCTATTTGAAGACCTCTGAACTGAATGGAGAATCACACTGTAGTTTTGTCCTAGGCAAGGTAAAACTCACTCCCAAGCCTGCACATACCATACCAAGACTTGAACTTTGTGCAGCCGTGCTAGCAGTAGAAATTGCAGAGGTCATACGAAGTGAAATGGACACTAAAATTGATTCTTTCACCTTCTATACAGACAGTAAGATAGTACTTGGTTACATAAACAACCAAACAAAACAATTTTATGTGTTCGTCAGTAGTGATGAGCCGAACACCCCCGGGTTCGGTTCGCACCAGAACCCGCGAACGGACCGAACGTTCGTACGAACATTAGAACCCTATTAAATACAATGGATGCGAACGTTCGAATTCTAAAGTGCTAATTATAACGACTATTATGCATGTTATTGTCCTAAAAAGGGTTTGGGAACCCGGGTTCTGCACCAGGGGACATGTATCAATGCAAAAAGAAGTTTTAAAAACGGTCGTTTTTCGGGAGCAGTCATTTTAATAATGCATAAAGTGAAAAAAAAAAAGTCAAATATTCCTTTAAATATCGTACCTGGGGGGTGTCTAAAGTATGCCTGTGAAGTGCCACGTGTTTCCCGTGTTTAGAACTGTCCCTGCACAAAATGACACTTCTAAAGGAAAAAAAAGCCATTTAAAACTGCTTGCGGCTTTAATGTAATGTCTGGTCCCGGTAATATGGATGAAAATCTTTAAGAAAAATGGCATAGCTACCCCATGACCCCCCCCCCCCCCCCTACCCCAGCCCATTACCAGCCCCTTTGGGTCTTGTATGGATATTAAGGGGAACACCGCACACAAAATAAAAAAGGCCCTATATACTAGGAACAGCCGTATACAGGCGGTGCATACAAGACAGGGACTGTAGGTTTGTTCTTATGTAGAATGTGTTTGTAATTTTGAACAGGTACATTGTTTAAGTGTAGCTCCAGCCCAAAAATCTATTTTTAAACTTTTTGGAAAACATAGGTAAGGGTTATCACCCCTGTAACATTTGTTTTGCTGTCTGTGCCCCTGTTCAGAACATTTCACCTCACTTTCCGTCCCAATGACAACTGTTTTTGAAATGTGGTGTTTTTCTTGAAACAAGGATTGGTGATAAAGCATCAGTACAGAGGAGACACCTTTCTCCCATATTAATTCTTACAGGAGAGAATTTTCCTTCCTAGGGGTAGATTTCCTCTCACTTCCTGTTGTCTTCTTGCGTTTGCAAGTAGGAGTCGTTTGTAAGTTGGATGTTTGAAAGTAGGGACCTGCCGTATATACTCTGCAGAAATAGGCCCCTTAGTTGTTGGTGTTGGCACAACACTGTAAGCACTCACAGTTACTCTTGGTTGGTGCTGGAACGCCCTGCTGTCAACTATTATATCAGGAATTGTAATTACATATAATTGTTGAACAGTGGTAGTAAAAATTGGGCCTTTGATGGTGGTGCTGGTGCCACAACACTGTAAGCCCTGACAGTTACTCTTGGTGGGTGCAGAATGGGCCCTGCTGTGAATTATTAGATCAAGAATTGTAATTGCATGCCCCTGTTGAACAGGGGCTGAAAAATTGGGCCTTTCGTGGTGGTGGTGGTGGTGGTGGTGTTGCCACAACACTGTAAGCCCTCAGAGTTACTCTTGGTGGGTGCAGGAATGGGCCCTGCTGTGAATTATTAGATCAAGAATTGTAATTACATGCCCCTGTTGAACAGGGGCTGAAAAATTGGGCCTTTCGTGGTGGTGGTGGTGGTGGTGGTGTTGCCACAACACTGTAAGCCCTCAGAGTTACTCTTGGTGGGTGCAGGAATGGGCCCTGCTGTGAATTATTAGATCAAGAATTGTAATTACATGCCCCTTTTGAACAGGGGCTGAAAAATTGGGCCTTTCATGGTGGTGGTGGTGGTGGCGTTGCCACAACACTGTAAGCCCTCAGAGTTACTCTTGGTGGGTGCAGCAATGGGCCCTGCTGTGAATTATTAGATCAAGAATTGTAATTACATGCCCCTGTTGAACAGGGGCTGAAAAATTGGGCCTTAGGCACTGGTGGCACAACACTGCAACCCCTCACAGATACTGTACTTGGAGCACAGCAATGAGCCCTGTTGCAAAGTATTGCTTCAAAAATTGTAATTACACCCCCCTGTTAAACAGGGGCTGAAAAATTGGGCCTTAGCCACTGGTGGCGGCACCCATAAACAAAAATGATCTTCCAAGCTATCATCATCAATCGTATCATTGAGGACTCGGAGGAGGAGGATAGCCAGTCAACATAACAGCACAGGCACTCAGCATCAGCATCAGTCTTGAAGGGATGTGACATGTTAAAATCAATTAGTCTGTTATATCAGCATCAGGTGTGTGGTAGCTGGTGGTGATCCAAGACTGGTTCATCTTGATGAAAGTCAGTCGATCAACCGAGTCGGTGGACAGGCGCACCCTGTGATCCGTGACAAATCCTCCAGCAGCACTGAATGTGCGTTCCGAAAGAACGCTGGATGCAGGACAGGCCAGTAGCTCAATTGCATACTGTGCAAGCTCTGGCCAGTGATCCATCCTCAAGACCCAGTAAGCCAGAGGATTTTCGGTGGGGAAGGTGTCCAAGTCTGACCTTGCCCCTAGATATTCCTGCACCATGTTTATCAGACGCTGGCGATGGTTGCTGGAACCGATCATACTTTGGGGCTGCGGACTAAAGAATTGTCTGAACGCATCGGTCAGACGGCCACCTTCCCCACCGCTCCTTCTTTGACTGGCCGAAGCCTCAGCAACTCGTTGTCCAGGACCAGGAGTTTGTAACCTCCCAGTCTCTGGGAACGCGTTGCACAGACCTTTCTGCAAGGCCTCCCGGAGTTGTCTCATCCTCTGCTCCCTCTGCGACGGTAACATAAGGTCCGCAACCTTACCCTTGTACCGTGGATCAAGGAGAGTGGCCAGCCAGTAATGGTCCCTCTCCTTGATCCGAAGAATACGAGGATCCTTCCGCAGACTTTGCAGGATCAGGGAGGCCATGCAGCGTAGGTTAGCTGAGGCATTCGGTCCGGAGTCCTCTGGGTCACTAAGGACGACATGATCCGCAGCCACCTCCTCCCAGCCACGTACAAGTCCACTGGTTTCTTGGGACTGTAAATCATCCCTAAAAGACTGCTGCTGATGATGCTGAGTGCCAGCCTCCACCTCCATGCTGACACAATCCTCCTCCTCCTCCTCCTCTTCCTGTGCGATGGGTGGGACAGAAGGAACACTGTCTGGGTAAAGGGGGCCTTGAGAGGCAAGGAAGTCCTCCTCTTCCTGCCTCTGTTCTGCCTCAAGTGCCCTGTCCATTATTCCATGCAGCGTGTGCTCCAACAGGTGGACAAGAGGTACAGTGTCACTGATGCATGCACTGTCACTGCTCACCATCCTCGTGGCCTCCTCAAATGGTGCCAGGACAGTGCATGCATCCCTGATCATGCCCCACTGGCGTGGAGAAAAAAAACCAAGCTCCCCTGACCCTGTCCTGGTGCCGTAGTCGCACAGGTACTCATTGATGGCCCTCTGCTGCGTGTGCAGCCGCTGCAGCATGGCCAACGTTGAGTTCCACCTGGTGGGAATGTCACATATAAGGCGGTTCTTGGGCAGGTTCAATTCCTTTTGCAGCTCAGCCAGGCGAGCACTGGCATTATAAGATCTGCGGAAATGCACACAGACTTTCCTGGCCTGCCTCAGGACATCCTGTAAGCCCGGGTACCTGCCCAATAACCGCTGCACCACCAGGTTAAGGACGTGAGCCACACAGGGCACATGGGTCAGTTGTCCCTGTCGGAGGGCGGAGAGGAGGTTGGTGCCATTGTCGCAAACCACCATTCCTGGCTTAAGCTGGCGTGGCGTCAACCACCTCTCGGCCTGGCCCTGCAGAGCAGACAGGACCTCTGCCCCAGTGTGGCTTCTGTCCCCCAAACACACCAGCGCAAGCACGGCATGGCATCTTTTTGCCTGCGTACTTGCGTAGCCCCTTGAACGGCTACGGAGCACCGCTGGTTCAGAGGACAAAGCACAGGAAGAGGCCATGGAGGAAGAAGAAGAGGAGAGGGGTGGAGGAGAGAGGTGTGTCACAACCAGTAGTAGCATTTTGGAGGCGTGGCGGTGGAACAACCTCCAACACTACTGCACCTTGTCCTGCATCCTTCCCAGCTGCCAAAAGAGTGACCCAATGGGCCGTGAAAGAAAGGTAACGTCCCTGTCCATGCCTGCTGGACCATGAGTCAGCGGTAATATGCACCTTACCGCTGACCGCCCTGTCCAGCAAGGCCAAGACATTGCCTTCCACATGCCGGTAGAGAGCCGGAATAGCCTTCCGTGAGAAAAAGTAGCGTTTGGGAACCTGCCACTGAGGAACCGCACATTGCACAAACTCACGGAAGGGGGCCGAGTCTACCAACTGAAAAGGCAGCAGTTGAAGCGCTAGCAATTTAGCCAATCTAGCATTCAACCGCTGGGCATGTGGATGGCTGGGAGTGAACTTCTTTCGACGGTCCAGCAGCTGGGGCAGGGAAATTTGCCTGCTAGAATCGGACGTCGGTGTACTGCTAGCAGAGTGGCCGCAAGTACTTGGCTGTGACACACCTAATTCTACACCTTCATTCCTCTCAGTGCATGTTTCAGAGAGGACTGAAGTTATAGTGGGGTTGGAGATCCCAGCTGATGCGGTGCAAGGAGAGGTCCGCTTTGTTCTTTGGTGTGGGTCTTTGAGGTAGGCTTGCCAACGAGCTGCATGGCAGGTCAACATATGTCTGGTCAGGCATGTGGTACCCAAGCGGCTGATGTTTTGGCCACGCGATATACGCTTGAGACATATGTTGCAAACAGCAGCTGTGCGATCTGATGCACTAGCCTCAAAAAAGGCCCACACCAAAGAACTTTTTGAATGACGGGCAGAGGCAGCGCCCTGCACAGGCGGAGCTCTGCGGTGTGATTCCGTCGGTGTACTGCCCTTACGCTGGCCACCAAAGGGCATCCTGCCTCGTTGGAGATGTGCCTCCTCCTCATCCTCCTCCTCCTCCTCTCTCCTATTAGGCACCCACGTGGAGTCAGTGACCTCATCATCCCCTCCCTCCTCATCACTGGAGCCAATCTGGCAGTATGCTGCAGCTGCTGGAACATGACTGCCAGATTGGTGTCCTTCTTGAGCATCCCCTCTGTCTGCTCTCACGCTACTGCCTTCCTGTAGCTGGGTTTCATCATCAGACCCTTCGAAACGCTGGGCATCCTCCTGGAGCATGTACCCAACACTGTGCTCAAACAGTTCGGGGGACTCCTCAGGAGGAGGACATGGTGGGTCTAGGGAAGGAGTGACTGATGATGAGTCTGACATTGATACCAGGGAAGAGGACGCTTTGGCAGCTGCTTTGCCAGTACCCTGAGCCTGGGTGAGAGAGGATGAGGAGGAGGAGGAGGGCTTGGTCATCCACTCTACCAAGTCTTCGGCATGATGTGGCTCAACATGTCCAGCTGCCGAAAAGAAGGACAAGCGTGTCCCATGGCCATGTGCTGATGACAATGCACCGCGTCCACGACCAGCACTGTTGCCCCCAGACACAGAGCCTGCTTGCCCTCTTTTATTGCCTCCTGACTGTCTGCCTCTCCTTGTTTGCCTTCCAGACATTCTAATGGATGGCCTGCAGGGAGATGGGAAAAAAGCAATAAGGGCTACCTTCAGGTGTCCTTCTCTGTCCCTTTACTTAAGGATTTCTAAATATGGTTGAGGATGATTGCTTTCGCACAGAATAGCACAATGACAATTTCCCTGACTGTCCAAAAAACAAGGATTTCAAAGACGGTTGATGAGGAATGCTTTAGCACAGTATAGCACAAGGAGAATTTCCCTCACTGTCCTTCCCTGTCCCTACAAACAAGGATTAGCACAGTAAAACACACTGACACTCTCCCTACCTATAGTTTTCTGTCCCTATAAAAAATGTTTTTTTAAAGATGGTTGATGATCAATGCTTTAGCACAGTATAGCACAAGGAGAATTTCCCTCACTGTCCTTCCCTGTCCCTACAAACAAGGATTAGCACAGTAAAACACACTGACACTCTCCCTACCTATAGTTTTCTGTCCCTATAAAAAATGTTTTTTTAAAGATGGTTGATGATCAATGCTTTAGCACAGTATAGCACAAGGAGAATTTCCCTCACTGTCCTTCCCTGTCCCTACAAACAAGGATTAGCACAGTAAAACACACTGACACTCTCCCTACCTATGGTTTTCTGTCCCTAGAAAATTTTTTTTTTTAAAGATGGTTGATGATCAATGCTTTAGCACAGTATAGCACAAGGAGAATTTCCCTCACTGTCCTTCCCTGTCCCTACAAACAAGGATTAGCACAGTAAAACACACTGACACTCTCCCTACCTATAGTTTTCTGTCCCTATAAAAAATGTTTTTTTAAAGATGGTTGATGATCAATGCTTTAGCACAGTATAGCACAAGGAGAATTTCCCTCACTGTCCTTCCCTGTCCCTACAAACAAGGATTAGCACAGTAAAACACACTGACACTCTCCCTACCTATAGTTTTCTGTCCCTATAAAAAATGTTTTTTTAAAGATGGTTGATGATCAATGCTTTAGCACAGTATAGCACAAGGAGAATTTCCCTCACTGTCCTTCCCTGTCCCTACAAACAAGGATTAGCACAGTAAAACACACTGACACTCTCCCTACCTATAGTTTTCTGTCCCTATAAAAAATGTTTTTTAAAGATGGTTGATGATCAATGCTTTAGCACAGTATAGCACAAGGAGAATTTCCCTCACTGTCCTTCCCTGTCCCTACAAACAAGGATTAGCACAGTAAAACACACTGACACTCTCCCTACCTATAGTTTTCTGTCCCTAGAAAAAATGTTTTTTTAAAGATGGTTGATGATCAATGCTTTAGCACAGTATAGCACAAGGAGAATTTCCCTCACTGTCCTTCCCTGTCCCTACAAACAAGGATTAGCACAGTAAAACACACTGACACTCTCCCTACCTATAGTTTTCTGTCCCTATAAAAAATGTTTTTTTAAAGATGGTTGATGATCAATGCTTTAGCACAGTATAGCACAAGGAGAATTTCCCTCACTGTCCTTCCCTGTCCCTACAAACAAGGATTAGCACAGTAAAACACACTGACACTCTCCCTACCTATAGTTTTCTGTCCCTAGAAAAAATGTTTTTTTAAAGATGGTTGATGATCAATGCTTTAGCACAGTATAGCACAAGGAGAATTTCCCTCACTGTCCTTCCCTGTCCCTACAAACAAGGATTAGCACAGTAAAACACACTGACACTCTCCCTACCTATAGTTTTCTGTCCCTAGAAAAAATGTTTTTTTAAAGATGGTTGATGATCAATGCTTTAGCACAGTATAGCACAAGGAGAATTTCCCTCACTGTCCTTCCCTGTCCCTACAAACAAGGATTAGCACAGTAAAACACACTGACACTCTCCCTACCTATAGTTTTCTGTCCCTATAAAAAATGTTTTTTTAAAGATGGTTGATGATCAATGCTTTAGCACAGTATAGCACAAGGAGAATTTCCCTCACTGTCCTTCCCTGTCCCTACAAACAAGGATTAGCACAGTAAAACACACTGACACTCTCCCTACCTATAGTTTTCTGTCCCTATAAAAAATGTTTTTTTAAAGATGGTTGATGATCAATGCTTTAGCACAGTATAGCACAAGGAGAATTTCCCTCACTGTCCTTCCCTGTCCCTACAAACAAGGATTAGCACAGTAAAACACACTGACACTCTCCCTACCTATAGTTTTCTGTCCCTATAAAAAATGTTTTTTTAAAGATGGTTGATGATCAATGCTTTAGCACAGTATAGCACAAGGAGAATTTCCCTCACTGTCCTTCCCTGTCCCTACAAACAAGGATTAGCACAGTAAAACACACTGACACTCTCCCTACCTATAGTTTTCTGTCCCTATAAAAAATGTTTTTTTAAAGATGGTTGATGATCAATGCTTTAGCACAGTATAGCACAAGGAGAATTTCCCTCACTGTCCTTCCCTGTCCCTACAAACAAGGATTAGCACAGTAAAACACACTGACACTCTCCCTACCTATAGTTTTCTGTCCCTATAAAAAATGTTTTTTTAAAGATGGTTGATGATCAATGCTTTAGCACAGTATAGCACAACGAGAATTTCCCTCACTGTCCTTCCCTGTCCCTACAAACAAGGATTAGCACAGTAAAACACACTGACACTCTCCCTACCTATAGTTTTCTGTCCCTAGAAAAAATGTTTTTTTAAAGATGGTTGATGATCAATGCTTTAGCACAGTATAGCACAAGGAGAATTTCCCTCACTGTCCTTCCCTGTCCCTACAAACAAGGATTAGCACAGTAAAACACACTGACACTCTCCCTACCTATAGTTTTCTGTCCCTAGAAAAAAATGTTTTTTTAAAGATGGTTGATGATCAATGCTTTAGCACAGTATAGCACAAGGAGAATTTCCCTCACTGTCCTTCCCTGTCCCTACAAACAAGGATTAGCACAGTAAAACACACTGACACTCTCCCTACCTATAGTTTTCTGTCCCTATAAAAAATGTTTTTTTAAAGATGGTTGATGATCAATGCTTTAGCACAGTATAGCACAAGGAGAATTTCCCTCACTGTCCTTCCCTGTCCCTACAAACAAGGATTAGCACAGTAAAACACACTGACACTCTCCCTACCTATAGTTTTCTGTCCCTAGAAAAAATGTTTTTTTTAAAGATGGTTGATGATCAATGCTTTAGCACAGTATAGCACAAGGAGAATTTCCCTCACTTTCCTTCCCTGTCCCTACAAACAAGGATTAGCACAGTAAAACACACTGACACTCTCCCTACCTATAGTTTTCTGTCCCTATAAAAAATGTTTTTTTAAAGATGGTTGATGATCAATGCTTTAGCACAGTATAGCACAAGGAGAATTTCCCTCACTGTCCTTCCCTGTCCCTACAAACAAGGATTAGCACAGTAAAACACACTGACACTCTCCCTACCTATAGTTTTCTGTCCCTATAAAAAATGTTTTTTTAAAGATGGTTGATGATCAATGCTTTAGCACAGTATAGCACAAGGAGAATTTCCCTCACTGTCCTTCCCTGTCCCTACAAACAAGGATTAGCACAGTAAAACACACTGACACTCTCCCTACCTATAGTTTTCTGTCCCTATAAAAAATGTTTTTTTAAAGATGGTTGATGATCAATGCTTTAGCACAGTATAGCACAAGGAGAATTTCCCTCACTGTCCTTCCCTGTCCCTACAAACAAGGATTAGCACAGTAAAACACACTGACACTCTCCCTACCTATAGTTTTCTGTCCCTATAAAAAATGTTTTTTTAAAGATGGTTGATGATCAATGCTTTAGCACAGTATAGCACAAGGAGAATTTCCCTCACTGTCCTTCCCTGTCCCTACAAACAAGGATTAGCACAGTAAAACACACTGACACTCTCCCTACCTATAGTTTTCTGTCCCTATAAAAAATGTTTTTTTAAAGATGGTTGATGATCAATGCTTTAGCACAGTATAGCACAAGGAGAATTTCCCTCACTGTCCTTCCCTGTCCCTACAAACAATGATTAGCACAGTAAAACACACTGACACTCTCCCTACCTATAGTTTTCTGTCCCTAGAAAAAATGTTTTTTTAAAGATGGTTGATGATCAATGCTTTAGCACAGTATAGCACAAGGAGAATTTCCCTCACTGCCCTTCCCTGTCCCTACAAACAAGGATTAGCACAGTAAAACACACTGACACTCTCCCTACCTATAGTTTTCTGTCCCTATAAAAAATGTTTTTTTAAAGATGGTTGATGATCAATGCTTTAGCACAGTATAGCACAAGGAGAATTTCCCTCACTGTCCTTCCCTGTCCCTACAAACAAGGATTAGCACGGTAAAACACACTGACACTCTCCCTACCTATAGTTTTCTGTCCCTATAAAAAATGTTTTTTTAAAGATGGTTGATGATCAATGCTTTAGCACAGTATAGCACAAGGAGAATTTCCCTCACTGTCCTTCCCTGTCCCTACAAACAAGGATTAGCACAGTAAAACACACTGACACTCTCCCTACCTATAGTTTTCTGTCCCTATAAAAAATGTTTTTTTAAAGATGGTTGATGATCAATGCTTTAGCACAGTATAGCACAAGGAGAATTTCCCTCACTGTACTTCCCTGTCCCTACAAACAAGGATTAGCACAGTAAAACACACTGACACTCTCCCTACCTATAGTTTTCTGTCCCTAGAAAAAATGTTTTTTTAAAGATGGTTGATGATCAATGCTTTAGCACAGTATAGTACAAGGAGAATTTCCCTCACTGTCCTTCCCTGTCCCTACAAACAAGGATTAGCACAGTAAAACACACTGACACTCTCCCTACCTATAGTTTTCTGTCCCTATAAAAAATGTTTTTTTAAAGATGGTTGATGATCAATGCTTTAGCACAGTATAGCACAAGGAGAATTTCCCTCACTGTCCTTCCCTGTCCCTACAAACAAGGATTAGCACAGTAAAACACACTGACACTCTCCCTACCTATAGTTTTCTGTCCCTATAAAAAAATGTTTTTTTAAAGATGGTTGATGATCAATGCTTTAGCACAGTATAGCACAAGGAGAATTTCCCTCACTGTCCTTCCCTGTCCCTACAAACAAGGATTAGCACAGTAAAACACACTGACACTCTCCCTACCTATCCTTCTCTTTCCCTAAACTAAAGGAATCCAGGTTAAGCAAGAAAAAAAATGTCACTGTCCCTGCCTATGCTTCTCTTTCCCTGCTCCGGAACACACTACACTAGGCCGCCGTGCTGGCGGCCTTTTTTAGTGTGGGGCGTGTACTAAACACCCTCAGCAATAATTGGCCACAGGCATCCTGCCTGTGGCCAATCATTGCTCTCCTCGCTGCCGGCGCTGTGATTGGCCAAGCATGCGGGGTCACAGTGCATGCTTGGCCAATCACAGCGCCTGGATGACACTGCGATGGCGTAGTGCATTGTGGGCCGTTCGCGTCACTCGAATTAGGCGCGAACGGCCCAATTCGTTCGATCTTCGTCGAACGATCGAACAGCCGATGTTCGAGTCGAACGTACGTTCGACTCGAACACCGAGCTCATCCCTATTCGTCAGCAACAGGGTTGAACGTATCAAGAGATTCTCTCTACAAAGTCAATGGCATCACGTTCCCACTGAACTCAACCCAGCTGACTGTGGGACCAGAGCCGTGTCACCTGCTGCTCTTCAGGACAGCTTATGGCTGTCACCTCCAAGGTTTCTGTGTGAGGACTCCCACTCACCCACTATCGACACCACCTATGGACTAGTAAGCCCTGAAGATGATAAGGAAATAAGAACTGTGAACACCTCACTCCACACTTCTGTAAGTACAAAACAGAAGCTGCGGTCACACCATTACGAGCATCAATGGAAGCAGGTGCAGCATCTAGCCAATGTGTTCTTCTGGCATCGCTGGAAGAAAAAGTATCTTCACCACCTTCAAGGTCGTAACAAATGGCAAGCATCTAAGCCGAATCTTAAGGTTGGAGACCTCATCCTTCTAAAAGAGAAGAATGAGTGGCCTATGGGTCTTATTACTAAAAGTTATGCCCAGCGACGATAACAAAGTCCGGAAGGTAGAAGTCAAGGTAACCAAGGGAGGATCGACACGAACCTTTAGTCGACCAATTACAGAGTTAGTACTCCTTTTGCCAGGTGAGTGACTTGTGCAAGGACTAGCCATGCTGTTGGCACGGCGGGGAGTACATTGCTGCCATCTACAGGTTCTACTCAGAACTTTGGAATTATTTGAAGACATCATACTGTGACTTTATGTTCTTCATCCTGTTGCACTTACGTTTATTATTTGCTTGTTGCATGTTTTTCATTACAGGTTCCAGGACATTCGTCAGTATTGGACTTTTTGAAAATATATATATTAGTTTAAGGTTATGAAATCTAAAGATTTCAGATGGGGAGTGTTGTGTTACACTATGTGATTATTCTTGCTCTGTGTCTTTAAGATCTGTCCCCTTCTTTCTAGCTGAACTCTCTCTCTCACCGTAGTTCTTTATATATCTCCTCCACTTCCTGATTCTCTCATTACTCCTGTATTTCTTCAATGCTAAACATCTTATATGTGGCTTACAACTGCAACGTTTTTCTACCTATGAATATCCATCATTAAACGGAACATTCGAAAGGATTCATCGTCTGTCGTCCTAAGTGTGAGTTTATTCATTGAGTTAAACTGCCTGTATCGATGCAAGGGATGAATATCAAACCAGCTTGAGTAAGGCCTACTTAAACCTGGAGATGAACTTTATCGCTTTGTAGTTGAGACAGAACAGAGACTGTGTGTGGACAATGATACAGGAAATGGTCAGAGACTGTGTGCGGACAATGATACAGGAGACGGTCAGAGACTGTGTGTGGACAATGATACAGGAAATGGTCAGAGACTGTGTGCGGACAATGATACAGGAGATGGTCAGAGATTGCATGTGGACAATGATACAGGAAATGGTTTTATTATGGTAATGACAAGCAAACTCTTACCTGGCTAATACGGTATCAAACTTTGGAGCCACAGACAGGGTGCTGACATAAAATCACGCCACAAAGATGCAGGAGATGGTCAAAGACTGTGCAGACAATGATACAGGAAATGTCAGAGACTGTGTGCGGACAATGATACAGGAAATGGTCAGAGACTGTGTGGACAATGATACAGGAGACAGTCAAAAACTGTGTGGCCATGATACAGGAGACGGTCAGAGACTGTGTGGGGACAATAATACAGGCGATGGTCAGAGACTGCGCGGCCATGATGACAACAGAATGAGCATTATTGATAACTTATCAGTGTAATGCTTCTTCATTATAAGCAGGTTTAGGGAGAAGGTAAATAAAACTGCTGTATTACTTAACTGTATTAGAGAAGGTGGTGCACCATTCTGGCTGTACTGTCTGGCAGAGAAATATGAATCACCAAAATCATACATGCCCTCAGCCTGTCATTCAACAAGTAAGGAGAGGCGGCACAATGATGATCCCATCCAGTGGCGGCTGGTGCTCCAAAAAATTTTTTTTTTTGGGGGGGGGGGGGGGCCGCGAACAAACAAACTGAAAAATTCAGGAAAAAAAACATCAATTGCAGCCACTGTGCCCATTAAACCCAGCCACTGTGCCTTCAAATGCAGCCACTGTGCCCATCAAATGCAGCCACTGTGCTCATCAAATGCAGCCTCACTGTGCCCATCAAATGCAGCCTCACTGTGCCCATCAAATGCTACCACTTTACCCCATCAAACGCAGCCACTGTGCCTATCAAACGCAGCCACTGTGCCCAATCAAATGCAGCCTCACTGTGCCCATCAAATGCTGCCACTGTGCCCCATCAAATGCTACCACTGTGCCCCATCAAATGCTACCACTGTGCCCCATCAAATGCAGCCACTGTGCCCATCAAATGCAGCCACTGTGCCCATCAAATGCAGCCTTACTGTGCCCATCAAATGCAGCCTCACTGTGCCCAACTAATACAGCCACTGTGCCCCATCAAACGCAGCCACTGTGCCCCATCAAACGCAGCCACTGTGCCCCATCAAATGCAGCCACTGTGCCCATCAAATGCAGCCACTATGCCCATCAAATGCAGCCTCACTGTGCCCAACAAATACTGCCAATGTGCCCCATCAAACGCAGCCACTGTGCCCCATCAAACGCAGCCACTGTGCCCATCAAATGCAGCCTCACTGTGCCCCATCAAATGCCACCACGGTGTCCAGTCAAATGCAGCCTCAATGTGCCCAATCAAATGCAGCCTCACTGTGTCCATCAAATGCCACCACTGTGCCCCATCAAATGCCACCACTGTGCCCATCAAACATCGCCATTGTGCCTATCAAATGCAGCCACTGTGCCCATCAAACGCAGCATCTGTGCCCATCAAACGCCGCCGCTGTGCCCATCAAATGCAGCCTCACTGTTCCCATCAAATGCAGCCTCACTGTGCCCAACAAATACTGCCAATGTGCCACATCAAACGCAGCCACTGTGCCCATCAAACACTGCCACTGTGCCCATCAAACGCCACCACTGTGCCCATCAAATGCAGCCTCACTGTGCCCCATCAAATGCCACCACCGTGTCCAGTCAAATGCAGCCTCACTGTGCCCAATAAAATGCAGCCTCACTGTGCCCATCAAATGCCACCACTGTGCCCCATAAAATGCCACCACTGTGCCCATCAAACGTCGCCACTGTGCCCATCAAATGCCGCCACTGTGCCCATCAAATTCTGCCACTGTGTCCCATCAAAGTCTGCCACTGTGCCCCATCAAAATCTGCCACTGTGCCCCATCAAAGTCTGCCACTGTTCCCTATCAAAGTCTGCCACTGTGCCTCATCAAAGTCTGCCACTGTGCCCCATCAAAGTCTGCCACTGTGCCCCATCAAAGTCTGCCACTGTGCCCAATTAAATGCCACC
Source organism: Rana muscosa (assembly GCA_029206835.1). NCBI lineage: Eukaryota > Metazoa > Chordata > Amphibia > Anura > Ranidae > Rana > Rana muscosa. Next base: position 226,073,883 of record CM055118.1, read on the forward strand.
ACTGTACTCATCAAATGCTGCTACCGTGCCCCATGATGAGACCATAGACAGACAGGGTACACTGCAGACAGCATGTATTAAAAGGTACCTACCTTCTCCTTGCCTTGGTCCCCTACTAAAGAAGGCAAGAGAAGCACGTAATCTTCTCTTTAAGTGCCCTGCAGTGCAATCTGGGAGTTGCAGTCTTTGCAGAGCACAGGCACCAGAGGGCCAACTTGAAGTCTGTGTGTCTGTCATGTGGAGAACTACAACTCCCACCATGCACTGGGGCTGCCGATATTGGGGGAAAGGCTAGGAGAACGGCGCTGCGGCGGTGGAGCCTGCTATTGGACGCAGGCACGCAGCGGCATGCAATGTAATGTGTGTGTTATTCTCCCTCGTCCGCGCACCCAGTGGCTCAGCTCAGACAGGCGGGCGCAGCGCCAGTCTGTGTGCAGCGCCCGCCACCCGCTCACCCCGCCAGCTTGCAAGAGCACACTGACCGATATTTCCTTCCACTACTGAGGTAAATTAGGCGGCCACCAGTGCGAGGCCCTTTTGTGGGCGAGGCCTAAGGCTGCCGCCTATTTTGCCTAATTAAAGAGCCGCCTCTGCAGGAGTGACACTAACATCACTAACATGAGTGATACTAACATCACTAACAGGAGTGACACTAACATCACTAACATGAGTGATACTAACATCACTAACAGGAGTGACACTAACATACCTAACAGGAGTGACACTAACATCACTTTTAGAAGTGACACTAACATCACTAACAGGAGTGACACTAACATCACTAACAGGAGTGACACTAACATCACTATTAGGAGTGACACTAACATCACTAACAGAACTGACACTAACATCACTAACAGGAGTGACACTAACATCACTAACACGAGTGACACTAACATCACTAACACGAGTGACACTAACATCACTAACAGGAGTGACACTAGCATCACTAACAGAACTGACACTAACATCACTAACAGGAGTGACACTAACATCACTAACAGGAGTGACACTAACATCACTAACAGAACTGACACTAACATCACTAACAGGAGTGACACTAACATCACTAACAGGAGTGACACTAACAGAACTGACACTAACATCTCTAACAGGAGTGACTCTAACATCACTAACAGGAGTGACACTAACATCACTAACATGAGTGACACTAACATCACTATTAGGAGTGACACTAACATCACTAACAGGAGTGACTCTAACATCACTAACAGGAGTGACACTAACATTGCTAACATGAGGGACACTAACATCACTAACATGAATGCCACTAACATCACTAACAGGAGTGACACTAACATCACTATTAGGAGTGACACTAACATCACTAACAGGAGTGACACTAACATCACTAACAGGAGTGACACTAACATCACTAACAGGAGTGACACTAACATCAATAACAGGAGTGACACTAACATCACTATTAGGAGTGACACTAACATCACTAACATGATGGACACTAACATCACTAACAGGAGTGACACTAACATCACTAACAGGAGTGACACTAACATCACTATTAAGAGTGACACTAACATCACTATTAAGAGTGACACTAACATCACTAACAGGAGTGACACTAACATCACTAACATGAGTGACACTAAGATACCTAACAGGAGTGACACTAACATCACTAACAGAACTGACACTAACATCACTAACATGAGTGACACTAACATCACTAACAGGAGTGACACTAACATCACTAACAGAACTGACACTAACATCACTAACAGGAGTGACACTAACATCACTAACAGGAGTGACACTAACATCACTATTAGGAGTGACACTAACATCACTAACAGAACTGACACTAACATCACTAACAGGAGTGACACTAACATCACTAACAGGAGTGACACTAACATCACTAACAGGAGTGACACTAACATCACTAACAGAACTGACACTAACATCACTAACAGGAGTGACTCTAACATCACTAACAGGAGTGACACTAACATCGCTAACATGAGGGACACTAACATCACTAACATGAGTGACACTAACATCACTAACAGGAGTGACACTAACATCACTATTAGGAGTGACACTAACATCACTAACAGGAGTGACACTAACATCACTATTAGGAGTGACACTAACATCACTAACATGAGTGACACTAACATACCTAACAGGAGTGACACTAACATCACTTTTAGGAGTGACACTAACATCACTATTAAGAGTGACACTAACATCACTATTAAGAGTGACACTAACATCACTAACATGAGTGACACTAACATACCTAACAGGAGTGACACTAACATCACTAACAGAACTGACACTAACATCACTAACAGGAGTGACACTAACATCACTAACAGGAGTGACACTAACATCACTAACAGGAGTGATACTAACATCACTAACAGGAGTGACACTAACATCACTAACAGGAGTGACACTAACATCACTATTAAGAGTGACACTAACATCACTATTAAGAGTGACACTAACATCACTAACAGGAGTGACACTAACATCACTAACATGAGTGACACTAACATACCTAACAGGAGTGACACTAACATCACTAACAGAACTGACACTAACATCACTAACAGGAGTGACACTAACGTCACTAACAGGAGTGACACTAACATCACTAACAGGAGTGACACTAACATCACTAACAGGAGTGACACTAACATCACTTTTAGGAATGACACTAACATCACTATTAGGAGTGACACTAACATCACTATAAGGAGTGACACTAATATCTCTAACACAGAGTGTGATGTCTGGGCATAGAGCCAAGATAGCTAACATTGCTGATTGGAGGAAAGGCACACACCACCTCTCATCATAGGCAGAGACTCTCAGGTGTTTTGTAACAGGGCCAGCTCTCTGCTAATCTATTTATAGCAACCTCCCTGGACAGAAATTTCAGGCTGCTTTTATCTGATGTGTCCGAGAATTTGTCAGGAGTTATCAGGCTGATAACAGAGGAAAGGTTCGGGAGAGGGCTACGGGACATAGCTCTTTGAAGAGAGATAACAAAACACTGCAGATATATGTGCTCAGCTCAAATTTCATGAATTTTAACTTTAAGCTGGCAATGCATTATACAATTTTCTTATTCAATTTTCTTTAGATTTACCTTCAACTATGCCTGCCTGATTGTTACAAATTGAACGTGTTTAGGTTTGACCTTATATTATATGGTTTGGTAAATCTAAAGGGAAATTGTACAAGCAAATTGTATAATGTATGGCCAGCCTGAGAAGCTGATTGGTTTCTGTGCACAGCTGCACCAGATTTTTGTGCACCAGTTTAGTAAATCTCCCCCAATGTGTAAGCTGCCATCTTTACAAAGGAGTGACATATGTTCACTTAGCAAACTCAATGTTCACATACAGTGGATATAAAAAGTCTACACATCCCTGGTAAAATGTCAGGTTTCTGTGATGTAAAAAAATTAGACAAAGATAAATCATTTCAGAACTTTTTCCACCTTTAATGTGACCTATAAACTGCACAACTCATCTGAAAAACAAACTGAAATCTTATAGAAGGGGGAAGTAAAATAAAAATAAATAATAATGTGGTTGCATAAGTTTGCACACCCTCATGTTAAGCCAAACTCATTTTTAAATAGGAGTCACACACACCTGTCATTATTTAAAGTGCCTCTCGTTAACCTCAAATAAAGTTCAGATGTTCTAGTAGGTCTTTCCTGACATTTTCTTAGTTGCATCCTACAGCAAAAGCCATGGTCCGCATAGAGCTTCCAAAGCATCAGAGGAATCTCAGTATCAGTCAGGAGAAGGGTACAAAAGAATTTCCAAGGCATTAGATACACCATGGAACACAGTGAAGACAGTCATCATGAAGTGGAGAAAATATGGCACAACAGTGACATTACCAAGAACTGGACGTCCCTCCAAAATTGATGAAAAGACGAGAAGAAAATTGGTCAGAGAGGCTGCCAAGAGGTCTACAGCAACATTAAATGAGCTGCAGGAATATCTGGCAAATACTGGCTGTGTGGTACATGTGACAACAATCTCCCGTATTATTCATATGTCTGGGCTATGGGGTAGAGTGGCAAGACGGAAGCCTTTTCTTACAAAGAAAAACATCCAAGCCTGGCAACATATTGCAAAAGCAAATATGAAGTCTCCCAAAAGCATGCAGGAAAATGTGTTATGGTCTGAACTTTTTGGCCATAATTCCAAAAGATATGTTTGGCTCAAAAACAACACTGCACATCATCAAAAGAACACCATACCCACTGTGAAGCATTGTAGTGGCAGCATCATGCTTTGGGGCTGTTTTTCTTCAGCTGGAACAGGGGCCTTAGTCAAGGTAGAGGGAATTATGAACAATTCCAAATACCAGTCAACATTGGCACAAAACCTTCAGGCTTCTGCTAGAAAGCTGAACATGAAGAGGAACTTCATCATTCAGCATGACAACGACCCAAAGCATATATCCAAATCAACAAATGAAATGGCTTCACCAGAAGAAGATTAAAGTTTTGGAATGGCCCAGCCAGAGCCCAGACCTGAATCCGAGTGAAAATGTGTGGGGTGATCTGAAGAGGGCTGTGCACAGGAGATGCCCTCGCAATCTGACAGATTTGGAGTGTTTTTGCAAAGAAGAGTGGGCAGATATTGCCAAGTCAAGATGTGCCATGCTGATAGACTCATACCCAAAAAGTCTGAGTGCTGTAATAAAATCAAAAGGTGCTTCAACAAAGTGAATGAGTGAGTGAGTGAATAACTTGTATAGCGCTACAACTGCGAACTAAATCGCCTCAAGGCGCTTTGCATCCAGTGACGTCCTGATCCATCAGAAGAGGTGGGTCTTAAGTTTTTTCCTGGAGGCCCGATGGTTTTCTTCCATGCGGATGTCCATGGGTAGAGCGTTCCATAGCCGTGGTTCTTGGACTGCAAATCTTCGTTCTCCCTTTGATTTGTAGCGAAATTTGGGGATGTGAAGGAGGAGGTTTTGGTTGGTTGATCGGAGAATGCGATTGGGGGTGTAATGTTTTATCTTCTTGCATAAATATTGCGGAGCATTTCCTTGTGTGCACTTGTGGGTGAGACAGAGGGTCTTGAATGTGACCCGATCCTTTACAGCAGTGGTTCCTAACCTTTCTAGTGCAGTGACCCCTTGATAAAATTTCCCAAGTTGTGGGGACCCCTTACAGTAAAATAAATTTCGTAGCATGGGTTGTCAGCACCCAAGGCAAGACAAGTAATTTGCGCCCCTAACCCACGGACATTTAGCGCTCTCTTTGTTCTTCTTTCTTTCCCTATTATCTCTCTCCATCTTAATTTCTTGTTTTTTCCCCCTATCCCTCTCTAGCCTTCTTTTTTGTTCTTTCTCTTATTCTTTCTCTCCCGTTTTTTCTTTGTTCCTCCCCCTCTTTTCCTCCCCCTTCCATGTATTCTCTATTTATATTCCTTCTATTACTCCTTGGTGGGGGGGTGGGGTGGATGGAATGGGATGAGTGGCAGTTCTGGCGGGGAGTTGGGATGAGTGGCAGTTCTGGTGGGGAGTTGGGATGAGTGGCAGTGTTGGCGGGGAGTTGGAATGAGTGGCAGTGCTGGCGGGGAGTTGGGATGAGTGGCAGTGCTGGCGGGGAGTTGGGATGAGTGGCAGTGCTGGCGGGGATTTGGGATGAGTGGCAGTGCTGGGGAGAGTTGGGATGAGTGGCAGTGCTGGCGGGGAGTTGGGATGAGTGGCAGTGCTGGCGGGGAGTTGGGATGAGTGGCAGTGCTGGCGGGGAGTTGGGATGAGTGGCAGTGCTGGCGGGAAGTTGGGATGAGTGGCAGTGCTGGCGGGGAGTTGGGATGAGTGGCAGTCCTGGGGGGGAAATTCTGATCAGCCAACTTAGGTGTACTTGATCAAGGTCATCTGCTGATCTGAGAACTGTAGTGGGGACTTTTAATGGCAACTATAATCACAGGTAGTGTTACTCACTGTGTCTCCGGCTTTGTGGTGTCTCGTAGCAGTGACACCTATGCCGAAATCAGCAGATAGGGTCTCCTCCAGCCCCTCCCACTTCACATTCCTCTAGTCTCTGCCCCCCAGCCATGCCGTGAACTGAATGGGCAGCTGCAAAGAGGCTGAGTGGGCGGCCGCGGGGTTCAGGAACAGCCCAGCTGGGCAGCCACAGGCTCCAGAGACAGCCCTGCTGGGCGGCCGCAGAAAGACTGGGAGAACAGCCTAGGATTCGGTGACCCCTGGCAAATCATCATTCGACCCCCGGGGGGGTCCCGCCCCCAGGTTGAAAATCACAGCTTTACGGTAAGCCAATGAAGGGTCCTCGGTAAAGGGGTGATGGATTCCCAGGGTTTTTTCCCCGTTACCCGTCTGGCTGCCGTGTTCTGGATGACTTGTAGGCGCAAAATCTGGTATTCCATCGACATCTCTGAGTCAAAGATAACTCTGAGACTTTTGACTTCGGTGCTCGGGGGAATGGTCTGTCCAAGGATGGTAGGTGGTGTCCCTGAAGTTTTAGTTTTTTTCTTTCGGTTTGCATGGAGGAGAAGGAGTTCTGTTTGGGATCCGTTGAGTTTGAGGGAACTCTCAGTCATCCAATCATCGATCAATGTGAGACAATTTTCCAATCTGTGATATTGGTCTTTTTTTACAGTGATACGAAAGTAGAGTTGGGTGTCGTCAGGGTATGAGTGGTAGCACAGGTCCTGTTTGCTGATGATTTTGAGGAGCGGGTAGATGTTAAAGAGCACGGGTGACAGGGGTGACCCTTGAGGGACTCCGGAAGAAATTGCGTGAGTTTCAGAGGTGAAGGTTCCTAGTTTCACTGTCTGTGAACGATTATCTAGGAAGGAAGCGAACCAAGGTAGGTCAGAGTCTGCGACTCCTGCTAATTCTTTAAGGCGGATGAGTAGAGTTTTGTGGTCTACTGTGTCGAACGCTGCACTGAGGTCCAGCAGCACCAGGAGACATGATTCTCCGTCATCTGCTGCTTCGAGGGCATCATCCCATATTTTGAGAAGTGCTGTTTCTGTGCCATGGTCTGGGCGGAAGCCTGATTATAGTGGATCCAAGAGTTTGTAAGTGTCTAAATGGAGTTGTAGCTGTTGTACTACTGCTTTCTCCATAATCTTGGAGATGGTGTTGAGACTTGTTACCGGTCTGCGGTAGTTTGGGTCTTTGGGGTCCAGGTTGGGTTTCTTTAGGAGGGGTTTGATTATGCCTTGCTTGAGGGAGATCAGAACCATATCTTCTTTGAATGATTGATTTACGAGGTGTGTTATGGTAGGTGCTAGAATGTCGGTACATTCTTTCAGGAGTTTTGTAGAAATGATGTCATTTGGTGATGTGCTGTCTCTGAGGCTTCTGATGATGTTTTTGGTGGTGTCAATGGTGTTCGTATTGATTTCCTCTGTTTGGTTTGGCTGAGTGCGGTTGATTTTTTTTTTCTGTTGAATTATTTCCCGAATGTTTTCGATTTTGTCGATAAAAAAATCAGATAGCTCATTACAGAACTCTTGGGTTTCGTTTGCTGGAGGTTCTAGGCAGGTGGGGTTCATAGTCGGAGTGACTAGTTTGAAGAGTTCACGAGGTCGGTTTAGGGCTTTTTTGATGGTGTTTGAGAAATGTTCCTTTTTTGCTTTGAAAATTGCTTTGTGATATTTCTTAGTGAGTGCTTTGTAGTTAGTGCGGTTTTCCTCAGTTGGGTTTCTTCTCCAGGCTCCTTCAGCTCTTCTGCGTTCTTGTTTCAGTAGAGTAAGAGTGTCATTAAACCAGCTCGAGTTGTTTTTGCGGATGAGTGCTCTGCGTCTCGGAGCGGCTGTGTTTGCTGTTTGCAGTAATGCTTTGTTTAGGGAGTTGAGTGTTTGTTCCGTTGAGTGGTTGTGATTTAGCGTTCCTATTTTTTTCGATAGTGTCGTTTTGAAGAGTTCAAGTGTAGTTTCTTTTGAGATCTTGTCCAGTATGTTGTTATTGGGTATTCTGTTTTTTGGGAGATGGTGTTGGTGGTGATTTTAAATTTGATAGCATGGTGGTCCGTCCATGGTAACGGCATGTTGTCCAGTGTGTTGATGTCCATATTTTGTTTGAAGATGAGGTCAAGAATGTGACCCGACCCATGTGTGGGGGCATTTATCAATTGCTTCAAACCTAGTTCTTCTAATTTGGTTGATGCAGGAGATGGTGATGGGGTCCTGAGTGGAGTTAGCCCAGAGGTTGAAGTCCCCGAGTAATAAAAAGTTTTTGGTTTTTAAAGTGTATGTCAAGATGAATTCGGTGAAGGATGTGAGGAGATTTGTCTTTGGTCCTGGTGGTCTGTAGCATAGCAGTATGTGAATGGTGTCCTGGGGTGTTGTTTGGAGTTGCAGAGTATTATATTAAAGGGTGTGTACACTTATGCAGCCATATTTTTTAATTTTTTAATTTTTTCTTCCCTCCACCTAAAATATTTTAGTTTGTTGCTCAACTGAGTTGTACAGTTTATAGGTCACATTAAAGGTGGAAAAAGTTCTGAAATTATTTCTTTGTCTCATTTTTTTACATCAAAGAAACCTGACATATTAACACGGGTGTGTAAACTTTTTATATCCACTGTATATTGAATATACATGAATGAGATAAAGCTTTATGTTGAACAGGTGCAAAGAAAATACAAAAAAAATATTTTTGTTTGCATGTGATTGGATGACTACAAGAAAACGCAGTTTAACCGTATTCACTCTGTTAAGTGGGCATTCATTTTGCATAGCATTTGCTCCTTTAGTAAATCAGCTTCCTGGATTAGCATTGTATTAAAAGGCAGTACAGATCAAACACTGCGGCTGGTTTACAAAAGCAGTAGAGACAGTTTACTTAGCAAAGTTATTTCTCATTTTGCAAAGTGAATGTGAATAAGGCAAAGGTGTGCTCACTTTGAATGTCTAAACATGTAAGCTAAATTTCTGGGGTTTTTTTGCACGCGATTGGATATTCTTCACTTATTTACTGCTATTCACTTTGCAAATAACTTTGCCTTTACCCTTTTAGCAAATAAAAAGAAATACACTGGGGGTTGATGTATTAACCACTTGCCGCCTGCCCAATAACAGATTGACGGCGGCAAAGTGGTTTCAAAATCCTGACTGGACGTCATATGACGTCCTCAGGATTTTGAGCCGCTGCGTGCCCCCGGGGGCGCGCATCGCGGCGATCGTTGCTGCGGGATGTCAGTCTGACACCCCGCAACACCGATCTAGATAAAGAGTCTCTGACGGAGACTCTCTACCACGTGATCAGCCGTGTCCAATCAGCCTTGTCCAATCACGGCTGATCACAGTGTAAACAGGAAAAGCCGGTCATCGGCTTTTCCTCACTCGCGTCTGTCAGTAGACGGAGAGCCGATCAGCTGCTCCTCTGACAGGGGGGGGGGTTTGTGCTGATCCATTATCAGCGCAGCCCCCCCGAGGATGCCCACTGGACCACCAGGGATGCCACTAGACCACCAGGGAAGCCCACCTATAGGTATTGCACACTAGACCACCAGGGATGCTAATTATATACTAAATGGATGCCAATCAGTGCCCACAATGGATGCCAATCAGTGCCCACAATGGGCACCACTGATTGGCAGGCATTATTGTTTGTACATGCCACCTATCAGTGCCCATCCATGCCCATCCGTGCCACCTATCAGTGCCGATCCATGCCGCCTATCCGTGCCCATCTGTGCCCACCCGTGCCACCTATCTGTGCCCACCCGTGCCGCCGATCTGTGCCCACCCATGCCGCCTATCTGTACCCACCCGAGCCGCCGATCATTGCCCATCGGTGCCGCCGATCGTTGCCCATCCGTGCCGCCGATCGTTGCCCATCCGTGCCGCCTCATCGGTGCCCATCCGTGCTGCCTTATCCGTGCAGCCCCATCAGTGCCCATCAGTGAAGGAGAAAACTAACTTATTTACAAAGTTTTGTAACTGAAACAAAAAAAAATATTTTTTTCAAAATTTTCTGCCTTTTTTTTTATTTTTTAGCAGAAAATAAAAATCGCAGAGGTGATCAAATACCACCAAAATATAGCTCTATTTGTGGGAACAAAATGATAAAAATTTAGTTTGGGTACAGTGTAGCATGACCGCGCAATTGTCATTCAAAGTGCAATAGCGCAGAAAGCTGAAAATTGGTCTGGGCAGGAAGGTGTATAAGTGCCCAGTATGGAAGTGGTTAAAACCGGAGAGTGCAAAATCTGGTGCAGCTCTACATAGAAACCAATCAGCTTCCAGGATTTTTGTCAAAACTTAATTGAACAAGCTGAAGGTAAAAGCTGATTGGCTACCATGCACAGCTGAACCAGATTTTGCACTCTTCAATTTTTGTATATCATAGTGTAGCATTGCAAATCAGGAAACAGTATTGCTGCGTACACACTGTCGGAATTTCCGACAACAAATGTTCGATGGGAGCTTGTTGTCAGAAAATCCGACCGTGTGTAGGCTCCGTCGGACATTTGCTGTCAGAATTTAGGACAACAAAAACTTGAGAGCTGGTTCTCTAATTTTCCAGCAACAAAACTTGTTGTCGGAAATTAAGAGCGTGTGTACACAATTCCGACGCACAAAATTCCACGCGTGCTCAGAATCAAGCAGAAGAGCCGCGCTGGCTATTGAACTTAATTTTTCTCGGCTCGTCGTACGTGTTGTACGTCACCGCGTTTTTGACGTTCGCAATTTCCGACAACATTTGTGTGACCGTGTGTATGCAAGACAAGTTTGAGCCAACATCCGTTGCAAATAAATCCACGGTTTTGTTGTCAGAATGTCCGATCGTCTGTACACAGCATTAGTGTATTCTGCATATATAGAGAGTCAATATACAAGTCTTATAGAAATTAACCACTTCAGCCCCAGAAGGATTTACCCCCTTCCTGACCAGAGCACTTTTTGCGATATGGCACTGCGTTACTTTAATTGACAATTGCGCGGTCGTGCGATGATATAACCAAATAAAATTAATGTCCTTTTTTCCCACAAATAGAACTTTCTTTTGGTGGTATTTGATCACCTCTGCAGTTTTAATTTTTTTGCGCTATAAACAAAAAAAGAGCGACAATTTTGAAAATATTTTTTGCTATAATAAATATCACCAAAAAATATATATAAAAGAAAATGTTTTCCTCAGTTTAGGCCGATATGTATTCTTCTACATATTTTTGGTAAAAAAAAAAAAAAAAATCGCAATAAGCGTATATTGATTGGTTTGCACAAAAGTTATAGCGTCTTCAAAATAGGGGATAGATTTATGGCATTTTTATTATTATTATTTTTTTATTAGTAATGGTGGCTATCTGCGATTTTTATCGTGACTGCGACATTGCGGAAGACAGATCAAACACTTTTGACACTACGGGTATTTTAGGACCGGTGACATTTATACAGCGATCATTGTTAAAAAATGCACTGATTACTGTGTAAATGACACTGTCGGGAAAGGGGTTAAACACTAGGGGGGGATCAGGGGGTTAACTGTGTTCCCTCACTGTGTTCTAACTGTAGAGGGGGTGGGCTCACTAAAACATGACAGAGATCACTGCTCCTGATCACAGGGAGCAGTAGATCTCTGCTATGTTGCTAGGCAGAACAGGGAAATGCCTTATTTACATATGAGCTATGAGTAAGCGTCAATTCGTGACGTGAAACGCGTTAGCCACCCTTCCCTGCATGCACACTATCTGCATTTGTTGTTTTGGATTTATGGATTTATTTTGAATTTGGATTTTTTACCTGAAATTTTGGAATAAATAACTGTCTATACAGAGTGCGGCAGTCCAGGGTTTCTTTTTCTCCCATGCATCAGTGCAGAGCCAGCACCTGTGTGAGTGACCGGGCGGAAGCAGCTATTTGGTGAATTCTCAAGCTTTTGAGCGGTACGTTTTTCCTTGCCTTATTTACATAGGCATCTCCCCATTCTGCCCCCCCCCTGTTACGATCGCGGGCCACCGGTGGACATCGAGTCCGCAAGACCAGCGGGCACACCTATGCGGCGGGCGCTCGCACGCCCACTAGACCGTGATTTAAAGGGGACGTACAGGTGCGCCCATTTGCGCAGCCGTGCTATTGTGCCGACGTATATCGTCGTACACTGGTCGGCAAGCGGTTAACACACACTGATTATTTATATCAAGCTGATCTATTATAAATGTTTAGATAAAAAATATTGCAAAACATTCACACATGCAGACCATTTGTCTGTTTTTCATCCATCCGTTGATAGATGAAAAACAGACATCAATGCATCTCTATGGAAAAACAGGTTTAAATGGATGATCATACATTTACATCTGTTTACATCTGCTTCCATCAACATCCGTTTTTTGGAATGGTTCAAAGCCAAATTTTTCTTCCATTAAAAAACTGGATCGAACGAAAAATGGATGTTTGTTTTGTTTTTTCTGTGACTCAAGCGGTTAAGGATTCTAGCTGTAAAAACGAATTAAAAACTGATGTAAATTTCATCCGTTTCTTCTTTGAAAAAACATGACTGATAACAAACGCTCTGCATGCCTAATGCCCCGTACACACGATCAGACCTTTGTCCGACCAAGCTCACAACAGAATTTCGATGGAATTCCATTGGAGAAAAATAGAACAGGTTCTATATTTAAACTCCAATGGAATTCATCGGAATTTCTCCGATGGGGCACACACATGGTAGGAATTTCCGATGGAAAAAGTCCGTCTGACATTTTCCATCGGAAATTCCTATCGTGTGTACAAGGCATTAGAGTCTTTTCACATGGACGTTTCATATGTTTTATTAGTTTAAGCCCAGGTTCACACTGGGGCTGCGGGAGTGAAGCCATGCGAATTCAGCTGAACTCGCACGATTTCACTCCTGCCTGTCAGTCCCGATTTCAGCTCGATTACAGAGACATCTGACACAGATGTCAATGTAAATTGCGGCCCGAAATCGCAAAAAGTAGTACAGAAACTACTTTTTGTAATCTGTGCAGCGCCGCAGATGCGGCGTCGCACCGATTAGGACGTGCCATTGCCCGCAATTTGCGGCAAATTTCGCCGATTTGACATGCGATTTGACATGTCAAATCACATGTCAAATCGCACCAGTGTGAACCAGGGCAAATACATTTTTTCAAATTAAAAACATTCAGTTTTACATCAATTCTTCATCAGTTTAAATCATTTTACATCCTTTTACATCAGTATTTAATCAGTTTTTACATCAGCTTTATTTATATTCACTACCAATGCAAAAACGGGTGCAAAAACAAACCATGTGTCTGTTTACATCCATTTTTCGTCTGTTCCATTTTTTTAACATAAAAACAGGGCTTTGATCCATTTAAGAAAAATGATGTTGACGGATGTAAATGGATGATCATCCGTTTACATCCATTTTTATATGGAGCTGCATTTATGTCCGTTTTTCATCCGTCAATGGATGGATGAAAAACGGACAAATGGAACGCCCATGTAAAACAGGCCTAACTATACATTTCATTTCTTTTTTACAAAGAATACCTGTACTTTATGTACATATGTACAATACACAGATGGCAGTAAAAAAACTGACACAGGTTCTAAGCCTGCCCTGCTCTATACAAAAAAAACAAAAAACAAAGAGAGTTAAGCCCTGTACACACGATCAGTTTGACTGATGAAAACCGTCCGATGGATTGTTTTCATCAGACAAACCGATCGTGTATGGGACCCATCAGTCTTTTTTCCATCAGTTTTAAAAAATAGAACATGTTTTAAAATTATCTGATGGATAAAAAACCGATGGCAATTTCCGATCGTCTGTGGGGAAATCCATCAGATAAAAAACCCAAATATGCTCAGAATCAAGTCGACACATGCTCAGTAGCATTGAATTTCATTTTTCTCAGCTCATCGGAGTGTTTTACGTCACCACGTTTGGAACGGTCGGTTTTTTGACTGATGGTGTGTAGGCAAGACTGATGGAAAACAGTTTCATCGGATTTCTGATGGACAAATCCATCAGACGAAAATCCATAGGATATCTGATCGTGTGTACAGGGCTTAACAGTTTGAGGCTGTACATCTAATACAGAAGCACACACTACCTTACAAATAGCCCCAGATACATTTGGTCCACAGGCTGGTGCTGGAGTGGCCAGCTTGCTAGTCTGCAGCCTTTGTAATGTACTTTGTTATGTCCTCAGTTAACTTTGCAGTGATCAGATCCTGTCAGTTTTTCTCATGAGCCTTTGAAGTTTTTTTTTTTTGTTTTTTTTTTATATATTTGATGTTGTACTAGCAGGAGGTGGCACTTGAGCCTAAAGTGCTTTAAAACAAACCTAAGCCGGAAGATGGGAATTAAAGTCAATTGATGCACTCAATAATGTTGAAAAGGTGGACTTTGCAGAAGGGCTATTCTACTTTACTTAGATGCCTGACATTAGCAGTACTCAACTAACCGCCTACAGACAGCAAATGCAGTTTGTGGACTGCACACGTATTCCTGAATGAATAACACATATTACTGTATATATGTGTGTATGTAAATACATATAAACAAGGAAGACATGTGGTACTTACAGGTCTTGCAGGAGGAGAATTAAAGTAAAGAGCAAAGCTTTTATTCTGTCCTTAGCATGTGAGTGCTTCACATCTTACTTGTTTATCTACTGATTTACCTGAACGTAGTGCACCCGGGTGGATCTTCAGATATATAGATATATCTATATATATCTATATATATATATATATACTTTTTTGTACCCTGAACCCCTTGCTCTTTCTAGAGTGTACTTATACCCCCTGCAATAAGATGTAAACAGCTCTAGCAGAATACGCAGCAACATCAAGGAAGTAAATAAAGCCATAGCAGACCTATATACTGCTGATAAAAATAAGCTTATAAATTCCAATATTTACACCTTCCGGCATCTATAATCGTCCTGGGTGCACTGTGCTCCACCTCTATGTGAAGTGACTGCTTACCTCAAAATTAGACCTATATATCTCATATTGGTCTAATACGCTTGAAGAAACGTATCCACAGATCTAAATCCAAAGCCAATAGATACTGCTCACTTAAGATCACTTCACATATCCAGAAGGATAACAATCTCTCTATGGTCACTTTTCCTCCAATGGTACTCGGGGTGGTAATAGTCATAAGCAGAGAAGAAAACTGCCCATGGTTTAGTACAGTCTAAAATCACTTTTATTTCCTGAAAAAAATATACACTTGCATATAAGTAGACACCTGTATAGAGTGTATTGGACATATGACAACACAGAGTGATCCTATACTGAACTTCCCATCTCAGACATGATCAGAAGTGACGTCATCTGGCTCCGGCCAACGCGTTATGTCACAGATCACATGACTTCCTCAGGGATCATTGTACTGTCTATTTACTATTTTCTTAATTCCTTATATGTGGAGACACATATGACAAGTGTGGGCAGCTTCTCTCTGTCTCAATTTGTTTTTGTTTTGATGCATTATTCTTTTGGAAGCATTCGGGAGTGGTAGCACATAAGTATATTTGCACTTAGTGGCCTTTCAGACAGAGATTACAGAGGTAAAAAGTCTTAAAGTGCTATATCTCTATCTATCTATCATTCTATCTATGCATATTACTACATAATATACTGTATATGCTATATATTCACACATATTGTTTTTCTTGTTTTAATCCAGTCATATGTCCACTCAGCCGTTTTGTATCTCTTACTGCAGGGCTGTTGGGCAAAAACAACACAGGTAACTGACAGGAGGAGTCCTCCTCTCGACTAGAACTATCTATTTTTGCAAAACTGCAATAGAAGTGAAGTGCCGATGTGGGCACCCAGCGGATCTATAGGGATGAACTTGGGGGGGGGGGGCAATATCCTGCAAAATGCTGTCAGCCTTGCAAAGAAAGTGCTGCAAAAGGGGATCAACAGGAGAAAGTTGGGGATGGACAAGGAACAGACAACTATAAAATGGTCCATGTTGAGGAAAGTACTGTTGATTTTGCCTGGACATTCACTTTAAGGACCAGCAGATAGTCAAGTGTTATGTTTTGTATAACGTGTTATGCTCTGTATTACACATGGTGTGCAGTATGAAGTGGCAGTGCAATGCATTGGTATAATGCATTGCACTGTTTACCTTTTTTTTTTACTTCATTAAAATGTCACAAAATGACATTTCATTTAACTTTATGCATTGCAGTGCTTTGTGGTATAGTGCGTTGCAGCATGCTGTACTGCAAAAAAATGCATCCTGTCCTACTATTTTCCAGCGCACACCAGCACAGTGCATTGCACCGAAACAATAGGGCTTAAGGCAAATAGCTTTCTCTATGTACTGGGATAGGGTTGGGCAATTCTGCCCAATGCAACCCAATGCATATGCTGTGAATAAGCCCTAATAGCTTACTGATAGATAATAGAGACACATTTACGGGATATCCATATGACATCATTGATTGCACACCTTACCATGGCTATGCACAGAGCAGGATTTTAGGATAGATGTATATCATCATAGCATTTCTACCTTCCATTGTGCAGAGAAACACCACACAGCACTCGCTGTAGGGGTGTTGGGTAGCCTGGGGACATGTGCTCTGTCTATAATAAAAGCCAACCACTGCAGATGGCATTAATTCAGTCATTCCCCAAATCTCTACCAAGTGACTAAAGTGTTTTGTACAGAGGCTATTTGTGTAACCAGAAATCATCGCTATGACATTTAAAGACTCTCTCAATCTCTGTAACATATGCTAAAAAGCCATTTTTATAACTTCTCCCTCTTTATAGCATAATCACCTCCTCTTTTATTCTCTGTGAGAAAGACAAGGCATTAAGGAAGACTGCATTATGTAAGAGGATCCCAGAGTGCATTTCACCAGCGCTAATTACCGTGACATCTTTTGAAGCATAGGGCGAAAATTTACCTGCGAACGTGACATAGGTAAAAAGTAACATAAACCTGCAGCTCAAAGGAAATCTGCCATGGAATAAATGCAAGGGATAACTTTGTTGACAACTTTCTGAAAATGCTACTGACTTGGCTGTTTTTCTTTAGCATTTTCTGAGTTGCTGGTCTGGAGATTGAGAAAAACAGAAAAAGGTCAGCCATATCTGCCTACGTATTTCTCCCTGTACAGGTTTCCTTTAAATGAAGATCGCTACTGAATTTCCACTTTTGTTCATAATTAATACATGATTTAAAAAAAAAAGGAATTCTTTAAGCTTAAAGCGGTTGTAAACCCTTACATACATACACCCAGTGAAGTGACTGGCATCAGGTGATACACAGAGATGAAACAAATTCTCCTACATAAGTTGCACCTGTTTAACTGCAGCCATCTCTTCTCTACAGCCTCCAAAAACACACATTTTACTCAGCATTTTTTAGTTCTACCAGACAGGGGTGGGGATCTGATGTCACACACTGCAGAGCATGGATCAGAGAGTTCAGTGTAATCTGAGACCTGAGTGGAGGGAAAAGACACTCCTCCTCTACACAGTATCAAAAGAAAACATGCACAGCTGTCAATCACCTAATGTGTGCTGGACTGGTGATGGGGCCATATGAATAACCTGTCATAAGTGACTCATGCAGATAACAGAAGGAAGAATTAGCAGATGGAAATCACACTAGGTGCTTTGGATAGAGGCTAGTACACAATATAGAGAGATATGCTTTGTTCATTTTTTATTTCAGAAGTTTACCACTTTAAGTCCTCATTCACATGGGCACTGTGGTCCATACAGCATCAATAAGAACCTTGTTTAGTTGACTTATGTGACAATGTCACATTAGGATGGACGGCTGTGTCCATAGAGCTGCGACACTCCCATAGAGAAACATTAGCTACATACACGCAGATCCAGGTGGTTCAAGCCGTTTAAACATGCTGCAGGGGCCAAAACACCCGTGTGAGTGAGCCGTAACTCCAGTCAAAACTATTTTGGTTTAGCTATAGCAGGGAAGGGTTAGAACCTCTGTCAAGTTTATTTGCCATTTGTGTCCCTACTCAAGAGATTTCACCTCACTTCCTGTCAGCATTGGGTGACACAAGCATGCAACGCCCCTGGAAGTTTCAAATGCCAGAGAGAATGATGGAGTCTGTAGCGCTGGAGTGGAGGGGGAGGTAGAAGACACAGGCCATCAGGAAAGTCAGTATATTACCTCTTATCTTACAGGGGAGTGCTGTTTTAATTATTGTAGAGACCTGAAAGGGTTTCTTTAAAATGTAAACTTTCTGCACACTAAGGCCCCATCTTATGACACACTAAGAGATCTGGTATTATTGCTGACAAAGGGAAGGCCTTAGTGCTCCAAAACCTTGCATTGTTAGAGTATATGTTAAACGGTATCACTGGCATTACCTTTGAACAGTGACCGTGCGTCCATAGAGGGCGCCGGAGCGCCGCCCCCTCTCGCTCCTGCACCGCCACTGAAAAACAATACAAAGGTTCATGCATTGCATGAACCTATGTATTGTCACCGCTGCCGCCCACTATTCAGATGGCCGCCCCCCTGGCGAGCGCCGCCAATCTGACTTAGAGCGGTGGCTGGCGGTGGGTGTGTTTTGGAAGTGTCTCTGATAGGCTTTCCGATTACAGCCCTCAGGCTGTATTCGGCTTAAAAATAGTTCACCGAGGGACGCACGGGGGGTGCGTTCCTTGGTGAACACTGACAGGCGTTTGAGATAATCAGGTTCACCGGATCTGGTTACCGGTAACCTGATTGGCTGAAGCAACATCAAGGGCGGGAGAAGACAAGAAGGACGGCGCCGACCCGAGGAAGGTAAGTGTAGGGCTGGAGGGGGGGGATTGGCTGCATTTGGGGGGAACTGGTTGTATATGGGGGACACACTGGCTGCATTTGGGGACAAACTGGCTGTATATGGGGACACACTGGCTGCATTTGGGGACACACTGGCTGTATATGGGGGACATACTGGCTGTATATGGGGAACAAACTGGCCGTATATGGGGGACAAACTGGCTGTATATGGGGACACACTAGCTGTATATGGGGACACACTGGCTGCATTTGGGGACACACTGGCTGTATATGGGGACATACTGGCTGTATATGGGGGATAAACTGTCTGTATATGGGGGACAAACTGGCTGTATATGGGGACACACTGGCTGTATATGGGGACACACTGGCTGCATTTGGGCACAAACTGGCTGCATTTGGGTAGAAACTGGCTGCATTTGAGGGGGCAAACTGGTGGCGTTTGGGCACAGTGGCTGCGTTTAATGGGCACAGTGGCGGCAATTGATGTTTTTTTTTTTTCAGTTTGTTTGCGCCCCCCCAAAAAATTTTCAGCACCAGCCGCCAATGCCTTTGAACCTTTTTTTTAACCTAAGGGAAATTTTCGAGCTTTAGCTTAATTAAAGGATTACAGTAGGTACCACCGATATTGACACCCTATGAGCTCCGTAGCGAGAGCCAGCGCCGAGCTGTCTCGTCATCGGGAAAGGAAAAAATGTTCCTTTCACGATGAGCGACACGCATTGCCGATAGGCGGGGATCCGACGCGGATTCCCGTCAATACCAGGCACTGCGTTTGGTATGAATCCGGAGCGGGAACTCCAAGCCAATTTTTTAAGAAAAAAACGGCGTGGGTTCCCCCTCCAGGGGCATACCAGGCCCTTGGGTCTGGTCTGGATTTGAAGGGGAACCCTACGCCGAAAAAACAGCGTGGGGGTCCCCCTCAAGATCCAAACCAGACCCTTATCCGAGCACGCAACCTGGCAGGCCGCAGGGGAAGAGGGGGGATTAGAGCGGCCCCCACTCTCTCCTGAACCGTACCAGGCCACATGCCCTCAACATGGGGGGGTTTGGTGCTCTGGGGCAGGGGGGCGACCTGCGGCCCCCCCACCCCAGAGCACCCTGCCCCCATGTTGATGAGGACAGGGCCTCTTCCCGACAACCCTGGCCGTTGGTTGTCGGGGTCTGCGGGCGGGGGGCTTATCGGAAACCGGGAGCCCCCTTTAATAAGGGGGCCCCCAGATACCGGCCCCCCCACCCTATGTGAATGAGTATGGGGTACATCGTACCCCTACCCATTCACCTGGTGGAAAATAAATGGAAATAAAAACACAACACAGTTTTTAAAAGTATTTTATTGCACCGCTCCGGAGGTCTCCTTCCGACTTCGGGGGTCTCCGGTGTCATCGCCGCATTCTCCGGTTCTTTCTTCTGCCGGGCCACCGCTAACTTATTTTTAGCTCTTTTGCTAACGGAGGCCCGGTCTTCTCCGTCGTCTTCTTCTTCTTCTCCCACTCTCCGGTTCTTCTCCCGCTCTCCGGTGTCGTCGCCGCGTTCTCCGGTTCTTTCTTCTGCCGGGCCTCCGCTAACTTCTTTTTAGCTCTTTTGCTAACGGAGGCCCGGTCTTCTCCGTCGTCTTCTTCTTCTTCTCCCACTCTCCGGTTCTTCTCCCGCTCTCCGGTGTCGTCGCCGCGTTCTCCGGTTCTTTCTTCTGCCGGGCCTCCGCTAACTTCTTTTTAGCTCTTTTGCTAGCAGAGGCCCGGTCTTCTCCGTCGTCGCCGTCTGCGTATTCTTCCCTCTTCTCCTCCTCGATGTTGACTCGTCGCTTCCTCTCGCAGTAATGATAAATCTTCGGTCCACAGAGATTAATATAGGCTTCTCATGACGTCACAGTCACATGCTCCGGGGCACATGTGCCCTGGAGCATGTGACTGTGACGTCATGTGCACATGTGCCCTGGAGCATGTGACTGTGACGTCATGTGCACATGTGCCCTGGAGCATGTGACTGTGACGTCATGTGCACATGTGCCCCGGAGCATGTGACTGTGACGTCATGTGAAGCCTATATTAATCTCTGCGGACCGAACATTTACCATTACTGCGAGAGGAAGCGACGAGTCAACATCGAGGAGCAGAAGAGGGAAGAAGACGCCGACGGCGACGACGGAGAAGACCGGCTCCTCCACTAGCAAAAGAGCTACAAGAAGTTAGTGGAGGGGCCGGCAGAAGGACAACGGAGAGCCGGATGAGGCGACGGAGAAGACCGGGCCTCTGCTAGCAAAAGAGCTAAAAAGAAGTTAGCGGAGGCCCGGCGGAAGAAAGAACCGGAGAGCGGGAGAAGAACCGGAGAGCGGGAGAAGAACCGGAGAGCGGGAGAAGAAGAAGAAGACGACGGAGAAGACCGGGCCTCCGTTAGCAAAAGAGCTAAAAAGAAGTTAGCGGATGCCCGGCAGAAGAAAGAACCGGAGAACGCGGCGACGACACCGGAGAGCGGGAGAAGAACCGGAGAGCGGGAGAAGAAGAAGAAGACGACGGAGAAGACCGGGCCTCCGTTAGCAAAAGAGCTAAAAATAAGTTAGCGGTGGCCCGACAGAAGAAAGAACCGGAGAACGCGGCGACGATACCGGAGACCCCCGAAGTCGGAAGAAAACCTCCGGAGCGGTGCAATAAAATACTTTTAAAAACTGTGTTGTGTTTTTATTTCCATTTATTTTCCACCAGGTGAATGGGTAGGGGTACGATGTATCCCATACTCATTCACATAGGGTGGGGGGGCCGGCATCTGGGGGCCCCCTTATTAAAGGGGGCTCCCGGATTCCGATAAGCCCCCCGCCCGCAGACCCCGACAACCAACGGCCAGGGTTGTTGGGAAGAGGCCCTGTCCTCATCAACATGGGGGCAGGGTGCTCTGGGGTGGGGGGGCCGCAGGTCGCCCCACTGCCCCAGAGCACCAAACCCCCCATGTTGAGGGCATGTGGCCTGGTACGGTTCAGGAGGGAGGGGGGCCGCTCTCGTCCCCCCCTCTTCCTCTGCGGCCTGCCAGGTTGCGTGCTCGGATAAGGGTCTGGTTTGGATCTTGAGGGGGACCCCCACACCGTTTTTTCGGCGTAGGTTTCCCCTTCAAATCCAGACCAGACCCAAGGGCCTGGTATGCCCCTGGAGGGGGAACCCACGCCATTTTTTGGCGTGGAGTTCCCGCTCAGGATTCATACCAAACGCAGTGCCTGGTATTGGCGGGAATCCGCGTCGGATCCCCACTCAATACAGTGTCGCGTCTCCTCGCCATTGCAGCGAGCGCGACACATGTCGCCACCCTGCTGCCGACATCTCGGCACTCCTGTCGCCGAGAATCTCGGCGATGGGAGCGCGATAGAAACACAATATCGGCGGCACCTACTGTAGTTCACCTTTACATACTTTAACTAAAAAGGTCCCTCTGCATTAGATTTTCCTTAGAGTGGAACCTATTGCAAGAAGTGAGGTCCCACTGGTGCGCTTGTTCCTCGGCCTGTAACTGAGTTACAGGTTTGTTTGGGGAGGGAGTAAAGATTTTTAGCAGTAGCTATTCCAACTTCCACAATCCTCACCTAGGTGATGATTACATTCCTTGCCTATAGAACCCCCCCCCCACCCTCGAGTTCAAGGCTCCTAGGACACGTCACATGTCCCAGGAGGATGCAGGCAGGACCAATCACATTGTGCACAGAGTACAGTAATGCATTAAGGACACTGTAATGCAGAGGGACTTTTTGGGGAAAAGTATGTAAAGGCAAACTAATCCTATGAGGCATAACAAAACCCAAGAATAAAAATGTAGTATACTGCAGCTTACCAGTCCTTAGATAGGGTGGCTGCATTATTTTTAACATTTTCAGGCTAAAAACATTTTCAGCAAGCACAGACAATATTTGTTGACTTTGTCAGAAATGCAGTGTCCTTTTCACTTCCTGTGAAAGGAACTGGGAGTAAAATCATTCTTTCTTGTGTAAACTACTAATCTCAGTCTGGATGGCAACTATGGCTCCCTCCATAGATACAGTGGAGATGTGAGCGTAGCTACCCAGGGACTGGAAGTGAGTTAATCACAGAATTGATCATTGATACTAAGTCAGTCAACTGTATCTAGATTATACCACTTATCAGGTAAAAGGTATACGATTAAATGGTTCTGACTGGAATTTCTCTACTTCCAAAGGTCTAAGAAATGTCTGATCGCTCTAAGGTTAATGGAGTTATGTGTCCATTGTTGATGATACACTTAAGGCTTTGTAAATTCTAAATACAGCCTTGATTTTCCAGCATTATAGTTGAAGAATGCTCAACAACCATACTTATGCGATAAGAAAAAGCAAGGCTGTTCTTTAGTTGCTGGCTTATGAACTGCCTTGATGTTACAAAGGCAAAGAAATAAAGACTGGTAAATAAGAGTGCCTGGAAATAAAAAAAATTAGTGCACTAAGATAAACTGCAGACAAAAATCTGGGAACCTTATGACCTTAATAGATGACAAATAGCGCAGTGTATGTGAAGGCATGTGTGTGTAGAGCAGTGGTTCTCAACTCCTGTCCTCAGGACCCACTAACAGGCCAGATTTTGGAGATGCAGGCTAGAATACTGCAATCCCTGAGCAGCAAATTATATCACCTGTGATGCATTTCAGTTATCTTGCAAACCTGGCCTGTTAGTGGGTCCTGAGGACTGGAGTTGAGAATGAGAACCACTGGTGTAGAGGAATACAGCAGAGGTACAGAAGACTATACAATGCAGTTGCTTCTACAAAAGAACATCCCCTACCTGAATGTGGTTGGAATTGTAGCAGAAGAAGCTGTGCATTCACTATATTTTATGAAGTTTATATTTATCTAAATATATAATAATGTTCTGCCATGATTGGATAATTTGTTCAATCATACCCAATGACTACCATGCCATGATTCTGCCACAATTCTGGGCAATATCAGCTGCCAATGAACACGTTCCTCCATGCCCAGCCTATTTTGGGTTAGATAGTATCTTGAGAAAATATTTTATCATGAAGTTAGTTTGAGAAAATTAAAGCATGTCAGGGCATTCAAGTTATGAGAAAATGTGAGGATTTCATCTTAGGCTGTACCTTCTAGGCACTTCTTGAATCTCTTAAACCAAAAAAAAACAAAACTGAACTGACCCTAATATTGTCTGGAACCTTAGCTTAATTCATAACCTTTTCTTACCCCCCCCCCCCCAATCATCCCATTACATAAACTCTTAGACCTCTAAATGTTAAATATATATATATATATAGGGGTGTAGCGGCCTCACTCCATCTCTTTTGTCTAGGGGTATCACACACGACAGGGTGAGATGCGCTACGGCCCATGTCCTCCCCATAGCTGTGGGTGAGGTGAAGGCCAGTACCAGATATTTTCCTCGGGCCTATGTGTTTTAGTCAAGGATCAAGTCCTGCCGTGCCAACACTTCCCTTTCCTCCCATTAACCAGAGTTCCACACACCGATCACAGTCCAACTCTTGTTTTCTTGCATAACTCACACTAAACAGTGCTTCAGTAGCCAACTGGTTGAGACCCAATAACAGTTTGATACGGTGGAATGAGCAGGTCGAGGCACTATCCTGATTGTCAGCTAAACCACTGTGATTTCACCAGCGGTTACTATAGCCTTGGCTAGAGAGAACTTAGAACTTGAGAGTCTCTACCAACGACTCAAGAGAACGTAGATAGGAGTACCTTCGCTGTGTTGTGGCCCCTGTCAGGGGAAGATGTTCCTCCAAGGGAGTTACCAGAGGCCCATCCGTCACTGGGTTGATGCTGCTCCAGAATCTCCGAATGGGTAACCTCCCCGGCCTCCTCGCCTCAGACATGGGCCCCATCCACTTCAGGGACCCTCAGACTTCTCCACCCTTGCGGGACCCAGTTGAAGTCACTGAGCCCCAGGCCTCCTGGTTTAGTACCTCACCCCAGGCTGAAGGTGCCTGGGATGGACTCCAACTCCATTCCGGTCAGGCCTAGGGCACCTGAGCTGGAATTCAGAACCGCCCGCACCCAGGCCTAAGGTGCCTGGGCGCGTGATGAAGGAACTCCAAAAGAGAAAGACCTCGTGACCAGGGCGTCTCCCCCTTTTATCCCCTCCATTGATGTCACGGCAGGTTCCCCGCCCTCGCCGTACCACCTCCGAGAAGGGACAAAAAGGACAGCACTATGGCAGCAAATCTACCTTGAGCCTGCGGGCACCTGCCACCCACAGGCCAAGGAGACTATTACACTGCCCAATCCTCCACGAATACAAATGGTCCAATTACTCCCATAATTTACACACCTGGATCATACTACCACCCAGGTGTACCCCACCTAAATTTAGAGACCCCGCTACAGGGGCTACTAGCAAGCTGATGACATCTCAAGTCCTTCCTCTTCTCTGGTGGCAATGGTGGCCGGTCCTTACTCCCATACTGAGCAGCACACACATAGTGACATGTGAACACTGTTCAATGTAATAGTATTTTGGCTATCAGTTTTTTTTTTTGCAATCTAATGCCTCATGCACTCAGGATATTTTTGCAGCTGATCCTAGGGGCATCTGACATTTTTTTCCCTGCCTCTAAACGCCCCTGCATGTTAGTCTATGTGTAGATGCACACATAGACTTTTGGCAGCATTTAGAGTCAGGAGTGTTTAGAGCAGTGACAGCCCGTCCATTAGGGGTGCAGGGCACCGCCCCCCTATCCATGCATCCGGCCCCCTAATCTACATACGGTGCGCCGGACACAATTGGCTCCAATGGGGGGTAGGTTTGAAGCATGTGATTAGAGCCAGAGGCTTTAATAGGCTTCAAAAAAGGGTGGGCTTGGGGCACAGAGCACTGCGTACTGACACCACCCAGTTGTGTGACAATAGCAAATTGATATTCGCTATTGTCACACTGATCCTCCTCCCGGCCAATCAGGAAGCGGGTGCTCACTGGATTGGCTGAAAGGACAGGTGATCCTATTGGACACCTATTAGGAGGAGGAAGGAGATGCACAGCGGAAGCCGCCGTGATGCAGAGGAGGAGGAAGCACAATGGAAGCCCGCGACCTAGATGGGGGAAATGCAGGGCTGGATGACCGACCGACCACCCCCCACTGGTTTAGAGGCAGGAAAAAACCCTCTTCCAGTGCATCTAGGATCAACAAAGTTTGCACAGAAAAGATGATTGACACTTGTAAACGCGTGTTAACGCTAGGCACGTTTAACACTTGAGCAATAATTCATTTCAATGGTCAGAATATTTATTCTGGCCAATAAAATAAATAAACCCCTAAGCGCTTGACAGCTGTAAATGCACCTAAATGCTTGTAAAAGCGTTAGACATTTTTACAAGCGCCAAGCATTTTTTCTGCAAAAATGCTGCTGGCTTTTAGGAGAGTATAAAAAAAGGGCTGTGTGCATGAGGCCTTAAATTTAAAATTTACTTTAGAAGTTAGTTTTGATTAATGGCCCCCCTTAATTACTAGGTAGTGGCTTGTGAACACTTTTTTGTGTATATTTGTCACAGACTCAATTCTTTCAATCAATATCTAATCGTAATAAATTGAAAAGTAATCCCCATGTTTGTTGACCATCGGATTTGAAACTTTCTATCTAAATTTCTGTCTAAATCAACAATCAATTCAATAATTGATCTGTTACAAATCCCTGCATATTATATATGTCCAGCATAAGCCTTCCGACTATCCCCTACTCCTGTACATAATGGGGTTGATTTACAAAGGCAAATAGTCTGCAAGTGTACCCGCAAGTTCGCACTTCAAGTGCACTGCATGTGCAGTTGCTCTAGATCTGAGGAGAACATGCAAGTGTAGCACCCTCTACGGTAGGTAGGTGCTAGCATAGGAGTTTTTGCTAGGGAGACTGTCAGTGCAGGTAAATTTAGGCAGACCTATGCTTCAGGCTAGGCCTGCTTTTTTTTTGATCTGGGGGCAGGGAGTGGTTAGTGTAGCAGTGGGTGTGACCACCTGTGCTCTAGTTCTGAGGCGCCTCCCCTGCTTCCAGAGAGATTGTTCTGGAAGAGGGGCAGGGCCTAGGACTGGAGTGGCAGGCAGCTCATGTGAGGAGTCCTGACCAACCCCCACTTGGTATTGGCAGGGGGCAGGCCTCCCATATAAGCTGAGGTAATATGCCACAGGGGAGGAGTCGTCGGCCGGGAGAAGTGGAGAATGGAGTACTAGGCAGCAGCAGGAGGCTATCCCCATCTGGGGGGGGGGTGCGCCGATCGCGGAGGAGCCCGGGAGAGCTAGGAGGGAGCTTCATCCTTACACGGTCATGGGTGAAGTCTTCATCTTTACACGGTCATTGATGAAAAGTTCATGGAACAGAGGGGCTGGAGAAGCTGTCGGAACGTATGTCCAGTTAAAGTTCTCCATCATGGACTCGGGGCAGGAAAAGGTCGGTGAGTGAAATGGGGGCACACAATAGCTCCACGGGAGGTATTCCCCCATTAACACTGACTGTGTTCATGGAGAATCATGAGATTTTCTTTCCGGAAATGGTTGCAATAAAGAAATATGCACCATCTATGACAAGCTTTACCCCCCATCTGAGATAACATAGCATGGAAAATGCAAGGATCTATCAGCTCCCACTAAAGAGGGTTGAGTAGGCCATAAAATGTTTGCTTACAGTAGATAAAATAGGATTATTCAGTGTTTTAATAGAATGTTCCAACACTAAAGCTAACTTAGGAAAAAGAGCGGTGTGTGACTAATGATGTACATGGCAATTAAATGCCGCTCATCTTAAACGTGATTAGGCTATTGACTAGTAAGAAGGGCCACCAATGTGATGGTTGATAATCCTATTACAGTGACAAGCTGTGACAAAGTATAATCAGGTGTATGCCGTCTTGCCAGAGAACAGAGGTTAGAAGAGGATCCATTTGTCTGGCAAGTATCTCAGCTCTTCCGATATCAACAGCTCAACCAAGACAAACGCGTCCCTCTGGATGAAAGCGAACCGCTTGCCAGTGCTGAGATCCTCAGAACTAAGCCAGCTATAAAAGCATATATTTCATAATATAGATCTGCAGCGAGAGTTATAATTAAAACTATTCCTGGTATAATGTTCGGTTGTCAGCTATCTGCAGGAATGAAATGCTCACTGGATGCTGCTTGAATTGTTATTTATAGCCAGCGGAATAGAGTGAGAATGTATGAGGGAGAATCGGGATGAGGCTCCATTGCTGAGGTCAAAATAAACCCTTTGGCCCCTGTGGCCCACCCAATAAATCTAAGTAGGCAAGCCCAAATCTCTCTTGGCCCCTTTTTTAAAAGACAAAAGCTCTGATTATTATAGGATGCAGATAGGATGCAGACTTTCATGAAATCACACATTCTAACTGAGCTCCCTTCCATTGTTTTGTCTTTTCCTGCATGTTTGTGGATGGGAAGCTCAAGTTCAAGTTAGTTCACAGGTCGCCTATTCACGACATTATCTCTCACACATAACCAATAATTCAGTATTGCTGGCGAAGAGTGACATAGCTGTGAAAAGACTCATGTAGCTGCATGGGGGTGAATAAACATCAAGGCTGTAAAGATAAGTGTAGCGGGGTATTGCCCTTTAATTTCCCAGAGACTACACTACCCAGCACACCTTGAGGCACCCAGGGTGCATTGCCCTGTGCAAAGACTGCTGGGGTGGACTTTATAAGAGGGAGGCGGGCCCCAGATCTTCCTCTTTGGATACCGTCCTCCCAGCAAGAGGATCCATGTGCTGATCTGCTGTGAGCACAAGGCCTGAAGCCTGGGCCTTGTGTTTTTCCAAAGAGCCTTCCGCTCCACCGAGGAGCCTGCGGAGCGTCTGATCCTGTTGCTGAATGCTGTTACCAGGAGGACCGAAGACCCGGGTGTCATGGACACTGTGAATCGAGTCACAGTAACGGAAGTAACAGACAAGGACTAGTCCGGTCGGGCGAGAGAGCATCTGCTCAGAGCTACACCACAGTATCTCTAGGCCCATTAACTTTATTCAGGGCCATCACAGTGATTGCAGTTACACTCTGGGGAGACTATCTGCAGAACTGAGTTATTAGTCTCTCCGGCATTATAAAGTTACCGATCATCGTTACTTTGTTGGATTACAATTGTGCTTAAAGTGCACCACCGTGTTTTGCTAGCGAAGATTTCTTCCACAGAACTATACCCAAATCATAGTCAGGCCTGACTGGGTAGTGTAGGACATTGCTGGGCACCATTTTTGTCCACGAGGGAGGATAGCTGCAGCGGGGTCTGTTAAACTGTCTATCATATTGCTGAACTTTTTGATGTTTTAATAAGTATATCCATATTGCAGGGCTCTGCATGTGACATTGCATACTGTTTATCATTTTAACCTTTACCAACAGTAAGATATTAGAATTAAGTGTATTAGTTGTCAGTGTCATTTACTGTTCTATACCATTACTGTGTGCCTTACTGTGGGATTGTGTCATTGAGAATATTAGAGTGATTGCAATTCTATCATCCCCTTTACTAACTGTGCCACGAGAGGTTAGAGCCCATTGCCAGGGGTTGACAGCGGTGCACTACAGGGCCCAAAACAATCAAGGCCGCCCTCTTAACTGGGGGTATCGCTATACATGGGGGCTCGGGTCCGGGATTCCTGTACACTGCACGCTGCAATCAAGCCGGTCAGAAGCACCAGAATGGACCCTGCTGCCGTAGCCCGGTGGTGCAGGGATGAAGGCATCCTAGCCGGAAATGGCCTGGTGGTTGAAATCCAGAGAGAGGCCTGGGTAGAGGAGCAGCTAACTCCAGTCTTGAGAGCATTGTCCACGGACAGGAAGCCATGGGTGATTGACATGAAGACAGATACTGTAAATCCCCACACCTATGCATTGTGTGAGTGGAGGAACGGCCCTCCAGACTACCTGATGTCAGGATACAGTAAACTCAGGACTTTTTCTGGGAAGAAACCTGTACCTTCAGTGGAGGATGGATTTGAAGAGTGGCTAAATGGCGCCACTCAGGCCCTAGAAGAATGGGAAGTGCCAGAACAACAAAAAAAACAAAGGATTGCGGAAAGCTTAAAGGGGCCTGCTCTGGAGGCCATACGTAACCTCAAGTTAAGCAAGAAGGACTGCAATGCACAGGATTATCTGGATATTCTGCAGAATGTGTTCGGCGGGACGGAAAAGGTCACTGAACTCACTTACCAGCTGGAGCATTGCTACCAAAAGGAGGGAAAGAATCTGTCAGTATTCATAAGACGTCTGGATAAGATCCTGCATCAGATCCTACTGAAGAAAGGGATCGATCCAAGAAAAGTGGATGAGGCCCGTGCCCAGCAGGTGTTGAGGGGAGCTCAACCCTTGGACCCCATCTCATTAATGCTACGCACCCGGCAGGACCGGAGCAGCCTGGAATACCCTGACTTGATCCGGATAGTCAGGGAGGAGGAGGCCATGTTGGAAGACAAAAGGAGGAGTCAACACACCGAACCAACTGCCCGAGTCAGAATGTTAAGTGCAGAAGGAGGTGATTCTGAAGTTGAATTCCTAAAGACCCAGGTGTCACAATTAGTAGAAATGGTGTCCATGCTGACTAGCCAGGCCTCTGTGCTACACAATAAGAACACATCAGAGGAACAAAAAAACCCTCCTAGCTCCAATACGGAACTAGTACAGAAGCCTAAGAGATTTATAACATGCTTCAATTGTGGGGGAATCGGGCATGTTAGAGCAGTGTGCCCCAGTCCAAGGAAGAACCGAGGCACTCAGTACCAGCAGGCGGAAAACTTCAGAGGGCCCCGGTGAAGGAGTCAGCCGGGCGCCCACTACTTATAGAAAGCTCCAAAAAGATTCAGAAGCAAGAAAAGGAAAAAGAGAAGGGAAACAATGCCCCTCCAAATATCCTCAATACCACCTGTTGGGAGTTGAAATTTAACAATCTGAGGGAAATCAATGCATACCAGGTCCAAAAAGGGTTGAGGTCCAGGGAAAAATGGAAGAAAAATAAAACCACAACAGGAAAATCGAGAAGTCCAAGGAAGGAGACACCCCAGAAGAGGTTTCCAGACAAGCTAATAGGACCCTCCCCTCTAGTATCAGTTCAAGTGGAGGGAGTTTACACCAAGGCCCTCCTAGATACAGGAGCCCAAGTGACTCTTTTGTACAAAGACTTTTACCGGAAACACCTGAGTCATGTGCCCCTACAGAAGCTGGAAGACCTACAGATAGGGGGAATTGGTACTCATAGTTTTCCCTACAATGGTTATGTCTCAATGAGGCTGGCCTTTGATCCCTCGGTGACAGGAAAGGGGGAAGTCTTCGACACCCTGGCAGTAGTTTGCCCCCGCTCACCAGGAGCCAACACAAGTTCTATGATAATCGGGACCAACACTGACCTGGTCAGGAGTAGTGATGAGCCGAACACCCCCGGGTTCGGTTCGCACCAGAACCCGCGAACGGACCGAAAGTTCGTACGAACATTAGAACCCTATTAAATACAATGGATGCGAACGTTCGAATTCTAAAGTGCTAATTATAACAACTATTATGCATGTTATTGTCCTAAAAAGGGTTTGGGAACCCGGGTTGTGCACCAGGGGACATGTATCAATGCAAAAAGAAGTTTTAAAAACGGTCGTTTTTCGGGAGCAGTCATTTTAATGATGCATAAAGTGAAAAAAAAAAGTCAAATATTCCTTTAAATATCGTACCTGGGGGGTGTCTAAAGTATGCCTGTGAAGTGCCACGTGTTTCCCGTGTTTAGAACTGTCCCTGCACAAAATGACACTTCTAAAGGAAAAAAAGCCATTTAAAACTGCTTGCGGCTTTAATGTAATGTCTGGTCCCGGTAATATGGATGAAAATCTTTAAGAAAAATGGCATAGCTACCCCATGACCTCCCCCCCTACCCCAGCCCATTACCAGCCCCTTTGGGTCTTGTATGGATATTAAGGGGAACCCCGCACATAAAATAAAAAAGGCCCTATATACTCTGAACAGCCGTATACAGGCGGTGCATACAAGACAGGGACTGTAGGTTTGTTCTTATGTAGAATCTGTTTGTAATTTTGAACAGGTACATTGTTTAAGTGTAGCTCCAGCCCAAAAATCTATTTTTAAACTTTTTGGAAAACATAGGTAAGGGTTATCACCCCTGTAACATTTGTTTTGCTGTCTGTGCCCCTGTTCAGAACATTTCACCTCACTTTCCGTCCCAATGACAACTGTTTTTGAAATGTGGTGTTTTTCTTGAAACAAGGATTGCTGATAAAGCATCAGTACAGAGGAGACACCTTTCTCCCATATTAATTCTTACAGGAGAGAATTTTCCTTCTAAGGGGTAGATTTCCTCTCACTTCCTGTTGTCTTCTTGCGTTTGCAAGTAGGAGTCGTTTGTAAGTTGGATGTTTGAAAGTAGGGACCTGCCGTATATACTCTGCAGAAATAGGCCCCTTAGTTGTTGGTGTTGGCACAACACTGTAAGCACTCACAGTTACTCTTGGTTGGTGCTGGAACGCCCTGCTGTCAACTATTATATCAGGAATTGTAATTACATATAATTGTTGAACAGTGGTAGTAAAAATTGGGCCTTTGATGGTGGTGCTGGTGCCACAACACTGTAAGCCCTGACAGTTACTCTTGGTGGGTGCAGCAATGGGCCCTGCTGTGAATTATTAGATCAAGAATTGTAATTGCATGCCCCTGTTGAACAGGGGCTGAAAAATTGGGCCTTTCGTGGTGGTGGTGGTGGTGGCGTTGCCACAACACTGTAAGCCCTCAGAGTTACTCTTGTTGGGTGCAGGAATGGGCCCTGCTGTGAATTATTAGATCAAGAATTGTAATTACATGCCCCTTTTGAACAGGGGCTGAAAAATTGGGCCTTTCGTGGTGGTGGTGGTGGTGGCGTTGCCACAACACTGTAAGCCCTCAGAGTTACTCTTGGTGGGTGCAGCAATGGGCCCTGCTGTGAATTATTAGATCAAGAATTGTAATTACATGCCCCTGTTGAACAGGGGCTGAAAAATTGGGCCTTAGGCACTGGTGGCACAACACTACAACCCCTCACAGATACTGTACTTGGAGCACAGCAATGAGCCCTGTTGCAAAGTATTGCTTCAAAAATTGTAATGACACGCCCCTGTTAAACAGGGGCTGAAAAATTGGGCCTTAGGCACTGGTGCCACAACACTCCAATCCCTCACAGATACTGTACTTGGAGCACAGCAATGAGCCCTATGGCAAATTATTGCTAAAAAAATTGTAATTACACGCCCCTGTAAAACAGGGGCTGAAAAATTGGGCCTTAGCCACTGGTGGCGGCACCCATAAACAAAAATGATCTTCCAAGCTATCATCATCAATCGTATCATTGAGGACTCGGAGGACTCGGATAGCCAGTCAACATAACAGCACAGACACTCAGCATCAGCATCAGTCTTGAAGGGATGTGACATGTTAAAATCAATTAGTCTGTTATATCAGCATCAGGTGTGTGGTAGCTGGTGGTGATCCAAGACTGGTTCATCTTGATGAAAGTCAGTCGATCAACCGAGTCGGTGGACAGGCGCACCCTGTGATCCGTGACAAATCCTCCAGCAGCACTGAATGTGCGTTCCGAAAGAACGCTGGATGCAGGACAGGCCAGTAGCTCAATTGCATACTGTGCAAGCTCTGCCCAGTGATCCATCCTCAAGACCCAGTAAGCCAGAGGATTTTCGGTGGGGAAGGTGTCCAAGTCTGACCTTGCCCCTAGATATTCCTGCACCATGTTTATCAGACGCTGGCGATGGTTGCTGGAACCGATCATACTTTGGGGCTGCGGACTAAAGAATTGTCTGAACGCATCGGTCAGACGGCCACCTTCCCCACCGCTCCTTCTTTGACTGGCCGAAGCCTCAGCAACTCGTTGTCCAGGACCAGGAGTTTGTAACCTCCCAGTCTCTGGGAACGCGTTGCACAGACCTTTCTGCAAGGCCTCCCGGAGTTGTCTCATCCTCTGCTCCCTCTGCGACGGTAACATAAGGTCCGCAACCTTACCCTTGTACCGTGGATCAAGGAGAGTGGCCAGCCAGTAATGGTCCCTCTCCTTGATCCGAAGAATACGAGGATCCTTCCGCAGACTTAGCAGGATCAGGGAGGCCATGCAGCGTAGGTTTGCTGAGGCATTCGCTCCGGAGTCCTCTGGGTCACTAAGGACGACATGATCCGCAGCCACCTCCTCCCAGCCACGTACAAGTCCACTGGTTTCTTGGGACTGTAAATCATCCCTAAAAGACTGCTGCTGATGATGCTGAGTGCCAGCCTCCACCTCCATGCTGACACAATCCTCCTCCTCCTCCTCCTCTTCCTGTGCGATGGGTGGGACAGAAGGAACACTGTCTGGGTAAAGGGGGCCTTGAGAGGCAAGGAAGTCCTCCTCTTCCTGCCTCTGTTCTGCCTCAAGTGCCCTGTCCATTATTCCACGCAGCGTGTGCTCCAACAGGTGGACAAGAGGTACAGTGTCACTGATGCATGCACTGTCACTGCTCACCATCCTCGTGGCCTCCTCAAATGGTGCCAGGACAGTGCATGCATCCCTGATCATGCCCCACTGGCGTGGAGAAAAAAAACCAAGCTCCCCTGACCCTGTCCTGGTGCCGTAGTCGCACAGGTACTCATTGATGGCCCTCTGCTGCGTGTGCAGCCGCTGCAGCATGGCCAACGTTGAGTTCCACCTGGTGGGCATGTCACATATAAGGCGGTTCTTGGGCAGGTTCAACTCCTTTTGCAGCTCAGCCAGGCGAGCACTGGCATTATAAGATCTGCGGAAATGCACACAGACTTTCCTGGCCTGCTTCAGGACATCCTGTAAGCCCGGGTACCTGCCCAAGAACCGCTGCACCACCAGGTTAAGGACGTGAGCCACACAGGGCACATGGGTCAATTGTCCCTGTCGGAGGGCGGAGAGGAGGTTGGTGCCATTGTCGCAAACCACCATTCCTGGCTTAAGCTGGCGTCGCGTCAACCACCTCTCGGCCTGGCCCTGCAGAGCAGACAGGACCTCTGCCCCAGTGTGGCTTCTGTCCCCCAAACACACCAGCGCAAGCACGGCATGGCATCTTTTTGCCTGCGTACTTGCGTAGCCCCTTGAACGGCTACGGAGCACCGCTGGTTCAGAGGACAAACCACAGGAAGAGGCCATGGAGGAAGAAGAAGAGGAGGGGGTGGAGGAGAGAGGTGTGTCACAACCAGTAGTAGCATTTTGGAGGCGTGGCGGTGGAACAACCTCCAACACTACTGCACCTTGTCCTGCATCCTTCCCAGCTGCCAAAAGAGTGACCCAATGGGCCGTGAAAGAAAGGTAACGTCCCTGTCCATGCCTGCTGGACCATGAGTCAGCGGTAATATGCACCTTACCGCTGACCGCCCTGTCCAGCGAGGCCAAGACATTGCCTTCCACATGCCGGTAGAGAGCCGGAATAGCCTTCCGTGAGAAAAAGTGGCGTTTGGGAACCTGCCACTGAGGAACCGCACATTGCACAAACTCACGGAAGGGGGCCGAGTCTACCAACTGAAAAGGCAGCAGTTGAAGCGCTAGCAATTTAGCCAAGCTAGCATTCAACCGCTGGGCATGTGGATGGCTGGGAGTGAACTTCTTTCGACGGTCCAGCAGCTGGGGCAGGGAAATTTGCCTGCTAGAATCGGACGTCGGTGTACTGCTAGCAGAGTGGCCGCAAGTACTTGGCTGTGACACACCTAATTCTACACCTTCATTCCTCTCAGTGCATGTTTCAGAGAGGACTGAAGTTATAGTGGGGTTGGAGATCCCAGCTGATGCGGTGCAAGGAGAGGTCCGCTTTGTTCTTTGGTGTGGGTCTTTGAGGTAGGCTTGCCAACGAGCTGCATGGCAGGTCAACATATGTCTGGTCAGGCATGTGGTACCCAAGCGGCTGATGTTTTGGCCACGCGATATACGCTTGAGACATATGTTGCAAACAGCAGCTGTGCGATCTGATGCACTAGCCTCAAAAAAGGCCCACACCAAAGAACTTTTTGAATGACGGGCAGAGGCAGCGCCCTGCACAGGCGGAGCTCTGCGGTGTGATTCCGTCGGTGTACTGCCCTTACGCTGGCCACCAAAGGGCATCCTGCCTCGTTGGAGATGTGCCTCCTCCTCATCCTCCTCCTCCTCCTCTCTCCTATTAGGCACCCACGTGGAGTCAGTGACCTCATCATCCCCTCCCTCCTCATCACTGGAGCCAATCTGGCAGTATGCTGCAGCTGCTGGAACATGACTGCCAGATTGGTGTCCTTCTTGAGCATCCCCTCTGTCTGCTCTCACGCTACTGCCTTCCTGTAGCTGGGTTTCATCATCAGACCCTTCGAAACGCTGGGCATCCTCCTGGAGCATGTACCCAACACTGTGCTCAAACAGTTCGGGGGACTCCTCAGGAGGAGGACATGGTGGGTCTAGGGAAGGAGTGACTGATGATGAGTCTGACATTGATACCAGGGAAGAGGACGCTTTGGCAGCTGCTTTGCCAGTACCCTGAGCCTGGGTGAGAGAGGATGAGGAGGAGGAGGAGGGCTTGGTCATCCACTCTACCAAGTCTTCGGCATGATGTGGCTCAACATGTCCAGCTGCCGAAAAGAAGGACAAGCGTGTCCCATGGCCATGTGCTGATGACAATGCACCGCGTCCACGACCAGCACTGTTGTCCCCAGACACAGAGCCTGCTTGCCCTCTTTTATTGCCTCCTGACTGTCTGCCTCTCCTTGTTTGCCTTCCAGACATTCTAATAGATGGCCTGCAGGGAGATGGGAAAAAAGCAATAAGGGCTACCTTCAGGTGTCCTTCTCTGTCCCTTTACTTAAGGATTTCTAAATATGGTTGAGGATGATTGCTTTTGCACAGAATAGCACAACGACAATTTCCCTGACTGTCCAAAAAACAAGGATTTCAAAGATGGTTGATGAGGAATGCTTTAGCACACTATAGCACAAGGAGAATTTCCCTCACTGTCCTTCCCTGTCCCTAGAAACAAGGATTCGTACAGTAAAACACACTGACACTCTCCCTACCTATAGTTTTCTGTCCCTAGAAAAAATGTTTTTTTAAAGCACACTATAGCACAAGGAGAATTTCCCTCACTGTCCTTCCCTGTCCCTAGAAACAAGGATTCGCACAGTAAAACACACTGACACTCTCCCTACCTATAGTTTTCTGTCCCTAGAAAAAATGTTTTTTTAAAGCACACTATAGCACAAGGAGAATTTCCCTCACTGTCCTTCCCTGTCCCTAGAAACAAGGATTCGTACAGTAAAACACACTGACACTCTCCCTACCTATAGTTTTCTGTCCCTAGAAAAAATGTTTTTTTAAAGCACACTATAGCACAAGGAGAATTTCCCTCACTGTCCTTCCCTGTCCCTAGAAACAAGGATTCGTACAGTAAAACACACTGACACTCTCCCTACCTATAGTTTTCTGTCCCTAGAAAAAATGTTTTTTTAAAGCACACTATAGCACAAGGAGAATTTCCCTCACTGTCCTTCCCTGTCCCTAGAAACAAGGATTCGTACAGTAAAATACACTGACACTCTCCCTACCTATAGTTTTCTGTCCCTAGAAAAAATGTTTTTTTAAAGCACACTATAGCACAAGGAGAATTTCCCTCACTGTCCTTCCCTGTCCCTAGAAACAAGGATTCGTACAGTAAAACACACTGACACTCTCCCTACCTATAGTTTTCTGTCCCTAGAAAAAATGTTTTTTTAAAGCACACTATAGCACAAGGAGAATTTCCCTCACTGTCCTTCCCTGTCCCTAGAAACAAGGATTCGTACAGTAAAACACACTGACACTCTCCCTACCTATAGTTTTCTGTCCCTAGAAAAAATGTTTTTTTAAAGCACACTATAGCACAAGGAGAATTTCCCTCACTGTCCTTCCCTGTCCCTAGAAACAAGGATTCGCACAATAAAACACACTGACACTCTCCCTACCTATAGTTTTCTGTCCCTAGAAAAAATGTTTTTTTAAAGCACACTATAGCACAAGGAGAATTTCCCTCACCGTCCTTCCCTGTCCCTAGAAACAAGGATTCGTACAGTAAAACACACTGACACTCTACCTACCTATAGTTTTCTGTCCCTAGAAAAAATGTTTTTTTAAAGCACACTATAGCACAAGGAGAATTTCCCTCACTGTCCTTCCCTGTCCCTAGAAACAAGGATTCGTACAGTAAAACACACTGACACTCTCCCTACCTATAGTTTTCTGTCCCTAGAAAAAATGTTTTTTTAAAGCACACTATAGCACAAGGAGAATTTCCCTCACTGTCCTTCCCTGTCCCTAGAAAGAAGGATTCGTACAGTAAAACACACTGACACTCTCCCTACCTATAGTTTTCTGTCCCTAGAAAAAATGTTTTTTTAAAGCACACTATAGCACAAGGAGAATTTCCCTCACTGTCCTTCCCTGTCCCTAGAAACAAGGATTCGTACAGTAAAACACACTGACACTCTCCCTACCTATAGTTTTCTGTCCCTAGAAAAATTTTTTTTTAAAGCACACTATAGCACAAGGAGAATTTCCCTCACTGTCCTTCCCTGTCCCTAGAAACAAGGATTCGTACAGTAAAACACACTGACACTCTCCCTACCTATAGTTTTCTGTCCCTAGAAAAAATGTTTTTTTAAAGCACACTATAGCACAAGGAGAATTTCCCTCACTGTCCTTCCCTGTCCCTAGAAACAAGGATTCGTACAGTAAAACACACTGACACTCTCCCTACCTATAGTTTTCTGTCCCTAGAAAAAATGTTTTTTTAAAGCACACTATAGCACAAGGAGAATTTCCCTCACTGTCCTTCCCTGTCCCTAGAAACAAGGATTCGTACAGTAAAACACACTGACACTCTCCCTACCTATAGTTTTCTGTCCCTAGAAAAAATGTTTTTTTAAAGCACACTATAGCACAAGGAGAATTTCCCTCACTGTCCTTCCCTGTCCCTAGAAACAAGGATTCGTACAGTAAAACACACTGACACTCTCCCTACCTATAGTTTTCTGTCCCTAGAAAAAATGTTTTTTTAAAGCACACTATAGCACAAGGAGAATTTCCCTCACTGTCCTTCCCTGTCCCTAGAAACAAGGATTCGCACAGTAAAACACACTGACACTCTCCCTACCTATAGTTTTCTGTCCCTAGAAAAAATGTTTTTTTAAAGCACACTATAGCACAAGGAGAATTTCCCTCACTGTCCTTCCCTGTCCCTAGAAACAAGGATTCGTACAGTAAAACACACTGACACTCTCCCTACCTATAGTTTTCTGTCCCTAGAAAAAATGTTTTTTTAAAGCACACTATAGCACAAGGAGAATTTCCCTCACTGTCCTTCCCTGTCCCTAGAAACAAGGATTCGTACAGTAAAACACACTGACACTCTCCCTACCTATAGTTTTCTGTCCCTAGAAAAAATGTTTTTTTAAAGCACACTATAGCACAAGGAGAATTTCCCTCACTGTCCTTCCCTGTCCCTAGAAACAAGGATTCGTACAGTAAAACACACTGACACTCTCCCTACCTATAGTTTTCTGTCCCTAGAAAAAATGTTTTTTTAAAGCACACTATAGCACAAGGAGAATTTCCCTCACTGTCCTTCCCTGTCCCTAGAAACAAGGATTCGTACAGTAAAACACACTGACACTCTCCCTACCTATAGTTTTCTGTCCCTAGAAAAAATGTTTTTTTAAAGCACACTATAGCACAAGGAGAATTTCCCTCACTGTCCTTCCCTGTCCCTAGAAACAAGGATTCGCACAGTAAAACACACTGACACTCTCCCTACCTATAGTTTTCTGTCCCTAGAAAAAATGTTTTTTTAAAGCACACTATAGCACAAGGAGAATTTCCCTCACTGTCCTTCCCTGTCCCTAGAAACAAGGATTCGTACAGTAAAACACACTGACACTCTCCCTACCTATAGTTTTCTGTCCCTAGAAAAAATGTTTTTTTAAAGCACACTATAGCACAAGGAGAATTTCCCTCACTGTCCTTCCCTGTCCCTAGAAACAAGGATTCGTACAGTAAAACACACTGACACTCTCCCTACCTATAGTTTTCTGTCCCTAGAAAAAATGTTTTTTTAAAGCACACTATAGCACAAGGAGAATTTCCCTCACTGTCCTTCCCTGTCCCTAGAAACAAGGATTCGTACAGAAAAACACACTGACACTCTCCCTACCTATAGTTTTCTGTCCCTAGAAAAATCGTTTTTTTAAAGCACACTATAGCACAAGGAGAATTTCCCTCACTGTCCTTCCCTGTCCCTAGAAAGAAGGATTCGTACAGTAAAACACACTGACACTCTCCCTACCTATAGTTTTCTGTCCCTAGAAAAAATGTTTTTTTAAAGCACACTATAGCACAAGGAGAATTTCCCTCACTGTCCTTCCCTGTCCCTAGAAACAAGGATTCGTACAGTAAAACACACTGACACTCTCCCTACCTATAGTTTTCTGTCCCTAGAAAAAATGTTTTTTTAAAGCACACTATAGCACAAGGAGAATTTCCCTCACTGTCCTTCCCTGTCCCTAGAAACAAGGATTCGTACAGTAAAACACACTGACACTCTCCCTACCTATAGTTTTCTTTCCCTAGAAAAAATGTTTTTTTAAAGCACACTATAGCACAAGGAGAATTTCCCTCACTGTCCTTCCCTGTCCCTAGAAACAAGGATTCGTACAGTAAAACACACTGACACTCTCCCTACCTATAGTTTTCTGTCCCTAGAAAAAATGTTTTTTTAAAGCACACTATAGCACAAGGAGAATTTCCCTCACTGTCCTTCCCTGTCCCTAGAAACAAGGATTCGTACAGTAAAACACACTGACACTCTCCCTACCTATAGTTTTCTGTCCCTAGAAAAAATGTTTTTTTAAAGCACACTATAGCACAAGGAGAATTTCCCTCACTGTCCTTCCCTGTCCCTAGAAACAAGGATTCGTACAGTAAAACACACTGACACTCTCCCTACCTATAGTTTTCTGTCCCTAGAAAAAATGTTTTTTTAAAGCACACTATAGCACAAGGAGAATTTCCCTCACTGTCCTTCCCTGTCCCTAGAAACAAGGATTCGTACAGTAAAACACACTGACACTCTCCCTACCTATAGTTTTCTGTCCCTAGAAAAAATGTTTTTTTAAAGCACACTATAGCACAAGGAGAATTTCCCTCACTGTCCTTCCCTGTCCCTAGAAACAAGGATTCGTACAGTAAAACACACTGACACTCTCCCTACCTATAGTTTTCTGTCCCTAGAAAAAATGTTTTTTTAAAGCACACTATAGCACAAGGAGAATTTCCCTCACTGTCCTTCCCTGTCCCTAGAAACAAGGATTCGTACAGTAAAACACACTGACACTCTCCCTACCTATAGTTTTCTGTCCCTAGAAAAAATGTTTTTTTAAAGCACACTATAGCACAAGGAGAATTTCCCTCACTGTCCTTCCCTGTCCCTAGAAACAAGGATTCGTACAGTAAAACACACTGACACTCTCCCTACCTATAGTTTTCTGTCCCTAGAAAAAATGTTTTTTTAAAGCACACTATAGCACAAGGAGAATTTCCCTCACTGTCCTTCCCTGTCCCTAGAAACAAGGATTCGTACAGTAAAACACACTGACACTCTCCCTACCTATAGTTTTCTGTCCCTAGAAAAAATGTTTTTTTAAAGCACACTATAGCACAAGGAGAATTTCCCTCACTGTCCTTCCCTGTCCCTAGAAACAAGGATTCGTACAGTAAAACACACTGACACTCTCCCTACCTATAGTTTTCTGTCCCTAGAAAAAATGTTTTTTTAAAGCACACTATAGCACAAGGAGAATTTCCCTCACTGTCCTTCCCTGTCCCTAGAAACAAGGATTCGTACAGTAAAACACACTGACACTCTCCCTACCTATAGTTTTCTGTCCCTAGAAAAAATGTTTTTTTAAAGCACACTATAGCACAAGGAGAATTTCCCTCACTGTCCTTCCCTGTCCCTAGAAACAAGGATTCGTACAGTAAAACACACTGACACTCTCCCTACCTATAGTTTTCTGTCCCTAGAAAAAATGTTTTTTTAAAGCACACTATAGCACAAGGAGAATTTCCCTCACTGTCCTTCCCTGTCCCTAGAAACAAGGATTCGCACAGTAAAACACACTGACACTCTCCCTACCTATAGTTTTCTGTCCCTAGAAAAAATGTTTTTTTAAAGCACACTATAGCACAAGGAGAATTTCCCTCACTGTCCTTCCCTGTCCCTAGAAACAAGGATTCGTACAGTAAAACACACTGACACTCTCCCTACCTATAGTTTTCTGTCCCTAGAAAAAATGTTTTTTTAAAGCACACTATAGCACAAGGAGAATTTCCCTCACTGTCCTTCCCTGTCCCTAGAAACAAGGATTCGTACAGTAAAACACACTGACACTCTCCCTACCTATAGTTTTCTGTCCCTAGAAAAAATGTTTTTTTAAAGCACACTATAGCACAAGGAGAATTTCCCTCACTGTCCTTCCCTGTCCCTAGAAACAAGGATTCGTACAGTAAAACACACTGACACTCTCCCTACCTATAGTTTTCTGTCCCTAGAAAAATCGTTTTTTTAAAGCACACTATAGCACAAGGAGAATTTCCCTCACTGTCCTTCCCTGTCCCTAGAAAGAAGGATTCGTACAGTAAAACACACTGACACTCTCCCTACCTATAGTTTTCTGTCCCTAGAAAAAATGTTTTTTTAAAGCACACTATAGCACAAGGAGAATTTCCCTCACTGTCCTTCCCTGTCCCTAGAAACAAGGATTCGTACAGTAAAACACACTGACACTCTCCCTACCTATAGTTTTCTGTCCCTAGAAAAAATGTTTTTTTAAAGCACACTATAGCACAAGGAGAATTTCCCTCACTGTCCTTCCCTGTCCCTAGAAACAAGGATTCGTACAGTAAAACACACTGACACTCTCCCTACCTATAGTTTTCTTTCCCTAGAAAAAATGTTTTTTTAAAGCACACTATAGCACAAGGAGAATTTCCCTCACTGTCCTTCCCTGTCCCTAGAAACAAGGATTCGTACAGTAAAACACACTGACACTCTCCCTACCTATAGTTTTCTGTCCCTAGAAAAAATGTTTT
Source organism: Rana muscosa (assembly GCA_029206835.1). Taxonomy (NCBI): domain Eukaryota; kingdom Metazoa; phylum Chordata; class Amphibia; order Anura; family Ranidae; genus Rana; species Rana muscosa. The sequence continues at coordinate 226,116,777 of CM055118.1, forward strand.
TTTAAAGCACACTATAGCACAAGGAGAATTTCCCTCACTGTCCTTCCCTGTCCCTAGAAACAAGGATTCGTACAGTAAAACACACTGACACTCTCCCTACCTATAGTTTTCTGTCCCTAGAAAAAATGTTTTTTTAAAGCACACTATAGCACAAGGAGAATTTCCCTCACTGTCCTTCCCTGTCCCTAGAAACAAGGATTCGTACAGTAAAACACACTGACACTCTCCCTACCTATAGTTTTCTGTCCCTAGAAAAAATGTTTTTTTAAAGCACACTATAGCACAAGGAGAATTTCCCTCACTGTCCTTCCCTGTCCCTAGAAACAAGGATTCGTACAGTAAAACACACTGACACTCTCCCTACCTATAGTTTTCTGTCCCTAGAAAAAATGTTTTTTTAAAGCACACTATAGCACAAGGAGAATTTCCCTCACTGTCCTTCCCTGTCCCTAGAAACAAGGATTTGTACAGTAAAACACACTGACACTCTCCCTACCTATAGTTTTCTGTCCCTAGAAAAAATGTTTTTTTAAAGCACACTATAGCACAAGGAGAATTTCCCTCACTGTCCTTCCCTGTCCCTAGAAACAAGGATTCGTACAGTAAAACACACTGACACTCTCCCTACCTATAGTTTTCTGTCCCTAGAAAAAATGTTTTTTTAAAGCACACTATAGCACAAGGAGAATTTCCCTCACTGTCCTTCCCTGTCCCTAGAAACAAGGATTCGTACAGTAAAACACACTGACACTCTCCCTACCTATAGTTTTCTGTCCCTAGAAAAAATGTTTTTTTAAAGCACACTATAGCACAAGCAGAATTTCCCTCACTGTCCTTCCCTGTCCCTAAAAACAAGGATTCGCACAGTAAAACACACTGACACTCTCCCTACCTATAGTTTTCTGTCCCTAGAAAAAATGTTTTTTTAAAGCACACTATAGCACAAGGAGAATTTCCCTCACTGTCCTTCCCTGTCCCTAGAAACAAGGATTCGTACAGTAAAACACACTGACACTCTCCCTACCTATAGTTTTCTGTCCCTAGAAAAAATGTTTTTTTAAAGCACACTATAGCACAAGGAGAATTTCCCTCACTGTCCTTCCCTGTCCCTAGAAACAAGGATTCGTACAGTAAAACACACTGACACTCTCCCTACCTATAGTTTTCTGTCCCTAGAAAAAATGTTTTTTTAAAGCACACTATAGCACAAGGAGAATTTCCCTCACTGTCCTTCCCTGTCCCTAGAAACAAGGATTCGTACAGTAAAACACACTGACACTCTCCCTACCTATAGTTTTCTGTCCCTAGAAAAATCGTTTTTTTAAAGCACACTATAGCACAAGGAGAATTTCCCTCACTGTCCTTCCCTGTCCCTAGAAACAAGGATTCGTACAGTAAAACACACTGACACTCTCCCTACCTATAGTTTTCTGTCCCTAGAAAAAATGTTTTTTTAAAGCACACTATAGCACAAGGAGAATTTCCCTCACTGTCCTTCCCTGTCCCTAGAAACAAGGATTCGTACAGTAAAACACACTGACACTCTCCCTACCTATAGTTTTCTGTCCCTAGAAAAAATGTTTTTTTAAAGCACACTATAGCACAAGGAGAATTTCCCTCACTGTCCTTCCCTGTCCCTAGAAACAAGGATTCGTACAGTAAAACACACTGACACTCTCCCTACCTATAGTTTTCTGTCCCTAGAAAAAATGTTTTTTTAAAGCACACTATAGCACAAGGAGAATTTCCCTCACTGTCCTTCCCTGTCCCTAGAAACAAGGATTCGTACAGTAAAACACACTGACACTCTCCCTACCTATAGTTTTCTGTCCCTAGAAAAAATGTTTTTTTAAAGCACACTATAGCACAAGGAGAATTTCCCTCACTGTCCTTCCCTGTCCCTAGAAACAAGGATTCGTACAGTAAAACACACTGACACTCTCCCTACCTATAGTTTTCTGTCCCTAGAAAAAACGTTTTTTTAAAGCACACTATAGCACAAGGAGAATTTCCCTCACTGTCCTTCCCTGTCCCTAGAAACAAGGATTCGTACAGTAAAACACACTGACACTCTCCCTACCTATAGTTTTCTGTCCCTAGAAAAAATGTTTTTTTAAAGCACACTATAGCACAAGGAGAATTTCCCTCACTGTCCTTCCCTGTCCCTAGAAACAAGGATTCGTACAGTAAAACACACTGACACTCTCCCTACCTATAGTTTTCTGTCCCTAGAAAAAATGTTTTTTTAAAGCACACTATAGCACAAGGAGAATTTCCCTCACTGTCCTTCCCTGTCCCTAGAAACAAGGATTCGTACAGTAAAACACACTGACACTCTCCCTACCTATAGTTTTCTGTCCCTAGAAAAAATGTTTTTTTAAAGCACACTATAGCACAAGGAGAATTTCCCTCACTGTCCTTCCCTGTCCCTAGAAACAAGGATTCGTACAGTAAAACACACTGACACTCTCCCTACCTATAGTTTTCTGTCCCTAGAAAAAATGTTTTTTTAAAGCACACTATAGCACAAGGAGAATTTCCCTCACTGTCCTTCCCTGTCCCTAGAAACAAGGATTCGTACAGTAAAACACACTGACACTCTCCCTACCTATAGTTTTCTGTCCCTAGAAAAAATGTTTTTTTAAAGCACACTATAGCACAAGGAGAATTTCCCTCACTGTCCTTCCCTGTCCCTAGAAACAAGGATTCGTACAGTAAAACACACTGACACTCTCCCTACCTATAGTTTTCTGTCCCTAGAAAAAACGTTTTTTTAAAGCACACTATAGCACAAGGAGAATTTCCCTCACTGTCCTTCCCTGTCCCTAGAAACAAGGATTCGTACAGTAAAACACACTGACACTCTCCCTACCTATAGTTTTCTGTCCCTAGAAAAAATGTTTTTTTAAAGCACACTATAGCACAAGGAGAATTTCCCTCACTGTCCTTCCCTGTCCCTAGAAACAAGGATTCGTACAGTAAAACACACTGACACTCTCCCTACCTATAGTTTTCTGTCCCTAGAAAAAATGTTTTTTTAAAGCACACTATAGCACAAGGAGAATTTCCCTCACTGTCCTTCCCTGTCCCTAGAAACAAGGATTCGTACAGTAAAACACACTGACACTCTCCCTACCTATAGTTTTCTGTCCCTAGAAAAAATGTTTTTTTAAAGCACACTATAGCACAAGGAGAATTTCCCTCACTGTCCTTCCCTGTCCCTAGAAACAAGGATTCGTACAGTAAAACACACTGACACTCTCCCTACCTATAGTTTTCTGTCCCTAGAAAAAATGTTTTTTTAAAGCACACTATAGCACAAGGAGAATTTCCCTCACTGTCCTTCCCTGTCCCTAGAAACAAGGATTTGTACAGTAAAACACACTGACACTCTCCCTACCTATAGTTTTCTGTCCCTAGAAAAAATATTTTTTTAAAGCACACTATAGCACAAGGAGAATTTCCCTCACTGTCCTTCCCTGTCCCTAGAAACAAGGATTCGTACAGTAAAACACACTGACACTCTCCCTACCTATAGTTTTCTGTCCCTAGAAAATTTTTTTTTTAAAGCACACTATAGCACAAGGAGAATTTCCCTCACTGTCCTTCCCTGTCCCTAGAAACAAGGATTCGTACAGTAAAACACACTGACACTCTCCCTACCTATAGTTTTCTGTCCCTAGAAAAAATGTTTTTTTAAAGCACACTATAGCACAAGGAGAATTTCCCTCACTGTCCTTCCCTGTCCCTAGAAACAAGGATTCGCACAGTAAAACACACTGACACTCTCCCTACCTATAGTTTTCTGTCCCTAGAAAAAATGTTTTTTTAAAGCACACTATAGCACAAGGAGAATTTCCCTCACTGTCCTTCCCTGTCCCTAGAAACAAGGATTCGTACAGTAAAACACACTGACACTCTCCCTACCTATAGTTTTCTGTCCCTAGAAAAATCGTTTTTTTAAAGCACACTATAGCACAAGGAGAATTTCCCTCACTGTCCTTCCCTGTCCCTAGAAACAAGGATTCGTACAGTAAAACACACTGACACTCTCCCTACCTATAGTTTTCTGTCCCTAGAAAAAATGTTTTTTTAAAGCACACTATAGCACAAGGAGAATTTCCCTCACTGTCCTTCCCTGTCCCTAGAAACAAGGATTCGTACAGTAAAACACACTGACACTCTCCCTACCTATAGTTTTCTGTCCCTAGAAAAAATGTTTTTTTAAAGCACACTATAGCACAAGGAGAATTTCCCTCACTGTCCTTCCCTGTCCCTAGAAACAAGGATTCGTACAGTAAAACACACTGACACTCTCCCTACCTAAAGTTTTCTGTCCCTAGAAAAAATGTTTTTTTAAAGCACACTATAGCACAAGGAGAATTTCCCTCACTGTCCTTCCCTGTCCCTAGAAACAAGGATTCGTACAGTAAAACACACTGACACTCTCCCTACCTATAGTTTTCTGTCCCTAGAAAAAATGTTTTTTTAAAGCACACTATAGCACAAGGAGAATTTCCCTCACTGTCCTTCCCTGTGCCTAGAAACAAGGATTCGTACAGTAAAACACACTGACACTCTCCGTACCTATAGTTTTCTGTCCCTAGAAAAAATGTTTTTTTAAAGCACACTATAGCACAAGGAGAATTTCCCTCACTGTCCTTCCCTGTCCCTAGAAACAAGGATTCGCACAGTAAAACACACTGACACTCTCCCTACCTATAGTTTTCTGTCCCTAGAAAAAATGTTTTTTTAAAGCACACTATAGCACAAGGAGAATTTCCCTCACTGTCCTTCCCTGTCCCTAGAAACAAGGATTCGTACAGTAAAACACACTGACACTCTCCCTACCTATAGTTTTCTGTCCCTAGAAAAAATGTTTTTTTAAAGCACACTATAGCACAAGGAGAATTTCCCTCACTGTCCTTCCCTGTCCCTAGAAACAAGGATTCGTACAGTAAAACACACTGACACTCTCCCTACCTATAGTTTTCTGTCCCTAGAAAAAATGTTTTTTTAAAGCACACTATAGCACAAGGAGAATTTCCCTCACTGTCCTTCCCTGTCCCTAGAAACAAGGATTCGTACAGTAAAACACACTGAGACTCTCCCTACCTATAGTTTTCTGTCCCTAGAAAAAATGTTTTTTTAAAGCACACTATAGCACAAGGAGAATTTCCCTCACTGTCCTTCCCTGTCCCTAGAAACAAGGATTCGTACAGTAAAACACACTGACACTCTCCCTACCTATAGTTTTCTGTCCCTAGAAAAAATGTTTTTTTAAAGCACACTATAGCACAAGGAGAATTTCCCTCACTGTCCTTCCCTGTCCTTGGAAACAAGGATTCGTACAGTAAAACACACTGACACTCTCCCTACCTATAGTTTTCTGTCCCTAGAAAAAATGTTTTTTTAAAGCACACTATAGCACAAGGAGAATTTCCCTCACTGTCCTTCCCTGTCCCTAGAAACAAGGATTCGCACAGTAAAACACACTGACACTCTCCCTACCTATAGTTTTCTGTCCCTAGAAAAAATGTTTTTTTAAAGCACACTATAGCACAAGGAGAATTTCCCTCACTGTCCTTCCCTGTCCCTAGAAACAAGGATTTGTACAGTAAAACACACTGACACTCTCCGTACCTATAGTTTTCTGTCCCTAGAAAAAATGTTTTTTTAAAGCACACTATAGCACAAGGAGAATTTCCCTCACTGTCCTTCCCTGTCCCTAGAAACAAGGATTCGTACAGTAAAACACACTGACACTCTCCCTACCTATAGTTTTCTGTCCCTAGAAAAAATATTTTTTTAAAGCACACTATAGCACAAGGAGAATTTCCCTCACTGTCCTTCCCTGTCCCTAGAAACAAGGATTCGTACAGTAAAACACACTGAGACTCTCCCTACCTATAGTTTTCTGTCCCTAGAAAAAATGTTTTTTTAAAGCACACTATAGCACAAGGAGAATTTCCCTCACTGTCCTTCCCTGTCCCTAGAAACAAGGATTCGTACAGTAAAACACACTGACACTCTCCCTACCTATAGTTTTCTGTCCCTAGAAAAAATGTTTTTTTAAAGCACACTATAGCACAAGGAGAATTTCCCTCACTGTCCTTCCCTGTCCCTAGAAACAAGGATTCGTACAGTAAAACACACTGACACTCTCCCTACCTATAGTTTTCTGTCCCTAGAAAAAATGTTTTTTTAAAGCACACTATAGCACAAGGAGAATTTCCCTCACTGTCCTTCCCTGTCCCTAGAAACAAGGATTCGTACAGTAAAACACACTGACACTCTCCGTACCTATAGTTTTCTGTCCCTAGAAAAAATGTTTTTTTAAAGCACACTATAGCACAAGGAGAATTTCCCTCACTGTCCTTCCCTGTCCCTAGAAACAAGGATTCGCACAGTAAAACACACTGACACTCTCCCTACCTATAGTTTTCTGTCCCTAGAAAAAATGTTTTTTTAAAGCACACTATAGCACAAGGAGAATTTCCCTCACTGTCCTTCCCTGTCCCTAGAAACAAGGATTCGTACAGTAAAACACACTGACACTCTCCCTACCTATAGTTTTCTGTCCCTAGAAAAAATGTTTTTTTAAAGCACACTATAGCACAAGGAGAATTTCCCTCACTGTCCTTCCCTGTCCCTAGAAACAAGGATTCGTACAGTAAAACACACTGACACTCTCCCTACCTATAGTTTTCTGTCCCTAGAAAAAATGTTTTTTTTAAGCACACTATAGCACAAGGAGAATTTCCCTCACTGTCCTTCCCTGTCCCTAGAAACAAGGATTCGTACAGTAAAACACACTGAGACTCTCCCTACCTATAGTTTTCTGTCCCTAGAAAAAATGTTTTTTTAAAGCACACTATAGCACAAGGAGAATTTCCCTCACTGTCCTTCCCTGTCCCTAGAAACAAGGATTCGTACAGTAAAACACACTGACACTCTCCCTACCTATAGTTTTCTGTCCCTAGAAAAAATGTTTTTTTAAAGCACACTATAGCACAAGGAGAATTTCCCTCACTGTCCTTCCCTGTCCCTAGAAACAAGGATTCGTACAGTAAAACACACTGACACTCTCCCTACCTATAGTTTTCTGTCCCTAGAAAAAATGTTTTTTTAAAGCACACTATAGCACAAGGAGAATTTCCCTCACTGTCCTTCCCTGTCCCTAGAAACAAGGATTCGCACAGTAAAACACACTGACACTCTCCCTACCTATCCTTCTCTTTCCCTAAACTAAAGGAATCCAGGTTAAGCAAGAAAAAATAAATGTCACTGTCCCTGCCTATGCTTCTCTTTCCCTGCTCCGGAACACACTACACTAGGCCGCCGTGCTGGCGGCCTTTTATAGTGTGGGGCGTGTACTAAACACCCTCAGCAATAATTGGCCACAGGCATCCTGCCTGTGGCCAATCATTGCTCTCCTCGCTGCCGGCGCTGTGATTGGCCAAGCATGCGGGGTCACAGTGCATGCTTGGCCAATCACAGCGCCTGGATGACACTGCGATGGCGTAGTGCATTGTGGGCCGTTCGCGTCACTCGAATTAGGCGCGAACGGCCCAAATCGTTCGATCTTCGTCGAACGATCGAACAGCCGATGTTCGAGTCGAACGTATGTTCGACTCGAACACCGAGCTCATCCCTAGTCAGGAGACTGCTGACCCCTCTAGTGCAGGAACAGAGTACTTCAGCAGACAAGATTCACCCCATGCTGCAACAGGTCTACCAGAAGTTGGTCCTGGAACAGAAGGCCCCGGTAGAGGGGGTGGGAAAAGTCTGGAGACTGTCAAGAAAGGAGAAGATATTGCAGCCTGGTGAGGTTACCTGCCTTCAGGCTACGGTGAAACTCTCCTGGGAGCAGCCTGGCTTGTGGTCCTGGAGCCAGACCCCTTGGACACCCACCCAGGGTTGGAAGTGATCCCTGAAGTGGTCCCATTGAGGGCGTTGAAGAAGGCGAAGGGCCAGATTCCAGTGAGCATCAGGAACATCGTTAGTTCTCCTATGAAGATTCCAGCCTGGGTACTACTGGGCAAAGTAAATCCTGCTACCCCAGTGACCCTGTCTGAATTGAAGACAGAAGGATAGGAGGATGATGCTGGCCCCAGAAAGCCTGGAGAGTCCATGGAAGGCCAGTGGACAGAGAAGTGTGAAGAAGCCTTCAGAATGTTGAAGAAAAGTCTGACCACTGCCCCGATCTTGGCCTATGCTGACCATAAAACACCATATGAACTGCATGTGGATGCCAGCCATGATGGTCTGGGAGGTGTACTGTACCAAGAGTATGAAGGACAGCTAAGGCCAGTTGCATATGTTAGTAGAAGTCTAACACCAGCAGAAAAGAACTACCCCACCCACAAGTTGGAATTCCTGGCCCTAAAGTGGGCAGTCGTGGATAAGCTCAGAGATTACCTGTATGGAGCTGACTTTACAGTAAAGACTGACAATAACCCACTCACCTACCTCTTCACCACGGCCAAGCTGGATGCCACTGGCCACCGTTGGTTGGCAGCCCTGGCCGGATTCAACTTCAGTCTCAAGTATAGGCCTGGAGTTGGGAATCGTGATGCAGATGCATTTTCCAGAAGGGCTCATGCACCCACCCACCACACAGAAGACTGGACCCAGGTAACCCCGGATGGGGTACGGGCCTTGTGTCAAGGAGCGCAACTTCAAGCTAGTGGTGGGTCAAGGGCGGAAGAGATCAGAGTTTCAGTAGTAGGAGTGCCCAAGTGTTATTTTGACGTGACCCAGATTGTCGAGGACGACCTGCCAAAGCTGTCCAAGAAGGACATAAGAAGAGACCAGTTGGAAGATCCCTGAGGAAGATTAGCTTTGAAGGCACTGGAAGACCAGGATCCAGGCAGGCTCCTGCAGGACCCCTTAAAGGTGGCTCGACTGGTCCACAAAGAATGGGACAAGTTACAGGTGCATCAAGGGGTGGTCTACCGAAGGGGCCCCTCTGATGACCTGGAAGAGAAGTGGCAACTGTTCTTGCCGGAAAAACACTGAAGAACTGTCTTGGCTGCCCTACATGATAACCATGGCCACTTGGGGGCCGAACAAACCTTCCAGCTTGTAAGGAATAGGTTCTATTGGCCTTGTATGCGGGCTGAAGTGGAGGAGTACTGTCACTCATGTGCTCGCTGTGTTCAAAGGAAGACATTACCACGTCAAGCTGCCCCAATGGGCCATCTGCAGAGTCAAGGACCCTTGGACTTGGTATGCATCGACTTTCTCTGTCTAGAACTTGACTTGAGTGGACATGGAAATGTTCTGGTGATAACCGACCATTTCACCCGTTATGCCCAGGCCTTTCCAACTAAAGGCCAGAAGGCCTCCACCGTAGCCAAAATCTTGGTGGAAAAATACTTTGTGCATTACGGGCTACCACAGCGCCTGCACTCAGACCAAGGGAGAGACTTTGAGAGTCGACTGATTAGGAAATTGCTGGACTCTTTAGGTATAAAGAAAACTTGTACTACCCCTTATCACCACCAAGGTGATGCCCAACTGGAAAGATTCAACAGGACTCTGTTAAATATGTTGGGGACTCTGAGCAGCGAGAAGAAGCAGCATTATAGCAAGCACATAGCAGCAATAGTGCATGCCTATAACAGCACAACCAGTGATGCCACAGGGTACTCTCCCTACAGATTAATGTTTGGCAGGGAAGCAAGACTGCCTGTGGATCTGGCCTTCGGCATATCGATGGATCACACATCAGCCACCTCGCACAAGGGATATGTAGATAGGCTGGGGAAGAGCCTGAAATTGGCATTTGAACAGGCCCAAGCGGCATCAGAGCAAAGAGGAGCCCGGAACAAGAGGAACTTTGATCTCAAAGTTCGAATCCAGGACTTGCAACCCGGAGACAGAGTGCTGTTGCGGAACTTGGGAGTCCCTGGGAAGCACAAACTAGCAGACAGATGGAGACCCGAACCTTATGTGATCTGCAAAAGGTTACCAGGCTTGCCGGTGTATAAGCTGAAGCCAGAAGGGAAGATAAGGCCGCTGAAGACCTGGCACAGAAACCACTTACTTTCACTTTCAGAAGCAGTTCGGATACCTCCTGTAGAGGATTCCCCTGGACCATCCTCAAGTCTGAATACACCTAGGCCCAATACTCGGTCTCAGGCACTTCAGTCTGGAAGAATGGATGTCACTGATCAAAGTGAAGATGAAGAAGAAGAGCTTGAATGGTTGTGGCCGTCCCAGGCCCCTGAGCCTCTGTCCATAGACCTTCCACCCTCTGAAGATACCTTAGATAGTACATTAAATGTGGAAGCCACCGAGTTTGTCCCGTCCAGCTTTCAATCTGATAAGTGGGAAGATGCCATAGAGTCACTCCCTGCTGAAGATCCAAGGAACTCTCTGTGTCCTCCTTCACCTGATCAGGATGCTCTAGAAACAATGGGACCCAATACACCTACTCCAGAAGAAGAGCCTGTGGTGGATGAGACGGTTACCCCAAGAGAACAGAGAGCGAAGAGAATCATTTGTCCTCCACGGAAGTTAACCTATGCCCAAATGTGAGAAAGCTCTGAGGACACAGTAACTACTGCAAGAAGGACAATACAAACACCTGGTCCCTCCACTGTGCATTTGGTGGAGGGCGACCCCAGCTCACTTTCTGGCACAGTTAGGCAGGTCACCCCCATTGATGTGACCTGTGGGCAGGACAAGGTCCCTTCCCGGTTTTGGTGGGAGCTTCCCCTGCCAACTTCCCTTGCAGCCCTCAATGAACTTGTTGGTACTTGTTGTTAATACTGTCTTTGGGGACCAATGATTCTAAGTGGGGGGAGTGTGTAGCGGGGTATTGCCCTTTAATTCCCCAGAGACTACACTACCCAGTACACATTGAGGCACCCAGGGTGCATTGCCCTGTGCAAAGACTGCTGGGGTGGACTTTATAAGAGGGAGGCGGGCCCCAGCTCTTTCTCTTTGGATACCGCCCTCCCAGCAAGAGGATCCCTGTGCTGATCTGCTGTGAACACAAGGCCTGAAGCCTGAGCCTTGTGTTTTTCCAAAGAGCCTTCCGCTCCACCGAGGAGCCTGCGGAGCGTCTGATCCTGTTGCTGAGTGCTGTCATCAGGAGGACCGAAGACCCGGGTGTCGTGTTCACTGTGAATCAAGTCACAGTAACGGAAGTAACGGACAAAGGACTAGTCCGGTCGGGTGAGAGAGCATCTGCTCAGAGCTACACCACAGTATCTCTAAACCCATTAACTTTATTCAGGGCCATCACAGTGATTGCAGTTACACTCTGGGGAGACTATCTGCAGAACTGAGTTATTAGTCTCTCCGGCATTATAAAGTTACCGATCATTGTTACTTTGTTGGATTACAATTGTTCTTAAAGTGCACCACCGTGTTTTGCTAGCGAAGATTTCTTCCACAGAACTATACCCAAATCATAGTCAGGCCTGACTGGGTAGTGTAGGACATTGCAGGCGCCATTTTTGTCCACGAGGGTGTCTATCATATTGCTGAACGTTTTGATGTTTTAATAAGTATATCCATATTGCAGGGCTCTGCATGTGACATTGCATACTGTTTATCATTTTGAGAAAGTTACCCCTAGGGGTTTTGAGTTGCAGCGATAAGTAAAAAGTTGGAATTCTTTATAAAAATATGAATTTTTATTTGGAAAATTTACATGATTATTGGGAGTCAGGACATGAGCTCCAATTTACATGTTGACAATAAATTACACATTTATCTAAAAACATCCAATAGAAGTGTGATACCACATGGAAAAGTGTAGGTAAAAGGAGCGCAAAACCCAACGCGTTTCGACCTTGACAATAGTAGCGGTCTTCTTCAATGGGAATACGCTTTGCGCACTTAGTTTCTATAATAAAACATATATAATCAATAAAATGCAATACAAAAGACCATCAGTATGACCAAAAACACCTCGCAAATGACACCGATTGGGTGCACTGCTGGTGCGTATGTAGTATTAAGTGTATACGTTCCAAGTATTCATAATATTAAAAGTCATGCAGTACATACCCAGGTAGGCGTCAACAGCCTGGACTGGTGATCGCCAGGTGACTCCACCGTCAAAAAGCATCAGCGGGGACTCTCCTGACTAGACAAGGAGAGGGGATCAGATGGAATACCTAGGAAGTTGCAGGGAAGGCAGCCCGAAATTGCAAAACCACACAGGCCTACGAGAGGTCGCGACTTTCAATCCCCCACCTCCGAGGAGGGAATGAAGGAAAGGAAGGGGGAGGGGAGAACAAACAAGGGCCAGCGATGAGCGGGGCAGGTGATCCTATGCACACCCAGACTGCCCAGAATAGCAGATGGGGATGGAGGGTAGGGGACTAGGGGGGGGGGGCTCAACAGACCAATCGAAAAGAGGCCCTACAAGAATATCCAAAAAAGTAAAATTAGTATAATAAAACAAAGTCAAAAAGAGACATTTATTTGGATAATGAATTATCCCTATGAGAAAAAGAGAAAGAAAAAAGAAAGAAAAATGCAGTGAAAAGAGAAAAAATAAAATATTTTGTGTGTGTTGCAAGTGTTTGAAACTGTGAAGGAATAAAAAGAGCTAAGTGAAAATATAAGCTGACATATGTTGATTCGTGTATATAAAGCTGAGTGTGAGAAAAAGGAAAGGAAAAGAAGAAGAAAAAAAAGGGGAGAAAGGGGAAGGAAAAAAGTGAGAGGAAAAAAGGAGGAAAGGGGGAGTGGAAGAGGTTGTGAATGAAAAGGGAGCAGGGAAGGACGAAAGGGAAGAAGTAGGGAGGAAAGGAAAGGGGGAGTGGGGAAGAGAAAGGGAGGGGAGGGGGGAGAAGGAGGGGGGGGAAGTGAAGAGAAGGTTTTGGATGGGAAGGGGAAGGGGAAAGAGAGGAGGAGAGAGAACTAGAAAGCAGGAGGAAGGGAAGGAGGGAAGGGAAAGAAATGCAAGAAATGTCGTGAAATGTGAAAGAGATGAGTGTAAACCAGGTGAGTGACTAGTAAATAAGTGTATGGTGTGAATAATGAGAATATGTCTAAGAAGTGAAAAAAAACATGAATTATAGAAGCTGGGAAATTCAAAAATGAATCTTGTATGTGAAATGTGTGAGGAATGTGGAAAAGTGTAGTGGTGAATGGAGACTAGCAAGGAAGATAAGAAAGAAAAAAGAGGAAAGAAAGGAGAAAAGGAGAAAGAAGAAGAAGAGAAGAAAAAGAGTTTGTATTATTGTTATATTACCTAATAAAGCAGAGAAAAACGTGTGTGTAGAATCGTGATGATGGATGAAATGAAAAGGAGTCCCATAGGCTTTGCTGTGATGCTGAAGTATTCAAAGCATACACAGATTGGTATGCTGACATATGAAAGGAAAAATTGCAGTATTATAAATGAAGCAGAGGTATGGATCCATAGTAAGATTGCCGTATCAGTGGGGCTATATACTTACAATTGCGGACCTACAGTCTACGTACACCTCCGTCTCTATCACCAGAAGACTCTGAGTAAGCTATGCTCAGAAGCTGGGAATTTTATGGATCAAGAGAGCCAATGGGTCTGGTGTGTGTGTTTGTTCCACCTCCCTCCTGCAGATACGTATCCTCCCTCCAAACCCTAACGGCAGGAAAATTACCCCGCATGTGAGCTGTGACAGTTACCTCCCACTCTCCATAGTGCCCGTGTAAGATCCGCCTCCTTCAGCCCCCCCAAAAAACCAACCTCAGTGTGGGGGGGGAGCTGTGGCCGTCATGAAGGTGGTTTTTTGGGGGGGCTGGAGGAGGCGGCTCTTACACTACTATTGTCAAGGTCGAAACGCGTTGGGGTTTTGCGCTCCTTTTACCTACACTTTTCCATGTGGTATCACACTTCTATTGGATGTTTTTAGATAAATGTGTAATTTATTGTCAACATGTACATTAAATTGGAGCTCATGTCCTGACTCCCAATAATCATGTCAACTTTCCAAATAAAAATTCATATTTTTATAAATAATTCCAACATTTTACTTATCGCTGCAACTCAAAACCCCTAGGGGTAACTTCATTCTTTCTCAAATTCTATCAGGGGTGTGCAGCACTTTGATCCACAATAGACATCACCTTCCCTTTGCTACTGTTTATCATTTTAACCTTTACCAACAGTAAAATATTAGAGTTAACTATATTGGTTGTCAGTGTCATTTACTGTTCTATACCATTACTGTGTGCCTTACTGTGGGATTGTGTCATAGAGAATATTAGAGTGATTGCAATTCTATCATCCCCTTTACTAACTGTGCCAAGAGAGGTTAGAGCCGATTGCCAGGGGTTGACAGCGGTGCACTACAGGGCCCGAAACAATCAAGGCAGCCCTCTTAACTGGGGGTATCGCTATATAAGGATAGCAATAGAGTATTTCCTTACTGATTAAACGGTAACTCCACTTTTGTCCCCCACAAAATAGCAAATAAAAAAATAATAATATAGCGTATTCAATTGCGACTCAAGTCATATTGTAATTGAATGATATTAAAAATTACCTTTCCTTTTCAATTTGCAGCTCTGTCATTTTTGGTAAAGTTGGCTCACTGATTTTCCCAGAAGTCTGCTCTAAGATACAAGTCAGATTTCAGGCATCCCATGTAACAAAAATTTCCTTTTTGGTGAGATACTTCCAATAGGAAATCATGTCTAAAGGGATGCAGACCTTGCAATTTTCCTCATTAAAAACCTGCAGGTGCAGCAGCTGACTGATACAGTAACTATAAAACCCCTCCTATTAGATTTGCTTACCACATGGACATAGACAAACACACAGGGATTTCTTCAGAATAACAAAAGGTAGGAATCTGCAACACAGTTTTTTAAAGAGGAAGTAAACCCTGATGGATTTTACTTCCTCTTTATTTCCCTGCAAAGGTAAAGTATAATGGGCTACTATGCATCGCATAGTAGCCCATTATGTGTCACTTACCTGAAACCGAAGCCTGCGATGTCACCGCTTTCCCCACTGGCAGCGAGCATCCATCTTCACCCCTCTTCCTTCTGGGGCCGCAAACTCTGGCTCTGTGACTGGCCGGAGTCGCGTGACGTCACTCCCGCGCATGCGCACAGAAGCCGCCAGTCACAGCATGCCCCTTTTAGAAACGGCACGATATGCCCTTTCTAAATTGCACATGGGCTGTAGACACCGGAGTCAGCAGCTGACTCAGCCCACAAAGCGCCACCTATAACCACAATATCAGTTTTTGGGTGGACTTGCCCTTTAATTTGCATATTTATATATTGTGTTATTATTTGAAATTGCCATATTATAATCACAAATAATTTAATGGCTACCTAGAACATATACTGTTTAGAACAGGTCGGGGCGCAGTTTATATCTTCTGCTTTGTGCTGTATGGCAGCAGTCTAACTTGTCAAGCAAAGCAGGCTGGAGAAAAAGTAAAAAATTATATTTGTAAAGGAAGTCATGCCAATTCTCAGTGACAATAATATTTTGTTTCTTTTTAGCTATTAGCATATGAGGAATCAATATGCTACAAGTATGTTGTCTCTTTTACTTACTTATAAAGACCCCCTGCAGAAGCTTCAGTTGCTCACTAGTAAGAAAATGATTGTGCGGGCTTATTTTGCTCTCAGTGCTGATTAACTCAGCTTGTCATACACACTCAACTCCTAAGCCATAATGTTGTAGAGCCAGGCTGCCTAGTTGCTCCTACTGATGCTGATTAATAGAAAGGCAGAGGAGATGCTGAACTTATGTTTTACTGGAAAGGCTGACTGAGGATACATGGAGCCGGGCTACTAGACCCACAGTGACCATCTCCCCTGCTCCCGGCGCAGAAGCTGGCATCTGTTCCAGCACATGAGTCATGGATGCTCGGCAAGCAGGAGGTAATCTTGGCAGTCGTGGGAAATTTACATAAGACACAATAAGAAAGCAGTCACATTTGGAGAGCGCATCAAGACGGGGGATATTGAATGCTGCGACTTCACTTTGATAAAAAGGGTCTCGGCAGGACTGCAGGATTTTCAATTCTAAATTCTAAATTAGTTCAAAAGGAGTTTCATGTTCATGTAGAAATTATTTCCATCACCTCCAAAATTGTAAACGTGCTCTGGACTGACATAAGATCGAGGATACAGGAAAAAACAACTTTAGATGATCAGCGCAAAAAGAAAATGGTAAATAACAAATTTGGATATAGTTTGTTTTTTTATAAATTCTTTATTTAAGAAAAAAGGACATGCGGGTATACAGAGAACAAACTGATGTATATCAAAGTACAGCAAACATTCCCCAACATATCATAAGTAGAACATACTGTACAGTAAAGATGTGGAGACCGCTATCAGAGAAGGATCGCAGCGTGTGTCAAGCTTACAGGAGTCCTCCGGCCCCCGCATGGCCATGTTTTTGCGGCAGATGCCTATTTCGTTAGAGAAAGAAACGTCAAGCCCATTAGAAACAGACTTGAACAGGCCAACACTCTAGTGTTGGCATTAAAAAGATATCAGAGAAAGTAAAAGTAAAGTAAGCAAGGAGTGCAAAGATGGGGAGGTAGGGAAGAAAAAAAAAAAAAGGAAGGGGGGAAGGGGTGTAACCACCCTCCAGTCACATCCACCCCACCTGGGGAGCATTCAGATTCGATACTCTCAGGGGGACCGAGCCACTAGTTGCTCGTATTACTCAGAGAAGTAGAATTTGTGCCAAAAATACCATGTTTTGGAAAATTTCTCATTTAGGCCTTTTTCTGTTGCTATCAAGTCCTCCATGTCATGTATATCCTTCACTTTATTCAACCAACCGGCCACCAACGGAGGCTGAGTCTGCTTCCAGTTCAGAGGGATGCAGCCCTTTGCCGCAGTAATCAGAAGCGGCAGTATGGACTTTCTATAGCTCTTACTTGGAATTTTGTGGTAGTGCAGAAGGAAGAGCTCAGGAGACATCGGTAACTCCCGTTCCTTGAATTTTTGGACAATGCGATGTACCTCTGTCCAGAATGGTTGTAAGATGCGGCATGACCAAAAGACGTGGAGGAGCATACCAACCTCCTCCCCGCACCTCCAGCACATATCCGTGCTCTGGGGGAACATCTTGTGTATCTTTTCCAGAGTGTAGTACCAACGGGACAGAATTTTATATACCAGCTCCTGGTGCCTTGCACTGATAGAAGTTTTTTGAGCAAAGAGAATGATTCGGTCCACTTGTTTCCCCGTAAGTTGTAAGCCTAGCTCCTGCTCCCACTTGGTAACATAAGGAGGTCTATAGTCCGGAGGCGGAGAAACTAGTATTTGGTACATTAAGGAGATTGCATGTCTCAACAGGGACAGTTCCAGGCATAGTAACTCAAATGATGTCAGCTGCCGCCCATAGGCAATCGGAGAGGGTAATGTGCGGATGTAGTGGGACAGCTGAATCTTTTGCCAAAATGAGAGCCCACTCAGGGCAGGGTCATCTAGGATTTGTTGCCGGTTTCGGCATTGATCGTTGGTGAGGAAGTGTCGCACCTGAGACCTCTCAACCAGTTTCAATTCCAGGAAGCTAGGGTCATTGAGACCCGGACTGAAGGCCGGGTTGCTCACTACCGGGGTGAGCGGGGACGGGAGCGGCGCGATAGATTGGTCGTGGAAAGCTTTCCAAGCCGCCCGTATTGTCACCCCTACCGTGGGGTGGTCCGAGATCTTCTTAGGCAAGGGATGCTGGCACCAGGGCAGCGCGTCTAAGTGTGCCCCGTCAAGGATTGTTCGATTTGCACCCACTGTTTCAGAGGGCCGTGACTGCACCAATCCAAGATACAGGTAAAATGACAGGCCGTGTGATAGAGAGTAGCGTCCGGCAGGGCTATGCCAACCCTCAACTTCGGTAGCCGGAGAATTTTCTGCACTAACCGGGGGGGTTTCTGTGCCCACACAAAGTGTATCAGCATTCTATTAACCGCTTTCAGGAAGGACGCCGGCACCTGTATGGGTAGTGCCTGGAAGTGGTACAACAGTCTGGGTAAGATATTCATCTTTACAATGCCGCAGCGACCAAACCAGGAAAACAGACCATGCTGCCACTCTTGCAGGTCTTTTTTTATGGCCACCAAAAGGGGAGGAAAATTGAGGGGAAAAATAAAATCTCCTCCGTTTTACAGGGTAACAAGATACCCAGGTATTTGATATGGGACGAAGCCCATTTAAAAGGAAAGTCCACCCGGAGCAAGTCGGTCAAGGGAGGAGGTAAAGCGACCCCGAGTGCTTCCGATTTCTGGTAGTTAATGCGAAACAATGACACCTTCTCGTACAGCTTCAGTACCTTGAACAAGTTCGGAATAGACACAAGGGGGTTGGTTAAAAAGAAGAGCAGGTCGTCTGAGAAAGCCGCAATTTTCGGGGACAGGGTGGCATCAAGGCGAGGTCCCGTAATGTCTGGGTTGTCCCTGATGATACGCAAGAAAGGCTCAAGCGTGAGGATGAATTTCAGGGTTGACAAGGGGCACCCCTGTCTCGTCCCATTCGCTATGCGAAATGTTGAGGAAAGGTGACCATTAACCTTGACCTGGGCCGATGGGCACGAATAGATTGATTGTAACCAATTCATCATGCTTTCCTGCAGGCCTATACAGCGGAGAGATTCAAATAGGAAAGGCCAGCTCACCCTGTCGAACGCCTTTTAGGCATCCATCGAGAGGAGCAGCATTGGGGCTTTACGTGTCCTTGCAGCGTGGATGATATTGATTGCTTTAGTCGTGTTGTCACGCGCCTCTCTAGTAGGTACAAATCCGACTTGGTCGGAGTGGACTAGTTGTGGCATCAAGTCGACCAAGCGCACGGAGAGAACTTTTGTGAATATCGTGAGATCCACATTTTTCCACAAAATTTTTATTGAAAGTTTTTCATAGATAATACAAATAGTACCATAAAGCACGAAACCAGGATACAGATACATGTTTCCAACTAGAAGGAGGCATAGACTTCAAAGTTCGTGAGAGTAGAAACCAACAGATGATGCCTCTACGGGTTGCTAATATAACGGCCACATAGAAAAACTTATAGTAGTAAGGCGCAATATTTTAAAGAGGGTATACTACAGTGTATTACAGGTCTGCCTGATTCACGTTGGAATGCAAGACTTCATAGAAAAGTATGCAATATGGCTTCTGCAGATACTATAAAACAAACAAAGATTCTTCAAAACCTTTCCGTAAAGTAAAAATAAAAAAGTAAAAAATCAAAAGAGAGAAAAAAGAGGAGGGAAGAGAAAGGGGAAAGGCCAGAGTGGCGAGGAGAGGGAAAAAAGGGGGGTAATGAGGGGGGTACTGTAAGGGGAATACATGAGGAGGGGGTGGGATCACCACCAGCAACCCTCCCCAGTAGACCCCAGGTGTAAGATCCACATTTAGCAGTGAGATCGGTCTATAGTTTTGGCAATGCAGTGGATCCTTTCCCTCTTTCGGGATCACAGCAATGTGCGCTCTTAATGCATCCACCGGTTGGGGCGTCCCTTTCCCTGTAGCATTATACGCAGAAAGAAAACGTGGAAGCAGCACTTCTCCAAAAGTCCTGTAGTAGAGAAGAGGGTAGCCGTCTGGACCAGGCGCCTTGCCTAATTGCATGCGCGACATCGCTAAGGTCACCTCCTCCGCAGAAATAGGTTTTTCAAGTTCGGTCAGTTTCACTTCCGAAAGCCGAGGGAGACCAGATCCCCTCAGATAGTCTCTGATATTCTTTCTCTCTGTCGAAAAATTTGGATATAGTTAAGGCTATAGTGAAGCACAGCTCCAGTTCTTAGTAAATCTCGCTCCACCAGATCCCTAGGAAAGGCCCACCAATTAGCACATTCAAGTCTAGCAGATCCAAACAGATCAACACAAATTTTGTGTAAAATGCTTTTTCCCTCTTTGTCTTCTCCTGTAGAGTAAATTGCATCAGAAGGTGGAGTCTATGCGGGTGGAACAGGAATTCTAGTCAATAATGTTTTTTGTGGGATTAAAGTGTGGTGTGATTCAAAATGATCTGCTGTTTCCCAGATTGCCATTAGTGACATTTTCCCGTTTACAATGTTGCTTTTGTACAGACTGGGCCTTATTTAGACATCATGCTGTCTAAGCACACCAGAATTATAACACAAAGGGGCAGACCTCTTAAAAAAGCATGTTATTATTTTAGTATAGAACCATAAGGGATAGAACGGGGTCTGCTTTACAGGGTCTGTACATTTTAATTGTACCTTTAGGCCAAGAACATGAAAAAAGAGAGACAGATTCATGTTTTCTTGATATAAAGAACATTCTGACTCCTTTTAATACCGCCATGTACTCCTTCCCCCTATTGGACTTTTGCTGAATTTAGCTGCAAATATCCATCCAGGAAAACAAAATAATAATAAAACAATGTATGTTTTGTAGACTTTGGTGCTGAGCCCTCTAGCTCTGCTGCACCATAGATGCCCGGTGTATAGTGACTTTTCTCCAACAGTTATGCATATCCTAAGGCAGAATGGATTGTTTCATTTCCATGCATATGTTGTAGTGCCAATCTTTTTGCACAATTCATTACATCAGTTGTAAAGATATGCCATGCCTTGTTTTGCCTTGCATCTTATAGTCATGATAGTATTAACTGCAATTCCAGAGCTTGATACTGTATAATGTATCACCATACATTGTGCTTGAAGTTCAGGGTTAAAATCCAGGACTAGGTTCAGGTTAAAATGTGTGAAAAACCTTGATCATTAAAATCTTATATAAGCTTCAACATTATAACATAATTATGAAAGTAATTTCTTAAAATAATTTTAAATCAGTAGCTTTCATTACTCTCTGCCCATCAAAACATAAACATTCCCTAGCATGATGTCCCATACTGGGAATATGCTTAGAAGCAATTTATTCTTTCAGAGTCACCAGTTGACACTGCTGCTGGTTGCTTTGGTACCCATTGATGAGAGGGAACCAATTAGCTTGGCTCCTGATCATGTAATCATTATGTAAGCTTCGGTCTTCAGTGTACATATATGTCGTATGTTTGTATTTAAAACACACAAATAAATAAATACTTTTTTGCACTTTTCTACATTTGTCAACTTCCTATAAAAAAACATTGGGGTTGATTTACTAAAACTGGAGAGCGCAAAATCTGATGCAGCTCTGCGTAGAAACCAATCAGCTTCCAGTTTTTTTTTAAGTTAAAGCTTAAAGGACAAGTTCACCTTTTATAACATGTTACATGTTACACCCATATTGAGGGTTTAACTTGTAACATGTTACGAATGCACCGGTCCCCACACCTCCTTAATCCCAGCTGTGATAGCTAGTGGGGTTCTTCTTCTTCCCTGCTAGCTGTCCCAATTTAAAAAAAAGCGTGGCTGAGCGGGGCTCCACCCGCACACGGCTACATCACTGATTGGCAGGGCTATGTGCATTGAAAACTACAAGGTCCGGCAGCTTTTGTGGATGTCGGCTTGTAGTTTTCAATGAACTACCACAGCACTGTGGAGCACTGTGATAGTTCATTTATGCTTCCTGACAGATTGTATCTGCTTGCCGGTACAGGATGTACAGGGAAAAAGATACATTGGGAGATCTGCAGGAGACCTGCATGGAACCAGTGATAGGAATCTTGCCATTGTCCACCTTTCCTTGATGACTCTGTAACATGGTATGGGACGGTTTTACCCTGCAACATATGCTGCATTGGACATTTTTTCCACCTACCATTGGAGATTCAATCAGATCTGATAAAGTATAATTATTTTCTTGGATATGGAACTTTAATTTCTTCATATCATGTTCTTCATGGATTACAATTATCTCTGGAACTGTGGGTCATAGACAATTGTGTGATCCACCCTTGTCGTTAACTGTACGGAGCGAGGGAGGGAGTCAAGGCATGAAGATTTGCTGAGGTATAATAGACAAAATCTTACCCTTGGTTGGGCCCTCAACACCTTTGCATCTTCAGAACCTTGAATAACTGACCTCTTCTAGACCACTGCACTACATAAGCCTTGTTTCGATATATTCCACTTTACCCTAATCCATGTGTTCCTTTCTACAATTGGATAGGAACTGTGTGTATTTTCCTTAATATTTATATCCAAGTACTGTGGCCTAGATGCCATAGTAT
The DNA here is from genome assembly GCA_029206835.1 of Rana muscosa. NCBI lineage: Eukaryota > Metazoa > Chordata > Amphibia > Anura > Ranidae > Rana > Rana muscosa. Next base: position 226,138,851 of record CM055118.1, read on the forward strand.
CGAATTAAGTGACCATACTGAACTGTTCCTTTGCAGGACCATCCGTCCAAACACAATATAAAACCCTGCATATATTATGTATCCCCATCCACTGGCAACACTAGCCAGGGGGTCAGGGTATATTAAACTCAGTGACACACTGAAGTCACAAACATATATATGTGTTGTGTATACATATGAGGTGGACAAATGGCTTTTAATGGTATGAGTGATTATCCTTTTTGTGTGATGTGGCACCATTTCTTTATTTGCTAACCTTTTCACTACTTGACCAAAATAAAGTATTTTTCTAGTTGAAACAGTGAGTTGAACCAATTTTTGTAATGTTTTGCATATGAGGAGGTTAGAGCTAAAACCTGGTTTTATTCTCAGCTACTTTGGTGCAATGCTTTACAGGCTCCAAAAAAAAAAAAAAAAAATTCACATTTTTTTACTCACAAGATAATGAACTTATCCTTTAATTGAACAAGCTGAAGTTAGAAGCTGATTGGTTACCATGCACAGCTGCACCAGATTATGCACTCTCCAGTTTTAGTAAATCAACCCATTGTATCTATTAAAATAAGTAAATTAAAATATTTCATAAATAGTAACTTTATATAGTTTAAGAAATTATAAAAACTATTTAGATATGCAAATAAACTATAGAATTATTGTCAAACTAACTGACACATTCTGATGCTGCTAAATCTGACAGACATCTACACATCAATGACCTCAGGGCACAAAAGGGTTAAAATAATACTTGGTGCCAAAAACATTCTATATAAGCAATATCATCCAAGCAGAGTCCATTACACATTGTAAAATAATAGACTCTAATTGGTTGCTAGATGTCAACACTGACAGATGTTCTTTTAGATATATTAGACCTATATTTACTGACCTCACCAACCTGACTTTTCCCAGGATGTGTTATTCTCCTGTATGTAGCATCACTAGTTCCCAAGTATGAGGCTTTATTCATTCATGCCACTGGCACACATGTATTCTTGTAATGTTGGCGTGTTGAAATGAAGTGTAACGGTAAACTCTCTATAAACTATAAACATAATATAAGATTCTAGTTGGTGTTAGTGCTGTCTATGCACGTAATATCCCTGTGACTATCCATTCATCAGATGTTGCATCATGGCTGGTTGCACAAAGCATACCTCTGTGTCCAGGTTTTCAGGCCAATAAACACCCTTAACACGTTGTTTAATGATATATGAAACAGAGTTAATTGCTTAATTGCTTCTTAATTAGAAAAATCCCAAATCTCTGGCCTATCAGCAGTCCTTGAGGAATTGTATATCTCTCCATGTCAGTCTTGTCCTGGTGCTTAATGCTCTTAATCCATAGAAAGAAGTAAAGAGAGCAGCACATTTACTTATTTCTTATGGGTTCACTTACTGATTACATCGGGCTTATTCAGCGGATGATAAAATCTTAGATAGATATAAAATATATCAGAGTTGTTAGAAATCTTCTTTGGTCTCACTTATCTTTAATAGAATATTCCATAAGATACATATTATAGTGGAATGTTGTCATTGATTTTCTAGGAAAAATTAATGATTGGATTTTTTTCTATAAACGTGAAATCAATTTTTTTTCATTTTGAGTTTGCCAGAAAAAACGACTTTGCTTTACAATAGGTATGACCATAACACAGGGTTTCATTTGAAAATTAAGGTGGCCCTTTGTGGTGTTTAAGGACTTTAAATGGCTCTAGGATATTACGGAAGACCCAGAACCATCCTGGACTTGTTCTTGTACTATAAACATGGTCCCTAATTATTTTATGTTTTTTTTATTTTTTTCACAGAAATTAAATAAGAAAGAGAAGAAAAAGTTACAATTAAAAAAAATAAAAAATGATGTGATAATACACAAAAATCAAATACAAAGATAGAATAACACAACTATAACAAAACATTAAATTAACTAAACTGAAAGGCCCTAAAAAAAAAAAAAAAAATTGTGTTTTTTACAAGCACTTCTTGCAAATGGCAAATCTGGTAATTACGCAGCCAAATCAGTTTAGCCAAAATCACTCTGCTCAACCCAACCTTAGAGCATGAGAGGAGTGGTGGATGACATCACAATCTACTCCCCTTCTCTAATCAGTGGGCCTGGCACTACTGTGGTCACTGGAGTCATTTGAAAGCCAGCAAGCCATCAACTAGCATTTACCCAGAGAGTGGTCAGCAATGGCATCCTGTGTTTTTCTCAACAGATGCTTCCCATAACAGTTTGCCAAAAATGTTTTCTTCTCCGTCCAACTCATTAGTCCCATGTGCTCACTTCTGTTATGCAGATGTATCTTTTATTTGTAAAAAAAAAAAAAAACCTCAGGCTTTTATATTCGGAATTCCTTGTGTGATTGTGAATTTCACATCCCGCAGTTGTGTGGGAGGAGCTTCACATAAAATAAAGTTCTTATGCTGCTGAACTGCTTTTCTTCTGAGGCTTGTGAAGAGCAGAGACAAACAGATTAGTGTGCTATCCTGCAGGAATTACTGTACACAGAAGGCTCCCCGTGTCTACAGATCACAAAGCTTCTGAGGACTTTATACAGAAATAATAATATCGGGCTTGTGTGTTATGTCAGGAGAAAGCACGCCTTGCCAAGTAACCGTCAGCACACAGGATGACATTATGACATAGAGACACTTTGACATAAGCCCATTGACTGGCTCCCTGGTGGTTCACATTGGAGCAGATTATATGTAAATAGATAAGCCTTGTATATGTCTACAATCATTTTGCACAAGGGACAAATTCCCCTTTGGCAAAAAAAGGTCTTCATTTGATATACTGTATAATCAGCAATGGATAGAGATAAGAGAAATGTTGGCGGAGACAGGAAACTAACTGGGATATTTCTTACAGAATCAAAGAAGAGAGCATTTTTCTTTATAAACACTGGCATTCAACCCCCTGTGTATAGGAGTGCCCTGAAGTGGATTATTAATCAGTTATCTCAAAATACTATAGTCTGCCGCTACTTTCCTTACCTAACACTGAAAATTTAAAGCACACACCGGGGCCTTATTTACCTCGTAAGCTTTGGCATCAAGATTCATCAGTTTGTATTCCTGCTTCAACCTATAGCCATTATTTTTACATCTTGTTTAAGGTGGAGGCAGCAGTTAAAGTGGAACTTAAATGAAAATGAAAGGTCTGTTTACATTATAGCTCCCTACCCCTGTAAAAATGCTAACTGAAAGCAATAAAGGAATAAAACACTGCAACAAAAATGTAAAAATACCTTATGCCTGGCTTCCAGCATGCAACCAGGACACTAAGGGGTAGATTTATTGAAGGCAAATAGACTGTGTACTTTGCAAGTGCAGTTTCTGCAGAGCTTAGTAAAAGAGGTAAAGCTTCTCTTTACAAAGAATACCCAATAACATGCAAGGCAAGGAAAATAATACACAGCATGATTGCTTGCACATGATTGGATGATGTTTGTCAGAAGAGCTTCACCTAATTTACTAAGCTCTAGAGCAGAGGTCTCCAAACTGTGGCCCTTTGCTTGCTTTTACCGGGCCCTTAAAGGCACTGTTTCATCCACGGATACCAACAATGGGACATAATTCCCCCCCCACTGACACCAATGAAGGGACACAATTCCTCCCAATGACACCAACAATCGGGCACAATTTCTCCCAATGGCACCAACAATGGGGTTCAATGACATCAATGATGGGGCACAATTCCTCCCAGTGACACCAACAATGAGGCACACTTACTCCCACTGAAACAAACAATGGGGAATTATTTTTTCCCACTGACATCGGGACCTTTTTACCTTCAATGACCACAGTCCAGCCCCTGCAAAGTCTGAAAGACAGTAAACTGGCCCTCTGTTTATAAAGTTTGGAGACCCCTACTCTAGAGCAACGTGGTCTCCAAACTATTGCCTTTAGTAAATCAAAACCTACCTGTATACTATAGCTAAGCCTGTAAGGGTGAAATGCTTTCAAGAGGGGCAGCCTGCAGGTGGGGACATTCAGGGTGTCTATGTTGGCTCAAAAGTTATTGACAGATGACCGAGTCATAAAGGTAGGCGCTGACTAGTAATGACCAAATATAAATAAACCATTTTGTCACAATGGACTTATAATTACCTAATATTATTCACTTTCCCTTCAATAGATTTTTATTTTTCAAATTAAATATAGACAGTACATAAGAACAGCTTGACAAAAGGCTGGATCTTTTACATAATATGCATGTGTCAAACATAACATAGTATCAGCAACAAGTCCTCATAAGGTGTTTCAGAGCCTAACTGTAGGTTGAGTAATGGAAGGTTACGAGCTAACCCCTGGTTAGTAGGGGAAAGAGAGATAGGGAAATGAACCAAGGGGTCAGTCGGTCTGGGGAGTCCTACCCATCCCGGGCACCCCTAATGGGATCATCCTGTGCCCCAATCAGGGCCCCCCCCAATCCGCCCCCCTCCCATAAAAATACCAGCAAGGATATTAGAGAATCCGAAGTAGACTTCAGTGTGTCTCTAGTAGGGATGAGTTTCGCGTTCGAGTCGAACATACGTTCGACTCGAACATCGTGTGTTCGATCGTTCGACGAAGATCGAACGTTTTGGGTCGTTCGCGCCAAATTCGAGTGACGCGAACGGCCCAAAATCCCGGCGCTGTGATTGGCCAAGCATGCACTGTGACCCCGCATGCTTGGCCAATCACAGCGCCGTCGGCGAGGAGAGCCATAATTGGCCACAGGCAGGATGCCTGTGGCCAATTATAGCTCGGGTGGTTTAGTACACGCCCCACACTATTAAAGGCCGCCAGCGCGGGGGCCTTGTGTCGTGTGTTGGCTGCAGGGAAAGATGTACATAGGCAGGGACGGTGTTAGTGAAATTGTGTGTAGGGAGAGAGAAGGATAGGTAGGGACAGTGTCAGTGTGATATTCTGCTAAACCTTGTGTGTAGGGAGAGAGAAGGATAGGTAGGGACAATGTCAGTGATATTCTGCTAAACCTTGTGTGTAGGTAGAGAGAAGGATAGGCAGGGACAGTGTCAGTGATATTTTTGCTAATCCTCCTGCACAGTATACACCTGAAGCTAGCCCTTATGGCTGTGTTTTCCTGGTGTGTTACACTAATGCCGCGTACACACGATCATTTTTCCATCGGGAAAAATTAAATTTTTTCCTTTGGACGAGAAAAACGATCGTCTGTGGGCTTTTTGTCATTTTTCCTGACGGGAAAAAAGGCATTAATCACGACGAGAAAAATTAGAACATGCTCTAATTTTTCTCGTCGTGATTCCTGTCATTTTTTTCCGCAGCAGTTTTCCCATAGGGAAACACTGCCGCGGAGCCTACACACGGTCGTTTTTCTCACCAAGAGAAAAAATTACCTTGAAAAACGGCCGTGTGTGGGGGAACAAGCCGTTCCCTCGTTTTTCCTGTCGTGATTCACGGCGGTGTTTTCACCGCCGTGAATCACGATCGTGTGTACGTGGCATAACAGGCATCTGCAGCACTTACAGCAGGTGTAGTGTGCTTCCTGCAAAATATACACCTGAAGCTAGCCCTTATTGCTGTGATTTCCTGTTGAGTAACACAGGCAGGCATCTGCAGCACTTACAGCGGGCGTAGTGTGCCTCCTGCACATTATACACCTGAAGCTACCCCTTATTGCTGGTTTTCATTTCATCTGGTTTTATTGCTGTTCTACAGGGGCATGTAATTACAATTATTGATCTAATAATTCACAGCAGGGCCCATTCACGCGCCCACCAAGAGTAACTGTGAGGGCTTACAGTGTTGTGGCACCAGCACCACCACCAAAGGCCCAATTTTTCCTACCACTGTTCAACAATGGCATGTAATTACAATTCCTGATATAATAGTTCACAACAGCTTACAGTGTTGTGGCAACACCGACACCTAAGGGGCAAATTTCTGCAGAGTATATACGGCAGGCCCCTACTTTCAAACATCCAACTTACAAACGACTCCTACTTGCAAACGGAAGGAGACAACAGGAAGTGAGAGGAAATCTACCCCTAGGAAGGAAAATTCTCTCCTGTAAGAGTTAATATGGGAAAAAGGTGTCTCCTCTCTACTGATGCTTTATCACCAATCCTTGTTTCAATAAAAACCCCACTTTTCAAAAACATTTGTCATTGGGACAGAAAGTGAGGTGAAATGTTCTGAACAGGGGCACAGACAGCAAAACAAATGTTACAGGGGTGATAACCCTTCCCTATGTTTTCCAAAAAGCTTAAAAATAGATTTTTTGCCTGGAGCTACACTTAAACAATGTACCTGTTCAAAATTACAAACATATTCTACATAAGAACAAACCTACAGTCCCTGTCTTGTATGCACCGCCTGTATACGGCTGTTCAGAGTATATAGGGCCTTTTTTATTTTGTGTGCGGGGTTCCCCTTAATATCCATACAAGACCCAAAGGGGCTGGTAATGGGCTGGGGTAGGGGGGGGGGGGGTGATGGGGTAGCTATGCCATTTTTCTCTAAAATTTTCATCCATATTACCGGGACCAGACATTACATTAAAGCCGCAAGCAGTTTTAAATGGCTTTTTTTTCCTTTAGAAATGTAATTTTGTGCAGGGACAGTTCTAAACACGGGAAACACGTGCCACTTCACAGGCATACTATAGACACCACCCAGGTACAATATTTAAAGGAATATATATATATTTTTTTCACTTTATGCATCATTAAAATGACTGCTCCCGAAAAACGGCCGTTTTTAAAACTTCGTTTTGCATTGATACATGTCCCCTGGGGCAGAACCCGGGTCCCCAAACACTTTTTAGGACAATAACATGCATATTAGTCATTATAATTATCACTTTAGATTTTGAATGTTCGCATCCATTGTATTTAATAGGGTTATAACGTTCGTGCAAACTTTCAGTCCGTTCGCGGGTTCTGGTGCGAACCGAACCGGGGGGCGTTCGGCTCATCCCTAGTCTCTAGCTCTTAAAGGGGTTGTAAAGGTTCGTTTTTTATTTTCTAAATAGGTTCATTTAAGCTAGTGCATTGTTGGTTCACTTACCTTTTCCTTAGATTTCCCTTCTAAATATTTGTTTTCTTTGTTTTCTTTGTCTGAATTTCTCACTTCCTGTTCCTCCTCAGTAAGCTGTTCAGTAAGCTGTTCTGGCTGACTAAACACCGCTCAGATGATGGTGTGAAGTATAGTGAGGAGAAACAGGAAGTGAGAAATTCAGACAAAGAAAAAAAACATTTAGAAGGGAAATAGAAGGAAAAGATAAGTGAACCAACAGTGCACTAGCTTAAAGGAACCTATTTAGAAAATAAAAAACGAACCTTTACAACCCCTTTAAACACAGAATGAACCAGGCCTATAGTGATATTATTCACTTTTATATACCTTTTCGCTATTATATGTTAGTTAAGAGAGATGGTGCAGAAGAAATCTGAACTCCTCAAGATGATGGCTAGTTCCCTAATTGACCAAAAGAAGAAAACCCCCAGAAATGGGACTTTAAGGGCAACAGTGGAAATAATGAGTAAAAAATGCTTAAACAAAAGGAGACAATCTCTAAACCTTCTCAAAGCACTAGAGCCTACCTTAGCAGCATGCACTGAATTACAGACAATGGCGCGTCCCCGCCATCCAAAATATCGACGGGTCCGCCATTGCCTCAGCCAGCTTTAAGGGAGAGGAGAGGGGAGGGTTCCCTAATTGACAGGTCAGCTGTCGTATTCTGTGTGCTGTGGGAATTTTAAAATAAAAAAAAATTACATGATTGGCTTTTTAAGGTTACAACCTAATTGGATCTTAACACAGGCTTACTTCCATGCCAGTCATACTTTAATAAAGAAGGCTCTGTTTTTAAAGGGTTATGTTCCCTAATCACTGGAAAATTTAAGTTTGAGAAGTTGCAAAGGTCAGAAAATTACCTGTTACATATTAGGCTAGCTGCCCAGCATCTGAAAAAAAAATATTAGTGGTCTGTGCTTAATTCTTTACGTGTTATTACATTTACATGATGAAGAGGGCTGTGCTCATTGTTACCTGTGTCTGCTTTATGTTTTTTGGGTGACCTGTTTGAGAAAAAAAATACACTTATTGTCCCTAACAGTAGATAAAGTCTGCATTGTTGGGTTCCCAGAAATGTCGTTTTAGCCTAAAGTACCGTATTTATCGGCGTATAACACGCACTTTTTTCCCCTTAAAATCAGGGGGAAATCGTGGGTGCGTGTTATACGCCGATACTCCATCGAATTCCCCTGCTGAAACGAGCGAGAGGAGCGAGCGGAGCCAAAGCCGAAGTACACTCGGCTTTACTCGGCTCCTCTCGCAGTCCCGCCCATCTCTGACTGCACCGCTGACATAGAGAAAGCCCAGTGTACTTTGGCTAGTCTCGGCTCCTCTCGCAGTCCTGCCCCTGACTGTGAGCAGAGCCGAGTCTAGGCGAAGTACACTCGGCTTTCTCTGTCAGCGGCGCAGTCAGTGGAGATGGGCGGGACTGCGAGAGGAGCCGAGTCTAGCCGAAGTACACTCGGCCCCGCTCGCTCCTCTCCACAGAAATCGGCGCCAAATTTAAAAAAACGCCGAGACTGACAAGATTGCAAAGGCACTGGGCAAGGCTGCAGATGGACAGATGGACACTGGGCAAGGCTGCAGATGGACAGATGGACACTGGGCAAGGCTGCAGATGGACAGATGGACACTGGGCAAGGCTGCAGATGGACAGATAGACACTGGGAAAGGCTGCAGATGGACACTGGGCAAGGCTGCATGCTGCATTTAAATGTAAGTTTTTTTTTTCCTTGAATTTCCCTCCTAAAAGTTTTTTTCCTTAAAATTCCCTCCTAAACTTGGGGTGCGTGTTATACGCCGGCGCGTGTTATACGCCGATAAATACGGTAAGTCTCTTTGCAGATAATGCAGTTGTCGGGCCTGGTAGCAAGAATCCCACTGGCAAGAAAGAATGCTCGGTTGAGCAGCTATTAACAGAAGATAACCACAAGTACATAAGTTGCAATTTAATAAATTAAGAGAACGTGGTTGGCTAATAGTTTGGAGCAGCACTTGCTACAACATCCTCATTCTGTAGAAGTGGAGGAGCATTTTATGGGTAAGTAAATCCCTGCAAGGAACAAAAGAGAGGAGTATTCCTCACGTATGTTCCCTCAGACAGCACACGTGGGTGCTCAACCTGTGGCCCTCCAGGTGTTGCTGGACTACTAGCCCCATCATGCATCAGCCTTTGGTAGTCATGCTTATAACTGTCAGCCTTGCAATGCCTCATGGGACTTGTAGTTCCCCAACAGCTGGAGGGCCACAGGTTGAGCACCCATGACCATGTAGTTAGTGAGCCACACAGTGCCAGTGCCCTTATCAAGCTCACTTTCTAATCAGCCATCAATTAGGAATCTTGTGTCTACCCAGTGTGCCCCAGCTATCCCCTACTGATTTATCTTCTTCACCCAAAAAGTTAAAGGGTCTGTGGAGCCAAGCATAGCAATGCTGTATGTAAATAGTTATTATTGCTTCTGGGAAGATTATCAACAGCTGATGTCCCTGATGACTGGTGATCTGATTATTGGGGTAGGGAGTTAATAATCAAAAAGCAGCAGGAGAAGTGGAGGAACGTCCTTCCACAGAATGAATGATTTCGAAGCAGAGAGATTCATGCGCTGCAGTTCCTCAGGTACTGTTTCCTCTCCAGCAAGGAGAAAGGTGAGCAAGACGGGAGTGACAAACCTCAAACCTCATTCCAAATGTCATGTAACTAGCAGTCAGAGGTATACTTTATTCAATGCTCACACTGCAGATATTTAGGTATGAGGCTACAAAACAGTCACATGCTCCCCACACTGCTATTTTTCAGGAGGAAGGCAACAGGTAGATTTTGTACTGCTTAGGCACAATCAACATTTCTAGATCATCCCATAAGAAAGCAAATCTTTACTTTGAGTGTAGGTCCACTTTAAATTCTTCACTTTCTCATACCTCTGTTTTATATTCTGTATTCCATATATAGTTTTAAAGTCTAGATGCAAGTAATATATATGTCTGCCAAGACACTGTAGTTTTAGATCGACCTCTCCTCAAAGCAGAAGACAGTTTAAATATGGGTATTTGAAAAGATGAATCTCCTTTACGATGCTTTCTAATGGGCAGACTGCTGAGTTGCTGATGATCTTGACTCTTGCAGGATCATCCACAGAGGAGAATCTATCATTCCATCCCATCAGAGTTTGTAGCTCCCGGTTTCACTGAGATGGCCTTGCTGTGCTGCGAGAGCCAACACGTTTCTCCATTCTGCCTCATAAGAATGGTGGCTATAAAGATTGGACTGAAATGAGCTGGGCCCCATTGGGGGAAGTTATGTGCTACTGCTCTACTCTACTTTCTGGACCATCAGCAAGTTTCCCAGTGAATGAACAGGGAAGGTGCTATTAACGTTCTGCCCCCACATTTTATTCGATTTGAGCACCAGTTTAACCTTTGACAGTCTCTTTCTTTAATTGTGTCAATCTCTGCAGTTTCCCTCTAGACTTTCCTTTTGAGGGCGTATTTGCGCTAGAGAACAGATCGATCCTGGGAACTGAATGTGCTCTTGGCCATAAAGCTGTTTAGCCTTATTAATCTTCTCCGATTCATATACCGTAAGCTAGCTGCGTTTTATACATTATCAACAGTGCCCTCAGCAGCAATCTTTGTAATGTATATACTGGCAGATTAATAAAATATTAATCCTTGGTATGTGTGGCTTTTCTAAAGCACATCATTGCCTACTGTTTTAAAGGGAAATAAAATGTTTTTTTAACAAGTATTTAAACAGTTTTTTGTTTTTTTTTCTATGGAATTTTTATTTAAAAAAAATAATATTTAATAAAGACTGTTTCCTCGACACGTATTTTCCAAACCATGTATACATTTTAAAAGGAATGCAAGGAATTGCCTCTTTACTAGTTGCTGCTTACTTGTTGCCTAAGGGTCCTTTTACACAGATCAGTTTTCAATGGGCTTTTAGTGTTTAAAAAGAGAACCAAAAATGCATGAAAAATGTATCCCTTTAAATCATATGAAACCCTTCACACCAATGCGCTGCATGCGGTGCAGTGCATTTTTTAAAGTCCTGCACTGCATTATTTGGTGCATGTTTAAAATGCACACCAAAAACACACCTCCCCATTGAATAAAATATGCACCCACAGTGCGTTTTTGGTGTGTTTTTTCACATGCCCAAGTTCCAGAGGTGCATTCTGGGAATCGGGAATCCAGAAAACACACAAAAAATGCACAGAAAACACATCAGAAATGCATAAACAAATGCATATGCGTTTTTACTGTGTTTTTTCAGTGGAGCAGTATGAAATGACTCTTAGGGGCCCATTCATGCAGCCTGGTCTGCTGCGGTGCATTTAACACACATTGGGGGTTATTTATTAAAGGCAAATCCACTTTGTACGTCAAGTGCAAAATAAATAAAAAACAGTATTCTTGCTTGCACATGATTAGATGATAAAATCAGCAGAGCTTCCCCTCATTTCAGATGTTCCCCTCAGACCTACAGAGACTGCACTTCCAAGTGCACTTGTAGTGCAGAGTGGATTTGCCTTTAGCAAATCAACCCCAATGTGTTATACAATAACTTGTATTTTGTTTAAGCAGTATGTTCATTTGAAAGGGCTGCCTAACACATCACAAGAAAACAAGAAATTGTGCATGAAGTATTTTTGGTGGTTCACCATGCTTGTACGTTGCATTCCATCACACAATCACACCTAACATGCTTTATCTCACTGCAATAATGTGAACAGACCCTTTGGTGTGTATGTGCCATTTTATTTCCTGCTTTTTCAGGTTTGTTCACAATTAGGGTTGCCACCTGTCCGGGATTCACCCGGACAGTTCGGGTTTGGAATCATGCATCCAGGTTTCAGACTGCCTGAAACCCAGACACATTATTCAGACCGGACAATGGCTTCCAGATGCATCTGGATGAGAGGTGCTGACTGCCAAGGGGTGAGTGAGCTCACCATCCATCCCTGTCTGTGACTGAAGTCTCCCTAATTCTCTCTCCTGCCTCTAAAGCAGGGGTCTTCAAATTACGGCCCTCCAGGTGTTCAGGAACTACAATTCCCATCATGCCTAGTCATGTCTGTGAATGTCAGAGTTTTACAATGCCTCATGGGATTTGTAGTTCCGCAACAGCTGGAGGGCCGTAGTTTGAGGATCCCTGCTCTAAGGTAATTCAGGGTTCTCAGAGCACCCTTTACATCAGAGTTCCCCTTTACACTAGAGGCCACAGTGTTCCCATTTACATCAGAGTCCTCTCCGTACATCAGAGTTCTCAGTGTTCCCCCTTAGATCAGGGTTCCCATAGCATCCCTTATGTTAGAGTCCCCAGAGTTCTCCCTTACATCAGAGTCTGCAGAGTCCCCCCTTACAGTAAAAGGGAACTCTGCAAGTTCAGATGTAAAAGGGGAACTCTGTAGCACTGATGTGTTATTAACTTCATATGATTAGAAACGTTATTTAATAGCAAAATATATGTATAGTTTATACTATAAAAAAAAAAAATTGCTGTGTGGCGCTAAAGTGTTCGGGTTTGACTTGAAGAAAAGGTGGCAACCCTATACACAATCACAACTATATCACAATCACTATACAGCCCTAGCTTGCCATTATACTACACTAACCTGCCCCTATACTGCCCTAGCCTGTCTATATGCTACCTTAGCCTGTCTATATACTATATTAGCCTGCCCCTATACTGCCCTAGGCTGTCTGCAGAATACCCTAGCCTGTCTAGATACTACTCTAGCCTGCCCATTCTGCCCTGGCCTGTCTATATACTACCCTAGCCTGTCTATATACTACATTAGCCTGTCCCTATACTGCCCTAGCCTGTCTACAGACTACCCTAGCCTGTCTATAGACTACCCTAGCCTGTCTATATACTACCCTAGCCTGCCCCAATACCACCCTAGCCTGTCCATATACTACCATTGCCTGTCCATATACCACCCCAGCCTGCCCATATACTACTCTAGCCTGTGCATATACTACCATAGCCTGTCCATGATACCAAATAATTGATGTGGGAGCCTTTTGGCGGGCGAGATTTATTTTTATTTTTTGGGGGGGCAGAATTTCATTCTTGGACACAGGCTGCACAATGGTTGTTAAGGAGCAGGCAGGAGCATCTGTAATTTTCTGTAAAATGCAACCTAGAGGTGTCCTGCTGGTGCACAGAATGCTCCCAGAATTGTCATTTCCTGCTTGCTTGTGGGCCCTTTGGGTCTGATATGGATTTTAAGGCATGGGGTCCCCCCAAAACGATACCAGACCCTTATCCAAGCATGCAGCCTGGAAGGTCAGGAAAAGGGAAGGGGTGAGTATGAACCATACCAGACCACATGCCCTCAATATTGGGGGGTTCTTTGGAGCAAGGGGGGTCTGCCCCCCCAAAAAAACATTGTCTCTATGTTGATGGGGACAAAGGCTTCTTCGCCACTACACTGGGCGTTTTTTGTGGGGGTCTGTGGGCAGGGGGCTTATTAGAATCTGGAAGTCCCCTTTAACAAGGGGGTCCAAAGCAATCCTCCCATGTTGAGGTCATGTGGCGTGGTATGGTTCAGGAGGGGGGTGCACGCTCGCCCCCCCTTTCTGACCTGCCGGGCCGCATGCACGAATAAGGGTCTGGTATGGATTTTGGGGGGACCCCACGCCATTTTTAGAAAAAAAATGGTGTGGGGATTCCCCTCAATATCTATACCAGACCCAAATGGCCTGGTATGGATTGGGGGAGACTCCACATCGTTTTTCTTTATTAATTTTTCATTGCCTGCATTTTTTTTTTACATTCAGCTGTCAGCAAGGAACCCCGCTGACAGCTGATAACTCATTGATTGTTAAAGACGCTGCGGCCGCCCACTCCTCAGCAACCAGGTTGTTTACTGGTTGTTATGGATGCTAGCAGATGCTGGTTCCTTAAATAATGCATGCTGGGACCACTACTTTATTGCTGCATGCCTTCTTTTTTTTTTTACCCTTTTTGTAAATTGACTTTCTTTCCTGTTTTTATAATAACATCATTGTAAAAATATCTGGTGTGTGGTAACCAATCCAAATAGAGTTTCTTAAAAATGAAAGCTCATTGGTTGCCATGAGTCACTGTGCTCCACTACTTTTTAAAATTGTTAAATATACCAATGAAAAAAAAGTGCCTTACTAAATATTCTGTTTACTCCCCATGTACATTTTATAGAATAAGGGAACTGGACAACCCTTAGTAAACAAAAACTCTAGCCAGAATTTGACCTTTCCTTTAAGAAAGATCCTATTCATACTTTCTACATATCTCTCCTGCTTTATGCAAACTGTGGGTCTATTCCCCATCTTGTTGAGGGTTTTTAATAGAGCTGACCTTTCTTCCAACTTTAGAAAGCAGAATCCATGAACTAATCTTTCCATCTGCAAATGGTGCTGTTCTCAGAATATTTTTACATATATATGATTGCATTTTCAGAGCGCCTTTACAGCGTTTCTTCTCACAGCGCACCCGCTGCAATAAAACATTATTACTTTAACAAGAAAAGCAATTGTGGTATCACGGTTATTATCACATTTAAGTAAAACTAAGCAGAGAAATGTAATGGAGGTGGTCATATTCCACCAGTGATGTAGATGCAGGCTCCATCATGAATGTTTAGCTTAGACAATTCCACAGTGCAATTTTCTAATGCATTCTGCATATTATGGGAAATACTGTATAGAGAAGGCTTTAGAAATAATTTACTTGTATATTAAAATGTATCCGGTCTGGGTCATATTCTGGCAAGTCTTTGTATTAGTGCAGTTAGACTGACATGTTGCGTTACATGCAGGGCTAGGTGGTGCCTCGGGGTCTACACCTGCACCCCTGTGACCCCCTCTCACATGCTTACCACTGTATACCTGTCAAACCCTTTCAAAAGAAGATTAACAAAAGCATTTCAATGGAATTATAATCTCTTCTTCCCCTGAAATATTCATGCTGGCCCGAGGGCAGCATTATTCCCTTTACTAGTTGCATACAAATGAGATATAATGATTTATCTCATGAAAGAAGATGAACTGCAAGGGGAACTAAAGTTTCAATCACAGTCACTAGGAAGGATCCACAGAGTCTGTCACGTATTTAACAAAGGAAGAAAAATGTCATGCCCCCATAGGCTGCACACCCAGTCACAAACTAACATGTCAATGAAGTGAGCCATCATTCCAAAGTTCTTCCATTTTGTTTCTGACTTTTATACCATGAATGTAACAAGGAGATGGGATCACCCTGAATGTCTGCAGAAATATGCAACCTAGTTGCTGTGACATATATGTAAGTACAGGGCAACTGATAAGTTCACATGTTCGATAGAGCAAGGGCTTTTAATTGCTGTACGTTACACTCCTATTCCCATCTCTAATTACCTGGACCTCCATTTAAATACTTTATTAAAGACTTTTCTATGGAGATTAATTAATGACGAATAGAGCCCTAGGCAAGGTAGCAGTTGTGAGTCCCCCATCCTTTTGAGTGACATTGATAGAGATTTCCGTAGGCACAGAGAATCCACCCCATTTGTATTGTCTGTATTATCATGTCCCCTTCCCAACAGACACTAAATGGCTACAAGTTCATCTTTCCTTCTGAAGTGACTGGCACCACAAATTTGACCAAGTGCAGTACACTGCTGGTTTACTACAGGAACACGGAATATGGAGATCGGGAGCTTGGTCCCCAACCAAGCCTCCTTAGAGGTCAAGGGCCATTGGGCTACAAATAAACTAGAGTAAATTCAAATGTATGAACAAGTATATTGAAAAATATATAAATATTTATTAATACATAATTAATAAAACATGGCACAAACATTGACTTTTTGGTGACGTCTTGTGTCCTGTGCCTGCTTTGCTCTTCCCCCATACATACCTTGTTATTGACACTATTGTATGAAATGTTGTTACTATTTTGATCAATTGTATTGTTATTGATTATTTGTCAATCAAATTACAGATATCCTCCTGACGAAGCGGCATTAGACCGCAAAACTATTTAAGATGTTATCCGTGACCAACTATCCCACTGTGCTCTTCCCCATTTGGGGACCATTATTTTGGTGATACGCATGGATTGTTACCAAGCTTTTAATCAGTATTTGTTTATTTGCCATGTTTATTAATTATGTATTAATAAATCTTTATATATTTTTCTATATACTTGTTCATACATTTGAATTTACTTTAGTTTAATGCACACCAAGATAGTCCAATTTCTCTTGTCTTCTAAGGAGGCTTGGTTGGGGACCAAGCTCCCGATTGCCATATTTCTAAGTTTCTGGATGGTGGTACAATTCTCTACATATCCTCTACCATTATTATTGCTATAGAGGCTACATCTATTTCTCAGGAACACAGAAGTTGTGGTTGAATCCTCTGGACATCGACCGGACCCTAAGCTAATGTTTAGGTTTACTTGTGGATTATTCGGCTTAAATTTTTGGCCACTTTAGATTGCTTCAAGATGATTAATGGAGAGTGAATATTTATTAACCAATTGTCCACCGCCCACCGTCAATTGACGGCGGGCGGAGGACACTCTCGTTCTGACAGGACGTCATATGACGTCCTGCCTTTAAAACAAGCTAGGGGGCGCGCGCCCGCCGCATTGCTAGGGACCCGATGTGCGTGCCCGGCGGCCGCGATTGCCGCCGGGCACCCGTGATTGCCCGGGAACCGAGAAGGAAAGTGGATCTGTGTGTGTAAACACAGAGATCCACGTCCTGTGAGGGAGAGGGGACCGATGGTGTGTCCCTTGTACATAGGGACAACCATCGGTCACCTCCCCCAGTCAGTCCCCTCCCCCCACAGTTAGAACACATTGAGGGAACATATTTAACCCCTTCCTGCACCCTAGTGGTTAATCCCTTCCCTGCCAGTCACATTTATACAGTAATCAATGCATTTTTATAGCAGGGATCGCTGTATAAATGTGAATGGTCCCAAAAATGTGTCAAAAGTGTCCGATGTGTCCGCCGCAATATCGCAGTCACAATAAAAATCGCAGATTGCCACCATTACTAATAAAAAATAAAATAAAAAATGCTATAAATCTATTCCCCCAATTTTGTAGACGCTATAACTTTTGCGCAAACCAATCAATACGCGCTTATTACGATTTTTTTTTACCAAAAATATGTAGAAGAATACGTATCGGCCTAAACTGAGGAAAATTTGAATTGAAAAAAAAATGGGTATTTATTATAGCAAAAAGTAAAAAATATTGTGTTTTTTTCCAAACTGGACGCTTTTCTTTTGTTTATAGCGCAAAAAATAAAAACCGCAGAGGTGATCAAATACCACCAAAAGAAAGCTCCATTTGTGGGAAAAAAAGGACGCAAATTTCATTTGGGAGCCACGTCGCACGACCGCGCAATTGTCATTCAAAGTGTGACAGCGCTGAAAGCTGAAAAATGGCTTGGGCAGGAAGGGGGTTTTCGTGCCCGGTAGGGAAGTGGTTAAGAGCGCAATTAAGACATCTCAGTTGAGACTAGTAGAAAATAATGATCGGATGCTGTAGTTTACTATATTGTGGTCATAATTATTGCATTTTTCACTGCTTTATTAAAGTGATTGTAAAGCTTCAATAATTAAAAAATAAATAAAAATAACAAACATATCATACTTACCTCCACTGTGCAGTTCGTTTTGCACAGAGTGGCCCCAAACACCGACTTCTGGGGTCCCTCGGCGGCTCTTGCGGCTCCTCACCGCATCAGATAACCCCCTAGGAGAAGCGCTCTCCTGGGGGGTTACCTTGCGGGCGTGCTCCCAAGTCCAGCATTTAGCGTCCATAGCCGCCGAATGTATGACTCGTCCCGGCGTCTGCGTCATTGGATTCATTGGAAGCCAATGGCTTGCGCTGCTATGAATCTATCCAATCAAGACTCAGGACCCCGTGGAGAGAGGGACAGCGCGTCGCCGCCGAGGGAAATTCGGGGCTCAGGAAAATAAAACGGGGGGGGGGCGGTGACTGCCAGGTGTTTTTTCACCTTAATGCATAGGATGCATTAAGGTGAAAATACACAAGGGTTTACAACCCCTTTAAGTCTACCAATGTTGAGGTAGATCAAGTCACAGACAACATGCCCAAGGAAGATCTTTGAACATGACTTTACAAACATCTCAGAGGATCAGGTACACTACGTTCACTTAACTTAAAGTACACTACTTCCACTTCACTGTTTAACTGTTTTGTTTTTGTCTGTTTCTTTTTGTTTTTCAGAATCACATCTTTATGCAATGAACCTGAAAGCCTAGTTCACAGTGGTATTACCTAGTAAATGTTATAAGAACATCATGTTTAGCAATTATTTATGCAAGATTTAAAAGCTTGAGACAGCTTTGTCTTGCAGTGGTTGGTTAGTCACATTCAACTTCTTCAATTCTAATAAATGGCAGGAAGATATCCCAGCATTTTTAGCCACACAGAAAGCACAGACACTTTAATCCAATCACCATGAAATGTCAAATCACAATGGTAGAGATATTAAAATGGCATAATATGTGGAAGACAGGTTTTGTTAAAGACCCCACACTTGTTCACGGATGGTTGTTCCACTTTGGCATAGATGGCCGTTTTTAAACCCACTTATGAACCAATTGTCCCTTCTGTTCAAAATGTGCACGTCACTGTCCTTGAACGTTTCTTTTCTGATTCCTAATAACACCCAGTTTAGGTTCCAGTAGGTGGTATGAGTCAAAAGCAGATACTGTGCAAAACACAAACTGGAGGTTATGAGGACTCTGCAACATCAGGCTAAGATTGTAACAACAAACTATACAGACTTTGGATGGCTTTCTTAAAGCCCTGAGGGATACCTCCAGCTCCATTTTTGGAGTGCTGACTATAGGGACTACTGGCTGTAAGTTTAAAGTGAGCCTTTTTGAAGCTCCTAAACCTTATGCCTATGCATGAAGGTGAATACATGTATGTTCTTATACATTTTAGATCAAAGAGTGACATGAATTCCTAAAGTCATGATTGCTTATGCCGCTTTCAGTCTCTTGTCGGTCAGCGAGGTTGTCTATCATAATGACAGATCAAAAGTGGGATGCGAGTAGAGCAGTGTTTCTCAACTCCAGTCCTCAAGGCGCCCCAACAGGTTATGTTTTCAGGATTTCCCTCAGATGAAACAGCTGTGGTAATTACTAAGGCAGTGAAAACTGATCAAATCACTTGTGCAAAATAATGGAGAGCCTGAAAACATGACCTGTTGGGGCGCCTTGAGGATTGGAGTTGAGAAACACTGGAGTAGAGAGTGGGACTAAGTACAAGCTCAGGTACTGAAAGCCCTCCTTGTATATTATAGTTCCCCAGGTTGACACTTGACAGTATCCAAGAAGCTCTACAAGGTGTGTGAACAATACATACGTGCAGGTATATGTGCTATACAAATCTGCTTTGTGAACACATGTTCACTTTAAACAAAGCTTCTGCAAAAATTTAGCAAGCTGTACAGAAATTTATGTTCAAACTAACACCTCTGTGAACTAGATATTAAAGTTGCTAAAAAATGAAATTCTGTTACTTTGTCTCGTATCCACTGGTCCAAGATAGTACATCTTAAACCCTTATCTCCCCCCCCCCCATTTACAGTTGTCTATATCATTCTGCCTACTCAGATTAGATACGATGCTAAAGTACTTCTATTTGGTTTCTGGCTTCTACATAGTAAATGTAACAAGAAGACAGAATAACTTCAGCAACCTAAATTATGATTGGATGAATCTATCTCTCCCAGCACAACATACAGTACATGCAATTAAACCTCCAAATTAAATGTAAGATGCTTCTCCCACCCTTATATGTAGAGCACAGTCCCCAAAGCCACTTCCTGCCATTACTAAGACATAGTATAATCATTGTGACATGGCAAAAAAAAAAAGGTTGTAACTCTTTGCCCATTGGACTGGTTATCCTCCACTCCTGTTTACAAAAAGTGAGCAAGGCAATTATCAATAATCTTGTCATAGGTACTTACCGAGGATGGGCTCCCTATACTGCCAAGATCGCACAGCCAAAGGGGCAGCTACAGGTATGTCCTTTATATAATTACTCCCATAGCAATGGTTGGAACTGAATGTTGTAATAGAATGTACGGCAAGCTGTAAAAAAAAAGTCTTTAGTTAAAGATTCCCTATCACTTTGCCCATTCAATTTTGGGTGAAAACTATTAAGAGAGGTAAACAAATGGAATCCTCACGAGTCTATATTTCACTTACAAAATCTACTGCATTTCCAAAGAGGATCAGCTGATCTGGCTGGTGCTTTGATGATGTGTCAATCCTACTAAATGCAAAGCTGTGTCTGCAGAGGCATGTGACAAAAAAGTGTCTGTGTTGGCAGAAATGGAATGCTGAATGTTTATATGGATAAATGATTCTTGAGGAAATATCTGATCTTTCACTGTATTGAGCAAGAAATTGCTGTCTAGCTTTAACACTTCTGTTTCTCTTTTCCTTTTGGCAAGTGATATAGCACTGCTAAATGTTGCAACACACGTTTGACTTGTCCATAACAACCATCAAACAGCTCTCAGTGGGTATAGTAATGGGAACTTTTTCTGACAGGCTGCTATGGACTACTGTGCACTACTGTAATTTGCACCATGCTGTTGAAGCCAAATTAAAGTCTTAAGGCTCATACACAGATCAGAAAAATACCACTTTCTAAACGATCGTACGATAATCTGATAAAATGAATAATGTGGCGCTTACTCAAACTGGGATGTGATATATCTTCAGATAAACAATGAACAATAAATAATACTTGATGTGCAACTATACAAAAATAACGTATTTTGCATATACAGTGCAGTGCAAATTCCAAAGTGACAAATGCAATTAATAAATATCATATGCAACAAAGTGCAACAATTCCAAAGTGACAATGCAGTGAATACATATAATAAACATGCCCAATCTCAAAGTTCATGATATAAAGTGCTTGTACAGAAAATGGAATCCAATAGATCCAAATGCATCCGTAGTGCGCCAGTGGTTTGCCCCAGCCTCTCACCTTAGACAAAGACCCCTACAGATCAAGTAAAGCCTCTGTAAAGCCGTGGCTCCAGGCAATGAGATCCTTTCTCCAGGGACACCCAGCCAGATCGATATGGCGGCTTCCACTAATGATGATAATCTCTTTACAGGTCCTTGCTTCCCATCATAAACAGTTCACATGTAACAAAGAGAGGTCTCCATGGTGTAGTATTTCCAGATAAATTTATTCAAACAAAGTAGTAACTTACAGTTAAAAAAGCGCTGTTCATCTTAACAAACCATAGGACTTTCGGCCACAAAGTGACGTCACCCGACTCCTCCCGATGCGTTGCGTCACTGATCATGTGACTTCATCAAGGGTATCTGATGGTCAGTACACAGCTTTGGAGAGTCGATCACGACAATTCATATGATATTATCCAAAGGGACAAACTTGAAAAATGATCTCGTACAATACCAGATCGTAAAATTTTTGTTTAATCAGTACAGTCTTCGTCTGAAAATACAATACAAACACAATACAATACATGACATCACTTCTAAATTTTTATTCTGTCGTACAAGAATTTTCAGAACTTTAGTAACCTCTTCATTTTCAATATCGAGATTCGAGACTAGCATGCAAAATAAAACGGAAGGTAATTCCTTTAATCTTTTTGTGTGTATGAGGCATTACACCTTTCTATCTCTTTCTAGTAATGTCATCAATTGGGAATGATTTTTGTTTGCAAATGCTTTGCAATACCTTTTTATCTTGGTATAAAGGTGGTTTCTTAGCCCTCCCACTGCAGTGCCCTGTGCTGGCACAGCAGAGTAACAGTCACACACCTCAACACAAGCTTCCTCACATAAACTTGTATTGAAAAGAAAAAGAGGGGGTATGTCTGTTACAATACAGTGTACAGGGTCATATTCTGGTACCTCTTGTAATGTCATCCACAACTCTGCTCGCAGCTACATTACTAACCTAGTCTCAAAATACGAACCTAACCGTTCTCTTCGTTCCTCCCATGACCTCCTGCTCTCTAGCTCCCTTGTCACCTCCTCCCATTCCTGCCTCCAGGACTTTCCCCGAGCCTCTCCTATCCTATGGAACTTCCTATTCCAATCTGTCCAATTATCTCCTACTCTGTGTGCTTTTAGACGATCCCTGAAAACCCATCTCTTCAGAGAAACCAATCTTGCCTCCACCTAACAACTGTACTTTCATTTTCTTTATCAGCCCCCCCCCCCCCCCAACAGCTATTACCTCTTGTATCACTTGACCCTCCCACCTAGATTGTAAGCTCTAACGAGTAGGAACCACTGATTCCTCCTTTATTGAATTATACTGTAACTGTAATGTCAGCCCTCATGTTGTAAAGTGCTGCGCAAAGTGTTGGTGCTATATAAATCCTGTATAATAATGTCATATATAGACACACTGCACAACTGATCTAACAAAAAAGTAAAGGTAAAGCTGGCCAAAGATGGATCCAAATTCAGCCGATTCAGTAGGGACCAGACAAATTTCGATCCATGTGTGGCCATCCCCACTTGACAGAAGTCAATCATTAGATTGACAAGTTGATCTTTGATCAGTGTATTCTGACAATGGCGGGTCCTGCTGTCAGAATACAATGTCTCGGTAGGGGGGGTTCCTCCATCCAACTTGTTTGTGTGAATGGCAGAACAAAAAAACGAGGAAAATGGAGATTGTTGGTGCAAAGTTTATCTGCACCTTCAATTGGAATTTAAAAAGGCAAAGTTAATACTATAGTCGCAGCCAGCCATATGACTGCAATGGGGCCAAGCAGCACAGCAAGGCCTACTGTAATCTTTCCGTTTAATGAATTCTGCAGACTGAAATAGGATTGGGGAATTGGTATTGAATAAAAACGAATGTATGCGTAAATGAGGAAATTTTGTCAAAGTGCTATAAAAGTAAGACTTGCTTTGGGAACGGGATGGATCCTTTTAACGGGTGAGCAGTTTGAAGGTCCAGTTAAGCATTCTCTCTACTGATTGTCAGTTTCAGTTTGTATAATTACCTACAGAGATCATTGCAGCATACAGACCACTTGCAGAGGTTCACTCAAGGTTTTCTTGTTTCCCACTGCTGAATGTATAGACAAGACAGATCTATTCTGTGAGAGCTTTTTATGCTGACTTTTGACAGTTGAAAGCTTTACTTTATGCACTGTGGCAGTCTGCCTTTCTGTTTGTTTGCTATCAGGGTAATTAGTATCCTGCAGTGTTATTTAATGTGTAAAAAGTAAAACTCCCTTCTGTTAAGACAAAAACAATCCCCTGCAAATGAACTATATACATGGCAAAGGTTTTAGCAAGCTTTTTTTGTGGTCTTCACCTGCTAATATTCCAGAGATATTAAAGCGGAAATAAAGTAAAAAAATAAAAAAACTGTGAACATGCAGGGTCTTTATTGAAGAAGAAACATGCAATGTCATGCACAGCTCAGGTTGCATTCTAGCACACAAAATCTGACTTTGAAATTGTACGACTTCACTTGAAATCGCACAATTTCAGGTGACTTCAGGTGCGACTTGGCTGACATCTGTGCAACTCCATGCGCAGATGTTTATGTAAGTCGCACCTGAAATCGCCAAAAATAATGCAGGAACTTCTTATATCAAATAGGTGTGGCACCGCAAAGTCAGTGGCGCACAGATTTTTACTGCTAGATGGAACTCCATTGAAAAGATTTACTGCCACTTCCTGTCCTGCTGTTTTGCCAGACAGGAAAAGACCCCCAAAAGCATCACTAACAGAAGTACATTTTTTTTTTTTGGAGAGCAGGGGAAGGCTAGATAGAACCCCTTTTAGATTCTTAATTCTATCTGTGTCCTTGTTGTAGATAAAGCCCTGTATACACTGGCCCAATGTCAGGAGACATTGACCGGTTCAATAAAAAACGTCCGATATTCCCCCTGTGTGTATGGCAGCCGGTCGGTCAGAAGCTGGCCGTTTGGCCGGCTTCTGATGGACAAGCATGCTGGAAAACCATCAGCCAACCGGCTCCCAATCAGCGCTCTCAGGCAATGGCAGAGACTGTAGAATGGAGTGTTCTGGCGAGGGGGACAAATTCAGGGGGCGAGGGGGGCAAAATCAAAGTTCTCCATAAATCTAGGCCAATATGTATTCTGCTACATGTTTTTGGTAAAAAAAAACAAAAAAAAAAATGAGTGCATATTGACTGGTTTACATGAACATTATAGCGCCTACAAACTGTGTGACATACTGGATTTTTTTTTTATATACTAGTAATGGCGTCAATCAGCGATTTAAAGTGGGGGTGGACAATCAGACACTAACTGACACTTTTGACACTTTGTGGGAACCAGTGACACTAATACAGTGATCAGCGCTAAAAATATGCACTCTCACTGTACTGACACTGGCTGGGAAGGGGTTAAACATCTAGGGCGATCAAAGGGTAACTGTGTGCCTAGCCAGTGTTTGTGTTTACTATGTGTGCTGCTTTTACTAGGGGAAGAAATTGATTTTAGTTCCTGCTTTGCAGGAACACAAAATCCATCCCTTCTCCCCTGTCAGAATGGAACTCTGCCTTGTTTACATAGGCAGAGTTCCGTTCTGAGTCTCTGCCCAATGATTGGAGGGTGTCGGCGGACATTGAATGCCCGGCACCCACAGTTTGGCTTCTGCTGTGAATAATCATGGCAGAAGAGGCCCGCTGTGATCCAGCACACCGCTGCCACCCTGTAGCAGTAAAACTGCTATAGGGCGGTCAACAAGTGGTCAAGATACACTTTAACCATATCACTACAATAAGGCATTAAGGCAGGGGTCTCAAACTGGCGGCCCTCCAGCTGTTGCGAACCTACAAGTCCCATCATGCCTCTGCCTGTGGGAGTCATGTTTGTAACTGTCAGCCTTGCAATGCCTGTGGGTGTGATCTGAGCCATCATTAGAGAGTCCTTCCCTTCCTTTTACAGCAAAGGAAGGACGTGAGCATGTATCAATGAACATTTTGTGAATGAAGGGATCAACTGCAGCAGATGATTCATTGTGATGGGTTTTAACTGTTTGGGGAATTGCTTTTTTAACCCTTGTACTCCCTTCCTCTCCTGTAGATCTCATCCTGTCTCAATGTGACCTGTATATTAATTCCTTCACCTTCCTTATCCTGCACATTAACCCTCTCATCTCCATTCCCCCATTTTATGTGACCTGTACATTAACCCTTTTACCTCCCCTGTGTGTATGATCTATACATTAACAATGAGCTGTATCTAGCACACCATTACCAACCAATATTTTTTACTTCCTAAAAAGGGGGGGGGGGGATTCGTACTGTCCTGGCATTTTGATTTCATATGATTTATAACACAAAATAAGGAAAACTTTTGGGGTTTTTAAATACCACCAAAATAAAGCTCTTTCTGTTTAAAAATATTATGTACAATTTGGGTACAGTGTTGCATGACCGATTCATTATCTGTAACACCTGAAATTTGCCTAGTAACAAAGGAGTATTACAAGTTGGTTCTCAATTGACATGTGCACTATGCACTACTGAAAAATGTGTTTATTTTAGTTTTAGCTTCATTCATTTTTTTTGTTTCGTATATCGGATCATTCGTTATGATCAGATCATTTGTAACTTTGGATGCATTTGTATTCTTTACATTCACTAACAGTTACTTTAGCCAAACTTGAAAGGAAATTCCAATAAAAATGTAAATCTAATCTATCCCAAATTAGCTGCTATAGTGCAGAGACTTGAATAGAAGAATTACTGACTTCAGCTATTTTACCTATAATTTAATAGTTTATGATAATAAATAGGGATGGGTGAACGGTCCGGTCCGAGCATAAGTTTGGGTTGAACATTTGCCTGTTTGGCCATTTGCCGAACTCCTGAATTCGCAGGGTGTTTGCCAGGTGTGCGCTCCGACGAACACCCTGCAATGCACTGAGTGCTGCACAGTGTATTTTGTGCCCTGATTGGGCAAAGCTTTGCAGTGTAAGCTGGTTGTTAAGGAACGGGGCCGGGAAGGATGGCTGCCGCGTCCTCAACAACTGATGAGTCATCAGCTGTCAATGGGTTTCCCCACTGAGAGTTGAATAAAAAAAAAGTGGCTGTGAAAAAAATAAAGAAAAAAAACGGTGTGGGTACTCCCCCCCCCAGTCCATAGCAGACCCTTATCTGAGCCTGCAGTGCAGCAGGTCAGGAAAGGGGGGGACAAGCAAGCGCCCCCTCATGAACCATACAAGGCCACATGTCCTTAACATAGGGGGTGGGTGCCTTGGGGTGGGGGGCTCTGCCCTCCCTCCCCAAAGCACCTTGTCTCTATTGTTGATGGGGACAAGACCCTCTTCCTGACAACCCTGGGCTGTGGTTGTTGGGATTTGCGGGTGGGGGGCCCAGGGTTGTCGGGAATAGGCCCTTGTCCCCATCAACATCGTTTTTCGTTAGATTTTTGGATTTTTGTTCTTTCTGACAATTCGTTTTCGCATGTATTCATCAAAAGAGTCTTTCATTCATTCGGATGCTTCCGAATGATTGAATATGCCGAATTCATAAGGAAATTAATTGCACATGTTTAGTTCTCAAGTGGGTAATTAGGACAAATTAAGCAGCCACAGCATCCCATTAGGTGGGCAAGAACCTTCAAAAACACCTAAGCAAAGTTAACACTCATTCCAGGTGGGTGAAAATTCTGGGGCCCTCTGTACAAAGATAATTTTTGACAGTGGTGTTATAAAGAGTATTTGGAACTTGTTGGCAAATCATGAGTAGACTAAAATGAAAAGGTAATCTTCTTAAAAAATCTTAAAAAAAAAAAAAAAATACAGAATAGGTTATGTAACATTTAGTGCATTATATAAAGTTTTTTACAAGAAAAAAAATAAATAAAAAATGGTGATGGGAGTAAAGAAATCAGTACATCTGTGCATATACTATGCTCTGCCTCAACCCATTATTTCCCTCCTGCTTGGCACATTTTCAAATATGAACACATGCAGTGAAGGGATTGGAGAACATTTGCTGAATTATCATAGAGATTTTTCAGCATAAAATATCCATGTGAGAAAACTAGCATAGCTGACACTCAAAGTGCATGTCAATTGTCAGAAGTGATGTTTAAACTGGCTGTTTTCTGGCAAATATCAGGCTTTTTATAGTTAGCCTTTGTAGCTTTTAAAGGATGCGGGCCAGTTTTATTTGAATTGTAAAATAATATTTTTAACTATTACTATACAGTCTTTATTCTACAAATTAAGAAAAACAAGGTATGGGGTGCCTCTAAATGTAGAGATTAAAACACTTTCATAATAAATTTGATTTATTTATTATTAAAGTGTTTTAATCTCTACACTGAGAGGCATCCCTCACCTTGTTTTTCTCAGCTTTACTGGAATTTTGGTTTCTGGTCTCCTCCGGTGGCAGCCCTAAATGCACAGATCCACTCCCCATTCCATATTATTTGGAATTGTATGGACTTAATAGGGTTACTTCAGAGATACTAGTGCTTTGCGCCCTTTACTTGTCTATATTCTACAAATTAAAGCTCTGGGTTTTTCTTTAAAAAAAAAAAAAATACAGCTCTCACTCACCTCCTCTCCAGAGCTGTCCACCACAGTAAATCCTTTTGGCCACTAGATGTCCTCTGAAAGGGTTGACTGCCAAGGTTATTCACTCCAGAAGACTGAGGATATACTATGGGGGGGGAAATTCCTAAAGCTGGAGCAAACACAATTTGGAGCAGTGTTCATAGTAATTTCCAACATCCGCTTGTTCAGTGAAGCGTTGTTAATGAAAGCTAGAAGATGGTTGGTTCCCATGCACAACTGCTGCAATTTTAGTAAATTCCTCTCTGTGAATGTAGAACTTCATAGATTGGCCTCCTGAGGAGGTGTCACCTTGGCACCTGGCAGTCCCAGTGTAATGGTGCAGATAACACAATATTGAGGACGGTCCATTACATTAGAAGGGGCAAGGAAACAAAATACATGGCCTGCCTGAAAACATCTAGAAAAGGTAACTACAGTCAGTCCCCGGGTTACAAACAAGATAGGTTCTGTAGGCTTGTTCTTAAGTTGAAATTGTATGTACGTTGGAACAGGTACAGTTTTTAAATGTAACTCTAGCCAAAAAAAAAATAATTAATAATTATTTTTAAGTTTTTTGGATAGGATAAGGAAGGGTATGTGCCCATATTCAGAATATTTGACCTCACTTTCTGTTCCTGTGACAACTGGATTTTGAAAATTTTGGGTTGTCGTGGATACAAGAATTGGGGATAAAGCTTCAGTGGAGACACCTTTTTTCCCATTGTAACTCTTACAGGAGTGAATTTACCTTCCTAGGGGTCACTTCCTGTTGTCTCCCTCTGTTTGTAAGTATGAGTCGTATGTAAGTCAGATGTTTGTAACCCGGGGACTGTGTAAAACAAAAACCATAAAATACTTACAGAGCGGCCTCAAGTGGGAGGAACAGCTTTGAGCTTTTTACATTCCCAGAGTACTTTAGGATATCTTAAATGATAACTTTTTTAGCTATAGGCAGAGTGGAGAGCAGAGGATTAAAACATCCCTCAGTTGCTTACTGCTGTCTGTGCCCCCAAAAGGGAGGTTCACCCTCTCTATCTGTCTGGTTTACTGGTATCATCGAAAGTGAAAGAAAAATCCAAGTTTTTGCCAGAACAGGAACAGAAGGCAAATCTTCCAATGGGGACACTAGTTCTGGTGATCCTGGTGACAATTGCCTGATTTTGGGTGGATTTTCTCTCACTTCCTGTTTTGTCTATGGGAAGGGAAATCTCCCCAGTAGAAGACAGATTAAATAAAAAACTGACAAGAGTTATAACCCTTCTTTACTTTATCCAAAATGAAAAAAAAGGTTTTACCTTCAGTTCTATATTAATAAAGGACACAGTGGTAGCTACCTGCCTAGAAGCTTGCTCTGTCTTTATGAAACCATGGACTTAGATGCTTGATAAGGGATGTTCCACTGTGGGGAGTCACTACTCTGATTGATTCACATGTAAATGTCAGCTTGAGCTACTGATTCCTGTAAACCGTAGGATTTTTAAAGCAAATGATAAGGAAACAGGGAAAAACTTGTGGAAAAGAGGTTAAAGCTGCAATTGCTGGCTCAACAGAAGCATATTTTTTTCAATTTTGTTTTTAGTTTTGACCACAATAATGAAAGAAAGACTAAATAAATAAAGAAAATATAAAGAAAGCCACTACACGTTCCTTTTAGGATTAAAGTGATATTAAAGCCTTGTTTTTTTTTTTTAAATAACAAACATGTTTTACTTTCCTGCTCTGTGCACTGGTTTTGTACAGAGCAGCCCAGGTCCTCCTCTTTTTGGGTCCCCAGCTGGTGCTCCTGGCTCCTCTCTCCTGCTCAGTGGCATCACTAGGCAGGTGCGGGGGGTGCGAGCCGCACCGGGTGACACCCATCAGAGGGGTGACACCCGTGGGTAGCGGCACCCCTAACACCACCCGCTGCCCTGATGATCTGTGTCTCGCGCCGCGGCTGTGTTCCTCGGTGGTGTGGACTGAGGCCGCCTCCCCCTCCTCTCTGTTTGCATCCACAGAGGAGGAGGAGCCCGCACTCTAGGGACACACAGCTCTGTGTGTATCTGACCGCGCTGTTCTGAGGTCTGTAAGTAAGGGGGTGTCTGTACTGCTGGGGGGGTCTGCACTGAAGGGGGTCTGCACTGAGGTGGGGGTGTCTGTACTGTCTGTACTGATGGAGGGGTCTGCGCTGAGGTGGGGTGTCTGTACTGATGGAGGGGTCTGCACTGAGGTGGGGGTGTCTGTACTGAGGGGGGTCTGCACTGAGGTGGGGGTGTCTGTACTGATGGAGGGGTCTGCACTTAGGTGGGGGTGTCTGTACTGATGGAGGGGTCTGCACTGAGGTGGGGGGTGTCTGTACTGAGGGGGGTCTGCACTGAAGTGGGAGTGTCTGTACTGATGGAGGGGTCTGCACTGAGGGGGTATCTGTACTGAGGGGGAGGTTTATACTGAGGGAGGGGGTCTATATTGATGGAGGGGGATCTATACTGCATGAGGGGGGTCTGTACTGAGGGGGACTATAGTTGGTGAGGGGGGGTGACACCATTTTTTATTGCACCGGGTGACACCAACCCTAGTAACGCCACTGCTCCTGCTGGGTGCCCCCACAGCAAGCAGCTTGCTTTGGGGGCACTCAAGCAGGGGTTCTGTGTGTCAATTCACACACGGAGCCGTGGCTCGGACCTGCCCCCTCCGTCTCCTGATTGGCTCACTGGCTGTGATTTACCAAAGCCAAAAGCCAATCAGGAGTGCATGTCCCCGGAGAGGCAAGGCTCTCATGGCAATCCCTTGATCGAGAGAGGGCTCAGGTAATTATTATGGGGAGCTGCTGCACACAGAATGTTTTTTACCTTCATGCATAGAATGCATGAAAGTAAAAAAACCTTATGCCTTTACAACCACTTTAAGTAATAATATTCAGGGTAGTCATACCCGTTAGATAAGCCATGACCAGAAGAGATCATGGAAGTGAACATAAAAGTGGCTAGACACATATTATCAGCTGTATCAGAGTTGGCTGCATTGTATCGTAATCTAATATCAGAGGATAAGAAAGAGCAGATGTGTTGTGATACTATGTGACTGTACCATCCTTCCCCATCTGACCAC
Organism: Rana muscosa; assembly: GCA_029206835.1. Lineage (NCBI taxonomy): Eukaryota > Metazoa > Chordata > Amphibia > Anura > Ranidae > Rana > Rana muscosa. The sequence continues at coordinate 226,169,579 of CM055118.1, forward strand.
TGGAGATGCTATCTGACATGTCAAGTAACAGGCCGGAGAGCAGCACTTCCATTCAGCTTTTATTATAACCCAACTGGAGTTAATAAGTGAAAGAGTTTATTTTACAATGTCATGGAGCAGTATAATTTACATGACATGGTTGCTTTTGGCACTGCGGGACGGGCTGTAGCACAGTGATGAATGGTTATGCTTAGTTTGAGCTGTATTTCTTTTACTCCCTGTCATATACAGAAGGAGATACACATGATTCATTACACTTTGTTCTCTCCATCTCTGCAGACTTTGTTTTACACAGAAGCTCTGCTAAATGGGTTTGTATTACACTGCATCAGCATTAGGGAGAAAAGCAGACAGATCGAGCCAGCTACATCTCACCAAATGACAGAGCCCGGTGCGTTTTTTTGTGGTTCTACACCCGGGATTAATGTCGTCTCAGGATATTAAGGTCTTGAGCAAGCCACAAAGGGAAACACTTCATTTTATTTAATGAAAACAAACTTCTAGATTAACAAAGGTTTCATAGGATACTGTTAACGGCTGGATACAAGAAATGGCTGCACGACTATTAATTAGTAGCCTTGGAAGGCTTTCTACTAAGCCCAGCTACATCCTACAGTACAGTACATGCATTTCCCGCTACTGAAAAAGAACTTGGCTTGAAAGATTTGGAAGTACAGTAAAACCCTGGATTACGTGCTTGTAATTCAAAGCACTTGTATATCAAAGCAAGTTTCCCCAGAAGAAATAATGGAAACTCAGATGATTCATTCCACAACCATTTATTCATTGGTCTTTCAGTTTTTAGTCCATTTAAAAAGATTATAGCAATGTGACCAAGTTGTGTAACCATAAAATGTCCATCCACAAATGCCCGGCTTCACAAGGGGATTAGAAGCAAAATCCAGCAGGAGGTACAGAGTAGTAAAGAGAAGAGAGACGCCTATAAGTGTAGCAATATGTTGCTAAATGTTGTACCTTCATTAAATGTAACCATATTTCTACACTTAGGGGTGCTTCTCTTCTCTTTTATATTCAGTTGTGACATGATGCTACTTGTATATCAAGACAACGCTCTTAAACCAAGGTTTTACTGTACAAATAAGCCCACAAATTTGCAGTATAAATAGTGTTTTCTGCACATTGTATTTGTCACAGGCAAAAAAAGAAAAGTTATCTACACTTTAGTTTAGCATTTTAGGCTCTAAACCTAACTGATTAACACAAACAAAAATCTTACCATAAAACCTTAACCAGTTAAGGATATATATATGTATGTGAATCCCTTGGAAGTAACTGGTTTTCTGGAGTCCTTTCCCATAAAATATTATCTGATCCTCATCTATGTTACAATAATAGACAAACACACTGTATTGTGCTTAAGCTGATAACACACGAAAAATCTAAATTGTGTGTCTTTATTGAACACACCTATTAAATTTCTTTTCACAGTCCTGGAGGAAAAAGTAAGTGAACTCATAGACTAATTACTTCAACAAATGCTAATTGAATTCCAATTAATGAAATTAGTTTGTAGGTATGCTTTAGAGCTACTTTAAAAAAAAAAAAAAAACTCAAACTTTAAAGATTGCTATTCGTAAGAAGCATCAACTAATGTGAACCATGCCTCTTTTCAAGAATAGTTGATCTGCATATGTCTGGAAAAGGGATACAAAGCAATATCAACGTGTTCAGGCATCCACCAGTTGACAGTTTGATAAAGTGTCTATAAATGGGGACAGTTTAGTACTATGGCTACTCCTCCTAGATGTGGGGGCCAAGCCAAGATGATTTCCCAGGCCCAATACAGGATCCTCAATGAGGTAAAGAAGAACCCATAAGTAACAGCTGTGTTACCAGCTTAAACTCATTCTTCATTCTTGAAAGCAATGGGAAACTGCGGCTATACCGCCGGCAATGCGCCTCTGCAGAGGCACATTGCCAGCGGTATTAACCCTTTTTCGGCAGCTAGCGGGGGTTAAAACCGCACCGCTAGCGGCCGAATACCGCCGCAATTCTGACGGTATAGCGCCGCTAAAAATAGCGGCGCTATACCGCCAGCGCACCTCCCGCCCCAGTGTGAAAGGGGTCTTACAAAAGTCAACAGACAGTTGCATAAATCACTGATTTTTACAAGCGGTCTGTAAATTTATTGTTCCAACAGTAAAACAAACTCTTGGTCTCAGACCGCTCTTGTCCCTGCAGAAAGGCACTCACTCCCTGTAGGCCTGCTATACTCCCTGGGCTAAGGAGGGGAGGGACAGAGAGGTAGACCTACTCCCAAAGTCTTTCACTGGGCCTGCACTGACCTGCTGTAGCTGTCTTCTCTCTTGGGGCAAGGATGGTGAGCCCTGGGGAACCCTGCCCTTCATCCAGAGAGGGAAAAGCAGGAGCACAGCAGCTGAATGTTGCTTTTTCTCCTTCCTCTCCAGTCTAAACCACCCCCTCCCTGGTCCTACCTAGACTGCCAGCCTTCTCCCAGGGGGAGGAGGCACCTTAAAGGGGGCATGCTCTACCACCTGCCTATAGGTGGCACATGATAAAGACTCTGCAAATCCAGGCTTTTAGTGCCTTTTACCTATTACTAGTTTTACTGTTAGTGAAGGTATATTTTACTACCAGTGCAAGTACACTTTAGTCTGAGTCTCAGACAAAATTTGTTCTTGTACTGTGATGAATGTTATATTATTATGACAATAATTGCCATAAGGGCAACTAGTGGATGAACTGTGATACGGTGAAACTCTGGTGCCTAATTACAATAAGCTCAATCACTGGTAATAATAAAGAAATTGGGTCAAAATCTGTTTCAATATCTCTGGTCAAAAAATGTGTGTCAAAATGGAAGTGTCCTCCATCCTTTAAGGGCAAGGTGTAAAAACCGATGCTTCGGATTGCTTGACAACCAGTTTGTCAAATCGGAACATTTTTTATATGGCAAGAAATAGACTAAACACATAAAAAAGATTAATATTGTCACCCACGTGCCACAGTTTCCCTAACATCTGAATGCTCTCTACAAAGCGTCTGCCTTTTGAGCAAATTTGCATTCAGTAATAGAGTTTCAGTGGGGAGCTCCCCATCTTGGTAGCTTGGCCAAGATGCAATAAAACAGTGCCCCCCCCCCTCTCATCCTCAACCTCAAATTAATTGCAGAGATGTTGTTTTTTGCTACTAGAAATGACTTTGGAATAAACCATCTGTTATATTGATTTAGCAGGAACCACTATTTCCGCATTCAGATTCTGTCATCTTTTAAACTACACCTTAACCAAAACTCTAAAATGAAAAGGAATAATAATAGAATTAAAATAGGTAGTGTTGAGGTTACACCTCGAGAAGCACTAGCTGTATCCTCTGTGTTTCATTTCCAAGAAAACCAGAAGCTGGACTTTCCTGACTTAGTTGCACTAGAAGCTTTGGAGAGAATGTTAGGATTCATTATTAAAATAACAATTACTTTAGTTTCAGTCTTGATTACTGAATGTGCTATGATAAACAGAACAAAATACAAGTAGGATAAGGCCGATAAAATGGATCCACAAGAGTCAGGAGCATAACGATCTCTATACTTTCAGCACTCCGATGCTGGACTGATCCAGCTCCTGCAGCTTAACCTATTCACAAAATACAAAGCCTTCTGTGAATAGGCAGCAGAGGGGAAGGAGGAAGAAATGCTTCTGTTTGAGAGAGAAGTATCTCTCCTGTCAGAGCCAGAAGCATAGCTATCTCTATGCTTCCATCACTCAGATGCTGGACTTTGTGAACTCAGTTCCTGCAGCTGAACCCATTCACAAAATACAAAGCCTTCTGTGAATAGCCAGCAGAGGGGAAGGAGGCAGAGATGCTGCTGTATGAGAGGGAAGTGTCTCTCCTGTCAAATCCAGGAGCATAGCTATCTCTTACCTCCAGTACTCCGATGCTGAACTTTCTGATCTCAGCTCCTGCAGCTGAACCTATTCACAAAATACAAAGCCTTCCGTGAATAGGCAGCAGAGAAGGAGGCCGAGATGCTGCTGTATTAGAGGGAAGTATCTCTCCTGTCATAGCAGAGGAGTGTAGCGATAGCTGTACTCCCAGCGCTCAGTAAAACTGTCAGATATAAATTAAGAGATAAGTCCACAAGGTGGCATGAACATTGTTGGAGTTAACCCATAGTAAGCCAGAAGATTTTAGAAATGAATAGTGAACTTCTGCAACATCCAAATACACAGTTAAATATATATGAGTGCTGTTTTACATGCCAAAGGATTTGTAATTTTGTCCAGCCAGTCCTGAGATTTACATCTGCCTGCCACACAGCAGAGCCATGTTGGTGAACTCAATTTTCTCTGCAGGTAAGCAAAGCAGATTGGCCACCTCCCTGCAGCAAGCCTTTGACTTGACAGTAAAGTAGCAGCAGAATACTGATGTGTCATCCCTCTATCCCTCTGCTCTCTGCCTCCTGTAATCATACACCTTGTCAGCTAATATTCATGCAGTACTCCATTTTCAATGCATATTTCCTACTCCTATGGTGAACGTTGCCTGTGATAACAGGTGTCTGAAATCAAACCATATTCATTTGCTTAAATCAGTTGCATTTAAAAATAAATTCTAGCACACTTTAAGAAATACATAACTGTAATATGCTTCTGTGTGTCTTACTTCTGCTGGGAATTTAGCACAAGGCCATATGTACACAGGACGTTTTGCAGCTGCTTATAGGGGCATCAGGCATTTTTTTTCCTGTCTCTAAACTCCCCTGCCTGTTAGCCTATGTGTTCATGCACACATAGGCTTTTAGCAGCATTTAGTGGCAGGGGCTTTAGAGGCAGAGAAAGAAACCCACTGCCAGTGCGTCCTGGAGCAGCAGAATTTTGGCAGAAAAAATGCTGGATGCTTGAAAAAACGTGTAAATGTGTATAAACACGTCTCAGAGTGTCTAAACACTAGGCGCATTTAGAGCTTAAGCGTCAATTCATTTCAATGGCCAGTGAAACAAAATGATGCCCAAGCGCTTGATGCTTGTAAATACACCTAAACTCTTGTTAAAATGTTAGAAACTTTTACATGCACCAGGCATTTTTTTCTGCCAAAACGCTGCTGCCAGGAGGAAAGGCGAGTTTGCAAAATGTCCTGTTTGCATGAGATCTAAAAAATTGTACAGAAACAGGGTTTTCTTTTTAATGGTCAGATCACCCAAAATGGAGAGCCAGGTTGGTGACTTGACATTTCTCTGCTGCACTGAAGCAGATCTCCTGGCATGAGTTACCGGTTTGGTTAGCCTGCCACAGCTTTTCTGAGCAGGTCTCCATTCTCTTGTAAAAATAAATTACTTTGGGGTAGGGGGAGGAGAGAATTCAGCTCAATATGAGCTCTGGCAGAGAACATTGTTGAATTAATACATATACAAAAAATGCAAACACAAAATTGTTACACAGCATTACATATCAAAATGCATCTTTATGTATACAATTCCATTCCAAACTCTGCTGCTAAAAAACCCCATTGGGGGAACCATCTCATATTGCATTTCTCGGGATGTGCAGCACCTCTCACCACATGAGTCTTTCCCATTCTATCTATGTCTTTATGGACCTTGCTTTGTGCACTGGTGCGCAGTCATGTTGGAACAGGAAGGGGCCGTCCCCAAACTGTTCCCATAAAGTTGGGAGCATGAAATTGTCCAAAATGTCTTGGTATGCTGATGCCTTAAAGTGGATGTAAACCCACTTTCATTCTTTTTAAACTACTGCCATAGTGCTGATCTATAAGGATATAGATGCCTCCTGCATGTATCCTTATCTGTAAAATGTCTCCCCTCTGTCTGTTATAAGAACTGAAAAACTGCAGATTCTGTGGGTGGATCTGTTGTCTGGAGCTCGGTGGGTGGAGTCATGATGTCAGTAGACTCCCCGCCTACCTCTACACTCCCCTTGTCAACAAGCATTTTCTCCTGTGTATTCCTTCTGCTATGATCACTAACATCCAGTCAAAATCCAGAAAAGTAACCACATGACAGAAAAGGAGTGGGGGTGGGAATTAAAAAATAATGCCTGTCTCAGGCTTAGTGCATGAGATATGTAAATAACCTGTCACTCACAGCAAGGGGGCTGAACGGACAAAAGTTCTCCTGTTTGTCCGTTTATATTATTGAAAAAAGAAAAGAGGATTGCTCAGAGCTGGATTAACTCTTTGTGGCAAGACTGGGCACAGATAATAGGAAATCTTATACACTACATTGTGACAGCAAAAAAAAATAAAAAATTGGGGTTTACATCCACTTTAAGAGTTCTCTTGACTGGAACTAAGGGGCCAAGCCCAACCCCTGAAATGATTTGGACTAGTGCACAAAGCAAGGTCCATAAAGACATGGATGAGTGAGTTTTGGGTGGAGAAACTTGACTGGCCTGAACAGAGTCCTGACCTGAACTCAATAGAACACCTTTGGGATGAATTAGAGCAGAATATTTTGAGCCAGGCCTTCACGTCCAACATCAGTGCCTGACCTCACAAATGCACTTTTGGAAGAATGGTCAAACATTTCCATAGACACACTGCTAAACCTTGTGGACAGCCTTCAAAGAAGAGTTGGAGCTGTTATAGCTGCAAAGGGGGGGGGGGCAACTCAATATTGAACCCTATGGACTAAGACTGGGGTGCCATTTAAGTTCATGTGCGTGTAAAGGCAGGTGTCCCAATAGTTTTGGTAATATAGTGTATGTTGGGTGGTTATTGCTTATGTGAGTATTTGGAGTAACTTTTCATGTTGGCATTGAGCATTCTCTGTGTGCAGAATGAGTCACAGTGGACATGATACGTTCGGCTGCAGGGCTGCCCTTAATCTAACGATCTGATGTTATGCATTATTCATGTATGTTCTCTTTGAAATTGGGGGTCTGACGGGCCACGCCAGCTGGTCGCTTATTCTGTACATCAATTCCTGTTGACAATAGCAGCTCTGCGCTTCCTATTGAATCACATTTAGCAAACATTAGATACATTTTCTCCTGTGTTGAAAACTATGCATTTTCTGCATGTCACATAATTATAGATTTGGTAGAGCTGGGAGAGAAGAGATATGGAGCAACAATGAATGATTTGTCATCTTCAAACTGAAAATAAACATATACACTGCAGTCATGCTGGAAATATCAGCTTCAGAGTGAGTGAATGATGAGACTTCTCTGTACAAAATCCACGAAAGAGCTGTGACGCTGTCCCATAGCTGATGTCAGGAATGTATTTTCTCCTTCTGTCCTGTACTGGACACAAAAACCTCACTGGTTGTTAGTTGGACAGCAGCGGCACTTGTTATTTTTGCTTTTTTTTTCTGTGACTAGATACAGGAACCCCACCCCCTCGGAGCCACCTCTTGTCTCCGCCCCTACCAACCTCAGAGCACTGTTCCCAGAAATCCTGCTTTTAGAGAATACAGAACCAAATAAAATTTTGTGGTGCTAAGTAATTTGTATGGAATAAGAATTTGTTAACGATAACAAAAAGAGACAGTAAAATAGATTCCCTGTATTTAGTAACAATGAACGCACCCAGCAACAATAAACTCCCAATAGCCAGCATCAATAGGCCCTCCAGCAGTCAGCAACAATAGGCTCCTCCTTCAACAGTAGGTCTTTCCCAGCAACGATTGTCCCCCCCCAGCAATATAAGCTAGATTACCTCCAGCAACAATAGATTCCCCAGCAGCCAGCACCAGTAGACCCTCCAACACAACCCTGCAACCCAGCACTCCTTGTCATTACATACATTCAGTGCTGGAGGTGCCGGAAACTATGTTCCCCCACATTCCCGCAAACAAAGTCCTGATTTTTGTTATTTATAGACATTCGTTTAAAACTGTGATTAAACAATGTACTTAAAGTGAACCTGTGGCCAGGCTATAGACTATTCAGGTATTTATATAATCTTAACAAGCAGTTAAAAAAGTCCTCAAAACTCTTTGTAGCTACAAGTACTGTGGAGCAATTCACCCTCAAAGTTCACAGTGGAAGCACTGAAGACGTTCAAGTGGTTCACTTGGCACTTCCAATCACCCTGCTCCCTCTCCCAGGAGTGACAGGGCAGGCAAACAAACTACAAATGATACATAATAAACTGGAAAACACTTGTGTGACTTTGAGATACAGCACTTAGAACCATACATCTCTGGTTGCCCAACCTGAAGAATCCCTTCAATGTAAAAGAAATGATACGATTCAGGCAACCCTCTTCTATTGCCCCGCAATAGATAGTGTGTGATCCTTAGGGAGGACAGAGGCTATTATATAGCTGCATATCTCAACCTTTCACCCACAAATAAACCGTCTTGTAGGACAGTGGTTCTCAACCTCAGTCCTCAAGTACCCCAAACAGGCCATGTTTTAGGAATTTCTCTTAGATAAAATAGCTGTCCAAAATACCAAGCCATTGACTCTGAATTAAAGCACCTGTACAAGATAAAGGAAAACCTGCAAACATGGCCTGTTGGGTGTAGTTGAGGACTGAGGTTGAGAACCACTGTTGTAGGATATGTGTTTCCCCAGATAAGACAGGGCAAGAATATTCAGGGATACTCCCTGAGACCCCTCCAAGTGTTTCACAGAGCCTGAAGAAATGGGAGATTTGGAACCTATGAAATACATTGTGACATAACTGATCACCCTTGCTTCTGTCATCTACTGTAGGATCTTAAAGGAGTAGTAAAGTTACATGTTTTTTCACCTTAATGCATCCTATGCATTAAGGTGAAAAAACATTCGACAATACCGCCCCCCCCCCGAGCCCCCGTTTTTCTTACCTGGCCCCTCGAAAGTCCCATGCTCGTCCCCGTCATCCTCTTCGTTTTTCTGCCTGGCCGCCAATTGGCTACACTGGATAGATTGAAAGCAGCGCAGCCATTGGCTGGCGCTGCTGTCAATCACATCCAATGACGCGGCACGCCGGGGGGCGGGGCCGAGTGATACAGTCGGCGGCTATGGCCGCCGCTGTATCACGGGAGCGCGCCCGCAATCACTCCACACCATGCGAGCTCACTCGCATTAAGGTGTGGAGTCCTTGCGGGGAGGAGCCAAGACAGCCGCCGAGGGACCCCAGAAGACCAGGATCGGGGCCACTGTGTGCAAAACGAGCTGCACAGTGGAGGTAAGTATAACATGTTTGTTATTTTTAAGCAAAAAAAAAAAAAAAGGTTTAGTGCTCCTTTAAAGTCATCTGATGTGACTACAACAAAGGATGTATATACAGTAGGTGCCACCGATTTTGTGTTTCCAGCGTGATGGGATCGCGCTGGAAACCGGGGATGCGAGGCTGTGCTTCTCACGCTTGCCGTCCCCACGAGATGCCACCCATCCATAGGAATCCATTGGGGGCGGCAAGCGGGAGGAGCGACATAGCTCTGCGCTGGCTCCCACGACTGGGCTCGCGGGTGTCAATCTCGCCGCTAGCAGAGGCGAGATTGACACAATATCGGCGACAGGTACTGTATTCTTAGGGTAGGGTGGGAAAGCCAATATTATACTTTAAAACAAGTGTTTTTTTTTTTAATGCCACTTCATTGTGGATCTTTAAATAGGCCATGCATTAAACAAATGCAATACTTTTACTACTTTGTGAATACATTTGTATAATTGTATTAGTGGTGTATATTATTATTTATATATTGTTAGGCACCTATAACGTTTCCTTTTTTATGCTTTCCATATACAACGCTATTGTCAACAAATCTCGATTTGTTTGTACAATCTGTCATAACACCATAACTTAAAGTGGTTCTAAAGGCTTAAAGTGTTACTAAACCCAGGACCCTGCATTCGTTATATCTGGTCCCCCACAGTACACAGAACATGGAAATGCAGTTATTTTATTAAATATAAATTTCTAAATACCGTTTCTCATTCACAGTATATAGCAGTCTTGTGACTTCTATGAGTGTCTAGGTAAAGCTTGTAGGAGGAGTTTTCATTCTACTCTGACTGTCCTATGAGGCTGCAGGACTGACCCTCTTTCTGGACAGTGCTGATTGGCCCTGTGCTGATCACATGCACTCTCCCAACAAAAAAAAAAAAAAACTCTCTAGCAATACACACCAAACTGAACATGTGCAGCTTTCCTCCAAGGCTCCGTTCTAACAGGAGATGGGTTGGGGACCGTGGAAGACGTGATGGATAGGAGAAGACAGGATCAAACAGCCTTTTTACACAATGCAGAGGATTACCCCTTAGGTTCCACAGTGAGTATAACAGGCATATTTTACTGCATGTACAGGCTGATTTTACTGTTGTGGGTTTAGTAACACTTTAAAGTAATTTACCTTAACCACTTCAGAACCCTAAGGTTTTACCCCCTTAATGACCAAGCCATTTTTCTCAATACGGCACTGCATTATTTTAACTGACAATTGTGCAGTCGTGTCACTGGTCCCCAAAAAGTGCTTACCCAAAAGTGTTTGGGTTTGTACCCAAACCAAATTTATGTCCTTTTTTTTCCACAAATAGAGCTTTCTTTTGGTGGTATTTGATCACCTCTGCAGTTTTTATTTTTTTGCGCTATAAACAAAAAAAAGCCAACAATTTTGAAAAAAATAAACCTTATTTTTTACTTTCTGCTATAATACATATCTAAAAAAAAAAAAAAAAAACGATTTCTTTATCAATTTAGGCCAATATGTATTCTTAAGCGTATATTGATTGGTTTGCGCAAAAGTTATAGCGTCTACAAACTATGCGATAGATTTATGGACTTTTAATCTTTTTTATTGTTTTTACTGGTAATGGCGGGATCAGCGATTCATAGCAGGACTGCAATATTTCGGTGGACAAATCGGACCCTAAGTGACACTTTTTGGGGACCAGTGACACCAATACAGTGATCAATGCTAAACAAATACACTGATCACTGTATAAATGACACTGGCTAGGAGGGGGTTAACATCAGGGACGATCAAAGGGTTAAGTGTGTTCCCTGCAAGTGTTTTCTAACTGTGTGGGGAATAGACTGACAGGAAAAATCTTTTTGCCTCTCTGTGGAGCGATCGCGGGTGGCCGGCGGACATCGGGTCTGCCGGACCCGCGGATTGGCTCCCCCTCCATGCAGCGGGCATGCGCACCCACAGTATCTAGTGCACGAAACAACATACAGGTACGTTGTTTCACGCAATAGAGACAGCCTGCCACAGTATATATGTGGTGGGCGGTCTTGAAGTGGTCAATGCATTATCAGCAATAAGGTAAAAAAATAATAATTCTGAGTCCAGGACTCCCCCCAGCCCCCCCTCCCATTTCTATCCAGAGCTGCTCTTACCTCTCGCTCCCTGGACAGATTAATAGCAGCGGGAGCTATTGGTCAATAAAATTCTATGACAATGGAGGGGAGGGGAACAACCCCACTGTCTGTGCGTATAGACGCAGGTAGCAGTGCTTGGGAGCGAGTCCATGTGAGTACCCCCCCTAACAACTGGCTTGCTAGGGGGTTTACTCAGAAGGCAATAGGAGCCAGGAGTGTCAGCAGAGGGCTCCACAAGAGGAGGACTGGGACTGATTTGTGCAAAACCACACAAAGCAAGTAAGTATGACATATTTTTTATTTATTTTTTTTAAGTAAAAGTTTAAAATCACTTTTTTTTTCTCAAGCCAAGAACATTTTCAGCAAATACCCATTGATGTTGCCAGACATGCAGTGTCCCTGTCACTTCCTGTGTCACGTGTAGCCACGCCCCCTAACAGTAAGAATCACTCACTAGCACTGACTTAACCCCTACAGCGCCACCTAGTGGTTAACCCCTTCACTGCCAGTGTCATTTTCACAGTAATCAGTGCATTTTTATAGCACTGATCGCTGTAAAAATGACAATGGTCCCAAAATGGTGTCATAAGTGTCAGATGTGTCCGCCATAATGTCGCAGTCACGATAAAAATCGCTGATCGCCGCCATAACTAGTAAAAAAAAATAAAAAATAAAAAAATGACACAAACAGTCCCCTATTTTGTAGAAGCTATAACTTTTGCACAAACCAATCAATAAACGCTTATTGCGATTTTTTTTTTACCAAAAATATGTAGAAGAATACGTATTGGACTAAACTGTGGAAAAAATATGTTTTTTTATATATTTTTAGGGGATATTTATTATGCCAAAAAGTAAAAAATATAGATTTTTTTTCAAAATTGTCGCTATTTTTTTGTTTATAGCGCAAAAAATTTAAACCGCAGAGGTGATCAAATACCACCAAAAGAAAGCTCTATTTGTGGGGAAAAAAGGACGTCAATTTTGTTTGGAAACCACGTCGCACGACCGTGCAATTGTCAGTTAAAGCAACGCAGTGCCGAATCGCAAAAAGTGGCCTGGTCTTTGACCAGCAAAATGGTCCGGGGCTGAAGCGGTTAAATTACTTTTTTTCCTTTAGAAATATCATTTTGTGCAGAGACTGTTATAAACACGGGAAACAAGCACTACTTTACAGGCATACTATAGACACCCCCCAGGTACGAAATTTAAAGGAATATTTCACTTTTAATGTTTCACTTTAAGCATTATTAAAATCACTGCTCCCGAAAAAACGTCAGTTTTTAAAACTTTTTTTGCATTGATACATGTCCCCTGGGGCAGGACCTGGGTCCCCAAACACTTTTTATGACAATAACTTGCATATTAACCTTTAAAATTAGCACTTTTGATTTTTCATGTTCGTGTCCCATAGACTTTAACGGTGTTCGAACAAATATTTTGCCTGTTCGCATGTTATGGATGCAAACCGAACCAGGGGGTGTTCGGCCCATCCCTAGTTGTCACCCTAGGCTGCTCTCTTGATATGGACTGCAAACATATCCCTACATCTCCATTACACAGAGGGCAGGGCAGTTAATAGTTCACATAAGATAGTTAGGAAGGAAGGTATTCTTTAGCTCATTAACCTTTAAAATTAGCACTTTAGATTTCTCCCATAGACTTTTAAAGGGTGTTCCGCGGCTTTTCGAATTTGCCGCGAACACCCCAAATTGTTCGCTGTTCGGCGGACGGGCGAACAGCCAATGTTCGACTCGAACAGATAGCCCATCCCTAGTGACAACCATGGCTCCCTCCAAAGATACAGTGGAGGAGTGACATAGCCTCCCAGAGACAAAAAGGATGTTATTTGCAGAATTACCCAGTGAAAAGCAAAAGAAGCTTGAAAAAGGAAAATGAGCCACCATGCAAAGGGCTAATAATCTACAATATATTCTTTTTGATTTCGATTTAGATGCCCAATTAAAATATTATTTGAGCTATGGAAACTTAAGCAGATTCTTTTTGCCTGGAGTTCCGTGTTTTATGCTGACGTTGGCCGGCCATATTCTCAGCTGCAAAGTTTGCTCATAGAGAGAATTATTTCGATTAGACTATGTGAACTCTCAACAACATTAAAGAAGGACTGCCAAAAGCACTATTTACCCAATTTCAGAAAAAAAGACACAGTCTCTGTGTATAAACATTGCTAGCACCTCATGGATTAAAGCTGAAAGCCTTCCTTTAAGCATAGGATAGCTTTGTTCTGACGTAAAGTTGACAGTAAATAATGCATAGTCTAATGTGTTTGTAAACTGTGGGCAAATATAGAAAATTTAGATACCCAGGATGTCACAGGTGCCTAGGCTGGTTAGGTGCATCCTGGGAGATTGATATCTAGCTAATCCAGATGGCTGAAATTAATTGGGAAGCAGGACCTATGATATCAAGCTCCCAAAGTTCACCTGGACAGCCATGGAATCTTGTGACTAAGGGGTGCTGGAGATCCAACTATCTATTTTAATTTTACTTTTTTATGCAAAATCTGTTTTATTTGGGCTATTTTCTGAGGCCACGTGTGCCATTTACTTCTATATGTTAGGTTCAGTTTAAAGGATATAATAGGAAGCAACTAGGAGAGACAGTGGAAGGTAAGTACTAACTGTAAACTACTCTTATCTCTGTTCTCTCCTCATTTGATCCTATTCTGAGTTAAGGTTCTCCAAGAATTTTGAAGCCCAGCCATGGTTAGCATAGTCATCGGTTCTTCTAATTTCTGTATTCTGCTCTTTGCTTTTTTGTGAACAGAATTACTTACTGCAAATGTTGGCCCTGTAGTCTCCAATTAAAGCAAATAACTCAAAATTTTATATTTAGGCATTATTAAGGGTTGTCCCCTATTTCCTGGCCTGAGGTTCCATCTAGGACAGTGGTTCTCAACCTGGGGGTCGGGACCCCCTCGGGGGTCAAATTACGATTTGCCAGGGGTCACGGAATCCTAGGCTGTTCCTGAATCCTGCTCTACTCTCCCAGCCTTTTTGCGACTGCCCAGCAGGTATGTCCCTGGAGCCCGCGGCCGCCCACTTAGCCTCTTCGCAGCCACCCATTCAGTTCATGGCATGGCTGGGGGGCAGAGACTAGAGGTCAGCTGACTGGTGAGGAATGTGAAGTGGGAGGAGTTGGAGGAGACCCTATCTCCTGATTTCGGCATAGGTGTCACTGCTACGAGACACCACAAAGTTGGAGACACAGTAAAGCCGGGGACACAGTGAGTAACACTACCTGTGATTATAGTTGCCGTTAAAAGTCCCCACTACAGTTCTCAGATGAGCAGAGGACCTTGATCAAGAGCACCTAAGTTGGCCGATCAGAACTCCTCCCAGCACTGCCACTCATCCCAACACCCCACCAGCTCTGCCACACATCCCATTCCCCCCACCCACCACCAAGGAGTAAGAGAAGGAATAAAAATAGAGAATACATGGAAGGGAGAGGAAAAGAGGGGGAGGAACAAAGAAAAAGGGAGAGAAAGAATAAGAGGAAGAACAAGAAATATGGATAGAGACAGGGATGGAGGAAAAAAAAGCAAGAAATTAGGACAGAGAGAGATAAAAGGGAATGAAAAGAGAACAAAGAGAAAGAGTGGTACATCCTAAAATGTACCATAAGGGGTTTCAATACTGTATGAGTGGAAGGGACTCAGGGAGTGCTAAATGTCCGTGGGTTAGGGGCGCAAATTACTTGTCTTGCCTTAGGTGCTGACAACCCACGCTACGAAAATAATTTTACTGTTAGGGGTCCCCACAACTTGGGAAATTTTATCAAGGGGTCACGGCACTTGCATGGTTGAGAACCACTGATCTAGGAGATTTATGTTCTTCCTACTGCCTGCAGCATGCTGAGGACATTATTGTCCCAGACTGCACCTCACAGATAGACCTTTAGAGATTTTGCCTAGGCACAGCTGCTTCACTGGAAGATTTATTTTAGGCTACATGTACACCCCTGCCTTTTTTATGTGGTGCAGCTTCAGCGTGGTACATTTTGCAAAGTGTAGTTAACCTCCCTGGCGATATGATTCTGTCTGGAATTTTGTACCAAAAGCGGTACAGTTATTTTGCATGGAAATTTGGTGTTATGTATTGTAGGGCTGCAATTCTTAGTAATTTCTCACTTAAACCTGACCAAACCAGAGTCTAGTAGACATCCCGAGTATGATAAAGTTTGAAACACAAAATCATAAATTATAATATAATAAATAACTATAAATAATTATAACCAATAATAATATAATAATAATAAAACGTATTCAATAATGTAATCAAATCAAAAACACTGAAATTTGCTCAGTTGCAGAATTGTCGCTGTCATTAGATTTAAGCCCCGTACACACGATCGGTTTGACTGATGAAAACCGTCCGATGGATGGTTTTCATCAGACCAACCGATCGTGTATGGTACCCATCAGTCTTTTTTCCATCGGTTGTAAAAAATAGAACTTGTTTTAAAATTTTCCGATGGATAAAAAACCGATGGGAATTTCCGATCGTCTATGGGCAAGTCCATCGGTTAAAAAACCCACGCATGCTCAGAATCAAGTCGACGCATGCTCAGAAGCATTAAACTTCATTTTTCTCGGCTCATCGGAGTGTTTTACGTCACCGCGTTTGGAACGGTCGGTTTTTTGACTGATGGTGTGTGGCCAAGACTGATGAAAAACAGTTTCATCGGATTTCCGATGGACAAATCCATCGACGGAAATCCATAGGTTATCCGATCGTGTGTACGGGGCTTTAGTGTTTAATAACAAATTTCCCCACAAATTGCTATCGCTCAATTCTGCAAGTGATTCTAGATTATTATCGCTGTTTTCTAGCTGGTCTAAAACCACTTTTGACATAAAACTACTACCACTACTACCACTTTTTGGTTGCTATGGACAATCTCCAGTTTCTAGGCAGAAAGAACAGTTTTTATAATATAAAACTGCATGCAGGACACTGGACAGACCACTAGGGACAAAGGGGGTGTGTAATTATTTAGGTAAGATATACTGTATCTATACTGTCTTTTTCACTTTTTGAATTTGGCGCCAAACTCCGTCCCCGTGCGCCGCAAACGTCGCAGGGAACGGAGCTCGGCACTCGGCAGTGTGAATCGAGCGAGACACGGCTCACAGACACTGCGGGGAGACATCGCAGGATCCAGGGAACAAGGTATGTAACTCTCAATATTTTTTTTTTTTTAAATACAAGCAGTGGAAGTACCCGAATTTGACCTGATATAGGCCTCTGGTGATTCCTGTACAGCAGGGTATCATGCTTTGCTGGGTTTTATGTATTTTCCAACCAGTCTAACTTTGTAACTATGTAGCAGGGCTCTAGTGTTAGAGGAAGAAGCAGCAGAAGGATCCAATCAGTTCAGATCCTGACAAAGAGCATGCTGATAGAAAGAGAAAGCAGAGTGACAAGACAGATGAGTTCATTACGTGCTGCTTTTCCTTTCACTGTCCAGTTCCAGACTAGGGCTGGTCAAGGACAATCTGGGCTCAGAGAAATTTGAAGGAATGATGCTGGCCATCAGACTGAGGACATCTAGTGGCAGAAAATAAGTATTGTAGTGGAGAGCACTGGTTTGAAAATCAAATTTAAGACAAAAACTGGAATACTTAAAAATGTGCTATCATAATAATCATACATATATAAAAATGTATGTATTTTTTATTTATTTTTTGTTAAGTAAAGCTGGGAAAGGGGTGGCAGTATTTTCTAAGCATATTTGTTATGCAATAATCCCAAACAGCAAACATGCTACTTTATAGTAGAACTAAAGGCAAAATGTTTTTTTTTATGTTTCAATCTTTTTATTCAAGTTTTGTCATACAAAATGTATAAAAGTCGCCACATAACATTGTACAGTCACAGTCAACATTTGGGGTAACACAATGAAGATCACCAAATGTAGGGGTCCTTGGAGTAGTCCGAAGCTCCGTAGAGCCGTTAACCCCTATTAGCATCGCAGATCATATCTGAACCGTTCACCCAGATGAGCCGCCCCCCCATCCATCTATCGGGGGGGGCGCAACCCAGCCGGCCGTGTGGGCAGCCCAGAGGTCTGATCAGACTGACAATGGTCCCGTAGGAGCTGAGAAAACAGGGAGCAGCACAAACCTCTAAGGTCTGGATCTGACTCCAAAAATAAACAATAAACAAATTTCAAAAGAGAGGAAAGAGGACAGTGACAAAGAATAGAAGGAAGGAGACAGAGTAAGGAAAGGACAGTTGAGGAGGGGGGAATGGGGGGAGGGAGGGGGGGGAGGAGCCCCGATTCAGCATCCAGACATCTCAACCTAATCCCCTAGGCTATGCTGTAAACATCCCCGGGTCATTAGTTAGGTAACGAAGCCATGGGTCCCAAACTCCATGAAACAGTTTCATTTTATCTTGGGCCAGAGCGGTCAAGCGTTCGTTTAGCATCAACCAAGACAATTTGCCTTTAAGCTGATCGAATGGTAGAGCTGCCGATTTCCAGTTCCTAGCAATAGTGATTTTGGCTGAAATAAAAATAAATGTCAAGAGCCTCCTGCAGGACTTGGAGGCTTCCACATCTCCTCCCCCCAGTAGTGCTTGCTTAGCTGATTTAGTTAGGTTTAGTTGGGTAAGGGAGTAAACTAAATTATACACCCTGATCCAAAACCTCCGGACCTTTGGGCATGTCCACCAAATATGATAGGTGGTGCCCATCTGGCCACATCCTCTAAAGCACAACGGGGTAGCTCCTGAGACAAAAGTTGCCAGTCTGACCGGCACCATATACCACCTCAGTAGAACCTTATAATTGGCCTCAATTATTGAAGTATTGACGAGCGAACGAGATGCTGTCTCGACTATCCTATGCCATTCGTCCAGATCCAGGGTTTCCTGCAAGTCGGTCTCCCATTGGACCATATAAGTCAGCTTTGTCGATACACTCAGCAATATCGAATATATAGCAGATAAATGTCCTTTAATTTTATCATAATTTTTGCATAGATGTTCCATGGGAGTTTGGGTTGCTAGGTTGCTCTTGCGAGCCAGGGTTTGTACATAATGTGAGATTTGGGCGAACCTATAACCCTCCGCTGGAGGCATTTGATGTCTGTCAGCCATAGTCCGTTCGGTCAGCATACCTCTATGATCGCACAAGTCAGCAATACACTTAAAACCCTTATTAGTCCACCATTCGAACGCTAGTGGAGTGAGACCCGGGGTGAATGCTTTATTTTGAAGCAGAGGTGTCAGTGGAGAATGAGGAGATTTGAATTTGTGAGATCTGGAGAGTCTGTCCCATAGTTCCAGTGACATGGATAAAGTAGGGCAAAGTATAGGAGGTCGCTCCTTGATAGGGAGCCATAAAATATAAGAAATAGGTTTGGGACGGCAGGAATAAGATTCCATAGCCATCCAAATGGCCTGTGCCTGTTGGGAGTGAAACCTTGTAAGTTGTGCTATCTGGGCAGCATAAAAATATTTTAATAAGTCTGGAAGACCAAGTCCTCCTCTCCGCTTCAACGTGTATAGAGTGCTCCTATTCACCCTGGGTCTCTTATCACCCCAAATAAACTGTAGTACTTTATTCTGGAATCGTTTAAGGTCATCACGGGCCAATGAAACTGGCAAGGTACGGAAGAAATACAATAATCGAGGTAAAACATTCATTTTAATTGAGTGAAGTCTGCCAAACCACGATGGCGGGTGAACCTGCCACTTAGCCATGTCAGCTGTTAGCCGTTTGAAAAGGGCTGGATAATTCTCTTTGTACAACTCACCAATAGATGAGGTCAGCTGTATGCCTAAATAAGGGAGAGCTGTGGATTCCCATCGGAATTGAAATGATTTTTCAAGCGTAGCCTGAGTGGAGCTTAGCAAAGATAAGTTCAGTGCTCTTGACTTACTATGATTAATTGCCAACCCGGAAATGTTGGAGAAAGGCTGCAAAATAGCATACAAGTTAGGTAGGGATGTGATCGGTGAGGTCAAGGTCAGCAACAAGTCGTCCGCAAAGAGTAAACATTTGTGTTCATAGTCTCCGCAATAAATGCCCTGTATATCTCTGCAGGCGCGAATTTTGAGCGCTAGTGGTTCAATCGCCAGGGCGAATAATAGTGGCGACAACGGGCAGCCCTGTCTAGTTCCTCTCCTGATAGGAAATGTTTGGGATGTATATCCTCTGAGCATTAGCGAGGCACTGGGGGAATCATATAATATGTGAAGGAGATCCAGAAAGCGTCTCCCAAATCCAAAGCGTGTGAGAACATCAAAAAGATAGTCCCAGGAGATAGAATCGAACGCCTTCTGGATATCCAATGAAAGTAACATTCCCCTCCTAGTCCCCTTTCCATCCCAATCAGACCGAACCGCCGAGATAAGGTTAATTATCCGGCGGGTTTGGTCCGATGCCTGTCTTGTCGGGACAAAACCTGCTTGGTCAGGATGGATATAACACTGAAGAAAAGTATTAAGTCTCTGGGCCAGTATTTTGGTTAGAATCTTAAGATCCGTATTGATCAGAGAAATTGGGCGATAATTGGAACAGTCTGTATGGTCCTTTCCTGGTTTCGGGATAACACTTATATAGGCTACATTTTCATGGCTGGGGAGCTTGCTGCCGCTTCTCAGGTCATTAAAGTAAGTACAGAGATGTGGGGCCAGAAGATCGTGATATTTCCTATAGTAGTGACCCGGGAATCCATCTGGCCCAGGGGCCTTGGTAGGGTGTAGGGTTTTGATTGCAGTCCTGACTTCAGGCTCTGTAAGAGCACCGTCCATCAGTTCCGCATGGGCTTGTGTCAATTTAGGCAGCTGTAAGTCGCGAAAGAATGTGCTCGCTTCAGATGAATCAAACTTGTCCTGCACTCCATACAGCTTAGCATAAAATTTGTGAAATTCTCCAATTATCCGTTCGGGGTTCTGGGAGGTTAGGCCCGTGGATAGTCGTAGTTTAGGCAAAGTCGGTGTGTACGGTCGAGGAACCAGTTTTCTAGCTAACATTGTGGTAGGTTTATCACCCATCGTATAGAACCTGTGCTTAGACCAACTAATATGTTTCTCCGCTTGAGTAGTCAAGCTAAGATTTAGTGCTAGTCGAGCCTCATCAATTTTATGCCTTATATCTACCAGGGGATTTCTGTGCTGTTCACTAAGTAAGTTATCTAAGTTAGTTTCCAGAATCTTATTTGCCTGTTCCCTATTGCGTTTAATCCTGGCTGCCACTTGTAACAATATGCCCCTAATCGCTGCTTTATGAGCTACCCAGTTAATTGCGGGGGATGTGTCCGATGCCTTATTAAGTCTAAAGTATTCCTGTATTTCCTTTTGAATCTCTAAAAAGATTGTAGGGTCATTCAGCAAGCTCACATTAAGTCTCCACGGGGAGGGTCTAGATTTAGTCCATAGCCCTGAAGTAGAGAGTTTTATCGGGGAATGATCAGACCAAGGGGTAGATAAAATCTTAACCGACTTAATAAATGGTAGCAAAGGCGTACGTACTAGAACGTGGTCTATCCTCGAGTAAGTATGATGGGCTTGTGAAAAGTGTGTAAAGTCTCTGACCGTAGGGTTATTTTCTCGCCAGGCGTCGATGAGGTCATAGAAATGAAACAGACGTGCAACCTTGCTGCTTCCAGTCGGTGGGCGTTTCAATGTTGGTCTAGAGGAGTCCGATTTATCCATAATTCTGTCCAAGGGAATGTTACTATCGCCTCCCATAATGACCTGACCCTGGACTTTGGGCATAAGAATCTTCAGCATTTTGCTAAAGAATTCCGGCTGTCCAGTATTCGGGGCATAGTATGATATAAAGGACACCTCCTGGTCATGGAGCCGCCCCACTGCCATAATATATCTACCTCTCTTGTCCTTAACGATAGCGATGGGGGTAAAGGGGGTCCGTTTCGAAAAGCAGATGGCTACACCGCCCTTCTTTTCCCGACCCCCTGCCAAGTAAAACTGTGGATACTTCCCATTGAGGTAACGGGGCGCTGAGACATTGGAGAAATGAGTTTCCTGCAATAGCAGGACTTCAGCCTTCTGTTTATGATAAAACTGGAAAGCCTTAGTTCTTTTAGTAGGGGAGTTAAATCCATGTACATTGTGGCTAACTATCGAATAGTCTGTGTTATATGTGGTGGCCATCGTGGTAGGGCAGAGCACTCTTACCTTGCATAATGAATGAAGCGAGAAGGGTCCGGATGATGATGACTGTTTGGCTATGTGACCTCTCAGACCATGACATAAGGGAAGGGCGCTGAACCGAGGCTCCGAAGAAAGAGGGGGAAGGGAGAGAAGGAAAAGGCATTAGAGAAGAAGAGAAACAAAAATAAAAGCAAAAAAACATATACATAGGCCTTAGGCCCAAACAACCAATATAACTCAATCCTAGCTGATGAATGAAGGAATGGGGAATAACCCCTGCCGGAGACAACATCCGGCAAATTAGGTGCAAGGGTACCATCCTTGTCGTAGGATAGGTAGTCTTGCAGTTGGGTGGCAAGCATGACCACCCCGACCCAAATATGATTACACTCTGTACGAGCAGGCTATTCGAGGTCATATCGGAAATGACAAAATCAATCAATACAGTTTTAACATAACAGGCTGTCTATAAGAACATGCATTCCCAAGGCCAGTGGCGCCGGGGCCGGAAGGGTCCCCATCGGTCGTTCCGGCCCCCGAGCCACAGCCCAACAGGGGAACACATTGCGGTCCGACTAAGGCCCCCAGACTGCTAAAAAGCAAAAAGCAAAATTTCTTCGACCAGGTTGGGCCCGTCGGGGTTGTAAAATATTCGGCTGGCAGCCAGTCCGAAGAACCAGGAACTCCAGTAACTTTGTAACCCGTGACATTGTAACCTGTGAACTGTGAACGGTAACGATGGCCCCATCAGGCCCATAGTCCACCATGGGCCCAGGCCATATCCGTGCAATCAAGCACTAACAGTTCCCAAAAGGGGGCAAAAAAGCAAAAAGAGAGAAGAGCAATAATACTCAGGTATTCCGGCGAGCATTTCTGGCCTGTGAGCGTGTGCGATCCTGCCATATCGGGGAGAGGGGACGATGATCCAGACGAGGGGGAGATGAAATCGGAGTCGGAGAGTCCCGTGCAATGATGCCGAGACTAAGCAGTAGGTCTTCGCCTGCTTGGAACGTGGAAAAGGAGTGGGACTTTCCGTTGTAAGTGAATGATAACTTAAAAGGGAACGACCATCGATACTTAATCTGTTTGGCCATAAGTTGCTGGAGTAATGGCCGTAGGTTTCTGCGTTTCTGGACCGTTGATGGCGCCAAATCTGTAAAGAGCTGTATTGGTGTTCCAAATAGCGACAGGTCCGGCCTGTTGCGAGCCGCAAGCATCATCTTGTCCTTAATGCGGTAGTGATGTGGCTTAACAATAATGTCTCGTGGTAGGCCGTCGGCCCTTGGGGCTGTCAGCAAAATGTTTTTTTTTAGATAGACTAGGGAAGGGTTATAGCACATGTCTGCTTCTTTTTGCCATCTGCTTCCAGATTTCCCTTCACTTCCAGTCCCATAGCCAAAACAAGAAGTGAGAGGAAATTCCTTCAAAAGTAAGGGACTCCCTGGCTGTCACCAGGGTCACCAGAACTAGTGTCCCCATTCGAAGATTTCCCCTCAATTCCTGTTCTGGTGACAATCCAGAATTTGGGAATGTTTTTTCACTTTCACTTTTTATGATAACAGATATATAGAGTAATAAAAACCTGACAAGTGTTTTAATCCACTTTATTTATTTAAAAATAAAAAAATAAAAGTTTTGCCCTCAGTTATGATTTTGGTTCCTTCAAATCCAGATTAAATTATTGCTAAAATACAGTAAAATTCTGTGCAGTGATACTGCATGAGTGTCACATCTCTCATCTTCTGTACAGAAATAGATACTTTTTACAAAATTATTCAGAATGGCGTAAAAAATCTTTATTATAAGCAAAGTAACATTTTACTTTTGGTTTACGCTTATATGCTGGTTCAATGTATTCTTCTAAAACACTACATGATTATTTTTACCATATCATAAATCATCACAACTGAACATTTTATTTGTAAAAAATACAGATATAATATAAATATAGGAAATAAAAGATATAAAACACTAAGCTAAAAAGAAATCAGCAAATGAAATCAGGTAGTAAGCCTCATAAAGGAACCTAACATGTTTCAGCAACTTGTATTTCAGATTTATTGGGTCAGCCAAAAAAGGACTTGCTTCAAAGCTGGAGTGTGGGTAATAGTGGTTTGCCAAAAACATCAGATTAAAAATAAAATAAGCTGTCTTATCCGCTGGAACACTTCTGTTTAGTCCCAATAGTACTGACGTAATGCTGCATAAGCTTTATACCTGTAAATTTTTGGACTTCCAAATGGTACAGGACTGTTACTGCACAGTTGCTCACTCATTGATGCTGCTCAGCTGTACCCCAGCTGTACCCCTGTTAGGAAAAATTAACAGCATTTGTTTTATTAAAAAAAAAAAAAAAAAAAAAAAGCTTCACTGTGTATAAATGTTCCCACATATACAGTACCTCCAGACTAACAAAAAATACATTTTGTATTTGTATTTGATTTAATTATCTGTCACTGTCATTGTGAGTACGCATACAAAACCCTTATGCCTCGTACACACGTTCCGATTATCGTACGACGTATCGTTCGCATTTTGTTGTATAAAACTAAGATCGAATACAACATTGCAAAATGTGCTCTATGAAAATTAAGATTTTTGTCGTACGATTCTGGAAAAACCTTCCGGTGTGCGTAGCTACATATCCGAAATTATGTCAAATACGTGTGACCCCTGTGTCCTTCTGGTTTATTTTCGTGTATACGATCATGCGCGGTGTTTGTCTATCGATTTTTAGCGGACGCATACTGTACTGATTAAACGATTGTCGTGCGATGGGCTGTCGTCCGAGCAAAGTTTTTGTGTTTGTCCCTTCGGATTTTGTTGGACAGACTGTCGTGATCGGCTGTCAAAAGCTGTGTACTAACGTTCAGATCATCGAACGATCTATCCGAAAGCGATTTTTATCATCCGATTATCGGAACGTGTGTACGGGGCATTAAAGTAGAACTATAGGCACAACTTTTTTGTCATTCTGGATATATTAAGGCAGGGTTTCTCAACTCCAGTCCTCAAGGCGCCCCAACAGGTCATGTTTTCAGGCTTTCCATTATTTTGCACAGGTGATTTGATCAGTTTCACTGCCTTAGTAATTACCACAGCTGAGTAAAATCCTGAAAACATGACCTGTTGGAGCGCCTTGAGGACTGGAATTGAGAAACACTGGATTAAGGGAGGGTTATAAGCCTGTCCGATTTTTTTTTTTTTTCGCCATCTGTGTCCCATTGCGGAAATTTCCTTTCACTTCCTATCCCATAGCCAAACAGGAAGTGAGAGGAAATCCCTGAAAATTTAAGGAAATTCCATGGGGACCCCCCAGGTCACCAGAACTAGTATCACCATTGGAAGATTTTCCCTCTATCACTTTCCTGGGGACAACCACATATGGGATTTTCTTTTACTTTAACGTTCAATGATAATGGTAAACAGGACAAATATAGAGGGTGGACCTCCTTAATGGGGGCACAGACACTGATAAAAACCACCAAGCGTTATAACCCCTCTCTACTTTATCCAGTGCCTTTAGTTATACTTGAATTTACCAAAAAATAAATAAAAAATATAATACAGAATTTGTGTCAGTATTTGCAGTGCATGCTGAACTGTCAAATAGGAAAGCCCAGCACTGGCTTAAGATCTAGTATTGTACTTCTCTTGGCATATGACAACTCTTTTTGTACCACCTTTTTGTACCCACAAAAAATAGTTTGTAAACAAACAAAAAAGATCTAGTAGGATCTTTAGAGCCCATTCACACAGGGGCGTCTTTGGATCCGACTCCAAATCGCCCCAGGTCGCCCCTAGTCGCCTCAGGTCGCGCTGGCTGAAGAAATCAATGTAAGTTAATGGAGCCGTCCTTATGCACACTACTGCAGTCGCTCCGACTTCAAAAAAGGTCCCTGTACTACTTCAATCCGACTCCTAGGCGACCTGTAACCATTCATTTCAATGGGAGTCGCCTCTCCCTGTCTTAATAGGAGCGACTCTCCAGGAAGATAACATACATTTCTCCTGCAAAACTCTCGCTCCCCCCTCCCTCCCACAGAGCTGATTCTTGTTTGATTGGCCACTGGAATGTCTCCTGTCCTGCAGGCAACTTGGAGTTGCCTTGTAAATAGCTCCAGGTCGCGCTGTGATTCATACTCAGGTCGTGTCTGAGTTGCCTCATAAAATCGCGCTGGAAGTCGTGTTGCCCCTGTGTGAATGGGCTCTTAGAGTCCATTCACACTGGGGCAACACGACTTCCAGCGTGATTTTATGAGGCAACTCAGACACGATTTTATGAGGCAACTCAGCACGACTTGAGAATGAATCACAGCGCGACCTGGAGCTATTTACAAGGCAACTCCAAGTTGCCTGCAGGACAGGAGACATTCCAGTGGCCAATCAAACAAGAATCAGCTCTGTGGGAGGGAGGGGGGAGGGAGAGGTTTGCCTGATAAATGTATGTTCTCTTCCTGGAGAGTTGCTCCTATTAAGACAGTGAGAGGCGACTCCCATTGAAATGAATGGTTACAGGTCGCCTAGGAGTCGGATTGAAGTAGTACAGGGACCTTTTTTG
This sequence comes from Rana muscosa, assembly GCA_029206835.1. Taxonomy (NCBI): domain Eukaryota; kingdom Metazoa; phylum Chordata; class Amphibia; order Anura; family Ranidae; genus Rana; species Rana muscosa. The sequence continues at coordinate 226,195,550 of CM055118.1, forward strand.
AAGTCGGAGCGACTGCAGTAGTGTGCATAAGGACGGCTCCATTAACTCACATTGATTTCTTCAGCCAGCGCGACCTGAGGTGACTAGGGGCGACCTGGGGCGATTTGGAGTCGGATCCAAAGACGCCCCTGTGTGAATGGGCTCTTAGGGTGTGTGTCTTTTTCATCAGGGAAAAACCAGCAATTGTGAGGGGGTTAGCTCGGCAGCGGGTGTGTGTGACCCCCGGGATGGGCTCCCCACACAAAACAGGCCCAGCAAACGGAGGTTGTGGTTTTCAAAATCAAAAAGGTGCGGTTTATTTTCTATTTACAGTGACAAAACACAGCAAAGCAAAAGAAACATAACCAAAATAAATCCTGGTCAAGTTGACCTCTGACTAAACATACAGGTTTCCTAACTAACAACTGGGATCAGCCTAGTGCTGTCCTAGTCCCTAAGTCCCTGGTTTAGTAAAAGACCAAACAAATAGCCACACAGGCTTTGCCTCACCGCACAGGGGTTCACTCTCCCTAGACAGTCCACACAGGTCTGGTTCCAGGCATGAGCTAACATCTAATGAAGCTGGGAGTTCTTATAGAGGCCTAAATGAGCTGACAAGGTTCAGCTGGTCTCCTCATCTCTGTCTGCACGACGCCCCACACTCTCCCTAGAGGTATGAGTCATCCATGAGCCCACTAGCCTTAGCTGGGCCTATACAACTCTCCACCTAGTTGTATAAGTCAGCGTAAAGCCTGAATCTGGGCGAAATATATCTACCCCCCTGGATGCAACCAGGTGACTTTACCTTCCTGCTGTCACATACCCCCCCCCCCTCTTGTTTTAACCTCGGGGTTGGAACACCAGCAATCAGGCATTCATGTACTCGAGACAAAGCATCCACATTCCCCATTTGAACGCCAGGGCGATGCTTTACTGTGAAGTTGAATTCCTGGAGGGCCAGGAACCACCTATTCACTCTTCTATTTGTTTCCTTGTTTTGAGCCATCCACTTTAACGGAGCGTGATCCGTAACCATGTCAAAGTGCCTACCTAGCAGGTAGTACCGAAGGGAATCTAGAGCCCACTTCACCGCTAAACACTCCTTTTCAACGGTGGCGTAATTTACCTCATGGGACTTCAATTTCCTGCTGAGGTAAATGACTGGGTGCTCTTCCCCGTTCCAGACCTGGGACAATACTGCTCCTAACCCCACATCTGACGCATCACTTTGTACGACAAAGTCTTTAGAGAAATCGGGTGAGTACAACACTGGCTGGCTACATAAGGCTTGTTTCAAGAATTGGAATGCTGCCTCAGCCTCGGGGGTCCATTTAATCATGACCGACCCTTTCCCCTTCGTCAGGTTGGTTAGGGGCACAGCCTTAGAAGCAAAGTGGGGAATGAATCGCCGATAATACCCAGCGATTCCCAGAAAGGCTCGTACCTGCTTCTTGCTGTTGGGACGTGGCCAACTCTGGATGGCCTCGACTTTGTTGAGTTGGGGTTTTATTACTCCCCTCCCAATGGTGTACCCAAGATATTTGGCCTCCTCCTGCCCAATGGTACACTTCTTGGGGTTAGCCGTAAACCCCGCTTCCCGAACAGAGTCCAGGACTGCTTGCACTTTTGGCAGATGTGAGGCCCAATCTGTGCTATGGACAATTACGTCATCCAGGTAAGCCGCAGCATACTTCCGATGGGGCCTCAGCATCTGGTCCATTTTCCGCTGGAATGTGGCTGGCGCATTCTGTAACCCGAACGGCATTCTTTTATATTGGAACGCCCCGTCTGGGGTTACAAATGCGGTTTTCTCTTTGGCCGACTTGGCCAGGGGGATTTGCCAATACCCTTTTGTGAGGTCAAGAGTCGTCATGTATCGGGCTGTTCCCAGCCGGTCGATCAACTCATCTATACGTGGCATGGGGTAGGTGTCAAATTTTGTAACTTTGTTCAACTGACGAAAATCGTTACAAAATCGCCAGCTCCCATCCGGTTTAGGCACCAACACGATGGGACTAGACCAATCACTTTGGGACTCCTCTATCACCCCTAAGTTCAGCATTTTCTGTACTTCCTCCCGTATTGCCTCCCGTCGAGCCTCTGGGATCCGATAGGGTTTTAACTTCACCCTTTCACCGGGCGGGGTAATGATGTCATGCTCTACCCCAGATGTTTGTCCCGGCAGCTCAGAGAATACCTCCTTGTTGCGAAGCACAAACTCCTTAACCTCCTGTTGTTGGGGTTGTGACAAGGTGGCTGCTATTCCAACCTCAGGAATCACGCAACCAGTTTGAGCTGGTGACCAAGTGTCTGCGACTAGGGACTCTCTATCCCTCCAGGCTTTCAACAGATTAACGTGATAGATCTGTTCGGGCTTTCGCCTTCCTGGTTGTCTGACCTTGTAATTCACTTCGCTCACTTTTTCCATTATCTCGTAGGGGCCTTGCCATTTGGCAAGGAATTTACTTTCAACCGTAGGGACAAGTACCAATATCCTATCCCCCGGGGAAAAGGTACGGGTCTTGGCTCCACGGTTGTACACTCTCTGCTGTGCCAACTGCGCTTGGGCCAAATGTTCCTTCACGATGGGCATTACCTGTGCAATTCGATCTTGCATCAGGGCGACATGCTCAATCACACTCCTGTGGGGAGAACTCTCACTTTCCCAAGTTTCCTTGGCAATATCCAACAGCCCTCTTGGGTGTCTCCCATACAGTAACTCAAAGGGGGAGAATCCCGTAGAGGATTGGGGCACCTCCCTAATAGCAAACATCAAATAAGGAAGTAAACAGTCCCAATCCTTTCCATCTCTATCCACCACTTTCTTCAACATTTGTTTTAGGGTTTTGTTGAATCTTTCAACCAGCCCATCGGTTTGGGGGTGATACACAGACGTACGCAATTGCGTCACTTTGAACAATTTACACAGCTCTTTCATAACCCGGGACATAAAGGGTGTACCTTGGTCCGTAAGCAGTTCTTTACAAATACCCACCCGGCTAAAAACAAGAGATAGCTCTTTGGCTATGGTTTTGGCCGAGGTATTTCGGAGAGGGATCGCTTCTGGATAACGGGTGGCATAGTCCATTATAACTAATATGTACTGGTGCCCCCTAGCGGACTTGATTATAGGACCTACCAAATCCATGGCGATCCTCTCAAACGGGACCTCAATGATGGGTAGAGGGACCAGCGGGCTACGGAAATGTGGCATCGGGGCCAACCTCTGACACACAGGGCAGGAGGAACAATAATTTTCTACGTCCTTCATCACCCCCGGCCAATAGAATCTCTGTAATACCCTCTCTCGGGTTTTCTCTGTCCCCAGATGACCTCCAAGAATGTGCCCATGGGCCAACTCCAACACCAATTTCCTGTAAGGTTTGGGCACCACAAGCTGCTCAACGGTTTCTTCTGCCCTTTTTGCCACCCGATACAGTAGGTCCTTCTCTACGCTGAAGTATGGGTAAGTGCAGGTATTATCTGGGTTCACTAACTCGCCATCTATTTTCACTACGTTTTCCCGTGCCTTTATTAGGGCGGGGTCTTTCAACTGTTCTGTGGCAAAGTTTTCCCTGTGAACCTCAAGATCAGAAAACTCCACAGACGGTAGGTTTTCGTCTGAGGAGGTGGGCTCCTCTCCAGTTTCTTGAGTCTCCCCTGCCAATACTGATAAGGGAAATTCCGGAGAGTCCTCACCACTCTCAGGGGAGTTCTGGCTATCACATTCCTGGTACATAGGGGCACCAGTGAGGGGCTCAGGATCATCCCACAGTTCCCAGAACTTCGGAAAATCCCTTCCCACAATGGCGTCATGCGGTAACTGAGATACTAAGCCCACTGGATGAGAGAGGGTACCTTTGGGGGTCTCGAAACACACTGTAGTCACTGGATACTCTCGGGTGTCCCCATGCACACAAATAACAGCTACCTTGCTATTCCCAGAGACCTCTGTTTTAACTAACTCAGCCTTTATCAGGGTCACAAGGCTACCTGAATCCAGCAATACCACAACATTTCTACCATTAACACACATTTTGCATAAATGTTTCTCAGTTCCTCGAATGGCAGTGCATGCGACTGTCGCACACAGCGACTGACGTCTGCCCGTCAGAAAGTCACACTGCATGGGTTCCTCCACAACCGGGCAATTGGCTGCAATATGTCCCGCTTGCCGGCAGCGGTAGCAAACGATCCTTCTTGCCGCCTCTTGAGCCGCTGATTTCCCAGGCTGTTCTCGCCAAACTTGGGGTAGAGCTCCCACCCTCTCACTCTCTCCACCCTCACCCCTTGGAATCCTCTTATCCGCCCCTGGGGATGGTCTGGTCTTAGGGTGGAAAGTCCGAGTGTCTCTGGAAGAGGCCGTCAGGTTCTCTGTAGCCAAGTATTTCTCCACACGATCCACAAGACCATCGGCCGTCTCTGGGTCTCCATGGCTTACCCACTTTTGGATGGCAGTAGGAAGAGCTCTCAAAAACCGATCCATTACAACACGTTCCACAATCTTTGGTGCGGACAAAGTCTCTGGCTGTAGCCACTTTCTGCTCAGGTGAATGAGATCATACATTTGAGACCTGGGGGGTTTTCCAAGCTGGAAAGTCCAGTTATGCACACGCTGAGCCCGGACAGCCTGGGTGACACCCAGCCTTGCCAATATTTCAGCTTTTAGCATCACATAGTCTTTTGCTTGGTTAGGCTCTAGGTCATAGTAAGCTTTCTGCGATTCACCAGTTAACAGAGGAGCCACCAGTCCAGCCCACTGCTCCTCAGGCCACTTTTCTCTTTCAGCGGTCCTTTCAAATGTGGTCAAAAATACCTCTGGATCATCCTCTCCAGTCATTTTTGTCAATAAACGACTCACCCCAAAGGACGCGGTATTAGTGGGACGGCTTTCCTCACTGGTCTGCGGACGTTGCTGCATTACTGCTTCCATCTGTTGTTGTAGTCTCTGCTCTTGCTTCTGCAACAGGTCTATGAAGCGGGCCTCAGATTGCTGCTGGGCTCGTTGCTGAGCCTCCAGACTCTGTTGCAAAGTTGCGTTTGTCTGCTGCTGGGCTGCAAGGCTCTGTTGTTGAGCTGCAAGGCTCTTTTGCAAACCTGCATTTGTCTGCTGTTGATTGGCATTTGCTAGAGCCAGCTGCTTCAGTATCTCCTCCATGCTGGCTTAAAAAAAAACTGCCACTGGTTCTCCACCAACTGTGAGGGGGTTAGCTCGGCAGCGGGTGTGTGTGACCCCCGGGATGGGCTCCCCACACAAAACAGGCCCAGCAAACGGAGGTTGTGGTTTTCAAAATCAAAAAGGTGCGGTTTATTTTCTATTTACAGTGACAAAACACAGCAAAGCAAAAGAAACATAACCAAAATAAATCCTGGTCAAGTTGACCTCTGACTAAACATACAGGTTTCCTAACTAACAACTGGGATCAGCCTAGTGCTGTCCTAGTCCCTAAGTCCCTGGTTTAGTAAAAGACCAAACAAATAGCCACACAGGCTTTGCCTCACCGCACAGGGGTTCACTCTCCCTAGACAGTCCACACAGGTCTGGTTCCAGGCATGAGCTAACATCTAATGAAGCTGGGAGTTCTTATAGAGGCCTAAATGAGCTGACAAGGTTCAGCTGGTCTCCTCATCTCTGTCTGCACGACGCCCCACACTCTCCCTAGAGGTATGAGTCATCCATGAGCCCACTAGCCTTAGCTGGGCCTATACAACTCTCCACCTAGTTGTATAAGTCAGCGTAAAGCCTGAATCTGGGCGAAATATATCTACCCCCCTGGATGCAACCAGGTGACTTTACCTTCCTGCTGTCACACAATGTAAAAATACTGGAGCTGTCCTTATTTCTCTTCCTCCTCTTCCCCCACCAGCTTTAATACCAGGGCCCTGTATGGTCAGGCACATTCCCATCTTCTGTAAACCCATTATCCATATCTGCTTTTTACTTCCACATGCTCAAGACAAATTCTCCTCTTTTTTCATTAGTAACGGTGTAGATGTATTGCTCTATACCAGAAATGTACCCTTCATATGTGAATTAGCCTCTGTGAGTTTAACCACTTGCACTTTGTATCATGACTGGGGATGTAACCCAACTGTATTGCTTGTTTGTACATGTGTTATGCTCTGCAAAAGAAATAAAAAAGAAATATTGGCGGCTGCAAAAAAGTAGATATGAAATATGTATGTAGCGGGTATGTACTTTTAGGGGGCAGCATCTGGGTGGTAGTACGACCCAGATGCACTAATTGGTAGAGTAGGGCTGTGTTTTCGTTCGTGTGAAGACATCAGTGGTGTTCAGTTCCCTGCGGCTCAGTAGGTGGCGCTGTCGCTTTGGGCCGAGGGTTGAACCACCACTGCAGTGCCGTACCCTTTGTGACCTCTCGCGGCAGCTGTACGGCGGGGCGGGGAACCCGCTGGGCTTGCTGGGAGAGGGCATAAAGGGGGCGGACATCTTCACCACGAGGTTCGAGTCCCAGGCACCTTCAGCCTGAGGGCTGCTGTCCGTGATTGGTGTCCAGGTGCCCTTGGCCTGTACGCATGGAGTTTGTGTTCCATCCCAGACACCTTCAGTCTGGGGTGAGGTACTTAACCGAAGGCCTGGGGCCCAGTACCTTCCACTGGGTCCCGCGAGGGAGGGATAATCCTAAGGTGCCCCTGGTGTCGGACACCTGAATCCAGGGCGTAAGGGACCGGAGAGGTGACCCTCCCGTAGAGCTGGTGCAGCATATTGCCAGTGCCGGGTGGGCCTCCGGAGACGGTTTGGATGGATGTCTTTCCCCAACAAGGGCCAATCCAGCAAGGAAGGTAAATTCATGTTCACGGCCGGTGGCAGCGGTACACCTAGTCAACTCAGGTCGGTGGCAGAGACCTGCTCGAAGGCCTGTGGCAGGGGCCATAACAGTTCACCCGGTCGGTGGCAGCGACCAATCTCACGGTCGGTGGCAGAGACTGTGCGCCAAGCCTATTTGCACTAGAAGGAATAGGAGAGTTCACTGTGCCTGGACCTACTCGTATCCACACCCTGTCTGTTTATTCAAAAGTTCAACTGATACTGTTTACTACTCAAGAAGAAAAAAGGAGTGTTGGACTGTTTATGTGTGGGGCTCTATTACTGACAGTCAAATCTCCACAGGAGAAGCAGAGGCTCCATCTAGAACACAGGCCCGAAGGTAAAACAAGTGTTGGCTTTCACCTCCACACACTAGAGGACATAGGCCGTAGTGAACCTCACCCTCCTCCCACATACCCCTAGACAAGCCAGCCATTTTATTACTAAAGGGATCGGGGGTGAGGCCGCTACATGTATATGCAATATTTCATTTATTTATAAACAGGAAAACGTTTATTGAGAGAGATCAAGAAACCATACAGAAAAAGGAAATGCAATGTCAAAGAATGGTCACATAACATAATCCTGACATTGACAAGTGAACACATTATGAACAGTAGCATAAAATAGGACTTGGTCCCAGCTTCATTTGTGCCCCTAAGCTTAGCTGCTTTTTTTAAATAACAAACATGTTATACTTACCTCCACTGTGCAGTTCGTTTTGCACAGAGTGGCCCCGATCCTGGTCTTCTGGGGTCCCTCGGTGGCTGTCTCGGCTCCTACCTGCAAGCGCTAACCCCCTTCATGGGAAGCTCTCTTCCAAGGGGGTTAGCTTGCAGGTGCGCTCATATGATACAGCCGGCGGCTATAGCCGCCGACTGTAACACTCGGCCCGCGTGCCAATGGCTGGGCTGCTATCAATCTCCAATGACGAGCCGCCTCAAGCAGGGGGAAACCATCACAGGAACGAGCCCAGGGGTTTTGTGGCTTAGGTAAGTAAAACGGGGGGGGGGGGGCTGGGGGGCCCGAGAGTGCAAGGTGTTTTTTCAGCTTAATGCATAGGATGCATTAAGCTGAAAAAACACAAAGCTTTACAAACCCTTTAAAAACAGGTGTTGTAGACATAACCGGGTTCACTAATGATTGCTCGGCCGTAATTGCATGTTGTAGCTAAATATAAGAGAAGTGCATGGTCTGTGGGGCCCCATACTTAGTTTGACAATATTTCATATTTAGCTGACAAAAAAACTAAAATATACAGAATGCTTCCATGTGCCAACATGTGCAGTGCATTCTGGGCTGTCAAATAGGAAAGCCCAGCACTAGCTCTGTCCGTGTTCATTGCTCCTTCAGGTTGAAGATTTAGTATTGACTGGTGTTGATTTACTGAAACTGGAGAGTGCAAAATATGTTCCAGCTCTGCATAGAAATCAATCAGCTTCCAAGTGTTTTAGAAAAGCTTAAGGCCTGATTCACACTTGTGCAGGTTCCAGTTTGCATATTGCAGGTGCATTTTGCATTTTTTCAATACACATCTGTAAACCATTGAAGTCTATTGCCGCGTACACACGACCGTTTTTCATGATGAGAAAAATGCAATTTTTTTATTTGGTCATTAAAAACAATCGTGTGTGGGCTCCAGAGCATTTTTCACGACGTGAAAAATGGGCATTAAAAATTTGGAACATGCTCTAATTTTTCTCTTAGTTTTTCACGTCGTCGTTTTTCTCGTCATGAAAAACGGCCGTGTGTAGGCTTTAACGACGTGAAAAAAACGTGCATGCTCAGAAGCAAGTGATGAGACAAGAGCGCTCGTTCTGGTAAAACTAGCGTTCGTAATGGAGATAGCCCATTCGTCACGCTGTAACGGACTGAAGAGCACGAGGCTGAAAAGCGCAAATCGTCTCTCACCAAACTTTACTAACACGAGGATCAGCAAAAGCAGCCCAAAGGGTGGCGCCATCCAAATGGAACTTCCCCTTTATAGTGCCGTTGTACATTTCGTACGTCACCGCGCTTTGCTCGAGCATTTTTTTTCATGATAGTGTGTAGGCAAGGCAGGCTTGAGAAGAATCACGTCGAAAAAAACGTCGTTTTTTTCAATGACATTAAAAACGGTCGTGTGTACGCGGCATAAGGAACCAAAAAACAGAAAAAAAACCCTGGCCCTTTCCATAAAATGCACAGATGTGAATGACATCAATAGGAAACCATGTTAAATGGACTGTGGTGTGTTTCTGCAAAACTGAAACTGCACTAAAAAATGCATAGGTGTGAACCCGGCCTTATTGAACAAGCTGAAGTTAGAAGCTGATTGGCTACCATGCACATCTGTACCAGATTTTGCACTCTCCAGTTCTAGTAAATCAACCCCACTGTCTTTACTTGATGGGGAAGGGGATGTGGGTCTTTTCTGGAATGTATCCCAAGTGTATTACTGGCATCCACTAATGTTATGCCCTGTAATAGAAATAAAAACAAAAGGTACTGGCAGTTATAAAAAGGTAAATATTTAGTTTATTACAGGTAATTATATAGTGCTAACAATTTTACGCAGCTCTTTACATGTATTTTGCACATTTACATCAGTCCCTGCCCTCAAGGAGCGTACAATCTAAGGTCCCTAACTCACATTCATACATTAGACGGGAGACATTTAACCTACCAGAATGTCTTTGGAGTGTGAGCGGAAACCCACACAGGCACAGGGAAAACATGCAAATTCCAGACAGGTAGTGTCGTGGTTGGTATTTAAAATGACAACCCTAGTGCTGCCAGGTGGAAGTGCTAACCACTTAGTTACTGTGCTACCAATATATGAAATATGTACATACAATATGTAGCAAGGGCCCCGATCCCTAGAGGCCTAATGGTGACCTCCAGAGTCAGGGAGAGCTTACATCCTTCTTTGTAGAGTGGGTTACTAGGCATAGTGGGTGTAATGGAAGATAGAATGATTGGGCGCCAGTCACTTTTTGAATGCAAACAAAAGAGATTTATTGTCTCTAAACAAGAACTGGGGGAGAGAGGGTTAGGGCCTGAACACCCTTAGGCAGATGCAATAGCAATTGGCAGACTCCGAGACAAAAGAGGCAGACAGCTATACAGGTTGAGGGCCTTTAAGTTGGTTGCAGCATCTGCATTTGTAGAACTGCTGTCTCCTATGACAACTGAACTTGTAGGTTGACTTCAACACAGATCTGTACACATTCCGGACTTGGTTGTGTAGGACCTGGCCTCCATCTCACAGCCTCCCACTGTAGCTTTTCTCACTGAGCTCCCTGTCTTCCCCCCAGACCTTCAGATCCCAGCTGCCCGCTGGATCCCCTGAACTCTTCCACAGCTAACCCACTGTACACTCCAAGTGTCACTCACGCTACCTGCTGGGTCCCTGGCTTGGCTCTCAGCTAACCTGCTGAATCCTCTTCAAGTGTCACCCGCTGGGTCCCTGACTTGAACGCTTAAGCTTTCCCAACTTGTTCACCATCCCCGGCTAGTAAAAAAGGCTGCTCTGGTACTTCTTTCACAAACATGGCCTCTTATAACAGGAGTAGTTGTCCCTTACTGGTGACGGTGTCCCCTTTATCTCTGACCGCTGGTTCTCACTTGCCTCTGGTAGCAGGAGTGGTCGTCCCATGTGGCAACTGCTTCTCCTTCACCTCTGGCAACACTCGGTTCACCACACGGCTGAACCTCTGTAACGATCAGGCTCCCCTCGGGCCGAGCCTCTACACACATGGCTAGGCTTCAGGCTTAGACCTAACCTTTAGCTGCTGCTTCACATACAGCCCCCCCCCCCCAGGCCTTAGCCTGGGGCTAAAAGAACACTAATCACCTGACTTATTTCCCTTAAATAGACTCTCCCAGCATGATTAGCCACAAAAATGATTGGCTGAGAAATTATGTCTATTCACAACCTGAACTCTTGTCTTGTCATTCTAATGCCAAAGGCAGCAGTGCCACCTATTGACAGAAGAGAGAAATGCACCAGATTCAGGCTTAGAGCTAAAAAAGTCATTGGATACAACTACCAATTAGCCAGGATAATTACCACCTAGCATAACTAAATTTGTTAGCAACCCTGCCTAATACCAGGGTGCTCCAAATATTTTTTATTTAGTTGGTAAAAACACAAAAACTGTTTTTTTTTTTTTTTTTACATATATAAAAAAAATATACTGAAACCATTGTTCATTCCTTTTCACTTCTTCATTGCAATTTTTTGGTTGAACACCCACATCTACTATCTTGTGCAACTGGCTGATTTGATATCCCATTTTACTATCATATACCGAGCAACACATTCTACAGAAAGCACCTGCTTCTCTATTTTGCTCCATGGTCCTGCTAAATTTTGCTGCATCCTGTATTTTTGAGCTGGTTTTGTTCATTGAACGTGTTCTGGCTTGTTCAATTTTCAATGACTAGAAGATTTGAAGATTGCATCGCTTCCTAATAATGGGTAAAAATCTGCAGATTTACTAGACTGGAAACATGTTATTTTTATGGTCAGCAAAGGGAATAGCAATTCATTCATTCTTTCATTCATTCAGGTTTTGCAAAAAAAAAAAAAAAAACTGACAGCGTTGCTTTGCTGGAGTATAAATCTCATCATATTTCTTTGACACCATAGACTGTTTGTGAGTTCTCTTAAAAGATGCAGTGTTGTTTGAAAGTGAATATAAAACACTCAAAATGTGAGGAGCATAAATATTGCAGTAGTCCCTTATGAAATTATGCTTAGTTTTACCTCTGGGTCTTCTAAAACCGAACCCATAATACTTATCCTAGGAGTTCCAGTAATGCAGATTAGAAAACACTTGTATTGAAAAGTTTCTTTTTCTTCTATGGTTTTTACTTCAATTTGTAGCAACTGTCCAATGCATAGCTGTATTTACAGCTCATGTGCCCAGCCTTCCATTTTTGTTTTAATATGTTAAAGAGCCTGTTGCCATGGCACATATCCATGGCATACACAGTGTTAACATTATGATTGACTTAAAAGGTCAGAAAAAGGGAAAATTACATATTTATAGATGAGTGAGGAAAGTATGATAAGCAGCAATAGAAATAACAGGGGCCATACCGGGAAAGAAGATAATTCCTTTGCATTCTAGAACAGCCTTTCTCAACCTGTTTACCCCCAAGGAACCCTTAAAATAATATTCAGGTCTTGGGCAACCCTTGCTAAAAAAAAGAATTCATAGGGGATCAGTGGGAAAAATGCCCGACTTGTTCATTCCCCGACTTGTTCATTCCCCGACTTAGTTGGGGTAGGCGGTAGACTTTGGTGGGGGTGGGTCAGCCACGCCCAGTGACCTTTGACCTCTGGGGACCCGCCTTATGACCTTTGACCTTTGGGGGAGGTCCCTGTTCAGAAACCTGGGTCCTAGCCTTATTCTTAAAGGGAAAACCCTAACCCTAACCCCTAACCCCTAAAACCTAACCCTAACCCCTAACCCTAAGTCTCAATATTTGATGAAACTTTTGTTCACCTATGGTTATCTGCTGCTATCATAGATGTGCAAGGGTGCTGAGATGCCCAACTCCTGTCAACTTGAAGGGAATGGAGAATTAGTGATGGAAGAGTAGAATAGTAGTATAAAAGTGATCCAATCATTTATTTATTTATTATTTATTACAGGTATTTTGGTATTTGGTATCAATTTATGCAGCGCTTTACATATGTATTATACATTCATGTCAGTCCCTGCCCTCAAAGAGCTTACAATCTAAGGTCCCTAACTCACATTCATAACAACAGCCTTGTAAGGCGCCAGACTGACTCCACCTTGATGAAAAGTCCACCGCCATGATTGGTCCAGATATCAATAGTCATTTAAAAGGGCTGTCTCAAAGTGAACACTGGAATAGTGGCGAGAAACACATGAAAACATAACACTGACAAGGCGCTCCTGAAATGACACGTGGGTGTCAAATATGAATGATATGATAAGACTTCAAAGGTCTGACTGGCAGTGATATCAAAAGCCCAGAAGCACAGAGGACAGTGTATTCATTAAAACAGTCTTTTTTAAATTTTTATTATTTAATTACTTTTTATTGCCGTTTCAAACACAAATACAAAAAAAGAACAATATATATATATATATATATATATATATATATATATATATATATATATATCTATATCTATAGATATAGATATATATATATATATATATATATATATATATATATATATATATATATATATATATATAAACATACACACATACATAATCAGGCATTTTAGCTCTTACAGAAAGAAAAAGAAACAACTCAAACAAACAGCAAATATATTATTTAAATATTAATATCTCTGCTTATAGAGCTATTTTTTATTTTTACCAAAACAAAAGCAAAAAGAAGAAAGGGGAGAAAAAAAGAAAAAAAAAAAAAGAAAAAAGAGGGATAAATGCCAATGCGCTGCGTTTTATTCTAGACTTGGGGTTATAAATAACCAGAGTATTAAACTTCTATTGCATCATATCTATCCAAGTATTATATATTATATCATCTGACAACTTTATGTCATTAGAGTATTATAATAAAACAGTCTTGGTTTATTCCACACATGATTAAATACCATATCACAGGCATGTAGGATATGCTGTGGAACCAGGTTATCGATGAGGACCATAGGATCCATGTTGGAACATTCTTGATGGCCGCGGCAAGGAGGAGGGAGGATCTACGTCACAGGAAGTAGACGTCACCGAACCAGGAAGCCTGTGGTGGACACTCAGACTGGGACACACCAGAGAATTACGCCGGAACATGTTAGTCTGGCGACTGGCATGATTCTCTGGTGTATTCCAGTTCCAAATTTTTTAATATAGGCGGCAAATTTTATTTACATTCCCAATAAAGCCTGGCTGCAAATTTCCCAAAAAAGGCATCATCCTATTTTAAATCATTGCTAAGTTGTTGCTAAGAAACTGACAGCTGCCCCCCCCCCCCCCCTGCGCTCTCCCTTGTTGCTGTAGCTCAGCGATGCTGGAATGGAGGAGATAGTGGGCCACACATGTAAGGTTTTAGAGAGAACTTGCTTCTGTGATGGTGGGGTGAGCATTAATGGCTGGTAGTGTCTTAGAAACATCCTAGCAACAAGGCAGAACAGGATTATGCCATATCTGGGAGTTTTTCCACCAGGCTACAGGAGGTACATAAATGGCCTACACCCAAGGTCATTCATTATTCAACTTTGGTTAAAGCTGCACAGTTTGATTTTGATTTTATCTACATAGACAGTTTTTTTTTTTAAATGGACTAACTTTTTAAAACTTAAAGATTTTTGTGATCAGATTTACATATACAGTAAAACCTTGGATTGAGAGCATAATTTGTTCTGGAAACATGCTTGTAATCCAAAGCACTCTTATATAAAAGCAAATTTTCCCATAAGAAATAATGGAAACTCAGATAATTTGTTCCACAACCATTTATTAATAATCCCTTCAATTTATAGTCCATATAAAAAGATTATAGCAATGTGATAGGTTGTGTAACCAGAAAATGTCCATCCACAAATGGCAGCCTCCACAAGGGGATAAGAAGCAAAATCCAGCAGGAGCTTCAGTGTATAAAAGAGAAGAGAGGCGCTTTTAAGTGTAGCAATATGGTTACATTTAAAGAAGGTAAAACATTTAGCAACTCACATGGTTGATGAATAAAAGAGGCACATCTAAGTATGCAGGCATCCGGAGGAAAACCGGCCACATAGACCGTCATCCCCACCGCCGGCTCTCACCACTGTCAGTCTGCAATTGTGACCGGGAAGACTACCCTGCAATAGAGCGATCTGAAAGCGAGGCCTGAAGCGCTCGTGGAGCGCAGCATGGAAGGGATGACGTCAATGGCGGTGCGGAGGATGGTCTATGTGGACAGCTCTCTTTTATACTCAGTTGTGACATGACACTACTTGTATATCAAGACATTGCTTGTATATCAAGTAAAAAATTATTCAAAAATGTTGCTTGTCTTGCAAAATGCTCTCAAAACAAGTTACTCTCAAACCAAGGTTTTACTGTACAGTACTTTAAAGAAAGCCATATACAGGCCAATAAAAGCCATTCATTCATCCAATTCAGATTACACTGAGGACAGCCCAGCACTGTAGTGGTGTAACAATTAGCACTCCTGATCATCGGTAGTGATTATTATTATTAATACAGAAAATGATTTACCTGCATGTAAAAAGCTCTTTTTCAGGATTGATAGCTGATCGTTCTCCTTTCCATGGTAGGAACAAAGGCAATGCGCCTTTTGCAGCGTATGTCCAGGGAGATTGCGACAGATCTCAGCGACAGATGTGAAGGACGGACAGCTGTGCTACCACCTGCTGTTCCCAGCCAGAGATCTGTCCTTCTATGTCCAGCCTAATAAAAATCCGCTCTAATATATTAATGACAGGGACTGCCTTAACATACTATTATTGTCTTTTTCACTGCCACTAATGGGCTGAAATTGTAGCCAGATCTGTTTTTTACTAATTAAATTGTTTCAAACAGCTCCTGCCCTTGTGGAAAGCAACTGCTTTAATTGTTGGCTTTTTATCCTCTTTGTTATACTATAATGTCATTAGTTACAGAGCTTGATTATCAACTTCATGTTCCTGCCAGTTTAGGATTAAACAATAAAGACCAATATCTGTGAAAGATGTATTTTCATGGATGTTCTATGGTGTCTGGGTTATTACAAACCGCAAGCCTTGCATGAAATATTTGAATCGGGATAGATAGATAGATAGATAGACAGATAGATAGATAGATAGATAGATAACTAATGTAAGCTATACCATGCCATTTTCTTTCCTCAAAATATTACCTGGTGATCCTGCCATGATGGTCCTTATCCGGGCACTTTCTGTTATAGAGTGACAACGCTCTTGTCTTATCTCCAAACTGTGTTGTCACGCTCAGTGGCGGCTGGTGGTAATTTTTTTTTGGGGGGGGGGGCGGCAAACAGTGCACCCCGCAGCCACCACCCCGCACAGTATGGACGGTTGGTCAGGTCATTCGGAGCACTTACCCCATCTATGGCAGGCAGCACTTCACCCGGACGACAGGCGGTGGGCATAACGAGTGGCTTCCCCTTCCCCTGCTCTCGTCCGCAGGCATCACGGCGGCTTCCATCTCCTTCCTCCTCCCCTTCCTCCTATGCAGCCAATCAGAAATGCTTCTCCTTTCGGCCAATCAGGAAATGGGTCTCAGACCTGCTTTCTGTTTGGCCAGGATGAGTATCAGTGTGAAAATAGCGAATACACATTCGCTATTATCACACAACTGGGTTGGCACGGTTCGCAGTGCTCTGTGCCCTGAGCCCATCCTATTTTGAAGCCTATTAGAGCCTCTGACTCTAATCACGTGCTTAAAAAAAAAAAAAACCCCATTGGAATCCATGCATCCGGTGTCCTGCATGGGGGCCAGACTCATGGATGGGGGGTGCGCCCCCCTAATGGAGGGGCAACCCCTGGTCACGCTGCCACACAGATGCCTGATGGAGGCCATTTAAACACAGGCATGGTCCACTGTTGCCACAATCAGGAAACCTACCTTGAAAAAATGTAATGCAGCCGTTGCTGGAGTGCATATATGGAGGAAGTAGCAGCAAGCAGACTGCAGGAAACCAACAACACTGAGATGCAACAAAGTAATAAAAATAGGTAAAAACAAGTATTTCTTTAATAAATGTTTAAAGTGACACTAACCT
This sequence comes from Rana muscosa, assembly GCA_029206835.1. NCBI lineage: Eukaryota > Metazoa > Chordata > Amphibia > Anura > Ranidae > Rana > Rana muscosa. Next base: position 226,212,072 of record CM055118.1, read on the forward strand.
ACCATTCATACCTAAAAAGTAACCCCACTTTTGCTGAGAAAAAAACATTCCCCTCTAGGTGATCTATGTACATTAAGGCCTCATGCCCACGGACGTTTTTACAGCTGCGTTTTTTGCAGCTTGAAAACGCCTGTCCATGTTATTGTTTCGGAGCTCAAAAACACAATCGCGGCGGATTTGCGAGTTTTTGCGCGATTTCGCGCGTTTTTTAACGCTTCGCGTTTTTTATGCCTGGCGCCGACGCCAAAGAACGCACTGGTCCTGGGTTTTTTTTACAGCTTAAAAACGCCTATGCTATTTGCAGCTCAAAAACATCTAGGTGGGCATGAAGCCATAGACTAACATGGACAGGCGTTTTTAAGCTGTAAAAAACACTCAAAAACGCGGCTGTAAAAACCTCCGTGGGCATGAGGCCTAAAAGACAATGATAGTGCAGCGCTAAATTAAATTTATCTAAAAATTATTTTAAAAAAATTGCAGGGTCAGCATCCCGTTAAACGCTATTTCCTATTAGCAGTATCACACCAAAAATTAAATTTTTGTTGCAGGGGATGCCTGAATTCTGACTTGTATCTTAGTGCAGACTTCTGGAAAAATCAGTGAGCCAATCACACAAGCAGGAAATGACATATCAGTGTACAGAACACCTCCAGGTAGCCATATTGTATTGCATTTTAAAGAAAATGACAGAGCTGCAGATTGAAAAGAGAAAGGTAATTTTTAATAACATTCTATTACAATATGTCGCAATTTTATATGCTATATTATTATTATTTTTTTATTTGCTATTTTTTTCCCCATGAAAGTGGAGTTACCTGTTCAGCGTTTTTGTCTGACGAAGCCTTATTACACCTGACAATGCAGAATCCCATTTTTTCTTATTGTGCCTGTTTACACTTGTACACTCAGTCACCCTATGCTCAAAAAACACATGAACCTTTATTTTAGGGCATTCAAGGTTTGTTAGTCCCATAGACTTCAATGGGAGCCCCTGTAAATGTGTGTTATTTGAACTTTTGCATGTTTTTATGCATGTTGTTGTGCCTGAGGAACTCCTATCCTCCTATAGAACTGCTCTACTCCCCTCGTTCAGCCCAACCTGTACCTGTAAGGCCCCTTTCATGCTGGCGGAGATTTCTCCACTGATCCCTGGTAAGCAGGTGAAAAACAGGGCCGTGCACTTTCCGCTGATGCAGAGCAGACACGGACATGGACACAGCCTGCTGTCCTCTATGGGCTGTGTGATGGAAACAGACCGCCTGTCCATTTCAATCAAACTGTCATCCGAACCAATGTGCCAGACAGATGGGAAACAGATCCCCATCCATCTGTTTTTTAGCGGATAGGATTGGATATTGACGAGTGTCAACGGACTCAGACATCTTCTCCATTGAGTGTAATAGATGGTCCGATCGGGTCAGCCTGAAATACTAACATGTGGACACGATTGATCTGTAAGTGTGAAAGGGGCCTAACTTGTAACATGCCTGAAAAAATGCCTCAAAACCAACAGGAATATGCTGCTAGTATGTTTGCCTGTGTGAATGCAATGATATCCTTAGACAATAAGGCCTCATGCTCACAGCGTTTTGGCAGAAAAAACGCTTGATGCTTGCAAACATGTGTAAGGCATTTAGGCGTGTTGAGCGATTGGATGTTAAATCATTGCATTGGCCAGAATAATCATTTATTACCAATTTCCCATAGTCCATAGTCCATCTCATGAGTGAAGAAGAGAGGGTGGCTATGTTCCTACATACAGTGGGACCATGGAGACAAAAGTAGCCCTTCTCTAACAGGAAGTCTGATCACAGTGGCAAAAAATTGAATTTGGAGTATACTTTTTTGAGTTAAAAATGCATACTTGAATAGATTTGTTTTTGTAAACCAGAGTATCGTGTCACTTCAAAATGTGCTGCAATATATGCAAGATATGAGCAACTTGTGTTTTGCTGTGAGAATTTTGTGACCTGTGTTTCTGATAACTGAGGTTAGCCTAGATATTTGATTCTGGCGGCATGTATCTCTGTAACGTTAGTCAGATTTACGATTGCGATAGCGGAACACATGACAATGACAAATGTGGGAATTTCTGGTCTCTCCCGGATTCATTTTATATAATGATATACCTGGTTGTTCTGAACACATTGTATCTGGAGAGAGAGGCTAACCACTACTCCAAACCTTCAATAATTAAAGACTTCCTCTGTCACCAGAGACACAAGCGTGTTCTTTAATTCAAGGCCGTAATTAATTTTCCTGACAGGCTTTCAAAATGGTCAATTGAGATTTTAAAGCTTGTCTCAGTGGCTTAACTTCCCAACCTGGACTTGCTTACTTTTTAACTAACGTTTAAATTTTTTATGGGTTTACGAGCAATGCTATATTATATTTAGATATGTCCTTTACAGCTGTAATGATCTTACCAAGCAATTTTCTGGAGCTTCAAAGTTCATATTCCTATTTCAAGGGAAGATTTGCTTTTTTACATTTTCATTGCCATGTGCCCATTTCCTTAAATACAGTGCCTTGAAAAAGTATTCATCCCCCTTGACATTTTCCAAAAAATTTTCATGTTGCAACCAAAAACGTAAATGTATTTTATTTGTATTTTATGTGATAGACCAACACAAAGTGGCACATATTTGTGAAGTGGAAGGAAAGTGATAAATGTTTTTTTTTAACTTTTTTTACAAATAAATATCTGAAAACTGTGGCATGCATTTGTATTCAGCCCCCTTTACTCTGATACCCCTAACTAAAATCTAGTGGAACCAATTGCCTTCAGAAGTCACCTAATCAGTAAATAGAGTCCACCTGTGTGTAATTTAATCTCAGTATAAATACAGCTGTTCTGTGAAGCCCCCAGAGGTTTGTTAGAGAACCTTAGTGAACAAACAGCATCGTGAAGGTCAAGGAACACACCAGACAGGTCAGGGGTAAAGTTTTGAAGAAGTTTAAAGCAGGGTTAGGTTATAAAAAAATATATCCCAAGCTTTGAACATCTCACGGAGCACTGTTCAATCCATCATCTGAAAATGGAAAGAGTATGGCAGAACTGCAAACCTACCAACACATGGCCGTCCACCTAAAGTGACAGGCCGGGCAAGGAGAGCATTAATCAGAAAAGCAGCCAAGAGGACCATGGTAACTCTGGAGGAGCTGCAGAGATCCACAGCTCAGGTGGGAGAATCTGTCCAAAGGACAACTATTAGTTGTGCACTCCACAAATCTGGTCTTTATGGAAGAGTGAAGTCCTGTTTGCAGTTTGCGAGAAGCCATGTGGGGTACACAGCAAACATGTGGAAGAAGGTGCTCTGGTCAGATGAGACCAAAATTTTACTTTTTGGCCTAAAAGCAAAATGCTATGCATGGTTGAAAACTAACACTGCACATCACCCTGGTCACACCATCCCCACCGTGAAACATGGTGGTGGAAGCATCATGTTGTGGGGATGCTTTTCTTCAACAGGGACAGGGAAGCTAGTCAGAGTTGATAGGAAGATGGATGGAGCCAAATACAGGGCAATCTTAGAAGAAAACCTGTTAGAGTCTGCAAAGGACTTGAGACTGGGGTAGAGGTTCACCTTCCAGCAGGACAAAAAAAAACCTAAACATACAGCCATAGCTACAAAGGAATGGTTTGGATAAAAGCATAATCATGTGTAATAATGGCCCAGTCAAACCCCAGACCTAAATCTAATTGAGAATCTGTAGCAAGACTTGAAAATTGCTGTTCACAGACACTATCTATCCAATCTGAGAGAGCTTGAGCTATATTGCAAAGAATAATGGGCAAAAATGTCACTCTCAAGATGTGCAAAGCTGGTAGAGACATCCCCAAAAAGACTTGCAGCTGTAATTGCAGCGAAAGGTTGTTCTACAAAGTATTGACTCAGAGGGGCTAAATACAAATGCACACCACACTCTTCACATATTTATTTGTAAAACATTTTGAGGACCATTTATCATTTTTCTTTCCACTTCACAATTATGTGCCACTTTGTGTTGGTCTATCACATAAAATCCCCAAAAAATACATTTACGTTTTTGGTTGTAACATGACAAAATGTGGAAAATTTCAAGGGGTATGAATACTTTATCAAGTCACTGTATACTACGAGAGGGGCTTTTGGGAAATTGGTTTTCGGGTGAACGAATGTATTTGCACTACTGAGTATCATGAAAACTACTGTAATTAACCCTAATTATGCTACAATTGTGGAAACCCTTGTAGCTAATTACTAAGCATTGTCTTCAAAAATTTGCATAGCTGTTCGTCCATCAAAACAGCATGTACATTTGTTAGAAATCCAGTGTAAATGGGCAAAATACTGCCAATATGGGCAATAGATAGAGCTAAGGAGTGTATTTATTTCCTATGGCAATCAATGTCACCTAGTCATCAAATGGTCATAATTGTTATTTCACCCATTCACACAGTCTCAGTCTGCAGAATATATATCCCAAACCCATTCAAGTGTGCCCCATTTGCACAGAACAAATTTACACGCTGTTTGGATAGACAAATAGCTATGCACATTTTTTATAAATATACCCCTTAATCTCTCTTAAACTCTCTTAAACCAGGCTATATTGGTCTGCAGGGGAAGGCTGTGTGAATGCTCATTTGTAAGTATGGCTATTATTGTTGCGTGGGGTTGAACACAAGGCCTATTTCCATATTATAAGAGTCAGAATGCATAAGTAAAAAGAAGATTATACTGGATATACATCCATTCAGTGAGCATATATACAATTAACTGTTCTGTCCATCATTTCTCTATAAATCAAGGTGGCAAAAGCACCAATAGGTGGTCACCTGGAAGTTTCATACAGTGAATGGATGTGGTCTATTCCTGTTGGCCAATCGTTTCCAGTGGTCAAAGCTTAACATTAGCTAACACACCTCCCCCTATCATGAGTTATTGGAGAGAAAAAAGCTTGAAAGGTCTCCTAATGCACACCAAATTATTACCTATTACTAAAACAAGCACCTGATTCACTCCAGGCAAACCCAAGAGTGAGATCTTGTCCACATGGGGCAATTACATCCGTGCCCCATGCAGGACCATGTTTTACTGGCATGGGGGTGCACAGGTGTTGCATGCATCCCCATGCCAGCAGTGCCATAGCTGTCTATTGGGTCGCAGTGGCTGCACAGACACAGTCGTTGCATCAAGGTGACTTCTATGTGTGTGCAGGTGCACGGCCCTGCACAAACCCAGGTGTGAGAAAGTTTTTGCGTATAAATGTACGTTTTTAGTGACCCAGGAATAAGTCCACCTACTGAACTTAACCAGCAACTCTGACTATGCGTGATAAAAAAATTATTTTTGTAATTTTATTTAACACACTAAGGCAGGGATATGCAATTAGCGGACCTCCAGATGTTGCAGAACTGCAAGTCCCATGAGGCATAGCAAGACTTTTACAGCCACAAGCATTACACCCAGAGGCAGAGGCATGATGGGACTTGTAGTTTTGCAACAGCTGGAGGTCCACTAATTGCATATCACTGCACTAAGGCTATACAACCCACAGTCAATTCATTGTGGTAAATTGGCAGAGGCGACTGAAAAATGGACTCAGCTATTCTAATAAATCAAATGTGAAAAAGGAGGCTTGTTTTTCTTCATTAACATAAATGCATTTTACTGGCCTTATCCGCACTCCCCGGGGCTACCAAGATATGTCTGACACCAACTTATGACATCTATTTACCACTAATGTGCAGGGAAACATTCTCCCGTCCCCATGGAAGTTTGGATCTTCCAATCAGTCACATAAACAATGACTGGAGTCTTATCTTATTGTACAGTTGTTTCTGTGAGCTGAAGCTGGATCTCGGGCAGAAATGCTATAAAAATGTGGCCATTTTACTATCTGTTGGATTAGTGCAGCTGAGATGAAAGGTAGCTATGGTGTAAAATGGTCTCATAAAAGTGACTTATTCCAAGGCTAAAGAGTAATTAGGCTATGTACTTTGGAAATAAGCATCTTGCATGGCCAAAGATATGCTGGTTTATATGCTTTAGTTATTTTTGTTGGCCTGATACCACTTCAGTAAAAATATAACAGGTGACAGCGCAATAGCTCAGTAAGAATAGTGTACAAGAAGCTCTCGGGCAAATGAACTAAACAGGCAAATGAAGTAAACACAGTGGAGTTATTAGTTGGAAATCTCTTTCTCTCCCATCCCTCCCTCATTTTCTCTCCCTCTCTCTCTCAAAAGAAAATTTGTAAAAATGTAGCATTTCCATAGCAACCTATCAGAATTCTTCTTTTACTTTATCATGTAATAAAAGATGTAACCCGATTGGTTACTATTGCCAACAACTCCACTTTTGTGACCATTTAAAAAAAAAAAATCTGTCTTTTAATGAATTTGTCCCTAAATTCCCTGTGTAATTGACCATAACCCATAGCTTTACCGATACATTTCTCTTGCATTCGTTAATCATATCCTGTTTTTCTCCCAATTATCACGTTAACTCAAAGCAGACCTTGTATTATGAGCAAGGTCCAGTTATTTACCTAGAGTCCCCTCCCCATGCTATAATGCTCACCCATTTTTTTCTCCATGGGTCCCCACCATTAAAAATAGTTTCGCCAAGTTGAACTTACCCTCTCCACACTCCGGTGCTGTTCCTGACTTACTCACCGGTCCATCACCAGAGGTCCTCTGGTGATGGACACTCTTTCTTTCTGCCCATTTCCTTTGAGTCCATCCTGTTGTTTACAGGCCCCTCTAAGGGGTGCATCATCAGACTGGGCTCATGACTCTCCAGGGCTCAGCTGTGTCATCGTGTCATTTTGTCTTAGTCCTGGGAGAATGCCTGCCTCCCACCATCGATGGATGAAGGAAAATAAAGCTGCAGTGATGTCATCAGGATTTGCAAAAAGACTTAAAAAAGAGGTATGTATAGTGGTTATAATAAAGATGAGCGGTGCGGGGAGCTTTTTTTTTTTTTTTTGGGGGGGGGGGGTACAGTATGTGGCAAGTAATCCTGGAGTTCCACTTTAATAACTTCCCCTTCCTCTTCCCCAGCTTGTATACTACAGGGGTGTTGTCACCATTCTTACGACAATATCCCAGCGTAAGCTGAGTAGCCCGAATCTTCTGAGATGATGCTCCAGACCAATGCACAAGCATCTTTTCGCTAGATTTTGGCTACCAAGGCTAATTGTAATTCATTGTGTATGAATATTAATTAGGGGAAGGGAAGCACTCACAATGCCACATCCGCAATGGTATTTAATGAAAAAATGTAAGGGTAAACTCAAGGAGGAGAAATACCCAAAGAGGCCGGACTTTAGAGGCAATGACACGGTAGATAGACAAAAAATAAAAATGTATTTATAATAGACAAAAAACACAGTAACTACATGATTGAGAAGAGTTAAAAAATGTCACAAGATGGAAAATGTGGTCCCTTTTGCGTCAACGCGTTTCGCCGCGAGGCTTTTTCAGGACGACTCAAGGATAGCAAGAGAAAACAGGACTTGCTATCTTGGGACTGGTGGGGTATCTATTAACCCTTGTTTAGAAAAAGTGCAATTATGCACAGATCCAATATAAAAAATGAGAAACATTCACATCTCAATGGTGCCAGAATGAAGTTCAGGGTGCTTATTATAATGGGGGGTGGCTATACAAAAGAGTCATTTGACTCAGCACAGCGATAGAGCACCCAGTAGTGAATATATGGAACCCTGAACCCTGAACTTCATTTCTCAAATAGCCAGACTGTGCTATTGAAGCAGTAGAAACAATATTTCTGAATCCTTTAAAACAGCTGCTGTGCGCAGCCCCGACAGCAGGATGATGACATCCGCAGGGTTGTCCAGAGTTTATCAAAAATATTGGACAATCTTTAAACAACACATGATTTGTGAAAACCATATACAATTTGCAATTTCAGCCAACTTTTCTTAGATTTGAATAGAGCAGGGGAGGATTAGTTAGGGTTAACTGCTCTTTTGATCCTCTTTGGGTAAAAAAAGTTTTGGCTAGAAATACACTTTAATAGGTCACAGCAGTTTATGTGTGCAGAGAAAGAAGATACTCATTTAATTTTCATCTCAGTAAAAGCTGTCCGCAGCATGTGAAATACATATGTTTTTGTACCTTCCAAACTTTTTAAAATTAGGATAACCAATTAGTCTAAACATAGGCCGAAAACTATCACATATCTATAAAGTCTGCTGCTTCAGAGGTCCATTTTTTGTGGAAGATAAGAGGTGTGTCAGGCAATAGATACAAAAGGGAAATTGTACTGTAGTGTGGGTTCTAAGACATTTAATTATTTCCATTAACATTTAAAATACATTAACATTTAGTGTAGCAACTAGCTTGGAGTTTCTTACTAAAACTTTTGTCATTGCACAAAAAAGAAATTGTATAACAAGGACAGACTGGAAAATGAGTAAGTATTTAGCAAGAAAGATTACCATTTTCTACTTTATTTTGCTGACTGCTATCCATTTTCTGTTAAGTCTGCCTAAAGTTAAATGACTATTAATTAGAGCTAGTAGTAGTTAGTCACATTCAGGTGGACTACTTATAGGAAAGAAAATCCTACCGGTCAGAACTCCTACACGTTGAGGACATAGGATGTTCTTTCTGGACAGTGAGGTGCACATTGGGAACAGAGAGAACAACTGGTTCCCAAGAGACGTGAAAGGGGCCATCTATCTGAATTATCCCTAAACATGGGGTGGGGGTTTCAACACCATCTGCCTTCTACATATAATGCCCTTTACCATCTCTGACCCAGAGATTTGACAACACCTTCAGACATTTAAATTGAATGATTAACACATATACAGACTTTCTGAAATGAAAGGATGGGATTATGTAACTAGAATAGCATGGTTCCACAATTTACACATCTCCTGTTCTGTTCTTAGACAATCAACATCTGCATATTGTATTGCATATGCATACTGCATATCTGTATTGACCAGTGTTATTTTCGTCGACTAAAACATTTTAGTTGACTAAATGAATACCATTTTAGTCGACTAAAATACGACTAAAACTAAAACAATTGAGATGACTAAAATACGACTGAAACTAAAATGGCATTTTAGTCAAAAGACTAAAATGGGACTAAAACTAAAATGGCATTTTAATCAAAAGACTAATGCCGCTCTACACACGACCGTTATTCATGTCATGGAAAAAAACGACGTTTTTTTCGACGTGATTGTTCGGGTTTCCTCTCAAGCCTGCCTTGCATACACACGTTCATGAAAAAAAATAAACGCTTAAGCAAAGCGCGGTGATGTACGACACGTACGACGGCACTATAAAGGGGAAGTTCCATTCGATTGGCGCCACCCTTTGGAACGCTTTTGCTGATCCTCGTATTAATAACGTTTGGTGAGAGACGATTCGCGCTTGTCAGCCTTCGTGCTTTTCAGTCGGTTACAGCGTGACGAATGTGATATCTCCATTACGAATGCTAGTTTTACCAGAACGAGCGCTCCTGTCTCATACTTGATTCTGAGCATGCGTGTTTTTTTCCCCTCGTAAAAGCATACACACGACCGTTTTTCACGACATTAAAAAGAACGACGTGAAAAACGCAGAGAAAAAATAGAGCAGGCTCTAATTTTTTTTCAGGCATTTTCCTCATCGAGAGAAAAATGGAGCATACACACAACCGTTTTTCACGACCACTTTAAAAAAATTGCATTTTTCTCGTCATGAAAAACGGTCGTGTGTACGCAGCATAAGACTAAAACTAAATTGAAATTTGACTTCAAAATTAAATAATAACATATTCGATTTTTCATTCCAGCAGTATTTAATGAGTTTGGAAATTGTAGAGAAAGGTTAACTAATGCATTACAATTTAATTACACCCATTAGATTTTAGATGACTAAAATGAGCTGGAGATTTTAGTTGACTCAAATGTAGGACATTTTAGTCAACTTAAATGAGCTGGAGATTTAGTCGACTAAATACGACTAAAACAAAATCAATTCCAGAAGACTAAAATGGGACTAAAACTAAAATGCCATTTTAGTCCTAAGACTAAGACTAAAACTAAATCGAAATTTTCTGCCAAAATTAACACTGGTATTGACTTATACCATGGTGAGCATAATACAGTGATTGTGCTACCTGTGTTGGTATTACTTAGGGGCATTTTCCTGACACTCATTAGAACTAAGATAAAGCTTGGATGAGCTACAAAATGACTTCAACATTACAAATCAGATCCAGTTAATAGTGACTAACTACTACTAACTACTATAACTTGGATAAATAAGAACATTCACAGGCAAAGTTGTGTAGAATTTTTGCAATTTGAAGAATGGATGGAAAGTTTAGGTCAGATGTGGTTAATTGAGGAACTTCCATATAATCAGAGGGAAATGTATGATACATTTTACCTCATCTGGGCTTGCTGGCTAAAATTTAAAAGATATGCAACCTACGCATCTCGTATCTCTTACCATACCCATCTGACATTGCATAGAGGAACTTTTTTGTATCTATACAATAAACTCTGACCCCTCATGATCCTGGTGGATATAATACTATGGCTATTGTGACCTTGAGGAGCCTGAGATCATTAGAGAAGTGCATTGGTAAAAGCAAGCAGACCATTTTATAAAAAAAAAAAGGCGCGCAAAAAAAAAGGGCTTATCTTCACCAAACAAAATCGTCCATCACTTCTTGGTGCTACAAAATAAAGATATAACTCACTACCCACATAGACCTTGTCCCATGCAGGGTTAAAGTCCCTGACTGATACAGGGGTCCAAAAGGTCAGGTCATCAGTAGCTTAGCCGTTTTGGTAACAAGCAGTCTACCACTCTTGCTTTTCAAAGTGTACTGCTTCACACTCCCTCACAGACAGGTGCTGGTTACCCCAGAGCCCCACACCCAGCATGGATGAGAAATCCTGAGCACCCAACAATGTCTTCAAACCATCCCCCTTAAAGGGACGACAACCCAACCCAGAACTATACCTGCTGTCCAGGACCCATCCCTGGTGTCCTGTACACTTTATAAATATGTCTGATATACTTTATCTATTATACACTGGTTAACTGTACGTATCTTTTTTTTGCTCTATTTACTCACATCAACTACAACTGACCAAGTTCTTTCTTCCTGTTCCATTCTGTGTACAGTCTGTCTCTCTAACGCCTTAAATGGCACATGTCTTGATGCACTGTTTGATTCAAGAGCTTTGCTTTAAATTACTTGTCGTAAGCCTTCTTGTTAACTTCTGAAAATTAAATAAAAAGTGAAAAAACTAAAACAAAAAAAAAGAAATGTGGCCAGTATGGCGATTTAGTGGCTAGCATTGCTGAGTTACAGCTGTACATTGTCTCCAGTGGTGATATCGAAATGATCAATGAAGTAACTAGACACTAGGTGCAGTTTGATAAGGATGTAATAATACAGCAACCTAAAGGAGAGAAAGATGAGGCTCTGATTTTAGGTCCTGAGAGGTCTGAGCTTCTAGAGAAGAATGTGTGAGGGCTCCTGGATTGATCAGTGAGAGCCAGGGTTGAAAGAAAAATGGGGTTAGGTCTCAGACGCCCCTGCTCCCCTAGCTAAATGTGTAGCCCCGGAAGTCCCCATTGTTATGAAAGTGGAAAGCTTTAAAGAAATGTGTGTGATATTTCACCCTTGCACTTCACAAATGACCTTGTAGGCTTGATATTGAAGATCTGCCACTGCCAACCCGAACTTTTGAGTATTTCCAAGTACCTTTTACATGCTTTAGACCCTCTATTTTCTGGAACATAAAATAAACAATTCAAAGGGAAAGTGAGGGCAATTTTTGTAACTGTGGCAACCACGGGAGCTCTCACAACTGGAATTTAAAAGACAAAGCTTCCAAAATTTCTAAGAAAGTGAAATATCAGTTTTGGGTGGGCTGACCCTTGAAATATTTGTAAACGATTAAACCATTAGAAATAAATATAGTGTTCTACAAAAGGGTTAATCAACTGGTCAAATGAGCACTAATTTGCATCAGTTCCCTAATTGCATCGCCCTATCTCCACACAGATGTGAGCACGGCATGAATCTGCTCTGCGTTTTAATATTGTGTTAACAGGTGGCTGTTATGCAGATTGTAATGCTCACACAGCCATTAAAATGAAGTTAAACTTCATGCCATTTTGCTAGAGCAGCAAAACAAAGCCTTGGAAAAGTCATTACATTTAGAATACATGAAGGACGTTAGGGAGGAGACAAGAGACTGACCCAGACAAAAGGCTGGGGCTGGAAGAATAAAATCCGAAGGTGGTAAACAAGCTAAGGGTCGGGAGCTGGGAACACAACATAAAAGAGTAGGCTGTGCTGCCACAACTCTCAAAACATTGCAATTCTACAAACACAGAGGACAAGATGATGAGAAAAGCATAGTGCTAAAGAGCAACTCTAGACAACACATAATGCTATTCATTGCACTGCTAATGCAATCCGAGAGAGGCTACAACTAAGTTTTTTCAAATCTGTTGGTGACAGATTCAACCAGCTTCTCACCAGACTTTTTTGTAGGTCTGTAACTCTTTGTTCACCATTTCTGACATCACCCATACTGAGTAAGGCTGCAGTGGCCTTAGAGACAGCATGGTGTTGAACCATTAAACACAATGTTGCTCTTTCATGGGCAAAAGCCATTCCTAATATAAGGACACAGGCAACTGTAGGGAGGTGGCTTGAAGGGAAGCCCACTGTACAAAATGATTACTAGGATATGAACTGGAAGAGGTTAGTGCTTGCTCTGGACTTAACGTGATTGTAAAGTCTCCGTTTTTTTTCTATAAAAATAATAAACATGTCATACTTACCTTCTCTGTGCAGTGGTTTTGCACAGGGCAGCCCTGATCGTCCTCTTCTCGGGTCCCTCTTCGGTGCTTCTAGCCCCTATCTCATGTTGCGTGCCCCCATAGCAAGCAGCTTGCTATGGGGGCACCCGAGCCAAGCCACAGCTCCCTGTGTCCATTCAGACACGGAGCTGCGGTTTTGCCCGTTCCTCTTTCTCCTGGTTGACTAACTGACTTTGATTGACAGCAGTGGGAGTCAATGGCGATTGCAGCTGTGTTTAAGCTGAACAGGAGGGAGAGTCTCGGATGGCCGAGGCACTCGTGAATATTGCTGGATAGAGAGGGAGCTGAGGTAAGTATTAGGGGGGCTGAGGGGGGCTGCTGCACACAGAAGGTTTTTTATCCTAATGCATAGAAGTCATTAGGATAAAAAACCTTCTGCCTTTACAATAACTTTTATGTAGTTTAAACTTTTTGTGGGAGAAACCTGATCTTCTCTCACTGACTTCAATGTGTCCGCTCTGAGATAATTGTTCTCATTCTTTCATCACTACTTGGTAAGTCACTTGTCTAGAAAATTTTGCCCTGACAATTCTCTGCGGTAGTTATGCAATATAGCTTGGTCACCTCCCCACCCACAGACTGTTAGCATAATAAAGGTGCAGCAGCAGACTACTGGTGGCCAACCGAGTCCTACTGGTCCAAAACAAGTCATAGTTGCGCAAATCTAAACCTAAAGCTTGTCTGTCATAATGTAAAAGAATATTCCACTATTCTGGAAACCTGATTTCCTTCACAACATCCTACATGTATTTTGTCTTTTGATGCAGATGCTGGATGCATGGGAAGGGGTTCAATTTTCATTTTTTAATCCTTTAAAGAAAATTAATTTTTTTCAAGGGGGAAGTCTTCTTCTGCATATATCCATCCATCCTCACCAATGGGGTCTATATCTCTTTCATAGGTAAAGAGTAATACAGCTCTTATCAATCACAAGTATATGGATTTCTGTGTTGTTGTCTGTGGATAAATTTCCAAGAAATCAGCTGGGGTCTTTAGGGAAATCAAAGAGTCAAAGGAATTGCAAATACAGCTACAGTGCCTCTTAGATCCTCTGTAAGAACAATTTTCAAAGGTGTTCAAACTTTCTACTGCCTGTACTTTGATGTTACAGGAGATAGATGGTGTCTCAGCTTAGACATATAGCAGACTTTGCAAACGGAGTACCTCTTTAACATTGTACATCAATAATTCCTTGTGCAGATGTTGACATGTCTCGTAGACTTCAGTGCCAAGTCCTTGAAGAGACTGTACCTAGAGCCCTAAGCCAAGCATTTCAGTTATTTTTTGCAAGTAAAGAATTATTTTCCATTTTGTCTAATTTGCGAAATATTTTTTGGCATGTCAAGTCAGTTCATTGCATAACTGTACATGTTCACAAAGCTGAAAACTTTTTAAAGTTGGCTTGTGAATATGAAGAGGTGCTGTTTCTTTACTTTGCTGCATATGTTACAAGCATTTTGCAGAGGAGCTGTCCAAGTGCTGAAAAGAAGATCCTGTACTGTTCAGCACAAACAGCATAGATAGATATTCTTTGGCTACATCCAAAAAGACTAGTAAAATCTAAACATGCTGTGAATCGTAATTCCGCTACACCTTGCCTTACTTATTAAATCTTAATCTGCAGACATCAAACTACACATTTAATTTGCCATACATTTATACGTGCATATTCCATACATACTTCTTTTTATTTATTTGATCCTTTTCATTATTATTCTCTTTTTTTTGTCCCTTTGTCTGGACCCTCTGTCAAGGGTAAAGCCCTGTACACACGGGCGGGAATCCCGTCTATTTAAAAACCGTCGGTTTTCCTGACAGGATTCCTGGCAAGCTTGTCTTGCCAAGCCCTGTGTACAGACAGCCACTCCAAAAAAACGCCGTTCTTTTGAATGGCAAGAACGCGGTAACGTCATCGACCACGACGAGCCGGTGCTCGTCACATTCGATGCCGTCGCCGATATCTTGCTACACCCCACACTAACCTTGTATGCTACCGCGCATGCGTAGAAGTCTTTTCGAGCATGCGCGGGTTTACCTTGGACAGGTAAGCATACAGACGACTGGTTTTCTCAGCAGGAAAATTCTGCCAAGAATCCAGACGAGAAAAATAGAGAGCAGGTTCTCTATTTTTCTCGTCGAGATTCTCGGCAGTTTTCACGCCGAGAAACCATACACACGAACTGTTTTCACGGCAAAAAGCTCTCCCAGCAGTTTTCTTGCCGAGAAAACAGGTCGTGTGTACGAGGCCTAAGACTCTTTGTCAAGTGTTTATTGCTGTCTGTATCAATGCTGGACATATTCACTGAGTGGGGAGAAATAAAAAAAAATCTAAGTTGCCACCATTACAAGTGGTTAGGAGAAATACTTCAGTGGGGACACCTGTTCTTTTGGAACCTCAGGTGTTCACTTTGGAGAAATTTTCTCTCATGTTCTATTGCATCTACAGGACAGAAAGTCACTGAAATCACTTTGATGGCTTTTGCAGGAAAATTGAAGATTTTGCAAGTGGTGAAATTTTACGAAAGCGGAAAATCGCAATTAAGCACATTTTTTTTCCTACTATATAGAATAGTATAGATCATTTCACTTAGTGCACTTTGTAGTTGTGTGGGTTTTGTTGTAGTTGTTTTTTGTGTGTTTGACCATCATTAGTGTAGTAATCCTAAAATAATGCAACTAGTGAAGGGTTGTTTTTATGGTACAAGAACAGGTCCAGGATGGTAAAAAATTGTTTCTGCAACCCTCAGGAGCCATTAGAAGGCAATTTCTCCCTTACAACCACTAAAACAATTCTTCATTGGCAATTTTTTTTCAAAATCTCCAGATTTTCACCGAAGGGCAATTCATTTTTCTTATGCCTATATTCCAGAGAGTGGTGATGAAGGCATCTGCCATGAACATATGTGTTGAGATCTTTTTTGACAGACAAAGCAGCACATGCTTGCAGCAAAGTCCCCAAATTTCCCATGCAGTACACCTTGTTAATACAACATAGAGAAGTCATAAAGAAAAGAGAAAAAAGGAAAAAGGAAAGGAGAAAAGGGAAAGAAATTTTTTTTTTTTTTTTTTTTTTTTAGGGAGGGAAGGTTCACTTTGTAATAAACACAAAGCAAGTAGATAAAAACGCACATACTTAAAGTTGCATGGGAAATACAACAAATATACCGATAGGGCCGAGTACACTAGAGGTTCACAATACTAAAATATCTAAGGGGGGGGGGGAGTTTTTTTTTTTTTTTCTTTTTTAGGGGGAACCTACAGCGTCGGGATAAGAGGGGAGAGGTTTAAAACGGTAGAGGAGGAGAAAATCCCCCCCCCCCATAAGGAAAGTGGATATATGGATTGTAGTATGGAATGTTTAAATGTTAAATGTTATGAATTTTATATGTAAAGAAAAAGCTTTAATAAAAGTTGAATTATCAAAAAAAAAAAAAAAAAAAATACAACATAGAGAAGTCTGTATGATGAGGAATAGAGACCAGGTCAATATGGACCCATATCCCAGCCTATGACTGGACGGTGAAAGGAGGAGCAGCATGCTTTTTATCAGAACACAAACTGTTTGGCTCCTTGTACTGCTTCTTTCTCTCACACTCTAACCCTGTTGTACACAGACTGCAAGAGGCTGATACCAAGTCAAATCCAGGTATTCACTTTACTGATATTAAAAAAATAAGTTGAATGATCAATAAGTGATTACAATGCTTCATTCTTTTGGGTCTTTTATATCTGCCTGAAATTCAATTTTAACGAAATGTTTGCAGCGTTGCTATTATCTCTTTCCTGACTTTTTGTGCTAATACCCAGCATCCAGTCTGATTCTCCCCACTGCTGCTCCACATTGCCTGTCTGTTTTAAAGCCATCATGAATACAATGTTCTTTTTTTTTTTTTTTTGGGAGGGAGAAGGGGGATGCAGAGATTTGCCAGAGCACATGCTCTGAGCGCAATAAACCATGTGCAGCCTGCGCAGCAAAGAAATCTGCCTCCTAGTAATTAAAAGTGTCTAAGCGATCAGAAAACAACAGATCTCCGTGTTCTCTGGCACCTGATAAGGAAGAAGGGCTTCTTGGAGAGGCAGGTAGAATTTTCTTTTATTTCTTTCAATAGTTTTATTGCTTTCATCTTAGCTGATGATCCAGCCAAATTTGTGTGTTAATTAAATGAAGCATAAGAGGAAAACTGATTGGAGGGCCGTGAGTGCCAAAAACATTTTTCTGTCTGGAGAAAGACTTGACAGATCTCAACAATTTCCCGAATAGGCAGTCTGCGTAACTCCTTGGGTGCTATTCAGCTTTACTGATTCAATTTGGAACAGGCTATGTTATGTGAAGGAGCTGCTGAGAATTCACACAACTAGATATATATATATATATATATATATATATATATATATAGTTATATACACATATATATAACTATACAGTATACTGTATATACAATATATATATATATTACGCAAACACTTACCCATAATTTATATTTAACATTCATTCAGCCTGTTTTTCTATGCTCATTGCCATTTTTGCCAAATAATGTCATAAATAGTAGCTTATGGCTGATGTAACTAGGTATGAAGTTAATGGTATTTGAAAATACCAGCCGTTTGACTACCAGCCTTAACCACTTGCCGACCAAATCACGCCGATATACGTCGGCAAAGTGGCACGGGTGCGTAATATCCCGTTTGGGACCGTCGGCCCTTTAAGAGCCGCCCGCTGCACGGCAGGGGACCCCGATGCGCGTGGCCAGCGGGCGCGATCGCCGCCGGCTGTGCGCGATCACGTGCAAGAGCGCTAGCACGGGGATTTGTGTGTGTAAACACACAAATCCCCGTGCTGTCAGAGGAGAGGAGACATGTCGTTTGTTCCTAGTAAATAGGAACAACGATATGTCTCCTCTTTTACTCAGTCCTATCCGCATACAGTTAGAACACACTAAGAGAACACAAATTTAACCCCTTTATCGCCCCCTAGTGTTAACCCATTCCCCACCAGTGACATTTACACAGTAATCAGTGCATTTTGGTAGCACTGATCGCTGAATAAATGTCAATGGTCCCAAAAATGTGTCAAAAGTGTCCGATCTGTCCGCCGCAATGTTGTTATCCCGATAAAAATCGCAGATTGCCGCCATTATACTAAAAAAAATAAAAAATTCCATAAATCTTTCCCATAGTTAGCAGACGCTATAAGTTTTGCACAAACCGATCAATATACACTTATTTCGATTTTCTTTACCAAGAATATGTAGAAGACTATATATTGGCCTAAACTGATGAAGAAATTTGTTTTTTAAAACCATTTTTGGGGACATTTATTATAGCAAAAAGTAAAAAATATATATATTTTTTCAAAATTGTTGCAGGTTTTTTGCTTATAGCGCAAAAAATAAAAACCGCAGAGGTGATCAAATACCACCAAAAGAAAGCTCTATTTGTGGGAACATTTTGTTTGGGTACAGCATCACACAACCGCACAATTACCAATGAAAAAGACGAAGTGCCAAATTGTAAAAAGTGCTCTGGTTAGGAAGGGGGTAACATCTTCCGGGGCTAAAGTGGTTAAAGGTCATAGAACAAGGGGTTATTGTCCCTTCAGGGTTTGTCCTGTCCACTTGGCATGAAGGAGTTAGCTAGAGGTCCAGGGGTTTGGGAAAGGAAAGATTGAGTAGTTTGCCTGAGAGTGCATCATCCCCCATTGGGAATGGATAAATTTACTAGGGCCCGAGGGCTTGGGAATACAGGAAGAATAGTGGCGCAGGATGAAAAAAGGTGTAAAGTTGAGAACGGCAGCACCCCTCCCTAGCATCTAAAATGGAAAATTTGAATAAGTGTTTGACCACATACTTGGGACTCTCAACAAATAATAGTTGCTAATAATAATAGAATTGCTGTTATCATAGTTTTGGAGAAGTTTTCCGCCATGTAACTGCAACTATATGCCCCAAATTTTGTTCCTTTAATGTTTTTAGCCAAGTTATAATGTAGTAAAGACACTAACGTAAATGAGATTTGCCTCCAATTTTTGTGCATGAAAGACAGTGGTATGTAAAGTACAGTAGGTGCCGCCGATTTTGTGTCAATCTCGCCTCTTCTAGCGGCGAGATTGACACCCTACGAGCCCCGTTGCGAGAGCCAGCGCCGAGCCGTCTCGTCATCGGGAAAGGAAAAATTTAGTTTTTCCTTTCGCAATGAGCGACACGCATTGCTGACATTGAGGCCGGTGGAACGGGATCCGACGTGGATTCCCGCCAATACCAGGCACTGTGTTTGGTATGAATCCTGAGCGGGAACTCCACGCCAAATTTTAAATAAAAAAACGGCATACCAGGCCCTTCGGTCTGGTATGGATTTGAAGGGGAATCCCCTAAGCCGAAAAAACGGCGTACGACATTTTGAAGTGTTTGGTGCAAACTAAGTTGGCTACATGACAGGTGGTGGCTGGAGGAACAGAGCCCCCCTCCTGGTGGTGACCATATATGTTAGCCTCAGGTAACGTGTCTGGTGTAACGTGGGCTCCACATCTCCAGATAGACGTTGGGAGCTCTAAGGCTACATTCACACTGAAGCGCTGGATGCGCTAGCGGTATAACGGCGCTATTTTTAGCGCTGCTATACCGTAGTTTTTGCCGCGATTTGCGGGCGCTAGCAGGGGGATTTTAACCCCCGCTAGCGGCCGAAAAAGGGTTAAAAACGCCCGCAATAACGCCTGTTTTCGGCGTTTTGCAGGCGTTTTGGAGGCGCTACCCCATTGATTTCAATGGGCAGGGGTGCTATAGTAGCAGTATTTTTACCGCTCCTATCGCGCCTCAAAGATGCGGCTTGCAGGAGTTTTTTTACCCTCCTGCAAGCGCAACACTCCAGTGTAAAAGCCCTCAGGCTTTCACACTGGATACAATGGAGCGGCTTTTTTGGAGCGCATTGCAGGCGCTATTTTTTGCGCAATAGCGCCTTCAAAGCGCCTCAGTGTGAAAGGGGCCTTAATTGAATCATGAATAAGACACAGTGGGGGAGATTTACTAAAACTGTTGCACCCAGAATCTGGTGCAGCTGTGCACGGTAGCCAATTAGCTTCAAACTTCAGCTTGTTCAATTAAGCTTTGGCAATAAAACCTGGAAGCTGATTGGTTTTCATGCAGAGCTGCACCAGATTTTGCACACTCCAGTTTTTGTAAATAACCCCCAGTGTCTTATAGCCTGCATCCGAGCTTATGGTTTATGTGTGAGCTTAGCAGAAGAACCAGTAATGTGTCTGTTAGGAGGAATACTCTGCTGTATGTGCTCCTCATGTGTTTGGTATAGAGTGACCCGCCACAAGTAAGCCTCAGTAAAATCTGTCTGTATGTGCAGCATAGCATGCTTGTTATACTCACTGTGGAACTTAAGGGGTTAATCCTTTGCATTGTGTAAAAAAGCTGTTTTATCCTGTATGCATAGATCCTCCCCCTCCCTGCACTGTCTATCTGGGGAAAGCCAGCTAACACAGGCAGAGTAAATGACCTGCACATGCTCAGTTTTGTCTTTTATGCTGGAGAGAATAATTACTTGTTCTCAGAGATAGACAGGTCACATGATATTGACATCACACATGTGGACGTGTTTACAGGCTGAAATGGAAACCTCCCCCTACCTGAACTCTCAGCACTGGAGAAACTCTGCAGTTTATCATGTAACCGTGGTATACAGATCAGCCAAAAAGGTATATAGTGGTAATATTTTATTGTAAAAAGAAGATTTATAAGCTGTGGTCCCTGTGGCGGGGTGGGGGTTGATGAACTATTTTCATATTACTGGGTTTAGTAACACTTTAAAGTATGTTCGACTAATTTGTGTCTTATTAAGAAATAGTGCCCAGCCAATACCTGGGGAATCTCCTGATGACAGCTAGTTCAGGATAGAAGTGGTGATGGGTCAGTGATGGTGGGTCAGTCTGTGATGGTAGTCTGGTAGGTTCTTATAGTGTACCAGTTGTGCTGCCTGGGTAGCAAGGTCCGTAAGACATGGATGAGCGAGTTGTGAAGGAACTTGACTTGCCTGCACAGAGTCCTGATTTCAACCCAAGAGAACACCTTTTGGATGAATTTGAGCAGAGACTGGGAACCAGGCCTTTTCGTCCACATCAGTGCCTGAGTGTGTCTATGGGAATGTTTGACCATTCTTCCAGAAGCGCATTTGTGAGGTCAGGCACTGATGTGGATGAGAAGGCCTGGTTCGCAGTCTCTGCTCTAATTCATCCCAAAGGTTTTTTTTTGGGGTTGAGGTCAGGACTCTGTGCAGGCCAGTCAAGTTCCTTCCCCCCAAACTCGCTCATCCATGTCTTTATGGACCTTGCTTTGTGCACTGGTGTGCAGTCATGTTGGAACAGGAAGGGGCCGTCCCCAAACTGTTCCCACAAAGTTGGGAGCGTGAAATTGCCCATAATTGGCCTTAAGAGTTCCCTTTACTGGAACTAAGGGGCCAAGCCCAACCCCTGAAAAACAACCCCAACACCATAATCCCCCCTCTACCAAATGATTTAGAGGGGTGGCCCAATACTTTTGGCAATATAGTATGAATGAGCGCGTTTGGGATGAAGGAGCTTAACTGGCTTGCACAGAGTCCCGACCTCAACCTGATAGAACAACTTTGGGATGTATTAGAGCGGAGACTGCAAAGCCAGGCTTTCTTGTCCAGCATCAGTGCCTGACCTCACAAATGCGCTTCTGGAAGAATGGTCAAACATTCCCATAGACACACTCATTGTGGACAGCCTTCCTAGAAGAGTTTAAGCTGTCATAGCTGCAAAGGGTGGGCCAACTCAATATTTAACCCTACGGACTAAGACTGGGATATCATTAAAGTTCATGTGCGTGTAAAGGCAGGCGTCCCAATACTTTTGGCAATATAGTGTAGATCTATAAAGGATAAAAAACTGCGCTAGCAAACAATTAACAATTAAAATATACTAATTAAACCTTAGGCAGCAGAAATAGTGTGACAACACCTCAAACAATGGAAAATAAACTCCTAGACGCGTTTCGTCATCACGTAGATGTTCCTATTGAAAACGTCTACGTGATGACAAAACGCATCTAGGAGGACGCTCAGTGACGTCACCACGCTCGAGGAGTGAGGCTCCTGATATGCCGGCCGGCAATTTATTGTTATATGCTGATTTTACTGCTACTTTTGTAAGTATAACATACGTTCTTTTAATAAATCATTACCATACGGAATTATACTATTGGTCTGCTCTCTCTATTCCATGTTGGGGCGTATGATCTGGATACTGTGATTTACGGATCATCCGAACGGGACGTATTGGCTTAGGAAGGGAGGATTGCAACACTAAAGGCCGCGGCTGGGTTACAGTCGAATGTCCCAAACCGCTTGCCCTCTGGTAAGCTGCTTCCCCTTCTGTTGGTGGTGGATACCTCACGGTTTGCTTTGATTAGTCACTGTGGTGTGAAATCTGTGGTTCCCCTGCCATAAGGATTTATGGACTATTTCAGATCATCTGTTAAATACCATTGGACTATTTGGTGTAAAGCCTGCTAGTTTACTATGTGCATTTAAACAAGCATAAAAATTCCTATTAGGCTCTGGTCTAAATTCCTAAAAGTGGCGCCATTTTTTTCTTTTCCATAGTGTAGATCTATACTTAGACGAAAAACTTAACTAACTGTAGCACACGGACCCTTTTCCCTTGCTTTGACTCAATTGCAGGAAAAAGGCACACCGTACTATATGCCCGTACCCTCCTGGTTGAGGAGGTTAAGCGGTGTTATGTATTTGGGTCCCCTATCTAGGTTCTTCCGTCAGTTGGTTCTCGCCCCTAGGATATAGGGACAAGTCTCTGTTTTCCCCCCACTGCCCCAGTAATTCCAATGTCCACACCACTCTAAACTCCAACGTTGAGTTTATTTTCTCAATGTTCAGCAGATAGGAAAAGGGTAGATAAGAGACAGGACAGCAAGGTTTGGGAGGCTAGTCCAGGCACAATGGATAGCACAATCACTACTCTATCCCAGAGTATGTTTAGCTCACCCGGATAGTCTCCTACAAGTGGATCCTAGCAGCCAAAGTGATGCTCGGACGTTTGATCAAGTTCTTTTCCTAGATGCGATCGGGAGACTCTCTGCCACAGAATCTATCAGACCCCGAACCTCTTAGCTTCTGGTACATAAGGACAGGTGCCAGCAGCAGCACATTACTAGGCCCTTGGTGGATAGAAGAATCCCTCCAGAAAGTTACCGGGCCCCTTCCTTCACCGTGAACTCTCACCGGTCCGTCAGAAAGGTCCTCCCCCGGCCTGCTCTTCTCAGAAGCGGGCTCCCATGCGAGGGACACCCTGGGACTCCTCTTCCCAGAAGTGGGCTCCAGCTAAAGGTGCTGGGCCCAATGTTGAAAATGCAGCCCCAGGACTAAAGGTGCCTGGGACTGATGCACACGTGGCCCCATGGCCTGGAGGGCCATGCGCCACGCACCTGGACTCCGACTCCTCTCCTCCTTCGAAGACGAAGACCCCTCCCAGGCGGCGTCTGCCCCTTATGTATCCCCTCCCAGCATGCACATCAGGCAAACACGCCCACTGTACCGCTGCCGAGAGAGGATACCCCAAGGTACAGCACTAAAACCAGTGGTTCAACCCCGACCCGTCATGGCAGTGCCACCTACATGCCACAGGGAACTGCACACTAGCATACCGTCCTGGAAATAAAGCAGCACAACCTATAAATTGAGAACAGTCTGAGCCTAACTACTATCTCAGACCAGCCCCCTAAATTTGGGTATATAGCACCCCTAAATGGGGTGGGCGCTACATAACAAAAAAAATAACAAGAAAAAAATACAAAACATGTATTAAAAAAAAATAAAAATGGGAAGACTCGATTGACTATTTGGTCTTTTTTCTGCCATAATTTTTTTATGTTTCTATGTTAAATTCATGACGTGAAAGAGGTGCATAAGATGAAACATATAACATATCAGAGCAAAGAGGGAAGAACTTTAGATAAGAGACAGAGCTGGCATCACAAAGCATTCAGTGCTGGATGAAAAGGGCAGCATACTTCCAAAGCATTTCCAGAGCATTTGGTCATAGTCTGGTGTCAGAGGGAGGTTATTGTTAGAACCATAAAGCATCACATATGGGCACTTTCCACTTTCTCTTTCTACAGCCTTATGATGGGAACACAGACAGCATTACACTCTGTATTCTTTGTTCATAGTGCTGCAATCACAGATGTTTGTCAAATTGTATCTAAAGCCAAAACTTTTTTTAAGTGAACTGAATGATTTCGTTTTCTGCAGCACTGTGTGCTATAAGTGCTTATACACAGGGGGCACAAAAAAAACAGCTTTCAGGCCTCGTACACAGGACCGAGTTTCTCGGCAAGAACCAGCAAGAAACTTGCTGGCAGAGATGTCTTGCCGAGAAATTTGTTCGTGTGTATGGTTTCTCGTCAAGAAAACCGACAAGTAATCTCGACGAGAAAATAGAGAACCTGCTCTCTATTTTCTCGTCGAGATTCTCGTCAGCCTGATTCTCGACGAGAAAAGTGTGTGTGTGTACACTTACCTGTCCTCCGGGAAGCCCGCGCATGTTCGAAATGAATTTGACCCATGCGCGGTAGCTTCATAGGTAGGGTATACCAAGATGGCGGCGACGGCATCGAATGTGACGAGCGCATGCTCATCGTAGTCGATGACGTCACCGCGTACGCTCCATTCAAAGAACCGCGGGTTCTTTGAATCGATCGTCTGTACACTCGGCCGGGACAAGTTTCTTGTCCAAGAATCTCGTCGAAAAAAACGACGTGTTTTTTTCGACGAGAAGCTCGGCCGTGTGTACGAGGCTTTAGAGGTGCCTAGAAGTTTTTTCTTTTTCTTATGCTTCTAAACACAACTGTATAATAGCTAATGTGCCCATGCACATTCTCGCATTTACATCTGTATTGTAGAGCGGTGTTCAGGGGTTTAACCACTTGCCGACCGGCTAACGGCGATATACATCGGCAGAATGGCATGGCTGCGCAAAGCAACGTACAGGTACATTGCTTTAAATCTGCCGCCGTGCGGGCGCACTCGCCGCGAGCTCCATGACCGTGCCCGCGGGACCCGTGAACTCGATGTCCGCCAGTGTCCCGTGATCGCGTCACGGAGCTGCAGAACAGGGAGATGCCTATGTAAACAAGGCATTTTCCTGTTCTGCCTAGTGACAGGACAGTGATCTACTGGTCCCTGTGATCGGGAGCAATGATCACTGTCATGTCACTTGTAGCCCAGCCCCCCCCACAGTTAGAATCACTCCCTAGGACACACTTAACCCCTTGATCGCCTCCTAGTGTTTAACCCCTTCCCTGCCAGTGTCATTTACACAGTAATCAGTGCATTTTTATAGCACTGATCGCTGTATAAATGACAATGGTCCCAAAATAGCGTCAAAAGTGTGCGATGTGTCTGCCATAATGTCGCAGTCACGATAAAAATCGATGATCGACGCCATTACTAATGAAAAAAAAAATTATAATAAAAATGCCATAAAACAATCCCCTATTTTGTAGACAATATAACTTTTGCGCAAACCAATAAATATAGGCTTATTTCAATTTTTTTAACCAAAAATATGTAGAAGAATACATATCGGCCTAAACTGAAAAAGAAATATTTTATATATAATTCATAAACAAATAAATAATTATATCATATATAATTTTTTGGGAAAATTAATTATAGCAAAAAGTAAAAAATATTGCTTTTTTTTACTATATGCATGTAAGTGTTTGTGCTAATACTTACATGCATATAGTGTAGAGCGCTAATGCACTCGGTTACAGCTGCCTGCCTCCTAGCAATAAAAGACGCTAGGAGCTAGAGACACGTGGCATCATTTGTTGCTAGAAGGCACGCTGCACTATTGGCCGTGACCACTACCAACATGTATATAGTGTGTAATCAGCATGCCCTGATGTGTACACGTCGGCCCTGAATGATCTAGTTATTCTGCGCACATGCACAGAATGACCAGCCTTCGGTCACTCATAAATTCAAGAATGACTGAAAGGCGGTTATTCTGTGCATGCACAGCGGCCAGTGACTGACTTGTCCATTCAAAACATGTAAACATGATGGAGAAAGCCATGGCCATTCAAATGATACATAGGCAACAATGGCTCCTTCCACTGGCCATCAGAGTGGAGCGCAACACCCAACCATGTATACAAGGAGCACTAGCCCTGCCCACATCATTGCTAGGCTGAAGGTATCACAAGTCAACTATCATCCTTCACTGATGGGATGCAAGCAGTTAAGCTGCCTAATGCCCTACCAACTAGTAGTGCACATGTGCACTCTATGCTTGTACCAATGTAAAGTTTCAAAAACGTTTACATGCATATACAGTAGCATATGGAAACCATTTTGGGCTGCATCTTGCTGCCAGCTTTTGACGCCACATTGACACTTCAGTTTGAGTGTTTTTTTTCATTTGTTTTTATTTATTTTTATTAAGAAGGGAAAATCACACTAGTGTATTAGTTTTAAGCGTGTTTTCTTATGTGGATCCTTGTGTTGGGAGTTGGGCTTGAAAAGCCACCAGATCAAAGAAGACACCTCCAATATCGTTTCCCTTTGAGAGAGTTTTCTCCTCTGCAGCTAACAGCTTCTGACCTCTTGGTATATCAAAGTGTATTGTATTACCTATAGAGGTGGTCTCACTCCTCCAGTTGAACTAACACAACAGATTATGAGCAAGAAATTGTGCAAGTTCTACAGCTAGATGTTTATGTGTTAAGCCTTGTACACACGGGCGAGAATCCCGTCAAAATAAAAACCTTGGTTTTCTCGACGGGATTCCTGGCAAGCTTGTCTTGCCAAGCCCTGTGTACACGCGCGCCATTCAAAAGAACCACCGTTCTTTTGAATGGCAAGAACGCGGCGACGTCATCGACTACGACTCGTCACATTTTGATGCCGTCGCCGCCATCTTGCTACACCCTACACTACCCTTGTATGCTACTGCGCATGCGATGAAGTCATACACACTCACGGTTTTCTTGTTGGGAAACAGGCCGACGAGAATCCCGACGAGAAAATAGAGAGCAGGTTCTCTATTTTTCTCGTCGAGTTTGCCGGCAGTTTTCCCGACGAGAAACCATACACGCAAACGATTTTCTCAGCAAAAAGCTCTCCCAGCAGTTTTCTTGCCGAGAAAAACAGTCGTGTGTACGAGGTTTGAGACATACTTTATGATGAATCCATGTGGGTGGGTGGCGTAAGGCATGAAGGCAGAGCCAAGTGACATTATCATTGATCCCGGGGTTGATGCCGAATACAAAATGTTTGCATGTTTTTAAGCTTTTGCAATCCACCTGAAATGTGAGTAACGTTTTTCTCGGCAAAAAGCTCTCCCTGCTGTTTTCTTGCCGAGAAAACCGATCGTGTGTACGAGGCTTCACTGGAATTATTGGAACTGTATAATGTTTGTTTGTGTTTCTGGCAGTGTCTTTTTCCCCCCCGGGAGTAGTGCATATAGTGGATTGTGGTACTGTGTTTTACAAACCTTGACCTTTAAAAAAATGTTTTACCTTTTTTTATCTTTAATTCTTAGTGCAGCTGATCTCTTGAAGCCTTTTCTGAGCCACTTCCTGTCTACACTCCAGAAATGGCAGCTTTCTTGATGCAGCGTGTTGTCACCCTTGAAGGAAGTGCCTGACCTGCCCTTTATAGCTGGATTGCTAGGTTTTCATTTAAAAAACCTACAGATTTAAAAATATTTTAACGGAACCAAGCTTTTATGATATTTTAATGATTGGGTTTACATATCCTTCAAACTGCCCCAAACTGAGCACACAGGACTGAGGGAAAGGAAAGAACAGTTTGATGCTACCTTTTGCTTAACAATTTTGGCAAGAGCATTTGGCAAACCTCTCAAAAGGCGCATCTTCGAAATGACATAAAGTTCTAGAACATACCTTTACTGCAGACCTCAGATAAATTCCTCACAATCCCTCCTCAAATATCATTTTGTAGAGATGATAATACTTCTCATTTTGTAAAAATTCCAGCCGAATGCAGAGACAGATATGAGATATGAGCTTTTGGCCGGTGGACCGGGCTGCTTCTAGGATCTCAAAATCCCTACTAATTAAATTGGGTCTGAGACAGTCTCTTGTGTAATATGGAACGTGAACAAAAGGGAAGCTGACAGGGGAGCCGGGGAAGGAAGCGCCTGGAGCTCAGATCAAATCCTAACAGCTCAAGAGTTGATAGCGACTGGATGGTGAGCTGACCTCTGGCTCATCGACCAGAAATTTGCTGTCATTTCCTACCACAATAAATAAATGGCCTGATTACAGAAGAAATATGATTATTGTTTGATTTGTGGCGTCAGGATCATCCGAAAATTGTCTCTGTGTTTCTTGGTGCTTTTATTGTTAGCTTGGCAATCTCCATAAAGCAGAACTCTGGGCAAGTATATAAAAACATCCATATTCCGATGATGTATTCTAAAAGTACATCCAAATCCAATAGCTAAAATCTCATGTGTAGAAGCGTTCCCATTGTCATGTCATTTCAGAAGTTTGTTTCAATATTTTTTATAGTGATATCAAATCAAATTGTTTTCCCCTGTATCTGATGTTGAAGATAGGACTTACGTAGTCGTCAGTATCTTCTGCATTGTATTTACTTACATTTCTCCTTTTCTCCCTGCTCATTGTAAGGGTGTCTCCTTGGCTTGCAGGGCCCTGTGAACCCCCGCTGGTGCCACTCTTTTATGTTTGCTCCTGGGCAGTAGTGTATTTAGGATTTGTGCTGCCCTAGGCCTGACTAAACTTGTGCACTCTCTAATTTAAATATGACCCACCTCTTTCTGTCAAGGCCACACCCCTGAAATTTTCAAGAGGGGACACTAGTTCTGAGGGCCTGGGGGGGGGGTCATTGAATTCCCTTAATTTGCATAGATTTCCTCTCACTTCCTGTTTGGCTATGGGGCAGGAAGTGAAGGGAAATCTCTGCAATGGGACAGGGATGGTAAAAAATAACTGACAGGGGCTATAACCCTCCCTTACTCTATCCAAAATGAAAAAAATAAGTGTTGTCTATAGTTCTACTTTAGGCACAAATTTCTGATAATTTTTTGGAGAGGACTAAGAAGATATAACCATGCCAATGGTGCAGCAGAAAACATATAGCACAGTGAGGAAGGTTTGTGGTCCAGGATGAAAGGACAGTCAAAATTAGAAGCATTGCCCCCCACAGTTGTGGAATGCTGGCTGCCCGCATACCAGAAGCAGTGCGGCCGCTTTATGGGGCGCTAGACTAATTTGCCTCTCAGCCCAGTCCGCCCCATAAGACTGGCACTACAATAACAGTGTGACGCAAGCCGGCGGGGACTCTTTCCGTGCTGCCCCCCTGCAAAGTGCTGCCCTAGGCCTGGGCCTTGTTGGCCTAGGCCCGGATACAGCGTTGCTCCTGGGGCTACTGGCTGATGTCAATGCCTGCTCCAAGAATCACAGGCAGCTTGAGTAAAAGGTACACTCACCGCTGCATCTCTGGTTGAAAGTGACTTGCAAGGTCAGCATGGTGGCGTTTTGACTTTGACTTATGGGACATGTAGGGGAAGGGAGATTGTAAACTTATGCCGCGTACACACGATCGATTTTCTCGACGGTGAAAACACCGTCGAGAAAATCGACGGGTAAAACGAGGGAACGGTTTGTTTCCCTACACACGTCCGTTTTTCCCAACATTTTTTTTTTGGTCGAGAAAAACGACCGTGTGTGGGCTCCGCGGCAGTGTTTCCCTATGGGAAAACTGCGGCGGAAAAAAACGACGGGAATCACGACGAGAAAAATTAGAGCATGTTCTAATTTTTCTCGTCGTGATTAATGCCGTTTTTTTCCGTCGAGAAAAACGACAAAAAGCCCACAGACGATCGTTTTTCTCGTCCAAAGGAAAAAATTTAATTTTTATCGACGGGAAAAACGGTCGTGTGTACACGGCATTACTGTAGGTGAGACTGGAATTTCAGGAAAGCGTCACATAAGAACCCAGAGGCTGCACCTGTAATAGCTTTAAAGGATTAGAGCTTGTTCACACTGGAATGAAGTTGTGCCACATTTGTAAATACTGCCTTAAAATAAAAAAAATAAAAAATAAAGCCTTTAGTACTTCTTTATATATACTAAAATAATGCCAAATAATCCTGCCACGACATTGCTTGTTTAGGCAATTCCTGTTATGGGGTGACAACTGTCTCACAGTTGTGCCCCAGAGTTGTTTCCTTGTCACATGGTGGGGACTACAGTGTCCCCTAGTGGAGAGAATACAGGTGGTAATGAAGATACACATTGTTCAGGCATGGTGCACTTTAGACACAACCACACAGCCA
Source organism: Rana muscosa (assembly GCA_029206835.1). NCBI lineage: Eukaryota > Metazoa > Chordata > Amphibia > Anura > Ranidae > Rana > Rana muscosa. The sequence continues at coordinate 226,242,317 of CM055118.1, forward strand.
GTTTAGATCAATGATCGGCAGCCAGTGCTGGAGCAAGGGCTTTGATACATAAAGTGGCTAAAATGAGCAAGGAGAATATCAGCAGCACTGAGATGCAGCTAAGGATGAAAAAGTGAAGAAAACAAGTCTTTTATGGAAAAAAAATCACATTATATATGATGCACAAGGCTTTAGCAAACTAAAACATTTAGGGTTTAGAGTTACTTTAACCACTTTAGCCCCGAAGAATTTTCCCCCTTTCTGACCAGAGCACTTTTTGCGATTCGGCACTGCGTCGCTTTAACTGACAATTACGCGCGACGTTGTACCCAAACAAAATTGACATCCTTTTTTTCCCACAAATAGAGCTTTCTTTTGGTGGTATTTTATCACCTCTGCGTTTTTTTATTTTTGCGCTATAAACAAAAAAAAAGAGCATCAATTTTGAAAAAAAAGCAATATTTTTGACTTTTTGCTATAATAAATATCCCCAAAAAATATATAATTTTTTTTTTCCTCAGTTTAGGCCGATACGTATTCTTCTACATATTTTTGGTAAAAAAAATCGAAGTAAGCGTATATTGATTGGTTTGCGCAAAAGTTATAGCGTCTACAAAATAGGGGATAGTTTCATGGCATTTTTTTATTAATTTATTTTTATTAGTAATGGCGGCGACCTGCGATTTTTATCATGACTGCGACATTATGGTGGACACATCGGACACTTTTGACGCTATTTTGGGACTATTGTCATTTATACAGCGATCAGTGCTATAAAAATGCACTGATTACTGTGTAAATGACACTGGCAGGGAAGGGGTTAAACACTAGGGGGTGATGAAGGGGTTAAGTGTGTCCTAGGGAGTGATTTTAACCATGGGGGGCTGGGCTACAAGTGACATGACAGTGATCACTGCTCCCGATCACAGGGACCAGTAGATCTCTGTCCTGTCACTAGGCAAAACAGGGAAATGCCTTGTTTACATAGGCATCTCCCTGTTCTGCAGCTCTGTGACACAATCAGGGCCCTGCACACTGGATAAATCACTGGCATCCATATTCATAGCAAGAGATATCCACCAGCGTGGCAATGGCAGTCCTCGCCTAGGAACGCCCCTTTAACGCATTTCACCCACTAGAGCTTAGTTATACAGATCTTTACAACTAACAGGTTGTCAGAGGGACATATCCCCAAAGGGAACATGAACAGCAATAAAAATGTAACAGAAGAAATTACATTTTCCAAGGCAGTGTAAAAGTTTCAAAAACAGATAAAGCTGCCCAACCTTCCACCACCATCCATCTGTAGATTAGCCAGAGACCCCACCAACCATAGCATAAGCTGGCTATGGTGGTTCAGGAGTTCATTGGTGGGCACATTGTGCATGCCCAGCCTTTTACAGTGGGCACTAATGGAAAAAAATTATCTTCTCGTAGTCCTGCAGAAAGATGGTTTCTCCCTTTGGAAGGGCCTGAGAAAAGTAACACAGTACACAGTTTATTGTTTCTTGATGTCAACATAAGGATATACAAAAGCCCTTCCATGCTGCACTGTAAGGATTACAGTACATAAAATGTTCATTACCTAGACCAAGCTGCAGACCACCTACTCATTTTTGAATAAAAGCCAGTGGATATTTGAACATGAGCATGTTGACAAGTAAGGTCAATTACCTACTCAGCTGAATGACTATGGCATAAAATTGTCTCTGCTAAGGATATTTTTACACTTGAGAAAAAAGGAATGTTGAAAAAGGGTTCTTTCCTCTAATCTGAACGGTTTCCAGACCTAATACGCTTACAGCGAGCGTTCAGCTTAAGGTTAGCCTAGTTCGTTGTTTTTTTTTAGTGTGTTTCTAATTTGTACAAAAAGATCTTGTTTTATTATCAACCCACAGCTGGAACCAAATTGCTACCTACAAATTCATTTTTTCCTCTGGCTTGGTATTGGGAAACTGTTTAATTAATATTCGGCATGTTTCTAAGCAACCCAATTTTGCTTGCTAGACATGTATTCATCCCTTGTAATGAATAGACACCATAAACAAGTTCTTTATGAAATGCATCAGAAAACATAAGTGCGTTATTCTAGGCAGATTGAAGGAAAGACAGGCGAATAAAAGAGAAGATACTGCAGACTTTGACACCAGACATTTAGCTGAGATCCATTAAGACAGTGAGCATTTTTTTTAACTTGTTTATTGCAGAAATTTTTTATATTTTAATTGAAATGCGTCAGTCTTTCATGAAAAATAGATGTATTTTTGGTAAATATCTGAAGGCCAAAAATATACTTTAAAGTGTTACTAAACTCACAGCAGTAAAATCAGTCTGTATATGCAGTAAAGCATGCTTATTACTCACTGTGGAACCTAAGGGGTTAATCCTCTGCATTGTGTAAAAAGTGGGCATGAGCTTGATGTTCAAGTCAAATGTAAGTTCGACTGGAACATTGAGCGTTCGCCCGTTAGCGAATATTATGGGGCGCTTGCGGCAAATTCAAGCGCCGTGGAACACCCCATAATGCACTGCAAGATCGCAGTGCATTGATGTCTGATGATAAGCCAAAGCATGCTTTGGCCAATTACAGCTCGCTTTGCTGCAAGAGCCATAATTGGCCAAAGGCCAATGGCCAATCATGGCTCAGGGGGACTAAGTCCACACCCCACCCAAAGAAGGCTGCTACATAACATCCGTGTATAGTGTGTGACTGTGGACGCAGACAGATTGAGCTAGATTAGGCAGGCAGGTTAGTTAGTTAGTGGCAGTTTATTTAATAAATATATACAGTCTAGTATATATATATATATATATCTATATATATACTGTATATATATATATATACTTTGCATTTAGTGTAGACTAGATATTCAGTGTAGACTCTATATTTAGTCAGTGCAGACAGTGTAGTATATATAACACAGTGTATTGAAGTGGTTAAGGGGAACCCCACGCCAAAATCCATACCAGACCCTTATCTGAGCGCCCCCCTCTCCTGAACCATGTCAAAAACTGTCTCCTTCCATTTTTACTTATTTGACACTTTTTTGGTGAATGGGTACCCCTACCCATTCACATAAGGGGGGGGGGGCAGAATCTGGGGGACCCCTTGTTAAAGGGGGCTTTCAGATTCCGATAAGCCCCCCCGCCCACAGACCCCCAAAACCACTGGGCAAGGGTTGTAAGGATGAGGCCCTTGTCCCCATCAACATTTTTTTTTTATTTTGGCACAGGGCTTCCCTTAAAATCCATACCAGACCTGAAGGGCCTGGTATGGATTTTGGGGGGACCCCCATGCCATGCCATTCTTTTTACATTTTGGCATGGAGTTCCCCTTAATATCCATACTAGACCTGAAGGGCCTGGAATGGACTGGTCGGGGGGCGCACACCGTTTTTTTCAATGCTTTTTTATCCATATTACCAGGAGCCGACAATACATTACAGCCGCAAGCAATTTTAAATGACATTTTTTCCTTTAGAAATTTAATTTTGCTGCAGAACTGTAAAACACATTGGAAAGATGCGCTACTTTATAGGCAGATTAAGGGGACCCCCAGGCACGATATTTAAAGGAATATTATATTTTTATTGTTTCACTTTAAGCATTATTAAAATGACTGCTCCTGAAAAAACAGTGGTTTTTAAAACTTTTTTTTGCATTAAAACCTGTCCCCTGGGGCAGTACCTGGGTTCCCATACACTTTTTATGACAATAACTTGCATATAAGCCTTTAGAATGAGCACTTTAGATTTTTCATGTTCGTGTCCCATAGACTTTAACAGTGTTCGCATGTCTGCACAAGTTTTCTGTCTGTTCGCGTGTTCTGGTGCGAACCGAACGGGAGGGGTGTTCGGCTCATTCCTAGTAAAAAGTTTGTTTGATCCTGTCTTCTCTGATCCTCCCTTTCTTTCATTGACTCCAGATCAGATGTCCAGATTAAACAGAGCCTTTGGAGTCAGGCTGCACATGCTCAGTTTCGTGTGTATTGCTAGAGAGTTTTTTTTTTCTTGGGAGAGTGCATGTGAGCAGCACAGGCCCAATCAGCACTGTCCAGACAGAGGGTCAGGGGTCCTGGATCCTGATAGGACAGCTCAGTGCAGTATGAAAGCTCCTCCTATAAGCTTTACTAGGAACTGATAGAAGTCACAAGACTGCTGTATACTGCTGATGAAAAAAGGTATTTAGCCGTTCATATTTACTAAAACAATTGCATTTCCATGTTCTGTGTACTGTGGGAGACCAGATATAGTGAATGCAGGGTCCTGGGTTTAGTAACACTTAAAGTATGTGTAGCGGCCTCACCCCATCTCCTTTGTCTAGGGGTATGTCACACGACAGGGTGAGATGCGCTACGGCCCATGTCCTCCCCAAACCGGGGGTGAGGTGAAGGCCAGCACCAGATATTTCCTCGGGCCTGTGTGCTTTGTTCTAGAATACAGTCCTGCTGTGTTCACACTTCCCTCTGCTCCCATTAACCAGAGTTCCACACACCGATCACAGTCCAACTCTTGCTTTATTGTACATCTCACAATAAACAGTGCTTCAGTAGCCATCTGGTTGCGACTTGATAACATTTTGATACAGGGATGAGCAGGTCGAGGCACTATCCTGGTTATTAACTAAACCACTGCGATCTCGCCAGCGGTTACTATAGCATTTAGCTAGAAAGGACTTAGAATCTGAGAGTCTCTACCAGCGACTCAAGAGAACGTAGATAGGAGTACCTTTGCTGCGTTGCGGCCCCTATCAGGGGAAGATGTCTCTCCAAGGGAGTTACCAGAGGCCCATCCGTCACTGGGTTGATGCTGCGCCAGACTCTCCGGACGGGTAACCTCCCCGGCCTCCTTACCTCAGACAAGGGCCCCATCCACCTCAGGGCCCCTCGGACGTCTCCACCCTCGCGGGACCCAGTCGAAGTCACTGGGCTCCTGGTTCAGTACCTCACCCCAGGCTGAAGGTGCCTGGGATGGACTCCAACTCCATTCCGGTCAGGCCTAGGGCGCCTGGGCCGGAATCCAGAACCGCCCGCACCCAGGCCTAAGGTGCCTGGGCGCGTGAAGAAGATCCTCCTGAAGACCTCGTGATTAGGGCGTCTCCCCCTTTTATCTCCTCCCTTCGACACCACGGCAGGTTCCCCGCCCTCGCCGTACCATCTCCGGAAAGGGACAAAAAGGGTAGCACTGTAATGGCAAATCTACCTTGAGCCTCCAGGTACCCCGCCACCCAGAGGCCAAGGAGATTATTACACCATCCAATCCTCCATGAACACAAGTGGTCCACTATTACACACCTGGGTGTCCCACCTAAATTTAGAGACCCCGCTACATATGAAATTGTGCTAAATTGTATAAACAGAATTAAAACTTGCTACATTTAGAATCTGTAATTGTGATAATGGTCATCCATTTGCAGCAAGATGAATGCAATGCAAAGCTGGTCTGAGACAAGCATGGTGTGACTGTAAGTGTCAAAACATAAAAACAGATGTGGTGGCTACATTTGCTTTTTTTTTTTTCTGGCTAAGAAGGTTTATAATAAGAACAGAAAATACATGTGGATCTTGCTAGAAATATACTGCCCTTATTACTTCCTGTGAGTTAAAAAAACAGCAAAAACAATGTTACAGTATCTGTCTTTTGTAAACTACTAGCCTCTTCAATCCACCATGCAAGATAAAGGAACAGGGGCAGATATGTTTGAAGGCCAGTCTGTGTGACAACAATCACTCCCTCCATAGATACCATGGAGAGTGTAGACACAGGGAAGTGTTTTTCACAGCATTGACAGGTGTAAATAAAGGGGGGAAAAGTCTGAAGAAAGAAAACAAATGCATCCACAACATCTAAGGACTGGTAAGCTATGATATATGTACTTTTTTGGGGGATTTTGGGTTTAGATATAATTTAGGTCAGTAAGACTTAGGCAGCCCATAGGCATAGATGATTTGATTTGATTTCCTTCCACCACCAACACAGCAAGTCATGTTTGTGTGGTAATGCAATGTGTCTACCTATAGGTGTGGACATTGTTATTCTTGGCATAGTAAACATGTTCTTTAACCACTTCAGGTCCTCCCTATAGAAGTTTTACTGCTATAGAGTGGCAGTAGGGTGATCACATGTCCCGGATTGCCCGGGACAGTCCCGCATTTTGCAGGTCTGTCCCGGGCACATTCATTCCAGGACAATACAGTGTCCCGAAATGAAACTGACACAGCCATCCCCCGGGCCAATCTGATGCCCCCAAAAAAGGCCGCCACATCACCACTTTACTCACTGACAGTACTTGTCCTGGCCGGGAATGCCTGGAGGAGCACAAACCCGCCCCCTCCTTGTGATTGGAGAAATCATAAATCCCGCCTCTTGTGTCCAATCACTGTGCTGTGATTCGTTACAGCACAAGCATATTTCTGGGAAGGGAGGATGTCCCTGAATGGTAGTTTGGAAATGTGGTCACCCTAAGTGGCACGTGTGCTCCGGGTCACGTATATATACTTGATCTGACACTTCTGGGTAGGGGGTGCCATGTGCGCCGCTGGTGACCCGTATCCGCTGTCCTTACACACCACGGAAGCCGATTGGTATGGTCTCCAGCACCCACTGATCATTAGGCAGACAGCCAGAGCGGCGATCTGCCTATGTAAACAAGGCGGATCACCGTTCTGACAGGAGGGAAGGGTTTCAATTTGTGTCCCTGCAAAGCAGGGAATACATTCCATCTCTTCCCTAAGTAAAAGCACCACACACAGTATAGTAAAACACTGGCTAGGCACACAGTTAACCCTTTTATCGCCCCTGATGTTAACCCCTTCCCAGCCAGTGTTATTAGTACAGTGACAGTGCATATTTTTTTAGCACTGATCACTGTATTACTGTCACTGGTCCCCAAAAAGTGTCAAAAGTGTCAGTTTGTGTCAGAATGTCTGCCGCAATATCGCACTCCCACTATAGGTTTCTGGTCGCCGCTATTACTAGTAAAAAAACAATAAAAAGTCCTTCCATAAATATATCCCATAGTTTGTAGACGCTATAACTTTTGTGCAAACCAATCAATGAATGCTTATTGTTTTTTTTTTACCAAAAATATGTAGCGGAATACATCTTGACCTAAATTTATGAAGAAATTCGTTTTTTTTGTTTTTTCAAAATTGTGAGTCTTTTTTTGTTTGTAGCACAAAAAATACAAACCGCAGAGGTGATCAACTACCACCAAAAGAAAACTCTATTTTGTGGGGGTAAAAGAACATACATTTTATTTTGGGACAGTGTCGCACGACCGCGCAATTATCATTTAAAATAATGCAGTGCCGTTTCGCAAAAAATGGCCTTTTGGTTATGAAGGGGGGTAAATCTTCCAAAGGTCAAGTGGTTAAACATGATCTTTAGGTAAAAAATAAAATACAAATGAATGCAGCCACCACATCTAGGGACTGGTAAACTGCAATATAATAAACTTTTGTTTTGGAGTTTAAATATGCTTTAAAATTCACAAGCTACTCAACATGTTTAGGAGTTGGTGGGCACTTTTAGGGCTTTTACGTGCATGAAAACTGATGGGAAAACCATGCAGATTCCACTTGCAGAGATATGAGTTCCACATCAGTTGAAATCCGTTTTCATGAGCTTTTATGCACGTTGACATCAGTTTTCCTGAGCGTCAATTATGTTCCCTGTTCGGACCACAGTGTAATGGTTTAAAAAACAGTTATATCCCCGGTTGTGCTCTCAACCAAACTGTTAAACCATCCAATGGCTGGTGTCATAACTGATCACATGTGCAGCACTATGGCAATTGAAGATCAAACAGAGGCCAAGATGGCAGCTTCCTTGGCTGAAAAGGATAGGAGGGTTTAGTTCCACTTTAAATAAACGGCAACCATGCATATCCACAACAATAATTGGCCTAAGTGTGGTCTCAGTTGTGACTTTTAGGAGCACAGACAACCATGAGATTTTCCGTCTCCCAACTTACATATTGCATAACACTTGTTACTACATTTTATACAAGTCAAAAGTATGTGGGAGTTGGATTCCCATCTTTTTTCTACCTTACTTTATCAAAATGTTTACTGTATGATTGTATTAATTATCACTTGTGTATTACACTTACTCTGTACAGCACCCTGAGAGATGACAGCACTATATGTATTGATAGGAATAATTATCATTCTTTCACCAACAGTAGTAGACGCGTTAATTTCTTTATGCAGCACACACAACACAACACATACAACACAAGCTAAGCAGAATTTCAGGTAGGACATTAAATACTGTATAGTCATATTAGAGGGGCGTTCAAGTCAACCAGGACTTTTAATTTCACAGGTATAAAAAGGGATGCTAGCTTGGCAGTACTACATGCACATATGTGGCAAGTGTGTCTTATTACTGATAGGTGGCGCACATGTCGCGGGCCAGTCCAGAGATTGTTAATCAAGATGGTAGACAACCGTGTTAGTGCATGCAAGGAATAGCTTGACTGTAGGGATGGTTTTCTTATGGTCATAGTAAGCATTTTTCTTCCTCCAAACACGGCAAGTCAAGTTAATGCCAAAGAGCTCAATTTTGGTCTCATCTGACCACAGCACTTTCTCCCAATCCTTCTCTGAATCATTTAGATGTTTTTTGGCATGACTGTATAGGTGCCTTGAGGAGTGGACCCGTCGTGTTTGGAGGAAGAAAAATGCTGACTATGACCCTAAGAACACCATCCCTACAGTCAAGCACGAAGGTGGAAACATTATGCTTTTTGGCAGTGTCTCTGCTCAAGGTACAGACCGACTTTGCCGCATAGAGGGGCCAATGGATAGGGCCAAGTATTGTCTAATCTTGGAGGAGAACCTTCTTACCTTAGCCAGAACACCAAAGATGCGTCACAGATGGGTCTTTAAGCATGACATTGACCCAAAACATACTGCCAATGCAACAAAGGAGTGGCTCAAGAAGAAGCACATTAAGGTCATAGAGTGGCCTAGCCAGTCTCCAGACCTTAATCCTATAGACATTTATAGAGGGAGCTGAAACTTCGAGTTGCCAAGGGACAGTCAAGAAACCTCAAGGATTTAGAGAAGATCTGTAAAAAGAGTATACCAAAATCCCTCCTGAGATGTGTGCAAACCTGGTCACTAACTACAAGAAACATCTGACCACTGTGCAGGCCAACAAAGGTTTCTCCACCAAGTACTAAGTCATGTTTTGCTTGGGGATCAAATATTTGTTTTACTTACTGAACTGCAACTCAATTTATAACATTTGTATCATGTGTTTTTTCTGGACTTTTGGTTGATTTTTAGTCTGTATCATTAAAAATACACCTATGATAAAAATGACAGACCCTTCATTTCTTTGTAAGTGGGCAAACTTACTAAATTTGCATTTATTTTCCCCACTATATGTCCGTCAGTGATTATCCCGGCCATGGTGGATCCCAGGCATCATTCCTGTGAACATTCAGCGCGTGAAACGCCTGATCCTGCATAACCGATCGTGAAATTGCACAAGAGACTAATCTTTCTGTGGGACTGCTGAACACAATCATTCACAAACACAGCGCTTTTTTTCAGCGGGAACGCGGGGGAACGCAGTTCCGGCACCTCCTGGACTGACTGTATGTAAGGTCAAGGGGTGCTGGGGTGTGCTGCAGGGTATTGATGCTCACTGCTGGCGGATCTATTCTAGCTGGAGGGAAGCTATTTTTGCAGGGGGGTCTATTGTTGCTGAGGAGGTCTAGTGTTGCTGGTGGGGGACCTATTGTTGCTGGGGGGTCAGTTGTTGCTGAAGGAGATCTACTGTTGGGGGAGGGGTCTATTGTTGATGGTTGCCAGAGAGTCTATTAATGCTGGCTGTGCAGAGATCTGTTGATGCTGCCGGGAGTCTATTGTTGATGGGGGGGGGATTTTGTTGTGGGTGTTACATTGTTAGGGGATCTATTGTTGCTAGCTGAAGGGGAAACTAAATTCCATACAACTGTATTGTCTAAAAGGGACGGTAGTGGGAGGTGGGTAGGGGATGTAACCAAGAGACGTTGCTCGGAGGTGGGTAGGGGCGGAGAAAACAAGTGACTCGGAAAAGGGTAGTTCCTGCACCTATTGTCTGAGAAAAAAAGCCCTGCGCAAATATACTGTATGCATTTTTAAAATGTTAGCGCACGCTGGGTACCAGGACAATGCAAGAGCTCATACTGCTCACTGCACTACGTGCACATTATAGCAACATGGCTGGGAGGTGTTGCCACATCCCCCTTACAGCCTGGACATCCCTCCGAGTGAGTTCCACCTGTTTGGACCCCTAGAAGAGTTCCTCAGGGGAAGTGAAGCAGGCTGTCCTAGGATGGTTCTGGCGTACTGACAAATCTTTATATGCCAAAGCTTTCCAGGCATTAAATGCTGGGATAAGTGTATAAATGTAGCAGGGGTGTATGTCAAAAAATAAATGCATGTTTCCACTCCTTGAAGTTTGTTCTTTTATTATATAAACTCAAAAGTTCCGGTTTGACTTGAACGCCCCTCGTATATATTTTGGACCTGCTGTTTGAAAGAAAAAGGAATGTCATGCAGAGGTTGGGCCATAGCAGCAAATAAAGCAGGATTCCTTTACTAAAGTAAAAAAAGCCATTCACAAGTCATTTTTTTAACTTTGCAAAAAGAATATTACAAAAAAATTATGAAAAAGTTTCCTAATCCTGTGTGAGAGAGATTTAAAAAAAAAATGTTTTTGCTAGGACCTGGTTGGTTAATTGATGAAAAAACACATCTGCATCTTGTTTAGTCAGCCCAGTGAAAGTTCACTTTAATTAAAAAGCCCCCACTCCTTTAATTATTCTACTGCAATGTTTTGATTCAGGTTGCTTTAGATGATTAGCCTTTGCACGACATGCAGTTTGGTCCAGCATCTGCTCCTCCCACAAATTGCACAAGCAGTCTCAATAGAAGCTTTCAAGTGACATTAAACTTGTTGATTTTTAAGCACTTTTAGCAGCTTATTTTTTCATTTATGGAGTTTACAGCTTCTTTACCATTTAATGCTTCCTATGTTCCTATTTAAGCTGGTGCTATAACCACTGCCCCAGGTTTCGTGTTTTGGGGTGTCACCTTTATCTTGCAACATACCATGGAGCCACCCTTGCATGCAGGGACTGGAGTTGTGTTTTCTACAATGTGTTCTTCAATAGAAACACACAACCCTGTAGCCTGGGATGCACTCCCCTACTCCTCCCTTCTTGTCCTCCTCTATCCTATATCCAAGCTAGCAAACTGATTCAAGACTACACTGTCCACTGTTAACTCTTTCCTGAAAAATAAACAAACACAGCACATACCCCTGCAGGTGAATTTCACATAGGCCCTGTCTATTTCCCTCTGTTAATCCAATCTGAGGTTGCCCACTCAGCTTGTCAGTCAATAATATTCCAAACAGAAAAAATCTGGGACAGCCTCACTCATATGCTTTTAATGAAGAAGATGCACTGTGCACATCACAGGGGGAGAAAGGCAAGAGGTAGGGCATTTTTTGCTCAAGCTAGCACTTAATCATAACCTTGCAAGCTTGAACATGAAATGTAATATCTCTTGCTTTTCTCCCCCTGTGATGTATACAGCACATCCTCTTCAATAAAAAAGACCCTTAGGGGACCCCCACTCCAAATAAAAATAAAAAAAAGCGTGGAAAGCCCCCAAAATCCATACCAGATCCTTAGTGTTATAATTTTTTTAAACCTTGGCATTGGGGTCCCCCTAAAAATCCCAGAAGGGCTTGGTATGGTCTGGGAGGAAATTCCACACTGTTTTCTTTCTTAATTTTTCATTGCTGATATTTTTTTTCCATTCAGCTGTCAGCGGGGCAACCCCACTGACAGCTGATGACTCATCAGCTGTTAAGGACATGGCGGTTGCCCGTTCCTTAACAACCATGTTGTTTAGTGGTTGTTATGGATGTCGGCGGCTGTCATTTCCTTAAATATCGCATTCTTATACCACTACACTACTTTTGTGAAATTACTTTTACTCCTGTTGTACGAGGTATTTACTGAGTATTTTTTGCTTTATACGGTAAGTAGTGAATTGACATCTTAAGGCATGTAATCTGGTTCTGTGAATGGAGCCCATTGTCAACTGAGAAATGTTTATTTTATTTTGTTCATTGTGTTAAGTTAGATAAATGCTGTGGGTTTAATACTACTTTAACTTGAGTACTTGACAGTTGAGAACTGACTTATTTTAATTTAAATCTTGATTACTGGTGCAGAAAACAATTTTGAAATACCTTCCAATATCACAAAAGTTCCCTGGCCATTTTTCTTCAAGCGGGAGCTCCCTTTCAATTGTTGCAATATACTTTTTCATCTCTGTTCAAGGAAGTGTTTAAATGTACACACAGACTGAACCCTGATCACCCCCATCAGTCTTTTTTTTTCATCTAATATACACAACTGTCCAATTGTTTGCAACCTTGACTAACCCAAATTAACCTTAAGATAACACAGATCGAACATACTGTAGAATCTTATGGTATGGTTCCCATGTGTAATGAAAGTGAATGGAGGATCCTTTAATGAGTAACTCAGTGTAGGTTGTAGGTTAATAGTGAAATGGACAAATGTAATGGGTTATTTATCAAAATAATTCCGGTGGCTGAAAGGGTTATTTAAAAAATAGGCAATTCATTAAACATGGTTACATATTAAATGGCTTGTTCATCTTATTTCTTACAGCAATAAAGAAATGATAGAGGGGAGGTGCTCTCCCCATTGTCATACAAGACAATTCACTGGCTGTCTGCTCTGTAAAGTGACTCTAGCACAGACACTGAGTGTCACTGATGTTATTTCCACCATTTGCTCAATGTCACAGTGCATTCATGTGTTGGATGGATTAGACTTACCCACTAAAACACTAATAGATCAGTATCACATTTGATTTTGATTTTTGTACAACACAGTAAAGATGCCACATTGATGTTAGTGTTGTCTATACAAAGGTAAAACCCGAAAAGAAAGCAAAATTGACATAAATGAAATCCTTTATTTGAGGATAATAATGTTTGTTGAATTTTTCACTGTAACAAACCAAAAGCTGCATTTTCTATTAGAATAGAAACTCAAACGCAAACCATCTTTCTTTTATTTTATTTTTTTCAATAGTGTGAGAAAGGTTTTTATTTTGGGTTTCAAGTGAATTTACACTCACTTCCTGTTCTGTATGCTGTTTCAAATTGTGCAGAAAGTGAAGGAAAGTCATCCTGATGGGAAAACAGACAGCAAAGGGTGGAGGGTTGAAGCCTTCTTCTATTGTTGGCAATGTATGTGACTCTGTTAGGGAGATTTCGCTTCATGCTCTGTCTTGTTGACTAGTGTTATAATAAAAGGGGAGTGTAGACATTGATAAAAAGAATACTATTCTTCTAGCTCCCTCATTTTTTTAGCCGATGTTCCACTTTAAGGTACCATTAGATGTAAAAGTAGGTATCAAACAAATGTTAACATTTCTGTACACATTGAGATTATCTATATGTACATTAGGCCTCTGTATACATCCCAGCTAACAGTTCTTGTATCGAAGGGCCAGTTAGTTAGGTTAGAGTTTTTAATTCTGCCTTAAAGGGGTTGTAAAGGCAAAAGTTTTTTCACCTTAATGCATTCTATGCATTAAGGTGAAAAAACATCCCTGGATTAGCTCCCCCCCGAGACCCCCTTTAACTTACCTGACCCCTCAAAAGGCCCGTGCCATGAACGGGCAGGCATCTCGGCCGGCTTCTTGGCTCATTCATTGGTTGATTGAAAGCAGAGCAGCTATTGGCTTGCGCTGCTGTCAATCACATCCAATGACGTGGCATGCCAGGGGCGGGGCCGAGTGATACAGTGAGCGCTATGGCCGCCGGCTGTATCACTGGAGCGTGCCCGCAATCACTCACCACCATGCAAGCTCGCTCACATGAAGGTGATGAATTCTTGCGGGGAGGAGCCGAGACAGCCGCCGAGGGACCCCAGAAGACCAGGTTCAGGACCACTCTGTGCAAAATGAGCTGCACAATGGAGGTAAGTATAACATGTTTGTTATTTAAAAAAAAAATATATATATCTTTAGTGTTCCTTTAAGATGAGTAATTACAGTATGGACTCTGGCATGAATGGTTTACTCAGCATACAAATGAGCAGGAATCTTTAAAGGGCTGGAATAAGAGTGGAATCTCTGTTAAGACCGGATGCCCATTGCTACAGCATGCTTTACTTTGAGCAAATACCTCTTGAGGATGCTTTATAAGTATGCACTCATACTTGGAAGCTGAGAGAGAGTCCTTACAGGAGGCTTTTCCCCAGCATCAAGGAGAGAGGAACCCTGGAGTTGTGGAGGTGAGTATCTATGTCGTTGCTGAGCATGAAAATCAAACTGTGGAGCAGAGACTTAGTCAATGGCCTAGCCAAAGTCAGGGCAGATAGAAATCTATTAAGGTCAGGCATGTGGTCAGGTCTTCAAAGCCTATCAGGTCAGAGGTAGGAGTAAACACAGATGTCAAACATAAGAAAATAACAAAGTCTCGGCAGACTTCCGATAAAAAATAACCAGGAGACAAACAAGCTAGTAGACAGAACCAAGAATATAGAAACAGGAACTTGGCAATGGCAAGGAACAGTCTGTAGAACACCTCATGTCGCACACTCTAGTGACAGAAATCTGAATGCTACAACAGAAAGCTAGACTGTTCTTTAAATGGACTTTGATGTCCATTTAAGGGAATATGGATAAATGAGAAGAGAAGACAAGCATCTATCCACACCCATGCATGTGCACAGCTCACTTGAACAGATAAATGTGCTCAGTGAGGATACGGGAAAGAAGGTTAAAGTACAGGCAAAACCAGAAAGGGGTGAAGGAGAGGGAGCAACCAATGTACCAAAAATCTGAACATACCAGGACCCAGGAAGGACAGAAGAAGTAGCAGCAAAAGCAAGCTGTACAAAAAAAAAAAAAAAAACACAGCAGGTAATAGAAACCTCAAAAGGAGGATAAAGTGAACAGACCACAATACCAAGCAAGTACCCGAGAGTCAACCATACTACAGATAGGAAAGCAAGATATCCCAGAGAGGCAAACCTATCCAAGACTATAGGAATAGAGAACATTGTGCATTTTACCCTGCACACAAATGCTTGCCACAATCTAAACCACATCTTTACAATTGTATCCTTCCTGATCCTGGGGCCATATCTTCTCCTTTGCATTTACTTTCATCCATTTACTGTGTTAATCAGTAAAATCCCTATCTTGAGAGAACATATCTTGTGAATAATCTCTAGTATTCCCCAAAAAATAAAATACAACAATAATTATTCAATATTATTATTTTTACCAATAGCTTTCTTTAAGAAACTGAGATTGTACATATGTTTTGTCAAGATTGGAATGCAAATGTTCAAAGATAAGTTACAATGTACCCAGGAGACTTAAGCCTGGTACATGTTGCTAGGTTTTTTCAGTCCAACCCAGCGAGCTAAACAGAAAAAAACTGTGAGCTCAGATCGGAGCCACTGTGACAATCCGATGTTAGTACAGCAATCTCCCCTGCTGTTCTATTGTGTTCAGACAGGGGGGGCAGCCCCCCTACCAAAACACACTGGCCAGCCATTGGCTAAGAGCACTGACCAGAAGCCGGTCGGCAGACCTTTTTCGGTCATTCCCCTTCGACAGAAGTCATACGGCCGGCTTCTGTCGTACTGGCTGCTGTACACATGGGCCGAATGTCGACCAGTTTCTATTGAACCGGCCGATGCCGCCCGACATTCGGCCAATGTGTATGGGCTTTAGGCAATGGTGCTCCTAACAAACCTATAGTGCCTCATGGTAGTTATTCCACTGCTTATGCACCAGCCTGCAAGTTGAACTGTACAAGCACATTTGAGTGTTGACTAGTATGTATGGCCAATTTTAGCTGAAACACAACACATTTTTCCAGGCACCTGCAGAATATGAGCAAAGTATGGGTATACTATAAGGCAAAATAACATAAAATATGTGGCCCAGGATATACACTATAGTTTCACTTCACAGCATTGTGATTGGGTTTCTTTAGATTGTTGACCATCACTTACACAGAGCAAGTCCATAAAAGTAACCGATAGCTAGCTAAAGGGATTGCAAGCAACTCCACCATGAGCAAAAATCTAAGCGTCTAACCTATTTCCATTTCAGAAGAGGAGCCTTTAGTGCAGTAACTGCGTTCCTTGGAAATGTTTTAATGATTTTTATTATGATGTGTGCACAGCAACGCTAAGAAAGCCAAAATATGTAATTATGAAACACAGCAGGTTTTCCAGAAAGCCATTAAAGTCTATCAGAGACATTGAAGGGGTGGGGGAGCCAGAACAAGGCCAGAGTTTGACACATTTAGAGATTAGCAGGAAAATATAGAAAAAAATAATAATCTCCATTCTTTCTTTTGTAAAATAGACGGCACACAAAAAAAAACATTTAGCTCTGCTCAAAACAATTTATTCTTTATAGCATTGTTTAGCTGGGTTGTTTCCCAAATCAGTTTAGTGCCAACAAATAAGTGGAGATGTGAAGACAAAAACAGGGAAAGAAACCAATATAAGCAGGAGCAGGGAGGGAAGAAGATAGTATGGGGGACAAGCAAGGACAGGAGGGATATACTGTCATTAAATTGTTGGGTCCAGTATTACATTGCTCCAAACAGTCCCGTCTTTTATGAGAGTCATTAAAGACTTTTGAATCCTAATGAAATGAGACATGTTCTAAACCTGTGTGGGTAGTCCAAATATGTCTGGATCGGTGGAATTGTTGGGGGGGGGGGGAATCAGGGCTTTCCTTAATGAGTTCTTTAAATAATTTTTAATGTGGTGAATATGGTTTGGTATAATGGATGATGCTGTAGGTATAAAATACTGTACAGCAGGAGACACACATGGTGATGTGTCAACAAGAAAAAGTCAACAAGGTATCTAAGATGACAATATCTGATAAACACAGAATGTCAAAGCCCCACTGCTTTGTACTCATAGTTAGAAAGCCCTTCAATATACACATCTGGCAGTATTGTACTAAATCATATGAAAAATGTGTGTAAACTGCATTAATGTGACTCAAGTCCACTTATTTTGTAAAGTACCATAGACCTGCCACTTTCTTTATGATGTGTTGAGTCCTTTGGTATTGCAGACTTCCATCAATACCTGACAATAACCATGTGTTTCCTCATAAAGTTCCGTCTGATATAGACAAATGTGTGTAGTTGATACTTAGTGTAAAGAAAAATTGGACTTTTCACAAGGAAATTAGCACAGTATCACCGGCCCCTCTAATGAACATTGGCGTCACTTTCTCATGGGAATACTCTTGGGATTGACCATCCACATGGATCCTCTGTGTTTCTAGAGCGGTGTCTCTATAGTGCCCACCATAGAATAGAGGGAGAAGCCTCCAATAGTGTAGTATGTCCTATGAAGATAGATAGTAAGTCAGACTTCTTGACGAATCCACGTGGGTGGGTGGCGTAAGGTATGAAGGCAGAGCCAAGTGACATTATCATTGATCCCAAGCTTGATGCCGAATACAGACTGCGTGCAAGTTTTTAAAGCTTTTGTAATCCACCTGAAATGTGAGTACATTTTAGCTCTTCTATCTTGAATAATAAATAAGACATGAAAGAAGGGTGATGGTGGCTGCGCTGTGATTATAACTAGTGAGGGAGGTGAGGGGAAGGGAAGGTCTGGAAAGAGAAACTACCTAATGTACACCAAATAAACTAAAACGAATGTCTACCAACCAGATGCAGTAGCATGTTGCCAACAAATGTGTAACATAGGTGGTGTTTACATAAACTAAATGAATCACACCTGTGCGCCTAGAAGGTGTATAACCAACAGGGAAAGAATAATGATGCGTGCAAAAACGTGTATCACTCTAAATGATAAACCTGTGTATATGGTATATAACCAAACATTATATTGTCAACAGTAAAATATAATAACAATATATAATAAAGGTGTATAACACACAGCTGGAAGCGGTGAAAACCTCCAAACAAACAAAATATAACAATATATAATAAGGTGTATAACATAAAATTGTGACAGTGAGGTCCTCCAGAGGATGATAACAAAAGTCCAATATATAGCAAGTCCTGTCACCCGTAAGTGCTTGAAAGAAAAAACTGCAGTGCAAATCCACCCAGTGCTCGTTAGCAGCTTACCTCCCTGCTGGGAAGAGACAGCATGCACTGGAACTTCAAATGTGAACAGCGATGCAACAATCTTGCATGGAGGTATGCTCTCACTCACATGGATGCATAGGGATACACAAACAAAAAAGGGGAAATTTATAGCGTGACTCTGTGGGTCCAGCAAGCAAGTGACCAAAAGATGTAATCTCACACTCACATGAAACTAGTGAGCATGGACATCAATACTACGAACGCTGAGCTCGTATGTATTGCAGGATATGGTGATTCCAATCATGCGGTCCTTAAGCTTGCAGCAACCCCAGAGTGCCAGTGGAACATGTGTAAAAAACATACAAGGTGCACATGGTGTGGGTCTGTAACCACTAGAGCATTTATTTAAAATTGGTAAAACACTTACATTTCATATGTGGGAAAATGACAATCTAAATCGAGCGCCGAGCTCGTCTCCTCTCCTGCAGCTGTCGGTGTATCTGTGCTGTATCTGTGCAGGATCAGCACAGATATACCGACAGCTGCAGGAGAGGAGACGAGCTCGACGCTCATTTTAGATTGTCATTTTCCCACATATGAAATGTGAGTGTTTTACCAATTTTAAATAAATGCCCTAGTGGTTACAGACCCACACCATGTGCACCTTGTATGTTTTTTACACATGTTCCACTGGCACTCTGGGGTTGCTGCAAGCTTAAGGACCGCATGATTGGAATCACCATATCCTGCAATACATACGAGCTTGGCGTTCGTAGGATTGATGTCCATGCTCACTAGTTTCATGTGAGTGTGAGATTACATCTTTTGGTCACTTGCTTGCTGGACCCACAGAGTCACGCTATAAATTTCCCCTTTTTTGTTTGTGTATCCCTATGCATCCATGTGAGTGAGAGCATACCTTCATGCAAGATTGTTGCATCGCTGTTCACATTTGAAGTTCCAGTGCATGCTGTCTCTTCCCAGCAGGGAGGTAAGCTGCTAACGAGCACTGGGTGGATTTGCACTGCAGTTTTTTTCTTTCAAGCACTTACGGGTGACGGGACTTGCTATATATTGGACTTTTGTTATCATCCTCTGGAGGACCTCACTGTCACAATTTTATGTTATACACCTTATTATATATTGTTATATTTTGTTTGTTTGGAGGTTTTCACCGCTTCCAGCTGTGTGTAATACACCTTTATTATATATTGTTATTATATTTTACTGTTGACAATATAATGTTTGGTTATATACCATATACACAGGTTTATAATTTAGAGTGATACACGTTTTTGCATGCATCATTATTCTTTCCCTGTTGGTTATACACCTTCTAGGCGCACAGGTGTGATTCATTTAGTTTATGTACACACCACCTATGTTACACATTTGTTGGCAACACGTTACTGCATCTGTTTGGTAGACATTAGTTTTAGTTTATTTGGTGTACATTAGGTCGTTTCTCTTTCCAGACCTTCCCCCCCCCCTCTCCCTCACCTCCCTCACTAGTTATAATCACAGCGCAGCCACCATCACCCTTCTTTCATATATTCACTTCTGTCTGCTTGGATCAGACCCTCCGGTGACTGCTGCAGTATCCCCAGCCCCTTTTTTCCCTTCCCTTTGATCCCCATCCCCCTTCACTAGTTAAACACCCAGCTAGCGCGGAGGTTCTTTCTTTTTATAAATAAATAAGACATACTGCACTGTTGGCGGCTTCTCCCTCTGTTTTATGGTAAGCACTATAGAGGGGCCGCACCTTATAGGAATCATCTAGAGACATAGAGGATGGCCAATCCCAAGGATTGGGAACCTTAAAGAGGATCTGTTGATTCAAGCACTGTATAGCTATATACAATGCCTTGAAAAAGTATTCAAACTCCTTGAAATTTTCCATATTTTGTCATGTTACAACCAAATAATGTAAATGTATTTTATTGAGATTTTATGTGATAGACCAACATAAAGTGGCACATAATTGTGAAGTGGAAGGAAAATGATAAATGGTTTTCTACATTTCTTACAAATAAATATCTGAAAAGTGTGGCATCCCTCTTTACTCTGATACCCATAAATAAAATCTAGTGGAACCAATTGCCTTCAGAAGTCACCTTATTAGTAAATGGAGTCCACCTGTGTGTAATTCAATCTCCTTAAAAATACAGCTGTTCTGTGTAGCCCTCAGAGGTTTGTTAGAGAACCTTAGTGAACAAACAGCATCGTGAAGGCCAAGGAACACACCAGAAAGGTCAGGGATAAAGCTGTGGAGAATTTTAAAGCAGGGTTAGGTTCTAAAAAAAATATCCCAAGCTTTGAACATCTCATGGGGCACTGTTCAATCCATCATCCAAAAATTTAAAGCGTATGGCACAACGGCAAACCTACCAAGACATGGCCGTCCACCTAAACTGACAGGCCGGGCAAGGAGAGCATTAATCAGAGAATCAGCCAAGAGGCCCATGGTAACTCTGGAGGAGCTGCAGAGATCTACAGCTCAGGTGGGAGATTATTAGTTATGCACTCCACAAATCTGGCCTTTATGGGAGAGTGGCAAGAAGAAAGCCACTGTTGAAAGAAGGCTATAAAAAGTTGTGTTTGGAGTTTGCAAAAAGCCATGTGGGGAACAGAGCAAACATGGGGAAGAAGGTGCTCTGGTCAGATGAGACCAAAATGTAACTTGTTGGCCTAAAAGTAAAACACTATGTGTGGCCAAAAGCTAACACTGCACATCACCCTTAACACTGCATTCCCCACTGTGAAACATGGTGGTGGCAGCATCATGTTGTGGGAATGCTTATCTTCAGCAGGAACAGGGAAGCTGGTCAGAGTTGATGGGAAGATGGTTGGAGCCAAATACAGGGCAATCTTAGAAGAAAACCTGTTAGAGTCTGCAAAAGACCTGAGACTGGGGCGGAGGTTCACCATCCAGCAGGACAGCGACCCTAAACATACAGCCAGAGCTACAATGGAATGGTTTAGATCAAAGCATATTCATGTGTTAGAATGGCCCAAGACCAGACCTAAATCCAAGAGAATCTGAGAATCTGTGGCAAGACTTGAAAATTGCTGTTCAGAGATGCTCTCCATCCAATCTGACAGAGCTTGAGCTATTTTGCAAAGAAGAATGGGCAAAAATGTCACTCTCTAGATGTGCAAAACTGGTAGAGACATCCCCAAAAAGACTTGCAGCTGTAATTGCAGCGAAAGGCGGTTCTACAAAGTATTGACCCAGGGGGGCTGAATACAAATACACGCTACACTTTTCAGATATTTATTTGTAAAAAATCTTGAAAACAATTTATAATTTTCCTCCCACTTCATAATTATGTGCCACTTTGTGTTGGTCTATCACATAAAATCCCAATAAAATACATTTATGTTTTTGGTTGCAACATGACAAAAAAATGTGGAAAATTTCAAGGGGTATGAATATTTTTTCAAGGCACTGTATGTATATGGGTCCAGAAACAAGGTGAGCGCACCTTTGAATTGATGGTGGAACACAAAGTATATTGATATATTAGCACAGAAGACTTTTTTCACTTTTTCAACATTAGTTTTAGCACTTTTTTTTTATATGGGAAAGTGTCATCATGATTGCATTTTACACACAATTTTATTATAGATATTTTGTTGTTGAATCATCATCTCTGAACACTGAATTTTTATATTTATCTAAATGTTTTTGATTGAGTTATATCGCATGCACCATTCATAATTTTATTGAGTATAAGCAGTACAAACACATTTTTATTATACTTATTCTGATAGGGATTGTTTCTACACACATTATGTAGGCATGGCCCACTGTTGCCACTATCATGAAACCCTTTCTTCCCCTCAAGAAATGTGCATCAGGTGCTGGGAGTGCATACATGACATCAGCAGCAACATAGGATGAAAAAAAGGTGAAAACAAGAAATGCCAGTTGTTTATTATACACAATGCTTTAGAGCCGGTTCACACTACCGCGACTTGGGATCCGACTTGTGTCCCCCCAAGTCGCGCGACATCAGAAATTACATTAAAGTGAATGAGAGCCGTCTTAATGTACACTACTGAAGTCGCTCCGACTTCAGAAAAGGTTCCTGTACTACTTCAAGGAGACTTCTAGGCGACTTGTACCCATTGACTTCAATGGAATTCGCCTTCAAAGTCGCATCAGTGTCTTAACTGAAGCAACTTTACAGGAAGAGAAAATAGTTTTCTCAGGCAACCCCCCCCTCCCACAGAGCTGATTATTGTTTGATTGGCCACTGGCAAAGTCACCTGTTCTGGAGGCAACTTGAAGTTGCCTCGAACTTGCCTCAAAGTTTCCTTGAAGTTGCCTTATAAAGTCACGCTGGAAGTTGTGTTTCCCCAGTGTGAACCGGCTCTTAGCAGACCAAATGTAATTAAGTTATCGTTTACATCTACTTTAATGCAAAAACACTTAATTATCTATTAAGATAAATATGGATTTCATTTTAATTTACATTCACCTATACTACTGTATGCAGTAGACATGTGCACACTGAAATATTTTGTTTCGGAATTTCGTTTTCGTCCGAAAAATAAATTTATTTAGTTACTCCCGAAATTCGTTTTTATTTATTTCGTTTTTCGTTAGAAATTGCATTCGTCCGAAAATCTGAATTAATTAAGGTCGAATCTGTCATTGAAGGCTTATGGTATCTGTCGAATGTTCAAAGAAGATTCGACGGAGCAGTGAAACTGTACGACGCTGCAATCATACATTTCCGGTCGAATGTTCCGCCCACAAGCTATAGAAGAATTATAATGTTGTATGACTAGTAATAATTATATTTATTCATTACTATTACTAGTCAATCAACATTAGAATTCTTCTATAGCCTATGGGCGGATGCATTTGACCGGAAATGTACGATTGCAGCGTCGTACAGTTTTGCTGCAGCGTCGAATCTTCTAACTTTCGATGCTTTGTCGAATCTTCGTCATTTTAGCTATTTTACTGCTCCTCCTCTTTGGTTACAATCAGCCAATAACATTCATCATCAACTTTATTTTTATTTTACTTCCCCCACCCAATTCCAGCAGTGATCTTTTCTCTCTATGTCGAATCTTTTCTCTCTATAATGTCGAATCTTTTCTCTCCTATGTCGAATCTTTTCTCTCCTATGTCAAATCTTTTCTCTCTATAATAACAAATCTTTTCTCTCCTATGTCAAATCTTTTCTCTCTATAATGACAAATCTTTTCTCTCCTATGTCGAATCTTTTCTCTCCTATGTCAAATCTTTTCTCTCCTATGTCGAATCTTTTCTCTCCTATGTCGAATCTTTCTCTCTATAATGTCGAATCTTTTCTCTCCTATGTAGAATAATCTTGGACTAATAGAGTTAAGGTTAGGCACATTCGACCACAGGTTCGATAGACACAGATTGTTATTGTCAGCGTCACGTCAAATCTCCTATCTATATCGAACTGTTGTAGCAACGAAAACGAAAATAAAGCATTTGTTTATGTCGGATCTTTCGGTTTTCGGATTCTGTGCTTTCGTTTTCGTTTGTTAAAACGATAACGAAAATAGCTGAAATTCGGACGAAAATGCATTCGGACGAAAACGAATGCACATGTCTAGTATGCAGCAGCTCTAAATGTCACTCTATAATATCTAATAGAGCCGTAAGTCTCCTTTAAAATCCCATTTTAGACTTTTCAAAAAATGACCTATCCAGCCTGACTTGGCACGGATATAAAACCACTCTGAAAATCAGGCCAGCGGTCTTTCAGGTCGTTATTATAATATGAAAATTCCATATAGTTCTAGCTCAGCATTTTCTTCCAATAAATGGTAATACCACTTTCTCCAAGGCCGGTGAAGCTTCAATAGCTCCCCCTCATCCCTCACCCCCCTCTCCTTCAATGTCATTTGCAAAATCTGAGCTCCTTCATCTTCAGCCGGGAAGAACAGTGACAGGTTTCAAAATTTCATTGGGCGTCAATGCAATTTAATAACAGCTTCTCTTCTGTTCAATTTATCTACAGTAACTCGGTTTTCACCCCTGTAAGACCAAGAGGAGCTTTTCCCAATGAAAAACAAAGGTCTTTACCGTCTTTTATTATATAAGGATAAAAATATGTTCCCCAGCTATGCCACACAGAACAGGAATAATGTTGTATCAACCTTTCCCCGGTAATAAAACAATAGTGTGACACCTCCTAATGTCTTCTTATAAGAAAACAGCTGTTGTGTAATTAATAGAAACAAGCAGGTAATGGTGATGAGTTGTCATATGGAGCTCACACATTTATTACAAAAAGACTGACATTTATGAAGAGTAAACCTCTGTTGTAAATCTTCTGTTGATGGTCAGGATTATGAAACTCCCACCACTTGGAGTAATTTCATTAGGAAAACATGACTTATGGAACTAATGTCAGTTGTACTAGTGTCTCTATGGATATTGGAGTGGAGAGTGTTGATTTAATGGGCCTGTTGCAGTATCAGAAAAATCATACTTTCCATCAATTTAATAATAATAATTAAAAAAAAAGCAGCTATAAAGCAAACCTGTTGGGAATTTTGAAATATCACAATTAGCACAGAAATTTTAAAAAGTGTACTATTTGTTGTCTAGGATCTCCCAGACTTGGCCTTTCTCCATCCATGTCCATCCCAGAAGCGTTAGTGTCACTGCAAAACAAAGAAGAGAGGATACACCAGCCTTTCCCATTACCCAAGTGGTATCTTTAATAATGTAATAAAAGGAAATATACTCACAAACAACTCAATAAAAGCATATCAGAGTCCAAAGTATGCACAAAGCAATCTGGTCACCGACACTAGACCCAGAAAGCCAGAGGACCTTCCAGATGTTGACACGTTTCGAAGGGAGATCCCTTCTTCCTCAGTGCCAGACTGAGATGTTGCATTGACAGTCGATGCAACATCTCAGACTAGCTCTGAGGAAGAAGATTTCTGAGTATATTTCCTTTCATTATATTATTAAAGATACCACTTCTTTGTTTTGCAGTTTTTCTACAAACCCCACCCCCCAACCCTCAGGGGCAGCAAAGCCTGTGCTTGTATTGAAAATATCAAGGATATGTGATCCATCTTCCACCATTACACTACTCTTGAGCACAGGAAATTACTGTTGTAGCTTCACTCCTGTAATCCCCTTATCCAATAACGAACCTCAACAGACATTAGTACCATGCCCCACTGAATACTGTGACACTGGGCTAGGGGGTAAGAATACCCAACGTTCCTGGAACAATTTTGTTGGAAGGTGGTGCTAAATCTTGAATCTGCATTAAAATTGCAATATTGCATCGGTCAGTAGTAAAAAAACTGATTTAAAACCTGCTCTAAAGCCGTAGGTGCTTTTATCCCCAAGATTGTACCTTGGGTAAAGTCTTGAACTGAAGTAACAGAGCAACAAAATAATAAATCAGTAGGCAAGTAAAGTACAACAACATTTTATTGTACAGCAGAATTTCAACTAAGTGTGTCAGTTTAAAGTACTATAAATATAAACCAAATCACAAAAATACCTAAAATTATGCTTTAACATGTGGCCTGGAAATATGGACCAAACCCTTCTCCAGGAACACTGACTTCTTGTTATCAGATGTCAAAGCTTTATTTTGACCCATGTGTGAGAACAATTAAATTAATGAAGTTGTTCTTGCTTGCTACATCAAGCACCTCAGATTATAGAGCAAGTAAATTAGCCTAGTTAATCAGCTACATCCCACATTCAGTAGGCATAAATACATCATAATTGAAGTGACCATTATGATTAGTTACATGAGAGTCAAATGTCTTCTAACTGCAATATTAACATAATTTAACATAAGGTGACACCCATTCTGTGATTTTTACCAATATGTAGTAATGTTCAAAAAGTTCTAGTCTGAAAATTTGAAGACGTTCAGTAACGCCTGTCATATCATAAAGTTTATGAAACATAAGCAACCTAGAGTTCATAAAAAGGGGAATGTGTTGGAGCTAGTAGATTATATAGATATTTAAAACATTAAAGATAAAATGGAACATAAAAACATGAGGGCAAAAGCCTTGCCAGTAAAAATTACAACACACGTGGCAATTTAATCTCAATAGTAATTATTAAAAAAAATTATTCTGATTAAAATATTACCTTGTTATCCCTCCAAAGAAGTTGCTCAGGCACATCCTGTTATAGGTTGACAACACTTTGTACTTGTCCCCCAGTTGTGATTCTGTGTTGTCATCATGTCACACTGTCAGTTAGCTTAGTGAACGTGACAAAAATTCACGTTGAAAAGAATACCCAATCACGTGCACGTAAAATAACAAAAAAAAAAAAACATTATTTAGATTGCACATGACTGGATGATGGAAGTTAGTAGAGCTTCACCTTATTCACTAAACTAAAGGAAAGTTCTTTTAAAGCGGAGGTCCGCCAATTTTTTTTTTTTTATAAAGTCAGCAGCTACAAATACTGCAGCTGCTGACTTTTAAAATATGGACACTTACCTGTCCAGGGCGCCCGCGATGTCGGCACCCGAGGCCGACCCGTCCCTCGGTCCTCGGATGCTGCCGCCGCCATCTTCGGTAAGGGAATCAGAAAGTGAAGCCTTGCGGCTTCACTTCCTGGTTCCCTACTGCGCACGCGCGAGTCGCGCTGCGCAATCCAAATGGTCCCTGCTGTCTTCTGGGACCCGTGTGTCTCCCAGAAGACAGCGGGGGGAGACAGCAAGTGGCGTAGACTCTGCGGGATTCTGCGGGGGTCTACGCCCGGAAGTGGGTGTGTAGACCTCCGCTTTAAATACAGAAAAACAGCATTCCGGCACTACAATCCCATAAATCAGTGCTAGGAACCATAGGTTGTTGTAGAGAATGATGTAGTCCCATAAACTTATCATGCTCATGTAACCACTGGATGTAGTAAGCCTTAGAAGAAACAAACCAAACATCAGAGGACAGCAAGTTATATGGGAATTGATAAATCCTAAGATATGTCCATGTCCCTTATAGGAACTAGTACAGCATCCACATAAGGGTGTGTCCATCGTTATATTATTTTTCAGACCTTAAAAATGAACTTCCTTATGTGGATGCTATACTAGTTCCTATAAGGGACATGAACATACACTATATTGTCAAAAGTATTGGGATGCCTGCCTTTACATGTACATGAACTTTAATGGCAACCAAGTCTTAGTCTATAGTGTTCAATATTGAGTTGGTACACCCTTTGCAGCTATAACAGTTTCAACTCTTCTGGGAAGGCTGTCAAAAAGGTTTAGAAGTGTGTCTATGTGAATGTTTGACCATTCTTCCAGAAGCGCATTTGTGAGGTCAGGCACTGATGTGGACGAGAAGGCCTGGCTTGCAGTCTCTGCTCTAATTTATCCCAAAGCTGTTCTACCAGGTTGAGGTAAGAACTCTGTGCAGGCCAGTCAAGTTCCTCCACCCCAAACTCGCTCATCCATGTCTTTATGGGTCTTGGTTTGTGCACTGGTCCAAATCATTTGGTGAAGGGGAGATTATGATGTGGGGTTGTTTTTCAGGGGTTGGGCTCGGCCCCTTAGTTTTGGTGAAGGGAACGCTTAAGGCGTCAGGATACCAAGATATTTTGGATAATTTCATGCTCCCAACTTTGTGGGAACAGTTTGGGGATGGCCCCTTCCTGTTCCAACATGATTGCACACTAGTGCACAAAAGCAAGGTCCATAAAGACATTGATGAGCGAGTTTGGGGTGGAGGAACTTGACTGGCCTGCACAGAGGTCTGACCTCAACCCGATAGAACACCTTTGGGATGAATTAGAGCGGAGACTGCGAGCCAGGCCTTCTCGTCCAACATTAATGCCTGACCTCACAAATGCGCTTCTGGAAGAATGGTCAAACATTCCCATAGACACACTCCTAAACCTTGTGGACAGCCTTTTCCAGAAGAGTTGAAGCTGTTATAGCTGTAAATGGTGGGCCAACTCAATATTGAACCCTACAGACTAAGACTGGGATGCCATTAAAGTTCATGTGCATTTAAAGGCAGGTGTCTCGATACTTTTGGTAATATAGTGTGTCTTAGGACTCAATTCCCATATAACTTTTTACGCAATTCTCTTGCAAACTGAAAAGCCTATATTCCTTTGGTAAATCAACCCCTATAAATGGCCATTTCAACACTAGTTACACAAACATTGTCAACTTTTGTCACTATCAAGAAACACACCCTGAAGAATGCCATGCAGCCATCACAGAGGAACAGAATGTGGATGCAAAGAGACTGCTAGAGATTAGCGGAACTGAGCTGTAACTTTTTCAAAAAGTAAAAATAAAGTAGTTCACAAAAAAAAGGAAAGTTTATTACACATAGCAAACTAAATGTCATTCAGTTAGTGCCCGTTCACACTACAGCTACTTGGGATCCGACTTGTGTCGCCCCAAGTCGCGCGACATGAGAAATTCCATTGAAGTGAATGAGAGCCGTCTTAATGTACACTACTGAAGTCGCTCCGACTTCAGAAAAGGTTCCTGTACTACTTCAAGGTGACTTCTAAGCAACTTGTACCCATAGATTTTAATGGAAGTCGCCTCCAAAGTCGCATCTCTGTCTTAGTGCAAGCAACTTTACAGGAAGAGAAAATAGTTAACCCAGGCAAACCCCTCCCTCCCACAGAGCTGATTATTCTGTGATTGGCCACTGCCAAAGTCGCCTGTCCTGGAGGCGACTTAAAGTCGCGTTGTAAGTTGCTCCAAGTCGTGCTGAAGTCGCTCTGAAGTCGCCTTGCAAAGTCATGCTGTAAGTCGGGTTGCCCCTGTGTGAACCGGCACTAATGCCTTGTACACACGATCGGATTTCTGATGGAATAAAATCCGATGGAATTTTCCGTCGGAATTTCGATGAAGCTGACTTCCATCAGTCTTGCATACACACTGTCAGACTAAATTCCGACCGTCCAAAACGCGGTGACGTAAATCACTACGACAAGCCGGGAAAAATTAAGTTTAATGCTTCCGAGAATGCATCGACTTGATTCTGCGCATGCGTGGATTTTTCTTCGATAGAATTCCACACAGACGATCAGAATTTCCCATCGGAAAAATTTAAAACATGTTCTATTTTTTTACTCCAATGGAAAAAAGTCCGATGGGGCCCACACACGATCGGAATTTCCGATGAAACAAGTCCATCAGATTTTATTCCATCGTGTGTACAAGGCATTAGGGTTTAAGTCTACTTTATCTACCCTTGTCTTCAGATCTTAAAGAGTAGACACATACATAGTAGAGTTGATCTACTACTCCACTTTCTGAAAAAAAATTCTATCACGTGACCAGGGTATAGTTAGTTCATTTCAGAAAAAAACAGCAGTCAAGCGGAGACCCAATTCCCTGAAACACTTTGGAACTCTGCTTTCTGATAAAATTTATTTTTCTACTGTGCTGGCCAACTGATGTTGCGTTCAGAAGCTACGTTTTTCCATAGATGGTTCTAATGTGTCTGTGAGGAAGGAAACACAAGATGACTATGAATGCACAGCGCAGCTGGGTTCATAAGCACATAGGACATTAAAGAATATGCAGATAGTTGTGTCTATGCTTCAATACTAATGTAACTTTATCTTGTTCATATCTGTGACAGGTTTACCAACTCCAGACCAATTTTTTTTTATTTGGCTAAAGCAGAAAACACTTAAAAATTTGGTCAGGTTCATATTTCAGTCAGAAACACTATATAGGTACATTTTCTCTCACGTTCTGTCCTTGATGTAACACAAGACAAAAAATAATATGCCGTGGAGGTCATTGGAGCAAAAAACCTTTCACTGCATAAGAAAGTTAGTCCCAAAAAAGTGTTTATTCCTTTTTTTTTTCTATTCGACATAAATAAAATCATCTGTCACATAAAAAAAACAGCTTCTTCATTTTTCAGCAACTGACAGATTCTTGTTCAGTTTGGATGAAGCTCAGTGTTGTAGGTGTTGACAAAAGGTGATCAGAATGTGAAGTAGAATGGTACATTAAAATGAATAGAAAAATATCAAATAGAGACCCGGAGATTTCAAAGGATGTTGTATTAAAGAAGCCGCCTTAAGAAGTGTGAAAAGGTTACTTGCTGTCAAGTGCTCACCTCGGGCAGACAGTGCCTAGTTTATCCCTCAATCAACGACAGCATCTTTTCATCTCCAAACCCCAGTCCTATACTTGTTGGGCTTGAGGACTTTACTGATGACATCTGCTCATTGTCTGGCCTCGCTTCTGTGCTAAATCGCTCATTTCAGTCTCAGCAACTCATTTCCATTCGCCTCTTAGAACAGTGCGGTTTCTGCTATAAAAATATGCGCCAATTTGCTCACTATGGAAACCTGTATTTATAGCTTTGTGAAAAAGAACATAAACACATGCACTCATCTGAGAAACAGCCACATCTAGGATACCAATTTCGGCCTCCGAAATCCATTATGGATATTAACCTCTTGTCTGCACAACATGGCTGCTTAATGGACAACATGGAGTTGCCTACTAAAAGACTTACAATCAACGCTAAGGGCAGAGGTCCCCAGGCTTTGCAAATTATAGGAAATATTATAGTCTGTGTTGACAGGGAGAAAATATGGTAATGTGAAAAAATACAGATGCTTTGTTGTGAACAACCTAAGCCAGGTTTTCATAGTGTAAATAGTGGAATTAACAAACCATTTCTTTGTGTATGTGTGTCACAGAGGTCACATTAATTCGGAGTACACATATCAGCCTTTAAGGTCACACACACTGCAATGTGTCTGAATAAACATCAGTTCATGGTGTCCACAGTAACCATTAATATGTGTCTGTTTTACATCTCAAATTTAATTGATGTTAAAAGAGAAGTATGTTTTTTTTTTTTCTTTAATTCATACTTACCTAGGTGGATACTGCATCTGTCCCCTGGTGCCTCTTCACTGAGAAAAGAGCGATCAAACACTGCCAATCTCTCAGTTCTCATAGCATCCCGAGCAGAGAGTTGGTGACTGTCAGTCACAGCTCTCTGCTCTGCCCCTTCCTCGCTCACTGGAGTGCTGGGCTGTGGAGGGGGCGGGAGTGGCCAGCTCAGGCTCTCAGCGGCTCGCTGAGAGACAGAGCCGGGTGGCGGTCCAGGGATCTGGGCTGATCCCGACTCCATGGTTGTGATGATGCTGAGCCGGGACCGACTCTGTGATATAAGCAGAGAGCGGACTTCAGCCTGCTCTCTGCTTAAAACGGCTCACAGGAGTGCAAAACGAACTGCACTTTGCTGTACTTCTCCTTTAAGGAATTTTGACCACCAATAATCATTCATGCCAGGCCCTTCTTTCCACTGACACCAGGATATTTTTCCTCCTAATGACATTAACCACTTGCTTACTGGGCACTTAAACCCCCTTCCTGCCCAGGCCAATTTTCAGCTTTCAGCGCTGTCACGCTTTGAATGACAATTGCGCGGTCGTGCGACGTGGCTCCAAAACCAAATTGACGTCCTTTTTTTCCCACAAATAGAGCTTTCTTTTGGTGGTATTGAAGAAAGAAAGAAAGAAAGGTCTTCTGGACGCAGCACTCCGGTTCAACCGGAGTGCTGCGTCCAGAAGACCTTTCTTTCTTTCTTCAATTGCATTTGCATTTGCCTGCACCCTCGGTTGCTGGGAGGAGGTAATTCCAGGGGCTTCCACACCTGAGCGGCTTCCTTTCTCCTGTTTCTTTTGGTGGTATTTGATCATTTTTGCGGTTTTTATTTTTTGCGCTATAAACAAAAAAAGCGTCAATTTTGAAAAAAACACAATATTTTTTACTTTTTGCTATTATAAATATCCCCATTTTTAAAAAAAATATGTATTTTTTTCCTCAGTTTAGGCCGATACGTAT
This sequence comes from Rana muscosa, assembly GCA_029206835.1. Lineage (NCBI taxonomy): Eukaryota > Metazoa > Chordata > Amphibia > Anura > Ranidae > Rana > Rana muscosa. Next base: position 226,274,307 of record CM055118.1, read on the forward strand.
TCTTCTACATATTTTTGGTAAAAAAAACCGCAATAAGCGTTTATTTATTGGTTTACGCAAAAGTTATAGCGTCTACAAAATAGGGCATAGTTTTATAGCATTTTTATTAATATTTTATTTTTTACTAGTAATGGCGGCGATCAGCGATTTTTCTTGTGACTGCAACATTATGGCAGACACATCGGACACTTTTGACACCATTTTGGGACCATTGTCATTTTTACAGCGAGCAGTGCTATAAAAAATGCACTGGTTACTGTAAAAATGACACTGGCAGTGAAGGGGTTAACCACTAGGGGCGCTGAAGGGGTTAAGTGTGCCTAAGGGAGTGAGTCTTACTGTGGGGGGAGGGGACTGACTGGGGGAGGTGACCGATGGTTGTCCCTATGCACAAGGGACACAGCATCGGTCTCCTCTCCCTGACAAGACGTGGATCTCTGTGTTAACACACAGATTTACGTACCTGGCTCTGTAAATGCCGATCGCGGGTACCTGGCAGACATCGCGGCTGCCAGGCACGCGCATCAGCACCCGCGTGACGCGGCGGGGCACAGAAGTACCCAGATGCGTGCTCCGGAGCGTGCGCCGGGAACAAGGAAAGGAGCGGACGTCAATTGACGTCCTCCCGGCATTCTAGGTCCACGTTGTAGCCGTCATTCGGCTATAGCGCGGACCTCTAGTGGTTAATGTTAGAGCATTTTCCCCCATACTGACACCAACGCTTGGCATTTATTCTTCACAATAACCACTGCTAAGGATATTTTGCTCCAACTAACCCTAGGAAATTTGTTCCTCCCACTGATCAACAAGTTGGGGTATTTTTTCATCCCACAGGACATTTATCCTCCATTTGACCACTGACACTGGGTAATTCTTCCTCACAATGACACCAATGTTTCCTCCAACTGACCACTGACACAAAGCCATTTTATACACACACTGACCAGCAATGTGAAGGGCACCATGTAACATACTCCTGACCCCCTCATTCCATGCTCTATATCATATGCTGCATATTCCCGACCACTGCTCTTTATGTCTTACATTACAAGCTGTTAACAACTGCACACTGGTGGGCATATCCTATGTTATCTGCTTAGATGTTCTTATTATAGTATTTCAAAAACTAATGATGAAAAATGTTAAGCTGTCCTGCAAGATGATATTCCGAAGCCTCCGTAATGCTGACGGCTCTGCTAATGCATTGTGCTGTATTTATAAACTCAGCTGATTTGTTTAATTATAAATGAACTTTTGTCTGCAGCTGTATTGGCAACAACGTTTTATCTTTTCTCTTTAAATTAAGTAAGATAGTTAAGAGGTTTCATTTAAAGGAAAATGACCGAGCACAATCCAGTCAATAGTCAACTTTTATGGTTCTGAAACCACCCTACACCAAACCGTAGAAATCCCCAGTGATCCTCTTAAATCTGCAATACATGCACGCAGTTATGGGCATTTATAATGTGTGTTTTTAATTTGAATTGATGTTCATTATTAATGTGAGTCAATGCAAATTTTACATGTTTGTATTAAAGGTTAAGTTGAAGGGACCTGGCCACCACATACTACACTCATGTGTAAGCACATCCAGGTATCCGTACTGAATGTACCAACAGAAGTCCAGTCTGCTTCAGCTGTTTGAGATTTGATAGCATCCCATGTTCTCATCAAGTCCCAGCAGTGACTTCTCAAAAAAAGACATACAGCTCCTACCCCCCCCCCTTTTTTTTAATTCCTAAATTTTCCTCTCAATGCCCAGTCCATGTCATTGGACTAAATCGATTAACACACATTACATTAGTATCTAGATACCGGCCTGGGTCAATCGGGCCCTGGCTTGAGATGTACAGGTGTGTTATCCAGTGATGAGCATCCTACTTGGTATCTAACCGCGAACGGAGAGTTTCTTCCCTGTGGGTGAGCAACGTTTGAATGGGTGCGGGAATTGATATTGCAATTTATTGTGTTATGCATATACATACCAAAAAGTAATTACCATGTTTCTAATTATGTTCTGTTCTATGCAGTGCTACATCTTTGTGTCTTCTGTCTTTGTTTAAAAAACCATCCCTGAGGAAGCCTCGGGTGGCGAAACATGTTGGGGTCACTTTAATTACCATGCTGAGTGACCACTTTTTAAACCTTAAGAGAAGATGATCCTTTGGACCTGTACATTCTAAACATAATTGATTTTTTAATTCTGTACTGTATGTACTAATTAAAATGTCTGTTGTATTTTTATAAATCCTAGTATTCACTAGTATTCTCTTTGCTGGCACCACTAAAAATCCCCCCCCCCAAAAATCCCCCTTCTGTCTCGATTTCTCAGGGATGTTGGTGCCTTTTTTCCTTTGTCGTCTACCCATATTCCGACTTTCTCTCCTACCGCCCTCACCTTTTAGTGCCCTTTTGAGAAGTATGGTGAATCACGTTGATGCGACAATTTTTGTGCCCAGGGAACTCTGAAAAGTTGTCTTCCCAGAGTTTCATGTGATATCACTGGACATATTCAGGCTTTGTCCAAATATTGGCAGGTACCATGACCATCTTTTAACCAATACCAAATATGTACTGGGCTGTGATGCAATGAGTTAAGGGACATTGAGAAGTGTTGGAGAAACTGTGCTCCTTCTCCTGAGAAGTCCAAAGAGCCCAGTGACCCTCAGTAGTAAACATTAGTGCTTTGGGAGGAACCCTCTCGGAACACCCCCCCAACGCTGGGGGTCATGCGGGCTGATATTTACATAAGAAGGGGGCAGTGACTGTGCTATGGGGACCAGCATGAAGCTAGTTAGCTCTGAGAGAAGGAAGAAGAGCATGCTATAACAAAAAAAAAAAAACTAACCCCAGGAGGTTAATTTACATAAATAAACAGGTTCAGCAGTCTCCACAGGCAATCATTGCATTTTCATTTGGAAATGCAATCATTCAACTGCACAACTGGGATTTTTTTTTTAATTTACAAGCAGGTTGAAGAAAGTATCAAATGAATGTGCATGGAAAGTCACCTTTTGTTAAATATGTTTAACATTACAGTAAAGTACCTCTCCTATTGAAGAACAGATGCTGCCGAAAGTCAGGCAAAGTCATTTTCAATGGGTAATAATGTTGGGTCAATGTTCAATAATGTTGCTTTATACATAGGGTGAATGTTATCCAAAGATTTTTTCTTTTTTTTTGTGTGTAAATATCAGACAAATTGCAGTTTCATCTTTTACAAATGCTCTCCTTGGTCTCTGGTACCTGGTTGCTATAAAGTACATCCAGAATTGCATTACTGTAGGGAAATTGAATAGAACACATTCTTTTCCAGCTATGCACCTGTTTAGGAAACAAAGCACATTAAGACGCAGTACAACTTTGCTTGTTTAGTCAACTCTAAAATATTGGAATTGCCTCCAAATTCCAGCACCTGCCATCCTCGTAGTGTCGTGATATCATATGTGCTATTTCTACCGCTCTGCGCTAGTTCAGGATTGCTTCCATATCCCTGCAGAGAATATTCTGCTAATTACAGCAGATGAGACACCAGCTCCATATTTATTGCTTGATTACAGGGAATCCAGCAATATATACATATATACATAGCCGGTTAATGTTTCTGTAACAACGTGCAGGTCATTGCATAAATATATATTTGTATTTGCAGATGAGTCTATTACCCAGAGCGCTCAGTTGCTTTATAGGCAGATGCTTATCATGTAATCAATTAACTGTTTATAATTAATTCACCCAGTGTATGAATGTCATTTAATGGCCCGGGTAACAAGACTGCTTTCTCTATAATATTCATAGATGGCGCCAATTAATGCTGCCAATTCAACTCAGCTCACAAATAGAACAAAGAGATGTATTGTTTTTGGGGCGTCTGAGGTTCTAGGTTAAATTGCCATGTTTCCAGCAACTTGGCAGAAAGTTTGTGAAAGACAGAAAAACTCCAACTTTGAGCGCTCATTCCCAGAGATTTTTGGAATTAATAAGTTGCCCCCCTGCTGTACTCATTTAGCTGATGCACTATGGCTTGTCGCTACAATTTGACTTAAAGAGGAACTATGCCAGTGAAAAGAAGATAAGCTTAATTAACTATAAAATGTGCCATTTTCTTGCTATCTACTGAATGTGCTTTGTTGGAGTCTTTTTGTATTTATGTGCCTTGTCAGTGGAAAAAGACAGCGGTTAAACTCACTTATTAAAGATCTTTACAGTATCTTGACAATACACATATAAAGTAATTTGTGAAAGCTCTGTATTAATAGAACATAAATGTTTCAAAGGTAAAGTATAGCCCCATTTCTTGTGAAAATATTGTGTCCCTTCATCAGATCAGAAAAATAGGGAGAAGATACAATAGCCCAAATGTACTGATATATAAAATGCATGCTATTAGGAATATTTCTTATTGCCCATATAAATGGACTTTGGGGTCCCTTTATAAAGAAGTGGTATGTCTTACCAAAACCAAACCACTACTTTTAGTAGTGGGCTTTAGAAATGTGCATTGTATGCTGCTTGTTTCGGAACTCGGCAAGACCAAAAAAGAAAAAAGAGAGCCCAATCATGCATAGCTCCTGAGGCACTGCCCCCGATTTTAAACATAATCCCTGTGTCCTCCTCATTTGTCCCCTTTTTTTGGTCTAGAGCAGGGGTCCCCAAACTTTTCAAACAAAGGGCCAGTGTACTGTCCTTTAGACTTTACGGGGGTCGGATTGGTGCCAGTTAGGATAGAAAATGTCTAGTGCCCAGCATCAGTGAGAATAAACATGGACTCAGGGTTTGTGGTCAGTAGGAGAAGTAGTGCCCTATCATTGGTATTAGTGGGAGTAATAGTACCCTATCATCAGTATCAGTGGCAGAAATAGTGCGCCCCTGTTGGAAGGAGGAATAGTGCCTCATATCACTGGCAGGAATAGTGCCCCAAGGGCCTAATAAAGGCTAGAAAAGGGCTGCATCCAGCCCTTGGACATCAGTTTGGAGACCCCTGGCCTAGAGGTATGAACCTTCTAAGCAATGTATTATGTAACTACTAAAATTTTTCTACAATGCTAAACCTGTCATCCATCCTCTAAGTTCTTACATTTATTGTTTTGAACAACTAGTATTAAGGAGAATCAGTGGTAAAATGGACCTGTGGGTATACCCAGTCATTTTCTGTATATTACTTTCCCTAAAATCTGCATAATTTGGGGCATGGCAGGAGTGTGCGCCTACACACAAAGGTGTCCCTCTTTTCCATTTCAGAAAATTGGGAGGTATGGTCATGGAATCAAAAACAAAACCCTCTGTTAGACAGGGCCAATTTGGTTGTTTTGCAGGCTGGCTGGTTAGTGTGCTGGGAAATCTTTTGTTTCTTTGCAATGGTCATGGGATCCATTAAAGTCATGTGACCAGCCTCTTATCCAATCACAAAATCACAAAATTCTGACTGCACACCCATAAAATGTCGGCCACTGTGTGGAGTACCTTTGCATTGTATACCAATGAGCCATGTATCACTCTCCACTGTAAATATCCCCCTTTGTTTTATTGTCAGTGTAAGACTGCGGTAATGACATACATATAGGTAGTTTCACATAGGTAGTTATACGTGCTTTTGGTTCTACTTGCATCGAGGCACCAAACATTGTTTTAGGAAAAGGGCAAATAGGACCAGATTTTCTATAGGCAATACAGGTAAATAGGCACCCCTTTCCTGTGTAGATATTACCCATCATCAGTAGCCATTTCATATAAGTTTTTTTGCGCATTACCACAATATTCTAAAATAAGTAAGGCCAGGAAAACGAGGAAATGTTTAATTTAAAAAAAGGTGATCCTAACAGAGGTGCGTTACTTAGGCTGCCAAAAATCATGTACCCTCAGGCTATAGGGATATAAATCCAGGCCACGGGCAAAGCTTTTTTGGCCATGCTTCTCTTGTGGGTCACAGAAGTGCATTTACTTGTGTCCTCCTGTGTCCTGGAATCAGCCAACAGCAGAGCCACTCCAACCATATTGTTAGGATCCACCCAAATGCCTACTCAGCAGCTGGCTCAGCCTTTCAGCTCACAAATGAGAGCCAGAACTAAACCTTCCTATTCTTTACAGCCAAGGAAGCTGCTATCTTAGCCTACATTTGATCTGCAGTGCTGATCTATAGTGCTGCACATCTGAATAATTATGACACCAGAAATGTGATGGCTTGACAGCTCGGCTCAGAGCACAAGCAACTGTGACAGTTTTTTTTCACAGCTTTACCAGACCATGCAGTACAGCAAAAGGGGCAGTTAGTGGGTTGAGACAAACCATGTAACACTGACGGGGTGCTTTCAATGGTCAATGTTTATTCACTTAGTTCACTCCCAAAGAGGGAGTGAGGGTTTCATTTGTTAGTCACTTATGTAAAATCCATCTAAATCTACTAGTCCATCTAACACTACCCTCCCCAGCCAATGCTGTTCAAAGGGTCAAAGGGTGACTCAGTTACACCCCCATAGATAGAAGAGCCACCCTAATATAGGAAGTGTGTTACTGGCTGGATCACTAGTTGAAAATAAAGAAGAAAAAAAAACAGAAAACGAATGCAGCCACAACATCTAAAGAGTTGTAAGCTGCAGTATATATTACTATTATTGAGGATTTATATACACGTTAAAGCCCAACTCTGGGAAATATGAACATTCACCTTTGCAAGGATTAACTGTTCGTTTAGTCTGAAGGAGAGTAAAAACACTTTTACTTACCTGATCCTCCACTCTCCAGGCAGGTGGTGTTCCCCCCATGATCCCATGGTGGATTTCCCCTGGGTTTCCTCACATACAATGCAGGGCTGTGCAACCTGAGTCAGTTATGACGCAGAGCAGTGTTCAAAAATATACAGTATAATGTATAGAGTTTAGGGGTCAGGTGTGTATATTGTACATAGAACAAAACTCAAGTGTATTTTATGTAAATAGTGCAGGAGTCAGATCTACAGTATGTAATGTAACAATGTAGGGATCAGGTTTGTTTAATGTAAATATTGCAGGGGTATGTAATTTAAATAGAGCAGGGGTCAAGTGTACATAATTTAAAACGCGTAGGAGTCAGATCTATGTAATGAAAATAATACACGGTTCAAATGCATGTAATGTCAATAGTGCAGGGGTCAGGTGCATGTAATTGAAATAGTGCAGGGGTCAGGTGTATGTAATATAAATAGTGCAGGGGTCAAGTGTATGTAACATAAATAGTGCAGGGGTCAAGTGTATGTAACATAAATAGTGCAGGGGTCAGGTGTATGTAATTGAAATAGTGCAGGGGTCAGGTGTATGTAATATAAATAGTGCAGGAGTCAAGTGTATGTAATATAAATAGTGCAGGGGTCAAGTGTATGTAATATAAATAATGCAGGGGTTGGGTGTATGTAATGTAAATAGTGCAGGTCAGATGTATGTAATATAAATAGTGCAGGGGTCAAGTGTAATGTAAATAGTGCAGGGGTCAAGTGTATGTAATGTAAATAGTGCAGGGTCAGGTGTATGTAATATAAATAGTGCAGGGGTAGGGGTATGTAATTGTATGTATGTAATAAAGTGTATGTAAAGTGTAAAGTGTAACTGTATGTATGTAATAAACTGTATGCAATGTAAATAGTGCAGGGGTCAGATGTATGTAATATAAATAGTGCAGGGGTCAAGTGTATGTAATGTAAATAGTGCAGGCCCAGGGTCATGTGTATGTAATGTAAATAGTGCAGGGGTCAGATGTATGTAATATAAATAGTGCAGGGGTCAAGTGTATGCAATGTAAATAGTGCAGGGGTCAGGTGTATGTAATGTAAATAATGCAGGGGCCAGGTGTATGTAATGTATATAGTTCAGGGATCAGGTGTATGTAATATAAATAGTGCAGGAGTCAAGTGTATGTAATATAAATAATGCAGGGTCGGGTGTATGTAATGTATATAGAGCAGGGGTCAAATGTATGTAATGTAAATAGTGCAGGGGTCAGGTGTATGTAATGTATATAGTTCAGGGATCAGGTGTATGTAATATAAATAGTGCAGGAGTCAAGTGTATGTAATATAAATAATGCAGGGTCAGGTGTATGTAATGTATATAGAGCAGGGGTCAAATGTATGTAATGTAAATAATGCAGTGGTCAGGGGTATGTAATGTATATAGTGCAGGAGTCAGGTGTATATAATATAAATAGTGCAGGGGTCAGGTGTATGTAATGTATATAGAGCAGGGGTCAAATGTATGTAATGTAAATAGTGCAGGGGTCAAATGTATGTAATGTAAATAATGCAGTGGTCAGGGGTATGTAATTTATTTAGTGCAGGAGTCAGGTGTATATAATGTAAATAGTGCAGGGGTCAGGTGTATGTAATTTAAATAATGCAGGGGTCAGGTGTATATAATATAAATAGTGCAGGGGTCAAGTGTATGTAATGTAAATAGTGCCGGGGTCAGGTGTATGTAATTTAAATTGTGTAGGGGTCAGGTGTATGTAATGTAAATATTGCAGGGGTCAGGTGTATGTAATGTAGATAATGCAAAGTTTTATTTTCATTGGATTTGGGATCACAGCTAGGTGGAGAACCTTGAGTACCTTTAGAATCAAAGTGAAGTTAGCTTTTCTGGCAAAAAAATAATAGTATTTGCTTAAAAATACATAAAATTACCAAAAGATTCACTTTTTCTGAACATGGTTGGATTTTTTGTAAGATATCAGTAACAAGCTTTATAACACTGACTTGTTTTTAACGCCTACCAGAAAATGATTTTAAATTGCTGAAAACGATGCCAGGACACACATTCATGGACTTTACCAATAATAATTTGGATGCTCCAAGCTAGGGTGTAACCATACTGTATATAATGAGCACACCGAGCAGAATCCTAAACTCTTTGCAATCAATATAAGCAGCACATTGTTTTCTTGGTCTCACAGAGGTGAACTGCATCTATATTCATTTCATTCGGAAGTATAAGGCAACTGTTATTGCTGCCTAGAGAGGTATTTGTGTACGCAGGCTATACAGAGACACCTGTACTATTATAGCTTTACTCACACTGGCTACAGCTTGGTTTCAGATTTAATCAGTATTTATCAGCATTGGTGTCATGTTAGGGTGACCACATTTCCAAACTACCATTCAGGGACATCCTCCCTTCCCAAAAATCAGCTTGTGCTGTAACAAATCACATCACAGTGATTGGACACAAGAGGCGGGATTTATGATTTCTCCAATCACAAGCAGGGGGCGGGATTGTGCTCCTCCAGGTATTCCCGGCCAGGACAAGTACTGTCAGTAAGTAAAGCGGTGATGTGGCAGCCTTTTTTGGGGGCATCAGATTGGCCCAGGGGGTGGCTGTGTCAGTTTCATTCCGGGACACTGTATTGTCCTGGAATTAATGTGCCCGGGACAGACCTGCAAAATGCGGGACTGTCCCGGGCAATCCGGGACACTTGGTCACCCTATGTCATGTACAGGTGTGTCTTAATGGCCAACTTTCTGAGATGTGAAAGAGGAACACATTACAGCACAAATTATGTAGGCTGCATACAATCCTTTGTGGTGCATTAGCAAACACTGCTTCCCTGCGCCCCTTCCAATGTGTGTTGTATTAAGGCAGCCCATTTATTATGAATGCACTGCCAATTCACTGCAACAAAGAAAATGTTCAATGCAATGTACAACAACACACAATACATTATATGCATTGTGGAATATTGCAGTGCATTGCACCTTGGCTACCACTTTAGATTTCATTGGGGTACCCATAGCGCCCAGCTGATTTGGAGCAATGTCCCTCTGTCCCTCTTTCCTCCTCATTTGTCCCTCATTTTGGTCTGATCTATATACATGTACATAAAATCTTTCAAAAAGTGTTTCCCAGAGCTAAACCTTTCATTCAAATTCTAAATTGTTGCATTTGTAAATTTTAAAAGACAATATAAAGGAATAATAGTAGTAAAAGAAAAGCCCTTGTGGATTTAATTAACCTTTTTTTTGTTGTTAATTCTCCTTTAAGGGGGTGTGGCAGGGGGCGTATCCTATGGCTACATACGTTTGCTAGTAGGTGTCCCTCATTTCCATCTCAAAATGTTGGGAGGTATGGGTACCAGTCAGGTCACATAATAACGTGGCTCGGCTCCCCTGTATCTGAGAGCAGCTGCTGTAGGAGAAAGGAAGGTAGGTAGGAGGGGATAGAACAATTTTAAGATTAGTTAGTCTTATACTGCGTACACACGATCGGAATTTCCATCGGACATTGTAGTGTAGGCTCCATCGGACATTTGCTGTTGGAATTTCCGACAACAAATGTTTGAGAGCAGGTTCTCAATTTTTCCGACAACAAAAGTTCTTGTCGGAAATTCCGATCGTGTCTATGCAAAACCAACGCACAAAAATTCTACGTATGCTCGGAATCAATTTGACGCATGCTCGGTATCATTGTACTTTATTTTTCTTGACTCGTCGTAGTGTTGTACATCTCCGCGTTCTTGACGTTCGGAATTTCCGAGCAACATTTGTGCGACCGTGTGAATGCAAGACAAGTTTGAGTCAACATCCGTCGGAAAAAAAAACACGGTTTTGTTGTCGGAAATTCTGATCGTGTGTACGCGGCATTAGGCTTTTCTTCCACTTAAAAGTAGCATTAAACATCACTTGGACACTTGGACCTACATGTAAGCTTATAATAAGGTTTACTGTACATGTAGGTATAAGGAATATTTTCTTAACCTGCACCGTTTAGGAGATATTCACTGTTTAGGCAGCCGTAGGCTTGTGCAATTCGTTTCGTAACGAATTGAAATTCGTCCGAATTTAGCAACTTTCGGACATTCGGAAGCATTCGAATTTCCGAACAAAGCAATTACGAATAAGACCGAATCCGAAATAAATTATACCGCAAATAGCGAATGCCCGAATGTCTTCGGCATAATTCGTTATGAAAAAGTTACGAATGTACGAATCCATACGAAGCACAATAACGCTCACTCTGCTCTGCTCTCTGCTTCTCCCACACCGTGCTGAACTCCCTCTCAAAATGGTGTACAGGGGCGGAGGTTATAGCCGCATGTAAAAAACGAAAGTAAAATACGAGATTTCGAATCCATTCGAAGCACAATAACACTCACTCTGCTCTGCTCTCTGCTTCTCCCTCACCGTGCTGAACCCTCTGAAAATGGTGTACAGGGGCGGAGCCTATAGCCGCATGTTAAAAACGAAAGTAAAATACGAGATTTCGAATCGTTACAAATAACCGCAATGTATTTAGAAAAGTACAAATCCATTCGAAGCACATTAGGCATAATAGGCAGCGTCGTTGTGAGAGAGACACGGAAAATTACGAATCAACGAACCCCAAAAAAGTTACGAAAGTAGGAGTTGTGTCCAGAATCAACGAAAAACAACGTACTCTACCGAAAGTACGAACCCAAAAAAAGTTACGAAAGTAGGAGTTGTGTCCAGAATCAACGAAAAACAACGTACTCTACCGAAAGTACGAATTATAAAGCAACAAAAAATTCAACGAAAAATGTCGCTTGCAAAAATACGAATGAGTCCGAACACGAAAAATCCCGTCTAGCAAAATTACGAATGATTACGAATCAACAGGACCGGAAAGAAACGAACCGAAACGGAACGAATTTTTCCGTTGTGCACAAGTCTAGCAGCCGGTAACGTCACCGGCGAATGCACTCTGAAGGAACAGCATACTCATGTCATCCCTTCAGAGCACCCTTCCCCGAGGCCATAAGCCTGTGCACGTGTGCAGGAGTGATGTCTTTGTGGTTCGGCCATTCAAACGGCGGGAGCCTATGAACCTGGTAGGAAGACCGGGTCAAGATGGAAGCCCTGTCAGCAGTGACAGCGCACCACTTGATGGCTTTGTTTTAAGATAAGTCTATCATAATGTGCTAGTATGCCATTCATACTAGCACATTATGCTCTTAATGTGGAATTCCAGTAAAAAAATCGAAATCTACCCTTCATTTATTTAATTTGGCATAATCATTTGTATTAAGCACTTTTTGAACTGCTTGATTGCTGATTAGAAAAAAAAAAACTGTCTAACCAAGCCATTCAGCAACTTTCCTCGATGTGACCGACAACATATGATCTGTGCAGCCAAATGTCGCTACTCACTGATACTTCCTAGTAGCATTGTCGGTCGCTGCCAGCCAGTGTGTTTTTTTGTTCAAGGGGCGGCAAACAACCACCCCCCCTGCGGCGTGGCACTAACAACCCACCTGTGCATCTGCTGGTTGCTCCAGCATTTACCTGGATAGATAGATCCAGATAGATGGGGGGTGTCATTCAACACAGTGGGGTGTGGGCAGCAGCTCCAGGCTGGCGGGTGTGGGATCCGGCAGCTGTTTCAGGCTAGCGGATGCGGGGTCCAGGCAGCGGCTCCAGGCTAGCGGGTGCGGTGTCCGAGCAGCAGCTCCAGGCTGGCTTCCTCTCTGGCTCCAGCGGCTTCCTCCCTTGCTCCACATCAGGCGTCCAATAGAATCGCCTGATGTTTTGGCCAATCGGGAAACAGGTCTCAAACCTGCTTCCTGATTGGTGGGGAGAAGATTTAGTGTGAAAATAGCGAAAATTCATTCACTAACGTCACACACACAACTGGGTGGGATTGGGACGCAGTGCTCTGCGCCCCGAGCCCTCCCTTTTTTTAAGCCTATTAGAGCCTCTGGCTCTAATCATGTGCTTCAAAAAACACACCACGCCATAGGAATTCATGTGCCCGGCATGGATAGGGAGGGCGGCGGCAGGTGTTAGGGTAGACGGCGCCCGTGTGCCCACAATTCATGGGCCGCCAATTAACTTTCATTATTTGCTTACTTTCAAACAGAAAAAAACTCACCCAGCCCCACCCAAGCCCCTTTAACACCTATCATGACGGCCTTCCGTCTATTTCATTCTTTATTTTACTCCGGGCCTCCTTTTTTACAAAACACGGGGATTGGGATCACATGACGGGGAATACTTCAACCCGAAAAAAGGTATTTTGTGGCATATAGATCATGTTGTATTGCAATAATAGCTACATAAAACAATTTAGGGCACTAAGGGTTTACAACCACTTTAACTTGCAGGGAAACATTTTTTGCTTTTTTTTTAATAGAAGAGTTATTATTATCATACAGGATTTATATAGAGCTAAGAATTTGTGCAACACTTTACAATGTTAGGGCAAAAAGTTCAGTTACAACACAATTCAATACAGGAGGAATTTACAACTGCTTTAAAGCGGAGGTCCGTCTAAAAAAAAAATATTAAAAGTCAGCAGCTACAAATACTGCAGCTGCTGACCTTTATTAATCGGACACTTATGCCCTGTACACACGATCGTTTTTTCTGATGAAAAAAGTCCGATGGACTTTTTGTCATCGGAAATTCTGATTGTGTCTGGGCCCCATTGGACTTTTTTCCATCAGTGTGAAAAAATAGAACATGTTTTACATTTTTCCGATGGAAAAAAATCCGATGAGAAATTTTGATCGTCTGTGTGGAATTCCATCGGAGAAAAATCCACGCATGCTCAGAATCAAGTCGACGCATGCTCGGAAGCATTGAACTTCATTTTTCTCGGCTCATCGGAGTGTTTTACGTCACCGCGTTTTGGAAGTCAGCTTCATCGGAATTCAACGGAAAATTCCATTGGATTTTATTCCATCGGAAATCCGATCGTGTGTACAAGGCATTACCTGTCCCAGGGTCCAGCGATGTGGGGGACGAAGCCCCACTCGTCTCCCCCTCCTCTCCGCGGTGCAGGCATTGTCACTGTGGGTGCCTGGCTGTGGCTTCACAGCTGGGCACGCACTGCGCATGCGCGAGCCGTGCTGCGCACAGGGACTGGCGGAGCAATCATCTGAGACCTGTGACGTGTCCCAGATAATTGCGGAGAGGGAGGGGGCTGAGGTGAGCTTACTTCGGCCGCCGAGGCGGCCTAGGGAGGAAGTGAGAGCTGGAACCCTCTAAAAAGAGGGTTTCCGCTCCCCCCCCCCAAAAAATAAATAAATGACATGCCAAATGTGGCATGTCAGGAGGTCACCTTCCCTTAAAGTGGAAGTTCCATTTTTGGGTGGAACTCCAGTTTAAATAACTTTTTACAGGATGGGGGTAACAAAGGATTTAAAAAAAAATTATATTAGCTTTAAAGCGGACCTTCTTCCTTCTGAAAAAATGGCAGCACTATCGAAAACTGCATTGATAAAAAAACACATATATGTCCATGTGCCTTTTTTTTTACATATTTAGACTCATTCACAATGCATCTGTTCTTCCTGTGACCCTACTCCTGTGGCGCCATTTTTAAAAGTAAAGTCATCAGTGGCAGGTTTCTTCTCTGCCAGCCCACAGATGAGATGTCATAATGGCACATGCGTAAGGTGAGACACAGAACATCATGTGCCTCATCTTGCACTGTTGTGATGATGATATTATTATTATTATTAATATTATTTATCTGTTGAAAAAAGTTTAAAGCAGTATTCAACCCAAAAGCAAATATTAAATATATATTGCATCTTACCAATTCTGCTTTTGTTTTCTTTTTTAAGTTTTCTGTCTTTAACCACTTACAGACCGGAAGATTTCCCCCCTTAATGACCAGGCCATTTTTTGCGATACGGCGCTGCGTTGTTTTAACTGACAATTGTGCAGTCGTGCGACGTTGTGCACAAACCAAAGATTGACGTCCTTTTTTTCCCCACAAATAGAGGTTTCTTTTGGTGGTATTTGATCACCTCTGCGGATTTTATTTTTTTGCGATATAAACAAAAAAAGACGACAATTTTGAAAAAAAAAAATATTTTTTTTTCTTTTTGCTATAATAAATATCCCCCCCAAAAATAAAAAAAGAACAAATTTCTTCATCAGTTTAGACCAATATGTATTCTTCTACATATTGTTGGTAAAAAATGGGCATATATTGATTGGTTTGCGCAAAAGGTATAGCGTCTGCAAAATAGGGGATATATTTATGGCATTTTTATTATTATTTATTTTACTAGTAATACCAGTGATCTGCAATTTTTAGTGGGACTGTGACATTGTGGCGGACAGATCGGACACTTTTGACACTTTTTTGGGACCATTGACAAATATACAGTGACCAGAGCTAAAAATAGCCACTAATTACTGTGTATATGTCACTGGCAGGGAAGGGGGTTAACACTATGGGGCAATCAAGGCGTTAAAGCAGAGTTCCACCCGCAATAAAAAAATTTTTTTAAAGTTAGCAGCTACAAACACTGTAGCTGCTGACTTTTAATAAGGACACTTACCTATCCTACTCGCCCGCGATGATGACCCCCCGATGCCGATCCCTCGATCATTGCAGATCCCGCACCGCCATCCTCACTAAGGGAAACAGGCAGTGAAGCCTTACGGTTGTTTCAGTTGTTTCAGTTTGTAAATAAGTTAGTTTTCTCCTTCACTGATGGGCACTGATGGGGCTGCACTGACGGGCACGGATAAGGCAGCACGGATGGGCACCGATGAGGTGGCACGGATGGGCAACGATCGGCGGAACGGATGGGCAACGATCGGTGGCACGGGTGGGCAACGATCGGCGGCACGGGTGGGCAACAATCGGCGGCACAGGTGGGCACAGATAGGCGGCACGGGTGGGCACTGATGGGCACGGATAGGCGGCATGGATGGGCACTGATAGGTGGCACGGATGGGCATGGATGGGCACTGATAGGTGGCATGGATGGGCACTGATAGGTGGCACTGCACTGTACTAATGGATGCCAATCAGTGCCAAACAATAATGCCTGCCAATCAGTGGTGCCCATTGTGGGCACTGATTGGCATCCATTGTGGGCACTGATTGGCATCCATTTTGTATATAATTAGCATCCCTGGTGGTCTAATGTACAATGCCTATAGGTGGGCTTCCCTGGTGGTCTAGTGGCATCCCTGGTGGTCCAGTGGGCATCCTCGAGGGGGGCTGTGCTGATAATGGATCAGCACAAACCCCCCCTGTCAGAGGAGCAGCCGATCGGCTCTCCTCTACTCGCGTCTGACAGACGCGAGTGAGGAAAAGCCGATGACCGGCTTTTCCTGTTTACATCGTGATCAGCCGTGATTGGACACGGCTGATCACGTGGTAAAGAGTCTCCGTCGGAGACGCTTTACCTAGATCGGTGTTGCGGGGTGTCAGACTGACATCCCGCAGCAACGATAGCCGCGATGCGCGCCCCCAGGGGCGCGCAGCGGCTCAAAATCCTGAGGACGTCATATGACGTCCAGTCAGGATTTTGAAACCACTTTGCCGCCGTCAATCTGTTATAGGGCGGGCGGCAAGTGGTTAATATGGGTGTGTTACTGGCCAGATCACCAGGTAAAACAGAGGGGAAAAAAACGAAAAAAGAAAACTAATGTAGTCAGCACATCTAATGATTGGTAAGCTGCAACATATTTCATTTTTGATTTTGGGTTTATTACCGCTTTAAGAACGAAGTCTCACTGGAAGGCACTGGTGACATAGCCTTCCATAAGACAGGGCTACATCACCAGTCCTACTGCCTAAGAAGAACCAGTGCCAAACAATAATGCCTGCCAATCAGTGGTGCCCATTGTGGGCACTGATTGGCATCCATTGTGGGCACTGATTGGCATCCATTTTGTATATAATTAGCATCCCTGGTGGTCTAATGTACAATACCTATAGGTGGGCTTCCCTGGTGGTCTAGTGGCATCCCTGGTGGTCCAGTGGGCATCCTCGGGGGGGCTGTGCTGATAATGGATCAGCACAAACCCCCCCTGTCAGAGGAGCAGCCGATCGGCTCTCCTCTACTCGCGTCTGACAGATACTATACCTACATACATTTGCTAATAGGTGTCCCCCATTCCCATCTCAGAAGGTTGGGAGGTATGGTTATAACCTTCCCTTGCTCTATCCAAAATTAAAGAAAAAATAAATTGTGCCTACAATTCTACTTTACGTATTCAGTTTGGAAAGGAAAAATAACAGTTGATTGCTACATCGCATTCCAACTGCACTCCTATGAATGCCCACATTCTCACAAAGTAGAGTAAGTAAGTAATGTTTCCACATCCGTATTTCTGTTTTTGGTGAAGTTTGGCTATGGTAATAAACATGGCATGTATGGATCCTTATTCTATCCGGAATTAATGATAGAAAGCTTCATGAAATGTTCATGTGTTCCTGTAATCCCCCAGACACCAGTAAGCTCTCTGCTGCCCCCTCCAGGACAAGCTGATTTATTTCCTCCTCTGTGATCTTCAGGTATAGACAGGTGAAGTTTGCTGGAGGCATTATTATTCAGCTAAATTAAAAGATTACTTCTCAGCAGAAGATCAATACAATCACATAACAAAAATGATTATGCAAATCACCGGGGTGCTCGTGAGCTTTCAGCCTGCAGCAATTATTGTAAAACTGGATTAAAAGGATATTTATAAATAGCAGCTTTTTTTTCCAGCCCACATCTTAAAACCTATAAATCAGTTCCTTGCTTCCGGGGCAGCAAATCTTTGATTGCACAGATTGTGAGCCAGCAGAGGTCACCCAGGAACTGTAACAGATAAATAAGTATGCACAGCGCACGCACTTTAACTGCCAAACCAGGGGAAACAGATAGATTGGGTATTTACGAGCATTACACTACTGCCATTTGTACTGCAGATAAGAACATACATAGATGATGCTTATAATTTAAAACCTGGGTTCTCAATCGGTCAAGGTCATGTAGCTAGGCTGTGATAGGTTAGGTCTAGAGAGCTACAAAAAGGGCGAGTGATGTTATGGAACATTTATGCAGAACATTGATCATGTGTCTATTTGTCTATAAGCAAGCCCAAACTGGCAATCTGGCAACTCAGGTATGTGCCAAAAGAGCTGCTCTGTTTGTTTGTTTGTTTGTTTGCTTTTTTCTTTTATTGTTTGTTTGCATGTATTCACAAAACAACACAAGCATACTCCTGATACTGAATGTTTGATATTATACTAATTTATTTTTATTTTGTGGTCATTCACATCATATACAGTTTTTTATACACATGATTTTGTAGCAGTACAAAGTTCCTAAGCACTGCACATAATTTATTTTTTAGCTTTGTTATGCATTTGTTTAGTGTTGTGCTGGCTGCTATTTGATATATGTTTTTTGGGTGTTAGCACGATATACACAATCCTTCTATAGTGTGTTCATGATCAGCACTTTATGAATGCAGGTCAATGGTCATGGACACACTATAGCCTGGCACTATCTTAATGACATTCACTTGTATCTCTTTCTTGCTGTCTTATGAGCAACACCCAAATCCTATATATGCTTGTGCAGGGCCACTCGCCCTGCACGTGGGGGTACCTTTTGTGTGGAGCGCGCTCATCGATGCCCAGGACCAGACAGGGGCTGTGGTCATGTGAGAATCTAACATTAAGGCAGATTCGTAACTTATAAATGAGCCGTGTCACCGTGTGCAGTATTAAAACAACAGAGTTCCTCTGAAAAGCATGTTCCTGTGTCACTACACACTGTTG
This sequence comes from Rana muscosa, assembly GCA_029206835.1. Taxonomy (NCBI): domain Eukaryota; kingdom Metazoa; phylum Chordata; class Amphibia; order Anura; family Ranidae; genus Rana; species Rana muscosa. Next base: position 226,292,807 of record CM055118.1, read on the forward strand.
CTTGATGTGTGATGAATATAGGAGGGACACTGCTGAGCCCGTGCCCTCTCCATCAGCCCAGTGTACCTCTGCCACCTCACTCCCAGTGACAGAATGGGGTCGCACTGTGCACCTAGCATGGACTTTAATGCGTGCGCATGTTAACTCCTTCCTTCCCGTACCATGTGGCCAGGTTATGGGTCTCTGTAATGCCGATTCAGTCCCAGTTGCTACAGGAGACCAACCACTGGGGAGGGAGCCAGAGCACCAACCCCCTTTCTACCAGAGTACCCGTCACCTACTCCACTCTTCATGATTGGCTGCAATGTACTTTGTGCTAGTTCTTGGTTACCCAAAGCACTTACCTTAATCTTCATGTATGTCTTGAAGAGTAGACCTTATGTAGTGGCTTTGCTTTGTACCCCATATGTGCTTTACTGGTCCTAGTTTACTTTCATACCCATAACCATCATGCACCCCTTTCAAGAATTTTAGACCAGGCTTAAAACAGTTGGTGCAACCTTACTTAGTTTTGTCAATTCAGTTTAAAGTGAACAACAACATTGAAATGTCCATAAACATCTCTACTTGGCTGCCCAGGCATACCTGGTAGTAGCCCATGTCAGGCGTTTTCCAAGCCTTGGAAGATCTTGGGACTATTGGCACCTCCAAAGGACTGCAAGCTGAAGCAGTCCTGATCCACAGCAATTATGCCAATTCTCTCTTCAGCAAGCCACTGACTCCCCTGAACCCACCGTCCCCCTTATTTATATCATAGGTGGGTAGCTGGATCCAAAAAGTCTGAGAACAGCAGCACACACATTAACTCTTTCTCCTAGCATAGACCAGTCTCTGTTTAGCTAAAGTTCCTATAGGCAACCTGCCCACATGCTGTTTAACTGTACAGATGCCAATTTATATAATCTGTAATAGAGAGAAGTATTTTTTACTGCAACTAGTCAGATTGGTTGATCTTCTTTGGCAGGGTGAAACTAAAGACAGCTAACAGCCCAAAAATAACAGATCGCCAGAACACATGCTGACAGTTGTACATTATTGCATCAAATCAGTATCATCTTCCTAAAGCTCATATCTGGTCAGATCAATCTCATCAGGGATAAAAGATTCCAAGCATCATTCAACCCTCCTCCTTTGAGCCCAAGGCATCATGGACGAATTCTAGAGGTTGTGCTATCACATCAGCCTGTGCATACAGAAGAATGCTGATCAGAATTCACTCCACTGTATAAACCCCCTTTCTAAGCTTTTTTACCATTTGTCATATTACAAAGTCCTTTATTAAAAGAGGAAAATACCATCTAAATACTGCCCACTATTGAAGCAAAATATATTTTTTTTATAGCTACAAAAATCCAATAGAAGCAAACCATCAAATCCCACATAACTTCCTAAGAAGTGATATACTGAACCACAGTTCTAACTCACCCTCCTGTTTCCATACTCTGACTGGCACATGCTTCCAAGGTTCAACCCACAACATAATTGTTCACCGAACTTGCCAATTTTTCCAGCCAATGTTCTACAGGACCCGGTCCAATTAATGTTGCGCCACTAGTGCCAGCTCCCCAAAATGGTCCAGCTGAACGTGAGACAAAGCCTTAGTACTTTTGTACTTCTCTTATCAACTTCTGCCACAGCCCAAAGCTGAGTGACAAATGGTAACTAATTTATAAAAAAAAAATCAAACTGACAACAGCAGGGGAATAAATATGAAGCCATAACCACTAGTATATTATTTGAATAAAATGACGCAGTTTTGTTCTTCATAAAAGACCCCATAACTACCATATCTATCAGTGAAAAAGTTTAAGCAAAACAAGATCTAAGTACGACTTAATTTTTCTATCCATTATTTTTAGGACTCACAAACTAAAACACATTGCTTTACTATTGGAAAACACACTTTGGGCAATCCTTCCTCCTGTATTTATGAATCAACCTTACTGAGTTTCATGGAAATGCTACATGTTGTACAGATCTGCTCACAAAATGATAGATGAAATAATAATTGTGCCTCTCTCACAATACATTATTACACCAGTGCAACTGCCTCGATGAGTGAAAAATATGGCAGTGATAGTTCAGAAGTGAATGTTCTAAAATGTGATTGTTACAAAATAAATGAATCTATTTATATCATGGAGCTCTATATGTAGAGTGTCTCGTTTTCACTGCCTAAAATCAAGCCTTAATTGGTTTTGAACAAATGAGCTATTTCCTGGTAAATGGGTGGTAATAGAAAACAGTCAATAACCAGCTAATAATTAACAATTTAACTTAACAGAAGATAAGGAGTGATTGGCATAAATGCTAAACATTTATTCCGAGAAATGACTTGTTTGCAAGAAGCAGACGTGCATTAGACCAATTTCGGAGAAAAAAGGAAAGCTGGGAATATGTTGGGCACTCAGCTTTGCTAGGGGAGGAATCAGTGTGTGGGCATAATCCACATGACCATGCCTTATGAAAGCATACCTCCTGACTTTCTGAAATCAAAAAGAGGGAGACCTTTTAGCACACATGGGGTTGATTTTCTAAAACTAGAGCACTCAGAATCTGCTACAGCCCCGCATGGTAGCCAATCAGCTTCTAACTTCAGCTTGTTCAATTAAGCTTTGGTAATAAAACATGGAAGCTGATTGGTTTCAATGCAGAGCTGTACCAAAGTTTGCATGCTCCAGTTTTAGTAAATCGCCCCCAGAATGTAGGCAAAGGACATGTTCCTGCCATGGTCATGGTTACACAGACCACAAAGATCTATTATGCAGAAAATAATCGGTTAAACCACATAAGTGCTTTTTTGCCCTCTATTTCTGTATTTTTTATAAATTGTTTTGTATTTTCAAAATAGCAAATGCAGTAACATAGAGGTTGGATAAAACATTTAGTACAACATAACACTTTTGGAATTTAAATAGTACATTTTGTATAGAGATGTACACATCAGACCAAAAAGAGGGACAACTGAGGCTACACGAGGGACAGAGGGATTTTGTTTCAAAAGAGGGACAGTCCCTCCAAATGGGGACAGTTGGGAGCAATGCGAAATTGAGGCTTATGTTTTGCCCACAAGTTGTGTAGGGCTTGGCTGATAAGGCATGCAATGTCTTGTAGTCTTTCTTTACTTATATTCCTACATTATTTGTCACAGTTACCTTGTAACATCATAAAGATCCATGTATACTTTACATTTAGTTTGATTTATAAGGCTGAAGACAATTAGCTTGTTTGATACAGATTTAGGTTAATTTGCACTAGACCGTCACATCATCATTTTTCTACCTTTTTGTGAGGGTCCTTATTCATAGCTGGATTAGGGGGACAGATGATTGTGCAACTCATAAGTTTGCATAGATTTACATTGTGATCTATGGTTATTGTTTAGAGAGGCGCTATTGGGTAGTATTGTACTGATATTATAGGAACGTACAAGATAAATACTACCACAGTAAATTTTACTATTATACAGGCGGTTCCCAGGGTTAAAAACAAGATAGGGTCTGTGGGTTTGTTCTTTAGTTGAATTTTTTGTAAGTCGGAACAGGTAAATTTTTTAAGTGTAGCTCCAGCCCAAAATTATTTTTTTACTTTTTTTGGGGTAGCATAGGGAAGGGTTACCATCCCTGTAACATTTGTTTTGCTGTCTGTGCCCCATTCAGAAGATGTCATCTCACTTTCTGTCCCAATGACAATTGGATTTAGAAAATTTGGGGTTTTTGTGGAAACCAGGATTGGTGATAAAAACTTCAGTGGAGACGTCATTTTCCCATAATAACTCTTACAGGAGAGAATTTCGCTTCCTAGGGGTAGATTTCCTCTCACTTCCTGTTGTCTTCCTCCGTTTGTAAGTAGGAGTCGTTTTTAAGTCAGATGTTTGCAACCCAGGGACTGCCTGTATAGTAAAAATATATTATATTATATATATTTTACTATAATATTACTGTTTTGTATACTTGGGTGGACGATGACCTTTATTGGAGAGGGACAGAATATGAATATGGGGTGTTTTATTGTGTACCATGTTTTTTTAACAATGCAAATTCCCATTGTGTTTAATGTACAAAAAAATATTAAACATACTGTGAAGCCCCGTACACACGATCGGATAACCTATGGATTTTCATCCGATGGATTTTTCCATCGGATATCCGATGAAACTGTTTTCCATCAGTCTTGCCCACACACCATCAGTCAAAAAACCGACCGTTCCAAACGCGGTGACGTAAAACACTCTGATGAGCCGAGAAAAATGAAGTTTAATGCTTCTGAGCATGCGTCGACTTGATTCTGAGCATGCGTGGGTTTTTGATCCGATGGACTTGCCCATAGACGATCGGAAATTCCCATCGGTTTTTTATCCATCGGAAAATTTTAAAACAAGTTCTATTTTTTACAACCGATGGAAAAAAAAACGATGGGTACCATACACGATCGGTTGGTCTGATGAAAAACATCCATCGGACGGTTTTCATCAGTCAAACCGATCGTGTGTACGGGGCTTGAGAGACAGCTTCTGGATATTTGATTTGATGAAGATTTCATTGAGACTGCAATTGTGATTTAATGTTGGGTGTATTTAGATTTATAATATGCAGATGCCCTCTTTTGCAGATTCACTGGCAAGTGAAGATATAATTTATGTCATACCAGGCTGTTAATAGCATTAGGTCAGCTAAATTGTATCTCTTTGATTGCTCTCTAAGAAGACACAAGACAAAGTTCTTTCCCTGTTTCCAGGGCACAAGGTGATAACAGAGCACTGAAAGTAAAATGGCACATTTCAGTGATACTATTATGTGGAGGGATTGTTGGTCTCTGGCCACTGAGTTTCAGCCATTTTCCTAAACAGGTAGAAGTGAGATTAAGGCATTGTCCACCTGCCACACATCAAACTGTGATGACACTTGAATTGATCCTTATTCTTGCAGGGCAAAGAAAAATGTTCACATTGATGCCTGTAGCTGCATATACTTCTTTTTGTTTCGTCCCCACCACTGCCACACTGTTTGGCTGTTGGAAAAGAACAACCACACGCTCATAGTGGCAAGATTGCGTTTTCAGGCATACAAAAAAATGAGATTTCTTCTATACTGCACTCCTGATGAAGCAGCAATGATAAGATGAGAAACGTGCTGAGACCATCTTGTGTCATGGTGTACCTAGAATTTTAAAGTTTCCATCCATGGATCTACGTCTATCTGTATTAGTCCTTATAATGCTGACTAAACAGTCACAATGTGGTGGCGGTGAAAGCTCTTACAATATCATTGTATAAATCTCTTTTTTTTCATAATTATGTGGACTAATTTCACATGAACTCAAATAAAATATGACGAATAATATTTTTTAACCACTTGCTGTCTAGCCGCCGTCATTATAGTGTGGCAGGTCGGCTCGTTCCCGCGAATCGCCATAGCTGTACGTCGGTATGTTTTACAGCTATAGCAGGGACGTGCACATGCCTGCTGCATGGCGGGGGAGCTGATGCACGTGGCCGGCGGCCTCGGTGTCCACTGGCCACCCGCGATCGCTCTGCAGAGAGCCAGAATGGGGATCTGTCAATGTAAACAAACAGATCCCCGTTCTGACAGGGTTTAGAGGGAGAGCTGCTGTTCCTATCCTATCCTCCTCCAAATTTTTATATTTTTTTGGCCTAAACTGATGGTAGACATTTTTGTTTTATATTTATTATAGCAAAAAGTAAGAAAATATCGTTTTTTTGTTTTTTAGCGCAAACAAGAAAAACTGCAGAGGTGATCAAATACCACCAAAAGAAAGCTCTATTTGTGGGAAAAAAGGACGTCCATTTTGTTTGGGTACAGTGTTTCACGCAATTGCGAGTAAAAGCGACGCAGTGCCGTATCGCAAAAAGTGGCCTGGTTATTAAGGGGAAAATCTTCCAGTCCTTAAGTGGTTAAAGATGTTTTAATTGTTCTTATGTGGTCCCTTAAAAATCCATTGTTTTGTTATGATACATATGGAAAAAATAAAAATCGTGCTGACCCATAACCATACACTAATAAGTGATGGTGTGAATTAATTAGATTAAATTATATATTAACGATGTGACACAGTTAGTACATAAAATTAATAAAGTGTATAAAAATTAATTAACCCAAAAAAATTTTTGGACACATCAATCATAAAACACAACAAGTGTATAGAGTGGTGTGAAAAAATCATATAGTCCATGTATAAATTTCCTAAATAATGTCCATTAAATAACACCAGTGCTCTGTGTAAATCAAAGGTTCCAAAAAGTGAAAGTTGCATCCAAACAAGTTGTGAAGTTCCACCACCAATCAGCAGAAATTCCTCCTTACCAGCTAGTCATGATCCCCCATGACAGAGGATCAATGAATGCATAAATCAGGCAGCTCTCTCCACAAATCAGCACAAACACATTGGTTTCTTGAGACACCAGCTTCAAGTTGAGGGAGATTTCTTCTCACTTCCTGTTTTGTTCTCAGGACATGAAGTGCCCTCTCCTTTCAATGGGACACAGCTTTCTTTCTCCCCCAAGGTGATCATTATATTTCCATAAACAATCACAGTGTCATGCGACTGATCACACCATGCCCCAGTGTGCTCTTGTGTAATGCTAGCTGGGGGGTGAAAGTAGCTGTATTAGCAGGGCTTCCTCCTGATCACACGGCCACTACAGAGACTGGCCCATTACAGAGTGTAGGTGTCAGGAGGAGCTGCTGGTTTAAATTTGGGCCTGCCGTTACCATACTGTTCCGTTTGCTCGTCTCAAGGGTTCTCCTTGAAGAGTTGTCCAGAAGAAGTTTGCACCAACACAAAGTCTCTTTCAAGGGTTTTATTGAATAAAGATTCCAACAGAGGGGGGTTGAAGGGATGGGGAGGACTCCGGTACCTTAGTTGCGGATCACAGAAATTTTCCTAGGTCCAGAGGAGCAACTTTCTCCACGCTGGACTCCGCAAACACCGGATAGGCCCAATCTCACCGGCCTAGCAACCAATGCGTAGCTCGATCACATATAGTCTCTGCCACAGACGTGGTGTAACCCTTCCCTGGGTTACCTTCAGAATAAAGAACACAGCTCTCAGTGCCAGGATCTTCCAGCCATTCCGGCAGCACTGTGAGGTAGATTATGATGCCTCCTCCAATTGAGTCCTCAATTGCTTAGTCCCTTCCAGCAGGCAAGGCGACACAGGATCATCCCCGGATTAGTAGACCCCAGTAACTCCTGGGCCTACATCTCAGTAACAGAGCCTCAGGCCAACGTGGCCTTGAGGCGGAAACTGCAAGCACCTCCCTGAGGCCATGAGGGCCCTCAGGTCAGGATCGGGCGGGTGGTGCCCACCACCAACGAACGACAACGACCCCACAAAATGGTGTCTGTCTCTTAAGTACCCTCTCCCAGAATGCACAGCGGGTTGACCACGCCCCTGAGCCGCTTCTGGAAAGAGATACCCAATGCATTCAGCCTGTTGCCTTTTCTATCCTGACCAGTGGTAACAGCGACACCCACTGTCAGGAGGAAAATCATGCAACCAGCTGAACTGAAACAGAGTATAATTTGTAACACAATCCTTCTGAGCCAAACTATTGCTCAGACAACTATCATTTTAACACATAGTGCCCACTCATTGGGAGCAGGGCGCTACACATATATTGTTTATGTCAGTCTTTTTCAACTAGGGTGCCTTCTGGGTTCTTCAGGGATGTCTTGACAAAATGCCCAAACATTGCCCCAAATTGTTCAAAAAACTGTCAACAAGTGGGTGGATCAGGTCAAAGCCACAGCTTTGTATTGTGCAGCACTAGAACCTTGGGCACTGTGTGAGACAAATGCCATCATCTAAGAACCAATGACATCATGGTTGATAAGGTGGACATCAGGTGCCTGAGGACACCCTAGTTTGCCCCTCCTCTGCTCCTCTCTTTCAGCACTGGGGTCTAGTTAGCTAAGTGAGGGAAAGAAACTGAGAGAGAAGAAAAACACTAAATACTAGTCAGTACCAGTGTGCAAGGGCTTATTTGCTTTGTAAGATTAAATCACCTCCAATGTTGGGTGTCCTCCTTGCATACTGCGTTTGCGAATGTAAGAACATTCGTTTTTTTTATTTTTTATTTAAGAATGGGGTGCCTCGAGACTGTGCAAGATTTTAAAGGGTGCCTTGACTGAAAAAAGGTTGAGAAACCCTGGTCTACTGTATGTGATTTTGGATGTGACACCTTCCATCACCAGGTATAATTACATGCGGTTTCTATGAACTATCTATTATTTGATGCTGTAAAGATTCCTTTAAAAAAAAAATCAGTGAAAGCCATCACTCTCTTTCCCATAGAACATGATATGTGTCTCAGTGGGATCCCAGAATTCATTTTAATTATAATTATATGTAGCATCCTGGTGGCTATACCAGATGTAATGTGCAGCTTGTGGTTTGAGAGTCCATGTAATTATTATCGTACAACATTCTTTGGAGGAACAGGTCTCTTGAGAGGCTGTGTACAAGTATAGCTTGTACCACAAACAACACTTGTGTTCACCAACAATTTTCCTGAATCTATAAGGACAACGTACACTTGTTATTGCTTTGCAGTAAAAGAATCAATCATGTGCGGAAAACACTCTCATAAAGCGAGTATTAAAAAACTCTGAGTGCATGTCTGAGATAACATCAATAGTTTTTTTAAAAGGCCTGATTATACTACTTGACATCTAGTTAGAAGTAGTAAACAGTGCTTTCAGATACTTAGTCGCAGTGGGACTTTTGCATAAAGTTTCAAGCACATGATGGTCCATATGAGCCATTCACATATTAATCGTGTAGCGCCCTCCTCACTCCCCTCTTTCTACCGTCTCGTCTCTTGTCTAGGGGTATCTTAGAGGGGAAGGGAGCGGGGACACCACGCCTGGCTTCCACCACATGTGTCAGTGCGGTATAAGCAACGTTCTTGTTTTACCTTCGGGTCAGTGCTGTGCACCTGGATCCTCCCTCCAAGAGTCACCTGGAACAATGTCTGTTAGCAAATGAGCCCCACACCATAAAAGTTCAACACTCCTTTATTCTTCTTGAATGAACACAATCAGTTGAACTCCCTTGGTAGGAACAGAACAGAAAAGGAGGTGTGGATGCGAGTAGGCCCAGACACAATGTGGTTCTCCACTTTCCTCCCTGAAAGTGGGTTAGGGTCTCCGCACGAGGAGGAATTTCCTTCCAGGCGGTCTCCGACGAGAGGCTCACCTGTCACCGGCAATATGCTGCACCGGGTCTTCAAGTGAGGAGCTACCCCCGGTCCATTACGCCTTCCGGATTCGGGTACCCACTCCCGAGGTTCCCTAGGATCTCCTTCCCTCGCGGATCTCAGTGTTGGGCACTGAGCTCCAGACCTCCATCCGAGTACCTCACCCCAGGCTAAAGGTGCCTGGGATGGAACACGACCTCCGGCTGTCCTCTAGGCCTAGGCCACCCAGAGGACCGACACGAACCACCGTCCGCAAGCTGAAGGTGCCTGGGACTTCGACCCCGTGACAAAGATGGCCGGCCCCCTTTATACCCTCTCCCAGCAAGCACGGCGGGTTCCCCGCCCCACCATACCGCTGCCGAGGGAGGACAAAAAGGAGGCACAGCACAACACAGCAATGATTCAACCCCAGCCCAGGGCAACAGCGCCACCTACTGGGCTGCAGGGAATTACACATCACTAATGTCTCTGTCAAATTCAAATTTACACCCGGGAAAGTACATACCAGCTACACTCGTCTAGCCTGCAGTATAATAATAACATCTGCAGTTTGGCTGATTAGGCATATAGATATAAATGCAGCCAACCTCCCAGATAGCAAGCAATTGTGCTGCAGGCTTCACAAGTTTGTTGCACAATCGCAGCAAGTCCGCATTGCATGTATCCAGATCAACTTTCTTTGCAAACATTCTGCAAGTCTGCTACAAGTTCTGGTTCAGTTATGTTGTGCAATAGTCATCCCACCACAGGGGTCACTGTGGCTGAATTTTCATGCTGTAGATTTGCTGAGCTCTTGCTGTAGACTCACCAATGCAACTTTGCTCTTGCTAGAGATCTGCCACGCAAACTTGCTACAAATTGGAAAAGTGTCAACTAGAACTTGTGCTTCAAGTGCTCTGCAACTTGCCAGAGAAAATGTGCAGCAAGCTAACAAGTTAAAAACGCATTAGCTGTCCACCAGCCATTAAGATCTTCTCCTATTAGGAAAGATTGGTTAGAAAGATCAGTTAATGGTTTTGCAACAATATCTCCAAGTTATCTAGGATGAATAACATTAGGACTCATTGCTTTATTAAAGTGAACATCCCCTCCCCCCCATTTCCCTAAAATTGAGAGATGCATGTTGATGTGAAATATCAATTTTTTTAAATATGGCTGGAGCTGTGTGCGGGCAGCATACAATATGTTACTCTATGGGGACACAGTGGCTGTATGAACACAGCCACAGTTCCTAAATTGACAGGCATGTTGGTGCAGATCCTCCAATGTAAGGTGAAGTCCGCAACCAGGTGAGTATTGATAAAATCAATCTTTATTCAATACAAAGGAGTACATGCGTTCCAAAATAGAGCGCTAAAGATTGCTTTTTATCAATACTCACCTGGTTGCCTACAGGACCTTTGTGTGCAGATTGGAGACCGCGTATCAGGCACGAGTGAAGAGAGCTCTAGCCCATCCTATGCCTGTAATTGGGTTGTAGTGCCAATACTTTACATGATGTTGGTGCAGGTGCATTTGAAGCATTTGAAGCCACTCACTTGCCCCTACACATGTCAAATAAAGACCTGTGGCTGTGTTCGTACAGCTGTTGTGTCTCCATAGAGTAACAGGCAGCTCCAGCCATACAAACAAACCGTTTACTCACACTGTTTGGGCCAGAGAATCTTTTCAATTTTTTAAAGTTTTTCATAATTTTTTACAACCCTGTGGGGAGGGGGGTGGCTTAGGTGAGATATCAGGGGTTTAAACAAACTCCTGATGTCTCTTTTTTAAGACAGAGAAAAAAAAAATCATCCCAATCCTTTCTCTGCAGCTTCAGCTGCATCTCAAATGAAAGAACAGGAGGTGCTCTGTACAGAGGAGGCCTGTCCATTTACAAACTGAAGCATAATAAACCCAGAGTACTATGCTTCAGATATGAATGAACACAGTGAGTGATTGGCGCTAGTCACTCACTATATTCATTCAGCAGTGGCGGCTGATGCTCCATTTTTTGGGGGGCAGCGGCAAACAAACCCCCGCCACCCCCCAGTGGGTAGGTCGGTTGAGGTCATCAGACCACCAGTCCTGCACTTACCCCATCTAGGTCATGGGCAGCGCTTCCTCTGCGGCTTCATCCTACGTCTCCTCCTCCTCTGCTTCACCGCGGCTTTCCCTGTGTCTCCTCTGTCTCGGTGGCCAATACGATTGCTTATCCTCTTGGCTAATCAGGTCACAGGATCCACTTCCTGATTGGCCAGGAGGAGAATCAGGAAGACAATAGGGAATATTAATTTGCTATTGTCACACAACTGGGTGGGCTCAGGGCACACTGCTCTGTGCCCCGAGCCCACCCTTTTTTTAAGCCAATTAGAGTCTCTGGCTCTAATCATGTGCTTCTGTAAAAAAAAAAAAAAACATTGGAATCCATACGTCTAGTGCCCTGCATGTCGATTAGGGGCCTGGGTGCATGGATTAGGGGGGCGGCGCCCCTGTGCCCCTTATGGAAGGGCCATCACTGTCATTCAGAAAAGACAGGGGCCAATAAATATGCACTTTTGGTTTCTTTTGGATTGATACATTTTTTTTTTTTTTTTTTTATGACCCAAGAGCAGATTTTTTGTAAGAATATATCCAAGACTGTTAGAGTCATATAAAGGATCCTTGAATCATTCATTAACCTCACCAATAACTACCACAAATATAGGGCAAAATGGTGATTTGTTCTGTTGCTGCAGGAGTCAATTACAGATGTTCAGGGCTCTACCGCCAATGTTTCTTGATAAAAGATCTACCCATGTCAAAACTGCCACAGTAACCATAGTGTGCAAGAAAAAAATAGGTACAGGGGTAGGGGGTCTAAGAAAAGGTGAAGCAATTGCACTGAACCACTGAGAACTCCTTCTAGCAGCTAATCCACAGATCTCTATTTTTAATCATTAATAAAAATATAATATAATAAATAAAAAAGAATAATGTAATAAAAATAATGGCATAAATATAATTTGTATAGTATAATACTATACTTTAATGGAAAAACGAAATGCCCCTGTAGCTGGGTCACCCATAAACACAGGTCTTCCATGCCCTTAATAAAATCCAGCTCTGTGTTTACACCATCTTTAAAGGGTTTGTATATCAGTAGGGATGAGCCGAACACCCTCGGGTTCGGTTCGCACCAGAACCCGCGAACGGACCGAAAGTTCGCACGAACGTTAGAACCCTATTAAATACAATGGATGTGAACGTTCGAAATCTAAAGTGCTAATTATAACGACTAATATGCATGTTATTGTCCTAAAAAGGGTTTGGGGACCCGGGTTCTGCACCAGGGGACATGTATCAATGCAAAACGAAGTTTTAAAAACGGCAGTTTTTCGGGAGCAGTCATTTTAATGATGCATAAAGTCAAATATTCCTTTAAATATCGTACCTGGGGGGTGTCTAAAATATGCCTGTGAAGTGGCACGTGTTTCCCGTGTTTAGAACTGTCCCTGCACAAAATTACATTTCTAAAGGAAAAAAAGCCATTTAAAACTGCTTGCGGCTTTAATGTAATGTCTGGTCCCGGTAATATGGATGAAAATCTTTGAGAAAAATGGCATAGCTACCCCATCACACCCCCCCTCCCTACCCCAGCCCACTACCAGCCCCTTTGGGTCTTGTATGGATATTAAGGGGAACCCGCACACAAAATAAAAAAGGCCCTATATACTCCGAACAGCCGTATACAGGCGGTGCAAACAAGACAGGGGCTGTAGGTTTGTTCTTATGTAGAATCTGTTTGTAATTTTGAACAAGTACATTGTTTAAGTGTAGCTCCAGCCAAAAAAATCTATTTTTAAGCTTTTTGGAAAACATAGGGAAGGGTTATCACCCCTGTAACATTTGTTTTGCTGTCTGTGCCCCTGTTCAGAACATTTCACCTCACTTTCCATCCCAATGACAACTGTTTTTGAAAAGTGGGGTTTTTATTGAAACAAGGATTGGTGATAAAGCATCAGTAGAGAGGAGACACCTTTCTCCCATATTAACTCTTACAGGAGAGAATTTCCCTTCCTAGGGGTAGATTTCCTCTCACTTCCTGTTGTCTCCTTCCGTTTGCAAGTAGGAGTCGTTTGTAAGTTGGATGTTTGAAAGTAGGGGCCTGCCGTATATACTCAGCTGAAATTTGCCCCTTACATGTTGGTGTTGCCACAACACTGTAAGCCCTCACAGTTACTCTTGGTGGGCGCTGGAACGCCCTGCTGTGAACTATTATATCAGGAATTATATTTGCATGCCATTGTTGAACAGTGGTAGGAAAAATTGGGCCTTTGGTGGTGGTGCTGGTGCCACAACACTGTAAGGCCTCACAGTTACTCTTGGTGGGCGCATGAATGGGCCCTGCTGTGAATTATTAGATCAAGAATTGTAATTGCATGCCCCTGTTGAACAGGGGCTGAAAAATTTGGCCTTTGGTGGTGGTGGTGGTGGTGTTGCCACAACACTTTAAGCCCTCACAGTTACTCTTGGTGAGCGCAGGAATGGGCCCTGCTGTGAATTATTAGATCAATAATTGTAATTACATGCCCCTGCAGATGCCTGTTAGTGTAACACAAAAGAAAAAAAACAGGAGCAATAAGGGGTAGCTTCAGGTGTATATTTTTCAGGAATCACACTACGCCTGCTTTAAGTGCTGCAGATGCCTGTTAGGGCTCTTTCACACGGAGGGTCCGTTCAGGTGTGCAAAAGTGTGACGGAGGAAAACCCTATTTTTCCTTCCGTCTGCGGATCGGATCGAATGACAACGGACTCTACGGTCCGTCTTCATCCGATCCCCACAAAGGGGAGAGCGGCGCTCTGATAGGGCGGTCCCTGCATAGTGTGCGGGAACCGCCCAGTCATCCGCCGGCTCAGCGGGGATCAACGGAGCGATCCCCGCTGAGCAAGCGGAGCTTCACGGGGCGGATCATTACTGATCCGTCCTGTGTGAAAGAGCCCTTAGTGTAACACAAAAGAAAAAAAACTACGAGCAATAAGGGCTAGCTTCAGGTGTATATTTTGCAGGAATCACACTACGCCTGTTGTAAGTGCTGCAGATGCCTGCCTGTGTTACACAACAGGAAATCACAGCAATAAGGGCTAGCTTCAGGTGTATACTGTGCAGGAGGCTTAGCAAAAATATCACTGACACTGTCCCTACCTATCCTTCTCTCTCCCTGCACACAATATCACTGACACTGTCCCTACCTATCCTTCTCTCTCCCTACACACAATTTCTCTAACACTGTCCCTGCCTATGTACGTCTTTCCCTGCACGCCAACACACTACACAAGGCCGCCGCGCTGGCGGCCTTTTATAGTGTGGGGCGTGTACTAAACCCCCCTGAGCTATAATTGGCCACAGGCATCCTGCCTGTGCCCAATTATGGCTCTCCTCGCTGCCGGGGTTGTGATTGGCCAAGCATGCGGGGTCACAGTGCATGCTTGGCCAATCACAGCGCCGGGATTTTGGGCCATTCGCGTCACTCGAATTTGGCGCGAACGACCCAAAACGTTCGATCTTCGTCGAACGATCGAACACACGATGTTCGACTCGAACGCGGAGCTCATCCCTATATATCAGTAATCTTTTGTTGTCCTTCCCATTTCCAGCTGCATTTTCATTGTCTGTAACTGCAAAGTATTTTTTTTCTTCTGCTATCATCTTCCTGCCGCTATATAAAATTATTCATGCCTATATAATCGGGGAGGAACGAGAGCTTTAAAAATTACCTCTAAAATGTTTACAACCCCTGGATAATTATGTGATCATTTCTGTTCATCATTTATTTCCAGAGGAAAATTGTATGAGCGTAATGGCCTAGATTTATCAGGTGGAAAGGAAAACAATAGATCTTTTCATAAGAAATAAAAAAAATTAAGAAGCCCATCTGCACAATAAACCCTTTTTTGGAATAACGGTGCTTTTAAAAATATTCTTTGTGAATATTGCAAACTTCTGTTTTCAGAAATGGGATCTGACCTTTTCTCTATGCATTTTCACAAGAACCACTTTTATGCACCGTGTCGTGCCTTCAAAAGACACCTGCCAATTTGAATCAATGTCTTGGTGCAATATGAATGAATGTCTTGGTGCAACAGTACATAAAGTATATTCCAATTCAATTTTATTTTACACCACATCAGTCTTTTTTTTCCTTTTAAGTCAGACAATATTCTTATCTCTAACGTTTTCTATTGTGTGTGCAAGTTTGGGAAAGAGATAGTGGAGACAGAATTAAATCTAAGCAGAAGTCTGAGAGAAATTAGTAGCGTTCTATTTCTGTCCACCTTGAAAAATTTTTAGTTGCCGGGCTGTCATTCAGACCCCCTGACTTTATTAACCACTTCAATACAGGGCATTTTCACCCCCTTCCTGCCCAGGCCAATTTTCAGCTTTCAGCGCTGTCACGCTTTGAATGACAATTGCGCGGTCATACTACGCTGTACCCAAAATGAAATTTTGATCATTTTTTCCCACAAATAGAGCTTTCTTTTTGTGGTAATTGATCACCTCTGCGGTTTTTATTATTTGCACTATAAACAAAAAAAGACCAACAATTTTGAAAAAAAAACACAATATTTTTTACTTTTTGCTATAATAAATATCCTAGCTTAAAAAAAAACAAAAACTTTTCCCCAGTTTAGGCCGATATGCATTCTTATACATATTTTTAGTAAAAAAACAAACAAAATCGCAATAAGCGTATATTGATTGGTTTGTGCAAACGTTTTTATGGCATTTTTAATATTTCTGTCTTTTTTTACTAGTAATGGCGGCGATCTGCGATTTTTGTCAGGACTGTAATATTGCTTACACACACAGATCCACATCCCTGCACTGTGACCAGCAATCGCGGGTGCATGGCGGACATCGCGGCCGCCAGGCACGCTCATCGGCTCTCGAGTGACGTGATGGCAGAGCCACCTTCCGCCCGCCATATGACTATACGTGGGTGGGAAGTGGTTAAAGTAGAACTATAGGCAAAACTATTATTTTTTTGGGATGGGATGGGATGAAGCGAGGGTTATAACCCCTGTCAGATTTTTTTGTTTTGCCATCTGTGTCCCATTGCAGATATTTCCCTTCACTTCCTTTCCAATTGCCAAACAGGAAGTTAAAGGAAATCTTTGTAAATAAAGGGAACTCCCCCAGGTCACCAGAACTAGTGTCCCTATGGGAAGATTGACTGGAGGAGATCTGGTCTTGTGACACGTTGCCACTCACATTTTTATTGCCAAAATAAATATAATTTATTTTAATTGCACTCTACCTTGATTGGAGTCAGCAGAGCCCAATGTACATTTGCAAAACACACTGCTATGTTTTATAAATGTCTTGCTGCTTTTTAAATGCTGCTCTATGGACCAAAGAACAACTGTCCCATGAAAGGTGCTTTTTCTGTTGTTTTGGATTTCAGAACTCCGAATTATTAGCTAAATCAAACATATTGTATTACATATCCATAAAATGGAAAATTATCATTGGCCTCCTAGGTGTTTCTCTCATGACAGGTTCTATTTATTGGAAACCTTTCTTGAGAGAATATAGAGGTTGTGACTGTTGCCTTCTTATTCTACAAATTAGAGATGCACTATATTGAAATGTTGGTGTCGAAATGGAAAATTTAGGATGTGCTTGGCCGAAAACCGAAACCGAAAATAACAGTTTTTAAACATATATATATATTTTTATCTATAATTGTATTATGTTTGACTTTTTAATTAATATTATGAACTTAAATGGATATGAATTTATTGTCAACAGGCAACGTATATCCGCGTGAAACACGTAAACTTTGGTCCTGTTTTACTTGTCTGCTATGCAGCAATAAAGAATTTCTACAAGCATTTACTTTGTTCCAGTGTGCGGCCATCTCTTCTTCTTACATACTGAATTCATTGTCAGCCATTATCGGCACCTTTATCGATAGAATAGCTCAAGAAAAATGCATCCGTTTAAATTCTATGTATGTCTTCACACTGGTTTGTTGTGCTTCCATTGTGGTGTTAAAATTCTTGCTTGCTCATTGTGGTCACCCTGGCTGGATACCCCGGGACTTTCCCCGGTAGACCTCTTACTGGACAGACTATTACTCTAATTTAGCTGCTTAAAGTGGAGTTCCACCCAGAAATAGTGGTTGCTATGTGGAAGTCCCTAATATGCCTCTTCATCCTCAGCGGTGGATCTTCTTCCTCGTCCTACACTCAATGTCTTCTTGTGAATGGGGCGCGCTGCCTTCTGGGAACTGTGTGTATCCCAGAGAGCAGCCGGCCCATTCACAAAGCGCTGCGCTGCTCACGCATGCGCAGTAGGAAACGGGCAGTGAAGCCGCACAGCTTCACTGCCTGTTTCCCTTACAGAGGATGGCGGCGGCGGGAGCTACCAGGATTGAGGGATCGGCCTCGGCGGGGGCCGACATCGCAGTCGAGTAGGACAGGTAAGTGTCCTTATTAAAAGTCAGCAGCTACAGTGTTTGAAAAAAAAAAATTGCGGGTGGAACCCCTCTTTAAGGCTTATAGTCTGTAACATTACTTGATGTTGGACAGCGCAGTGGGCCCTGGTATAAAGTGATGATAAGCATACCGATTGTACACTTTTTGAAACTGAAATCTATGCCATGTTTGTAATTTATTTTCTTTAATAAACTTCTTTGAGAAAAAAAAAATCTTGCTTGCTGCATTTTAGGTCAGTTAAAAAAAAAATGCAGCGAAAATGCACCTCCCTGTTGAAATGCATTGAAAATGCAGCAAGAACGCATCAATAACGCACCTGTGTTACATTTTTGATGTGTTTTTTTAGTCACATGACCTATAAAAAAAACACCATAGAAAAATGGCGGCAAAATCGCGTGCGTTTTTTGGCGCCATTATCGGCACCTTTTTCTTTATCGGCAAAATGCAATTTTTCGGACCCCGAAGTTTCGGTGCATCTCTACTACAAATGCTAGTTGCCTGGCTGTCAAGTTGACCCTCATGCTTCAAAACATTGAAGAAATATGCAGACATGGACTTCTGTCTTTGACACTCCTCCATACTTGCTCAAGGTCAGTGACTCAAAAGCCAGCAGGATAGCATGACAGCCAGGCAACTAACATTTTCAAAGCATAGGCAGATGGTGCAGTGCCGCTACCCACAGGTGTCACCCCTCTGACGGGTGTCACCCCCCCTAGCAACGCCACTGGGCAGAACCAATATTACGCTTAGGAAAGGTTTACTTTTAATAAAGGCATAGCGGGGATGCATCTTTTCAGAAATAGCGCAGATCCATAAAAAGTAACATCTAAAGTAGCACATCAACATGGTACGGAAATGGGGTTATGTTAGATCTTGGTAGCCCGAGCTTCGGTGCCAATTTGCCCTTCAATCAGATGTGTGTAAAGTGACAAAGCAGCAAGTAACCTCAGATATATAAAAGAGCATCTGCTATAAGGCATCAAACACAGATCCACCCCAGATACATTACATTTCCTCGCCCCGCTCTGAGCAGCACACTGAAGTTTTCACATCACCAAATTACATTTTTGTGCATCGCTGAAGGATTTCTGGAAGTACATTTCTGTGTTCTGCCACAGTAAAAGCCAGGTCAGCTTTTATATAAAGGAAGAAGCACGAGAAACCAATATTCATTCATTTACTATGTGCAGAAAGATTATTTATATGTCCTACGTATATATATTTAAAATTTTGACAGAACCGAAGTATCTATATTTAATAAAGCTTTTCAGTTTTAGCCTTTACGTGTAAAAATGGTCTTTAACTCTCCCCTTTCCAGAGCAAATAAATAAAAGGGTAATAAATCCTATAAATCTTACCTAATGTATATATGCATACTAAACAGTGGCGACCGGTGGAAGATTTTTTTTGGGAGGGGGGCAGCAAACAGTATGCCAACCCCATGCTATCCATGTATCTATCCATTGCATATAGGGGGTGGCATGGAGAGAAGGGGCGGAGCCCGGGCGACCCTAATGGACAGGCCGCCACTCAACTAAACCCAAGCAGCACCGGGGTCGTGTGTCAGCTCACAGACATAGGATTGAAGACTGAAGGCTGGGCTGCATAGCTTTAAAATGGCCCAATTGTCTGCTAGGCTGAAATGTTACCTGATGCCCCATACACACGATCGTTTTTCTTGCCATTTTTTTTCTTGCCGTTTTCACGCCGTTTTTTTTCATGTTTCCTCTCAAGCCTGTCTTGCGTACACACGATCATTTTAAAAAACGATCAAGCAAAGGGCAGTGACGTATACCACGTACGACGGCACTAAAAAGGGGAAGTTCCGCTCGAATGGCGCCACCCTTCATGTTAGTAAAGTTTGTTGAGCAACGATTCGCGCTTTTCAGCCTCGTGTTTTTCAGTCCGTTACTGCGTGACGAATGTGCTATCTCCATTACGAACGCTAGTTTTACCAGAATGAGCGCTCCCGTCTCATACTTGATTCTGAGCATGCGCGTTTTTTTTTTCACGTCGTTAAAGCATACACACTATCGTTTTTCACGTCGTTAAAAAAAACGACATGAAAAACGACGTGAAAAAAGAGAGCATGTTCAAAATTTTTAATGGCCGTTTTTCACGTCGTTAAAAATGCTCTGGAGCATACACACGATCATTTTTAATGGCCATTTTTAAAAATGGCATTTTTAATGGCATGAAAAACGATTGTGTGTATGGGGCATTAAAGTGTTACTAAACTCAGGACCCTGCATTACAATATCTGGTCTCCCACAGTACACAGAACACGGAAATGCAATCGTTTTAGTAAATATAAACTGCTAAATAAATTTTCTCATCAGCAGTATATAGCAGTCTTGTGACTTCTTTCAGTGTCTGGTTAAAGCCTGTAGGAGGAGTTTTCATCCTGCACTGGCTGTCCTATCAAGATGCAGGATTCTGATTGGCCCTGTGCCGATCACATGCACTCTCCCAAGAACAAAAATAACTCTAGCAATACACACCAAACTGAGCATGTGCAGCCTGACTCCAGTAACTCTGTCTTATCTGGACATGTTTTGGAGACAATGCAAAAAGGGGAGGATTTGTGCATACAAACAGGATCACACAGCCTTTTTGCACAATGCCGAGTATTAACCCCTTAGGCTCTACAGTGAGTAGAACAAGCATGCTTTAGTGCACATATACAAGCATCTGGCACTCTTGTTAAATTTTACTAGTTATCTTGGCTAGGCTGAGATGATGTCATCAGTTTGGTGCAGACTCAGTCAACATAATTTTTAATTCTTATGCTGCTAGCCTTAGTAAATAGATGGCAATGTATATTATATTTACTTGTTTTAAACTTTTTTTTTTTATGGTTTCTGGCCAAAATGATCTCATACATCTAATGGCGCGTACACACGACCGTTTTTAATGTCATTGAAAAAACTATGTTTTTCTCGACGTGATTCTTCTCAAGCCTGTCTTGCCTACACACGATCATGAAAAAAATGCTTGAGCAAAGCGCGGTGACGTACAAAATGTACAACGGCACTATAAAGGGGAAGTTCCATTCGGATGGCGCCACCCTTTGGGCTGCTTTTGCTGATCCTTGTGTTAGTAAAGTTTGGTGAGAGACGATTCGTTCTTTTCAGCCTCGTGCTCTTCAGTCAGTTACAGCATGACGAATGTGCTATCTCCATTACGAACGCTAGTTTTACCAGAACGAGCGCTCCCGTCTCATCACTTGCTTCTGAGCATGCACGTTTTTTTCACGACGAGAAAAATTAGAGCATGTTCGAAATTTTTAATGCCCATTTTTCATGTCGTGAAAAATGCTCTGAAGCCCACACACGATAGTTTTTAATGACTAAATTAAAAAATGCCATTTTTCTCGTCATGAAAAACGGTCGTGTGTACGCGGCATAAGAAGTCTTCATGGGCATTTTTTTTTTCATCTGCAGGAAGGGAGGAGGGGCTTTCGCAGCCAAGCACACCCTCATGCCTGAGCTAAGGGCAGACGGATTCCAGGAATGATCTGCCCTTACTCAAAATGGCATCAGCTAGAAATGCTAGGGGGAAGTTTTTCAAAGTGATTTCCCAACAAAATAAAGCATAGAGACATGGGTGGATGGGTGAATTTGATTTGCATATACAGTTTAGTTCCACTTTAGGCATTTCCTATGTCTCATCAATGAAATGTTGTACTAAGTCACTATGTGAAAAACCTCAGCCACGGGGTGGTTGGTGGCAGTCAGACACTTGTGAATACACATGATTTATTGGTTGAACTTGATGGACTTGTGTCTTTTTTTCAACCTGACTAACTATTTAACTATGTAACTATGATTTACCTGATTCTGCCAAATCTGAGCCAGCATCCCAGTTCAAGAAGTTGATGCTGACCCTAGATGATCATGAACAAAGATAGTGCTGTCCTTCTATAAAGGAAAGAAGATGAAGGCATTGCGGGGGAAAGTACTGTCGTTTCTGAAAGAGGTAATAATAGGTCCACTTTAAAAGAAACTTGTACCTGGTTGCTTAGCTATCATGCTTATGCTTTGGCTTTAATGTGTTTTAAATTGCAAGAAGCATGCAAATTAGAAAGTCAGAATTGTGCTTGTAAGCATGAAGTACATAAAAACCATATCCAGTGCCATTTAATAAACTAAGAATATCCTTGTTATGCCGCGTACACACGATCGATTTTTTCGACGGTGAAAACACTGTCGAGAAAATCGACGTTAAAAACGAGGAACAGCTTGTTCCCCCCACACACGGCCGTTTTAAATGTCATTTTTTTTTTGGGTCGAAAAAAACGACCGTGTGTGGGCTCCGCGGCAGTGTTTCCCTATGGGAAACACTGCCGCGGAAAACATGTCGAAAAAAACGACGAGAAAAATTAGAACATGTTCTAATTTTTCTCGTCGTTTTTAATGCCGTTTTTCTCGTCGAAAAAAAACGGCAGAAAGCCCACAGACGATCGTTTTTCTCGTCGAAAGGAAAAAATTTTGTTTTTCTCGACGAGAAAAAACGGCCGTGTGTACGCGGCATAAGAACTAAGAAATTTTCCACCGTCCAGTTGTGTGGCAAATTTTCCAGTCTTGCTATAAGTTTGATAGGTCATTTTTTCCTAAACGGCACTGCGTTACTTTAACTGATAATTGCGCAGTCATGCAAAGCTGTGCATAAATTTAATATTTTTTCCACAAATATGCTGCGTACACACGATCGGAATTTCCGACAGCAAAGTCGTGGATTTTTTTCCAAGAATGTTGGCTTAAACTTGTCTTGCATACATACGGTCACACAAATGTTGCTCGGAAATTCCGAACGTCAAGAACGCGGTGACACACAACACTATGACGAGCCGAGAAAAATTAAGTACAATGATTCCGAGCATGCGTAGAATTTTTGTGCGCAGGAATTTCGAATATTTGTCCGATGGAGCATACACACAGTCGGATTTTCCGACAACAAGCTCACATCAAACATTTATTGTCGGAAATTCCGGCCGTGTGTACTGATAAACAAAAAAAGACCGACAATTTTGAAATAAAAACAATTTTTTCACTTTCTGCTTTAAAACACATACAATATAAAAAAAAATAAAAAATCATAAATTTAGGCTAATATGAATTTTTATACATATTTTTGGAGAAAAAAAATCCCAATAAGCGTAAATTGATTGGTTTGCGCAAAAGTTATAGCGTTTACAAACTATGGTGTATATATACTGTATTTTTTTTATATTTTTTTACTACTAATGGCGGCGACCAGCAATTTATAGTGGGACTGCGATCTTGCGGTGGACAATCAGACGTTAACTGACACATTTGAAACTTTTTGGGAACCAGTGACACTAATACAGTGATCAGATACAGTATACACTGTCACTGTACTAATGACACTGGCTGGGAAGGGGTTAAACAGCTAGGGCGATCAAAGGGTTAAATGTATGCCTAACCAGTGTTTTGGTGTACAATGTGTGTTGCTTTTACTAAGGGAAGTGATGGATTTTAATTCCCTTAGAAAATCCATAATTTCCCTGCTGACAGGACAGAGCTCTGGCTCGTTTACATAGGCAGAGCCCTGTCCTGTGTGTCTTCCCAATGATCGGTGGGTGCCGGTGGTCATCCATTGGCCGGATCTGCTGATCGGCATCTGCTGTGTATAATCACAGCATAGCCTGGTCACCGTCGGCGCGCGCCCCCTTCCCGGAAGTGCCAGATTACGTATCTAGTACATGATTCGGTGCAGCAGAGCCGCCTTGTCACCGTACATGTAAGTGATACAGTCGGCAAGCAGTTAAAGGAGAAGTATGGTCAAAACTCTTTTCACAGGATTGCACTTAATTCTGCACTTCTGTGACCCAGATTCAGCCAACAGTGGGTAAAGTCCGCTGTCGGCTGACATGACTCAGCTGGTCCAGACTGTGGAGGGATCCCTACTTTAATGTCTGGGTCCACCCAGATGTACTGAGCAGAGCTGGCTCAGCCTCTCAGCGTGTCGCCAAGAGCCTAAGCCAGCCGCTCCCACTCCCTCCACAGCCTGATGCTCAAGTGAGTGCTGTACGGGCATAGCAGGGAGCTGGTGACTGACAGTCTGACAGTCACCAGCTCTCTGCTCACTGAAGACCCAGAACTAAGTGATCAGTGGCCCTTGATGGCACAGTTCTCGGTCTTAGAGGCGGCGGGGGACAGATGCAGCATTAAACAGATGTTGCATTCACCTAGGTGAGTATGATTGTTTGTTTGTTTTTTAAATCCTACACTTCTCTTATAAAGCTGAACCCTAGAAACATATACATACATAGGAGAGAGCTGTTTTACTTTCAATGGGATCTTTGTGTCTGTCCATCCAGTCCTGAAATTTGCTCTTCTAGGCAACAGAGCCAAGTGGATTGCAGCAGTTTTTTTTTGTTACAGTTATAGATTTCTTAACTAATAAACACTAGTTGCACCTAGCTGTATTGATTTTTGTCCTTAACGTAGAATTCTGGGTAACCCTAACTAGCCCACCTAACACCTATGTGTCATGATCACTTAGTGCCCCTGTTCCTCATTCCAGCACCCGGGTGTTGGCTGTTGCTTTTCCTCCCTGTCTGTGGTCACCTGTTAGGTGATTGATCTGCTCAGTCACCTGATATAAGCAAACCGAACACTCTATCCCTTGCTTGTGATAGAGACAGACTTACCTGCATTGTCCCAGACCAAGCCTCCTGTTAGTCTGCCTTGCTTGTTGTTGGATTCCCTGTGTATGATCTGGATTGGACTGGATTATCCCTTGAATTTATCCTGCCTTTTACCTGGAACGGATACTGGATTATCCCCTGAACTCAGCCTGCCTTTTACCTGGAACGGATACTTGATTATCCCCTGAACTCAGCCTGCCTTTTACCTGGAACGGATACTGGATTATCCCCTGAACTCAGCCTGCCTTTACCTGAACTGTCTTATCTGTTAAACTGCAAATACCTGTTTGCCTTGTTCAGTTCGCATCTGCCCTGGCGTGGTAGCCAGACTCTATAGCATTGTGTTTAGGTCCTGGGGGCAACCAAGTACCGGTAGGCCTGCTTGCCTTAAGGGAAAGGGGGCTGCTATAGGTGAAGCTCACAGTAGCCAGCTATAGTGTCTGACCACCTGCGTTGGGGTAGACGTAACATTCGTGATACTATGCTTGTTAACCTGTGTAAGAAAGTTAAATATACTTCGCTATTTTCATGCCGCTCCAGTGTAGTCACATGATCTTCCCTTTGTCAGCCATCGGCCGGCTACATAGGAGAGAAGAGAGTGCTCCGACAACGACTGGTAATGCCTGAGTGGTGACATCATCCATAGGCTTATGGCACTTTCATTGTCCCGCTCCCTCCTCTCCCCTGCAGCGGAACTGGCTGACACAGATGAGCTGGATAAGATGACCGGATTGGAGTTCCATGAAAATAGGTAGGTATATGCATCTTTTTTACATAGGTGAGTAAGCATAGGTAGCAGCAGGGAGGGAATTAACCTTTAAATATGTTGTTGGCTGTACTAAAGGGTCATTCATGCACTTGTTACAAAATGTGCATGTCAACACTACCCTTGTATGATCCTACCCTTCCTGCCTTGTTGGGATCTGACTGATGTTAAACGCTTGTCCAGGAACTCCACATGTGCCTGCCAGACAGGCATATAAAATAGAGCTCCTCTCCCATACAGTATGGACCTGGGTCTTTCATGTTGTGCAGCCCCTACAAGCAGTGTATCACTCATCCTGTTTTATTTGTCTGTTGTACAAAAATAAATATCCAGATCTATGCAGACCTCAGAATGCAGCTAAAACCAGGAAATTGTTTGGCAATGTGGATGCCATAAAGATCAATATAGGGACAAAATCTGCTAGTCATGGACACATGGAAGCAAGCCTGCTGAGCCAGCATACCTATTACTGCTGGTGATATTTCAAAGCTGTGATCAGCTATTGCATATTATATCTCTGCTGACATATATATCCCAAGTGACCGCGTGTACTGTATTGCAAGAATGAAGACAAAAGAGGATCTTCCTCTAGTCTTAAAGGATAATGACTTAAATATGAGAGTATGATACCGCAGAACAGGTACATACACAGAAGGCAATGCAGAT
Organism: Rana muscosa; assembly: GCA_029206835.1. Taxonomy (NCBI): domain Eukaryota; kingdom Metazoa; phylum Chordata; class Amphibia; order Anura; family Ranidae; genus Rana; species Rana muscosa. The sequence goes on from CM055118.1 coordinate 226,318,592, forward strand.
GTTTACATTTGGAGTTGTGAAAGGGTTAGTTCCGAGCAGAATATCCTGTATTATGCTATAAACAGCCCCCAGTCACAGTTTCATGAAATGGTAATGGATAGTTCCCATCTCCTGTGATTTACACCATCATCTGTCCTAATTATTTCCTTCCCAGAAACATTTGCAGATTCATTTATTTTTTTACTCATTAGTGCTCTCACTGTCAATTAGCCTCTCAATATTTCAAAGGAAGGCTTTTTTTGTAATTCAAACTTGGATGCAACATAAACATAATGCGGAACATGAAAAAACATGCCCTCCCCAATTTTCTTCTCTTGCCAAATGCAAAAACAACACTTCTGTACGCTAACAATCCAATATGGAACAACCAGACGTGAAGCAAGGGTCTCTTGTGAACTTGGGTGCTTAAATGGAACTGTATCCAATACATACAGTATATGTGAACTGTATTCCCTGCAAAACTATTTGTAATTAGGTTTAGCTGTTATTGTGAGTGCGACTCCCACACCCCTGTCTACTGTGTAGCCTTGGGTGACACTACTATTTAGAGCAGCCCTTCTCAGCTAGGGTCCTGTGGACCCCAGAGATTGTTAGGGGGTCCTTAAACAATGACCAATTACTGCCTCTCAGATAAGTAACTACTGATACCAATTATTTTTTACATATCTGTAAAGGAGGATTCTTCCCAATGACCACAAATGTAAGGAGCAATCTTCCCACTGACCATCATCATTATGTACCATGAGATGTAGATACAGTATACATATTATCAGCAGGGGTTTCCTGAGACTGGAATGTTATTTCAAGGGTTCTTCTATGTTAAAAAGTTTAAGAAAGGCACATTCAGAGTCTATTATTTTGTAATTCCCCCTCCTCCATCCTCAGTTTTGGGCTATAAATAAGCATAACCCAACTGATGAGTCCCCACTTTACTCTTTTCCTCTAAGTCTGCCTAACTTCTCCTCTGCAAAAGGTGTTTGAAACATGTAAGGATGACAAGCTTGTGCAATGCCATTCTGTTTGATAGTCTCACATGACTTGGCATTGAGTCACAAGGAAATTATGATTTGATTATAATGGCCGCAAAAGGTTCACAGGCCTGGTAATGCAAGTAGAGTGATGTCACGCCTAAGGCCCACCATAGACAAATGTAGTTGGCTTATTACTACAGCATTGTCCATGGGTGCATTGACCATTTTAGATACCACGACATTGGTTGGTGGGTTGTATGGAGATTTGAGTTAGAATAGGCTTAGTAAAGAGATGGGAAGCTATTAGGTAGAAGACCTGTAACAGTCCAAAAGATACAGCAATGTTTCCACAATATTCACACAGGATGATGCTTGACATTTCACAAGGGGCATATCACCAATGTGTAAGGTGCACGAGGGCTCTAAGGAGAATGGGCCCACTCTGTGCTCACAGATTGCACACATCAGGCATTCGAGTCAGCAGGGGCTGTCTGCAGTCTCCACATCTTCCTCTGCAGCCTTCAGTGCAGGACCCATCTTGAGCGTTATTTGCTAGAAAACTGGTGACCAACTGGCCATCAGCATCCTAGCTACAATGGTGCTGTGTGGTCCACACATGATCTGACTGGCCCGCTCCAGCCCTTGCCTCAGCATTTAGCAGAGGACTGAGCTTCCTCTACAGAAGGAACTCATCTGTAGCCCACCTCCATCCAGCCCTGCTCTGCCTTCTGGCTTCCACCCTCTGCCATGCTGCCTCCCTGTAGTGACGAATCTTCACTGAGGAGCCATTATTCCAAGCCCTGGACAGTTGGGCCTCTTTTTCACATGAGAGGTTTTTCAGCCGGACCCGATTGGCCCCTCCATTCTCCTCTATGGTCAGTCAGATGTAAATAGACTTGTGTCCGTTTACACCTGGCTACCTCCGGGTCCAATCCGATCTGGGGGAAAAAAATGGCCAGATCAGATTGGAGGGCAGTCAGGTGTAAATGGATAGCTGGTCTGTTTACATCCGGCTCCCCATAGAGCAGAGTGGGCTTTGTCCTGTCATCTGGCCGCTCTGTTCAGCTCAGCAGGTGATGGATCTGGCCCGTGTGAAAGGGGCCTTGAGGGAATATAAATTTACTAACCTGACATGCTGCTGGACAGGATTGGCATATATCTTGGGGTCTCCTGACATAAAGGGTAGACTCTGATGTGACGGAGGAAATCTGATGCGAAGTAGGGATTGCCTAATCATCCCCTTTAAGATACTCCCACTGTTAAATGCAATCTTGCTCTACACCATTCGCTGCTAAGTGCACTGCACAACTTATTTCTGTATTCTATCCCAGGGTGCCCCGGGTCTTTTATTATCCTAGTCATGCTTACATTTTGTCACACTGTTTTGACCTTTTAGCTGTAAAACCAGACAGATTACCCTTATAGGCGTTCTTTACATATTGTTTCTACTGTTTAAATGTTGACTGAAATTAGTGGAAGGGGAAGGGGGGTCTGACTTATTTTGCACTCAGAAAATGCCCCTGATAAGTAATGTGCAATAAATACCCTGTGATTGCAGCATAAGTGTGAATAGTGGATATCTCTATTATGGAAAACAAAAAAAGTTGCTTATTTATCCTGCCTTTGTCAATGTGATCAGCATAATGGGCTTCTCCTTTTACAATCAGTAAAATGTGATTTCTCCAGCTCTGCATGCTTGGTCGCATTGTGAATATACTGCAGTTTGAGGCTTCTGCAGCTTCTCTTATACTTTTAGAACATTGTTATTCCAAGCAGCAGCTTGGGACAAACAAGCTATGGACAAAAATTGTTTTTTGTGATGGACAGAGTCGGCAGGAGCCTACTGCAGTTACATTCCCAAACTGTGTTACAAAATATTAACAAGATTAAACTGAGCCTTTGTGAATGAGATAAACATTTTTTTTTTCTACTGCAAAGTCCCATAAAATTAGGCAGTTGGCCAAGCTGAGGTTTTGCTCTACATTCTGACTGCTTTTCATCCAGTCAAAGCAATGCATTCTTAAATAACTTGGGGAAAAGTTTCACCTTTCCTTATGGCTCCTCGGCTGCTTGCTATGTAGCCAGTGGAAGCAGTGCAAGTTTGCATAATCTGCTTGGGGTACAAGAGTAGTGTCCACAATCCAAAAGGGTGCAGCTCCAAATAAATGGAGAAGTATTTCTGTGCTAAGTAAGAGATGTTTTTTGGGGGATTTTTTTTGGCATGATGGTTGTGCAAAAATAGGTGTTAGGGGTTAAATTAGATTTTTGTACTGCTAATTCAGCTTGTATTATTCATACTATTTACAAACTTCATACACATTGCTGGATTATTCATCAGCCATTTTATGCAAAGGCCTATTGCAGCAAATCTTTAAAGTGAACCTAGATTTTGCTCAAATTGAGCAACAGGTTCACTTTTCTAAGGACCCTAAGGAGCGTTAACTACCTTCCCTGCTACCCTGATCCTCCACCAAAGCCTGAGAGATACCTAGTATTTTGTAGGTATGGGAAACACGTGCTATTTCCTATTTCTCCCCACAGTGCATGGCTTGGAGCCAGGGGCGTACCTAGAGCATTTGGCACCCGGGGCGGATCCTATATCTGGCACCCCCCCCCCCACATTAAAATGTAAAAACACCCCACTGTGCCCCCGGCATACCTCTGTATCCTTTAATATCTCTTTGTCACTACTGTGTACCCCCTCTCCACAACTGCACCTCTGGACCCCTTTACATTACACTGCACCTTGCACCTCTGGACCCCTTTACATTACACAGCACCCTGGACCCCTTTACATTACACAGCACCGCACCTCTGGACCCCTTTACATTACACTGCACCTTGCACCAAAGGACCTTTTACATTACACAGCACCCTACACCTCTGGACCCCTTTACATTACACTGCACCTTGCACCCTGGACCCCTTTACATTACACAGCACCGCACCTCTGGACCCCTTTACATTACACAGCACCCTGGACCCCTTTACATTACACAGCACCGCACCTCTGGACCCCTTTACATTACACTGCACCTTGCACCAAAGGACCTTTTACATTACACAGCACCCTACACCTCTGGACCCCTTTACATTACACTGCACCTTGCACCCTGGACCCCTTTACATTACACAGCACCGCACCTCTGGACCCCTTTACATTACACTGCACCTTGCACCTTTGGACCCCTTTACATTACACTGCAAATTGTAACTAAGGACCTCTTTACATTACACAGCACTCTACACCTCTGGACCCCTTTACATTACACTGGACCCCTTTACATTACACAGTACTCTGAACCCCTTTACATTACACTGCACCTTGCACCTAAGGACCTTTTTACATTACACATCACCCTACACCTCTGGACCCTTTTACATTACACTGCACTCTACACCACTGGACCCCTTTACATTACACTGCACCTTTGGACCCCTTTACATTACACTGGACCCCTTTACATTACACAGTACCCTGCACCTCTGGACCCCTTTACATTACACTGCAAATTGCACCTAAGGACCTCTTTACATTACACAGCACTCTACACCTCTGGACCCCTTTACATTACACTGGACCCCATTACATTACACAGTACTCTGGACCCCTTTACATTACACTGCACCTTAGGACCTTTTTACATTACACATCACCCTACACCTCTGGACCCTTTTACATTACACTGCACTCTACACCACTGGACCCCTTTACATTACACTGCACCTTTGGACCCCTTTACATTACACTGGACCCCTTTACATTACACAGTACTCTGGACCCCTTTTACATTACACAGCACCCTGCACCTCTGGACCCCTTTACATTACACTGCTAATTGCACCTAAGGACCTCTTTACATTACACAACACTCTACACCTCTGGACCCCTTTACATTACACAGTACTCTGGACTCCTTTACATTACACTGCATCTTGCACCTTTGGACCCCTTTACATTACACTGGACCCCTTTACATTACACAGTCCCTTGCACCTAAGGACCTCTTTACATTACACAGCCCCCACAGTGCAGACCCCCCCACAGTACAGACACCCCTACAGTGCAGCCCCCCACTCCCCCACAGTAAAGGCCCCCAACAGTACAGACACCCCTACAGTGCAGCCCCCCACTCCCCCACAGTACAGCCCCCCCAACAGTACAGACCCCCCCCACAGTACAAACACCCCTACAGTGCAGACCCCCCCCACAGTACAGACCTCCAACAGTACAGACATCCCTACAGTACAGCCCCCCCCCCCACAGTACAGACACCCCTACAGTTCAGCCCCCCACTCCCTCACAGTACAGCCCCCCCCAACAGTACAGACCCCCCCACAGTACAGACACCCCTACAGTTCAGCCCCCCACTCCCCCTCAGTACAGCCCCCCCAACAGTACAGACCCCCCCCACAGTACAGACACCCCTACAGTTCAGCCCCACAGTACAGCCCCCCAACAGTACAGACCCTCCTACAGTTCAGACCCCCACAGTACAGACCTCCCCACAGTACAGACCTCCCCACAGTACAGACACCCCCACAGTACAGACCCCCCCACAGTACAGACCCCCACCCCCCCATCCACAGTACAGACCCCCCCACAGTACAGACACCCCTACATTGCAGACCCCCACCCCCCCAACAGTACAGACCCCCCAAACAGTACAGACACCCCCACAGTATAGACCCCCCCACAGTACTGACACCCCTACAGTTCAGACCTCCACAGTACAGACCCCCAACAGTACAGACCCCCAACAGTACAGACCTCCCCACAGTACAGACACCCCCCCACAGTACAGACCCCCATCCACAGTACAGACACCCCCACAGTACAGACCCCCCTACAGTGCAGACACTAGACACATAATGTACCTCAGTGCAGTCAGATAAGCGAGCAACTGGTCAGGTGACCGGTCCCCTCCCCCTGTGTAGAGAGGAGGAGGGGGAGGCGGCTTCTTCACTCTGCTCGGGACTGAACAGAGCCGCGGCGCGGCAATGAGAGAGGGGGATCGCTGCGGGTCACTCGGCTCGCCTCCCCCCCCCTCTCTTGCAAAGCCACTACAGGCTTTCCGTGCGTTCTGTCACCGCTGCGGTGCCGCGGCTTAAACCCGCCCGGCGCCCGCCCCTTTGTTTTCATTACAGCCGCGGAGCGGGGGGCGCTGGCCTGACACCTCCCCAGTGTCTGTCACCCGTGGCGGCCCGCCCCCCCCCGCCCCCCACTTAGTACGCCTCTGCTTGGAGCCAACCATCAGACCCAAGAGGTGTTGGCTATACAATGGCCCCAGAACATGAACTCGGTCATGTGGATTCACAATATTTGACAGTTATGCCGCGTACACATGATCAGAATTTCCGACAACAAATGTTCAATGTGTGTGCGCTTTTGGTCGGATATTCCGACCGCGTGTAGGCTCCATCGGACATTTGCTATCCGAATTTCCGACAACAATTGTTTGAAAAGCTGGTTCTCAATTATTATTTTTTTTTGTTGTCGGAAATTCCGATTGTGTATATCCAATTCCAACGCACAAAAATTCTACGCATGCTCGGAATCAATTTGACGCATGCTTGGAATCATTGTACTTCATTGTTCTCGGCTCGTCGTAGTGTTGTATGTCACCGCGTTCTTGATGTTCAGAATTTCCAAGCAACATTTGTGTGACCGTGTGTATGCAAGACAAGTTTGAGCCAACATCCGTCAGAAAAAAATCCACGGTTTTATTGTCGGAATGTCCGATCGTGTGTACGCGGCATTAGAAGTAATATCCAACTGCAATGTAATAACCAACTGCACATAAAGTAAAAATATATAAAGGGAAATAGGTTTTATGTGGTTAATAGAACATAGCGTTTACATTCTTCCTCTCTCATTCAGTCACCTCTCCATGTCTCTCTGTAGATTTCTCTTCCACATTATTATAGAGAAGCTAATAAACAAAATGAGAAGTGAAGAGGGAGGCTTTATACTAGGTAAATAAATAACATGACAGGGCGTTTTCAAAAAGCCATTCCTACTAAAGATAAGAAACACTGATGTAAGAGAGGGGGGGGGGTTCTAGATACAAACAAATTAATTGACCCCTCCTGAAATCTGCCATCGTGCCTTTCCTGTCTGATAGGTACTGTTGGTCAGATTCATGAATGTGTCTAGCATTGATGTAAGGGGAATCCTAACTGAAATCAATGTAAAGGCGGATTCTTCTTCCACTGAGACCAATGTAAGGGCTATCCTATTCCTACTGGTGACCAATGTAAAGGAAACCATGTGCCAACTAACACTAATTTAAGAGGAATCCTAGTTCTACCGACATCAATATAAGGGGCGTCCTACTCCTAATGACCATTAATATAGGGGACATCCTATACCCGATGACATCAATGCAGGGGACATCCTACTCTCACTGACACCAATGTAAAGGACATTCTACTCCCACTTATACTAATGTAGGAGGCATGCTAGGCCCACTGACCATAAATATAGGGGTTATTCTATGTCTACTGACATTAGTGCAAGGGGCATCTTACTCCCACTTACACCAATGCATTCTACTCCCACTGATGCCTATATAATGGGCATTCTATCCTAACTGAGACCAATGTAAGGGGCATCATACTCCCACTGACCCCTATTGTAAGAGGCATCCTCTTTCCACTGACCAAATATGCAAGAGTCATCCTATTCCCACTCACATCAATGTCAAGGGCATCCTACTCCCACTAACCACCAATATAGAAGGCAATCTTTGCTTGCTGACATCAATTCAAGGGGCATCCTACTTCTACTGACACCATTGTAAGGGGCATTCTACTTTCACTGATACAAATGCAATAGACACCCTACTCCTATTGAGATTGATGTAAGGGGCATCCTACTCCGACTAAAATCAGTGTAAGGGACATCCTACTCCCATTGACCACCAGTGTAAGGGAATCTTGTGGCTGCTGACATCAATGTAAAGGACATTCTACTTCTACTGATATCAATGGAAGGGACATCCTACTCCAATTGACAAGTGTAAAGAGAATCATGTGCCTGCTGACATTAATGTAAGAAACATGTTACTCTCACTGACATCAATGTAAGAAACGATCTACTCCTACTGACACCAATTTAAGGGTTGTTCTACTTCCACTAATATCAAAACATAATACTTTCTATACCCACTGAGATCAATGTAAAATATATCATACTCCCACTGATCACCAATGTAAGGGACATCCTATTTCCATTTACCACCAATGTACTGTAGGGGGCATACTACTTTCCTCATTGTAGGGGGACATCATATTCCAAAGGACCACCAATGTCAGAGGCATTCAATTTCCATTTATCACCATTTTAAGGTTCATCCTACACCTGCTAACATCATTGTAAGGGGCTGACAACAATGTAAGTAGTATCTTATTCAGACTTAAGCCTCGTACACACGGCCGGTTTTCTTGGCAAGAAAGCTGCTGGGAGAGCTTTTTGCAGAGAAAACCGGCCGTGTGTATGGTTTCTCAGCGAGAAAAAGAGAGAACCTGCTCTCTATTTTCTCATCTGGATTCTCTGCAGAGTGTTTCCTGCCGAGAAAAACGTAAGTGTGTATGCTTACCTGTCCCAGGTAAGCCTGCGCATGCTCAATGAGACTTTGACGCATGCGCGGTAGCTTACAAGGGTAGTGTAGTGTGTAGCAAGGTGGCAGCGATGGCATTGAATGTGAAAAGTCATAGTCAATGACGTCACCTCGTTCTTGCCATTCAAAAACGGCGGTTCTTTTGAATGGCCGTGTGTACACTCGGCGAGCAAGGAAAGCTTGCCAGGAATCCCGTCAGGAAAACCAATGTTTTTTTACTGACGGGATTCCCGGCCGTGTGTACGAGGCTTAACACTAATGCAAGGGGCATTTTATTTTGAACTTCACACAAGCCCAAAACCGATTAGCTTTAAGGTTGTAACCAGAGGTTTTACCCACTTGTGGGTAGATGTAGCGTGGTGCAGTGGGCAAAAACCACACGGACTCCAGGTGCAGTAACTGGAATTTACTGTAACAGAAGTCCAGCAATACACAACAGGCCCAGTGAGAAAGCTGTAACAATGATGGGACCGTAGACTGAAGATTCTGAGGAGCTGACAGCATCTGCCATGAGGAGCGGAATGTGGCTTGGCCAGTCCATCCCTGATTCTATGCACTGTTCCTGTCAGATGGGTGACCTGTCCCTACTCTAGCCACTCACAAAATGCGTGCCAAACTCAGGAACCAGGGTCTTAGGTAGACTCTGCCTGACCCAAGATGACCGCCAAAGTCACATGGGATGCCAGCATCCAATCAGACAGCTGCCTCCCTGTGACTGAGGAAGCCATAGAAGAACTAGGTCCCCCCTCGACTTCCTCTGCCATCTGCATTGTTGCTGCGAGCGAGTGCCATCTGCATTGGAGAAAATAGACTTCACCTGCCTACATACTACCACTACAAATAAATAAAATTATGCCTTTTTGCTCTTGAAAAGATTTGCTTTAAGTACCACTATAGAAAATATTAGACATGTTTAAATGATGCCAATGTATTGACAGTGATATGTCTGTACTGTCACTTAGGGAACACAGGATTGTAGAAAGCAAGCGCAGTGCTGTGTGGATTGATGGGTAGAAAGTGAAAGCTTTCCTGCATTTTTTGATAACTACATGGAGAATGTAATATCGGGGAATTATCAAATTACCAGGGAATTAATCAGTCTCAATGAGTATGGGCAGCAATGCATATTTGGATTTCTCTTAGTGACGTGCAGGCAGACGTCAGACAGAAACCACTATGCTGTTACCAAATAGCCATGTAAACGCATCATTTGAAGGGTAGCGGACTTGCTTTTGCTAGAAGAAGGAATAATAAATGCAACTTTATCTCTCGCTGAGAGCTCTGTTTTCATAAATGTTATATAGTCGATTTGTCTTTTTTGTTATATTATGTTATATTGTGTTATATTACATGTTATATTATGTTATATATATTGTATATATATATATATATTATATATATTGTTTTATATATGTTATATTGTGTATATATGTTATATTTATTAAGCAATATGTTATATTGCTTAATAAATTGGTATGTTTATGTTACTTTTCCTAACTTTTGGCACTCATGTTATCATCAGTCTTTCAATCTACCATTTAAAATCATCTTTGGATGTTGTTAGAATATCAATAATGTGTGGCATCTGTAGAAACAAATGCAATTCTATTATTCTAGTTTTTTTATTACTCTATTTTTTTTCTATTTTCCATATCAGCCAAAATGAAACACTTACGCTATCGTCAGGAACTCTGGAACAATTGAAACACTTAAGCCCCAGGACCCCCACACACACACAATTGTATGTCTGGTGTTAAATTTGATCCCAGATATTTAAATGTGTTTTGTCCTTTTAAACAGTGCACAGCAGCGGGGAGAACCATCTGCTTTTAGTCAAATGCACTTTAATTAGTCAGCGGTTTGATGCTCATCATAGTGAAACTAATTGGCAAATTGTTAATTAATAACAGTTGAAACAGCAATCGGAATCCTAGGGCTACATTCTTCCAGCTATCTGGATCTTCCATCTTGGCTTGCGTCCTGGAAACAGGAAGTGGTACCATGAAGCAATGAGATGCGATGGTTCTCAATCCAATGAGTTCAACGTACATCCTCAGGCACATATTGTACAACATAGCGGTAGGGGGAACAGATGTAGAGGCAAACGGAAAGAGAGACAGAGAGACAGATAGAGAGATAGATTTATTACATGTCAGTAAAAATGGTCTCTTTCAGTAAATTCTTACAGATTTATCAGGGAAGAGTCAGTTAACCATGGATAACTGGTGTTTCATAGTAATGACAATTGAAAGTGCTGATGATGTATGATCTATGAAAGTGCTGAGTCTTGCAACCTTTACTTTCATTACAGAATGAGTCTGCTGACAATGGACATAAAACTTCACTTCTGTCAGCGGACATTTGCTGTAATGGTGATAACTTATATAACGCGTATGTCAATCAAAGGAGGTCCACCTTTTTGCCAAGTCCCTCTTTTTATCAAAGTGTTAGAAAAGGTTACTTGGTGGCTCTGTTCCCTAGGGGCAAACATAGAACAACTTAATACTAGACATGTGCATTCGTTTTCGTCCGAATTTCGGGTATTTTCATTATCGTTTTAATAAACGTAAACGAACGCGCAGAATCCAAAATCCGAAAGATCTGACATAAAAAAATGCTTTATTTTCGTTTTCGTTGCGACAACAGTTCGATATAGATAGGAGATTCGACATGACGCTGACAATAGCGATCTGTGCCTATCGAACCTGTGGTCGAATGTGCCTAACCTTAACACTATTAGTCCAAGATTATTCTACATAGAGAAGAAAGATTCGACATTATAGAGACAGTGTTGGGGTAGACCATTCGACATGAACGATGAAGATTCGACGAAGCAGCGAAAAACATACAAACGTTGAATCTGTCATTGAAGGCTTATGGTGTCTGTTGAAAGTTCTAAGGAGATTCGACAAGCAGATAAACTGTATGACGCTGCAATCGTACATTTCCGGTCAAATGCTCGGCCCATAGGCTATAGAAGAATTCTAATGTTGGTTGACTAGAAATAATAATTTATAAATATAATTATTACTAGTGTCATACAACATTAGAATTCTTCTATAGCTTGCAGGCGGAACATTCGACCGGAAATGTACGATTGCGGCGTCGTAGAGTTTAGCTGCCCCGTCTTATCTTCTTTGAACATTCGACAGACACCATATGCCTTCAATGACAGATTCGACCTTAATTATTTTGGATTTTCGGACTAATGCATTTTTTAACGAAACAAAATAAATAAAAACGAATTTCGGGAGTAACTAAATAAATTCATTTTTCGGACGAAAACGAAATTCCGAAACAAAATTTTTCAGTGTGCACATGTCTACTTAATACAGCTCCTTATTCATTCCCAAAGCCAAAGCTTTTTCAGCCATACCCTCTTGTTGGTCACAGGTGTGCACTTACTTTTATTCACCCATGTACCAGAGTCAGCTGATAGTAGGCTATTGTCCACTATCCGCTGATGAAGTGGAGCCACTCTCGGCTCTAAAAGGATCATGACAATATTTTCAGTAAAAACAAAACCAGAGAAATTCCCTGCTCAACTTACCGATCAGCCTGCAACCAACCAAATTAGCCTGTCTCAGGCTGGGGTCACATATATGCAAATTGGCTCAATAGAGCTTGCTCACACAGGTCCAGGGTGGCCTAGTACGGAATGCAAAAGGGTCCTGTGTGTCTTTGGGTCCGGTTCAGGTATGAATTCAGGCAAAAATTTGCACCTGAATCTCACCTAAACTGGTGAACTGGGACACACCAGACCCCATGCTGTAAACCACGGCTACACATATATGAACCCGGCCTAACAGTATTCATTAAAAACAGGGGTTTAGCCTGAATACATTTGAAAATACATGTGTAAGCTACAGAGCCCTGTTAAGGCACCCCAGTATTTTCTGCAGTTCTAGCTTGAAATCTTGAGAGCTTTCACCATAGAAGCACATGCATTATAATGGATAGGCAGAGGGCAGGTGAGCCTGGAGGGAGGCTTTCTCTCCTTAAAGGCACAGGGGTGCACTGGACACACAGCATATAGCACTATGGCAGCAAAGGTGTCCAGTGCATCCCCTCACCAATATATCAACAGTACAAACAAATGGCCGCTGCCCTCATCTATAACTGGCCTTTGCAGTGAGGAGCACATAGAAGGGCAATGCATGCAAAACAAAACCAAAGAAGTTCCCAGCTCAACTTACTTGACCAGTCTGCGACCAACCAGATTATCCTGTCTAACAGTATGCGTTAAAAACATGGGTTTAGTTTGCACACATTTGAAAATACATGCGTGAGCTACAGAGCCCCATCAAGGAACCCCGGTATTTTCTGTATTCCTAACTCAAAATTTTGAGAGTCTCCACAAAGGAAGCACATGCATTATAATGGATAGGTAGAGGGCAGGTGAGCTGGCTCCAGCTCTCGGCGTTTGGCTAAGACCCAGAGCCAGCTGTGCCCACTACCTCTCCTGCCCGGGGCTCCAGTGAGTACTAAAGGAGCAGATTGGAGAGCGGTGACTGACACTCCTCACTCTCCGCCAGTGGCATCGGGGGGGGGCTGAAGGTGGCTGGACCCCGAGTGTGCCCCCAAAAAGCCCCGGGTCTCAAAATCCCTAAATGCATTAATAGCCCCAAGCCGCAGCAATAGGGAATGATTTCCCGTCTGCGCAGCCGAGTGACGTACAAAAAGTCCCGCCTCAGGACCCAGCTCCTATGACGGACGTCACACTTGTCCAATACCAAGACTGTGGGATGTGTGACGTCCATCATAGGTGCTGCTGGGTCCAGGAGGAGGTGGGAATGACACTGCCGCCGCGCTGGGCATTGGGAGATCCCCGCTGAGCCGCTCGCTCTGTGTAAATGGGCGGGCGGCTCTTCTATCCTGGCTCTGGCTGCCTGGTGCCTGCAGGGCTGTCTGAGTGGTGGTGAATGCCAGGGCCCGGGATGGGTGTACTCGCACACTACAGGTAAGACTGAGCACTGAGCACTGTGACACGGTCAGTGTATGTGTCAGATAGGTCAGTGTATGTCAGGTAGGTCAGTGTATGTGTCAGATAGGTCATTGTATGTGTCAGAGAGGTCAGTGTATGTGTCAGATAAATCAGTGTATGTGTCAGGTAGGTCAGTGTGTGTCAGGTAGGTCAGTGTGTGTCAGGTAGGTCAGTGTGTGTCAGGTAGGTCAGTGTGTGTCAGGTAGGTCAGTGTGTGTCAGGTAGGTCAGTGTATGTGTCAGATAGGTCAGTGCATGTGTCAGATAGGTCATTGTATATGTCAGGTATGTCATTGTATGTGTCAGATAGGTCAGTGACAGTAAGAGCTGTAAAAATGTGGAACAGACTCCCTCCAGAGGTTGTTCTGGCCAGCTCAGTAGATTTCTTTAAGAAAGGCCTGGATACTTTCCTAAATGTACATAATATAACTGGGTACTAATATTTATAGGTAAAGTTGATCCGGGGAAAATCCGATTGCCTCTCGGGGGATCAGGAAGGAATTTTTTCCCCTGCTGTAGCAAATTGGATCGTGCTCTACTGGGGTTTTTCGCCTTCCTCTGGATCAACTGTGGGTATAGAATTGGGTATATGGGATTGTACGATATATTTTATTTTATTTATTTATTTATTTTTTATGGTTGAACTGGATGGACTTTGTCTTTTTTCAACCTGACTAACTATGTAACTATGTATGTGTCAGGTAGATCAGTGTATGTGTCAGGTAGGTTAGTATGTGTCAGCTAGGTCAGTGTATGCCAGGTAGGTCAGTGTGTGTGAGGTAGGTCAGTGTGTGTCAGGTAGGTCAGTGTATGCCAGGTAGGGCAGTGTGTGTCAGGTAGGTCAGTGTATGTCAGGTAGACTTGTGCACAACGGAAAAACTCGTTCCGTTTCGGTTCGTTTCTTTCCGGTCCTGTTGATTCGTAATCATTCGTAATTTTGCTAGACGGGATTTTTCGTGTTCGGACTCATTCGTATTTTTGCAAGCGACATTTTTCGTTGAATTTTTTGTTGCTTTATAATTCGTACTTTCGGTAGAGTACGTTGTTTTTCGTTGATTCTGGACACAACTCCTACTTTCGTAACTTTTTTTGGGTTCGTTGATTCGTAATTTTCCGTGTCTCTCTCACAACGACGCTGCCTATTATGCCTAATGTGCTTCGAATGGATTTGTACTTTTCTAAATACATAGCGGTTATTTGTAATGATTCGAAATCTCGTATTTTACTTTCGTTTTTTACATGCGGCTATAGGCTCCGCCCCTGTACACCATTTTGAGAGGGTTCAGCACGGTGAGGGAGAAGCAGAGAGCAGAGCAGAGTGAGTGTTATTGTGCTTCGAATGGATTCGAAATCTCGTATTTTACTTTCGTTTTTTCATGCGGCTATAGCCTCCGCCCCTGTACACCATTTTGAGAGGGAGTTCAGCATGGTGAGGGAGAAGCAGAGAGCAAAGTGAGTGTTATTGTGCTTCGAATGGATTCGTACATTCGTAACTTTTTTCATAACGAATTATGCCGAAGACCTTCGGGCATTCGCTATTTTGCGTTATAATTTATTTCGGATTCGGTTTTATTCGTAATTGCTCTGTTCGGAAATTCGAATGCTTCCGAATGTCCGAAAGTTGCTAAATTCGGACGAATTTCGATTCGTTACGAAACGAATTGCACAAGCCTAGGGTAGGTCAATGTATGTGTCAGATAGGTCAGTGTATGTGTCAGGTAGGTCAGTGTATGTGTCAGGTAGGTCAGTGTACGTGTCAGGTAGGTCAGTGTACGTGTCAGGTAGGTCAGTGTACGTGTCAGGTAGGTCAGTGTACGTGTCAGGTAGGTCAGTGTATGTGTCAGGTAGGTCAGTGTATGTGTCAGGCAGGTCAGTGTATGTCAGATAGGTCAGGTAGATCAGTGTTAAGCAAGTGAGCCTATCACCCTCCCGGAGCCCGCCTCCCGACCACCCCACCTCACCTCACTCCCCCCCCCCCCCCGCTTTACTTCCGGGCTGAAGCCCCTGGCCTTTTTCCCACCTAGCAACACCCCTGCTCTCCGCTCTGAGCTGAACGAGAACTGAGCGGTCAGCAGTCATGTGATTCCTCAGTTCTCTCGGATCCTACATGGGACAGCTGCAGCATAAAAGGTGAATATGGATGATTTGTGTTTTGTCTTTTATTGCAGTTCTGTAATTATTAAAGCATCTGGTTGGCTGGGTTTACATATGCTGCGGCCGCAGCTCACAGCATGGAGTCTAGTGTGTCCCTGTTCACCAATTCAGGTGCCAATCAGGTCCGGATATTTGCCTGAATTTGCACCTGAATCAGACCCAAACACGCACAGGACCCTTTTTAATGGATTTAAAAAAATCCATTAAGAGACGGTCACACTCTCCTGTCTTGCGAATTGGATGCGGGGAAAACTAATCCAATTTGCATATGTGTGAACCTGGCCTAAATGTATTTTTTAAATGCAAGTACCCAAATTTGGCCTGATATCACCTTCTTGCAGTCTACTGTACAACAGAGCTTAGACTGCGGGGGGGGGAGCAGCACAAAGAGGAGAGGAGAAAGCAAAGTGAGAGACAGATGAGTTCTTCAGTGCACTGCATCCCCCTCCCCCTCCACTGTACAGGCACAGGCTGGGAAAGGGACGAAACATGTAAGTATTACCTAACCTAGGCAGAGGAAATTTAGGTCAGGGCTGTGCTTTAAGGGCAGAATTGCCTTAATTTCAGGTCTGGATGGACAGAAATACAAATCATTTGGCAGGTAAAACAGCTTTCATATACACTCACCAGCCACTTTATTAGGTACACCTGTTCAATTGCTTGGTAACACAAATTACTAATCAGCCAATGCATTTAGACATCTAGATGTGGTGAAGACGACTTGCTGAAGTTCAAACCGAGCATTAGAATGGGGAAGAAAGGGGATTTAGGTGACTGACTGTGGCATGGTTGTTGGTGGCAGACAGGCTGGTCTGAGTATTTCAAAAACGGCTGATCTACTGGGATTTTCACGCACAACCATCTCTAGGGTTTACAGAGAGTGGTCCGAAAAAGAGAAAATATCCAGTGAGTGGCGGTTGTATGGAGGAAAATTCCTTGTTCATACCAGAGGTCAGAGAAGAATGGGCAGACTGGTTCAAAATGATTGAAAGGCAACAGTAACTCAAATAACTGCTCGTTACAACCAAGGTATGCAGAATAATGTCTCTAAACGCACAACACATTGAACTTTGAAGCAGATGGGCTACAGCAGCAGAAAACCACACCGGGTGCCAATCCGTCAGCTAAAAACACAAAACTGAGGCTACAATTCACACAGGCTCACTAAAATTGGACAATAGAAGATTGGAAAATATTGCCTGGTCTGATGAGTCCCGTTTTGAGCTGTGACTATAGGTGTGCGCAGCCTATTGCACCCCAAAGCTCAAACACACATGAATGCCACCCGCTGTCACAGGGAGGAGGCTCTAGTGGTGGGAAACCGTTGATTGGGAGCATATTAAATACAAGTTTAATGTGTTCCTAAGGTTGAACCTAGCCTTTAATATAATGGGGGCATTTACACTGGCCACTGGCATCCTCCAACCACCCACCTGGTGCCACCCCTGGATAATGCTTATTCACTTAGGGTGATTAGGGTGTGCCCAGGCACACCCGACACACCCTGTGCACACGCCTATGGCTGTGACATTCAGATTGTAGGGTCAGAATTTGGCGTAAACAACATGAAAGCATGGATCCTTCCTGCCTTGTATCAACGGTTCAGGCTGGTGGAGGTGTAATGGTGTGGGGCATATTTTCTTGGCACACTTCGGGCCCGTTGGTACCAATTGAGTATTGTATAAATGCCACGGCCTACCTGAGTATTGTTGCTGACCATGTCCATCCCTTTATGACTACAGTGTACCCATCTTCTGATGGCTACACCAGCAGGATAATGCACCTTGTCACAAACCTCCAATCATCTCATCACTGGCTTCTTGAACATGACAATGAGGTCACTGTACTCCAATGGCCTCCACAGTCCCCAGATCTAAAATAGAGATCACCAATAGGTCACCTTTGGGATGTGGTGGAATGGGAGATTTGCATTATGGACGTGCAGCCGACAAATCTGCAGCAACTGCGTGATGCTATCATGTCAATATGGACCAAAATATCTGAGGAATGTTTCCAACACCTTGTTGAATCTATGCCAGGAAGAATTAAAGCAGAGTTCCTACCAAAATTGGAACTTCCGCTTAATCCACTCCTCGCCCCCTTACATGCCACATTTGGCATGTCATTTTTTTGGGGGGGAGTGGAGGTTTCAGTAGGTGTGGGACTTCCTGTCCCACTTCCTCCTTCCGCCCTGGGGCCGCTTAGGCGACTTGTCATATCGCCTTTTGACGGCCCCTCCCTGTAGGCGATCACCTAGGTGACAGGTCCCAGGCGATCGCCTGTCCACTCCGAGAGCGCAGCGCCACTCGCGCATGCGCAGTGAGTGCCCGGCTGTGAAGCTGAAAGCTGTCACGGCCGGGTGCCCACAGTTACAATGAAGGCGCCGGCGGAGAAGGGGGGGAGAGGAGCCAAGCTCCGTTCGGCCGCGTCGCTGGACAGTGGAACAGGTAAGTGTTTTTGTAGCTGCTGACTTTTAATAAACATAAAAAAGGCTGGAACTCCCCTTTAAGGCAGATCTGAAGGCAAAAGGGGGTCCAACCCGGTACTAGCAAGGTGTACCTAATAAAGTGAGCGGTGTGATCACAATGCTGATTTGTGAGTGGAGCAGATTTGTGGGAACGAGAGACTGATGGAAATCAAAGACTCCATGGGACGGGCTGTGGAGTGTCAGGAAATGCACTTCTGATGTGAAGTTATTTCAGGTCAGTAATTAGGGAAAGGCAGAATTTACATCAAGGGAGTGCCAAAAGGCTGATGGGATTTTAGTTGCCGTGAAAAGCTGCATGTTGTTTGGGTAGCTCCTCGCTATGAATGTAGCCGCAGTTCTCTGGAGACTTTGGGCTGCAGAGAAAAAAAAAACACACGCTCTTCCCTCTGAGCGCTGCTATGTAGGCTTAGTACTGTCAGAATGAGAAATACGAGAGATAGACAGACAGCACAAGACGGAGAGGTGACAATGCGGCTTGAAGAATTAGTGCTGATTGCAGCCCAAGTCATAGAGCAGTCACATTGGGGAAAAAGATTTAGGATGCATAGAAGAGGAGGGGGCATTTCTTATAAAGCAGTGAATGTGACTTTCACTGGTAGGGAATCAATCACTGTCATTTTAAACACATGGAAGATTTACCAGCAGTGAATATTTGGTGAATGTCAGATTCACTGCTTTACAAATATGCCTTATATTGTTTATGACAAGAAGATATGCTTGAAGGTAACTAAAAAAATAGCACTGATTGGGAATGAAGCAGAGAGGGAACTGACCTCAGATCACCAGCTTTGTATTCAGTAAAAGAATCACTAATGCTTTGTACACACGGTCGGAATTTCCGATGAAAAAAGTCAGACGGACTTTTTTCATCAGATATTCTGACCGTGTGTGTGCCCCATCGGACTTAATTCCGAGAACATGTTCTCTTTTACTCCGATGGAATTCCGTTGAGGCATGATCCTGGGAGACATCCTCCCAGAATAACAGCGCTCCCTTCCAGCTGTCATTTCACAATAGGCTGGGCGGGAGCCCTGTTATTCTGGGAGGACGTCATATGACGTCCTCTCAGGATCGTGCCTTATGTCACGCTCCGGTGCAATCTGTCACCCGCCATGTCCACCGGACACAGTCGATGACAGACAACTGTATCGGCCCACTGCCGTTATTATGTGATCGCTGTGGCCAATCACAGCAGATCATAGAACAATTGTACACAATGAAATGCTTGAATTCATGCCTTTCATTGTGTACTATTGTGAAGAGCTCTGTGATTGGTCACAGTGATCACATGGTAGTGGCAGCGGGCCGATACAGTTATCTGTCATCGGCTGTGTCCGGTAAACACAGCGGGTGACAGATTGCGCCGGAGCGTTGCCCGATCGCTGATCTGCTGTAGCCAATCACAGCAGATCATAGGACAATTGTACACAATGAAAGGCTTTGATTCATGCCTTTCATTGTGTACTATTGTGAAGAGCTCTGTGATTGGTCAGTAATCACATGGTACAGACAGCCCATCTGTACCATGTAACAACATGGCCTGGGGAATGCCCAGGGAAAAACCAAGCCTACTTACCGACCAGCTCGCTGACAACCAATTAACCTGTCTAACAGTATGCGTTAAAAACAGGGGTTTGTCCGCACGCATTTGCAAACGCATGCGTGAGCCACAGAGCCACGCCAAGGCCCCCTGGAGTCTGTGGTCCTACACTAACATTGAGTGTCCCCACAATGGAGGCACATGCATTCTGATGGTTAGATGAGGGCAGGTGGACTGAAGGGGAGCCACCCCTCCTTAAAGGTACAGGAGCACACCAAACACCCAGCGTAGCACAATGGCAGCAAAGGTGTTGGTGCACTGCTGGACCAATACAAGCACCATAGGTGAAAACAAAAACATGTCCACCGCCCCCATCTATAGCTGGCTATCACGGTAAGTAGCATTGGAAGGCTAAAGCAGATAACAACATCTGTACCATGGCATTATCTGTGGCCAATCACAGCAAATCACAGTAGTAAACACTGAATGAATAGTTTTCATTCAGAAAAAAATGGTTGCTTATAACTGTAAAATTCAGTTATAAGCAATCATAGTGTGCAAAAAAGAAAAAAAAAAGAAAAAAAATCCTAATCACCCCCCCCCCCCCCCCCGAGAGTAGTATTAGTAACACTGTATTTCTCTGAGCACTGTAAGTTTTAAAAAAAAAAAAAAGGAAAAAAGGACTACATTTAAATAAAAATAAAAAATTTAAACAATTCCCAAACTGTTCCCACAAAGTTGGGAGCATGAAATTGTCCAAAATCATAGTGTGCAAAAAAGGAAAAAATATTAAAAAAATCCTGATCACCCCCCAGAGTAGTAATGGTAACACTGTATTTCTCTGATCACTGTAAGTAAAAAAAAAAAAAGGAAAAAAAGACTACATTTAATAAAAAATAAAAAAAATTAAACAATTCCCAAACTGTTCCCACAAAGTTGGGAGCATGAAATTGTCCAAAATGTCTTGGTATGCTGTCCAAAAAGTCCTGCGCTCTTAACCCCCACGGTGCTGCACGCTGATAATGCTCCTCCCACTGATCATACCGACAAGCCGCTGCGTAACGCGGTGTGCTGACAGCTTTCCTCCATAGATAGAGCACTGTTTTGCTTTCTGCCTGTCTAAACTTTTCAGCCACCCCCTATTCAGATGTGAAAAAAAAAAAATTGTGTGCTGGTCTAAGGTCAAAAAATAAAATTATGTAACCACTTCCCTACTGTGCACGAAAACCCCCTTCCTGCCCAAGCCATTTTTCAGCTTTCAGCGCTGTCACACTTTGAATGACAATTGTGCGGTCGTGCGACGTGGCTCCCAAACGAAATTTGCGTCCTTTTTTTCCCACAAATAGAGCTTTCTTTTGGTGGTATTTGATCACCTCTGCGGTTTTTATTTTTTGCGCTATAAACAAAAGAAGAGCGTCCAGTTTGGAAAAAAACCACTATTTTTTACTTTTTGCTATAATAAATACCCATTTTTTTTTTTTTAAATAACATTTTCCTCAGTTTAGGCCGATACGTATTCTTCTACATATTTTTGGTAAAAAAAAAAATCGCAATAAGCGCGTATTGATTGGTTTGCGCAAAAGTTATAGCGTCTACAAAATAGGGGATAGATTTATAGCATTTTTTTTTTTATTAGTAATGGCGGTGATCTGCGATTTTTATTGTGACTGCGATATTGCGGCGGACACATCGGACACTTTTGACACATTTTTGGGACCATTCACATTTATACAGCGATCCCTGCTATAAAAATGCATTGATTACTGTATAAATGTGATTGGCAGGGAAGGGGTTAACCACTAGGGGGCGGGAAGGGGTTAAATATGTTCCCTCAATGTGTTCTAACTGTGGGGGGAGGGGACTGACTGGGGGAGGTGACCGATGGTTGTCCCTATGTACAAGGGACACACCATCGGTCCCCTCTCCCTCACAGGACGTGGATCTCTGTGTTTACACACAGAGATCCACTTTCCTGCTCGTTTCCCGGGCAATCGCGGGTGCCCGGCGGCAATTGCGGCCGCCGGGCATGCGCATCGGGGCCTTGTGAACGCGGCGCGCGTGCGCGCGCGCCTCCTAGCTCGTTTTAAAGGGAGGACGTCATATGACGTCCTCCCAGAACGAGAGTGTCCTCCGCCCGCCGTCAATTGACAGTGGGCGGGGGACAAGTGGGTAAAAGAAGCAGCTACACAAGAATGTGACTAAAATTCAAAAAGTGAGTGAAAAGGAAAATGTAGCGCTAAGATATATAGGAGAGATATTGCTATCTCGCTAGGTGAAATGCACCCCACTGAGTTTGCACAGTGAAAAAAAAAATATAGATGTGCTTATAAGTCCAGGTAACAAAGAAATAAGCAAAAAACATGAATGTCAATTGTCCATCAACGTAAAGTGAAAAATGCCGGTGAAAATAAACGTGTAATCGTGTAGATCATCACATGGGACTTTCTTTCCAATGGGTAAGAAGAGACTGAATACGCTTACCGGGAACAGGTGGATCTACCTGTCAGCGACAGTAAATCATTCAGGCATAAGAAATCCCAACGGCAAGTAGGCTCGGCTTGTCTGAAGATTCAGTAGAAACCACAAACACAGCCCCTGGACCCGACAGTCCACGGATGAAAATCCTGGGTAGATGATATCCTGGACTTATGGAAAACTCAGGGCTCACAGGATATCCACCCTGTTTTCAGAGGCTGTTGAGATAGCTCCAGATGGGAAAAACACCTTGAAGGATCAGTAAAGGGCACGATGAAATAACTCAAAAAACGTAATCCGCCAGAACATGGAAGGAGAAAGAAAAATTATGCTCCAATGGTGCAGGTCAAAAAATGAGGGTTTTAATGTAATAAAACCAACAAAACATTAAAAAGTGATCACAAGTAACAAAGTGAAAGCAATATGGGGAGTGGGGTACCAAAGCTTTGTTACCCCACTCCCCAATATTGATTGTTTTGTTGGTTTTATTACATTAAACCCCACATTTTTTGACCTGCACCATTGGAGCATCATAAAATAAATAAAATAAATAAGAAAAAATATATAAAACACCCTTATCCTTGCGCGCAGAAGCGAACACATACGTAAGTCGCAACCGCAAATGTAAACATTGTTCAAACCACACATGTGAGGTATCGTCACGATCCTTAGAGTGGGAGCAATAATTCTAGCACAAGACCTCCTCTGTAACTCTAAAGTGGTAGGTAACCTGTAGAAAGTTTGTCGCCATTCCATGAGTGTGCGCAATTTTAAAGCATGACACGTTAGCTTCCTCATAACGTGTTGATCACGAAATTCATTGAGGCTGCACGCTCGCCCGGAGCAACGTCACTTCCGGTACTCGAGGTTCCGACTTCCGGTGTTTTGGAATGCACGCCGTAATTCGCAGGAACGACGCTTTCTAATTGGCTTTCTGTACATGTTGGTGCTGACTTAGCACCTTAAAATGTAAGTGCACATTTATTATATACTGTATTTATTGGCGTATAACACTCACTTTTTTACCCTGAAAATAGAGGGTAAACTGTGACTGCGTGTTATACGCAGGGGGCTGTGGAAAGTTTTTTTCCTGAAACTTCCCTCTTAAAGTTAGAGTGCGTGTTATATGCCGATAAATACGCTAATTGCTTGGATACCTGCTACAATAAACTTGTTGCTCTATGATATATATTCTGCTTCACCTGAGCTTCTTTGGTATATCAATTTAAAGGAGATACCTCATGAGCTGAGCTTGAGCTGATGATCACCCTATTCAGACATATATCGATATCCAGGGAATCTGATTATTATGAAGAACATTATATTTAGTCATCTGGTGAGTTTGTATTTCTCTCACACGAGTAATGGTGGAGCACGGATAATCAAGATTACTTGTCACTGCACATTTGTTGTTTCTTTTTCACCAGTGTTTGTATTTTTCCTGAGGACTTTCTTCTTTTTTATGATTCACTGTATTGATTTTTTGTGGAACATTACTATGCACTAAATCAGGGGTCTCCAAACATTTTAAACAAAGGGCCGGTTTATTGTCCCATCAGACTCTTGGAGGGCCGGACTTTGGCCAGCGGGGGGTGGAAATTGTCCAGTCATTAGTGGGACTAAACATATGGTATTAGGGGGAGAAATAGTGCCCCATCATTGGTATCATAGGGAGGAATAGTGGCCCATTAGTGGTGTCAGTGGGAGAAATAGTTCTCCACTGTCGGTGTCACATGTCAAAATAGTGTCTCGTATCAGTGGGAGGGATACTGCCCCAAGGGCCGGATAAAGGCAAACAAAGGGCCGCATGCGGCCCTCGGGCCGCAGTTTGGAGACCACTGCACTAAATGATTGTATAGAGCTGTTATTATTAGAAGGTTTTTGGGTAAGCGCCAAACTTTTTATTTTCTGAAATTAAATGACATGTTAGGTATCTATTTACTCGGCGTAACATCATCTTTCACATTATACAAAAAAATTAGGCTAACTTTACTGTTCTGTTTTTTTTTTCTTTTAATTCATGAAAGTGTATTTTTTCCCCATAAAATTGCGATTGAAAGTCCGCTGCGCAAATACTGTGTGACATAAAATATTGCAACGGTTGCCATTTTATTCTCTAGGGTCTCTGCTAAAATATATATATATATATATATATATATATATATATATATATATATATATATATATATATATAATGTTTGGGGGTTCTAAGTAATTTTCTAGCAAAAAATACGGATTTTTACTTGTAAACAACAAATGTCACAAAAAGGCTTAGGCATGAAGGGGTTAAACTATTGTAAGTGAATAAAAACGAATATCCTTTAATCCAAATTTTCTGAAAAATTGAGGCCAGTTGTCATTAACCCACATGTTTGGCTCTCTTTGTGTAAGTAATACTGTATAATAGTAAGTACAGTAAAAAATGAATGAATGAATAAATGACTTGTATAGCGCTACACATACGAACTGAATCGCCTCTAGGCGCTTTTTTGCAGCCAGTGTCTGCTTGGCTGGTGCGGTCATTTTACCCCATAGGATCTCGACATGCTTGGGACACACAGTCATACACACATATATATACATATATACTGGCCCAATTTGGACAAGATCCAATTAACCTACCAGCATGTCTTTGGTAGGTTAATGCCCAAAAAAACTTTCTTTGAAACAATTGTAAACCATTTACACATTTACACATTTGTGTATTTTCAAATGATGAATTATTGCCACCATCCCTTCAAATAACTCTTCATTCCAAAACAAATGCACATCGTTATGCCAAACACCCGACTGTAATACTTTCAGTTCTCTAAAGCCCTGTACACACGATCGGATTTCCTATGGATTCTAATCCGATGGATTTTTCCATTGGAAATCCGATGAAGCTGACTTCCAACAGTCTTGCCTACACACCATCAGTCAAAAATCCGATCGTCCCAAGCGCCGTGACGTAAAACACTCCGACAAGCCGAGAAAAATGAAGTTCAATGCTTCTGAGCATGCGTCGACTTGATTCTGAGCATGCGTGGGTTTTTTGTCCGATGGAGTTCCACACAGACAATCGGAATTTGCTATCGTTTTTTTTCCCATCGGATAAATTTAAAACATGTTCTATTTTTTCTCACCGATAGGAAAAAAGACCGATGGGGCCCATACACGATCGGTTTGTTCGATGAGAAAAGTCCATCGGACTGTTTTCATCGGTAAAACCGATCGTGTGTACGCGGCATTAGAAAAATCAAGTTGTGTAGAAAAATAAAGGAATTGCAAAAAAAAAATCCAAAACTGAAAGGACGGATTAATTTGTGGCTGACTCATTGATGGGCTGTGGGGATCCTGTAGCTCATTTTTTTTTCTGTCGATCCAACTTATGTATTTCTATAAATATCACCTTTTAGGTAAGTGGAGTTAAGCCTTTTGAAAAGGTTCAGGCATCAAGAATGAGAAAATTGGCCCGGTGGTGACGCCTGGCTGTTTCCCAATTTTACATGCAGCACCCAGCAGTGTTTTCTTTAGACAACAAGGGGATAGTAATAATAAGTATAGGGTAAATATTTACCGGCATGATAAGTTAGGTATCCCCAGGGTTACGTTACTTATGGCTTGTGTAACCTGAAGAGGATTTGTACAGATTTCAGAGAAGTGGCTATGTATGCACATACAGATGCAATCATTATGATGGAGCCGATCAATGCTCATCTGATATTTATTAGTATTGGGAAAAATTTTCAATACCGAGAGTTATCCGAGCCACCTAGGTATAAAATAAGACATTTGTAGTGAACGTGTGTGTAAGCTTAATTGACCTCATTGTGGCACTGTCCATGTGAAGATAATATTAAAACCTGTCTCGTAACTGTGATATATTTAAACCAGCCCCATCATATAGTCCATTTAGTCAACCAAGGCTAAAGAAAAGACTAAATCTGTACCTCTTTTACTGCCCACAATGTAACCACTGCCCCATCATCAGATATGCTCCTCACAATTGGGAAAACTGGGAAGTGTCCATCTCCATGGTCCCCTGCTGCTCTCAATGGTTCCTCCTGATGACCTCCCATCATGGCAGGAGAAAACAGCGATGTAAGGCCTACAGGAGGAACCAGTCAGAGTCGGGAGGGTGATGGAGATTGAAACTTCTGGAAGTGCCAGTTTCCCAGTAGACTTCAGGGGACCATTTCCAGTAATGTGTTCAATTTTGGTGTTCGGGTGGCAGGTAGGGTGACCACATTTCCAAACTACAATTCAGGGACACCCCCCCCCCCTCCCAAAAATCAGCTTGTGCTGTAACGAATCACAGCACAGTGATTAGACTCAAGAGGCGGGATTTATGATTTCTCCAATCACAAACAGGGGGCGGGATTGTGCTCCTTTAGGCATTCCTGGTCAGGACAAGTACTGTCAGTGAGTAAAGTGGTGATGTGGCAGACTTTTTTGGGGGCATCAGATTGGCCCGGGGGGTGGCTGTGTCATTTTCATTCCAGGACACTGTATTGTCCTGGAATGAATGTGCCCGGGACAGACCTGCGGAACTGTCCCGGGCATGTGGTCACCATAGTGGCAGCAGAAGTAATATCCAGTCTCTCCTTTACAGGTATGAGCTTGGTTGAAAAAATGGAGTATGACAGGGTCACTTTAAGATTATTGTATCACTATTTAACAAGGAGCTTCAATTATGTTTAAAACTTTTGTTACCCCAACACTTCATATTTCTGATATGTGCCTGCTGTACCATGTACTTGTATGAGAAAGTATCCTGTTCTCTTTGTATTGCTTCCTTTACTGTATGTGAAATCCCTGGTGTTCTTGCCAGTCCTTTATGCTTTCATATTAAAAACCGACCACACTAGGCTGGAGAACACAACGTGGTCAGTTCCCTAGCTATGCTGGGAATTCGGTGTGCTCTCCTGCAATGACCAAACTTGTCCTGACATGCCCCCACTGCACAGCCATTCACTGGGAAGATTAGTTTGCTGTCCCCCCCCCCCCCCTTCTTATGCAGCTGAGAACAGAGGGAAAGTGATCACTTCTAAAAAGGGAAAAAGGGTATTTATAATGTATTTTATATCTATACACAAATATTTTGCCTTTTATTTCTACTTCAAACTGAATAAGTTGTTTTACAAGGTGATCGATTACAATCACTTTAACTACTTGCCGACCAGCCGCCATCGTTATACAGCGGACGCTTTAAGGGGTATAGGAGGGGCACATGATGTTGGAGCCGATGTGCGTGGCCGCGATGTGCGCCACTGAAGAGTGAGACTGCTGCTCCAAACATAACCTTTTTGATAAACCCTGTCTCTTCTTTCAAACATCCTGACCATCCATGGACAGTGGTGAGGTGCAAACCTAATCTCCTGTTGCAGCACTCCTAGCAGTCTCTTACTTCATATTCTCATTTATTATTTTATTTTATTTTTATTTTTATTTTACAAGTATTTTTCAACTAACCTTATGCAAATCATCAAGATTCTCGACACCTTTAGTTTTTTGCTGATCCATCATAATTGCAACTGGCAGTCCCATCAGATACTTTATTCTCCAATTGAGGTTCGTCCCTGAGGAAAGGGTATAATCCCTGAAACGCGTCGGACAACCATCCCCATTTGGAAAGAATGAATCTTGTTACTATTTTTTATATATATTTCTACCTGTTTGTTTAAACGCACATTCAGTTGTTACATACTGCCATTTATTTGGCTTCTTAAAACTAATAATTTAATACATTTTTGTACTCATATACTTTATTGTTACATTTGTTGCCCTTAAAGTCCC
This sequence comes from Rana muscosa, assembly GCA_029206835.1. Classification (NCBI taxonomy): domain Eukaryota; kingdom Metazoa; phylum Chordata; class Amphibia; order Anura; family Ranidae; genus Rana; species Rana muscosa. The sequence goes on from CM055118.1 coordinate 226,346,603, forward strand.
AACCCCTAGTCAGGGGGACATTTCCTATTGTTCTTGAACACACGGGATGTTGGCAACACTTCAAATCAAATTCTGGTGTATAAATCCTTTGGCCACCCGCGATCGCTCCTGAGAGAGACAGAACAGGGATCTGTCAATGTAAATAGACGACAGATCCCCGTTCTGTCAGGGATGTGTAGGGAGAGAACTGCTGTTCCTAGTAATCAGGAACAGCAATCTCTCTCTCTCTATTCCCTGTCAGTCCACTCCCCCCACAGTTAGAAACACCTTACTAGGGAACACTTAACCCCTTGATCGCCCCTTAAGCCCTGTACACACAATCGGATTTCCTATGGATTCTATTCCGATGGATTTCTCCATCGGAAATCCGATGAAGCTGACTTCCAACAGTCTTGCCTACACACCATCAGTCAAAAATCCGACCGTCCCAAACGCCGTGACGTAAAACACTCCGACAAGCCGAGAAAAATGAAGTTCAATGCTTCTGAGCATGCGTCGACTTGATTCTGAGCATGCGTGGGTTTTTTCTCCGATGGAGTTCCACACAGACGATCAGAATTTGCTATTGTTTTTTTTTCCCATCGGATAAATTTAAAACATGTTCTATTTTTTCTCACCGATGGAAAAAAGACTGATGGGGCCCATACACGATCGATTTGTCCGATGAAAAAAGTCCAACGGACTGTTTTCATCAGTAAAACCGATCGTGTGTACACGGCATTAGTGTTAACCCCTTCCCTGCCAGTGACATTTATACAGTAATCAATGGCTATTTTTAGCTCTGATCACTGTATAAATGTCAATTGACACTTTTTTGGGACCAAAGTGTCCGATTTGTCTGCCGCAATGTCGCAGTCCCACTAAAAATCGCAGATCATCGCCATTACTAGTAAAAAATAATAATAATAAAAATACCAATCAATATACGCTTATTGCAATATTTTTTACCAAAAATATGTAGAAGAATACATATCGGCCTAAATTGATGAAGAAATTCGTTTTTTTACATATCCCAACAAAAATATTTATTATAGCAAAAAGTAAATAATATTGTTTTTTTTTTCAAAATTGTTGGTCTTTTTTGTTTATAGCGAAAAAAATAAAAACCGCAGAGGTGATCAAATACCACCAAAAGAAAGCTCTATTTGTGGGGAAAAAAAAGACATGAATTTTGTTTGGGTACAGCATCGCACGACCGCGCAATTGTCAGTTAAAATTACGCTGTTCCGTATCGCAAAAAATGGCCGGTCATTAAGGGGGCAAATCTTCCGGTCCGTAAGTGGTTAAAAGGGTTGTAAAGGTTTTTTTTTTTTTTTAAACAACAAACATGTCATACTTACCTGCTCTGTACAAGGGTTTTGCACAGAGCGGCCTGATCCTCCTTTTCTGGGGTCCCTCAGCGGCGCTCCTGGCTCAGCCTCTTCATTGAGTGCCCCCACGAAAAGCTGCATTCCATGGGGGCACTCGTGCTGGCACGCTCCCGAGTCCTGCTGCTGCATCCATTGACACAGACAGCAGGACTCGGCCCCCCCCCCCCCCACCAGCTCCTGTGCCACTGAATTTTATTGACAGCAGCGGGAGCCAATGGCTCCCGCTGCTATCAATCTATCCAATGAGGACCTGAAACAGTGGCTGGAGCTGCTGTGCTCGTCCTCGTCGCTGGAAAGATTGGGTTCAGGAAAGAAAAAAGGGGGCTCTGGGTGGCTGCTGCACTACAGAAGGTTTTACACCTTAATGCATAGAATGCATTAAGGTGAAAAACCTTGAGGGTTTACAACGCCTTTAAGGTTTAGACTGTGGTCAAAGATGACAAGATTATATTCACATTGGCGTGTTAATAGAGGTAACTGGCAAAAAAAAGGGTCACTGTTAGAGCTTGAAATTAAATCTGTTTTACAATCCTGGAGACATTAGCCTCAAAGAACCTCTATTTAAGGCAATTTAAAGCAGTAACCCAAGAGCAAAATTTGTATTTGTTACACCTTACCAGCTTGTAGATGTGGGAGCTGCATTAGTTTTCCTTTTTTCCTTTTATTTTCACATGATGATCCTGCTAGTAAGTCTGTTATTTTACAGCTTCCTTTAACAGACCAAGCTGTCCAGAAAAACAAGTTAAGACAAATAATTTAACACTGACAAGGGTGCTTACAGTGATCAGCTTTTATTCATTTATGTAAAATCTTGTTAAAAAGAAAAAAAAATTGCAGTAACTGCTTAAAAAGTGTTAGCTGCCGCTCAACTTTAATTTGGTAGTCAAATCCACTAAAATCTGCTGGTCTGACACTAGCCTCTCCCTAGACTGACAATGCTGCTGTCTAAAGGTATCTTTAAGTGGAGTGGAGTCGCCCTATAACAGGAAGACGGGAAGTGTGTTACTGGCTGGATTACCAGGTGAAAAATAAAATAAAAAATAAAACAAATGCAGCCACCACATTTAAGATTTGGTAAGCTGCAATTTTATTGCATTTTTGTTTTTGGATTAAGAAGAGAAGTATGGGAATGTTTTATTTTGTTTTTCAATCATACTTACCTAGGTGGATGCTGCATCTTTCCCTCGCTGGCATTAACACAGAACTGAGCGATTAGACACTGCTGATCGCTCGGTTCTCAGAGCTCCTTGAGTAAGGTGACCAGATTTTTTATATGAAATCCGGGGACATATTTTTATTTTTATTTTTTACTAGTAATGGCGGCAATAAGCGACTCTCTGCTCGTCGCCGCCGCCCGCCTCACAGCCTGTCAAGTCTTACTCTCCGGGCCCCGGCTACTACTGGGTGGGGAGCGGAGGAAGATCACTCTGCCAGGGAAGGCAAAGAGATAATCTGGCAGGCGGCTGGCCGGGACTTGAGCAAAATGCGAGTGGAGCTGGATGGGCATGCACCCGAAACTGAAGAAATAATCCCTCCGCTCCGACCAGCACTTGATCATCTGAAAGGGGAACAGATAATGGAAAAAAAATACACCCCCCTAAGCTAGTAGGTGTGGCGGGGTGGGGGTGTGTAATTCAGAATTATTTTTTTTTATTCTGCACTGTCTTTGAAATTACCCTAGCCCCTGTTCAAATCCAGTCCGGGGACAAAACCAGGGGTCAGACTTGGGGACTGTTCCCTGAAACCGGGGATGTCTGGTCACCCTATCCTTAAGCAGAGAGCTGGTGACTGTTGGTCATCGGCTCTCTGCTCTTCCCTCCCCGTGCTCACTGGAGCGCTGGGCTGTGGAGGAGGCGGGAGAGGCCAGCTCAGGCACTCAGCGGCTCGATGGGAGGCTGAGCCGGGTGCCAGTCAAGGCATGTGAGTGGATCCCGATCATATGGTCACGATCTTTCCCGAGCCTGACCCAGCTCTGTGATGTCAGCCGACAGCTGGCTTCAGCCTGCTGTCTGCTGAAAATGGGTCACAGGAGTGCAGAACCAAATGCATACCTCCCAACATTTTGAGATGGGAATGAGGGACACCTACTAGCAAACATATGTAGGCATAGGACACGCCTCCTGCCACACCCCCTTAAAGGAGAATTAACCACAAAAAAGTATAATTAAATCCACAGGTGCTTTTTTTTTACCACCACTATTCCTTTATATTGGCTTTTAAAATTTAATAATGCAGTAATTTAGAATTTGAATGAAAGGTTTAGCACTGGGAAACACTTTTTGAAAGCTAAAAAGTGCATTTTATGTACAACTATATGGATCAGATCAAAATGAGGGGCAAATGAGGAGGAAAGAGGGACAGAGGGACATTGCTCAAAATCAGGGACAGTCCCTCAAAATCAGGCACAGTTGGGAGCTATGCAAATGCACCCCTGTGATCCACAAGAGAAGTACAGCCAAACAAGCTTTGGCTGTACTTCTCCTTTAATACTGCATTAAATATTCTTAAATTCCCTTTCACCCTTCAAATGTACATTAGACTAAAGCAAATGATTGTAAACGGTCTTTGGACCTGCTCTCTAAGGCCTCTTTCACACATGTCCATTAAGCGTGAATGGGCTGTTTTTTGCAGTCTTTGTATCTTTCAGGTGCTGCGAACAAGCTGCCCATTGATGTCTATTAGGAGGTGTAGTTGCATGTAAACAGATAATTGTCCTAAGGTGACAGACATGCAGGTGTGGGTGAGCAGCCTCAAACACACACTTCACAAAAAAAAAAGACCCTTTCAAGGTATCCAGACATCATCGCCCACGTGAACAAGATCTAACACCCACACAATAACTCCAAGTGATTCTTGGCAGGTGTAAACACTCATTCGTGCCTGCGCGCCGCGCTATTACGTGTTTTTTTCGCACTTTTTTCTGTACATTTTTCGTGTGGCAATGGGCTGCCCTACATGCGGCAAATGTGTCAAAAGAAGCATTGGCACCTTTTCGGGCAGTGTGCTGTGTGCGTTTTTTACTGCTTGTTTTATCTCTCAACAAAACACGTGTTTCAAACTATATCTTAGAGCCATTCGAGTGCCACATCCATATACAGATGTATCAATACCAAAAGCGTGTTTTCCAGCTGTGTTTGGGGTGCCATTAACAATTAATAGCAAATCAAGTGCAATGGACGCTTTCCGTGCGTTTCTAGCATGTTTCGGGAACGTGCACAAAAATGCACATTTCTGAGCGAGTTTCCAGAACATGCAGATGTGAATGGGGCCTAAGGCCCCTTTCACACTGGGGCGGTTTGCAGGCGCTATTGCGCTAAAAATTGCGCCTGCAAACCGACCCTAAACAGCGGCTGCAGTTTCTCCAGTGTGAAAGCCCGAGGGCTTTCACACTGGAGCGGTGCGCCGGCAGGACCGCTCCAAAAGTTCTGCTAGCCGCATCTTTGGAGCGGTGAAGGAGCGGTGTGTTTACCGCTCCTGCCCATTGAAATCAATGGGACAGCGTGGCTATACCGCCGGCAATGCGCCTCTGCAGAGGCGCATTGCCGAAGGAGAAAAGGGATAGCCGCTCCAGGTAGGAAACCTTGATGTTGATCCACCTCACAGAGGCCACAGGTGCAGGCAATGCATTAAGCAAGGCAGGAATAAGAAAGTAATCATAGCTATGATTAAACACTAGGAATAGTGTGAAACGCGTCAGCTGTCCAGTTTGCTGTTTGCTGTGGCTTGTAGTGCTGTTCTATTTTAAATAAAGGCAACATTTGTTCAGAGTGCGGCTGTCCGGAAATATACTTTCTTATTCCTGAGAGGCGCATTGCGGGTGGTATTAACCCTTTTTCGGCCGCTAGCGGGGGTTAAAACCACACCGCTAGCGGCCGAATACCGTCGCAATTTCAACGGTAAAGCGCCGCTATTTTTATCGCCATCGCACCTCCCGTCCCAGTGTGAAAGGGGCCTAACTCTTCAGCTGCAAGAAACTTTACTAACTTCAGAAACATCTTCTAATATAATTTATGTATATATGTATATGCATTAGTCCATTTGCTACTAACATAACTGTTATCACCATCTTTATTATACAGAGTGGAAAAAAAAAAAGAGCATGTGTCCCAAAGTATGATAGTAAATGTAGTTCAGGAGCTGTTTCTATTTTGTTGTGCACAAGAAAAACATTTGTTTGAAGAATACAAACATTTCACATTTTAAAAGGACAACACCAGCCAAAACCAAAATTGGTTTACGATGGAGTCTTCTGATTAGTAACGAGTGTCCTAGAATTACCAATTTTTTCCTCCCCCTCTATGCTTTTAGTATTAAGCCTCGTACACACGAGCGGGAATCCCGTCTAAAAAAAACGTCGGTTTTCTCTACGGGATTCCTGGCAAGCTTGTCTTGCCAAACCCTGTGTACACACGCTCCATTCAAAACAACCGTTGTTCTTTTGAATGGCAAGAACACGGTGACGTCATTGACTACGACGAGCCGGCGCTCGTCACATTCAATGCTGTCGCCGCCATCTTGCTACACCCCATAATACCCTTGTATGCTACCGCGCATGCGTCAAAGTCTCATCGAGCATGCGCGGGTTTACCTTGGACAGGTAAGCATACAGACGACCGGGTTTCTTGGCAGGAAACACGCTAAAGAGAATCCCGAAGAGAAAATAGAGAGCAGGTTCTCTATTTTTCTCGTCGAGATTCCCGGCAGTTTTCCTGACGAGAAACCATACAGAAGAACGGTTTTCTCGGCAAAAAGCTCTCCCAGCAGTTTTCTTGCAGAGAAAACCGGTCGCGTGTACGACGAGGCTTAAGTATATTTTCCAAGGGAAAAACACGCACTGAAAACTCCCAGTTCAGCAGGAAGAGGACAATGCAAAAATGACCCTTCCACCCTTTTCTCACCTTCTGACATAGGTGCCTCTTCTCATGACTTCACAAAGTCTCAAAGGACATCAATGACAATTCAAAGCAACACCCAGCTCATCTTCAGGGAAGGAGATATCACACTCTATTGATTTATTTCAAGAAAAAAAAAGGTGTAAGAAACCCCCGAGAGACTTAAAAGGCTTTAAAGGAAATTTCCACTTAAGGAAAAAAAATATCATAACGTATTAGGTATAGACATTTGAAACTGATTGTTTACCCGCTCTCTCTTTCTTACTTTATAATATACCGTATATATATTAGAAAAAGAAAGAAAGAGAAAGATTTAAAAAATGACACACACACAAATAAACATTTAATATATGGCAAAAAACTTCTAAAGCAGTATGGACAGAGCACTGGTTACCTGCTTTCAGGCCTTCCATCTCTCATTGGAACCTAGGATGAAGACAATCAAGAAGGAAGCATAGGGGGTTATTTACGAAAGGCAAATCCACTTTGCACTACAAGTGGAAACTACAAGTGCAAAGTGTACTTGAAATTGCGCTGAAAGTGCACTTGGAAGTGCAGTCACTGTAAATCTGAGGGGGGCATGCAAGGAAAATAAAAAATAGACCTTTAGCGTGCACATGATTGGATGATACAATCAGCAGAGCTTCCCCTCATTTCAGATCTTCCCCTCAGATTTACAGCGACTGCACTTCCAAGTGCACTTTCAGTGCAATTTCAAGTGCACTTTGCACTTGTTGTTTGCACTTGTAGTTCAAAGTGGATTTGCCTTTCGTAAATAACCCCCAAAATGTAGGAAGGGAGTCATTGATCTGACACGTATGTGTATGTAATATCAAAAAAACAAATATGTGCAATTATGTACAATTACCTCATATGCGTATGTAAATTTCCCTTTAAAGCTTAATTCCAGGTATGGATATTTTTACATAGGTACATTAGTCCAGCTTGGACCAATGTATTTATGCATATACCATACCTGACTGATCTCCCTGGAAGCTGGAAAATATTTTAGTAGGCACCAATACAACAGTGATTTCCAATAGCTTCCAGGTCCCATGGCAAGCAACTGCACAGCTGCTTACTAAACACAGGAGGTTGTTCGACCATAGTGATCGCTTTGTATTTCCTCAATTAATGCAAGGCATTTTCTAATATGATGAGGTGGAGATTGTAACGTCATTGCTTTGCCTCTCCACCTTATCCAATCAGAGAATAATTGCATTCATTGAGCAAAGCATTCTCTGAATGGTGCCAGTGCAGAGCTAGTGGAGATCACTGTATAGTGATGCCTAAAATGATTTCCAGCTTCCAGGGTGGATCAACGAGGTATTATTTATGCATAGTTACATTGATGCAAGCTGGACTAATGCATAGCTCCCAACCGCCCCTGATTTCGAGGGACTGTCCCTGATTTAGAACATAGCCCCTCTGTCCCTCTTTCCTCCCCATTTGTCCCTCATTTTGGTCTGATCTATATAGTTAAACCTTTCATCCTATTTCTAAATTACTGCATTTGTAAATTTCAAAAGCCAATATAAAGGAATAATAGTGGTTAAAAAAAGCACCTGTGAGCAGTGGCGTATCCAGGGTATGGCAGATATGGCAAGTGCCATGGGTGCTATATGAAGGGGGCGCTCCTGAGTTGCTGGGCAGCAAGGCACTTAGAGATCTCTTCTTAAAATGGCCCTGATTTAGCCACTGTTACTCACTGTCAGCCTGGGGTGGGATCCTGGCCGGCGGAGACTGCTTTAGGTCGTTCACCACCGGCCCCTGGCTCGCTGCCCAAACTGGTTGCTATCCACGGCCCGCCTCGCGTCTAACAACCAGTGACGTCACGAGGAGGAGAGAGGCAGAGACCAGCATTCACAGCGAAGAAATTTAATTTCCTCCTCCACGCCCACTGCTTGGCTCCACCCACCTCCTCCCTGCATCTTCTCCGACATGCACAGGAAACATATGAGACCCTGACTGCAGTACACAAAGGGAGAGAGGAGTTTAGGCAGTGGCTCCTGGTGTCCCCCTAGAATATCTGCAAACTGGGCTGCTGTGCAGGAGAGGGGAAAGGAGCCGAGAGGTGTGCTGTGCTTTCCCTCCTCTCCAGCTTCACAGTCCTAAAACTGCAGCTCTTCTCTCCTGGTGGCTCTGTGTGAATAGGAGCGCCCTGCAGCTTCCCCCTTCTGTCCTGACTATAGAAACAGCAGAAAGGAACCATCAACCTCGTATTATAGGAAGGCTGCCACAGGACAAGAAAGAGTTAAAAGCAGGAGCTGATCCACCTCCTGCTGCTTACTGAGCCAATGGGCGATGCTGTAACCCACCCCCTTCTCAAGCCGCTCCTTTTGATTGAGAAGAACAGAGTACTGGAGCCATGCTGGAGCCTGGATAGAGAACTGAGCTGCCGTGGGGAGTGGGGAGGGGGCAGAGAAGGAGAAGAATGCATTCAGGTGAAGGTAATGTGGAGAATGTGCACAGGAAGAGACATTTACTACAATGCTCCTCTCTTTATTCTCTCTGTACTTTCTGATGTATTCTGTATTCCTACTTTCTCTTTCTCTCTCCCCCTGCCCCCCCCTCTCTCTCTCCTCCCTCTCCCCCCGCCCCCCATTCTCTCTCTTTCACCACTTCCATCTCCCCCCTCCCTTTTTTTCCCTCTGGCCATAACCAGTATAAACAGTAAATATTACAATAAAATATACAATGTTGTTCTTCCTTCTTCACCTTCGTGTTTCAATTTAAATGTAATTACATAATTTAAAGTGGTTGTATACTGCTGGACTTTCTTTTTTTTTACCATGCAAGGTAAAGGTATAATGTGCTAGTATGCGATACTAGCACATTATGGTAAACTTACCTTAACACAAAGCCCTCCCGCACCCAGAAGTCTAATTTTTCCAAATTTTGCTTCCAGGTTTGTGGGCTCTGTGACTGGCCTGAGTCACGATGAAGTCACTCCTGTGCATATGCGCAGGAGCCACCATTCATGTCACAGGGTTCTAAAGGAACAGCACCAGTGGCCGTTCCTTCAGAGCGCATGCGCCAGTGATGTCACTGGCTCCATGTAATGTAAATATCTCCTAAACTGTACATGTTTAGGACATATTTACTGTACCTATAGGTAAGCCTATAATAAGGCTTACCTATATGTAAAAAGCAGTAAAGGAAGTTTACTTCCACTTTAAGTGATGGTGGAGCCCTCTCTCTGAATGCCATATACTGTATATGTGGTGTCCTGTAAACCAAATATACAACTTTCTATCTTTCAAACAAATAAAAATATCAAAATATAAAATTGCAGCATATTAGTGATATTAACACCCCCTCAAAATCTTTTTGATAACAAGTTGCAATATGTAAGTGATGGTAACACCCCCTCAATAAATAAAATAACTCCACTTACAATAGGGGGTGTCACCATCACTAATATACTACAATTTTATATTTTGAAATTTTGCCTTGTTGTTTTGTTAGGTGTTTTGAAAGTGATATTAAAAGGTTCACTTTTTTTAATTTTTTTAAATAACAAGCATGTCATACTTACCTCCACTGTGCAGCTCGTTTTGCACAGAGTGGCCCCGAATGTCCTCTTTTGGGGTCCCACGGCGGCTCTCGCAGCTCCTCCCCGCATCAGATAACCCCCTCTGGGAAGCTCTCTCCCGAGGGGGTTACCTTGCAGGCGTGCTCCCGTGTCATACAATCGGCGTCCATAGCTCCCGATTGTATGACAGGGCCCCGCCCCCCGGCGGCTGCGTCATTGGATTTGATCGACAGCAGTGGGAGCCAATGGCTGCAATCTATCCAATGAAGAGCCGATCAGCCATGGGGAGAATGACGCGGGATTGCGCCTGCGGAAATTCAGGGCTCAGGTAAGTAAAACGGGGGCTCGGGGGGGCCGGACACTGCAAGGTGTTTTTTTCACCTTAATGCATAGGATGCATTAAGGTGAAAAAACACGAAGCTTTACAACCCCTTTAAGGTTGCCTGAAAGATGGGTTTCAAATGTTTTGACAGGGGCGCAGTTTCAGTGCTTGCCATAGGCGCCATTTTCACTAGATACGCCTCTGCCTGTGAGTTTAATGCCTTTAAGGGGGCCTGTCCTATTCCTACATACTTTTGCTTATATGTGTCCCTCATTCCCATCTCAAAAAGTTGGGAAGTATGCTAATGTAACCATGTGAATACAGTCATACCTGGAGGACATCTTTAAAGCGGAGCTCCACCCATTTTCTACATGTGCAATCTATATCATGGCCATTAGGAATGCTCCTACAAATGGCATTCATTTTTTTTTTTTTTTTTTTAAGTAAAAACCTTCTTTCTTATTATTTTCATCAGCACCTCCGGCTGCGGCCACCTAGGCAATGTCGTCACTAGGCGATTCACAAGGACTCCTGGGATATTGGCCTCATGTATCCCATGTATCCCAGGAGTCCATGCGAATTGCCTAGTGACGAAATCTCACGTTATTTCCAGACCGGAAATGATGCGAAAAGTAGGAGTTAGGCGCCATTTTTGAAGAACTGCATCTGCTGGAAGGAATAAAGGATCTCTGATCGGGACCAGCCTGTATGTACAATAAAAAAAGTTGATGCAGGTGTTCTGTCAATTTATCCAACCCATCATAAACTCCAACCACATCACTTCCGGTTTATTTAAAACCTTAGTAATTGGAGATTTTGACAAATTGGTGGTTGGACACAACAGCGACAACCAAATAGAGTCTAGTACAGGAAGATTGAGCTGTTTTGACAGCTCAGCGGCTAACGAGGACAAAGTTGTCACCGCCTCGGAGGTGGCCATTTTGTTGGCTAGTATTGGAGCGGAGTAAGAATCTCCGCTCATAATATCCTCTGCACCGGACTCTATTCGGTTGCCGATGTTGTGTCTAACCACTAATTCGTCAAAAACTCCAATTACTGCGGTTTCAAGAAACTGGAAGTTAAGTGGTTGGAGTTTCTGATGGGTTGGAGAATTTGACAGAACACATACACTCTTTCCTGAATGTGGGCACTATCCATCTAAATCAGGCATCATGGCATTGACAGTCTCATGCGGCCACTAGCGAGATCGGGAGGTGCATGCTGGGTAGCCAGCTGCACCAAATCCCGGAAATGAAGAGTAGAGGGCTTCAAATGCCCACACCTGACATGGAACTTGCCTACTCCCAAAATCTGGTTAGTATTCCACTATTTTCACAGAAACTTCAAGGAACACACATATAACATTATCTAAATGTAACTGTATATGTGTGCACAAGTACGGCAGAGTGTTTGAAAAAAAAGGGTTTGGGGGACTGGAACTCCGCTTTAAGCTATTGGCCCTTTATACAAGCTTTTTACAACAAAGAAGCAAAGGAGACAGAGAAAAACTCACATATGAAAAGGCGCCTAAAGCTCCACCTGCTGGTCAAGTATGTATAAACAATTCACATTACCTATTTATTAATAATCTTATTTTAAAAGAGAAACACATTTCAAAATGTTATTTTTTGTCCTCCCCATAATATTCAATTAATAGTTCTGCTACTGTTACAGCTGAGTTTTACAGATTTCACCATCAGTACCTTTTTCTAGTGGAATCTGGTTATTCAGTGCCTCCTTGAAGGTATATTTGCGCACAGTGAGTCTCAACTCAAAGGTTGTCTACCCAGTATGAAAATACAGCTGAACAGCAGTCCCACTATAAGTTACAGAGGAGTTGTAAGAGAAATTCTCAATGTCACTTCAGGGACTAGAAGCAAATCAAGGATTTTCAGTTGACTGGACGTTCATATTAAAACTTTGTGATAGTTTTTATGGCTCAGTAGAGTCAACAGTTCTTGAATTGTAACAAAAACTTCCAGTGCCCACAATGGCTTCTTTCACTGTAAATAGAGCATAAGCACCCTTTAAACATTTTTAATTAGAAGTGGCACAATTAAACCTAATCAAGAACAATTAATACGCAGCGTTCAAAGAAAACCCAGGTTTTAATACGAGTAAAAAAAAAAAAAAAAAAAAGCTTTTTTATTTTTGTTTAAAAGAGACTTAATTCTCAGAGCTTTTGACTTTGAAAATTGCCTTTCCTGAGTTTCTGGAAGAAATAAAGCAGATTTGAATTATTACGCCTAATTACTCACGAACTAAAATGAGCAAGAACGAAGGCAAGCTGTCTTTGTCCCCCAAAATAACATTACATAGTCTTGCTCCCTCTGCACAAAGCATGAAAGGTTATCATTAGAAGCCTTAATAATATCTTAAAGATCAAAGTCTCAGCACACAGGCACTTGTGATGTTCCAGCTCGAGCGGGAGACTGTTCCGGCGTTTGATTCTCGGCATTAAACCCCAAGCTATGCCGGTTTGCGGCTTCCACTGAAGACGTTAATTAACACCCATCTTGTTCTGCAAAGGAAAGAGCAGGCCTTAGTTAATTATTTGCTCGGACACTTCAAAATCTCTTGGCACGCTAATAATTGGCCTGTTTGATAGGACGCCTTTGCCTGATGGTTATAAGCTGTATTGTTATTTAGCGAGGAGTGTGGCCGGTATAAGAGCGGCACTGACTAGGGAGTTTTACATTGAGATGCCATCACTAATATAGCTTGCTTTAAAAAAAAAAAGAGAGAGATCATTAGTTGGGAAATGTTATCCATATTTCTTTTCTCCGTTGCAGTCCCCAGCCTGTCTGATCACCCCCCACCAAAAATAAGTACTTAGTCATTGTACAAGGGTGGTGTTTAGACTGTAATCATTTTCTGATGCATGCGTTGTTATACATACCAATTAATGCAAAGAGACGAGGATTTCCACATTGCTGTATCACTTTCTATGTACTAAAAATGTCCATTAGGTCTGATTCTAGTTTATTTAATAGGGCAATAGGGAATGTACAATGCGTAACAAACCACTCTAATCAAAGAGCACTTATGTGTGAAGTTTGACTAGTTAATTCGTGTTTTTTGTTTCCTATTATTTTTTCTGGTGCTGAGCTGTAGCAGAACTTAAACTGAAGATTTCAAACAGTTCCTTGCAGTTGATGGAAGATACCCTATATTGTCAAAAGTATTGGGACACCCACCTTTACAGTTGCAAAAAAAAGTATGTGAACCCTTTTGGAATGATATAGATTTCTGCACAAATTGGTCATAAAATGTGATCTGATCTTCATCACAACAATAGACAATCACAGTCTGCTTAAACCAATAACACACAAATAATTAAATGTTACCATGTATTTATTGAACACACCATGTAAACATTCACAGTGCAGGTGGAAAAAGTAGGATTTTTAAAACAGCTTACCTGTAAAATCCTTTTCTTGGAGTACATCACGGGACACAGAGCGGCATAGTCATTACTATGTGGGTTATATAGAATTACCTTCAGGTGCTGGCACTGGCAACTTCCAAAACAGGAAGTACCCTCCCCTATATAAGCCCCTCCCATCCGGGAGCACCTCAGTTTTGTAGCAAAGCAATAAGTGTCCCCAAAAGAGGGGTGGGAGCTCTGTGTCCCGTGATGTACTCCAAGAAAAGGATTTTACAGGTAAGCTGTTTTAAAAATCCTACTTTCTTGTTCATACATCACGGGACACAGAGCGGCATAGTCATTACTATGTGGGACGTCCCAAAGCAATGCCAAATGAGGGGGGGGATATACCATACATAAGCTGGGCGCCATCAGGCATGAGGATCTTTTGCGGCCTGCAACACACTGCGCCCAAAGGCGACATCCTCCTGACTTCTAACGTCCACCTGGTAGAACCTAGTAAACGTGTGTACTGAAGACCATGTTGCGGCCTTACAAATTTGAGCCAGGGAGGCCTGGTGATGCACTGCCCATGAAGTTCCAACTGCTCTCGTGGAGTGCGCCCTAACTTTGAACGGAGGCGGTCTACTTCTCAAGCCATAGGCTTGTATTATGACCTATCGAATCCACTTGGCTAAAGTAGATTTTGATGCTGCCTGACCCTTTCTGGGGCCTTCCGGCAGAACAAACAAAGAATCCGTTCTACGAATCTGAGCAGTGGCTTTTAGATAAGCTTTAACTGCTCTTACTACATTCAAAGAATGCAATAACTTTTCCTCTACCGAGCTCGGTTTGGGGAAAAGAAGGAAGAACCACATCCTGGTTCAAGTGAAACCTCGATACCACCTTAGGAAGAAAGGCTGGGTGAGGACGTAATACTACTCTGTCCTCATGAATAACCAGATATGGCTCTTTACAGGACATGGCGGCTACTTCCGACACTCTTCTAGCCGAGCATATGGCTACTAAAAATATCAATTTTCTGGTGAGTAGAACCAAGGAAATGTGCCGCAAAGGTTCAAATGGCTGCTTCTGCAGAACCGACAGAACCAAATTTAGATCCCATGGACATATGGGAGCTTTAATCGGTGGAATAATACGAGTCACCCCTTGCATAAAGGATTTGACAAGTCAATGCATAGCCAGGGGCCTTTGAAATAGTATTGATAAGGCCGAAACCTGACCCCTGATAGTACTTAAGGCAAACTTCCTGTCTACAGCCCACTGTAGGAAGTCCAGAATTCTGCCTATAACGTACTTACGTGGATGCCACTTTCTGGCCTCGCACCAAGTGATGTACGCCTTCCAAACTCTATAGTAGATCTGCCTGGATACAGGCTTCCTGGCATTGATTATAGTTGATACCACAGAGTTAGAGAGACCTCTCTTCTTTAGGATGTGGGATTCAATAGCCAGGCCGTTAAACTTAGAGTTAGTAAGGAAGGGTGGTATATCGGCCCTTGCGAAAGCAGGTCCGGACGACGTGGAAGGGTCCAAGGACTCCCCACAGACATTTTGATGATCTCCGCGTACCAGGCCCTTCGGGGCCACGCTGGAGCCACCAATATCACCGGCTTCTTTTCCAACCTGACTCTGCGAAGGAGTCGAGGCAACAATTGTAGCGGAGGGAATGCATATATCAGTCTGAACTGATTCCAAGGGAACACCAGAGCATCCGAGCCGCAAGCGAGGGGATCCCTTGTCCGGGAGACAAATCTGTCCACCTTTGCGTTGAATCTGGATGCTAGCAGATCTACATCCGGTGTTCCCCACCGCTGACATATTGCTCGGAAGACCTCGGGATGAAGGGACCATTCCGATGGGCATAACTGTTGGCGACTTAGAAAGTCCGCCTTCCAATTCTCCACCCCTGGAATGAAGACAGCTGATATACATGGGACATGCTTTTCTGCCCATTCCAGGATGTGACTTACTTCCCTCTGGACTGCACGACTCCTGGTGCCTCCCTGATGATTGATATATGCCACTGCTGTGGCATTGTCTGATTGAATTCTGACAGGGGACCCTTGGAGTCTGGATGCCCAGGCTACTAGGGCATACCGGGCTGCTCGTATCTCTAAGAGATTGATGGGCAGGGTTTTTACTACATTTGACCATCTGCCCTGGAGAGACCATCGCTCCAGTACTGCCCCCCAGCCTATAAGGCTGGCATCTGTAGTGACCACCTTCCAGGATATCGGACTGAAGGGTTTTCCCTTCTGGAGATTCTGGGGGATCAACCACCAGCAGAGACTCTTCCGAACGGAAGGGGACAAAGCCATCGGGAAGTCTAGAGCCTGAATTTTTCCGTTCCAGGCTGACAATATGGCCCTCTGTAAATTCCTTGAGTGGAATTGGGCGTATGGCACAGCTTCGAATGATGCTACCATCTTTCCTAGCAGCCTCATGCACAGGCGTATGGACGGCTGTCTTTTTGCACAAAGCAGACGGACCAAGCCCCTCAAAGAGGATACCTTGTCTAGAGGTAAGAAAATCTTCCTCTGGTCTGAATCCAGCCGTAGCCCTAGATATACCAGGTTTTTCACTGGCTGTAGGGCTGACTTGTCCAGGTTGATGACCCAACCGTGAGATTCTAGATACTTGATTGTATCGACAATTACCACTTCTAGCTTGGCAACTGAGTGGTCCATCAACAACAGGTCGTGTAGGTATGCCATTATCGTTACACCTCGTGTTCTTAGATTGGCCAACAGTGGGGCCAGAATTTTTGTGAACACTCGTGGTGCTGTGGCCAGACCGAATGGTAAGGCTCTGAACTGAAAATGGCGCCCTTCTACTGCAAAGCGTAGAAATTTTTGATGACCTAGAAAGATGGGAACATGCAAGTAAGCATCTTTGATGTCGATCAAGGCTAACCATTCCTCCCCCTGTAGGGCAGCGGTGACCGATCGGATCGACTCCATCCGGAAGGACCGGACGTTTAGAAATTTGTTTAGACTCTTTAGGTCCAATATGGGTCTTATGTCCCCGTTTGGTTTCAGGACTGTGAAAAGGTTTGAGTAGAACTCAACCCCCACTCTTCCATAGGAACCTCCATAATTACTCCTTGGAGCAATAGTTGTTCTAACGCCACTAGGAGACACCTTCTTTTCAGAGGGTCTTTTGGCATGCCTGACCACATAAAATGGGAAGGAGGAGACTTTTTTAACTCCAACTTGTATCCCCGAGTTACTGCGGAGAGCACCCATCTGTCTTTGGTCGTCTCCCGCCAGGTCTCTGTGAACAACTGAAGTCTTCCCCCCACCCGTTTGAGTGGGGGCAGCCCTTCATAGGCTTGACTTGGAGGCTGGTTTAGTACCTCTTCGGATCCAGGGCTTTTTATTACCCTGTGACTGTCCCTGATTTTTACCTCCTGAGTTTGACCGAGGAGGCCGTCGGAACTGCTTAGTAGCAGACGTCCCAGGGATAGGAGAGGTAGTCCTCTTAAAAGACGGACCCCTAGACCTCTTTTTAATTGGTAAGAGAGTACTTTTACCACTGGAAATCTTCTGGATATATTTATCCAGGTCTTCGCCAAAAAGGCGTTCTCCATGAAATGGGAAGCTAACTAAGAGCTTCTTACAGGGAGCCTCAGCAGACCAGTTCTTGAGCCACAGAAGCCTACGCATATGTACCAAAGACAGCGTGAGGCGGGAGGCCTGATGGATAGAATCCTTGATGGCGTCAACCGCAAAGCATAATGCTCTAGGCAGATCAGCCAGAGCCTGGGCCTGCTGGTCTGGCAATCCCTCAGGACCATTTTCATTTGATCCTTTAAAGCTTGGCAGACCCCAATAGCTGCCACTGCTGGCTGTGTAACAGCCCCTGCTGTGGAAAAAGCAGATTTTAATAAAGATTCCAATTTTTTATCTACTGGATCTTTGAACATTTGAACATTATCTACTGGACATGTCAGTGATTTGTTCACAGAAGAAATGGCTGCGTCCACCGTAGGAACATTCCATCTCTGGGTGAATTTTTCCTTCATGGGATAGATCACCTGAAATTTCTTAGGTGGAACAAATAGTTTATCAGGATGTTCCCAGTCCTGGTATATAAGTCCTTCCAATAATGGATGAATTGGAAAGGAGCAATTAATCTGGGGAGCTTTTAGCGACCCCAACGAGGAGACAGCAGTAGTTGATGGTTCAACAAGAGGCATTTTAAATGCAGATCGAACCATGTCAGTTAGGGTCTGGACCCACAATCTTTCAGTCTGTGATGCTGAAAATGGTTCATCTACTGTCGATTCCTCAAAAACAGAGTTAACCTCCTCCTGATCCCCTTCAGGAAGGTCAGTCCCTTCCTGGGACTGTTGCTCTGCCAACAGGCACTCTAATGGAAGGGATGGAGATCTGGCGCGCTTTCTTTCCTGTAGAGAAGAAGCGATCAATGCTGCCAATCTCTGCTCCAATCCCTCCAGAGTTGAGGCAAAAACCTCCTCTGTTATATATGCAGGAGCAGGTGGACTGAGGACAGCCGCAGTACCTGGCACTCCCGGGGGTTCCTTATGGGTATTAACCTCTGATTTCTCAGGGGAGGAAGGTGCAGATGACTGCTCCAGATCCTCAGAGCCCGATGGAGACCCCCTACACTTCCTGAAAGGTATATCTCGGAGTTTTTTAGGCGGCATATTCCTTAGTTCAAAGCTGAGGTATTCCAGCCGCAATACACCCCTTTACTGAAATAGTCTAATGCAATTTGCTGCTATGTACATCAGTGGGTGTCTACTAATGCGTCTTTCTGGGGATGCCTGTATCAACCGCCCGCTGTAAGCCCCTATACCATGCTACCAGCTCCTTTTCATGCTCTGTGTCCATAGCAAGCAGCGTGGACTGAGTCCTTTTATCTTGCTGGGACGCCCGCACATGCGCAGAAGCGCTGGGCGCACAGAGCGCGTCATCCGCCAGGCTCCGCCCCCTTTTTTGAAGCTAAATCTTATAAAAAGAAAGCGTGTGTGCGCGCGCGCGCGCGTGCACGTGTGCGCTCTTGTCGCCATGTAGGGAGAGGAGCCAGGGTCCCTGTTTCACCAGGACTCGGGGATGGAAGGAAACTACTTGGCAGCATGACAGAGGAATGCAGCTTCCCTGATAGAGAGCTCACTCATCTGCCTGGACTTTCACCATGGAAGGAATAGTCCCAAGAAAAAAAGACGTTCCACAGCGGCCTCTAGTGGACAAACACAGGTACCGCACTTTTGTCTTTTTTTTTTTTTTTTTTTAAAACCTCCTTTATGAAAAACATTTCTAGGTATACAGTTTTTAAAACTTCCTTTATGAAAAGACATTTCTAGGATTTCTTAGGCATATACAGCTATTAGCGGGAATACCTTTAGGTAACAGGCAGAAAGACATATTAGGCTTGGGGGTCCCCTCAATAGAACCAAGTTCCTGAGGGGCCCCCACTTACCTTTTCCCCGCCGCAGGACTTTGTTTGGTCCACAGAAGCCCAAACTTCACCTCTCACGGCAGGCATTGTACTAGACCTTCAGGGACCGGGTTCCCAAGGATTCCACTCCCCTGGACCTGTATAGCACCCTGCACAGATAGCCTATTGGTTTTGGGTATGACCAGAGCTCTGGATCCCAGGGTCCAGCCCTCCTAAGAGAGGCATTACAGGCAAAACCCTGCTCTTCTCTGCAAGGCCCGGGTACCGACCGTTTAGCTATGAAGCTTTTTTGGTCGGATCTGGAATAGCTTGCTAAGGCCCAGAGAACCTGTACACAAGCCCAGATGAATACATGTTAACCTTGGCCAACACCTTAGACACTGGCAAAAAACTGAGGTGCTCCCGGATGGGAGGGGCTTATATAGGGGAGGGTACTTCCTGTTTTGGAAGTTGCCAGTGCCAGCACCTGAAGGTAATTCTATATAACCCACATAGTAATGACTATGCCGCTCTGTGTCCCGTGATGTATGAACAAGAAAGTATGTGAACCCTTGGATTTAATAATTGGTTGAACCTCCTTTGGCAGCAGGAACTTCAACCAAACGTTTCCTGTAGTTGCAGATCAGACTTGCACAACGGTCAGGAGTAATTCTTGACCATTCCTCTTTACAGAACTGTTTCAGTTCAGCAATATTCTTGGGATGTCTGGTGTGAATTGCTTTCTTGAGGTCATGCCACAGCATCTCAATTGGGTTGAGGTCAGGACTCTGACTGGGCCACTCCAGAAGGCGTATTTTCTTCTGTTTAAGCCATTCTGTTGTTGATTTACTTCTATGCTTTAGGTTGCTGTCCTGTTGCAACACCCATCTTCTGTTGAGCTTCAGCTGGTGGACAGATGGCCTTAAGTTCTCCTGCAAAATGTCTAGATAAACTTGGGAATTCATTTTTCCTTCGATGATAGCAATCCGTCCAGGCCCTGACGCAGCAAAGCAGCCCCAAACCATGATGCCCCCACCACCATACTTCATAGTTGGGATGAGGTTTTGATGTTGGTGTGCTGTGCCTCTTTTTCTCCACACATAGTGTTGTGTGTTTCTTCCAAACAACTCAACTTTGGTTTCATCAGTCCACAGAATATTTTGCCAGTACTGCTGTGGAACATCCAGGTGCTCTTATGCAAACTGTAAACGTGCAGCAATGGACAGCAGTGGCTTCCTCTGTGGTATCCTCCAATGAAATCCATTCTTGTTTAGTGTTTTATTTATTGTAGATTCGCTAACAGGGATATTAGCATATGCCAGAGACTTTTGTAAGTCTTTAGCTGACACTCTAGGATTCTTCTTCACCTCATTGAGCAGTCTGCGCTGATCTCTTGCAGTCATCTTTACAGGACGCCCACTCCTAGGGAGAGTAGAACATCAAGGCTTTTGGAGATACTTTTATAACCCTTTCCAGCTTTATGCAAGTCAACAATTCTTAATCGTAGGTCTTCTGAGAGCTCTCTTGTGTGAGGCATCATTCACATCAGGCATTGCTTCTTGTTTAAAGCAAACCCAGAACTGGTGTGTGTTTTTATAGGGCAGGGCAGCTGTAACCAACACCTCCAATCTCATCTCATTGTTTGGACTCCAGTTGGCTGACACCTCACTCCAATTAGCTCTTGGAGATCTCATTAGTCTAGGGGTTCACATACTTTTTCCACCTGCACTGTGAATGTTTACATGGTGTGTTCAATAAAAACATGGTAACATTTAATTCTTTGTGTGTTATTAGTTTAAGCAGACTGTGATTGTCTATTGTTGTGACTTAGATGAAGATAAGATCACATTTTATGATCAATTTGTGCAGAAATCCATATCATTCCAAAAAGGTTCACATACTTTTTTTTTGCAACTGTACATGAATGTTAGTGGCATCTCAGTCTTAGTCCGTAAGGTTCAATATTGAGTTGGCCCACCCTTCGCAGCTATAACAGCTTCAACTCTTCTGGGAAGGCTGTCCACAAGATTTAGGAGTGTGTCTATGGAAATGTTTGACTAGTCTTCCAGAAGAGCATTTGTGAGGTCAGGCACTGATGTTAAATGAGAAGGCCTGGCTTGCAGTCTTGGCTCTAAGTCACCCCAAAGCTGTTCTACGGCGTTAAGGTCAGAACTCTGTGCAGGCCCATAAAGTTCCTCCACCCCAAACTCACTCATCCATGTCTTTAGAAACCTTGCTTTGTGCACTGGTTGGAACGGGAAGGGGCCATCCCCAAACTGTTTCTAAAAAGTTGGGAGCATGAAATTGTCCAAAATGTCTTGGTATGCTGATGCTTTAAGAGTTCCCTTCACTGGAACCAAGGGGCCAAGCCCAAACCCTGAGAAACAACCCCACACCATAATCCCCCCTCCACCAAATGATTTGGACCAGTGCACAAATCAAGGTCCATAAAGACATAGATGAGTGAGTTTGAGGTGGAGGAACTTAACTGGCCTGAACAGAGTCCTGACCTCAACCCGATAGAACACCTTTGGAATGAATTAGAGCGGAGACTGCGAGTCAGGTCTTCTCATCCACATCAGTGCCTGACCTCACAAATGCGCATCTGGAAGAATGGTCAAACATTCCCATAGACACACTTCTAAACCTTGTGGACAGGCTTCTCAGAAGAGTTGAAGCTGTTATAGCTGCAAAGGGTGGGCCAACTCAATATTGAACCCTACGGACTGAGACTAGGATGTCATTAAAGTTCATGTGCATGTAAAGGCAGGTATCCCAATACTTTTGGCAATATAGTGTATGTAATCAAGGCATTTCCATTTAATGAATGAAATTGTATTGAGAGTATTAGCTGGTGGGTGTCAAGACCCCAAGAATGACCTTGTCACAGACAGGCTCCATTTTCTGCTTGGCTTCACCCCCACCAAGTGCCCCCATAGCAAGCCGCTTGCAATGGGGCACTCATGCGGGCTCACTCCCAAGCCTACTCTGTATGTCCACAAACACACAGAGCATGGCTCGGCCCTGAACCCCATATCCTTGCTATTAAGCTTGTCCTTAATGAAGGAACATTGCATGGTTCTAAAATATAACATTTTTATCGATAGGATGGTAGCAGTTAGCTTATGCGTGTAGCCTTGGTTATAAGTTCAACTCCCATATGCCACACTATCTCTATAGAGCTTGTATGTTCATCTCAAATTAATTGTAGTATCCATGGATAGAGTAGTGATATTAGATTGTCAACCCATCTAGCGAATGGGTTATTTATGTCAATGGGTTAAGTTTTTCATAATATGTTAGTTTTATATGAATACAAAATTTTACTAGAATGGATTCAGATGAACTGATAATACGGTAACTGTTGTCCTGATAGTCAGGTACAGTTGACATCTGTACCTTGTATGCCCTTTTTCATTTTACCATGCTGTACAACCCTCTCCCCTTGCTGAATATAATGGGAAACTAAAACCAAAAAAAGTTTATAGAAGTAGAATTACCGATTATAGGTAAAGAAAAAAGAATAGAGAGCATGCCAATGTAGTCCTCTAATTCTAATGCTTACCTTGCATGCCAATGCTGGGCACACATGTCGATGCTTCACACATGCTAATGCTGAACT
Organism: Rana muscosa; assembly: GCA_029206835.1. Taxonomy (NCBI): domain Eukaryota; kingdom Metazoa; phylum Chordata; class Amphibia; order Anura; family Ranidae; genus Rana; species Rana muscosa. The sequence continues at coordinate 226,369,138 of CM055118.1, forward strand.
CACATGTCAATGCTGCCCCACTTGCTTATGCCAGCCTGATATGCTAATGCTATCACCATATGCCATCACTTGCCTTACATGTCAATGCTGGCCTAACATGCCAGTGCTTCACACTTGTTAATGCTGGACTCGCATGCCAATGCTGGTCTCACATGCTAGTACTTCACACGTACTAATGCTGGACTCATATGACAATGCTGGGCCCACATGCCAAGGTTGAACCCAAATACCCATGCTTTACACATGTCATTGCTTTCCTCATATGCAAATGCTGACTCCACTTGCCCATACTTCATACATGTGCTGCTGGCCTCCCATGCTAATAGTGGCCTCACATACCATCGCTGGTCGTACACGTCAGTGATGGCTTTACATGCTCATGCTTCATACAGAGGCTAATGCTGACCCCACATGTTCATGCTTCACACATGTCAGTGCTGGTCACATGGTAATGCTTCATATGGCAATTCTGACCACACATGTTAATGCTATCTTCACATGCCCTCACTGGTCTTACAAGTCAAAGCTAGCTTCACATTACTGTTGCAACCATTTAGAGTTTTGAATAATGTGTTCGGGTCTCACTGCATGAAAGCCGGACACATTATTCAGACTGGACTTTGGCTCGTGGCTCGGCTCCCCAAGTAACCAAGTACTACAACCACCAAGTGCATAGACGTGTGCTGGGGCTGGATGTGCCTGGGCACACCCTAATTACCAGGGTTGACGCTGTGGTTGCCTAAGCTAAGTGTCTGTGACATGCTCTCTCTCACTGCCCAGAGCCAGCACAGGCCCCCCTTCCCCCTGCATGGACAGGAGAGGAGAGAGGGCTCGATCTTCTCCTCCACCTCCCTCCCCTATCCCTCTGTGTCTGCCCTCCCACACTCCAATCCCCAGCGTGCTTTCCCTCAGAAAAGGGGGTGCCGATGCCTGAGCCTCCACCCTCGGGTGAGTGAGCTCATCATTCACTTTCTGTGACTAGAGTCTGTCATCTCCCTCCCTCCTCTCTCCAAGTGAGTGAGTACAGTAAGGTAAGGGGGACTCAGATATAAGGGGTGCTCTGCAGACTCTGATATAAGGGGGCTTTGGGAACCTTGATTAAAAGCAGAGTTCCGCCAAAAATTTTTTTTTTAAAGTCAGCAGCTACAAAAAGTGCAGATGCTGACTTTTACCTGTCCTACGCTCCAGTGATACGGGCTTACGAAGCCCCGCGCCCCTCCCCCTCCTCTCCATGGCACCGGCATCACTACTTTGGGCACCCGGCTGTGGCTCCATAGCCAGGCACGCACTGTGCGCGCGAGCCGCACTGCGCGCTGTGATTGGCTGGGAACTCTGATGTAAGTAGGGCTTTGGTTAGCAGAAACTCCCTTAACCCCCCCCCTTACATCAGAGCAGAGGCGTAGCGTGGGGGGGCAGGGGGGGCCGTGGCCCCGGGCGCAACATTGGGGGGCGTGAAATCCCGCACCAGTTAGTTTCTATCGCTTCTCAATTCTGTGTCCCCGGTCCCTGTGTCACTGTTTCCTGGTGACACAGGTAGGCAGTGTAGTGTAGTGGGCAGTGTAGTGGGGTGGACAATGTAGTGTAAGTGGGGTGTGGGGTGGGCATCGTAGTGTAGTGGGGTAGGCAGTGTAGTGGGGTGGGCATTGTAGTGTAGTGGGGTAGGCAGTGTAGTGGGCAGTGTAGTGGGGTGGACAATGTAGTGTTAGTGGGGTGGGCATTGTAGTGTAAGTGGGGTGTGGGGTGGGCATTGTAGTGTAGTGGGGTAGGCAGTGTAGTGGGGTGGGCAGTGTAATGGGGCAGTGTAGTGTAGTGGGGTGGGCAGTGTAGTGTAATGGGGTGGGCAGTGTAGTGAAGTTTAGTGGACACTGTAGTGGGGTGGGCATTGTAGTGTAAGTGGGGTGTGGGGTGGGCATTGTAGTGCAGTGTAAGTGGGGTGGGCATTGTAGTGTAAGTGGGGTGGGCATTGTAGTGTAAGTGGGGTGGGCATTGTAGTGTAAGTGGGGTGGGCATTGTAGTGTAGTGGGGTGGGCAGTGTAGTGTAGTGGGGTGGGTAGTGTAGAGTAGTGAGGTTTAGTGGACAGTGTAGTGGGGTAGGCAGTGTAGTGTAGTGGGGTAGGCAGTATAGTGTGGTGGGTAGTGCAGTGTAGTGGAGTTTAGTGGGCAGTGTAGTGTAGTGGGCAGTATAGTGTAGTGTAGTAGGGTGGGCAGTGTAGTGGAGTTTAGTGGGCAGTGTAGTGGGGTGGAGTTTAGTGGGCAGTGTAGTGGAGTTTAGTGGGCAGTGTAGTGGAGTTTAGTGGGCAGTGTAGTGTAGTGGAGTTTAGTGGGCAGTGTAGTGTAGTGTAGTGGAGTTTAGTGGGCAATGTAGTGGGGTGGAGTTTAGTGGGCAGTGTAGTGTAGTGGAGTTTAGTGGGCAGTGTAGTGTAGTGGAGCTTAGTGGGCAGTGTAGTGGAGTTTAGTGGGCAGTGTAGTGTAGTGTAGTGGAGTTTAGTGGGCAATGTAGTGGGGTGGAGTTTAGTGGGCAGTGTAGTGTAGTGGAGTTTAGTGGGCAGTGTAGTGGAGTTTAGTGGGCAGTGTAGTGGAGTTTAGTGGGCAGTGTAGTGTAGTGGAGTTTAGTGGACAGTGTAGTGTAGTGGAGTTTAGTGGCCAGTGTAGTGTAGTGGAGTTTAGTGGGCAGTGTAGTGGAGTTTAGTGGGCAGTGTAGTGGAGTTTAATGGGCAGTGTAGTGGAGTTTAGTGGGCAGTGTAGTGTAGTGGAGTTTAGTGGGCAGTGTAGTGGAGTTTAGTGGGCAGTGTGGTGTAGTGTAGTGGAGTTTAGTGGGCAGTGTGGTGTAGTGTAGTGGAGTTTAGTGGGCAGTGTAGTGGAGTGGAGTTTAGTGGGCAGTGTAGTGGAGTTTAGTGGGCAGTGTAGTGTAGTGGAGTTTAGTGGGCAGTGTAATGTAGTGGAGTTTAGTGGGCAGTGTAGTGTAGTGGAGTTTAGTGGGCAGTGTAGTGTAGTGGAGTTTAGTGGGCAGTGTAGTGGAGTTTAGTGGGCAGTGTAGTGTAGTGGAATTTAGTGGGCAGTGTGATGTAGTGGAGTTTAGTGGGCAGTGTGATGTAGTGGAGTTTAGTGGGCAGTGTGATGTAGTGGAGTTTAGTGGGCAGTGTAGTGGAGTTTAGGGGGCAGTGTGATGTAGTGGAGTTTAGTGGGCAGTGTAGTGGAGTTTATTGGGCAGTGTAGTGTAGTGGAGTTTAGTGGGCAGTGTGATGTAGTGGAGTTTAGTGGGCAGTGTGATGTAGTGGAGTTTAGTGGGCAGTGTAGTGGAGTTTAGTGGGCAGTGTGATGTAGTGGAGTTTAGTGGGCAGTGTAGTGGAGTTTAGTGGGCAGTGTAGTGTAGTGGAGTTTAGTGGGCAATGTAGTGGGGTGGAGTTTAGTGGGCAGTGTAGTGTAGTGAAGTTTAGTGGGCAGTGTAGTGGAGTTTAGTGAGTAGTGGGGTGGGCAGTGTAGTGTGGTGGGGTGGGTAGTGTAGTGTAGTTTAGTGGGCAGTGTGATGGGGTGGGCAGTGTAGTGGGGTTTAGTTGGCAGTGTAGTGTAGTGCAGTTTAGTGGACATTGTAGTGTAGTGGGGTGGGCAGGATAGGAATCAGGTTGGTCAGTGTAGTGGTCGGCGAAGGAATCAGGTTGGTCGTTGTAGGAATCAGATAGGTTACTGTAGTGGTCAGTGTAGAAATCAGGTTGGTCAGTACTATTGTAGGAAAGGAAGGGACTCGGGGAGTGCTAAAAGTCTGCAGGTTGGGGGGGGCGCAGATTACTTGCCTTGCCCCGGGCGCTGACAACCCACGCTATGCCACTGCATCAGAGTGCCTCTTTACATCACAGTCCACAGCATTCCCCCTTAAAAACCAATTTTGTCATGCGCCGCAAAAGTGTTGGGGTTTGGCTTGAAAAAAAGGTGACAACCCTACCTCACATGCTAATATCAATACAGGCCTCTAAAGCCCTGTACACACGATCGGTTTTACCGATGAAAACAGTCCGATGGACTTTTTTCATCGGACAAACCGATCGTGTATGGGCCGCATCGGTCTTTTTTCCATCGGTGATTAAAAATAGAACATGTTTTAAATTTATCCGATGGAAAAAAAAACGATAGCAAATTCCGATCGTCTGTGTGGAACTCCATCGGAGAAAAAACCCACGCATGCTCAGAATCAAGTCGACGCATGCTCAGAAGCATTGAACTTCATTTTTCTCGGCTCGTCTGAGTGTTTTACATCACAGCGTTTTGGACGGTCGGATTTTTGACTGATGGTGTGTAGGCAAGACTGATGGAAGTCAGCTTCATCTGAAATCCGATGGAAAAATCCATTGGATTTTATTCCATCGGAAATCCGATCGTGTGCACAGGGCTTTATGCTAATGCTGGCTTGGCATGCTGAACCCGGCCTCACATGTACACAACCCCAGTGTAGACCATTTTCAAAACATTTCCAGCATTTTCAAACACTTATCTTCATTCTCCAATAAGTAATTTTAAAGCTAAAAAAACGATATCCTGCATAATTTTATTCTATTTAGATTACTGAAACAAGGTGCCTATTATATGACCTAACATGAAACTTTGTGTGTGCAATGGGCATCATAGCTGAACGTAGTACAGGTGGAACAGACATCACATGTAGCTTCATCCTTTGAAAGGAAAGGGCCCTGCATGTTTGTCACCTGTGAACATACGCATGCTTCTTTTAGATCGAATGTACACTTGACATGCAATCTCAGCACACTTTGCTTTCATCCCTCAGTCAATTAGATTGATGGTAATAACTGCTGGGAAATGTACGAGCCTTAGATGTTCTGTTATTGGGCTGTCAGTCAAACAGAGGCTGCGGAATCTCACAAAACACTGCAGCTTGCTTCCTACAACCAAGCAGAACAAGATCATTGCTGGCATTGTAATTCTTTATACCATGACAGACCACAGGCCACATCCCGTTCAATTCTCCTACCCCAAACCCCCCCCCATAAAAAAAAGTCCTACTGTGTAAATGTAAATCTAGGGTTCTATATCTCTTTTTTTTTTTAAGATTTGCAGCTATCAAAGCCATTCGTGGAACAGGCTTCGTGAGAGGTGCAGCTCCTTCTCAGGTATTGCTAGAAATAAAACCTCCCCCTGCTGTGGCTCAGAATGAATTCCTCCAGTCCCTTACATTTACTTTAAATAAATCAAGAGGCTCAGAGAACACCAGAGCATTTATCATTGTGTTGTATTTAACACTTCCAACGCCTACCGGGACCGGCGTCACACTGCGATCCAATGAACTGTGTGAAAGAGATGGTCGCGGATTGGGATCAGTTGTACATGAGGAACATGTATACAGCCAGAGCTTTGAAAATATGCATTGAGTGTTGAAGAGGGTTTCATCTTTCCGTATATAGATTTAACTAGCCCCACTGTGAACATCTGAATAGTTTATCTGAAATCCAATTACAGCTAAAAGCATAGCTGAAACACATGTATGGGGGGTGGTTTACCTCCTAAAGGGTCTGTATTGCTGTCCATTCAGGCCTGAAGTTTGCACAGCTCTGCTTGATTGGTAACCTGGCTTTGCTGTGTTGTAGTTATGCAATATAACTTGGTCACCTTGCTGCCCCCAGCCTAGCAAATGTTCTCTTTCACATGGGCGATGATGCGTCATAGCATGAACATATACTTTTTTTTTTTCGTGTCTCAACTTCCAGGTGCCGCATGCAGGCAGCTCATTGAAATATATTAGGATGGACGCTGCCTGTGTTTGGGACAACTCACCCGCACTGGCACATCAGGACAAGTGGTGTGCCCATGTAGCTGCTTTGTCCTAATAGACAATGGGTTGCCTGCATGTAGCACCTGTACGTTGGGACACGGGGGGAAAAAAAACGCCTGTTCATGCTATACTGGCATCATCTTCCATGTGAACGAGGCTTTTAAGACACAAAATAATATGATTGTTATAGGTCTGTCAATCCTTTCAGACCAAAAATCAATCAAGCAGTCATAGCTTTGACGCTCTGAAGCTGCTGCAACTGAGAATATCATTGGGCGAGTGGCTGCAATGAATGTTCAATTAATTTTCTTATATCTATATAAAATATACTGTATTTATTGGTGTATAACACTCACTTTTTTACCCTGAAAATAAAGGGTAAACTGTGCCTGCATGTTATACGCAGGGGTCTGTGGAAAGTTTTTTTCCTGAAACTTCCCTCTTAAAGTTAGGGTGCGTGTTATACGCTGATAAATACGGTATATATTTATATCTATATCTCTTTGTCCTAAACAGGGGCTACTGTGTCAATTTTAGTTTTGGCTGGGCTGTAGTTAGCTAAGGCTGATCATATAGTTTTTTTTCCTGGTTTCTCCCTAGACTTATGTTGGCTTTTGATTGCTCACTGTCACCAGTAGATGTCACTGGTATCAATGGTCATAGTATGAGATTTCACTGGTTATCAATATTTATATTTTCTTCAGTCAATCCCGTAGGAGGTTTATGCCATTGATGCATGCTAGGGGAGGATATAAATAGTTGAGATGAAAGGAAAAAGTACCCCTAGGGGCTTTGAGTTGCAGCAATGAGTAGAAATAATTTGAGTATGGATTGTAAAAAAGTATAAAGTTTATTGAAAAATACATATAAAGTAAGAAAAACCTTCTGATATGAATCAGGACAAGAGCTCAAAAGACATCAATAAAAGCTTGTACGTGTATAAAAAACAGCCAATATAAGTTCATACAACATTGTAGATAATTACTTTATATGCAAAACGCTAACGCGTTTCGACCTTTGTGGCAATAGCGGTCTTCTTCAGGGGGAGAACAGATTTGCGAGCATAGATTCTATAATAAAATATGCACATCAATGAAACTTGTTAGAGAGAGAACAAACAACAAAAAGGCATATATATACATATATATAAATAGTTGAGATAGGTCATGTGCTGATTTTCTTGCCTCAGGCTGAGGCCTGAGGAGATGTTGCTGTATGGAGCTCTGCTGTTAGGCCCAATAGCCTGGCTTGGGGCCTAATGTGTTCTGAAGTGGTCCTGAAGCTGTCCTGCCTGGTCTGTAGGAAGCTGTGCCAAGGAGGAAACCCAGGGGAAGCCCCTTGCTGGAGAGAGCCAAGAGGAAGGCTGGCCTTTTTAGAAGGGCCTGGTGATTCAGTTGGAGGATGCACTGAAATGTGGGAACATGCTCATAGTGTCGAGTCAGCTAAAAGGTTCTGACACTGTAAAGCTGGTCATTGATCTGGAGAGTCTGTAAGCTACAGTATCTTGGACCACTAACCCTCACCATTTTAGCCATGGACTCAGCCCTGGGATGAAATGCTGGCCCGTCCCTGATCTGGAGGAACTAACCTGCCTTTGGGGTGTCAGGGGGTGCTACATATTCTAAAGACTTCTAAAGATCATTGATTTGGCAATATACAGTATATTGAACATTTTGACAAGTTATACAAGTGTTCCCTTTACTTATTGAGGCTGGCATGATCATGTAATGTCATTTGTAATATATTTAAGAATATGTGTCCATTGTAATAGCAGGTGTATATTGGGTGCTGGCAAAGGAGCTCATTCGTGCACATGGTCCCGGGAATAGGATAGAAAGCAAACCCACACCAATGTCACCATTGCATCATAAAACGTTATTGTGCCACAAACAGTATGCAGCATGTCCCCACCATAAGAACAGTTCCAGTGATGCATTTCATCACAGTAGGTTTAGTCGTATAGCTCTACTAAGCCTATTGAGGTGAAACACATCATAGATGGATAGTACTTATGATGGGGACATGCTGTATACTGTTTGTGTTACAATAAAGTTTTATGAACAGTGATATCATCAGTGGGAGGCTTGCTTTCTTTGGTATACTACAACTGCATCTTTGAAAAGGGATATTTGGATTATCAGGGGCACTCCCCACACAACATAATATACAGGTAAATTGATGGGCTTAGTTCTGCTTTAATATGGTTAATAGTGTAGCGATACCTCCAACTAAAGAGGCCGCAGAATTAGATTTTGGGCCCTGAGTGCAGCTCCGCCAACCCCCGGCAATAGGCTCTATCCCCTTCTGGCACAGCTAGTACTAACAATCAATGATAGGCCCTATGCAATAGAATAACTAAGCAAGGACACAGTAATGAATTGTAATAGGTAAAGTGTTTTACTCATCAATTCTCAATATGAATAAAAGGGGTAACAATAATCACAGTTCTAAACAATTACTCCTAAGGGCAGCGTCCTGCCACTCTAACACACTATATAGTAACACACGCTACAAGTGCGCCATACGGGCGACCGTTAACTAAGTGCCCTATGGCGCAGCAATCAAACACGCTAGAATCCCCACCAGGCCTGGTTCTAATATTTAGCTTAGTCCTTCTTTCTTCACCGGCAGGTCTGTAATGGTGGTGCACTTAAACAGAGTATAACTTTGTAATCCAAGGGGTATGAAAATAACTTATAGGCCACAGCAGTCTATAGGCCGATACACAGCAACAGTATCTAAGCTGGGCTTATGCCCTCTCACCCGCCGGACTACGGATCCAGTCCGGGAAAACCTCCACCGGCCGTGTCACACACTCTCAATCTCTCCAACGATCGGGTCCCCGATCCGACAAGGCGGTAGCTCACAAAGTCAGATGCCACCCAGGCTCGCAGAGGGAAGGATGGAAGGCTCTTCGGTGCAGAGCAAGGCCTCAGGCTTCAGGCCTTGCCCCTCCGACACATCCGCACAGGAGGATCCGTCCGTGAAGTCTCGTGTCGCCAAAGAGACCGAGCCCGGCCCCGCCTCTTCCTTTTATAACCCCTCCCATGAGTCTCTGCGGTGGAACGTCACAACAAGAATGGGGTTATGGGTAATGTAGTTTCTTCCCAATATAGGGGAACACCCCGCTACACACTCCCCCCACTTAAACTCTTTGGTCCCCAAAGATAAATTTTAGCAACAACTATATACAACATTGGACAATTCTGAAAACGATGTTGGGATAGGGGATTCCCACCATAACTGAGGGGTTGAATTCCCTTGCCCACAGGTCACATTATCTTGGGTGGCCTGACTAACTGTGCCAGAGAGTGAGCTGGGGTTGCCCTCCACCAAATGGACAGTGGAGGGATCCGGAATCTCAGCATTTCTCCTAGCAGTGACCACAGAGTCTTCCGAACTGTTCCCCATCTGGGGGTAGGTCAGCTTCTTAGGAGGTTGAATGACTCTTCGAGCTCTTTGCTCTCTTGGAATCTCTGGCTCTGGCGCCTCAGACTCCTCTTCCTCGGAGTAACTATCATGGGCATCTTCCCAGTAATCTGTTGAAGGACTGAAAGGGATGAATTCTGTAGCCTCTGGGTTCAGCGTTTCATCTGTGGTATCTTGGGTGACTGGAAGATCTATGATAGAAGTTCCTGGAGTTGGGGAAGACCACAGCCAATCAAGCTCTCCTTCTTCATCTCCACTAAGTTGGGAGGCTTCTCCATTTCCAGCTCGGGAGGTCTGTGACCGAGTGTGCGGTCTAGGAGTATCCAAGATAGAGGCCGGTGCAGGGGAGTCTCCCACGGAAGGTATTCTAACTGCCTCCGTCAGTGGGAGCAGGTGGTTTCGATGCCATGTCTTCAGTGGGCCTACCTTTCCCTCTGGCTTCACCTTGTAGACAGGTAGGCCCGGCAACTTCCTGCAGATGACATAAGGTTCAGATCTCCATCTGTCTGCAAGCTTGTGTTTTCCGGGGACTCCCAGATTGCGCAACAGTACTCGATCCCCGGGCTGTAGGTCTTGTACCCGGACCTTCAGGTCGTAATTTTTTTTATTCCGAGCTCCCCTTTGATCTGAGGCCGCTTGAGCTTGTTCATAGGCTACTTTCAGGCTGTGTCTGAGCCTATCCACATATCCTCTGTGAGAGGTGACGGAGGAATGGTCCAGTGAGGTGCCAAAAGCCAGGTCCACCGGTAGCCTCGCTTCTCTCCCAAACATGAGTCGATATGGGGAATAGCCTGTAGCATCACTGATGGTGCAGTTGTAAGCATGTACCATGGCTGCTATGTGTTTGCTCCAATGTTGCTTTTTCTCGCTTTCCAGAGTCCCCAACATGTTGAGCAGGGTTCGGTTGAACCTTTCCGGCTGAGCATCTCCCTGAGGATGGTAAGGTGTAGTTCGAGTCTTCCTGATTCCCAACGAATCCAAGAGCTTCCGGATCAGCTTACTCTCGAAGTCCCTCCCTTGATCTGAATGGAGTCTCTGTGGCAGCCCATAATGGACAAAATACTTCTCCATAAGTACCTTGGCCACGGTGGAGGCCTTCTGATCTTTGGTGGGGAAGGCCTGGGCATACCGGGTGAAATGGTCGGTTATCACCAGAACATTTCCTAGTCCACTCAGGTCGGGTTCGAGGCAGAGAAAGTCAATGCACACCAGGTCCATAGGCCCTTGGCTCTGTAGATGGCCCATTGGGGCAGCTTGGTGGGGCAAAGTCTTCCTCTGGATGCATCGCGCACATGAGTGGCAGTACTCCTCCACCTCTGCCCTCATGCAGGGCCAATAGAACCGACTTCTGACAAGTTGAAAAGTCCTTTCAGCCCCTAGGTGGCCATGATTGTCATGCAAGGCCATCAAAACAGTCTCCCGATGTTTCTCTGGGAGGAACATCTGCCACTTATCTTCTGAATCATCAGAGGGGCCCCTTCGGTAGACCACTCCCTGATGCAACTGCAACCTATCCCACTCCTTCCTCAGTAGGCGAGCTTCTTTGGAGGGTTGACGCATGAGTATGTTTGGATCCTGATTTTTCAAGGCCTCCAGGACCAATCTCCCCATGGGGTCTTCCAATTGGTCACACCTTAATTCCTTTTTGGACAATCTTGGTAGGTTGCCCTCTTCCAATTGAGCTACTCCACAGTAGTGTTTGGGGACTCCCACCGTGGTAACTCCTATTTCCTCTGCTCTGGAGCATCCTCGGGCTTGGAATGCAGCTCCTTGACAAAGGGCCTGCACCCCGTCCGGTGCCACTTGGGTCCAATCTTCTATTTCAATGGTCGGGGAATGAGATCTTCTGGACAAGGCGTCTGCGTCTCGATTCCCCACTCCTGGTCTATACTTAAGGCTGAAGTTGAATCCAGACAGTGCGGCTAGCCACCTGTGTCCAGTGGCATCCAGCTTGGCCGTGGTGAACAGGTAGGTAAGGGGGTTGTTGTCGGTCTTCACAGTGAACTCTGCTCCGTACAGGTAGTCTTTGAGCTTGTCTACTACCGCCCACTTGAGGGCCAGGAACTCCAGCTTGTGAGTGGGGTAATTCTTCTCAGAGGGGGTCAGGCTTCTACTCACATAGGCAACAGGCCGCAATTGCCCCTCCTGTTCTTGGTAAAGTACTCCTCCCAGACCGTCGTGACTAGCATCCACGTGCAGTTCATAGGGTTTGGTTGGGTCTGCATAGGCCAAGACTGGTGCAGTGGTCAGGCTCCTCTTCAATTCCTGGAAAGCCTCTTCACACCTCTGATTCCACTGATCTCTGATGGACTCTCCTGGCCTCCTGGGTCCCGATCCATCCTCCTCTCCTTCAGTCTTGAGCAACTCATTCAATGGTCTAGCAATTCGAGCAAATCCCTCCACAAACCTTCTATAGTAGGAGCAGAAGCCCAAGAAGGATCTGAGTTCTGTTACTGTGGTGGGCTGTGGCCAGGAGGTAACTGCCTCCAATTTCTCAGGGTCTGTGGCCACCCCTTCTTCAGATACTATGTGCCCCAGATAGGTCACAGAAGACTGGTAGAACCGACACTTCTCAGGCGAAAGCTTAAGTCCTTCCTCACTGAGTCTTCTCAACACTTTCTCCAGCCTCTCTTCATGTTCCTCCAAGGTTCTCCCAAAGACAATGACATCGTCTAGGTATACAAGGACTTCGATCAAGTTCATGTCCCCTACTGTCTTCTCCATGAGACGTTGAAAAGTAGCTGGGGCTCCAGACAGACCTTGGGGCATCCGGTCGAATTCGAAGAACCCCACTGGGGTTATGAAAGCTGTCTTCTCCTTGTCTGCTGGGTGCATCGGAATCTGATAGTACCCACTCTTGAGATCCATAACGCTGAACCATTTGGCTCCAGACAAGCTCTGTAGGGCATCCTCTATCCTCGGAGTGGTGTATTGGTCAGGTATGGTTCTCCTGTTGAGAGTCCTGTAGTCTATACAGAGCCTCAATGATCCATTCTTCTTTCGGACCACTACTATGGGAGAGGCATAGGGGCTTCTGGACTCCCGTATCACACCAGTCCTCTTGAGTTCTGCAAGTTGTTCCCTCAGATCCTCCAGATCTGCTAGCGGGACCCGCCTGACTCTCTCTCGGAAGGGCTTATCTTCTTGGAGGCGGATCCGATGGGTGGCACTTCTTGCACACCCCACATCAAATTCATCCCTAGAGAAGATCTTCTCCCATCTATTCAACTGGGTCTTGGCTCTCTCTTTCCAAGCCCTGGACAGATTCGGGTTTTCCATGGTCAGCTTCTCCCAAACATCCGCTTCTTTACCTGTCCTCTTCACTTCTGACAGGGTAACAGGGGCCGCCGGGCTCACCTGGCCTAGCAACATTCTGGCTGGGATGTCCATGGGGTCTTTGGTAGTATTCCTAACACTCACTGGAACTCTATAATGGGCCTTCTTCAGGACCTTCAGCGGAATCACTTCCGGTATCACCTCCAGGCCTGAGGATTCACCCCTTGGGTCTGACTCCAGCATGACAAAGGGACCAGGCTGTTCCCAAGTAAGCTTCACAGTGGCCCTGAGACAGGTTACTTCACCGGGCTGCAACACTACCCCTTCTCTTCCAAGTCTCCACAACTTCCCTATCTCCTCTCCAGGGGTCTCCCGCTCTTGGACCAGCCGTTGGTAGGCTGTCTTCAGCATGGGATGGATCTTGGTAGCTGCTTGTCTTTCTTCCGTCACTAGAGGGGTCAGGAGTCTTCGGACCAGGTCCGTGTTCGTCCCTATTATAAGGGAATTCTTGTTGGCTCCAGGCGGCCTAGGACACACAACTGCCAGGGTGTCAAACGCTTCGGCCTTCCCAGCCACGGATGGGTCAAAGGTTATTTGGACGGGAAGGTAGCCGTCGTAAGGGAAACTCTGGGTTCCAATTCCCCATATTTCCAGCTCCTCTATCTTCTGGATAGGCAGATGACTCAGGTGCCTGTCGTAGAAGTCCCGGTATAGTAGGGTCACTTGTGCCCCGGTGTCCAGGAGGCCCCTGGTGTAGACTCCCTCCACTTGAATGGGCACTATAGGGGATGGGCCTACCAGCTTCTCTGGATATGGTCCGGCAGGAGCTGCCTTCTCCAGACCTTTTCCCTTTGGACTCTCTCTTGTCCTATTCCCTTTGGACTTGAACCTTTCTTGAGCCTGGTATGCACTGACTTCCCTCCTTTTAATGGGTGTGGGAACCCGCTGAGGTGTACTATTATTTTTCTTGGGTGGGCACCTCCTTTGGGGGGTGCCGTGCCTCTCCTGAGGGGTCTCCCCCCTTCTTCTTGGGGTATTGCTTTGTTGAGGGGTATTACGTTTCCCCTTTGGTGTTCTATCTCTCTTTTTGTTTTTCTTTGCATTCAGCTTGGAGTTTACTGAAGATGGTGGGCACCCGGTTGACTCCTTCACCGGGGCCCTCTGAAGTTTCCCGCCGGCTTGCGGTTGTCTGGTCTCTTCTTCTTCGGACTAGAACATGTGGCTGCAATGTGGCCAACTCCCCCACAGTTGAAGCAGACTATATCTCCCCATTCTTGTAAAGGTTCGGGTGCTGAGGCAATCGGGAACAATTCCTTCCTTGGACTTTCCTTCTTCTTGGGACACTCTGTGTCTTTTGCTATCAGAGAGGTCAATATCTCTAATACCTTGGACATCTGAGTTTTTAGGGTGTCTATCTCCGCCTCTCTTTCAGGGGTCATCACTGGATTGACCAGCACCTGTGCGGGTACAACACTTGTCTTATCCTTCTGCTGGTCCTGTTGCAGCGCCTCCTCATCTCTGATAATTTTTATTAAATCAGCATAAGTCAGCAACATTCCTCCTCCCAAGGTTTTCAGGTGCAGCCAGACTGGATCGGAGCGTAGCGCTCCCTTTAAGACTTGCTTCATTCTTGCCGCATCGGCATCTTGGGGCTTCATCCCTTTCTTTAACACAATCTTGCACAGCAGCCTGTTTAGCCTTCTGACATACTCAGAAAGTTTCTCCTCCGGTTTTTGGAAAGTGTGTTCAAACTGGTAGACCGTCTCTGTCACCTTGTCTAATTGACCAAACTCTTCCTGCAGCATAGCTAGACAATCCTGCGCCGTGCACCCTGCATTCCCAAACCGGAAACTTTTCACTGCTTCTGCTGCTGCACCTTTAAGGCTTTCTAACACTCGCTGCCTCTTCTGTGCCTCCGGCACCTCCCATGCCTCCACTGCCTGTAATGCCTGTTCCACCCAAGTATCAAAATCTTCTTCCCCTGCCGGGACAGGGAGCTTCCCTGAGAATATTTTTAGTCTCCGGTAGCTAGTTTCCACATGCACCGTACTTGTCTTCTGACATTTGGCTAGCAAATCCCCTATTGCATTTATCAGTTCTGGTGATATAGCAGTGGCCGATGCAGGTGCCACCGGAGGTGGCGCCCTGTCTTCTCTTTCAGGTGTAGTTCGGGCCGCAGCCTGTGGCGATCCCGTAGGGGATGGTTCCCTTTCTACAGTTATTGCGTGCGCCAGCCTAAATGTTCTGTTGTCTGGCGTCCGCAGACACTTGTGCTTACAGGCCTCTGGCATCCCGTCCCAATATTCCACTAATGCGTATTGATATGAGATGTTTGGGTCTGTCTTCATGTCTATCACCCACGGTGTGTGATCTGGGGACACTGAACTCATCAGTTCCTCTACCGTCTCACTTGACCATTTCTCGCCAGGAAGGCTAATGGCTATCGACTGTTTTGGCTCTGTATTAGCGGCTTTGCACCACTCTTCTACCGCTCTTGGATCCATGGGGTCCATGCCGGCACTTCTGGCGTTCGCTTGCTGCATCAGGATCCCGGACGAGAACCCCCACGTGTAGCGATACCTCCAACTAAAGAGGCCGCAGAATTAGATTTTGGGCCCTGAGTGCAGCTCCGCCAACCCCCGGCAATAGGCTCTATCCCCTTCTGGCACAGCTAGTACTAACAATCAATGATAGGCCCTATGCAATAGAATAACTAAGCAAGGACACAGTAATGAATTGTAATAGGTAAAGTGTTTTACTCATCAATTCTCAATATGAATAAAAGGGGTAACAATAATCACAGTTCTAAACAATTACTCCTAAGGGCAGCGTCCTGCCACTCTAACACACTATATAGTAACACACGCTACAAGTGCGCCATACGGGCGACCGTTAACTAAGTGCCCTATGGCGCAGCAATCAAACACGCTAGAATCCCCACCAGGCCTGGTTCTAATATTTAGCTTAGTCCTTCTTTCTTCACCGGCAGGTCTGTAATGGTGGTGCACTTAAACAGAGTATAACTTTGTAATCCAAGGGGTATGAAAATAACTTATAGGCCACGGCAGTCTATAGGCCTATACACAGCAACAGTATCTAAGCTGGGCTTATGCCCTCTCACCCGCCGGACTACGGATCCAGTCCGGGAAAACCTCCACCGGCCGTGTCACACACTCTCAATCTCTCCAACGATCGGGTCCCCGATCCGACAAGGCGGTAGCTCACAAAGTCAGATGCCACCCAGGCTCGCAGAGGGAAGGATGGAAGGCTCTTCGGTGCAGAGCAAGGCCTCAGGCTTCAGGCCTTGCCCCTCCGACACATCCGCACAGGAGGATCCGTCCGTGAAGTCTCGTGTCGCCAAAGAGACCGAGCCCGGCCCCGCCTCTTCCTTTTATAACCCCTCCCATGAGTCTCTGCGGTGGAACGTCACAACAAGAATGGGGTTATGGGTAATGTAGTTTCTTCCCAATATAGGGGAACACCCCGCTACAATAGGTTAGAAAAACGGGCAGACATGGGAACAGTTAGACTATCCTGTAACTGATTTTATCCTAGCAGTTGTTAAGGGTGCTGGCATAAACAATAACCATTAAAAGGCAAACGTAGAAATCTGCATTCAAAACATAGGAGAAACATGGTGCAGAAAACATGTAATAAAGTCAAATAAAAAAATACTTTCAGAATACCTTTTATTTAGAAAGCATACTGAAACATACAGCCATGTTTTCTTCAAAGACACTAATGAGCAGTGAATGCTGATACAGTAAGAAATACAGAATATAAAACAGAAGAAGTGCAGAGTACAGAGGGAGATTTTCTGCTCCATATACATTATTGGCTAAGCCATTTCTCTAGAACTCACTGCAGTTTGCTGGTCTGCAGAATGTGTTAGTGATGCTGAATAGGAATGACAAGGCTTGACTAAAGTGATAGCAAGTAGGACTTCAAAGTAGACCTTTCATGAATCTGAAATGTGTGCACTGCCAAGCCAGGCCCCTCCCTGAAAATGCTAGTTTTCTGGCAGTGCTTGGATTCAAGACATCTGAGACACAGGCCAAAGGCAAAGTCTAGAAAAGGAATTCCATACCTTAACATTTTTCAAACTCAGAAATATTACAGCCAAAGCATCATCATGATAGCCATGCAGCTAGTATTTCCAGGAGAGGTCAGCAATAATTCAGTTGCTCCCATAACGAAGATTAATTCAAATAAACAGTCACGTTCAAAACATTTTATAAAGCATCAATAGTAAGAATAAGCAGACTCCTTCAGTCAATGTGTGGACACTACCTTCAACTATGTCTTTGAATGCTCCAGGGTGCTTCAATAGGAAAATCATGGCTTTTCTTCATGAAGTCGGCTAACAGTGGTACTTTATTATGGCTCAAAACAAGCCCCTGAGACAGGGGACTGGCATAGGGGTCTACAGGTACTATACCTTTTTTGCGCTTTTTGTCTACACTACTGCATTATGACCTCATTATGACCTCATTGAGGTTTATTGGTTAAGTGCTGGTTTTCTTGTTTTGAGATGGCAAGCTGAGATAACAGTCCCATGATCAGAATAATCATAGACAAGATGAGTACAGGACACATTACAAACAATTCACAAGAATAATCAGAGGCATAATTCAGTCAGAAGTTATAAACAGCAGACTTTAGGAAGACATACTGACCTTCTGATCTGGCACATCCTGATTGCCCAGCAGTCTATTTAAGCATTTCTAATGAAACAGATGTGCACTGCAGAGACCCGAGCTGCAGTGCTAAATAATGACCAGCAGATGGCAAAGGCTGATTGTCACAGGCAGATTCCATACTTCCTCAGTATAATTTTCATTTCAAAATTAACCTCCCTGATGTGTACTGATAATTCAATTTCTACTCAAAGTAATTGGATTCTCCAAGGGAAATATGATAAGAGGTCAAAGAAAAGCCAACTTTTATTGTCATTCTTTTTTTTTTTTATGATTTTTATACAGTTTTGCAAATGTCTCTTATGGTGCTGTATAGGTTAAGCCAACTGTAATTTGGGCTGATTTATAAAAAAAAATAAAAAAATGTGGAACAACAAGGAATAAGATTACTAGGGGCAACCATGGGAGAGGATTTATAATAAATAATTTAGTAATTGTTCCATTCAAAATATGTATATAGATTGGGCAGTACAGTGGCGTAGTGGTTAGCACTTCTGCCTTGCATCACTAGAGCCTTGGTGCAAATACTAACCAGGATGCTACCTGCATGGAGTTTGCATGTTTTCCCTGTGCTTGCATGGGTTGCTTTTCACACTCCAAAGACATAGTTAAATTGGTGCCAGTATGTATGAATGTCAGGGATCTTAGATTGTAAGCTCCTTGAGGGTAGGGACGGATATGAATGTACAGTATGTAAATCTCTGCTATATAATTAATTGTAATAAATAAATATAGCCGTTCCCCAAGAGCATGGAGTGTCCCACATTAGACTTACGCACAAGCAAACAGCCACATGGGATCCTGAAGCCTCACACAATATATTATATGTTGTAGAAGACCTCCAATCCCCCGTTCTCTCCCTCTCCGGTTTGCACGTTATTACTATCTGTAGGAATATGCATCACCATTACAGTCATTTGTGAAAAGCTTGTTTGGTAAACCTCCACATACCAGCAGGATGTCACAAAATTCAATTATTCGCTATGAATTATGTATGCTGCAGACAGCCCCATTCAAGAAAGCCACTTCATTTGTCTTTTTAACAAGTCAAGCTGTGACTGGGGATTTCATGGTCTTGTGAAAGGGATGGGAGATGCAGAAAGGAGTTTTCTGACTGTAAAACATTGGAAAATCTGGGATAATGTTCAAGAAGATGAGCAGACTACGGATTTATGTTGCAGATCGCTGACTTTTTTTTATGAAGATACTTTGTGAAAAGAAAGATGTGCTGAAATATTTTTTTCTGCTATCCAAGCGGAGTTCCGCCAAAAAAATAAAAAAAATAAAAGTCTTCAGCTACAAATACTGCAGCTGCTTACTTTTAATATTTGGACACTTACCTGTCCTGGGTGCCCGCGATGTCAGCACCCGAAGCCTATCTGTCCCTTGGCCTTGCGGCTTCACTTCCTGGTTCCCTACTGTGCATGCGCGAGTCGCGCTGCGCGATCCCACTGGTCCCTGCTGTCTTCTGGGACCTGTGTGTCTCCCAGAAGACAGCGGGCGGGACAGAGTAGGCGCAGGATGTGGCGTAGGTCCCTGCAGGAAACTATGCCCGGAAGTGGGAGCAAATACCTGGATTACACAGGTATCTGCTCCCTCCTCGCCCATGAAAGGTGCCAAATGTGACACCGGAGGGGGGGGAGGTTTCCAAAAAGCGGAAGTTCAATTTTTGGGTGGAACTCCGTTTTAAGGTACAATTAAACCCCTCAACATTGTTTAGCTTAACACATTGAGAGCAATACAATAAACATTCTCCAGTATATTATTTGTTAAAACTCTTGCCCCCTCACTTGCAGTTTACATTTCTCATTGCTGCTGGATCCTGCTCCCTCAGTGCTGCTTCCCTGAACTTCTGGTCTTTACAGGAAAGTGATAACAGTTGACATTGCAGTCTCCAATTAGTCTGTTAGCTTGGAAAATGGAGGGAAAGGGAGGAGGGAGGAGCAGGGCAGTGCCTTGCCTTCCTAGGCCACTGGACTGTGTGTTTATATTGATGCACACCATGTACAGAGATACAACTCTAGTCCCTACATGCAAGGGTGGCTCCATAGGATTCTGAAAGAGAAAGGGGCCACCCTGAGGTAGTGGTTATGGCACCAACTTAAACTGGAAAATAGGCAAGAATTAATAGGTGGAGAGCTTCATACTCATGTAGCATTCCCCTCTCAGGAGCTGCTGGCAATTTGGGCCTATTTCCCCCACTTACAAAAAACTGGGCACACAGCATCCTGCATAGCATGATCAGTTACTTAATTGGTCCCAGAATGGTTGGGCTTCCTCCCACCAACTCCCCTCTGGCTCTGCTTAGTCTCTGGACGCAGCTCTCTTCAGTAGGCCTCCCAGCTAAGCCTAGCTGGGACCTTACTGTCTTCAAATGCACCTCTGGCTTCCTCTTTGTCTCTCTCGCTCTCTCTCTCTCTGTCCCAGGGGCAAAGCCCCTGCACAGGGGTCTGTCTCTGAAGGCCTGGACCCAGGAACTCTTTACTCTGGCTGCCAGGCCTCAGAATATTTATTGGCTCTCCATCCACCTTCTGGGTACACCTTCCCATTGATTGGCTGGAGTTCCATACATTTTCAGGCTACCTGCCCTGATTTCCCTCCCACTATACTTCTAAAAGTCTCTAGAAGACAGGGGGAGTAGCAGAACAAAGCCCTGGGCAGGACACTGGACAGCCCTGGGTATCCAACCCCCGCTCCACTGTTAGCAACCTACTCTGAACTATGAGGATGCTTTACCCAGGAAGTTATATGTGCTGTGTGCCATTATATATATTTCTTTACAACTATTTATGATCTAATTTATAGGTCCCTTCTACTTCTGCCTAATATGCTTTACCCCATACTCTCATATTTATGGGTTTTCATTATTTAGGCAACACCCTCAGTGATACGACCCACCCTATTTAAACCCACACATTTTCATTTATGGTTGTTTCACACCATACTGTATATAAAAACTCAGAATGTGTTGCATTCTTATATGCACCGACATACATTTTCATGTCATCCATTGTGAAGTGACAGGTCCCTGGAAGCATAGGCGTGCACAGCCTATTTCATTAGGGTGTGCACCCAAAGCTCAACGTTTGTGTGTGTGTATATATATATATATATATATATATATATATACACACACACACTATATTGTCAAAAGTATTGGGACACCTGCCTTTACACACACATGAACTTTAATGACATCCCAGTCACCGCTGACATCCGACGCTCCATAGAGTCTTACGGAGCGCTCGTTCAGGTCCGCCAAAAAAACTGACAGGCGGACCTGAAGGGTCCACCCTTGTGAAAGGGGCCTTATACAGTATGTCTTATTTTCAGTGTGATGTGTATTATATGTGTTGTTACATATCACAGAGACCGGTATTGTGGTAATATTGAAGTTTATTGAGATTTTCAAACATTAGAGGGTTCCACCATTATTGTTAAGTTATTGTTTAGTAGGTTAGCGATGCACTTTTTTTTTTTTGTGGTGTGGGAACACATATCAGTGCTTAGTGGCAGGCCTTTTACTGACACTTTTTTATTTTACCTCCAGTAGATTATTGTAAATAGTAGTGTGGTGATTACCTATTTTACTAAAGATCGGCATGTGGCATTAATAAACATCAACAGATTTCAGTTGTGCCTCACCAGGCCGGCAACCCATGGACAATGTGCCTGTCTGCTGAGTTCATCTCCCCATCCCTGCACTCTTGCACTGATTGGCAGCAATGATTGGCACTGATAGGCACCACTGATTGACAGCACTGATGGCCACTGATAGGTGGCACTAATGGGCACTGATTGACAGCACTGATAAGGCAGCACTGATGGGCCCTGATTGGCACTGATAGGCTGCACTGATTGGCACTAATAGGCAGCACTAATTGGCACTGATAGGTAGCACTGATTGGCAGCATTTAGTGGCACTGATGGGCAGCACTGATGGGCACTGAAAGGCAGAACTGATAGTGAGCACGGATAGGTGGCACTGATGGGCATTGATAGGCAGCACTGATGAGCACTGGTTGGCAGCACTGATAGGCAGCACTGAATGGCACTGACAGGTAGCACTGATTGGAAGCACTGATTGGCAGCACTGATGGGCACTGATTGGCAGCGCTGATGGGCACTGATAGGCAGCACTGATGGGCACTGATAGGCAGCACTAATTGGAACGTATGGGCACTGACTGGTGGCACTGATTGTCACTGATAGGAGGCACTGTTTGGCACTGACAGATGGCACTGATAGGCGACACTGATTGGAAACACTGATTGGCACTGACACGTGGTACTGACAGGTAGCACTGACATGTGGCACTGACAGGTGGCACTGATTGGAAGCACTGACTGGCACTGACAGGTGGCACTGATTGGAAGCACTGACTGGCACTGACAGGTGACACTGATTGGCACTGACAAGCAGCACTGGCACTGATTGGCACTGACTTGCGGCACTGATTGGCACTGACTGGTGGCACTAACAAGCAGCACTGGCACTGATTGGCACTGACTGGTGGCACTGATTGGCACTGACAAGCGGCACTGGCACTGACTGGTGGCACTGACAAGCGACACTGGCTCTGATTGGCACTGACAAGCGGCACTGACACTGACAGGTGGTAGTGGCACTGATTGTCACTGACTGGTGGCACGGATTGGAAGCACTGACAGAGGAGAGGGGGTTATGGGGTATCACATTGAGCGGATATTGGGGATTGTAAGATCCGCTCAGTGTGTGACACTGTCCTCCTGTATTGTAACTGCTTGTAGGGAGACAGAGGATCTGTCAGATTTCAGAGTTGACGTCGGGGTGGGCGGGGCCTAGCAGCTATCGAACCCCAGCCAATAGGAGGAGGAATGGGCGTACCGCTACATATGTGGCCCCGCCCCTTTTCTTAAACAGCCCAATAATGGCTTATGTTCGATAGCTGCTCAGTCGTGCACACCCCCATATCACCGCAGAATTATGAAGCTCCTTGCAGACTCTCCTTACAAGCAGTTACAATAGATGACACTGTCATCTATTGTAACTGCTTGTTGGGAGAGAGAGGAGCTTCATATTTCTGCGGTGATATGCGGTGATATGTACTCATATACTGTTTTATAGATTGTATATACCGTATTTATTGGCGTATAACACGCACTTGTTTCCCCTTAAAATCAGGGGAAAATCGTGGGTGCGTGTTATACGCCGATCCCCCGCTGATTTTGAGGAAACGAGCGAGCGGAGCCGAGATACACAAAGCCGAAGTACACTCGGCTTTACTCGGCTCCTCTCGCAGTCACGCCCACCTCCACTGATTGCGAGAGGCGCGAGCGCCACTGACATACAGAAAGCCGAGTGTACTTCGGCTAGTCTCGGCTCCTCTCGCAGTCCCGCCCCTGACTGTGAGCAGATCCGAGTCTAGCCCAAGTACACTCAGCTTTCTGTATGTCAGCGGGGCTCGCTCCTCTCCTCTCGCAATCAGTGGAGATGGGTGGGACTGTGAGCAGAGCCGAGTCTAACCGAAGTACACTCGGCTTTCTGTATGTCAGGGGCGCTCGCTCCTCTCCTCTCGCAATCAGTGGAGATGGGCGGGACTGTGAGCAGAGCCGAGTCTAGCCGAAGTACACTCGGCTTTCTGTATCTCGGCTCCGCTCGCTCCTCTCCGCTCACAGTCAGCAGAAATCAGCGCCAAATTTAAATCAGGGCAATGCTGCAAAGGCACTGGGCAAGGCTGCAGATGGACACTGGGCAAGGCTGCAATGATGGACAAGGCTGCAGATGGACACTGGGCAAGGCTGCAATGATGGGCATTTAAATGTAAGTTTTTTCCTTAAACTTCCCTCCTAAAAGTTTTTTTCCTTAAAATTCCCTCCTAAACTTGGGGTGCGTGTTATACGCCGGCGCGTGTTATACGCCGATAAATACGGTATCTGTTTTGTAGATTATTATATTCAATTTCAAACATATATTAATTTACTGAAATATTAACTATCGCTTAACGTTTATCAACTTAAACCTCCTTCGTTTACTATTGGAACTCAATTTAGTTATAGATATTGCATCTTTATTTTCTGTGCATGCTACTAATATTTTTGTTAATATGAATGTCAACTATGGACATGTCTGTAATTTTTTTTTTCAAAATTGAATAAACAAAATGAACAAGAAAAAAGACATGGTCCCAACAGAGCGGACTATAATGCGCAAACGGCAAAGTACTTATAGGTTTGCGCACTTAGACCCCTTTCACACTGAGCCGCCCATAGCGTCGGAGGTAAAACGGCACTATTTTTACCGCCGACGCTATGGGCGGATTTTCGAAACATTTCGGACGCTAGCAGGGCGCTTTTAACCTCCGCTAGCGGCCAAGAAAGGGTTAAAACCGCCCGCAATGCGCTACTGAAGCAGCACATTGCGGGCGGTATAGCCGCACTGTCCCATTGATTTCAATGGGCAGGAGCGGTACACACACCGCTCCTTCACCGCTCCAAAGATGCAGCTAGCAGGACTTTTTTTTACCGTCCTGCTAGCGCAACGCTCCAGTGTGAAAGCCCTCAGGCTTTCACACTGGAGACAATGGAGCAGCAGTGCAATACGCCCTCAGTGTGAAAGGGGTCTAAGGCATTAAAATGCACAATTTGCCAATAAAAAGAAGTATAGTGTTAATAACTTATAGCAGTCAAACATTCAATTTAATAAATGTGCCCAATAATAAGTGTAATCTGAATTCAATAGACTTTTTGTTTCGTTTTTTTTTTTTTTCACAATTGATAAATGCACATATTTTTATACATTGTATATATCATGTGTTCTGTTGAGCTATGAAAATAGTATTTTGGGTTTAGCATTGGTTTGATACAGCTGCTGGCCTTTTCTGTGACTCCATCCAGCAGCAGTGATTTGGATGCCACCTAGTGGCTGCATGTGACAATTGAACATTTGGTCACTGATTCAGTATCAGCCTGGTTCAAACATTAGGGTAGATATAATGTAATGGGCAAAAAAATAAAATGTAATGGGCAGCACTCTACATAGAGAACAGGAAAACATCCTCTGCAAAGGACAAATGTCATTACTGCACTACAATAATGGTCTAATGGTATTGTGCTTTCAGCAATACACATCTTGATTTATTATTGGAATGTTATTCTGAAAGTTATTTTAAAGCTTAACTCTTGGAATTCACTAAATTTATAAGATACCATCCACTCATTCTTCCACATTGCATTTATGCAGATTAGGCATTCTGACCTGAGTCTGACTTGCTGCGTGTTTGTCCTGGGTCAATATGGGCATTAAAGCCAGAGACAGCCAGGCAGTTTGCATTTTCTGAAGAAGGTCAGCAATGACAGCCTGTGTAGTTCTAGAGATAACAATGCATTTTAGACCCTGTGTTCTGGCATGTAAAAAGTGACAAAGCACACATTAGCCTAACCCTGCTTATCTACAGTATATAATATGTACAATATACACATACCTGTAGCTCCCCCCGATTTCGAGGGACTGTCCTTGATTTATCCTCTTTCTTTCTCATCTGTCCTTCATTTGGGTCTGATCTATATAGTTGTATGTCCCTCTTCTGGAACCAATTTGGAGAGACTGTCTCTCTTCTGGAACCAATTTGGAGAGACTGTCTCTCTTCTGGAACCAATTTGGAGGTACTTTCCCTCTTCTGGAACCAATTTGGAGAGACTGTCCCTCTTCTGGAACCAATTTGGAGGTACTTTCCCTCTTCTGGAACCAATTTGGAGAGACTGTCTCTCTTCTGGAACCAATTTGGAGGTACTTTCCCTCTTCTGGAACCAATTTGGAGAGACTGTCCCTCTTCTGGAACCAATTTGGAGGTACTTTCCCTCTTCTGGAACCAATTTGGAGAGACTGTCTCTCTTCTGGAACCAATTTGGAGGTACTTTCCCTCTTCTGGAACCAATTTGGAGGGACTGTCTCTCTTCTGGAACCAATTTGGAGGGACTGTCTCTCTTCTGGAACCAATTTGGAGGGACTGTCACTATTCTGGAACCAATTTGGAGGGACTGTCTCTCTTCTGGAACCAATTTGGAGGTACTTTCCCTCTTCTGGAACCAATTTGGAGGGACTGTCACTATTCTGGAACCAATTTGGAGAGACTGTCTCTCTTCTGGAACCAATTTAGAGGGACTGTCCCTCTTCTGGAACCAATTCCCTTTATTGTCTTTCTTTTTGTCCCTCTATAACAGAGGTCTCCAAACTTTCCAAATGAAGGGCCAGTTTATTGTCCTTCAGACTTTAGGGGGGCTGGACTGTGGCCAGCGAAAGTAAACATTTTCCTTGAATCAGTGGGAGTAAACATCACCACATTTGGTATTAGGGGGAGGAACAGTGCCCATGTGTTGGCATCATTAGGAGGAATAGTGCCCCATTATTGATGTCAGGTGGCAGAACAGTGTCTCATACCAGTGGATGGAATAGTGCCCCAAGGGCCGGATAAAGGCAAGCAAAGGGCCGCAGTTTGGAGACCACTGCTCTATACCCTGCTAGAGTTTTGGTCCCCCTATAACATGATATAACAATTAACTAGTTAAATACTCTAACACTAAACTCTTCATGAAACCTTTGAATAACTGCATTTAATTCTGAAAAGCCAGTATAAGGGCCCATGCATACAGGGGGGCAACTGGCAAGAATTGCAGATTGTAGAAACTATCCCTGTGCATCGAGTGGAGGGAATTCATTAAAAGTTTCCGAGACAGGTTCTCAACTGGTGCTATTGTCCATAGCAACCAATCAGTTTTTATATTTAATTTTTTTATGAACAACTTAGAAAATCAAAACAACAAAAGCTGATTGGCTGTGCAGTTGAGACAATGTTTGTCCCAGACGCTTTTTATTATTTCCCTTTCAGCGTGTGAACAACCACAGCCAGCAGCGGAGCGGACAGATTTGTACCCTGTATAAATGAATGGCTTGTGTTGCTGTTGTTTGCTTGTACCCACTCATCCGAGAAGTTATATTTGATTAGGGACTGTAACCGGCTCTGGACGCAGACAGTTTGTGTCCAGGGATGGTATCTGGCCGAAACGTATCCAGCATGCAAGTTTGGCTTCAATTTATTAGGTATCTAAGCCCCCCTTCACACCGGTGTGACTTGTCATGTCATTTCACAGTTCCAAATCGCATAACAAGTCGCACCCTATTGTCAGCAATGGAACTGTTCAAATCCGTGGGACTCTGACTTTGCAGTGCCGCACCTATTTGAGAAAAAAGTTCCTGCACTATATTTGGCCATTTCAGGTGTGACTTGCATAGGCATCTAGTGAAGTCGCACAGGTGCCAGGCAAGTCACACCTGAAATCGCACTGACCTGCAGCCTTTAAATTGCGCTACTGCAAGTGAAGTAGTATGATTTCACAGTCGCATTCAGTGTGAACCAGGGCTTCATCTGCTAATACATTTAAATCTACCCTCCCCCAGACTGACAGTGCTGCTGCATGCTGTGCCTCCGGTACTCATTCCTCCAGAGTGGAGGCACTCTAATACAGGAGGTGTGTTACTGGTCAGATTACCATTATGAAAACAGAGGGAAAAAAGACTAGAAAAAAGAAAACTGATACAGCAACTACATCTGAGGCTGGGTTCACATATGAGCCGCATGCGGCTCCCAGCAGGGGTCCGGTGTGTCTTGCTTCACTGTTTCAGGTCTGATTTCAGCCTGAATTTTGGGCTGAATTCAATCCTCAAACGGACCAAAAGCCGCACAGTGTTTTTGCGCAAATCACACCGGACCCGCTGCGAAGATATGTGTACCGGCTCCATAGAGAGCTGGTCAAAATCTCCTGCTAATGCAAATTGGATGCAGGGAAACCCACATCGAATTCACAATGGTGTGAACGCGGCCTAACGATTGGTAAGCTGCAATATAATAAATGTTTGCTTTTGGGTTTAATACCACTTTAAGCCCCTGAACACAGCATAGAAATATAACTTTAATCCCTTCCCGTCTACGCTATAGCCGAATGACCTACTTTGCCAGGAGGGCATCAATAGACGTCCTCCCGTGCTTGAGCGGCCTGTGCACCCCCTGTAGCGCACACGGCACACTCTGTCATCAGTTCCGACCCCTTACCACGTAATCAGCTGTCAGCCAATGACAGCTGATCATGTGATGTAAACAGAGCCGGTAATCAGCAATTTTTTCTCTTCGCGCTGATAGCCAATCACCAGCAGCTGTCAGAGGGACATCGGTCCCAATTAAGGAGAGCAGCCGTGGAGACACCTCTGCCCACAAGTGCCACCTACCTGTGCACAACAGTGCTGCCTACCAGTGCCCACCAGCGCCACCTACCAGTGCCACCCATCAGTGCCACCTATCAATGTCACCAATCCGTGCTTCATCACCAGTGCTGCCCATCAGTGCCACCTACCAGTGCCCATCAGTGCCACCTATCAATGGCACCTATCAATGCCTATCTGTGCCCATCAGTGCCACCTATCAATGCCACCTATCAGTGCCCATCAGTGCAGCCTATCAGTGCCCTTCAGTGCAGCCTCATCAGCGCATATCAATGAAGGAGAAAAATTACCTGTTTGCAAAATTTTATAACAGACCATGAAACTTTTCCGTCTTTTTTTGTTTGTTTAGCAAAAAATAAAAACCCCAGTAGTGATTAAATACCACCAAAAGAAAGCTCTATTTTTGTGAAAAAAATGATAAACATTTAGTTTGGGTACAGTGTTGCATGGCCGCGCAATTGTCATTCAAAGTGCCACAGCGCTGAAAGCTGAAAACTGGTCTGGGCAGAAGGAGGGTTTAGGTGCCCAGTATACCCCTGCATTCAGAGGTGTAAAAAAACAAAACATACCAGTTGCCTCTGAGAGCTGCGTTTTTCACACACACATATGCATGAGGCCATTGACATGTAATGCTCACATTATTGAGATTTTTTTTTTCTTTAACCCGAAGCCTGGTTCACATCAGTGCGGCTTTGTAATCTTCAGTGCAATTTCAAAGTCGCAGATCAGTGCAATTTGGATCTCCAATTTCATTGCGGCTTGTGACTTAATTTAACGGAAGTCAATGCAAGTCGTAAAGAAATCGCAAAAAAAAAGAAGGGCCGGGTCCTTTTTCAACTTAAGTCACAACTATTTGAACGGTTTGATTGCTGGGAACGGGGTGCGACTTTCCATGCGATTTTGAATTGTCAATTTGCATGACAAATCACACTGGTGTGAACCAAGGCTGATAAGTGAGGTGTCATACCTGCCATTTTTCAAGGTGCACATGGATAGTAAGAGACTTCAGTAAGATCTGCGCTTCTGCTATTTGCAGGATGTTTTCGTGATAGTATTGGGGAGACAAAAAAAGATTTATTGAAAGGTGACAGAAAAGCGAGCGGCTTTGCCTGTAACAAAATATTTACTCCTGGAGAGGTAATGTATTGTTCCACCAGGCAAGGTCATCCCGCACAGATTAGTCATGCTTTGCAGAGATTCCAATTAATCACATGTCTGTCCAGGTCGGCAAGTCAAACACCAATATGATTCTCATTACAATCTGATTAAATTAATGGAGGGTGGATGGGGGAAGGGCTGATGAGAAGGGGGCAGCGGGGAAGCAATAGATGCGAGATTGTTAAAGATAAACAGCTGGTGTGACCCACCTGGTAATGTGTCTATTAGCACAAAGTGATTTCCTTTTATCTGGTGGAGATGCAGTTTATAATGGTAAAATAAAATAGGTTTAAGCAGATTTAGGCCCCTACACATTTGGGTTATTATACATGGCCACACTAGGTCTGACGTGACTTAAAGAGGAACTGCAGTCTGCTCTAATCATTTGTAATAAGAACATTTTTGCCATTCTGAAGCTTCCCTCCAACCACTTTGCATATTATTTTATATATACTGTGATTCTGTACTTGCCAAATATGCTGCAGAAATCTCCCTCCACTGAGTCTGGCTGCATCCATTTTAACTGTGGGCAGCTGAAGCTGCTGCCTGTTTACTTCCTGGATTTACACAGACACACAACTCCAGCCCTGCAGCTCTCATTGGCCCTCTTATGATTCCTCCCCCCTTCCTTCCTGGCAAACTCCCACGAGAACGATAGAGAGAGCTGTGCATGATATCATAAGTCTAGGCTTTTTACCAGACAAGAAACAGGAAGTGGGCTGTATAAGGTATTTACTGTCAGAAAGAAAAGTTTTACTATTCAAAGTTAAAACAAGGGCAGGAGGTTTACATAGTTACATAGTTAGTCAGGTTGAAAAAAGACACACGTCCATCCAGTTCAACAGATGGGAAGTTGAAAAAGGTCCGCTTTAAGCTGCTTGCATTGGTCCTTTTTTTTGTTATAGTAAGGTAATAATGCTCCCATGTGCTGCTCCTGCAGGCAAGGGTTAAATGCTCATCTAAGCCCTGGTTGACATGTCAAATCGGCAGCAATTGCTGGCAAGGGCACCATCCTAATCGGTGCGATGCTGCATTTGCGGCACCGCAACGATTTAAAAAAATTGTTTCTGTTTTTGCGATGTTGGGGGTGCGATTTCCATTGACATCTGTGCAGAAACCCGCACAAATGTCTCTGAAATCGCGGCCGAAATCGGGACTGTCATGCGGGAGTGAAATCGTGCGAGTTTAGCTGAACTCAGGGTTAAAGTGACCAGATTTTTAAAAAGAAATCCGGAGACATTTTTTTTACTAGTAATGGCGGCAATCAGTGACTCATAGCTGGACTGCGATATTGCGGTGGACAAATCGGACACTAAGTGACACTTTGTGGGAACCAGTGACACTAATACACTGATCAGTGCTAAAAATATGCACTGTCACTGTACTAATGACACTGGCTTGGAAGGGGATAACATCTAGGGCAATCAAAGGGTTAAATGTGTGCCTAACAAGTGTTTTCTCCCTGTGGGGGAGGTGTTTTTACTAAGGAAAGGCATAGATCCCTGTACCTGCTTTGCAGGAACACAGGATCAATGTCTTCCATACTGACAGAACGACGATCTGCCTTATTTACATAGGCAGACCACCGTTCTGCCTATGTACATAACGATCGGCAGATACCGGTGGACATCGAGTCTGCCGGAGCCGCTGATTGGCTCCTATACCCAGAAATGCAGGATCACATATGTACATGATCCTGTGCAGCGTGACCGCCCTGTAGCAGTAAATCAGCAATTGGTTATCATCATCAGCATTATGATAACTCACAGGCAGCAGGCACTCTATTATGGCTCTGGCTGGCTCTGCTGTCACAGTGTGTCACATGACATGGCTGCTGATATTGTTAACTTATGACCAATAAGTACCCGCTGCCTGTGAGTTATGATACCATCCATTATGCCAGAGAGACAGACATTGTAGTTTATTCAAAGACATCCCCAAAGCACACCTGTGTTGACGCCTTGAAGGCACTGGCAGCCCCACAATCGGATCCTCTTCCCTTCTGTTCCTGCTGCTGGACACCGTTAGCTGAGCTCAGCTGCCTCTCTCTGCCCGTCACCGCCGCCCGCCTGACAGCCTCTCAAGTCTTACTCTCCGGGCCCGGCTACTACTGGGTGGGGAGTGGAGGAAGATCACTCCGCCAGGGAAGGCAAGGAGATAAGCAGGCAGGCGGTTGGCCGGGACTTGAGCCAAGGCAGAAGAACATGTGAGTGGAGCTAAATGGGCATGTGCCCGAAACTGAAGAAATATTCCCTCCGCTCCGACCAGCACATGATCATCAGAAAGGGGCACGGATAATAGAAAAAATACACCCCCTAAGCTAGTAGGAGCGGCAGAGCGGGGGGTGTAATTCAGAATTATTTTTTTTATTTTTATTTTGCACTGACTGTCTTTGAAATTGCCCCAGTCCCTGTTCAAATCCAATCTGGGGACAGACTTGGTCCGGGGACAGTGTCCTCATTCCGTGGACTGTCACCGGGGATGTCTGGTCACCCTACTCAGGGTGGACCTGGGATAAGGGATGGGAAGGTTTTTCATTTTCAATCCTCTGATCCCACAAAGGCTCCATTCACACCAATGTGTTTTTTTCATGCATTTTTTTTACCATGGGTTCCTATTTAACATGTTCACATCAATGCATTTTTGGAAAGGGTCAGGAACTTTTTTAAATGCAAAACTGTGCTTTTTTTGGTTCAATAGATTCAACGGAGGAGCTGCAGATAAGCATGTAGTGAGTATTTAGGCACAATTCAAATCCATGCATGTTGCTTTTGAGTGTTTCTGCAGTGCCTTTTGCCGTGATTTTAACACAATTTTGCCGCAATTTGCGTTTTTATGCTTTTTTTGGGGGGGGGGGGGGGGGTGTTGTTGGGCGGATTTAAAAATACATAATCGTGGTAAAAACGCACAAAAGCAAAAGGCAATTGTATTAAACTGGAAGAAACCGGCTCCACCGTCACTAGCCTAGCTAAGCTCAAACACACAGGCCTTTCTCTGCAGCCTCAGCTGCATGGGACAGTGAGTGAATGGGAAGTACTCTGTGCTGAGTGGCTTCCTGCTCATTCACAAACAGATACATTGTAAACACAGTTTACTATGCTTCAGTTATGAATGAACACGGTAATCAAGTGTCTTCACTGTGTTCATTTAGAAAAGAAAGGGGCCGGTAAATTAAATATTTACCATGCATTGGTGTAAATGGAGCCTTACCACGATTTTGGTGTGATTTGCGTTTTTAAATCTGACCAACAACAAACCCCCCCCCCCAAAAAAAAGCATTAAAAATGCAAATTGCAGCAAATCGCAGTAAAACGCGGAAAACACAGCAAAAAGCCCTGCAGAAACTCTCAAAAGCAATATGCATAGATGTCAATCGAGTCTTAGGATGGCCCTTCCCTATGCTCCAGTAGTTGACTGTCCCTCAGCATTCTCACGTCCAGTGTAGGGTCATGGGCCCTGCATTGAGCTTGATGACATCTGACTGCCACAGCATTAGGGAGGAGAGGACTGGTCTTGCAGCCTGGAAAGTCTTCAGGAGTGAAGGATCAGGTGAGTAAAACTGATTTATCCAGTTCCCCCTAGATGGAAGTGATCATTTAACCCCTTCACGCCTAAGGGTAAAACAAATCTTAATGCCTAAGCCCAATTTTGCAACTTTGACGTGTGTAAGTAAAACCGTACATATCATCACAACTACTTCCAGGTGGATTATACCTTGTTTTTTTTCAGGACAAATTGGGCTTTTATTTGGTGGTAAATGGTAATGGATATCTCCTGATTTTTGTTTTTATTATCAAAGGAAACCTGGCCTATAATAGTAAAAAACTTTTTTTTTTTTTAAATGTAGCTGTATATTTCTTGCTACTATCATAACCTACCACCAAAGAACAACCCAAAACAAATTATCTTGATCCTGACGATCGCAGCGATACCAAATATGTGTACGTTAGTTGTTGTATGTACCCATAGTACAGACCAGAAACAATAGTGCGCATTTTGCTTTTTTTTATCCTACCTAAAACACACTGACAATGACCCTAACTGACACCAATACTAATTTAATAAAAAATCCTGTCCAAAAAATACTGACCCTGACCATTGACCCTTGCATTGACCTTTGACCCTGACCTTGACCCAAGCACTCACCCTGGCATTGACCTAGATAAAACCTTGATCTAGTTTTTTTTATTTTTCCACGGAGGCGGGCTTCAAAGTGGCTGATCACTGTGATAGCCAATCAGAGGCTATCCTAGCAATCAGGTGACCTGGAATCAGACATTCTGGGTCCCGATCGTTAGAGGCGCGCTCCCAGCACAAAGGGGGGGGGGGTACACAAATATGCTGCTAAACAGCAAAAAGCCCAGCGTAGTGGGGCCCCATATTTGTGTTACATCGGCTCCAAGGGGTTAAAGTGTAAGTACACCATTTCAGAAAAAATGAAATTGTGAACTTACACCCTCCCTACCCCCCAGTTTCTGCACTTAACTCCATCAGTGATTAGCTTTCAGTGCCCACACAGCCAGTGTAGCAATCAAGGGATTTGAAATCCCCGCTCTTCTTCTTCCTCTTGTTTTTGTAGGGTTTCCAAGATGGATCAAAGCGATTCTGATTGGTCAGTGTCGGCACGTGACCATTTTGATTAGCTTGAAGTGATTGTAAAGACAACTTTTTTTTTTTTAATACAATAAAAAATATGTTATACTTACCTGCTCTGTCTAATGATATTGCACAGAGCAGTCCCTTACCTCCTCTTCTGGAGTCCCCCACTTGCACTCCCCACTCCTACTTTCCTCCAAGTGCCCCCTCAGCAAGCCGTGTGCTGAGGGGGCACCTGTATTGGCAAGCTCCCGAGTCAGGCTGTGTGCGTCCATAAACTCAGCCATGCCCTCTGCTCCCTCTTTACAGGATTTAATTGACAGCAGCAGGAGCCAATAGCCCCAACATATGCTCTCAGAGTCTCCTGTAAGGTAAGTTGGGGGAAGGAACAGTTAGTGGAGTGTTTATTTTTTTTTACCTTAAAGTGGAACTTTAGTCAGTAAATTAAGTCCTGCTAGATCACTTCAGGCTGGCCCCTTTTGCAGGTATATGTAAAACCTTAAAAATAAGTGTCTATACTAATTAAAATGCAGTATTACACTGTCTCACCCTGTGCTGCACATTCTCAATTGCTGTCTATTGTTTGGCACTGTGCCGAAAATGGAGAGGCTGGTCTGCTGACATCCTAAAGATTAGCAGTTGCCCAATGGCTCTGGGCTTCAGAAAAATGGCAGCCTCCAGCAAGAAGAAAGAGGAAAAATACTGGAGGGAATTTACAGCACACAGCAATTTTGATAGCATAATTATTAATGTGGAATGTATGTTCCTTGCTAAAAAAACATTATTTTTTTGTCAAATTGTTATGGGTTAAGTTCCTCTTCAATGCAAGAAATGCATTGGGGAAAAAACAATTCGACTTTAGAACCACTTTAAAGTGAATGAATCTATGAACATTTAGGCATTTTCTTAGCAGGCAGTAAATGAGATGTAAAACAATCCCTTGCTGACCTCTGTAGCTGCAGTCAGTATGAAGTAAATCATCTTTAATGCTTTGACAATGAATTACCCCACAGTGCCTGCAGCTACAGAGGTCAGTAAGAGGTTGTTTTAATGCTTTTTAAAAATAAGTAAATAATAATGTCCATAGCCTAGTTACAGGATCACTTTAAAGCTGAACTCCAGGAAAAGCTAATTAAAGTAGACAGCTGAACTGCATATGTGAAATCTTTATCTGCTAAGGGATTTCAGAACGTCTTATGAGGTCTTATCACTGGAGCCACCCAGGATTCTAGTGCTGGTCACAGTACAGCCCTATACAAGTGTAATAGGGATCAGTACTGGAGGGGGGGGGAGCGCAACCGGATGTGACTCTACTGCAAAGGTATATAAACATGTGTAGAGTCACTACTACCATAAGTACCAGGCAGCACTGCTCCAAGCCTACTGTGTGCCAGGCAGCGCCACTCAAGCCTCCACAAATACCAGGCAGCGCTGCTCCAATCCTCCTGTGTGTTTCCTCTTGGCTCAATATCTGCTCTAGGTTTTTATTCCAGAAAAAAGCATGTCCTGCTCCACATGAGGGTCATTATGTAAAGATCAGGGCAGCACTCTAATGACATCAACCATTCATGTTTATTCCACATCCACCAGCTACTGCACAGTCCCTACCCATGGCCATGCCCCTCTGACATGTTTCACTCAGATTGGACTTAAAGTGGACGTAAACCCTCACATATACCCAGTGATGTGAACAGCCTCAGATGATACACAGAGATTAAACAAATCTCCGTACATACGTTTTAGATGCATATCTGCTAACTTCAGCTTTATATACTGTTTAGAGAGTGCATGTATTGTTAGAATTGTCTCTTCCTTATTCACCTGTGGGTGTGGATTTTGCTTTACACTGTGAGAAAGCTGATTGGAAAAAGGCACAAACCCCCTCTCCACTGTGCTGTAAATAGACCAGCTCTTTGCTAATCTATACAGTATATAGCACCCACCCCGACACAAATTTCAGCCTTGTTTTATCTCGGAGAACTGTTTTTGGAGAACTTGTCAGAAGTTATCATGCTGATAACAGAAGAACGTAGCAGGAGAATGTCAGGTGACTCAGGGCTTTAAAGAGAGATAAGAAAACACGGCAGTTACAGTATACAGTATGTGTCAAGCTCAAATTTCATCTATCGGGTTTACATCCACTTTAATCGTAGCAGTAGACCCAGGTTGGGTTTAATCGTAGAGGTAGACCCAGATTGGGCCTAATTGTGGAGGTAGACCTTTATGATTAAGCCCAATATGGGTGAAACATGTCAGAGGGGCATGGCCAAGGGTGGGGACTGTGCAACTGCTGGTGTATCTGGAAAAATTGAATGGCTGACCTCATTGGAGTGCGTCACTGATCTTTACACATAGGTGGGGAGTGTTTGTGTACGCTTATTCAGGAGGGCTTAGGAAGTGGGTTAAATTTGTTTTATAAAGTTTCAGGTGTCCTTTAAGAGGCCATCTGAGCCGTGCCACCAGCGTTAGTCTAAGCTCGCTTCCCCTAGAGCATCTCCCACTAACTGCATTTTTTACAAAACAGAAAAGCCCTAGTTGGGGCTTGGACAGCCTCTTCAAGGCCATCTACCTTTGCACTATTGCCTCTGTGATATCAGCCTCTTTGTAGAGCACAGGGGGAAACAGCTTTATGTTTTCATGATATTGGACTTTAAATTGATGGGGAAGCAAGCTTTACTGAAGAGCTAGTCTGCATGCACAAACAATTATTTAATCTAGCCGTGCCACTAGTTGAATATACAGTAGATGGTATGGCAGTTCCAAGGCCAGATATATTAGAGTTATACAAAGCAATTAAGTTTTCATTTTTTTCATAGCATTATCCCATAATGTACACTGTAGTTTTTTATATCAGCGACAAATCTTGTGTCTTTCTGTTAGGTCTTACATGTTCTCTTTGTACATCCTTGACTATAATGAAGCATGACTGTTCACACAAAGAACAGTATAGCCAGGTATTTTACCTGTTTGTTGATAGGGGCTCTTCTACAATGAGAATAATGCTTTTCAGAAGCAGGGTAACATATGTTTTGTGATCTCCGAAAGAGAATTTTATTTAAATAATTTTTTCTTGCAGTTTGTTGTTAAGTCTTATTTGGCATAAAAAGCCATAATCGCATATTACAAGTGGCCTGAGAAACACGAGTCGGGATGACATCAAGCAAAAGGCCTTTGTGCAGACAGAACACAGAGTGGGCAAAGGTTTAAGAGAATACAAATGAGTGCTCATCGGTCAAACTGTGTTTTTCAATAATCACTATAGTTATTGGCAGCTCCCAGCCAGAGCGCTGCATGGATCAAACAACACAGTGGGATTTATCAATACATATTCAGAATCTGAAGCATTCTCTGTACGTCTATCTCTTACATCTCAGTTGTGTTTTCTTGTACTGCTTCCGCAAGGAAGGTATGTACAAACTCAAGGGAAGGGGCCTGTGTTTTTGAAAGCTAAGAGTCGCAAAACTAACAGTTTTATTTCATGAATGTTTGCAAAATGTTAACGTTGTCTTAAAAAACTGCTAAGATTTTGTACACCAACGATAAAGCACCAGACAGGATTTCCCTACCTATTGTGTTAATGGGTTTTACTATACAAAAGCAAGATTCACTACTTCCACTTAATTCTGAAGTCCCAGCAAAAAATGAAACCCACCAATCAATACCACTAATCATGTCCTACGTAATGAAGAAAGACTCACCTGATAAATTGCTGTAGTTGTCTTTGCAAAAGCAGAAGCCTAGTGCTAGAACCACCCTAGCCATTTTCCACTGTTAGCTGCTAGACCTGATTGTATGATGCTGCCTCTATGCCATTCTCATTCTGGTCCATAAACCTGCCTGGTGGCTTATTGTTTAAAGCATTCCAATGTGGCCACACATTCTGTGCATATGGTTGGTTGTGCCAAGTGCTCTGTTCTCTGGCTGTTCCACTCATTAGAGCACAAGGGCCCTTTATACCATTAGTGTGCTAACAAGAAAATATATTGTTGCCCATAGCCACCAATTAGCTTTCAACTGTTATTTCTGCAGTTTACAGTTGAAAATGAAGAAGGGAATCTGATCAGATACTATAGGCAGGAATACATGTTTCTGATAGCACCATTTTCATAAACAGAACCCCAAGGAATCTGGGTAGTGTTATTGACAGTACTGCAGTTGTTTATGGTTTCTCCTAAACTTTGACTTCAATGGAACATCCCCATGCACACCCACATGATTGGTTTCCAGGTCTACCTCCCCAATAACTAAAGAGAAACCCCAAGTCGAAGCTGGTTGCTTGCTAGAAATTACTCCCACAGATTGCCATTTTTTAGATTTTTGCATCATGTGACTCAAACCTTAGAAATGTGTTTAAAACAATATTATGCACTCCCAATTTTTTATTTGTATATATTATTTTATTTCTAGTGATCATAATTTCATTACTGAATTATACTCACAAAGTGGAGTCTTCCAATCCCAGTAACCTTCATTTTCTGATTGACAGTATAGCACTTCTTACTATGCAATTAGTTGGCATATATAAGTGAAGGTATGCATCTACACAAGACAGGTATATAGAAGTTAGGTTGGCTTCTGGGTCTTTTCTCCTTTAGGAGGGGGATATTTGCATACATGCACTGTGAGACATTCCCTAAAGTCTCCCTACCTGCATACGTTGATTGCTAGCAAAGCAGTAAAAGGTCCTTATAAAGTGTGGTTCCATTTTTTTACCAATAGCATGGTTACAGAGCTCCTGTTTCCTGATTGAAGAATATTGTTATCCCAATCAGATAAAAGGGAGTCTGTAATTTCAAGGTCATGGTTATTTTGCAGATGCTGAAAAAGATTATATGGCAGAATAACTTAACTGTGGCCAATTGAATATAGGATGTTCAAATATTTGCATATTTTTAACTAAAATGCTACAGACATTTTTAAATGTGTTTTTTAAAAAAAAAATCCTCACTGACCCCTGTAGCTACAGGCACTGTGGGACAGTTCATGAGTTTCCCAGCAGAAACATATTATTCCTTATATAAGAAAGCTTTCCCCTCCAAGCAATGACTGCAGTAGCCTTTCAACGTTTATCTATATAAGTACCTGTAGTAATAAATAAATAAATGTTGAGGGTTAATTGCTCCACCATACCTACAGATACAGGGTTCAGTGCAGGCCTGTTTTAAAGCATATTTACTCTTTGCTACAAATGTGTAAATATTTGAATATCAATGGCTTAGCCTCAGGTTCACTTTAAGTGTAATTCGCATTCATTTTTATAAAAAAAGGTCTTGTAAAAAGCCTTTAAAGTGCAAGGTTTCTCTCAAGCTCAAGGACATTGTTTGCTTCTGCCTTCTGCTGTTCAGTGTTCTTCAACTTATAAAGTGAGAAGATGTGTTGGGTTTTGAATATTTATCTTTCCCTGACAAGTCACTGGGGGGTTTATGCCAGGGATGTGGGTTGGGGAAGAGGATAAAGTTAAAATAAGAAAGTTAGAGTGTCCAAAACTAACCTGTGGCACAGGCCTAAAGAGAGAGATAACCTGGTCTGTGACAGAGGCCGTGGAAACTAAAAGGTAGCCACTCATCTGGCTAAATTAGCATAAATAGTCCTAAAGCTGACCAGTGGCAATAAAAATATACTGGAAAATAGAAGCCCACTTGGGCCTAACGAGACCTTTGAGAAGTCTATTGAGCAGACAGAATTTTAGCTACTGTTTATGGGTATCCTGTATCTGTAGCCCTTTCTCCCCAAAACAAGAGACAATTTGCCAGAAGAGGTTTGATGGGGAGTTTGTCTATCTAGTGCCAGTGGTGGGTTTGTAAGTTTTTGGGTGCAGCTACAGGACATATTACCATTAGTACAAGAGCCTGTTAAAATTCAGGGTCAGTACCACTCTCTAAAAACCCATTGGTAAGGCATTCACTTACAGGTCTGCAAAAATAACAACTACCTGAAAGTAATTTGCCTGTTAGAGAGGATTATTTCTATATACTTCTAAGTGAACATTTCCTGATGATCCTCTCTTCAGTTATATAACCTGGTAAAATAGTATAACAACCAGAGGACATTTGTTAGGTAATTAAAGCAGAGTTCCAGCCTAAAAATGAACTTTCTATTAACAGCTTGCCTTTAATGTAAAAAAACAAAATAAAAAAAATAAAAATGTTTACTCACTTCTATCTGGCTGTGTCACGTACCTGGTGATGAGCCTGGGATGCAGGGAGCGGCCTCTTTTGCACCTCCTACTCTGGAACCCCTGATGATGGGAACAGGGAGCTCGGGAGTGCGGAGTCGCACAAGTGCCTGTCAGGAACACTGGTGCAGGGATGGAGCTGGACCTAGGAAGCTCAGTGCAGGTTTCAGCGGCAGCAGGGAAGCTGGACGGCAGGCAGGCTTGGCACACAGGGAACCGAGGAGACAAACGGCAGACAGCGGGGAGGTGTCTTGTAGTACCGGGCACTGGCAGGTTCAAACAGGCCAGGTAATCCACTGGCGGGCAGACCAGGTGCAGTGCGAGAGGCAGAAGCAGAGTCGTTAGACAGTCCGGGTTGGCAACGGACAGGCAGCAGGTAGCAGAAGGGGCAGGCGGAAGCGAGGTCAACAAGCCGGGGGTCAGTGGGCAGGCAGAAGGCAAGGAGTGTCAGGAACAAGCCGGGTCACAGGAACAGATCGGTAGGGTAACAGCAGATAGCAGGTGGGTCTAGGAAACGCTGTAGACCGGACAGCAAGGAGCCCCAGCACAAGCCCCTTCAAATAGCCCCAGATTGGCACCAGAACGTGTCACTGCGTGCTCCCGCGCGCACCGTTACCGCGCATGCGCGCACGCGCTAACGCCGACTCGCCGCCACTGCGCCGGCGTGAACGCGCTAACGACGATTCGACACTATTGCGCAGGCGCGTACCCACACGCGCCGCCACGTCGCCAGCTTGCAGGTGAGATTGCCCATCATGACATTGCCCCCCTCCACTGGGCAGCCTCCGGATGCCCAACTGGGCCATCTTAACTGGATGGGAGTCTTTGAAGGACTGAACCAATCTTTTGGCATGAATGTTGCACTCAGGTTCCCATGAGTTCTCCTCAGGGCCATATCCCTTCCATTTTACAAGAAATTGGACTTGGTTGCGCCTTTTTCTACAATCCATGATGGATTCCACCTCAAACTCCTCTTCACCGTCAACCAAGATTGGTTCAGGAGGGCCGGTGTCACGTCCCGAGAAGGGATCAGGAACAGTAGGCTTGAGTAAGGCAACATGAAAAACCGGGTGGATCCGGAATGATTCTGGTAGCTCCAGTTCATAGGCCACACTGTTAATCCGTCTCCTGACAGGAAAAGGACCCACAAACTTGGGACCCAATTTCTTTGAGGGACAGGCAAGTCTAAGGTTCAGTGTAGATAACCACACCTGATCCCCGGGTTCCAGATTGAGTTCTCCTCTTCTCTTTTTGTCGAACACTTCCTTATTATATTCTTGTGTCCTAGTCATCGTGTCGCGTAATAACTCATTGTTTGCTCTGAAAAAATCCAATGTCTCCTGGACAGCAGGTACAGCAGACTCCGGGATACAGTTGGACAAGAATGCGGGATGAAAGCCGTAGTTAGCATAGAACGGGGATTGCTTTGTGGCAGAGTGGACCGAATTATTGTATGCAAACTCGGCCAGCGGCAGTAGAGGTACCCAATCTTCCTGCGAGAACGAAGAAAAGCAGCGTAGGTATTGCTCAAGTGTCTGATTCGTCCGTTCAGTCTGGCCATTTGATTGTGGATGATAGGCAGACGAAAAGGACAAGTTAATCCCGAGAGCTTCACACAGGGCCTTCCAGAACCTGGAGGTGAATTGCACCCCTCGATCCGACACAATGTTTGCAGGGATGCCATGGAGCCTTATGATTTCCTTGACAAAAATTTTAGCTGTCTCAGGAGCAGAAGGCGTACCCCTCATGGGCAAGAAGTGCGCCATCTTTGATAGTCTATCCACGACCACGAAGATAGTGGTGTAAAGCTCCGAGGGGGGAAGTTCTACGATGAAGTCCATGGAGATCATCTTCCATGGCCTCTCGGGTACGGGCAATGGTTTCAACAGACCCCAGGCTCTGGACTTACTTCCCTTGTTTCTGATACATGTGCTGCAAGACTCCACGTAGCTCCTACAGTCCTTTGATAGTTGCGGCCACCAGAACATGCGTTGTAGTAGTTCGGAGGTCTTGAGTACCCCGAAGTGTCCAGCCAGTTTGTTATCGTGACAGGAACTAAGGACCGCGACTCGCACGCTTTCTGGTACAAAGATTTTGTCCTTGTACCATAAAAGTCCATCCTTGAGCTGTACCTCTGTACTAGGTGAGGGAGAGATCCCCCTGGATGCTTGCTTGATCCGAGATAGCAAGTCCTCTTGAAGCAAGAGGAAGTTTCCAGGTGACAAGATGGTATCCGGAGGGGCAGGTGTTTCAGGGTCACAGAACATTCGTGAGAGAGCATCAGGTTTAGTATTCTTTGATCCTGGTCTATACGTTATATGAAAAGAGAAACGTGTGAAGAAAAGTGCCCACCTGGCCTGCCGGGGTTTCAGTCTCTTTGCCACTCTCAGATACTCCAAATTCTTGTGGTCCGTATAGACCAGGATCGGATGCGCTGCTCCTTCCAGGAGATACCGCCATTCCTCCAGGGCGGCTTTGATTGCCAGTAATTCCCGGTCTCCCACATCATAGTTCTTCTCCGAATCTGACAGTTTACGGGAGAAAAAGGCAACCGGATGTAAGAGAGCCTTGGGCCCCTGTCTTTGGGAGAGAACCGCCCCAACTGCGGTTTCCGAGGCGTCCACCTCCAGTATGTATGGAAGAGCCGCATCAGGGTGCCTCAGAACGGATGCAGAGGTAAATAATTCCTTAAGGGTCTCGAAGGCCGTTTGGGCTTCTGAAGACCACTGGAACCGGACCGTCTGTTTGGTTAGGTTGGTTAATGGGGTGATAATGGACGAAAACCCCCTGATGAACTTCCTATAAAAGTTTGCGAATCCGATGAAGCGCTGTATGCCTTTCCTATCTACGGGCACCGGCCAGTCAAGAATTGCAGCCACTTTCTGGGAGTCCATCGTGATACCCTCCACCGAGATGACAAGTCCAAGAAATTGGATGC
Source organism: Rana muscosa (assembly GCA_029206835.1). Classification (NCBI taxonomy): domain Eukaryota; kingdom Metazoa; phylum Chordata; class Amphibia; order Anura; family Ranidae; genus Rana; species Rana muscosa. The sequence goes on from CM055118.1 coordinate 226,411,440, forward strand.
TTTGGCGTTCGAATTCGCATTTTTCTGGTTTTGCGTATAACCTGTGCATTCGAAGCCGTGCGAGCACATTCCGAACGTGTTCCCGGTGTTTCTCCAAGGAGGGGGAAAAGATGAGGATGTCGTCCAGGTAAACAATAACAAAAAGGTCAAGGTAGTCTCTGAAAATATCGTTCACAAAATGCTGAAACGTAGCCGGGGCATTGCAGAGTCCGAAGGGCATGACTAAGTATTCGAAGTGCCCGAAGCGAGTGCGAAAGGCAGTTTTCCACTCATCCCCGCTTCGGATCCGCACCAGGTTATAGGCCCCACGGAGGTCCAGTTTTGTGAAAATAACTGCAGATCCCAGTCTCTGAAACAATTCAGGAACTAAAGGAAGGGGGTATCTGTTCTTTATCGTCACTTTGTTGAGCTCTCTGTAATCCACACAAGGCCGGAGGGACTGGTCCTTTTTCTCAACAAAGAAAATCCCTGCCCCTGCCGGTGACGTAGAAGGACGGATGAACCCTTTCATGAGATTGTCATCCACATAGGTCTTGAGGGTCTTGAGTTCAAGTTCCGTCAGGGGAAAAATCCTGCCAAAAGGGATTTCAGCCCCGGGGAGAAGCTCAATCGGACAGTCGTAACGCCTGTGTGGAGGAAGAGTCTCAGCCCCTTTCTTGCTAAAAACGTCCAGGAAGCTATGGTATGCTTCAGGAACTGACTGGCGGGCCTCAGCATCAGAGTCCATGCAAAGCAAGGGAGAAGGGGTACTCAAAACTTCCTGCAGGCAATGTTGACGGCAGTAGGGGGAACAGAAACTGACTTCTCCTGATGTCCAATTAATTTGCGGGTTATGGGCCTGTAGCCAGGGCATGCCCAGGATGATGGGGAACAGAGGAGACTTGATGACATCTAGGCATAGTAATTCCTGATGAGTACTGGCAATGGTTGTGGCCAGCGGTAGGGTCTCCTGTGTGACTGGTCCGGATTTAAGGGTCGACCCATCAGCGAGGTATACAGAAAGCCCTTTAGCTCTAGGGCGCAAAGGAATGTGATGTGTGGTGGCAAAAGCTAAGTCCAGAAAACAACTGCAGGCCCCGGAGTCAATGATAGCGCTGACTTGAATATTCCCTCCTGGGAGCTGCAAAAGAATGGGAATCGCCAGGTGAGCGGAATTACTGGGTATAACGGGTAAATACACAGACGACATGGAGAGGCATTTACGGATCTTCACCGGGCAGGTCCGTACATAATGTCCGGGTTCTCCGCAGTACAGACACAGGTTAAGGGTTCGCCTGCGTTGACGTTCCTCAGGGGTGAGAGAGGGACGGAGAAGTCCCAGCTGCATGGGTTCTGGGTTGTCAGAGGAGGCTGAAGCTGGGAATGGAGGAGCTGAGTTGGCAGAGCTGGGTACCCGGGGCAACATCCAGACCGGGCGAGGTGGCCCGGTGGCTCGTTCAGTCCTACGTTCTCGTAGGCGACGGTCAATCTGGATGGTCAGGTTGATTAGAGCATCCAAAGTTCCGGGCACACCCACACGTGCCAGTTCATCTTTGAGTGGTTCAGAGAGTCCCAATCGGAATTGATAACAAAGAGCAGCATCATTCCAATTAGTGTCTGAGCTCCATCTCCTGAATTCAGAAACATAATCCTCGGCGGGTCTGCGGCCTTGCTGAAGGGCATGCAGGGCTGCTTCGGCAGTGGCGGACTGGTGCGGATCCTCGTAAAGTTGGGACATGGTTTGGAAGAAAGTGTCCAAGGTATTAAGAGAAACGTCTTTATGCTCCAAGAGGCGGTGGGCCCAGGCTTGAGGCTCACCAGACAGGAGGGAAATAACGAACCCCACTTTGGTGGATTCTAGTGAAAAGGTCCGTGGTTGCAAGGCAAAGAAGAGCTTGCAGGCATTCCGAAAGGCTCTGTATTTGCTCCGCTCCCCTGAGAATCGCTCAGGCGTGGGTACCTTTGGTTCAGGCGGTATCATGACCACCGAGGGAGAAGTGGAAGTCCCAGTGGAGGAGGAAGCTGAGGAGGATAGGGCCTGGACTCGGCCCTCCAGTCGGGTATAACCCTCTTGCAGGCTTCTGACGGCCTGGGTTAGCCCACCCAGGTGTCGGCAAAGTTCCTCCATTGGGTCTGCTCCCTGCGCAGGCTCGGACACTGCGCCGGCGTGAACGCGCTAACGACGATTCGACACTATTGCGCAGGCGCGTACCCACGCGCGCCGCCGCGTCGCCAGCTTGCAGGTGAGATTGCCCATCATGACAGGCTGTTACTAGGCAGATTTCGTAATCTGCCTAGTTCCTGGACCTAGGTGGTTCAACTCCCTGTCCTAAGACCCCATTGCCTCCTGGGAAATGATGACACTCATTTCCCAGGAGTCTCTGGGCATTACTGTGCCTAAAAATCGCCCAGCATGCACCTCTCCCTGAAAACCAGGAAAAAAAAGGGAACTGGGCTTCACATGCCCACACATATGATGGATACGGCCACAACATGAGCTGGAGGATATAAGGCAAGTGTTTGCAATGATTTCTAGAATGATTGGGGAGCTATTAATATGTTTTAGGGACTATTTAATGTGATTAATTTTAGCTTGCAGAAAAATATAAATTATGCCCGGAACCCCGCTTTAAACATCTCTAATGCAACATACAGTGCATTGTCCATTTGCCCATTAATTCCTATTACCCATGCTGTTTTTAGTTGGGTTGAATATAGGGGGTTTGACTGTAACATGCAATCAGCCTGACCTTCAGAGGTTACCTTCTCTATCATTTAATCTCATTCGAGCTGAGTGAGGAATTAAAAATACATGCCTCACTCCCTTTCCCATCTTTGCTTATCTACAGTTTCCATCTCATCTTTGTCCAGCGTTTTCATTTTGTCTGAATTAGAGCTGCAGTCCCAGGAAAAGTGATGGATTTTGTCTGAATCTCAATACTTCAAACAGAGCCTCAGGAGAGCGGCAGCACCTTCCAACTGCACTTGTTTGTATCATCATCAATCAGAAGGGCTTTTCTGTGAATCCTTATTTATAGACCTTTTCAGGTGCAAAACTGAGCACTGTGCCATTCTTTATTTATCTCCTTCTGCATGCTTGTGCCGGGATTAATGTTGACGAAGGGAGCTGTTTTTGCAAATGAGAAACACTTGTCAGGAGAACTGTATCTATTGTTAAATGACGACCGGTGCAGGCACACATACATAACGTAAAATATTTTTCACATTTCCCATTCCGCAAGCTTTACCTACCATTGTTTTTAACAGCATAAGCAAAATATGCTCCTGAGGAAATGCTTTCATTTTTTACTCGGCAAAAACCCATTCATCTGGCAACCTGTGGGTGGAAGAGATCTATCAAACCTTTCTAGATTCTCCAGACACTCTTATTAATCTCCCTACTCCCGATATGATCTTAGCCCACCTGTGCTGCAACATTGGAAGTTTATGTAGCAGAAATGGTACTTCGTTAATTGTTAGGTGACCGTCACACATGGAATACATTGTACTGGAACTTAGATGGGATCTCTGGCACATGTCAGAAGATCTAATGTGGGTAGGAATCTAGCTCACATCTGTTTCAAGCCTAATTAAAGTCTAACACTTTTTTTCTTTATAGACATGTACAGCCATATGCTATGAATTTTCACAGTTTTTCATTTGGAAATGCCTTAAAATTCAAGTTTCTCTTGGTGAAAATGCCCTCCTATGTAAGTGTTGGCAATCATAGATGAGAACCAGCCAAACCATTCATCAAAAGTATCCTCATTTAGATATGTATTGCTAAGGAAATGAGGGTGTGTGTCAGACCAGGTCTGTTAGAAAACGGAGTGCACTGCAGCGGTGGCCCATCCATTAGGGGCGCCCGGGCACCACCCCCTCTCTTTAGACCACCCCCTATGTAAATAATGGATAGATTCATGCATATGCATAAAATTAAATATATTGCGCAACCCTGTAAAAGGCAAAACAAAGTGCCAAACAAAATATTGATGACCTGAAAAAAAAGTGCAACTATGTGAATATACACTTAAAAAAGTCCAATTACTGATGCTGCTCCAGCAGCATACACATGAAAAATTCAAAAGAAAAAATCCATAGAAAAAAATGCCACCAAAGTATGTAAAAACACCAAAGTGTATAAAAAGGACAGCAGATATGGATCTTCAAACATGGGTATAGACTTCAGCGGCAAAGAATGTATACACAGGAGGCTTACCAGAACAGATGGGTCCCTATTACGGGGACCAAACGGGCTCAGCAAAGAAAACCGATCAAGGTGTCAGCGATGTGATCCTATGGGTCCTCGCTCAGCTCCAGCACCGGTCAGCAAACGTTGGTACTCCCCACAGTTGTGTAAACACTCGTCCAGCGTGATGTTTTTTTTTCAGAAGGAAAGATAATAAAGAGGCTTCATGGTGTAGATTTGTTTAAAAAGACAAATACCCTTTATTGCAATGTACGGGTAAATAGACGTCCATACACGATAAAAACAAAACAAACGTTTTCAAAAAAGCACTGCAACCCCGCCAGGCGTCAGCCAATCAGCTGGGGGCGTGGTGACGTCAGGGTCCTGAGCTCCACCCTACGCTGCGTTTCTCCGTAAGAGGCGTCGTCTGGGAAAGGAGGCTGGATCGAGACGTCACGCACCACGATATTTATATGCAAGGCAGGAGAGTGACACCGGAAGTCCCGATGATTCCATCGGATCATCAGTTCCCCGGCGCACTGTACCCTAAATATAGCGGGCGAACACCGCAACACAGAGGTATCATCCTGCATGTCAGCAATGTGCACCTCGCTTAATCAGTATCTCTAAGGAGATACAGTAAATAAAAATAAAAAATACATCTGAACATTAAACATAAAACATTATGATTGCAATGTAGCTCCCTATTGAAAAAGTACCATTTTTACAATTGCAACCATACTTATAGTAAATGTAAAACAATTTATAAAACATTGTAAACATTTAACCCTACGTGGTGCTGTACTCTGGGAAAGGGTAAATATTTGACAAAATGGAACTACATTTGATAATGCTAGCTCATAAAATTACCCCCCACACCCCAGCAGTGTCCGCGGACCCAACGGGCACTAAGAGGGGTGGTGCAGCAAACACACATAAAACACCTGGGTACCTATACAATGCAAACCTATGTCACAAAAAGGGGGGGGCACCTCACCTCCTAACAATGCCAGTGCGTATTACGCAGTGCGCATCGAGGAAGTTCGGCACACTGGACATTCCGTGACATAAATTATCATATATATAATGCCTAAAGATTGCATATATTATGAAACAATCCTGTACATATATATAAAAATTAAATTAAATTAAAAATGAAAAAAAAAACTGAACCTCCTGATCATATTTATCTCACCAAGGAAGCCTAAGTTTACCCAGCCCCTTATTTAATTTTGTGTGCTAGTTTTTTGTTATATCACTTATGCACACACGTTTTCTTTTGCCATTGTTTTTACAATACAACCTGCACTTAGTGTATTCACACTCAGGATATGTTTTGTTTTTAGCACAGGGAGTTAGCGCGGATAATCCCCCCCTTTTTTACATAGATTCATGCATAGCATGAATCTATCCATGGCCGCTGTGGCCACCTCCTATTCAGGCATCCGGCCCCTTTCGGGTCTCCGGGCACATGAATTACAGTGGTGGGGTGTTCTTTGAAGCACCCCATTAGAGCATTAGGCTCTAATAGGCTTCAAAATTTGGTGGCTCGTGGCGCAGAGCATTTCACCATGAACCCACCCAGGTGTTACAACAGCGAATGAATATGAAGAAGGGAGAGGGGGGTGGGGGTGTCAGTGGCATACTTTTTGCCCCCCCCCCCCAAAAAAAAAATTCCACCGGCCGCCACTGGTGCACTGTGCAGTGCAATCAAGATCTGTCACTTATTCGACTCATCATATTTAGACACACTGCACAACTGCTAAAGGTGAAAGTGGAAGTAATGTTACAAAAAAGGGGAATAGTTAGAACAATGGCTAACTGAGTATCAATGCTTGCTATTTTAGTGAGGAAATGCTTTCATTTTTTAGTCAGCAAAAACACATTACTTTTCAATCTGTGGGTGGAAGAGATCTGTCAAAACTTTGTAGGTTCTCTAGGTTCTCCAGATACTGTTATTAGTCTCTGTACTTCAGATATGAACTCAGCCCACCAGTGCTGCACCATTGGAGGATTATGTAGTGTAAACGGTACTCAGTTGATTGTCAGGTGACTGTCACACATGGAACATATTGTACTGGAACTTATACAGGATTTCTGGCAGATGTCAGAAGACCTACTGTGGGTTGGAGCCTAGCTCACATCTATTTCAAGCATAATTAAAGTCTCATGCCGCGTACACACGGCCGTTTTTCCCGTCGAAAAAAACGAAATTTTTCCCATTCGACGAGAAAAACGATAGTCTGTGGGCTTTCTGTCGTTTTTTTCGACGAGAAAAACGGCATTAAAAACGACGAGAAAAATTAGAACATGTTCTAATTTTTCTCGTCGTTTTTTTCGACACACACACGGTCGTTTTTTTCGACCAAAGAAAAATTACATTTAAAACGGCCGTGTGTGGGGGGAACAAGCTGTTCCTCGTTTTTAACGTCGATTTTCTCGACGGTGTTTTCACCGTCGAAAAAATCGATCGTGTGTACGCGGCATCACACTTTTTTTTTTTCGTTATAGTCATGTACAGCCATATGGTATGATTTTTTTACTTGGAAATGCCACTTTTCTCTTAGCGGAAATGCCCTCATATATCATTGTTGGCATAGATGAGTACCAGCCAAACCTCTCATCACAAGTACCGTATATACTCGAGTATAAGCCGAGTTTTCAGTAAAAAAAAATTGTGCTGAAAATGCCCCCCTCGGCTTATATTCGAGTCACCTTTTTGCGTCTAATCTCCCAAAATTTGGGGACCCAGTACCAGCTGGCCGTAGGTCACCTGGACCCCAAACTTGGCACACATGTAGCCCCATTTCTCCTCTATAAGTGTGAAAAGTTTTTTGTCTGGGGGACATACGGCCGGGGAGCACAGATTTTTCAAAGCCGGGCACCCCTTCCATAGACTACCATGTTAAATGTCAGTCTAGTCATGGACACAGTGAGGCATGGGCACAGTGAGGCATGGGCACAGTGAGGCATGGACACAGTGAGGTATGGACACAGTGGGGCATGGGCACAGTGAGGCATGGACACAGTGAGGCATGGACACAGTGAGGCATGCACATGGACACAGTGAGGCACAGTGAGGCATGCAGATGGACACCCTAGGCTTATACTTGAGTCAATAAGTTTTCCCAGTTTTTTGTGGTAAAATTAGGTACCTCGGCTTATATTCGGGTCGGCTTATACTCGAGTATATACGGTATCCTCATTCAGATATGTATTGCTAAGAAAACTAGGGTGTGTGTTAGACCAGGTCTGTTACAGTGCACTGAAATTCTGTTGCCTCTTGACTCATCATGTTTAGACACACTCCACAACTCCTATAAGAGGAAAGTCGAAGTCATGTTATCAAAAGTGGAGTAGTTAAAAAATTAAAGCACTTTTTGCCATATCAATTTGGCTTTACACTGGCAGTTACTTATTAGGACCACAATAATTCTTGGCAAGTTAGCACAAATTTCCTCTGTTAAGGTATCAACTAGGGTTACATACTTGAAATACAGAACAAGGATTTTGGGGCCACACAAATAAAGACAAACTTACACATAGTTTACAAAAAATGATACTTTGATGCCTGGGGTTATACTACCTTGACAATCTGAATGCGGGGGGCCACATAACAACGGAACAATGAGATATAAATCTATAGAATAAGGACACTCTAACACTTAAGGCAGCAAAAAATGATTCTTGAAGTCATGGAACAATGGCATTCAGACACTTGGGGTCACTGAAGATAAATACACTGACACATAGGGGTTGCTTTACTAAAACTGGAGAGTGCAAGGTTTGGTGCAGTTATGCATGGTAGCCAATCAGCTTCTAACTTCAGCTTGTAGAATGGCAAGACAATGATAGACTTTCATGTACAAGGTATTCCTATAACTTTAGATCACATTGCTAATTATAACTCCTTAAGCAGTCAACATTTTAAACCTTTTTCTTTTCCTATGGTTACAAAAACAACTGCCAATTATGAAAAAAATATTGAAAAAAAACTGCTGCAGACACTGAAAGTCAAAATTTACATATTAGCAATCATGCTATACAGTCTTTTTAGGCAAAAACCTTTAAATCTGAAGTTTAGTCCAAAAAAAAAATTTGCTCCTATAACTGCAGTCACACACTTACCCGTAATGAAATATGTCCTCTGTCTATCATGATCTTGTAGAAATCTTCTGTGCAGTGGTGACAGGTCCTCTTGCTGCTGCTGAACTTTAAGTTTTAAGAGAGTTAATAGCTCTGAGCTTCTGTGAGCCTCTTGATGGTGGACCGCTCCCTCCTCCCCATTGATTACACCACATATGACATGGGGATTCTTGACCCCGTTTACAGAAAAGTACCTAGGGACAGGAAGTGTGTTATTAGAAGAATTACCTGAGAACTGGTACGTTTTAATACATTACATTTTTGTTATTGGGTTTGGATACACTCTAACTTTATCACAACCAGGGACTTTACCAATAGAAGGTTGTATGGTTAATGCCTGGTTTTGTGAAATCTATGCTTCCAATTGAGTCCATTCCGGCCCCTCACAGAGCAACCAGGTAGTGTTCCTTCCCTCTTGACTTCCAAACCAATTAAATACCCACTTTCTTCTTTCTCTTCCTCTTTAGTGCATCCTAAGTCTTCAATTTCTAGTTTAATCTGGAGGGAAAACTTGAGTGAAATAGATTAGCAGTTAGAAACAACATTAGCATTTAAACAAAGGTAGTCTTGTTCTCTCAGAAACACAATCAACCTTTTGACCCAGAAATGGAAACTAATGATGTTTTTACAGTTTGCTACAGAATCACTAAAATATGGCCATACCTACTTTTCATTCACTTTCCCTAGTAGCCTATATCAATACCTGCAGAACAAAAGCAGGTAAGAAGCAGACAGTCCAATGAAGCCTTTCTCAACCTTTTTACTGCAAAGGAACCCTTGAAATAATGTTTAAGTCTCAGTGAATCCTTGCAAAAACACAATTCATTGGTGGGTATTGAAAAAATACCCCTAATGTTGGTGGCTAGTGGCAAGTATGTCCCCCTTACAATGGTGGTCAGAGTGTCATCCTTCCATATAGCTAAAAGATCTGTAGCTTCATGCAGCTGGCTTTGTCAAGTGGCATTGAGCCACAACCAAATAGGAGGTCTATCAGCCACAGCTCAAGGAACCCCTAGATCCAAAGTATATGCTGAAAATAGAGGAGATCTTTTTTCCCCTCAAAAATATTTAGGTTCACCTTTATTGATAGGCTTGTGCTAGGTCTACTGTGCACAGGCTCCTTTAAGTTGGAAAAAAGCGATCTGGATGCCTTGAAACTGTGCCGTGTACAAAAGCATACACTAATCTCGCTCCATGCTGTAGAGTGTTTGTTCCCATTAACCCTTCTCCATGGCCTGAAGTAAAGACTTTGTTAGCACCTTTATAAGATTCAAACTGCCTGTTTATTAAGTTACACACTGGGATCAAATCTCCCTTCAGTTCCCTTTATTATTCCAAATAGAACAGTTTTTAAACCCAGGGTTCCAACCCTCAATTACATTAGCTAGGGAATTATTTGTACCTCGTACTTTATAAAGCCGTACATAATTATAAAGGGTCATAAATCCTGCAGCCTAACAAGAATGGTGTTTTCTCTTTCTTTATAGGCAGCTGAATGGAAAGGAATCTAGGAGGTAATTCAACCATCTGTACAGTTGAGCCAAATTTAGACAGAATAAAGATATTTGTACTGAGTCCCAACCCCTCCCAACTCCAGTCTCCTCGGTCTCCTCATATTCTTAAGTACTTTTCTGATTAATACGCTGCTGTATTTGTTTGATGTTCTTAACAGCTCTGAATGCCAACAAAAGAGTTGTCAAGATTAAAAGATTGCACCGATACTTTTATTTATTTTTTTGAAAAACATTAATTAATTTCTGTTGAAAATAAAAGCGCTTTAGAAATGGGTCAATCCAGGAACCTGACTAAATTGAACTAATGCTATAAAAAAAAAAAAACATTAACTCATTCAAAAGTACCCCTTAGGAAGCCATGTGAAGTAACAATCTTAATGTGAAACTAACTATAATATTTAAAGTATAACTTTTTATAACTATTGTAGCAATACTCCCGAAGGGGCAGCGGGTTTAAGATTTGGGCCTGCCGTTACCTTACTGTTCACCACGTCCATCCTAGGGGTCTTCCTTTAAGAGTTGTTCACAAATGTCTGCACCAAACACCTAGTCTCTTTTTCTCAAGGGTTTTATTAAAGAACTTCCAGACAGAGGGATGGAGGGTTAGGGGAGATTCAGGTACCTTGCTTGCGGATCACAGGTATTTTCCTAATCCAGAGGACAAACAGCTTCCACACTGGATATAGCCACCACCGGATAGGCCTCTCTCACTGACCTAGCAGCCGGTGCAAGCTCGTTCAAAAAATCTCTGCCACAGACTTGTGTAACCACACACTTGGTAAAGTTCCGAAACACAACACACAGTGCCAGGATCTTTCAGCCAGGCCGGCAGCATTGTGAGGTAGATTCTTGATCCGGATGCGTCCTCCAATTGAGTCCTCAATTGCTCGGTCCCTTCCCGCAAGCAAGGCGACACAGGACCATCTCTGGATCAGTAGGCCCCAGCAACTCCTGGGCCTACTCTCGGTAACGGAGCCTCGGGATCTGCAGGCCCCGAGGCAGAAAAACTGCTAACACATCCCTGAGGCCAGGAGGGCCATCAGGTCAGGATCGGAAGACCCCAAAATAATGACGTCTGCCCTTTAAGTACCCTCTCCCAGAATGCACAGAGGGGTGACCAATCCCACTGAGCTGCTTCTGGGCAAGAGGCACCCAACACATCCAGCCAGCTGCAATTCCAACCTTGACCTGTGGTGACAATGACACCTAGAGGAAGGTGGAAAATGTGCAACTCAGCTGAACTGAAACAGAGACCCAATATTTGGTACAATTATTCTGAGCTGAACTATAACTCAGACAACTAAATTTACACTTGTGCCTACCCAATAGGAGCAGGGCACTACACTATGATTTGATATACCTATGGTTTTATTGTTGTCTGCGCCCCAATTATAAAGATTCCTTCCAACTTCCTGTCTGGCGACAACTGTCTTGAGGACAGGAAGTATTGGAACCCTCCCTAATTAAGAGGGGAAGAATACTCAACCAAGGTTTTAACCCTTCTCTACTCCAAAACAAAAGGGAAAAGGTGCCAACAGCCACCTACCTTTGAAAAACAGCCAAAAAGTATTGGTATGGCTTCCTTCTAACCACTGAGCTTTCATGTAAATCATGTGCTGAATGTCCCCAGAAATATAATTTGCTGCTCACGTGACTAGCTCAATGCCTTTGACGTTTTTTTTTTTGTTTTTTTTATAATTACCACATTGACCATATGAATGTAGCAGGCCAACCCTTCAGATTACCACACATTAAGTAGCTGAAACACATATGTCAGTTTTAACAGAACAGGAGCAGGTAAAACCCTAAAATAAAATCCTTACAATGTATTCAGGTGGCCTAATTTGTCAAGCATTTTCCTCTAGTGGTCACTTTGAGGAGCAGTACCCACCTTACCACTGAAGTGGGTGTTATATATTGAAGGATCTTATGTTCAACTTATAAGTTGCCAGCCATAGCAATGAACTTTCCAGCTTTGGAACATCTCATGCTGAGACACATTTGCAGGGATATCAATGCTGCAGATAAAACTGGCAAAAAACATTTCTAGCTAGAGATTAGCTCCCGGGTGGGCTAAAATGTTTACACTTTAGGAGGGGGGACTGGAGATGTCACGTGGTGGAAGGGAAGTAATGGAATCAACAGGGTCTTTTTTTCTTTTTCAGAAGGCCGGGGGTTGTGACGTTGCTCATTGAGCTTGACGTATCTCTGCATCGCTGAATAATGATAGATATACATTGTTGGACTTTTTTGGTTTTCTTTATCTGGGAGGCCTTTTTTATTAAAGGGGGCTTCCAGAGTTCATTAGATGGCATTCTTTGCATGAAGGTAAAAAACTTTCTGTGTATAGCTTCCCCCAGCCCCCGTTATACTTACCTGAGCCCAATTTTGATGCAGCAATGTGCATAAGAGCAGCAGCTCTCTCCACTATCTTCCTCCTCATTGGCTCAGAGAAAGCCAGTGAAGAGAGAGTGGGCCTTGGGAATGAGCATGCACAAGTGTCCCCATAGCAAGCGGTTTATTATGGGGGCACTCAGCAGCAGAGAGAATCCAGGAGCGCCATTGGGGGACCTAGGAAGAGGAGGATCAGGGCTGCCCTGTGCAAAAACATTGCACAGAGCAGGTAAGTATAGCATGTTTGTTATTTAAAATAAAAAGACTATAGAAAACCTCCATCCTTTGTTGCAGAAAGGTACATTTTCTATAGACCTGCTCTGGGGGGACAACGCTGTTCCTCTATCGATATAGTACAGAGAGTAATGCCTTGTACACACGATAGGAATTTCCGATGAAAAAAGTCAGACGGAGTCTGTTGGAGCTTTTTCATTGGAAATTTTGACCGTGTGTGGGCCTCATCGGAATTCTATCAGAATTTTTAAATAGAACCTGTTCTATTTTTTTCCGATGAATCTCCGTCGGAATTCCGTTGGGAGTTTGATCAGAAAAAGGTCCGATTGTGTGTACGGGGCACCAGAGTTGTCATCTAAGGACAGGAATTGTGTTAATGGCAGGATCACCAGGTGAAAATAAAGTGAAAAAAACAACAAAATTAAAATGAATGCAGCCAACACATCTATGGATAGAAAAAAATAAATATAAAACATTTTTGTTCTTGGGTTTAGATAAACGTTAATGTAATCCATAGTACACCAACATGTACAGTCAGACAGAAAGGTAAGGACAGCAGTATGATCTTGTTATGGATGTTCTAAAGCTGTGGGCATATTTAAAAAAGGGGATGAGCCTATCAATGTGCTGCTTCTCTTTAACTGGCTAATCAGCAGGTTGGAGGAGGGAGTTGATCAAGGAAGTAAAAATTCAGTAACTATGTTTCCCTATAGCCACCCAACAAAATGGCTAGGCCTATTAGAGGAGAGCTATGATAAGAAAAATAATGATTCTGTCATTGCAAAAAATGTGGTTTCCTTTACATAATACTGATTCTCTTCAGGACTTTCAGTTACTGAGCTGGAACAAGTAGGCAGCTAAGGAGTCGACTTTTAATATTTTCGGTGAAGTTTCTGATCTGCATACTCCATACTTATTCTTTATTTGTAAGAAGAAGATTAGTCAAAAAAAGGACATCAACCTAGACATCGGCCAATCAATTGTCCATGTCTGGTTTCCTGAATTATGTAATGCATCACATTCCAAAGTTGGATATTGGTGATTTGATAAATACAACATACAAAGAAGAGCAGGGTTTTTTTTACATCATCTTCCTCACAGGGCAAAATCGTGTCATAAACCCAAGGATGGGGAATTCCTACCTCAGATACCATTGTCCATCAACCTTGGCACCTACGTGTTAATTTGGTATTTGTAAAGTAGCCAAGTAAGGTTTAGGACAACATGGTAATTACCATAAAACAATAACTTGAAAGAGACCATAAACAACCTTTCCCATGTATCTAATGGAACACAAGAGAATGCCAAACGTAACGCCACGCGCAACTCTATGAACTGAAACTAACTATGAAAGTATTGAAGTCAACACTAGCAATCTTCATATTTCTCTTTTGGCAGGTTTACTTATTTTCTCTTCAGAAAAGCCCATATAAGCTGATCATGTTCTGTCAAGAAAAAATGTAGCTTAAATGTCCCCTTTAAGGCACATACCGATAAAAATACTAACAAATTATCATGGCAAACACTAAAGACAGTAACACTAATTTCTATCTTTTGTGCTTTGTTCATGCTAGGAAATATGGAAAGCTATAGATTTCATGGCATATCTGCCTGGCCAGGCGCACACACAGACCCCGGCAGTTTTATGAGCTTGCAGTGTTCTGTTGTATTCCGAATTCTGCAATAAACAAATATCATTTTCTCTTAGAATCTGCAGACTGTAGATAGAATGATGCAGCTTTGTGGATGACTCTTTCAAACGCTGCATTTGCAGAAGAACATTAAATTTGTTTACTAACAGGCCAAAAACGTAGTTCAGCGAGTAAAGTGACAGGACTCATTAAAGGGTAAGTACACCTTCCAGACAAATCTGTGTACGTTACCAAGAAAACACCTGTACACCACACCCTTCCTCATCAAGTTACCAGAAACAAGCACAAGCCTGAGATGCAGAGAAAAAAATAATTCTTGGCCTGGCTGTATTTTCTTTATATAATCTGTGGCTTCAGTATCTTTCTAAGAAGACCACATACAGGTGGGATTCAATAAAGCGGCTGCACCACTTTTCAGCGTTAATCCAGTTTATTACTGCACCAAATTCAGGTAGGTCTGTAATGCACCACTTTTACATTGTGCCGCATTGAATGCACCACTTTTACATTGTGCCGCATTGAATGCACCACTTTTACACTGTGTTGCATTCAATGCACCAAAATGTAAAAGTGGAGCTAATTAAGACCAACCCTTTTTTGACGTACAGAAAGAAAAACTGGCTAAAGCCCTGTACACACGATCGGATTTCCTATGGATTCTAATCCAATGGATTTTTCCATCGGAATTCCGATAAAGCTGACTTCCATCAGTCTTGCCTACACACCATCAGTCAAAAATCCGACCGTTCCAAATGCCGTGACGTAAAACACTCCGACAAGCCGAGAAAAACTTATTTGACCAAAATTTTGCCAACAGCTGACCAAAACCATTGGCATTGATATGAATTTAGCCACCTCTTAGCAGTTATAAAGGCGTCCACTTATCTAGGAAGCCTTTCTGCATGATTTGAGAGCATGTCTGTAAAAGTTTTTTTGACATACAGCCTTTGTATCATCAAAACACTGATGTTGGATGAGAAGATCTAGCTTGCAGTCAGCATTCAAATTCAACTCAAAGGTGTTCAGTAGGACTGAGGTTGAGGCTTTGTGCAGGTCACCTGAGTATCTTTATAACAGGCCAAATCCTGTAACTGTAATGGAGGGACATTTTGTATTTTGGGATTTCAGTAAAGTAGAACTCCAGCCACACCTTTTAAACTTTTGGATAGAGTAGAGAAAGGTTAAATCTCATTGAGAATTTCCCAAATTTCCTCTCCTGAGAACAAGGTTACCACTTGGAAAATAAATAAAGGGAATATCTCTAATAAGTGTACAGCCACAATGAAGAAAAACCTTTTTTTTTTTTTTAAAGTAGATGTGTACTTAAAGTACATGTGTTCAGTAGAACTCTAATGCCGCGTACACACGGTCAGAATTTCCGTCGGAAAAACCTTGGATGGTTTTTCCGACGGAATTCCGCTCAAGCTTGGCTTGCATACACACGGTCACACAAAAGTTCTCTGAACATTTGACCGTCAAGAACGCGGTGACGTACAACACTACGACGAGCCGAGAAAATGAAGTTCAATGCTTCCGAGCATGCGTCGAATAGTTTCCGAGCATGCGTGTTTTTTTTGCGCTTCTAAATTGCATACAGACGAACGGACTTTCCGATAGGAACTTTTTCCGTCAGGAAAATAGAGAACCAGCTCTCAATCTTTTGTTGGCGGAAATTCCGACAGCAAAAGTCTGATGGAGCATACACGCGGTCGGAATTTCCGAAGAAAAGCTCACATCGAACTTTTCTTGTCGGAAATTCCTACCATAAGTGTATACCAAATCACTGTATATTATAAACAACTGCCTTTTTTTAAAATAAATTACTTGTTTTAACTTATTTTCATCCTTTGCTGCATCTTAATCTCCTGTGGCCTGCAACTTCCTTTCTACATGCACTCCAGGAATAGCTACAAATCATTTATCAGGCTGAGTTTTTTGATGATGACAGCAGTGGACTATGCTTGCATTACAACAGCCAATATAATGCAAGAGTCAATGGGAGACAAGAACAGAGTATTGTCTACTTGTTATAGGAAATGCCTAAACAAGAATTTTCATGGCAGGATCAATAGATATTATTTTAATGAAAGCTGCAGATTTAAAAATATTGAAAAAAACTTTAATATTACATTAACATGTTAAAGATTCTATGAGATTCCAGTGCTTGGATACATGTTTATTTTAAATGGAGAATGGTAAGACCTTATTTTAGGTTTCTTTTGCTGATTCTGTCTCTATCAGAGAGGAACATATTCCCAACAGGGCTCCTGGGATCAGTAAAGACCTGACAGAGGTTCTAACTCTCCCTGAGTAATCCTGAAAGCTAATAAAAAGTTTTGGCAGTAGTTATAGTTTAATACGATTTTACAATAAAAGACTATAAAATCACCAAGCAAAGCTGGCAATGCCCCCGGTAGCTTAGTAGAGGGAACAAGAAGAGTTTTGTAGACACAAACTATAGTCCTGATTAGCTAGGTTGTGTTCTGTCCTGAGGCTGATAATTGCAGGTATTCAAAATATCCGTTTGTACTCAACATGAAATAAATGAAGAGAGCTGTACAATGAGGAGCTCTTGAACCACATAACCCCTCCATTGTAGACTAAAGCTCCTGTTTATCAGAAACTTGCCCAGTGAATCTTTCTTAAACACGTTGCTATATAAATATCTTATCTTATCCCAGACTCTATGTTCTCCTAATGATAAAATGATGATGGATGGTACTTCATGCTACAGAGACGATCATTAAGGTGGTTTGAAGAGGCAGCTATCACTCACTCATTATAATCTTACTTCTACCGCTGCTAATTAAAGGCAACTTATTTTTCTATCCTGTCTGCTTCTGAAATCTTTGAGGTTCCCAATAATTATATTTGTTTCCTATTTTTTAATGACATACCATACCTTGCAAACAACCTCTACATATTTATACAGTATCAAGTAGCCTTTTTTTTATATTGTTGGGTCATGCCTTAAAACTTTTTTCCTTGGTAAGGTCAAGTTTGCACAATAAAAGTGATCATTTATGGTCAGGTTAGATGGTTAGCTTAAATTCTTCAGGGTTTTAAGAATCAAATCTCATGTTAGACCATTAAAGCCCATTAAAGCCCTTGGGGAAAAGTTTGATATGGGGGAACATGTGACTTTCTTCCCCTCCCTCCCTCCATCCCTTCCTTCCTTTCCGCAGTGGCACTTAAGTGGCCAATCACCAGAACTATGCAATGTAGGGACAAGAATTGGATCACTAACCCTGTATATGCCAGTGGCACAGAGCTTACAAAGATTTTACCTCATCGCTCCAGCAGGCAAATAGGAGGGGCACAGGGAAGGTTGGTATCAGCAGGAGTAGGCTAATAAGAAAACCTGCCGCTTTGCCTTAAATGGGGAAAAGAGATGTTAACTTTAATATATGATTGCTATATTTATACCTGTGCATGTGTCTTTGCTATGTGTCTCAAACCAAAGAAATACAAAAAGGAGCACCAGAATAAAACTAGAAGAGAGTCCAAGATAATTGTAATTCTTGGTAAAAAATACAAAAATGTTTTATAAAACATCCAACACTTTTCAGGGGCAACACTACTCTCCCTTCAGCAGGGCTCAAAACAGGATACAACTTGGCTCTTGACTTGACATCACAGATCTATATTATAATGAGTATTCAATTTTCCCTTTGCAGTAAACTTGACAGCAGTTGCCGAGCAGCAACCCAACTGTTGGGTACCTATCGGAGGAAGCATTGCTATGTGGGAGGTATTCAGTTTGTTTTCATTTTTTCTTTATCTGGCTAAACTTGCAAAGTTTCTGTTGTTCTGTATGTAGGTGTTTCTTCATTTCTTAGAGGATATGCAGACCCTGGTGCCTCTCCTATAAGTAGTTTGAGCTCAGGGACATCTCCTTCCCCTGCAACATCATCAGTACTCTCATTGAACCCAGAAGTGCTTGGTATCGTACAGTTCCAGATTTATTTAATGTAGCCAGAGATCTGCCTTATTGTTTACCTCCCTCAGAAAAGCCCAATGTGCAATTCTGAGGGCTACCTTTATGTAATGGATACATTCTTGTCTTTTCATATAAAGGTTCAAATAACAAAGACAAATACAGTATATAAAATTGGGCATAGACACTGTAGTAGTCACTAAAAGTCCAAAGAACAGGAGTAAGGCAATGACATGAAAGTTACATGTCACATTCTTAATGCTGGGCACCCCTACAGTCAATTCACAAGTGGTCATCAATTGCTGTCTTTTGGCAGATAAACCAGTCTCTACATAAGCATTCATAGAGAAATGGAGCTTTTTAGCTAAAGTTTTTTTTTTTCCTAGGGAAGGATGCTTCCAGTCTGTTGCATTCGATGTATGCTTATTGCGTGCTAAACAGTTTCACTCAGCATACTTTATATTGCTGATCTTCTTGGAGCTGTATCAGAAAGGATAAGTGTTTAGGATGAAATAAATGGTGTGGTTTATGTGAGAAGTAGAAAAATAAATAAAAAAAAAGAAAGAATAAATGTGCCTGCTGCTGCCAGTCTGTGGATCCTGCAGTCTGACAGAAGAATCTCTCTGCCAATTAGCAGAATTACCAAGTCTTAGAAGTACTGCAGCCCTGTGTTCGCCTGCCAAGGCTCTCCAAATGCTAAACCTGAAGCTAGAGACCAGGGATTCAGCTGAGCAGCACCAGTAAGGCTGCTTCGAAGGAGCAAGACTTACCGTCTGTAAACTCTTTCATATCTAACATGGTTCCCTGGCATCAGTTGCATCAGTATGGCAACTGGCTGCTTGGAGGGAACCAGCCATATTGTGAGGGCATAATGCAGTTCCATGGTTTCATTTCATGGGGTGTATACAAACTTAAATTCTGAACTTCATAAACAACACTCCATTCATTCATATCCTAAAAACACTGATGCATTTCCAGTACTTTCAAATATATGACTCTGGGCATGCGACCATGACAGACTTGAACTACATGTGTAAGAACTGTTTTCTTGCCAAGATTTGTTATTTCTATGCACACCTGGGCACCTACCAGTCAACATAGACAGTAAGCCAACCTTCACTAGAGCATCACCATTTTCTAAGTCAAGAACACACCCCAAATATGCTTATTGGGCAATAGGAAGCAGCAGAACACCATTCTTCTCCTTTGTCTGCTCTCACATCTTTTAGCATGTTCACTGTCCACCATCTCACAGCCTTAGGCCTCCCCCACATGGCTGGGTAGCTGTCGTATTCCTGCCGCAGATTCTTGTCACAGGAATCCGGCAGCCGCAGTTACCTGGACGTGTAAAAGAGGCCTTACAGGATGCAGATATCAAGACTAATTACCCAAATAGCTATTACAAGTATAGCTTTACCCTGATACAATTGTGGTTTTCTGGTTTTCTTCCAGTGCCGAAATTGAGTATGGCCTGACCCTCCAAAGCAGTGCTAGTTTCAAGGTGGCTGCCTCACTGAACATCATGCTATAGAGGTAAGCTATGCCCCCAGAGGTAGCACAGCTTTTGGAAATCAATCTAGTACCTAGCCTTGTGGCAATAAAACATTTGACCTGAACTGTAATCTCTATAAAGCTTATTATGTATTTATTAATAAGACCTGGAATCATTATTATTATTAAAATTAAAGTGTTTGTTTTAACTGACTTTTATCTAATGTGTATGGGCAACTTTAGCCTAGAAAACATTGCCTCATGGCTCCAATGTGACTAAATGTCATGCTGCCAGGATGGAAAAATCAAATGTTTTCAATGTACAGTACATAGTCACTGTACAAGCTCTTCCATTGACCCCAACCTGATCCAGGGCCTTAAAGGGGCTTTCTAATAAAAACAAGAACACAAACAAAGCCTTACAGTAGAACTAAAGACATTTTTTTTCTCATTTTGGTTAGAGTAAGGAAGGAATTATAACCCCTGTCTGTTTTTTTTTTGCCATATGTGTCCCACTAAGGAGGTTTTCCTTCACTTCCTGTCCTATAGAAAAAAAACTGAAAGTGAGCGAAACTAACCCAAAGTGAAAGAATCACCAGGGTCAGCTGAACTAGTGTCCCTATTGGAATATTTTCTGTCTATTACTGTTCTGGTTACAACCCAAAATTTGGGATTTTGTTTCACATTTAGTCTTGGTGATAACAGTAAACAGGACAAATATCAATATCCCTAATGGGGGCACAAACAGCAATACAAACCTGACAGGCTCTGATGTCTGAAAGTCTGACAGACTTTATACAAAACTACAAAAGAAAAGTTTTGATTTTAATATAATTTTTTTTTTAATTTGAGCACTTCCGATCATTCCAACAGCCTTGGGGAAATGGGGAATCTGAATGAGGATATATATATATATATATATATATATATATATATATATATATATATACAGTATCTCACAAAAGAGGGTACACCCCTCACATTTTTGAAAATATTTTCTTATATCTTTTTCATGTGACAACACTGAAGAAATGACACATTGCTACAATTATTACTATATAGGATTTATATAGCGCCAACAGCTTGCGCAGCGCTTAAGAAAATTAAGGCAGGCATTACAGTTACATTACAATTTGGTACAAGAGGAATCAGAGGACCCTGCTCGTTAGAGCTTACAATGTAGGAGGGAGGGTTAATTGATACATAAGGTAATAACTGTGGGGAATGAGCTGATGGAGAAAGTAAAACTTTCCAAAGGATGGAAGAAGCTCTGGAGAAATCCTGGAGGCGAGCATGGGATGAGGTGACAAGGGAGCTAGTAAGCAGGAGGTCTTGGGAGGACCGAAGAGAGCGGTTTGGTTGGTATTTTGAGACGAGGTTAGTGATGTAGCTGGGGGCCGAGTTGTGGGTGGCTTTGTAAATTATTGTTAGTACTTTGAATTTTATTCGTTGGGTGAGTGGAAGCCAGTAGAGGGATTGGCAGAGAGGGTGGAGGACACTGAACAGTTGGTAAGGGGGATGAGTCTTGCAACAGCGTTCATTATGGACTGAAGAGGGGATAGTGTATGTAAAGGTAATCCAATGAGGAGTGAGTTGCAGTAGTCGAGGCGAGAGATGACCAGGGAGTGAATTAGAAGCTTGGTGGTGTCATAGGTTAAAAAGAGGTGTATTCTGGAAATGTTGCGGAGGCTAAGGCGGCATGATTTGGACAGGGATTGGATGTGGGCCTGAAAGGACAGTTCAGAGTCTGGGGTTACCCCTAGCACTCTGGCATGTGTGGACGGACTGATAGTTGTGTCATTGATCTTGACAGAGAAGTCAGGGGAAGGGGCACGTGGTGGAGGAAATGTTATGAGCTTAGATTTAGATAGATTCAGTTTGAGGAAGTGGTGTGACATCCAGGCTGATGGGATGAGCTGAGGGGTAGAGAGATATATTTAGGTAAGATTCGAACCAACCGAGAGCCCAGCCATGGATACCGAGCCAATAGAGTTTTTTGAAGAGGAGGGGTAATCAACTGTATCAAAGGCATACGGAATAATGACCATTGGTTTTAGCTGTTAGTAAATTGTTTGTGAGTTTTAGGAGAGCAGTAGTTAGTAAGTCATTTGTGAGTTTTAGGAGAGCAGCTACAATGTAAAGTAGTAAGTGTACAGCTTGTATAACAGTGTCAATTTTCTGTCCCCTCAAAGTAGCTCAACACAGCCATACATGAAATTGTCCAAATTGGGCCCAATTACCCATTTTCCCTCCCGGGTGTCATGTGACTCATTAGTGTTACAAGGTCTCAGATGTGTATGGGGAGCAGGTGTGTTAGATTTGATGATATCCGTCTCAATTTCTCATACTGGTCACTGGAAGTTCAACATGGCACCTCATGGCAAAGAACTCTCTGAAGATCTGAAAAAAAAAAGAATTGTTGCTCTACATATAGATGGTCTAGGCCAGGGATATGCAATTAGCGGACCTCCAGCTGTTGCCAAACTACAAGTCCCATGAGGCATAGCGAGACTCTGAGAGCAGCAAGCATGACACCCAGAGGCAGAGGCATGATGGGACTTGTAGTTTTGCAACAGCTGGAGGTCCGCTAATTGCATATCCCTGGTCTAGGCTATAAGAAGATTGCCAGGACCCTGAAACTGAGCACGGTGGCCAAGACCATAAAGTGGTTTAACAGGACAGATTTCACTCAGAACAGGCCTTGGGAAATAGATGTATGAGTGCTTCCAGCATTCCTGCAGAGGTTGAAGGGGTGAGGGGGTCAGCTTGTCAGTGCTTAGACCATACGCCGCACACTGCATCGAATTGGTCTGCATGGCTGTCGTCCCCGAAGGAAGCCTCTTCTAAAAATGATACACAACAGAGCCCACAAACAGTTTGCTGAAGACAAGCAGACTAAGGACATGGATTACTGGAACCATGTCCTGTGGCCTGATGAGACCAAGATAAACATTTTTGGTTCAGATGGTGTCAAGCGTGTGAGGAGTACAAAGACAAGTGTGTATTGCCTACAGTCAAGTATGGTGGTGGGAGTGTCATGGTCTGGGGCTGCATGAGTGTTGCCGGTGTTCTGTTGAGAAGTGTCCCCCCCGTTGAATAGTGCCTGGAACGAACTGCGCATGCATCATAGCACAGCCGCTCGTCATAGCACAGCCGCTGATTTGCCAATCAGCTGGGTTGACGTAACCATGGCGCATGCGCACATCATAAGAGGTATCACTCAATAGGAGATACCATTTCAAAGGCACAATTTAAACCTATACAAACAGCGGGGGAGATCGTAATTCTCAGATTGTTTATCGCTGCTGCTGGAGTGAGGGGTGTACTCACTTTTGTGAGATACTGTATATACTGTGTGTAAAGTCGGTCCGATGCTACAACTGTCCCCCACGGAAGTAAGTTCACTACTGTAATCCACATGAGAAGTATGACCATACTTCTCTTTTAAACTACATAAGGGGTTCTTTACTGTTAGTGGGATAAAGATGTGGAATCCCCTTCCACATTTGGTGGTTTCAGCAGGAAGTGTCGATAATTTAAAAAAATCTATTTTTTAGATGGGCATGTTAGTGACATAAACACACACACACACACACACACAGACTCACACTGAACTAGGAATGGTGTCTTTATTCAACCCTACCAATTCAGGTGACTTGCAGTCAGCAGCTTAGGGGTAATAAGGGGACTTGTAGTTCTTCTATAGCATGCAGAAAAGACTAGATTGTGCTTCCCTTCATGGAAATGTGTTAGTAAACAATTTTTCAAATTCTTAAAGGTTTTTCCTCTTCATCAACAACGGCAGACATGTCAGGGGGCTGGTCCAAAATTTGTGAAAAATACTCAGTATATACCTCACGTTCTCTTGGAGGTGACAATAAACGTGCTCAGGGGACAACCTTTGTTGTATTCCCAGGCATCCCTCCCCTCTCCGCTTGCAGTTCCCATTGCACAAGTGTTTGCATTCAGGCGGCTTGCTTGCCGTATCTCTAGCAGATAACCCTGGCATCAAGGGAAATAGAAGGAGTGACAAGGCCGTCAAAAGGAGATTCCGCTCAGCACTTGATCTTTTGATCGGTTTCTCAGCAGACTTAGCTGTGACCTTTAAAAGTTATCTCATTCAGAATGGAGTCCAAGAAGTGTTCCAAATAGGATGGCTTTCCATGAGATTGTGCGCGCTTCCGGATGGAGAATGCAGTACTTTTAAAATATCCAGAGTGCGCATACACCCCTTACCTGCCAGACTGTGCAGAAGTAGTGAATAGCTAATTTATATAAAATAAAACAATTAAAGTTGTTCACAGCAAATATTTTTCATTTTCTATCTTCTGACACTATGTAATAAGTAAAACACCATTTTCCCTTCTCCACAGTTTTCATAATTCTTTCCTCCTTAAAGAGGAACTTTGCCTTAGAAAAGGAAAGGTATTGTATAAAATGGGCTTTTAAATGGTAGTCCCCGTGGTTGAGATAAAAAAAATATGTACACCAATCATAATTCTAAAGATAAAAAGGTTTATTTATTGATACATCTAGTGTCATAAAAAAGAGGCAAATGGGGCACCTAAAGCCCAAATATATGTAGAGAACACCTCACAAAAGTAACAGATATGATATCACATGACTTGTACGGGATATGCCAACATGTTTTGTGGGCATTACCGCTTCTTCAAGGCTTAATCCTCTATATGTGAATCCCAAAACATTTATATAATTGGATGTGTTCCGGCTAAGGGGAGACCAAGAAAAGAGAAAACACTCCACCTTATTGATATGGAACATATATGAAACTTGGTCAACATGTATGGTGTGTAGATTATGATAAAATACACACCTACATAGAGGGGTGGCAAAAACACATTGGTTCAAGCTCTAGTGGGTTAAAAGCGAGCTAGGAGTGCATGTTTAGATACAACATCAGTCAGAATCAATGCACCCCAAAACAGGAAGTATTCAAATGAATATCCGGTCTCTCACGTATGGACAAATCTGCACTAATACCCAAGGCATCAAATAGGCTCCACAGGAGGTGTGTGTCTGGGTCTCCCTAGAGCCCACTAGTCCAGCTAGTAAATAAACTTTTTTATATTTTTTATCTTTATAATTATGATTGGTGTACATCATGGATATGCAATTAGCGGACCTCCAGCTGTTGCAAAACTACTACAAGTCCCATCAAGCCTCTGCCTCTGGGTGTCATGCTTGCTGCTGTCAGAGTCTCGCTATGCCTCATAGGACTTGTAGTTTGGCAACAGCTGGAGGTTCGCTAATTGCATATCGCTGGTGTACATGTTTTATCTCAACCATGGGAACTACCATTTAAAAGCCCATTTTCTACAATACAGGCGGTCCCCCAGTTACAAACATCTGAATTACAAACGACTCCTACTTACAAATGGAGGGAGACAACAGGAAGTGAGAGGAAATCTATCCCTAGGAAGGGAAATTCTCTCCTGTAAGAGTTATTATGGCAAAAAGGTGTCTCCACTGAAGCTTTATCACCAATCCTTGTTTCCACAACAACCCAAAAATGGTCAAAATCCAATTGTCATTGGGACAGAAAATGAGGTGAAATCTTCTGAACAGGGGCACAGACAGCAAAACAAACTTTACATGGGTGTTAACCCTTCCCTATGCTATCCAAAAACCTTGAAATTTGTTTTTTTGGCTGGAGCTACACTTGAAAAATGTACCTGTTCCAACTTAAAAACAGATTCAACATAAGAACAAACCTACATTCCCTGTCTTGTTTGTAACCCGGGGACCACCTGTACCTTTCCTTTTCTAATTTATGTCAGGCTGGTGTCCCCTAGGTGTGGAGAGTGGAACATGGGTTTCCCTCTCTATTAGGCCCTCACTCTAACAAACTTACATCAGGAACTTTGCCTCACCATGTAAAAATATAAAAGTTAGCAGCTACAAATACCATAGATTATGACTTTTAAGAAACAAACATTTACAAGTCCATGAAGTTCATTGCTGGTACAAACCAAATCTTCCCAGGGCTTCCAGTCTTTGGTGCTGCCATTTTGGATTTGTGAGCCAGTTATGACTTCCTGCTGTCTCCCAGGCCACCGCCATGCTGCACATGCACACGATGAAGCAGTATATGAGGACTGATCCTGAAGCCTCCTGGGACCTGTGACATGCCCCTGGTGGCTGCAGGTGGGCCAAGCGGATGTCATTCTCGCCTAGGATAGGGTTAATAAAGTGGCAACGAGTGCCACTAAAAAAAAAAAACTTGCTCACCAAAAAACTAAAATATATTCTACTATGTAATAGGCTGGGGTGGAGGGAGAAGGTGAGGATTCATTTTATTTTTGGGTAAAGGTCCGTATTATTGTGCACCTACTGTACATTGTGGGGAGAAACCTAACACCATGAAAATGGAGAGTAAACATATCCCTTTTTCTAACTATTTTACATTAAAGCTTGGTATACAAACACAAAATATGTGTGTTCCACTCTCACTTCAACAGAAGTCGCTCTAAACGGTTTATCCAGAAAATCAGAAATTGATCGTCAGCTGCAGCTAATCGGCCAATTGCTGCCAATGGCTGCAGATCTGATCTGTGTATTGTGATGGAGGGGGGAGTCCCCGCTGTCAGAATACAGTATTATTATATGAATGTGGGAAGCTGTCAGTTTTTTTTTATTATACCCACTAGTTGAATAAAAAAAACTGCCCATGTATAGCCCCCTGAACAATGTTTTTTCTTTTGTGGGGGGTGTAAGGACTCCATGCTGTTTAGCAGACATGGGAGTAAGTCACACATGTGCAAGTCACAAGCAAGTCTGAAGTCTTAACCTTCAAGTCTCAAGCAAGTCCCAAGTTACTGTGACGAAAAGCAAGCAAGTCAAGTTGAGTCCCTGCTAGAAGTCAAGCAAGTCAAGTTAAGTCATTTATTTTGGTCAAGTCACAAATCAAGTCAAAATACTGATCTACCCCATACTGTATAAAACTAATAGGAGGGATAACAATAAATAATATTGGTTATATGCCCGTGCCTCACTGTGCCCGTGTCTCACTGTGCCCAATGCCTCACTGTGCCCAATGCCTCACTGTGCCCGTGTCTCACTGTGCCCGTGTCTCACTGTGCCCGTCAGCCATGTACCTGATCGGAGGCATCCCGGCGGCCATTCCAGTATTCAAAAGTCGCGCTTACTCCTCGTCTGTGATAGGCGGAATACTCAATTTCCCAGCATTCAGTGTTCCGCCTATCACAGACATCCTCTCATCCTCATAACACAGACGAGGATAAGAGGATGTCCGTGATAGGCTGAACACTGCCTGCTGTGAAATTGAGTGTTCTGCCTATCACAGACGAGGAGGCGCGGCTTTTGAACACTGCAATGGCCGCCGTCTGTCTGCATGACACGCTGATCAGGTAGGCAGACGGCGGCTTGCGGTTAGTGTTAGTGGTGCCAAGTCATTGCAAGTCATATAGCCCAAGTCAAAGTCAAGTCGCAAGTCATTAGTGTCAAGTCAAAGTCAAGTCGAGTCATTTATTGTATTCTTTAAAGCAAGTCGCAAGTCCCCAAACAGGTGACTTAAGTCCGACTTAAGTCAAGTCATGTGACTCAAGTCCCCCACCTCTGCTGTATAGCTAAAGCAGGGTATACACAGACGTTTTTTTCCCCAACCAGTGGTTTGAATGAAAAGAAAACTCACAGATCCACACAAGCGATGTGGATGCAGAGATCTCCCCTGCCGTGCTATTGTATTGTGACAGGCTGGTTTTGTTATTTTATTTTTTATTTTTTTCTGAAATATTGGTAGAGGACAATTTTAAATGCAACTATGAGGGGCTGCAATTGTTTTATTCCATATACAACAGAACTTGAGGGTCAGTGCTAGGAGCATATCAGGTGTGCTGCACTGGACATATGCTGACGGGCAACATGACAGGTGAAGTGAGCAGAAGGGTGACCTCATTACATTTCTGCTGCTCCTTCACTGTCCAAATAACGTGTTTCTTGACCAAGCTGTCCTGTTTTTCCTTGTGGAGTGGAGGTCAAGGCGCTGAATATGCTCTCCAGCAGGGTATCTTGAACATAAACTTGGCTGCAGAGAATTACAAATCCATTAGCTTATGAAACAGCTGGAGTTTAGTTTTAGGAAGTTTGGTAGCTATGACTAAATCCAACCCCTCTAGAAATCCAGCATTGTTTAAATTGAGTCAAAAAGGTCACTCCTTGTATTCCTGTGCACTTACTTTGCTGCAAAACTACAGGTGCACTTAGCAGCAGACATTTTCCTGGCTTGTTATATAGTGCTCAACCACTTGAAGAGCGAAATGAGGAACCCATCTGTATCTCCACTGGAGTTTTTTGTACAAAGGGCTTAATATGTCTGCATTTTAGGGCCTGTTTGTTAAAAGTCAAAATGATGCTGTAACTAATTAGGAGAGAAGACATTTACAGCAGCTGATCTTTTAACTAAGTAAATCTTTTCCCTGCCTGCAGAGGAACTTAATCCTGCCTGCCCTGAAAGAAAACCCATTATCCCTGTCTTCAAAAAACAAACAAAAATAAACCCATTTACTAGTGCATAGAGTTCAGCTTTGTCTTGGTTAAAGCCTAAAGTATTACTAAACCCACAACAGTAAAATCAGTCTGTATATGCAGTAAAGCATGCTTGTGATGCCGCGTACACACGTCGAAAAAAACGACATTTTTCCCATTCGACGAGAAAAACGATAGTCTGTGGGCTTTCTGTCGTTTTTTTCGATGAGAAAAACTGCATTAAAAAACGAGACGAGAAAAATTGCATTAAAAAACGACGAGAAAAATTAGAACATGTTCGTCGTTTTTTTCGACATGTTTTCCGCGGCAGTGTTTCCCATAGGGAAACACTGCCGCGGAGCCCACAGACGGTCGTTTTTCTCGTCAAGAGAAAAAATTACGTGAAAAACGACCGTGTGTGGGGAACAAGCTGTCCCCCCGTTTTAAATGACATTATTCACGGCAGTTTTTTAACCGCCGTGAATAATGATCGTGTGTACGCGGCATTATACTCACTGTGGAACCTAAGGGGTTAATCCTCTGCATTGTGTAAAAAGGGTGTTCGATCCTGTCTTCTCTGATCCTTCCTTTCTTACTCTGTCCCCAATCTATCTCCTGATAGAACAGAGCCTTTGGCGGCAAGCTGCACATGTCCAGTTTGGTGTGTATCGCTAGAGAGTTTTTCTTTTCTTTTCTTGGGAGAGTGTGATCCGTACAGGGTCAAACAGCACTGTCCAGACGGAGGCCAGGGGTCCTGCAGACTTATAGGACAGTCAGAGCAGAATGAAAACTCCTCCTACAAGCTTTAACCAGACACTGATATAAGTCACAAGACTGCTATATACTTCTGATGAAAAAAGCTATTTAGCAGTTTATATTTACTAAAACTATTGCATTTCTGTGTACTGTGGGAGATCAGATATAGTGATTGCAGGCTCCTGGGATTAGTAACACTTTAAAGTGACTGTAAACGATCACCTTGTAAAACAACCCATTTGGTTTAAAATATAAATGAAGGGAAAAACGTTTTTGTATACAGGTGCATCTCAAAAAATTTGAATACAGGTCCTTCTCAAAAAATTAGCATATTGTGATAAAGTTCATTATTTTCTGTAATGTACTGATAAACATTAGACTTTCATATATTTTAGATTCATTACACACAACTGAAGTAGTTCAAGCCTTTTCTTGTTTTAATATTGATGATTTTGGCATACAGCTCATGAAAACCCCAAAATCCTATCTCAAAAAATTAGCATATTTCATCCGACCAATAAAAGAAAAGTGTTTTTAATACAAAAAAAGTCAACCTTCAAATAATTATGTTCAGTTATGCACTCAATACTTGGTCGGGAATCCTTTTGCAGAAATGACTGCTTCAATGCGGCTTGGCATGGAGGCAACCAGCCTGTGGCACTGCTGAGGTGTTATGGAGGCCCAGGATGCTTCGATAGCGGCCTTAAGCTCATCCAGAGTGTTGGGTCTTGCGTCTCTCAACTTTCTCTTCCCAATATCCCACAGATTCTCTATGGGGTTCAGGTCAGGAGAGTTGGCAGGCCAATTGAGCACAGTAATACCATGGTCAGTAAACCATTTACCAGTGGTTTTGGCACTGTGAGCAGGTGCCAGGTCGTGCTGAAAAATGAAATCTTCATCTCCATAAAGCTTTTCAGCAGATGGAAGCATGAAGTGCTCCAAAATCTCCTGATAGCTAGCTGCATTGACCCTGCCCTTGATAAAACACAGTGGACCAACACCAGCAGCTGACATGGCACCCCAGACCATCACTGACTGTGGGTACTTGACACTGGACTTCAGGCATTTTGGCATTTCCCTCTCCCCAGTCTTCCTTCAGACTCTGGCACCTTGATTTCCGAATGACATGCAAAATTTGCTTTCATCCGAAAAAAGTACTTTGGACCACTGAGCAACAGTCCAGTGCTGCTTCTCTGTAGCCCAGGTCAGGCGCTTCTGCCGCTGTTTCTGGTTCAAAAGTGGCTTGACCTGGGGAATGCGGCACCTGTAGCCCATTTCCTGCACACACCTGTTCACGGTGGCTCTGGATGTTTCTACTCCAGACTCAGTCCACTGCTTCCGCAGGTCCTCCAAGATCTGGAATCGGTCCTTCTCCACAATCTTCTTCAGGGTCCGGTCACCTCTTCTCGTTGTGCAGCGTTTTCTGCCACACTTTTTCCTTCCCACAGACTTCCCACTGAGGTGCCTTGATACAGCACTCTGGGAACAGCCTATTCGTTCAGAAATTTCTTTCTGTGTCTTACCCTCTTGCTTGAGGGTGTCAATGATGGCCTTCTGGACAGCAGTCAGGTCGACAGTCTTACCCATGATTGCGGTTTTGAGTAATGAACCAGGCTGGGAGTTTTTAAAAGCCTCAGGAATCTTTTGCAGGTGTTTAGAGTTAATTAGTTGATTCAGATGATTAGGTTAATAGCTCGTTTAGAGAACCTTTTCATGATATGCTAATTTTTTGAGATAGGAATTTTGGGTTGTCATGAGCTGTATGCCAAAATCATCAATATTAAAACAAGAAAAGGCTTGAACTACTTCAGTTGTGTGTAATGAATCTAAAATATATGAAAGTCTAATGTTTATCAGTACATTACAGAAAATAATGAACTTTATCACAATATGCTAATTTTTTGAGAAGGACCTGTATTGTCAAAAAGTTACCGTATTTATCGGCGTATAACACGCACCCCAAGTTTAGGAGGGAATTTTAAGGAAAAAAACTTTTAGGAGGGAAGTTTAAGGAAAAAAACTTACATTTAAATGTCCATCATTGCAGCCTTGCCCAGTGTCCATCTGCAGCCTTGTCCATCATTGCAGCCTTTCCCAGTGTCCATCTGCAGCCTTGCCCAGTGTCCATCTTCAGCCTTGTCCATCATTGCAGCCTTGCCCAGTGTCCATCTGCAGCCTTGCCCAGTGTCCATCTGCAGCCTTGTCCATCATTGCAGCCTTTCCCAGTGTCCATCTGCAGCCTTGTCCATCATTGCAGCCTTGCCCAGTGCCTTTGCAGCCTTGCCCAGTGCCTTTTCAGCATTGCCATGATTTAAAATTGGCGCAGATTTCCGTTGACTGTGAGCGGAGAGGAGCGAGCAGAGCCGAGATACAGAAAGCCGAGTGTACTTCGGCTAGACTCGGCTCTGCTCACAGTCCCGCCCATCTCCACTGATTGCGAGAGGAGCGAGCGGCGCTGACATACAGAAAGCCGAGTGTACTTCGGCTAGACTCGGATCTGCTCACAGTCAGGGGCGGGACTGCGAGAGGAGCCGAGACTAGCCGAAGTACACTCAGCTTTCTGTATGTCAGCGGCGCTCGCTCCTCTCTCAATCAGTGGAGGTGGGCGTGACTGCGAGAGGAGCCGAGTAAAGCCGAGTGAACTTCGGCTTTGTGTATCTCGGCTCCCCTTGCTCGTTTCCTCAAAATCAGCGGGGGATCGGCGTATAACACGCACCCACGATTTTCTCCTGATTTTAAGAGGAAAAAAGTGCGTGTTATACGCCGATAAATACAGTAATTAATTTCAGTAATTCAATTCAAAAAGTGAAACTCAAATATTATATAGATTCATTACACAGAGAGTGATATATTTCAAGCATTTCGTTCTTTTAATTTTGATAATTATGGCTTACAGCTAGTGAAAACCCCAAATACAGTATCTCAAAATTAGAATATTACATAAGACCAATATAAAAAAAGGACTTTTAATACAGAAATCATTACTGACTGTAGAAACTTCACACTGCAGCTCATGCAACTTGGATTGTGTGCATATCTATCTTCCTCCAGACTCTGGGTCCTGGATTTCCACATGAAATGCCACATTTTCCACAGTCCGTGATGATTTGGGGAGCCATGTCACCTGCTGGTGTTGGTCCATTGTGTTTTATCAAGTCCAAAGTCAGCGCAGCCCTCTACCAGGAAACTCTAGAGCACTTCATGCTTCCCTCTGCTGACCAGCTTTATGGAGATGCTGATTTCATTTTCCAGCAGGACTTGGCACCTGCCCACACTGCCAAAGGTACAGTGGGATCATGGGATCATGGTATCACTGTGCTTGATTGGCCATCAAACTTGACTGACCTAAACTCCATAGAGAGTCTGTGGGGTATTGTCAAGAGAAAGATGAGAGACACCAGACCCAATAATGCAGACAAGCTGAAGGCATTCAAAGAAATCTGAAGGCTATCAAAGAAACCTGGGCTTTCATAACACCTCAGCAGTGTCACAGGCTGATCGCCTCCATGCCACGCCACATTGATGCAGTAATTCATGCAAAAGGAGCCCCAACCAAGTATTGAGTGCATACTATACTACTGTACATGGACATACTTGACAACATTTCTGTATTAAAAACCTTTATTTTATTGGTCTTATGTAATATTCAAATATTAAAATTTTATGAGATACTGAATTTTGGGTTTTCACTAGCTGTAAACCGTAATCATCAAAATGAAAATAAATAAATGCTTGAAATATATCCCTCTGTGTGTAACGCATCTATATAAAATATAAGAGTTTCCCTTTTTGAATTGAATTACTGAAATAAATTAACTTTTTGATGATATTCTAATTTTATGAGATGCACCTGTAGATATAAAAAAAAAACATTACAAATACCTTTTTTTCCCCCTTTTTTTATAAGCGATCACATTCCCTCTGTTCTCAGCTGCATAAGAGCTGGGGGTTGGAGAAGCAGCAGCACACTGAGCTTCCCAGTCAATGGCTGTGCAGCAGAGGGGGTGTCAGGATAAGTCTGATCATTGGGGAAGAGTACACTGAGTTCTCAGCATTGCTAGAGAACTGACCATGGTGCGATCTCCTGCTTAGTGTGGTCAGTTTTTAATAGGAAAGCAGAGGTGCTGGCAGGATCACAATGTATTTCACACAAAGGAAGCAATACAAAGAGAACAAGTGACTTTCTCATACAAGTACATAGTACAGCAGGCACATATCAGGAATATGAAGTGTTGAGGTAGCAAACACTTTAAGTACCCTCTACACCTCTCTTCTCCAGCTATGTCACAGTCTTTAATGCGTATGCACAAACACACTGCGAGTCTCTGCCAGGTCTGCAGAACCTGGCAAAGACCCTGCAGCATGTTTGTGCATGTGTCAGATCCCCCGCTGATGCACCAACATGCCACTGCTCTCTGACAGTTCTTCAGCATACACTGTGCAGTGCGTGTGCACATTTGCGAGATCTTGCAAAGTGCTCCTGGCATGTTTATGTCACACATCCTAGAAGGCCCTTTATGAGATATTGCGTATGCATAAGAGACCTGTGGTGTGTTGGAACATGTGCCTGGCCCTGCTACAGTACATCATCCTGGCCCAGTCTCGGAATAAAGAAACAACATTTTTTTTTCGCCATTTTTTTTTTTTTAAACAAGTTCAATTTTAAAGTGTGAAAAAAAATATACTGCGCTGTGTCCTATAAGACCCCTTTCACACTGGGCGGTTTGCATGCGCTATTGCGCTAAAAATAGCCCGAGGGCTTTCACACTGGAGTGGTGCGCTAGCAGGACGGGAAAAAAAGTCCTGCTAGCCGCATCTTTGGAGCGGTGAATATACTGCTCCTCCACTGCTCCTGCCCATTGAAAGCAATGGGACACCGCGGCTATACCGCCGGCAATGCGCCTGTGCAGAGACGCTTTCCGGTGCTTTTTAACCCTTTTTCGGCCACTAGCGGGGGGTAAAACTGCACCGCTAGTGGCCGAATACTGTCGCAAATCCAACGGTAAAGCACCGCTAAGAATAGCGCCGTTTTACCACCACCGCACCTCCCGCCCCAGTGTGAAAGGGGCCTTAACCCTGAAACATGCAGCAGCTCTAAGGTGAGATAAACACAAAGATAGACAATATATTATGAGAGCTGCACTCTATGAACAAATCTAATAAATGACAAATTGTGAAAATAGTGAAAAATACGAGAATATGTGAGTAAACACTAATGCCCTGTACACACGATCGGATTTCCGATGGAATAAAATCCAATGGCATTTTCCGTCGTAATTCCGATGAAGCTGACTTCCATCAGTCTTGCATACACACCATCAGACAAAATTCCGACCGTTCCAAACGCCGTGACGTAAAACACTCCGACGAGCCGAGAAAAATTAAGTTCAATGCTTCCGAACATGCGTCGACTTGATTCTGAGCATGCATGGATTTTTCTCCCATGGAATTCCATACAGACGATCGGAATTTCCCATCGTTTTTTTATCCATCGGAATTTTTTTTAAACATGTTCTATTTTTTTACACCGATGGAAAAAAGTCCGATGGGGCCCACACACGATTGTTTTTTCCGACCATTGGACTTTTTTCATCGTAAAAACCGATCGTATGTACAGGGCATTAGGGTTGTTGAGTCTCAAGAAATAGGTCAGCAACATGAACAAATACAGGTGATACTTGAAAATTTTGAATATCGTGCAAAAGTTCATTTATTTCACTAATGCAACTTAAAAGGTGAAACTAATATATGAGATAGACTCATTACATGCAAAGCAAGATTGTTCAAGCTGTGATTTGTCATAATTGTGATGATTATGGCTTACAGCTCATGAAAACCCCAAATCCACAATCTCAGAAAATTAGAATATTGTGAAAAGGTATAATATTCTAGGCTCAAAGTGTCCCACTATAATCAGCTAATTAAGCCATAACACCTGCAAAGAGTTCCTGAGCCTTTAAATTGTCTCCCAGTCTGGTTCAGTAGGAATCACAATCATGGGAAAGACTGCTGACCTGACAGTTGTGCAGAAAACCATCATTGACACCCTCCATAAAGAGGGAAAGCCTCAAAAGGTAAATTCAAAAGAAGTTGGATGTTTCCAAAGTGCTGTATCAAAGCACATTAATAGAAAGTTATGTGGAAGGGAAAAGTGTGGAAGAAAAAGGTGCACAAGCCGCAGGGATGACCGAAGCCTGGAGAGGATTGTCAGGAAAAGGCCATTCAAAAGTGTTAAGGACTTTCACAAGGAATGGACTGAGGCTGCAGTCAGTGCATCAAGAGCCACCACACACAGGCGGATCCTGGACATGGGCTTCAAATGTCGTATTCCTCTTGTCAAGCACTCCTGAACAACATACAACGTCAGAAGCAGTAGCGGAATTACCAGGGTCGCAGCAGTCGCACTTGCGACTGGGCCCTGGAGCTTCGCTGTTGTAGGGGGGGCCCGGCCGTTCTGGTTGTGCTTAGCTACTGCTAGGAACCCGGCTCCATGCTCCAGGGTGGCCTTGCAGTACCCTCCAGCATACCATAATCTTTTTCCTGTTTCGGGCTCCGATTCCCAGAGCAATCTTATTTCTATCTCTGACCATACCATGTGCAGGGGGCGGGGTGGGGTTCACCTGCTGTGCGGGGAGCTTTGTATTAGGCACAGACCGCACACCACCCCCCTCCGCCGAGTGCCGCAATGGAACATTCCAGAGTGCGATCCTCATTATCGTGGGAGACCAGTCAGGTACACAGAGCCCCTCTGGGAGTCCTTGACATGGCTGCTGCTACTGTACAGGGTTGCATCGCTCTGGATGGAGGTATGCAACAGAGAGTGGTTTTGCACTCTCTATGTGTAAACCTGGGGGAGATCGGGGAGGTGGTGGGAGACCTGTCACAGGGCTGTTCTATATGCAATTAGTATGCAGTGTGGGCTAAAGAGCCAATCAGACAGAGACATCTGCAGAGTGTGAACACAGGGGGTCTATGCCTGGCACCTTTCTACCTGGGCTGAGATGTCTGTATATGGGGAGCTGTGGTGGGTACAAGACTGTGTGTGATGTGTACTGTATGCAGTCTGCATGTCATGTGAGCACAGTGTAAAGGTCATATAGGATGTGTATGGTGGGCATAGTAAAGTCTGCATAGTTGTGTTCAGTATAGTCACACCATGCACTGTGAAATCTATAGTGTGAGCATGGCATAACCCTGGTATGGTGGTACCTGTGGACACAAGATAGTCTGTACCTTGCATATCTGTCTGCAGCATGCTCTACAACATCGTATATGTTAAACACAAGGTCCACAGGGAAAATCCAGCCCACCAGGCATTGTCATGTGGCCCTTCCACCCAGTTTTGCATCCAGAATGTCACAGAACTCCATTCTGCCACCTCCAGCTGTCGCCTTCCGCTCCTGCTCACTGCAAGACTTCTGTGTACATGGGACAGCTTTGCTCTCAGCGGCTTCCAGATGTAACAGATCCCTACACACACTTACAGTGGAGTGGAGGGCCTACACAGGGAAGTATAACAGTGCCACCTATACAGGATGGGCCTGGGGCTGCCTACATAGGGAGTTACTAGAGCCAGGCAAGTTGGGCAGTGGGTGTTGCACATTATGCAAAGAGCACCACTAAACCCTGCGTTTTGTACACAGCACATCCCTAAACCTTTTACTCTGTACGTAGTGCACCCTGAACTCTGCACTCAGTGCAAAGGGCACCTCTGGAACTGCATTCTGTTCATAACGCACCCCTGAAATCTGCACTCTGTATATACAGCTTCCCTGTAACTGCGCTCTATACATAACGCACTCCTGAACTCTGTATGTAGTTAGTGTACCCCTGAACTCTGCGACTGGGCCCTAGTGTTCCCCCACCATGGGGGTCACTAGCTTCGGGTCAGGGGGGCCCTTTATGTTTTTTTGCACCGGGGCCCTGAAGGTTCTAGTTACGCCTCTGGTCAGAAGCGTATTACCTGGGCTAAAGAAAAACAGACCTGGTCTGTTGCTCAGTGGTCCAAAGTCCTCTTTTCTGATGAGAGCAAATTTTGCATCTCATTTGGAAACCAAGGACCCAGTATATTGAGGAAGAATGGAGAGGCACACACTGCAAGATGCTTGAAGTCCAGTGTGAAGTTTCCACAGTCTGTGTTGATTTGGGGAGCCATGTCATCTGCTGATGTTGGTCCACTGTGCTTCATTAAGTCCAAGGTCAACGCAGCCATCTACCAGGAGATTTTGGAGCACTTCATGCTTCCTTCCGCAGACGAGCTCTATGGGGATGCTGACTTCATTTTCCAGCAGGACTTGGCACCTGCCCACACTGCCAAAAGCACCAAAACCTGGTTCAATGACCGTGGGATTATTGTGCTTGATTGGCCAGCAAACTCGGCTGACCTGAACCCCATAGAGAATCTATGGGGCATTGCCAAGAGAAAGATGAGAGACGTGAGACCGAACAATGCAGAAGAGCTGAAGGCCGCTATTGAAGCATCCTGGTCTTCCATAACACCTCAGCAGTGCCACAGGCTGATAGCTTCCATGCCACGCCGCATTGAGGCAGTAATTGCTGCAAAAGGGGCCCAAACCAAGTACTGAGTACATATGAATGCTTATACTTTTCAGAGGTCCGATATTGTTCTATGTACAATCCTTGTTTCATTGATTGCATGTAATAGTCAAATTTTCTGAGATTGTGGATTTGGGGTTTTCATGAGCTGTAAGCCATAATCATCACTAATAAGCAATAGAGGAACACCAAGTGTTTGGAGTCCTCCTCCTGCAGATGACAAATTCACAGCTGGATCACTTGTGGCTAATACCCAGCCAGGGCTTCTGTGATAATATATGTCCATCCGCCTACAAGTGGTGTTTGGAGGCTGTTCTGGTCAGATTTGCTGTTTGCCATCCCTGGAGACAAAGGCCCTGGCTGGGTATTAGCCACAAGTGATCCAGCTTGTGTTAGCTGGTAAGTGTGCACTTTATGTGGTGGCAGATACAATTTGCATGTTGGTGTGAATTTCTCATCTGACTGCAGGAGGAGGACTCCAAATACTTGGTGTTCGTCCATTGCTTATTAGCAATACTTCGAAGGACATGTGTTCAATTTTCAAGTGTACCTACATTAAAAATCAATTTAAAGTTTTTTTGTTTTTGTTTTCTGTCCTCTTTTAAACAAATATACATTGGTATCAAGACTCTAATGCCCTGTACAAACGATCGTTTTTTCCCATGGGAAAAAATGATCGTGTGTGGGCCCTATCTGACTTCTTTCCATCTATGCAAAAAAATAGAACATGTTTTACATTTTTCCGATGGAAAAAAAACGATAGGAAATTCCGATCGTCTGTGTGGAACTCCATCGGAGAAAAATCCTTGCATGCTCAGATTAAATTAGAAGACGGGAGCGCTCGTTCTGGTAAAACTAGCGTTCATAATGGAGATAGCACATTCGTCATGCTGTAACGGACTGAAAAGCACAGAGACTGAAAAGCGCGAATCGGCTAACACCAAACTTTTACTAACACGCGGTAACACGAAATCAGCAAAAGCAGCCCAAAGGCAGGCGCCATTGGATTTGAACTTCCCATTTATAGTGCCGTCGTACGTGTTTTACGTCACTCCATTTTGGACGGTCAGAATTTTGTCTGATGGTGTGTAGGCAAGACTGATGGAAGTCAGCTTCATCGGAATTTCGACGGAAAAATCCATCGGATTTTAGACCATCGAAATTCCGATCGTGTGTACAGGGTATTAAAGTGTAAGTCATAGGACCAGTGCTGGGTTAAAGTGGTTGTATACCCAAATTTTGTACAAGCACCTACAGGTAAGCCTACATTAAGGCTTACCTGTAGGTGCTTGTAATATCTCCGAGACCTACACAGTCTCGGAGATATTTGCAAAAAAAACTGTACCGCTATCTACGGCGCATGTGCGCCGTAGATAACAGCGCAGGCGCACTGAGCGCGGCGGCTCTTGAATGGGAGCCTGCCGTACACTGCCGGTAATTCGCGCATGCGCGGAGATCGTGCCGTTCCCCGCGCATGTGCGGGAGTGACGTCATCGCCGCTCCGGCCAATCACAGCGCCGGAGCGGCAATACCCGGAAGTCACTCCGGGTATCATGGATTCGACGGAGGACGCGTCCGAGGACCGCTGCGGGGGCTTCGATCTAAGGTAAGTGATTGATAATGAGCTAGTATGCTAGTCATACTAGCTCATTATACCTTTGCCTTGCAGGTTGACCCAAAAAAAAAAAAAAGTTTTGCGGTATACAACTGCTTTAAGCAGAATATACATGCTTTGTCCAGAACCTAGAAATAGCACATTTCCATATATCTCTCAACACCTATAACTTTAAAGCCCCGTACACACGATCGGTTTGACTGATGAAAACCGTCCGATGGATGGTTTTCATCAGACCAACCGATCGTGTATGGTACCCATCGGTCTTTTTTCCATCGGTTGGAAAAAATAGAACATGTTTTAAATTTTTCCGATGGATAAAAAACCGATCGAAAACTCAGATCG
Source organism: Rana muscosa (assembly GCA_029206835.1). NCBI lineage: Eukaryota > Metazoa > Chordata > Amphibia > Anura > Ranidae > Rana > Rana muscosa. Next base: position 226,450,753 of record CM055118.1, read on the forward strand.
TCTATGGGCAAGTCCATCGGATCAAAAACCCACGCATGCTCAGAATCAAGTCGACGCATGCTCAGAAGCATTAAACTTCATTTTTCTCGGCTCATCGGAGTGTTTTACGTCACCGCGTTTGGAACGGTCGGTTTTTTGACTGATGGTGTGTGGGCAAGATTGATGAAAAACAGTTTCATCGGATTTCCGATGGACAAATCCATAGGTTATCCGATCGTGTGTACAGGGCTTTAGTGTTCAGTCCACCCAACCATCGTTTCTAAGAAAAGATATACTGTGAAAACTATGGCACAGTATGAAGTACAGCAGCTGAATTGATCAGCCACGTTGTTAAGTCTTTGTTCGGATGGACATAAATGTCTTTTTTTTCCCTTGTCCACGGAGCCTGGCTTCAGGCTGTGCTGACAAAAGCACTGCATGCAATTTTCAGGCAATGTTTGCTCATTGATTTATATTGCTTTCTTCTAGGGGTAGAGCATTATACCGTGGGAAGAAGCCTGTCCCAATGACATGGGTAGGGAATGCTATTCTGCATTTACTACTTATACAGGCAAAGTGTTAACTCTTGACCCAAACATATGATATATGAAGCTGAGTACAGCTGTACTGTTGCCGTACAATGATGGGCCTGAATGGCAGAATGTGTGAAGCAGGGGTAAGCACCCTTTTTAGGTAAACCCTTCTTCAGGGTTGATATTATGAGGGGCTAGCTCAGCCCCTTATAATCTAGAGCTTATAGAGCCTGAGGCAGAAGGTGATGGGAACAGGCTCACCTAGTAAACTGTTATGTACACTTGTAGACTCAGGAAGTAAACCCAAAAAAGGCTCAGTCGGAGAACCCACCAACGGGGGCCTACAGTGAGGAAACTGGAAGAGCTAGGTGACAATCCTATGTTAAAGCTCACTTGAATGGTTCAGTAGTACTAATGGTGGGGAAAAAAAGTCAGAGGTTAAGTGCATGAGATAAATAAGAACAGTACAATATGTTCCTGCTACAGTAAAACAATAAAAGGGCTGAATGTGTGGACATTCCTTATTGATGGAGGTGGGCCTCAGGCTAGAAGAATGTAAGTGACCAAGTTGGCTGAATTCTCCTATGTGTGGTGCCCTATCTGAATCCTGTCATGGGAAGATGTTGGAAAGGGCCCTTGGCATTGCAGGGCCCTGCTTACAGCTGATTTTGTTGTTACATTGATATCGACCATGAATACGTTTATGTTGGACATACAGTATGCAGGGTAAATTTTAGTCAATTCCTGCTGAATCTGATTTCCAGGGGTTGACTCATCAGCACCGCCCAGTTTGAAAAAAATCGTTTTTTTTTTTAAAAGATACAACCTAATGCAGGCATTGTCTGGCTGGGTATACTGACCAGTGCCGGTACAAGGTCATCTAGAGCCCAGGGCGAACATGCCAAAATGTCCCTCCCCAAGATGTATGAGCATTAAGTGTCAATAAAAATCCCCCCACAAAACATTTTTTTGCCCCCCAATCCTCAAAATCCCCCAGCTCAAATGCCCCCCATCACCAAAAAATCAATACCCCAGCACAAATCCTCTACCACTAAAATTTCCCTACTTAGTACACATTTTCTCCCCCCTGCCCTCCAAATCCCCCTCCCAGCACAAATAACCCCTCAATCTCCCCCCTACAAGAAATCTTTGCCCCCCATCCCCCCCCCATCAACACAAATCCCCCTAAATTCTTAGCAACCCCCCCCCCCCAATTTACCCTACTAGAACAATACTTACCCCAAATTACCCCTTCGAACACAAATCCCCTTCCCCCAATCTCCTTGTGGTGCCCTCCCATCTCACATGATACCACAGTGCCCAGGGCAGCCACCCCTCCTGCCCACCCCTTGTCCTGGGCCTGATACTAACAGCTGGTATCAGAATGCAATAGCTAGCACTGAACATTCATCTATCCGCACTGTTTAGTGTGAATGAGGCAATTGAGTGATCTCTTCCCTTAACTAGCTGAACTAGGGAAATCTTAACATGTATGGCCACTTTTAATTTCCCTCCCTTGTATCAGCGTACAAATACACAAATGCAAAAAGACAATCTGGAAATTATTACAACCACCAAATTGGCGTTCTGGGAATGCTGGCGGACCAACAGACAAACCTCCAAACCACACAGTGTATACAAATATACTAATATATGAATGCACATAGACAAGTAATAATAAAAAATGCCCACCGATAAGGATACTTATTTTTTAGAAAGTCACAGTTTAGCTCTGTTTTTAAAAAAAAAGTTCTATTCAAGTATATATTCTTAACTCAAGAAAGTAAGTTCTATTTCTCCCAGCCTCCTCCACATTTCTTTTTTTCTGCTGTTATCTGATTTCCTGTTAGTGGGTGGCTATGTTTATTCTCCATGGTCCCACTGTATGTAGAAACATACAGTAGCCACCCCCTCCTTACTCCCAAGATGGACTGTGGCCTATGAGATGTGTAGTGTGCATAGAGCAGTGCATGTGCCCGCATCTAATTATTCCAAACAAATTAAAAGGAGGCAGAATAGAAAAGGTTAGGAAGCTCACTGAGAATGTTACAAGGAGGCAGAAAACACAGTAATGCCCCATACACACGAGCGGAATTTCCGCCAGCAAAAGTCTGATGTGAGCTTTTCATCAGAAATTCCAACTGTGTGTAGGCTCCATTAGACTTTTGCTGGCGGAATTTCCGCCAGCAAAAGTTTGAGAGCAAGTTCAAAATCCGTTCGTCTGTATGCAATTCCAACGGGAAAAAAAAGACGCATGCTCAGAAACAATTTGACGCATGCTCGGAAGCATTGAACTTCTTTTTCTCGCCTTGTCGTAGTGTTGTACGTCACCGCGTTCTTAATGTTCGAAAGTTCAGAGAACTTTTGTGTGACCGTGTGTATGCAAGACAAGCTTGAGCGGAGTTCCGTCAGAAAAACCATCCAACTTTTTTCCCACGAAAATTCCGCTCGTGTGTACAGGGCATAAGTGTTTCATGGAAAATAGATTACAATTAGATGTGTATGAACTATTTTGCTGAATAAGGATACCATTTTGTGTCATTTAAAGTCCCATGGCTGAAAAGGACTTATATTTTTGGAGAAAGCTTTGTAAATAGTGCCTAATGACTAATCACGTAAGGTTTTCTTTACTTATCCTGTCAGCCACAAATTGCTGGTCTGTATTTTGGCCCATGGAGGCCGATTCTGTTTGCCCGATAATAAGATTTGTGTTGTTTATCGTCTTGCTTGCAGGGGACTCGCAGTATTAAATTATTTGTTGTTTTGAGAATCATTTTATCTACATGAACAGAAAGAAATTTGATCATGTTCATAATTTATTCTCTCTCCGAATCTATACTTCTGGCCTCTAGGACTCAGAGGATCTATCATGATCTCTGGATGATAGGCTAACCTTGAACCACATAATGTAAATCTTTGAGTTTGGATCAGCAGGACAGAAATACAACCTGGCGAGTCACCTCGGGGATCCACAGCATCGTTTGATTTAATTATCTCTACAGCAGCAGTATGTTCACATCTCAGGTGCTTGTCCTTCTCTGTCAGAGCTCACAAGTAATGTCAGTACTACTTTTTAATGTTCCACCAGAGCGATTAGAGATGTTGTCAGGAATAAAAGAACTAGTTTATACTGACAGGGAAGAACAAGCCTCTGAAAGGATAGGATCTGGAAATCAAGGACAGTTAGTAACTGCTAGATATGTATGTGCCATAATCCAGTGGATTGCACTGTTATTTTTTATTTTTTTTGCACATTGGCAAAAATAAGATACAACTTGGTGTCTGGCCTGCTGGAGGCGCTACAGAAGTGCTAACCAGTATACAGCATATTTCATCAAGCATATTCTGTGCATATTGTCTGGTTCACACTGTGACCTTTCCCAGTGTTTTTTTCAGCGGTTTCCGATACATAGGAAAATGTCAGAAAACATTGAATTACCGTATATACTCGAGTAGTCGACCCGAATATAAGCCGTGGCACCTAATTTTACCACAAAAAACTGGGAAAACGTATTGACTCGAGTATAAGCCTAGGGTGTCCATCTGCATGCCTCACTGTGCCTCACTTTGCCTCACTGTGTCCATGTGCATGCCTCACTGTGCCCATGCCTCACTGTGCCCATGCCTCACTGTGCCCATGCCTCACTGTGTCCATGCCTCACTGTGTCCATGCCTCACTGTGCCCATGCCTCACTGTGCCCATGCCTCACTTTGCCCATGCCTCACTTTGCCCATGCCTCACTGTCTCCATGCCTCACTGTGTCCATGCCTCACTGTGTCCATGCCTCACTGTGCCCATGACTAGACTGATGTTTAACATGGGAGTCTATGGAAGGTGTGCCCGGCCTTGAAAAATCGGTGCTCCCTGGCCGTAGGTCCCCTAGACAGGAAATTCTGCACACTTGTAGAAGAGAAATTGAGCTATATGTGTGCCAAGTTTCAAGTCCAAGGAACCTACGAACGGCCAGTACTGGGTCCCCAAATTCACCAGAGAAATTACCATTTAACATAGGAGTCTATGGAAGGGGTGCCCGGCTTTGAAAAATTGGTGCTCCCCGGCCGTAGGTCCCCCGGACAACAAACTTTGTACACTTTTAGAGGAAGAGTGGGGCTACATGTGTGCTAAGTTTGTGGTCCATAGGACCTACAGCCGGCCAGTACCAGGTCCCCAAAATCCGGGAGAGCAGGCGCAAAAAGGTGACTCTCGAGTATAAGCCGAGGGGGGCATTTTCAGCACAAAAAAATGTGCTGAAAAACTCGGCATATACTCGAGTATATACGGTAAGTAACTTTTTGCAACTGTGTCAAATATTTTATAGGAAATTATTATAGGGCCCCGGGATCTTATAGTGTATCTAAATCCTGATATGTTGCAGTTTAACAATCCTTAACCTCTCTGGCGGTATGATTATTTCAGATTTTAGGTGCTGAAAGCGGTACCATTATTTTGCATGTAAATCTGGCATTTTATATTGTAGGCCTGCAATTCTTAGGAATAACTCACTTAAATCTGTCCAAACAAGAGTCTAGTAGACATCCCGGGTATGATAAAGTTTGAAACACAAAATCATAAATTATAATATAATAAATAACTATAAATAATTATAACAAATAATACCGTAATCTAATAATAATAAAAATTATTCAATAATGTAATCAAATCCAAAACACTGAAATTTGCTCAGTTTGATAACAAATTTCCCCACAAATCGCTATCGCTCAATTCTGCAAGTGATTCTAATTTATTATCGCTGTTTTCTAGCTGGTCTAAAACCACTTTTGACATAAAGGGACACTTCTTGGTTGCTATGGACAATCTCCAGTTTCCAGGCAGAAAGAACAGTTTTTATAATATAAAGGTGCATTCAGGACACTGGGCAGACCACTAAGGACAAAGGGGATGTGTAATTATTTGATACAGTACTGTAATCTGTAAGATTACAGTACACTGTATTTTTAACTTTTTGAATTTGGCGCCGAACTTCGTCCCTGTGCGTCACAACGCTTGCAGAGAACGGAGCTCAGGAACTCGGCACTGTGAATCGTGCGAGGAGACAGCTCGCACACACTGCGGGGAGACATCGCAGGATCCAGGGAACAAGGTAAGTACTGTAACTTTCCTTGTATGCTGCAATGTGATCCCGAGTCTGGCTCGGAGTTACCGCTTTTGGTGCTGAAATCTCACCCCGAGCCAGACTCGGGAATACCGCCAGGGAGGTTAAAAAGTCCACTTTTTGTTGAGAAAAAAAGCATTCCCCTTTGGATGTTTAATGTTAATTGCAGGGATTTTAACAACCTTTGTTGCAGATTCCTATATTATGTTATTTTGATGAAGTAGCTGTTTGTTTCTCTATAACCATGTGAAGAGTGAATCTGTACGGGAGTGGCTTTATAATTATCAATCAGTTGCTGCACTTGCAGGGCACTAATTTTAATTATTTTTTTCCTTTGGGAATATTCACCAAAAATTTCTTTTTTTTTGCAGAACCCAAAATCTGACTTGTATCTTAGTGCAGACTTCTGGGAAAATCAGTGAGCCAATCACACAAACAGGAAATTTAATTTCTGGGGTGCGTTCTGTCCACCACCTGTGTATAGAACGTCTTCAGGTTGCCATATTGCATTGTACGTTACAGATAATCACAGAGCTGCAGATTGAAAGGGAAAGGTCATTTTTAATAATATTCAATTACAATAAAATGTGTAGCAATTGTATACACTATATACATATATATATTTTATTTTATTTGCTATTTTTTCCACGAACGTGGAATTACCCTTTAGGGGCTTGGTTACCCTAGCTTCACCTAGTGATCTACCGTGGTTTGCTTTCCAGAGGGCATTCGACAGATGGTGAGGAGACATTATATTGCCTCCTTACCACCAATTTTAAACCCTAAAAGCCCACACTTCCACACAGCAACTATGTGTGGTTGTGGCACAGGCCCGTTCACTTAATGGGGGGGGTAATTTTTCCAACATAATCATTTAACCAGTGCTAGTCACAGCTGTACTTTGAGCACTTTTGAACCTTAATGTGACCTAGTCTAAAAGGCCTGTTGTTACCATGAGTTCTGGACAAACATTAGACTGATGGAACCTTCATTCAAGGGCATAGCCCATTAAAGAAATCATTTATTGCTGGCAAGGTCAAAACCGCCAAGGAAGCTATAACAACCAACCTGAAAAAGAAAGAACAGGGCAGGTAACTCTTATTTAACTGCTCTTCAACCAGTAAGTGAAGATTTAAACTTTTGTAGAGTTCAAGCGCTGCCCCCTCAACCCATGCCCAAATAACCAATCATCTTGGAATTCATCAATTTTGTTCACACGAGTCACTAAGCCAAGGCTAACTTTCCCTACAGGATCAAGGGGCCTTCATTAACCTCAACTGGAAAGTTAAACAGGTGGTGTTGCCTGTCAAACTCTGCTTCTCAAGTTAAAAATGCCATGGCTGCAAAGCAAAGCATAACTACCACCTCATGTGTACAGCTTTGTCCGGACGTATTGTTAGAATTCGAGTGGGTGTCTCCGCTGCCTGTTTTTACTGTCCCCCGGCTGCCTGTGTGAAAGAGCCCTTACATGAATGAATAAAAGCTTGGTATGTTGAACTTGAAAAATAACTTACTTGCTGGATCAACAGAAGAAAAAAAAAGCCTAAAAATGCAACCAACATATCTAAGGATTGGTAAGCTGAAATATTCTACATTTTTTCTTTCAGGTAAAGTTACCCTTTAATCCTCCACCATAAAGGTGATTTCACCTACGAAATTGATGTCATTCCAAAACAATAACTTTCCCTGCAGCATGCCAATTGCTTTGTGGACACCTGACCATCATACCCAAATAAGCATGTTGGATATCACTTTCTAAAACCAAAAGAATTAATATGAAGTTGACCCTTCTTTGCATCCATATGCGCTGACTGTTTTATTTTTTGTCTCTTCTAGGAAGGCTTTTTACAAGATTTTGTAGTGTGTCTGTGTGGATTTGTGTCCATTCAAGCATTTGTGAGGTCAGGTATTGATATTGGACAAGAAAACCTGGCAGTCAGTGTTCCATTTCATTTCAATGGTCTTCAGTCGGGTTGAGGTTGGGCTTTTTTTTTCTCCACACCAAATGAATTCTGACCGTGTGTATGCTCCATCCCACGTTTTTTGTGAGAATTTCAGAAAAGATTGAGAGCAGGTTCTCTATTTTTGTGACGGGAAAAATTCCTATCGGGAATCGCGATCGTCTATATGCAATTACGACGCACAAAAAAAAACACGCATGCTCAGAATCAAGCAGAAGAGCCGAACTGCCTATTGAACTTCATGGATCTCGGCTCGTCGAACATCTTGTTACGTCACCGCGTTCTTGATGGTCGAAATTTCATCCAAGATTTGTGTGACCGCGTGTATGCAAGACAAGTTTGAGCCGTTTTCCGGCTGAAAAAAAAACTCGGTTTTCTTGTCGGAAATCGCGATCGTGTGTACGAGGCATATATGGAAAAGAAAACGTCTTCCCAAAACTGATGCCACGAAGTTGGAAGCTCACAATTGTAGTGTTAACAGTCCCCTTACTGGAAACACATCAACTCAACAATTTGTGTTGGAGGGATGTCCACATACATTTGGCAATATAGCATAGGTGTGATGGTCAGGTATCCGTCAACATTTGGCCATGCAGTATAGTTTATATACATGTTGCATTTTGGGTAAATCATTGGCCAAAGTCGATATCTTCTGAGCTCCATAACAATCACATCGTCCTTTATGGATCCAGTTACTCCCTTTAATTTAAATCCATACTTATATTCTACTGTATAGAATCACTGATAAATAAATAAGGAAGAAAAAAAAAGGATCGTACAATATTGCAGTTTCTCCCAGAAGAGAACACAGTTAATGTACTCTGCCCTGGGAATGAATCATTGAAATCATAGGCTCATATTAAAGTGATGGAGAAGATAATCGAAAAGGAGTATATTCAGTAAAATGTATTCATAGGAAAATTCAAAAGGCATTATTTCAGGAAAATACATGCCAATCCCCCTAATTATTTTGCTGTTCTCTGGTTAATATGGCTGTAAAACTGTAAAATAACGGTTTCAATTCTAAGCCAGGTGCTCAGGCTTACACTGCCTGCTGGAATAAGAAATGGCTGCCTGTAGACCATTAGTCACTGAAAGCTGTATTTATTTTACTATAACTTACTTCTGTCTCTTCTCACCTGAGAAATCTGCCTCTAGTTTTATCATTTGGAGAATTATTGATGTAAAAACGATGCAGACAAGACACTAATTAGCTACTCTTTGTACAAGGAGAGGGAACCAGAGATGTTAGCCTTACAGGAACTTAATGGGCCTGATTCATCCAGCTGCCATAGTGCTTATGGCATGCCAAAATGGCCTTTCAAACAACGTTATCATATGTGAAAATAGAGCTTGATTTACTAAAGATAGAAAAAAAAACTTAAGATATTATCACGAAAAATGCTTAAAGCCATATTTAAAGTGGAACTGGCATTCAGACTTTTTTTAACTCCTTGCTGTCACCTCCCAGCAGCCTTTTAAATGTTGACGCAGGGAGGTGGAGGCGGCTTCCATGTGATTGCTGTGATTGGTTGTCACAGCGGTCACATGGTCAGTAGACTGTCCTGCTGCCTCACAATCACAAATACTGGGACCTGATGATGACAGCTAGGTCAGTGTGTTGGGAGTGCACAGAGAATCTTGGTGGCATATGTACGCACTAAGGCCACACATCCTGCTTATGGTGGGAATAGGTTAAAGTGCATAATAAAGCACCAAGTATAAACTTTCTATAGGATTGAATGGCGAGTGCAGCATGCAAGGGCCTCCAAAGAAGATTGTGACACATCTTAATATGATGCCAATGAGACTACACATCTGAAACCTGGCTAGATCCAGGACAGGTGAGTATAAGACTGATAGGGCTAGTGGTAAGTAGAATAGAGTGCAGTTACATGTTAACACATTACTTTTTTGCTTGCAATTTAAGAAGTTATACGCAAGCTTTATAATAAGTTCTTGTTGGTCTCTATAGCTACAGACAATGTGGATCAATTAATCCTTAAATCATAGGTATAAGCAAAAATGTTTTCTCTTAGTTTTGGATGGTTTAGGTAAGAGTTAAGACCCCCTATTGGTTTATTTGTTTGCTGTTTGTTTACTGTTGGTGAGATGTTCCTTCACTTCCTGTCCTGGAGATACAAAAGGAAGTGAGAGGAAAGTTTTACAAAGTGGGGGGAATTCCTCTATTATGCCGCGTACACACGAACGGATTTTCCGTTTGCAAAAACTTGGATGGTTTTTCCGACGGAATTCCGCTCAAGCTTGGCTTGCATACACACGGTCACATTCCGACAGAAAAAGTCTGATGGGGCAAACACACGGTCGGAATATCCGACAAAAAGCTCCCATCAGACTTTTTCTGACGGAAATTCTGACCGTGTGTACGTGGCATTAGGCAGATGCCACCAGATCTGGTGTCCCTATTGGAAGATTTACCCTCATATCTTGTTCTGGTAACAACTTGTATCAGTGACAATGGACACCAGAATAAATAAAGAAGTAGAATGTTCCGAGTGGGGATGCAGGCAGCAATATAAACCTGACATGGATTATAATCCTTACCCACTCTATCTAAAATATATATATATATATATATTCAGTATATGCAGATGTAGTAAAATTCTGATCTCTTGGAAGCTCAGTTCCCCCTGCTCCTTCTTCCAGGACTCTTGCTTTGTGGCTGGAAGGCTGTTGAGTCACTGTTGAGTGGGGGAGCAGGGAGGCTGATCTGATGAGAGACAAACTCCACTGCTTCTGCTGTGAAATTTGAGAATGAAATGCAACACAGAGGGCAGTGCTATGGAGGACAGTGAGGGTTTAAAGATCATGTACTGTTTCTTAGGAGTATACAAATACTTGAATACCTATAATCTGGCTGCAACAGCTTTACTTTAAAGAGGAAGTAAAGTCTTATTTTTTAATTGTACCTACAGGTAAGCCTATAATAAGGCTTATAATAAGTGGCGCCATCTCATTCACTGGGTTCTGTCTGGAGTAAGCTGGGAGGAGGCAGCTGTCCTGGGGACATGGGAGTAGGGACCTTAGGTTGATCCCTGAAACTGTGTGCTGGATGTTGCACTGAGTATCAATAGTTGCACCCTGGCGCAGGGTAAACAGATGCCAAAAGACTTGTCTCATGGTCCTCAGCTGTGGGGCCTTAGACTGTTCACTATTAGCCATTACTGCTACTGTTAGAAAGACTGTCCTCTGTTTACTGTCTACTGCTAAGCATTTTGGAATATCTCGTGCTCCCAACCCCTCTCCTGTTACCAGATTTATTAGCAATAAATCCAAAACAGACAACCCCTAGACTGTTTATTGAAGCTGAAGTGAATGGACTCTTGCTTGGGTGGCTGATAGCCTCTGTGCTGTTTGGGGGAGAACCTGTTAAAATTGAAGCTTGGTGAAATGTCTGGGTCATAAGTCTGGATTCACACTTAAGTGTGAATGTGTGTGTTTGTGTGATTTTGAAGCCTTTTTTGCTAGTTTTTTGCATGTTTTTCGGCATTTTCAGGCTTTAACGTTTTTTGTTTAGCTGATGGAAAGCCAGTTACCAGGATAAGGCGATGGCTGTAAGGCATGAAAAAACACACATTTTTTAGGTGATCTCACTGAACTGAGGCCAAAAAAGACTGACTATCCCCCAAAAAAAGCTTCTGTGCATTTTCTAAACTTTGAGTGACAACTTATTGCTCACAGGTGAATGAGCACAATAGAATAACATGAATATTTGGGGGTGGATGTACTAAAACAAATAGACTGTGCACTTTGCAAATGCAGTTGCACTCATTTTCCCCATACTGTAACTTGGTAAATGTGGTAAAGCTCTGCTGATTTCCATCATACAATTATGTGCAAGTAAAAATATTTTTTGGTTAAATTTTCCTTGCACCTGATTGGGTATTCTTTACAAAGTAAAGCATTACCATATTTACATGTACTAAGGAAAAAGATAGCAACTGCACTTTGACTTTAGTAAATCTACCCTAAAGTGTTAAGCATTGAAACACTTCTGAAAGACACTTTTTTCAGGAATGAATGGGGGCTTCAGGATTTCAAAATTGTAGCTTGAGACATTTTGATAAATTGTATAAAGCAATAAAATTAAAGTTTTGGCGGAAAATTTGTCAATGAAAGTTAACTTGGACTCTATTTTAAGAAACCATGTATGTGAGTGATAGATCAGTAAAGAATAAAAATAAGAAGCCAGTCTAAAGTTCTTCACTCACGATCTGATCTTTAGTGAACTGAGTCCATAGACTCTGACAGGAGGTATTGTGCATGTTCCCCGTCTCTCTTACTGCAGGAAATTGCAGGAAATTTAAATAAAGAGCTACTCCAGAAAAGAAGAAAAATCAATCAATTAATTGCTAATTCTATTTAGGATAGTCAGAAAATCCACCTAATTTAACACTAATCCGTGTTTTCTATAATACATTGTAACAGAGGCGTAACTAAAGGCCAAAACATGCACTTGTTTTATCCAAAAAAAAAAAACTCTGACTGTGCTGTGATATTAGCATTCTGGATTAACAAGCCAAGGCAACAAGTGAAACTTCCCGATCTATAACAAGTACTGCATTTCTGCAAGTCAGAAAGTGTTTTTTTTTTTTTTTTGGGGGGGGGGGGGGTCATTTGCTGCTGGAAAAAAACATATGTGTTCTATATATCCTTGCCTCTAATTTGAATCTGACATTTTGCATTTGACCCAGTCTATCTAACACTTCTGGATGTGTGAGATGCTTAGTTTTCTGCTAGGTGAAGAACCACAGTGTCCAATGGAGGATATTTATTTGACACTCACTGACGTGTCCAATAGCAGCAGCTCCCTGGCTGTTCATAAGAGGGAAGATTTAACACACTGCCCACAAGAAAGTTAAAGGCTCACTCCACCTTTTGCAGCATGTTACGTGTTACACCGTAATTAAGGTGTAACATAGAACATGGTGCAAATGGCCCCCTCTGCCCACACAGAGAAAGAAGGAACTTAACCCCCCTGGAGTTATGATTATTTCAGGTTTTAGGTGCTGAAAGCGGTACCATTGTTTTGCATGGAAATTTGGAGTTTTATATTGTAGGCTTGTAATTCTTAGGAAGAACTCACTTAAATCTGTCCAAAACAGAGTCTAGTAGACATCCTGGATAAAGTTTGAAACACAAAATCATAAATTATAATATAATAAATAACTATAAATAATTATAACAAATAATAATATAATAATAATAAAAATTACTCAATAATGTAATCAAATCAAAAACACTGAAATTTGCTCAGTTGCAGAATTGTCGCTGTCATTAGATTTAGTGTTTGATGATGAATTTCCCCACAAATCGCTATTGCTCAATTCTGTAAGTGATTCTAATTTATTATCGCTGTTTTCTAGCTGGTCTAAAACCACTTTTGATGTAAAGTGACACTTTTTGGTTGCTATGGACAATCTCCAGTTTCCAGGCAGAAAAAACTGTATTTATAATATAAAAGTGCATGCAGGGCACTGGACAGACCACTAGGGACAAAGGGGATGTGTAATTATTTTATACAGTACTGCAATCTGTAAGATTACAGTATACTCTATGTGATGTGTGTTTTTCACTTTTTGAATTTGGCGCCGTGCTCCGTCCCCATGCGTCGCAACGCTCGCAGGGAACGGAGCTCGGCACTGGGCACTGTGAATCGAGCGAGGAGACAGCTCGCAGACACAGCGGGAGGACATCGCAGGATCCAGGGGACAAGGTTAGTAACTTTCCCTGGATACTGCGATGCAGCCCGAGTTTGGCTCGGGGTTACCACTTTTGGTAGTAAAAACTCACCCCGAGCCAGACTCGGGAATACCACCAGGGAGGTTAAAGTTCAGTCTGCTACCGCTGCAGACAGACTTGTAGTTCCTAAATGAACATGAGTGCAATGATCACCGTACATTGACATGTCCTCCAGCTCTCTAAATGAAAACCTGTACCTCTGTACAGGCTGATAGCTGGAAAAAGAGTCTGTAGGAACCTAGCATTGCAACTGTGATGCAGTGATTGAGGTTACAAGGCATTCTAGGCTCATTTGCAAAAATATAATAAACACACATTTTTTCCTGGAAATACAGGTGAATCTCATAATATTACAATATCATCAAAAAGTTAATTTATTTCCATAATTCAATTCAAAAAGTGAAACTCATTTATTTTATATAGATGCGTTACACAGAGTGGTGTATTAAAAGCATTTTTTTTCTTTTAATTTTGATGATTATGGCTTACAGCTAGTGAAAACCCAAAATGAAGTATCTCAGAAAATGTGAATATTACAAAAGACCAATAAAAAAAAGGATTCATAATACAGAAATGTTGGCTTACTGAAAAGTATGTCCATGTACAGTATAGTATGCACTGAATACATGGTTGGTGCTTCCTTTGCATGATTTACTGCATCAATGTGGCGTGGCATGGAGGCGATCGGCCTGTGGCACTGCTGAGGTGTTATGGAAGCCCAGGTTTCTTTGATAGCGGCCTTCAGCTTGTCTGCATTGTTGGGTCTGGTGTCTCTCATCTTCCTCTTGACAATACCCCACAGACTCTCTATGGGGTTTAGGTCAGGCGAGTTTGCTGGCCAATCAAGCACAGTGATACCATGATCATTAAACCAGGTATTGGTACTTTTGGCAGTGTGGGCAGGTACCAAGCCCTGCTGGAAAATGAAATCAGCATCTCCATAAAGCTGGTCAGCAGAGGGAAGCATGAAGTGCTCTACAGTTTTCTGGAAGAGGGCTGCAGTTACTTTGAACTTGATAAAACACAGCAGACCGACACCAGCAGATGACATGGCTCCCCAAATCATCACTGACTGTGGAAAAATGTGCATTTTATTTGGAAATCGAGGTCCCAGAGTCTGGAGGAAGAGTGGAGAGGCACAAAATCCAAGTTGCATGAGGTCCAGTGTGAAGTTTCCACAGTCAGTGATGATTTTGGGAGCCATGTCATCTGCTATTCTGAGATACTGAATTTGGGTTTTTCGCTAGCTGTAAGCCATAATCATCCAAATTAAAAGAAAGAAATGCTTGAAATATATCACTCTGTGTGCAATGAATCTATAAAATATTTGAGTTTCACTTTTTGAATTGAATTACTGGAATAAATTAACTTTTTGACGATATTCTAATTTTTTGAGATGCACCTGTTTATGTGCATTTTTTTTTTGTAAAAGGAGGAGCTAACCTTTAAGTATAAAACGTTTTCTTTTAAAGGGTAACTTTGTTTTTTGTTATTTTACTGGGCCAATAAAATCACTTAAACACTTGACCTTTACCTGAACCGTACATTCAACACTCAAAACCCTAACTCAAGTTGTAAACTTTATTTCAAGACCTTAACATTAACCTAATCCAGGGTTCTTACATTTTTTATAAGTCAATGACCCATTTTATGAAAACACAAACCACTATAAAGACACAAAGTAATTAAAGCAGCTCTGCATTCATAATATATCATAGAGGGTTAAAGAGGAACTGCATGTAGTCTGCCCACATAATTTGTAATAAAAATATATTTGCTGTACTGAAGCTTCCCTCCAACAACTTTGCATATTATTTAATATATACTGTGATTCTGCACTTGCCAAATATGCTGCAGAAATCTCCTTCCACTAAGTCTGGCTGCAATCATTTTAACTGTGGGCAGCTGAAGCTGCTGCCTGTTCACTTCCTGGATTCACACAGACTCACAGAGGCACACCTCCAGCTCTGCAGCTCTCATTGGCCTTCCTATGACTCATCCCCTCTACCTTCCTGGCAAACTCTCACAAGAGTGAGAGAGAGAGCTGTGAATGATGTTATAAGCCTAGGCTAATGACCAGACAAGAAACAGGAAGTGGGCTGTAAAAGGTATTTACCTGCAGAAAAAAATATTTTACTATACAAAGTTAAAACAACAAGGGCAGAAGATTTAACTGATGGAAAGATGAAAAAATTACTGAAATTCTGCTTTAAGGACTGCCCAGCATTGCCTTATCTAGTGGCCTAATGTTAACTAACTACTCACTGCTGCTGTCCCACAAGTGTATTCTACAGGGGGTCCCCGAGTTACGAACACAATAGGGACTGTAGGTGTGTTCGTAAGTCAAAATTGTTCATAAGTCGCAACACTGCATTTGTAAGTCTAACTTTCAGTCGGAACACTGCATTCGTAAGTGTTCGTAAGTGTAATGTGGGATGTTCCGGGCGCTTGTTATGTTATCTGGGGCGTAGTACGGCAGTGTGGAATGTGTCGGAGCTGCTCGAAAGGTATTGTAGAGCTCAAGTGGCCGGCATTTGAGGCCGTTCGTAAGTAGGAGTCGTTCGTAACTCGGGTGTTCGTAACTCGGGGACCCCCTGTACTTCAAATGACTTAACATTCCACATTTGAAACATAGTTTTTTTTAATATTTCTGCCTTGCTATTGAAGAATTCCTTTTCCTCACATAGAACACATTGTGCATACTTTTCTCTTCTTCTGCAAGCTTTTGTATTGATGAGAGAAATGCAATTTTACTTGTAGGTTTTTCTATTGTAATAAAGATTTCTAACTCTTCTACTCACAATCTTGTCTGGATAAAAGCTTTGACCCCTTGCATTTGACATGCTCTAGCTCTTTGCTTTCATCCATAGTCAATGTGCTATCACTTTTTTTTGATCTGCTGTTATCACGCTTGGGCACAGTCAAATGGGAACCCAACCCAAAAAACAACTTAATTTAGTTTAAGAAAACACTAACTTACATGTACAGACCCATTCTTACATTGTTAAAGCGGAACTTCAGTAATTTTTTTAACTTTCCATCTATTAAACAAAATTGTGTTTGCAGATGACACTAAGCTAGGCAGTGGAATAACGTCCTTACAGGATGTCTGAAATTTACAAGCCGACCTCAATGCTCTGTCTAATTGGGCGACTAGGTGGCAGATGAGGTTTCATGTTGATAAATGTAAAGTTATGCACTTGGGGGCTAAGAATATGAATGCATCATACATACTAGGGGGGAGTACAACTGGGGGGATCCGTAGTGGAGAAGCATCTGGGGGTTTTGGTAGATCATAAGCTCAATAATAACATGCAATGCCAAGCTGCGGTTTCCTTTTTTGTATTAAGAGAGGTATGGACTCCAGAGAGAGAGATATCATTTTTCCCCTGTTCAAATCACTAGTAAGACCTCATCTGGAATATGCAGTTCAGTTTTGGGCCCCAGTTCTCAAAAAGGATATTGGGGAACTGGAGAAAGTGCAGAGAAGGGCAACCAAACTGATAAGAGGCATGGAGGAGCTCAGCTATGAGGAAAGATTAGAGGAACTGGATTTATTCACTCTTGAGAAGAGGAGATTAGGGGGGATATGATCAACATATATAAATATATAAGGGGTCCATATAGTGAACTTGGTGTTGAGTTATTCACTTTATGGTCAACACTGAGGACAAGGGGGCACTTTTTACGTCCAGAGGAAAAGAGATTTCATCTCCAAATACGGAAAAGTTTCTTCACAGTAAGAGCTGTGAAAATGTGGAATAGACTCCCTGCAGAGGTGGTTCTGGTCAGCTCAGTAGATTGCTTTAAGAAAGGCCTGGATTCTTTCCTAAATGTACATAATATAACTGGGTACTGACATTTATAGGTAAAGTTGATCCAGGGAAAATCCGATTGCCTCTCGGGGGATCAGGAAGGAATTTTTTCCCCTGCTGTAGCAAATTGGATCATGCTCTGCTGGGGTTTTTCGCTTTCCTCTGGATCAACTGTGGGTGTAGATTGGGTATATGGAATTGTATGATATTGTTTATTTATTGTCTGTTTTTTTATGGTTGAACTGGATGGACGTGTGTCTTTTTTTCAACCTGACTAACTATGTAACTATGTAAACCTCCTGACCTTGTTGTTTTAACTTTGGATAGTAAAACATTTTTTTTTCTGCCAGCAAATACCTTATACAGCCTACTTCCTGTTTCTTGTCTGGTAAAAAGCCTAGACTTATGACATCATGTACAGCTCTCTCTATCACTCTTGTAAAAGTTTGCAAGGAAGGGAGGGGGGATGAGTCATAAGAGGGCCAATCAGAGCTGCGGGTGTGCCTCTGTGTGTCTGTGTAAATCCAGGAAGTGGACAGGCAGCAGCTTCAACTGCCCACAGTTAAAATGGATACAGCCAGACTTAGTGGAGGGAGATTTCTGCAGCATATTTGGCAATCACAGAATCACAATATATATAAAATACTATGCAAAGTGGTTGGAGGGAAGCTTCAGAATGGCAAAGATGTTTTATTTAAAAATAACAGTGTACTAAGAAATAAACCGCCCCCTTTCCTTAACACACTCCACTGCGCCTTGGAGAAACGTCTGATAAATTCAGACTGAATTACCCTATCAGCTGCTACTTTAAAAAATAAAAAGTGAAAAATAATTTTGAATAACCAAAATAGTAGCACTCAGTGTCTTACAACACAAATCTAAATATAAACCATATACACTCCGTGAGATAGTGCATAAATGTGAATGTTCATAAATATACACCCTGTAAAGAAATGTGCATACAATAAACTCATCAAGTGTCCATAACGTTCATGACAGTGATTTAAAACAATTGATATAAAGTGTTTAACTGAAAATGAGTCCATAAAAAAGTGCACAAAATAAGTCCATAAAAAGTGCATCCAAAAGTGACTTCAAATGAAGATGATGACAAATAAAACTTTCTTGTGTTTTCTTCAAACCTTCACCACACCAATGTGCTCAGTGATTCCACTCCCTAAGGACTTGCACTCACCACAAGAATATGCCTCGCACTCTCATGCTTGGCTAATCAGCTTGATTACCCCCCAGGGTATCACAAACGATTCCAAAATGATGAAATTAGGTCAGTCAAGTCTCCCACATGAAAAAACAAATGCTTCCAATAGTGAAGTATATCAAAACTTTTAATTAAAATAACACAGCACAAGTGACCATCAATGGTTACACTCACATTTAGACAGATCAAATTGGGCACTTCAAAGCAAACATTTCCAAACGCCAGGCAAGTTTATAGAAGGCTGCCGCGATGTATTGCGGTCTCGGCGGACCATATAAGCATGTATGTCTCACCCTCCTTCATGTACGCTTGCCTCTCCACTGCAATCGAATCACCGCAGACTCCCGCCCAAACACCAAACTGTATATTCGACGAGTGGTCGAAAGATCCGAACGCTGCACACCAGGTGACTGTCGTGTAGCTCCTCCCAGACTAGTTTCGTCGTAAGACTTCTTCCAAGTCTTACGACGAAACTAGTCTGGGAGGAGCTACACGACAGTCACCTGGTGTGCAGCGTTCGGATCTTTCGACCACTTGTCGAATATACAGTTTGGTGTTTGGGCGGGAGTCTGCGGTGAGACATACATGCTTATATGGTCCGCCGAGACCGCAATACATCGCGGCAGCCTACTATAAACTTGCCTGGCGTTTGGAAATGTTTGCTTTGAAGTGCCCAATTTGATCTGTCTAAATGTGAGTGTAACCATTGATGGTCACTTGTGCTGTGTTATTTTAATTAAAAGTTTTGATATACTTCACTATTGGAAGCATTTGTTTTTTCATGTGGGAGACTTGACTGACCTAATTTCATCATTTTGGAATCGTTTGTGATACCCTGGGGGGTAATCAAGCTGATTAGCCAAGCATGAGAGTGCGAGGCATATTCTTGTGGTGAGTGCAAGTCCTTAGGGAGTGGAATCACTGAGCACATTGGTGTGGTGAAGGTTTGAAGAAAACACAAGAAAGTTTTATTTGTCATCATCTTCATTTGAAGTCACTTTTGGATGCACTTTTTATGGACTTATTTTGTGCACTTTTTTATGGACTCATTTTCAGTTAAACACTTTATATCAATTGTTTTAAATCACTGTCATGAACGTTATGGACACTTGATGAGTTTATTGTATGCACATTTCTTTACAGGGTGTATATTTATGAACAATCGCATTTATGCACTATCTCACGGAGTGTATATGGTTTATATTTAGATTTGTGTTGTAAGACACTGAGCGCTACTATTTTGGTTATTCAAAATTATTTTTCAAAGATGTTTTATTACAAATTTTGTGAGCAGACTGCAGTTCCTCTTTAAACATGGGAAATGTGGGTTCTGACTCTTGAACTCTTCTACATTAAAATGTTCTACACTGAAATCCACTACAGTGAGAACAACTCACTTGCCTTAATCTAATATGTGGCTGGGAGACAATTCTTAATGACATTTTTAAGTATTATGTTTTTGTGGGTAGATGTAGTGGGTAGATGTAGATAAGAAAAAGACGTTTCTGGACAACACAAAATGAAGTGGGGTGCGCACCCCACTTCATTTTGTGTTATGATCCTGGTCCACTACAGTTATGTGCTCCCTATAAGTTTCCCTATGTAGCCACCTCACATTTGCAATGTTACCTGTTGTGTAAATTTTCAGCAGAACTGTTTGGGAAACTGACATTTACAGCTGTTATGCAGTAGAAATTGTTTACTATTTCACATAGACTGTTACTTGCCACTAGATGACCCTCTGTTTCCAATAGGTTGCCAGCCGAAAGGTTTTAGACTTTTTCAAAATGGCACCACAATTTGCCCTTAATGGATGGCTAAAGAAAAAGGAGACACTTGTGCCACCCCTCAAAAGTGTGTGACATCAAAAAGAGGAAGAGTTTACAGGAAAAGTCTTGAAAGGAGGGGACGGTGAGGGGAGCTTCTGGAAGGGGGTGGCTGAAAGAGACTAATGCCGCGTACACACGATTGGAAATTCTGCCAGCAAAAGTCCGATGTGAGGTTTGGTCGGAAATTCTGACCGTGTGTAGGCTCCATCTGACTTTTTCTGGAGGAAATTCCGCCAGCAAAAGATTAAGAGTAGGTTCTCAATTTTTCAGACGGAAAAAGTTCCTATAGGAAATTCTGTTTGTCTATATGCAATTCCGACGTACAAAATTCCTACGTGTGCTCGGAAACAATTCGACGCATGCTCGGAAGCATTGTACAACACTACGACAAACCGAGAAAATTAAGTTTGTCACCGCGTTCTTGACGGTCGAAAGTTCAGAGAACTTTTGTGTGACCGTGTGTATACAAGACAAGCTTGAGCAGAATTCCGTCGGAAAAATCATCCAAGGTTTTTTCGACGGAAATTCCGATTGTGTGTACGCGGCATTAAGGTAGACATCCTAGAAATTCTTCAGATCTACTTCTGTTTGTCTAATGCCTAGAGCAGGCATATTGAAGTAATGGAGGTCCGATCAGTAAATTTTTCTTCCAGCAGTGGTCCGAATCGCATGTTTGTGTGATGTCTCAGATCCTTTTTATATCACAATCATATTCTCACATCAGTCCTCCACACATCAGTCACCCACCTCACATCAGTTTCCCCTTCACATTAGTGTCCACTGCCCCTTCACATCAATCCCGCCCCCCACAGAACTCCGCCCCTTTACATCACCCTCACAGCACTTGCCCCCCTTTACATCACATCTCCCCGCCCACAGCACTGGCCCCCTTCAAATAAACCCCACACACACAGCATTGCCCCCCTTTACATCACATCTCCCCCACAGCACTGCCCCCTTCAGATCTCCCTCCTCAGCACTGACCCCTTCACATACCATACCCCTACAAGCAATGCACCCCTTTACATCTACATCTATCTTACACAGAGCGGAGAGTGGCCAGGAGGCACAGTAGCACTGGATGGAGGGCGGGGGCAGGGGGCTGCTGAGGTTAACTCTCCTATTAACAAGCTGGTGACTGATTGCTAGGGTCGCCAGGTGTCCTAGCAAGCAATCACCTGCTTTTTATTTGGAAAATTCAATCATGCAGCTCCTGCTCTGTCCCTCCATCCAGTGCGGCTGTGCCTATTACTCTCTTATTGCTATCCCTTGCCTCCCACTCTCCACGCTGCCTTGAGAATGATGTGTGAAAGCGGGTCCGGATGGGACAGTGGCTTGGTCCGGATCTGGACCGCGGTCCACCATTTAGTGAAGCCTGGCCTTGAGGATAGCATAGAGAGGCTGGAGCGGATTCCACCTGTTTCTCAGTCTTCCTAAGAGAATTGAGAAGAGCTGACTGCTATATTGCAAGTTTCACATGGTGTCTGCACAGACTGTGTGCTATAGTGACTGTCTCTTGGATTTCTAGAATTACATTATCTTCCTACAATACAGAACTGTTATATCTGCAGCTACCTGTTTCTCTCATTAGGAAAATGTAAGAGATTGCATTGCATAGCCAAGGAAAGACTGTTCAGATGAATACAGGAGATATATACAGACAATTGCTTGGTAGTCATGTCTGCTAGATAAATTAAACTGTCTGGAAAGAATCCCTCTCCAAGATGGATCATATTAAAGGGACTGTATACTTGTTGTGTCTTTCAGTGTGTAATATATCTATCTAACTTGATAATAAATATGTTGTTACTTTGTTACTTTGGAAAGAAGTTTGTTTACTGCCCAGTTGTACACAGACCTATGAACTCACCAAGGAACAAGTTTGAAATTTATATTAGTTAGCCTAGCTAGATAGGGGAAAGTGAACATCATATTTGTTGATGTTCCCATGCTAATAATGCGACTCTGCTTTTGATTATTGAACTCGTTGCTTTGTTTGCATTAACCATTCTTCCTTGTTTCAAAGTGTAGATGCCGCTGAATAAATTTGAATATTATTTACGATTGTTTGTCTTATTGTGTAATGATATTTCCAGGGTGTCACCAGAGTCCAGTAGAAGCAGTACCTGCGTACTTATCCAATAACTATGGGAGTGCTACACCTGTATGCATCCCAAGGTTTATTGGACACCCAGAAAGCAGCTTTAGAATTAACAAAGGTAGGTTGCTGTAAAGTTAGTTATACAGTTTTTTTTTTACCTAACCCATCCCTCTAAAAATTAAACCACATTCTATATATGATAAATCTATTGTGGCAGGTTGAGCCTGTGCCACGGCTTAAAATGACGATCTGGACTAGATTTTCTAGGAAACAGGCACATTGATGATCCAGGTGTGTGTTGCATTAATGTTAGAGCCAGAGTTAGAGGTCAGTGGCCCCACCTTTCTGAAGGGGTCAGTATGTGAATAGAACTGTGAGGTGCACATTGCATCATACTGTCCAGGTCAGGACAGACAAAGACCAGAGCTTGTGAGGATTTAGCAGCTGGGAGCTGCAGGAGAGAAAGTCAAGCTGACCAAGGTACAGCGTTTTGTGCAAGAGCACTGGGACTTTGTGTTTGATGGTCTGGAGAACCAAGGCAGGAGGCCTATGCAGTGAAGCTGCAACAAGAGCCACGAGGCTGAATATTGTTTGTTTATCGCAATGTTTATCGCAATGACGGCAAGAACCCCCTGCGTGGGAAGATGTCCATGTGAACCTTTGTGTTTCTTTTTGCTTTGTTTTAAATAAAAGTGGGCAGAAAAAGCCCTGAGGCTGGGTTCACACTTAGTGTGGATGCGGCTCACAGCAGGGGGTCCGGTGCATCCCTGTTCTCCATTTCAGGCCTGAAATTTTGCCTAGATTTGGATCTGAAACTGAGCCAAAGACGCACAGGACCCCTGTTCAATCCGCTTCGCAGCCACCACGGAGATGTGTGAACCAGCTCCATTGAAAGCCAGTCACAGTCTCCAGTTATGCAAAATGGATGTGGGGAAACCCGCATCCAATTTGCATAAATGTGAACATATCTGTAAAGGATAACGAGAGCAAGCGCTTATGTTGTCAGCTATGATAATGGGGATACCAAGCAAGCTATTAGACCAGTCAGGAAGGGTGGAGTACTGCTGGACCATTCTATGAAAGGGCTATCTCAGCTAAGACTTTGATTATATATAGAACATATCCAATTCCACAAGGCTGAATTTTTAGAGTAGAGTCCTTTTTTAAGCTTCTTAAGAGTGTAAAAATCTAGTAAAAAGAGAGACATGGAAATTAAACCGTGTGTAAATAAACAGACTGCCCACTGGGTTTAAAAACATTGCTTTTACAGGAGTTTTGTGTTCTGCCTGTAGAAGCAACTCAAAGTTATCCTATGTGTCCATGCACATTAGGACGTTAAGAGGCATATTTTGAGTTTAACATTTAGAGACAGAAAAACCTTCTGGTTCGCGTTTCTGATTGGAGCTTGGAGGCAGAAAAATGTAAAACTGTCCTAAACTCGTCTAAACTTTGTACAAAAAATTGCTCTATATGAGCATTTTTTACTCCCGAGAGAACAGACGTTTTCCTAAGCCCAGTGTGCATGGAGCTTCAAAGTGTGTATTTCCTTCACTTTTACATCAGATAAATGATTTTTATTCCCTCTGTAAATAACTCCAGTTCTTGGAATTGGAGTATGTTAAAACGAAATGAAAACAAACAATGCAGGGTGTTAGACTGATTCTTTAACATGACTACACTCTTTTTATTAGCTGCAATGAACATTAGTTTTGACTTTCTGCAAAGGCAGAACAAATAGATGCTTATTCTGAGCATGCCAGCCTGTACGTGCCTTGCATCTGTTAATATCAAAGAAGCAAATAAAAGCAGTGTACAATATGTATTACAGTACATTATATGAGTAGCATAACTAGGGGAGTGCAGCTGCTAAATACATAGTAAAAGGGAAGCAATATCACACTGAGAAAAAAAGAAAATTTATATATACTGTATATTTCCAATGCCTTTAAGTTCCGTGCCTGAGCCTGACGATTGAATCTGTTTCCTACAATTACATTCTTTAACCAGATTTTTCATTGTCCTGAAAAATATAGCAAGAGGGAAATGAAGTTATGAAAATGGATGCAAAATAGAAGAAATTGACTGTGGTATAAATGTCTTCCTTTTTTGTGTTTGTGTTGGTGGCGGAGGGATGGGGCTATTTTCAACTCTGTACCTAGGGAACAAAAATCCCTAGGTAGATGCATTAAACATAAGAATAAATTAACCAAATAATTTAGCTACTAGAAACAACTTTAATGAATATTCTTCACTGTCCCTAAATAAGCATCTAGGCCAGGGGTCTCAAACTGGTGCCCCTCCAGCTGTTGCAGAACTATAAGTCCCATGAGGCATTGCAAGGCTGACAGTTACAAGCATGACTCCCACAGGCAGAGGCCTGATGGGACTTGTAGTTCCGCAACAGCTGGAGGGCCACCAGTTTGAGACCCCTGATCTAGGCTAAGAAAACACTGACATCTTTTCGCTGAGGTCTGAGGGCCTTACTAGTGGGCTGCATGCTCCCTCAGGCCGCAAGTTGGGCAACAGATCATTGGATAGATAGATAGAAAGATAGATAGATAGATATATTAGATAGCATAGGCGTGTGCATGGGGTGTGCTGGGTGTGCCTGGGCACACCCTAATCACCCTGTGCAGGGCCGATTCCCCCTGCTTCCTGGCGCTCCCTGTCTCTCCCCTGAAGTGCTGTCAGCTTCCCTCCTCTTTTCTCCCGCTGGCTGCTGCAGGGCGTGTTTCAGGATGCATGAATGATTAAGCACAGTGAGTGAGATCGCTCCTGTGTTTATTCATAACGAAGCATAGTAAACACAGTTTACTTTGCTTCTGTTTGTGAATGAACAGGAAGCCGCCCAGCAAAGAGCTCTTCCCATTTGTTCACTGTCCAGTGCAGCTGA
The DNA here is from genome assembly GCA_029206835.1 of Rana muscosa. Taxonomy (NCBI): domain Eukaryota; kingdom Metazoa; phylum Chordata; class Amphibia; order Anura; family Ranidae; genus Rana; species Rana muscosa. The sequence goes on from CM055118.1 coordinate 226,475,960, forward strand.
GGCTGCAAAGAAAGGGACTGGGGAAGCTCTGTCCTCAGTCACTTTCTCTCAGTTTAGATCATTGATATTTCACCAAGCCTCCCAATGGGGGGCTCCAAAATAAAATGAAGAAAAAATTATAAAAAAATAAATTGTAAAAAAATAATATATATATATTTTTTTAATTATAAAAAAATTATAAAAATAAAAACTACTGACACCATCCACAAATGTGTATTTGTGCTCTGGGATGCACATTCTAATTCAATAGGCTACGCACACCAATGTTAGATAGATAGATACAAACATACAGTAGATAGATAGATAGATATATAGATAGATAGATAGATAGATAGATAGATAGATAGATAGATAGATAGATAGATAGATAGATAGATAGATAGATAGATAGATAGATTTGTCCTGTTCAAGTCTTTGACTACAGCTTACGTTACATCAGAGCATGGGTAGTCAAAGAAGCAGGAGGCAACCGCTTGCCATTTCGAATAACTCCCATGTTGTGACTTCTCCAAACACGGCTCTGATATCTTGCAAAAATGTTCAACAGCTTTTGATGTCTCTTGGGTCAATTTGTTTGCAGATGTTACAAACAAGTTTTCAAAGGAGTTGCCCCCAGTCCCCTTGCAGTGAGAGCTGCAGAAACAGGAGAGATGAGAGCGTTCTTGAAAGGATAGCTGTAGCTACATCACCGGAGGGCCTTCATTGCTATGCAAATATAGAGAATGTCTGCAAGAAAATGACTAGCACTCTTGATGACATTCCCAGCTTCTGAAGGTAGTTAACAAGCAGGCTTGGGGAGAAAGGGGTTATTGAAGATATTTCTGATGCGTCATGTTGGCTGTCATTTAAACATTACCTATTAAACAGCAGTGTACCCGTTTACAACAAATAAATTATATAGAAGGCCTACACGGCCCCCCTGGTTTAAAGCTCTGAAATATAAATCCATGTCCATGTAGCCACATATTACAGGCATGTTAAAGACACACATATATATATACATAAATTATAGCGCTAAGTGGTGAATGAATGATAAACACCAAGTGAGTGAACACTGTGCTGAATGAAAAATCAAAAAACATTAGTCCATACAAAAACCATGTAAAAAGTCTCTGTAGAGTGTAAGTGATGAAAAAAAATCAATGCAAAATCAAATGTTGGTGCTCCCACAATCTTGAAATGAAACAAATATAGTGACGATGGCCACCACCAATATAGAAGAGGCTTACCGGAAACAGTGGACCCCAAAAACATACGTTTAGAGGGTCAACAAAGCATGGTAGGTATCACTGGCAGGACTGGATCCTCAGCTGAAGTTCTCAGGGCAATCTCTCATGGCAAACAGATACAAGAAGGTGAACTGCTGTAATGTCTCAGGACTATTTTTCATTCAGCACAGTGTTCACTCACTTGGTGTTTATCATTCATTCATCACTTAGCGCTATAATTTCTGTATGTATATTTGTTTTTCACCTTTGTCTATTGGTTTTTATAGCTGCTCACCATTTTAGACAGCGCAGAATTTTTTTGTATTTTGTTTCCAATGTTGAAGACACACACAGAACAATCAGTTACATAAACATACAGTACATAACCAGCACTTCCATGATCAAAGACCAAGCTGGCCCTGGCAATTGATGCTGGCACATAGCACAAAAGTCATATATCCAATGCATGCATTAGTTTGGGTCACTCAATCTATGACTAATTTATTGGTTATGTGTGCAATTGCATGCCTCTTATTACCCAACTATTCAACACGACACAGTGCCACCCACCCTTCTGCTGCCATTTCAGTAGGTACTCAATACCTGTCTGAACAGTTTCGTAATACCACCCACCTCAATTATCCAATTATCCAGCCAAGAAGAATTATAATTTTTTAAATTGTGCAACTTCAGCAATATGCTGACGATGTAGGCCCCATGTCCAATGCTATTGTTGTCCTATCCTTTCAAAAAGTTGTAGTAAGAATAGATAGGTGATAAACTAGAGAGAAGCAAATTGCATATCCTGGCCAAAGGATTTTAATATGCTCACTATATTGTCTAATACAATTTCTAAAGGGTTCATAGCTTTAAGTATATGTTTTTGTTTTTTTTTTACAGATCAATACAATTTAAAGGAAACACAGACAGTGGAAAGTTTAATGTTCCTTTTAAATCAGTGGTCAGTGGGAAGTATGTTTCCTTATATTGGTGGTCATTGGGAAGAATGTCCTCACATCATTGGTCAGTGGGAAGATATTGTTCTTACAAACTGCTAAAAAGATAATTGGTGCCGGCGATATTAGCGCTATAGTCCTTAGGTATGAGTTATCAAAAAATAGCTAGCACCAGTACAGTACAGGCAGTCCCCGAGTTACAAACACCAGAGTTACGAACGACTCCTACTTACGAACGGCCTCAAATGCCGGCCACTTTTGCTCCACGCTGGTCCTGGATACCTTTTGAGCACCTCCGGACACATCCCACACTGCCGTACTATGCCCCAGATAACATAACAAGCGCCCGGAACATCCCACATCCATGCACAGGCGGCAGTTACACTTACAAACACTTACGAATGCAGTGTTCCGACCGGAAGTTACACTTACAAATGCAGTGTTGCGACTTACGAACAACTTTGACTTACAAACAAACCTACAGTCCCTATTGTGTTCGTAACTCAAGGACTCCATGTACTTGAATGTGACCAGGTAGAATAGACTAAAATGTGGAAACACAAACAAGGTAGGTATTTTGCTCCACCAGAATTTCAAGTATATCATCTCTGAGACACCTAATAAAACACTGACCAGCAGCAGAGCAGTTCTGTGAGCTGATTGAAGAAGTAAAGGCATCAATGGTCCTGTTGCATATTGCAAAACATATTGCAAAAGCATATTGTTCCAGGGACAATTCAGAAAAGTACTGACCAGCAGCAAAGTGATAATTTAACATACACTACTGTATATTGTCAAAAGTATTAGGATACCTGCCTTTACATGCACATGAACTTTAACCACCTGCCTACCGGGCACGAAAACCCCCTTCCTGCCCAAACCATTTTTCAGCTTTTAGCGCTGTCACACTTTAAATGACAATTGCGCGGTCGTGCAACGTGGCTCCCAAACAAAATTTGCGTCCTTTTTTCCCACAAATAGAGCTTTCTTTTGGTGGTATTTGATCACCTCTGCGGTTTTTATTTTTTGTGCTATAAACAAAAGAAGAGTGTCAAGTTTGAAAAAAAACACAATATTTTTTACTTTTTGCTATAATAAATATCAATTAAAAAAAAAATTTCCTCAGTTTAGGCCGATATGTATTCTTCTACATATTTTTGGTAAAAAAAAAACGCAATAAGCGTATATTGATTGGTTTGCGCGAAAGTTATAGCAGATACAAAATAGAGGATAGATTTATAGCATTTTTTTTTTTTTACTAGTAATGGCAGCGATCTGCGATTTTTATCGTGACTGCGATATTGCAGTGGACACATCGGACACTTTTAACACATTTTTGGGACCATTCACATTTATACAGCGATCCCTGCTATAAAAATGCATTGATTACTGTATAAATGTGACTGGCAGGGAAGGGGTTAACACTAGGGGGCAAGGAAGGGGTTAAATGTGTTTCCTAGATGTGTTCTAACTGTGGGGGGAGGGGACTGACTGGGGGAGGTGACCGATGGTTGTCCCTATGTACAAGGGACACACCATCGGTCTCCTCTCCCTGACAGGACGTGGATCTGTGTGTTTACACACACAGATCCACGGTCCTGCTCGGTTACTGGGCAATCGCGGGTGCCCGGCGGCCATCGCGGTCGCCGGGCATGCGCATCGGGTGCCCAGCGATGCGGCGGGCGTGCGCTCCCTAGTGGACTTTAAAGGCGCAACGTCATATGACGTCCTCCCAGGATAACAGTGTCTTCCTGCCGCCGTCAATTGACGGCGGCCAGTTGACAACTGGTTAATGACATCCCAGTCTTCATCTGTAGGGTTCAATATTGAGTTGGCCCACCCTTTGCAGCTATAACAGCTTCAACTCTTCTGGGAAGACTGTCCACAAAGGTTTAAGAGTGTGTCTATGGGAATGTTTGACCATTCTTTCAGAAGCACATTTGTGAGGTCAGGCACTGATGTTGGACAAGAAGGCCTGATCCGCGGTCTTCTATCGGGTTGAGGACAGGACTCTGTGCAGTCCAGTAACATTCCTCCACCCCAGCAAGTAGGTTAGTTCTATTATCACATGTGACCTTGTCTAGCTAAAGATGGTGTTGGGTCAGCCACCTCTCTGTCTTTGCCTAGATAACTGCAAGCAGCTCTGATCCAAAGTGGCTCCTGTCGCCACCCCCAACCCCCAGGATATGAGCTGCAACACATGATGGAGGCATTTAACCTGAAGTGTTGCATATGCTCTGGAGCGTTCGGGGGGACTGCTGGTTCCAAGATGTATGAGACTAAGTAGAAGGAGGTGACTGCATTGTCACCATCGGACATGACATGTGGCAAAACCACTAGCCAATCCTGCATTTTTCCCCAACCACCAGAAGATTAATCCAGCATGCCATTAAGGTTTTTTTTAGCACCCCAGCTCATACTCACTAGACAGAGTGGCCTGACAGCACAGACATACCACATTCCACAAGCTGGTGGGCATGGCCTTCAGAGCAAAATATTCGTGTCTGGTTACCTGCCACTGTGGTGTAGCACAGACCATAAACTGAAGGAAGTGGTTTTGATGTGGCATATCCTAAGTTGTCTAAAATTCCTCTTGGGAGACTTCTCTTCTTCCCCAAACTAAAAAATGTCTCTAGTGAAATAAAATATATCCCCTACCCCCAAAAAAATAAAACCTGAAACACTAAACCCCAACACATTTTTTGACCTAGCAGAGAGTAGAAAAAATCAATAAATGTGAATAACAGAAAATAAAAAAAAATTGAAAAGGTGTTGCTGCTAAAGAAGATTGTTCAGTCTCTGAACTGTTCTGCTACTGGCAAACATGTAGAAAGCCGAGGACGTTAATTTTATTTTTTGAACTGTGGTGTTTTTTCCATGTTGCCATCAAAAGTCTCATTAAAATGACCTTTTTCCAGCTGTACGATATTTACTTTTTTTTTTTTTTTTGCTTTGTTACATGTCCCCCATGTTAGTGCCCTGCTTCCCATGATTTTTTTCTCTTTTTTGGCAAAAGCCTGCTTATTAGCCTATAAAATATATTATCAATTTACCAATACACATGCTGTCATTTCCTCAGGGTGATACATCTCTGTATTCTATTTGAGAGTCATGCTTTGCAATTCCTGGATCGTCACAAATGTTTTCTTCTCAGATCAGACTAGATTGTTCAACATTTCATGAGGTTACCTTGGTTCCTTCTTGAAGTTTAATTTTTTTTTTCTTTTATCCTTACTTAAAAGAGCAGCAATGGAATATAAAAGCATTTTTAATCATCTTGATTTAATGATAGATTTTACAGAGCACTCATGTATGAACTACTAACTTGCTTCTGGTGATTGGTTAATATGTTCTGCTTCTGGGCAAAACTTTCTTTTAACCACCTCTGAATAATGAAATGTACAATTAAATGTATGAAGAAATATTACAGTTACCCAACAGAAGAAACATAAATAGTCAGATTGATGATGAATAGTGTCAGCTCATGTAATGCTCAGGGTTCCCAAGCGAGAGCTGAAATTAATGTGACTGGTGACAGACTGTTTGTTGCTTGTGATCCTTATTCTGAATTATGCCTCAATCATTTGCATTGCACCTGTCTCCTATACACAGTGGAGTTAGACAATATGTAGGCTAGGCCAAGATTCATGAGCATGCATCTTGTTCTGTCCTCGTAATACCTTTGGTTTCAAAACATTACGTCAATTTATAATCTTTGCTTTGGCCAAGGTGGTCTCAATCATTTGCATTGAAACTGCCTTCTATACACAGTTGAGTTAGCTAATTTGTTGGCTTGACCAATATCCCGTTCTAATGATAATTGTGGTCCCAAACATTGGGTCAATGTATAATTTCTGCTTCGGCCAAGCTGGTCTTTGAACCACAATATTAAAATTGAGGTCAGCCCGCATAGTAAGATACTTTCACCCAAATTAAAATTGATGCAATTTCATCAAGAAATAGTATGTCAGATTTTATAGCAAATCTGTAAATGTAATAAATCTGTAAACCAGGAATTGTTTAAATATGTTAATCTACATTAATAAATCTTAAATCTAAACTTCGGATAGATTTAAAAACAACTAGTTCAACACTGGCAGCAATGCCTTTTCTCTGCATTTTAGAGGGTGATATAGCAGCAGCTGGCAGATGTTTAGGAGCTGCTACTGCCACTTCCTGATGCCTTCGTTTTTTTTTTCTTCTTTCCTTTTTTTTTATTGTGCATACAACCCTTTCAGGCTGTACTGTTCATGCTCAAATGGGTGGCTGGGGGTTTGCTGAAGCCTGCAAACAGTTTGCTGAAGACAAGCAGACTAAGGACGTGGATTACTGGAACCATGTCCTGTGGTCTGAGACCAAGATAAACATATTTGGTTCAGATGGTGTCAAGAGTGTGTCGCGGCAAGCAGGTGAGGAGTGCAAAGACAAGCGTGTCTTGCCAACAGTCAAGCATGGTGGTGGGAGTAAAATGTCATGGTCTGGGGCTGCATGAGTGGTGCCAGAACTGGGGAGCTACAGTTCATTAAGGGAACCATGAATGCCAACATGTACTGTGACATAATGCAGCAGAGCATGATCCCCTATCTTCAGAGACTGGGCCACAGGGAAGTATTCCAACATGATAACGACCCCAAACACACCTCCAAGCCGACCACAGCCTTGCTAAAGAAGCTGAGGGTAAAGGTTATGGACTGGCCAAGCATGACTCCAGACCTAAACCCTATTGAGCATCTGTGGGGCATCTTAAAATGGAAGGTGGAGGAGTGCAAGGTCTCTAACATCCACCAGCTCTGTGATGTCTCCATGGAGGAGTGGAAGAGGACTCCAGTGGCAACCTCTGGTGAACTTCCTGCCCAAGAGGGTTGTTGCCAGTGGTTTAGACATTAATGGCTGTGTGATGAGTTATTTTGAGGAGACAGCAAATTTACACTGTTATACAAGCTGTACACTTACCGTATATACTCGAGTATAAGCCGACCTGAGTATAAGCCGAGGTACCTAATGTTACCACAAAAAACTGGGAAAACTTACTGACTCGAGTATAAGCCGAGGGTCAACAATGCCCCATTCTTACTGTTCCCATCCTCACTGTTCCTCACTGTTCCCATCCTCACTGTTCCTCACTGTTCCCATCCTCACTGTTCCCATCCTCACTGTTCCCATCCTCACTGTTCCTATCCTCACTGTTCCTATCCTCACTGTTCCCTAGCTCACTGTTCCCTAGCTCACTGTTCCCTAGCTCACTGTTTAAATTTAACATTGTAAATAGTACCTGAAAAAAGTTGAGAGGCTGCGGCGTCCATCGTTTAAATCTCGCGGTCTCTTCCTGGTCCCTTCTGTGATAGGCGATTCTCAGCAGACACTCTCCGCCTATCACGAACGTTCTCTCATCCTCAGTTTCCCAGCAGACGTCTGTGATTGGAGGAACACCGAACACAGTGTCTGCTGGGATGGGTGAGGATGAGAGAATGTTCGTGATAGGCGGAGAGTGTCTGCTGAGAATCGCCTATCACGGAAGGGACCAGGAAGAGACCGCAAGATTTAAACAATGGACGCCGCAGCCTCTCAACTTTTTTTCAGGTACTATTTACAATGTTAAATTTCGCTGACTCAAGTATAAGCCGAGGGGGGGGGGGACTTTCAGCCCAAAAAAAGGGCTGAAAATCTCGGCTTATACTCAAGTATATACGGTACTACTTTACATTGTAGCAAAGTGTCATTTCTTTAGTGTTGTAACATAAAAAGGTATAATAAAATATTTACAAAAATGTTAGGGGTGTGCTCACTTTTGTGAGATACTGTATATAAAGCAGCATTAAAAAATTGAATTCAATATAATGACATCAAATGTATTGGGTGAAAAACATGTATAAAGAAATCACACCAAATACATAAATAAAAAGGTACCCATAAGAGCCCATTTACAAGGGCTAAAAAGGAAAAATATATGTGAAACAAGAAAGTCCAAAGGAAACAAATCATCCATGATTCACTTGCTCCACCAGTGTTCCCACAATCACAATTTGTAGTGCTTCCACCACCAAGTGACACCAAGTATTAAAGCCTCTTACCGGATCCTGTGGACCATCATATAGTATGATTAAATGTGCCTGTTACATCTCCTTATGAAGGGAAACTCCAAAGCGCCAAACGTGATACAGACAGGGTTGATTCATCAGCAGGATGAAAATTAAAAAGCATATACGCCCATAGTGTAATCCATAAAAAAAATGTATTCAAAAACTTACAAAGGGAATCACACTAAGCAACTTGGGCAATAGCTTTAAAAACTTGCATATAGAAAAAAAAAAAAAATTGCTACAATTGCTCTCCCAAAAAGCAGCAGGCTGTGTAGCTGCACCGGACTCACCGGTCACCAAGTGTGTGGGATGACGAAGCATCGTAGCCACGCCCAACTAGTTTCATCAAAGTGATGACGTCATCGGGGGATTGTATAAATCTTAGGACTAGATGGACAGATATAAATATTCCATTGGCAAGTAAAATAGCTCCTTTGTATATCAACTGTGTATTTAGCTTTTAGACTGGAGTTCAGATTAAAAGTAGTTGTAAATATTCAATTATTATTATTTTTTTATTAACAAACATACCCATACTTGCCTGCTCTGTGCTATGGTTTTGCACAGAGAAGCCCTGATCCTCTTCTTCTGGGGTTCCCTGCCGGCGCTCTAGGCTCCTCCTCTTCATCGGGTGCTCCCACAGAAAGATGCTTTCCCTGGTGGCACCGGTGCAGCCCGTGCAGGCTCGCATCCATTGACACAGACAGCGGGACTCAGCCCCGCCCCCCGCTCCTGTGATGCAGCTTTTGATTGACAGCAGCGAGAGCCAATGGCACCTGCTGCTATTAATCTGTCCAATGAGGAGAGAGACAGCGTCTTGAGCCGCTGTACTCATGAACATCACTGGATTGGATCGGGCTCTGGTAAGAAAAAGAGGGGGGGGGGGGTCTGAGGGGGAGCTGCAGAACCATTTTTCACCTTAATGCATATAATTACTTAAGGGTTTACAACCACTTTAAATTAGCATAGTAAATACTCCAGCTCACACACACTAACTAAAATGTAATGTCTTGTTTGTTGTGGTGGTAGGAAAAGCAAGACTCTTTCCCATAGCTAGATTCACTAACCATAACATGTATGATGCAGGAAAACCTATTATTCGCTGGGATAAATGTGTCAGCGCCCTTTTAAGTCTAATAGGATGTTTAGTGGAATTTTATTGAATTTGACTGCTTGTGTCTACTGATATAATCACAAAGGGAAAGGGACTCATGCATGGACACACATGAAGGAAACTATTCTTGCTGACAATAAAAAACAAAGAGATTCTTTCCCAGTAGAGTAGTTGCAGGGGTCACAGCAGCTGCAAGTGGGCCACTACTCCAGGGGGCCCCTAGCCAAATAAATCATAGATCACATGACCAAGTGCATGGTTACATGCATCTATTTTCTGTGTCTACACAAAGCTGATTTACTAGTACCTTCTGGCTGAGTGCTTTGCAGTACCTGACATTACCTCTGTAGCTATACCTCTGTTCTTATGCCGCGTATACACGACCGTTTTTCATGACGACAAACATGCCATTTTTTTAATTGGTCGTGAAAAACGATCGTGTGTAGGCTCCAGAGCATTTTTCTCAACGAGAAAAATGGGCATTAAAAATTTAGAACCTGCTCTATTTTTTCTCGTTGTTTTTCACGTCGTCGTTTTTCTCGTCATGAAAAACGGCCGTGTGTACGCTTTAACGACATGAAAAAAATGCGCATGCTCAGAAGCAAGTTATGAGATGGGAGCGCTCGTTCTGGTAAAACTAGCGCTCGTAATGGAGATAGCACATTTGTCATGCTGTAACGGACTGAAAAGCACTGAGATTGAAAAGCGTGAATCGTCTCTCACCGAACTTTTACTAACACGCGGTAACCCGAAATCAGCAAAAGCATAGTGCCATCGTACGCGTTGACGCATGTGTTGTACATCACCGTGCTTTGCTCAAGCATTTTTTTTATCGATAGTGTGTATGCAAGGTAGGCTTGGGAAGAATCACGTCGAGAAAAACGTCGTTTTTTTCAATGACATTAAAAACGGCCGTGTATACGCGGCATTACAATTAGGTCCAAACTCAAAAACAAACATGGGATGTATTACCACTTACCAGCCCTTAGATGTAGGGGCTGCATTTGTTTTAGTTTTTTTAAGCTTTTTGTTTTTTATTTTCACTAGTAACACAATTCCATATATATGATGACAATGTTCTGTATCAGGACAACAGAAACAGGATAGAACTACAGGACTCAATCCCTCTTCTCTTCTCCGTAATACAGAAGGGCTTAGTTCATAGAGACCACATAACAATCAATACAGACAGGGTGCAAAGAAAATTATCAGCTCATAAGGATTCTGGCAAGGTTAACAGGTATATTTTCCACTTAAAGTGGTACTAAATCCACAACAGTAAATTCAGTCTGTATATTTAGTAAAGCATGCTTGTTATACTCACTGTGGAACCTAAGGAGTTAAATATCTGCATTGTGTAAAAAGCCTGTTTGATCTTGTCTTCTATGATCCTCCTCTTTTTCCACAGTCCCCAAACCATCTCCTGATAGTACAGAGCCTTGGGGGCAAGCTGCACATGCTTTGGTGTGTATTGATAGAGTTTTTTTTTTTTTCATGGGAGAGTGCATGTGATCAGCACAGGGCAAATCAGAACTGTCTAGAGTGAGGGTCAGGGGTCCTGCAGCCTCATAGGCCAGTCAGGGTAGAATGAAAACTCCTCCTACCTGCTTTAACCAGTGCTTTGCTGGACACTGATAGAAGTCACAAGACTGCCTAACTGCTAAAGAGAAAAGGTATTTAGCAGTTTATGTTTACTAAAACTATTCCATGTTCTGTGTACTGTGGAATACCAAATATAGTGAATGCAGAGTCCTGGAGTTAGTAACACTTTAAAAAGATATAACAAAACCTTGTTAGTGGTATATTTAATAGACCAAAGGGACCAAATAAAATATGTTTTTTGTTAGGGTTTACATAAGATTTCATTTTATTGCCTCTTGATCAAAAACGCTAGGGTTGTGAGATGATGAATAAAATGGATGTTTTTTTTTTCAAAATTCAACAAGTAACTGTGTAAGTGTAACTGTGTCCAAGTGTGGGGTAGTATTTTTGAGTAGAGATGAGTTTTGGGTCGGTTTGAACCCAACTGGTTCACAGGTCAGTGAATGGCTGAACACTGGCCATGTCTTGCCAGTTTGTCCTCCCAAATTGGCCACTACTGCCATAAAATGACAAATCCATGCCTGTTTGGGTTTGTAAACAAACCTGCCAGGGATCCTGGGTGAGATTATAGACCAAATATGACAATGATCACCTGAAGGGTCTGGTATGGATTTTGAGGGGGGACCCACACGCCATTTTTTTTTTATTACGTGGGGTTCCCCTTAATATCCATACCAGACCTGAAGGGCCTGGTAATGGAATTTTGGGGGGACCCCCACGCATTTTTTTTTTATTTTGGTTCCCTGCACAAAATGTCATTTTTGAAGGAAAAAACTCATTTAAAACTACTTGCGGCTATTAATGTATTGTTGGGTCCTGGCAATACAGATAAAAGTCATTGAAAAAAACGGCAATGCCATTTTTTTTAATGATTTTTATCTGTATTGCCAGGACCCGACAATTCAGTAATAGCCACTAGTAGTTTTAAATGACTTTTTTTCCTTCAAAAATTAGATTTTGTGCAGGGACAGTTCTAAGCACGGGAAACACGCGCCACTTTGCAGGCATACTATAGACACCCCCAGGTGCGAAATTTAAAGGAATATTTCACTTTTATTGTTTCACTTTAAGCATTGTTAAAATCACTGCTCCCGAAAAAACGAACGTTTCTAAAACTTTTTTTTGCATTGATACATGTCCCCTGGGGCAGGACCCGGGTCCCCAAACACTTTTTAGGACAATAACTTGCATATTAGCCTTTAAAATTCGCACTTTTGATTTCTCACGTTTGAGTCCCATAGACTTTAACTGTGTTTAAATGTTCGCGTGAACTTTTGGTCTGTTCGCATGTTCTGGATGCGAACCGAACCGGGGGGTGTTCGGCTCATCCCTACTCAGGACCCCCGGCCAGTTTGTTTACATACAGCAGCCAGCTGGTGGTCTGTAATTTTAGCAGTGGAAGTGTGGCATGTAAACATGGTTGTGCAGTGGATCATCAGGCAGCAGGCTGTTGTGGTCAACGAGGATCTAAATCTCTGGGTGACATGTTATTGCATAATAGTTCAGCATAAATCTTAACGATTAATCTGTTTTATGTTCTGGGCTCCCACTAGTGAACCAAATTTTGCTCAGTTTCGTTATCCATAGTCTTGAGTACTGATGGAAGAATGGTCTAGTGTAATGGTGATAAGCACCCTCTATACTAGATCTTGTCTATGCAATATGTCAGCCCATCTGCCAAGCCAGAGTCAGACAGTAGTGCCAAAACTTGAAGTGCTTTACTTATGAAAGATGTAACTGGTAGAACTGAATGTACAGGGTACACAGACTTTGGTATAACCTATATATAACAATAATAAAGAGCAGCATGAAAGAGAAACAGAAAAAGGGCACAGAAATGTCCTTCACAGATATAAAGTTTAACACACAGGGGTTGTTTTACTAAAACTGGAGAGTGCAAAATCTGGAGCAGCTGTGCATGGTAGCCAATCAGCTTCTAACGTCTGCTTGTTCTATTAAGCTTTGACAAAAAAAAAAATGGAAGCTGATTGGATTCTATGAGGAGCTGCACTAGATTTTGCACTCTCCAGTTTTAGTAAATCAACCCCATAGTCTTTAGCATTTTTAAATTTAGTTGAACAAAAATTACAGTAGTTGCTTGCAGATTCCCTTCAGCAGCAACATGCTAATAAAATAAACTCTGTGTTACTCCGAAACTGGCTACACATACAGAAGTTACAATTTGATTGTACAATCACCTTTAGGCTTATTGTACACGGGACGTTTTTACAACCTCTCCTGAACGATTTAACTTGACAGATAGTAATCCACGTTTAAAAAGTCAATTTTGCTGCGTTTACATGCCGCATTTTGCCGCGTTTAAAAGTGTTTCTAAAAAATAAAAATAAATCTTAAATTGCCAAAAACGAAAAACGCCTGTAAACGAAACGTGCCTAAACGCGGGTTACCGCGTTTAGCCGCATTTAGAAGCTTTTGGCGCTTGAAATGCCTCTAAACTCAGCGTCTGAACTCATTTTCTTGCTTTCCAAAAAAAGCCTCTAAACTTAACTGCCTAGAAACGACTAGAAAAGACCCTGTGTACATGTACTGATAAGATAACATAGAGAAGAGTTCAGGAGCAGTTGAAAAAAATGCCCAACTGCTAATAAACGTCTGTTTACCAGCAGCAGTGTGCATGAGGCCTTAGATTTGTTTAGGCCAGGGATATGCAATTAGCGGACCTCCAGCTGTTGCCAAACTACAAGTCCCATGAGGCATAGCGAGACTCTGCCTCTGGGTTACATGCTTAATGCTGTCAGAGGCATGATGGGACTTGTAGTTTGGCAACAGCTGGAGGTCCGCTAATTGCATATCCCTGGTTTAGGCAATGTAGTTATGGCTGCTGAGTGACTGAATCACTGAATTGATCAGACTTTCCCTTCTGCTCTTTAGCTTTCCTGCAGGCAATGAGGTTGATTTACTAAAGGCAAATAGATTGTTCACTTTGCAAGTGAATGTTCACTTTGCAAGGGGATTTTCCATTAGCTTAGTGAATGAAGTAAAACCCTGAGGACCTCCATCATTCAATAACGCCCAAGCAATAACATGATTTTTTTTTTTTCCTTACACGTGATTAGGGTGTTCTTTGTAAAGTGAATTTTCACCTCATTTGTCTCAATTTGTACTAACACTATGGTCTGTTTTCTCCTAAAAGCATGTTTATCATATATTTTCTTTGTTTATATTTGTCAGGACAAAAAAAATGCATATATTTAATATTTAGTGTTTTTATTCGTAACCAACAGGTAGAGCTCTGGGCTCCTGTTTTCCAGGCTAGCTTTGATGTTTAAAAACCTCAATAGCACAAGCTTCAATCTACAAATAACTGAAATTGTCAGAGCAGTGCCTCATTCCTCCTTTTCCCCCTCCCTATGGGCAAGCACAGATGGCTCCTTAGGAAGTTTAATTCAGAGAGAGAGAGACATAAGGCAAACAGCTTCTGCTGTGCTCTCCTAGAAAAGCCACCATTCTCTGTATTATAGGAGTAATTTATGTAAAACATTTGCTTATAAAACACATTTTTAATAACAATTGTACAGATTAAAAGCTGGCATTAAATCCTATGGATAGGCCATACTTATAAGGATGTGTCCACTATGAATATGGAAATGAATGAGGGTGCTGCAAGCATGTCCAAAAAACACAGCCAAGCCACCGCTATTTACAAAAATAAATAAATAAAATCATACCCAAACCATTATTTTGTTTTTATATACACAGTGCTATGTATATCCCCATATAACCAAGGGTCTATTATTAAAGTAGGGCAATACAAATGTTTTCACATGAGCCCCAGACAGATATTAAGAGTTGTTTTGCTTTAAGCCCTAGAATAAAACGATATTGCTGTTTACTTATTTAGATTTTAATAGATGATACATGCATAAAATAAACATTTGGTATACAAGGCGTAAAAGTTCTGTCTTACAGTATATGCCATTTCAGGCTAATGGTGGCTTTAAAGTTACAGCTGGTAATATTCTTCTATAGAATAGTTGGAAATTATTGTTCCCACTATACCAGCCTTATTGTAAATTCAGTTTTAACAAGTTCTTGAAACTTTTACCTATTTACACAGCAATGTTATTAAAATCTTGTACATAAACCAATATGTTATTTATGTATCATGGTCCTTTATAACTTTTTTCCAAGCATAACAATGAAACATTTAAAGTAGACTGATACTTAGAGCAGAACTAAACCCTTTTATCATTTTCAGCTAAGAAAGCTGCCATTTTGGCCTCTGTTTGATCTTTAACTGCCATGATGCTGCACCGGTGATCAGTTATGACACAAGCCATTGGATGGTTTGACAGTTTGGTTGAGAGCACATCCAATGTGACATTTGTATTCCCGAGACGTGCCTGGAATGTCTGTTTTTATAAACTGTTAGGGCTCGTTCACATCATACATGCATGAAAACTGATGGGGAAACCATGCAGATTTCACTTGCAGAGACATCAGTTTACATCAGTTTTCCTTCTCCTTTTTGGCCCCTTTCACACATGCGGAACATTTATTTAATCAGTTCAGTCATGTTTTTTCAGAAAAAAATGGATTAAGTTTACATCAGTTTGTTATCTGTTTTTCATCCGTTTTCACATCAGTTTTTTTTACATCTGTCAGCTAGAGTCCTTTACCACTTAAAGTGGAGCTCCACCCTAAATAGCAACTTTTGCTATTTGGAACCCTCCCCCCCTCCGGTGTCACAATTGACACCTTTCAGGGGGGAGGGGGGTGAAGATACCTGTCTAAGACAGGTATTTTCACCCACATCCGGGAGTCCTGTCTCCGAGAATCTGCGGGAGTTACGTCACTTCCCGCAGACTTCCCTTGGTGTTCTGGGAGACACTCGGCTCCCAGAACACAGGAGCACCAATCAGAACGGCGCAGCGCGACTCGCGCATGCGCCGTAGGGAACCGGGCATGAAGCCGCAGGGCTTCACTTCCTGGTTCCCTCAGCGAGGATGGCGGAGGGAGCAGCAGAGCGACGAGCGGTCGCTCGTCCTCTGCTGCGGACGTCGCTGGACTCCAGGACAGGTAAGTGTCCAAATATTAAAAGCCAGCAGCTGCTGTAGCTGTAGCTGCTGGCTTTTAATTTTTTTTTTCCGGTGGAGCAACCCCTTTAAGTCCCGGAGCCATTTTTCATGCAAAATGGACCGTTTGTCCATTTTCATCCATGTTTCATCCAATCTCTGTTTTAATGGAAGAAAAATAGGGTTCTAATCGGTTCAAAAAAATTAATGTAGTGGATGTGGATGTAAACAGATGTAAATGGATGATCATCCATTTACATCTGTTTTTCCATAGAGATGCATTGATGTAAATTTTCCATCCATTAATGGATGAATGAAAAACGGACAAATGATCTGCATGTGTGAAAGGGGCCTTAGTGGGTTTTTAGGCACATTGACATCAGTTTTCATCAGTTATGCGGCCATGAAACTCTGTACCCATTTTAAATTTGTATAATTTTTTTTCACATAAATAGAGCTTTCTTTTGGTAGTATTTAATCACCACTGGGTTTTTAATTTTTTGCTCAACAAACAAAAAAAGACCAAACATTTTGAAGAAAAAAAAAATAATATAGTTTTATTATAAAATTTTGCGAAGAGGTGATTTTTCTCCTTCACTGATGTGCATTAATGAGGCTGCACTGACAAGCGCTGATAGGTCTCACTGATGAGCACTGATGATGAGGTGGCACTGATAGGTGGAACTGATGAGGCAGCACTGATGGGCTGATGGGCACTGATGAGGCAGCACTTGTGGGCAGAGATGAGGCTGAACTGATAGGCAGCACTGAAGGACACTGAGAGGTGGCACTGATAGGCAGCACTGATGGGCGTCACTGATGGTCACTAATAGGTGACACTGATCAGCTTCTGTTTACATCCTGTGATCAGCTGTCATTGGCTGACAGCTGATCATGTGGTAAAGGGCTGCTGTGATTGGCCCTTTATCTCAATCTGTGGTCAGCTGAGTCTGAAGGACTCGGCGATCACAGTGTGTGGGCAGCATGATCATTGGAGGACGTCCATGGACGCCCTCCTAGCAAACTAAGCCCACGCTGTAGCCATCTTTCGGCTATCTAGCAGGAAGGAAGTAATTAAAGGTTTGCTAAATGTGCATTACACAAGGGAATTTCCACTTTGCAAAAAAGAGGTGAAACTCTGTTTACTTCTACCATACAATCATGTGCAAGCAAAAATGCTGTTTTTTTTTCTTGCTTGTGATTGGATATTTTTTGCAAGTTTTTTTCCACATTTACTAATCTAGAAAAGTTCCTTTCAAAATGCATATTCCCATGCAAAGTGAACAGCCTATTTTCCTTTAATAAATCAATCCCAGTACCCCACCACCAATCACCCTCTTTGGTAGAGGCCACCTGACTAAGGACAAAGTTGGTCACGTCAGAAGTTTCTGGTGGCAGCTCCAAAAAAAGTAATTTTATGGGTTTTGTTATTTTTTTACCCATCCAAGCAAGTTTGTAATAACATTTGTGTAATGGTCTACTTTAATCTACCATTATCCACACAGTAAAGAAGCCCTGAATAAATGAAATGACATGAATATATTACAGTCCTGGTGCCCGTTCATGTCTCACCAGAATCCTTTGTTCTCACACAGGGATTAAGGTTGATGTTATCAGCAGAGATGTATGCACAGCTATTCCTTAACAAGACAAATAAATGGCTATGATAGTCTGTGCATTTAACAGGAAGAGCAGCTCAGCGCTGTCCTGGAAGCATGTTGGGAAAAAAAGGCTTTCTTACTAAAGAAAGTGCTCAATTAATTGGAAGTGACAGGAAGAAAATGATCTGGCTGAATGCTTTGATAAGCAATCAAGACTTAATAGATCAGGAAATATAATTGCTTACTTAATCATGCCTGGAGAGGTGCTATTTTATGTGTTGTAAACACGGAGAGAATAATCCAGTGGCAAGGGCAGCTGCCATTCTCAATATGAACGTGGCAATTGCTGATTCCATGTGACTAGCAAGGTGAGAGAGAGTGAGCGAATGGCACAAAGAAGGAATTTTAAACGCTGTGCTGCATCAGGCGCTGGAAAGCCGGCTCGCCATATAAAGCAGCAGACTAATGGAAACCCCAGTGAAGGAATGCACAATGAAATGGCCTCTTTTTATTTTTGTGTGATATCACGGTTTTAGTATGTCAATTTTAAAGCGGAGTTCAACCCATTTTTTTTCATTTGCAGTCGTTCCCATGGACATCCTCACTGCTATTTTAAATGACAATAATTTTTTTTTCTCTAAATACCTTTTTTCTATGTTTTCATGCTGCACTTCCAGCTTCAGCCACCTAGGTGCGTAGGTCACAGGGCTATTCCCATGGACTCCTGGGATATCAGGGTCATCTATCCCAGGAGTCCATGGGAACCGCCTAATACCGAAATCTCATGTGATTTCCAGACCAGAAATTACGTGAACAGGAGGAGTTAGGTGCCATCTTTGGCAACCTGTTCGGAATTAACATCGCCACACAGTGGCATTACTGTGCATGTGTAAGATCAGGAGGGGCATGTTGGGTAGCCAGCTGCACCGAATACTAGAAATTAAGACAAGCGGGCTTCAGATGCCCACAACAGTCATAGATCCTGCCTGCTTCTGAGATCTAGTTAGTTTATAATAATTGAATAAAAACAAAAAAGGACCACATTGCTGACATTAACCAAATTTTGCAGTGGAAGTAGTAACAATTACGGGGGGAGCTTTTATAAATAAAAATTGGATTGGTTGGACTGGACTGGAACTCCGCTTTAAATAAAAGAAGAGACATTAACATGGGGCACCACTGCCTCCATACTTGTTTATTATACATCTATGATTTGCTTTCTGTCTAGAAAGTACAATAGTCCTCTTGTGATTGGAGATCCCCACTGCTAGTATGCATAAGTACATGTAGAAGAGAAATCTTTAGTCATAGTGGCGACTTTGTGTTTGATAAATGGAAATCTGAGAAGCATTCTAATAATTCATAGATAGCTGCTTTTTTGTTGACCCCTGTTACCAACTGCATATAAATACTCATTACATCTTTAATTTATGTTGTGGAAGGACCTGCTCTCATACCATGAAATTAAAATATTATTCCTGCTATCATGTAGTAAGCATGGGTGACATTAAAGCACAGTACGCAGATGTAAACTGGACCTTTCAGTAACCTTATAAGTATGTATGAAAACATTTATGGCATTTTACAATATACATAAACAGTAGTTTTTTTTCACAAAATACCCACTTTTTATCATTAAAAAATGGCCTTGATGTCCAGGTAAGTAACGTTGTTTAGGCTAAGATCAGTCTGCTGCAAGCAGGAGGTAGTATTTCCTCCGTCTCCTCTTCCCTGGTGATCAGACTTCGATAATTTAACTGTTTAGTTACAGCAAACGTTACTCAGACTTGGAATAGAGGGGCAGCACCAGGAGCCAACCAGGTGTGTGCATTCCAACTATGATGGGGAAAGCCTGGGATCACCAGCCAGATGACTTTATAAAAGCAAACAAGGGAAGAGAAGAAAGTGTCACCTATATGTAGCAATAAAAAAATTGGCTTATTCACAATGGTTCTAAAAACTAACAAGATCGAGTAGTAAAACGTTCATCAAAAGCATGGAGATTGAAGATGCCACTCTGGTCCATCCTGCAGGCACGCGCTCTGATGGGGAATCACTGGAGATGAAAGAGATGGATGGAGAATCCCTTGACCACCAGGAAGTCCATGCCAGCCAGCGTGGAACACATGGCAGATGTGACGTCACTGGAACAGATGAAAGAGCTGGGACAGCAGCTTTGTGAATAAACCGATTTTTTAATTGCTACACTTAGGTGGCACTTCCTTCCCCTGCTCATTCATTCAGAGCAGGTTATACTCTGAGGAAAGCTGCCACCACTTGCTTCTTGTACTTATATATATATATTAGGGCTGTTACTGATTAAAATTTTCATGTTCGATTAATCGATTTATTTTTTTATCGATTAATCGACTAATTCTGATTAATTATAACGCACATACAGATCCAACTACTTTTAGCTGATCTCCTTGCAGGCTGATTCCCAGTGCAGCTACCAACCACTGGAAAAATGGATAGCAGGAAACAAAAAACACACAAAGGCAGCGCTCGATGGGAATAGCATTAAAACTTTTATAGTCTTCAAGTAGGTAACAAAATAAATATTGCACTGGAGATAAAATCGATGTAGCTACATAAACTGTAAAAATGGTGCGAGTAATACCAAACGGTAGCAAAAACAGTCATAAAAACATGTAGCTAAGTACTGGTATAAAAATGTGTACAACGATACCACTGCTGAATCCAGATAAGGAGGGGTTAACATCAGTCCGTCGACATGTAGATGTCCCGTGAAGGGAACTATCACAACTCCCAGTGGATAGCTGTAGAATCCCAGGTTGATAGAGGGAAGTGATAGAGGGAAGTGTAACAGCCCTTGCGTGTGGCAGATAGTAAGGTCCCGCTGGCATGCAGATATGAAGGCACAGCAAAGGAGCCCTTCAGATGGACACGGCAAGCTCCGCCGGTGTCCATGGCGTCTCCGGATCTCCGACGGAACTCCCTGAAGACCCGGAAGCCGGCAGAGAGGTGAGTACGGATCAAAAGAATTTTGATCGATCAACAAACTTAATCGATTAATCGAGGAATTAATAGTTCATTTCCACAGCCCATATATATATATATATATATATATATATATATATATATACTATGGACTATTTCATGGACTAAGACATTTATTGTAGAGCTGTGTTCTCTAATGCACTCTTGCTCCTTATGGTCACATACTTCCCATGCGCCAGAAACTGTTATATTATGTTAACAGCAAACAGCCTTTAATTTGTTCAAACAGCAAAACAAAGCAGCTTTTCTTCAACAAAAAGCAAACAAAATAGTCCATACACTTCTGATACTAAACAAAGATTCAGCTCACCTCCAGTAGAAATGTGTCCCACAACAGGGTTTACAGTTCCCACCAGCTCTCGGAGTCACAGAACCAAGCAGAGTCTCAGCAAAGGGCAGCTTACAGTGCACTGGGGTTGATTTACTAAAGCTGGAGAGTCCACAATCTGGCGCAGCTCTGCATAGAAACCAATCAGATTCCAGTTTTTTGTTTTGTTTTTATTGTCCAAGCTCAATCTAACAAGCTGAAGTTAGAAGCTGATTGGCTACCATGCACAGCTGTACCAGATTTTGCACTCTCCAGTTTTAGTAAATCCACCACACTGTGTCCAGCTCCACAAAACACTTCACAGACATCTGCTGACTGCTTTCTGCTCTTTTTAGACCTTTCTCTCAGATGGGTTAATCCTGAGTAATCAAAGCTGATTCTTCTGTTGTCCCCCATACAGGGACCACAACCCAAACAATGGTGACAAATATTTACCAT
Source organism: Rana muscosa (assembly GCA_029206835.1). Classification (NCBI taxonomy): domain Eukaryota; kingdom Metazoa; phylum Chordata; class Amphibia; order Anura; family Ranidae; genus Rana; species Rana muscosa. The sequence goes on from CM055118.1 coordinate 226,497,344, forward strand.
CAAGGACCCAATCCTGGCGTCTTATACAATATGTGCATTATGCACTGACTAGAAACATACTGACAGGAGGAGAGAACAGGCTGAGCATAGGGATGACCTCATAAGATAGCTGCTGCTTCTTCGTTGTCCAGTCATAACCTGTTAATCAAACTGTATTTTTTTGTGGTAGCAGAGAAAATTGAGGCCACTAACCTGGCTGTGCTGTACTGTGAGAGGAATGTGTAAATCTACAGATTGGATTGACAGAAGTATAGCTGAAAGTGTATCTAAACTCAAAAACATAAATGTAATATATTGGAGTTTACTGGTTCTTAGATGAGGTGACTGAATTTATTCATTTTTTTTGTTGTTTTTCTTATTATCCTTCCAGTAACAACCTTTATTTCCTAGTGTGTCAACCTTTACTCACTCTAGGGCAGTGTTTCTCAACTCCAGTCCTCAAGGCGCACCAACAGGTCATATTTTCAGGATTTCCCTCAGATGAAACAGATGTGGTAATTACTAAGGCAGTGACACTGATCAAATCACCTGTGCAAAATAATGGAAAGCCTGAAAACATGACCTGTTGGGGCGCCTTGAGGACTGGAGTTGAGAAACACTGCTCTAGGGAAATGTAGCATTGTCACCCCAGGCTGCTCACTTCTGGTTTGTACTACAGAAGACTTCAGTCTCTCCGAGGGTTGTCATAAAGCATGGGCACCCCTGGAAAGTGCCCAGGGGCCCCAGGTGCATGGGGGCCCTATGATTGTCCTGCAGTACATCATACTTGCCAACTGTCCCAGATTTGCCAGGCCACTCACGCTTTTTACTAAGCTGTCCCAGGTGGCCGTGCTCTGAGCAGAGTCCTGGAACCTGTATTGTTCCCAGTAGTATGCCCTCCTGACCACCCCCACCTGTACTGTGCCCTTCTGCCTCCAACCCTGTACTGTGCCCTTGTACCTCAAACCCTGTACTGTGCCCTTCTACCTCCAACCCTGTACTGTGCCCTTCTACCTCCATGCTTGTACTGTGATCTTTTACCTCAAACCCTGTACTGTGCCCTTCTACCTCTAACCCTGTACTGTGCCCTTCAACCTCCAACCCAGTACTGTGCCTTTGTGTTGATTAGTCTTTGATTTATGGAACGCTTTTTATATTGTTTAAAATCGATTTTATTTAAAGTACTTATAAATAGATTTAATTCTAACAACTATTTATACTATATAACTTATAAGTAGGTGTGTATTTTGGGGCAGGCTGATAGGGGCCCAGTGCCTTACTTTGCCCAGGGGCCCATGATGCTTTTAAGATGGCCCTGGTCTCTCCTCATTACAATAACAAAGAGAAGAGGTGTTCTGTAGAGCCCTAGGCAGGGCTGATAACACTGCCTGAGATTTCAGTGCTGCAGAGGCAGAGTACATTGGATGTTGCAAGCTCACTGGGTTTCTGCCTGGATCAACACTTTTTTTGCACTCTTCTGCACTTATCGAACAGATTTAACAACCACTTTTAAAGGTATGTTTACCAGATCAAATGCAAGCAGAAAATAGAAGTTTATTGTTAGAGATTAAAAAGGGGTTGCAAATAGGCTGTTTACTTTGCTCAGGAATTTTTGCCAGAGCTTAGTACACATGGTGAAATTTCACTGTGCAAAAAAACACCCAATCATGTGCAAAGACAATAGAAAAAATATTTTTTTCTTGCACATAATTGGAGGATAACAGTCAGCAGATCCTTACCTCATTCATTGCGCTCTGGGGAAAATTATCTGACAAAGTGCAACTTCTCCTGCAAAATGAACAGTCTATTTGCCTTTAATAATTCAACACCATACACTTAAAACAGAGCAGAGTAGTGAAAATTACCATTGTAGAATAGAAGCCTTTTAAGCGCATTCTATTCAGCTGTTGCCTGATGGATAATAGCAGAGCTGCAATATGCTGAATCTAAAGTTTATTTTGCTACACATGTACCCATAAGTAGGATGAAAGGGGTACCATATTAATTTTTCAATGGCTGTCACGAAGAATTTACGTGGCTGTTTTAAATACAATTTTTCTCCGAAACAATTATAGGTAGATGTTTTTTATCATTCTGCTCTGTTGTGTTGTATTTTTTATTGTTATATGTCATGTTTAATCCAGTAAAACTAATGGCATCAGCTAACACCTCCTGTATTCACGGCTGTCCAGGAAATTGTGCTCACGCTGATTTTTTACAGTGATCAGTGCAGCCTCATTTCCAAACACTAGAGAACAGCAATATTTCCTTATAAACCAAGATACGATGGAAATGTTCTCGGAAAAATTTATGGCTATTATGAAAATGGTAAAGCACGGGCCGTTTGTCATCCCTTGTCTTTCTCAATGAGTTGAGATTCATCTTTAACAGCCCAGCGACAAGGGTTTTGATTTAACAAGACTCTTCAGCAAACATGGGATTTAAGGGCAAGTGAGGAAACGTAATGCATTATCCTATAGTAGTTCTGCTGGGACATTCATAGAAATTGGCAGCTCTGACAAGAGTCTCCTTTAGGGAAATTCAGTAAAATATGTGCACTGATGACTGTTAAAAAAAGGAAGAAAGCGAAGCAGCCAATCAAATGTTTGCTGCACTGTAAGATACATCAATGGAAAATCAGCAGACTACACCCAAATAGTTTTTTGTATAGTATTGTTTTACACATTTATATGACTACTACACCATTGTAACAAATATTTGATCATCTCAGATACAAGTCTCTTATTTTTCTATGCATGAAAAAAATATCATAAGAAGAAATTATTGACAGTAGTAACTTAGAAAACAGACTTTATGGCCAGATGACCAATTGGAAATAAAGGAAAAAAAGCCTAAAAAAATAAAACAAATTCAGCCATCACATCTAGAATTGGCAAGCTGCAATATAGTAAATGTTTCCTTTTGGGATGGTTAATATACTTGCTAAAGATAAGAGAACTCATTGCTAAGTTTGTATATATGCTATATAAGTTGGTTGAGGTTACTTTTTTGGTAGATATAATTGTATACACTTAATTTTCACATGGCTAAGTGTTTTTTTTTTTTTTTTTTTACTGTATTTAATATTCAAAGAAGGCATATTTTATAGCTATTGCAAATGGCGTATTCATATGCCATCTTGTACATATTTATAGTAAGCTTTTGTACCAATAAACTGAGGGCGTTTTTGTTTTATACCCACGCAAGACTTTCTGTTCGGTTACTTTCAGCATTTCAATGCTAAAAAAAAAGAGGGAATTAATACACACGTGGTGGCGTTATTCCACAAGCCGGCCTGACCGCTTGGACCTGCTGGTTGTTTGTAACACATGCTGTGTAATTCCTTCAAAATTGTAAGTGTAATTTTATAATTTTATTAACATTTTGGTGAAATACTTCACTATGTGGATTTTCCTTTGTACTTTAACTTCCTTGGCTTAGGAGATTGTGGAACTTTTGCATGCAAGATCGTGGTCTATATGGCTGCTAATAGTCTCCTTGTGGGATCAGAGCAGCTGGTAAGGAGCTCATTTAATCGCTTTTTGTGATTCCTTTTGGAAGCACTCTTTCTTCAGGGGTGCACATTGTCATCATTCCTTCACAGCAAAGAAAGAGGGACTATTGAAGTTTAGAAAATCTGAGCACCTTATTGCGCCTTAAAAAAATAAATATATATATATATATATATATATATATAATTTTTTTATTTTATATGTACTTTATCTGCACAGATATGCCAGTTTAGGATGAGTTCATCATATGTTTAATGCACTTTTATTGTGTCTGTTATGTGATTTATCAACTTATACCTAGGACAGGGACAGTGCACTTTTTACTGTTTGGTTGGAGTTTGTACATATTTATACCTAGCTTTTGTGCCAATAAACTGAGAGTATTTTTATACCCATGCAAGGCTTTCTGTTTGGGTTATTTTCAGCCTTTCAATGCAAAAAAAATAAATTTTTGGTTTGTTCAACAAACATAACTAGAAGTTAATGGATATTTTACCTTTTTTTTATTTTACGTGGGAATGTTTGCTGTGAGAATTGATTTTTAAACTTATTATGATTTGTTAAATTGCCTTAACATTGCTGACTAAAACGCTATATTTCTAAGAGTTACTAATTTGTAACAGTTCTTTTATTCTTAAAAATATTTTAACGTACATAGAAAAAGAAATATTTCAATAACATGACAGCATTTAACAATGTTTGCACCCTGGTGCCTGACCTGCGGTTCTTTGACATTTATTGTGCAGCCCTCAGAGCCCTTGCAGACAGTAGTCTAGGTTTTCCTTAGCTAGATGCTTACTCAGGTCAGTGAAGAAAAAATAAAGGGCACTGTATTAACTGAAGGCAGCATCAGCTGCATACACTATGCAGTGATGTGTTCCAGCAGCGGGAAGAGAACTTCCCAACCAGCCCCCGGAACAAGATCGAGTTGAGCTAAGTGTTGCCCAGCCATTTACAGAAGGCCTTTTATTTCATCAGTGAATACATGGCTTCCCCTGACTGGCTGAGGTGAAGATCATGACATCATCCCCCTACCTCTCCACCATAGCCAGTCAAGGGGATCCTTGTATTTGTTTATGAAATACAAGGCTGCCTGTAAATGGCTAGGAAGCACCTGTCCTGACTCGATTTTGTTCTGGAAGTGGGAAGGGAAGTCCCCTTCCTGCTGCTTGGAACACAGAGCTGTATACTGTATATAGCTGATAATAATTACAGTTTATACAGCGTTCCCAGTGGGCACATCTGTTAGTGAAGCAAATAGTTTGCTTGTACCGGCTTGGTCCAAATGAACTAAAGTCACAAGAAACTTGGAGTTAGGCTTCTTGTAGTTAGTAGTAAATCACCTCTATGTCTCCAGAAGCATGCCTCAACTCTCCAAAAACTCCTGTAGCATTGCTGCAGTCTTTGAAAGTCTTCCGATGCATATCTGCAGTCTCTGACAGATTTTTGTAGTATTACATTCCCTGAATATTATGTGTGGCCCTTTAGTAATTTCAGAGTCCATGATTGAGACCCACTATATCAAGAAAATTGACCACCACTGCCTTAAAATATCCACTTTTTATAATGCATTTAAAGAATTCCTGTACTATAGGTGTTTTGGGGGGAAGGGAGGTGGATGTCGATATCGAATTTTCTTTTCTTTTTTTTTTTTGGAAATTTATTTTTATTAGTTATGTATAAGTAACAAGAAGAACAAGGTTTTTCGCCACACAGGGCTCAATACAAAACAAAAAAAAAACACAAAACAACAACCCCCCCCCCCCTTCCAGGCAACAACCCCTGAAAATCTTCCACGTCATCTGATGTTATGAGTCCCTCAGGAATAGAAAGAAACAGTCCCATATCAAAGAAACATATACAAAGACATAAATGCAGTTCCCCAATAATATTATAGACAATCACAATTCGTTACTCTGGGGGAGAAAGCCCAAAACAATGAGGGCCAGAGGACCATAAATATAAAGGAGATCAAGAGAGAGTATTATGAAAGAGACTAAGGGCTCTAGAGAAATTCACCTACATACACCCCCCACTCAGGCAATGATATCTTAAATGTCATGACCCTAAAGTTCTTAGGCAACAGTGGAAGGGTTTTTCAACCAGGTCTAGATATTGAATCTTTAATGGTTTATTTTGCTTTGAAAGTGTCATACTTTCTCACCTTTACAAAATATTGCAAAATATTCACAATTGCAACAAAAGAAAAGGGAAAATGTTTACTTTCCTTGCTTGAGTTTTCTCAAAGATCACAGGTACACCTTAAGTTCCATTTGTCTCTTAAGTCTCGTACACACGATCCGACCGTTGGCAGGGGATTGTCTGTTGACAGACTGTTGTCCTAAAATCTGAGCATTAATACGCTCCTTCTGACAATTGTTGTCCAACTTTCGGCCAACAAATGTCAAATGGCAGGCTAGTAAGTTTGCGGCGGACAATGGTCTGTTGTCTGATTTTCGTATCATCAGTACACAAGTCCGTCACACAAAAGTCGAAAGTACAAACATGCATTCTCGGAATCAATGCTCACCAAACACGATATTAGCAGAAGGGACACAAAGGGTGGCGCTCAAGAGCTGAAATTCCTCGTAGTACGTCACTACGTTCATGTTTGTTGGCCGACAATTGTGTACTGTTAGTATGCAAGACAAGATCCAGGCACACGCCCTTTGGACAAAAATCAGACGCTCGGTTGGCCAACAATTGGTTCGTGTGTACGAGGCTTTATTATCAGTGAAAAATTACATTTATAATTTCCTCCGTGCATTCGCCCTTCTTGCGGTTATAAAGTGTCACAGTGGAATTGAATTTAAAAAAAAGTATTTGTTTTTCATTAAATGCAAAGAAAAAAATGCAGATTTTGAACTTTAAAATACTTTAAAAAAATCTGAGGTTGCATTGTATTCAAAAATAGTAATCCAGACATTTTTTTTTTTTTTAGAATGTCATTTTTTTTTTTACTTGGTTCTGGCCTTTTTAAAAAATATTTAGCATCTGTTAAGTTATTTTTTTCAAAATACAAACCACTTACTGCTCTCGCCTCTAAATTAGCATAGTACTAAAAAATTCAACAGCTCCACGGCAATTTATTTGTCTGAATGGGTTAAATGTTATGTTTTACATTTTTTTACTATGTATATAAAATTGCCTTTTACAGATAATAATTTATACATTGGACTCCTATGACACTGCATTTACAAAGCATTTTAAGTTTTCCAAAAGAGAGGTATGCAGAAGCTGAATGCTTTCCGACTGTCTCTCTTTAATTGAACCTTTAAAATTATTTTATTTTTTTTCATCAATACTTTTTATTTAGAATTAGAAAGCAAAGTTAATACAATACATATTACATTGTACTTACATCAACTTGAATATATCAGATGATATATAAGAAAGGATAAGCGTAACCTAGTACTAGCGAGAGCATTATGAGATTGGAAATTACTTTTGTAAAAGCGAACTTATACAAACAAACAATAATACAAGTAACGACTTTCGGAGGCCTATTCCCTCCTAGATCACCCCCCAAGGGGAACATTAGTGGTCCAGGAGGAGAACGGCCCAAAGTTGCATCTATTGAGAGAGGTTGAGCCTCTCCCAGGGATTATACCCTTTATATGAGTAAGGTAATAACGTTAGCATTTAGTTTGGGTATAGGATAAGACAGGTGCTCGGTCAAGAGAAGGTGTAACTTGGCAGTGACGCGATAGTAGGGTTTAAGGAAGTGGAACAGCTCTAGATCCGGAGGCCCAGGGAAGCCAGGCTCTCCGGAAATTTTCAGTGCGCCCATTGCTGGCAGCCATTATGGATTCATAGCAATGGTGCAGGTTCACAAGATCTATTGTTTGGCCAATTTCTGGTGCGTCCTCTGTCCTCCACTTTCGAGTTATGCATAACCTGGATGCCAGAAGTATGTGAGATAGAACAAACCTAGAGTTTGGGGGAATAATCTCTATTGTAAGGTTGAGCAGAGCCAAGGCAGGGGAAGGGGTGATATTGCATTTGAGAGTCTCTGAAAGAAGCTTGAATACATCTTCCCAGAAGTGTTTAATGTGAGGGCAAGACCAGAAGATATGAAGCATATCTCCTTTGGAAGTGTTACATCTCCAGCACTTGTTTGAGGACTGTGAATTGAAGGATGCAAGTCTCGCTGGAGTCAGGTACCAGCGAAGGGTGATTTTTTGTGTCAGTTCCCATAGGGAGGAGCACTGAGTGGATTTATATATAGATCTAAAGGCTAGGGTCCATTGGTCTTCTGAGAAAGTTGTGGATAGATCTGCTTCCCAATGGAGGTGAGCCGAGAGTTTAACGAAGAGGGTTTTGGACCGAAGGATGTTATAAAAGTGGGATATTCCTTTGGTGGTGGTGAGATTGTCAGTGAGATAAGCCCATGTTTTAGGTGGGATGGCGTATAGGGGTAGGGGTATATTCTTAATGCTATGTGAAATTCGCATACAGGTAAAGAAATCTGATTTGGGGATATTGAACTCCTTTTGAAGGACAGAAAAGGGTTTGGGGTGAGACTTGGATATAAGACTTTGGAGGGATTGTATGCCCAGGGGGGACCAATGAGAAATATAGAGATCTGGGGTGAGGAAGTGGAGGATTTCTAATGGTATTTGGTGATTAGGTGTTGGGGGGGAGTGGTCCATCATGTTGAGCAGTTTCTTCCATGAGAGGGCAGAGGCCTTCATGGTGGGGGGGAAAAAGTCAGGTACAGTAGCCCCCAGTGGAATACTCATTAGCCAGGACTTTAAGGTGGAGCGACCAAGGAGGGCTTGTTCTATTTGACCCCAAGGGGTGGCTGGTTGGGGGCGAAACCACTCCTGTAATTGGGCAAGATTGGAAGCTATGTAGTAGTCTTCGAAGGCAATGGAGCCTACTCCGCCTGCTTGTTTAGATTTAATCAGATTGGAATGGGCGCACCTGGGTTTCTTTCCATTCCATAAGTGAGTGTTTAGAAGCGTTTGGAGGGACCTAAAGTATGTCGCAGGGAGTGGTATGGGTAGGGTTCGAAAAAAATATAGTATTTGTGGTAGGCATAGCATTTTAAAGGCCGCTAATCTGCCAGACCAAGATAGTTCGTGTTTCCTAATTTTTTGGGTGTCATTTTGTATTTTGAGGAGCAGGGGAGGGAAGTTGGCCGAGAACAAGGATTTGGTCGATCTGGTTAATTTGACTCCTAGATAGGCGATCTCCTTATCTGCCCATTTAAATTGATATTGCAGTCGTAGAAGATTTCTTATAGTGGCGTCTAAGTTAATGTCTAGGATATACGATTTTGTGGTATTAACCTTGTAGTATGAGATTTCACTAAACCATTGTAATAGTTTGTCTACCTCCGCCAGGGAAGAAGCCGGGTTAGTAAGAATGAGTATCACGTCGTCCGCAAATAGGCTAATTTTGTGTGACGTTTGCCCTATTTGTATGCCCGAAATAGATGGGTGGTTCCTAATAGACTTGTGCACAACGGAAAAATTTGTTCCGTTTCGGTTCGTTTCTTTCCGGTCCTGTTGATTCGTAATCATTCGTAATTTTGCTAGACGGGATTTTTCGTGTTCGGACTCATTCGTATTTTTGCAAGCGACATTTTTCGTTGAATTTTTTGTTGCTTTATAATTCGTACTTTCGGTAGAGTACGTTGTTTTTCGTTGATTCTGGACACAACTCCTACTTTCGTAACTTTTTTTGGGTTCGTACTTTCGGTAGAGTACGTTGTTTTTCGTTGATTCTGGACACAACTCCTACTTTCGTAACTTTTTTTGGGTTCGTTGATTCGTAATTTTCCGTGTCTCTCTCACAACGACGCTGCCTATTATGCCTAATGTGCTTCGAATGGATTTGTACTTTTCTAAATACATTGCGGTTATTTGTAACGATTCGAAATCTCGTATTTTACTTTCGTTTTTAACATGCGGCTATAGGCTCCGCCCCTGTACACCATTTTGAGAGGGTTCAGCACGGTGAGGGAGAAGCAGAGAGCAGAGCAGAGTGTTATTGTGCTTTGAATGGATTCAAAATCTCGGATTTTACTTTCGTTTTTTACATGCGGCTATAGCCTCCGCCCCTGTACACCATTTTGAGAGGGAGTTCAGCACGGTGTGGGAGAAGCAGAGAGCAGAGCAGAGTGAGTGTTATTGTGCTTCGTATGGATTCGTACATTCGTAACTTTTTCATAACGAATTATGCCGAAGACATTCGGGCATTCGCTATTTGCGGTATAATTTATTTCGGATTCGGTCTTATTCGTAATTGCTTTGTTCGGAAATTCGAATGCTTCCGAATGTCCGAAAGTTGCTAAATTCGGACGAATTTCAATTCGTTACGAAACGAATTGCACAAGCCTAGTTCCTAATATGTGTTGCTAGGGGCTCCATGAGGAGGTTGAAAATGAGGGGGGACAATGGGCAACCTTGGCGAGTGCCATTTGTTATGGGGAACGAACGGGAGGTCATATCTTCAGTATATACTAAGGCAGAAGGTTTGGAGTAGAGTGCCATGATGCCTCCCAAAATATGCCCTGTGAAACCAAACTTCTGGAGAACCGTCTCAAGGTAGGACCAGTGAACTCTATCGAACGCCTTCTCTGCATCCAGCGAAAGGAGCAGGGAAGGCGTTCCGGTAGATTCTGCTTGGTGTATGATATTTATTAATCGCCTGGTGGCATCCGATGCCTGCCTACCTTTTGTGAAGCCGGTCTGGTCTCTATGTATTAGGGTGGGCATTACATCTAGTAGTCTTATCGCGATTGTTTTAGCATAAATTTTGACGTCTAGATTTAGAAGCGATATCGGACGGAAGTTTTGGGGGACGTTTGGCTCCTTCCCTGGCTTCGGTATTGTGATAACCATAGCATTCAACATTTCAGGTTGGAATTTTGAAGAGGAGGCAGCGTTATTGAAAACCCCCACTAGGTGGGGGGTGAGTAGGTCTGAGAATTGTTTGTAATATTCGCCTGGCAGGCCGTCCGGCCCCGGAGCTTTATTTAGGGGGAGGGACTGGATTGTCTTCCAAATCTCTTGTTCTGAGAAGGGGGCATTAAGTTGTGTTAGTTGCTTCTCGGTCAGTATAGGTAGTCTAAGATTGAGCAAGAATCGGTTGATGTCCGCTAGGGTAGGTTGAGGGGTATCAGGGTCATGTTTTAAGTTATATAGGTCTCTGTAGTAGTCACTAAATGCATTAGCTATGTCCTGGGGGTTAGTGAGAGGAGTATGGTCATGAGGATGAAATAGTTTGTTAATTTTGGTCTTTGAGCGTTTGGCTTTGAGGCCTTGTGCTAGTCTTTTCCCTGCTTTGTTGGATGTGGAATACGTGGTAGCTTTAAGGCGTCTCTGCAATCGGTCATATGAGTGAAGGAGTAGGGAACGGAGTTCCTGTTGTAGGGTCCCTAATTGGTCGGGGATTGGGGAATGAGGATTGGCTTTATGGTGGTTTTCTAGAGCAGCAATTTGAGCTGTAAGCATATCAAAACGCTGCATCCTCTTTTTCTTGTTTATTGCATTCATTTTCATCAGGATACCTCTAACAAAGGCTCTGTGTGCGCACCACAGCACCCCAAGGTCAGCCACTGATCCCATGTTAATCTGGAAGAATTCATCTATATGTTGCATAACGTAATTGTCAGCTCTCCAGATACGAGAGTTGGGGGACCCTTTGGTATCTCCTATGTCAATTGTGATGGGGGCGTGATCTGACCATGTGGTGGTGTGGATTGCTGAGGCCGAGATGTTTTGTAACATCCATTTATCGGACAGGAATAAGTCTAATCGGGAGTACGAATTATGCCTAGGGGAGAAGAAGGTGTAGTCTCTCTCATTGCCATGCTGGCATCTCCAAATATCATACAGATCCTGTGAAGAGATGAGGTCTTGGAGCGGAGATGGCCGTCGTTTTGCGGCTGAGGTGGAGTCCATAAAGATGTCCGGCACCAGGTTAAAGTCTCCGCATATGATGAGGTGTCCCTTCTGGTGAGATTTGGATAGTTTGAGAACTTTCCGCAAAAAGTGGGTTTGGTGATCATTGGGGGCGTATATGTTGACCAAAGTGTAGGTCTGTTTGGCGATAGTGCATATCAGAATTATGAATCTACCCTCTGGGTCTAGAGTTATATCTGAGAGATGGAAATCTAGTTTGGAGTTGATCGCAATCATGACTCCTCTGGACTTGGAGGAGTGAGATGCATGAAATATGTGAGGGAATCGACTGTTGACACAGAGGTTCCAGTCAGATTGGAGGAGGTGGGTCTCTTGTATGCAGATTACGTCACTTCGTAGGTCATTGACAGTTTTCCAAAGAGAATGTCTTTTAGCGGGGTGGTTGAGCCCATTTACATTGAGTGACAAAATATTGAGCGGCATAATATCGGTGTGGAAGGAGTGATATAAGTAGGTAACACTTACGATTGGTACTGCAGCTTCTGGATTCAGGGGTGGTGATGGTTTTGTGGTTGAGGGACAGAGGATGTCCGAGAGTGTCCTGCACCAAGTTTACTAGAACAGTGAATGGAGCAAACTGTCATGGAGATAAAAGCAGATATTGAAAGGCCGAACTTGCACACACTCTTATAACATAACAGGTAGACAATGCAAGCTGAAAGGTTGAAATTCGGAGGTGGAGCAGAGCACCGCTACGACCTCTTTTGGGGGTAAAAAGTTCAACCAACGGAGAAGTATTACAACTGTAGAGTTCCTCTGTCAGAACCCAGGGGAGTATAGGGTTATTATTATTGTGGCCCTTTATTAAGGTAGTAATTCAGGGTTACGGGACCTGAGGCTGGTCGAGTTTGCGTCTGGAGGATGATGGGCCGCTGCGCGGTGGCAGCGGGGTGGGCGGGTCGGGTAGGATACCCCATGTGTGAAGTAGGGTGAGACCTTCTTGCAGATCTTTAATCATGTGTGATTTGCCGTTCATAGTTATGAGGAGTGAGGCCGGGTATCTCCATTTGTATTGTACTTTGTGGTTTTGGAGCCCTTTAGTTATTGGGCTCAGTTGTCTCCTCATTTGTAAGGTGAACTTGGACAGGTCAGGGAATAGTTGTAACTCGGTAAATGGTGGAGGGAGGGGTGATGCGGCTTTGACCCCATACATGAGCTGTTCCTTAATATGGAAAAAGTGCACCCTCATTAGAATATCTCTTGGTACAGAGGCTGCAAGGTGAGACGGTTTTGCAATTCTGTGTATCCTGTCTATGATGAGGTCTCTAGGAGCCGCATCTGGTAAAATGACATGCATCAGTTCTTTTGCATATTTAGGTAGGTCCGCAGGTAAGATGGATTCTGGCACACCTCTCAGCTTAATATTATTCCTGCGGGACCTATCTTCTAAATCGGCCAGCTTGGCGCGCATCCAATTTTGTTCCTGTCTGATATCATCATATGCATCAATAACGCCGTTAACTGTGGATACACATCCTGACATATTCTCTTCTATATGGGTTACTCTGCTGTCCAGTGAGTGAATGTCAGATGTGACCTTGTGGAACAGCGAGGATAAGTCCGTCATGAGCGAGGACTGTAGGGACAGTAACATGTCTTTTAGAGTTGAGTCAAGCACTGGTTGGCCTGATGTGGGAAAGGAGGCCATAGAGGAGTGCAGGGCCTGGTTAGAGATAAGGGGATTGAAAGCCGGGGCCTCAATTTGTGATTGCGCCGGGTGATGCGGAGGCGTATCCATCCGCATTCTGGCTTTCGCGGGGCTCCTGGTGAGGGGATCAGATTCAGGAGGGTGATCGGAACTGCTCGTGGACACTGGGGTGGGCGAATCGACCGGAATCTCGTCCGGTAACTCTGAATAGGAGTCCCGTGATTCCCATGACGCGGCCGGGCCGGCGCCATCTTTACAAGCACTGACCTTCTCTGCTGGCTTGAAGGCGAATTCAGTCAGTTTTTGCGGCGTATAGTCTGTAAATCTCTTCCGAGACATCTCGGCTGGTGTCCAGGGATTCGCTGGAGTGAGGATGGCCTCGGATTGTGAAGCAGAAGGGCCTCTGTCGCTTCGTGATAACCCCTGGGTTGACGAGCTAAGGGTTTAAGCTGCCATCTTCTCCGCCGGTCGACCACGCCCCCCTAAAATGAATTATTAAAGCATAAATGAATCCCTTTATTCGTTACATCATTTTTTGCAGTTGCCATGGTGCCGCACATGTGATCAGTTATGACACCAGCCATTAGATGGTTTGACAGTTCTGTTGATAGCACAAACAAATGTAACAGTTATTATTCATAGCATTCCTTGAATGTAACTGTTTTAGGAAACAGTTAATTAAATAGGTTTAGTTCTGCTTTAAAGGGACAGAGAGAACTCCATGATTGGACGAGAGTGGGGCAGTCATGTGACTTTGACAGGTCACGTGACCATCTATTTCCATAGAACTATCTATATTTATTTTAGCATTACTATATTTATTTTAGCATACCCCCCCCCCCCAACCATCCTACATACTACTTCCCAGTAAGTCCCTCTTTCTCCAGTTTTAAAGAGATGGTATAAAGGGCAGGAGAGACATTGGGGTTTATTAATGTCTCCAAAAAGTACCTGTCACCATTGCTTGGTTTGTTAATCCCTTGTGATAGCAATGAAGTAAATAAAGAAATACATAAAAAAACAAAACAATTTACAATAAAGTGCATTAAATAAAAAATGGAAAAGAATTGCCATAACCCCTGTTGCCCCGCACACATGCACAAATGCAGTCTAGGGTGTTCTGTTCATGCATATGTAAACTTCGGTTGCACCACATGTGTGACATATCGCTGTAAATGTCAGAGTGAGAGCAATAATTATAGCACAAGAGCTGCTGGTTAACTCTGTACTGATGAGCTATAAAGGCTTTTAAAGTGACACCTATGAAGATTTTTAAGTACCGGGCGCACACAATTTTAAGACTTGCCATGTTTGGTATCTATTTAATTGACAGAACCTCATCTTTTATATTTTACCAAAAAATGGGTATTACAGTACATTGTTAGGGATGAGCCAAACACCCCCCGGTTCGGTTTGCATCAGAACATTCGAACAGATCCAAAAGTTTGCACAAACTTTCGAACCCCGTTAAAGTCTATTGGACTCGAACGTGAGAAATCAAATGTGCAAATTTTAAAGGTTAATATGCAAGTTATTGTCCTTAATAGGGTTTGGGGACCCGGGTTCTGTCCCAGGGTACATGTATCAATGCAAAAAAAGTTTTAAAATAGGCTGTTTTTTCGGGAGCAGTGATTTTAATGATGCTTAACCACTTAAGCCCGGACCAATATGCAGCATAAAGACCAGGCCCCTTTTTGCAATTCGGCACTGCGTCGCTTTAACTGATAATTGCGCGGTCGTGCGACGTGGCTCCCAAACAAAATTGACATCCTTTTTTTCCCACAAATAGAGCTTTCTTTTGGTGGTATTTGATTACCTCTGTAGTTTTTATTTTTTTGCGATATAAACAAAAATAGATTTTGAAAAAAATGCAATATTTTTTACATTTTGCTATAATAAATATCCCCAAAAAATATATATAAAAAAAAATTTCCTCAGTTTAGGCCGATACGTATTCTTCTACATATTTTTGGTAAAAAAAAATCGTAATCGGCGTTTATTGATTGGTTTGCGCAAAAGTTATAGCGTTTACAAAATAGGGGGTAGTTTTATGGCATTTTTATTATTATTTTTTTATTTTTTACTAGTAATGGCGGCGATCAGCATTTTTTTTTATGACTGCGACATTATGGCAGACACATCGGACACTTTTGACACATTTTTAGGACCATTGTCATTTTTACAGCGATCAGTGCTATAAAAATGCACTGGTTACTGTAAAAATGACTCTGGCAGTGAAGGGGTTAACCACTAGGGGCGCTGAAGGGGTTAATTGTCGTTTTCTTGACGAGAAACCATACACACGAACGAGTTTCTCGGCAAGACATCTCTGCCAGCAAGTTTCTTGCTGTTTTCCTGCCGAGAAACTCGGTCGTGTGTACGAGGCCTTACAGGAGAGAATTTCCCTTCCTAGGGGTAGATTTCCTCTCACTTCCTGTTGTCTCCTTCCGTTTGCAAGTAGGAGTCGTTTGTAAGTTGGATGTTTAAAGTAGGGGCCTGCCCTATATACTCTGGAGAAATTTGGGCCTGAGGTGTTGGTGTTGCCACAACACTGTAAGCCCTCACAGTTACTGTTGAGGGGCGCAGGAACGGGCCCTGCTGTGAAATATTAGATCAAGAATAGTAATTACATGCCCCTGTTCAACAGGGTGACAAAAATTGGGCCTTTGGTGGTGGACGGTGTGGTGGTGTTGCCACAAGACTGTAAGGCCTCACAGTTACTCTTGGTGGACGCATGAACGGGCCCTGCTGTAAAATATTAGATCAAGAATTGTAATTGGCGATGGTTGCTGGAACCGATCATACCTTGGGGCTGCGGCCTAAAAAATTGCCTGAACGCATCGGTCAGACGGCCACCTTCTCCACCGCTCCTTCTGTGACTGACCGAAGCCTCAGCAACACGTTGTCCAGGACCAGGGATTTGTAACCTCCCAGGCTCTGGAAACGCGTTGCACAAACCTTTCTGCAAGGCCTCCCGAAGATGTTTCATCCTCTGCTCCCTCTGCCATGGCAAGATAAGGTCCGCAACCTTACCCTTGTAACGTGGATTAAGGAGGGTTGCCAGCCAGTAATGATCCCTCTCTTTGATACCACGAATACGAGGATCCTTCCGCAGGCTTTGCAGGATCAGGGAGGCCATGCAGCGTAGGTTTGCTGAGGCATTCGGTCCGGAGTCCTCTGGGTCACTAAGGACGAAATGATCCGCAGCCACCTCCTCCCAGCCACGTACAAGTCCATGGGTTTATTTAGACTGTAAATGATCCCTTGAAGACTGCTGCTGATGCTGAGTGCTAGGCTCTACCTCCATGCTGACACAATCCTCCTTCTCCTCGTCCTCTTCCTGTGTAATCGGCGGGCACGCAGGAACACTGTCTGTATAAAGGGGGCCTTGAGAGGTAAAGAAGTCCTCCTCTTCTTGCCTCTGTTCTGCCTCAAGTGCCCTATCCATTATTCCATGCAGCGTGTGCTCCAACAGGTGGACAAGAGGGACAGTGTCACTGATGTATGCACTGTCACTGCTCACCATCCTCGTGGCCTCCTCAAATGGTGACAGGACAGTGCATGCATCTCTGATCATGGCCCACTGGCGTGGGGAAAAAAGCTCCCCTGACCCTGTCCTGGTGCCATAGGCGCACAGGTACTCATTGATGGCCCTCTGCTGCATGTGCAGCCGCTGCAGCATGGCCAACGTTGAGTTCCACCTGGTGGGCATGTCAGGCGGTTCTTGGGCAGGTTAAATTCCTTTTGGAGGTCAGCCGGCCGAGCACTGGCATTATATGACCGGCGGAAATGCACACAGACTTTCCTGGCCTGCCTCAGGACATCCTGTAAGCCCGGGTACCTGCCCAAGAACCACTGCACCACCAAGTTAAGGACGTGAGCCAAACAGGGCACATGGGTCAGTTGTCCCTGTCGGAGGGCGGAGAGGAGGTTGGTGCCATTGTCGCAAACCACCATTCCTGGCTTAAGCTGGTGTGGCATCAACCACCTCTGAGCCTGCTCCTGCAGAGCTGACAGAATCTCTGCCCCAGTGTGGCTTCTGTCCCCCAAGCACACCAGCTCAAGCACCGCATGGCATCTTTTTGTCTGCATGCTTGCGTAGCCCCTTGAACGCCTACGGAGCACTGCTGGTTCCGAGGACAAATCAGCACAGGAAGAGGCCATGGAGGAAGAAGAAGAGGAGGGGGTGGAGGAGAGAGGTGTGGCAGAATCACTACTAGTAGAATTTTGGCGGCGTGGTGGCGGAACAACCTCCAACACTACTGCACCCTGTCCTGCATCCTTCCCAGCTGCCAGCAGAGTCACCCAGTGCGCGGTGAAAGATAGGTAACGTCCCTGTCCATGCCTGCTGGACCATGAGTCATCGGTAATATGCACCTTACCACTGACCGCCCTGTCCAGCGAGGCATGGACATTGCCTTCCACATGCCGGTAGATATACTTCCGTGAAAAAAAGTGGCGTTTGGGAACCTGCCACTGAGGTACCGCACATTCCACAAACTCACGGAAGGGGGCAGTCTACCAACTGAAAAGGCAGCAGTTGAAGTGCTAGCAATTTAGCCAAGCTAGCATTCAACCGCTGGGCAAGTGGATGGCTGGGAGCAAACTTCTTTTGCCGGTGGAGCAACTGGGGTAGGGAAATCTGCCTGCTAGAATCGGACATTGGTGTACCGATAGCAGATTGTCCGCAAGTACTTGGCAGTGGCACACCTAATTCTACACCTTCATTCCTCTCAGTGCAGGTTTCGGAGAGGACTGAAGGTATAGTGGGGTTGGAGATCCCAGCTGATGAGGGGGAGCAAGGGGAGGTCCGCCTTATTCTTTGGTGTGGGTCTTTTAGGTAGTGTTGCCAACGGGCTGCATGGGAGCTCGACATATGTCTGATTAAGCATGTGGTGCCAAAGCGCTTGCTGTCTAGTCCACGCTCGATACGCTTCAGACATATGTTTCAAATAGCAATGGTGCGATCTGCTGCACACGTCTCAAAAAAGCCCACACCGAAGAACTTTTGGAATAACGCGCAGATTCACCAGCGCCTTGCACTTGCGGAGCTCTGTGTCATGCAGTCGATTGGCTACCCTTAATCTGGCCTCTGGAGGGCATCCTGCCTCATTGGAGATGTGCCTCCTCTGCCTCCTCCTCCGCCTCCTCCTCCTCCCCCCTATCAGGCACCCACGTAGAGTCAGTGAGCTCATCATCCACTCCCTCCTCGTCACTGGAGCAAACCTGCCAGTTTGCTGCAGCTGGGGGAACATGAATGCCAGTTTGTTGTCCTTCTTGGGCAACCCCTCTCTCTGGGCTCACGTTACTGCCTTCCTCAAGCTGGGTACCATCATCGGAGCCTTCAAAATGCTGCGCATCCTCCTGCAGCATGTACCCGACACTGTGGTTGAACAGTTCGGGGAACTCCTCCAGTGGGGCTAGGGAAAGAGTAACTGATGATGACCTCGAGTTCAAGGAATAGGCTGCTTTGGCACCTGCATTGGCAGCCAAGGTAGCCTGGGTGACAGAGGATAAGGAGGATGAGGACGGCTTGGTTATCCACTCTACAAACTCTTCTGCATGTTGTGGCTCAACACGGCCAGCTGCCGACAAAAAGGACAAGCGTGCCCCACGGCCACGTGATGGTGAGGATGCACCGTGTCCACGACCAGCACTGTTGCCTCTAGACACAGAGCCTGCTTGCCCTCTTTTATTGGCCTGTGAGTGTCTGCCTCTCCTTTTTGGCCTGTATTGGAATAGGTACACAAGGAATGGCCTGCAGTGAGATGTAGCTGCATAAAGCTGGGATGTATATATATATACTGATTATACTGCAGCTAGCTGAATTGCCTGCCTGTAGTATTTTTAGGAAGAAAACAACAGGAATTGTCTACAGTGTACTTTAACTGCACACTGTGCCCAGTATACAGTACACTAATATACTGCAGCTAGCTGAATCAACTGCCTGCCTGTGGTATTATTAGGAAGAGAACACCAGCAATTGTCTGCAGTTAGCTTTAGTTGCACACTGTGCACAGGATACAGTACACTGACTGAAAATACTGCAGCTGCCTGCCTGTGGTATTATTAGGAAGAGAACACCAGCAATTGTCTGCAGTTAGCTTTAGTTGCACACTGTGCACAGGATACAGTACACTGACTAAAAATACTGCAGCTGCTTGCCTGTGGTATTAGGAAGAGAACACCAGCAATTGTCTGCAATTAGCTTTAGTTGCACACTGTGCACAGGATACAGTACACTGACTGAAAATACTGCAGCTGCCTGCCTGTGGTATTATTAGGAAGAGTACACCAGCAATTGTCTGCAGTTAGCTTTAGTTGCACACTGTGCACAGGATACAGTACACTGACTGAAAATACTGCAGCTGCCTGCCTGTAAGTATATTAGGAAGAGAATAAGAGGAACGGATCTAGCTAAACTGAATACAGTGTATATATAAAATTCTTTACATGAGTGCAAAAATTGTAATATTTGCTCTAGAGCTGAAATGATTAAACTAGAAAATGCTGCATTTGGAACAGGACATTACTATGGTACCTAGTTTTATTGAGTGGCCAAATATAGTATCTACCATTTTAATTCAATGAAAACATTCATCCAACACATTAAATAGCGTAAAGTGATACTAAAGTATGTTTTGTTTTTTTTTTGCTAAAAATACCAAACATGTTATACTTACCTGCTCTTTAGCAGTGGTTTTGCAGAAAGCAGCCCAGATCCTCCTCTTCTCGGGTCCCTCTTCGGCTGTCCTGGCCCCTCCCACCCAAACCGAGCCGCAGCTCCCTGTGTCAATTCAGACACAGAGCCGTGGCCCACCCCCCCTCTCCTCATGACTTCTTCTGACTTTGATTAACAGCAGCAGGAGCCAATGGCGCTTTGCTGCTGTCTCAGCCAATGAGGAGGGAGAGTCCCGGACAGCCGAGTCTCTCGTGCAACATCGCTGGATCGAGATGCGGCTAGGTAAGTATTAAGGGGGCTGAGGGAGGTATCTGCACATAGAAGGCTTGTTTTCTTAATGCATAGAATGCATTAAGATAAAGAACCTTCTTCCCTTACAACCACTTTAATAACATAATTTTTTTGCCCCATTTGAACGTACATGCGCTTTCACTCGGCGGATTTTTAATAAATAGTGTCTGTGTTTGTCACTTGTATTTCTAAGTTACATGATCTTCATACACATATTGTTCTTATCAATGTTTGACTTTTTCTGTTTCTGGCAAGCCTCTGTCTGATCATCATTCTGTAAAGCGTCTCCTGTTTACTGGTTCATGCAAAGTTGATATGCTCTTTGTGACAAAGTTCTATCTTGTAAGAAACTGAGCAGAAAATCGAGCGGATCTGTGTAGAATGAATAAAGCTGGAGCTTTCTCAGATGGCAGATTATTGCTTCAAATAAAAACAAGGAAGGAAATAATTTAGCTTTAATATGGTAACTCTGGTGGAAAACAGGTTAAAGGGCACATTATACTGCATGTATTTACATAGTTACATAGTTAATCAGGTTGAAAAAAGACACAAGTCCATCTAGTTCAACCATAAAAATAAATAAATAAATAAAAAATAATATCATACAAGTTGAAAAATGTACCTGTCATAAATCAACAGCAATACATTTGTTTGATTTTATATGCCTTATCAAGCATAACATTAAACTACTACAGAAGCATCCTACCAATAGTTAACTATTCTTACTTAAATGAGAGCACACAAAGTGGGTGGGCATGCATGTGTGATTTGCCTATTAAACACATTCTCTTTTGACAAACATCATAAAGAGATAGATGCTTGTACTACAAAAGAAGATATATCTGTGCAGCTGCTAGTAGATCAATAGACAACAAGTACAAACCAACTTGCTTATTGACCTTCCTTAAGAAGGAAGCTGGGACTATCAGGGGAAGTCTACATGAGCTCTAAATATTGTATTTGAGAGGATTAGGATCATAAACTAGATCATAATATAATTACAGATAGAATTTAATACACCTTTATAGTATATTGCTTAAAGTGTATGTCATGACAAAATTAAAAAAAGAAAACAGTCAGTACTTCTCTGGAATACATGCACAATTCCCATGTTTTGTCTCTTTAAAATGCTGCAAATGCAAAAAAATATTTTGATCTGCCAAAGATCCAGTAAGCTCCTAAAGTGATATTATTTTTTTTTTATTATTTTTTTAGAGTGTTACAAAACTCAAAACAGTAAAATCAGTCTGTATATGCAGAATAGCATGCTTGTTATACTCACTGTGGAACTTTAGGGGTTAATCCTCTGCATTGTGTAAAAAGTCTGTTTTATCCTGTATGCACAGATCCTCCCCTCCCTGCAATGTCTACCTTGGAAAGAACAGGCAAAGTATCCGACCTTAACCTGCACATGCTCAGTTGTGTCTTTTATGCTGGAGAGAACAGTTTCTTGTACTCAGAGATAGCCAGGTCACATGATATTGACATCACACATGTGGGCGTGTATTCAGGCTGAAAATCTCCACTTTCCTGAACTCTCAGCACTGAAGAAACTCTGCAGTTTATCATGTGACTGTGGTATACAGATCATTCAAAAAGGTATATAGTGGCAATATTTTAATGTAAAAAGATGATTGGGCACTGTGGGGGGGGGGGCGGATTAACTATTTTCATATTACTGGGTTTAGTAACACTTTAAGCTAAAATAACAAACATTTCATACTTACCTGCTCTGTGCAATGGTTTTTCACAGAGCAGCCATTTTCTGGGGTCCTCAACTGGCATTTTCCCTGGGGGTGGCCATGCATGCTTACTCCTGAGATTCTTAGTCTGCATCTAATGACACAGACCAGGCAACTTAGCCCTGCCCCTGATTCCTTGTCACAGAATTTGATTGTTTGCTACTGCTATCAATCTGTCCAATGACTAGGGAGAGAGTGGCGAGAGCCGCTGCTCTAGTGCACATAGCTGGATCAGATCGGGCTCAGGTAAGAATGTGGGAGGGGCTGGGGGGCTCCTGCAGCACAGAAGTTTTTTTTTACCTTAATGCATAGAGTGCTTTATAACCACTTTAACTTCCTCTATATATATATATATATATATATATATATATATATATACTAGTGATATAGTACCTAAAATGATGTAACTCCATCCCTCAAAAACAACCCAGCAACGCATTTCAAATGCCCGTGGGACTTTAAATGAATACTAAAATAATCTTTACATAAAACGTGCTAATTTACTGTCATTGTAGTTTCATATCTTGCACAAATACTTGTATTAGGGTTCCACAGAATTTACATGGCTCAAAAAACTCTGCTCTGCCCTTCTCCTCTGTATTGATAATGTTAAGCTGCATTTATGCTGCTAATTTTCTTGCTGTTACTGCATATACTGAAGTAACCATTACTGCTTTAACTTTTTTCAGAAAGAATATTAAATTTGAACTCCAGGAATTCAGCCACATTGTACAATGTGATGATTTACTAGGGGTTAAGTCCACTGTGGTGCATGCCACCTCCTGGACTTATCTCTTTAATTTACAATTTGTATTTTTGCTGAGCGCCAGGAACATAGCTATGAATCCAAGGCTCTAGTGCTAGACTTTCTGGTCTTAGCTCCTTAGGCTGCAGAGTCGTATCCAGCATCTATGGAAGGGGAGGGTCTGGCAGAGATGCTGTATGTGAGAGAGTAGCATCGCTCCTGTCAAAGTCCTGGGAGTATAGTGATATCTGTGCTCCTGGAGCTCTAGAAAAATTATGGATGCAAATGAAAGTCCAGGAAGGGGCATGCACATTGTTGGACTTACCTCATAGTATGCCAGCACATTTTACAAAGTGGCAGAATTTTTGGAGTTCAGCTTTAAAATGACTCATGATTCACTTTGAAAATGTCTAGGTCAACCTGTAGGTTATTTGGCTCTTACAGGTATCTGAATTTATCAGCCTATTAGGGAGATAATGTCCCAAAGGTAAATGACAAGCATATTTCCATTTTTGCAGCCATATTTGAGAAAAATCCACTACAGTATATGTTTGCTATGTGTTCCCATTCACAAAGCATGCCTATTTTGTTTTTTAATATTATTTTTTAGATATTACTCAGGAAAGTTGTCATAGCTGACTGCAAGGGATTTTAAACGATGTTATCATGAGCCTTTCCCAAGTCTGTCCTTATTAACCGCTTGCCGACCAGCCGCCGTCATTATACTGTGGCAGGTTGGCACAGCTGCGCAAACCGCTGTAGGTGTACGTCAGCCACTTTAAGAGCTATAGGGGGTGCAAGCGTTCCGACAGAGGTGCGCGCGCACTAGCGGCGCAACGGTTATGCGCATGGCCGGCGGCCACTGGTGCACTCAGAATCTGGTGCAGCTGTGAATGGTAGCCAATCAGCTTCTGACTTCAGCTTGTTCAATTTAGCTTTGGCAATAAAACCTGGCATCTCATTGGCTTCTATGCAGAGCTGCACTAGATTTTGCACTCTTCAGTTTTAGCAAATAACCCCCACGGTGTTCAAATATAGTTACAAATGTGATGAAGTTTTGCATACATAGTACAGACAAGGTTAAATATGACAAACACATCATCACCGCCCACTCATTAACAAAGAAAACTTCTATGATTCTTTGTTGCTGGAGGGTCCAGAATATAGCTTCTAAAAAAAAAAAACCCTGCAATTTTAAATGTTTTTTTTTTTATTATATTATGTGAATGTGGACATGTAACAAATATAGAATAGGTGTAATCCCAATTTGGCTGCAAAAGTTAAAATACACTTTAAGAATTACCATTTTAAATGTGAGGCATAAATTGATGTGAATGGTTAATGTACTGTATAAAGCCACAATCATTATATCAGTTCCATATGAACACAGATTAAAATAAATTAATGAAAAACTTGTAGTAAGAATGTACTTACTTTTCATTCTCTTGGTGATTACTATTAGTTCATTAAGAGATATCTGGTGTCTGGGAATGCCTGGGCACCACATCCCTATAGTATTGTTCAAAATAAGTAAAGGAACTAGAGGATTGGATTTTAAAAGGTACCAAACACAGAAAATGTATACAAATTTAACATTACATTTTAAATATTAAAAAATTATTTTCAATTACAAAAACATCATAAAATTGTCATGAAATATCCATACAGTATTAATGCAATGTATGCATCTCTAATGGATATTTCATGACACTATTATGGTGTTTTTATAATTGAAAATATATTTTTAATATTTAAAATAAAATTTGATATTTTTTTTAATTTTCTGTGTTTGGCACCTTTAAAATTCCATTCTATACTTCCTTTACTATTAGATCATAATCATAGGTAACAAGGGCCTGAAAAGAAAGCCCATACTTTCCAGTCACAACTATTCTTGTTGTATTATCGTGTCCCTTCTGAAAAAAGATATCCCTGCCTTATATGCATTTCTAACACAGATATCCCAGTCATATATCCTCTCCTAATACAGATATTCCTACCATATGTGGATGAACTGAGTAGTATAAGAAAAAAACATAAAAACACAAAAAGTTTGGTATAAAGTATTCAATTTTACATCAGTTTAAAGGAAAGAATTACTGTAATGGAGCTGAGTGGCTGGGGGGTCATTAATAAAACAGCATCTGTATGGAGAGATGAGTGGTCTTATCCAATAAACTGTCAGTGAGCTGCTTTCTTTTTTATTGATAAAATATTTTATGAATAAATGAACTCCCAGTTAATGGGATTTTTTCCTGAATAAGCCCAGTTGATTTATGACATACGCAAGTCTCTTCTCTCCTGTGAGCTGAGGTTTAAGACTATTTTTTTGCTTCTTACTTTGTAGCTTTTTTCTTTTTATTTCTACTGTGGTATGTTATCAGGTTTTTGAAAGTAATTTAAATTACGTGAAAGTGTCTTATATTCTGTATTAGGAGGAGAATACTCATTACTACTTTGTTTCTATAGTCAACAATCTTCCATCAATATACCATGACAGTGTTTGTGTTGAGTTTCCTCAGGCAGCCCTAATGTTCTATGGATTAGAGATATTACTGGTCAATTAGTTTATCTATCTAATTAGCTGATGTTTGACTGGATAAGGAAAAACTACAAGCTCTCCCAGGGCCTGGGCTCTTCAAAGTGAAACATTATGAGTAATACTGGGGCCTGCTCTAGGATCTAGACATCAGCTTCGATTTGTTTACAGCTTTTGCATAGCTCCCAACTGTCCCTGATTTAGAGGGACTGTCCATGATTTGGAACAAAGACCACCTGTCCCTCTTTCCTCCTCATGTGTCCCTCATTTTGGTCTGATCTATATAGTTGTATATAAAATGCACTTTTTATCTTTCAAAAAGTGTTTCCCAGTGCTAAACCTTTCATCTGATTTCCAAATTGCTGCATTTGTACATTTCTAAAGCCAATATAAAGGAGTATTTGTAAAACAAAGCACTTGTGGGTTTAGCTAATCTTTTTATTTGTATAATTCTCCTTTAAGGGGGTGTTGCAGGGGGCGTGTCCTATACCTACATACTTTTGCTAATAGGTGTCCCTCATTCCCATCTCAAAAAGTTGGGAGGTATGACTTTTGGTAGAAGGAGACTTTCAGATGTGTGCTGATTTTAGCTTTTAAACACTTGTTTAATATGTTTCAACAAGTAATTCAATCAAAAATTTAACTTTTTTGGAGTATGGGAGGCTAGGACAATTACCACTGGTTTTAAGGCTTTTCCTTGCTACAGTGGTCAATGTACTATACAATACTATTTTTATTCATTCACTGCTAGGCTGTTCACAAACTGAGACTCTACTGACCAAGGAAAAGTCTGATCATACAGTATACCTACATATATACTAATGGAGGCTTGAGCAGAGATGCTTTTACAGAATTTTCTGCACATCCACAAAAGTGCATAAATCAGTGTAGTTTGATTTAAATGAAAACTGACCTAGCATCAGATTTAACACTTCCTCTATCAATAACTTTATCTTGCTTTCCTCTCAGAAAAAGGGATTAAAGGGGTTGTAAAGGTTCCTTTTTTATTTTCTAAATAGGTTCCTTTAAGCTAGTGCATTGTTGGTTCACTTACCTTTTCCTTTGCTTTACCTTCTAAATGTTTTTTTTTCTTTGTCTGTCTGAATTTCTCACTTCCTGTTTCTCCTCACTAAACTTCACACCATCATCCGAGTGGTGTGGAGTCAGCCAGAACAGCTTACTGAACAGCTTACTGAGGAGGAACAGGAAGTGAGAAATTCAGACAAAGAAAACAAAGAAAAAAAATATTTAGAAGGGAAATCAAAGGAAAAGGTAAGTGAACCAACAATGCACTAGCTTAAAGGAACCTATTTAGAAAATAAAAAATGAACCTTTACAACCCCTTTAAGGATTGAGGCAGGCATGAACATTTTCTGGTGCCTATGCAGAAGATATATGGTTTAGACCTTGAGTATATAGGTTGTACCACATAGTTCAGCCTCCTGTGACTAAGATATCATCTTTCCCCCAAACTGCTTTTCTCAGGCATACTGTGAGCATCTAGGCTTTCGAAAAGTCACCCAATCGGAACTTATACTTTTAAATGATAATGATATTAACAAAAATAAAAATAATTATTATTAGTAGTAGTAGTAGTGGTAGTAGTAGTAGTACTATTAATATTCTGTTGCTGTAACTTGTGATATATCAACAACCTGTTCATGCAGACTTGTAAAATTACTGATAGGCCTGCCTTCTTTCAACCAGGACTGATAACATGACAATTAGGACATTTCCAGAAAGGCTGGTGTGTTTGAGCTACTCTGAGCTCCAGTGAGATCCTGGGTCTTAATCATACTTAATCAATGATCATTCCATTTCTATCTGATCAAGTGCCATGCATTGCAATAATTCTTGGCCTTCAGAGATATTTGTCTCTATGACTAAATACTCTTGGCCTAGTTTAGTAGTACTAAATACTTTTTTCAGTCTATCTTCTGGATGACTAAATGTCCTTCCTGTGCCATCACCCGGCTGAAAAAAGGTGGGCTGGTATGTTATATGCCTGTGGTCAGGTTGTGGTTGTGGTGCCCACCTGTCCAGCATATCACCGCTACCTCACTGCCAGTTTGGGGACCCGCCGAGCACCTAGCATAGACTTTACAGGTGCACTTCACTTAACTCTTTCTCTTCTGTATCTGTGTATAGGATGAGGAATACGGCGGTGCAGATTTGCCCCCGTTGCTATGGAAGATGGATTGCTGTGACAACATATATATCCCTCGCTGCTAGAGGCTATCTTCATCTGCCACCTGTACATGCTTACAAGTTACAACAGGCCACTAGAGAAACCTTTGTTACCCTTGGTAACCACTGTATCTTCACACTGTATGAACCCATGTGACATTATCTTCATACATACCCCAATGTGTTTTTAGTGACCCGAACTGTATCTATGTGTGCTGGTTACTTGCAGGATACCACTTTAGTAACTCCAGACCAGACAAAGGCAAAGTTTCAAATGCTTTACTTGAATAAATTAACATGATGACACATACAGACAACAGTCCGAAATAAGTGCAGTCTTTTCCTAACATCCCTAGTCCCTAACTTCAGGCTTGTGGCTGCCCCAGCATACCTGCTTAGGAAAGAGCCAATTCTTGACAGAGTCAATAATGGTAGTATCCAGGATTGGCATTTTTCATAGCTGACTGCAGGTCCCAGTAATCCCTCTAGGTATCAGGAACTCTGATCTTGGCATGGAATTGGAAATCCAGACTCCAGCAATGGCAGTGAGGAAGACCCGGTCTCTCCTCTTAGTATGGGCCCCTCAGCAAGACAGAACCCTTAGCAAGACAAATCCATAGCAAGACCGACCCCCTAGGGTCCAAGGCCTCCATCTCTTTTAGGATAAACAGGACCAGGGGGTCGGACCCAAGAAAACCCACCAAGAAAAACCTGGGAAATACAATTAACCTCAAACTTCCTAACCAGTGGTAGCATTAACTACTACCTGCTTACATGTCAGTCCTGGTTCTTTCTTTCTGCCTGGCCTCGAGATAAGGAAAATCTTGCAAGCAAAGTATACTAATATTACAGGGTAGATTAATACTAAAAAGTGGTTAATACATTGCAAAATAATTAAAACTATTCATACTTGAATACAGCTGTAAATACTTTTGCTATAAAAAATAAGGGAAACAATGCATTGCCTATAGCAACCAGTGAGAGTTGAGCTCTCTAATTTCTAGTGCATGATTAAAAATTAAAGTAGAATCTGGATTTCCCCCCCTCTGGAAAAGACCTCAGCTATGCGTCTGTTAATGTACTCTCTTGCTTTACATTATTTCTAAATAGCAATGGTGCTAAAGCTGAGCCGTTATTGGCAAAATAGATCAAGATGGTCCTCATTTGCAGTCTCTTGGTGCAGTTCTAAAAGCACTTTAGGTTTTGTAGGTCATTGTATGAATTGCAGCTTCTCAGAATATGAGTGACATCTGGGCTATTGTAGAAGTGCATTAGCAGAGATCTTCAGTTTGGCAAATTATACACAAGCATAGATTAATTATAAACAAAATTCCTCTTGGGTATAAATGAGTGTCCAATTATGCAAGATCAGCATATCGGAGCTGAATATTTATGAGAAAGGGGGGCAAAGGGTGGCAGAGAAGGTGGCCCTTACTGTCCCCTCTTCTGCCCATCTCCAAGGTGATACAGAGAGCAGATCTTCTTTAAACAACAAGCAATGCCCATAATTACATTTTCTGACTCCATTCTGTAGAGATACAAGCAAGTAATTCATGCTTCATGCAAGCTTGGCCCAGAGCCTGTCCAGAATACCAAACTGACAATTATGCTGAATTATAGGAAACTCGTGGATGTAGATTGTTATCCAACCTGAGCCCGAACCAGAGAATTCATTTTGCCTTATTAATGATCTGTACCGCACTTTGTGGTTAACCACTGGTCACATCCAGAAGCTGGCTGCCCCAATATAATTGAACACATTTTGGACTGGCTTACATTGTAATTGCATCTGCTATAGGGAGATAGAAAGGTGGATATAGAATTGTATGAACAATCAAACTGTTCAGCCATGTCTGATGCAAGTACAAGGCAAATCCTAATAAACTGGACGTGCCACCAAAATAACAAAGGTAGACATTTTGTACAATGATGACCCTTATTAATAATAACATAGCCAAACAGCTGACAAGAAATAAAGTGCCTTATGCCTCAATGACCTGACAAGAACCTAATGAACTGACAGACTGTATATTAGCCTACACAATGATCACTCTTGCAATGAGCAGGTGACAGGAATATATTCCAACAAATACAATTGGTATTTGTGTATTATCCCAAATTATTGCAGGAAATCAAGCTATAGAGGTTTTTATTACTTAAAAGTGACTCAAGGCTAAATATATTGTTTAAACTTGTGCCTTTTTTTTTTTTTACAATAAATATCTGTATAATGCCAAGAGTGAAAAGGGAGTATATGAAATCCCTGAAAGCAACAAAAAGACTCTTTAAAATAAAGCATATACTGTAGCTAGCTGCAGTATGCTGAATGAGACATCAAGTCAGAATAAAAAGACTGCACGTAATCCTAAAGCAGCTCCCTGTGGCACCCTGTGTGACTCTTCTATTCATGGCCAGCAGCGTTGTGCAGTGTAGCGTCTCCTTTCTCTCTCCCTATTTTGTTACAGTATATCAGTGGTAGAAACAAGGATAACAGGACGTGAACCCAGGGATTGACGGGTGTAAAGACTTTAGGAAAAGGGTCAGGTCAAGTATATTGTGTGCACCTGAAGTCTCAAATGGAGCATAGGTATATCAGTTTCATTGACGTGTTCTAGCAGTGCACTTGCTGTCTGTTTTGAAATATCATTCCGTTTAAGGGAAATTCTGAAGGTTTTGGGTAAATTTTATTTGAATTGCTTATTTTGGGGTATATGCATTTTAAAAGCAGAACTCCATCTTTTGTTTTAATTCCTCTTTCCCATCAGTGAGGGAAAAAATATTTTTTGCACTAATCATCCTCTCCATGTGCTAGGTCTACCCTCTGCTTCCTGCTCTGCCACTCATTGCTGCCAAATCCCAGGTTGAATGATACCATGTGTCATTCAAGCCCTTCCTGTGAGCCCAAGCTGTCTTGGATACACTGACTGGGTGTGCGTCATCATGTTGGCTTGGGCTCATAGTAACCCTGCACTGAATGGTGCTCAAATACCAATACATGAATGATGTACAATGCTGTAGTAACGACTGTCTTCTGCCAACACCGGACAAGAAGAGGAAGGATTTGTAACTTCAGCATACCATTAGTGTACTGTATATGTTTAGAAAATATTTTAAATATTGTTACAGTGGCATTAGTTCTGTAAAATACCTTTTTTAGCACAACTTAAAAGGACATAGTGCTTACAATATGTAAAGGCTAGAGTCCCATCTGCTGCTTGGATAGAACACGATATAATATTAACATTCATAACTACTTCTAATTTTTTTTAAGTGTTGCTAGACCATAAAATAATAAACAAGGAAAGGATGCATGTAAGAAATTATAATCCCTTCAAAAGGGCTGGGTAATGGGTGGGACTTCTACAATGCTGGAATTCTTTCTATGTGGTAGGAGACTATAGGAAGGAGGCTCTTAGGCAAGCTCAAAGTGTGGTGAGCAGCAGAAGTGTGCGTGCTTCAGACTAATGGCAGCATGCCATGGAATCTGGCTTTTGCTTAGACATCGGCAACACATTAGAAAAGTGCATTTGGTAAAGATAAGCCCTGGAGACTGGGTTTAGATCTTCTAGAGAGGATGCAGCAATGGGAAATATGTCATTTGGGAGTTTTGCCATGTCTGTTGCTGAGGAGCTGCACACTGGTGTTAATATGAATAAAGTGTTGTAAGGAACATCATTCATGTGCCTGAACCAGTCAGTTGTATTGAAGTTTGGGTTGAAAGAGTTGGCACTTTCATACATGAGACTGCCTGTATAAACAGCAGGCATACCGCCTAGACACTTCAGTGCCTCAGACACTTTGAAGCTCTCTAGATAATGAATTTTAAAATGTTAAAATGTATGGTAAAATGTGTTTCCTGTCAAATACACTGTCTGTTCTTGTACCTGTCAGAAAACATGCTGGAAGGCACAAATCTGGAATACAGAGGACCTGGTCCTTTTTTTGTTGTGCTTAAAAAATGCTACTCACTACATTATAGACAAGTAGTGTGAAAAAAGCAGTACAGTTTAACCACTTAAGCCCCGGACCATTTCGGGCCATTAGGACCAAGCCTGTTTTTGGGATTCGGCACTGCGCTGCTTTAACTGTAAATTGTGCGGACATGCAATGTTGTACCCAAATGAAATTTGCGTCCTTTTCTTCCCACAAATAGAGCTTTCTTTTAATGGTATTTGATTGCCTCTGCGATTTTTATTTTTTGCGATATAAACAGAAAAAGACCGAAAATTTTGAAAAAAAATGATATTTTCTACTTTTTGTTATAAGAAAAATCGAATAAACTCAATTTTAGTCATACATTTAGGCCAAAATGTATTCAGCCACATGTCTTTAGTAAAAAAAATGTCAATAAGCGTATATTTATTGGTTTGCGCAAAAGTTATAGCGTTTACAAACTAGGGTACATTTTCTGAAATTTACACAGCTTTAAATTTATGACTGCCTATCTCATTTCTTGAGGTGCTAAAATGGCAGGGCAGTACAAACCCCCCCCCAAATGACCCCATTTTGGAAAGTAGACACCCCAAGGAAATTGCTGAGAGGCATGTTGAGCCCATTGAATATTTTTTTTTTTTTCGTCCCAAGTGATTGAATAATGACAAAAAAAAAAAAAAAAATTACAAAAAGTTGTCACTAAATGATATATTGCTCACACATGCCATGGTTATATGTGGAATTGCACTCCAAAATACATTCTGCTGCTTCTCCTGAGTACGGGGATACCACATGTGTGGGACTTTTTAGGAGCCTAGCCACGTACGGGACCCCGGAAACCAAGCACCGCCTTCAGGATTTCTAAGGGCGCAAATTTTTGATTTCACTCCTCACTACCTATCACAGTTTCGAAGGCCATAAAATGCCAAAATAGCACAAACCCCCCCCAAATGACCCCATTTTGGAAAGTAGATACCCCAAGCTATTTACTGAGAGGCATGTTCAGTCCATGGAATATTTTATATTTTGCCACAAGTTGCGGGAATATGACAAACTGTTTTTTTTTTTCACAAAGTTGTCACTAAATGATATATTGCTCACACATGCCATGGGCATATGTGAAATTACACCCCAAAATACATTCTGCTGCTTCTCCTGAGTACGGGGATACCACATGTGTGGGACTTTTTGGGAGCCTAGCCGCGTACGGGACCCCAAAAACCAAGCACCGCCTTCAAGGTTTCTAAGGGCATAAATTTTTGATTTCACTCCTCACTACCTATCACAGTTTTGAAGGCCATAAAATGCCAAGATGGCACAAAACCCCCCCAAATGACCCCATTTTGGAAAGTAGACACCCCAAGCTATTTGCTGAGAGGCATGTTGACCCCATTGAATATTTTTTTTTTTGTCCCAAATGATTGAATAATGACAAAAAGAAAAAAAAAAAAATGTACAAAAAGTTGTCACTAAATGATATATTGCTCACACATGCCATGGTTATATGTGGAATTGCACCCCAAAATACATTCTGCTGCTTTTCCTGAGTACGGGGATACCACATGTGTGGGACTTTTTGGGAGCCTAGCCGCGTACAGGGCCCCAAAAACCAAGCACCGCCTTCAGGATTTCTAAGGGCGTAAATTTTTGATTTCACTCCTCACTACCTATCACAGTTTTGAAGGCCATAAAATGCCAAAATAACACAAAACCCCCCCAAATTACCCCATTTTGGAAAGTAGACACCCCAAGCTATTTGCTGAGAGGCATGTTGAGTCCATGGAATATTTTATATTTTGCCACAGGTTGCGGGAATATGACAAACTGTTTTTTTTTGCACAAAGTTGTCACTAAATGATATATTGCTCACACATGCCATGGGCATATGTGAAATTACACCCCAAAATACATTCTGCTGCTTCTCCTGAGTACGGGGATACCACATGTGTGGGACTTTTTGGGAGCCTAGCCGCGTACGGGACCCCAAAAACCAAGCACCGCCTTCAAGGTTTCTAAGGGCATAAATTTTTGATTTCGCTCCTCACTACCTATCACAGTTTTGAAGGCCATAAAATGCCAAGATGGCACAAAACCCCCCCAAATGACCCCATTTTGGAAAGTAGACACCCCAAGCTATTTGCTGAGAGGCATGTTGAGCCCATTGAATATTTTTTTTTTTTGTCCCAAATGATTGAATAATGACAAAAAGAAAAAAAAAATGTACAAAAAGTTGTCACTAAATAATATATTGCTCACACATGCCATGGTTATATGTGAAATTACACCCCAAAATACATTCTGCTGCTTCTCCTGAGTACGGGGATACCACATGTGTGGGACTTTTTGGGAGCCTAGCCGCGTACGGGACCCCAAAAACCAAGCACCGCCTTCAAGGTTTCTAAGGGCATAAATTTTTGATTTCACTCCTCACTACCTATCACAGTTTTGAAGGCCATAAAATGTCAAAATAGCCCAAAACCCCCACAAATGACCCCATTTTGGAAAGTAGACACCCCAAGCTATTTGCTGAGAGGCATGGTGAGTATTTTACAGCTCTCATTTGTTTTTGAAAATTAAGAAAGACATTTTTTTTTCTTTTTTTTTTTCTTTTTTTACATTTTCAAAACTTTGTGACAAAAAGCGAGATCTGCAAAATACTCAACATACCTCTCAGCAAATAGCTTGGGGTGTCTACTTTCCAAAATGGGGTCATTTGGGGGGGTTTTGTGCCATCTGGGCATTCCATGGCCTCCGAAACTGTGATAGGCAGTGAGGAGTGAAATCAAAAATTTACACCCATAGAAATCCTGAAGGCGGTGCTTGGTTTTTGGGGTCCCGTACGCGACTAGGCTCCCAAAAAGTCCCACACATGTGGTATCCCCGTACTCAGGAGAAGCAACAGAATGTATTTTGGGGTGTAATTCCACATATGCCCATGGCATGTTTGAGCAATATATAATTTAGTGACAACTTTTTGTACATTTTTTTTTTTGGTCATTATTCAATCACTTGGGACAAAAAAAAAAAATATTCAATGGGCTCAACATGCCTCTCAGCAAATAGCTTGAGGTGTCTACTTTACAAAATTGGGTCATTTGGGGGGGTTTTGAACTGTCCTGGCATTTTATGCACAACATTAGGAAGCTTATGTCACACATCATCCACTCTTCTAACCACTTGAAGACAAAGCCCTTTCTGACACTTTTTGTTTACATGAAAGAAAATTTTTTTTTGCAAGAAAATTATGTTGAACCCCCAAACATTATATATTTTTTTAAAGCAAAGGCCCTACAGATTAAAATAGTGGGTGTTGCATTTTTTTTTTCCACACAGTATTTGCGCAGCGATTTTTCAAACACATTTTTTGGGGGAAAAACACACTTTTTTTATTTTTAATGCACTAAAAAACACTATATTGCCCAAATGTTTGATGAAATAAAAAAGATGATCATAGGCCGAGTACATGGATACCAAACACGACATGCTTTAAAATTGCGCACAAACGCGCAGCGGCGACAAAACTACATTCATTTTTAAAAGCATTTAAAAGCCTTTACAGGTTACCACGTTAGATTTACAGAGGAGGTCTACTGCTAAAATGACTGCCCTTGATCTGACCTTCGCGGTGATACCTCACATGCATGATGCAATTGCTGTTTACATATGACGCTAGACCGACGCGTGCGTTCGCCTTTGCGCAATAGCAGGGGGGGACAGCGGTGCTTTTTTTTTTTTTTTTTTTTTTTTATTATTTATTTGGCTTTTTTATTTTATTTTTAAACTGTGCCTTCCATATTTTATTTTTTTACCATTTTTATCGTTATCTCAGGGAATGTAAATATCCCCTATGATAGCAATAGGTAGTGACAGGTACTCTTTTTTTGAAAAAAATTGGGGGGTTAGACCCTAGATCTTTCCTCTGCCCTCAAAGCATCTGACCACACCAAGATCGGTGTGATAAAATGCTTTCCCAATTTCCCAATGGCGCTTTTTATATCCGGGGGGGGACATTCCCTCCCACTGCTTGTAAAAGCAGTCTAGAGGCTAATTATCTGCTAGAATTGCTTTTACATGAAAGCCGGCTGCTGGCTGAAAAGAATGATACCAAGATGATACCTAAACCCGCAGGCATCATTCTGGTATAAACATTCAAAGTCCAGCAACATACCAGTACGTTGCTGGTCCTTGTTGGACATGTATTGTAATCTTTTTTTTCATACAGCCTATTGGCTGAACGAAAAAAAGAGATTGATTGGTGGGTATGCCCACCATTAGAATACCTCCCTTCATCCACCCACTTCTAATGATGGGCATATATGCCGAAGCATGGGGGCATCCTCCCGCAAATAAGTTATGCCGCGTACACACGGTCAAGCCTTCGTCGGAATTTCGACCGTATGTACGCGGCATAAAAGGTTATGCCGCGTACACACGGTCGGACTTTTCCACGGATAAGCCTCCGTTGGAATTTTGACCGTATATACGCGGCATTAGGAGCAAAATCACTCCTCCGCCCCTGCTGCCTCCATGCTTCGGCATATATGCTCTTTTTTTTAACTGTGGTGGTGAAATCACCTCCTACAGCGTTGGAGTCACGGCTTTATGTATCGTGGGAGCAAACGCTGTTGCTGTCAAGATAAATAGATCCGCGCTGCAACTGAATGGCGTACCTGCTAAGCAAATGGTGGTTAACATTAAAACAAAGTAACATTACAGTACAACAGTAAGACCTTACCATGCCATACCTGCAAAGCAAATACCAAAACAAAACCTAGTAAAAAATAAAAAAATGTTTTAACGCAACCTGTGCCTAAAATATATATATATGCCGAAGCATGGGGGCATCCTCCCGCAAAAAAGTTATGCCGCGTACACACGGTCGGAATTTCGACCGTATGTACGCGGCATTAGGAGCAAAATCGCTCCTCCGCCCCTGCTGCCCCCATGCTTCGGCATATATGCTCTTTTTTTTAACTGTGGTGGTGAAATCACCTCCTACAGCGTTGGAGTCACGGCTTTATGTATCGTGGGAGCAAACGCTGTTGCTGTCAAGATAAATAGATCCGCGCTGCAACTGAATGACGTACCTGCTAAGCAAATGGTGGTTAACATTAAAACAAAGTAACATTACAGTACAACAGTAAGACCTTACCATGCCATACCTGCAAAGCAAATACCAAAACAAAACCTAGTAAAAAATAAAAAAATGTTTTAACGCAACCTGTGCCTAAAATATATATATGCCGATGCATGGGGGCATCCTCCCGCAAAAAAGTTATGCCGCGTACACACGGTCGGAATTTCGACCGTATGTACGCGGCATTAGGAGCAAAATCGCTCCTCCGCCCCTGCTGCCCCCATGCTTCGGCATATATGCTCTTTTTTTTAACTGTGGTGGTGAAATCACCTCCTACAGCACTGGAGTCACGGCTTTATGTATCGTGGGAGCAAACGCTGTTGCTGTCAAGATAAATAATTCCGCGCTGCAGTTGAATGGCGCACCTGAAAACAAAAAATTACATACCTGAAAAGCAAGCATGATAAAACATTGCAGAATAGAATACAGTAAAAAAAGAGCAGAACAATAGAGAGAAAATAGAGAGAGAGAGAACAATAAAACGACAACTATTTTTGGTTTTTTTATTTTATATTTTTTTTGTGTTTTGTTTTTTACGTTTTTTTTTTCTTTTTTACACTTTTTTTTGTAACTTTACAACTGTAATGGTTCGGGTCTCTCAAAATGTAATGGCATCTTGGGAGACCCTGTGTAAGTGTGTCCTAGTCTGTGAAATGCTGTACCCTACGCTAAAACTTCACTTTTGAGTGGTAGCGTTCAAAACATTCACCTTGGCAAAGACCAGGCTTGTCAGGACAGAGTGGACAAAAACTACGGGTGTCACGCCTAAATCCGCGCTTGCTACAGACACGACATCTTTTTTGGGGGTGGCTTTGGGTAGGGGTACTCGGGAGGACATACGAATAATGCCTCTCATGCAGCCGGCTTACTGCATTTGGTTGGGGATGGTGAGGTGCAGAACCGCCTGGATACAGGAGTTCTGTGACTATCTCATTCTGGAATTTTAGAAGAGATAACGTCCCGCCTGAAGCTCTGTATAGCACATGAGCGTTCAGCAAAGCCAATTGGAATAATGATAGAGACACTTTTTTGTACCAGCGTCTCGCCTTACGGTCAATTAGATACGGCGCCATCAACTGGTCGTTGAGGTCCACCCCTCCCATATTTTGGTTATATTCGTGGACACAGAGGGGTTTCTCCACAACACCAGTCGCCGTACGAATTTGGACTGTCGTGTCTGCATGAAGGGAGGTAAGAAGGAAAACATTCTTATTGTCCCTCCACTTCATAGCGAGCAAGTTATTACACTTCAAGCAGGCTCTCTCCCCCAGCCTAAGACGGGCATCTACAAGCCGCTGGGGAAAGCCCCGGCGATTAGGTCGCACGGTGCCACATGCTCCAATCTTATGATCAAACAAGTGACTAAACAGTGGCACGCTCGTGTAATAATTGTCCACATACAAGTGGTACCCCTTTCCGAATAAGGGTGACACCAAGTTCCACACTATCTTGCCAGCGCTCCCTATGTAATCCGGGCAGTTGACCGACTCAATCTGACTGTCTTTTCCCTCATAAACCGTAAAGTTCACTACATAGCCTGTTGCCCTGTCACAGAACTTGTAGAGCTTGACCCCGTATCTGGCACGCTTGCTGGGAAGGTACTGCTTGAAAGACAAGCGGCCAGAAAATTTAATCAGGGACTCATCAACGCAGACAACTTGATCGGGAGTAAACAAGGCTGC
The DNA here is from genome assembly GCA_029206835.1 of Rana muscosa. Lineage (NCBI taxonomy): Eukaryota > Metazoa > Chordata > Amphibia > Anura > Ranidae > Rana > Rana muscosa. The sequence goes on from CM055118.1 coordinate 226,535,355, forward strand.
AAAACGTTCGTTGAAGTGGTTTATGAGGGGCTGAATTTTATAGAGCCGGTCGTATTCAGGGTCCCCACGTGGACGACAAAGTTCATTGTCGTTGAAGTGCATGAACCGCAAAATCTGCTCGTATCGTGCCCTGGACATGGAGGCAGAGAACACGGGCATGTGGTCAATTGGGTGCGTGGACCAATAAGCACGCAATGACGGAAATTTATGTGTGCCCATGTTGAGGGAAAGGCCCAGAAAGGTCTTAAATTCGGAAACCGTAATTGGTTTCCAATTTCTGGCAATTTTAGGCAACTGGGGGTTAGCGGCGATAAATTGACCAGCATATAAATTACTCTGGTCCACAATAGATCTATAGAGATCTTCCGTGAAAAACAGCGAATAAAAATCGATTGGCATAAAATCAGCTGTTTCCACCTGAATACCGGGTTGGGCAGTGAATGGGGGAAGTACGGGTTCTGCAGAAGTGGTGGGGACCCAATCAGGATAGGCGAATTCTGCAGGAAGGGCAGTATGGGCACGACGGGCCTGCCTTTGTCTTCTTGGTGGCAGCGGGACACTACTTGTGTTTGCCACCTCGCCAGCTTGAACTGCACTTATGGGACTCGCCACGTCACCAAGTGTTACTGCAGTGCTGGATGTACGTCCAGGCTGTACTAGGCCGCTGGTGCTTGCCAGTTCACCAGAAGGAATAGCGGCGCTAGTACTACTCTGCTCCATGATACGAGAGACCTGCGGTTCTTGCTCCTCAACAACCTCAGAAGATCGGGATCGGGTACGCCTGACCTTAGCAGGGACCTCAACTTCGTCGTCAGAGCTATCTGACGTGGGGCCGCTGACGTCACTGTCTTCTACGGGAAGATATTCTGAGCCTGAATCTGACAGATACGTGACCTCCTCTTCACTATCTGTCATGCTCAGAATCTCGTAGGCCTCTTTACTAGTGTACCTTCGACTTGCCATTTTGGGCTCTAAATTTAGGGGTACACTAGTAAGATTCACAGGAAAAAAAGCACCTGACTGTCGTCAGCAAATATATCAAACGCTACAAAAAAACTGTTAGCGATCGCAGGGATCAGGCCTGTCTCTGCAAACGCTGCAGTTATGTGTGTTGTGTTTGGTAAGTGACAGTGATCGATCGATACTGCACTTGGGTGGGCTGGGCTGGGCTGGGCGGAGGGGCTAAACGCAGGTACTAGCAGGTATCTGGGCTGATCCCGCTAACACTGCGTTTTTGGGAACCCTAAACCGCTGGGGATGCTAGTATAGATCTGATCAGATACTATACCACTAAGGGGGGTGTATGCTTTGCGCGTGGGTGTTAGCGTTACTGGCACTAACCTAACACTGCCTGGGGCGACGCAGACCCTCTCTGGTGCTAAAACCTAATTGATCTCACCCGCCGGGCGATCAGGGGGGTTAAACCTTTATTGGGTTATATACGGCGGGTGCCCTGATGCTATAAAAAGCAAACTAATCAACCAGCGTCACCCGTAACCTTTATATGGTGATCACTGGTGAAAGGGTTAACTAGGGGCAATCAGGGGGTTAAAACCTTTATTTGGTTAAATATGGGGGTACCTGACACCAATAAAAACCTGCGGCGAACCTAAAAAAAAAATAACTGCCTATCTAAAACACCAGCGACACGAATACAGCGATCGGAAAAACAATCGCTTAGTGACGCTGAAGTTAGGGGGTGAAAGGGTTACCTGGGGGGTGATCAAGGGGTTAAACCTTTATTAGGGGGGGTTAGGGGGCTACCCTGGACCTAAAGGGGCCTAATCCTAACTGCCTTGCAACTTTTTACAATCACAGATGACACTAAATGCAGTGATCAGTAAAATAAATGATCACTGCAATCAGTGACACTGTGATTGGGGGCTTTGGGGTGACCTGGGGGGTGATCTGGGGGTGACTGGGGGGTGATTTGTGTGCCTATGTGTACCTACGTGTCAGTGGACTGTTGGAGCACTAACCTCTGTCTTCACTCCTCGGCGCCGGGAACGAAAAGACCGCGGCGAGGGAGATGACATCACTTCCTCCAGCCTGTGTTTACATCACATGGCGGAGGAAGCAATTTCATTGGCCGGGAGCGATCGCGAGGGGGGGGCGGAATCGAGCGGCCGCCCCCTCATGCCTGATCGCTCCCGAACACTTAACGGCCGCTCACTGCAGTGAAGGGGGGTCCGGATGGACCCCCCAACTGCACAAAGGCGATCACGTAGATCTACGTGATTCTGCCTGTCCGTGCCATTCTGCCGACGTAAATCGGCGGTGGGCGGTCGTTAAGTGGTTAAAGGACTGAGTGGTGTATCACTAGTCATGGCAATTTATAAATGGCTGGGAACTTTCTCAACATTATTCAACTTCTGCCAGCCATCTCGTTCCACGAGTTTCTGGATTCCCTGCATGCTTTGCAGATTCTCTTCTGCTGTTCACTTTCAATTTCTAAGACTCTTCTCATACCCCTTGAAAACCAGATGTCTTTTCTGACCAAAATGTGCTTGAAAGAATGCTCCTTCTTTTAGGTTGTTAAGAGACTGCATGCTGAGCCCTGACCCAATGTACAGGTTTTTGCAACCACTTTTACCCGTCAGTTGACCTGCATTTGCCTGCTGAGTCTTTTGGATTTTAAGTTTCCCAACAAACCAAAGGACCTAACAGCTAAACACAAACAAATTAACTTGATATATGCAGTCCAGTGTATTGAGGATTACATATCTATTCTGGTATGTTCCTAACATTCATTAGTACTGAATAAGCTACTGGGATAAGTGGCACAATGTCTTCAACACTTGCCAAAGCCCGGCCCCCCTAAAGCTGGAAGGACAGTCAACTGGCCCTTTTATTAAAACATTTGGAGACTCCTGATCTATACCATAGACATGTGGTCCATAAACAGGCCATTCCCACTTCTGAGCAGACAGGCAAACAAATGAAGCTGGCCAACTAGGGAACCAGGGCTTTTTTTCAGGTGGAACTTGGTGGAACTCAGTTCCACCACCTCTGGCCCAGACTCTTTGGTGCCTGCTCACCACAATCACTTGTAAACACAGAAGTCCAGTTTCTGTGTTTACAAGTGACATCTATGCACTCTGTGTGTAGCATCTCCTGAACTCTGCACTCTGTATGTAATACAATCCTGGTATTTAATGACCTTTAAGACCCTCCTACGGTTCTTGAAATTTGACTGACCACACCCACCATTTGATGTGATTTGGAGGGTGTGTGTGGGGGGAAGTGGTTTTGGGGCACCGTGGTTGAGTTACAGCACCTATTGTTTGAGAAAAAAAGCCCTGATGGGAGCACTTCGGTGGAGAAAGCAATTACTTCTTACAATGAAGGAAATAATTTACTGCAACAGAGATCTTCAGATTTTTACGAAAAATCGAAGTAGTTAGCCAGTCCTACCCCCTTCTCACTGAGTGGACCATGTATACACCATATTTGTCCTTCAATGAGAATCATACATGCAGCAGGGGATCTTGGTTTGATTGAGGATGGGCTTATGTCAATCTGCACGTCATTCTTAGCAAGACGTGTTACGTCTATTGCCAGTTATAGTCAGGGAATATAGAAAACAGAGTTGCATTCTTTGAGAGCACACCTTATAATAAATTTAGTCTAGGAAAATATGTTCAGTGATGGAGGAGAGCTTGTGGAAGATGGTAACTGCAGATTAATTTAACATAACATATTCCTGTCTATGTAAGGTGTGTAACAAACATGCGGGTTATGGATGTAACATATTCACACCCACACTTCAACATTCGTAGTTATCTTCCTGTCACCAGTATGCATACAGGAGCACACAGAACATGTTCTTTCCTTTTAGAAAACAGAGGCACGGCATACCTGGTACATTCAACTGACGAACATTAACTATTTCTTAGAAGAGAGAAATGCAGCCACATGTGGTTGTCATTGTTTGATATACTAACTACTAAGGGCACCAGGATTTCTTTAAGGGGCAGCAAATGGGAGCTGACGGCTATTTCTGGGTCTTCACAATGTGTCCCCGAATATTTCTGTTGTTTGAAATGTGCTTTGTTTCCTATACTCCCCAGCTGTACAATCAAAACTTTCTTTTTTTTTTTATTCCGATTTGAATTACTTTTTAATATCAATTATACTTTTACATTTTGTATGTACTTTAAAGAAAAAAATGTATTAGGTATACAGTAATGTACATGCTCAGTGTTACAATAGACTCACTAGACTCCGCCGTTTGATTTGCAATATCTCCTTACCCATACACAGAATAAAGAAAAGCAATCAAATTGCAGGACTTTACGGGTACGCATGTGATACCAATACATATACAGTATGTATAAAGAAATGTTTTTATTATTGTATCAGCCTAAACAGGTCCAATGCTGCATCTGTCCCCGACGGCTCTAAGACTGAAAACCGAGTGATGATCATAGACCGCTGATCGCTTGGTTCTCCGTGAGCAGAGAGCTGGTGACTGTCAGTGGAGAGCTGGGCTGTGGAGGGGGTGGGAGCATCTGGCTCAGGTTCTCAGCTGTTCGCTGAGAGGATGTGTCAGGTGTCGGTTCAGGGGAGTGGGCGGATCCCGACATTATTGTCACGATTTTGCCTAAGCCTGGACCACGTCTGTGACATCAGCTGACAGTGGACTTCGGTACACTTTCTGCTGAAAAATGGGTCATAGGAGTGCAGAAAGAACTATACTCCTGTGATCCACAAGAGAAGTAGAGTCAAATGAGCTTTGGCTGTACTTGACATAGCTTAGTCAGCTGCATTGTTTAAATGTTTTATTAAATATGCTTTGCTTAGGCAGATACAGTAATAAAAGGTGTCCTTTATATATGTATGGTATGTATTAGTATTATATATGTACCCAGAAAGTACTGCAACTTGGTTGCTTTTATGTATTCTATACTGTATAGTGTCCTTAGTCTTCTAAGACTGCATTATAAGTCAGGAAATTAGATAGAATAGATTTGCGGCAGTAGGAACCCAGCCTTAAATCAAAACATGCAGGGGAACAGGACTGCAAAGCAATAAAAAAGATGTGAGAATTGTATTGAGCTTTAAAATGTTGGCAACTATTCTTAACCAAGATCAAAGATAAGAGATCATATACACAAATGCGCCATATTGTCAAAAGTATTGGGACGTCTGCCTTTACACGCACATGAAATTTAATGGCATCCCAGTCTTGGTCAATAGGGTACAATATTGAGTTGGCCCACCCTTTGCAGCTATAACAGCTTCAACTCTTCTGGGAAGGCTGTCCACAAGGTTTAGGAGTGTGTCTATGGGAATGTTTGAACATTCTTCCAAAAGCAAATTTGTTAGGTCAGGTACTAATGTGGACAAGAAGGCCTGGCTCGCAATCTCCACTCTAATTCATCCCAAAGGTGTTCTATCAGATTGAGGTCAGAACTCTGTGCAGGCCAGTCAAGTTCCTCCACCCCAATCTCATACCATGTCTTTATGGACCTTGCTTTGTGCACTGGTGAGCAGTCATGTTGGAACAGGAAGGGGCCATCCCCAAACTGTTCCCACAAAGTTGGGAGCATAAAATTGTCCAAAATGTCTTGGTATGCTGACGCCTTAGGAGTTCCCTTCACTGGAACTAAGAGGCCAAGCCCAACCCCTGAAAAATAACCCCATACCATAATCTCCCCTCCACCAAATGATTTGGACCAGTGCACAAAGCAAACACAATATTTAACCATATGGACTAAGACTGGGATGCCATTAAAGTTCATATGTGTGTAAAGGCAGGTGTCCCAATACTTTTGACAAAATAGTGTATAAATGATGATTAGTGAATATTCAGAAGTTTCCATAAAATGATAAAGTTGGGGATGATTATTAGGGCTTTTGTTTGCTTTTGTTTTGTTCTTATTGTTCTGTTATTAGTAGTGACAAAATGATCTGGTCAGAGGTACCTAGTAAATTAATTGAAAAAAAGGGAGGTGTGGTTACTATATATTAAAAAATAGTTTTTCATAATTACATCATCATGTCTGTTGATTTTGTGTCATTAAAAGTCGTAGCTATTTTAGCCTATTCCTAGCTGTCATTTGTATCCCACCAGTTTACCTATATTTCTTTTCATATTACTCCCTGTGTAGTGTGTAAGTCATTCTTGTGTTGTCAGTCATGCTTTCTGTCTACAGTAACTGTTTTATTCAGTTTTAAGATTAAAAAAAAGTATACTATGCATGCCCTCATTTTTTCCCAATTTGACTTTTGCAATCTTCTGCTAACTGATTTAGTAAAGTAATTCTGTGATTGGATGGTATTCTGAAGCCCCTGTTTTCTGTCCACAGGCCAGGTACAGTCAGGTCTCCACAGTGCAAGCCTCTCTTTGCTGACCCAAACCCTGAGCTGAGCTGAGACCACATGCCTAGGAGGTGAGAGTTATTTCAGTATTCACATCAGTTAGCACGAGATTGTTATGGCCAAGCATGCCTGCTCTTTGTCATGTAACCCCAAAGCTCTTGACCGTCATCTCCATTTAGAACCACAACAACCACCCCCATTCATTATAATATAAATTGCAATGCTTTTGCACTAGGGAATTGTTATATGAGTTGGTTTCCAACTTTCCCTTCAATTTTGCTTCAATGTATCGTCATGTTTACATAAAGCCTAGGATTCATTTTAGCATTTTTTGCGCTTATTCAACAAGGCAGAGCAATTATAATGTGCAACATGCAGTAATTCATAGCAACTGATCAAATTTGAGTTTACTCAAGAAAAAAAAAAACTGATGATTTTTGATAGGTTGCTGTTGGTTAATGTACAATACAAATTATCATTGATCTTTACTCTGCCTTACTGAACAACCCTCTATGTCACTTACTGCAGATCTACAGAAAACTCACAATGCATGCATATTATATAATTACAGTGGAAAGTACATTGGGAACTGCAAATCCACGTTATAATAAGCAGTAAACAATTTTTTTTTGAACTAATGCAAAGTAGATCATACAAATTTCCCAGATCCCAAGTGTCAGTTTGCTTTTGTTCTTTCTTTTGGCCCCTAAAAGTATAACTGTAGCCAAAGGGGGCCATGCAACTGCTATGGAATATAGCAACACAATGGTCCCTGAACATTCTGGTTCAAAATAATTTATGCAGACAGTGACGGCATTTGGAAATAATGTTGTATAAAATTACCATATATTTACTATCTCTGTCAAATTGGTGTGAAAGTAATTAGTATGCGTCTCTGCTTATTACTGTTTTAGCATTGCATAGGTGTCAGTACTTGGATTACCTATGTAATGGATTTGCCAAGGATTGGGGCCGATTTACTGAAGTTAAAGGATGTTTATTTAGCCTAGCACAGCTCTGTTCACATCATACTAAGTAGGGATGAGCTTCATGTTCGAGTCGAACATACGTTCGACTCAAACCTCGGCTGTTCGATCGTTCGCCGAAGATCGAACGTTATGGGCCGTTCGCGGCAAATTCGAGTGACGCGAACGGCCCACAATACACTGCGCCATCGCAGTGCCATTCCGGCGCTGTGATTGGCCAAGCATGCACTGTGACCCCGCATGCTTGGCCAATCACAGCGCCGGCAGCGAGGAGAGCCATATCCTGCCTGTGGCCAATTATAGCTCATGGGGGTTTAGTACACGCCCCACACTATAAAAGGCCACCAGCGCGGCGGCCTTGTGCAGTGTGTTCCGGCGTGTAGGGAAAGAGATACATAGGCAGGGACAGTGTGTTCTATGTTCTATTCTTTTCTCAGGCATCTGCAGGAGTTAGTGGGTGTTGTGTGCCTCCAGCACAGTATACACCTGGATCTACACTTTATTGCTGTTCTCTAAGCTAGATAGGCAGGCAGGGACAGTGTGTTATTTTCTCAGGCATCTGCAGCAGTTAGTGGGTGTTGTGTGCCCCAGCACAGTATACACCTGTATATACCCGTCATTGCTGTTCTCTAATACAGGCATCTGCAGGAGTTAGTGGCACAGTATACACCTGTATATACCCGTCCATGGTGTTCTCTAATACAGGCATCTGCAGGAGTTAGTGGCACAGTATACACCTGTATATACCCGTCATTGCTGTTCTCTAATACAGGCATCTGCAGGAGTTAGTGGCACAGTATACACCTGTATATACCCGTCATTGCTGTTCTCTAATGCAGGCATCTGCAGGAGTTAGTGGCACAGTATACACCTGTATATACCCCTCCATGGTGTTCTCTAATACATGCATCTGCAGGAGTTAGTGGCACAGTATACACCTGTATATACCCGTCCATGGTGTTCTCTAATACAGGCATCTGCAGGAGTTAGTGGCACAGTATACACCTGTATATACCCGTCATTGCTGTTCTCTAATACAGGCATCTGCAGGAGTTAGTGGCACAGTATACACCTGTATATACCCGTCATTGCTGTTCTCTAATACAGGCATCTGCAGGAGTTAGTGGCACAGTATACACCTGTATATACCCATCATTGCTGTTTTCTAATACAGGCATCTGTAGGAGTTAGTGGCAGAGTATACATTTAACAGGGGCGTGTAATTACAATTTTTGATGCAATACTTTGCAACAGGGCTCATTGCTGTGCTCCAAGTACAGTATCTGTGAGGGGTTGCAGTGTTGTGGCACCAGTGCCTAAGGCCCAATTTTTCTGCCCCTGTTCAACAGGGGCATGTAATTACATTTCTTGATCTAATAATTAGGTAGATAGTTATGGGGTACAGCGCTGCTCACCCCTCAGGTGTAATCCAGAGGGTTAAAATGTAACAATAAAGGGAGACCAGGAACTAATTGGACCCCTCCCCTGGTTGGGTGGGTCCGACTTGCTGCACAGGTAGACTAGTGACTGAACAATAAGGTATATAAACCTCAAAAAAAAAACTCCTTGTAGTGGCCAAGAGATGGCCTTTACTACCCGTGGGGGATGGTGCTCTAAGGTGCTAGTGAATTAGCAGCAACCTAGTTACTGTTAGTGATCCAGAAGTATTACATACTGCTATAAATAATTCAGTAAAAAATAGATTGTGCTACCAGTTCATCCAATTGTGTACCACTGTAATGATACGTTACATGCAATACCTGTGTGATAACAAAAATAAATAAAAAATACTACAAAACATATAGCAGTATATATGTGTGCCAGTGTATAAAGCCCACTTTCTATAGTGCAAAAAACATATATATGAATGTTTAAATGGTGATTTCAATTTCCAGAGTGATTAATAATCTGTGCCGACAAATCTTCCAAAAACTTCATAGGTGCTCCCCCACAAGGGTCCCCACTCACCAGCTCCTCACACCCCCACAGGGGTAGACAGCATGTAAGACACGATCCAGGATGAGGTCTGTGTTGATTCACACGATTTCCCAGCCAGGTTGCTACCAAGATGAAGTATAAGGCTGCAGCATGTTTCCAGTTTCCAATATCCACAGCTCCTTCACTTTCCAAGGAGGTTTAAATGGCAGGCAGCAGGTTGTCCAGAAACCTCAATAATAAAAATGATAGGCTCCCATAGTGCGGTAAAAAATGGGTGATTTATTTAAAAATAATAGAATAAAACAGTAAATGCTGGGCCTCCAAAGGCATATAGGCCTTATACAATAATAGTACAAGGGACACAGCACCGCGGTAACCGTATGCTGTGATCGCAGCTTGCGCCTCGGCTGCGTTCCAGCTTCAGGTACCCGGATGGAAACAGCGTGATGTGCGTGGTTCCGCCTTACGCACGTTTCGTAATGAACGTCTTCAGAAGATGTTCATTACGAAACGTGCGTAAGGCGGAACCACGCACATCACACTGTTTCCATCCGGGTACCTGAAGCTGGGACGCAGCCGAGGCGCAAGCTGCGATCACAGCATACGGTTACCGCGGTGCTGTGTCCCTTGTACTATTATTGTATAAGGCCTATATGCCTTTGGAGGCCCAGCATTTACTGTTTTATTCTATTATTTTTAAATAAATCACCCATTTTTTACCGCACTATGGGAGCCTATCATTTTTATTATTGAGGTTTCTGGTTAACCTGCTGCCTGCCATTTAAACCTCCTTGGAAAGTGAAGGAGCTGTGGATATTGGAAACTGGAAACGTGCTGCAGCCTTATACTTCATCTTGGTAGCAACCTGGCTGGGAAATCGTGTGAATCAACACAGACCCCATCCTGGATCGTGTCTTACATGCTGTCTACCCCTGTGGGGGTGCGAGGAGCTGGTGAGTGGGGACCCTTGTGGGGGAGCACCTATGAAGTTTTTGTAAGATTTGTCGGCACAGATTATTAATCACTCTGGAAATTGAAATCACAATGTAAACATTCATATATATGTTTTTTGCACTATAGAAAGTGGACTTTATACACTGGCACACATATATACTGCTTTATGTTTTGTAGTATTTTTTTATTTATTTTTGTTATCACACAGGTATTGCATGTAACGTATCATTACGGTGGTACACAATTGGAGGAACTGGTAGCAAAATCTATTTTTTACTGAATTATTTACAGCAGTATGTAATATTTCTGGATCACTAACAGTAACTAGGTTGCTGCTAATTCACTAGCACCTTAGAGCACCATCCCCCACTGGTAGTATAGGCCATCTCGTGGCCACTACAAGGAGGGTTTTTTTGAGGTTTATATACCTTATTGTTCAGTCACTAGTCTACCTGTGCAGCAAGTCGGACCCACCCAACCAGGGGAGGGGTCCAATTAGTTCCTGGTCTCCCTTTATTGTTACATTTTAACCCTCTGGATTACACCTGAGGGGTGAGCAGCGCCGTACCCCATAACTATCTACCTACACTTTAGGATCCTTCTATAGGATCCCATTAGGGGGGCTGCAGCTCTACATTATACTACATATATTCCCTCCTAAGCGCAGGAACATTCATATTCCTTTATTGATCTAATAATTTACAGTAGGGCCCATTCATGCGCCCACCAAGAGTAACTGTGAGGGCTGACAGTGTTGTAGCACCAGCACCACCACCAAAGGCCCAATTTTTCCTACCACTGTTCAACAATGGCATGTAATTACAATTCCTGATATAATAGTTCACAGCAGGGCGTTCCAGCGCCCACCAAGAGTAACTGTGAGGGCTCACAGTGTTGTGGCAACACCAACATGTAAGGGGCATTCTCTCCTGTAAGAGTTAATATGGGAAAAGGGTGTCTCCTCTCTACTGATGCTTTATCACCAATCCTTGTTTCAATAAAAACCCCAGTTTTCAAAAACATTTGTCATTGGGACGGAAAGTGAGGTGAAATGTTCTGAACAGGTGCACAGACAGCAAAACAAATGTTACAGGGGTGATAACCCTTCCCAATGTTTTCCAAAAAGCTTAAAAATAGATTTTTTGGCTGGAGTTAAACTTAACCAATGTACCTGTTCAAAATTACAAACAGATTCTACTTAAGAACAAACCTACAGTCCCTGTCTTGTTTGCACTGCCTGTATACTGCTGTTCAGAGTATATAGGGCCTTTTTTTTATTTTGGGTGCGGGGTTCCCCTTAATATCCAAACAAGACCCAAAGAGGCTGGTAATGGGCTGGGGTAGGGGGGGGGGTGATGGGGTAGCCATGCCATTTTTCTCAAAGATTTTCATCCATATTACCGGGACCAGACATTACATTAAAGCCGCAAGCAGTTTTAAATGGCTTTTTTTCCTTTACAAATGTCATTTTGTGCAGGGACAGTTCTAAACACGGGAAACACATGCCACTTCACAGGCATACTTTAGACACCCCCCAGGTACGATATTTAAAGGAATATTTCACTTTTTTTTTTCACTTTATGCATCATTAAAATGACTGCTCTCGAAAAACGGCCGTTTTTAAAACTTAGTTTTGAATTGATACATGTCCCCTGGGGCAGAACCCGGGTCCCCAAACCCTTTTTAGGACAATAACATCCATATTAGTTGTTATAATTAGCACTTTAGATTTCAAACATTGGCGTCCATTGTATTTAATAGGGTTCTAACGTTCGTGCGAACTTTCGGTCCGTTCGAAGGTTCTGGTGCAAAACCGAACCGGGGGGTGTTCGGCTCATCCCTAATACTAAGTCATGTGCAAGAAAATTATTACGTGTGTCATCGGATTATTCAGGTAGCAGCAAACTAAATGGAAATACTTAAAAAAATTAAACCAATGAGTTTATAATTGATTTATGCTTTGACAGAGTATCAATATACTTATACTTCGTATTTGTCAGTGAGTATATTTGTGTGTAATGTAAATCCACTGTGCAATAAAGGATGCAGATATTAGATTCCACCAAGTATGTCAATTGCCAGACAAGAGCTGCTTGAGTAGTTTTACTCTATGGCACAGTAGTGGGTTGAGTCTCCTGTGTGACCCTAAAGTAGAACTAAAGGTAAAACTTTTTCTTTTGTTTCAAATAGAGTAGAGAGGGGTTAGAACACCTGTCAGTTTTTATTGCTGTCTGTTCCCCCCATTAGAGAGATTCATCCTCTCTATATATCCTCTTTACCTTTATCATTGAAAGTGAATGTAAAAGAAAATCACAAATCTTGGGTTGCCCCCAGAAAAGTAATAGAGGGGAAATCTTTCAATAGGGACATTAGTTCTGATGGCTTGGGGGGTCCCCAAAGGTTTCCCTTAAATTGCAGGGATTTCCTCTCACTTCCTATTTGTCTATGAGACAGAGAAGCAAAGGTAAATCTCTTCAATGGCAAAAATCAACCAACAGGGGTTATTACCCTCCTCCCTTACTCCATCCAAAATGAAAAAATGTTTTGCCTATAGTTCTACTTTATACTTACAGTATATTGTACCTTGATCTGCTCCCAGTCCCTGCTGGCCCGAGGCTACGTTACTTTAAGTAGGCCCAGAAGTCTGTCTGGGGCCTACTGGTTCGGAGATGGTCCTGTGCTGTTTTGGCTGCGGGAAGAAGCCGGGCAATTGGAGGATCCAGGGGAGGACTCTTCTTGAAGAGGACCGAGCAAAAGGCTGGTATCTCAAAAAGAGCCTAGTGACTCAATTGGAGGATGCATCCTAACCAATCTACCTCACAGTCCTGCTGGAATGGGCTTAAAGGACTTTGGTACTGTGTAGCTGTGTTCGCTCAAGCAATTACTGATTTCCAAATCCTGTGGCAGAGGATTGTTCAACAGCTATTACTATCATCAAGTCTGTGGCAGAGACTTTTGTCCGTGCATCATTCCGGCTGTTAGGCCGGTGAGAGAGGCCTATCCGGGTCAGCAAGATCCGGTGACAGCAAGTGTACTTGTCTCCAGGATCTCAAGTTCCTCAGTGATCTACACCAGGTTTATGAATTCCCCTAACCCTCCATCCCTCTACTGCTGCAAGTTGTGTTTAATAAAAAGCATTGGAAAAAGACTAAGTGACTGGTGCATGCATCTGTGGGCACATTGCCCAATTTAGAGCCAAGCAAGTTTTGATGCGTTGAACTGTGGGGTAACGGCAGGACCAAAAATAACCAGCAGCTCCTACGGGGGTAGTGCTACATAAATAAAAAGAACCCTCCTCCCTTCATGTTTCTTACTCCGTATACTCTTCTATCCAGAGACAGGAATTTATTTTACCAAGACATCTCAGCGCAGACCTACTTGTCCAATCTGTTTAGCATTTCCCCTATTAAATCAACCCAAATCATTAAGGGATCATTGTGTTTGTGTCCGAGGTTGCCTGCAGCTTACGTTTCAGATTAGATGTGGGGAGGTGAGCTGCACGAGGGCGAAGATTTCCTAACAAAACATGATTTTTCATCTTGTTCTGCAGCCTGTGTACAAGATAGTCCCGCTTCTTTCATTAGATGTTAATAGGCTACGCTCTGTTTTCTTTAACGCAAGGCTTTATGCTGCATAGTTCAAAACCAGCGGAGATTATAGTCATAATACATATAGGCTGATTGATTTAAACGAATGGCTTATACATTGAATATACCTTTTACATTTTACTATTACTAAAGAATGCTCAATATCTCAGCAGCAAATGGAAAACTGAAGCACAAACAAAGCAATAGTAGTAAACATACAAACAACATTTTCTGTGTGTCTTATTTTATTCCATGTTATATTCAAGAGAAGCTTTTTTTATATATATTTAGGCGACCATTAACCCCAAACTGGTTTATTGATAACAGTCGCTTAGTGGTAAGCACTCCTGCTTTGCAGTACTAGGGTTATTGGTTCAAATCCCAGACATTTTACTACCTGCATAGCATTTCCATGTTCACCCTGTGCTTTGTATGGGTTTACTCCCACACTCCAAATATATGGTGATAGGTTAATTGGCTCCTCTCTCTAGCATGTATGCATGTGAGATAGGGACCCTAGATTGTAAGCTCTTTACGAGCAGGCAGGGACTAAGGTGAATGTACAATATATGCAAAGGGCTGCATAAAATTGTCGGCCTAATATAAATATCTATAAGAAATTAAAGCATTTAGAAACATTTAGCAGTCCTAACAAGAGCTGGCTAATGCAGGGGTCTCCAAACTCTGTACCAGTCCGTGGCCTGTTGATGACCGGGCCACACAGTGTAAGGTAAGTGGTGACCGTGGTTCGGCTAACACGGGCCTCGGTTGCCGCTCACCTCCTACTTTGGGCCATACCTGTGTCTCTTTTTCATACTCTGCTCTGCTGATAGGGTGACATCATTGGATGGGCGGGAGGAGCTGGAGATTTGCACAGAGAGGGAGTCTTTTCATATTAACAAGCACCCATTTGTTAGTATGATCCAGATCTGCAGCTCCTCCCGACCCCTGCCCTGCTGATAGGATGACATTGTTGGCAGGAGATCCTGGAGAGGACAAAAAAGGCTGAGTCCTGCCTCTGTCCTGACAAAAGTAGGACTGTGAAGGGGAGGCAGAGAGTAAATGGGGGCACTCTGATTAGAGAGAAATAGGGGGGCATGACTGCAAGGGGCACTGTAATGTAAAGGGGCCCTATGGTATTAAGAGAACTGCACAGTACAGTGGCACTGTATTTATTACAGTCCCCTTTATATCACAGTGCCCCTTCCATTACAGTGCAGAGAACCAACTGGCCCCTGCAAACGTTTGCCCATGCACCCCCTGTCCCTGGTAAAAAACTGGTAGGTGTCATTATTTGACATTTGTTTTTGTTTTTTTAAACAGGCTGCTCAGTCTAAAATGCCCGGGCCTATTATTTGTCCCAGTCCAGCTTGGTTGAGAGACATTACCAGGCTGATGCAAAAGCTGTTTTCTGAGTCATTGACTCAAAAGAGGTATGTAGCTCAGGGCTGCTGACTTTCTTACTAGGTTGGTTTACTAGCTGCATGCTAAAGCAATGTTGCATGCAGTATTGAAGCCAAAAAAAAAAAACTAGGCAACTAACCTTTTCTGAAGGAGAGGTCAACAACGGTAGTCTCCTCATTTTTCTCTCTACAATTTTCTATAAAGGGAAACTGTCACCTACCAATTCAAAAAATAATCTCTGGCGATACAGCCCTCCTCCCTCCACATCTCCCTCACTGTCTCCCTGCTGCAGAAGTCCACCCCAGGTAAACTTCTGGGTTGGATGGTATTGAAGGTTACATAGGTGGACATCACTGCAATGCAAGGGAGTGTAACTATGCTATAGCAGGTCATGTGACTCCTGTTGAATTCAGCAAAAACCCCCAGCAGTACCTGGCTACATAAATTATTATCTAAACAGCAATCATTTAGGCTACAGTAAGTGCATGAACAGTTGGGGCCCGTGTGTTGAATTACTAGGATGAAGGTTAAAGAGGCAAATACCGTAAATTGATTTTGCTGCAGCTTTCTAATATCTCTACATTTGAAAGAATAATAAAAGTAGTATTAAAGCGGAGCTCCGCCGTAAAAAAAAATATTAAAAGCCAGCAGCTACAAATACTGCAGCTGCTGACTTTTAATATTAGGACACTTACCTGTCCTGGAGTCCAGCGACGTCGGCAGCAGAAGACGAGCAATCGCTCGTCTCTCGGCTGCCCCCACCGCCATCATCGGTGAGGGAATCAGGAAGTGAAGCGCTGCGGCTTCACTTCCCGGTTCCCTACTGCACATGCGCGAGCAGCGCTGCACGTCTTTTACTGGTCACCTTTTGCGTTCTGGGAGCCGTGTGTTTCCCAGAACACAGCGGGGGGGGGGGGGGCGGGAAGTGACGCACTACCCGCAGTCTACCCGCAGACTGTATGCATGTAAGTGGGTGCAAATACCTGTCTTAGACCTGTCTTCATAACAAATTTAGATTTGTTATGAAATGAATTGCTCGTGTCTAGTATAGGCATGTCATTTTTTTTTTTACTCCCACTGACACTGGGGCATTTTCTCTTTCCCCTGGCCACTCCGGGCCCCTAAAGTCTGAAGGATAGTAAACCAGCCCTTTGTTTAGAAAGTTTGAAGACCCCTGTTATAGACAGATATACACAAATGTGCGTGTTTTTGATATTTTAGCTAATTGAGTTAGAGGTCATTAGGTTCAATTGCTATGAGATAAAAATATCGTTTTGGATTAAACATTGTCACTTTCTATGAGGATCGTACTACAAATTGCCTCCAGAGCAGAAATGTCCCTTCTATCTCTTTAATGACCTCTCTCATGCAGGCCTTAAAAAACACTACTTGTAACAAAATCAGTAAAAAGGCAATTATGGGCCAGCTGGGACTCAGAGGTGTGAGTGGGCGGCAGATACCAAGTTCTTCTGTGAATATAAGGAATTAAAGGCAGCTCCGAGTCGAAATCAAAACGTCGTGTACTGATTTTTGTTATAGGAATATAGCCTGGCTCTCATAAATATCTTCAGAGTGCTGGGATTATAGCTGAGCCGCAGTCAGACTCCCGTTGACGCTTTTAATAAAATAGCTGTCTGCAGCTTTCCCTGATACATGGCCTGAGCTACTTTACAGGTTCAGCGGCGGTTTGGTACTTTCAATGAGCCCGGTGATTTGAAGACATACCACATCTTTGTTCAAGTGCTGAACATTTAATATATGTATGTGTTTACTGAGTGATGGGTTGACTATTAATGCTGTAGGCTATTCATATGTGGTCTTACAGGCCCATATTAATTAAAGGAACTGCGAAGACGAAGAATGAAAATACTCTCAGGAGGTTGGTGGGGGTTAACATTATTTTCGTAGATTTCCATAGATGTATGTTTTACCATTCAGATCTAGTTTTACACTTTTTACACAGCATTCCACACCTGTCAACCACTTTCCTCTTATGTCATATGGGTTTTCAATTTGACAAGAACATTTAAATCAAACTAATTTCATAAATCACAAATTATCCTTTATTTCGAGAAATATATGAACTGTCACTGCTGGCCATTTTTTTTTTAATAATGCTAATTTCCAGGTTGTCATGCTTATCCAACAGCTCTAGGGCTAGTTTACTAGGATTAGCCCTCTGAGGAACAATCACTTTCTCACCGCTTGGTGTAAGCCCTACAACCCCCACCACCGTGCCAAAACCGCATGTGTAGTCAGGTGCTTACCGCATGTCACTACTTGGTTGTATTTGTACCCATGGTAATTATTTTGGTATTGTGTTACTTTGAATATTCAGGCTGATTGTTGTAGGGGTTGGGTTGTGTGTGACACTTTTCCCCTGCAGCAAAAGCTGACCTTGTAGGAGAAACTGGTATAGGAAGCAGACCTGTGAGGACATTTGCAGTCGTGTAGTGCTCAGGGCCACATCTAGCCTGTCTGATCTCTGGGGGGGTTGCAGTAAAGAAAGCCAGGATGGCATATTTCAACTGGTGCATGGGAGCTCCAGTGAATTATTCGTCTGAGAACCTTTGCCACTTTAACCCTTCTCTTCTCTGTTCTGCTACTGACCACCTCGATGATAAAATCTCACAAACAATTGGTAGAAAGGTGCAAACTAGTGATCTGATTTAGGGTACGGGGCACTAATATGCCAAAAGACATAAAATAGGCTTGAGCTATAAAGGTAGGGTGACCAGACATCCCCGGTTTCCGGGGACAGTCCCCAGATTTAGGACACTGTCCCCAGATTGGATTTGAACAGGGGCTGGGGCAATTTCAAAGACAGTCAGTGCAGAATTAAATAGAAAAATTCTGAATTACAACCCCTACTCCGCCGCCCCTACGAGCTTAGGGGGGGGGGGTATTTTTTCCATTATCTGTGCCCCTTTCTGATGATCATGTGCTAGTCGGAGCGGATGGAATGTTTCAGGTGCATGCCCATTCAGCTCCACTCAAGTCCCGGCCATCCGCCTGCCTGCTTATCTCCTTGCCTTCCCTGGCGGAGTGATCTTCCTCCGCTCTCCATCCAGTAATAGCCGGGACCCGGAGAGTAAGACTTGTCCAGCAGCAGGAACTGAGGGGAAGCGGATCCGATCGTGGCGCTGCCAGTACCTTCAAGGCTTCAACAGAGGTGTGCTTTGAGGGTCACGTGTCTGTGACTAGACTACATTGCACTTTGTCTGTCTCTCCGGCATATTGGTCATAAGTCATAAGTTAACAAAATCAGCACCCAGCAGGCATGTTATGTGACACACTGTGACAGAGCCAGCCAGATCCATGATAGAGTGTCTGCTGCCTGTGAGTTATCATAATGCTGATGATCTTAATCAGTTGTCGATCGCCCGATAGCAGATTTACTGCTACAGGGCAGTCGCGCTGCGAAGAATCACGTATATACGCGATCCTGAATTTCTGGGTCCTCCGGTAACCGCTGATCGTTATGTACACAGGCAGAATGGTGGTCTGCCTATGTATACAAGGCAGATAGCCATTCTGTCAGTATGGAAGGCATTGATCCTGATCCCCCACAGTGAGAAAACACTTGTTAGGCACACATTTCTTTGATTTCCCTAGATGTTATCCTCTTTCCAGCCAGTGTCATTAGTACAGTGATAGTGCATATTTTTAGCACTGATCACTGTACTGGTGTCACTGGTTCCCACAAAGTGTCAAAAGTGTCACTAAGGAGGTTATTTATGAAAGGCAAATCTACTTTGCAAGCCTTGCAAACAAGTGAAAACTACAAGTGCACTTGAAATTGCACTGAAAGTGCACTTTGAAGTGCAGGCGCTGTAAATCTGAGGGGTAGATCTGAAATGAGGGGAAGTTCTGCTGATTTTATTATCCAATCATGTGCAAGCTAAAATGCTGTTTTTTTATTTTCCTTGCATGTTCCCCTCGGATCTACAGCGACTGCACTTCCAAGTGCACTTTCAGTGCAATTTCAAGTGCACTTTGCACTTGTAGCTTCCACTTTTAGGCCTCATGCCCAGTGGCGTTTTTACAGCTGCGTTGTTTGCAGCTTAAAAACGCCTGTCCATGTTATTGTAAATATTTTTACAATTTTTACAATAAAAAAAACCGTCGGAGCTAAAAACGCGACCGCCCGTTAGTGCGCGTTTTTGCGCGTTTTTTGACGCTCGCGTTTTTTTCTGCCTAATTCTGACGCTGAGGAACGCACTGGTCCTGGGTTTTTTTTACAGCTTAAAAACGTCTATGCTATTTGCAGCTCAAAAACGTCTAGGTGGGCATGAAGCTATAGACTAACATGGACAGGCGTTTTTAAGCTGTAAAAAACGCTCAAAAACGCGGCTGTAAAAACGTCCGTGGGCATGAGGCCTAAGTGCAAAGTGGATTTGCCTTTCGTAAATAACCCCCTTAGTGTCCAATTTGTCCACCGCAATATCGCAGTTATTAGTCGCTGATTGACACCATTACTAGTAAAAAAAAAAATATGTCCCCGGATTTCATTTTAAAAATCTGGTCACCTTATATAAAGAGGAATGAAGGAACTAGTCCCCAGGTTATTAGTCCATATGTGAGATATAGCAAAATAAAGAGTCCTATGGCAGTATAAATCCCATTCACAAATGGCAGCCTCCAAACAGGGATTTGAAGCAAATTCCAGCCGAAGCTATAAGAAATAGGAGAGAGGTGTCTCTACGTGTAGGAGTATAAAACCATTTTAATAAAGGTAAGACAAATAGCAACTCACATGGTTCATAGTTAAAACAGGCACATCAAACATAAAAGCATCCAGGATAAGCTGTCAGCAGTGACTGTCCTCCATAGCGCCGGTCCCCGCCATTGTAATCCTCCACTTGCAACCAGGAAGTCGGCCATAAGATAAAGCAATCCCAAAACGAGGCTTGGGGTGCTCGTTTAGTGCAGCATACGGTGTAATGACATCACTGGACCGCGCATTGCGTTTCCGAGCAGGTGTACTGCCGGTGTAGCAGCAGTCGCGCTCCTTCTTCAAGCTCATAGATTCGAGTGCTCTAATGCTTTTATTTTTGATGTGCCTGTTTTAGCTACAAACCATGTGAGTTGCCATTTTTCTTACCTGTATTAAAACGGTTTTATACTCTAACACTTAGAGGCGCCTCTCTCCTTTTATTTCTCATGACAAAATCTCACCACTGTCCTGCCCCAACCCAGCAATTTCTGTTTACAACAGTTCACTTCAATCCTCCCTGGACACAATTGCCCCCCTCACAGAATCACACAGAATCAGGCCCTGACTGCATACTATAATTGGTGCATGGGAGCTCCAGTGTATTCAGAGAACTAGTGTACTCAGAGCTTATATTAGCATCTGGATCAGGGGTACCACTGCCTGGTTTGCGAACCAAAAAAAAATTATACACTTCTAATGTAATCTTACAAAGGCAATAAACTACTATTATTTATTTATTATATACAGGTACTAGTATAGCACCGTCATTTTTTGTAGCACTTTACATATACTGTATATTTTACAGTCATATCAGGAGCATACAATCTAAGGTCTCTAACTCACAATCATGCATATACATACTAGGGCCAATCTAGACAGGAGCCACTTAACCTTCTAGCATGTCTCAGTCTCCACACTCCAGTGGGAGGAAATCGGAGTACCCAGAGAAAACCAACGCAGGCACAGGGAGAACATGCAAACTCTGTGCAGGTATTGCCATGGCTGGGATTTGTAATGACGACCCTAGTGCTGTCAGGCAGAAGTGCTAACCACTTAGCCACTGTGATGCCCTAGGTAACATTAGCCAAGCAAAGCACACTAGCACATGTGCACAGACTTTTTGGGGGAGATTTACTAAAACTGGAGCACACAGAATCTGATGCGACTGTGCATAGTATCCAATCAGCTTCTAGGAATTATTGGCAAAGCTTAATTGAACAAGCTGAAGTTAGAAGCTGATTGGCTACCATGCACAACAGCACTAGTAAATCTCCCCCTTTCTGTCTCTCCAAAGTCCAGCCCCCCTACCCTTCCTTTTTTGTCTTTCCAAAGTCCATATGCTCTACCCCTCTTTTTTTTCTATCTTTCCAATGTCCACCCTCCTGCCCCCAACACACACACATACACACTTTGTTTTATGTCTCTCCAAAGTCCAGCCCATAATTTTTCAATTCCCTGAAAGTCCAGCCCCCCCACTTCCTATTTTTCTGTCTCTCCAAAATCCAGTGCCCCTCCCTCATTTTTCTGTCTTCCCAAATGCCGGTCTCCTTCAATTCCCCTTTGCCCCCCCCCCCTTTAGTCTCCAAAATCCGGCCCGGCAAAGTAGATCCTGGCTGCTGTATTTGCAATTGTAGTTGTTATTGCTGGTAGGGAGGCAGGCAATGTTTATGAATAGGGTTATTGCTGAATAAGGCTGCAGGATAAACTGTCCTGGGTGCATTTCTGTAACTATAGACACAAGTCCAACCAGAATAACCCCAGCCCTGCCCCTCCATTTTTAACTCTTGCATCCCTGCCTGTCACCGTGCCACAGATGCCACTCGTCCGTGGCATTGATAAACACTAATGCAGCTGCCAGCACACCTAGCAGAGCTAATTAAAGTGGAGTCTAACCTGTGAACAATAGCCCAACTGCAGGGGCTCTGGAGAACTGTGAGCAGGCTGTATCTGGGAGGACTTAGGGAGCCCTGTGTTACAGGGCAGGGAGGAGGATCACAGAGCATAGTATCAACAGCAGCATGGGGAGCATGACTGAAATCTGGGGGTGGGCACAGCCCACTCCAGCAGCCCCAAAAAGCCGGCCCTGGTGGTGCTTCTTCTCCTTGCAACCCCTTCAATGGGCCCACATCTGGGATCCCCGTTTTTATTGACTTTTGCTGCTTAGGACATTTTTCTATCTCAGGTATGGGCCTCGCCATGCTCTTGCACCCTAGGGACAGTGTACCAGGTCAACAGCACAGCCAAACTACCTCAGTCAAATTGCACTGTTAATTTGTATACAATCATGTGTACTTGTATATGGAGAATGTTGTAAGATGCACTTAGGCTGTAGAGCGGATTGGCAGTAATAGCACCTGAAGCAGTAGAAATTTCCACCGATGGGCCAGGCTTGATGCTCTGTCTCTTCTCCACTGAATCAGAACACTGTCCCTCACAAACAGGGTCATTTCCCTAGCCTAACCACTCACACAACGCGCACCAAATGTAGTGAGCCAATAATTATTTTTTCTAGGCAGCGTCCTCACTAAAGTTACAGCTTCCAATCTGACAGCTGCTTCCCTGATGATAGGTATACCAAGTTCTCCATTCCCTTATTTATTGTGGCTGTAATACAGCGCCACCTATAGATGGGAGGAAAAACTGCACCTGCCTACACAGGGTTGTGGGGTGGTCACAGTGCAGCTCTATTCACTTGAATGGGTCATGTTTGGTGGGCACTACTGCCTGGCGAATGCAACAGGGGATTGCAGCTATGAAGCAAAGCATTGTGGCGTTTATAACCCCATCCACTGGCTTTGCATCTTAAATGTGAGCCGTTGAGTTGCAGTAAAAATGCAGCTCACCGTGTTTTAACGCCCTCAACTGCAAGTGTAAATGAACTTTCAATTCTTCACTGACTGGGAACAAATATGCAGATTAGGGGTTACTCTGTTGCTTAAAAAAAAAAGAAGAACAAAAGCTGGAAAAGGGTGGAAATAAGATTTTTAAATACTTGCCTCTCCTGCTGCCCATGCTGCTGAAGGACTCTACATTGATTAGAGATCCTCTGCTGAAGTCTGTGTAGGAATTGGCACTTCCAGGAGTGTCAATCTTTTGTGTCTCCTGCTGCGCTCAATGGTTCCTCTCGCAAACTCCAACGTCACTTCAGGACACAATAGTTGCCAAAGGAGGTAAGTATTTAAAATCTTTTTTCTAGTTTCTAACTTTTAATTAAGCAACAAAATTGGTTTTAAACAGTGGCAGCTAAGGTAAATCATTTCATGTAGCCACACACAAAGTGAATTTTCTGTTTGATTGTAACACTGATCTGAACAATGATAGACTCAGCGGGAACAGGTTATTAATTAGTAAATTGCTGCATGTCCTCTGCAAGGTGGTTTGCCGACAGAGCTTGTGAACTGTTTTTTAAACACTTTGAAATTTGCAGATGTTCAGGATATCAACTGACAAAACTCAACAACAATGCCTATCTATTAATTCTTCTAAAGATCCGTGGTAGCTTTCTTTATGTGAAAGAAACTCGCCAGTGACCTGTGGCACAGTACTATTTTACTAAATCTAAGGTTTCTAGAATTCTGTTACAAATTCGGATATAAACTTTGTTAAACACAATGTTTGTTCTCTGTTTTGCCAGCCCCATATTAGAGATAGAGAAGGCACTAAAGAAACCCTGTCACCAGACATTTCATGTCATCAAAAATCATGTCATCAAAAATCATATCATCAAAAATCACATAAGATTATATATGCATTTAAACACACGCTATTTACCAGACTAGACTGTTGCTGGGTGCCGCTATCTTGGATTTGATATCAGCAACCCCAACAGTCTCAGAGCCATCATTCAAGTGGCACTCTATAGCATTTTCCTTTGCTCCTTCCCCAGCAGCTACTTAAAACATTATGCAAAGAAGTGATGGGAAAGGTGGAGGAGCTGGGCCAGCACATAAAGTAATTAGACAATTTCAGAAGAAGAGAGGGCTATGGCATGCAAGATTAGAAGGGTCTGTGCTAGATAATTGGCTAGTCACATTTTTTAGCAAGTTCGGTGTCACATTGAAATTTAATAAACAATTTTTTAGAGAAGACAAACTGTAATTACAATAATAATAATAATAATTAATGCAATTTTTAAAGCTTACATGTAGGAAACAATGATTAGTGTATATCTGCTACCCGCTTCTCCCCATGCTTAATCTCTGGGTGTAAAGTAAAAAAAAAGAAAAAAACCCTCAGGCCCCCTGTCAGTTTTTCAGGTGCACCTGATCAGACCCTCTGGTCTCTTCTATGAAGCAGCGGATGTCAGCAGTGACCCGCTACAATCTGATCCGACCCTGTCCTCCGAAAACAGACGAATGGTGGTCCTGTTCCCCATCGATCCGGCAGATCGGATCAGATGGCATCAGATGGAAACGGAAGACAGGTGGTCTGTTTCCATCTGATTGCTCCATAGAGGAGAGCGGACTGTGTCCATGTCTACTTAGCGGAGCGGACACAGACCTGTCATCCACCTACTCAGTGGGGATCAGCGGAGAGATCCCCCGCTGAGCAAGCGGATTCCGCTTAGCGGAGGTGCCCGTGTGAAAGGGGCCTTACCTTGGATGTCAGCTTTTGGTCTATTCCCAAAAACGCTAGTGACAAAACTAATCTTTATCTTAGTTCAGATCTCACAAGAATTTACTCCTGCACTGTGCACCAGTTGACTTTTCCGTGCAAGGTTTGCTTTAATTAAAGTTGATGTAAACCCGATTCATGAAATTCGAGTTGGGCACATATATCTGCAGGGTCTTATCTGTCTCCAAAGCACTAAGTCCCATGTGTTTGTGCTGCTCGGTTCTACAGCATGATAACTTCTGACAAGTTCTCAGAGACGGGAGATAAAAGCAGCCTGAAATGTATGTCATGGGAGGTTGCTATAAATAGATTTAAATAGATTAGCAGAGAATTTGCCTTGTAAAAGCACAGCTCAGAAAGCATTTTCCTTCTATTGACAATGTGGAGGGGGGAGGGGGTGCCTTTCCTCCAATCAGCTGTCACACAGAGTATGTCAGAACAACACTCCTACTGCTGAATGAGGAAGTGAAAATTCTTATCCGATGTAAGAATTCTAAAGAATATAGCAAGAAGATATACATATAAAACTTATGTAGGGGGATTTGCTTCATCCCCGCGTATCGTCTGACGCTGCTCACTTACAGGGTATATGTGAGGGTTTACATCCACTTTAACCTGTTGCTTTTTATATAAAATGTAATAGTGGTAACATTAAATTAGCATCACATACGTCAAGTATTTTAGTAGTTAAGTATTTAAATAAAGTAAAAAAAAAAATATGTATGGAGTAATTAAAAATGTGTATTATAGATTGGGTTGCTGCCGAAATATAGGCCTCAGGTCCCATTCCATCAAAACCATAAGAGCTACAGCATACTGTATAATCCAGAAGGACCTTCATGGCCTTTGAGGCTCCAGCACATATAGCATAAGGAAATCTGCCCAAAGTGAGGGTAAATTCCATCTTTGAGAGTTGTAACTAAAACAGGTATACCTACTGGGAGATGTACTCTCTTCTGTGCCAGTAACTGGTGACAGATTAAGGTTGCCCATATACTGAGCCAAATTCTGTTGGTTGCTAATGAACCAACTTGAAATTAGTTTTGTGGGTGAGTCTGTTGGCACTCTCCTGCCTGACATCATTGGTGGAAATTTGTCAGCTGAACAGCACCTGCATCCAATCAGTGCCAGCTGTCAGTATACAATAGTTGGCACTGTAGATTTCTCCATCCACACTATATGGCCAACTTGAGGCAAAATAGAATCTTAGGCAGTGCAGTAGCCCCTCTCCCTTACTCATCTCTTTAACCTCCCTGGCGGTAATCCTGAGTCGGGCTCAGGGTGAGTTTTTCATGCTAAGAGCGGTAACCCTGAGCCAGACTCGGGATTGCATTGCAGGATACAGGGAAGTTACTTACCTTGTTCCCTGGATCCTGCGATGTCCTCCCGCAGTGTCTGCGAGCTGTCTCCTCGCTCGATCCACACTGCCGAGTGCCCAGCTCCGTTCCCTGCGATGTTGCGACACACGGGGACAGAGTTCGGCGCCAAATTCAAAAAGTGAAACACACACAATACATACAGTATACTGTAATCTTACAATTTACAGTACTGTATCAAATAATTACACATCCCCTTTGTCCTTAGTGGTCTGTCCAGTGTCCTGCATGCAGTTTTATATTATAAAAACTGTTCTTTCTCCCTGGAAACTGGAGATTGTCCATAGCAACCAAAAAGTGTCCCTTTATGTCAAAAGTGGTTTTAGACCAGCTAGAAAACAGCGATAATAAATTAGAATCACTTGCAGAATTGAGCGATAGCGATTTGTGGGGAAATTTGTCATCAAACACTAAATCTAATGACAGCGACAATTCTGCAACTGAGCAAATTTCAGTGTTTTTGATTTGATTTCATTATTGAATAATTTTTATTATAATTACATTACTATTTGTTATAATTATTTATAGTTATTTTTTCTATTATAATTTATGATTTTGTGTTTCAAACTTTATCATACCCGGGATGTCTACTAGACTCTTGTTTGGTCAGGTTTAAGTAAGTAATTATTAAGAATTACAGGCCTACAATACATAACACCAAATTTCCATGCAAAATAATTGTACCGCTTTTGGTACAAAATTCCAGACAGAATCATACCGCCAGGGAGGTTAATTGACATTGCAGGAGGCTCAAGGAAGCTGCCTGTTTGCATTGTCTGTACTGTATGCCCCCCCCCCATCAGACACCAACTGCCTAAATACATCCTCCATTGTGAAGTGGCAGCATAGTTTTGACCTGTTTTGCTATCAGTAGGTCGCATAAAAACTTACAATATTAAAGTTTCACTCTACCATTTAAAAAAATATATTTATGCATATTGGTTATGCATTTTTATAACTGAAATGTTTCTTTTAATACAAATTAGGAAACTGCAGTTGGAGCTACTGTAGTTACCTTGTGCAGTATTTACCGAGACGCCACCCACAAGGTGACTTTTCAAAAACAATGACAGAAACCTTTGTGTAATCACAGATCATGTGCAAATCCTACAGCAAACATGTCAAGAAGCTTAAGTGTTATTCTTCAGCTTGGGATGTTTGGCCAGTTCAAACATAATTCAGCTAAATCCCCTTATTATTTCATTGTGTGTACAGCCAAAACATTTAAACAGATCAAAGTTTCTTTCCCGTTTTAAAAATAGACACATTTGAGTAGCAGGACATAAACTGTGGAGTAAATGGTAGACTTGAAAAAAAAATTGAATTTGTGCTATATGTGCACCTTCATGCCCTTAGGAGACAGGTGATTGATTTACTAAAACTGGAGAGTGTAAAATCTGGTGCAGCTCTGCATAGAAACCAATTAGCTTTCAGAATTTTTTTTTTGTCAAAGTTTAAGTGAACAAGCTGAAGTTGGAATCTGATTGGCTACCATGCATAGCTGCACCAGATTTTGCACTCTCCACTTTTAGTAAATCAACCCCACATTCACAACTATTTACAGCAAAAGCATACTACATCACAGTTTTAAGGGGGTTCTTCTCTAAGGTGGTAGCTTTCCCCCGAACGTTAAGTAAAATGAAACTTTAAAGTCAAAGCCGAACTCCAGCCAAAACCTCTTTTGGGGTTTTTGGTTAGAGGTACCCCTACCCATTCACCTGGTGGAAAAAAATGTCAATAAAAAAACACTACACAGGTTTTTAAAGTAATTTATTGCACAGCTCCGGGGGTCTCTTCCGACTTCGGGTGGCCACATGCTCCCATGACGTCACAATCACATGCTCCGAGGCCACCCGGAGCATGTGACTGTGACGTCATGAAAGGCCTATATAAATCGGAGCGTACCACACACCCAGCATTACAGCGGGAGGAAGTGACGTGTCAACATCGAAGAGGAGAAGAGGGAAGAAGGCGAAGGAGAAGACCGGGCCCCGCTAACAAAAGAGCTGGAAGAAGATAGCGGAGGCCCGGCAGAAGGAAGAAAGAACCGGAGAGCGCGGAGATGACACCGGAGACCCCCGGAGTCGAAAGAAGACCCCCGAAGTCGGAAGAGACCCCCAGAGTCGGAAGAAAACCCCCGAAGTCGGAAGAGACCACCGGAGTCGGAAGGAGACCCCCGGAGCTGTGCAATAAATTACTTTAAAAACCTGTGTAGTTTTTTTTTATGATTTTTTTTTCCACCAGGTGAATGGGTAGGGGTACGATGTACCTCATACTAATTCACATAGGGTGGGGGGCCAGGATCTGGGGGCCCCCTTATTAAAGGGGGCTCCCGGATTCCGATAAGCCCCCGCCCGCAGACCCCGACAACCAACGGCCAGGGTTGTCGGGAAGAGGCCCTGTCCTCATCAACATGGGGGCAGGGTGCTTTGGGGTGGGGGGGCCCCAAAGCACCAAACCCCATGTTGAGGGCATGCGGCCTGGTACGGTTCAGGAGGGAGGGGGGCTGATCTCGTCCCCCCCTCTTTTCCTGCGGCCTGCCAGGTTGCGTGCTCGGATAAGGGTCCGGTTTTTTTATTTAAAATTTGGCGTGGAGTTCCCCCTCAAGATCAGCAGAGCACAACTCGCATGCCAAAGTCGGATCATGCAAGACTGCGGTCCAACTTTGATCCGACTTCAATGGTAGTCAATGGGCTGAAGTAGGATCAAAGTCGGACCAAAGTAGTACAGGGAGCATTTTCAAACATGTGTCGGACCAGTTAAGATGGCTCCCATAGGGAAACATTGATTTTCACACGTCATGCGACATGAGCTCCCAATGTCGGAGCGTTTGTCGTACAAGTGTGAACCCGGCCTTAAAGAAGAAGATACAGGTCTGTGAGAGACAGAAATCTTGCTTGTTTGTAGGTGACCAAATACTTATTTTCCACCATAATTTGCAAAAACAAATCTTTCCAAATCAGACATGTGATTGTCTGGATTTGTTTCCACATTTTGTCTCTCATAGTTGAGGTATACCTATGATGACAATTACAGGCCTCTCTCATCTTTTTATTTGGGAGAACTTGCACAATTGGTGGCTGACTAAATCCTTTTTTGCCCCACTGTACATGTATATAAGTCTATAAAATGTATTTTATTACACATATAAAAATACACAATAAAAATTACAATAAAATCACAATAAAAATCAAGAGAGTACATAAGGCCACAATAGTGATCAAGACATATTCAGTATGATTCTTTTTTACTCCCATTGTGTTGCAAACAAACTTAGTGGCTTCTTCAGGGAAATGAGAATCTGCAAGCTAAATAATAATTCATAATCGTCCATTGAGATATATATATATCTGTATATATATATATATATATATATATATATATATATATATACTGTACAACATATTCACTCCATTTGAGGAGTATAAACACTTTCATGGTAAATTGAGAGCGCAGTTATAAACTAGTTACATCCTATTTTAGCCTAATGTAGCCTTACAATGAGCTGCCCCCAAAGCGGTATACACAGATTTATAGTTTAGTTTAAATTTCCTTAGGGGAATTTTTTGGCACCATTTGTTTGATAATTTTATCGTCCCCTCTTTAGACTCGATTTTTATCATACAACTCCTGCCTATAGATATAATCAACAAAATATACACTTACAGACCCAAAAGATCACAATACATATGCATTCAAGATCATTGCTGGGTTAAAAAACTGATCAGTAAACCCCCAAATAAGTTAAAAGAGGGTGCCTCCCTCAGGAGGACTCAAGGCGCCAACTCTATTTGAAATAACCAAATAAAGAAAAAAATAGAGCTATATTGAGGAGGAGGCGGCGTATGAGGAGATTGGGGAGAAGACGCAATTGTCTAAAAACATTGCTCTCAGACCATGAAAGTAAAGGGCCATTTTAGACCTTATACCATGATTAGGGATGAGCTTCGAGTTCGAGTCGAACTCATGTTCGACTCGAACATTGCCTGTTCGCCCGTTCGCCGAACAACGAACAATTTGGGGTGTTCGTGGCAAATTCGAAAAGTCTATAGGAGAAATCTAAAGTGCTAATTATAAAGGCTTATATGCAAGTTATTGTCCTAAAAAGTGTTTGGGGACCTGGGTCCTGCCCCAGGGGACATGTATCAATGCAAAAAAAAAGTTTAAAAACGGACGTTTTTTTAGGAGCAGTGATTTTAATAATGCTTAAAGTGAAACAATAAAAGTGAAATATTCCTTTAAATTTCGTACCTGGGGGTGTGTATGATATGCATGTAAAGTCGCGCATGTTTCCCGTGCTTAGAACTGTCCCTGCACAAAGTGTCATTTTTGAAGGAAAAAAAGTCATTTAAAACTCACTCGCGGCTATAATGAATTGTCGGCTTTTATCAATACATAGAAAAGTCATTGATAAAAAAAAAAAAAAAAGCGTGGGGGTTCCCCCAAATTCAATTACCAGGCCCTTCAGGTCTGGAATGGATATTAAGGGGAACCCCGCCGCAAATTTAAAAAGAAATGTTGTGGGGTTCCCCCTAAATATCCATACCAGACCCTTATCCGAGCACGCAACCTGGCTGGCCGCAGGGGAAGAGGGGGGGATGAGAGAGCGTCACCCCCTCCCTCCTGAACCGTACCAGGCCACAAGCCCTCAACATGGGGAGGATGTCCCCATGTTGATGGGGAAAAGGGCCTCATCCCCAAACCCTTGCCCGGTGGTTGTGGGGGTCTGCGGGCGGGGGGCTTATCGGAATCTGGAAGACCCCTTTAACAAAGGGGACCCTCAGATCCTGCCCCCCCTATGTGAATTGGTAAGGGGTACATTGTACCCCTACCATTTCACGAAGAAAGTGTCAAAAAATTGAAATAAAAACACACAAACACCTTGGAAAAGTCCTTTATTAAAAAAATAAATAATAATAATTAAAAAAAAAACATTCCAGCGATGAAATCCAGTGTCCCGCGGCGATCCCGATGTCCAGCGCTGTCCGTCATTGGTTGTGCCTGTGCGGACCTGATGGGGAACTTCCTCTGCTGTGTTTTAAATGTATAGACCCGCCCCTTCTAAAGTTCCCCATCAGGTCCGCTCAGCGGACGAAGTTCCTAATCAGGTCCGCCCCCTCGGTATGTCCGACCCCGCCTACGTCATTGGCCTGAGCGGGAAACTTCCTTCACTGTGTAAATTTAAATTACACAGTGAAGGCAGTTCCCCGCTCAGGCCAATGACGTAGGCGGGGTCGGACATACCGAGGGGGCGGACCTGATGGGGAACTTCGCTCGCTGTGTAATACATTAATAGACCCGCCCCTTCTCGCGTTCCGCATCTGGTCTGCTGAGCGGACCTGATGGGGAACTTTAGAAGGGGCGGGTCTATACATTTAAAACACAGCGGAGGAAGTTCCCCATCAGGTCCACACAGGCACAACCAATGACGGACAGCGCTGGACATCGGGATCGCCGCGGGACACTGGATTTCATCGCTGGAATGTTTTTTTTTTTTTATTATTATTTTTTTTTTTAATAAAGAACTTTTCCAAGGTGTTTGTGTGTTTTTATTTACATTTTTTGACACTTTCTTCGTGAAATGGTAGGGGTACAATGTACCCCTTACCAATTCACATAGGGGGGGGGGCCGGGATCTGGTGGTCCCCTTTGTTAAAGGGGTCTTCCAGATTCCGATAAGCCCCCCGCCCGCAGACCCCCACAACCACCGGGCAAGGGTTGTGGGGATGAGGCCCTTGTCCCCATCAACATGGGGACATCCTCCCCATGTTGAGGGCATGTGGCCTGGTACGGTTCAGGAGGGAGGGGGGCCGCTCTCTCGTCCCCCCCTCTTCCCCTGCGGCCGGCCAGGTTGCGTGCTCGGATAAGGGTCTGGTATGGATTTTTGGGGGGACTCCACGCCATTTTTTTTTAAATTTGGGGTGGAGTTCCCCTTAAAATCCATGCCAGATCTCAAGGGCCTGGTATGGATATTTAGGGGGAACCCCACGCCATTTTTTTTTAAATTTGCGGCGGGGTTCCCCTTAATATCCATTCCAGACCTGAAGGGCCTGGTAATTGAATTTTGGGGAACCCCCACGCTTTTTTTTTTTTTTTATCAATGACTTTTCTATGTATTGATAAAAGCCGACAATTCATTAATAGCCGCGAGTGAGTTTTAAATGACTTTTTTTCCTTCAAAAATGACACTTTGTGCAGGGACAGTTCTAAGCACGGGAAACATGCGCCACTTTACATGCATATCATACACACCCCTCAGGTACGAAATTTAAAGGAATATTTCACTTTTATTTTTTCATTTTAAGCATTATTAAAATCACCGCTCCCGTAAAAACGTCTATTTTTTAAACCTTTTTTTGCATTGATACATGTCCCCTGGGGCAGGACCCGGGTCCCCAAACACTTTTTAGGGCAATAAATTGCATATTAGCCTTTATAACTAGCACTTTAGATTTCGAACGTTCGAGTCCATTGTATTTAATAGGGTTCTAAAGTTCACACGAACATTCTGTCTGTTCGCAGGTTCTGGTGCGAACCGAACAGGGGGGTGTTTGGCTCATCCCTGACCATGATTTACAAATTGTCCAAACATGAGCTACAAAGTCATCAATATCAATAAATTTACTAGACAAATACTGTCTAGAAAGCACCTTCTCTGCAAACACTCCTCTTCTCATCACTCTCCACTTCCTCAAAGATGGCCGCTGGTAGTGGCGGCCCATCCATTCAGGGCACAGGTTCGCCGCCCCCCTAATCCATGCCCCCACCCCCTAATCTACATGCAGGGTGCCGAACGCATAGATTTCAATGTTTTTTTTTAAGCACATGATTAGAGCCTGAGGCTCTAATTGGCTTAAAAAAAGGGTGGGCTCGGGGCGCAGAGCACTGTGCCCTGAGCCCACCCAATTGTGTGACAATAGCAAATTAGTATTCGCTATTATCTTCCTGATTCTCCTCCTGGCCAATCAGGAAGCGGGTCCTCGATCCGATTGACCAGGGAGTCTTAGGACTCCCGGCCAATCGGGTCTCAGGACCCACTTCCTGTTTGGCCAGGAGGAGTAGCAACTGCCCCGGAGCGAGGAGTAGCAGGAGTAAGGAGCAGCAGCCCTACCCCCGGTCCTCCACATCTGCCTCCTAAGGTAAGGAGGCCTCTGTTCGCCACCATCGCCTGACTCCCGCGCACGTGGGGTGGGGGGAGCTGCCTTCCCAACCATCTCCCGCGCGGGGGGGATCGCCACCCTCCTGTCTGTCTCCCACGCGGTGAGCCATGCATTTTACAGGCCTTTATATGAGTTGCATTATAATGCATACCTGTTTTAACGCAACACAGGTCAACGCACCATTGTAGTGTGAACAGGAGACATAAAAAACTATTGTTTTTTTATGTGTCTCTGCGATGACCTGCATTTTACAGGTGTGCTAAAATGCAGATGATTGCACTAGTGTGAATTAGCCCTAAGTAAATCAACCCCATAATTTCTTTGAAATTTGCTTTCCGTATCGATTATAGAGTGTCTCAAACTCATATCAGCTCACCAAAATATAATGGTTGTTGCTAGTAATAAGGATTTTCTACATCCATCAAATTTGTTGATTGTGCCCCTGAAATTTATGAACTGAATGCAATAAATTATTCTCATGGAAAAGCAAAAGCACATCATATAAAATCTTAAAATAGAATTAAGGCACCCCAAACAGATTTACAGTGGTAATATTGAATGGCACACAGTGAAAAAAAATCACAATTTTACCATTCATATAAACAGTAAGATGCAAGAAGTTCTTTCAAGGAGGTGACACATACAATAAATGGTCTTATTTAATAAGTCAAAGGTGAAACAAAGTGCTGCAATCCCTAGTGACCAAACTATGATCCCTTGTTAGAACTGCTTATAAATATATGTAAACCCTCACCTTGTAAAACAACCCATTCAGTTTAAAATGGAAATGAAAGGCAAAACATTTGTGTATAGATATAAAAACATTATATATACCTTTTTCCCCTTTCTATAAATAATCGCAAAACCCCTATTTTCAGCTGCATAAGAGGGGAGGAGAAACAGCAGTACGCTGGTCTTCCCATTTAATGGCTATGCAGAGGAGGTCAGGACAAGTCTGATCATTGGAGGAGAGCAGGCTCAGTTCCCAGCACAGCTCGATAATTGACCATGCTGTGCTCTGATGCCTAGTGTGGTCAGTTTTTGAGGAAAACAGAGGGACTGGCAGGGACACCAGGGATTTCACACAAAGGAAGCAATACAAACAGAACAGGATACTTTTTCATACAAGTACATGGCACAGCAGGCACATATCAGGGATATGAAATGTTGGGTTTACATATTCTTTAAGATTTATTACTATGAAAACGACTTTTTGCTGCTCTTTGCAAAGTAGGCTTCACACAGTCTTATTGGTTACTATGTAACATGCCTAAAGGCATCTGAAGGAAGATAAGTTTTTATTGGTTGTTCTCTACTAAAAAAACAAAAGGAAAAAATTAATAGCTAGCTATGAGCAAAAGTACCAATCCACCGTCAGATATTATGGGGTTGATTTACTAAAGACAACTAGACTGTGCAGTTTGGAAAGTGCAGTTTCTCCAGAGCTTAGTAAATGAACAGAAGGTCTGCTGATTTCCATCATCCAATCATGTGCAAGCAAAAATGCTGTTTTGTTTTTTCTTGCATGTGATTGGGTTTTCTTTGCAAAGTGAAGTTTTACCTCATTTACTAAACTCTGGAGCAATTGCACTTGCAGGGTGCACAGCCTATTTACCTTAGTAAATTAACCCCTATATATATATATGTATATATATATATATATATATATATATATATATATATATATATATATTTCTCGTACATCACGGGACACAGAGCGACATAGTCATTACTAATGGGTTATATAGATACCGTCAGGTGCTGGCACTGGCAACTTCCAAAACCGGAAGTACCCTCCCCTATATAAGCCCCTCCCATCCGGGAGCACCTCAGTTTTTTGCCAGTGTCTAAGGTGTTGGCCAAGAAGAAACATGTGTTTTTCACTGAGCTTGCGTACAGGTTCTTTTGGGCCTCAGTAAGCTATTCCGGATCCGACCAAAAAAGCTTCATAGCTAAACGGTCGGTACCCGGGCCTTGCAGAGAAGAGCAAGGTTTTGCCTGTAATGCTTCTCTTAGGAGAGCTGGACCCTGGGATCCAGAGCTCTGGTCATACCCACGACCAAGATGTTTTCTGTGCAGGGTGCTATACAGGTCCAGGGGAGTGGAATCCTTGGGAACCCGGTCCCTGAAGGTTTGATTACAATGCCTGCCGTGATAGGTGAAGTTTGGGCTTTTGTGGACCAAACAAAGTCCTGCGGCGGGGAACAGGTAAGTGGGGGCCCCCAGGAACTTGGTTCTATTGGGGGACCCCCAAGCCTAATTTGTCTTTCTGTCTGTTACCTAATGGTATTCCCGCAAAATTCTGTGCATGCCTGTAACTACTAAAAAAATGTAATAATTTTTAATGGTGGTCAAGAAAAAAAAAATATATATATATTTTTTTATATATTTAATATATTAGACTGCGGTACCTGTGTTTGTCCACTAGAGGCCGCTGTGGAATGTTTTCTTGTCATGTGGACTAGTTTCTTCTCAGCAGAGCAAGTCCAGGCAGATGGTGAGTTCTCTTATGGGAAACTGCTTCCTCTGCCATGTTGCAATGCTCGTCCATCCCCCGGCCTGCGGCAAAGAGGGGCCCTGGCTCTTGTCCCTAGTTTCCATTTTTCGAAATTAGCGCCAAAGGCGCACGTGGCCGCGCGCGTGCGCGTACACGCGCCTCTATATATAGAGGTGAGCCGGGAAAGGGGGCGGAGCCTGGGGGATGACGCTCTGTGCGCGCCGCAGCGCTTCTGCGCATGTGCGGGCGTCCCAGCATGTTAAAAATCACAATTTTGTGTGGTGAGCTGGCTATGAAGTACAGAGACAGAGCTGGCAACATTTAAAAAAGGGCATACAGCAAGCGGTTGATACAGGCATCCCCTAGAAAGGCACATTAGTAGACACCAACTGTTTCTTATAGCAGCATTTATGCTAGACTATTGTCAGTAACTGGTGTATTTCGGCTGGAATACCTCAGCTTTGTGGCTTAGGAATATGCCGTCTAAAAACTCCGGGACTAGAAATTCCAGGAGGAATAGGGGGTCTCCATCGGGCTCTGAGGATCTTGGGCATGCTTTGGCTGCACCAGTCTCCCCTGAAGAATCAGAGGTTAGTGACCGTAGAGCACCCTCAGGAGTACCTGGTACTGTGGCTGTCCTCAGTTCACCTGCTCCTGTGTATGTAACAGAGGAGGTTTTTTCCTCAGCTCTGGGAGGGCTGGAAGAGAGATTGTCAGCATTGATCGCGGCTTCCCTGTCACAGGAGAAAAGCGCCCGATCTCCGTCTCCTCCCTCAGAGTGCCTGTTAACAGAGCAACAGTCCCATACAGGGATCGACCTACCTGAAGGGGATCAGGATGAGGTCGATTCAGTTGTAGAGGAATCAACAGTGGAAGAGCCGTTCTCAGCATCACATGCTGAAAGGTTATGGGTTCAGTCCCTGACTAATATGGTCCGATCAGCATTTAAAATGCCACTTGCGGAGCCATCATCCACTTCTGTCTCCTCGTTGGGGTCGCTAAAAGCTCCCCAGACTGTTTGTTCCTTTCCGATCCATCCTTTACTGGAAGGGCTCATTTACCAGGATTGGGAGCATCCTGACAAAATATTTACTCCCCCTAAGAGATTTCCGGTGGTCTATCCCATGGAGGATAAGTTCATCAGAAAATTGAAGGTCCCTACAGTGGACGCAGCCATCTCTTGTGTGAATAAATCACTGACATGTCCGGTGGATAATGTCCAAATGTTCAAGGACCCAATAGATAAAAAATTGGAGTCCTTATTAAAATCTGTTTTTTCTACAGCAGGATTGGTGACACAACCAGCAGTGGCAGCTATTGGGGTCTGCCAAGCAGTGAAGGATCAGTTGAAACAGGTCTTAAGGGACTTGCCAGATCAGCAGGCTCTTGCCCTAGCTGATCTACCTAGAGCCTTATGCTTTGCGGTGGACGCCATAAAGGATTCAATCCATCAGGCCTCCCGCCTTACGCTGTCTGTAGTACATATGCGCAGGCTTCTATGGCTCAAAAACTGGTCTGCTGAAGCTCCCTGTAAAAAATTGCTGGTCAGCTTCCCATTTCATGGTGAGCGCTTATTCGGGGAAGACCTGGACAAGTATATCCAGAGAATTTCCAGCGGTAAAAGTACACTTTTGCCGGTAAAAAATAGAGTTAGAGGTCCCTCTTTTAAGAGGCCGGCTTCTCCAGTCCCTAGGACATCGGCTGTGAAACAGTTCCGACGGCCTCCTCGGTCAAATCCCGGAGGTAAAAATCAGGGACAGTTGCAGGGTAACAAGAAGCCCTGGAGCAGGAGAGGTACAAAACCTCCCCCAAAGTCAAATGCATGAAGGGTTGCCCCCACCCAATCGGGTGGGGGGAAGACTTCAGTTGTTCACAGAAACCTGGCGGGACACGATCCGAGACAGATGGGTGCTCTCCGCAGTAAATCTTGGATACAAATTGGAGTTAAAAAACTCCCCTCCTTCCCGCTTTATAAGGTCAAACGTGCCAAGGGATCCCCAGAAGAGAGGATCCCTCCTGTTGGCACTGGAACAATTATTGCTCCAAGCAGTAATTATAGAGGTTCCCCTGGAAGAATGGGGGTTCGGGTTTTACTCAAACCTCTTTACAGTTCCGAAGCCAAACGGGGACGTGAGGCCCATATTAAATCTAAAAGGGCTAAACAAATTCCTACATATCAGGACTTTCCGGATGGAGTCGATCCGATCGGTAGCCACTGCCCTACAAGGGGAGGAATGGTTAGCCTCGATCGACATCAAAGATGCTTATTTGCACATTCCCATCTTTCCAGCCCACCAAAAATTTCTACGCTTTGCGGTAGAAGGGCGCCATTTTCAGTTCAGAGCCTTACCCTTCGGTCTGGCCACAGCACCAAGAGTGTTCACAAAAATTCTGGCCCCATTATTGGCCAATCTAAGAACACGAGGTGTAACGATAATGGCATATCTAGACGACTTGTTGCTGATAGACCACTCAGTGGAAAAACTAGAAGTGGTTGTTCACGAGACAATCAAGTTTCTGGAATATCACGGTTGGATTATCAACCGAGACAAGTCAGCCCTAAAACCAGTCAAAAGTCTGGAATACTTGGGGCTAAGGCTGGATTCAGACCAGAGAAAAATTTTCTTGCCTCAAGAAAAGGGGTCGTCTTTGAGAGATTTGATCCACTTAGTGGGTTCAAAAAGACAGCCATCCATACGCCTGTGCATGAGGCTGCTGGGAAAAATGGTGGCATCATTCGAAGCAGTACCCTACGGTCAATTCCATTCAAGGAAATTGCAAAGGGCCATACTGTCAGCCTGGAACAAAAAAGTTCAGGCTCTGGACTTACCAATGTCCTGGTCCCCTTCCGTTCGCAAGAGCCTCCGCTGGTGGTTGGTTCCCCAGAATCTGGAAAGAGGGAAATCCTTCAGTCCGATTTCCTGGAAGGTGGTCACTACAGATGCCAGCCTTATAGGCTGGGGAGCAGTACTGGAGCAATGGTCTCTCCAGGGCAAGTGGTCAGAAGCAGAAAAGGCCCTGCCCATCAATCTCTTAGAGATACGAGCAGCCCGGTATGCCCTAGTAGCATGGACATCCAAACTCCAAGGGTCCCCTGTCAGAGTTCAATCAGACAATGCCACAGCAGTGGCATATATCAATCGTCAGGGGGGCACCAGGAGTCGTGCAGCCCAAAGGGAAGTAAATTACATCCTGAGATGGGCAGAAAGATATGTCCCAGCCATATCTGCGGTATTCATTCCAGGAGTGGAGAATTGGAAGGCGGACTTTCTAAGTCGCCAACAATTATGCCCAGGGGAATGGTCCCTTCATCCCGAGGTTTTCCGGACAATATGTCAGCGGTGGGGAACACCGGATGTAGATCTGCTAGCATCCAGATTCAACACAAAAGTGGACAGGTTTGTCTCTTGGACAAGGGATCCCCTAGCGTGCGGCTCGGATGCCCTAGTGTTCCCTTGGGATCAGTTCAAGCTGATATATGCATTCCCACCGCCACAATTGTTACCTCGATTACTCCGCAGAATCAGGGTAGAAAAGAAACCAGTGATTCTGGTGGCTCCAGCGTGGCCCCGAAGAGCATGGTACGCGGAGATTGTAAAAATGTCTGTGGGGAGTCCTTGGAC
This sequence comes from Rana muscosa, assembly GCA_029206835.1. Classification (NCBI taxonomy): domain Eukaryota; kingdom Metazoa; phylum Chordata; class Amphibia; order Anura; family Ranidae; genus Rana; species Rana muscosa. The sequence goes on from CM055118.1 coordinate 226,574,535, forward strand.
CCTCCCACATCGTCCGGACCTGCTTTCGCAAGGACCGATATACCACCCTTCCTTACCAGCCCTAGGTTTGACGGCCTGGCTATTGAAGCCCACATTCTAAAAAAGAGAGGGCTCTCTAATGCTGTGGTATCTACCATGATCAATGCCAGGAAGCCGGTATCCAGGCAGATCTACTATAGAATCTGGAAGGCGTACATCGCCTGGTGTGAGGCCAAGAAATGGCATCCACGTAAATACGTAATAGGTAGGATTCTGGACTTCCTACAATGGGCTGTAGATAGGAAGCTTGCCTTGAGTACTATCAAGGGTCAGATTTCGGCCTTGTCAATATTTTTTCAAAGGCCCTTGGCTTCGCATTCACTAGTCAAAGCCTTTATACAAGGAGTGATGCGTATTAGTCCTCCGGTTAATATTCCCATATGTCCATGGGATCTAAACTTGGTTCTGTCGGTTCTACAGAAACAACCATTTGAACCATTACAGCATATTTCCTTGGTGCTTCTCACCAGGAAATAGATTTTTCTAGTAGCCATTTGTTCGGCTAAAAGAGTATCGGAATTAGCAGCTATGTCCTGTAAGGAGCCATATCTGGTTATCCATAAGGACAGAGTAGTGTTACGTCCTCATCCAGCCTTTCTTCCTAAGGTGGTATCGAGGTTTCATTTGAACCAAGATGTGGTTCTTCCTTCTTGTTTCCCCAAATCTACTTCGGTAGAGGAAAAGTTATTGCATTCTTTGGATGTAGTAAGAGCAGTTAAAGCTTATCTAAAAGCCACTGCTGAGATTCGCAGAACGGATACTTTGTTTATTCTGCCGGAAGGCCCCAGAAAGGGTCAGGCAGTGTCAAAATCTACTTTAGCGAAGTGGATCCGACAGGTCATAATACAAGCCTATGGCTTGAGAAGGAGACCGCCTCCGTTCAAAGTTAGAGCGCACTCCACGAGAGCAGTTGGAACTTCATGGGCAGTGCATCACCAGGCCTCCCTGGCTCAAATCTGTAAGGCCGCAACATGGTCTTCAGTACACACGTTTACTAGGTTCTACCAGGTGGACGTTAGAAGTCAGGAGGATGTCGCCTTTGGGCGCAGTGTGTTGCAGGCCGCAAAAGATCCTCATGTCTGATAGCGCTCAGCTTATATATGGTGTATCCCCCCCTCATTTGGCATTGCTTTAGGACATCCCATTAGTAATGACTATGTCGCTCTGTGTCCCGTGATGTACGAGAAAGAAAATAGGATTTTTATAACAGCTTACCTGTAAAATCCTTTTCTTGGAGTACATCACGGGACACAGAGCTCCCGCCCCTCTTTGGGGACACTTATTGCTTTGCTACAAAACTGAGGTGCTCCCGGATGGGAGGGGCTTATATAGGGGAGGGTACTTCCGGTTTTGGAAGTTGCCAGTGCCAGCACCTGACGGTATCTATATAACCCATTAGTAATGACTATGTCGCTCTGTGTCCCGTGATGTACTCCAAGAAAAGGATTTTACAGGTAAGCTGTTATAAAAATCCTATTATATATGTAACGGAGCCTCACTCTCCCTCTCGGTCATTGTGGCTCACTTATGTCTAGGGGTACTTGGGAGAGGAGAGTGCAGGAACACTACGCCAAGCTCTCCCCTCGTATGTGTATGAGGGTTGAGCAGAGTTACTTGAATTACCTCCGGGTCTGTTCACTGCATACGAAGCCTCCAGCTGTCCCGTGGAGACGTGTCTGCCAATAACATAGAGCCCCACACCAATCGAAAGTCCAACACTCCTTTATTTCTTTACTTGCAGGGTGAACACGATCAGTTGAACTTTCAGTAACAGACAGACAGGGGTGTGGATACGAGTAGGCCCAGGCACAACTGAACTCTCCTATCCCTTTGCTAGCGAACAGGCCTGGCGTACGGTCTCTGCCACCGACCGTGAGTTTTGGTCGCTGCCACCGACCGGATGAACTGTTGAGGCCCCTGCCACAGGCCTAATAGCAGGTCCCTGCCACCGACCTGAGTTGAATAGTTGGACCGCTGCCACCGGTCATTGAACGTGAACCACCTTCCTCTCTGAACTTGGCCCCTGTTCGGGAAGGATATCCCTCCGGGCGGTCTCCAGAGGTTCACCCGGCACTGGCAATCTGCTGCACCAGGTCTTCGGATGAGTCCCTCCTCCGGTCGCTTACGCCTCTGGATTCGGGTGCCCCACTCCCGGGGCCCCCTAGGACGATCTCTCCCTCGCGGGACCCAGCGGAAGATACTGGGCCCCAGGCCTCCGGCTGAGTACCTCACCCCAGACTGAAGGTGTCTGGGATGGAACACAAACTCCAGGTGTCCAGGCCTAGGCCGCCTGGACCCCGACCGCGAACAGCAGCCCTCAGGCTAAAGGTGCCTGGGACTCCGACCTTGTGGCGAAGATGTCCGCCCCCTTTATACCCTCTCCCAGGATGCACCGCGGGTTCCCTGCCCCGCCGTACAACCGCTGCGAGAGGTCACAAAGGGTACGGCACTGCAGCAATGGTTCAACCCTGGCCCAAAGTGACAGCGCCACCTGCTGGGCCGCAGGGAACTATACATCACTGGTGTCTTCACCAGATTTAAAAGTATATACCCGCTACATATATATAAATATATATATATATATATATATATATATATTTACTGTGACAGTGGGACTGTGTGCGTCCTTATAGTGTGTTTGTTTACACCAGATTTGGTAGAGAAAGACATGCTGATTGAACAGCTGTGTGTTCGGCTATTTAGTTCTGACATGACTATGGATCAGGGCCCCACCCAACAGACAGGAAGTCTGTGCATGGGAGTCAGGTGGACTCCCATCCCTCTGAGAGTCAGAGGCTATCTATGCTGCATGGGTGCAGCCAAAGTGTGCGATGTCTGCAGGAGGCAGACGTCATTGCTGAAGTAGGCAAGAAGGTGCTGACCGGGAGTAAGCGAGGAGTGAGCTTATCTCTAGGAAACTCTGTTTGTTCTGAGGAGCAGACTTTAGGCCTAGGCTAAAGGCCTGAGACAGCCGGATCGCTAAAATGAAAGCCAGAAGGTTAAACTGTTAAGTATGCAAGATACAGTAATGGTTGGACCCCCTGCGAGGGCTACTGATGTATTTGTGAACTTTTTGTGCTTTTAAATAAAAGTGGGCTACCATGCCCTTAAAAATTGTTCCTGACTGGCTGGAATCACTGGAAAAATGCATCTACTATGAGAGCTAACAACCCCCAATCTTACAATACATAGGACCTCAAAGAAGAAGGCCCAATCATTTACTTGGGCCACATACTTCTTGGATTCTAATTGAGCAAGCTGGGGTTAGAAGCTCATTGGTTTCTATGCAGAAGTGAGCCTGATTTTGCACTCTCCAGCTATAGTAAATAAACCCCATTGTGTACTTAAAGGGGAGTTCCAGGCTTTTTTATGTTTATTAAAAGTCAGCAGCTACAAAAAGTGTAGCTGCTGGCTTTTAATAAACAGACACTTACCTGCTCCACTGTCCAGTGGCGCGGCCGAACGGAGCTTCGCTCCTCTCCCCCCTTCTCCGCCAGCGCCTCCATTCCTACTGTGGGCACCCGGCCGTGACAGCTTTCGGCTTCATGGCTGGGCACTCACTGCGCATGCACGAGCGGCGCTGCGCAATCTGAGTGGCCATGCGTTTGCCTGGGACCTGCCACGTGTCCCAGGTGATCGCCTACAGGGAGGGGCCCGCCTTAGGCAATATGACGAGTCGCCTAAGCAGTCTCTGGGCGGAAGGAGGAAGTGGGACAGGAAGTCGCACTCCCACTGAAGCCCCCACTCCCCCCCAAAAAAAATGACATGCCAAATGTGGCATGTAAGGAGGCGAGGAGTGGATTAAGCGGAAGTTCCAATTTTGGGTGGAACTCTGCTTTAAAAGTAGGGTATGCCTGTATATTGTCCTCCATAACCAGGATCAAATTATTCCCTGCCTTCGTAGGCCAATTGTCTTTTGCTGCCCCTTCAGTTGAGATGCTAATGTTAGTATCACATTAACGATATCAGACATCATAATTACGCAAGACATATCAAGATTGGGGTGGAGAGGCTGAAGGCGTTAGTTTGTCCACCTACACCTAGAAACAATAACTAGAATGCCGCGTACACACGATCGTTTTTAATGATGAGAATTTTTTTTTTTTTTAAATGGTCATTAAAAATGATCATGTGTGGGCTTTCCAGCATTTTTCCAGACGAGAAAAACGCAGAGAATCACGACGAGAAAAATTGGAACATGCTCTAATTTTTCACGTCGTTTTTTACATCGTCGTTTTTCTCGTCATGAAAAACGGCCGTGTGTGGGCTTTAATGATGTGAAAAAAAAATGCGCATGCTCAGAATCAATTATGAGACGGGAGCGCTCGTTCTGGTAAAACTAGCGTTCGTAATGGAGATAGCACATTCGTCACGCTGTAACGGACTGAAAAGCACGAGGCTGAAAAGCGCGAATCGTCTCTCAACAAACTTTACCAACATGAAGGGTGGCGCCATCCGAATGGACCTTCCCCTTTATAGTGCCGTCGTACGTGTTGTACGTCACTGCGCATTACTCGAACATTTTTTTCCACGATAGTGTGTAGGAAAGGCAGGCTTGAGAGGAAACACGAAAAATCACGTCGAGAAAAATGCAGTTTTTTTCAATGACATTAAAAACGATCGTGTGTACGCGGCAGAAGAGTAGGTCAACAAAAGAACACCGCTCTAGGCAGACATCTCATAATGCATCCCACCTGCTGATGGAAACAGGTGCTGGCTCTGCACGTAGGAATGAATCGAAGAAAAGGCTGGACAGCCGCACTCTGTTAATACCTTTATTGAAGACGGTTCAAAAACTCTTCTGGTACAAAGACGTCAGAGGCACAGGATCAATGAAAAGCTGACATGTTTCACACCACTATGGGGTGCTTAGTCATAGCTAGAATAGTAGGTCAATCTGCCTCCATGCTCCGGGTCAGTTGGGTTCTAGGTGTATGGGCAAAGACTGGATAAATTAAAAGTATATAGTACACTCATCCACCAACAAAAATGCACAGTCTGTGCAGATACAGAAGCAATGAAGACCTGGCCATGACACTTTCAAATGGGGAGGTATTCTTGAACATTTTATTATTCACAGGAACATTATAGACTTGAAGTGCAAGTTAATGTTAGCTGCCGCCCCTAGCAGACCTGCTGGCCTAGGCCACGTTCTATGCTGACTATGCAGAAATCCACCCCCATCTCTACCTTCTAGCCACCAGAGGAAAAGGTAGAAGTCTCTAAGAAACCACAAACATATAAAAAGATGGATGCCATCAGGTCTCATAAATGCCTGAGACTGGTATATCAAACTGGCTGGATTGTCACACGGAGGTGACTGTCATTTCTATTCAGTCACATCACCTTGTTCCACCAATTCTCTCTTTGCGGACTCTTTTAAATAAAGGAAAATTGTTGCCTTCATTTTGTAGCTTCTCTAGAGGATGCAGTCAAATGTGTCATGTATCTGTCAAACCTGAAATCAGCCATAAAACCATACCACTGTAACCTTACATCTCAAAAACCCGAAACACTGTCAGCACATGCCACATGATAATCTTTCCTTGTATCTGCGAGCATCCAAAGACATTTATTTTACTTAAATAACCTGTATTTTAGCAGTGCTTTCCTCTAATGGCAGCATTGCCACACAATCCATTGGATACATTGTGCTTGAGAAAAATAATGCATTTTACTTCTCTTTCATTTACCCTTTGAATAAATAGCAGCATTCCAGTCATCTGAAATTTTGTTTATGTTGCAGTGATCCATTGATCTGCCATTATTTGCTCTGATGAATTCCGATTGGTTCGCACAACTACAGCTGCCAAAAGCAGCTATTATCTATTATTCTCAAAGCCAGCAGAAAACAAAAAATAAAGAGCAAAAATAAAGCTTCAAGGGATGTAATGATTCCAGTTTCAAAAACCCAATAATAATATGCAGAAATATAAAATCCTTGACATTCATCTCAGAAAAGGTTCTAGAGATACCTTGAATTATTAATCAGAACTTTGGTTTTGACAAGGAGTAAAAATATTATTGGAAATATTGAATAACAGCATGAGACAGATTCTGAACGAAGCGTCCGTGGAGAAATATATATATTTCTTCCCTCTGGCAACCCTCTCATGCTATTAAAGCCACGTTCGCTCATAGCTGTGGTCAGGCCCAACTTTTCCGATGAGATTCTTGCGTACCTTTCATCTTGTCATTTCTAACGGTAGGATTTATGTGGCAGATGGAGGAAAAAAAAAAAAAAACATAGTTGAAGAACTGAAATAAAAGAATACTTTCTGAATAGAGTGCACCAAAAATTGAATTTCTTCTTGTATTTTCTTTTATCTGCTGAGGGCAATTGCAGAGAGTTAACTTTTGTTTTACCAGTGAGGCTTGATCCCTTTGACAAGTGAACCCGTGTTTTGCTCAGGCAAAACAAAGCAATGTGCTTCTTCAGAGTGTATGTCAGACCAATAACTTTTTTATCTGGTTTTGGATAGAGTGTGTATAGATTTGAATGACTTGATTTTTTTCTGCTATCCTGTTTAAGAGATTTCTCTTCATTTCCTGCCCACCAAACACTGGGTTTATTAGACAGGAAGTGAGAAAAAAAATCCACAACAGGGGCACAGACAGAAATAAAAGACCTGGCGGGGGGTTCTCCTAATCTATAAGAAGAGAATTTTGTTTTCTATCTGTGTTGCTCTTGGAATGCTCCCCTTATTTTCTATCGGGTAAAATGTTGTCAGTAAGTGAGAAAGTGGGATAAATCTTTAAGGCCCCTTTCACACTAGGGCAGGAGGTGCGGTGGCGGTAAAGCGCCACTATTTTTAGCGGCGCTTTACCGTCGGAATTGCAGCGGTATTCGGCCGCTAGCGGTGCGGTTTTAAAAAGGGTTAATACCACTCTGCAGAGGCGCATTGCCGGCGGTATAGCCATGCTGTTCCATTGTTTTCAATGGGCAGGAGCGGTGGAGGAGCGGTAAACACACCGCTCCTTCACTGCTCCATAGATGCTGCTAGCAGGACTTTTGGAGCGGTCCTGCTAGCGCACCGCTCCAGTGTAAAAGCCCTCGGGCTTTCACACTGGAGAAACAGCAGCCGTTGTTTAGGGTCGGTTTGCAGGCGCTATTTTTAGCGCAATAGCGCCTACAAATCGCTCCAGTATGAAAGGGGTTTAACTGAGCCCTGAATAGTAATAAAAATGTGAGAGGGGTTATATATTTTTCCTAGTCTATCTAAAATAAAATAATAGTATAATATTTTATCTGAACATATTTTTTTAATTTTTTTTTATTTTTACATTAATACAACCAGACAACATTTAATAAATAAAGCAAAAAAACAAAAACAAAACAAAAAACACCAATTCTAATCCACAATGCACATGTTGTAATAATATATATGAGAATATGTACTCTTAAGCTTTTATAACTTCATTAACCATAAGGTTAGATATGTCAAACACTAAAAAAATTCTACATAATATCTTACAGTATCACTTGTCAAGCAGCCTCCAAGCTATCTGTTTTATTTTGCCATGTACAAGGGGTTCTTTTAGCTCCACTGTCAACTTTACCACATTGAGATAAGCTAAGAGAAACCAATACGGGTGGGGCCAGACCTGGAACCGATATCCACGGTTCCCACAGTTTACATAGTTTGTTCGGTGTACATTTTGACCGGCTCTCTATGGTACCGGTTCATATATTTCCTCTGCGGCTCTGGTGCAAATTTGCACAGGAGCCCTGTGCGTCTTTTGGTCTGTTTCAGGTCCCATTTTAGGGAAAAAATTCGGGCTGAAATCGGACCTGAAATAGTGAACCAGGATGCACCACTGGGAGCCGCATGCGGCGATGGTGTGAACCAAGCCTAAGACAGAAATGAAAGGTAAACCATCTGTTTATATGAATAAAAAACCTTTTTTTTTTAAGTGATCACATACACTCTGTTCTCAGCTGCATGAGGAGCTCAGATTGCTGGAAGAAGAGAAATAGCAGCACACTGGTCTTCCCCGCGAATGGCTGTGCAGGGGAAGGAGCATGTCAGCACAAGTTTTATCATTGGAGAACAGGCTGAGTTTCTGGCATGGCCAAAAACTGACCACACTGTGTTCTCATGCCAAGTGTGGTCACTAATAGGGACTGGCAAGAACACCGGGAATTTTACGCAAAGGAAGCAAAATAAACAGAACAGGATACTTTTTCATACAATTACATGGCACAACAAGCACATTTCAGGAATATGAAATATTGGGTTTGCATATTTCTCAATTGCGCTAAGCAATATCAGAAACTTAAAACATTATTAATTTATTTCTAAAAAAATAAAATAAAAAAATCTACCTTTTAATGCCACAAGCAGGCCACAATGCTTTAACTTTACAAAGAAAAGGCATTTGTTTTCCTGGCAGGCAGCAGGATTGGGGCCGAATTACGGTAGATGCACATTTTCTCAGTAGAGCTTTTCTTTAACAATGCAGACACTTTGTAAAATTAGCTCCGGTGATATGCAGTTTGCCAAAGTTTGGTAAACATAACCCGGCCCTCCGGCAGTCCGTAGAGCTCCTTACGCCAGCCTGTGCTGGTGGTATACTAGATGTTTCCAGATGGTTTCTTATCTTGTGGTTTCAAAACAAGTTCCAACGCTAAAATATGGAATTTCTCTTTTGTGAGAACAAGGAAGAAAAGCCTCTTTTATTTCCAGCGCCTTTTAAAAAGTTTTCAGTGAAAATTAGCCTTAAATTCATATTTAGAAATAATGAATAAAGCAAAACTCCAAAGACATCCCCAGTGAAATGGAGAAAATGACACTGTGAAATTACGGACGACAATTTATTTTCCCCAGCTGCAGGGTTTAGTGCAGTTCTGCTTCTTCTTTTTTTCATCTGCAAAATAAGACCTGCAAGCAACAGGGACAAACATATTATCCTTGTACAAAGGCTGCCAATGAGCGCCAGGCTCCGTCGCAGATAAATGTATTTAGCGTCTTTTAAATAAGAGAATAGATGGAGGATTTCACAAGCGGGTTTGTTGCTCTATCTAAAGCAGATAATTAGTTGTTTTCCCAGTCTGCTCTTTCATTACTGCACGATGCTAAAATATGTGCCCCTTGTTTCCGCCAAGACTTTCTTTTTATTGTAAAGAGAAACATGAATCCTTATAAAGTCTAAAAAAAGAACAAATAATGAAAACGCTTATAGGGAAGTTTTGCATGCATCTCGTTACCATTACTGAAATTGAAAAAGAACCTTTAACTACAAATATGATCAAGCCTATCTAAAGCTAAAACTTGTTTTTATTTAGTTATTTTAGAACTGGGAACAGTTTAAACCCCGTCTGGAATTTTTTGCCAACTGTTTCTCAATAGGGGGGTTTACCCTTCACTTCCTGACTTGTACACACAACAGGAAGTGACATAAAATCTCTCCAAAGTGGGGGGAAATCCCGTCTTAGACAGCTGTGACAATTGTCTCCATAGGAAGGTCTTTCCTCTATTCCTGTTCTGCTGAAGATTAAAGTTTGGATTTCCTCTCACCTTCAACCCAGTGACAGTGGTCCCCAAGACATATTGAAGGCTACCCCAACCCAGCAGCGATACAGACAGCAAAAAAAAACTGTTTACAGGGGTTCTTCTGACCTTTACACACTTCCTTAATACTATAAAAATATTAATGCTTTAGGTACACTTTTTTTTAAATTATTTTTAACATATTTTTATTTTCTTCTGTAGCCGACATCCCAAGGCTCCAATGCATCAGAGACCACTGAAACCTAGATGCCCAGACCACATTTGGCCAGCTTATTATGTTTTGGTTAAATTGAGTAGAACATTTTAACCAATTTGCATACCTAAATAATGTCGGTAACCACAGAGTTGAAATGAAATATAACTTTTAATATATTATTTAAAATCTAAGAATCATATTCTGTGTGTTTTTAAAACAATATAATTCCTAGTTTTTAATTGTAAAAGTTATATTTTATTTTACTTTAAAGCGGAGTTACAGTAGTTTTTGTGTTTATTAAAAGTCAGCAGCTGCAAAAAGTGTAGCTGCTGACTTTTAATAAAATGGCACTCACCTGTCCCATGATCCAGCGGTGCAGTCACCCAGCCGTTTTCACCCTGTGTTCTCCCTCTGCGGTGCTGGCATCTTTACTATGGGCACCAGGCTGTGACAGCTTGCCCGCTCTATGACTGTTCCCAACGTCTTCTGGGACCTGTCATGCATCCCAGAAGACTTCAGGAGGGAGGGGGGAAAGGAGAGCTTCCGCTTCCGATCGCCTAAGGCGACTGGAACGGAAGTGGGAGCGGGTACCTGTCAAAATCGGGTACCCGCTCCCCCCCATCTCCCCAAAATCTCTATTTCACAAACAGGAGTCGGGGAGGAGGCCTTAAAGTGGAACTTCCTCTTTTGGGTGGAGCTCTGCTTTAAAAAATAAATTCACTTTTACAGAAAATCTGTACAGTGAACTTACACTGGACCCCCCCCCCCCCCAGCCCGCTGTACCAGAGTCTGGCGATCCCCCACTTTCCAGTCTGAGGTTTTGAAGTCACCCTGGCTTTCTCTTCTCTCCTTCAGTGCTAACAGGGCAGACTAGGCGGATTCTGATTGAGTGCCGTCCATGTGACGATGGTGACCAATTAGAATGCCTCCTATCCGTACACGCTGAGAGGTACAGATAGGAGATTAAGCCGTAGGGATTTCAAATCCCTGAACCAGTGAAGCAGCTTCACGGTGTCTGAAAGCGGGGGGGTCGCAGGACTCCAGTACAGCGGGACCGGGGGGATGGGGAGGGGTCCAGTGTAAGTTCACCTTACAGATTTTCTGTAAAGGTGAACTTACACTTTAACCACTTAAGACCCAGACCATTATGCAGCTTAAAAACTTGGCCACTTATTGCGATTCGGCACTGCGTCGCTTTAACTAACAATTGCGCGGTCGTGCGACGTGGCTCCCAAACAAAATTGGCATCATTTTTTTCCCCACAAAATAGAGCTTTCTTTTGGTGGTATTTGATCACCTTTGCGGTTTTTTAGTTTTTGCGCTATAAACAAAAATAGACCGACAATTTTGAAAAAATCACAATAAGCGCTTATTGATTGGTTTGCGCAAAAGTTATAGCGTTTACAAAATAAGGGATAGTTTTATAGCATGTTTATTATTATTATTTTTTTACTAGTAATGGCGGCGATCAGTGATTTTTTTCGTGACTGCGACATTATGGCGGACACATCGGACACTTTTGACACTATTTTGGGACCATTGTCATTTTTATACAGCGATCAGTGCTATAAAAATGCACTGGTTACTGTAAAAATGACACTGGCAGTGAAGGGGTTAACCAGGAGGGGCCGCTGTAGGGGTTAAGTGTGCCCTGATTTGTGTTTCTTACTGTGGGGGGCGTGGCTTAGCGCGTGACATCACTGATCGTCGTTCCCTATGACAGGGAACAGACGATCAGTGACAGGCTCACTAGGAAGCACGGGGAGAGGTTTGTTTACACTTACCTCTCCCCGTTCTTCAGCTCTGTGACCCGATCGCGGAACACCAGTGGCGATCGGGTCCGCTCTTCCCAAGAGGACCTTGTGCCCAGCCGTGCCATTCTGCCGACGTTCATCGGCGTGTGGCGGTCCTCAAGTGGGTAACTTCTGTGTTCTCAGACCTCCCCTTTATATAGCCTTTCACTGTTACATTTGAGTAGGTACACAGGAAGTTTACTCCAGGGTATGCAAAATCTAGGCTGTACTGTAAGGCCCCATGCACACGAGACGCCGGTGCAAACTCTGCTGAACACACGTTTTTAAAGGCTAAAACCGGCGTGTAAAAACGCCCGTTTTGCCGCGATTTTAGCGGCGTTTTACCGCGTTTGCGTCTATAGGCGTTTAGTTAATAAACATCATAAGACCCTCCCTAAGCTCAAAAAACATTATTATTTAACCATTTCAGCCATTTTGGGAGACCAGCAGCTGAGATAGCAGCAGTGTACTTGTATTTAGCGTATCACTTGCCACGTCACCTGCCACAAGTTGTGGATTGTCCACTTGCCACGTCACCTGATACGTCACCTGGCCACGTAACCTGCCACAAGTTGTGAATTGTCCACTTGCCACGTCACCTGGCCACAAGTTGTGGATTGTCCACTTGCCACATCACCTGGCCACGTCACCTGGCCATGTCACCTGCCACGTCACCTGCCACAAGTTGTGGAATGTTCACTTGCCACGTCACCTGCCACGTCACCTGGCCACGTCACCTGCCACAAGTTGTGCATTGTCCACTTGCCACGTCACCTGGCCACGTCACCTGCCACGTCACCTGCCACAAGTTGTGAATTGTCCACTTGCCACTTCACCTGCCACGTCACCTGGCCACAAGTTGTGGATTGTCCACTTGCCACATCACCTGGCCACATCACCTGCCACAATTTGTGGATTGTCCACCTGCCACGTCACCTGGCCACGTCGCCTGCCACAAGTTTTGGATTGTCCACTTGCCACGTCACCTGCCACGTCACCTGCCACGTCACCTGCCACAATTTGTGGATTGTCCATCTGCCACGTCACCTGGCCACGTCACCTGCCACAAGTTTTGGATTGTCCACTTGCCACGTCACCTGCCACGTCACCTGCCACAATTTGTGGATTGTCCACCTGCCACGTCACCTGCCATGTCACCTGGCCACGTCACCTGGCCACGTTACCTGCCACAAGTTGTGGATTGTCCACTTGCCACGTCACCTGGCCACGTCACCTGCCACAATTTGTGGATTTCCACCTGCCACGTCACCTGGCAACATCACCTGCCACAAGTTGTGGAATGTCCACTTGCCACGTCACCTGCCACAAGTTGTGGATTGTCTACAGTGCAATGCAAGCAATTACAGTTTTTTTCATATTTTTTTGATGGTTTTTCATCATTTGCCATCATTTTTGAGATTTCTAATGTAAAAAAATAGGTCACCTTTAAAAACGCTAATAAACGAAATCGCGGCAAAACGCCGGTACCGCGTTTTGCCACGTTTAGCGGCGTTTAGCCGCGTTTTGCGTCTGAAACGTGGAAAACTTTTGCGTCTGAACCCATTTTTTTGCTTCTGGAAAAACGAGGTTAAACGCAACTGCCTAAAAACGGCAATAAACGAGACTGTGTGCATGGACACATAGGATAACATTGAATGGGTTCAGGAGCAGTTGAAAAAAGTGTCCAACTGCCTCTGAACGCGCGTTTAACAGCAAATAACAGCGTCTCGTGTGCATGGGGCCTAAGCCTAAATAATGTTGATATGGGGAGTGGGAGTGTCTGATCTAGCTTTCAAGATTTACACATAGGACTACACATAGGTTTTAGCCTTTATAGAATAGTGAGTACACAGCAGTTTTTACATGAAAGAAAAGTCTTTCAGGCACATTAGTAAAAGGTTAACTAGAGCAAACTAAATCCTAAGTGCCTTTTAAAACAGTACTAGAACAGCAGCTATTTGTCACTTTAAGTCCAGAACTGCCAGAGACAGACAGATTTCAGCACAAAGCCCAAGAATTAACATGCTCTGCACCACGGCTTCTGATCCTTCCTCACAGCAGTCTGGAGAAAGCTGGTAGCAGATACTATGAGGACTATTTGAAAATGTATTTACTGTAGCAGTACCGGCCCATAGGGGCTGCTGGTTGTTGTGGCCATCTCTCACCCTGCAAAATCAGACACACAGTTCTCAGTCACTCAGAAAATCAGTCCTTGCACTTTGTTTTTTTTTGTTTTTATTGGGGGAATTTAACTTGGATGGGTTAAGGCTAAGTATGGGATGTCCACTTGATTGAAGACTGAAACTATAAACACTCTCTGTATATACACTTCCTCATTTCCAACTCAAACACATCACTTGATTACTGCTTATTCCTCACTTCCATCTCCAGCACATCACTTAAATACTGCTTATTCCCGGACCAACTTGCACTATAGTTTAGGCCTGACACTGGCTCAGCCATGCCTGAGGAAATGCCCTTTGCAGGCAGGGACCGCTGGCCCATTTAGTGTAGTAAATATGTTGGTAGTCCTAGTGCTAGCTGTCCATGTGGCTACTGATCCCAGCACTACATCTTCAGGCCCTGCCAGCCCTCCTAGCTGCAGTTGTCTCTTTCCACTGCCTGTACCACCACATTCCTCTCCACTGTTTCTGCACCGATCCCAGACTGCACTCTCCCAATCCTCACAGGCGTTCCTCCCAGTCCTCCAGACTGTGTGAACATTCACCAGCCCTCTTGGCTGCCTCTGTAAAACTCCATAAGACTTTCCTGGCAGTGTTCTCATACTGTCCTCTCTTGCTCCTCCTGTACCTCCTGGTCAGGACACCTCTGTGGGTTGTAAGAGGGTCCCATCCGCACCTGAGCCCAGGCCCAAGGTCAACCCTTCAGACTGGGGAGCTCCCTCAAAGGCCCCGACAGCCTAACACTCCATCTTCCATCCGATCACAACTCCTCCCCCAGCTAGACTGACCCTGAAATTGAAACATCTCTGTAATGAAAAAAGTGCACTGGGACTTATTATAAGGAGAAAAATGTTCAAATGGTTAAATGAGAATCTGATTTAAATAACAATCTGAAAAGTATCTTGTAAGGTTCGACAACTATGCATGTTGCTTTTGAGCATTTCTGCAGTGCTTTTTGCTGTGCTTTCCGCCTTTTACAGCGATTTTGCGTTTTGCGATCTGTGTGTTTTTTTTTACATTCACTGTATATAGCTGGCTGCTAAGGAGCGGGTTGGGAAGCCAACTGCCGCGTTCCTAACAACTGATGAGTCATCAGCTGTTAGGGGGCTTCCCTGCTGACAGCTGAATGTAAAAAAATAATAATTGCAGGCTAAAAAATTCACCAAATAAACGCCCCCCTCCAAAAGACCATACCTTTGGTATGTCAAAAAACGGCTCTTGTTTTTTTTTTACGTTTCACTGCTTTTTTGGTGAATGGGTAGGGGTGCAATGTACTTGATACCCATTCACAGGGGGGGGCAGGGATCCGGCAGTCCCCTTGTTAAAGGGGGCTTCCAGATTTCGATAAGCCCCCTCCCCGCAGATTCCGACAACCTCTGGCCAGGGTTGTCGGGAAGAGGACAACATTGTGCATCAATATGGGGGCAATGTGCTTTGTAATGGGGGGCACATAGCCCCCCTGCCCCAAAGCACCCACCCCCTATGTTGAGGGCATGCTGCCTGGTATGGTTCAGCTCGCTTGTCCTCTACTTTTCCTGACCTACTGGGCTGCATGCTCAGATAAGGGTGGCCATTTTTTTTTTTTTACATTCAGCTGTCAGCGGGGAAATCCGCTGACAGCTGATGACTCATTGAAGTCTATTACATGCAGAATGCTGCATTTTGTGGGAAAAAAGTCCCTGACCCTTTCCAAAAAACACGGAGGCACAAAAATGCATTGACGTGAATGTGTTCCATAGGGACTCATGAAAAAAAAAAATCCCTGCATTTCTGCAAAATGCAAAAAGCATCAAAAAACGCATCAAAGGGTTGCTACACATCATTGTGGTCCCTTGGCATTTTTATGCATCTTCCTGCATTATAAATGCTTCTAAATTTGTTTAATTTGTATTTGCAAGAAAAACCAATGTGCTTTTAATGTATTGCTTTACAAAACATGCTGTTTCGGCCCATATGTGCCTATTCATCTACTAGAAATCTATGGAAATAAATGTAAATGTATTATAAACACATCCAAAAGCATTTTGCATTGGTAAAGATACTGTAGGAAATTAAATTACAGAAAACACTTTTACCTATCTTTCTAGAAAATTGAAAAAACAACATTTATACCTACATGTGAAAAACAAATCAGCTAATTTAATAATGGCTAGTGAGAATCCTCTGCCCCTTTTCCCATGAATGGGAAATTTCATCTGTAATTCTTTGGCCCAGGGGAATTTATGATGGTGTTGGGTGTGTTAAACTGTGTGATTTCAATAGAGGCTGCAGGCATGGGCATCCGCTGAACTTTTTTCAGGGGGGGGGGGCATCATTTTAAGGTCATCCATGCTCTGTCCTTTTTTGACAATGTCATGAAGGGGAGGGGCTTCGTCATTATGACATAAAGCGCAGACATGTGAAGGTTTGAGAAACCTGATGCAAAAGCTTAATAGAAGGATCAAGCTGCCATTGTCTGATTAGCAATCTCTATTTTTTTAAACCCCCCCCCTCTAGCGGCTGAATAGCACCACTAAAACGATGATAAAGCGCCACTAAAACTAGCGTCGCTTTAACGATAAAGCGGCCAGCTGGCAGTGTGAAATAGCTCTTGAGGATAATTCCACTTCACTCCATGTCCATATAAATATAGCCTAGAGAATGTACATCTTTCTATATTGCAATGTATTGCAATACATCTGTTGTGGCCATATTTTGATCTTGATGAAAACAGTCTATACTGTATGTATAGGTTGTTTTCATCAAGATCAAAATATGGCCGCCCACAACACAGATGTATTGCAATACATTGCAATACAAAAATATGTACACAGTGGTGTCGTGGCACAGGCACTGCTGTTTCCTGTAGTTCTTCAGCGATAGGGCAGGCACTGGCAGCGTATTCAGTCTCTTGTCTCGGCCAGTGCACGCCACGCACCTGTGGGAGGAGCCGGCGCCACGCCGGCCGGTTCGGCATAGGCACATTTACACAGGCAGAGGCAGGCTGAGGCAGCAGCCAATCACGGAACAGCCGGGTCAGGGTCATGGTGATGTTAAGCCAATTCGATGCTCGGGCCAGGGGTGAGGAGGGAGGGACGGATAGTCGGAAAAGACTGAGAGCAGCCCCAGCCCCCAGGCCAGCAGCAGTCTGCAGACTTAGAAAAAAAAGTCCACGGCTGCCGCGAAGGTGGCCGCGGCGGCCATTGCAACACAGGGGGCAAGTGTGTGTCTTCACTCTGACTTCCAGGGGGGGCAATTGACCCTCCTTGCCCTTTGGAGCGGACGCTAATGGCTGCAGGCAGACAAGCTGAAACATTAAGGCTGGGTTCACACTAGTGCGAATTGGATATGCATTTTCTCGCATTTTCTCACATCCAATTTGCATTACAGGAGATTGTGGCTGGCTCTCTATGGAGCCGGTTCACACATCTCCGGGGCGGCTGCGGAGCAGCTTGCACAGGAGTCCTGTACATCTTTGGATCCATTTCAGGGCTAAATTCAGGCACAAATTTGGCCCTGATTCATCCCTGAAATGGAGAACAATGACGCACCGGACCCCTGCTGCGAGCCGTATCCATCTGCAGTGTGAACCCAGCCTAAAGTGGTTGTAAAGGCAGAAGGTTTTTTATCTTGATGCATTCTACGCATTAAGATAAAAAACCTTCTGTGTGCAGCAGCCGCCCCCAGTACCCCCTAATACTTACCTGAGCCCCATCTCCCTCCAGCGATGTCCACAAGTGCCTCAGCCACCCGGGACTCTCCTCCTGATTGGCTGAGACACAGCAGCGGCACCATTGGCTCCCACTGCTGTCAATCAAAGTCAGTTAGCCAGTTAGGAGAGAGAGGGGGGGCTAAACGGGGGCTCCTAGTCTGAATGGACACACAGAGCTGTGGCTCTGCTTGGGTGCCCCCGTAGCAAGCTGCTTGCTGTGGGGGCACTCGACAGGAGGGAGGGGCCAGGAAAGCAGAAGAGGGACCCGAGAAGAAGAGGATCCGGGCTGCTCTGTGCAAATCCACTGCAACAGAGCAGGTAAGTATGACATGTTTGTTATTTTTAGAGAAAAAAAAAACAAGACTTTGCAATTACTTTAAATTCTAGAAATTTGCATTTTCTCAAGGTCTCATCTACTAACTACTAAGTAAAGTGTAACTATGCTTATTTTTTGGTTTAGTTTTGAATAGAGTGGGGTTAAAGTATACAGTATGTAAACCCGTACCTTGTAAAACAACCCTTTCAGTTTAGCATAGAAACGCAAGGCAAACGTTTTTTCTTTCTTTTTCTATAACATGTCCTCTTTTCGCAGTTGCATTAGGTGCTTAGAGAGCTGGAGGTGGAAACCGCAGGGGGGCATATCAGCAGGAGGCAGAGGTAGAGCAGCACACAGATCTTCCCAGAGAAGAGCTGTGCCGGAGGGGAAGCATGTCAGCACAAGTCTTGACCATTGGAGGACAAACAGGCTGTGCCCCCAACAAATGGATGTGCTTTTATGGCTAATGTGGTCAGTTTCAAATAGGAAAACAGAGAGACCGGCAGGAACACTCGGTATTTCACAAACAAAAAAGCAATACAAATGGAACAGGATACTTTTTAACACAAGTACATGGTACAGCCGGAACATATCAGGAATATGAAATTTTGGGATAACAAACGCTTTAAGTTGGAACCTCTGACAGATTTTTTTTTTTGATAATCTGAGGAGATTTCTATTGGTTCCTTGTTCCAGTGACTCCTAATTTCCCTCAGGGGAGATTTCTACTTGTTCTGAGGGCTGAGGGGGACTGCTACACGCAGAAGGTTTTTTTTATCTTAATGCATAGAATGCAATAATATAAAAAAATCTTCTGCCTTTACAACCACTTTAAAGGTTGTACAAGTAGGTCCAGGTATGACCCACAGCTAATGTGCATACAGGGTTTTAAGAATCACTGCAAGGAGCTTCATGATACAACACTGCATGTGACACTTTGACTTAATAAAGAATATTTGAGCTTAAGCCTTGAGCCGTGTACACACGATCGGATTTCCTATGGATTCTAATCCGATGGATTTTTCCATCGGAAATCTAATGAAGCTGACTTCCATCAGTCTTGCCTACACACCATCAGTCAAAAAAACGATCGTCCCAAACGCTGTGACGTAAAACACTCAGACGAGCTGAGAAAAATGAAGTTCAAGGCTTCTGAGCATGCGTCGACTTGATTCTGAGCATGCGTGGGTTTTTTATCCGATGGATTTCCACACAGACGATCGGATTTTGCTATCGTTTTTTTTCCCATCGGATAAATTTAAAACATGTTCTATTTTTCACACCGATGGAAAAAAAAAGACCGATGGGGCCCATACGCGATCAGTTCGTCCGATGAAAACAGTCCATCGGACTGTTTTCATCGGTAAAACCGATCGTGTGTACACGGCTTAAGTGTCCTATGTGCAGTGTGTTTTTTTTTCTTTTGTTTTGGTTACCTAATTTACTATTGGGAATTGTTTGATTTACAATATGTCTAGAGCCAAAACTTTTTTTAAATTTTGGATACAAAATTAAATGTCACCTGTCAGGGTTTTTTGCCATCGGTTTGATGATTTCCTTTAAAGATGAGTCCTGCCCCACCCCCCAAAAAATTTAAAGTCAGCAGCTACAAATTCTGTAGCTACCGACCTTTACTTTTAGGGTACTTACCTGTCCAGGTATCCAGTGGTGTCCTCACCAGGGCCAATTTTTTAATGGGCGCTCGGGTGCTTGCAAAGTGAGCCAGAAGTGGGAGCGGGTACCTGTCAAAACCAGGTAAAGTGCTAAATCTGGCAGTGGAGGAGGGGGGAGGAGGCAGATAGTTGGAGCTTCCCTTTTGGGTGGAGCTCCGCTTTGAATTTTAATCCTGTAGACACAACAAATATGTGCAGAGTAAGCTCATTCCACTGTAAAAGAGACTGTAAAGCGCGTCTCCGCCAAGTAAAATTCCAGGGCTCAGGTAAGTAAAACGGGGGGGCTATGGGGCCGGTGACTGCCAGAAGATTTTTCACCTTAATGCATGTAATAGAATGTATAAATAACTGACTCCATTTTCTTTAAGTAGAAATTAACTTTGAATGTATGTGTTTTGACATAACTGACAGTCTGCATAGAAACACACCCTGTGAGTCATTATGGTTAAGCTGATTCATGGAGCAACCTGTTGTATAAGCAAAATCATCAGCTAGCTCTTGTTAACTAAAGTCAGCAGTTTAAATCATGATAAGAAAGTACTGAGTTTGTATAACTTTTAGAAACATATGCATTAAAACACAAAGGTTTATTTGAAAATCTACTATTGTATGGCCAGCTTTGGACAGTTTCCAGCACAACCAGGGTCTCATTAAAATATTTCCCTTTTATTCTCCCTTCATTTTGAATCTTCAGTACTGGTGAGAGTGGTCAGTCAAACAAATAGTGAAAAGAAGTCTTCAAGTAAGAATACATGCTGCAATAAACATTTGACTAGGGTTTTAAACCAAGCCCATCAGCTCAAGATTAGAAAAAAAGATGTACTGTGAGATATACTTTAACTGCCCTTCAAACCAGTGTTGGGGAAATTGAATATTTCATATTTCCCTATTGTTGTTGGTTCCTATTGTGGCTTACTAATGAATTCTAAGCCTCCTAATCTTGGTCAAGGAGCCTTATAAGGTCATATGTATTGTTTTACCTAAAGCTTGAGGAATGCAGGATGGCCAAGCTCACTATCCCTCTTAAAGGTGGATTCCACCCGCAATTTTTTTTTTAAGTCAGCAGCTACAAACACTGTAGCTGCTGACTTTTAATAAGGACACTTACCTGTCCTACTCTCCCGCAATGTCAGCCCCCCTGAGGCCGATCCCTCGATCCTGGCAACTCCCAGCACCGCCATCCTCAGTAAGGGAAACAGGCAATGAAGCCGTGCAGCTTCACTGCCCGTTTCCTACTGCGCATGCGCGAGCCGCGCGGTGCTTTGTGAATGGGCCGGCTGCTCTCTGGGATACACACAGTTCCCAGAAGGCAGCGTGCCCCATTCACAAGAAGACACCGCGAGTAGGACGGCGGAAGAAGACCAGCCTTGGACGATGACGAGGCAGATTAGGGACTTCCGCATAGCAACCGCTATTTCTGGTAAGTAAAACATTTTTTTTCCAATTTTTTTTTTCTATTTTTTTTTAGGATTTTTGGAAAAAAAAAATTCAGGGTGGAACTCCACTTTAAAAGGTGCTATCACTGTCCAAACAACTTTGATTGGTCATTTACTCACATACCAGCCTGTATCTACCACAGCCCAAACTGTGGTTAGTCTCACCCACAACATCCATGAGGCAAGTGTCTGGAACCGATCACCTGTGCCATGTATACAGGACTCCATGGAGGGAAAAAGCACCTTTAGTTAAGTATTATTGATATTTTATTTAACTTTATCTGTATCTGTCATCACTTTAAATAAATGTTATACTTTTAAGTATTTGTGTGATCTCTCTTTGCACATATCGAATAAAAACTCTGAAAGAACTTAAAATATCACGTGACTGTGATAAAATGACCAGGGAAGGGATATACCCCTATGATTAAAAGCTTTTTTTTTAACATTTGCCCACCACAAATGTCACCCACAACAACCAATCAGATCTCTTGTTACTCAAACCGAATTTCTGAGTTGTTGCCAAGATTAGTTAGCAACTGTTTTTCTGCTTTCCCCTGTTTTTTTTGTTTTTTTTTGGAAAAGTTTTCTATCTCAACTTTTATTTGCATGACAGGTCCACATTAAGGTGTTTGAGCCTGGCTGCCAGTCAGATTACAGAAACCTTTACATAGAGTTTGTGAACGTTACAGAATTCTCAGTCATGCAGAAGCAACATTGTTATCTTAGCTCCATTTTTCTTTTGACATTGCCAGTTTATTCCACGAGACATTTTCAATTCCCTTCCAGCTTAAAGCACTGTTACCTCTGAAGAAGTCCATTGAAGTGTGCAGCCCACAAGTGGATGGGCACCTTCGCACTCCCCTTGATTCCACACTTTTCCTCTGAATATTCTTTGCAACGTGCGATTTTACGGAACTCTCCAGTGGCCTGTCTCTTCCCAGACAATAAATTCTATTTTTAGTTTAACTCCTCTACCTAAAAGGCAGCTGAAGGCTGCATGGACATTCTTTTGATTTAACAAGGAATTTATGGCTTGTTTGAAGGTGATGGTTATGGCCTTATTCTGTTTTTAGTAGTTTTTTTTTAACTACTCAAACTTTATTTGTAACTGACATGTTAAAGACAACTGCTTATTGTTACTGATGCTTTTATTGGGATCCCGTAACCTGTCTGCATCAGGCATACTGCATAGGTCACACAATGTCTATTTAAAAAAAATATATTAATAAGAATACAAATTTCATTCTTATTCTTATCATTACTATAATAGGCAAATTCCAGCAAAAGTACCTGAATCTATCTGTATATCTGCTTCCTGTGATACGCTCCCTTGCAGCAAGGGGGGGGGGGGGGCAGCACTCTGAGCCAGTCAGGACTCTGTTGCTTTACACAATGTTGTCAGCTTAATGGCGCGCACACACAACCGTTTTTAATGTCATTGAAAAAAACAACGTTTTTCTCAACGTGATTCTTCTCAAGCCTGCTTTGCCTACACACTATCATGAAAAAAATTGCTCGAGCAAAGCGCGGTGACGTACGAAAAGTAAGACGGCACTATAAAGGGGAAGTTCCATTCGGATGGCACCACCCTTTGGGCTGCTTTTGCTGATCCTCGTGTTAGTAAAGTTTGGTGAGAGACGATTCGCGCTTTTCAGCCTTGTGCTCTTCAGTCCGTTACAGCGTGACGAATGTGCTATCTCCATTACGAACGCTAGTTTTACCTGAACGAGCGCTCCCGTCTCATCACTTGCTTCTGAGCATGCGAGTTTTTTTCACATTGTTAAAGCCTACACACGGCCATTTTTCGTGACGAGAAAAACGACGACGAGAAAAATTAGAGCATGTTCCAAATTTTTAATGCCCATTTTTCACGTCGTGAAAAATGCTCTGGAGCCCACACACGATCGTTTTTAATGACCAAATTAAAAAATTGCATTTTTCTCGTCATGAAAAACGGTCGTGTGTATGCGGCATAAGATTCAGAACATACTTACAGAATGTATAATACAGTGAAGGTGTTGTGATTATGCTGCTACTCCTTTCTTCACTTACTGCACACTTTCTTCAGGTCAGAAACTCTGAATTCATTGAAATCTTAGGATCTACCAGGTAACTAGCTTTTGCAAAAGAGAGTCAGCAATAACAGTCTCAATACTTGTAAAGTAAACATGTTGTTGAAGTAATTAAAAGTGATATAAAATATAATTTTGTAAACTTTAAACTTATAAAAATTCAAAATTTAATTTACCACAAACCATTGGAGTTTTCCTTTAAAGGACAAGTTCAGCTTTAAGTTGAAACTCCTAGGCCACTAAACTATACTCACCCCTGCCCTTTCTTTTTACCTGCCCACTGGTGGTGGAGCTATACATTTTGGCATATAAAAATGGAGTAGGAGTAAGGAGTGTCGTCTTGTGATGAAGACAGGAATGATGTGGACATATGTAAGATTACACGTGGTGAGGCCCATGACTAGAGTTGCCACTTTTTCTTCAATGCGAACACTTTAGCGGTACACAGTAAAAACATTTATTTTTAGCATACACTATAGGATTGTAACAGACCTGGGACACCTTTGGGCGCTCCAAAGAGAATAGTAATGTGGTGTGCATACTGCCCCATCACCCTTCTATCAGGCCCAGTTCTGCGCCACATCCCTGTCTGAATATTGTGTCCGGGTTTCAGATGGTCTGAAACCCAGTCACATGATTCAAAACCAAACTGTCGGGTTTATCCCGGACAGGTGGCAACCCTACCCATGGCCTGGGAGAAACAGAGACCATGAGTTTGGAGCAGTATGACACATGACAGCCCCCTTTCTGTCACAACCCTTGGACAGGACCATTTAAGAAATTTCAATTCTTCTTCCATGGTTAGGGACTCTATCCATATGTTTGAGACTAATGCTACCACAGATTTTGGACATTATTAGCTGCACAGAATGTTGCTCTGAAGTTGAGTTATATGTTTTACTGTTATAGAGAATTCTGCTTAGAAAAAGAGTTAAAAGAAAGCTACCTAGCCTGTGTGTAATACTGTGTGTTTTAGTTGCAGAGTGGACACTCAAAGGTTGCAAGCAGTCAGGCAAGCAGTAAAGCCTCACGATGGCCCTTGATGGCCCAGTCTATGCCCGGGGAATGCTGTGAGAAGCCAGTTTGGGGATTGGAGAGGTGGTGATAAATTCAATGGGACAGTGAAAGTAGTTTCTGGGTTGGTTCCCAAGGCACCAGCTAAAACATCTGGGCACCTGTGTCAAAATGGCCTCAGCTGTAGTCCTGACCACATTTTTATTGCATCTGGGTCATTGTAGTATTTGAGGCCTTTGTTTTGAAACATGAAGTACTCCTATCTAGGGCTAAGGCCGACAAAGAGAATCAACGAGTGACTGGACTGGAAATGGGTTTGGATTTGTTGATGTTTAAGTATACTGTCCCTGCAAAGCTGCTAAACAAGAACATCCCCTGGCTTATCAGTCCAGATGCTATGGGGGCCCTGACAATAATGTCATATCCAAGTCTATGGAATGTTCCTGTGCAGGCACTGCCTGTTCTAGAATTTCCCTGTCAAGATGTAAACCACGCAAGATACTGCCACCGTTGTCGGAGGTTGTAAGCACTTGGCAGGAAGGGGTTCAGCTTAGGGTAAGTTAGGGAGCTAGGGGAGAGAGCTGGGGAAGAGGGGTTGCTTAAAGGCAAACTTTAAATGTTATAGTCCTTCCATTATAGAAGCTTACACAGTCTTATGATGCATACTCACGATCGGAATTTCCGACAACAAATGTTTGATGTGAGCTTTTGGTGTAATATTCCGACCGTGTGTAGGCTCCATCGGACATTTGCTGTCGGAATTTCCGACAACAAATGTTTGAGAGCAGGTTCTCTATTTTTCCGACGGTAAAAGTTCTTGTCGGAAAATTCCAAACGTGTGTAGCCATTTCCGACGCACAAAAGTGCTGCGCATGCTCGGAACTAATTTGACGCATACTCGGAATCATTGTACATCATTTTTCTCGGCTCGTCGTAGTGTTGTACGTCTCCGCGTTCTTGACCATCGGAATTTCCAAGCAACATTTGTGCGACCCTGTGTATCCAAGACAAGTTTGAGCGAAAATTTGTCGGAAAAAAAAACACGGTTTTGTTGTCGGAAATTCCAATCGTGTGTACATGGCAAAAAACATTATTAGTCTTAAATTACTGTAATTTACATTAAAAAAACACAGCACACGTTGTACACATTGGTTAAGCTGCCATTTGGATGTCTGGAGCTTTGAGTGAGATGACCATGACTTCTGGTAACACAGAAAAAAACTAATATGATCATGTATTAAAACTAGTTTGTCTGTCTGGGTCTCACTGGTGATGTCTGTTCATCTGTCATTGCCTGCATACTTCAGTTTCAGTCTTGTTCACCTCCACTTACTGTTATTTGGCAACATTTATCATCCCCTGAGTTTTGCCATAATATACTGTATCTACTAAATAAAAACATATTTAGGATATAGGGAGGATTTACCTTGGACTCAATATGGTTACTGAACATCTGTGTGAATCCTATTTGCCTCAAAGCCTAAGTTCAGCCAAAATCACAAACCGCAAAATCAGCACAAGAGACATAACTTCCAGCCAGGAGGATGTGTCCCTTGTAGTGATTCCTCATCTGTTAATGAAAACCTTCTATCGTCCTGACCACCACCACCACAGCCACCACAGGGGTAATACAACTAACAAGCAGTTACAGGCACTCGACAAGATAACCTGACTATGCCTGCCCTTTCTGCCCGACTGCTCCATTCTGCAGCTTCTATGAATGGAACACAATCTATGAATGGAGGGGGAGGTGCTAACAATTACATGCTTGTCCTCTTTTCATAGATCCTGTCCTGTCCTGGACTGAATGTGCTTAATCTGAACTGAAGGATGTCCAGAATAATGTAGCCTTTTCCTCTCTATTCTGACACTTTTTGGCCCACCCCTTTTATTCATTTTATTCAGTTCTTTCAATCATGAAGGCTCAGCATTACATGTGGGCATTACCTTGGGTAGACTGCATGCAAATGCAGCCCGCTGAAGGATGCCCACTCCTCCAGACTGACATCCACCCATCAAGGCATATTGATGTTTTCATGACTCCTCCCATTATCTGACCCATTGCTGGCATTAGGGCTGATTTAATTTAGGAGGAGTGCTGAGGCAGGATGCTGTGATGTGTTCAGGAAGCTATGTGCAGCACACAGTCAGTTCCTCCCACCACACAAGATTTGCATTGCACAGAGAAGCACAGAGATCCAGTAATGACATCACTTAGGCCTCGTACACACGGCCGAGATTCTCGTCGAAAAAAACATGTCGTTTTTTTCGAAGAGATTCTTGGACAAGAAAATTGTCCCGGCCGAGTGTACACACGCTCGATTCAAAGAACCCACGGTTCTTTGAATGGAGCGTACGCGGTGACGTCATCGACTACGACGAGCATGCGCTCGTCACATTCGATGCCGTCGCCGCCATCTTGGTATACCCTACGTATGCCTAGGAAGCTACCGCGCATGCGTCAAATTCATTTCGAACATGCGCGGGCTTCCGGGAGGACAGGTAAGTGTACACACACTCACTTTTCTCGTCGAGAAACATGCCTACGAGAATCTCGACGAGAAAATAGAGAGCAGGTTCTCTATTTTCTCGTGGAGGTTACTTGTCGGTTTTCTCGACGAGAAACCATACACACGAACGAATTTCTCGGCAAGACATCTCTGCCAGCAAGTTTCTTGCTGGTTCTTGCCGAGAAACTCGGTCGTGTGTACGAGGCCTCAGTCTAAAAAATGGTATGTATTGAAAATAGGTTTTATTTTAGAATTATGTCAGCATGTTGAAGGGAAAACGCAATAAACAAGGAGGGCAAAATATAGGCTTCAGCTGTAAAACCTGACCTTAACCTAACCCTTTCAACCCTCAATGAAAAAAACTCATTGCCAATAGAGTACATTCTTGGAAGTGAATGAATTTATAGCTGCTCAGACTGGCTTTTATGAGGGGCATCTGTTCTTTTACCACTGCAGAGAAAGGAAGCGGCTCCATACAACAAGATAATAGTGAACACTATAGGAAGTGTGAAAGACAGTATCTGCTCTTACCTCACTTTATGGCTGAACAGTTTTTCACCTTTAAAATGTCACTTTAACGCATCATGTGTATGTAAAAACACCAATGGTTTGCATTTCGCTGTGTACTGTACCTCAGTTCCACTTCGCCTTCTCTATCTGAATGTTGGTGCCCTTACGTGCACCAAGTAAAAAACATAATGCTATAAGTCCAAGGGGAAATGGAGTACCAGTGAATGCAGAAATATGAGACGCCAGAGGCAGAAGATCAAAATAAGTCTATGCACCTCTTTCTGAACCTTTGTTTAGTTTATTCATGGCCTGAGAATTGTTATTTGTTAAAGAGCCAATAATAGTATAAAATAAAGTGGTTCCTTTTCTAGGCCTATGGTCTAGAGCCGTTTCGCCATTACTTTTCAGACTCATACCCAACACACATACTGTAAGACCATCTGTAATCTCTAGTATTTATTTTATTTTTTTTACTTGAAATTGTTTTTCCAGGTATTCCATTGTTTCCAAAAGATTGCGCATACACCATTTTTCTTTGCAAACATAGTTTCGTATTGGGTTTGTGTGTTGAAATTTTGAAGGAAGGTAGCTCTGTCGGGAGGGTCCAATTGTTTCCATGCCGCAGCAATGGCCTTCCTGGCAGTGATTATACAGTGGACTATAAAGGGTCTGTGGATGGGCTCCAGGATTCATGATGTAGGAGGAAGAGAGCTGTAGCCAAGTTGCATGTTATAGGAGTATGGAGCACAGCAGAAAGAAAGGAGAATACATATTGCCAAAAGGGTTGTAACTTGGGGCAGGACCACCAGATATGCAGTAGTGAGCCAGTAGAACCGCAGTTTCTCCAGCAATTAGGGGATGTAGATGTTTTGAATTTGGACAGTCTCACTAGGGTATAGTACCAGCGATGTAGTATTTTTAGGGAGTTCTCCCAGTGAGAGACTCATTTTGAGAAGGTAGTAAGCAGCTTCATTGCCTTATGCCAAGAGAAACCTGTGGATAATGTTATTGTGTGTTTGATACAGTATGTGGAGTAATCGATATAGGTAACATAAAGGACTTATAGGTGTTAACTTTGTATAGTGATATTTGACTTAACTGCTGCAGAACTTCGTTTAGTGCTTGAGTGGAGGTAGTGGGATCTGTAAGGGTCAGGACAACGTCATCCGCATATAGGCCAATCTTATACTCTTTGTCTTCTAGTAACTTTTAATAGCACACATGGTTGTTATCAATATAACTGTGGTGTGAATCCAGCCTGGAAAAGAAAAAGTTACGAGTAATAACTTGTCAAGAACTTTAAACCAACCACTTGTGAGCTATGTAATAAATAAAATTAATCACATTAATTTTCAAGGGAAGACAGTGGAACTATCGTCCATCACCATGGCACAGCTCAGTGAGATATTAGCTGCACTAAGTACCCCAGAGTTTTTCAGAAAGGAAAATGGTTTTGAAGGAGGCCTTACTGGAATAACTAAAATCAGTTGAACGTTAGGGGAAAAAGGAGCTTAAAAATGGAAGCTATCATCCGTCTGTAGAACATACGCTTGGCTGCTCCCTGAGGCAGCCAGGCATGGAATGAGGCCTTTGTAGAACTTGTTCTGTTCTGTAAAATAACTTTGATATAGAAAATGTTATTTTGTAGTGCAAAGAAAATTATTGGGGAGAAAAAATTAGTACATTTCTAGGGAGACTGAGATGATTTTCATGAACTTAACAAATAGGATATCTGTACACATTGTTAAGATGCTAATTCTATTGTTACGTACGATACAATTCTTAGACTCAATATTTAACTACATACCATAATCCTATTTTATGCCACACTGGTTCTGCACAAAACATTATTTTCAGTGCCTATTCCAGGCTGCTTGAACCTCAAATTTTGTTCTGCTCGGCCTCTGGCTTTTTCAAAACACAAGAGTCACAACTCTGCTCCCTAATTCCAAAGGAGCAACTAAGAATTGGTTTTAGGTGCTGTGTTTTGTGTCATTTTTGCAGAAAGCAGACACAATGGAGAAACAGGTAAGAAAAGAGACCAATTGGCAACCTCCTAGTCTTAAGTATTACCTTACTTATGAACTAAGCACATTAGTAGAGATTCATGTAATGCAAATGGATAAAAGCAGGACTGTAACCCACAACCTTACCTTAATTGTTGCTTCATTTTTCCTGTGTGTGTTATTACTAAAGGTTTTACATTTTGAGAGATTATACAGTATATTGTTATGGTACCACTATTTATGAGTACTGTGAGTTGAGAACATTGTCAGTTTCAATAACTGGTTTGAGAAGGTATTGGTTTTATCAGAATTCGAAAATTGAGCTGCCTGCAGACCACCTTCATTTGCTTTTCACAGCTTGATTGGTTACAGTGATCAGCAGTTTTCAGCTTGCATGTAGGTTGAAAAAAAATACCTCTTCAAGTTTAACTTCTCAGTAATGGCAGCAGTCAAAACACAACTCTCTGGTGCATGCTAGAAAATAAAAATAAAAACCTACCTGCGAAGACTACAGTTGCCTGTTTGATCCGTGACAAAGTCAAACACAGTGGGATTGATTGACTAAAACTGGAAAGTGCAAACTCTGGTGCAGCTGTGCATGGTAGCCAATCAGCATCTAACTTTAGCTTGTTCAATTAAGCTTTGACAAAAAAAAAAAAAACTGGAAGCTGATTGGTTTATATGCAGCGCTGCACCAGATTTTCCACTCTTTAATTTTAGCAAATCAACCACAGTGTTTGAGATTTTTTTTTGGATGACTATTTCTTTAACCACTTCCCTACACAGCCATCGTCAAATGAAGTCCACAGATGGGATCTCCCATCCTGGGTGGACGTCATATGACGTCCTGGGCTTTCCAGCCATCTAGGCTCGCAATCACGGCAGGACCATGGATCTGTGTGTGTAAACACACAGATCCATGTCCTGTCAGAGGTGAGGAGACCAATGTGTGTTCCCAGTACAGAGGAACACAGATCGGTCTCCTCCCCTTGTGAGTCCCCTCCCCCTACAGTTAGAATCACTCACTAGGGAACATATTTAATCCCTTCAGCCCCCGCTAGTGTTAACCCCTTCCCTGCCAGTCACATTTACACAGTAATCAGTGCAGTTTTATAGCACTAATCGCTGTATAAATGTGAATGGTCCCAAAAATGTGTCAAAAGTGTCCGATAGGTCCGTCACAATGTCACGGTCACAATAAAAATCGCAGATCGCCGCCATTGCTAGTAAAAAAAAAATTAAAAATTAAAATGCAATAAATCTATCCCCTATTTTGTAGATGCTATAACTTTTGCGCAAACCAATCAATAAACGCTTATTGCGATTTTTTTTACCAAAATATGTAGAAGAATATGCATTGGCCTAAACTGAGGAAAAAATTAGTTTTTTTATAGATTTTTTGTGGATATTTATTATAGCAAAAAGTAAAAAATATTGATTTTTTTTTCAAAATTGTCGCTCTATTTTTGTTTATAGCGCAAAAAATAAGAACCGCAGAGGTGATCAAATACCACCAAAAGAAAGCTCTATTTGTGGGGAAAAAAGGACGTTAATTTTGTTTGGGTGCAACGTCGCACGACCGCGCAATTGTCAGTTAAAGCGACGCAGTGCCGAATCGCAAAAAGTGCTCTGGTAAGGAAGGGGGCAAATTCTTCCAGGGCTGAAGTGGTTAAGGCACAGTCAACCACTTTGTCATAACAAAATAAAGTTACTGTATATAATAAGCAATATTTTACAACTGCAGCTAAACCAAAGGCTATCTCAAACATCAGTGTTCTTCACTTCCTTTTATACTGCAAGGGGCATGACCATTAAAAAACAGATAACATGTTGACGTACATTGCCCTCAAGTGTCCATGAACTAATAACAGTGATGAACACTTCTGGGGGTATGCCAACCCCACAGGGTCAGAGCTGAGTGCCTTGATGCAGTGATCACATAGCTGCAGGGCTGGTATGCAGGCATACAAGAAAAACTACTTTGAAATCCCATGTTCAGAAGTTTATTTTTCTCCTGCTGAAATTAAGTGATACGTTCCCCTAACCCTGCAGATGAAGGCATTGCACTTACAATATACTGTGCAAATCAAGACTCCAAGCTGTGCAATTCTGACAGAGTGAGATATGACATTGAGTTTGCTCTTCAGGCATGTATCCCAAGAGTTCATTGGTTTTTCTTACAGTTTTTCAAACCTC
This sequence comes from Rana muscosa, assembly GCA_029206835.1. Classification (NCBI taxonomy): domain Eukaryota; kingdom Metazoa; phylum Chordata; class Amphibia; order Anura; family Ranidae; genus Rana; species Rana muscosa. Next base: position 226,605,685 of record CM055118.1, read on the forward strand.
TGTTTTCAGTATGCAAACAGGGTTTTATGTAGGTAAGGCTAGAATGAACACATAGCCAACCAGAACCGTGAATTTTTGGTACCACGCAATAATTTGCAGCATGACGAATGTGCTATCTCCATTACGAACGCTAGTTTTACCAGAACGAGCGCTCCCGTCTCCTAATTTAGTCCAATGGGGCCCACACACCATCGGACTTGTTTCATCGGAAATTCTGATCGTGTGTACAGGGCATAAGTGTTTTCCATATACAAATACATATTTTCCTACACGCTTCACTATCCACCCTTCCAAGCCCTTCTGAACTAATCTATACAAAAACTAAAAAGAAAAGGGTCACTTTAAACATTTATGACCATCTCAGGAGTGAATACATTAGAAGAATTATCATGTGATCAACCTACTGAGTTATATGTGACCAATCTAATTTACCAAAATGCTATATTAAATTTTTATTTTTACTTTTTAAAGCTGAACTCCAGGCAATATATACAATACAATAGATAACTTAAAGTGATTGTAAAGTAAAAAAATAAAAATAAATAACAAACATGTTATACTTACCTCCTCTGTGCAGTTGGTTTTGCACAGGGCAGCCCGAATCCTTCTCTGCTCGGGTCAATTTTTGCTGCTCCTGACCCCTCCCTCCTATCGAGTGCCCCCACAGTCAGCAGCTTCCTAGGGGGACACTGGAGCCAAGTCACAGCTGCGTGTGTCCATTCAGACATGGAGCCCCTCCTGGCTCCCACCCCCTCTCTCTCCTGATTGGCTGACTGACTTTGATTGACAGCCGCAGGAGCCAATGGTGCCACTGCTGTGTCTCAACCAGTGGTTCTCAACCTTATCCCTTGATAAAATTTCCCAAGTTGTGGGGACCCCTAACATTAAAATATTTTCGTAGTATGGGTTGTCAGCACCCAAGGCAAGACAAGAAATTTTTGCGACCCTAACCCACGGACATTTAGCGCTCCCTAACTCCCTTCCACTGTACAGTATTAAAACCCCTTATGGTACATTTTAGGATGTACCACTCTTTCTATTTGTTCTCCTTTCTTTCCCTTTTTTCTCTCTCCATCCTAATTTCCTGTTTTTTTTCCCCCATCCCTCTCTCTAGCCGTCTTTCTTGTTCTTTCTCTCATTCGTTCTCTCCTTTTTTCTTTGTTTCTCCCCTTTTTTCCTCCCCCTTCCATGTATTCTCTATTTTTATTCCCTCTCTTACTCTTTGGTGGGGGGTGGGATCAGTGGCAGTGATGGGGGGAGTTCTGATCAGCCAACTTAAGGTCATCAGCTTATCTTAGAACTGTAGTGGGGACTGGCTTCACTGTGTCTCTGACTTTGTGGTGTCTCGCAGCAGTGACACCTATGCCGAAAATAGGAGATAGGGTCTCCTCCAGCCCCTCCCACTTCACATTCCTCACCAGTCAGCTGACCTCTATTCTCTGCCCCCCCAGCCATGCCGTGAACTGAATGGGTGGCTGCAAAGAGGCTGAGTGGGCGGCCGCAGGCTCCAGGAACAGCCCAGCTGGGCGGCCGTGAAAAGGCTGGGAGAGCAGTGCGGGCTTCAGGAACAGCCAAGGATTCGGTGACCCCTAGAAAATCCTCATTCGACCCCTAGGTTGAGAACCACTGGCTTAGACATTCGTGGACATCGCTGGAGAGAGATGGGGATCAGGTAAGTAATTAGGGGATGCTGGGGAGGCTGCTACACACAGAAGGTTTTTTTTAACTAAATGCATAGAATGCATTAAGATAAAAAACCCACTGCCTTTACAACTCCTTTAATGTATCCTTAAATGTATTTTAATTTCAAGAAGTTTAAGTACCTAAATTTGGCCTGGTATAAGCCTCTTGCAGTCTATTGAGCACTGCAGCAGAGTGCAGAGTGGGAGAGGAAGAAGCAGCAGTGCTATTTGCCTGGGGTCTCCAAACCCGGGGGGTCCGATGTCACCCTTTGCTTGACTTCATCGGGGCCCTTTGAGCACTATTACTTCCACTGATACGTGGTACTATTCTTTTTACTGACATCAAAGAACATGCTGATAGAAGTGAGAGTAGAATGACAGAGAGATGGTTCTCATTGGTCTGCTGCTTCCCCTTGCAATGTCCAGTCACCGGCTAGGATAGGATGTTATTTAAAGCAGAGCTCCACCCAAAAGGGAAAGTTCCGCTATAAGGCCTCCTCCCTGGCTCCTGTTTGTGAAACTGAGCTTTTGGGGAGGAGGGGGGAAGCGGGTATCCGATTTTGACACATCTTGACAGCTTTGTACATCTAGAGAGTGACATTTTTGCCCATTCATCTTTGTAAAATAGTTCAAGTTCTGTCAGATTGAATGGAGAGCGTCTGTGAACAGCAATTTTCAAGTCTTGCCACAGATTCTCAATTGGATTTAGGTCTGGACTTTGACTGGGCCATTCTAACACATGAATGTGCTTTGATCTAAACCATTTGATTGTAGCTCTGGCTGTATGTTTAAGGTAGTTTTCCTGCTGGAAGGTAAAAATCCGCCCCAGTCTCAAGTCTTTTCCATACTCAAACAGGTTTTCTTCTAAGATTGCCCTGTATTTGGCTCCCTTCATCTTCCCATCAACTCTGACCAGCTTCCCTATCCCTGCTGACGAAAAGCATACCCAACTGCCACCACCATGTTTCACGGTGGGGATGGTGTGTTCAGGGTAATGTGCAGTGTTAGCATTTCGTCACACATAGCGTTTTGCTTTTAGGCCAAAAAGTTTTATTTTCGTCTCATCTGACCAGAGCACCTTCTTTGACATGTTTGATGTGTCCCCCACGTGGCTTCTTGCAAACTGCAGACTTTTTATGTCTTTCTTTCGACAATTGCGTCTTCTTGCCATTCTTCCATAAAGGCCAGATTTGTTGAATGCATGACTAATAGTTGTCCTGTGGACAGATTCTCCAACCTGAGCTTTGGATCTCTGCAGCTCCTCCAGAGTTACCATGGGCCTTTTGGCTGCTTCTCTGATTAATGCTCTCCTTGCCCGGCCTGTCAGTGTAGGTGGACAGCCATGTTTTGGTAGGTTGGCATTTGTGTCATACTCTTTCCATTTAGGTTGATGGATTGAACAGTGCTCCGTGAGATATTCAAAGCTTGGAATATTTTTGAAAAACCTAACCATGCTTTAAACTTCTCCACAACTTTATCCCTGACCTGTCTGGTGTGTTTCTTTGCCTTCATGATGCGGTTTGTTCACTAAGGTTCTCTAACAAACCTCTGAAAGCTTCACGGAACAGCTGTATTTATTCTGAGATTAAATTACACACAGGTGGATTCTATTTACTAATTAGGTGACTTCTGAAGGCAATTGGTTCCACTAGATTTAAGTTAGGGGTATCAGAGCAAAGGGGGCTGAATACAAATGCACACCACACTTTTCACATATTTATTTGTTTAACATGTTCCTTTCACTTCACAATTATGTGCCACTCTGTGTTGGTCTATCACATAAAATCCCAATAAAATACATTTATGTTTTTGGTTGTAACATGACAAAATGTGGAAAATTTCAAGGGATATAAATACTTTTTCAAGGCACTGCATATTGTACTCTGAACAAACGTCACTAAACAAACAATAGCTGTACTGCTTACTCAATATATATGTAGCGGGGTGTTCCCCTTTAATGCAGAGCGACAGGACCTTCCGGGTGAGAGGTGACTCGGGAGGAAAGAGAGAAGAGACTTTACTGTAAGTGAAAGCAGAAGAGAGAGAGACTACGTTACCCAGAACCCCGTTGGCACTCAGGGTGCAAAGTTTCCACCGCAGAGACTCATGGGAGGGTCTATTTAAGGAAGAGGCGAGGCGGAGCTCGGCCTCTTTGGACACCGCACTGCAAGCAACCAGTCTTTCCTGTGCGGATCTGCTGCGGTGCAAGGCTTGAAGCCTGAGGCCTTGCGTGACGTCTGAAGAGCCTTCCACCATCCTGCGGAGCCTGGGTGGATCCTGGACCGTCGGTGTAGGACGCCAGTTGGATCGGGGACCCGATCGGTTGCAGACGCTGTGTGCGACACACACACGCGGTGGAAGTCCCAGGCTGGGATCGCGCCTGGAGTGGTGAGCGGGCACATGCCCATATCCATAGACTGAGTTATATCCAGGCCTATAGACTGCCTAGGCCCACTGTTCACTCACCTGTGTTTCATTTGGGGTCCGGTAGCGGGACAGAGTTTGAAGTACCTACCTTCCCCATTTTTTTTGCCTATTGTTTCAAGTTACCACCTATATGGATTACAAATGGTCATTTCTTCAAGTGCACCAACGAAAGCTGGCCGGTGAAGAAGCCATCCTCCCTTAGGGAAAGAGACTTAGTCCATCCCATGTCAGGCCTGATTTAGGTGGGGAGTTAGAAAGTTATTCTACTGTGCCGTAGGGCGCGCACACCATAATAGCTCCGCGTGGTGGATATTGCGCGGCGCCATATTATTGTGTTGCACTGATTACCTTGATTAATGCAGGGCTCTGCAGGCCCAGTTATATGTTGAATGTTACTCTGTGTCATTCTTTACCAGTAAAACCTTATAGATATATATACTTTTGCCTCAGCGTGTTGACTGACTGCTTGGAGATTATCAGGTACAATATACCTGAAGGTAACAAAAGGTTAACCCTAGACTAACTGTGCCAGAGTGGGTCGAGTAAGATTGCCGGGGGTTGGTGGTATTGTATACAGGGCCCGAAAATAAACCAGTGGCTCTCTTAACTGGGGGTAGCGCTACACGTGGGGGCTCGTCCGGGATATCCTGTTGCAGCAAGTAACGCGCCAACAAGTGCTACCATGGACCCCATCAAAGTAGTCCAATGGTGCGAAGCAGAAGGAACACGCTCAGAAGCGAGCGTGGCCATTGAACTTCCAGGGAGTGACTGGAGAGAGAAACGAATTAAAGAGGTGGTACAAACATTGTCCCTGGATAGAAAGGCTTACGTGGTCGCAGTGAGACCAGACCCAAGGACCAACTGCACCTATGCACTGATAGAGTGGGGACAGGATGTCCATGAAAACTTCCACGGTGCCAGTATAAAATTGTCCGAAAAGACTGAGTTCCACCTGACACATCCCAGTCAGAAGCAGTTAGAACCCTTGGACAGGAAAGCAGGGGATGCTGTTAAATCGCAGGCAGAACAACAGCTGATTGATCTGAAACGACAGTACCGTGACATACAAGAGAGGTTTCAGGTGACTTCCAGTATGATAGCCGAACGCATTAATGAGTTATGTATCGCTTCTGAGGATCAGAAAGATGGTCAGATAACGCCCAAACCTGGGAAGGTACTGAAGAAACGAGCTCAGGGCCGCCTGCAGGAAGTAACCATCCGGAAGGATTTCCGCATTGACGGCCAGATAGGAGAAAGAGGGCAGAAGGACAAACTGTCTTACACCAGCCTCCTACACCAAATAGAGCTGGGGCTACAGAAAGGGTATCAGGACTCTGACATTAGAGAAGCTGTAATCCATGCTCTCAGCCCAGGTTCAAGTATTAGGGGCATGTTGGAGAGGAAGAGTGAATTGACCCTGAACCAGCTAAAGAGGATACTGAAAAGCTACTATGAGGAGGAAGATGCTGCTGAGTTATTTCATCGACTGATAAATATAACCCAGGATAGTAGAGAGACTCCTCAGAACTTCCTATTCCGGGCCATTGAGCTCAAGGACCGCCTGTTGTCCACATCCAAGGAATAAGGAACTGGGGAGCATTTTGGAGCCGAGCTAGTCCAAAAGAAATTCCGGAGATCTGTGACTACGGGATTGAGGAGTGACTACATCAAGCTACAACTGAAGCAGCATTTGGAGGACCCCTCAACTCCGGATGAGGCCCTCATTGAGAAGGTGAATGAAGCAGATAAGATGGAGATTGAGAGGGACCAAAAGCAGAGGAAACTTCAACCTCCTAGCACCACAAGTGCCAAAGTACAGCAGATAGATGTCCCTTCAGACACTCGGGAACTCAGTGTGCTGGTGGCAAGCACAACTGACAGAGATTCGGAGTTTGGGGTTCTGAAGATTCAGATGTCCAAAATAATGGAGATGGTGACCGGGTCACTGGATGTCAAGTCTGAGATAGACACACTGAAGGTGCAAGTGTCCCAGCTGGTGGAAATGATGAACAAATTGATGGCGGAAAGTACTGGATTGTCCGCCCAAAAGCCCACGAAGCAAGACATCTGTAAAAACTGTGGAGGTGTAGGCCACTACCAGCGAGAATGTCCAAGCCCAAGAATGGAGAGAAGATCCGGGCCTTCAAAAGTAACTTTCTCTGAACCTGCGAGGGAACGGTGGAGGACACTTTCAGTTTATGCCGTCTCAGTAAACAACGCTTATCAGCCTTCCAAACAATGCCAGAAACGGCATTCCCAGTGCCAGAAGCTGAAGAGAGCACAAGTTCAAGTATGCCTGCTTGCTGTTACAGGTGTTTCCAAAAGGACTGCTACCCAATTGGTAGGACCTCTGCCTGTAGTGCCTGTTCTGATCGAAGGGATCTACACCAGAGCCATCCTTGATACAGGTGCTCAGGTTACCCTAATGACCAGAGACTTTTACAAGAAGTACCTCTCATACCTGCCCCTGGAAGAGGTGGGAGACACCAAGATTCAGGGTATCGAAGCAGAAGAGTACTCTTGTGATGGATGTGTGCGGATCAAGTTGTCGTGTGATCCATTGAGGGCCGGGGAGCCCCAGAACTTTGAGACACTGGCCATTGTCTGTCCCTGGCTGCCAGGGCTCTCAAGAAGCTCTCTCATCATTGGGACCAATACAGATCTGTTGAAACGGCTTTTAGCCCCTGCTGTCCCCAGATTTGAACCCTTACCCTCACCGCCAGAGGAAGGATCCAAAGCAGTAGTGGAAGAAACCAATCTGCAGGAGGCAGAAGTACTCAAAGAGGCTAGTGAGCCTACCATGTCTGAGCCAGTGGAACAGAGGAAACGAGGAGTTAAGTATCCTCTCAAGAGACCGACTTGTGAAGTGATGGGTGAGAGCACCGGAGAAGTTAACCTCACCCCTCAACCGTTGCCAAGAAAGCCTGATCCTCCCACTGTTCATTTGGTGGGAGGCAACCCCAGCTCACTTCCTGGCACAGTTAGACAGGTCCCCCCTACTGAAGTGACCTGTGGACAGGACAGCTCCCCATCATATGATGATTGGTGGGAGGCTCCTCTGTCAATCCTATGCAATTGCATTAAAGCTAAAATGTTTTGCAGATCTAAAAATGTTAGATGTCTTTGGGGACCAAAGATTCAAAGTGGGGGGAGTGTGTAGCGGGGTGTTCCCCTTTAATGCAGAGAGACAGGACCTTCCGGGTGAGAGGTGACTCGGGAGGAAAGAGAGAAGAGACTTTACTGTAAGTGAAAGCAGAAGAGAGAGAGACTACGTTACCCAGAACCCCGTTGGCACTCAGGGTGCAAAGTTTCCACCGCAGAGACTCATGGGAGGGTCTATTTAAGGAAGAGGCGAGGTGGAGCTCGGCCTCTTTGGACACCGCACTGCTGCGGTGCAAGGCCTGAAGCCTGAGGCCTTGCGTGACGTCTGAAGAGCCTTCCACCATCCTGCGGAGCCTGGGTGGATCCTGGACTGTCGGTGTAGGACGCCAGTTGGATCGGGGACCCGATCGGTTGCAGACGCTGTGTGCGACACACACACGCGGTGGAAGTCCCAGGCTGGGATCGCGCCTGGAGTGGTGAGCGGGCACATGCCCATATCCATAGACTGAGTTATATCCAGGCCTATAGACTGCCTAGGCCCACTGTTCGCTCACCTGTGTTTTATTGGGCGTCCGGTAGCGGGACAGAGTTTGAAGTACCTACCTTCCCCATTTTTTTTGCCTATTGTTTCAAGTTACCACCTATATGGATTACAAATGGTCATTTCTTCAAGTGCACCAACGAAAGCTGGCCGGTGAAGAAGCCATCCTCCCTTAGGGAAAGAGACTTAGTCCATCCCATGTCAGGCCTGATTTAGGTGGGGAGTTAGAAAGTTATTCTACTGTGCCATAGGGCGCGCACGCCATAATAGCTCCGCATGGTAGATATTGCGCGGCGCCATATTATTGTGTTGCACTAATTACCTTGATTAATGCAGGGCTCTGCAGGCCCAGTTATATGTTGAATGTTATACTCTATGTCATTCTTTACCAGTAAAACCTTATAGATATATATACTTTTGCCTCAGCGTGTTGACTGACTGCTTGGAGATTATCAGGTACAATATACCTGAAGGTAACAAAAGGTTAACCCAGACTAACTGTGCCAGAGTGGGTCGAGTAAGATTGCCGGGGGTTGGCGGTACTGTATACAGGGCCCGAAAATAAACCAGCGGCTCTCTTAACTGGGGGTAGCGCTACATATAAAACACAATTCTAACCCATCAAAGCATTTAAAATGAATGTCCCGATTTTTTTCCAACAGAATGCCCTCTAAGGAAATCAAGAAGTCTCAGAAATGGATACAAATAAATATGTAAATATGTTACATAACAGTACAATGTTATTATAGTATGTAGAGTGTGCTAAGAAAAATAAAACATAGAATAACCTATTAGGTGTTCAACACAATTAAGTACTGTCCTCGATTTTTATTTGCACTAACAATTCATTTTTCATGACAAGCTTTTGGATAACCTTGTCTTTTAATTCCAAGCAGTAATGAAACATAGAGGTTTATCAAAATGTTAAAACCAGTAGGCAGTCAAACCAGAGCATTGTAATGGAAAAACCTGGATCCAAAAAAGCCTATAACAGATAATCTGCAGCCACATCCTCTAATCGCTGGATCCAGATGGGGCTCAGGTGAGTATTAGATGGCTGAGGGGGGCTACTGCACATAGAATGCATTAAGATAAAAAAAAAACTTCTGCCTTTAGAACCACTTTAAGAGCTATTATTAAAGTATTAAAACTACTTTAAAGTGATTGTAAAGTCCCTTTTAAAAAAAACAAAAACAAATATGTTATACTTACCTGTTTTATTGCAGTGGATTTACACAGAGCCTGGATCCTCCTCTTCTCGGGTCCCTCTTCACTGCTCCTGGCCCCTCCCTCCTGTCGAGTGCCCCCACAGCAAGCAGCTTGCTATGGGGCACTTGAGCCATGCTGCTGCTTCGTGTGTCCATTCAGACACGGAGCTACCGTTTGGGGCCCACCCCTTCGCTCTACTGATTGGCTAACTGACTTTGATTGACAGCTACGGGAGCCAATGGCGCCGCTGCTGTGTCTTTGCCAATCAGGAAGAAATGCTCGAACGGCCGAGACATTTGTGGACATCGCTGGACAGAGAGGGGGTTCAGGCAGGGCTGCTAAAAGAAATCACGGGGGCCACGTACAGACTACCTTACAGCCCCCCCCCCAAAAAAAGTGTTAGAGCTATATTTTGCTAAAAATACAATAAAATTATTAGCAGACTCAAATACAACAAAACTAACAGAATTCCTGCTAAATCTAAAAGATAAAACTTGTTTAATAAATAAAAATGAAGATGAGTTGAAAAAAATATACAGGCTCTGGGATCAGAGAGACAGAGGGGGAGAAACAAAATTAGGCTCCATGCACACTGGGCTTAAAAAAACTCCAGTTCACTTTGCAGAAAACAATGTTCGTATAGAAAGTTTTTTTTGTACAGAGTTAAGGCGAGTTTAGGAGAGTTTATTTTTTTCTGCCAGTAAGCACGAACGTTAGAACCCTATTAAATACAATGGATGCGAACGTTCGAAATCTAAAGTGCTAATTATAACGACTAATATGCATGTTATTGTCCTAAAAAGGGTTTGGGAACCCGGGTTCTGCACCAGGGGACATGTATCAATGCAAAAAGAAGTTTTAAAAACGGCCGTTTTTCGGGAGCAGTCATTTTAATGATGCATAAAGTGAAAAAAAAAAAGTGAAATATTCCTTTAAATATCGTACCTGGGGGGTGTCTAAAGTATGCCTGTGAAGTGCCACGTGTTTCCCGTGTTTAGAACTGTCCCTGCACAAAATGACATTTCTAACGGAAAAAAAAGCCATTTAAAACTGCTTGCGGCTTTAATGTAATGTCTGGTCCCAGTAATATGGATGAAAATCTTTGAGGAAAATGGCATAGCTACCCCATCACCCCCCCCCCCCCCACCCCAGCCCATTACCAGCCCCTTTGGGTCTTGTATGGATATTAAGGGGAACCCCGCACACAAAATAAAAAAGGCCCTATATACTCTGAACAGCCGTATACAGGCGGTGCATACAAGACAGGGACTGTAGGTTTGTTCTTATGTAGAATCTGTTTGTAATTTTGAACAGGTACATTTTTTAAGTGTAGCTCCAGCCAAAAAATCTATTTTTAAGCTTTTTGGAAAACATAGCGAAGGGTTATCACCCCTGTAACATTTGTTTTGCTGTCTGTGCCCCTGTTCAGAACATTTCACCTCACTTTCCGTCCCAATGACAAATGTTTTTGAAAAGTGGGGTTTTTATTTAAACAATGATTGGTGATAAAGCATCAGTAGAGAGGAGACACCTTTTTCCCATATTAACTCTTAAAGGAGAGAATTTCCCTTCCTAGGGGTAGATTTCCTCTCACTTCCTGTTGTCTCCTTTCGTTTGCAAGTAGGAGTCGTTTGTAAGTTTGATGTTTGAAAGTAGGGGCCTGCCGTATATACTCTGCTGAAATTTGCCCCTTACATGTTGGTGTTGCCACAACACTGTAAGCCCTCACAGTTACTCTTGGTGGGCGCATGAATGGGCCCTGCTGTGAATTATTAGATCAAGAATTGTAATTGCATGCCCCTGTTGAACAGGGGCTAAAAGAGTGGGCCTTTGGTGGTGGTGGTGGTGGTGGTGTTGACACAACACTGTAAGGCCTCACAGTTACTCTTGGTGGGCGCAGGAATGGACCCTGCTGTGAATTATTAGATCAAGAATTGTAATTACATGCCCCTGTTAAACAGGGGCAGAAAAATTGGGCCTTAGGCACTGGTGCCACAACACTGCAACCCCTCACAGATACTGTACTTGGAGCACAGCAATGAGCCCTGTTGCAAAGTATTGCATCAAAAATTGTAATTACACGCCCCTGTTAAACAGGGGCTGGAAAATTGGGCCTTAGGCACTGGTGCTGGTGCCACGGCACTGCAACCTCTCCCAGATACTCTAGTTGGAGTGCAGGAATGAGCCCTGCTGCAAAGCATTGCATAAAAAATTGTAATAACACGCCCCTGTTAAACAGGGGCTGAAAAATTGGGCCTTAGCCACTGGTGCTGGTGCCACGACACTGCAACCTCTCCCAGATACTCTAGTTGGAGTGCAGGAATGACCCTGCTGCAAAGCATTGCATAAAAAATTGTAATTACATGCCCCTGTTAAACAGGGGCTGAAAAATTGGGCCTTAGCCACTGGTGGCGGCACCCAGAAACAAAAATGTTCTTCCAAGCTATCATCATCAATCGGATCATTGAGGAGGATAGTCAGTCAACATAACAGGACAGTCACTCAGCATCAGCATCAGTCTTTAAGGGATGTAACATTTGAAAATAAATTAGTCTGTTATATCAGCTTCAGGTGTAGCTGGTGGTGATCCAAGACTGGTTCATCTTTATAAAGGTCAGTCGATCAACCAAATCGGTGGACAGGCGCACCCTGTGATCCGTGACAAATCCTCCAGCAGCACTAAATGTGCATTCTGAAAGAACGCTGGATGCAGGACAGGCCAGTAGCTCAATTGCATACTGTGCAAGCTCTGGCCAGTGATCCATCCTCAAGACCCAGTAAGCCAGAGGATTTTCGGTGGGGAAGCTGCGGACTAAAGAATTGTCTGAACGCATCGGTCAGACGGCCACCTGCCCCACCGCTCCTTCTTTGACTGACCGAAGCCTCAGCAACTCGTTGTCCAGGACCAGGAGTTTGTAACCTCCCAGTCTCTGGGAACGCATTGCACAGACCTTTCTGCAAGGCCTCCCGGAGTTATCTCATCCTCTGCTCCCTCTGCGACGGTAAGATAAGGTCCGCAACATTACCCTTGTACCGTGGATCAAGGAGAGTGGCCAGCCAGTAATGGTCCCTCTCCTTGATCCGAAGAATACGAGGATCCTTCCGCAGACTTTGCAGGATCAGGGAGGCCATGCAGCGTAGGTTAGCTGAGGCATTCGGTCTGGAGTCCTCTGGGTCACTAAGGACGACATGATCCGCAGCCACCTCCTCCCAGCCACGTACAAGTCCACGGGTTTCTTGGGACTGTAAATCATCCCTAAAAGACTGCTGCTGATGATGCTGAGTGCCAGGCTCCACCTCCATGCTGACACAATCCTCCTCCTTCTCTTCCTGTGCGATGGGTGGGACAGAAGGAACACTGTCTGGGTAAAGGGGGCCTTGAGAGGCAAGGAAGTCCTCCTCTTCCTGCCTCTGTTCTGCCTCAAGTGCCCTGTCCATTATTCCATTTAGCGTATGTTCCAACAGGTGGACAAGAGGTACAGTGTCACTTATGCATGCACTGTCACTGCTCACCATCCTCGTGGCCTCCTCAAATGGTGCCAGGACAGTGCATGCATCCCTGATCATGCCCCACTGGCGTGGTGAAAAAAACCCGAGCTCCCCTCACCCTGTCCTGGTGCCGTAGTCGCACAGGTACTCATTGATGGCCCTCTGCTGCGTGTGCAGCCGCTGCAGCATGGCCAACGTTGAGTTCCACCTGGTGGGCATGTCACATATAAGGCGGTTCTTGGGCAGGTTCAACTCCTTTTGCAGCTCAGCCAGGCGAGCACTCTCATTATAAGATCTGCTGAAATGCACACAGACTTTCCTGGCCTGCCTCAGGACATCCTGTAAGCCCGGGTACCTGCCCAAGAACCACTGCACCACCAGGTTAAGGACGTGAGCCACACAGGGCACATGGGTCAGTTGTCCCTGTCGGAGGGCGGATAGGAGGTTGGTGCCATTGTCCCAAACCACCATTCCTGGCTTAAGCTGGCGTGGCGTCAACCACCTCTCGGCCTGCCCCTGCAGAGCAGACAGAACCTTTGCCCCAGTGTGGCTCCTGTCCCCCAAACACACCAGCGCAAGCACGGCATAGCATCTTTTTGCCTGCGTACTTGCGTAGCCCCTTGGACGCCTACGGAGCACCGCTGGTTCAGAGGACAAAGCACAGGAAGAGGCCATGGAGGAAGAAGAAGAGGAGGGGGTGGAAGAGAGAGGTGTGTCACAACCAGTAGTAGCATTTTGGAGGCGTGGCGGCGGAACAACCTCCAACACTACTGCACCTTGTCCTGCATCCTTCCCAGCTGCCAAAAGAGTGACCCAATGGGCCGTGAAAGAAAGGTAACGTCCCTGTCCATGCCTGCTGGACCATGAGTCAGCGGTAATATGCACCTTACCGCTGACCGCCCTGTCCAGCGAGGCCAAGACATTGCCTTCCACATGCCGGTAGAGAGCCGGAATCGCCTTCCGTGAGAAAAAGTGGCTGTCACGTACCTGACGGTGACGAGCCCGGTTAGCAGAGGGAGGCCTCCCTTACGGCTCCCACCGGCGGCCCCTGGTGGTATAACAGGAAGCACGGAGGTGGAAGGGGTACGAGTGCCTGGCAGGATCAAGAACTACCGCAGGTGATCAGGAACCAGCAGGTGAGGAGGCAGGAACCAGGAACTACAGCAGGTGAGTGGACAGGAACCAGGAACTACAGCAGGTGAGTAGACAGGAACCAGGAACTACAGCAGGTGAGTAGACAGGAACCAGGAACTCAGAAGATGACCCGGACCGGGAGGCACAGCAGGTAGACTGGAACCACTGGGCAGCAGCAGATGAACAGGAACCAGCAGATGAGCAGACAGGAACCAGCAGATGAGCAGACAGGAACCAGGAACTGCAGCAGGTGAGTAGACAGGAACCAGGAACTCAGCAGATGACCCGGACCGGGAGGCACAGCAGGTAGACTGGAACCACTGGGCAGCAGCAGGTGAACAGGAACCAGCAGATGAGCAGACAGGAACCAGCAGATGAGCAGACAGGAACCAGCAGATGAGCAGACAGGAACCAGGAACTCAGCAGATGACCCGGACCGGGAGGCACAGCAGGTAAACTGGAACCACTAGGCAGCAGCAGGTGAACAAGAGCCAAGGTCAGGCAGGATCGTCAGACAAGCCGGGGTCGGGTAAACTGGCAGGCAGCGAGGCACAAAAGGATCAGGCAATACCGAAGTCAGAAAACAGGCCGATGGTCAGGTACAGGCAGATAGCAGGAGGGTCACAGGAAGCCGGATCAGATACAGGTAAACAAGGCAGATCAGGTCACTTGGGATAAACGCTGTAGAGCAGACAGCAGGGACTGTCTGCAAGTGAGGAGTTTAAATAGCCCTTCGGGCGTCACCTGCGGGGGCGGGAACCAGGAAGTCCAGGGCGTCTGTTCCTGACAGGGTTTCCATGACATTGCCCCCCCCCCAAGGGGCAGCCTCCAGATGCCCCTAGGAGCAAACTTCTCGGGGTGAGACCTCCTGAAGGCTTGTATCAGGTCTTTGGCGTGAATGTTCTCTTCGGGTTCCCAGGAGTTCTCCTCTGGTCCGTAACCCTTCCATTTTATTAAAAATTGACTCTGGCTATTTCTTCTTCGTGCGTCTAAAATAGCTTCTACCTCGAATTCCTGTTCCCCGTCTATGATGACGGGATCAGGGCGAGTCGGGGTCCGACCTGGGAATGGGTTGGAGACTGACGGTTTCAATAGAGAAACATGAAAAACAGGGTGGACCCTCAGGGAGTCGGGGAGCTCCAGCTTTTAGGCCACCTCGTTGATTTTCCTTTTGATAGGAAAAGGCCCTAGAAACTTGGGGCCCAATTTCTTGGACGGGCAAGCCAATCTTAGATTGATGGTGGAAAGCCATACTTGGTCGCCCGGTGCCAGCGCTAATTCACCCCGTCTCCTCCTGTCGTAGACCGTCTTGTTATACGCCTGAGTTCTTGCCATGGCTTCGCGTAGAAGCTGGTTGTTAGAGGAGAAGAAATTCACTTTTTCCAGAACTGCGGGCACTGAGCACTCAGGGAGAGAGTTGGGCAGAAATGTGGGGTGAAACCCGAAGTTCGCAAAAAATGGGGTCTGGTTAGTTGCGGAGTGGATGGAGTTATTGTAGGAGAACTCCGCTAGCGGAAGCAGGGAGAGCCAGTCATTCTGAGCAAAGGAGGAGAAACAACGCAAATATTGCTCGAGGGTCTGATTTGTTCTCTCAGTCTGTCCGTTGGTTTGAGGGTGGTAAGCCGAAGAGAATGATAGCTCTATTCCCAGAGTCTTGCAGAGGGACCTCCAGAACCGGGAGGTAAATTGTACCCCCCGATCGGAGACTATATTAGCAGGTACCCCGTGGAGCCTGACGACTTCTTTAATGAACATTTGTGCAGTTTCCGGGGCCGAGGGGGTCCCTCTCATAGGAACAAAATGTGCCATCTTGGACAGACGGTCCACAATCACAAAGATGGTGGTGTGATTCTCAGCCGGGGGGAGTTCAACTATGAAGTCGATAGAAAGCATTTTCCACGGTCTCTCTGGAACGGGTAAGGGCTTCAGTAGTCCCCAGGCTTTGGATCTGGACCCTTTATTCCGGGTACATGTAGTACAGGACTCCACGAACCTCCTGCAATCCTCGCGTAGTCGAGGCCACCAGAAGGTACGTTGTACCAACTCAGTGGTCTTAGCCACGCCAAAGTGCCCAGCAAGGGCATGATCGTGGCAGAGCTCTAGCACGGTTATCTTTAGTTCTTCTGGTATGAATATCCTGTCTTGGTGCCAGAGTAATCCATCCTTGGTTTGCAGATCCAGTTCAGGAGAGGGTTCCTGTCTAGTGGTGGCTTGTCTGATCCGGGAGAGTAGGTCCTCCTGAAGTAGGAGAAAATTCCCAGGAGCGAGGATTGTATCGGGTGAGGAGAGTTCTTTGGATCCATGAAACATTCGGGACAAGGCGTCAGGTTTAGTGTTCTTGGCACCGGGGCGGTATGTCACATGGAAGGAGAACCGGGAAAAAAACAGGGCCCATCTGGCTTGTCGTGGTTTTAGTCTTTTTGCAGTTTTCAGGTACTCTAAGTTCTTATGGTCGGTGAATACTAAGATCGGGTGAGCAGCACCTTCAAGTAAGTACCTCCATTCTTCCAGGGCGGACTTAATCGCCAAGAGTTCCCGGTCTCCCACGTCATAGTTCTTTTCTGCCGCAGATAATTTGCGAGAAAAGAAAGCCACCGGATGAAGCAAAGCCTTGGTTCCTTGCCTCTGTGACAATATTGCCCCTACTGCAACCTCAGAAGCATCTACCTCAAGTATAAATGGTAGGGAGGAATCTGGGTGTTTTAAGATGGATGCAGAGGTGAAGAGCCCTTTGAGAGCCTCAAAGGCCTTTTGGGCCTCAGGGGACCAGTGGAAGCGGGTACCTTGCTTGGTTAGCTGAGTAATGGGTGCAATGATGGCGGAGAACCCCCGGATGAATTTACGATAAAAGTTGGCGAATCCAAAGAACCGTTGGATTCCCTTCTTATCCACTGGCGCTGGCCAGTCCAAGATTGTGGTGATCTTCTGTGGGTCCATCCTGATGCCTTCGCCAGAGATGATTAATCCCAGAAATGCTATGCTCTCCCGCTCAAACTCGCATTTCTCAGCTTTCGCATATAGTTGATGCTGCCGAAGCCGGTCTAACACACTTCTGACATGCCTGCGATGAGAGTCAAGGGAGGAAGAGAAGATTAGTATGTCATCTAAATAAGCAATCACAAAGAGATCTAAAAAGTCTCGAAGAACATCATTAATTAAATACTGGAAGGTGGCAGGGGCATTGCACAGCCCGAAGGGCATCACTAAATATTCGAAATGTCCGAACCGGGAGCGGAAGGCAGTTTTCCACTCATCGCCCTCCTTGATTCGGACCAGGTTATAGGCTCCCCGGAGGTCAAGCTTAGTAAAAATAACGGCAGCTCCCAATCTTTGGAACAACTCTGGTACCAGAGGAAGAGGATAACGATTTTTAATGGTGACCTTATTTAGTTCACGGTAGTCCACACATGGCCTGAGGGTATGGTCCTTCTTTTCTACAAAGAAAATGCCTGCGCCTGCTGGCGACGTAGAGGGGCGAATGAACCCCTTTAAAAGGTTCTCATCGATGTAGTCCTTCAGGGCCCCCTGTTCCACCTCCGTTAAAGGGAAAATCCTACCGAAAGGAATAGGTGCTCCGGGAAGTAGATCAATGGGGCAGTCGTAGGCTCGGTGGGGTGGTAGTGTCTCTGCCCCCTGTTTACTAAACACATCGAGAAAGTCCAGGTAAGCGTCAGGGATGGCCTGACGTATTCCGGCCTCAGTGTCGGTACACATTAAGGTGGCAGGCCCGGGGGGTTTGTGTGAGCCACAGGACCGTTGGCAGTAGGAGGAAGGAAACGTGATCACCCCCGTGACCCAGTTAATGGTAGGATTATGGGCTTGTAGCCAGGGCATACCGAGAATTATGGGGAACAGTGGAGAGGAGATAATATCCAGCCGTAGATATTCTCGGTGCACCCCGGTAGAGGAGAAGACAGTGACAGGTAGGGGAGCCGTCTCTTCGACCACGGGCCCCGACTTGATAAGGGACCCATCAGCCAGGTGAACCCGTAGTCCATGGGTCTTGAGAAGTAGAGGAATAAGTTGAGTATGGGCAAAAGTTGAGTCCATGAAGCAACTACAAGCCCCAGAGTCAATAATTGCGACGACTTGCAGGGTCCTTCCTGGGAGCTGCAGGGAGATAGAAAGAGCGAAGTGAGAGGAGGATTTAGTCTGAGGGTTGATCACAGCAGGGAATACTGACAAGCCCTTACGGAACTTCAGGGGACAGTTCCTAACGAAGTGACCGGGCTCCCCGCAGTACAGGCACAGGTTGTGCGCGCGTCGGCGTTGGCGTTCCTCCGGAGTAAGGGAAGGGCGGAGGACCCCAAGCTGCATGGGTTCAGGAGCATCGTACGAGGGGGTCAAGGGTGCTGCAGAAGCTGGGTGCGGATGACTGGGGACCCGGGGAAGCATCCAGGTCGGCCGGGTGAAGCCCGTGGCCCTCTCAACCCTCCGTTCCCTCAGGCGTCGGTCGATCTGAATTGTCAGATCGATCAGTAGGTTCAAATTTTCTGGTATTCCTACCCTAGCCAGTTCGTCCTTCAGGGGGTCAGAAAGGCCTATACGAAACTGGTGACGGAGGGCAGCGTCATTCCAGCTGGTGTCTGCGCTCCAGCGCCTGAATTCAGCTACATAGTCTTCCGCTGCTCTGCGTCCCTGCTGAAGGGTCCGCAGGGCGTTCTCTGCAGTGACCGAGAGCTGAGGGTCCTCGAACAATTGGGCAATGGCGTCAAAAAAAAGTGTAAGGCTGTCCAAGGACGCATCTTTGCGTTCTAGCAGGTGGTGGGCCCAGTTCTGTGGGTCTCCGGAAAGCAGCGAAATTACAAAGCCCACCTTG
Organism: Rana muscosa; assembly: GCA_029206835.1. Classification (NCBI taxonomy): domain Eukaryota; kingdom Metazoa; phylum Chordata; class Amphibia; order Anura; family Ranidae; genus Rana; species Rana muscosa. Next base: position 226,624,088 of record CM055118.1, read on the forward strand.
GTAGCTTCTAAGGAAAAGGTGCAGGGCTGTAAGGCAAAGTACAACTCACAAGAGTTCCGGAAAGCCCTGAACTTGCTCCGGTCCCCGGAGAATCTTTCGGGTGTAGGGACCCTGGGTTCAGGGGGAAGCATGACCACCGTGGGCGCAGCTCCTGCCCCGGCAGAAGAAGTGGAGGCACGTGGACCCCCTTGAGCTCCATCGGGGTTGGTGAGGGCCCACACTTGTCCTTCCAGGTGAGTGTAGCCTTGCTGGAGGCTCTTAACGGCCTCGGTCAGTCCCGCCAGATGTTGGCATAGTTCCTCCATAGGTGAGGCTCCCTGCTCGGGCTCAGACATGGCTGTCTGCTACTGTCACGTACCTGACGGTGACGAGCCCGGTTAGCAGAGGGAGGCCTCCCTTACGGCTCCCACCGGCGGCCCCTGGTGGTATAACAGGAAGCACGGAGGTGGAAGGGGTACGAGTGCCTGGCAGGATCAAGAACTACCGCAGGTGATCAGGAACCAGCAGGTGAGGAGGCAGGAACCAGGAACTACAGCAGGTGAGTGGACAGGAACCAGGAACTACAGCAGGTGAGTAGACAGGAACCAGGAACTACAGCAGGTGAGTAGACAGGAACCAGGAACTCAGAAGATGACCCGGACCGGGAGGCACAGCAGGTAGACTGGAACCACTGGGCAGCAGCAGATGAACAGGAACCAGCAGATGAGCAGACAGGAACCAGCAGATGAGCAGACAGGAACCAGGAACTGCAGCAGGTGAGTAGACAGGAACCAGGAACTCAGCAGATGACCCGGACCGGGAGGCACAGCAGGTAGACTGGAACCACTGGGCAGCAGCAGGTGAACAGGAACCAGCAGATGAGCAGACAGGAACCAGCAGATGAGCAGACAGGAACCAGCAGATGAGCAGACAGGAACCAGGAACTCAGCAGATGACCCGGACCGGGAGGCACAGCAGGTAAACTGGAACCACTAGGCAGCAGCAGGTGAACAAGAGCCAAGGTCAGGCAGGATCATCAGACAAGCCGGGGTCGGGTAAACTGGCAGGCAGCGAGGCACAAAAGGATCAGGCAATACCGAAGTCAGAAAACAGGCCGATGGTCAGGTACAGGCAGATAGCAGGAGGGTCACAGGAAGCCGGATCAGATACAGGTAAACAAGGCAGATCAGGTCACTTGGGATAAACGCTGTAGAGCAGACAGCAGGGACTGTCTGCAAGTGAGGAGTTTAAATAGCCCTTCGGGCGTCACCTGCGGGGGCGGGAACCAGGAAGTCCAGGGCGTCTATTCCTGACAGGGTTTCCATGACAGTGGCGTTTGGGAACCTGCCACTGAGGAACCGCACATTGCACAAACTCACGGAAGGGGGCCGAGTCTACCAACTGAAAAGGCAGCAGTTGAAGCGCTAGCAATTTAGCCAAGCTAGCATTCAACCGCTGGGTATGTGGGTGGCTGGGAGTTAACTTCTTTCGACGGTCCAGCAGCTGGGGCAGGGAAATTTGCCTGCTAGAATCGGACGTCGGTGTACTGCTAGCAGGGTGCCCGCAAGTACTTGGCTGTGACACACCTAATTCTACACCTTCATTCCTCTCAGTGCAGGTTTCAGAGAGGACTGAAGGTATAGTGGGGTTGGAGATCCCAGCTGATGCGGTGCAAGGAGAGGTCCGCTTTGTTCTTTGGTGTGGGTCTTTAATAGAGTTGAGCGGACACCTGGATGTTCGGGTTCGACGGGTTCGGCCGAACTTCGGAAAAAAGTTCAGGTTCGGGACCGAACTTTAACCCGAACCCGGACCCGAACCCGAACCCCATTGAAGTCAATGGGGACCCGGACTTCTAAGGACTAAAAAGGCTCTAAAAAAGTAATGGAAAGGGCTAGAGGGCTGCAAATGGCAGCAAAATGTTGTTATGAGCATTGCAAGTGCTCTGCAAACAAATGTGGATAGGGAAATAACTTAAAATAACATAAAAAAAATAAAAAAATAAAAAAATATGCTGGAGGCCCCCTTTTCAGCAGAAGAGGTACGGGAAGTCATTAAGAACCTCAGAAACTCAACGGCACAATGCCACACATATGGTGGGAATGCCCCAGAATACGCCCTTTCTGGAATAAATTATTAAATTTAATGGATAAGCTAGTGGGAAAATAAAATACTTTGAAATAAAAATGTAGCGGGGTGCTAAATTTAAGGGAAGTGTTTGAGTGGTAAATAGGCTCAAACACCCTAATTCTGTAGGATTCATGGACCATTTTGTCCTCGGGGGACAGTATTGGTGTGCAGTTCCCTGCGGCCTACAGGTGGCGCTGCCATGGTAGGCTAGGGTTGAACCGCCGATACAGTGCTGTGCCTTTTGTGTCCCCTCTTGGCAGTAGTACAGCGGGGCGGGGAACCTGCTGTGCATGCCGGGAGAGCATATAAAAGGGGCAGACCTTTGGCCTGGGGGCTGATGTCCAGTGGGGTCCACGCCCAGGTGCCTTCGGCCTGGGTGCATGTGTTCCTGTTCCATCTCGGGTACCTTTAGCCCGGGGTGAGGTACTATCCTGGAGTTCCTGCTGCCCTGGGTATGGAGGCCTAGGTGCGGGAGTAAAGCCTGGAGTCCAGAGCCTTCGTCTGGAGTCCGCTAAGGGTCGAGGAGTCTTAGGGTGCCGCCTCGTGTAGGGGACCATGTTCCAGGGAAGGGAGGATCATTCTGATGGACCGATGCGGGAGTCACGGTGAAAGAAGGGTCTGTTGACTCCCTGGAGAGATGTCTTCCCCTTGATATGGGCTAGGTTCGTAGAAGGAGAAGCTCAAGGTCATCTTGACTGTATCAGAGGCCTTATTCACCCGGCCCGTGGCAGGGGCCTTATACACCCTGGTCTGTGGCAGAGACCAAAGTTCTCCAGGTCCGTGGCAGGGGCCTTGTACACCCGGTCTGTGGCAGAGACCAACCTCAAGGTCTGTGGCAGAGACCGTGCACCTAAAACTGTTTGAGAAACCTAAGCAGTGAAGTGAATGTGCTACGTTTGTGCCTGGACCTCCTCCACACCTTAAGCTGTCCTGTTTCTTTGCTCTAACCTTTTCTATCCGAGTAGAGTTTATTTTGCCATGAGAGAATAAGAGTTGTAATTTCAGCTGGTGTGGACATTGACTTTACTGGGAATTAAAGGACTTGCCTCTACCTACAGTAGAGGTGAGAATCATCCTCTGGAGGAGTTTTGACTCCGGCTGTGGACACGGCCCGTCAAGTACACCGCTCAACCTCTTTATATAGGAGGGTACGGGCTGGTAGTGCGGTGTGCCTTTCTCCCTCCTGCGAGGAGCCAACAACATAAAGGCAGGTAAGGGGGAAAGGATCTGTGCGCTACAAAAAAATAAAATAAAAATTATAATCTTGACCTAGGAGGACGAGGTCCATATGGAGTAGGAGGTTGAGGTGGCGGTGGATGTGGCTGTGTAGGTGGAAGCGGCGGTGGAGGAGGACGAGGTAGCCAACACTGGTTCAAAAATACAACAATGGCTGGGTAAGGCCGGTGATGTGTCGAATTCTGTCCCCCGTCAAATAGTGTCCACCCTGTACTGCGCTTGCTCAGTATGTAGGACAAGGGGATTTCGAAAATCTCCCAAGACGAACGGCGCCTGCGTGGTGAGTTCAGGTGAAGGCCACACCATCCGTGGTTCAAGCCGAGCCAAGTGAGGCAGTGCCCGAAGCGTGGCGATCGAACCGAGCCCGTGAGGGGCCCTGTTACTATGTGCTACCGTATGTCCACTTGGATGGTGGGGCTTGAACCTGCACTCACAGCGCAGGCGCCGTTCATCTTCGGAGATTTTGTGAATCTCCTTGTCCTCTGTACTGCCCAAGCGCTGCGCCTTCGCAGTATGGGCCGGACACAATCCGATGGCCGGACAGTTTTTGTCACAACACCGGTATACATGTCTATTCTGCAGAAGGTACGGACAAGTCCTGTGGGATCCATGCCTGGTTCATTTTAATGAACGTGAGCTTGTCCACATTGGCTCTGGACAGGCGGCTGCGCTTGTCTGTGATAACGCCCCCTGCCGTGCTAAATACACGTTCAGATAATACACTGGCTGCAGGGCAGGCCAGCACCTCCAAGGCATAAAGGGCAAGCTCAGGCCATGTGCCCAATTTGGAGACCCAGAAGTTAAAGGGGGCAGACCCATCATCCAGTACGTGTAGGCCTGTGGACACATACTGCTCAACCATGTTGGTGAAATGCTGCCTCCTGCTAAGACGTTCCATCTCAGCTGGTGGTGCTGGTTGTTGTGGCGTGCTGACAAAGCTTTTCCACATTTCAGCCATGCTAACCCTGCCTTCTGAGGTGCTGCCGGTGCCCCGGCTGCGTTGGCGACCTCTTCCTCCTCCTCTGCCTTTGCCTTGTGCTTCCACCGTACGCCCGCTGTCAGGTGGGAGTGCCACCAGCAGCGCGTCTACCAGCGTGCGCTTGTACTCGCGCATCTTACGATCCCGCTCCAGTGAGGGAATTAAGGACGGTACGTTGTCCTTGTAACGGGGATCCAGCAGGGTGGCCACCCAGTAGTCAGCACCAGTTAAAATGTAGGCAACTCGGCGGTCATTGCGGAAACACTGCAGCATGTAATCGCTCATGTGTGCCAGGCTGCCCAGAGGCAAAGAAAAGCTGTCCTCTGTGGGAGGTGTATCGTCTGTGTCCTCTGTATCCCCCCAGCCACGCACCAGTGATGGCCACGAGCTGGTCTGGGTGCCACCCTGCTGTGAAAATGGAACCCACCCTCGTAGCCACTTGTGAAAGACTGCCCTGAAAGCCTTTGAAATGATCCCACATCCTCCTCCTCCTCCTCATCCTGCTGTGCCACATCCTCTTCCATCATCGCCCAAAGCGTTTTTTCAAGGAGGCATAGAACTGGGATAGTAACGCTAAGAACGGCGTCATTGGCACTGGACATGTTGGTGGAGTACTTGAAACAGCGCAACAAGGCACACAGGTCTCGCATGGAGGCCCAGTTATTGGTGGTGAAGTGGTGCTGTTCCGCAGAGCGACTCACGTGTGATTGCTGCAGCTGAAACTCCACTATCGCCTGCTGCTGCTCGCACAGTCTGGCCAGCATGTGCAAGGTGGAGTTCCACCTTGTGGGCACGTCACATATGAGGCGGTGAGCGGGAAGGCCGAAGTTACGCTGCAGCGCTGACAGGCGAGCAGCAGCAGGGTGAGAACGCCGAAAGTGCGCACACACAGCCCGCACTTTCTGCAGCAGCTCTGGCATATTGGGGTAATTTTTAAGGAACCTCTGGACCACCAAGTTCAGCACATGCGCCAGGCAAGGGATGTGCGTCAAACCGGCTAGGCCCAGAGCTGCTACGAGATTTCGCCCATTATCGCACACCACCAGGCCGGGCTTGAGGCTCACTGACAGCAACCACTCATTGGTCTGTTGTTCCATGTCCCTCCACAACTCCTGCGCAGTGTGGGGTTTTTCCCCCAAACAGGAAAGTTTTAAAACTGCCTGCTGTCGTTTACCCCTGGCTGTGCTGAAGTTGGTGGTGAAGGTGTTAGGCTGACTGGATGAGGAGGCGGTAGAGGATGAGAAGGCGGAGTAGGAGGAGTTAGCAACAGGAGGCAAACTGAAGCGCCCTGCAATCCTCGGTGGTGGAAGGACATGCGCCAAACTGCTATCTGCCTCAGGCCCAGCCGCCACTGCATTTACCCAGTGTGCTGTTAGGGAGATATAACGTCCCTGACCGTGCTTACTGGTCCACGCATCCGTAGTTAGGTGGACCTTGCCACAGATGGCGTTGCGCAGTGCACACCTGATTTTGTCCCCCACTTGGTTGTGCAGGGAAGGGATGGCTCGCCTGGAAAAATAGTGGCGGCTGGGCACGACGTACTGTGGGACAGCCAATGCCATCAGGCTTTTAAAACTCTGCGTCTCCACCATACGGAATGACAGCATTTCAAAGGCCAGGAGTTTTGAAATGCTGGCATTCAGGGCCAGGGATCGTGGGTGGCTAGGGGGGTACTTCCTCTTCCGCTCCAATGTTTGGGAGATAGAGAGCTGAACGCTTCCATGGGACATTGTGGAGATGGTCGGTGACCCAGGTGGTAGTGTTGCTGGCAGATCCTCTGTTTGCAGGGTGGCAGGTGCCACTGTCACTCTTCATCCACGAGGCCGAGACTGCAGCAGAAGAGGAAGCAGGAGGAGCCAGAGACCTTTCTCCACTGCAGCTCGTGCTTTGCACTTAGATGCCTGGTCATGCAGGTTGTGCTCAGGTTGAGAACGTTTATGCCTCGCTTCAGCCTCTGATTGCACAGCCTGCAAACCACTCGTGTCTTGTCATCAGCACATTGTGTGAAGAACTGCCACGCTAGGGAACTCCTTGGACCTGGCTTTGGTGTGCTCGGTCCCTTGCTGCGTTGGGCAGTAGCAGACATACTGTCTAGGGGACGGACGCTCCACTTTTGCACCCTGCTCCCTCTTCTGCTGTGCTGGTGGCTCTGTGCGACCACCGCCTCTTCCTCCAAACTACACTGGTCACCTGCATAACGTTCATTCCATGTGGGGTCGAGGACCTCATCGTCCTCCACATCATCTTCCACCCAGTCTTCACCCCTGCCCTCCTTGTCTGTCTGCACAATTGCGAAAGCAGCAGCAGTTGGCACCTGTGTTTCGTCATCATCCGAGACGTACTGCGATGGTCCTCCCATGTACTCATCATGAAACATAAGTGGTTGGGCATCGGTGCACTCAATCTCTTCCACTTCTGGGGCAGGGCTAGGTGGATGGCCCTGGGAAACCCTGCTAACATAGTCATCGAAAAGCAGAAGAGACTGCTGCATGATTTAGGGCTCAGACTGCTTGGCTGATTTGCAAGGGGGTGAGGTGAAAGACTGATGGACATGGGTTTCAGGTGCCAACTCTGATCTTTCATCAGAAGAGTGGGTGGGAGACAATGTGAAGGAACCCGAGGCACTGTCAGCAACCCAATCTACTATCGCCTGTACTTGTCCTGGCCTAAACATTCGTACAGCCTCATTAGGCGTGACAAAATACCGCCGCAGGCACGGTCGCCTACTCGCACCTGAGGAAGGTGTTTCACTTGTGCGTGTATCTGGCACAGATCCACCACGTCCTCTCCCTGCAACAGGAGCTCCACCAGCAGCACCACGACCGGGGCCACCACGTCCCTTTGACCTTCTCCTCATATTTTCCAAATTTAGGATGTTGCCCTAAATGGGTGTTTTTGGAAGAGAAGAACACACCCACAGTACATAACCGCTGAATCGCACAGCTACAGAACTGCAGAAAATGCTATTCAAAAAAAATGTTGTTTTTTTAGTATAGCACAGTAGAAGAAAACTATTTAGAAATTGTTTATTTCACACACCTCCAAATATGTATAACACACTGCAAACTATTTTTTGTGCCCCTAAACTGCGTTTTTTGGAAGAGCAGAACACACCCACAGTACGTAACCGCTGAATCGCACAGCTACAGAACTGCAGAAAATGCTATTCAAAAAAAATGTTGTTTTTTTAGTATAGCACAGTAGAAGAAAACTATTTAGAAATTGTTTATTTCACACACCTCCAAATATGTATAACACACTGCAAACTATTTTTTGTGCCCCTAAACTGCGTTTTTTGGAAGAGCAGAACACACCCACAGTACGTAACCGCTGAATCGCACAGCTACAGAACTGCAGAAAATGCTATTCAAAAAAAATGTTGTTTTTTTAGTATAGCACAGTAGGAGAAAACTATATAGAAATTGTTTATTTCACACACCTCCAAATATGTATAACACACTGCAAACTATTTTTTGTGCCCCTAAACGGCGTTTTTTGGAAGAGCAGAACACACCCACAGTACGTAACCGCTGAATCGCACAGCTACAGAACTGCAGAAAATGCTATTCAAAAAAAATTTTGTTTTTTTAGTATAGCACAGTAGGAGAAAACTATATAGAAATTGTTTATTTAACACACCTCCAAATATGTATAACACACTGCAAACTATTTTTTGTGCCCCTAAACTGCGTTTTTTGGAAGAGCAGAACACACCCACAGTACGTAACCGCTGAATCGCACAGCTACAGAACTGCAGAAAATGCTATTCAAAAAAATTTTTGTTTTTTTAGTATAGCACAGTAGGAGAAAACTATATAGAAATTGTTTATTTCACACACCTCCAAATATGTATAACACACTGCAAACTATTTTTTGTGCCCCTAAACGGCGTTTTTTGGAAGAGCAGAACACACCCACAGTACGTAACCGCTGAATCGCACAGCTACAGAACTGCAGAAAATGCTATTCAAAAAAAATGTTGTTTTTTAGTATAGCACAGTAGGAGAAAACTATATAGAAATTGTTTATTTCACACACCTCCAAATATGTATAACACACTGCAAACTATTTTTTGTGCCCCTAAACGGCATTTTTTGGAAGAGCAGAACACACCCACAGTACGTAACCGCTGAATCGCACAGCTACAGAACTGCAGAAAATGCTATTCAAAAAAAATGTTGTTTTTTTAGTATAGCACAGTAGGAGAAAACTATATAGAAATTGTTTATTTCACACACCTCCAAATATGTATAACATACTGCAAACTATTTTTTGTGCCCCATAAAGGCGTTTTTTGGAAGAGCAGAACACACCCACAGTATGTAACCGCTGAATCGCACAGTTTTTAGTATAGCACAGTAGGAGAAAACTATATAGAAATTGTTTATTTCACACACCTCCAAATATGTATAACACACTGCAAACTATTTTTTGTGCCACTAAACGGCGTTTTTTGGAAGAGCAGAACACACCCACAGTATGTAACCGCTGAATCGCACAGCTACTGAACTGCAGAAAATGCTATTCAAAAAAAATGTTTTTTTTTTAGTATAGCACAGTAGGAGAAAACTGTGGCCAATTATGGCTCTCCTAGCTGCCGGCGCTGTGATTGGCCAAGCATGCGGGGTCACAGTGCATGCTTGGCCAATCACAGCGCCGGGATTGCACTGCGATGGCGCAGTGTATTGTGGGCCGTTCGCGTCACTCGAATTTGGCGCTAACGGCCCAAATAGTTCGATCTTCGTCGAACGATCGAACAGCCGATGTTCGAGTCGAACGTATGTTCGAGTCGAACACCGAGCTCATCCCTAGTATACACCAAGACTTACCTGAATACGGAGCCCTCCAGTGCAGCACTGTCATAGATCCCAGGTGCTGCTATCTTCACCCGGTCTTTGTTCCAGGTTGGCGGCCTCAGGCTGCATGATTGGCCAGGGCCGAGATGACGTCACTCCAATGCATGTACTCTGGAGCCCCCGACATAGTATGCCATCCCTTTAGAGCACATGCGCCGGTGACATCACCAGCTGCATGTTGTGTGAATATCTTCTAAACAGTGGAAGTTAAGTAAGGAGATATTCACTGTACCTACATTTAAGCCTTATTATAGCTTTACCTGTAGGTACAAGATCAAAACTGGAGTTTAATTCCACTATAAGGGCATTTGACCTTTTTTTCAGCCTCTAAACACCCCTCTGTGTTAGCCCCCCTCTGTGTTAGCTTGTGTGAACATGCACACATAGGTGTTTACAGGTGGTGAATTAGAAGAGGTGTGTTTAGAGGCTGGAAAAAAAAAACGTCACTTGCACGTTCAAGATAGGGTCTTGGGAAGAAAAAACGCTAAATGTGCCTAGAAAAATATAAATGCATCTTAGCAAACTAAAATGCTAGGTATGTTTAGCGCTTGAGCTTCCATTCATTTCAATGACCAGAATAAATTAATATTCTGGCCAATGGAAAGAATGAATGCTCAGTGCGTCTACACGCCTAATAGCGTTTCTGCATTTTTTTAAGCTGCTTTTCTCCTGCCAGGAAAAATGGCCATCAGGGGAGCTGGGAGGCCTAATGATTTCAGCAATTATAGTGGTTTAGCTATTTGGATAAGCAGCTTCAGTAGATGGATGCTAGTAGAAATGCCATCAAACAAGCAGACAGGGGTCTTAACTAAATTTACCATATGAGTTAAGTGTACCTTTAAATCTTCAGCAAATAAAATAAAGTAAAATAATTTAAGCACCACAGGCTCCCTATAAAATATGTATTTTTTTTTTTTTTTTATATATAAGCATTACACTTAAGAAAAAATGCCTGCTTATACTGCCAATTAGATTTGCTTCCTCCATTAAAGGGGGTATAAGGGTTTACACACTCTTAAAGAAAATGCAAATGTATCAGTTGCATGAAGAGACAAAAATGCAGAAGCGGAAGTTGAAGCGTTAAACTTTGCGGTGGGTCAGGTTGCCAGCATGTGGTCGGTTTCGATCAGTCACTGTGGCAGGGTCATTAAGAAATGGGACTATACATATTTATAGTGACTAATGAGGGAGCCAGTCAGCTCTACTACACTGAACAGAGAATGGGCGCTTACATTTTTCTCATTGCGGCAATTCAGCGGAGAAAATAGAAGCATTCTCATTCCGTTTCAGTTGTTGGTATGATTGTGAATTTTTAATTATAACAAATAAACCTAATTCTATTACAGGATGAAATGTGTGCCTAAAGCACACCATGTTTTGCATGATTAACTTTCACTTCATCACCTGCACAGCCATCTCTTAGAATAAATTGTTTTGTTTTTGTTTAGGATGAGAAATGAATAATTGTCTGAACATAGTTAAAGCCAGTTTTGTACCATCGTGTGTGCAAGTGTATGCAGGGAACATGGGCCCCAAGGGAAGGGGGGCCCACTGTGCCTGGAGTAATCAATCATATTTTATTAACCGCACCGGATCCAAGCTGCTTTCATTTTCCTGTGATTGTCGGTGTTTCTGCCTGGGAGCGGCACTATGCTTTGCAGATCCTGTAATATCTCACTTAGCCTAGGTTCACACTAGAATGAGGTGTGGGAACCCACAATCTGTGCACGTTTCCGCATCCTATTTGTGTCGCACTGCCCTTGGGATCTGCAGGGAATGTCAGTGCAATGTTAACAACACCCCAAATGCAGGTCGCAAAACACAGTGCGTTTGCCTGCACCAGATCACATGGTACAAAACAACCATGCAATCCGGTTCCAAAATTGGTGCATGCACGCCTTTGGTGTGATGCGGTGCTATTTGGCTGCTTTCACACTGAGGCGCTTTGCAGGAGCTATTGTGCTAAAAATAGTGCCTGCAAAGCGCCCTGAAAGAGCTGCTCCTTTCTCTCCAGTGTGAAAGCCAGAGGGCTTTCACACTGGAGCGTTGCGCTGGCAGGACGGTAAAAAAAGTCCTGCCAGCTGCATCTTTAAGGCGCTGTAGGAGCGGTGAATACACCGCTCCTAAAGCGCCCCTGCCCATTGAAATCAATGGGCAGCGCCTCCCAAACCGCCCGCGAAGCGCCACTGCAGCAGCGTTTTGTGGGTGGTTTTAACCCTTTTTCGGCCGCAAACGGGGGTTAAAAGCGCCCCGCTAGCAGCCGAAAATCATGGCAAAAGCTACGATAAAGCGCTGCTAAAAATAGCGTCACTTTACCGCCAACGCCCGCGTCGCCCCAGTGTGAAAGTACCCTTTAAAACCAATAAAAAATGAATGGGCTGGAATCACACTGCAATGAATCACACGTGACTTTCACAGGAATGTGGTACGGTTCCTGTGAGATTCAGATGCAGCTCATAGTGTGAACTGAGGCTTACAGGAATCCTGCGAGTGAGATAGTGAGACACAAGATCAACAGCGTCCAGTGTGCTACATGGCTAGGATGGAAGAGGATGAATATGCTTCGCCTCCAGTCCTATCCGTGTGGTGTCTGCCCCGCCTCACACTCCATCCTCATGACAAGCACACTGAAGGTGAGAAGGCTTGCTAGACAGGTGATACCTGCTGCCTGAACCAGGAGAACAGCCTGGGTCAATAATTTGGTGAGTGCACCCCCCATGATATTTGCAGATGTCCCTCCCTCTGCTGCTCCAAGGGCTCATTCACACGTGCAGCAAAGACTGTTGCTACTCTGAAAAGCAATCCATGTCTGGATTGCGTTTCAGAGGCAGTAAGGAGGTGATAAAAAAAGAAAACTAATTGGACCATCATATCCATGAATTGGTAAGATGCAATATAATAAATGTCCGCTTGTTGGTTTACTGCCACTTTAATTTCTAGGGTTTGTATACACTTTAACAGCTTCCGGACCGCCCACCGCACATATATTGTGCGGCCCGGCTTCACAAAATCACGTACCTGTACGTGATTTTGTGCGCGAGATCTGGGGCCAAAGAGCCTTGCTCCTGCTGTGATTGGACACAGCGGGAGCCAATCAGTGGGTCCGACTCACCGATCGTTCCGAGGAGAGGCAGAACGGGGGTTTGCCTATGTAAACAAGGCAGATCGCTGTTCTGTCAGAGAGGAAAATGGAGATCTTGTGTTTCTGCTAAGCAGAAACACGGATCTCTGTTTACCTCTAGTGCCTCCATTCCACCCACAGTTAGAAAGCACTCCCAAGGAGCACACTTAACCATTTCATCACCCCTGGTGTTAACCCCTTCCCTGCCAGTGTCATTTATACAGTGAGAGTGCATTTTTTTTTTTAGCACTGATCACTGTATTGGTGTCACTGGTCCCCAAAAAATGTCACTTAGTGTCAGATTTGTGCGTCGCAATGTCGTAGTCCCGCTAAAAATCGCTGATTGCCACCATTAATAGTAAAAACACAAAAATAAAATAAAAAGTCCATAAATCTTTCCCATAGTTTGTAGACACTGTAACTTTTGTGCAAACCAATCAATATGCGCTTATTGGGATTTTTTTTTTACCAAAAACATGTAGCAGAATACATATTGGCCTAAACTGATGAAGAAATTCGATTTTTTTAATTTTTTAATTGGATGTGTTTTATAGCAGAAAGTAAAAATATATAGTTTTTTTTTCAAAATTGACGGTCTTTCTTTGTTTATAGAGGTGATCAAATACCACCAAAAGAAAGCTCTATTTGTGGGAAAAAAAGGACATCAATTTTAGTTGGGTACAACTTTGCACGTCTGCGCAGTTGTCAGTTGAAGCAACGCAGTGCCGTATCGCAAAAAAAATGGCCTGGTCAAGAAGGGTGTAAAACCTTTCCGGAGCTGAAGTGGTTAGAGTGATAATAAAGTCTTGTTTTTTTTTTTCCATTTAAAAATAAAAAACATGTTATACTTACCTGCTCTGTGTAGTGGTTTTGCACAGAGCAGCCCAGATCCTCCTCTTCTCAGGTCCCTGGTAATGCTCCTGGCCCCTCCCCCCTGTCAAGTGCCCCAACAGCAAGCAACTTGCTATGGGGGCACCCAAGCCAAGCCGCTGCTCTGTGTGTACACTTCAGACACAGAGCCCGACTCGGCCCCACCCCGCCCCATCTCTCTCCTCATTGGCTCAGTAACTTTGAAAGCAGCGGGAGCCAATTGCACCTGATAGTGTCTCAGCCAATGAGAAGGGGAGTCCCAGACAGCTGATGCTCTCATGCAAAATCTCTGAATTTAGATGGGGCTCAGGTAAGTATTAGGGGGGCCTGAGGGGGCTTCTGCACACAGAAGGTTTTTTTATCTTAATGCATTAAGATAAAAAACCTTATGCCTTTAGAACCACTTTGACTGAGGATAATTAATTTTTGGAGCAATTTGTTTACAACTAAAGCATGCTCACCTTGGTTTTTGGTGCAGGAAAAACTTCCTTATCTACAGAATCCTGAGTGTTCATACACAGGTTTAGTGTAATAGCTTTCATTTGCCTTTAATAAACAAGGAAGGAAGATTTACACCTTTTATTTCTCGTGATTGGCGTGTGATAAGAAAACTATGCATTTTAAGTCTGCCTGTTGCGCAGCCAGAAATATTAAAGTTTTTTATCATTTTATTATGAATGGTCTGGTGATTGTAAACATTCTTAGTCTTTTCCTGCTGATGACATTAAAAATATTGCTTCCACTGTCATTTTAACTTACAATAGTGTAATTAAAGATCATTCGCAAAATATTAACTCGTGTCTTTGGGAGCTTGATTTAAAAATAATTGATTTTCAGCTGCAGACCTGACTTTACCATATAGAAAAAGCCTGCCAACTCCTAGAAAATGATTTTTTTTATTTATTTTTTACAAAGTAGCTTGTGCACAGTTCAATTCAACATAAAAAAAGTTTATAGAATTGCTACATACAGCACAATCCAGAGTGAGAACACCATGTTTCATCAAGCTTTTCACGTACATTTTCAATTTTCGGAAGTTGGTGAGATGTTACTGGCTTCCTTTATATTTAGTCCTCAGCAGTTTTCTTTCCAAAACATTTTGCTCTGTGACCACTATGTGATTTCACTTAAATAAATCTCATTAGGATCAATGGATATACAGTATCTCACAAAGTAAGTACACCCCTCACATTTTTGTAAATATTTTATTAGATCTTTTCATGTGACAACACTGAAGAAATGACATTTGCTACAATGTAAAGTAGTGAGTGTACAGCTTCTATAACAGTGTACATTTGCTGTGCCCTCAAAATAACTCAACACACAGCCATTAATGTCTAAACCACTTGCAACAAAAGTGAGTACACCCCTAAGTGAAAATGTCCAAATTGGGCCCAATTAGCCATTTTCCCTCCCCGGTGTCATGTAACTCGTGTTACAAGGTCTCAGGTGTGAATGGGGAGCAGGTGTGTTAAATTTGGTGTTATCGCTCTCACTCTCTCATACTGGTCACTGGAAGTTTAACATGACACCCCATGGCAAAAAACTCTCTGAGGATCTGAAAAAAGAATTGTTGCTCTACATAAAGATGCCCTAGGCTATAATAAGATTTCCAAGACCCTGATACTGATCTTTAGCATAGTGGCCAAGACCACACAGTGGTTTAACAATACAGGCTCCACTCAGAAAAGGCCTCGCCATGGTCGACCAAAGAAGTTGAGTGCACGTGCATATCCAGAGATTGTCTTTGGGAAATAGACGTATAAGTACTGCCAGCATTGCTGCAGAGGTTCAAGGGGTAGGGAGTCAGCCTGTCAGTGATCAGACCATATGCCGCACACTGCATTAAATTGGTCTGCATGGCTGTCGTCCCAGAAGGAAGCCTCTTCTAAAGATGATGCACAAGAAAGCCTGCAAACAGTTTGCTGAAGACAAGCAGACTAAGGACATGGATTACTGGAACCATGTTCTGTGGTCTGATGAGACCAAGATAAACTTATTTGGTTCAGATGGTGACAAGCGTGTGTGGCGGCAACCAGGTGAGGAGTACAAAGACAAGTGTGTCTTGCCTACAGTCAAGCATGGTGGTGGGAGTGTCATGGTCTGGGGCTGCATGAGTGCTGCCGACACTGGGGAGCTACAGTTCATTGAGGGAACCATGAATGCCAACATGCACTGTGACATACTGAAGCAGCACATAATCCCATTCCTTCAGAGACTGGGCCGCAGGGTAATATTCCAACATAACGACCCCAAACACTGCTCCAAGACGACCACTGCCTTGATAAAGAAGCTGAGGGTAAAGGTGATGGACTAGCCAAGCATGTCTCCAGACCTAAACCCTATTTAGCATTTGTGGGGCATCCTCAAATGGAAGGTGGAGAAGCGCAAGGTCTCTAACATCCACCAGCTCTGTGATGTCATCATGGAGGAGTGGAAGAGGAGTCCAGTGCCAATCTGTGAAGCTCTGGTGAACTCTATGCCCAAGAGGGTTAAGGCTGTGCTGGAAAATAATGGTGGCCACACAAAATATTGACACTTTGGGCCCAATTTGGACATTTTCACTTAGGGGTGTACTCAATTTTGTTGCCAGCCAATGACAGCTGAACATGTAATGTAAACAGAAGATTGTAATCTGCTTTTTATTCCCTCACGCTGACAGCGTGAGGAGAAAAAAAAAAGCAGGTTAGCGGTTTCTGCCATAGGGACAAAATCGGCCCTGATCATGGAGTGCCACTGCTGCTATGCAGTGCCCAACAGTGCCACCTGCCAGTGCCCGCTAGTGCCACCTACAAGTGCCACCTATCAATGCCCACCAGTGCCACCTATCAGTGTCCATCAGTGCTGCCAATCAGTGCCCATCAGTGCCACCTATTAGTGCTGCCTGTCAGTGTCACCTACCAATGCCTATCATTGCTTATTAGTGCCACCCATCAGTGCCCATAAGTGCCACCTATCAGTGCCCTTCAGTGCCACCTATCAGTGCCCATCAGTGCCACTTATCAGTGCTACCCATCAGTGCCAACTCTCAGTGTCCATCAGTGCCGCCTTATCAGTGCCTATCAGTGCCCATCAGTGCCGCCTCATCAGCGCACATCAAGGAAGGAGAAATATTATCTGTTTTCAAAATCTTATAAAAAAACAATTTTTTTTTCAAACTTTTTGTGTTTTTTTAAAGCATGCTATCCAATATTTGTTGTCGGAAAATCCAACAACAATTGTCCGATGGAGCATACAAACGGTTGGATTTTCCGACAAAACCCTGCCATCTCACATTTGTTGTCGGAAAATCTAATCGTGTGTATGAGGCTAAAGTGTGACAGTGCTGAAAGCTGAAAATTGGTCTTGGCAGGAAGGGGGTTTAAGTACCCAGTAAGCAAGTGGTTAAAAAGGACGAATTGCAGAATAAAAGGTGCACTTTTTAACAGTAACACAATTTATTTTTAAACTTATGTCTTGTACACACAATCGGATTTCCGATGGAAAAAAATCCGATGGACTTGTTTCATCGGAAATTTTGATCGTGTGTGGGCCCCATCGGACATTTTTCCATCGGAGTAAAAAAATCGTTTTACGTTTTTCTGATGGAAAAAAGTCCGATGGGAAATCCCGATCGTTTGTGTGGAATTCCATTGGAGAAAAATCCAGGCATGCTCAGAATCAAGTCGACGCATGCTCGGAAGCATTGAACTTAATTTTTCTCGGCTCGTTGTAGTGTTGTACGTCACCGCGTTTTGGACGGTCGGAATTTAGTCTGACAGTGTGTAGGCAAGACTGATGGAAGTCAGCTTCATCAGAATTCAGACGGAAAATTCCATCGGATTTTATTCCATCGGAAATCCGATTGTGTGTACAAGGCATAACACTACTGCATTTTGTTTCGTTTTGTTGCCTTTTATTGTCTAAGAAATAAAAAAGAAATGCAAGAATATGTTATGAAAAGAAAGCCTTGTTTGTCCTTAAAAAAACCAATACATGTATAACCTTGTTATCTTTTGTAAAGACAAAGATACCGCTGAATAAACAGGTCCATTGCAGAAATGTTAACATTACTCTGGTCCACAGAGTGTGATAAGGTGTGAGAAGTGAAATAGTTAAAGTATGGGAATTGTACAATGGAATTGTACAGGGCTTTTTTTTTCTCAGAGAATGGGTAATAATTAATCCCTCTCCCCCTGCACAATTCACCCCCCAGCAACAATAGTTCTCCACCCATGTACAATAGATCCCCCAGCAGCCATCAACAATAGACCCTCCAGCACACCCCACCACCCCTTGCCATTAAATATATTAAATTCTGAAGGTTCTGGAGGTGCTGGAACTGTGTTCCCCTGCATTCCAGATGAGAAAAAGCCCTGAGATTGTAAGATGTATGGCCAGCTTTAAACTGGAACTTCTATTCTTGTGTAAACAGATTTATTAACAAAAATTGACTGCACCATCCAGCATGTAGCTTGTAGCTCATACCTCTATATTTGGACTTATTCTAACCAAGGACTGGAGTGACCAATCCTGAGCTGGGCTGGGTGACCTGATCCTCATGTTTATGGCCACCTTTGGATTTGAAGACAGATCCATGCAGCTGTGATATACTGTACAGGAGGCTTCCCTGCACATGTACTCTATTTATCTTCTCAAGCTCATGACGAACTGCAGAAGAGATTTTGCATGGTTAATTAGTGGGCTAATGCACCATTAAAGGTTTTTCTTAATACCATTGCTCATTTATTGGTGTGCTGTATGTCACTTACTCAATTTCACATGAAGTCTGCAGGGCTATTGATTGAATTAATTAACCCCTATGCTCCATAAAGAGTCTTCAAAGGATGCAAGTGAGGTGGGTGGGAGGAATAACATAAGGAAAGTTATATTCTTCACATTCCCTACTGTATTATTGGGAGGGGGCTCCTCTGACAGTGTAAACAGAAGCTTGGTGTAATTTAATCCATACTGCGGGGCTGGTTATTATTACCTGATACTATCATGCGTTAATAGGATTTTCACCATACAAGAATTCCATTAACAGGTGATATAAGGTGATAAGCTCTATCACATTTTACAGAATCTTGCCTATAGATAAGGAAAGCTTGTCCCACCCATTGTGTCCTATTCCTACCCGCTGCAAAGCTTCAGATCCCGTTTAATGCTGGCTCAGTCTCCTTCAATACCCGTGTAAGCCTTCTGCTTTGCTGCTATTATACATGCTGTGCTTACAGTGAAGCATGTGCCTTACAAATACAATGTTAACAGCAAATGGAATGAATTTTTTTTGTAGTCAATGTAACAAACGGGGCTGATAAGTTCTCATAAAAACACCAATAGCTATTATGGCTGGGATGGGTTTCTCTGCTTCTTAGTTAAAATGCAATCTTTAACTTTTCATTGAATCTGCACAATACATAAAAGCACAGGGCTCTGTGACACAGTGTATTCTTAGGCCTGTCTTATAAATGTGTTTTTTTTTTATCAGAAATGTTCTGATAATATAAATGTAGCACCCTCCCCAAAAGGTTGGGACGCTATTTAAATTTAGGGGGATGTCTGAGCCAGTAGTTGGATTACATTGTAATTCGCCTCTGTTCTAGCTGTGGTTTGCCCGATAGCATTTTCCCTTATTGTCTGTAGGTGGCGTTACCACCTCAGGCACCTGTTGGAACACGGGCAAACCATGGTTCATTGAGTGGCCCTTCTCGGCAGTGGTACGGTGGGAGTGGTCGCCCCGCTGTGCCTGCTGGGAGGGGATACTTAAGGGGCGAACGCCATTGATTGGGGTCCGTTTTCGCCTCGTGGCCCTCCGGCCATGAGGTGGGTGTGTGTGGTTCTGGTCTCAGGGCCACGTTGGCCCGAGGCTGCATTGCTATCTGGTAGGCCCAGCTAGTCTGGCTGGGGCCTGCAAAGTGAGAGGGGATCCCAAGCTGTCCGTCCAAATGGGGAGGAAGCTGTCTTAATGAAGGAGACTGGGGGATGACCTGCCCTGGAGGAGACCGGCAAAGTGCTGACATCTTGGGTGAGGCCCGGTAACTTTGTTGAGGAGGGATCCACTATACTACAAGCCCTGCAGTTCGCCGGATTGGCTTAAAGGCTCTTTAACTGCACGGCTGGAAGTTTGGGACTTTGAAATCCTGTGGCAGGGGATTCCTGGACTATCCATTTTCTCAACTTAAAAAAGTCTGTGGCAGAGACTGCCCCGTGTCTGATTTGTGTGTCATCCCGGCTGCTAGGCCATGTGAGAGGGGATTATCCGGGTGACCAATACCCACTCTAACATTGAGAGTGGTGAGTGACTTTGAACTGATACCTTTACAATTTAGTGGCGAGTGCCTGAACTTTCCCCTGCTCTTCTCTACCTTCTACTTTCTCAATGTTTACTGCATAAGAAAATAAAGCCTGTTTGAGGTTTTAGATAGTTACATAGTTACATAGTTAGTCAGGTTGAAAAAAGACACAAGTCCATCCAGTTCAACCGTAAAAAAAAAATAAAAAAATAAAAAAAAATAAACATATATCGTACAATCCCATATACCCAATTCTATACCCACAGTTGATCCAGAGGAAGGCAAAAAAAAAACAGAAGAGCATGATCCAATTTGCTACAGCAGGGGAAAAAATTCCTTCCTGATCCCCCGAGAGGCAATCGGATATTCCCCGGATCAACTTTACCTATAAATGTCAGTACCCAGTTATATTATGTACATTTAAGAAAGAATCCAGGCCCTTCTTAAAGCAATCTACTGAGCTGGCCAGAACCACCTCTGCAGGGAGTCTATTCCACATTTTCACAGCTCTTACTGTGAAAAAACCTTTCCGTATTTGGAGGTGAAATCTCTTTTCCTCAAGACGCAAAGAGTGCCCCCTTGTCCTTTGTGTTGACCGTAAAGTGAATAACTGAACACCAAGTTCACTATATGGACCCCATATATATATTTGTACATGTTGATCATATCCCCCCTTAATCTCCTCTTCTCAAGAGAGAATAAATTCAGTTCCTCTAATCTCTCCTCATAGCTGAGCTCCTCCATGCCTCTTATCAGTTTGGTTGCCCTTCTCTGCACTTTCTCCAGTTCCCCAATATCCTTTTTGAGAACTGGGGCCCAAAACTGAACTGCATATTCCAGATGAGGTCTTACTAATGATTTGAACAGGGGCAAAATGATGTCTCTCTCTCTGGAGTCCATACCTCTCTTAATACAAGAAAGGACTTTGCTCGCTTTGGAAACCGCAGCTTGGCATTGCATGCCATTATTGAGCTTATGATCTACCAAAACCCCCAGATCCTTCTCCACTACGGATCCCCCCAGTTGTACTCCCCCTAGTATGTATGATGCATTCATATTATTAGCCCCCAAGTGCATAACTTTACATTTATCAACATTAAACCTCATCTGCCACATAGTCGCCCAATTAGACAGGGCATTGAGGTCGGCTTGTAAATTGGCGACATCCTGTAAGGACGTTATTCCACTGCATAGCTTGGTGTCATCTGCAAAGACAGAAATGTTACTTTTGATCTCAGACCCAATATCATTTATAAACATATTAAAAAGTAAGGGTCCCAGCACTGAACCTTGGGGTACACCACTGATAACCTTGGACCATTCAGAGTAAGAATCATTAACCACTACTCTCTGAATTCTGTCTTTTAGCCAGTTTTCTATCCATTTACAAACTGATATTTCCAATCCTGTAGACTTTACCTTACACATGAGCCGTGTGTGGGGAACTGTATCGAACGCTTTTGCAAAATCCAAGTATACCACGTCCACTGCCACCCCTCTGTCCAAGGTCTTACTTACCTCTTCATAAAAAGAAATCAGGTTTGTTTGACAACTTCTGTCTTTCATGAATCCATGCTGTCTGTTGCTTAAATAGTTTTTTTCCAGCAAGAACTCATCTATGTGGTCTTTTATTAATCTCTCCAGTATTTTCCCAACTATAGAAGTTAAACTAACAGGTCTATAGTTACTTGGTAAACACTTAATTCCCTTTTTAAATATAGGCACCACATTGGCCCTGCGCCAATCCAGTGGTACTATTCCTGTCATTAATGAGTCCCTAAAAATTAAATACAATGGCTTTGAAATTACAGAGCTCAATTCTTTTAGGATCCGTGGGTGTATGCCATCTGGTCCAGGTGCTTTATCCACCTTTATTCCATCTAAATATTTCTGGACCATATCACTTTTGAGCCATTGTGGATTTGGGGCTGTGTTACTACCACCCCCATTTTGGACATGAGCTCCCCCATGCTCCTTTGTATACACAGAACTGAAGAAAGTATTTAATAAATTAGCCTTCTCTTTGTCCCCAGTCACCCACTCTAGATTATTTTGTAAAGGGCCTACATGCTCAGACTTGACCTTTTTACTATTAATATATTTGAAGAATTTTTTGGGGTTTGTCCTACTATCTTTTGCAATCTGTCGTTTATTTTGAATTTTTGCATCCTTGATTTCCTTTTTACATATCCTGTTATATTCTTTGTAACATTTAAATGACACTAGTGTTCCCTCATTTTTATATTTTTTAAAAGCTCTTTTCTTATAGTTTATAGCTTTTTTAACTTTGGCAGTGAGCCACATAGGTTTTATTTTTAGCCTTTTAAACTTATTGCCCATGGGAATATACTTTGCAGTGAGTTCACAAACAGTCTTTTTGAAGAATTCCCATTTCTGTTCTGTGCCCATTGATGCCAATATTCCTTCCCAGTCTAAGTCCTGGAGAGCAGCGATCATCCTTGGAAAATTTGCTCTCTTGAAATTAAGTGTTTTTATCTTTCCTGTATGTGATTTTTGCTTACAACTAACATCAAATGAAATCATGTTATGGTCACTGCTACCCAGGTGTTCCTTTATCTGAACATTAGTAATACGCTCTGCATGGTTTGAGATTACCAGGTCCAACAGAGCATCATTCCTAGTTGGGGCCTCAATAAACTGGACCATAAAATTGTCCTGCAATAGGTTTATAAATTGTTGCCCTTTAACTGTCCCAGCAGTTCCATTACTCCAGTCAATTTCTGGGTAGTTAAAATCCCCCATTATTATCACCGTCCCAGCCCTTGCAGCCCTTTCCATCTGTGCAAGGAGCTGAGTCTCTAACTCCTCATTAACATTGGGTGGTCTATAACAAACTCCAATGATTAGCTTTGAACTACGCACATCTGTATGCAGTTCCACCCATAATGCTTCAGACTCATCACACTCTCCATCCACCAGGTCCTCTTTCACACTCGCTTTGAGATCACTTCTCACATAGAGACAGACCTCTCCACCCTTCCTTTTTACCCTGTCTTTCCAAAAGAGTGCATAGCCAGGAATATTAATAGCCCAGTCATGTGAGGAATGAAGCCAAGTTTCAGCAATACCGATTACATCATAGCTCTCCTCATGCACCAGAGCTTCCAACTCACCTATTTTGCTTGGCAGACTTCTGGCGTTGGTGAACAGACACTTTAATGCATTAATATTATTTGACCGGTCACATACTATCCTCTTGGGTGTTCCCAGATTGCAACTAGGACTTGCTACTATACTTACCTTGGGTTTATGTTCTTTGGTTACCCTACCACTAATGCCCCTAATACTACCCTTTAGAATATGTTCCCCGCTGACTCTCACTATCTCTGGACCCTCCCCCCTGTCACCTAGTTTAAAAACCCCTCTAACTTTTTGGCCATCCTTATTCCCAGCTGATCTGCACCCTCCTCATTTAGGTGCAGTCCGTCCCTTCTATAGTACTGGTTATCGACTGAGAAGTCGGCCCAGTCCTCCAGGAACTTAAACCCCTCCTTACTACACCAGCTCTTCAGCCACTTGTTCACTTCCCTAATCTCCCTCTGCCTTTCTGGTGTGGCTCGATGTACCGGTAGTATTCCCGAGAATACTACCTTGGAGGTCCTTTTCCTCAATTTAGCTCCCAAGTCCCTAAAATCGTTCTTTAGGACACTCCATCTGCCTCTGACTTTGTCATTGGTGCCAACGTGCACCATGACAGCTGGGTCTTCCCCAGCCCCTCCCAGTAATCTGTCCACCAGATCCGTGATGTGCCGAACCCGAGCGCCCGGTAGACAACATACAGTTCGGCGCTTCAGGTCTTTGTTACAGATTGCCCTCTCTGTCCTTCTAAGAATTGAGTCCCCTACCTCCAGAATTTGTCTTTCCTTTCCCTTCGCTTCCCCCCCACTCTCACTGGAGGAGTTCTTCCCCTGGCAGCTAGGAGAGTCCCTCAGCTCCAGCAGTGCTGGTCCCGGACTGGTTTCACCAATGTCACTCAATGGAGCATACTTATTGGGATGCTCCAGCCCTGGATCGGCCTCCCTGGCACTTCGCCCTCTACCCTTCCTGACTGTCACCCATCTACTATTTTCTAGCGCCTGCACCTCTTTGACTCCACCCACCTCTGTGCTGGCCCCTGCCATCACCTGCCGGGTACGTATCCAGCTCTCCTTTAGTGTGGAGGGACTTCCCAGTGCTGACAGTTGCTTCCCTAGATTCAGAATCTGGGCTTCCAGGGAAACAATGTGCTTACATTTTGCACAGCAGTAATCGCCCTCGATCAGATGATCAAGGAACGCATACATGCTGCAAGATGTACACCGAGTCGCCTCGCCACACCTGCTGGGCATCGTACCTATTAATTTAATGAGGATTCGAGATTATACCCTGTCCAAATTACCTAACACTAGCTTCCTGACCCAACTATTCAACAAGACAATACACAGGTACTCAACAAGACAATACACAGGTACTCAACAAGACAATACACAGGTACTCAACAAGACAATACACAGGTACTCAACAAGACAATACACAGGTACTCAAAAAGACAATACACAGGTACCACGCAGACCCACGTGCACCCAAAGACCAACGGACCCGCGTGCACTCGCAGACCAGCGTGCACCCGCAGACCAACGGACCCGCGTGCACTCGCGGACCCGCGTGCACTCGCAGACCAACGGACCCGCGTGCACTCGCAGACCAGCGTGCACTCGCAGACCAACGGACCCGCGTGCACTCGCAGACCAACGGACCCGCGTGCACTCGCAGACCAACGGACCCGCGTGCACTCGCAGACCAGCGTGCACTCGCAGACCAACGGACCCGCGTGCACTCGCAGACCAGCGTGCACCCGCAGACCAACGGACCTGCGTGCACTCGCAAAACCAGCGTGCACTCGCAGACCAACGGACCCGCGTGCACTCGCAAAACCAGCGTGCACTCGCAGACCAACGGACCCGCGTGCACTCGCAGACCAGCGTGCACTCGCAGACCAACGGACCCGCGTGCACTCGCAGACCAACGTGCACTCGCAGACCAACGGACCCGCGTGCACTCGCAGACCAGCGTGCACTCGCAGACCAACGGACCCGCGTGCACTCGCAGACCAGCGTGCACTCGCAGACCAATGGACCCGCGTGCACTCGCAGACCAGCGTGCACTCGCAGACCAACGGACCCGCGTGCACTCGCAGACCAACGTGCACTCGCAGACCAACGGACCCGCGTGCACTCGCAGACCAGCGTGCACTCGCAGACCAACGGACCCGCGTGCACTCGCAGACCAGCGTGCACTCGCAGACCAACGGACCCGTGTGCACTCGCAGACCAGTGCGCACTCGCAGACCAACGGACCCGCGTGCACTCGCAGACCAGCGCGCACTCGCAGACCAACGGACCCACGTGCACTCGCAGACCAGCGTGCACTCGCAGACCAACGGACCCACGTGCACTCGCAGACCAGCGTGCACCCGCAGACCAACGGACCCGCGTGCACTCGCAGACCAGCGTGCACCCGCAGACCAACGGACCCGCGTGCACTCGCAGACCAGCGTGCACTCGCAGACCAACGGACCCGCGTGCACATTGACATTACATTTACTACAGACTTTCCTACCCGAACAACGAAGCTGAAGAGGTAA
Organism: Rana muscosa; assembly: GCA_029206835.1. NCBI lineage: Eukaryota > Metazoa > Chordata > Amphibia > Anura > Ranidae > Rana > Rana muscosa. The sequence goes on from CM055118.1 coordinate 226,649,175, forward strand.
CGTGCAAAACCCAAAACTAACCAGCGGCCCTCTAGGGGGTATTGCTACATAAACATTGCCAATTTTGTTGGTATCCTAACCTATGTCATCCATGAAAGTGAGTAAATCAAAGCAATTGTCTGATGCCTACCTGTTTGTCTTCGGTATGTCACAGAGTAAAAAAATGAAAGTGTAAAAAGAAATAAATGATTGCTTATTCTACAAAGATATTCTAAAATGGCCTGGATAGATTTGTTGGTACCCTTAGAAAAGATTATTCATGCTTGGACCATAGTGATTTCAAACTAACTGTTTTCTGTAATTAGCATCACAAGAATTTTCAATCTTGCAATCATTTTATTTACAATAAATGGAGAAAAGAAGTCAATGTACTATATGGTATCATATACACCACACTGGACATGGACCAGAGAAAGCAAAGAACGGAGCTACAGTGCCATTCAAAAGTTTTGGAACACCCCCATTTTTCCAGTTTTTATTGGAAATTACACAGTTTAATGTCTCAATGTACCCTGAAAATAAATTGTAGAACAAATAAACAATTTCACATAAAGAAGTCATGGAGTCTTTTCTTTAACAAAATGTAATCTACATTATTTTGACTGATCAAAGTAGCCAACTTTTTTCAAATATAACAGCCAAACATGCTTGTGACATTCTTTCTACTTGTAGGTTGGTTTTCTTTCACCCTTCTGTCTAGTTCATCCCAAACCAGCTCAATGGGGTTTAAGTCTGGAGACTGTGCTGGCCATTCCATGATTTGAAGCCTACTATCTTGTTCTTTTCCACTAAAGTAGTTCTGACACAGCCTGGAGGTATGTTTTGGGTCAATATCTTTCTGTTGGATGAACCCCTGACTAACTAGGTGTATTCCAGAGGGTATTGCATAGCGCTGCAAAATACTGTGGTAGTAGTTTTGGTTCAGGGTACCACTCTGTGCAAGTTTCTATCTCTGGATCCAGCAAAAGAGCCCCAGACCATCACGCTTCCTACTCCATGTTTGACAGTTGGTGTCACACACCAAGGAACCATCCTTCCACCTACTTGACAGCATACAAAAACCCTGTGTAAACTCAAATTTTGATTCGACGGTCCATAATACCTTTTTCTAGTCTTCAGTAGTCCCCTGGCGGTGCTTCTTGGCCCAGTCAAGCCTCTTTTTCTTTTTTTTGCCATCTTAGCAATGGCTTTCTTATAGCCACTCAACATGTCAAACCTGCAGTTTAAAGTCTTCTCTTTACAGTTGAACCTGGGACTTGCTTGTTTCGATAAGTGATAAGTTGTCCTTGAAGCTGTTGTCCTGTCACGCAACATGTTGACTCTCAGAAACCTGTCTTTTGATTCTGTTGTGGCTTTGTATTTGTGAGATCTCCTCCTGTCAGAATATCCTCCAGTTTCCAAGTGACTTTTGCTGGTGTAGGAAACTGTACTTATTGACACCTTGGCTTTCTTTGCAATTTCTGTAAAGGAAAGACGTTTCGCCGCCAGAGCCATTTTTGCATATTTTGTTTTTACACATGTTTAAAAAAGAATTTTAAGCCTGAAGAATACATAAAACCCCCAAACATTATATATTTTCTGAAAACAGACACCCTAAAGAATAAAATAGCAGTAGTTCTAATTTTTTTTATGTCACTTGATATTACTGCAAAATTACAGTAGAGAACACACTAAAGTTAATTTTAAGGCAAACAAACGCAATAAACAACCCACATTTTTGGTAAAATCGAAAAGATGAGTTTGCGCTGAGTAAATAGATACCCAACATATCAAACCTTATTTCATTTAGGTGACAGGTTCTCTTTAATGAGACATACAGGGTCTAAAAGACCCTGCATGTCTCCTCTGGGCTCCACTGAATGTATTGTAATGCAGATCGCATTGCCATACATCCCTTCCCGGCTCTACTAGGTGGGGGACACTGAGGGGCTAACCCTGAAGTGACACCATACAGTACATGTCGCTTTCAGAGTCACAGCAAGAAGGGGAGGAGAGCATATGTGTGTCCACTCTTTTCCCTCCCCTCCAACCACCGACTCCCACTATGTCAGTCCTGGGCCCGCAAATGGGCAAGCAGATTTCCTCATTAGTGCCCTGCAGCTACACAGCTGATAAATTAAAATGAAACCACTCCCATTAGACCCACTCAGGACAGAGGCACAGAGGAACAAACAGTGATTTCTTCAGAATAACAAAAGGTAGGAATCTGCAACAAAGGTTGTTATAATCCTTGCAATGTACATAGATCACCTAGAGGGGAATGTTTTTTTTTTTTCTCAACAAAAGTGGAGTTACGCTTTAAGAGGGTGCAGTATCACAGTTTGTTTCAACACTGCTTTTATACAGACAGAGATCTTGTAAGTAATCAACAATAGTTGGCACACTTGTAGGAATTGTTAGCATAAACTTTCAAGGCTTAATTTAGTTACATTGCTGAAGAACACCTATGAGTTGTTGACCCATTACTTCTTCCCTGAAAAAGGCCTTTTTGTATAACTTTGAAATGTACATTATATTTCAGTTTTTGTTAACCTAAACTTAAGTTAACACACGATGAGATTATCGGACGTATGATCGTCTGTTTTTTTTTTTTTGGATGCTAGTCTCCATATCGAAAATGAAGAGGTTACTAAAGTTACGAAAAGTCTCATACGACAGAATAAAAATTCGGAAGTGATTGTATTTTTATAGCATTTTCAGACAAAAGCTGTACCGATTAAACTAAAATAGTATGATCTGGTATCGTACGAGAAAAATTTCCGTGCTTGTCCCATCGGATAAATTCGCACAACCTGTACTGATTGGCTCTCAAAATGATGTACTAACAATTAGATTATCATATGATCGATTTGAAAGCTGTATTTTTCATCAAATTTTCTGATTGTGTGTACTAGGGTTAAGCTTTGGACCTTACCTAGGCTATGTGTTGTTTTCTCCCTTGGAGTTTTGAGATTGAAGCTATTTTACTGAATCCTTTTGTGACTTGCTGCCTTACCAAGATATCGGCATCTTTAGTTTTACATGTAAGGGGATATTATCTTTATTTGTAAGAAAACGTTTTACTTCACAAAGGGATTAAACTAAGGGGAAAGTAATACTGGGAGTATGCTATAGGCCCCCTAACCTGAGGGAGGAGGGGAGACGGACCTCCTATCACAATTCGGATTAGCAGCAAGGATGGGAAGTGTCAACATAATGGGGGATTTTAATTATACAGACATAGACTGGGCGGAAGGAACCGCGCATTTGTCTAAGGCTCGCCAGATCCAAAATGTCTTGAAGGACAATTTCATGGGTCAGATGGTAGACGCACCAACTAGAAACAAAGCATTACTAGACCTACTGATTACCAACAATACAGACCTGATCACAGATGTGGAAATACGGGCAATTTAGGTAACATCGATCACAGGTCAATTAGCTTCAGTATAAATCACACAAATAGGAAACATAAGGGGAATACAAAGACATCAAATTTCAAAAGAGGAAACTTCCCCAAACTACGAACCTTGCTAGAAGATATAAATTGGGATAAAATTTTAGGAACACAGAACATGGAGGAGAGATGGGTTTGCTTTAGGAGCATATTAAATTAAGGCATTAGCCAGTGCATTCCAGTGGGAAATACATTTAAAAGAGCAAACAAAAGTCCTGGATGGCTTAACTCCAATGTAAAAATGCAAAGGAGAAGGCCTTCAAAAAATACAAGGCCGAGGGACCATCATCAGCATTCAGACTTTACAAAGAATGCAACAAGAAATGTAAGGGTGCAATTAAGGCGCTAAGATAGAACACAAAAGACACATAGCGGAGGCGAGCAAAAAAATCCCAACATATTATTTAAGTATATAAACTGTAAAAATGGGAGGACAGACCACATTGGCCCCATAAAGAATGAGGAAGGAAATCTGGTTACAAAGGATGGGGTGATGGCGAAGGTATTGAATTTATTCTTCTCCTCAGTGTTCATGAGGGAATCAAGGTGCTTCAGTAACCAAAACTGCAGTATTTATTCTCATGACACATCACAGGAAGCACCCTCATGGCTAACAGAGGTCAGAATTAGAAATAGACTTGAAAAACTTAACATTAATAAGTCACCGGGACCAAATGGCTTGCACCCAAAGGTCCTTAGGGAACTCAGTCAAGTAGTTGCTAGACCATTGTTCCTAATTTTTACTGACTGTCTACTGACTGGAATGGTACCAGCTGATTGGAGAAAAGCCAATGTAGCTCCAATATTTAAAAAAGGACCAAAATACATCCCTGGGAATTACAGACCAGTTAGCCTAACATCAATAGTATGGAAGCTGTTGGAGGGAATGATAAGGGACTATATACAAGATTTTAGTAATGAAAACGGTATCATTAGCAGTAATCAACATTGATTCATGAAGAATCATTTTTGCCAAACCAATCTATTAACATTCTATGAGGAGGTGAGCTGCCATCTAGATAAAGGAAGGCCCGTAGACGTGGTGTATCTGGATTTTGCAAAAGCATTTGACAGAGTTCCCCATAAACGTTTACTGTTCAAAGTAAGCTCCGTTGGCATGGACCCTAGGGTGAGTACATGGATTGAAAACTGGCTACAAGGGCGAGTTCAAAGGTAATGATAAATGGGGAGTACTCAAATGGTCAGGGGTGGAAAGTGGGGACCAATCCTTTTTCATTTGTTCATAAACGACCTGGAGGATGGGATAAACAGCTCAATCTCTGTATTTGCGGATGATACTAAGCTAAGCAGGGCAATAACTTCTCCGCAACATGTGGAAACCTTGCAAGAAAATCTTAACAAATTAATAGGGTAGGCAACTACATGGCAAATGAGGTTTAATGTGGAAACATTTTAAATAATGCATTTGGGTGGCAAAAATATGAATGCAATCTACTTACTGGGGGGAGAACCTCTGGGGGAATCAAGGATGGAAAAGGGCCTGGGGGTCCTAGTAGATGATAGGCTCAGCAAACAAAGCAAACTGAATATTGGCATGCATTAAAAAGGGGATTAACTCAAGAGATAAAACGATAATTCTCCCACTCTACAAGACTCTGGTCCGGTCTCACCTGGAGTACGCTGTCCAGTTCTGGGCACCAGTCCTCAGGAAGGATGTACTGGAAATGGAGTGAGTAGAGAGAAGGGCAACAAAGCTAATAATAAAGGGTCTGGAGGATACTAGTTTTGAAGAAAGGTTATGAGCACTGAACTTATTCTCTCTGGAGAAGAGACGCTTGAGAGGGGATATGATTTTAATTTACAAATACCATACTGGTGACCCCACAATAGGGATACAACTTTTCAGTGGAAGGGAGTTTAATAAGACACGTGGCCACTCATTAAGATTAGAAGAAAAGAGGTTTAACCTTAGACTGCATAGAGGGTTCTTTATTGTAAGAGTGGTTAGGATGTGGAATTCCCTTACACAGGCGGTGGTCTCAGCGGGGGGGCATCAATAGTAAAAAACTATTAGATAAGCACCTGAATGACCACAACATACAGGGATATACAAGGTATTGCTGACATATAATCACACACATAGGTTGGACTTGATGGATGTGTCTTTTTCAACCTCACCTACTATGTAACTATGTAACTATATGTAACTAACACCCTCCTGCACTCTGTGCGTGTTTCTTCAGTATCTGTGTCAGTTGGATTCTCTCCAAAGATTGGGTTTTGATGCTGCGGTTGGTGTGCTGTGCAAATTGGGACAAGTGACATCTCCTGGCCTCATGAGTTTACGTTTTGAGGAATCTTAATGGACTTTTCAAGAGATTACTAACTTATTATTTTTCACAAGTGCTCTTCTTTACTGTATATCCTGTGCTATTAACTGAGACTGTGAATATCAATTAATTTTTGTGCTATAGTTCTTGCATTTCCTATTTTCTCTGACCATCTACTCTAGTAATTTTTGCACTCACTGACAGCCCACTCTAGCATTACATATACTGCTCAATATGTGTGCCCCTTTGGTGATGTTAGGGCCTCACATGAGCCCCCCCCCCTTTACCTGGTTGGTTAATAATCAATACCCCAGATGCCTATAATTAAGTCATAGTGACCTTGTATTATGGATATCTTTAGTACAGGCTTGGTTTATCTAAATCGAGTTGGTAGACAGCACTAAATCATGGATAATGCATGAACATATAAATATACAACATAATTCAATGAAAGCAATTGTTTATATAATTTTTATTACTCCGTATTCAATCTTATTAAGCTGTCTAATATAGCAGACAGATATCTCATTGTTTTTTTTTTAGCACAAAAATGAGTGTTACCTTAGAAGTCACTGATATATGTTATGATAAAAGAAAAATGGAGGACCCTTAATTTTCTTGCTGTCACATTCAATTGAGAAGGCACTTCTGTTACATGACAGTCAGGGGTCTGTGTCATCCAGCATACAAGATAAGATATGCAGTATCTCACTTGCTGCACTGTCACATTCACTCTGTCATCTGCCATCGATATCCTGTACTGACCTACTTGCTACTGACACTAGTGATAGAAAATGGGTGACTACTTTTGCATCAGGACTGCTCATTCTTATTTTTGAAAGTCTGCTGTGTACGTTTAAATGCACATGTAGGTCCCGCATGCATATGTAAACGGCGATCGCACCACACATGTGAAGTATTGCCGCAAACATCAGAGCAATCATTCAAGAGACAATTTCTCAGTAAAAGGCTCACTTATACCTGTCATGGAAGAAAATGCAGTTCATGATAAAGTTCCCTAGGAAATGAAAATTGGCTGTTCTTATAACAGCAAGGTGCTTAAAAATTGTGTTTCATTATAATACCAGGAAATAATTAAGAACATACCGGAGTCCTGATACACACGGGAAATAATTTTTATTAGCTTTCATCAAGTATACGTAAAGTGAACTTGCTGCATGTGACATGCTCAAGCCCGGACTGGGACAAAAAATAGGCCTGGGCATTCTAAGCTAAGCAGCCCATTTTTTTTTTTTTAAACCAAATTACAAAGGATTACAACCCAGTTCTCAATGTATTTTAGTTATATTTAGCCTGCTTCAGCCACTGTAATTTGCATATATTTATGTCAGACGATATTTGTGCAGCTGTTTTTCAAATGCAATTTTTGGGGAAAAAATACACTTTAATGGTTTTTAATGCACAAAGACAGAATATAATACCCAATTGTTTGGTAAATTATAAAAAGATGATGTTACGCTGGGTAAATAGATACCAAACATGTCACACTTTAAAAATTGCGTCCGCCCAGGGAACAGGGCCAAATTGCGTTACCTAAAAATCTCCATAGGCAATGCTTTTAAAGTCTTTACATGTTACCAGTTTAGAGTTACACAGGAGGTCTGGTGCTAGAATGATTGCTCTGATGTGTGTATAGGGGAACTTTAAATAATTTTTTTCTTTTTTCATTTTGTAATTTGTTTATTTAATTCGATTTTTTTCAACGCTGCACCTTTTTATTTATTTTTTTAAACTTTATTGCTATTAAGCCCAGGTTCACATTAGTGCCATCTCATCCATTGCATGTAATTTGCACCCACACCACAGGTGCCCATCACATGCAATGTCTGAACAATGCAAGTTCAGTCATACAGTTGTATGGCTGAACTCGCATTTGATTTGAACATGAAAAAGGTGCAGGGACATTTTTGTAAAGATATAAAATACATATAAATACCTTTTTTTCCCTTTTTTTATAAGTGATCACATTCCCTCTGTTCTCAGCTGCATAAGAGCTGGGGGAAGGAGAAGCAGAAAGGCCAGCACTCTACGTAGGAAGGATCTTTATACTACTTAGTACTGGACACACAGATCTGTAAAGAAAGAGAGTAATGCCTTGTACACACGATCGGAATTTCCAATGAAAAAAGTCTGACGGAATTTTTTCATCGGATATTGCGACCGTGTGTGGGCCCCATCTGATTTTTTTCCGTTGGAGTTTAGAAATAGAACATGTTTTATTTTTTTCCTATGGAAAAAAATCCTATCGGAAATTCCGATCGTTTGTGTGGAACTCCGACGGAGAAAAAAACATGCATGCTCAGAATCAAGTCGACGCATGCTCGGAAGCATTGTACTTAATTTTTCTCAGCTCGTCGTAGTGTTTTACGCCACTGCGTTTTGGACGTTTGGAATTTGGGCTGACAGTGTGTATGCAAGACAGCTTGAATGGAATTCCGACGGAAAATCCCATCGGATTTTATCACATCGGAAATTCCGTTCGTGTGTACAGGGCATAAGACTTACTCATGATTGACAACCTCCACACTTACAAAATGTAATGTTGCAAAAAATGACTGTAGCAAATTGCCACCCTGGAGGGGGAGCCTGGCGAGGTAAATTCATCCACTTCTCACGCTTACAGTGTCTTTCCTGTTGTTTACTGCTCGTTGATAAGTGTGTGTCTCCTTGGATTTAGAATAGCCAGGTAAAGAGCTGTAGCACATAAGCAGCCTCTTTGTACTATAGGAACTCTATAAAGAGACAGAGACAGAGACAGAAAATAAAACGAACATAGTCTACCTAGCCTGACATTTTTCCTATTTAAGCACAGACTTATTAAATGGCTGTCCTTGTACGAACCTCACTATAACGTTATGTCTGCTGCAAAGTGTTTTGAAATTGTTTATTGATATTGAATTATAGTTATTGCTTCTACTTGGTAGCTCCTTCACTGACATTGCTGAGTTGTACTTAATAACGAGACCCCAGTTATGTTCTTGTCCAAAATTTTAAAGGTATAATACAGCCAATTTGAAAATTAAACCAAAAGTATTTGTTGGTGTCTAGGGCTGCAGCCTTTCTTCCCAGAACATCTGTTTTCAGAACATCCCTTAATCTGGGTTGCCAAAAACTACAAATGGTGAGCTAGGGAACTATGGAGCTAGGTGTTCCCAACTTTTCCCTATGTAGTTGCACAGATAGGGAAATTGTAAAGAGACACATGAAAATACATATTTACATGGATTCCCGCTATAATGGTGCAGTTGACTTAAATGAGATAGTACAATGTAATTTACAATGAATTTATGACCTTTCCACAAAATGCAAGATTCCCAAAATAGCCATTGAATGCACTCAGATAACAGTCATTTCATAGCTTGTCCAAATAAAATAAAAGCTGGAATCTGGTTGGTTGCTGTAGACATTAGTTTTACTTTGATATTGTAAAATTTCTGCAACTCAAACAGTGATAACAACCAACGTTTATGCTAAAAACCTGTGCTTAAGGGACTGTAGCCTTCCAAGCTTTAATAGGAGCTAGAAGCATCAGAAAAATTTAGACTAATGCCTGAGAATTCCTTGGTAGCACATAGTGAAATGGCCAATTATTTTCAATTGATTCCATAAATGCAGTCATGGTTCAGTGCTCTGTACAGTTCTGTATGAATTAATTAGCTCGCGTTGAGTCTCAATTTTGAGTTCTCAAAATTGTTGCCAGTAGCAAAGGTAAAGACTTTAAGGTCATATGTGACAACATGATTTTTATTTTTTCTCACACCATTGAGAAGCGGGGTACACTGCTGCAGTATGATCACAATATGGAGAAGTCAGAGGCAATGAGACTGACAAATAAAGAGAACCAGTAACTTCTGGGCTTATGCAATAATCTGAGTAGTTAGTCTTAAATTATGAAATTGTTCAGTCTACTTTGTGAAAGATGTATATTCTTCTTATTTAGATCAGAGTCTGATATCTTAGCCTGTGTCAGATGGTCTCTGGTGACCTAAAATCTGAAGGGTGCTACATGTCAAGTGCTTGACCTCCACTGTTCTTAGCATCTGAGTGTGCAATGTGTGACATCAGGCATTTGTTATGGCAGCTAGGCTTTAAGGTTCTATATGCTCAGAGGAAGGGAATAGAAAGAAATGCAGTGGTATTACCCAGATTACGTCAATGTGATGCCCGTTGTCTAATCAGAAATGCACCCTACTTCCAGCAGTAAAAAACCACAATATGGTCCCAAAAACAAGTTACATAGAGATGTTGCAGCAGTTGCTGATACTTGTCATGCCATGAATACTTAAGGAAATTCTGTTCAAGTGATAGAAGTTATAAATGGCAGTTCATATATACTGATCCTCCATAACATTATCACCTCTTACCTAAAGTTGTATAGGTCCCCCTTTTGATGCCAAAACAGCCCTGACCCATCTAGACATGGACTTCAGTAGACCTCTATAGGTATGCTGTGGTATCTGGCACCAAGCCTTCAGTAGCAGATCGTTTAAGTCCTGTAAGTTGCCAGGTGGGGTCTCCATCAATTAGACAAATTTTGCCAGCATATCTCACAGACTCGTGATTGGATTGAGATATGGAGAATTTGATGGCCAAGTCAAAACCTCAAACTCTATTTGAAGCATTCTGTATCACCTGATGAGTATTTTGCGCCTATTTTCATGGTATGTGTTTGCTAATAATGAGGCTTTCTGAGCAAAAAGAAGAATTATATCTCTTTGGGTGGAAGAGAATGCCATGCATAGAAATTGTTCCCATTTTATCAGGAAGCTCGGATCTCATTGATGTTCACCAGTGACCAGCATAGAACAGGATTGCAATAATGTGTGTCTAAATAGTACTGCTTTGTTGCATGTTTTTTCAAATGTTGTTAGAGTACAGTCGAGCCAAGAATTGGCAAAATCAGGCTGGGGTGCACAAAAGAGAAGTAGTCATGAAGATGGATTTGACAGTTCTGAAAGTGGAACTTATGAGAGGGTGGGACAGCATTTGTCCAGTTGGGCTTGGAATGAGGTGTACCCAAAACAAGGCCTTCCAATAGAACTTATGAGAGGGTGGAACAGTATCTGCCCAGTTTGGGTGGGAATGAGATATGCCCAAAACAAGGCCTCCGAGTGGGACAGGAACAGCAGCCTGTTCCAGTTCTACCCACTGCTTAACGTCCTTCTAAGCACACCAGTCTACCAATCTATTCAAGTGAACTACAGCATGATATTTGAGTCTGGAAACCCAAAACAAGCCTGTGGTTTGGGTGAAGTCAAGATAGCGCTATTTGTTCTGGATTTTTTTTCACCCTACAGATAGTGAAGGAAGTGGATCCATAAATCTTTCATGTAGCCCTGTGGCAGTGTCACTGAAAGGATCTAGATATAGAATCCACGGTAGAATTTCAACCTCCCTGACGGTATTCCCGAGTGTGGCTCGGTGTGACATTTCAGTACCAAAAGCAGTAACTCCAAGCCAGACTCGGGATCGCATTGCAGGACCCAGGGAAAGTTACTTACCTTGTTCCCTGGATCCTGCGATGTCTCCCCGCTGTGTGTGCGAGCTGTCTCCTCGCTCAATTCACAATGCCCAGCTCCGTTCCCTGCAAGTGTTGCGACGCACGGGGACGGAGTTTGGCGCCAAATTCAAAAAAATAAAAACACAGTATACATACAGTATACTGTAATCTTACTGACTACAGTACTGTATCAAATTATTTCACATCCCCTTTGTCCCTAATGGTTTGTCCAGTGCCATGCATGCACTTTTACATTATAAATACTTTTCTTTCTGCCTGGAAACTGGAGATTGTCCATAGCAACCAAAAAGTGTCCCTTTACGTCAAAAGTGGTTTTAGACCAGCTAGAAAACAACAATAATAAATTAGAATCACTTGCAGAATTGAGCGATAGTGATTTGTGGGGAAATTCGTCATCAAACACTAAATCTAATGACAGCGACAATTCTGCAACTGAGCAAATTTCAGTGTTTTTGATTTGATTACATTATTAAATAATTTTTATTATTATTAGATTATTATTTGTTATAATTATTTATAGTTATTTAATATATTATAATTTATGATTTTGTGTTTCAAACTTTATCATACCCGGGATGTCTACTAGACTCTTGTTTGGACAGATTTAAGTGTGTTATTTCTAAGAATTACATGCCTAACATATAAAACGGCAAATTTCCATGCAAAACATTGTACCGCTTTCGCTTTGAGCATGAAAAATCTGACATAATCATACCGACAGGGAGGTTAACTTCAAGATGCTATTTTGTCCCAACCAGGTAAATTCTGCTTTATTACAATTTTGAAGGTGGGCCTTAATCTTTCTAGATAATGGATGAAAGTTAAATTCAAAGATGTGTCTTAAATTGGCGGGATCAGAGTGTCTAGGTATTTGATTTTCTGGAGGAGGACCACCGGAAAGAAAATTGCTGTTTGTTGTAAACTGTGCAATATTATATATATTAATCTATAATCTATAACTATTGCATCAATGTATTAATTGTATAGTCCCTTGTTTGCTAGTCTAACCTATCAGAGAATGCTAGGCCTGATGATACAATGTTATTATAAAGACAGACACAGTTGCTTAGTAAAACAAGTCATATTTACTTCCTTTAAAAATAGGAAACATATCTTAATAACATATATCAGATACAGTCTATAACAACTCTAATAATAATATGAAAGATACTTAATACTCATGGTTTCATCAGCTGGGTTCTGCATGGTGAAGGGAGCGAGCCAAAGGTTCACATGAGCATGCCAGGAACCAAAAGTGAACAAAAGAGGACTCTTACTCTTCGGTATGTGCTTTTAACATTCATTCCCCTCACCCATAACCACCCACACTTGCTTCCTGTCCAATCAGATAATGCAAAGCTATTTCTTCTCCTCTCTTTGAAGCTCATAGCCACACCAGGGGGGCTGGAGACAAGCCCTTCTGTCATGCAGATGCTAATATGCTACAAAGCTTTGACTGTAAAGTCCAGAACTATGATCTTAAGCCATGTTTTCTCCTTCAACACTGTTGTATACGCTGTAGGTGTTGTAGGGGTAGTGTAACATTTAGGACTTCCGCATACCATCCTTCTTTAGACATGGCTCCCATTGAACAGTCCATATGGTCTTAACGCCCAACATGTGTTTCTGAACCAGTACATCTGGAACGTGTTGCATTTTTCAACATGTGAAACAGCTCCTATGGAACAGTCCATAATAGTTTTACCGTGTTGCGCCTCTCAACGTAGGCTTCAGAAACAGCTCCTATGGAACAGTCCATAAATGTCTTAACGCGTGTGGCTTTCCAACCTGTGTTTCCGGACCAGTACCTATGGAACAGCCCTTAATGGTTTTACTGTGTTGAGCCTCTCAACATAGGCGTCAACCTCCTAGGTACCTGCACCATATTAATTCAGTTACGTCAATACATGTCACACATTAAAAACATTTCCTTCTTTCAATTCCTCCTCCCATAATAAAAAAGAAAAAACATATATTACATCTCTTGTTCTGAAGGATTGGATAGGTTATATTCCTTCCCCAGCCTCTGACCCATTGCATTTGTATTCATAGTCTGTTTGCATTCATAAATGACAGGAGAGACTTTAGCAAAATGTTTCACAAGTCTCGTTGCTGGGCAAAGTCCTTCAGATTCAGTATCAGCGCAAAAATTGTCCATAAGAAATAGGAACTTTATATTTCAAGTATTAGTCTGAATCTCTTTTCTCTCCTGAACGTTTATACGAACAAATTTTCGGTGTGGTATGGCACAGACGAACTGCCAACCAGATGAACATCTTTCATCTCTGTTCCAGAATCCTCTCCAATCTCGCTCCACCAAGATTCTGGAAGTTAAGAACAAGAGCAGAATCAAATTCTTACCCATAACATCTACTAACACAGGAATTTAGTATTCCTGACTTCCAAACAAATTACCAGAACAACCATGATTCCTTTCTACACTCTACAATGGATCCCCATGGTATGAGCAAAAATCTAAAATAAAAGATGAACGTGAACGTTGCTTCTCAAAAATTCAAAATTTTAAGCACTCAAAAAGACAATGCATTATCTGTACTTTCAGATCTATGCACTACTCCGCCTTTCAGGTGGATAAATCCCAAACCTTTGGAACTTTTTCCACCTGAATGAAAAGAAAAACAAATGAAAAAAAAAACAACTTCCGCAGCTAAAATGGCTTCCAACCAACTCTTGTCCTAGACAAAATGTAGTCAGCTGCTAATTGAGGACATAGTCAATGACCACCTAGTCAGTTGCTAATGACCCCCTTTTCAGGTGGATTAAACCTAACAATTTTTCCACCTGAATGAAACCAAAAATAAAATAGATGAAACAATATTAAAAAACAATGAAAATAATAATAATAAAAAAAAAATGGAAAAAAAAATTAAAAATAATTAATAATAAAAAAATTACAAAAAAAAAATGACAAAGACAAAATTAAAGAACATGAATGAGAAAAAAAACGTAAAACTTAAAAAAAAAAAAAAAATCTTTGAAAAATGAAAATCAATAAAAATTTAAAAATTAAAAATCTGGCCATCAACACACAACAACATGGCAAGACAACCATCATCAAACAATGACAAACACTCAACTTTAATTAAAGACATTCATGGACTTTTCTCATGAGAAGAGTAGGTGCTCATTTCGATCTGGAAGAGAATTAGTTAATGGGAAAACAAAAAAACAACATCTGTACTTCATCACAACATTTGTAACTTCATTTGTAACTCTTTACTCCATTAATGTCTGACTACTGTTTAATTTTTTTCATTGTTTGCAAACAATTACTAATTAATGAGCTCATGGTACCATGTGATAATTGATTATGCATTTACAATAACCTAACCCCTGCTCTGCAAAATTTGCCCACTGTTGTTTTCACTTTGAAGGATCTGCAAACAAAACACAAACATTAGTATCCAAACCAGTTTAATTTCTTCCCTGGTCTCTAGAAAAAAGGAACACAAAGACGGTTATTACACACAATTATCATAACAATTGACTTTTTAAGTCCCCCAAGCATTTTCCCATTAATTGTAATGTTAGGGGAATATTTGCCATATTTTCCTATACTAAGCAGGCAGTATTGGAACACTTTGCCATATTAGTCAGAAAAAATGGCAACGCCATTTGCGTCCAACTATATTCAAGCCAGAGTGGTAGATTAGCCCAGGGGGCAAACATTGGAATGTTCATCCAGTCTTGTTGCTGGCTGTATTTATGGTGTGGGCCGTCATTTATTATCTCTTCTTGAGAACTGTGTAATCTGTCCTGGCTGCTATCTTTCCTATCAGGCCTTTGTGCTATGTTGTTCATATCCTGGGTGGGGGTTTTCATTGCAGATACCTGTATTTCTGGGGTTTCCTGCTCCATGCTAGCAATGTTAAAGGCTTTACATCTCTGTGCTTGTCTATTCCATTTAGAACGTCTGAACTCTCTCTGCCTTCCTGTACCTCTGCTTATTACGGATACATCTGCCTTTGACCCGTATTCCCTATAACTGGACTCTTGGCAGAAGTCTCGTAGGATATTGACAAAATTTTGGTAGGATCTAGCATTCCTCAGAGCCAGTCTAGTAGGATAGCTTACATAACACTTATTGGCCATTGAGTATATGAAACTTGCATCATCCTCCAATAAGTCAGGACAGTTGAACACTTTCGTATACAATGCAAGATACTCACTGTAGAACAATAGTGGGTTCTCTTCTCTCCTAAATTTCATTCGTTGTAAATCACTCATACCATTATCACGACTGTCCACAATACACTGCAATTCTTTCCTCCGCACCTCTGCATCTGCTAAGTTATCATTAACCCGTGCAGATAACTGGCCTACCAAAGGTCCTGGTAGCCATGCTTTTAGAAGAGAGCATGCATCCTCATTTCTCAAATGGAATTTAAGCACTAGAGCCTCAAATTTATTGGACAGACTCACTGGTGATTCCAGGGTGTTAAATTCACCCAGAATCTGGCACAAAGTAAGTCTCTCTTGGATTGTAATCAAACTGTTATTCTGATTTGCAGCTATAGGTGCAATATCTGACTGTGTTTCATCCCGGCCCTTTTCCTTATTGACTGTGCAGATATCGGCCAATTGACATGTTCCTTTGTGCTCATTGAGCGATACCATACATTGCTCTTTAGTAAGAAGCTGGGAGTCTGGGAGTCTGCATTTGCTAATTTTCTTTCTAAAGATATAACCAACTTTTCCATCTCTGACATTTTTATTCGCAATGATTCTAAAAGTTTGCTCTTCATTTCACAGTCCATGCTGTACCTCTGAATCTGCTCTTGTAGCTCACTGTTCCTTCCTGACAAACTGACTATTTTTGCCTGCAATTCATCCATCTCCCTACTGGAGGCTGTTACAATCTTTAGAAGGTTTTCCCCGACTTTCTCTATGTCCTCCCCGAGACGTCTCCTCTCTGATTCCCACTTCTCTCCCATTTGCTCAGATATAAGTTTAATTCTGAGCAACACTGCAATTTCATTTGCTAATCTTTCTTTCTTCACTTTTTTTTTAATTGTTTACCCAACAATCTGCCATTATGTTGCTGACACTGAGACAATAGTACATTACACTTGTTTTTAAGAGGTTCATCTGTACATGAATGATAACTGGCAGAGGCATACTTTTTAACATACGTATACACAAGTTCCATTTCACAACTATACAATCCACACAATACACAATTCTATTAGTACTAACGTTCCAACACTGCACTGAGTAATGAGCCAAACTCAATTATCTTTAGCTCTTACAACTCAAAAATAAAAACAATCGCTCTTCTAGCATTCAATATTCTTCATTCATTACCAAACTTGTTTCAACAGCTGCTTAGACAATACACACAAATAAACAGCCACAGATCTACAGACAAAGCTATTTAAGGTAGCCTTTACCTCAGCTGTTTACAATACACACAGGAGTCAACCAAAAAAAAAAAAACTTGTACCATGCTATTTAAAACTAGCTTGTAACTTGTAGTTCTACAGAGCACATTCTTCATCAGTGCTCTCCTTCTTAATTGCAGGCCACATTGAACTTCTCTAGGAACAGCACATGGGTAAAAATTAAAAGCTTAAAGAAATAAATAACAAAAATAAAAATGAAAAAAAGAAATAAAAAAAGAAATACAAATATTCTCTCCCACTTTCCGCAAAGATGTGTGGTTTATCCTGTAAATTTCTAACCAAGGGTAATCAGCCCTCTACCCGCCAGGCCACTTACCCAGCTACACAGGCCTATAACAATTTGCATTAGCAATACCATAAACGTTACATATAAATATACAGTAGTCAAAAATGTCACCAGATTTTGCGCAAATCTTTATCCATGTTATAGATGGCCTTCAGTCCTAAGTTATTTGATTCTTTCTAGCTTAAAAGGAAACTCAAAACAAAAAATACATTAGAGTTTGCAGGTTCTATGCTGAAATACATTCAACATGCCTTCTCCTAGGGTGCCAAATGTTGTAAACTGTGCAATATTATATATATTAATCTATAATCTATAACTATTGCATCTATGTATTAATTGTATAGTCCCTTGTTTGCTAGTCTAACCTATCAGAGAATGCTAGGCCTGATGATACAATGTTATTATAAAGACAGACACAGTTGCTTAGTAAAACAAGTCATATTTACTTCCTTTAAAAATAGGAAACATATCTTAACAACATATATCAGATACAGTCTATAACAACTCTAATAATAACATGAAAGATACTTAATACTCATGGTTTCATCAGCTGGGTTCTGCATGGTGAAGGGAGCGAGCCAAAGGCTCACATGAGCATGCCAGGAACCAAAAGTGGACAAAAGAGGACTCTTACTCTTCGGTATGTGCTTTTAACATTCATTCCCCTCACCCATAACCACCCACACTTGCTTCCTGTCCAATCAGATAATGCAAAGCTATTTCTTCTCCTCTCTTTGAAGCTCAAAGCCACACCAGGGGGGGCTGGAGGCAAGCCCTTTTGTCATGCAGATGCTAATATGCTACAAAGCTTTGACTGTAAAGTCCAGAACTATGATCTTAAGCCATGTTTGCTCCTCCAACACTGTTGTATACGCTGTAGGTGTTGTAGGGGTAGTGTAACATTTAGGACTTCCGATGTTGAGATGTTTATTTTGCAATTGGATAGTGTCCCATAGATCTCTAGTTCCTGTAGTAAGGTCAGTAGAGTAGTTTGGGGGGGAACAAATCCTTAGCGTATGCTGTGACCTTGTGGGCACATTTGGTGGTGTTGAGGCCGGTGACCGCAGTATTCGCTCTAATAGTGCGTAAAAATGGTTCCAGTGATTATATAAAAATTAGGGTGACAAAGGACAGCCATGTTGTGTTCTGTTGCTTATAGAGAGTGGAGTGGAGACAAATTCGTTGGCTCTCACAGTGGCAGTTGGATGCGAATATAAGGCCCCAATCTATGCCATATTATGTAAATAAGCTTTATGTTATGATATGATTATTTTCTTTGGTTTTCGAACAACTCACCTGATTTAAAAGGATAAAGGACCCAAGGTTTCCCAGCAGAACAGTACCCAAAGCATCACACTGCCTCTGCCGGCTTGCCTTCTTCCTATACTCCATCCTGTTGCCATCTCTTCCCCCAGGTAAGCGATGCACACACACTTGGCCATCCACATAATGCAAAAGAAAACATGATTCAGGCTACCTTCTTCCATTGCTCATGGTCCAGTTGTAATGCTCATGTGCCCATTGAAGGCACTCTTGGCTGTGGACACGAGGCAGCATCCCCATATGCAAAAAACTGTGATGCCCATTTGTTCTGATTTCAGCACATCAACTTCAGGGACAGCATGTTCACTTGCTGCCCAATATATCCCACCAAGTTTTAGACTACAATGTAACAAGATAATCAATGTTATTCATTTGACCGGCCAGTGGTCCTAGTGTTATGGCTGGTTGGTGTTTGTGTTGCACTACAATAACATTTTGTATCTTTGTGTTTGTTGTAATAATAGAGAGCATGGATTGTCACAGGGCAATGAAGGGCACTGAAGCTTATTTCACAGCTGGTATGAAAGATAGATATTATAAAAGGATTGTCGTGTTTGTGCTACTTAATCACAACCACAGCCAAGAGGGAGACTGAACCATTGCTGCACGGTGCTGTGAGGCTGCAGAATCACAGTATGCCCTGCAAACACGCTTGATTACATTAATGAATGAAACACCGTTTGTGTCTCAAATTAAGCATTCGCCCCATTAACTCTGTCTCTGATGGTGTGAACTGAGCTCTAGTCTTGTCATTCTGGCCTGTGCTCTGCTGCCATTAACCTATGCAGTACCTGTAATACTTATAATTTCTTCCTGCATTATACTGCACATTAACTTTGGTAATAGCAGTGTTACCCACAGCAACATGCTCAGATGCTTTCACCGGAGTAGGCCTGATAACATCTGACTTCTGATTAATTGCTAATACACTGCATATCACTGGTCTTTGCAGATTTTAAAATAACCCTTTTGAGTCCATATTCTTACCCTTTTCAATAAAAAGTACCTTTATCTATTATGTATTTGAGCTGCCAATTTTTAAATGGTAGGCTCTTTTTAGAAAAGTAGGTTCCAGCTGCTTGGCCTGTATGGGATGAGGAAAGTGTTTACATCTGCTCACTCTTGAGAAGATGAGGGTGGCATACCGGCCATTATTCACTAGTAGCCAACCTGACAAAGTCACACCCCTTCCCCATCTTCACTTCAGAGGAGACAGCCACCTGGTTCCTCAGGAGTGCCAGACATGTCAACATTGCTCAGGCCCCAAACAGGCTGTGTGAGTACAAAACAACCTTCTTCTATTGAAAAAGTACAGCCTGACATTAACATTTGGCAGCACATAGACTGCACATTGCAACCTTGAATTTGGTGCAAAAGTATGCCAATCCTTTAAAGGCAAATTATTTTTCTTTTTCATTCATTGAGGGACAAAGCATGTCAGAGAATATTGATTATAATGGCTACAGGAGGATTTAGAACTAGCAAACTAAAAAAAATGTGGCCAGCCCTGTATAACCCCTCCTACTTCCAGCATGCTTCAGTTTTGTGCTAGTGTCCTAGAAGATGGATAGCTTTTCTCTGTTCCTTTTGCTAGCTATGTTGTTCTTCTTCCGATGTTACCTTTTTCTGTCAAAATTCCTCTGTGAGCTGTTTGAATTGTTCTCTATACGCAGCTACTAGGACTAGCGTTTTAGTATTGTGGCTTTGTGAGGGCTGAGAACCAGGAGCTACTTCATTACTAGGGCCATTCGGCGCCATTTGAAATCCTTACTTTCTGTCAGTTTACCGTAGAATTGGTAGACACAGAGAAACTGAGCACTAACATCATCTCTGCACTCTTTTTCCCACCATTTAGCATTGGGAAAGCATCTCCTGACATTTTTCTGAAATACTCACCTTTAATCTCTTACTGTCCGTCACAGTATTTCCTTTTCTTCACAAGATATCACCAGCCCTCAAGGTTGAATGATGGGAGAGGAAGGCTCAAGGGGGAGGGGTAGTTTAAGCATAGTTTAAGCAGTTGGAGTTCCACTTTATAGTAACGTGTGATGAAATGCGTAAGGTAGAGAAACATGCTAACGTTATTGCGCGTTTGAATTTCCGGAAGTTCGTTTTTGGCTGGCGAGGAATCTATTGTATAGCGCTGTATTGGATACATTGATATAACTGTGTTTTTAAACTTTAATAAATCCATCAATAAGATTTTACACTATTTGGAGCGTTTCTTTTCATGTCTTGGTGATTAACCATTTGGGATGATGCTAAGGTGACAACTATAATTTAACCATCTGCGATCTGATGAGAACCTTTGGAACTGCTCTGGGATGATCTAGGCCAGGCTGTTTGGTGCTGATGACCTTTCTTTAAATCACTTCCCTACCCACGTATAGTCATATGAAGTCTGCGGGAGGGTTCTCCCATCCTGGGCGGGCGTCATATGACGTCCTGGGCTTCCCGGCCGTCTAGGGGGTGCACTCACGCCCGCCGCGTCGCTCGGTAGCCAGTGCACGTGCCCGGCTACCGGTAACAGAGCCAGGGACTTGGATCTGTGTGTGTAAACACACAGATCCACGTCCTGTCAGGTGAGAGGAGACCGATGGTGTGTTCCCAGTACAGAGCAACACTGATCGGTCTCCTCCCCTTGTGAGTCCCCTCTCCCAACAGTTAGAATCACTCCCTAGGTAACACATTTAACCCCTTGAACCCCTTCCCTGTCAGTGTCATTTACACAGTAATCAGTGCATTTTTATAGCACTGATTGCTGTATAAATGTGAATGGTCCCAAAATAGTGTCAAAAGTGTCCGATATGTCGCCGCAATGTCACAGTCATGAAAAAAATCGCAGATCGCCGCCATTACTATAAAAAAAAGCCATAAATCTATCCCCTATTTTGTAGACGCTATAACTTTTGCGCAAACCAATTAATATTCGCTTATTGCAATTTTTTTTACCAAAAATATGTAGAAGAATTTTATTTATTTTTTTAAAATTGGGATATTTATTAAAGCAAAAAGTAAAAAATATTGTGTTTTTTTCAAATGTATCGCTCTTCTTTTATTTAGAGCGCAAAAAATTAAAACCGCAGAGATGATCAAATACCACCAAACGAAAGCTCTATTTTCAGGGAAAAAAAATCCTAAAAATGTAATTTGGGTACAGTGTTGCATGACCACGCAATGGTCATTCAAAGTGCGACAGCGCTGAAAACTAAAACTTGGCCTGGGCAGGAAGGGGGTGAAAATGCCCTGTATTGAAGTGGTTAGTTAGAAGGTCAAATACAGTCGGTAAGCTTGTATTTTTTCCATAATAGGTGGTGGTGTCACAGATAAATATGTGCATGCCGAAAAAAATTGTTTTCTTTTCGTTTCGATTCGTTAATCTAGTTATTTTGTTTAGTTAAATTTGGTTGATTTGTTCAATTCGTTTTCGGAATTCCTTTTTGAAAATTCGTATTCGGAATTTTCTAATTTTCTAATTTCTTTGAATCAAATCGATAAATTTTAGAATCGGTCTAAATGAAAATGTTATATTGTTTTCGATTTGAATGCAGCAAAGTGAACAAACAAAAGAAAAACCTTCATCAAATGATTACAATGACTCTTTAAATCACCTTTGGCTTAACAAAAATAGCATTATTTCAAAATTGTACTCTAAAGCCCTGTACACACGATCGGATTTCCTATGGTTTTTAAACCGATGGATTTTTCCATCGGAAAACCGATGAAGCTGACTTCCATCAGTCTTGCCTACACACCATCAGTCAAAAAACCGACCGTTCCAAACGCAGTGACGTAAAACACTCCGATGAGCCAAGAAAAATGAAGTTCAATGCTTCTGAGCATGCGTCGACTTGATTCTGAGCATGCGTGGGTTTTTTATCCGATGGAGTTCCCCACAGACGATAGTAATTTGCTATCGGTTTTTTAACCATCGGATAAATGTAAAACATGTTCTATTTTTAAACACCGATGGAAAAAAGACCGATGGGGCCCATACACGATCGGTTTGTCCGATGAAAAAAGTCCATCGGACTGTTTTCATCGGTAAAACCTATCGTGTGTACACGGCTTTATACACACAGTTTTTGATTTCATCAATATGTGTAGTGAGAATTCGACTGGAGTTCAATGTAAAATTTGATTCCAATTTCAGTCCGAATTTCTGAAATTCCTCACGAATTTCGTTACGCATTCAGTAAAATTAGTTTATATTGTAATTCGAGTATTCGGATATATCCAAATATCAGAATAACAAAGAATTTGCCTGAATATTAATTCGGAACGATACGAACCACACATACTTCTTCAAGGGTGATGGATAGAGTTGAGCGGACACCTTGATGTTCAGGTTCGACAGGTTCGGCCGAACTTCGCAAAAAAGTTCGAGTTCGGGACCCGAACTTGACCCCGAACCCAAACCCCATTGAAGTCAATGGGGACCCGAACTTTTGAGGACTAAAATGGCCCTAAAAAAGTAATGGAAAGAGCTAGAGGGCTGCAAATGGCAGCACAATGTTGCTAAGAGCATGGCAAGTGCTCTGCAAACAAATCTGGATAGGGAAATAACCTTAAAATAACATAAAATACATAAAAATAAAAAATAATAATCTTGACCTAGGAGGACGAGGTCCATATGGTGTAGGAGGTTGAGGTGGTGGTGGATGTGGCGGTGTAGGTGGAAGCGGCGATGGAGGAGGACGAGGTAGCCAACAATGGTTTTTGTTTTAATTTTTTTAAATAAGGGTACACCCCAAAAGAGTGAGAAAGATCAAAAATACAACAATGGCTGGGTAAGGCCGGTATACATGTCTATTCTGCACAAGGTACGGACAAGTCCTGTATGATCCATGCCTGGTTAATTTTAATGAACGTGAGCTTGTCCACATTGGCTCTGGACAGGCGGCTGCGCTTGGGGTGAGGTGAAAGACTGATGGACATCGGCTTCAGGTGCCAACTCTGATCTTTCAGCAGGAGACTGGGTGGGAAACAAAGTGAAGGAACTGGAGGCAATGTCATCAACCCAATCTACTATCACCTGTACTTGTCCTGGCCTCAACATTCGTAGAGCCGCATTAGGCCCGACCAAATACCGCTGCAGGCTCTTTCGCCTACTCGCACCTGAGGAAGGTGTTTCACTTGTGCGTGTAGCTGGCACAGATCGACCACGTCCTCTCCCTGCAACAGGAGCTCCACCAGCAGCACCACGACCGGGGCCATATCCCTTATTTGACGTTCTCCTCATATTTCTCAAATTTAGGATCTTGCCCTAAATGGGTGTTTTTTGAATAGCAGAATAGAGCAACAGTATCTAAAGTGTATCTCACAGGTACAGATATGCAGGAAATGCACCAAAACATTTTTATTTGCCCTAAATATATTTTTTGGGAATAGCAGAATAGAAGAACAGTATCTAAAGTGTGTGTCTCACACGTACAGATATGTAGGAAACACTGCAAAATATTTTTTTTGCCCTAAATGGGTGTTTTTTGAATAGCAGAATAGAGCAACAGTATCTAAATGGTGTATCTCACAGTAACATATGCAGTGCTGGTGCACTAAGCTTGCATAAAATGCCCGCTGACGCCAACCTAACTAACAGACGGATAAAAGTTATCTTTTCTCTGGCACTGGGCTCAGGGCAGGGTAAAAAGATTGTGCACTGCACCCACACAACAAAATCAAGGTAGATCGCTGAGTAATTTGATTTCTGAATCAGGACTCCTATCTAATTCTCTCCCTCAAAGCAGCAGCAGCAGCAGCAGCAACCTTTCCCTACACTATCTAAAGCAGAGTGACATGCTGTGCTATGTGCCTCTAGCTTATATAGAGGCTGGGTCACATGCTGCACTGGCCAATCACAGCC
The DNA here is from genome assembly GCA_029206835.1 of Rana muscosa. Taxonomy (NCBI): domain Eukaryota; kingdom Metazoa; phylum Chordata; class Amphibia; order Anura; family Ranidae; genus Rana; species Rana muscosa. Next base: position 226,673,339 of record CM055118.1, read on the forward strand.
ATGCCATTAGTAGGCATGGCTGTGATGGCTTCTAAGGGCACACGAGTTAAACGAATGTTGATTGGCTGCCCTGCAGCGTGCCATTACATTGCCGAACACCGAACCCGAACATACAGTAAATTGTTCGGGTTCGGGTCCGGGTACCAAAAACCCAAAAGTCCGGTACGAACCCGAACTTTATAGTTCGGGTTCGCTCAACCCTAGTGATGGATGTTCACTATATCCATATGTTTATATGAACACTTAAGAAGAGGATTGTGGATTGTGTTTCATTTTTGCACGCAGACTCTTTTTTATCTTGGATTTAAATGTTATCCCTTAATCACTGGAGGAAAATGTATGTTTTTGTATTCAAATTGTTTATTATTGCATTTATCATTTAGTATCGTGACTCATTTATGCTAAAATTCAAGTTACACTGTGTGGAATATCTCATGGCAGAGTCGCTGCTTTTATCACCTTTATTTTGTTTTATTTATTTATTTCTACTTATTTCATTTATTTAAGCACAGTTTCTTCTTAATTTACAGTATACACTATATTGTCAAAAGTATTAGGACACCTACCTTTACACGCACATTAACTTTAATGGCATCCCAGTCTTAGTCCGTATGGTTCAAAATTGAGTATCAGCTATAACAGCTTCAACTCTTCTGGAAAGGCTGTCCACGAGGTTTAGGAGTGTGTCTATGGGAATGTTTGACCATTCTTCCAGAAGCTCATTTGTGAGGTCAGGCACCGATGTTGGACGAGAAGGCCAGGCTCGCAGTCTCCACTTAGTATATCCCGAAGGTGTTCTATCGGGTTGAGGTCAGGCCAGTCAAGTTCCTCCACCCCAAACTCACTCATTCATGTATTTATGGACCTTACTTTGTGCACTGGTGCGCAGTCATGTTGGAACAGGAAGGGGCCATCCACAAGTTGGGAGAATGAAATTGTCCAAAATGTCTTGGTATGCTGACGCCTTAAGAGTTCCCTTCACTGGAACTAAGGGGCCAAGCCAAACCCCTAAAAACAACCCCACACCATAATCCCACCTCCACCAAATGATTCGGACCAGTGCACAAAGCAAGGTCCATAAAGGCATGAATGAGTGAGTTTGGGGTGGAGGAACTTGACTGGCCTGAAAAAAGTCCTGACCTCAACCGGATAGAACACCTTTGGGATGAATTTGAGCAGAGACTGTGAGCCAGACCTTCTCGTCCATATTAGTACCTGACCTCACAAATGCGCTTCTAGAAGAGTGGTCAAACATAGACACACTCCTAAACCTTGTGAACAACCTTCCCAGAAGCGTTAAAGCTGTTATAGCTGTAAAGGTGGGCCAACTCAATATTGAACCCTAAGGACTAAGACTAGGATGCCATTAAAATTCATGTGCATGTAAAGGCAGGCACCCCAATACTTTTAACAATATAGTGTGTCTAAAACCAGTTAAGAGATAAAATGTCTGTCAGTATTTGTTTCTGGGTCCCATTGTGGAGTTTTCATTTCATTTCATGTAGACACAAAAGGAAGTCTCTCATAGGAGAAAATCTGTCCAAAGTAAGAGGAAGGCCCTCTTATGCCGCGTACACACAGTCGGAATTTCCGATGAAAAAAGTCAGACGGAATTTTTTCATCGGATATTCCAACCATGCGTGTGCCCTATCTGACTTTTTCCATCGGAAATTCCGACGGAGTTAGAAAGAGAACATGTTCTCTTTTTTTCTGACAAAAAAAATTTCTATTGGAAATTCCATTAGTCTGTATGGAACTCCGACGGAGAAAAAAACACGCATGCTCAGAATCAAGTCGACGCATGCTCAGAAGCATTGAACTTAATTTTTCTCGGCTTGTCGTAGTGTTGTACGCCACCGCATTCTTGAAGGTTGGAATTTGGTGTGACAGTGTATGCAAGACAGCTTGAACGGAATTCCGTCGGAAAATCCAACCGTGTGTACGCGGCATAAGTTATCAGCAGAACACATTTCCCATTTAGAAGATTTGCTCTGTTTTTCTACCCTTACACATTTGACACCACCAAATGCCTTCTTTGGAAGATTTTCCCTCTGTTCTTTTCTGGTGACAACTGGGGTCTTTGCTTCCCTTTCAGTCCCAGTGGTAGTGGTCAACAGGATAAAAAAGTGTGAATCTCCCTAGGAGGGACACAAATGGCAATAATCAAATGACCCTGACCACTCTATCCAAAATACTTGCTTTCCGGTTTGCTCCTTCAGCGATGGTAGATCAAAGCTGTCCCTCACAGCTCTACCTGTCGGACACCATCATATTTTTCACATCATTTTCTAGGTCCTATGTCACTCATCTCTGCCCACTTGATAGTCTGTGCATGCGCACACAACTTGCATTATCCTTGACACCTGACTCCATTCCCAAAATCTTGCAGATATACAGTATAGTGCAAAATGAATACAAAAAAATTACACTACTCAACAACACTTGTAATTGGAAATGTTTTCTTAAAAAAAAAAAATACACCAAAATTCCCCTCCCCACACAAATTTACAAAAAAAAAATAAAAAGGTTTAAAATGTTGCATTCTGTATACCTGTATATGGGGAGGGTATTTTTCATCATACTTTCATCGTTTTTTTTTGTTTTTTTTTATTTGCAGTTGTGTGTATTTTATGTATTTTTGATACATAATAAATATGTTATACTTTCCAATTACAATTATTGTTTGATATTGCAGTTTTGTTTTTGCATAGTGATTGTGTATTCATTATATATATATTATTTGTTCCCTTCATATTACTGCACACTGTTTTTTTTCTGCCTTTGGACATCTTACAGATCCCAGGGTATACAGTGCCTAGAAAAGTATTCATACCGCTTGAAATTTTCCACATTTTGTCATGTTACAACCAAAAATGTAAATGTATTTTATTGGGATTTTATGTGATAGACCAACATAAAGTGGCACATAATTGTGAAGTGGAAGGAAAATAATAAATGTTTTTCAATTTTTTTTTTACAAATAAATATGTGAAAAGTGTGGCATGCATTTGTATTCAGCCCCCTTTACTCTGATACCCCTAACTAAAATCTAGTGGAACCAATTGCCTTCAGAAGTCACCTAATTAGTAAATAGCGTTGACCTGTGTGTAATTTAATCTCAGTATAAATGCAGCTGTTCTGTGAAGCCCTCAGAGGTTTGTTAGAGAACCTTCATGAACAAACAGCATCATGAAGGCCAAAGAACATACCAGACAGGTCAGGGATAAAGTTGTGGAGAAGTTTAAAACAGGGTTCGTTTATGAAAAAAATATCCCAAGCTTTAAACATCTCATGGAGCACTGTTCAATCCATTATCCGAAAATGGAAAGAATATGGTGCAACTGCAAACCTACCAAGACATGGCCATCCACCTAAAATGATCAGTCGGGCAAGGAGAGCATTGATCAGCTTCCCTATCCCTGCTGAATAAAAAGCTTTTTATTCAGCAGGGATAGGGAAGCTGGTCAGAGTTGGTGGGAAGATGCATGGAGCCAAATACAGGGCAATCTTAGAAAACCTGTAAGAGTCTGCAAAAGACTTGAGAATGGGGCGGAGGTTCACCTTCCAGCAGAACAACAACCCTAAACATACAGCCACAGGTACAATGGAATGGTTTAGATCAGGGGTCTCCAAACATTCTAAACAAAGGGCCGGTTTATTGTCCTTCAGACTCTAGGAGGGCCGGACTTTGGCCAGCGGGAGGAATAGTGCTCCATTAGTGGTGTCAGTGGGAGAAATGGTGCTCCATTGTTGGTGTCAGTTGGCAGAATAGTGTCTGGTATCAGTGGAAGGGATAGTGCCCCAAGGGCCGGATAAAGGCAAGCAAAGGGCCGCATCCGGCCCTCGGGCCACAGTTTGGAGACCTCTGGTTTAGATCAAAGCACATGTGTTATGCCCTGTACACACAGTCGGAATTTCTGATGGAAAAAGTCTGATGGCTTTTTCCTTCGGAAATTCCGATGGACTTACATAGAGAACATGTTCTCTATTTTTCCAACAGAAAAAATTCCTATCGGAAAATCCATTCGTCTGTATGCAATTCATACACACTAAAAACCATGCATGCTCAGAATCAAGTCGACGCATGCTCGGAAGCATTGAACTTAATTTTTCTCGACTCGTCATAGAATTGTACCTCACCGCGTTCTTGACGGTCGGAATTTGGTGTGACCGTGTATATGCAAGCCAAACTTGAGTGGAATTTCGAAAATCCGACCTTGTGTACAAGGCGTAAGAATGCCCCAGTCAAAGTCCAGGCCTAAAACCAATTGAGAATCGGTGGCAAGACTTGAAAATTGCTGTTCACGTACGCTCTCCATCCAATCTGACAGAGCTTGAGTAATTTTGCAAAGAAGAATGGGCAAAAATGTCACTCTCTAGATGTGCAAAGCTGGTAGAGACATTCCCAAAAAGACTTGCAGCTGTAATTTTAGGGAAAGGTTGTCCACTTCACAATTATGTGCCACTTTGTGTTGGTCTATCACATAAAATCCCAATAAAATACATTTACTATTTTGATTGTAACATGAACAAATTTGGAAAATTTCAAGAGGTATGAAGGGGACTCAGATGGAATCAATGATTGGCTGTAAGAAAAAAAAAAAGAAAAAAAAATGTTAATTGTATCTGGAAGCAGGATTTTATTTAACCAAAGTGTCTTTTTACATTTCCTCTGGTGTCTTCAAGTATTCTGAACATCCTTAGTTCATTAATTAGCGGTACTCTGGATCGTGGCTACAGGAGAAAATGATTACTAATCATGTCTGACTATATGACAATTTTAGATAAAAACGTAATAATATACCCCTGTCTAAACTTTCTGGATAATAGATGAATCTATCTGTTCAGTGCTCATCCATTGAAAATTAGAAAGCCACAAAACTGAAACAAATATTCTACGTTATGTGATAGAGTTACTGCTAAATTTCCCAAGTATGGATGTATCCACAGAAGATGTTTGGCATTTCTGTAACCTTTCAGTGCAGTATTTTATATACGTGGCTATGTGATTACAAAGGAGGCAATAGGACAGTTGATAGTTTTCTTCCATCAGATAGTAGGAAATTAAGTGTGTTTTGAAAAATATTGTCCACTGCTCAATGTTTCCTCCCGCCGACCACCATGGAATTACTGTGTCTTGTAGTAATGCAGGGGAGGGTTGGAGGAACCAATGAACTCATCATGAAACACAGGAGATTGACTCTGCTGAAAATATAATTTCCTGAGCAGATTTCCTCTTTTTCAATGCAGCACATGAAATGGGAGGGGTAAATAAGCACTTCTTGTTTCTTTACAGAAATGAACCAATGAGCATAGTGGAGAACACAGGAGATTAACCACTTAAGCCCCGGACCATTACGCAGCTTAATGACCAGAGGTGATTTCACAATTTGGCACTGCGCTGCTTTAACTGGAAATTGTGCGGACATGCAATGTTGTACCCAAACAAAATTTGCGTCCTTTTCTTCACACAAAGAGAGCTTTCTTTTAATGGTATTTGATTGCCTCTGCGATTTTTTTTTTTTTTTGCGATATAAATGGAAAAAGACTGAAAATTTTGAAAAAAATTATATTTTCTACTTTTTGTTATAAGAAAAATCGAATAAACTCAATTTTAGTCATACATTTAGGCCAACATGTATTCAGCCACATGTCTTTAGTAAAAAAAATGTCAATAAGCGTATATTTATTGGTTTGCGCAAAAGTTATAGCGTCTACAAACTAGGGTACATTTTCTGGAATTTACACAGCTTTTAATTTATGACTGCCTATCTCATTTCTTGAGGTGTTAAAATGGCAGGGCAGTACAAACCCCCCCCCCCCCCCAAATGACCCCATTTTGGAAAGTAGACACCCCAAGGAAATTGCTGAGAGGCATGTTGAGCCCATTGAATATTTTTTTTTTGTCCCAAGTGATTGAATAATGACTAAAAAATTACAAAAAGTTGTCACTAAATGATATATTGCTCACACATGCCATGGTTATATGTGGAATTGCACCCCAAAATACATTTTGCTGCTTCTCCTGAGTACGGCGATACCACATGTGTGGGACTTTTTGGGAGCCTAGCTGCGTACGGGCCCCCGAAAACCAAGCACCGCCTTCAGGATTTCTAAGGGCGCAAATTTTTGATTTGACTCCTCACTACCTATCACAGTTTCGAAGGCCATAAAATGCCAAAATAGCACAAACCCCCCCCAAATGACCCCATTTTGGAAAGTAGACACTCCAAGCTATTTTCTGAGAGGCATGGTGATTATTTTACAGCTCTCATTTGTTTTTGAAAATAAAGAAATAAAATAAATTTTTTTTTTTCAATTTTCAAAACTTTGTGACAAAAAGCGAGATCTGCAAAATACTCACCATACCTCTCAGCAAATAGCTTGGGGTGTCTACTTTCCAAAATGGGGTCATTTGGGGGGTTTTGTGCCATCTGGGCATTCCATGGTCTCCAAAACTGTGATAGGCAGTGAGGAGTGAAATCAAAAATGTATACCCTTAGAAAGCCTGAAGGCGGTGCTTGGTTTTTGGGGTCCCGTACGCGGCTAGGCTCCCAAAAAGTCTCACACATGTGGTATCGCCATACTCAGGAGATGCAACAGAATGTATTTTGGGGTGTAATTCCACATATGTCCATGGCATGTTTGAGCAATATATCATTTAGTGACAACTTTGTGCAAAAAAAATAAAAATAAAAATTTTCCGCAACTTGTGTCAACATATAAAATATTCCATGGACTCGACATGCCTCTCAGTATATAGCTTGGGGTGTCTACTTTCCAAAATGGGGTCATTTGGGGGGGGTTTGAACTGTCCTGGCATTTTATACACAACATTAGGAAGCTTACATCCACTCTTCTAACCACTTGAAGACAAAGCCCTTTCTGACACTTTTTGTTTACATAAAAACATTTTTTTTTTTTTGCAAGAAAATTATGTTGAACCCCCAAACATTATATATATTTTTTAAAGCAAAGGCCCTACAGATTAAAATGGTGGGTGTTGCATTTTTTTTCCACACAGTGTTTGCGCAGCTATTTTTCAAACACATTTTTTTGGGAAAAAATACACTTTTTTTAATTTTAATGCACTAAAACACACTATATTGCCCAAATGTTTGATGAAATAAAAAAGATTATCTTAGGCCGAGTACATAAATACCAAACATGACATGCTTTAAAATTTCGCACAAACGCGCAGTGGCGACAAACTACATACATTTTTAAAAGCCTCTAAATGCCTTTACAGGGTACCACGTTAGATGCTAAAATGACTGCCCTCGATCTGACCTTCGCGGTGATACCTCACATGCATGATGCAATTGCTGTTTACATATGACGCCAGACCGACGCTTGCGTTCGCCATTGCGCAAGAGCAGGGTGGGACAGGGGTGCTTTTTTTTTTTATTATTAATTTTGCTTTTTTATTTTATTTTTAAACTGTTCTTTCCATATTTATTTATTTTTTATCATTTTTATTGTTATCTCAGGGAATGTAAATATCTCCTATGATAGCAATAGGTAGTGACAGGTACTCTTTTTTTGAAAAAACTGGGGTCTATTGGACCCTAGATCTTTCCTCTGCCCTCAAAGCATCTGACTACACCAAGATCGGTGTGATAAAATGCTTTCCCAATTTCCAAATGGCGCTTTTTATATCCGGGGGGGGGACTTCCCCTCCCACTGCTTGTAAAAGCAGTCCAGAGGCTAATTAGCCGCTAGGATTGCTTTTACATGAAAGTCGGCCGCTGGCTGAAAAGAATGATACCAAGATGATACCTAAACCCGCAGGCATCAATCTGGTATAACCAAAGTCCAGCAACATACCAGTACGTTGCTGGTCCTTGTTGGACATGTATTGTAATCCTTTTTTTTCATGCAGCCTGTTGGCTGAACGAAAAAAAGAAATTAATCGGTGGGTATGCCCACCATTAGAATACCTTCCTTCATTCAGCCACTTCTAATGATGGGCATACATGCACCATTTATAAATGCCGAAGCATGAGGGCATCCTCCCGCAAAAGTTATGCCGCACACACATGGTCGGACTTTTGCACGGGCAGGCCTCCGTCGGAATTTTGACCGTATGTACGCGGCATTAGGAGCAAAATCGCTCCTCCGCCCCTGCTGCCCCCCTGCTTCGGCATTTATGCTCTTTTTTTTTTAACTGTGGTGGTGAAATCACCTCCTACAGCACTGGAGTCGCAGGGATCAGGCCTGTCTCTGCGAACGCTGCAGTTATGTGTGTTGTGTTTTGTAAGTGACAGTGATCGATCGATACTGCACTTGAGGTGGCCTGGGCTGGACGGAGGGGCAAAACGCAGGTGCTAGCAGGTATCTGGGCTGATCCCGCTAACACTGTGTTTTTGGGAACCCTAAACTGCTGGGGACACTAGTATAGATCTGATCAGATCAGATATTGATCTGTTCAGATACTATACCACTAAGGGAGGTGTATGCTTCACGCGTGGGTGTTAGCGTTCCTGGCACTATCCTGACGCTGCCTGGGGCGACGCAAACCCTCTCTGACACTAAAACCTAATTGATATCACCTGCCGGGCGATCAGGGGGTTAAACCTTTATTGGGTTATATACGGCGGGTGCCCTGACACTATAAAAAGCAAACTAACTAACCAGCGTCACCCGTAACACTTATATGGTGATCACTGGTGAAAGGGTTAACTAGGGGCAATCAGGGGGTTAAACCTTTATTAGGTAATATATGGGGGTACCTGACGCTATATAAAAACCTGACGGGGAACCTAAATAACAAAATAACTAAATGGCTAACCAGTGTCACCAGTAACACTTATACAGTGATCACTGGTGAAAGGGTTAACTAGGGGCAATTAGGGGGTTAAAACCTTTATTAGATAATATATGGGGGTACCTGACGCTATAAAAACCTGCGGCGAACCTAAAAAAAATAACTGGCTACCTATCGGCACCAGCATAACGAATACAGCGATCAGAAAAACTATTGCTTAGTGACACTGGCAAAAGGGGGTGAAAGGGTTACCTGGGGGGCAATCAAGGGGTTAAACCTTTATTAGGTAATATATGGGGGTACCCGACGCTATAAAAACCTGCGGCGAACCTAAAAAAAATAACTGGCTACCTATCGGCATCACCGACACTAAGACAGCGATCAGAAAAACGATCGCTTAGTGACACTGGTAAAAGTGGGTGAAAGTGTTAGCTGGGGGGGCAATCAAGGGGTTAAACCTTTATTAGGTAATATATGGGGGTACCTGACGCTATAAAAACCTGCGGCGAACCTAAAAAAAATAACTGGCTACCTATCGGCATCAACGACACTAAGACAGCGATCAGAAAAACGATCGCTTAGTGACACTGGCAAAAGGGGGTGAAAGGGCTACCTGGGGGGAGATCAAGGGGTTAAACCGTTATTAGGTAATATATGGGGGTACCTGACGCTATAAAAACCTGCGGCGAACCTAAAAAAAATAACTGCTACCTATCGGCATCACCGACACTAAGACAGCGATCAGAAAAACGATCGCTTAGTGACACTGGCAAAAGGGGGTGAAAGGGTTACCTGGGGGGCGATCAAGGGGTTAAACCTTTATTAGGTAATATATGGGGGTACCCGACGCTATAAAAACCTGTGGCGAACCTAAAAAAATAACTGGCTACCTACCGGCATCACCGACACTAAGACAGCGATCAGAAAAACGATTGCTTAGTGACAGCGGTGAAATGGTTACCTGGGAGGCGATCAAGGGGTTAAACCTTTATTAGGGGGGGGGGTTAGGGGGCTACACTGGACCTAAAACACTCTGCCCTGACACTTTTACAGTCACAAATGTCACTGATTGCAGTGATCAGTAAATAAATGGTCACTGCAATCAGTGACACTGTGACTGGGGGCTGGGGGGTGATCTGGGGGGGCCTGGGGGGGGCGATCGTGTACCTATGTGTCCTGGTGTCAGTGTGCTGTTTAGTGCACTAACCTGATGTGTTCTCTCATGCGGCGCTCGGTATATGTGAGCGCCGCATGAGAGATGACATCACTTCCTCTTGCCTGTGTAAACACTACACAGGCAGAGGAAGCTTTTCATTCGCCGGGAGCGATCGCGAGGGGGTGGCCTGAATCGAATGGCAGCCCCCTCATCACGGATCGCTCCCGAAGCAATGCCGGCCGCTCACTGTACCGGAGGGGGGTCCGATGGGACCCCCCACCCATACGAAGGCAGGCACGTACAGGTACGTGATTGTGCCTGTCCGTGCCATTCTGCCAACGTATATATACAGTGAGTGGTCATTAAGTGGTTAAAACTCCTGGACGTGTTGGTTTCTGAAAGGACTCCAGACAGTAATTCCTTTATCAGAGCAGTGTTTAGCGGTGTAGTTGGTAGGAGAGAAAACTATTTACTATCTTCTTTGCAGGGGTGTCCGTCATTCAGACTTTTGTGAAAATCTTCTTTTGTCATATTCTTCTAAATATCAGATATATAGTATGTTATCAAGATCGCTTTTACATAAACCAAAGTCAAGGTTTAAATGGTCATTCTTCAAATCTGCCAATAACCATGTCCATAATGAACAGACTGCCATATTTAAAGCTGATGCCCCCCCCTCCCTCCTGCCGAGTGCTCTTAGAGCAAGCTGCATACAAAGGGGCCACCCAAGCAGGCTTGTTCCGAGCCGCGGGTCTGCGTGTCTATTCACACACACAGCTGCTCGGCCCAGTACCCTCTATCTCCTCATTGGCTCACTGGCTGTTATTGATAGCAGTGGGACACAATGGCTCCCTCTGCTGTCTCAGCCAATGAGAAGTGAGGCTCTCGTGCACATCATTAAATTGAGATGGGCCCTCGGGTAAGTATTAGGGGGGAAAAGGGGAGAGAAGAGGTGCCTCTGGGTGCAGATATTTCAATGTTTAATATACAATTAGATTTCCATATAGTGCACTCACATTTAAGTAGTTAAAAGCAGGCATTGAGTCATGTCCCAAGGTGTGGGGCTGTCCTTGGTAGAGTCGATCCCTCTCTTTGATCCCCTAGGCTGTGCGTCCTGTGATTGTGATGGAGGCTCTACACCGCTGGATGGAGTGCAGCAGGTTTGCGGTGGAGCTGTGGAGCGTGTCCTCAGCGCGAGTCTTGGAGCGCAGGGAGATGTCAGGTGGAGGGGGATGACGTCATCGGTATGCGACCAGGTTTCGTGAGCATGCAGGATGTAGATGGAAGAAACAGCCGTGTTTCGTTCTCAAGCTCCAAGCCTCGCGCTGAGGACACGCTCCACAGCTCCACCGCAAACCTGCTGCACTCCATCCAGCGGTGTAGAGCCTCCATCACAATCACAGGATGCACAGCCTGGGAGATCAAGGAGAGGGATCGACTCTACCGAGGACAGCCCCACACCTTGGGACATGACTCAATGTCTGCTTTTAACTACTTAAAGGTGAGTGCACTATATGGAAATCTAATTGTATATTAAACTTGTTGAAATATCTGCACCAAAAGGCACCTCTTCTCTCCCCTTTTGTCTTTTCAGCGCTGGGAACATGGTCTCTGTTCCACCTTGATGGCAGCCCTGAGTGTGGTCCATTCCCATTCCATTTATCCCATTTTACCATTTTATCCTTTTTTATTGTTTATTTCCCCTCCTCCCCCCTCCCCCCTCCAATTTTTACTCTTTATGAACTATCATTGAAAGACTCAAGTCCTTGTGGACACCTATTAAGGAGACTGTGGACTCAGTACCATACTATGTATACGTGGTTCATTTATGCATCCAGCACAAAAAATACATCTATAGGATAACCTTGTTTAGTGGGGTGTTAAATTTAGGGGAAGTGTCTGAGTGGTAATTAGGCTCAGACACATTGAATGTTAGGGTTTATGGACCATTTCTGTCAATGAGATAGTGTTGGTGTACAGTTCCCTGTGGCCTACAGGTGGCACTGTTGCCATTAGCCAGGGTTGAACCACCAATCCAGGGCTACGCCTTTTGTGTCCCCTCTCGGCAATAGTACGGCGGGGTGGGGAACCTGCTGTGCCTGTCGGGAGAGGGTATAAAAGGGTGCAGACATTTTCCATTGGGGTTTGTCCACGCCCAGGCACCTTCAGCCTGGGTGTGTGTGTGGTTCGTCCACGCCGAGGCACCTTCAGCCTGGGCGTGAGGAGGGTTGTCTCCGGGTGCCCTAGGCCCAGAGGCCTGGTTCCTGTTCCATCCCAGACACCTTCAGTCTGGGATGAGGTACTATTTTGAAGGCCCGGGGCCCAGCAACCTTCGACTGGGGTCCGCAAGGGATTGAGAGCTCCCAGGGTGCCACCTTGCGAGGGGACCCGTATCTGAGATGAGGAGGCCAGGGAGGTAACCAGCACAGAGTCGTGGTGACGGTGAGGGCCTCTGGTAACTCTCCGGAGGGATGGTTTTCTCCTTTACATGGGCCAAACACTTCAAGAAGGTAGTTCACCAAGTCAGTGGCAGTGACTTCTATTCACCAAGTCAGTGGCAGTGACTTCATAGGGCAAGGCCCTATTCACCAGGTCAGTGGCAGTGACCAGTTCACCAAGTCAGTGGCAGTGACTTCTATTCACCAGGTCTGTGGAAGAGACCGTGCGCCAAAACTGTTTGTGAAACCTAAACAGTCTGAGGAAATCATTAGAGTTTGTGCCTGGACCTCCTCCCACCTAAGCTGTCCTGTGTCTTGTTCCAACTTGTCTGCTGTTAAAGAGACTATTTGTTATCCAGTGTGAAATAAATATAGAAGTTGGACTTTCAGTTGGTGTGGACAGTTACATTACTGGGGAAAAAATAAGGACTTGCATCTATTCAAGATAAAGGTGAGAATCATTCTCGGGAGGATTCAACTCCAGCCGCAGGCAGGCCCAAAACTAACACCGCTCAACCTCCTCACACAGGAGAGTACGGGCTTGTGGTGAGGTGTGCCTCTCTCTGCCTGCGAGGAGCCAAATAAAATGCAGGTAAAGACAGAGGGGTCTGTGCGCTACACTTGTATTAGATACTTGCGCCTTTTACTTGTATATAAAGTATTAGGGGGGCTATGGGGGGAGCTGCACAGAGAATATTTAGTTAACTTTGTGCATAGTGGAAATTTGGGCAACTTGTCAACTTTAAATCATTGGTACCACATCCCGTTTAAGTAGATATATACGTAAGAAGAGAAGGTGCAAAATAACACGAATAGATATATCAAAAATAATTTTATTTATACAAAATTTTAAATTAACAGACTAGCATCTATCAAAAAGAAAACATACAGTTTCAGAATGTGCAAACGGACAAAACTCTCAACATGTTTTACTACTGACGTAGCTTCTACAGGAGCGTTATATTTGTCACGCACTAGCTACTGGAATATAAGGAAATAAAGAAGAAACAAAACAAAATACACAATCATTACAAAAGGTGATAGATACATATTCACATAAGGATTAATCCCAAGATCGCTGGGTCCATTACAGCTGAGCAATATATGAGCCAATAATTACCTGCATGTAGATAGATGAATATAAAATCATGGTATTGGTAAGGCCAAGAAGTCAGGAAAGAGCCCAAATAGGAGATCATTTGGTGTACCATAGAGGGAGGCACCAATGGGGGCAAATAAACAAATAAAGCAATTGAATGAACTACGATTTTAAAATTTGTTCTAATAACACCATGATCAGAGGCAAATAGAGGTAATTTTAGGGATAAAGTGAACTAACCTGGCATGAACGGAGGAATGAGTATCCACAGTCATCCAATTAATGGTAAAATATTCATGGTAAAGTATTCAAACAGTCCCCTAGGAATTAATCAAACCTGAAAATACCAGCAGATGATCAATAGGTGTGATAATGCCACTACTATGGAAAAGGAATATTACAAGGTAAAAGAAAAGCTACCTGTTCTAAATGGATTCCCATAAATTCCAGAGTGGATGTCAAAAGATTCTGGGACAGAGGATATCCATCCTATAGAGAAGTAATCCCCAGGTTACCAGCTTAAAAGCTCAAAAAATCCCTATTATGTAGGTCAGTGAGTTACCTAATTGGAGTTAAATGAAGTGATCCTTCCCCTCTGGTGGTGGCAGCTGCTCTGAGACTTTCCACCAGTGTCCGTTTTGTACCTGCCTCCTCCCATCCCATTGGCGCCAAATCAATGGGGGAGGGAGCGGGCGCTTCAGTTGCGTCTGGAACAGGATCCAGTTCCCATGGAAGTGACGACGGTCACCTGATTAGAAAACCGGAAGTGACACCGAAGCGTCACAGTGGCGCACCAGAAGCAATGCAGGGCCACAGATTCATACAGCCTGGATCCTGAATATGGTCATGGGGACATGGGGAGATGTCCACACCATTTTAAAACTAGGGAGGGGACCGTAGTAAAACACCTCCGTGCTTGATGGTAAAACAAACACAGGGAAGGGGGGAATGGTTACCTACCTATACCTATGGGAAACTGAAAAAATGATCCATGCTAATGGCGCCACCTAGTGGTGAGGTCACAAAGTGACGACAACTGTAGTGGACGCCCTGGGCGTCCGTATGGTCACCTAATCTCCAAGAGGGTTCCTCCTGTAGATATAGAACTTAAGCCAATGTTAAAATCACACTGATATTAGAAAATAAACATCAAAAATAGATATATAGATGCGGCACAGCTCCTCATGCTCAGATGCAATCGAAAGACCCAGCCATACAGGGGTACAAAAAAAGATCAATACAATAAACAAAAAAGATAATGACAAATAGAATCCACCATAAAGGTGGTCATAGGAAGTGCATAATGGAGGTGGGAGCATTTTTTAGGGATAGGAATGCTGCTTTCAAATCAGGTGATAGGGAGGTATATAAGGTGGCAAGGGGAAGGTTAGGAGTAGGGATTAGGGAGGCTAAGCAAAGGTATAAACTAATATTAGAGACAGGTCTGGGATGTACTAGTGCAAGTACCATGTGAAAGACTATCCAGTCAGCAACAGGTTATAAAAAAAGACAGGCTGACCTAGGTAAATGTGAGGCCTATTTACCAGAGGAATTGAATCAGTTTTATACCTGTGTTGATCATCAAAATAATGATATTCTTACTAGGTTCCCTACATTATTGGGGTATATTCCTCTTAAAGTCTCTGCTCAGGATGAGCGTTTGGGTTTGTTGAGAGTTAACTAGTGGAAATCTGCAGGGTCTAATGACATTTGCCTTTCAATTGCCAAATTTCTTTTTTTTTATTTTATTTATGTCAGGGAGATCGGTCCACATGGACCACAGTACGAAAGGTATCACAATCGCCAACCGTAATACATCCACATCAAGGGAAGCATGCAGGAATAATTCAACAGTACCTTCTAAGTTATATAGTACAATCCTGCCTATGCAAGGTACTACCACACAGATTAACCTGTTTTAGTGATCTCCCCTAGCAGACATCCGCGCGGGGGACGCTCCCCGCGCGGACCCCGCCAGGTTCCACCTTCCTTGTGGCATTCTCGCGTGAATCGCAGGAACGGATCAGAACACTGCGGCCCTATGGGCTCAACCTCCCTGTTTTTTTTTTTCACATATTTTTAATTTCAACAGGAGTATAACACAGAAATAAGCAGGCATATCATGCCTCTTGAAGGAAGGAGTAGCCAGGTAAGTATTGTAGGGGGGGGGATGAGGGGGTCATTCAGAGAGGGAGGGGGGGGTCCACGGACATGGATCTGGGCTCCCGCCCAATGGGTGGCATTGCCGCCGTGCAAGTTGAGGGCGGCCTAGGTAAAGACGTCAAAGCTTAAGCCTAAGTAGGGGTTTATTAAGTGTGGAGTCAAGTCTAGTTTTCAGGGTGTGGGACCTTCTCCTCTGAGGAGTTGTCCGTCGACGGAATATCTAAGATAGTTCCATAGTTGCCAAGTTTTGGAGTACTCCTCCTGTCTGTTTTGGCTAGTTAGGATCAGATCTTCCATCCTACTTATGTCATCCACTTTTTTAAGCCACGAGGCGACGGTCGGTGGGTGGGGGGACTTCCACAAGAGAGGAATGCAGGCCTTCGCCGCATCCAGTAGGTGACGAATGACGGATGTTTTGTAGGTGCGAGCCGGTGTGTCATTGGCATGTAAGAGGAGATAGGCCGGGTCATTCGGGACATTCCCTTCCGTAAGTTGTTGAGCTATTCTGCGAACCTCCCCCCAGAAATGCTGAAGTCGGGGACAGGACCAAAAGATATGCAGAAGGGTGCCCCTCTCCTTCCGGCATCGCCAGCAAACATCAGGCGTTCCCGGGAAAAATGTATGCAGTAGAGCCGGTGTTCTGTACCAGCGTGTGAGGAGCTTGTAGTTGGTCTCCTGAATTTTGGTGCATAGGGATGACTTGTGCGTGAACCTGAGGATGTTCTGTTTTTGGTTCGTGGTAAAGTGGCAATTCAGGTCCCTTTCCCATTTTAGAAGGCTCGGAGGTTGATAGCTACCAGGTGGTGTGAGAAGCATATCGTAGGTTAGGGAAAGCGTGTGTGGCAGCACTCCTGTCTCTGTACAAAGCCCCTCAAATGTTGTGAGGGGTTGGTTTGCGTCATTGGGAGGTGGAAGGCTGGTAAGGAAATGGCTGAGCTGTAGCGCCCTCATAAAGTCCAGTCGGAACAGGCCTCCCATATCCGAGAGCTCCACCACCGTTTTCCATCTTCCCATGTTACTGAAGTGAGATGCTTGGTACATGCCCGCCTCACTTAGTGCTCGGAAGGGTTTATCTTTCATACCCGGCTCGAATTGGGGGTTGCCAAGAATGGGTCTTAGCGCCGAATTGCAAGTAGAGAGAGAGGAGCGTGTCAATGAGTGTGCACATGTTTTAATGGTGTTTCCGATCAGTGGGTGCCGTTTGAGGCTAGGTGGTAGGGCCGTCGGGCACCATGGGGCTCTATGAAGGGGGATGTCGCTTTGCGCCTGCTCCAGCTGTGGCCATAACTTGGTGTCTTTGTGTCGGCACCAATCAAGGAGTCTGCTCAAGTGTACTGCCTGGTAGTAGCTCCGGTGCTCAGGTACAGCCAGACCTCCGAATTGTTTTGGTAGTACTAGTATCTTTTTGTGTAAACGAGGTTTTTTCCCTGCCCAGATAAATTTATTGAAGGTGGACTGTATTTGTCTAAAGTAATCTACAGGTATATGTATTGGGAGGGCCTGCAGGAGATAAAGGGATTTTGGCAAAATTGCCATTTTAATGATGTTACACCGCCCAAACCAGGTGTGTAGTCCCCCGGTCCATTGGTCCAGTAATTTTTGGACAGTCTTGAGGAGGGGAGGGAAGTTGAGTCTGAATAGTCGATGGAAGGTCGAAGGGATGTGGGTGCCCAGGTATCTTAGAGCCGTATCTGTCCATTTTAATTTGATGCTCGCTCGGAGATTTGTGAGCAAGGGCTGAAGAATCCCTATACCCATCGCCTCTGATTTGCTGAAGTTGATTTTCAAATTCGAGACCCGTCCGTATAAGTCAAATTCCCGCATTAGGTTGGGCAGGGATATAGTTGGTTTTGTAAGGGAGAATAGCATGTCGTCCGCGTAGGCAGATACCTTGTATTGTCTGTCCCCTACCTCTATACCGGCGATGTCGGGGTTCGCTCTAACATGGCACAGGAATGGCTCAAGTGAAAGCGCGAACAGCAGAGGTGAGAGTGGGCACCCCTGCCTAGTTCCATTAGTTATTGGAAAGGTGTCAGAAAGGATACCGTTCGCCCTAACCCTAGCCGTCGGTTCTGAGTAGACCGCAGCTATCCAGTTCATCATCTTGGTCCCTAGTCCTATATGGGCAAGTGTTGCAAACATAAACTTCCAGATTACCCTGTCGAAAGCTTTCTCAGCATCTGTACCCAGGAATATACAAGGTATTTTGGTGCTGTTTGCTACGTGTAGGAGGTTTAAGACTTTGGTCGTGTTGTCCCGAGCCTCCCTAGTTGGGACAAAGCCAACCTGGTCTAGCTGAATCAGATGGGTAAGGTGTTGTTGTAATCTATTGGCGATGATTTTGGTAAAGAGCTTGAGGTCTGTATTCAAAAGTGATATCGGACGGTAGCTCCCGCACTGGGCGGGGTCCTTGCCCTCTTTCGGAATTACTGAGATTTGTGCTTGTAGCGTGGACCTGTGGAGCGTTTTCCCAGTGCTCAGGTCATTGTATAGTTTCACCATGTGGTGGCCTAGGTATGTAAGCAGGGTCTTGTAGTAAGGGGCGGTAAGGCCGTCCGGGCCCGGGGCTCTACCTGACTTGGTGGCTTTAAGTGCCCGCTGTAGCTCTGGTAGCGTGATGGGGACCTCTAATAGTTCTGTAGCTTCCGCCGATAATGAGGGCATAAGGGATTTTGCTATATATTCCGATGTTACGTCTGGTGTGGGGCGTATTGTGTTCAGATTATACAGGGAGTCATAATAAGCTTTGAACTCCTCCGTAATATGGTGGGGTAGGGAAGCCTTCTGACCTTTGGCAGACATGATGTGTGGAATGTAGGACGCCAATTTCTGCTCCCGCAGCGATTGGGCCAATAGTTTACCGCATTTATCTCCCGATTCGTAAACTCTCCTCCGGCAGATCTGCAACGCTGCCTTAGCCTTCAAGGTTAACAAATCTGTGATTTGCGAGCGGGTAGAGTCAAGTTCAGTTCCGAGTGGTCTGGTAGGGGACGACTTGTGGGCCATCTCTAATTGGTGTAGTTTATGAAGCAGCTCGTTCAATTGGGTCATCCGTAGTCGCTTCAGGCGGGAGCCGTGTTTGATAAGAACCCCCCTAATCACCGCCTTGTGCGCCTCCCATACCACCCCTGCGTCACTCTCAGGTGTGCTGTTTAAGTCAAAGTAAAGTCCAATCTCTTTAACTACGTCTGCCAAGGTTTCTGGGTCTTGCAGGAGACCTTCATTCAGTCTCCACGGCGGCCTTTGCGTCGTATGTATGTCCGACAAGGCGTATCTCAGGCTGATCGGGGCGTGATCCGACCACGTAATTACCCCAATTGAAGCGTCACGTATCGCGTGCAGGTGCTCATGGGGGATTAGGAAATAGTCAATTCGGGAGTACGTCAGGTGTGGCTTAGAATGAAAGGTGTAGTCCCTCTCCCCCGGGTGGAGAAGGCGCCATGCGTCAATCAGTCGAGAGGAGTGTAAAGTGGAACAAATACGTTTGCGCATGTCACGTGAAGTGGATGAGACACCGGAGGAGGTGTCTTCCGACGGTGTCAGTGGTACATTAAGGTCGCCGCCTACAATCAGCTGTCCCTCCGAGTACCTTGTGAGTCGGTCTATGTGTCGTTTGACAAAAACGTCCTGACGATCGTTTGGTGCATACAGGTTTGCAACGGTAACCCTCACCCCTCCGATCTGGCCCTTCAGGAACAGATACCGCCCCTGTGTGTCTGTCATTGTGTCTGTGTGTGTCCACGGTACCCTTGCTGAGATGAGGATGGACACCCCTCTAGATTTGGCCTCTGTGTACGCGGAGTGGTAAACATGGGGGTAAAATCTATTTTTAAGTATCGGTAGAGTGCCGTCTCTAAAGTGGGTTTCCTGAAGGAGAATGACATCTGCCTTCATGCGTCGCATATCATGGAGGAGCATCCGTCGCTTTTCTGGTGTATTTAGGCCTTTGGCGTTCAAGGATAGTATATGGAGAACATCCATGTCCGTGGAACAGGAAGAGAGGAGAAGGGGTAGGGATGGAATAGAAGAGGAGGAGTGGATGGAGGTGGGGAAAAGGAAGGAGAAAGTCCGAGGTGGTTAAAGAGTAGGGCAGAGAGTGTCCCACCCGTAAGATAGGTATAGAATTAGGAAGCTGTCTCTAGAGCGGACAGCTGTAAGGGGGGATACTAAGGTAGCCTAACCGGCTAAGGCGCTCTCCAGGAGGGTCCTGGGTATCGAGCGCTGACCTAATTGGGGTGGTGGATAGACAGAGCCAGTGAGCGAGCCCCCGGCTCTCTCTGCCCACCCCCGGCAAATATGGAATGGTAGAACCAAAATCGGTGGATCATTCTGAGAAGATAATAACTAACGAGAAAAAAAAAAATAAAGGCAAATTTCTTTGCGGACATCTTCAATGTTTCTTTAGAGCAGGAGGTGGTATATCCTTGCTTAAAGTCATTGATACTTGTCCAATCCCAAAGAAGTCCAGTATTTCCTGCCTTAACAAGTATCTCCTTGTAGCCCTGACTCCCACTGAAATGGAATGCTTTGAGAAACTAATCTTAAATCGTATTAAACCTTGTGTTCTCCCGGGGTTAGATAGCTACCAGCTTGCATTTAGGGAAAATAGATCTACAGAGGATGTCATTGCATTGGCTTTACATTCTGTGTTGTCACATTTGTAAAACAGGAATAGTTATGTGCACATGCTTTTTATTTATTTTAGTCAAACATTTAATAGAATTTTGCCAATGAGACTTGTTGTTAAGCTGCATTCTTTGGGATCCAGCCCTACACTTTGTAACTGGTTTCCGGATTTCCTGTCTGATAGGCAGCAGAGGGTAAAAGTTGGAAATCGTTACTCAATGCTGTCCCTTAGTACAGGGGTGCCACAAGGATGTGTGCTCACCCGCTTTTTGTTTATACACTTATAATTGCATTTCCCACCTCGAGATGCACTCTGTGCTAAAATTTGAGGACATCACAGTAGTGGGGAAAATAAGGGGCAGAAATTAGTCTGCATATCGTCAGGATATTGAAAATCTAGTGGGTGATGCAGACATGACAACTTACAGTTAAATGTAGCTAAAACAAATTATTATTGATTTTAGGAAAGCACAAGATGTTAGCTATGATGATCCGGAGGTGAGTGATGGGATGGAGGTTGAAAAGGGTAGAGGAGTTCCGATTCCTGGGAACAAAAATTATGAACAGGGTACATACTAGTGGGAAAGGCTCATCAGAGACTGTACATTTTGAGGAAGCTATGGAGGACAGGCTTTTCAGAGTGTTTTTCTGTGCCTTGTAAAGGGTAATAAATATGGCACAGAACAATATTGTAGGAATTATCTTACCGAGCATTGAGGAACTGGGGGAGGGGAGGTGCCTCTGGAGAGCGATTAATATTTTGGAAGACATTTTGCATCCCGGTAATGTTTTGTATACACTTCCACCTTCTGGTAGACAGTATATAAATATATCTCAACATTGAGGAATAGCTTTTTTCCTCAATTCGTACAGCTCTTTGAATTCCCAAGATGTTTCGGAATAGACTGATTGGAGTTATGTAATTATTACGTTGTGTGTTGTTTTCAGTTAAAGTGGAAGTAAACCCTCCTATCATTTTCAGGCAAGGAAGCTGCCATCTTGGCCTCTGTTTAATCTTCAACTGCCATGATGCTGCACATGTGATCAGTTATGACACCAGCCATTGGATGGTTTGACAGTTTGGTTGAGAGCACAACCAATGTGACAGTTGGCATTCCCAGCATGCCGGGAATGTAACTGATTTTTTCAACTGTTAAATCGATGGGTTTACTTCCGCTTTAAGTGTTTTTATGTTAGATGTGAATTTTTATTTTTTTATGTGATAGAGCTGCATCCGTGTTTCATTTTATGATTGTTATTATAAAATTATAAATACATATTTGTTTTGTTTTTTCCTCATATTTTTTAAATCTGATTCTGATATCATTCAGGTCTATTACATAGGCAGTAAAAAAAGAGCTTGGGATTAGTCAGGCTGAACCCAGACCTGAACCCAAGCTCATTAGTAATAGGCCAGCCTAATGGCCAACAGAAAAGCTCCACTTACAAACAAAGAGATTCAGTGCTACTACCCATATAGCACCATACACCCATACACCCATATACCCATATAGCACCATATCCGCAGAGCTCACAGGTGCTTGATCCACAGTCGCTTGTCTGAGGGAAGCAATCCATTATGATGATCCCCACAACCAGTTGTTGCTCCTAAAAATCCTCATATTTATTAGAAAAGCCAGTATACAAATGCAGTAAAATTAGTTGACCAGGCTGAAACGGGTCAACTAATTTTACTGCAATTGTACACTGTGGCTTTTCAAATAAATATGAAGATTTCTAAGAGCAACAACTGGTTGTGTGGATCATCTTAAAGTGGTTGTAAACCCAATAACAAAAATAAATAAATAAATCTGCAAGACAAAGGTTTAATGAGGTTTTTACTCACCTTAGATCGAAGCCCCCGCAGTGGTCCTCTTACACTGGTCCGGCCGGCGACATCACTGCCAGAGTTACTTCCAGGTATCGCGGGCTCTGGCGCTGATATTGGCCGCGATGGCATCACTCTGCGCAAGGCGCGTGGGAGCTGACGGTTACCGCACACTAGCTGCAGCAACGGCACGAACGTGCCATTGCTTCAGTGCGCATGTGCCGATGACGTCGGCACATGCTGATACAGGGGATATCTCCTAAACCCTGCAGGATTAGAAGATATCCAGGGTAGCTACAGGTAAGCCTTATTATAGACTTACCTGTAGTAAAAAGTTGTTGTAAAGGGTTTACAACCACTTTAATGGATTGCTTCCAACAGAAAAGCACATCTTTATATTGGTGGTTGGTGTAGAAGTTCCCCCTTGAATTGGAAGTCAATAGAAATATACCCCTTTTGTTGGTGGTCAATGTAGTGTTCCATTAAAGTGATGTCAAGTTAGAGAAGTACCTTTCTTACATTGGAGGTCAGTATAGTGCTTCCTTACATTGGTGACCAAGTAAAGAAGTGCTATTTAACATTATTGGCCAGTATGGTGCCCTCTTACATAAGTGGTTAGCTGGTGAGGTCCCCCTTTACATTGGTTTTTAGTGTAGTGCTCTGTTACATTGGCGATCAGTGGTAGAGGTGTCCTCTTACCTTAGTGGTTAATGGAATAAATGCTCCATTATATTTGCAGTCAGTGGGAAGAATGTCCTTCTTACAAACAGCTAAAAAGATCATTATTATTAGTTGTCTTAGAGGGAGGAGAGGCTCCATTGGTCCCACACCACTGGCTCAGTAAGTGGTGTTGGTCCTGAAATTATGTAGACACTGTAAGGCAGGAAATCAATTAGCAACTGTTCACTGCTCAAGGAGACTAGAGAAAGCTCCAAAGGAACCCTAGAGTTCCTTGGGTCCCTGAAAAAAGGTTTATCCCAGGGAGTTTGAACTCATTCTAAAGATATAGCTAAACTCTGCTGGACCTTACAGCAGTATGTGTGAGAAGATCATACCACAATGGCAGATATGACACACAAAATATACAATTAAAGCAGATAGATTGACCCCAGGAAGTTATGACTCATTCTAAAGATATTGCAAAACTCTTCTGGACCTTACAGCAGTGAGTGTGAGATGACCAAATCACAAAGGCAGATATGACACACAAAATATACAATTAAAACATAGATCTTTATATATTGTATAGTACAGTTTAGTTCATGTATTACAGTTGTTGAAAAGCTACATATAAGGACTTAATGAAAATGTTACATTTGTCTGGAGTTAAATGATTCAAATTACAGTAAAGTCGCTTATGCAGAAAACTTCACAGTATTCTTTAATAGATCCTGTTCCGGAATATCTGTGCTTGGTTCCCTCTTTGAAACCTATAAAGACTCTTCATTAATAATGTTTACCAGCACCCAAAACTCTTCTGCATTATTTTCTTGGGCCTTACTAAACCATTATTAAAATATGAATATTTCCTCCTCTCAGAGTGTGAGGCAGTTGCTAATTTAAAAAATGGACAGGGATCTGTTTGGAAAAGATAAGGAAGTTGTAAAAGGAAATATTCTAATAGTGAAATGAGGCTTAGCAGCACCAATGAGGGACAAGGATAAAATGTGTACAGCTTTACTAATGACATACATACATTATATAAATCTAGGGTGCTGTAAAACAAAATTTCAGTTTATAGAGAAGTTCCACAAACGCACATGATGCATGCATACAGTATATAAACCTAGCATGCTGTAAACCAAACAATCCGTTTATAGAGATTTTCCATGTACACGTGATACACAAAGTTATAGGCTGAGTGTTTTTATACCAGTCGTGAAATTCCAAGATGGTATACTGTATGTATATGTAAACTGCCACTGATCTTAATCGAGAAATATTAGTTCTGCAGCTGCCATGCTTATGCATTGGCTCCAATACTTCCATCCTGGGTCCTGGGAGAAATACAGTATATTCACTTCCTGTCCAATAAATTTGCAAGAAAAGAGAGTAGATAAATCTCCAAATAGTAAATACCCTCCTAGACAGTTGTTACCAGAAAAAGTGTCCTTCCCTTTCTGTTCTAAGGACAAGGGTCACCGGGATAAAAATAGAGGGAAATTTGTTCCTATGGGGACAGAAATTCAAACTTCACAGGTGTTGTTACCCTTAACCATTCGCATAAACTTTAAAGAAAACTGTGCTTTGCCCATTGGTTAACATACCCTTCCTTCATCCTCAGCAGTATATAGCTACCTCTCCTTTGCACAGTGTTGATGACCAAAGAAAAAAAAACAGATGTGGTTCACCATCTACTTCCTGGGTCAGGAGGAAGTGAGCCAGGGGTGACATTAAAACACGGTGGCCTCCTGGATTGCGCTGGGTAGTGTTTATGTCAGGGGTATCATTGGGAAGGGGTTGGGTGGGGTTTACTGGGCTGTGTGGTCCGAGGCTTGGGGTGTGTGAGGATACAAAGCTGGAGACATCACAGCGCACAGTATTCCCAGGCCTGAGAGAAGGTCACCCACACCGGAGAGGTATACTGTATGAGGAAAATTACTACAGGAAAGTAAGATTTGTTGGGAAACAGAAAGAGGGGAGAGAGCAGTTTGCTGTTAAGCTGATTGCGGAACAGCCTATTGATGAATCTGAAAACTGAATTGTATTGTGTGATGGAGGAGGTGGAGCTTTGGGTCATCCTGAATTATACATCAACTTGGACAAAGAAACAAAATCTGGAACTTGTGGATATTGTGGGCTTCAGTTTAAACAGAAGCATCATCACTAAAATATGCAATAAAAATTACCTGTGTAAAAATAATAAAAATTTATAATAATGAAAAAAAAGGAAAAATCATTACTTCGGGGTATGAAAGCGCATGTGACTCATCCATTTAACAATGGTAGGCCAATCTTGTACAACTTGCAAACTTGTAGCCTACACATGGCTATCTTTTCACTTCCAGTCGAGGAACAGAACACCAAGTAGTGAGAGGAAGCTAAGTATGCATTTGGTGGGGTCTGCAATAAACTAAACCTTTTGTTTGGCCCGCATTGGAACAGCACAGAATCACTCTAAAATATTGAAGGGTTCAACAATGGCAGCCTACATATTTTTACCAGTATATTTTACCTTTAGGAAAGCAGGTACATCATGCCTTACATATTGTATATTTCTAGTCTATAGTCTGCAAGTTATATTGGACTTAGTATATTAAATAAAAAGAGAAATCTACTACAACTCTGCATCAATTCAAATTCAAGAGGCTGTAATCAATTATTTAAAATGACACTTAGCCCATTTAATAAAGATGATTGGGCCTGACGAGTTCTTGTTTAATACATGTTGTGCAGGTGTGTGTGCATGTAAACTGGATTATAGCGTTTAATGATACTTGTAGAACATAAAACCATATGATGCTGGTATGTGCTTTTTTGTAACAAGTCTATGGAGGGTTCCTGCTTTCTACCTGCCTAAGCTGTGTAATTGGTTAATGAGAAAAAATGAGGACACATCCTACATAATTAGCTGCATTCTAGCATGCTATTCCTATTTTTTTAGTTAATTACCCTGGATTATTCTTATCTTTTGAAAACATGTGACTGGTGCACCCAGTGTGTGATATTTCACCTTTAAATATGTGTTCATAATTTGTATGAGGCAAAACAGCAAGTTATCATTTTTTTTATTGTCGGAAAATGGGAATATTCCATAAGCTTCTATAATAAGATGAAATCTTTATCTTTGCATTCTTTCTTACTGCTGTGTTCAGTTTAGTAAATAATTTAATAAATGACATTGAAAAACTTTTTTTGTTAAAGACTGTCAAATGTCAAACTATCTTTCAAGAATACGTTTTAGCTTAGTAAACGAATACTCTGAATCCTATGATGTTTTTAATCATTTGTATGATTGGTCGGTGTCCTAAAAATGAAATTGTGCTTGGATTGACATAACAATGTAATACAATAAATATACTCTGGGTCCAGCCATATTAAATAAATATTTTTAGTAACTAGGCACAGTGATCAGAATAAATTAATGAAAGCATTTTCAACACTGTTTTTATCTGCCCTACAAAGCTGTGTTCCTGTTTAAATGTGATTGATCCACTTTAAAGGATTACCCCAGTGGCTGTCTAGACCATTCTGTGCCCTAATGGATCCCATAGGTACACCACCAGTGAAACTTCTCTTGCACTCACATGTCAGGAGCATTACGTTACAAGGTGCTCTCACACTCAGTGCTGTGTTTTCTATCGAATTTACATTTTGAGGAATGCAGCACAAGGAGATTAGATACCCTTGCTTACATTTATTAAATCTGTGTTATGGGGTGGATCTGGGAACTCTGACTGTGACTTCACACTGCTGGTTTTCTCATTACATATGAAAAAGCCAACAATTGTTAAACTGGTGTTTATAAAAAGCTGAAATAAATTTTGGGTTGAACTAACCCTTTGATAAATGCAAATGGTTATCCAGCTGTCCCTAGAACATATGTCTGATTCATTTTGTTTTTTTCTCTTTGTACAGATTCCACGGCACATGAAGACTCTACCATTCTATACCTATGACCAGCCAATGGCCGGATATTGCCAGACCCACAAGACCCTCCTTGTAAATAAGGGCTATGATGGGACATCTCGCGAGCAAAGAGAAACCACCAACCTAGAGCTTAGTAGGGACCAGAGCTACATCTCAACAATAGCTCGCTCAGCAGCACCTGCCATATACATTGAAAGGATACCAAACCAATAACATCCGGAGTCTTGGATTGTGACATTTGGAAGAAGCGCATAGAGGACCTATACAGATTAAAGCTGATGGGAGCATCTTGTAAATGCTATGTGCTCTCACAATAAACAAGAGAAAAAAAATAGAATACACTAAGCTAAACAGTTTGAGCATGGGACCCATTTCAGTCTTCAGGGCCATGGAACTTGAAACAATGATGTGAGGAAAGCAAGGGGTTTATCTTGGCTTTAAAGGATTATGTAAACCCCACTGGTGTATAAAAGGAAAAAAAAGTAAATTTAAATAAAATAGAACATAAACCTGGATCCACCTAAGGGATTTCTTAACTAGTTCGGATCCACTCCAGCTGCATACGGGAGTTTATCTGCTTGTACATTTGGTTTCCTATTTTCTACACGTTGCATGGTTCCAATACAGATGAACCAAACATGGGAGACTGTTGGGATTTCGGGGTTAGGGAATGCTTATTGTTTCATGTTGAATAACCCAGTGGATCTCTTTGAACTGTGTTTCTTTCCTGTTTTCCTGTTAGAGAGGTTTGCTTTTTATAAGACTGCCAGCCACAAGGGGGCAGTGTTTGGGAAAGACCAGCCTCAATCATAGTAGCTTTGACGGCTTAGAGTCATGAAAGAGCAGGCAGGCATACAGTATATATGGAATATTGTACCCAGATTGATTTGGATTTTATTGACAAACACAGTCTCAAATCACAAAAGAAAGTATCAATTGTTTTTTTTTTAAATAACATTATGATCAGTTATAGCTTTTGTGTAGTTTTTATCAATAAAAAGTATAAAAAACATGATGCTGAGTATATTGTACAGTTTATATTATATTAGTGCCAGTTTTATGTGTCTGAGAGCAGCAATATAAGAAGGTATTTTGTTTAAGATAATGCCTTCCAGGAGGCAGCATGAAACAAGGTAGTCATCTAGCCTTTTCACCGCCAGACACAATGGATGTCCCCACAGTTTCTTGTGTGCTGCTGGTCGTTACTGGCAGGCTATTGTTTGCTTCAGAAATGCAAAATTCAAAAGTGTAATGCAAAAACAGACTAATCCTTAGTTCACACTAGTGCGGGCACGACAGCCCATTCATTTGAATGGGCTACCATGCCTGTGTTTCCACAAATAAAAGGTGCGTGCACCGTTTCAGAAATTCAGCCGCAGGAAAATTGCATGGTCTTGTTGACCATGCGATTTCCCTGCAGTTCCCACAAATGTGCTGCAGGCTGAGATGCTTGAGGTTGCCATTAAGAATAAATGACAGCCCCGCATGTCTCTTAAGAGCAGTGCCATGTGGCTGCGGGTGATTGTGGATGCGGGAACAGATGCAAATCCCACAATTGCAACCAGCTCGCAAAGTGTAAACTGAGCCTTAAGCAGGTCAACTGCAGGTTACATCAAAGTCAACTGCAAGTTAAATGCAACTGCAATGAATTGTTAATGATCTCAGAAGATGTCAACTACCATCTGCATTTTCCCATAAAATCCCATCAACACAGGACCAAACTGGGTTAGAAGGTTGGGGGGGATAGCACCAGAAGTCAGCAGTTTCAATAATGTCTAATGTAATATAAAGGAAGAAAATGCCCCAGAAAACATTTAAAATAGGGGCAATCATTGCGGTAATGTATTGACACAAGTAATGTATTTGGTTCTAATATGCAATTAGTAAGTTTGGTTCCTGCCATATGGCCTTCCACCTCCCACCACCTGTGATTCATTAGTGGGCAATCATTATGATGGAAACCCTTCATGACTAGTAGTGAGGCTCAGGAATCCGACTTCAGGAACTGAAATCTGTATTGGCATATTAGAGCTCTCTGCCTTTGTGCTCCTGGTAAGCACTATATAGTATTAGAAATGTGCCTGCATTAAATGACTGATTGTAGATAATTACATTAAATCCTGCTAGGATATATACAGTATATACAAATTATGCCTTACAAGATATATGGTGATTGGGTGGCAAAGCAACATGTTCACTAAAAAAGAGGACTATGGGAAAGAATGCCGAGCTATGATGGTACAGCAACAGATGATGCAGACATTTTACACACCATAGCACAGAAAACAATTAAAAAGGGGGCAATCTTTGTGCTAATGTATGCACACAAGTAATTTGGAGTTGAGAAAGCCTGAAAACTGAAGACTCCAATGTAATGAAGGCTCCATAGTCACATCTTTGCAGTGTTCCACAGAAGCCCCCAAGGTTCTAATATGCAATTAATACATGTGGTTCCTACCATATGGACTTGCACCTTCCACGATTCACCATTAGTCCATCATTATGATCAGGGCCAGTGCAAGGATATTTGTCTATTCAGGCGAAGGTGCATTTTGGTGCAGCAGGCTTTATAACAATCACAATAGCCCTACCTTCCACAGACAATCCATGCAAAGCCCATTTCTGTGCCTGCTGGCCACTCCCCCTGGCCTCACTTGGCCCCTCCCCCTCGTCTCACATGCCTCCAGTCCCACGGCAATTTTCTCTGTGCTGGACTGGAGGATTGTTGGAATGTTTCTGCTACACCCCAGGTAGGAGGGGCTTGTTCAGTTCAGGGTTGGTGGCAGAGAAGCTGGTCCTTCATCTAGGAGGAAGGAGGAGAAGAAGGAGCGGGAGTGCAAGTGGACATTCGTGACAGTGGCAACACCTCACAGTGCCCGCGGCTGTGTTGCACTTCTGCCTGTCACTGTGCGCCATGTTGGGCTGAGCTCGGTAAATGTGTGAGAAATGCCGGTGCCAGTATAAGCACTTCTTGAGGGCCCACCAGCTTTAGCACCCACCCTCTCCTGGTGCCCTAAAACGGCCGCCTGAGCTGCCTTATTGTGGCGCTGACCCTGATTAAGATGGACACCCTTCATGACAAGTAGGGAGGTCAGGAAAGGGACTTCAGAAATTCAAATCTCTATTGGCATATTAGATCTTCCTGGACCCATGTGCTCCTGGTAAGCATTACATGGAGCAAGACAGGCTACATATATACATACAAATGATGCCTTACAGCAGGGATATGCAATTAGTGGACCTCCAGCTGCCAAACTACAAGTCCCATGAGGCATAGCGAGACTCTGACAGCACCAAGCATGACACCCAGAGGCAGAGGCATGATGGGACTTGTAGTTTTGCAACAGCTGGAGGTCCGCTAATTGCATATCCCTGCCTTACAGGATACATGCATGTATAAAAGGTGAGCAGACTTTAGTGTCTGGTGGACAGTGACAGGGTGGCACAGCCACATGTCCATCATAAAAGAGGATTTGGGGAAAAAATGTGGAGCTGTAATGGTACAGCAAAAGATGATGCAGAAGACTCGTACCTGTAATTGTTTTCTTTCCTAAAAGATTACGGTGAAAAATGTGAATGGATGTTTATGCAGGCTTTTAACATTTATAGCTATATGGGTTCTATGAACAGTGACTATTCTCAAAGTCAAAACTACCAACTAAGTACAGGAGCTGAGGAGACCCTCTCATAATATCAGTGCTATCTTTCATTTACCTGTATATAGAATATTTATTGTCTGGGAAACGTTGGTTCCTTTGATCGCCAAAACCAACTATCTTGAAGAGCGTGACCATAGCTTCATGCTACCACCTAGGTATTCAAGTGTCGGGTTCAAGTGTGTATTTTACTATGGGGAAATGTTTGGACCAATTACCAATGCAACACAGGAAACTTTGTAAAAGTAAAGTGAGCGTTTTCTGTGCTTGTAAAAAAGTTCTGTTCAAACATGAGAAATATTCCTAAGTGTGTGTTAATGTAAGAGATTCCTACAAGGATCCTAGTTCATTATTTCCATTATTTATTTATCTGATTATACAATCTTATACAATCTTCTTTGAATCTACCAACAACTATATAGGACCTGACTGGCTGGATACAGATTGATTGGATAGTTTAAGTAACTCCTCATTTTACATAGTTTTGGTAGATCTAAAGTCAACTGTACACTAAATTGTACACACAGATTGTAATGTGGAGCGTGAGACTTAGTCCTTCCTCATCTCTGTAAATGCGCAATTCCAGACAAGATTTCTTATTTAATTTAGATGAAGAAGGGTTGGATACTCTGGAGGATTTTTTGACATCTGCATATACAGGTCCTTCTCAAAAAATTAGCATATTGTGATAAAGTTCATTATTTTCTGTAATGTACTGATAAACATTAGACTTTCATATATTTTAGATTCATTACACACAACTGAAGTAGTTCAAGCCTTTTCTTGTTTTAATATTGATGATTTTGGCATACAGCTCATGACAACCCAAAATTCCTATCTCAAAAAATTAACATATTTCATCCGACCAATAAAAGAAAAGTGTTTTTAATACAAAAAAAGTCAACCTTCAAATAATTATGTTCAGTTATGCACTCAATACTTGGTCGGGAATCCTTTTGCAGAAATGACTGCTTCAATGCGGCGTGGCATGGAGGCAACCAGCCTGTGGCACTGCTGAGGTGTTATGGAGGCCCAGGATGCTTCGATAGCGGCCTTAAGCTCATCCAGAGTGTTGGGTCTTGCGTCTCTCAACTTTCTCTTCCCAATATCCCACAGATTCTCTATGGGGTTCAGGTCAGGAGAGTTGGCAGGCCAATTGAGCACAGTAATACCATGGTCAGTAAACCATTTACCAGTGGTTTTGGCACTGTGAGCAGGTGCCAGGTCGTGCTGAAAAATTAAATCTTCATCTCCATAAAGCTTTTCAGCAGATGGAAGCATGAAGTGCTCCAAAATCTCCTGATAGCTAGCTGCATTGACCCTGCCCTTGATAAAACACAGTGGACCAAAACCAGCAGCTGACATGGCACCCCAGACCATCACTGACTGTGGGTACTTGACACTGGACTTCAGGCATTTTGGCATTTCCCTCTCCCCAGTCTTCCTCCAGACTCTGGCACCTTGATTTCCGAATGACATGCAAAATTTGCTTTCATCAGAAAAAAGTACTTTGGACCACTGAGCAACTGTCCAGTGCTGCTTCTCTGTAGCCCAGGTCAGGCGCTTCTGCCGCTGTTTCTGGTTCAAAAGTGGCTTGACCTGGGGAATGCGGCACCTGTAGCCCATTTCCTGCACACGCCTGTTCACGGTGGCTCTGGATGTTTCTACTCCAGACTCAGTCCACTGCTTCCGCAGGTCCTCCAAGGTCTGGAATCGGTCCTTCTCCACAATCTTCTTCAGGGTCCGGTCACCTCTTCTCGTTGTGCAGCGTTTTCTGCCACACTTTTTCCTTCCCACAGACTTCCCACTGAGGTGCCTTGATACAGCACTCTGGGAACAGCCTATTCGTTCAGAAATTTCTTTCTGTGTCTTACCCTCTTGCTTGAGGGTGTCAATGATGGCCTTCTGGACAGCAGTCAGGTCGGCAGTCTTACCCATGATTGTGGTTTTGAGTAATGAACCAGGCTGGGAGTTTTTAAAAGCCTCAGGAATCTTTTGCAGGTGTTTAGAGTTAATTAGTTGCTTCAGATGATTAGGTTAATAGCTCGTTTAGAGAACCTTTTCATGATATGCTAATTTTTTGAGATAGGAATTTTGGGTTGTCATGAGCTGTATGCCAAAATCATCAATATTAAAACAAGAAAAGGCTTGAACTACTTCAGTTGTGTGTAATGAATCTAAAATATATGAAAGTCTAATGTTTATCAGTACATTACAGAAAATAATGAACTTTATCACAATATGCAAATTTTTTGAGAAGGACCTGTACATTTAACAGATTTCTCATCTCCTCCTGATCTGGTAACCACTGTCACTGAGACAGGAAGTGAGAGGAATATTTCCAGTGGGAACAAAAACAATAAAACAAACCCGATAGAAGTTCTAACCCTTCCCCATTCCACTAAAAGTGCTTTTACTGCTGTCTATGTCATTGTTGGAGGGTTTCCCTCATGTCATTTTTCACTGACTACTATAATTAAGACAGAAATTAAGATGCTATCTTCCACAGGGAAGATCAAGACAGCAATACACATCTTCCAGAGTGTACATATCACAAAATGGGTAAAATATATGTAAAAAACATATTTATATATATATATTTTACCATAAGAGGATACATCAGAATCACATGCTCTTAAAAACCCACCACAAGGGGGTATTAACATAGAATACACACAATGCATAGATATGGACCAGAAACATAGCACAACATCCAGTCAATAAAATGCCACTGTGGGGCCTGTGTCAACGCGATTCATGGTCTTTTGCTTCTTTAGGGCTGGCTTTATTATCCTATGTGAATGTAACAAATAATAGATTATTGGTTTCCATAATCACACATTAGCTAAAAGTACTCACCACTCCCTTCAATCACTGCCACAAGGATATAAATTGTAAAAAAAAAATTGAAGCATTCCTTTCACCAGAAGAAACTACCCGACTAGAAAAAAAAGTGACAAGCCAGGTGGTGAATGAGGGCACCAGTACAAGTGATTGTCCTGCCCGGCAAGGATGGGGAGTTTCCTCTTAAAAAACAACAAAAACACATGTAAAGCCCCATACACATGGTCGGAATTCCCGACAGAAAAAAATCAGATGGGAGCTTTTGGTTGGGAATTCCGACCGTGTGCATGCTTCATCTGACTTTTTCTGTCAGGAATTCCGACCGTGTGTATGCTCCATCTGACTTTTTCTGTTGGGAATTCCGACAGAAATAGATTGAGAGCTGTTTCTTTATTTTCCCGTTGGAATTTCCGACTGACTTTTCCCGTTGGAAATCCCGATCGTGTGTACGGGGCATAAGTGATATAAGGGGTTTACCTGCTGGATGCTTAAAGAGTATGTCCATTTTTGTTGACAAAAAAAAAAATCCCCTCTGGGTGATTAATTTACATTGCATACATTTTAACAAACTTTGTTGCAGATTCTTACCTATTTCTGCTATGACGAAAAAGCTGTTTGTTGTCTGCAAAATGATTCTGAATGGGAGTGAATTTTTTTTTAAAAAATCACTTTCTGCATTCCTTTAAAAGTAATTAACCTGTTGGAAGTCAATTTTTGTTGCAAAAGATTCCTAAAATCTGATTTGTATCTATGTGCAGACTTCTAGGAAAATCTGTGAGCCAATCACACAAGCAGGAAGTGACATTTCTGGGGGTGTGCCATAAACCAGTGGTGTATGGAATGCTTCCTACTTGCCCTATTGCATTGAATTTTACAGAAAATTATAGCACTGCTCAATGAAAAGGAAAGGTAATTTTTAATAACATTCAATTACAATATGGCTTGTGTAGCAACTGTATAGGCTATATATTTTTTTTAATTTGCAATTAGTTTTTTCCCACGAAAGTAGAGTTACCCTTAAAACTCATCCACAGGTCCTGTATTAAAGTGGTATTAAAGTTTTTTTGTTTTGTTTTTTAAATAACAAACATGTTATACTTACCTGCTCTGTGCAGTGGTTTTGCACAGAGTAGCTCCGATCCTCTTCTTTTTGGGTCCCCCTTGGTGCTCCTGGCCCCTTGAGCAGTGTCCCCAGAGAAAGTCCATAAAACACATGGAACCACGGCTCAGCCCCACTCCCGCTCTCTCTTCATAGGCTCACTGGCTGTGATTGACAGCAGTGGGAGCCAATGGGCTCCTGCTGCTGTCACAGCCAATGAGGAGGGAGAGTCCCGGGGCAGCTGAGGCTCTTGTGAACATCACTGGATCAGAGGGAGCTCAGGTAAGGATTGGGGGGGGGGCTGGGGGCACTGCACACAGAAGGTTTTTTACCTTTATGCATAGAATGCATGGATGAGCGAGTTTGGGGTGGAGGAACTTGACTGGCCTGCACAGAGTCCTGGTCTCAACCCGATAGAACACCTTTGGGATGAATGAATTGGATCGGAGACTGTGAGCAAGACCTTCTCGCCCAACATCAGTGCCTGATCTCACAAATGTGCTTCTGGAAGAATGGTCAAACATTCCCATACACACACTCCTAAACGTTGTGGACAGCATTCCCAGAAAAGTGTAAACCTGTTATAGCTGCAAAGGCTGGGCCAACTCAATATTGAACCCTACGGACTAAGACTGGGATGCCATTAAAGTTCATGTGTGTGTAAAGGCAGGTGTCCCAACACTTTAGGTAATATAGGGGATTATTTATGAAAGGAAAAGCCACTTTGCCCTACTAGTGTACTTGTAAGTGCACTGAAAGTGCACTTGGAGTGAAGTCGCTGTAGATCTGAGGGGAAGATCTGAAATGAGGAGAAGCTCTGCTGATTTTATCATCCAATCATGTGCAAGCTAAAATGCTGTTTTTTCTTTTCCTTGCATGTCCCTCTTGGATCTACAGTGACTGCACTTCCAAGTGAACTTTCAGAGCACTTACAAGTGCACTTTCAGTGCACTTACAAGTGCACTTGCTGTGCACTTGTAGTGCAAAGTGGATTTGCCTTTCATAAATAACCCCCGTAGTGTATATATGTAGCGCACAAACCCCTCTGTCTTTACCTGCATTTAATTAGGCTCCTCGCAGGCAGAGAGAGGCACACCGCACCACAAGCCCGTACCCTCCTGTGTGAGGAGGTTAAGCGGTGTTAGTTTCGGGTCTGCCTGCGGCTGGAGTTGAAGCTTCCCCGAGGATGATTCTCACCTCTACCTTGAATAGATGTGAGTCTTTATTTCTCCCCAGTAATGTAACTGTCCACACCAGCTGAAGGTCCAACTTCTATATTTATTTCACACTGGATAACAAATAGTCTCTTTAACAGCAGACAGGTTGGACAAGACACAGGACAGCTTAGGTGGGAGGAGGTCCAGGCACAAACTCTAATGATTTCCTCGGACTGTTCAGGTTTCACGAACAGTTTTGGCGCACAATCTCTGCCACAGACCGTGAAGTTGGTCTCTGCCACAGACCTGGTGAATAAAAGTCACTGCCACTGACTTGGAGAATGGGTCACTGCCACTGACCTGGTGAATACGGCCTTGCCCTATGAAGTCACTGCCACTGACTTGGTGAACTACCTTCTTGGAGTATTTGGCCCATATAAAGGAGAAAACCATCCCTCCGGAGAGTTACCAGAGGCCCTCACCGTCACCACGACTCTAGGTTGGGTCTTCGGAAAGGGTTACGTCCCTGGCCTCCTCATCTCAGATACGGGTCCCCTCGCAAGGCGGCACCCTGGGAGCTCTCGATCCTTAGCGGACCCCAGCCGAAGGTTGCTGGGCCCCGGGCCTTCGAAAATAGTACCTCACCCCAGACTGAAGGTGTCTGGGATGGAACAGGAACCAGGCCTCCAGGCCTAGGGCACCCGGAGATGACACACGCACCCAGGCTGAAGGTGCCTAGGCGCGGACGAAGAAGACCCCAATGGAAGATGGCCGCCTCCTTTTATACCCTCTCCCGACAGGCACAGCAGGTTCCCCACCCCCGCCCCGCCACACTACTGCCGAGAGGGGACAAAAAAGGCACAGCACTGTGTCAGTGGTTCAACCCTGGCCCACGGCAACAGCGCCACCTGTAAGCCACAGGGAACTGCACACCAACGCTATCTCACATGGACAGAAATGGTCCATGAACCCTAACAATCAGTGTGTCTGAGCCTAATTACCACTCAGACACTTCCCCTAAATTTAACACCCCGCTACATATATATATATATATATATATATATATACAGTGAGAATATAGTGTACCTTTATTTGTTCCTCACTCCTCCTCATTTGTAACTTAAAATATCAGAACCAAATCAACAAGATGGCATCCGGGCACCTAGCTTATTTAGATGGCGAGATTAGCAATGGCAGCCCACATATTTCTGTTATGGCAAGTTTCCTTTAATAATTTCCATCCCAGTTATCATACTAATTGCAGTTCTAGTCACAGCAGACATAAAAATGAAATGATAAAGCATATTACGACAGTTATATATCAATAGCTATGAAGTATATGAATTCAAAACCTTACAGCCTGTAGTTTTTTTGTTAAATGGAGTTTAATTTATTCCTAGACGCTCTTACTTTAGAATTGCCTTTCAGCCATTCAAGACAGAGAAGCTCTAAAATCCTCAGCACTGTCTACTTTATTTTATTCCCAGGGATAAACAGACAACACACTGGGCAAATTCAATTAAGGATAAACACCTCCGATATTTCAAGCCCATTATTTAGTTCTGTAATATGAAAGCTTTGATGAATATATTAATGCCCTTTAACCCTTCGTAAGGGCTTAAGTACTGTGCCATGAATAAGCAATGATAATTCTTGCAGCATGCTCGGAAAAGTCTTGCTTTCTCATCCTCCAGATGTAAGAAGTTACGACAGTATTATGAATCTGACCTTCAGAGCACAGGACCCAGAAGAGCAATGTAGTACGGGCTGCAATAATTCTGTCTGTCCCCTGCTCAGCGAGCGGTCTGAGAATATTATTATACCTTGTATCTGCATAACATTCTCCATTCCATTACACCTTCCACAATAAAACTTAACATGAGACCATCAGGGGGCAAAGCCTGTAGCATATTGGAGGGGGATTCTGGGAGATTTTAAATTGATTCAGGAAAGGGGGATTGAGCTGTGTAATTACGGTGGGTGTCTGAAAATCAGAAGAAGCCATTTAGTTATATAGGTATTTGTAAACTACTGTCAGCTTTATGTCGCTGTAGGAAACTTCCATAGCAGAATAGAGTGATTCAGCGTGGCAGCTTCTTCACTTTGATGTGCCACTTATTTTATTTTTCACATGGTCATAAGGAATATTGTTCCTGAGGTGACATATTTAAATTGGGTTTCAAACATATAGTGCCAGGCCTTTTTCATCAAGCTTAAGGTCCCATTCATACTTGTGGGGCCATTTGCTATTACCCATGGGAAACTAAACAGTCTATGCTCAGGGCATGGGTAATCGATGCATGGGTGATTACATGTGAGCAGCTGCAAACAGCTAGGGTGCTCCAATTGCTTTAAATTTTGGAGCAGAAAAATCAGAATCAGTCATTTGCTGGGGATTCAGATTTTTTAAATACCTGAACCCCCCCCCCCCATCATGCAAACTGAAACTTTTGCACTGTGACCTCTCTCCTAACGGCTGCAGTGTGGAAGTTTTAGTTCACCTGCTGTTTAGTAAACTGCTGTACAGAGAGTGCAGTGAGTGTGTCCCGCTGTCAAAGTAGATCCAAAGATGCAGAGGAGGGGGAACAGTGGGCGCATCCTTAGTGTGTTCAGGCTTCTGGGATGTGCGGTGGTTGACCGGACTGGGGGTGGCAGCAGAGGAGAAGGTCAGGGTGGAAGAGGCTGCCCGCTCTTTGCTGCAGATGCTGCAGCCACATGAGGTCCTGGTGGAGATCTTCTCCTGCCTGCCAGGGACCCAGCTAACTCTCCTGGCCCTGATGTGCCACAAATTCTGCCACTGACACCATGTGGAGAAAATGCAGCAGGAGCGGTGAGATCTGGGGGGATTTGTCAACCCAAGGTGTATGTGATGGAGGAGGGGGGTATCTGGGGGGGTGATCAGAGTGGGGGTATTTGGGCGTGTAATTAGAGTGGGGGTATCTGGGGTGTGTGATCAGAGTGAGGGTATCGGTGGGTGTGATCAGGGTTGGGGTATCTAGGGGTGTTATCAGAGCGGGGGGATATCTGGGGGATGTGTTCAGAATGGGGGTAATCTGGAGGTGTGATCAGAGTGGGGGTGTCTGGGGAGGTGTGATTAAAATTGGAAGTATCTGAGGGGTGTGATCAGAGTGGGGAGTATCTGGGGAGGTGTGATTAAAATGGGAAGTATCTGAGGGGTGTGATCAGAGTGGGGAGTATCTGGGGTGTGATCAGAGTGGGAAGTAAATGGGGGGGGGGGGGTGATCAGAGTGGGGAATATCTGGGGGGGGTGTGATCAGAGTGGGGAGTATCTGGGGGATTGATCAGAGTGGGGGTAACTGTGATCTGGGGGTTGTTTATGGTGGGTGGGATCAGGGAGTTTGGTTATGGGGGGTGTCTGGATAGGGGTGTTCAGGGGGGATATAATGCATAACCCTGCCCCCTCATTACACAGTGGCGTTTAGTGGCAGTTGAGCACAGCTCAATTTTCAATACTGTGTGATGTCCTTCACGCTGCACCTCATCACAATATGGGTGCACGTTGAAGGAGGTACCAGCGCAGCTGTAGACAGTGAGGGGATGTGGTGGACGGAAGGCGGTGGTGGGAGATTTTGGGAGCAAACTGTTTAGGCAAAATGCATCTTCATCTGTGTAGACAAAAATCCTTGCACCAGACATGCTTTCCGCCTTCACCTAATTGCATGGATCCCCGCTTAGTCTCTCATGGGGAGTTGCAAATGGTCCCATTCACAAGTGTGGATGGGAATGGGGCCTAACACTTAAAGCTGACTTCAGGGAACCAAAAAAATATTCTTGCAGTAGGGCTCCCCTGTACTTCAAGAGTTAAATGCTAATTTTTTTCTTGAGTACCAGGAAAAGGGACATTTACTTACCTTATTCCTCACTTGCCCAGCCACTGACATTAACCTCTTCTTTCTGACATTCTGGGAGTTGTGTGCAGGCCTTTAGTGTGCTCACCTAAAATGCAGGACTGCTGGCTTTGCATTGTAAATTATGATGTCACCTCCTGCCACAGCACCGAGGCAAAGAAGTTTCAGGGCACCGGTCAAATGAAAGGGGAAGCCTTAAACTGGTAAACTAGGCAAGAATGAGCATTTAGCCCTTGCAGTGCTGAGGAAGCCCCACTACAAGTGTAAGTATTTTTGTTCCCCTGGAGTTCAGCTTTATAGTGGACATAAACTCCAAAAGTTAAAATGTGCTACATTATAGGAAATATCTAGAAATGTTAATTGTGCCTAGGCATTGTCCTGAAAAGTGTACCTTTTCTGTGACTACTAGTCTTAACTGATTTGAAGTGAAATTTGTGGATGTTCCTACTGGATTGCTCATTGTCTTCTTTTTGCTGGAGTGAAATCTGTAATGCAAGAACCTACTTCATTAATTATGTGGATCTATGCTCCTTGAACCTCTCCTAGTGCTTCTTGAATATTATCCCACCAGGTATTAGATTACCAGTCATCAAGATTCAAGAAGCATGATTTAAAGAAGCAAAGCTTTCTCCTTTGTCAGGATGACCACCTCCACACAGACACAGAGTGGAACATAGCATGGTAAGTCAGTAATTGGAAAATGATCAACTACAGGAGGCATACAAGCAATACTAATGACTAGTCCTTTGCCCTCTTCTTGCCTTTATGGGCACAGGCTCCACAGTTCAGGACCTAAATTTGTAATGTAAAAAAAACATTTCTAGCAGGTAGAGGTGGTTTCATGGTAGAGGTGACTGAGTCATGGCCGAGGACCATTATCAGTCTCTCTGCCACCCAGGAGGGATGTGCTCTGAACCCTACAGACCACATCTCCATTACACTCAGCCACCCCCGCTTCTATCCCTAGCTGGTTGCATTCTGCCAGTTCGACCTCTGTTATAGAACATGCTGCAGCCCTATAAGGCAAATGTCTTTTACTCTGTAAGACATAGATTGAGGCAAAAAAACACAAATTCCAAATAATAGGAGAACAATTCCAAATTATTGCTACAGTCTGCTTCCTGGGTGAACCAGAGAGGGGTTACATCGGAGCACTACTGTTCTCTGTTACTCAGGAGTGAGATACTACAACACATGTAAATCACAGCCTCAGAACAAGTACATATGGAGTCTCAAACCTCATGAGGGAGGGCCTGCAAAGGGGAAAACATGTCTGTGTCAAACTTGCATGTCATATTCCATGGGATTGACTCCTTCCCATGTGTCTCCCTCTCTTTCTCACTTCTCCTCCTGTTAATATAGCCCAAGGGGGAGAAAGGTCCACACCAGGGGTCTCCGATCTTCTAAACTAAGGGCCCCATCATTGGTTTTAATAGGAGGAATAGTGACCGGTTGTTTCAGTAGGATGAATAATGCCTCATAATTAGGGTGCCAGTACTTAGCATTTGCATGAGTATTGGTACTCGTGCAAAGGCCCCGATACCTGAAACCAATACTTTCAGGCTCGGTTCTCTCAGCTGACAGTGGGATTCCCCCACTGACAGCTGAAATGTAAAAAAACAAAAAAGCTGTCAATTATCGGTTGTTAAGGAACGGGGCTGCCGCATCCTTAACCAGTTCCTTACGAGCTATTGTAAAATGACGTTGGCAGGAACCTTCTCTCCCTCCAGGTGGATGTCATATGACGTCCTGGGCTTCCCGGCTGACCTAGGGGGCGCGCGCGGCATCGCTTGGGACCCGGTGCACGTGCCCGGTGGCCGCGACGTCCGCCGGACACCCGCGGTTGCCCGCGATCACAGCAGGACTGTGGATCTGTGCGTGTAAACACACAGATTGTCAGGGAACCAACAGCAGGAGAAGGGCTTTAGGACCCAGCATCTCTACCAACACTTATGCAGGAGAAGGACTTTAGGACCCAGCATCTCTGGCAGGACAAGGACTTTAGGACCCATTATCTCTACCAGCAGGTCACATGGGCCTATATAAGGAAGTCTGCTAGTGTCTGAATTTGCTGGTTGATCTTCGGCTCCTCCAGTGTGTTATCTTTGTGATATTCCTGTTCCTGTGTCTCCTGTTACTGATCCGGCTTGTCCTTGACCTGTTTGCTTCCTGTGTCCGACTCCAGCTATCCACCTGACCACGTCTGCTCTGATACCAACCCGGCTCACGACCTAGGCTTCCTTCTGACCACGCTCCAGTCGCAGCATTATCTGAATCCTGCAACACCTCACGGGTGTCACCTGTCTGCTGATTCTACGCCAGAACACCAGCTGTACTCTAGAACCTCCTGCATACAGTCCAGCAGGTGACCCGTGCTTCTTAGGGCCTGACCTTTGCTGTTTTTACCCTTAGGGGGTTTGGAACTTAGCCGCAAGGGAAGCCCTCTCTATCCATTGGCCTCCAGTACCAGGTACATGATAGTATCAACCAGCC
Organism: Rana muscosa; assembly: GCA_029206835.1. NCBI lineage: Eukaryota > Metazoa > Chordata > Amphibia > Anura > Ranidae > Rana > Rana muscosa. The sequence goes on from CM055118.1 coordinate 226,715,124, forward strand.
ATGATGTCTGAGGCAGAGAGAGGTGCTTCCACGTTGGAGTCCCTATGTCAGCAGATGACAGCTCTTACGCAAGCAGTCCAGAGCTTACAAGATGGCTACATTCAGCTGGAAGGATGCCTTCACCCCTTACTACCTCTATGACTCCTGCGGATTCTAACCAAGCTACTAGCTCCACTGGCTCAGCTTCAATGGCCAGTTCTCCTGCCATAGCCACACCTGCTGTGGGATTACCTCCTCCGGAGCCCAGAGTCCCCAGGGCCTTCAAAAACGCATGTGAACTTTACTTTGCCCTGCAACCAAGGACTTTTTGTCTTGAGACCGTCAAGGTGGGTTTCATCATCTCACTCCTATCAGATGAGCCACAGTCCTGGGCTCATAACCTCCTTGAGCAACTGGATTCAGTTGCCACCTTTTTCGAAGCTATGGCTGCACTATATGACGATCCACAGCGGACTGCTACCGCCGAGTCTGCCCTTCATACCCTAGTACAAGGCAGACAACCGGTGGAGGATTATATTGTGAAGTTTCGCAAGTGGTCAGCTGATACCGGGTGGAATGATGCCGCCCTGAAATACCAGTTTTGGCAGGTCTTATCCGAGACTCTCAAGGATGAGCTAGCTAGGATTGAGGCTCCCACGTCATTAGAGAATCTCATCCAAATCTCTATCCAACTAGACCGACGGCTTCGGGAGCGACGGTCCGAACGCACCCAGACCTTCCGACCCACATGGGTAATGCCAAAGGTTCCAGGACCAACAATCCCAGTCTCTGATCCAGTCTCTGATCCCCAGCCTATCAATAATTCTGATGGAGAACCCATGCAAATTGGCCTACTCCACCCTGCTTTAACCTCTGAAGAGAGAGCACGCAGGTGACAAGCTAACTTGTGTCTCTATTGTGGAGCTTCGGGCCACTACCTTTGCAGTCGTCCTGTTTGCCCAAGTAAATCCAGCCTTCCACGCCCCTCGTACCTCCAGTTACCTGGGACTGTATCCACTCATGTAAGTCTCCCCATATCTCTGCAGGTGGCTGGAAAGGAAGTCAAGCTGCGGGCGATCGTTGACATCAACCTTGCCAAGAACTTGCACATACCCCTGAAACTAAAGGATCAAAGACTTGATGTACATTTAGCAGATGGTACTGCTCCCAGCTCTGGACCTGTCACTCAGGAGACTATCCCTATCCTTGCCACCACAGATGCAGGCCATCAGGATTTACTCCGCTTTGATGTCATCAGGTCTCCAATATTCCCAGCCATACTAGGGATACCCTAGCTGCGGGCCCACAACCCGCAAATCGATTGGCCCAAGGGAGAAATCAGCTTCTCATCTCCCTACTGTCTCCAACACTGTGGCATCCCCATGCCTGTCAACCCTTCAATGTGTCTCTCAGTTCAACCTACACCAGATCCCTGTCATGCCTTCCCCTCGGCCTACCGTGATTTCCTTGATGTCTTTGATAAGAAAGGGGCCAATGCCCTGCCCCTGCATCGGTCCTACGACTGCCCGATTGAGTTGCTACCCGGAGCAGAAGTACCCTTCGGGCGAATCTTCCCTTTATCCTAGCTGGAGCTGGAGGCCCTCTGACAATATATAGATGAAAACCTAGCCAAAGGATTCATCCGCCCCTCCTCTTTGCCTGCTGGAGCTGGCATCTTCTTCGTTGAGAAGAAGGATCATACTCTCAGACCATGCATTGATTATCGGGACCTTAATAAAATCACCATCAAGAACAGATACCCACTCCCTCTCGTTCCTGAGTTATTCCAAATGTTCCAAACAGCTCGGGTTTTCACAAAGTTGGACTTACGGGGGAGCCTACAACCTGGTTCGTATTAGGGAAGGTGATGAGTGGAAGACCGCCTTCCGAACATGCTTTGGGCACTTTAAAGGGGTGTACCGGGCTGAAATGACACTTTTTAAATAAAAATACCCCTATAATACACAAGCTTAATGTATTCTAGTAAAGTTAGTCTGTAAACTGAGGTCCGTTTTGTTAGGTTATTACAGCATTTAGAACATTTATAAACTATAAATAGGCTGTGGCCATCTTAAGTGTGGGCATCTGAAGCCAGACTGCATGTCTTCCTGGATTTCAGACTTGCAAATCTCGCACATGTTCAGTGCTGCACAAGCAGTGTAATAGGTTTCAAGTCAGGTTTCCATAGAAACGGCAGTGTCAGCGGAAGTTGTCCTTATCTATGCAAACCTCTCCTCCCCTCCCCCCTCCAGGAACCAGTAAATATACTGCATGTAGAAGAAATATTATTCAATAAATATATATATCTTTTGTTATATATTTATCTTGTTCTGTGTGTCTGTGTCCCCTCCGCAGACTATCTCACCTCTGCTCTGCACATCCCCTCCGCAGACCATCTCACCTCTGCACATCCCATCCGCAGACCATCTCACCTCTGCTCTGCACATACCCTCCGCAGACCATCTCACCTCTGCTCTGCACATATCCTCCGCAGACCATCTCACCTCTGCTCTGCACATACCCTCCGCAGACCATCTCACCTCTGCTCTGCACATACCCTCCGCAGACCATCTCACCTCTGCTCTGCACATCCCCTCCGCAGACCATCTCACCTCTGCTCTGCACATCCCCTCCGCAGACCATCTCACCTCTGCTCTGCACATCCCCTCCGCAGACCATCTCACCTCTGCTCTGCACATCCCCTCCGCAGACCATCTCACCTCTGCTCTGCACATCCCCTCCGCAGACTCTCACCTCTGCTCTGCACATCCCATCCGCAGACTCTCACCTCTGCTCTGCACATCCCATCCACAGACTATCTCACCTCTGCAGACTATCTCACCTCTGCTCAACCCATCCACAGACTATCGCTCTGCCCCTCCACATGTCACCTCTGCACCCTTATCTACAGCTCCCCTTAATCCATATCTCCCCCCACAGCTCTCACTGTGCCCAATCTAAATACACCCCCCCCCCATCATCCCCAGCTCTGACCACTGCAGAACAACCTCAGTGTCTCAACAGTTGTCTCAGGTTTTGTTCTGGCTGAAAAAAAAGCCCTGCTGAGAGAGAGAGAGAGAGAGAGATTTCAGAAGTTATATTATAAGACTGAGCTGGTGTTTTGTGTGACACTGTCTTGTATTATAACTGTGTGCAGCGAGAGAGAGAGGAGCTTTCAGAAGTCATCAGCTATGTGTGGGTGGGCGGGACAGAGCAGCTATCACACACCAGCCAATTATTTGGCTTTTTTAGAAAAGGGGCGGAGCCGCATACACGTAGCGGCCCGCCCTGACCCCATCCTATTGGCTGGTGTGCGATAGCTGCTCTGTCCCGCCCACCCACACATCTCTGACGTCTGAAACCTCCTCTCTCTCTCTCTCTCTGCACACAGTTATAATATAAGACAGTGTCACACAAAACACGTGAGATTTCGGTAGGAGGCGATTCACAAGGAGTCATGGGATACATGACGCTGATATCCCAGGAACCCTTGCGAATTGCCTTGTGACATAATAGCCTAGGCTATTAAGACCAGGAAGTTAGGCTGAAAAACTGAAAAAAAAGGTATTTACAATCCAAAAAAAATAATAATATTGGCCATTGTGAAAACTATGTGCTAAGGGCATGCAGCACAGACAAACATAAAAAAATGGGTGGAACTCCACTTTAAGTACCTTGTAATGCCATTCGGGCTATGTAATGCCCCCGCGACATTCCAACATTTTGTAAATTACATCTTCAGGGAATACCTTGACCTGTTCTTAATCGTCTATCTGGACGACATACTAATTTTCTCAGCTTCACTTGAACTCCATTGAGAGCACGTCAGAAAAGTGTTAAAGACCTTAAGAACTCATGGCTCAAAGCAGAGAAGTGTGAGTTTGAGAAACAATCTATCCAGTTCTTGGGACTCATAATCTCCACAAGCGGAATCTCCATGGATCCTCAGAAGGTCTCGGCAATCTTGGAATGGCCTGCACCCTCTGACAGGAAAGGGGTCCAGAGGTTCGTGGGCTTTGCTAACTTTTATAGGAAATTCATTCAAAATTTCTCGACTATCATTGCCCCAATCACCCAGCTCACTTGCCTACACTCACACTTCTCCTGGAACCAGGATTCTCAAATGGCCTTTGAACAGCTGAAGGCCCTCTTCACCCCTGCTCCCGTGTTGCAACACCCAGACCCAGCTCCTCCCTTTGTCCTCGAGGTGGACGCATCCGAAGTAGCTACGGGAGCTGTGCTCTCTCAGCGTCAGGGACCAAAGGCCCTGCTTCATCCAGTAGCCTTTTGCTACAGGAAGCTGAATCAGGCAGAGAGAAACTATGATGTGGGGGACAGAGAACTCCTGGCAATTAAAGTCGCCCTCGAAGAATGGAGGTACCTGCTGAAGGGTGCTAACCACCCAATTATGATTTTCACAGATCACAAAAATCTGGAATATCTAAGATCTGCAAAACGCCTAAGACCTTGACAAGTCAGATGGGCCTTATTTTTTTCTAGATTTAACTTCCACCTGACATACCGCCCGGGTTCCAAAAACGGGAAAGCCGATGCCCTGTCCAGGATGTTCCCCGAATCTACTGAATGTGCTCCTCCAAGCACCATTTTATCTGCAAAAAAAGTTTTTGCTAATTCAACCCAGCCTAAAGGCATCCATTGAACAAGCTTCTGCATCTTTCCCCGAATCTGAACATGACTCATTAAGGAGGCTGGATGGATTACTTTGGCACCAGGACAAAATCTTCATACCTCAGGAAGCAAGGCTCCAGGTTCTCAGGACATTCCACGACCACCAACTTGCAGGGCACTTTGGGGCCCGTAAGACGAATGAGCTCATTCAGCAGTCCTTTTGGTGGCCTAACCTCAGTCGGGACTGCAGATCCTACGTCAAGTCATGCACGACATGTCTACGTAGCAAAGGCGACAATCCCTAATCGCCCCTGGGAGATGATCTCTATGGATTTTATTGTTGACCCTCCTCCCTCTGAAAACTTCACGACCATCCTGGTTGTGGTTGATCGACTGACCAAGATGGCCCACTTCATACCAATGATTGGTACTCCCTCTGCGGCCGAAATGGCTCATACTTTTATCAAGGAGATCATTAGACTTCACGGAAGCTAGGGCCAAGGTATATTGGCCCCTTTCAGATCAAACGGGAAATAAACCCAGTGGCGTACGAACGGTCTCTGCCTGAATCATATAGGATACATCCGGTCTTTCACACCTCTTTGCTTAAACCAACTGTTCCAGATCCATTTCCAGGGAGAGCGGAGCCACCGCCGCCACCAGTGACTATTGGAGAGGACACAGAATTTGAAACCCAATTCCTAATTAAATGGAAAGGGTATCCACCCGAAGAGTGCTCCTGGGAACCTGAAGCCAATGTACATGCCCCTAGACTCCTCCGAGAGTTTCAGGCCAAATACCCTAAGAAAATTGCCCAAATGGGCACCCGGTGGCTGCCCGTCAGGTGGGGGCACTGTCAGGGAACCAACAGCAGGAGAAGGGTTTTAGGACCCAGCATATCTACCAACACTTATGGCAGGAGAAGGACTTTAGGACCCAGCATCTCTGGCAGGACAAGGACTTTAGGACCCAGTATCTCTACCAGAAGGTCACATGGGCCAATATAAGGAAGTCTGCTAGTGTCTGCATTTGCTGGTTGATCTTCGGCTCCTCCAGTGTGTTATCTTTGTGATATTCCTGTTTCTGTGTCTCCTGTTACCGATCCGGCTTGTCCTTGACCTGTCTTCTATTTGCTTCCTGTGTTTGACTCCATCTATCCACCTGACCACGTCTGCTCTGATAACAACCCGGCTCACGACCTAGGCTTCCTTCTGACCACGCTCCAGTCGCAGCATTATCTGAATCCTGCAACACCTCACGGGTGTCACCTGTCTGCTGATTCTACGCCAGCACACCAGCTGTACTCTAGAACCTCCTGCATACAGTCAAGTAGGCGACCCGTGCTTCTTTGGGCCTGACCTTTCCTGTTTTCATCCTCAGGGGGGTCTGGAACTTAGCCGCAAGGGAAGCCATCTCTCTCCATTGGCCTCCAGTACCAGGTACGTGATACAAATCCACGTCCTGTCAGAGAAGAGGCGACCGATGTGTGTTCCCAGTACAGAGGAACACAGATCGGTCTCCTCCCCTTGTGAGTCCCCTCCCCCTACAGTTAGAATCACTCCCTAGGGAACATATTTAATCCCTTGATCGCCCCCTAGTGAAAACCCCTTCCCTGCCAGTCACATTTACACAGTAATCAGTGCAATTTTATACCACTAATCACTGTATAAATGTGAATGGTCCCAAAAACGTGTCAAAAGTGTCCGATATGTTCGTTGCAATGTCGCGGTCACAATAAAAAATCACTGATCACCGCCATTACTAGTAAAAAAATAAAAATGCCATAAATCTATCCCCTATTTTGTAGATGCAAACCAATCAATATACGCTTATTGCGATTTTTTTTTACCAAAAATATGTAGAAAAATACATATCGGCCTAAACTGAGGAAAAAAATCGTTTTTTTTTTTAAATTGTGATATTTATTAAATCAAAAAGTAAAAAATATTGTGTTTTTTTCAAAATTTTCGCTCTTCTTTTGTTTATAGCGCAAAAAATAAAAACTGCAGAGGTGATCAAATACCACCAAACAAAAGCTCTATTTGTGGGGGGAAAAAACATAAAGATTTAATTTGGGTACATTGTTGCATGACCACGCAATTGTCATTCAAAGTGCGACAGCGCTGAAAACTAAAAATTGGTCTGGGCAGGAAGGGGGTGAAAATGCCCCGTATTGAAGTGGTTAAAGTGTTTGTTAAGCAATACAAAATAAACACCGCTGGACCCTCTTTTGGACCCTGGCAGAGCACACAACATTAGTCTTTTATAAAAACGACCGCTGTGACTCTCGGCCACTGTATACATCTAATGGATGGCTTCTGCAGGAGGGGCCATGATCTCCTTCTAAAGTCAGCCAGGGAGATCACATGGCCGCTCAGCCTCTCCTGCAGTAGCCCTGGAAACCGGCCGAGAGTCATGTGACCGGCCTGAAGATTGCACTAAAACAGTATTTACAGCGCTCGTTTATATAAAAGACTACTACAGTGTGGTATGCCAGGATATAATAGAGGGGCTGGCAGTGTGCATTTACAATTTTTAATTTTACTAATAGCGGCGGGGGGGGGGGCGGGGGGCGAAGATGGAGACACACAGACACAAGCTGACAGGAGGGGGTGACGGGGGAGAGAGGAGAGCAGAGGGGACAGCAGCGTATGACAAAGGGACACAATCAGACCACGGTGGTCAGGGCTCAGTAGCCCTGATTTTCATGGTCTGTACAGAGAGGGCATACAGGAAGTGGCAGATTCAGGGATTTTTTTTTACAGTTTAGAGGGGGGCAGATTACACAGCACAAGCACTGTGCTGTGTAATCTGCTTTAAGGGACCATAAAAAAATAAAAAAATGAACAAACAATTTAACAACTGACGGATAATTTAGTTATCAGTGGGTTTCCCCTGTTGACATTTGAAGTGTAAACTGAAGTCCCGGCAATTGGAGCTCTCAAAAAAAAGTATCCAGGCAAAGTTTATCAACAACATTGCTCAGCTGCTCAGCCGCAATATAAAAATAAACATTGTTTCCTTTTGTAACTTACTGTTTTTCTTCATCTACAGATCAAAGGGATGAACTTTGATCTACAGATGAAGTCAGTTTATAGCAACCTGTCAAGTAATTTTTTTTTTTTTTCAATTAAATGTTCCTCTGTTTAACCCCTTTGTAACCCCTGATTTACTCTAATCAGCCATAATTAACCACTTCCTGCCCGCTGTATGCAGAATGCTAGCTGGAAAGTGGTTCAGTTATCTTGACTGGGCATCATATGACATCCAACAGGATAACAAGCTAGCGCGCGCCCGCGGGGGAGCGCAGCACAGTGATCGGTGGTGTGGTGTGTCAGTCTGACACACCGCATCTCGGATCTTGGCAAAGAGCCTCTGAGGGAGGCTCTTCACCACGTGATCAGCTGTGTCCAATCACAGCTGATCACAGTGTAAATAGGAAGAGCCATTTATTGGCTTTTCCTCCACTCGCACTGACAGACGTGAGTAGAGGAGAGCCGATTGGCTGCTCTCCTGACAGAGGGGGTCTGCGCTGATTGATTATCAATGCACCCCCCCCCAAGGATGCCCACCTAGGACCACCAGGTATTCCAATGAATTCTTAATAGGGATGGCACTCAGTGCCCATCAGTGATGCCTGCCAGTGCCTCCTGATCAGTGCTGCCTAACAGTGCCCATCAGTGCCACATCTCAGTGCCCATAAGTTCCCACCAGTGCCATCTATCAGTGCCCATCAATGCCACCTATCAGTGGCCAGTGCCACCGCTGAGTGCCCATCAGTGCCGCTTATGAGTGCCTTTCAGTGCCAACTATGAGTGCCCATTAGTGCTGCATATCAGTGTCACCTATCAGTACCCGTCAGCGCTGCTTATCAGTGCCGCATATCAGTGCCCATCAGTGCTGCATATAAGTGCCTCATCATCAGTGCCCATCAGTGCCACCTCATCAGTGGTAATCAGTACTACCTCATCAGTGCCCGTCAGTGAAGAAGAAAACTTAATTATTTACAAAGTCAGTGGGAGAAATAGTGTCCCATCATTGGTATCAATTGGAGAAATAGTGTCCCATCATTGGTGTCAGTGGATGGAATGGTACCCCATCAATAATATCAATGGATGGAATGGTGACTTAAGGGCAGAATTAAGACAACAAACCCCACCGTCAGAAAAGGGAGGAAAAGCACCAACAACACTACACATGAAACACTGCTCAATGTACCCTTCTTACAAATTGGGACCAATTATAACATGCACGTAATCCTGCACCCAGAGGTAAATCTCAGAGCCTGCTTTATGAAAAAGACTGCTTTATGTTTTATGGAAAAGACAAAGATCACTAGAGCAAAAACCAGAGGAGGGGGCACAGCCTGTTACAGGACAAACATTTCCACCCTAGTTGATAGACATTTAGCAAAACTGGCATCTGTTTCTTGTGGATGAATGTGCACTGTAGACACCAGAAATGAGTTTAACCACTGACATGTGTCTAATGGTTATGGGCACTTTGTCACATCCCTCTTTTATTCTTACACCTCACTCTTATTGTCCCTTGTTGCAAATATCCCTCTCATTGTGAAAAAGTAATCTTGTCATTCCTATACACACCTTAAGCACTTGATGGCTTAAGAGCCTCACACCTTCCCCCAGCTGTTTATACATTCAGTAATGACTAGCTAAAACTAAAGCTCTGAGTTTTATAAGGTGATTAATCATTCAAGTTATATTGGAAACTGGACATTTTATTTGGCATCTTTAATAAGCAACTCACCAAGTGCAAACTACCATCATTTGTTACATGGTAGAAAAATAGTATGCATAAAATGCAACTTTAGATGAATGTAGGCTTTAAAGTGGTTGTAAAGGCAGAGGCTTTTTTATCTTAATGCATTCTATGCATTAGGATAAAGAGCCTTCTGTGTGCAGCAGCCGCCCCCAGCCCCCTAATACTTACCTGAGCCCCATCTTGATCCAGCAATGTTGCACAAGAGACTCAGCTATTCAGGACTCTCCCTCCTCATTGGCTGAGACAGCAGCGAAGCACCATTGGCTCCCACTGCTGTCAATCAAAGTCAGTGAGCCAATGAGGAGAGAGGGGGTGGGGCCGGGCCGAGGCTCCATGTCTGAATGGACATGTCGGGCTGCGGCTCAGCTCTGGTGCCCCCATAGCAAAATGCTTGCTGTGGGGGCAAACAACAGGAGGGAGGGGCCAGGAGTGCCCGCGAGGGACCCAAGAAGAGGAAGATCTGTGCAAAACCACTGCCCAGGGCAGGTAAGTATAACATGTTTTTATTTTGAACCAACAATAAAAGGAGACTTTAGTATAATTTTAAGGCAGCTCATTCTCAAACAAATTTAGCATTACAGTACAAAAAGTAAAGCTATTGGGGTTGATTTACTAAAACTGGAGAGTGTAAAATCTGGTGAAGCTCTGCATGGTAGCCAATCAGTTTCTAACTTCAGCTGTTTCAATTAAGCTTTGACAAAAAATAAAAAAACCTGGAAGCTGCATAGGCGCCAAGAGGTGCAAAGGCTCTCTCCCCATCACTTTTTCCTCTTGCAGTGTTTGGGTTCCCAGCCCGCTCAGGAGGCAGCCTTTCCCCAGCCAGCTGTGTTAGAAATAGACTCATTAGTATTGAAACCTCTGGGATTTTGTACATTTTATATGGACATACACATCCCCCATACACCATTCTATTAAGTATGTATGAGATCTTTCCCCTGGATCTAGCAAGCGCAGCACAGAGTGCTGGTGTCTTCCCCTGAAACAAAACCCCAGTTTTCAAGGGAAGCCTTGCAGCAAACCAAAAGCAGTATGGGCATAACAGCAGCTAAAAGTTACTGCTGACCTTCAATAAATGCTAAATAAATAAAGAGACAAAAAAAAACACAAAAAAACACAATAATAAAAAAAAAAAAATCAGTAGTTATGAGCTGACAGTTCGGTCCAAAACTAGGTTTGGACCAAACTTTTACCAGTTTGTCCATCTGTTCGACAGGAGCTAAAAATCATATATAGAAGTGGTATTTCTACCACTTCTATATATATGAAAGCTTCCTACTGTCCATGGTTCAAAAGGGAACACTGATGTCAGTGGGTATCCCCGCCATTTAAGCAAACGGGTGGGGATAGCAATGACATCACTGCCCAAATATGGCCATGGACATATTTGGTCAATGATGTTACCACTATCACCTCCCCTTTTACACATAGCTGCTGATGAGGCCCATGGTTGTAATAAAATTAAAGTTCCATTTCACTAATTTTAGTCTAGTTCACTTCTAGTCTATTCACATTGTTTCCAGTCAAGCACTGATAAAGGGGCATTTTTGGACCCGAGATGAATGGAAAACCGCTTTCAGAACCAGATATGGACATTTTGAGTCTTTGGTCATGCCCTTTGGGCTCTGCAATTCTCCTGCAACTTTTCAACATTTTATTAATGATGTTTTTCGAGATTTGCTTGATCAGTTTGTAATAGCATATTTGGATGACATTCTCATTTTCTCTGATACTTTGGAAGAACACCGCAAGCATGTCTGTACTGTTTTCGAGAGACTAAGGCGGAATCAACTTTACATCAAACTAGAGAAATGCGAGTTTGAACAAACCCAGATCCAGTTCTTGGGATACATAATCTCTTCTGAAGGGGTAAGCATGGATCCTGATAAGATCAAAGCAGTGGTGGGTTGGCCTGTCCCTAGGAATGTTAAGGAGATACAGCGATTTGTCTGATTTGCCAACTTTTACAGAAGATTTATAAGGAATTTCTCCAAGGTAATTGCTCCAATTACACAGCTGACAAAGAAAGGGTTACCCTTTTTCTGGTCAACTGAGGCACAGACTGCCTTTAGTAAACTGAAAACTCTCTTCACTTCTGCACCAATACTGGTACATCCAGATCCAGAACTACCTTTCATCCTAGAAGTTGATGCTTCTAATTCTGCTGTGGGAGCTATCCTTTCTCAGTGAATTGGAGAAAAAATGCAGCTTCATCCTTGCGCTTATTTCTCTCGAATGATGTCTCCAGCCGAGAAGAATTATGACATTGGAAACAAGGAACTGCTGGCAATTAAGGAAGCATTTTCTGAGTGGAGGCATCTGCTGGAAGGGGCTAAGCACCCTGTAACTGTTCTCACCGATCAGAGAAATTTAGAATTTATTAGGTCTGCTAAAAGGTTGTTATTTAGACAAGCACGTTGGACCCTTTTCTTCTCCAGGTTCAATTTTGTTATCTCATACCGCCCTGGGTCAAGGAATGGTAAGGCTGATGCCCTATCACGGATGTTGCCTGGGCCTCTCCAGGAAAGCAACTCTGAATGTACAATCCTGTCTCAAAAGAACTTTCTAGGGGCCACGAGTTCAAAGACATTTCTTAATCTCCTCAAGGAGGGGTATGAGAATGACCCACTTCTTAATAACCCTCCTAAAGACATAAACTTCAAGTACAACAATGGTTTTTGGACTCAAGCGCATTGCCTCTATGTACCTGAATCAGTTCGGGTAGAAGCCCTCAGGTTGGTACACGACTCTAAACTTGCTGGTCATTTTGGGGTTTCTAAGACAGAAGAACCCTTATCACGTTCCTTTTGGTGGACTGGGTACAAGAAAGATGTAAAGAGATATGTGGCTTCATGTCTAACCTGTGCTCGCAATAAGACACCCCGATCTTCTCCTCTAGGGTTACTTCTACCACTGCCTGTTCCATCTAGGCCATGGGGTCAATTTCTATGGACTTTGTGGTCGACCTTCCTCTTTCAAAAGGGATGACCACCATTCTGGTAGTCGTTGACCGTCTCACTAAGATGGCTTATTTTTTTCCAGTTAAGGGGGTACCCTCCGCCGAACATACTGCTGAGGTAATGGTTAGAGAAGTTTTTAAACTTCATGGAATTCCTGATGATGTGGTGTCTGACAGAGGGGTACAGTTTACCTCAAAATTTTGGAAAAGTTTTTGCTCAGCTTTGGGTGTAACAATTAATCTGTCCTCAGCTTTTCATCCACAGTCTAATGGTCAGACCGAGAGGACCAATCAAACTCTGGAGCAATACCTTCGATGTTTTGTGAGTTATCTCCAGGATGACTGAGTGGACTACCTTCCTACGGCAGAGTTTGCTTATAATAACTCTAAACATAGCTCCACTTCCCAAAGCCCATTTTTCTTAAACACCGGGTATCATCCAGTTTTTATTCCTGATCTCCCTATCTCAACTTCAATTCCTGCTGTTACCAACAGACTAGATTCATTACATGAGATCCAGGAGAGATTGACTGATACATTTAAGGAGGCGCAGGAATATTACAAGAAGGCCGCTGACAGACACCGTAGGTCTATTCCCACCTTTCAGGTAGGTGACAAAGTTTGGTTATCTACCAAAAATTTAAAGGTTCAGGTTCCATGTGCTATGTTGGGTCAAAAGTTTATGGGACCTTTTGAGATTTCTGCTCAAATCAACCCGGTCACTTTTCGCCTAAAACTTCCTGACAATATGAAGATTCACCCTGTTTTTAATATATCGCTACTCAAGCAGTTTCATGAAAATACTTTTTCTGGAAGAATTCATCCTCCTCCTCCACCTGTTGAGGTACAGGGTGAAGAAGAATATGTGGTGGGAAAAATTCTTGACTCCAGGATCTCTAGGAACAAATTGCAATATTTGGTTCAATGGTAAGGATATGGGCCAGAAGAAAATTCTTGGGAGCCTGAAAAGAATGTTCATTCCCCTAGATTAACAAGGGAATTCCACCAGAGGTTTCCTCAGAAACCTGGCCCTAAGACGTCCAGGGGACATCCTGGAAGGAGGGGAGTACTGTTAGGACCTGGGCTTGAGCTGGGGACCTCTGGTGTTTCTGGTGGTGACTTGCTGAGCCACCTGGAATACTGAACAGCTCCTTGGATAGTTCATTAGACAATTCATTGAATGATCTTTCTTGTCTTAAATCTTGTTTGCCTTGAACCTTGAACCCTTTGCTCCTCCCATGAACTTCCTGATTTAAGCCATGTCCCTGCACTTCCTGGTTGCCAGAATATTGTGTCTTCACCAGCCAATATCTTGCTCCTGTCTACTGCTGCCGACCGCATCTTTGCTACCACTCACTACCGACTTTTGGCTCGTCCCCGACTACGCTTCTGCTGAATTCCAACCTGCAACTATCTGTTACCGACTTTTGGCTCGTCCCCGACTACGCTTCTGCTTGATCCCTACCTGTATTATCTGCTTCTGGACCCCGGCTTGCTTACCCCCTGGTGGGGCTAATCTGAGGACCGCGACCTGGCACTGACATGCAGCGAAGCCCATCTCCACCTTTAGGAGCCCTGGTGAATACCGGTCAGTGCTTAGACCCCGCACCTCAGGTGAACCTGTGTCATCAGCCAGGGAGACCTGTGTGAATACCTGCTCTGCTGCTATAGCTACTGGGCTCTGAGCCTGACTCCAGACCGTGACAAATGACTGTATAATCACAGTCATATGTAGGAGTTAGAACAAAACTATTATTATCATACCTCTATTAGGAAAAGAGTAATATTTAAAATTATAATAATGGTATTTTTAAAAAACAACATATATGCTATGGATATATAAAATTATGCTTATATTCATAGTTTTCTTTAATGTCAACAATACTAAAATGTTAATGTGAGAACATAAATAGATAGCGGGGTATCCTACATATCTTAATAATTTAAATATAAAGAGTGTATATAAAGAATATATATATTTATATTTATATATTAATTGGTGTATCATAGTCATAGGAACTTATCATTACTTATACGTAGTGCATGATTATCAATTATGTATTAGTAATATTCTTATTGGCTTGTATATCGTGATCTATTGTTTGTAGCTGCTGGTATATGTCCATATTCCTATGTGGTTACAAGATGTATATAATATGCATAAGAGTAGTATACAAAAACAAAATTATATGGCAGTAGAAAAGGAAAGGATTAAAAACTGAAATAAAAATAAAAACAAACATAAGGCAAGAATAAAAAATACAATTACAGAAGAGTGGTAAGTCATATAAGTGCTCCTATCTCGAATTCTTCATTTAACCCCTCCGGTGACATACTATTGAGGATAAAAATATCCAATAGTATTCACATCTACAGAGGTGGGCAAATCTTTCACCTTCCGGGATAGACATAGCTATAGACTCTATCCCAAACAATTCCAGGCCTTCAGTATTGCCCCCATGTTTAAGTTTAAAATGACGTGGCACACTGTGCTTCTCAATTTTCTTTTCTATGAGCCTACGTGCTCACCAAAGCGTGTTCTCATGGTGCGCACCGTCTTGTCCACATAAAGGTACCCACATGGGCACCTAAGCCCATGGATTACGAACTGGGTGCTACAGCTTATGAACTGTTTGATGCTAAACATGCGACCATCTTTACTATTAAATGATTTCAGGCCATGCATGATAAATCTGCACGCTTTACATTTAATACCTTTGCATTTGTAGCATCCTATAAAGTTAAAAAATAGGGGGATATTCTGCATCTTTACATTACATTTTTCTTTTAAGCGGCTAGGGGCGACCATGCTTTTAACGTTTGTTGCTCGTCGAAAGACTACTCAGGGTCTGTTAGGGAGGACTTTCCCGAGAGCTTTGTCTTGCCCTAGGATTGGCCAGTGTTTTTGGACTGCTTTTTTGATGGCCCAGTGTTGGTCATTATATGTTGTTATAAAGAGTGTATCGTGTTGGTTTTTAGCAGGTGTGGACATATTCTTAGTCTGGATACCTTCTCTATAATGGTCACTGGCCTTTTAGATATGCTGGGGGTCATATCCTTCTTCTATAAATTTTGTGGACAGTATAGTAGCTTGATTGATCATCATAGTCCTTACTACTGGTGCAGTTTCTACGTAGCCAGCAGAATTGGCTATAGGGTACATTTTCTTTACATTTAGGATGGTGGCAACTCTTTTCATGTAGATAGAAGTTGCCAGCTGTTTCCTTGAAGTAGGTTTTAGAGGTGATATTACCGTCTCCATCACTACCCAGTTCGAGGTCCAAGAAGACCAGGGTTTTGGCATCCACTACGTGAGTACAGTGGATGCCAAAGTTGTTATTATTACAGTATGAAACAAATTTTTCAAATTATAAGGACATTATAAATGTACCTCCCGTAATACACCAGATGTTTAGCAAAGGGATTATGGTTCCAAATCTGGAGTTTTTTCCAATATCCCATAAACAGGTTGGCATAGCATGGTGCAAAGTGTGCACCCATAGCATAGAACTTGCCCTGAAAAGAGAAATAATTCCTCTCCAAGGCATATCGGGTACATTGGCAAATGAATTCGGATTCATATGTTCTGCTTCTAATAGAAAGTGTTCCACTGCACGTAGTCCCCCCTCATGGGGGATTGACGTGTAGAGCGAGTTGACGTCCAAAGATAACCATGAGTGTCCTGATTCCCGTTTATAATGTTGTAAGGTTTCTAGGACCTGTACAGAATCCTTGATATAGGCACGAGGAACCAGGAATCCAACACCTCATGATTGACAGTGAATTTATAAAAAGGGACTTTTTGAGGGATATTTATTTTTATAATAAAGGACTTGGGAGTCTTTATTTCCCTTTCCTGGCCAGCCAGACTGTGGGTAGGTGCAGATATCCTCCCCCCCTGTAGGTGGCCTTGTGTCATTACTGCAAATGAATCAGTCCCTTAGGGATCTGTCACAGTCAGTGGTCAGGCTCGGAGACCAGTAGCTATACCGTTCGACAGCTTAACCTTCAACAACTTCCAATTCACTGATACTATGGCTGCTCTGTTCCCCCTCCTTTCCTTTTATATTGAGACGGTTGGCTTACCCAACTGCGCCTGTCCTCCTTGGCCTTTCTAACCCTGCTGGCCATAGTTAAAAGTTCATGCAGTGCATTATAATTTACAAATAATTTTCCAGTAAATCTTCCCAAAAATCCACGACAGTGAATCTTGAACCTGCCGGATTTCCCTTGAAACCATGTTAGAGGGAGACACAAACCTTAGCTAACAAAGTAGTTCATTTAGGGCTCATGCACACTGTAGCTAAGAAAAAAAAAAGCTGCTTTTACAGGCATTTAATTATTTTTTTCAGCTTGAAAAAGCTTGTGCTTTTTTTTTTTGCTTTTGTGCACATTTTTATTGAGCTTCTTTGAGCTTCTTTGAGCTCCTTTAAGAATAAGTGTTTTTTTCACAAACCCTCCACTCAGCTAATTTTTTTTGTGTGTTTTCATGCTTCTTTGAGTTTTTTGGAGCTTTCTCATGCTTTTTTACACGTTTTTGGGCACTTCTGCTTGAAAATCTCCTTTCAAAAACGCGAGATTGATGGGTTTTTTTTTCTGCCTGTAAGAGCATATGCCTGTAAACTCCTGAAAAAGCCATAGTGTGCATAGACACATTGGCTAACACAAAGTTTTTTTTCCGAACAGAAAAAAAATGAGAGCTGTAAAAAACTCAAAAGCCTGTAGAAGCCACTTCTTTGATCTTCTTTGAGATTCAGTGTGCATGAGCTCTTAAGCCTTGTACACATGATTGGATTTTCCGCAGACACAGCATCGGACTTTTGTCCAAAGGGCATGTACCTGGATTTTGTCTTGCATGCAAACGCCACACAATTGTCGGCCAACAAACACAAACGTAGTTACGTACTACGTGTTTTTTCAGCTCTTTAGCGCCACCCTTTGGGCACCTTCTGCTAATGTTGTGTTTGGTGAGTATTGCTTCTGAGCATGCGTCTTTGTACTTTTGTCCGACGGACTTGTGTACACATGGTCGGAAAATCCGACAACAGACCGTTGTCCACTGAAAATTTTAAAGTCTGCCATCCAACATTTTTCCACGTAAAATCAGACAACATTGTCCGATGGAGCGTACAGACTGTCAACACACAATTTCCGTCAGAGAAAATCCGATCGTGTGTACAAGGCTTTTGAGCGCCTCTGTTTCAACAATAAAAGTCTAAAAAAAATACAGTAAATCCCTGCAAAGTAGACATTAAATTCTTCCTTCTGCATGCACCTGCTTTTATGAGGAGGAATCATCACTTAAAGCTCACTTAGTATAGGACTTTTTATTCCAATAATATAAAAAATGCACTTACAATGTACATCAGGTATATAAGCGGGTGGTATGGTACAAAGCCGGCCGGCTCTCACTGCCCGTCGCTTCCGGGACTTGTGCGATAGTAAAGTGTGGTGACATCAGCATACTGGATTACGCTATGGAATGTCTCTTCTGTCTTATCATGGTCAGTTGGGACACCGGGAGTTCACCTATTTAAACATCAGAGGAACCAGGAGAGCTGATTTAAAGAGCCCTTGGCAGGGATAACAGCCGCATGCGTGCACTGATCTCATACCGGGATCAGTACTTTCGGTAAGTGGCCAGTTTAAATAGAGGTGGTGGATTCTTCACTATTCCAAATCAGCACTGTTCTGTGGTGTTCCAGTTTGATGTCACGGATGCATGTTAAGAAGATTGGACATGCGTTTTTATCATACATGTTTTATATTATTTGTATTATAAGACTTTCTATGCTATCCACACCAGTCATTTTTTAGATAGCCCTACAGGAGAAGAATATTGTGGACATTACTTTGGACCTAACCTTTTTTCCTTTTAGATGTGGGATCAAACCTACAGAGATTATTGGAAGTTCTGTTCATTTTAGCATTCATTGTCACTATCACGTTTTTATCTTTGCACAGCATATTTTTTATTACTAATAAGATCATTCCTTCCAATCCACTCCAAACAAATCACTACTGTGTCCTGTGGTGTGATCAACATTCCTGGAAGTCTTGGTTTCTGAGCAAACTTCAGTTGACCATTTCTTTAGAGAATCAGCAAAGGTAAGTGTACTTTCAAACAAGTTTCATTTCATTTTGTTTCATTTTGATAACAGAGTCAATTTCACTCTGTAGATGTAACATTCATTTGTTTAGTAAATTTTGTGCATCGCCAATTATCTGATCACTAACAAGCAAAATTCTCCAAAGTTTTTTTAAGTTCACCTTAAGCCAAAACTTAGCTGTTATTATTATCATTAATGAGTAGTGTATATTTTTTCAGAAAAGAGAATAAAATAAAATTAAATAAACTAAAAACTGATTTCCTTCAACCTTGTGTAGCACACAGATCCCTGGCCTTACCTCCTCAAAGCGGGACACACCGTACCACAATGCCCAGGTTCCTTCTTGAATAAGAGGGTGAGCGGTGTTCAGAAATTGTTAGGTCCCGCAGCGAGTTACCTTCCCTCGGCTGGTTCTCACCCCTAGAGTGTAGGGAAGAGTCTGTTGTAGGTACACCAATAAGGCCAATGTCCAGACAGGTTAAACCTTAATGAAGGAAGGTTTATTTTCTTTATGCTGATAACTGGATAGGAAAGTTGGAGTTGAAGAATAAAGGAACAGGGAGGCAGGTTCAGGCACTTGGTATCAGCACTCAATCCGGAGTGGACTCTGCTCACCCGGATAGTCCCCTCTCACGGGCCTAGCAGCCGGAGTGATGCACGAACTTTACTCCACTTAAGTTTCTTTGGAGATACGATCGGGAGATCCTCTGCCACAGAATCTCTGAGCCCCAAACCTCTCAGCTCTTGTAATTCAAGAACAGGTGCAAGTTGCTGCACATTACAAGGCCTTAGATGACTAGCGGAATCCCTCCAGAAGTTTACCGGGCCTCTCTTTCACCGTGAAACTCTCACCGGTCCCTCAGAAAGGTCCTCCCCCGGTCTCTTCTTCTTAGAGCGGGTCCCCTCTCAGGGGCACCCTGGGATTCCTCCTCATAGAGGTACTGGGCCCAATGGCGAAGTTGCAGCATCAGACTAAAGGTGCCTGGGACCGATGCATATGCGCACCCCTGGCCTGGAGGGCCAGGTCACACGACCCGAACTCCGGAGCCCCGAAACTCTGGAACAACCCCGCTCCAGGCGGCGTCTGCCCCTTATGTATCCTCTCCCGGCATGCACAGCAGGTTGACCACGCCCACTGTACTACTGCCGAGAGAGGACACCCTAAGGCACAGCACTGTTACCAGTGGTTCAACCCTGAACTGTCATGGCAGCGCCATCTACAGGCCACAGGGAACTGCACACCAGTACAACACCTGAAAAACAAATAACTGAACCTATCAATAAAAGCGGTCTGAGCCTGGATACTAGCTACTAACAGAGATTTTTGGTTAGAGAAGAGATACTCTCTAACTGCCGTTTTACACAATGGGTTATTAAAGGTTTAGCTTTACTTTCCTTTTTTTACTTTCTTCACTATTTTCACTTTGTAGCTGTAACAGTCATTTGTAAATTGCTACTCTAATTTAACATATATGAAAAAATACAAAACTCTAATAGCGATGAGACATATACTGTACCTACATGACTCTAATAGTGATATTAATAATATAATATTGATAAGTCCCATAAAAAGATACCAAATATAGCAAGGCATAAATTATTGTGCTATAATAATGGTGAATCCACATTCATTTGAAATGTCGATGAAATAATGTGGAAAACAATAAATAAATAAACAATTGGAAATAACCCTTTGTCATGTTTAAACAACAATTTTTTAAGATTTTCTGTACATGTCTTGAATTGAAAAATAAAAATTTATTGAAAAGAAATAATGTGGAAAAAAAAAACCTCCACCACCCCAAAGGTGTGCTTTTTCCTTAGGGTTTGACCACCAATACAAAGGTCAAACTTGCATGTGTACAAAATCATAGTCAAACAGGTATTTTTAGATGGATTCCCAATATTAAAGTGGTTGTAAAGTCATAATGCCATGAAAAGCCCACAATTCTAGGCAACCATTAACCTCTATGATATACCCTAAAAGCTAAAAATCACTTTTTATTACATTTAGCAGCTTGTATTATTCTCCATCATGTGACCGCAGTCCCCCTGCATTGATAAACATAGAGCAGCTGGTGGACACGTATATTCTCTTCCAGGCATGTGATATGCATACATCACAAGAAGGTGGGACTGAGTGGGGTATGGTAGATCTGGCTGGCTGGGACCGACAACGGTACAGGAGCATGTGACATGCACACGTCACAAGGTGGAAGTAAGAGGCGAGACTGAAAAGGGAAGAGCAGTGCTGGCTGGGGAGAGCATGGACCAACAAAGGAACAAGGAAACATCAGTGAGCAGCAACATTCGGCTGAGCAAACCAGCCGTAGTAGGTTCAAGAGAGGAGGACTCTTGAATGGCTTGATTAAATAGTTTATTCTAATTAGTCATTTATAAAACAAAGTCGTGGATAATACAAAAGTCAGTGTCAGTAGTCATATAAATCTTGTGCTGATTTTCATTTTTGCTTGGAATTTCACTTTGACGTTCAAGGGTAATGCAGATAATTGAAAAATGTCAATGCACCTCCAGATAATGCTTGATCTTTATGAAAGCAGTAGTAACCACAGCTGCTCAGAAGGACTACATTGATTTTATTTCAATAAAGAAAAAAATAGCAGTGAGCACTAGGATGTTCTTTCTTCCTTGAGCTTAGCATGCTCAAGACAGAAAGAACATTATAGTGCTCACTACCAGGGCTGGGACAAAGGATGGGCAGGAGGGATGGCTGCCCTGGGCACAATGGTTTATTGCAGATGTGAGTGCCCTGACCCTAACCTTAAGGGAAGGGGGGGCAGTTTGGCATCTTTGCCCTGGGCGCTGGATGGCCTTGTCCCTGCACTGCTCAATAGTAATTTTTTCTTTATTGAAATAAAATCAATATGCACTCAACTTGTATGCAGATAAAAATAACCTTGAAAGAATGGAAAAAAGTTGTGCAAATGTTGACACTAATTTGTAATGTTCATTTGTTTGTAACGTTCATTTAGAAATTTCGTGCACATCCAATGATCCAATCACTTGCAAGCAAATTTCAGTGTTTTTTAAAGTTTGTCTTTAGGGAAAAACATATAAGTTATTATTAACATTGATCAATATTGTATATTTTTTTTTTTCAAAAAACTGAGTTAAATTATTTGAATTAAAACAAAAAATGCTTTTCTCTCCACCTTACAAAGCATTTTGAGTCCTGATAAAGAAGGTACTGCCCCATTTACTCTTTTAGTAAATCAACACAATTGCCTACCTTGAGTGCTGCAAACTGAAATCTGATTGGTGGCTATTGTCGATGAACATCACTACTCTTTGCACTTCTTTAGTGTTTGTCCACTATCATTACAATTATCTCTTGCTGGCTAGATGGACTTTATGGGAAAAAAGCAAACGCGTGATCGCTTATTCCGGGAGTTGAGAGGTATAAAAATGAAACAGTAAAACTGAAACCGCTGAACTGCAGCCACCTTTACTGTGTAGAGACGAGATTCCAAAAATGAATCTATTAACCTCACTAAAATGTAGTTTAGATAACATTTAAAATGGAAGTTGATGACCCGCTGCTAACGGTGGGAACATAATATTGGGGAATGTAATACGGAGTCAGCAGGGCACACGGTAATCAGGGATGGGAAGCTGCAGATTGCAAATCTCATTACAGGTGGAAAAGGATTGTATGTTAGCAGACATTACTACATACAAGATGTGGAAAAACACATTAAAGTGACTGCAAATGACAGCCATTTAGCCTCCACAATCATGTCTTTGCTGCTTTTCTATAAAATGGACCAATCTTCACAGTTTGCCTTTAAAAAAACACTTCTTTGTATAGATATTTTTTGTTTTATATATGCTGGAGATGCAAAGCATACATTTGCATAGTCATCTCACAGGCTCTGTTTAAAAGTTTAGTGGAGTACAGTTAATTATACAAAAATAAGGAGAACAAATGCACATTTTCTTGTTCAAATATTTTTATTGAAGTATACAACATTTGACATGTCAAGGTACATAAAAATTTGGTCTGAATTCTTGAACATAAAGCATTTAAGTAATACATCATATGTAGGTAATAATAAGGAGTTGTTATGGATGTACTAATGCGTGCCAGAGATAGTTCTGAGACATTGGGCACTACCGTGTTTCCCCGAAAGTAAGACCTACCCCGAAAATAAGGCCTACCCCGATTTTCAAGGAGGGCTGCAATATAAGCCATACCCCAAAAATAAGCCCTAGTTTAGGCTGGTTGTGGGCTGCTGGAGTTCTCTCTATTGCTGCTGGAGTCCTCCCCTTCCCCAGCTGTCAGTGGGGGAGTTTAGCCCCCCCTCTGCAAGTCTAAGAGCGGGTAGAAGAACTCAGGCAAGTCACGCAAGTGCCGAGTCACGCTCAGATGAACCCCTGCTGTTCTCCTCTTTTGCCAGCTGTCATCAGGGGATCTCGGGCCCCCCTCCCTCTGCAAAGCTCAGAGCGGATAAGAGAGCTCAGGCGGGTCACGGAAGCGCCGATCCACGCTCAGCTGATCCCTGCTGCTCTCCTCTTCTGCCAGCTGTCATCTGGGATCTTGGGCCCCCTCCCTCTGCAGTGCTTGTGCCATGTGCTGTGGGAAGGTATGTGACATGGTTAGAGTGCAGAGACACATACCCTTTGCATTATATTCTGCTGTGGTGGCAAGGATTCTCACAGTTTGCAAGCACTTTTACGCTGTGCACACTGGGGATTAAATTGCAAGCCCTACCCCGAAAATAAGCCCTAGTGTGTTTTTGGTGGCAAAAATTAATATAAGACCCAGGCTTATTTTTGGGGGAAACATGGTAGGTATACATGAAAGAGGTAATACGGACTTCACAACAGCTTTAGTAATGTGGAGGGACAATCAGTACCCCGAATGTTGGACATGTTTTAATGTTGGACAGAGACTAGGCCCTAGCTAGGTAAGGGGACATGGATTGAGGTATTATGCACAAACCAAGGAGTTGTTGTCTCCATAGGTGAGACTTAGGTAGAGGGCTAGAAGTTCATGTTCAACTTAGATCAATTAGATAACAGTAAGTAGGACTGTACACATGTCAATAAAAGTAGGCGACAAACAAATGCACATGTTCATATAAAGATATACTGTATATAGGTTTTACATCTCAAGGTCCACCTGTACCTGATCCTCCCCAATGTTTATCTTTCATGTACTGTATGTAATCAGAGCGGAGTGCCCTTTTTGGTCCTTTTTGTTTTACAAGGTTTAGCAGAAGAAACAACTCCATTATCATTGTTATCTCTCATAAAACAATAAGACAATACTTCTGGCACATGACTAGGGTACCACAGATGACCCCAAACCTATACATTGTTCCCACGTATACCTCCCCAATGTACAACTAAGAACAAATGACGAACGACTCGGATCTGGAAATTTAGCCAGGTTGGCCATTTTATTAACAAATAAACAAATATAACAATCATTAAACACAGAAACAAAATACATCATCCAGTACATAAAGGTTGCCGGTCTTGGGAGGCACCAAAGAAACAACATGAGGTTAGGTATCTGCGATTAATGATCCCCAACTATGCAACACCGGCTCTGGGACAAACACACTTCTCCACAGATACCTCCCTGTTACCACTTCCCAGTTATTCCACCATTAACTGGGATCCAATAGAGGATGCCATACCTTAGATGGGTCACACTGAACTGTTCCAAAAATGTTAAAAGAGAAGTATGGGTTTCCTTATTTTTGCTTACATCTATTCTTTGTGAGCTGCTGATATCTATAAACCCTCCCAGTCCTCTCAGAAGTGCTCCCATTCTGTTAAAATCGAGATAAATACCTGTGGGAGGTTCTGCAGTCTTTCATACAGCATCATCCTGACAATGGTCTGGACATGAAGTCTGGATACACCCCCATTCCAGTCATTTTGCTTGATTGATGTCCTCTCTCCTCCCTCTGCTCTCACAGAGCATAGCTGCTCCCCCCTCCCTTTTCACTCCTCTCTCCTCCCCCTCCCTCCTCCTCTGCAGCCTGTTTCAATGATTAGAAGAGTCGGCAGAGATTTCAGCACTTCAGCGAGTGTAATGTGAGAGAAGTCACTGATAGTGCTGTGTATGAGAATCTACACTACTGTATATATTTCTATCTATCAGCACAGCCACATCTCTTAGGGGAGGGGGGACAGATGCAGGGGGTGTGTTGGTGTGTTGGTGAAGATCTACACACCCCCTGAAACTTTTCAAACTGAAAATGAACCGTTTTTGCCAGCTGAAGGAAAGTTCATGTGCACATGCTGTAAAAACTAAAAGAGGTAGGAAAAAAAGACTAGCTGATATGTGACTAATGTCATATGTACTAGTTATTTAACCCATCCCATACGTCTCCTTTAATGCCTCCAAAGACCCCAACCACCAATATGTGAAAAACAACAGTTAAAACGAATGCAATACAGGACGGGAGGGCGGGAGATTCCTTCACATTCGCTGCTCCAAGGGATTTGCCGTGTTTTTGGATCTCCTCCCTGTATACCCTCCAGCAGCTCTACCTACACTCTATAAACCACTCAATGATGGTAGGAGACCACCTGCCAAACAACAATTAACCTTAACCCTATCCTTCCCTGTTTCCCCTGTCCCCTCTATCATGTGGCACTTTGCCTATTTTTTTTTGCTTGGGCCTATCTGGAGTAATTTTTTTTTAGGTTTAGTAGCTCTATTGGTTTATGTTTGTGTAACTAAGAGATTAGAGGTAATACAACTGTCACACACTGCTGCAGAAGTAACTGATCTCTTCCATAAACTTTAATTGGGCAGAAGACTAATTACCAATTGTTCCTTAAAGAGGAACTTAAACTAATTGTAAATCCTCACCTGGTAAAACAACCCATTAAGTTTATAGAGATGAAATGCAAAAAATTTGCGTATACATATAAAAAATATAAAAAATAGTTATCACATTCCCTCTCTTCTCAGCTGCAAAAGAGCTAGGGAAGGAAAAAGTAGGATTTTTAAAACAGCTTACCTGTAAAATCCTTTTCTTGGAGTACATCACGGGACACAGAGCAGCATAGTCATTACTATGTGGGTTATATAGAATTACCTTCAGGTGCTGGCACTGGCAACTTCCAAAACAGGAAGTACCCTCCCCTATATAAGCCCCTCCCATCCGGGAGTACCTCAGTTTTGTAGCAAAGCAATACGTGTCCCCAAAAGAGGGGTGGGAGCTCTGTGTCCCGTGATGTACTCCAAGAAAAGGATTTTACAGGTAAGCTGTTTTAAAAATCCTACTTTCTTGTTCATACATCACGGGACACAGAGCAGCATAGTCATTACTATGTGGGACGTCCCAAAGCAATGCCACATGAGGGGGGGGATACACCATACATAAGCTGGGCGCCATCAGGCATGAGGATCTTTTGCGGCCTGCAACACACTGCGCCCCAAGGCGACATCCTCCTGACTTCTAACGTCCACCTGGTAGAACCTAGTAAACGTGTGTACTGAAGACCATGTTGCGGCCTTACAAATTTGCGCCAGGGAGGCCTGGTGATGCACTGCCCATGAAGTTCCAACTGCTCTCGTGGAGTGCGCCCTAACTTTGAACGGAGGCGGTCTACTTCTCAAGCCATAGGCTTGTATTATGACCTGTCGAATCCACTTGGCTAAAGTAGATTTTGATGCTGCCTGACCCTTTCTGGGGCCTTCCGGCAGAACAAACAAAGAATCCGTTCTACGAATCTGAGCAGTGGCTTTTAGATAAGCTTTAACTGCTCTTACTACATCCAAAGAATGCAATAACTTTTCCTCTACCGAGCTTGGTTTGGGGAAAAAAGAAGGAAGAACCACATCCTGGTTCAAGTGAAACCTCGATACCACCTTAGGAAGAAAGGCTGGGTGAGGACGTAATACTACTCTGTCTTTATGGATAACCAGATATGGCTCTTTACAGGACATGGCGGCTAATTCCGACACTCTTCTAGCCGAGCATATGGCTACTAAAAATATCAATTTCCTGGTGAGTAGAACCAAGGAAATGTGCCGCAAAGGTTCAAATGGCTGCTTCTGCAGAACCGACAGAACCAAATTTAGATCCCATGGGCATATGGGAGCCTTAATCGGTGGAATAATACGAGTCACACCTTGCATAAAGGATTTGACAAGTGAATGCATAGCCAGGGGCCTTTGAAATAGTATTGACAAGGCCGAAACCTGGCCCTTGATAGTACTTAAGGCAAACTTCCTGTCTACAGCCCACTGCAGGAAGTCCAGAATTCTGCCTATAACGTACTTACGTGGATGCCATTTTCTGGCCTCGCACCAAGTGATGTACGCCTTCCAAACTCTATAGTAGATCTGCCTGGATACAGGCTTCCTGGCATTGATTATAGTTGATACCACAGAGTTAGAGAGACCTCTCTTCTTTAGGATGTGGGATTCAATAGCCAGGCCGTTAAACTTAGAGTTAGTAAGGAAGGGTGGTATATCGGTCCTTGCGAAAGCAGGTCCGGACGACGTGGAAGGGTCCAAGGACTCCCCACAGACATTTTGATGATCTCCGCGTACCAGGCCCTTCGGGGCCACGCTGGAGCCACCAGGATCACCGGCTTCTTCTCCAACCTGACTCTGCGAAGGAGTCGAGGCAACAATTGTAGCGGAGGGAATGCATATATCAGTCTGAACTGATCCCAAGGGAACACCAGAGCATCCGAGCCGCAAGCGAGGGGATCCCTTGTCCGGGAGACAAATCTGTCCACCTTTGCGTTGAATCTGGATGCTAGCAGATCTACATCCGGTGTTCCCCACCGCTGACATATTGCTCGGAAGACCTCGGGATGAAGGGACCATTCCCCTGGGCATAACTGTTGGCGACTCAGAAAGTCCGCCTTCCAATTCTCCACCCCTGGAATGTAGACAGCTGATATACATGGGACATGCTTTTCTGCCCATTCCAGGATGTGACTTACTTCCCTCTGGGCTGCACGACTCCTGGTGCCTCCCTGATGATTGATATATGCCACTGCTGTGGCATTGTCTGATTGAATTCTGACAGGGGACCCTTGGAGTCTGGATGTCCAGGCTACTAGGGCGTACCGGGCTGCTCGTATCTCTAAGAGATTGATGGGCAGGGTTTTTACTACATTTGACCATCTGCCCTGGAGAGACCATTGCTCCAGTACTGCCCCCCAGCCTATAAGGCTGGCATCTGTAGTGACCACCTTCCAAGATATCGGGCTGAAGGGTTTTCCCTTCTGGAGATTCTGGGGGATCAACCACCACCAGAGACTCTTCCGAACGGAAGGGGACAAAGCCATCGGGAAGTCTAGAGCCTGAACTTTTCCGTTCCAGGCTGACAATATGGCCCTTTGTAAATTCCTTGAGTGGAATTGGGCGTATGGCACAGCTTCGAATGATGCTACCATCTTTCCTAGCAGCCTCATGCACAGGCGTATGGACGGCTGTCTTTTTGCACAAAGCAGACGGACCAAGGCCCTCAAAGAGGATACCTTGTCTAGAGGTAAGAAAATCTTCCTCTGGTCTGAATCCAGCCGTAGCCCTAGATATACCAGGTTTTTCACTGGCTGTAGGGCTGACTTGTCCAGGTTGATGACCCAACCGTGAGAGTCTAGATACTTGATTGTATCGCCAATTACCACTTCTAGCTTGGCAACTGAGTGGTCCATCAACAACAGGTCGTCTAGGTATGCCATTATCGTTACACCCCGTGTTCTTAGATCGGCCAACAGTGGGGCCAGAATTTTTGTGAACACTCGTGGTGCTGTGGCCAGACCGAATGGTAAGGCTCTGAACTGAAAATGGCGCCCTTCTACTGCAAAGCGTAGGAATTTTTGATGACCTGGAAAGATGGGAACATGCAAGTAAGCATCTTTGATGTCGATCGAGGCTAACCATTCCTCCCCTTGTAGGGCAGCGGTGACCGATCGGATCGACTCCATCCGGAAAGACCGGACGTTTAGAAATTTGTTTAGACTCTTTAGGTCCAATATGGGTCTTATGTCCCCGTTTGGCTTCGGGACTGTGAAAAGGTTTGAGTAGAAACCCAACCCCCACTCTTCCATAGGAACCTCCATAATTACTCCTTGGAGCAATAATTGTTCTAACGCCAATAGGAGAGACCCTCTTTTCAGAGGGTCTCTTGGCATGCCTGACCACATAAAATGGGACGGAGGAGACTCTTTTAACTCCAACTTGTATCCCAGAGTTACTGCGGAGAGCACCCATCTGTCTTTGATCGTCTCCCGCCAGGTCTCTGCGAACAACTGAAGTCTTCCCCCCACCCGTTTGAGTGGGGGCAGCCCTTCATAGGCTTGACTTGGAGGCTGGTTTAGTACCTCTTCGGATCCAGGGCTTTTTATTACCCTGTGGCTGTCCCTGATTTTTACCTCCTGAGTTTGACTGAGGAGGCCGTCGGAACTGCTTAGTAGCAGACGTCCCAGGGATAGGAGAGGTAGTCCTCTTAAAAGATGGACCCCTAGACCTCTTTTTACTCGGTAAGAGAGTACTTTTACCACTGGAAATCTTCTGGATATACTTATCCAGGTCTTCGCCAAAAAGGCGTTCCCCATGAAATGGGAAGCTAACTAAGAGCTTCTTACAGGGAGCTTCAGCAGACCAGTTTTTGAGCCACAGAAGCCTACGCATATGTACCAAAGACAGCGTGAGGCGGGAGGCCTGATGGATAGAATCCTTGATGGCGTCAACCGCAAAGCATAATGCTCTAGGCAGATCAGCCAGAGCCTGGGCCTGCTGGTCTGGCAAATCCCTCAGGACCATTTTCATTTGATCCTTTAAAGCTTGGCAGACCCCAATAGCTGCCACTGCTGGCTGTGTAACAGCCCCTGCTGTGGAAAAAGCAGATTTTAATAAAGATTCCAATTTTTTATCCACTGGATCTTTGAACATTTGAACATTATCTACTGGACATGTCAGTGATTTGTTCACAGAAGAGATGGCTGCATCCACCGTAGGAACATCCATCTCTGGGTGAACTTTTCCTCCATGGGATAGATCACCGGAAACCTTTTAGGCGGAACAAATAGTTTATCAGGATGTTCCCAGTCCTGGTATATAAGTCCTTCCAATAATGGATGTATTGGAAAGGAGCAATTAACCTGGGGAGCTTTTAGCGACCCCAATGAGGAGACAGCAGTAGTTGATGGTTCAACAAGAGGCATTTTAAATGCAGATCGAACCATGTCAGTTAGGGTCTGGACCCACAATCTTTCAGTCTGTGATGCTGAAAATGGTTCATCTACTGTCGATTCCTCAAAAACAGAGCTAACCTCCTCCTGATCCCCTTCAGGTAGGTCGGTCCCTTCCTGGGACTGTTGCTCTGCCAACAGGCACTCTAATGGAGGTGATGGAGATCTGGCGCGCTTTCTTTCCTGTAGAGAAGAAGCGATCAATGCAGCCAATCTCTGCTCCAATCCCTCCAGAGTTGAGGCAAAAACCTCCTCTGTTATATATGCAGGAGCAGGTGGACTGAGGACAGCCGCAGTACCTGGCACTCCCGGGGGTTCCTTATGGGTATTAACCTCTGATTTCTCAGGGGAGGAGGGTGCAGATGACTGCTCCAGATCCTCAGAGCCCGATGGAGACCCCCTACACTTCCTGAGAGGTATATCTCGGAGTTTTTTAGGCGGCATATTCCTTAGTTCAAAGCTGAGGTATTCCAGCCGCAATACACCCCTTACTGAAACAGTCTAATGCAATTTGCTGCTATGTACATCAGTGGGTGTCTACTAATGCATCTTTCTGGGGATGCCTGTATCAACCGCCCGCTGTAAGCCCCTATACCATGCTACCAGCTCCTTTTCATGCTCTGTGTCCATAGCAAGCAGCGTGGACTGAGTCCTTTTATCTTGCTGGGACGCCCGCACATGCGCAGAAGCGCTGGGCGCACAGAGCGCATCATCCGCCAGGCTCCGCCCCCTTTTTTGAAGTTAAACCTTATAAAAGGAAAGCATGTGTGCGCGCGCGCGCGCGTGCACGTGTGCGCTCTTGGCGCCATGTAGGGAGAGGAGCCAGGGTCCCTGTTTCACCAGGACTCGGGGATGGAAGGAAACTACTTGGCAGCATGACAGAGGAATGCAGCTTCCCTGATAGAGAGCTCACTCATCTGCCTGGACTTTCACCATGGAAGGAATAGTCCCAAGAAAAAAGACGTTCCACAGCGGCCTCTAGTGGACAAACACAGGTACCGCACTTTTGTCTTTTTTTTTTTTTTTAAAACCTCCTTTATGAAAAAACATTTCCAGGTTTACAGTTTTTTTAAAACTTCCATTATGAAAAAACATTTCTAGGATTTCTTAGGCATATACAGCTATTAGCGGGAATACCCTTTAGGTAACAGGCAGAAAGACATATTAGGCTTGGGGGTCCCCTCAATAGAACCAAGTTCCTGAGGGGCCCCCACTTACCTTTTCCCCGCCGCAGGACTTTGTTTGGTCCACAGAAGCCCAAACTTCACCTCTCACGTCAGGCATTGTACTAGACCTTCAGGGACCGGGTTCCCAAGGATTCCACTCCCCTGGACCTGTATAGCACCCTGCACAGATAGCCTCTTGGTTTTGGGTATGACCAGAGCTCTGGATCCCAGGGTCCAGCCCTCCTAAGAGAGGCATTACAGGCAAAACCTTGCTCTTCTCTGCAAGGCCCGGGTACCGACCGTTTAGCTATGAAGCTTTTTTGGTCGGATCCGGAATAGCTTGCTAAGGCCCAGAGAACCTGTACACAAGCCCAGATGAATACATGTTAACCTTGGCCAACACCTTAGACACTGGCAAAAAACTGAGGTACTCCCGGATGGGAGGGGCTTATATAGGGGAGGGTACTTCCTGTTTTGGAAGTTGCCAGTGCCAGCACCTGAAGGTAATTCTATATAACCCACATAGTAATGACTATGCTGCTCTGTGTCCCGTGATGTATGAACAAGAAACAGCATAACACTGATCTTTACAATGAAAGCCTGTGCAGGGAGGCATTTCAGGACAACACTGATCATTGGAAGATAAAAGACTGAGTTCCCAGCATAGCTGCAAAACTGAACACACTGTGTTCTCCTGCTTAGTGTGGTCAGTTTTTAATAGGAACACCAGTGATTCCACACAAAGGTAGCAATACAAAAAGAAACAGGATACGTTTTCATATAAGTACAGCAGGCACATATTAGGAATATGAAATGTTGGGTTTCAATATTCTTTAAGGCAAAACTTCACTCTTTCAATCCACATTGACTATTTTTAATCTTTTTACTGCTAGCATTAGTAAATAGATGGGAAAGTATATTAAAATGTTTTGTAAATGCTACATGATCATCATCAGCCCTTACTCAAGATAGCAATGGGCAGAAATGCTGTTGGTGTTTTTCTCACCAAAATAAAGCATAGAGACATGCATAAATGGGTGCATGAATTAAACAGCGTTTTTGGTTTGTGGTGCTCAGATGCAGTGTAGTTTTGCTTTAAGTTGATTTAAAAAATAAATTAGGAGTCAGCAGCTTCAAATTCGGTAGTTGCTGACTTTAAACAAACAGACACTTGCCTTGCGCTTGTGGAGTCCAGCACTGTTTTCCCAAGGACCAATTCACCCTGGCTCCACTATTTTGGATGTGGGAGCCAGCTGTGACTTCCTGCTGTTTTACAGCTGACTTCAGGTTGCTCGTGCGTGAGATCATGTGGCTCTGTCAGACTGGTACTTCAGCCTCAGGGACATTTTATTGGTTCTACGGGGTTGTGGGCGAGAAAGGGAATGGGCCAGGTTGATGTAATTCTCACCTTATCAAGAACTGTGGAAGTAGGAGCGGGTGCCTGTCATAAAAACAAAAACAAAAAATGTTTAAATAAATAATGTTAGAGGAAGGGGA
Organism: Rana muscosa; assembly: GCA_029206835.1. Lineage (NCBI taxonomy): Eukaryota > Metazoa > Chordata > Amphibia > Anura > Ranidae > Rana > Rana muscosa. Next base: position 226,747,445 of record CM055118.1, read on the forward strand.
AAGAGGTGGATGAGCTGTACTTTCACTTTGGAGAGAAGGTCTGCTTTAAAGGTATTCTCTGGCTAATGTTCCCATTTAAAGTGTTTCTAAACCCATAACAGTAAAATCATTCTGTATATGCAGTAAAGCATACTTATTATACTCACTGTGGAACCTAAGGAGTTAATACTCTGCATTGTGTAAAAAAGGGTGTTTGATCCTGTCTCCTCTGATCCTCTCCTCCTTCCACTGTCCCCAATATATTTCCTGATAATACAGAGCCAGGGGACAAGCTGCACATGCTCAGTTTGGTGTGTATTGATAGAAAGTTTTTTTTTCTTCTTGGGAAAGTGCATGTGATCAGCACAGGGCCAATCAGCATTGTCCAGACAGAGGGTCAGGGGTCCTGCATTCAGTCAGTGCAGAATGAAAACTTCTCCTACAAGCTTTAACCAAACACTCATAGAAGTCACAAGACTGCTATATACTGCTGATGAGAAAAAAAATATTTTTTTTTTAATTTACTAAAATAATTGCATTTCCATGTTCTGTGTGCTGTGGGGGACCAGATATAGTGAATGCAGGTTCCTGGGTTTTGTAACACTTTAAGTATACCGTATGAGATTAATATTCTAACAACCACTTAATAATCTCGTGCCATATCACTAAAATAATAATTTTTCCATTAGGAGATTTTTTTTCAGTGGCAGATTAAAAATCCTCCTGGTAGCCCTAGCCTGGACCTTAGTGGAAATTAAAAAAAAAAACATATGGTAAAACAGCACATTTGTCTCCTTTCAGATGCACATTAGCTTCTGCAGATCAGAGGTCCAGACAGGTCTTACATATAAGCTGATTCTAGTCTGCGGCGTAGCATGTCTGGTAACACACACGCAAAAATGGCAGAAAGCTTTACAATGCTTACACTGGATTAGACATCTTGTTACTCTTCTTTTAAAGATTTGATTAGGTGTCCAGGGAGAAAACAGGCAACACAAATGTAATTTCTTCCCTAGTCTATCTTACTGAGGATATCACTGGGAACATCCACAGCATAGCTCCCAACTGCTCCTGATTTAAAGGGACTGCCCCTCTTTTGGAATAAAAGCCTTCTGTCGCTCTTTGCTCTTCATTTGTCCCTTGTTTAGTCTATTGGGTATACCTGTATAAACAAAATGCCATATTTATCTAAAAAAAATCCATGGTCAAAAGGCAGGCTGAGTTCAGAAAGTAGTCCAAAGTCGAATCCGAGGTCGATAACAAGGGAATACAAACTAGCCGGCAGGGCGGGGATAAGGCAAAGGTAAAGGTAAAGGCACAGGAACAAGACAGGCAAACGGGGAGCTTGAAGCACCTGTTACAAACCATATCACAAGCATAATACTAAGGGCTTGCCAGGCCTAAAACAGACTTGGTTTCCACCCAGTGTCTACATCAACCACCCTGCAGGTGGACAGTCAGACAGGGAAAGTGCAGCTCAGCCAAAGCCCAGATGCTGGAATGAGACTGAACTGCCAAAGAGCAGGAGCATTACACACTCCTGACATCGGGTTTCAGGCATCCTCTGCAACAAAAATGTAATTTTTGGTGAGTTATTCTTTAACCACTTGTCCCCGCCCACTGTCAATAGACGGCGGGCGGAGGATACTCTCGTTCTGGGAGGACGTCATATGACGTCCTCCCTTTAAAACGAGCTAGGAGGCGCGCGCACGCGCGCCCGCGGCGTTCACAAGGCCCCGGTGCGCGTGCCTGGCGGCCGCGATTGCCGCCGGGCACCCGCGATTGCCCGGGAAACGAGCAGGAAAGTGGATCTCTGTGTGTAAACACAGAGATCCACGTCCTGTGAGGGAGAGGGGACCGATGGTGTGTCCCTTGTACATAGGGACAACCATCGGTCACCTCCCCCAGTCAGTCCCCTCCCCCCACAGTAAGAACACTTTGAGGGAACATATTTAACCCCTTCCCGCCCCCTAGTGGTTAACCCCTTCCCTGCCAATCACATTTATACAGTAATCAATGCATTTTTATAGCAGGGATCGCTGTATAAATGTGAATGGTCCCAAAAATGTGTCAAAAGTGTCCGATGTGTCTGCCGCAATATCACAGTCACAATAAAAAATTGCAGATCGCCGCCATTACTAATAAAAAAAATAAAAAAAAATGCTATAAATCTATCCCCTATTTTGTAGACGCTATAACTTTTGCGCAAACCAATCAATACGCGCTTATTGCGATTTTTTTTTTTTACCAAAAATATGTAGAAGAATACGTATCGGTCTAAACTGAGGAAAATTTTATTAAAAAAAAAAAAAAAATGGGTATTTATTATAGCAAAAAGTAAAAAATAGTGTTTTTTTTCCAAACTGGACGCTTTTCTTTTGTTTATAGCGCAAAAAATAAAAACCGCAGAGGTGATCAAATACCACCAAAAGAAAGCTCTATTTGTGGGAAAAAAAGGACGTAAATTTCGTTTGGGAGCCACATCGCACGACCGCGCAATTGTCATTCAAAATGTGACAGCGCTGAAAGCTGAAAAATGGCTTGGGCAGGAAGGGGGTTTTCGTGCACAGTAGAGAAGTGGTTAAGGGTTAATTACTTCTAAAGGGATGCAGACATTGCAACTCTACTCATTGATTATAATTAACACAGACACTCCAATATTCAGGAAGCAAGCTTCTAAAGACATACTGAGGTTAAACATACCGGGTTTACTTCCTCTTTAATAAAGTTATGTTTTATCTGTTCAGTAAGAGCAAAAATTACCTACTGATCTTGTCAGAAATTCAGAGCTCTTTGGTGTCCACTGCTTACTTCCTGTGTTATCTCAAAGAGTTGTTATCTTGCACTACAGTACAATAAATCCTGTTTTAAAGAGACGAGAATAAAGCTGGGTATGAACACATCAAAATTCAGCCAGTTCAGCAGGAACCAGCCAAATTTGGATCCATGTGTATCCTTCTCTGTTCAACATAAGCTGATCATTAGACCGGCTTCTGTCGAATGGTTCTGCTGGAAAACTAGCATTCGATCAGTCACTGATTCTTGCTGTCAGAATACAATAGTACAGCGAGGGAGATCCCTGCATCCACATCACTTGTGCGGATGCGGGAATCTGAGTTTTGTTCATTCAACCTGCTGGCTGAACGAAAGAAAATTCCTAGTGTATACCCAGCTTAAAGTGGTTGTAAACCCACTTTTTCAACTTGCACCTACAGGTAAGCCTAGATTAAGGCTTACCTGTAGGTGCAAGAAATATCTCCTAAACCTACATGCTTTAGGAGATATTTACTAAAAATGACAGGCGCCGCTGTCTACGGCGCATGCGCGCCGTAGACAACGACGCATTCATGGGGTTAATCCCATTCACAAAATCGGCTACTTCCCAGCAATCGCTGGGCGTAGCCGATTGTGACGGCTCTCGCGCGCATGCGCAGAGTGACGTCTCCGCCGCTCCGGCCAATCACAGCGCCGGAGCGGCGCTGTGATTGGCTGGTGCGGCGATACCCGGAAGTAACCTTCCGGCTATCGCCGCAGCGATGGATGCGGCTGAAGAGGGAGACGAGGACGGCTTCGGGGGCCCCGATCTAAGGTAAGTGATGCATAATGAGCTATTATGCTAGTCATAATAGCTCATTATGCCTTTCTCTTACAGGTAGTTTTAAAAAAAAAAAATTCTAAGGGTTTACAACCACTTTAAAGTACGTGATTTAGTGGCTTGCCTCCCCTTTTAAATCTCTATTGCTCTTTGCACTGTTTATTGAATAAGCCCAAAGTATCTACATTTATTCTGTATTATTATTATTGAGGTCCACCTGCTCTGCTGCTGCATATATGCGGATAACGGTCGTAAATGGCTTAAAGCTGAACTCTGGGAAGATGTCAAAACTGCCCATGCTTTGAGGCTTCCTCTGTACTACAAGCGTGAAATGCTTGTCTAGGGTACCATGAAAAAAACTGTTTTCCTTACCTTATTTCTTGCACGCTTCAGGTTATAGATTGGCCCTCGATATCCTCACTTACAATGCATGAATACTAGGATAAGGTAAGTGAAAAAGCTTTTTAATGGTATCCTAGAGAAAAATGTGTATTTAACCCTTGCAGTGCAAAGGGGGGAGAGGGGGGTTTAGCCTCACTGCAGGGGAGTTTTGAATTTAGCTTTAAGCTACTGTATAAATATGACATAAGAAGACACGTATCTCAATGAGGTCTACCGTTTAAAGAAAAAAAATAGGTACCAAAGAGGTGAAACCATCTAAAGCTCTTACAAAAAGATCAAACCCTCTTCTGAATAGAGCACTCATATTGTGCCACGTTTCCACCCCTGCAATATTGTTATTAACTCCAATTCATAGGTGGGAGTTCAAAGTATAACACATAGAATGGTCTTCAATAATCCCAGACAAATCATACGGCTGCCTCTGCATTAGTCACGGAGATAGGATGAAAGACGCTGTTAAGAAGAAATATAGAAGAATACATCACAGTGAAATGACCACTGAGTGTAAAGTAAGTATTTATGTAAGTTTGATCGTTGTTCCGTCTGTAGTAATTCAGGACAAATATATCAAGTGCTGAGTGTTCCTCCTCCCATAAAATTCATTCAAGTCATTTAGATTAAGCTGCATGCAGGATCTTCTAATCATTTAGGGCCTTTAAGCCAAACTCCAGGCAGATCTATAAAAAAAAAATATGCAGCTACGTATTATTATTAATCGTTTTATACAGGATTTATATAGCATCAACAGTTTGCCCAGCGTATTACAACATGGGGTATCCATCAGAATCGTTGAATGTATTTCTTAAAGCCCAGCTCCAGGTTTTAGGGAAACTTCCATACACGTGATATCCAGCCACTCACGTGAAGAGCGAGGTTCTCTTTTCCCATTCCTGACATCAATGTGATTCTATATAGTATTGTACAGTGGGACCAGGCTACATGCCTTTTTTTTCATATGACTGTTGAGAAGCTAAAAATGTATACATTTTTTTAAATTTGGACTTTATCTGAAACTAGCATAAGTACTTGAATGTGAATGGGTATCAGCCTTGTGTAATATCCTGTATAAAGGATCTCAGACTGGGAGAGGAAAGGGCAACATTCGGGGCTTATTAGATGTGCTGCACATGTGTTGACAAGGAACGGGCTGACAGGAGATGAGCGCTGAGCATGTAAAGGGATGAGCTAATTTATCTGTTGCTGGTTTCTCTTCTGTGGGTGAGGAGGTGACTAAGGTGTAGTGCTGAACTGCAGTAGAGAAAAGTCAGGTCAACAACTTGGTTCTGTCATCTGGCTTACATCGCAAGACTGGATGGTGATTTGCCAAGTAAGATAGGTCCTATATATTTTAGTTGTGTATTTAACTGTTTGCCTGCAGTCCAGCCTTAAAAAGGATATTCATGCATCCAGGAGTAGCAAGGTGTTATTACAGACCGTATCTCAACAGACTGCAATTGATGCCTAATGGGGAACCTGGCTCCCTCTGGTGCTCGTTTTGTGTTATAATTTGGAAGTTGTTTGGTTCCGTCATGTTAGGAACAAAGCATGGTGGGCATTGTAGTGCAAGAGACAGAGACTCTATTGCCGTGGGTTGGATTGAGACTACAATACCCACAAATCCCACTGTACTACCAAACTGCAGTGCGCCAAGCGCAGCCTGCTGGGAGAACTGATTTAAGGCAGAGGCGGGGCTTCAGCCCGCTCTCTCGGGACGCCATCTTTAACAGGCAAGAGGCTTGCTGTGTGCGCGCCTAGGCCGGAGAAGCCTGGGCCTAAAGTTACAGAGAGAGAGGACCGCCTGACGGAGGGATCCTTGTGGACAGCCTCACTGAGAGGGACCGGTCTACACTTCACAGCATCCGGAGTCACCTATCCACCGGCACCTTGGGAACGGCTGCGCGGAGGACCAGGGGCCTTGTGTTACAGAGAGACTAAGAACAAGGAGAGGTTCCAGACGGAGTGTACCGGCAAGGCGAGGCCTCATTTTTGTGAGAAGGCACTTGCCTATCAATATAGTTAACTGGGCCGTAGGAAGGTGGTTTCCATAGTTCAACATGTACTTGCTGGCATCTGCTGTGCCGCAAGTAGGGATACGTTACACCTGAGAGTGATACAGTGGCTGGGAAGAACTAGTGTTTGTTCTGCCTATACAATACTTGCATCAAGTAATTGTAATTTATCTTCACCCTGTTTATTGTAATACAAATAGATAAGTGCACCAACGAAGCTAGCAGAAGTCTAACTGACATTTAAAGGAACAGTCATCCGCTTAATTTATTTCCGGAAGTTCTACAACGGGGCACTCACCAGTTGTATTGTCCACTAGGGGAGCCATATAACTTATCATCATATATATTTAGTATAACTGTTTGTATCACTTTGTTATTTCACTGTTTGGGTGAGTTGTGTGGGACTTGGTGGAGAGGTATCCCAGTGCTGGTGCCATTGCATTGGGAGAATCCTTCACCATACATTCACTCAGTCTGACCCCAGGTCAATTGTGTCTGGGAACAGAGACATTCTGTACCAGTGGTGTCACATTGACTTTTGCAGGGAGCTGTGTGTAGTCAATCTTGTCTGTGTAACCATTGTTTTATTATTTTGCCAAGTAAACACATTACCACTGGTTAAGCTACATCTTGTGTGGGACTCTGTCTATTGCAGCTGTTGGGCAGGTGACCAGCATCAAGGTAACAATATTTTAAAATATATATATATTACTGTGTGGTATTATTGTGGTTCCCTATTGCCATTAGGCTCCACAATCATATTATTGTCCAGTTGTGCCAAGGAGGGGATCGAGCCGAACTTAAGGGGTTGACAGGTAGAGTGCAGACCCAAAAGTATAACCAGCAGCTCCTACGGGGGTAGTGCTACACGTGGAGGCTCGTCCGGGATTTCTGCGACTCTGCAATCAACCCCCCCCCCCCCCAGAGGGAACCTCCAGAGGACACCAAGATGGACTCCGCTGCTGCTATCCAGTGGTGTGAGGAAGAAAATGCCCGCCCAGAGTTCAGCGTGGTGATTGAAATTAAAGGAGAGTCCTGGGGTGAGGAACAGATATGTCAAGCAATGAAGACACTGTCCCCAGACAAGAAGGCGTGGGTGATTGCTGTGAAAGGAGACCAAGGGACCTCCCATACCTATGCGTTAGTGGAGTGGAAACAGGAAATCCCTGAGCACTTCAAGGGCACCAGTGTGAAATTGGCCAACAAGACAGAACTTAGTGTGATACACCCAGAGGCCCCAAAAGAAGGCCCTACCTCAACCAGCCAAGCTGGCTCCAGTAAACAAAAATCTTATGCCCTGTCACCTCTGGCCATCACTGTGCTGTCCTCAGAGAATTTGTGGCAAAATGCCAGAGGGACCCTCCAGCACACTTAGCAGCTGGTTACAGGAAACTCAAAGTTTTCTCTGGAAGGCAACCAGTACCTTCAGCAGAAGAAAGTTTTGAAGAGTGGCTGGACCAGGCTACACAAGCTTTGGATGAATGGGACATCCCAGAAGCTCATAAGAAGCAGAGAATCACAGAAAGCTTGAAGGGACCTGCCTTGGAAGCCATTTCCACCTGAAACTCAGTAAGCAAGACTGTATTGCCCAGGACTACTTGAACATTTTACAGGATGTATTTGGGTGCACCGAGAAGGTTTCTGACCTCATCATCTATGGAACACTCCTACCAAAAAGAAGGAGAGAGGTTGCCGGAATACATGAGGCGTCTGGACAATATCATACACCAGATCCTGCTGAAGAAGGGTCTAGACCCTCGGAAGGTGGATGAGATCAGAGCCAAGCAAGTTCTCATGGGGGCTTAACCCTTAGACCCTATTACCCTTCTGTTGAGAACCCGGCAAGATGGTGGTATGCTGAAGTATCCAGACCTAATCCGGATAGTCAAGGAGGAAAAAGTCATGCTGGACAGTAAGAAGAAGAGTCAGAAACCTGAACCCGCTGCCGGGGTCAGGGTAATAAATGTTGATGACTGTGACACTCAGGTCAAGCTCCTGAAGACCCAAGTGTCACAGCTGATAGAGATGATGTCCTTGTTGACCAGCTAACCCACTGCTCTGTCCAGTGAAACAGTTTCAGAGGAACCCAAGAAATTTCCAAGTTCTACTGTTGCCCAAGTGCAAAAGCAAAGGAAACTGTTGACCTGCTTCAACTGTAGAGGAGTCGGACATTTTCAAGAAGTATGCCAAAGTCCAGAGAAAGCTGAGGCACAGTACCGAAAGCCGGCAGAAAAGTCTAGAGGGCCCCGGTGAAGGAGTCAACCTGGGTGCCCACCAACTTCAGCTAAGTCCGTAAAAACCAACCATTGTAGAGGGCCCCCGTTGTTGCCTCTGAGCAACCCAGTGTCCCACGCCCTTTGGTCCATCATTCCTGGGGGCGGAGAGTCAGTGCACACCAGACCTAACAGAGGTCAAACCCGAGTCAGAATGGAAAAAAAGGAGTGAGGATCCAAGCCACTGAACAAGCCAAACAGGCCATCCCCCGAAAGTTTCCTGCCAATTTAGTGGGGCCCTCTCCAGTTGTCCCTGTCCAAGTAGAAGGGATTTACACCAAGGCCCTCCTGGATACTGGAGCCCAAGTGCCACTACTTTAACGAGACTTCTATGACAAGCACCTGAAACACTTGCCGTTGCAGAAGTTAGAAGAGTTGGAGATATGGGGCATTGGGACTCAGAGCTTCCCCTATGATGGCTACCTATCAGTCAAGCTGTCCTTTGACCCCTCGGTGGCTGGAAAAGCAGAGACCTTTGACACTTTGGCAGTGATCTGCCCTCGCTCACCAGGGGCTAGCAAAAGTTCCCTCATTATAGGGACCAACACTGACCTGGTCAGGAGACTACTAACACCTCTGGCTCAGGGCCAAAATTCTTCAACTTCAGGTGTGCACCCCATGCTGAGACAGGCTTACCAGCGCCTTGTACAAGAACAGAAAGTACCAGCTGAAGGAGTTTGAAAAACCTTGCGTTGAGACAGGAGAGAGAGAGTGCTGTAGCCAGGGGAAGTGGCCTGCTTGAGGGCGTCCGTTAAGCTTACTTGGAAGCAACCAGGCCCCTTTATCGTCCTCGAAGCTGACCAACAGAAAGAAGACAAGGGAATAGAGATAATTCCCAAAGTGGTCCCTTTGAAGGCCCTGCAGAGGAATCATGGGAAGGTCTCGGTGAGTGTTCACAACACAACCACCACACCTGTGAGGATACCAGCTCGAATGTTGATAGGCCAAGTGAGCACGGCTACCCCGGTTGCACCGTCTGATCTGATGAGGGAAAAGAAGGGTGAAGTCTCAGTAGAGAAATTCTATCCAAAGGACACTGCTCTCCCTCCAGAATGGAGAGAAAGAGTCAAAACTCAGCTCTCCAGATGGCAGGCCGCATTCTCCAAGAGTGAATTCGATGTGGGGTGTGCCAAGAGTGCCGCACACAAGATTCGTCTGCAAGAGGACAAGCGGTTTAGAGAAAGGGTCCGACAGGTACCTCTGGGGGACTTGGAAGACCTGCATGAGCAATTGGCAGAACTCAAAAGATCAGGGATCATCAGAGAGTCCAGGAGTCCATACGCTTCTCTGATAGTGGTGGTGCGAAAGAAAAACAGGTCACTAAGGCTGTGCATTGACTACAGAATGCTGAACAGAAGAACCATCCCTGACCATTACACCACCCCCCGGATAGAAGACGCCTTTGCAGAGCCTGTCAGGGGCCAAGTGGTTCAGTGTACTGGACCTGAAGAGTGGGTATTACCAAATCCCCATGCATCCTGAGAATAAAGAGAAAACTGCCTTCATTACCCCAGTAGGATTCTTTGAGTTTGATCGTATGCCTCAAGGCCTGTCTGGGGCCCCGGCCACCTTCCAAAGGCTGATGGAGAAGACAGTGGGTGACATGAACCTGATCGAGGTGTTGGTGTACCTGGATGACATCATAGTGTTTTGCAGGACTCTGGAAGAGCATGAAGAGAGGCTGGAAAAGGTCTTGAAGAGACTTTATGAAGAAGGGCTGAAGCTCTCCATAGAGAAGTGTCAGTTTTATCAGCCTTCGGTCCACTACCTGGGCCACATCGTGTCTGCGAAAGGAGTGGCCACAGACCCAGAGAAGCTGGACGCCGTCACCTCTTGGCCAAGACCCACTAATGTGACTGAACTTCATCATTCCTGGGGTTCTGCTCTTGCTATCGAAGATTTGTAGAGGAATTCGCAAATATAGCTCGCCTGCTTAATGAGCTACTGAGAAGCGAAGGAGAGGATAATATCAAGACTCGGTCAAATCTGTGAAACCAGAAGGAGGGCCCAGAAAACCCAGAGAGTCCATTCAGGACCAGTGGACTACCAAGTGTAAAGAGGCCTTTAAGCGGCTGAAATGGAGCCTAACGACTGCCCCAGTCCTGGTCTATGCAGATACAGCCAAGCCCTATGAATTACATGTCAATGCCAGTCAAGATGGGCTGGGGGGAGTGTTGTATCAAGAAAATGACGGTCACCTATGGCCTGTCGCCTATGTGAGTCAAAGTTTGGGCCCAGCTGAAAGGACCTACCCCACACATAAACTCGAGTTCCTGGCCTTGAAGTGGGCTGTGGTGGATAAATTAAGAGACTATCTCTACGGGGCAGAATTTGTGATTAAGACAGACAACAATCCACTCACCTACCTCCTGACCACAGCCAAGTTGGATGCCACAGGACACAGATGGTTGGCTGCCCTATCGGGGTTCACGTTCAGCTTGAAGTATCGACCGGGGGTTGGGAACAGAGATGCGGACTCCCTGTCCAGAAGGCCTCATGGTTCTAGTGACGCCATGGAAGAGTGGACCCAGCTGACACCTGAAGGAGTGCGAGCCTTGTAACAGGGAGCCAAACATCAAGCTGGGGGAGGATCCAGGGCCGAAGACATTGGAGTTTCTGCTGCTGGTGTTTCCAAGTGTTATTGCAATGTAACCCAAGTCGGGGATGAAGGCCTACCAAAACGGTCAAAGAAGGACCTTAGAGGGGACTAATTGGAAGACTCCCTGGGAAACTTGGCTTTGAAGGCTCTGGAGAGTCCATGTTCTGACATGCTCCTCACCGACTCCCCAAAGGAGGCCAGTCTATTGCACCGAGAGTGGGACCGGCTGCTGCTGCATCAAGGGGTGGTCTACCGAAGGGGCCCCTCTGATGGCCTTGAAGAGAAATGGCAGCTGTTTCTACCCAGAAAACACAGAGAGACAGTGTTAATTGCCCTTCATGACAACCGTGGCCATCTAGGGCCTGAGAGGACTTTTCATTTGGTGAGGGACCGATTCTACTGGCCCTACATGAGGGCTGAAGTCGAGGGTTACTGCCACTCCTGTATTCGATGCATTCAAAGGAAGACCTTGCCTCACCGAGCCACCCCAATGGGCCATCTTCAGAGTCAGGGACCCATGGAGCTGGTGTGCATTGACTTTCTGTGCTTGGAGCCTGATCTGAGTGGGCAGGGAAATATTCTGGTGGTGACTGATCATTTCACTAGATATGCCCAAGCATTCCCACAAAGGATCAACAAGCTTCAACAGTGGCCAAGATTTTAGTGGAGAAGTTCTTTGTGCACTATGGCCTGCCTCAACGTATCCACTCAGATCAAGGGAGAGATTTCAAGAGTAGCCTTAATAAAAAACTTTTAGACCTGTTAGGCATCAGAAAATCTAGGACCACCCGTACCATCCTCAGGGGGACCCTCAACCAGAGAGGTTCAACCGATCCCTTCTAGACATGCTTGGGACTTTAAACTCAGAGAAGAAGCAACATTGGAGCAAGCATGTAGCCGCCATTGTACATGCCTATAGCAATACTGCAAACGATGCCACAGGACACTCTCCTTATCGCCTAATGTTCGGACGAGAGGCCCGGCTCCCAGTAGACCTGGCCTTTGGCACATCTCTGGACTTCCCACAGAGGGTATGTAGATCGCCTGTGAAAAAGCCTAAAGACTGCCTATGACAAGGTCCAAGCTACTTCAGACCGGGGGGGACAGAGAAACAAGAAGAACTTTGATTTAAAAGTCCGAGTGCAGGATTTGCAACCAGGAAACAGAGTACTGTTAAGAAATCTGGGCGTCCCTGGGAAGCACAAGTTAGCTGACCGCTGGAAGTCACAGCCTTATGTCTTTTGCAAGCAACTACCAGGGCTCCCAGTGTACCAGATCAGGCCAGAAGGGAGTGTAGGCCCGCTAAAGACTTGGCATCACAATCTTCTACTGCCCCTATCAGAAGCAGTTCATCTGTCACCACTGTCAGACTCACAGATGATTTCCTCAGCTTCTCAAACGTCTCGACCAGTCACTAGGTCTCAGTCAGTGCCTCATGATGATGATGACAGTGAGGATGAAGAGATAGAATTAGTCTGGCTGTGGTCATCTCAATTACCAGGATCTATGACCCCTCCTTTGTCCCCACCTGAAGCGACGGACACTGGAGTCTTCCAACCCGAGGCCCCTGAGTTTGTGTCTCAGAGTTTGCTGTCTGAAGAGCTGGGGGATGACCAAGCTTCCGTGTCAATAGGAGACCCTGGAGAAGTCTCATCCTTTACAGAAGGAGAAGTGGAATCTGATATGCAGAGAGAAGGAGCTGTAGAGGAAACAGAATCCAGTGTGTCTGAGCAGGAGGAGGAAGAAGCTGTGGGAGGAACAGAGTTCAGCGTGCCGGAAACACCAGAGCCAAAAGAGCAGAGAGAGAGAAGGGGTATTCACCCACCCAAGAGACTGACGTATGACCAATTGGTTGAAAGCTCTGAAGAGGCTGTGTTTACCTCAAAAAGGACAATTGAAACGCCTGGCTCTTCCACTTCACATTTAGTGGAGGACAACCTCTGCTCACCCCCTGGCACATCTGGCTGGGCCATCCCAGTCAAAGTGGCCTGTAGGCAGGACAACCTCCTTTCCAAAGCATGGTGGGGGGGTTCCACTGCCTGGTTCTTATGAGAATGCAAACTGCCTTATTTCTTGTATACACTAACTGGTCTTTTCCTCCTTTTGTATTTGAACAAAGCATGTAACAGGACACAAGCTGCTGCTGTCTTTGGGGACCAAAGATTTCAAGTGGGGGGAGTGTGTAGCAAGGTGTTATTATAGACCGTATCTTAACAGACTGCAATTGATGCCTAATGGGGAACCTGGCTCCCTCTGTTGCTCGTTTTATGTTATAATTTGGAAGTTGTTTGGTTCCGTCATGTTAAGAACAAAGCATGGTGGGCATTGTAGTGCAAGAGACAGAGACTCTATTGCCGTGGGTTGGATTGAGACTACAATACCCACAAATCCCACTGTACTACCAAAATGCAGTGCGTCACGCACAGCCTGCTGGGAGAACTGATTTAAGGCAGAGGCGGGGCCTCAGCCCGCTCTCTCGGGACGCCATCTTCAACAGGCAAGAGGCCTGCTGTGTGCGCGCCTAGGCCGAAGAAGCCTGGGCCTAAACGGCTGCTCGGAGGACCAGGGGCCTTGTGTTACAAGGAGAGGTTCCAGACGGAATGTACCGGCGAGGTGAGGCCTCATTTGGTGAGAAGGCACTTGCCTATCAACATAGTTAACTGGGTCGCAGGAAGGTTGTTTCCATAGTTCCACGTGTACTTGCTGGCATCTGCAGTGCCGCAAGTAGGGATACGTTACACCTGAGAGTGATACAGCGGCTTGGAAGAACTAGTGTTTGTTCTGCCTATACACTACTTGCATCAAGTAATTGTCATTTATCTTCACCCTGTTTATTGTAATACAAATAGATAAGTGCACCAACAAAGCTAGCAGAAGACTAACTGACATTTAAAGGAACAGTCATTCGCTTACTTTATTTCCGGTTCTACAACGGGACACTCACCAGTTGTACTGTCCACTAGGGGGAGCCATATAACTTATGATCATATATATTTAGTATAACTGTTTGTATCACTTTGTTATTTCACTGTTTGGGTGAGTTGTGTGGGACTTGGTGGAGAGGTGTCCCAGTGCTGGTGCCATTGCATTGGGAGATTCCTTCACCATACACTCACTCAGTCTGACCCCAGGTCATGTTAATTGCGTCTGGGAACAGAGACATTCTGTACCAGTGGTGTCACATTGACTTTTGCAGGGAGCTGTGTGTAGTCAATATTGTCTGTGTAACCATTGTTTTATTCTTTTGCCAAGTAAACACATTACTGGTTAAGCTACATCTTGTGTGGGACTCTGTCTATTGCAGCTGTGGGGCAGGTGACCAGCATCAAGGTAACAATATTAAAAAATATACAGTGGGTACGGAAAGTATTCAGACCCCCTTAAATTTTTCACTCTTGGGTTCTTCTTTACCTCTCTCACCAAGGCTCTTCTCCTCCGATAGCTCAGTTTGGACGGCCAGCTCTAGGAAGGTTTCTGGTCATACCAAACGTCTTCCATTTAAGGATTATGGAGGCCACTGTGCACTTAGGAACCTTAAGTGCAGCAGAATTGTTTTTGTAACCTTGGCCAGATCTGTGCCTTGCCACAATTCTGTCTCTGAGCTCTTCAGACAGTTCCTTTGACCTCATGATTTTCATTTGCTCTGACATGTACTGTGAGCTGTAAGGTCTTATATAGACAGGTGTGTGGCTTTCCTAATCAAGTCCAATCAGTATAATCAAACACAGCTGGACTCAAATGAAGGTGTAGAACCATCTCAAGGATGATCAGAAGAAATGGACAGCACCTGAGTTAAATATATGAGTGTCACAGCAAAGGGTCTGAATACTTAGGACCATGTGATATTTCAGTTTTTCTTTTTTAATAAATCTGCAAAAATGTCAACAATTCTGTGTTTTTCTGTCAATATAGGGTGCTGTGTGTACATTAATGAGAAAAAAATGAATTTAAATGATTTTAGCAAATGGCTGCAATATAACAAAGAGTGAAAAATTTAAGGGGGTCTGAATACTTTCCGTACCCACTGTGTATATATATATATATATATATATTGTGACAGCAGGAAGGTAAAGTCACCTGGTTGCATCCAGGGGGGTAGATATATTTCGCCCAGATTCAGGCTTTACGCCGATTTATACAGCTAGGTGGAGAGTTGTATAAGCCCAGCTGAGACTAGTGGGCTCATTGATGACTCATACCTCTAGGGAGAGTGTGGGGCGTCGTGCAGACAGAGATGAGGAGACCAGCTGAACCTTGTCAGCTCATTTAGGCCTCTATAAGAAAGCCCAGCTTCATTAGATGTTAGCTCATGCCTGGAAGCAGACCTGTGTGGACTGTCTAGGGAGAGTGAACCCCTGTGCGGTGAGAGAAAGCCTGTGTGGCTATATTTTGCTTGGACATTTAAAACCAGGGACTAGGACAGCACTAGGCTGATCCCAGTCGTTAGTTAGGAAACCTGTAAGTTTAGTCAGAGGTCAAGTTGACCAGGATTTATTTTGTGTTTGTTTTTTTTGCCTTGCTGTGTTTTTGTCACTGTAAATAGAAAATAAACCGCACCTTTTTTTGATTTTGAAAACCACAACCTCCGTCTGCTGGGCCTGTTTTTGGGTGGGGAGCCCATCCCGGGGGTCACACATACCCGCTGCCGAGCTAGCCCCCTCACAGTTGGTGGAGAACCAGTGGCAGTTTTTTTTTAAGCCAGCATGGAGGAGATACTGAAACAGCTGGCTCTAGCAAATGCCAATCAACAGCAGACAAATGCAGGTTTGCAAAGGAGCCTTGCAGCCCAGCAGCAAGCTCATCAACAGAGCCTTGCAACTTTACAACAGAGTCTGGAGGCTCAGCAACAAGCCCAACAGCAATCTGAGGCCCGCTTCATAGACCTGTTGCAGAAGCAAGAGCAGAGACTACAACAACAGATGGAAGCAGTAATGCAGCAACGTCCGCAGACCGGTGAGGAAAGCCGTCCCACTAATACCGCGTCCTTTGGGGTGAGTCGTTTATTGACAAAAATGACTGGAGAGGATGATCCAGAGGTATTTTTGACCACATTTGAAAGGACCGCTGAAAGAGAAAAGTGGCCTGAGGAGCAGTGGGCTGGACTGGTGGCTCCTCTGTTAACGGGTGAATCGCAGAAAGCTTACTATGACCTAGAGCCTGACCAAGCAAAAGACTATGTGATGCTAAAAGCTGAAATATTGGCAAGGCTGGGTGTCACCCTGGCTGTCCGGGCTCAGCGTGTGCATAACTGGACTTTCCAGCTTGGAAAACCCCCCAGGTCTCAAATGTATGATCTCATTCACCTGAGCAGAAAGTGGCTACAGCCAGAGACTTTGTCCGCACCAAAGATTGTGGAACGTGTTGTAATGGATCGGTTTTTGAGAGCTCTTCCTACTGCCATCCAAAAGTGGGTAAGCCATGGAGACCCAGAGACGGCCGATGGTCTTGTGGATCGTGTGGAGAAATACTTGGCTACAGAGAACCTGACGGCCTCTTCCAGAGACACTCGGACTTTCCACCCTAAGACCAGACCATCCCCAGGGGCGGATAAGAGGATTCCAAGGGGTGAGGGTGGAGAGAGTGAGAGGGTGGGAGCTCTACCCCAAGTTTGGCGAGAACAGCCTGGGAAATCAGCGGCTCAAGAGGCGGCAAGAAGGATCGTTTGCTACCGCTGCCGGCAAGCGGGACATATTGCAGCAAATTGCCCGGTTTTGGAGGAACCCATGCAGTGTGACTTTCTGACGGGCAGACGTCAGTCGCTGTGTGCGACAGTCGCATGCACTGCCATTCGGGGAACTGAGAAACATTTATGCAAAATGTGTATTAATGGTAGAAATGTTGTGGTATTGCTGGATTCAGGTAGCCTTGTGACCCTGATAAAGGCTGAGTTAGTTAAAACAGAGGTCTCTGGGAATAGCAAGGTAGCCGTTATTTGTGTGCATGGGGACACCCGAGAGTATCCAGTGACTACAGTGTGTTTCGAGACCCCCAAAGGTACCCTTTCTCATCCAGTGGGCTTAGTGTCTCAGTTACCGCATGACGCCATTGTGGGAAGGGATTTTCCGAAGTTCTGGGAACTGTGGGATGATCATGAGCCCCCCACTGGTGCCCCTATGTACCAGGAATATGATAGCCAGAACTCCTCTGAGAGTGGTGAGGACTCTCCCGAATTTCCCTTGTCAGTATTGGCAGGGGAGACTCAAGAAACTGGAGAGGAGCCCACCTCCTCAGACGAAAACCTACCGTCTGTGGAGTTTTCTGATCTTGAGGTTCACAGGGAAAACTTTGCCACAGAACAGTTGAAAGACCCCGCCCTAATAAAGGCACGGGAAAACGTAGTGAAAATAGATGGCGAGTTAGTGAACCCAGATAATACCTGCACTTACCCATACTTCAGCGTAGAGAAGGACCTACTGTATCGGGTGGCAAAAAGGGCAGAAGAAACCGTTGAGCAGCTGGTGGTGCCCAAACCTTACAGGAAGTTGGTGTTGGAGTTGGCCCATGGGCACATTCTTGGAGGTCATCTGGGGACAGAGAAAACCCGAGAGAGGGTATTACAGAGATTCTATTGGCCTGGGGTGATGAAGGACATAGAAAATTATTGTTCCTCCTGCCCTGTGTGTCAGAGGTCGGCCCCGATGCCACACTTCCGTAGCCCGCTGGTCCCTCTACCCATCATTGAGGTCCCGTTTGAGAGAATCGCAATGGATTTGGTAGGTCCTATAATCAAGTCCGCTAGGGGGCACCAGTACATATTGGTTATAATGGACTATGCCACCCGTTATCCAGAAGCGATCCCTCTCAGAAATACCTCGGCCAAAACCATAGCCAAAGAGCTATCTCTTGTTTTTAGCCGGGTGGGTATTTGTAAAGAACTGCTTACGGACCAAGGTACACCCTTTATGTCCCGGGTTATGAAGGAGCTGTGTAAATTGTTCAAAGTGACGCAATTACGTACATCTGTGTATCACCCCCAAACCGATGGGCTGGTTGAAAGATTCAACAAAACCCTAAAACAAATGTTGAAGAAAGTGGTGGATAGGGATGGAAAGGATTGGGACTGTCTACTTCCTTATTTGATGTTTGCTATTAGGGAGGCGCCCCAATCCTCTACGGGATTCTCCCCCTTTGAGTTACTGTATGGGAGACACCCAAGAGGGCTGTTGGATATTGCCAAGGAAACTTGGGAAAGTGAGAGTTCTCCCCACAGGAGTGTGATTGAGCATGTCGCCCTGATGCAAGATCGAATTGCACAGGTAATGCCCATCGTGAAGGAACATTTGGCCCAAGCGCAGTTGGCACAGCAGAGAGTGTACAACCGTGGAGCCAAGACCCGTACCTTTTCCCCGGGGGATAGGATATTGGTACTTGTCCCTACGGTTGAAAGTAAATTCCTTGCCAAATGGCAAGGCCCCTACGAGATAATGGAAAAAGTGAGCGAAGTGAATTACAAGGTCAGACAACCAGGAAGGCGAAAGCCCGAACAGATCTATCACGTTAATCTGTTGAAAGCCTGGAGGGATAGAGAGTCCCTAGTCGCAGACACTTGGTCACCAGCTCAAACTGGTTGCGTGATTCCTGAGGTTGGAATCGCAGCCACCTTGTCACAACCCCAACAACAGGAGGTTAAGGAGTTTGTGCTTCGCAACAAGGAGGTATTCTCTGAGCTGCCGGGACAAACATCTGGGGTAGAGCATGACATTATTACCCCGCCCGGTGAAAGGGTGAAGTTAAAACCCTATCGGATCCCAGAGGCCCGACGGGAGGCAATACGGGAGGAAGTACAGAAAATGCTGAACTTAGGGGTGATAGAGGAGTCCCAAAGTGATTGGTCTAGTCCCATTGTGTTGGTGCCTAAACCGGATGGGAGCTGGCGATTTTGTAACGATTTTCGTCAGTTGAACAAAGTTACAAAATTTGACACCTACCCCATGCCACGTATAGATGAGTTGATCGACCGGCTGGGAACAGCCCGATACATGACGACTCTTGACCTCACAAAAGGGTATTGGCAAATCCCCCTGGCCAAGTCAGCCAAAGAGAAAACCGCATTTGTAACCCCAGACGGGGCGTTCCAATATAAAAGAATGCCGTTCGGGTTACAGAATGCGCCGGCCACATTCCAGCGGAAAATGGACCAGATGCTGAGGCCCCATCGGAAGTATGCTGCGGCTTACCTGGATGACGTAATTGTCCATAGCACAGATTGGGCCTCACATCTGCCAAAAGTGCAAGCAGTCCTGGACTCTGTTCGGGAAGCAGGGTTTACGGCTAACCCCAAGAAGTGTACCATTGGGCAGGAGGAGGCCAAATATCTTGGGTACACCATTGGGAGGGGAGTAATAAAACCCCAACTCAACAAAGTCGAGGCCATCCAGAGTTGGCCACGTCCCAACAGCAAGAAGCAGGTACGAGCCTTTCTGGGAATCGCTGGGTATTATCGGCGATTCATTCCCCACTTTGCTTCTAAGGCTGTGCCCCTAACCAACCTGACGAAGGGGAAAGGGTCGGTCATGATTAAATGGACCCCCGAGGCTGAGGCAGCATTCCAATTCTTGAAACAAGCCTTATGTAGCCAGCCAGTGTTGTACTCACCCGACTTCTCTAAAGACTTTGTCGTACAAAGTGATGCGTCAGATGTGGGGTTAGGAGCAGTATTGTCCCAGGTCTGGAACGGGGAAGAGCACCCAGTCATTTACCTCAGCAGGAAGTTGAAGTCCCATGAGGTAAATTACGCCACCGTTGAAAAGGAGTGTTTAGCGGTGAAGTGGGCTCTAGATTCCCTTCGGTACTACCTGCTAGGTAGGCACTTTGACATGGTTACGGATCACGCTCCGTTAAAGTGGATGGCTCAAAACAAGGAAACAAATAGAAGAGTGAATAGGTGGTTCCTGGCCCTCCAGGAATTCAACTTCACAGTAAAGCATCGCCCTGGCGTTCAAATGGGGAATGTGGATGCTTTGTCTCGAGTACATGAATGCCTGATTGCTGGTGTTCCAACCCCGAGGTTAAAACAAGAGGGGGGGGTATGTGACAGCAGGAAGGTAAAGTCACCTGGTTGCATCCAGGGGGGTAGATATATTTCGCCCAGATTCAGGCTTTACGCCGATTTATACAGCTAGGTGGAGAGTTGTATAAGCCCAGCTGAGACTAGTGGGCTCATTGATGACTCATACCTCTAGGGAGAGTGTGGGGCGTCGTGCAGACAGAGATGAGGAGACCAGCTGAACCTTGTCAGCTCATTTAGGCCTCTATAAGAAAGCCCAGCTTCATTAGATGTTAGCTCATGCCTGGAAGCAGACCTGTGTGGACTGTCTAGGGAGAGTGAACCCCTGTGCGGTGAGAGAAAGCCTGTGTGGCTATATTTTGCTTGGACATTTAAAACCAGGGACTAGGACAGCACTAGGCTGATCCCAGTCGTTAGTTAGGAAACCTGTAAGTTTAGTCAGAGGTCAAGTTGACCAGGATTTATTTTGTGTTTGTTTTTTTTGCCTTGCTGTGTTTTTGTCACTGTAAATAGAAAATAAACCGCACCTTTTTTTGATTTTGAAAACCACAACCTCCGTCTGCTGGGCCTGTTTTTGGGTGGGGAGCCCATCCCGGGGGTCACACATACCCGCTGCCGAGCTAGCCCCCTCACAGTATATATATATATATATATATATTGTGAGGGGGTTAGCTCGGCAGCGGGTGTGTGTGACCCCCGGGATGGGCTCCCCACACAAAACAGGCCCAGCAAACGGAGGTTGTGGTTTTCAAAATCAAAAAGGTGCGGTTTATTTTCTATTTACAGTGACAAAACACAGCAAAGCAAAAGAAACATAAACAAAATAAATCCTGGTCAAGTTGACCTCTGACTAAACATACAGGTTTCCTAACTAACAACTGGGATCAGCCTAGTGCTGTCCTAGTCCCTAAGTCCCTGGTTTTAAATGTCCAAGCAAATAGCCACACAGGCTTTGTCTCACCGCACAGGGGTTCACTCTCCCTAGACAGTCCACACAGGTCTGGTTCCAGGCATGAGCTAACATCTAATGAAGCTGGGAGTTCTTATAGAGGCCTAAATGAGCTGACAAGCTTCAGCTGGTCTCATCAACTCCCTGTCTGCACGACGCCCAGCACTCTCCCTAGAGGTATGAGTCATCCATGAGCCCACTAGCCTTAGCTGGGCTTATACAACTCTCCACCTAGTTGTATAAGTCGGCGTAAAGCCTGAATCTGGGCGAAATATATCTACCCCCCTGGATGCAACCAGGTGACTTTACCTTCCTGCTGTCACATACCCCCCCCTCTTGTTTTAACCTCGGGGTTGGAACACCAGCAATCAGGCATTCATGTACTCGAGACAAAGCATCCACATTCCCCATTTGAACGCCAGGGCGATGCTTTACTGTGAAGTTGAATTCCTGGAGGGCCAGGAACCACCTATTCACTCTTCTATTTGTTTCCTTGTTTTGAGCCATCCACTTTAACGGAGCGTGATCCGTAACCATGTCAAAGTGCCTACCTAGCAGGTAGTACCGAAGGGAATCTAGAGCCCACTTCACCGCTAAACACTCCTTTTCAACGGTGGCGTAATTTACCTCATGGGACTTCAACTTCCTGCTGAGGTAAATGACTGGGTGCTCTTCCCCGTTCCAGACCTGGGACAATACTGCTCCTAACCCCACATCTGACGCATCACTTTGTACGACAAAGTCTTTAGAGAAGTCGGGTGAGTACAACACTGGCTGGCTACATAAGGCTTGTTTCAAGAATTCGAATGCTGCCTCAGCCTCGGGGGTCCATTTAATCATGACCGACCCTTTCCCCTTCGTCAGGTTGGTTAGGGGCACAGCCTTAGAAGCAAAGTGGGGAATGAATCGCCGATAATACCCAGCGATTCCCAGAAAGGCTCGTACCTGCTTCTTGCTGTTGGGACGTGGCCAACTCTGGATGGCCTCGACTTTGTTGAGTTGGGGTTTTATTACTCCCCTCCCAATGGTGTACCCAAGATATTTGGCCTCCTCCTGCCCAATGGTACACTTCTTGGGGTTAGCCGTAAACCCCGCTTCCCGAACAGAGTCCAGGACTGCTTGCACTTTTGGCAGATGTGAGGCCCAATCTGTGCTATGGACAATTACGTCATCCAGGTAAGCCGCAGCATACTTCCGATGGGGCCTCAGCATCTGGTCCATTTTCCGCTGGAATGTGGCCGGCGCATTCTGTAACCCGAACGGCATTCTCTTATATTGGAACGCCCCGTCTGGGGTTACAAATGCGGTTTTCTCTTTGGCCGACTTGGCCAGGGGGATTTGCCAATACCCTTTTGTGAGGTCAAGAGTCGTCATGTATCGGGCTGTTCCCAGCCGGTCGATCAACTCATCTATACGTGGCATGGGGTAGGTGTCAAATTTTGTAACTTTGTTCAACTGACGAAAATCGTTACAAAATCGCCAGCTCCCATCCGGTTTAGGCACCAACACGATGGGACTAGACCAATCACTTTGGGACTCCTCTATCACCCCTAAGTTCAGCATTTTCTGTACTTCCTCCCGTATTGCCTCCCGTCGGGCCTCTGGGATCCGATAGGGTTTTAACTTCACCCTTTCACCGGGCGGGGTAATGATGTCATGCTCTACCCCAGATGTTTGTCCCGGCAGCTCAGAGAATACCTCCTTGTTGCGAAGCACAAACTCCTTAACCTTCTGTTGTTGGGGTTGTGACAAGGTGGCTGCTATTCCAACCTCAGGAATCACGCAACCAGTTTGAGCTGGTGACCAAGTGTCTGCGACTAGGGACTCTCTATCCCTCCAGGCTTTCAACAGATTAACGTGATAGATCTGTTCGGGCTTTCGCCTTCCTGGTTGTC
This sequence comes from Rana muscosa, assembly GCA_029206835.1. Taxonomy (NCBI): domain Eukaryota; kingdom Metazoa; phylum Chordata; class Amphibia; order Anura; family Ranidae; genus Rana; species Rana muscosa. The sequence continues at coordinate 226,770,153 of CM055118.1, forward strand.
TGACCTTGTAATTCACTTCGCTCACTTTTTCCATTATCTCGTAGGGGCCTTGCCATTTGGCAAGGAATTTACTTTCAACCGTAGGGACAAGTACCAGTATCCTATCCCCCGGGGAAAAGGTACGGGTCTTGGCTCCACGGTTGTACACTCTCTGCTGTGCTAACTGCGCTTGGGCCAAATGTTCCTTCACGATGGGCATTACCTGTGCAATTCGGTCTTGCATCAGGGCGACATGCTCAATCACACTCCTGTGGGGAGAACTCTCACTTTCCCAAGTTTCCTTGGCAATATCCAACAGCCCTCTTGGGTGTCTCCCATACAGTAACTCAAAGGGGGAGAATCCCGTAGAGGATTGGGGCACCTCCCTAATAGCAAACATCAGATAAGGAAGTAGACAGTCCCAATCCTTTCCATCTCTATCCACCACTTTCTTCAACATTTGTTTTAGGGTTTTGTTGAATCTTTCAACCAGCCCATCGGTTTGGGGGTGATACACAGATGTACGTAATTGCGTCACTTTGAATAATTTACACAGCTCCTTCATAACCCGGGACATAAAGGGTGTACCTTGGTCCGTAAGCAGTTCTTTACAAATACCCACCCGGCTAAACACAAGAGATAGCTCTTTGGCTATGGTTTTGGCCGAGGTATTTCGGAGAGGGATCGCTTCTGGATAACGGGTGGCATAGTCCATTATAACTAATATGTACTGGTGCCCCCTAGCGGACTTGATTATAGGACCTACCAAATCCATGGCGATCCTCTCAAACGGGACCTCAATGATGGGTAGAGGGACCAGCGGGCTACGGAAATGTGGCATCGGGGCCGACCTCTGACACACAGGGCAGGAGGAACAATAATTTTCTACGTCCTTCATCACCCCCGGCCAATAGAATCTCTGTAATACCCTCTCTCGGGTTTTCTCTGTCCCCAGATGACCTCCAAGAATGTGCCCATGGGCCAACTCCAACACCAACTTCCTGTAAGGTTTGGGCACCACAAGCTGCTCAACGGTTTCTTCTGCCCTTTTTGCCACCCGATACAGTAGGTCCTTCTCTACGCTGAAGTATGGGTAAGTGCAGGTATTATCTGGGTTCACTAACTCGCCATCTATTTTCACTACGTTTTCCCGTGCCTTTATTAGGGCGGGGTCTTTCAACTGTTCTGTGGCAAAGTTTTCCCTGTGAACCTCAAGATCAGAAAACTCCACAGACGGTAGGTTTTCGTCTGAGGAGGTGGGCTCCTCTCCAGTTTCTTGAGTCTCCCCTGCCAATACTGATAAGGGAAATTCCGGAGAGTCCTCACCACTCTCAGGGGAGTTTTGGCTATCACATTCCTGGTACATAGGGGCACCAGTGAGGGGCTCAGGATCATCCCACAGTTCCCAGAACTTCGGAAAATCCCTTCCCACAATGGCGTCATGCGGTAACTGAGATACTAAGCCCACTGGATGAGAGAGGGTACCTTTGGGGGTCTCGAAACACACTGTAGTCACTGGATACTCTCGGGTGTCCCCATGCACACAAATAACAGCTACCTTGCTATTCCCAGAGACCTCTGTTTTAACTAACTCAGCCTTTATCAGGGTCACAAGGCTACCTGAATCCAGCAATACCACAACATTTCTACCATTAACACACATTTTGCATAAATGTTTCTCAGTTCCTCGAATGGCAGTGCATGCGACTGTCGCACACAGCGACTGACGTCTGCCCGTCAGAAAGTCACACTGCATGGGTTCCTCCACAACCGGGCAATTGGCTGCAATATGTCCCGCTTGCCGGCAGCGGTAGCAAACGATCCTTCTTGCCGCCTCTTGAGCCGCTGATTTCCCAGGCTGTTCTCGCCAAACTTGGGGTAGAGCTCCCACCCTCTCACTCTCTCCACCCTCACCCCTTGGAATCCTCTTATCCGCCCCTGGGGATGGTCTGGTCTTAGGGTGGAAAGTCCGAGTGTCTCTGGAAGAGGCCGTCAGGTTCTCTGTAGCCAAGTATTTCTCCACACGATCCACAAGACCATCGGCCGTCTCTGGGTCTCCATGGCTTACCCACTTTTGGATGGCAGTAGGAAGAGCTCTCAAAAACCGATCCATTACAACACGTTCCACAATCTTTGGTGCGGACAAAGTCTCTGGCTGTAGCCACTTTCTGCTCAGGTGAATGAGATCATACATTTGAGACCTGGGGGGTTTTCCAAGCTGGAAAGTCCAGTTATGCACACGCTGAGCCCGGACAGCCTGGGTGACACCCAGCCTTGCCAATATTTCAGCTTTTAGCATCACATAGTCTTTTGCTTGGTTAGGCTCTAGGTCATAGTAAGCTTTCTGCGATTCACCAGTTAACAGAGGAGCCACCAGTCCAGCCCACTGCTCCTCAGGCCACTTTTCTCTTTCAGCGGTCCTTTCAAATGTGGTCAAAAATACCTCTGGATCATCCTCTCCAGTCATTTTTGTCAATAAACGACTCACCCCAAAGGACGCGGTATTAGTGGGACGGCTTTCCTCACTGGTCTGCGGACGTTGCTGCATTACTGCTTCCATCTGTTGTTGTAGTCTCTGCTCTTGCTTCTGCAACAGGTCTATGAAGCGGGCCTCAGATTGCTGCTGGGCTTGTTGCTGAGCCTCCAGACTCTGTTGCAAAGTTGCGTTTGTCTGCTGCTGGGCTGCAAGGCTCTGTTGATGAGCTTGCTGCTGGGCTGCGAAGTTCTGTTGTTGAGCTGCAAGGCTCTGTTGATGAGCTGCAAGGCTCTTTTGCAAACCTGCATTTGTCTGCTGTTGATTGGCATTTGCTAGAGCCAGCTGCTTCAGTATCTCCTCCATGCTGGCTTAAAAAAAACTGCCTGCATTCTCCACCAACTGTGAGGGGGTTAGCTCGGCAGCGGGTGTGTGTGACCCCCGGGATGGGCTCCCCACACAAAACAGGCCCAGCAAACGGAGGTTGTGGTTTTCAAAATCAAAAAGGTGCGGTTTATTTTCTATTTACAGTGACAAAACACAGCAAAGCAAAAGAAACATAAACAAAATAAATCCTGGTCAAGTTGACCTCTGACTAAACATACAGGTTTCCTAACTAACAACTGGGATCAGCCTAGTGCTGTCCTAGTCCCTAAGTCCCTGGTTTTAAATGTCCAAGCAAATAGCCACACAGGCTTTGTCTCACCGCACAGGGGTTCACTCTCCCTAGAAAGTCCACACAGGTCTGGTTCCAGGCATGAGCTAACATCTAATGAAGCTGGGAGTTCTTATAGAGGCCTAAATGAGCTGACAAGCTTCAGCTGGTCTCATCAACTCCCTGTCTGCACGACGCCCAGCACTCTCCCTAGAGGTATGAGTCATCCATGAGCCCACTAGCCTTATCTGGGCTTATACAACTCTCCACCTAGTTGTATAAGTCGGCGTAAAGCCTGAATCTGGGCGAAATATATCTACCCCCCTGGATGCAACCAGGTGACTTTACCTTCCTGCTGTCACAATATATATATATATATATATATTACTGTGTGGTATTATTGTGGTTCCCTATTGCCATTGGGCTCCACAATCATATTATTGTCCAGTTGTGGGGATCGAGACAAACTTAAAGCGGAAGTAAACCCATCGGTTTAACAGTTTCAAAAAGCAGTTACATTTCCGGCATGCCGGGAATGCCAACTGTCACATTGGTTGTGCTCTCAACCAAACTGTCAAACCATCCAATGGCTGGTGTCATAACTGATCACATGTACAGCATCATGGCAGTTGAAGATTAAACAGAGGCCAAGATGGCAGCTTCCTTGCCTGAAAATGATAGGAGGGTTTACTTCCACTTTAAGGGGTTGGCAGGCAGAGTGCAGACCCAAAAATATAACCTGCAGCTCCTACGAGGGTAGTGCTACACAGGTTAACCATACACCGGTAGCCGAGCAAGATGTGCCCCCACATGTGTATCACCTGATGAAAAAAAATCAATACTCTGTGGAATCTATAGAGCTGTACTGTAAAATATTTAAGCCTAATATTATGTTTTTGTTCTTAAAAAAAAAATAAACTTTAGACCTATAGATCTACTGTATGTACACTGCTCAAAATTTTTTAACCACTTAACGACCGCTCACTGTATATATACGTCGGCAGAATGGCACCGACAGGCAAAGTCACGTACCTGTACGTGACTGCCTTTGTATAGTTGGGGGGTCCCAACGGACCCCCCTTCTATACAGTGAGTGGTTGTTAATTGTTCGGGAGCGATCCGGGATGAGGGGACGGCCGTTCGATTCCGGCCACCCCCTCGCGATCGCTCCCGGCGAATGAGAAAGCTTCCTCTGCTTGTGTAATGTAAACACAGGCAGAGGAAGTGATGTCATCTCTCATGCGGCGCTCACATATACCGAGCGTCGTACGAGAGAAGACACACAGGTTAGTGCACAAACACTACACTAACACCAGGACACATGGGAACATAAATGGCCCCCCAGATCACCCCCCAGCCCCCAGTCACAGTGTCACTGATTGCAGTGACCATTTATTTACTGATCACTGCAATCAGTGACATTTGTGACTGTAAAAGTGTCACAACAGTTAGTTTTAGGTCCAGTGTAGCCCCCTAACGCCACCCTAATAAAGGTTTAACCCCCTGATCACCCCCCAGATAACCCTTTCACCCCCTATCACCACTGTCGCTAAGCGATCGTTTTTCTGATCGTTGTTTTAGTGTCGGTGATGCCGATCGGTAGCCAGTTAATTTTTTTAGGTTCGCCGCAGGTTTTTATAGCGTCAGGTACCCCCATATATTACCTAATAAAGGTTTAACCCCCTTGATCGCCCCCCAGGTAACCCTTTCACCCCCTATCACCAGTGTCGCTAAGCAATCGTTTTTCTGATCGCTGTCTTAGTGTCGGTGATGCCGATAGGTAGCCAGTTAATTTTTTTAGGTTCGCCGCAGGTTTTTATAGCGTTAGGTACCCCCATATATTGCCTAACAAAGGTTTAACCCCTTGATCGCCCCCCCAGGTAACCCGTTCACCCTCTTTTGCCAGTTTCAATAAGCGATCGTTTTTCTGATCGCTGTATTAGTTATGCTGGTGCCGATAGGTAGCCAGTTATTTTTTTTAGGTTCGCCGCAGATTTTTATAGCGTCAGGTAACCCCATATATTATCTAATAAAGGTTTTAACCCCCTAATTGCCCCTAGTTAACCCTTTCACCAGTGATCACCGTATAAGTGTTATTGGTGACACTGGTTAGCCAGTTAGTTATTTTGTTATTTAGGTTCCCCATCAGGTTTTTATATAGCGTCAGGTACCCCCATATATTACCTAATAAAGGTTTAACCCCCTGATTGCCCCTAGTTAACCCTTTCACCAGTGATCACCATATAAGTGTTACGGGTGACGTTGGTTAGTTAGTTTGCTTTTTATAGTGTCAGGGCACCCGCTGTATATAACCCAATAAAGGTTTAACCCCCTGATCGCCCGGCGGGTGATATCAATTAGGTTTTAGTGTCAGAGAGGGTCTGCGTCACACCCCAGGCAGCGTCAGGTTAGTGCCAGTAACGCTAACACCCACGCGTGAAGCATACACCTCCCTTAGTGGTATAGTATCTGAACAGATCAATATCTGATCTGATCAGATCTATACTAGTGTCCCCAGGAGTTTAGGGTTCCCAAAAACGCAGTGTTAGCGGGATCAGCCCAGATACCTGCTAGCACCTGCGTTTTACCCCTCCGTCCAGCCCAGGCCACCCAAGTGCAGTATCAATCGATCACTGTCACTTACAAAACACAACACGCATAACTGCAGCGTTCGCAGAGACAGGCCTGATCCCTGCGACTCCAGTGCTGTAGGAGGTGATTTCACCACCACAGTTAAAAAAAAAAGCATATATGCCGAAGCATTGGGGCAGCAGGGGCGGAGGAGCGGAGGAGCGATTTTGCTCCTAATGCCGCGTACATACGGTCGAAATTCAGATGGAGGCTTGCCCGTTGAAAAGTCCGACCATGTGTGTGCGGCATAACTTTTGCGTGAGGATGCCCCCATGCTTCGGCATATATAAATGGTGCATGTATGCCCATCATTAGAAGTGGGTGGATGAAGGGCGTTATTCTAATGGTGGGCATACCCACCGATCAATCTCTTTTTTCGTTCAGCCAACAGGCTGCATGAAAAAAAAGATTACAATACATGTCCAACAAGGACCAGCAACGTACTGGTATGTTGCTGGATTTTGAATGGTTATACCAGATTGATGCCTGCGGGTTTAGGTATCATCTTGGTATCATTCTTTTCAGCCAGCGGCCGGCTTTCATGTAAAAGCAATCCTAGTGGCTAATTAGCCTCTGGACTGCTTTTACAAGCAGTGGGAGGGAATGTCCCCCCCCCGGATATAAAAAGCGCCATTGGGAAATTGGGAAAGCATTTTATCACACCGATCTTGGTGTGGTCAGATGCTTTGAGGGCAGAGGAAAGATCTAGGGTCTAATAGACCCAAGTTTTTTCAAAAAAAGAGTACCTGTCACTACCTATTGCTATCATAGGGGATATTTACATTCCCTGAGATAACAATAAAAATGATAAAAAAAAAAAATATGGAAGGAACAGTTTAAAAATAAAATAAAAAAGCAAAATTAATAAAAAAAAAAAAAATGTATGTAGTTTGTCGCCAATGCGCGTTTGTGCGAAATTTTAAAGCATGTCGTGTTTGGTATCTATGTACTCGGCCTAAGATCATATTTTTTATTTCATCAAACATTTGGGCAATATAGTGTGTTTTAGTGCATTAAAATTAAAAAGTGTATTTTTTCCCCAAAAAATGCGTTTGAAAAATCGCTGTGCAAATACTGTGTGAAAAAAAAATGCAACATCCACCATTTTAATCTGTAGGGCCTTTTCTTTAAAAAAATATATAATGTTTGGGGGTTCAACATAATTTTCTTGCAAAAAAATAAATGTTTTCATGTAAACAAAAAGTGTCAGAAAGGGCTTTGTCTTCAAGTGGTTAGAAGAGTGGATGTAAGCTTCCTAATGTTGTGTATAAAATGCCAGAACAGTTCAAAACCCCCCCAAATGACCCCATTTTGGAAAGTAGACACCCCAAGCTATATACTGAGAGGCATGTCGAGTCCATGGAATATTTTATATGTTGACACAAGTTGCGGAAAAAAGAAAATTATTATTTTTTGCACAAAGTTGTCACTAAATGATATATTGCTCAAACATGCCATGGGCATTTGTGGAATTACACCCCAAAATACATTCTGTTGCTTCTCCTGAGTACGGGGATACCACATGTGTGAGACTTTTTGGGAGCCTAGCCGCGTACGGGACCCCAAAAACCAAGCACCGCCTTCAGGCTTTCTAAGGGTGTCAATTTTTGATTTCACTTCTCACTGCCTATCACAGTTTCGGAGGCCATGGAATGCCCAGATGGCACAAAACCCCCCCAAATGACCCCATTTTGGAAAGTAGACACCCCAAGCTATTTGCTGAGAGGTATGGTGAGCATTTTGCAGATCTCGCTTTTTGTCACAAAGTTTTGAAAATTGAAAAAAAAATAAAAAATTATTTTCTTTCTTCATTTTCAAAAACAAATGAGAGCTGTAAAATACTCACAATGCCTCTCAGCAAATATCTTGGGGTGTCTACTTTCCAAAATGTGGTCATTTGGGGGGGTTTTGTGCTATTTTGGCATTTTATGGCCTTCGAAACTGTGATAGGTAGTGAGGAGTGAAATCAAAAATTTGTGCCCTTAGAAATCCTGAAGGCGGTGCTTGGTTTTCAGGGGCCCCGTACGCGGCTAGGCTCCTAAAAAGTCCCACACATGTGGTATCCCCGTACTCAGGAGAAGCAGCAAAATGTATTTTGGGGTGCAATTCCACATATAACCATGGAATGTGTGAGCAATATATCATTTAGTGACAACTTTTTGTATTTTTTTATTTTTTTTTGTAATTCAATCACTTGGGACAAAAAAAAAATATTCAATGGGCTCAACATGCCTCTCAGCAATTTCCTTGGGTTGTCTACTTTCCAAAATGGGGTCATTTGGGGGGGGGTTGTACTGCCCTGCCATTTTAGCACCTCAAGAAATGAGATAGGCAGTCATAAACTAAAAGCTGTGTAAATTCCAGAAAATGTACCCTAGTTGTAGACGCTATAACTTTTGCGCAAACCAATAAATATACGCTTATTGACATTTTTTTTACTAAAGACATGTGGCTGAATACATTTTGGCCTAAATGTATGACTAAAATTGAGTTTATTAGATTTTTCTTATAACAAAAAGTAGAAAATATCATTTTTTTCAAAATTTTCTGTCTTTTTCCGTTTATATCGCAAAAAAAAAAAAATCGCAGAGGCAATCAAATACCATTAAAAGAAAGCTCTATTTGTGGGAAGAAAAGGACGAAAATTTTGTTTGGGTACAACATTGCATGTCCGCACAATTTCCAGTTAAAGCAGCGCAGTGCCAAATTCTGAAAACACCTCTGGTCCTTTAGCTACAAAATGGTCCGGGGCTTAAGTGGTTAAGGAACACTTTTTAATCAAAGTACAGCATCAAATCAAATAAACTCCTGGCATAGTGACCTAGCCAGTTACAGTAAGTAGCAGAGGTTTTTTTTAATCAGTTTCAGCTGTTTTGGTGTTAACTAAATTAATAACAGGTGCACTAGATGGGCAACAATGAGACAACCTCCAAAACAGGAATGGTTTCACAGGTGGAGGTCACTGACATTTTTTTTCCCTACTCACTTTTCTGACTGTTCTTCACTAGTTTTACATTTGGTTAGGGTCAGTGTCACTACTGTTAGCATGAGGCAATACTTGGACACTATAGAGGTTGCACAGGCAGTCCAACTCCTCCAGGATGGCACATCAATATGTACCATTGCCAGAAGGTTTGCTGTGTCTCCCAGCACAGTCTCAAGAGCATGGAGGAGATTCCGGGAAACAGGCAGTTACTCTAGGAGAGCTGGACTGAGCCGTAGAAGGTCCTTAACCCATTAGCAGGACAGGCACCTACTCCATTGTGCAAGAAGGAACAGGATGAGCACTGCCAGAGCCCTACAAAATGACCTTCAGCAGGCCACTGGTGTAAATGTCTCTGACCAAACAATCAGAAACTGACTTCATGAGGGTGGCCGGATGACCCGACATCCTCTAGTGGGTCCTGTGCTCACTGCCCAGCACCGTGGAGCTCGATTGGCATTTGCCATTGAACACCAGAATTGTCAGGTCTACCACTGGTGCCCTGCGCTTTTCACAGATGATAGCAGGTTCACCCTGAGCACATGTGACAGATGTGAAAGGGTCTGGAGAAGCCAAGGAGAACGTTATGCTGCCTGTAACATCATTCAGCATGGCCGGTTTGGTGGTGGGTCAGTGATGGTCTGGGGAGGCATATCCATGGAGGGATGCACAGACCTCTACAGGCTACACAATGGCACCCTGACTGCCATTAGGTAACAGGATACCATTGTCAGACCCTACGACAGTGCAGTGGGTCCTGGGTTCCTCCTGGTGCATGACACTGCCTGACCTCATGTGGCGAGAGTATGCAACCAGTTCCTGGAGTATGAAGTAATTAATACCATTAAATGGCCCCCATGGTCGCCTGAACTAGATCCAATAGAACACCTCTGGGGCATTTTGTTTCGGTCCATTCGACGCCGTCAGGTTGCACCTCAGTCAGTTCAGGAGCTCAGTGATGCCCTGGTCCAGATCTGGGAGGAAATACCCCAGGATACCATCTGTCATCTCATTAGGAGCATGCCCTGACATTGTCAGGCATGCATACAAGCATAGCTAGTACAGTGGCTCTGACCAGAGCTGACCCGCTGGTTTGAACGATAAAAACCTCATAGAGTGTACCCGGCTTTACAAGGAACTGAAGTCAGTGCTTTCTAAATGTTTTTTCTTTATTGTAGAAATACAGTAAAACAACAGATTTTTCTTACCATGGCAAACATTTTAATTGCCCAATATACTATCCCAAAACATTTTTGGCTACAGTCTTCCACTCTTACTAAAATCAGCCTGTCCATGTTTTTTTTTTTTTTTTCAAAGTGATCCAGTACTTTACCCACCCTAGTAGTGATGAGCCGAACACCCCCGGGTTCGGTTCGCACCAGAACCCGCGAACGGACCGAAAGTTCGCACGAACATTAGAACCCTATTAAATACAATGGTTGCGAACGTTCGGATTCTAAAGTGCTAATTATAACGACTATTATCCATGTTATTGTCCTAAACAGAGTTTGGGAACCCGGGTTCTGCACCAGGGGACATGTATCAATGCAAAAAGAAGTTTTAAAAACGGACGTTTTCCGGGAGCAGTCATTTTAATGATGCATAAAGTGAAAAAAAAAAGTCAAATATTCCTTTAAATATCGTACCTGGGGGGTGTCTAAAGTATGCCTGTGAAGTGCCACGTGTTTCCCGTGTTTAGAACTGTCCCTGCACAAAATTACATTTCCAAAAGAAAAAAAAGCCATTTAAAACTGCTTGCGGCTTTAATGTAATGTCTGGTCCCGGTAATATGGATGAAAATCTTTAAGAAAAATGGCATAGCTACCCCATCACCCACCCCCCCTACCCCAGCCCATTACCAGCCCCTTTGGGTCTTGTATGGATATTAAGGGGAACCCCGCACACAAAATAAAAAAGTCCCTATATACTCTGAACAGCCGTATACAGGCGGTGCATACAAGACAGGGACTGTAGGTTTGTTCTTATGTAGAATCTGTTTGTAATTTTGAACAGCTACATTGTTTAAGTGTAGCTCCAGCCCAAATACCTATTTTTAAGCTTTTTGGAAAACATAGGAAAGGGTTATCACCCCTGTAACATTTGTTTTGCTGTCTGTGCCCCTGTTCAGAACATTTCACCTCACTTTGCGTCCCAATGACAACTGTTTTTGAAATGTGGTGTTTTTTATTGAAACAAGGATTGGTGATAAAGCATCAGTAGAGAGGAGACACCTTTCTCCCATATTAATTCTTACAGGAGAGAATTTTCCTTCCAAGGGGTAGATTTCCTCTCACTTCCTGTTGTCTTCTTCCGTTTGCAAGTAGTAATCGTTTGTAAGTTGGATGTTTGAAAGTAGGGACCTGCCGTATATACTCTGCAGAAATTGGCCCCTTAGGTGTTGGTGTTGGCACAACACTGTAAGCACTCACAGTTACTCTTGGTGGGTGCTGGAACACCCTGCTGTCAACTATTATATCAGGAATTGTAATAACATATAATTGTTGAACAGTGGTAGTAAAAATTGGGCCTTTGATGGTGGTGCTGGTGCCACAACACTGTAAGGCCTGACAGTTACTCTTGGTGGGCGCAGCAATGGGCCCTGCTGTGAATTATTAGATCAATAATTCTAATTGCATGCCCCTGTTGAACAGGGGCTGAAAAATTGGGCCTTTGGTGGTGGTGGTGGTGGTGGTGTTGACACAACACTGTAAGGCCTGACAGTTACTCTTGGTGGGCGCAGCAATGGGCCCTGCTGTGAATTATTAGATCAATAATTATAATTGCATGCCCCTGTTGAACAGGGGCTGAAAAATTGGGCCTTAGGCACTGGTGGCACAACACTGCAACCCCTCACAGATACTGTACTTGGAGCACAGCAATGAGGCCTGTTGCAAAGTATTGCATCAAAAATTGTAATTACACGCCCCTGTTAAACAGGGGCTGAAAAATTGGGCCTTAGCCACTGGTGGCGTCACCCATAAACCAAAATGATCTTCCAAGCTATCATCATTAATCGTATCATTGAGGAGGAGGAGGAGGATAGCCAGTCAACATAACAGCACAGGCACTCAGCATCAGCATCAGTCTTGAAGGGATGTGACATTTTAAAATCAATTAGTCTGTTATATCAGCATCAGGAGTGTGGTAGCTGGTGGTGATCCAAGACTGGTTCATCTTGATGAAAGTCAGTCGATCAACCGAGTCGGTGGACAGGCGCACCCTGTGATCCGTGACAAATCCTCCAGCAGCACTGAATGTGCGTTCTGAAAGAACGCTGGATGGAGGACAGGCCAGTAGCTCAATTGCATACTGTGCAAGCTCTGGCCAGTGATCCATCCTCAAGACCCAGTAAGCCAGAGGATTTTCGGTGGGGAAGGTGTCCAAGTCTGACCTTGCCCCTAGGTATTCCTGCACCATGTATATCAGACGCTGGCGATGGTTGCTGGAACCGATCATACTTTGGGGCTGCGGACTAAAGAATTGTCTGAACGCATCGGGCAGACGGCCACCTTCCCCACCGCTCCTTCTTTGACTGCCCGAAGCCTCAGCAACTCGTTGTCCAGGACCAGGAGTTTGTAACCTCCCAGTCTCTAGGAACGCGTTGCACAGACCTTTCTGCAAGGCCTCCCGGAGTTGTCTCATCCTCTGCTCCCTCTGCGACGGTAACATAAGGTCCGCAACCTTACCCTTGTACCGTGGATCAAGGAGAGTGGCCAGCCAGTAATGGTCCCTCTCCTTGATCCGAAGAATATGAGGATCCTTCCGCAGACTTTGCAGGATCAGGAAGGCCATGCAGCGTAGGTTAGCTGAGGCATTCAGTCCGGAGTCCTCTGGGTCACTAAGGACGACATGATCCGCAGCCACCTCCTCCCTGCCACGTACAAGTCCACTGGTTTCTTGGGACTGTAAATCATCCCTAAAAGACTGCTGCTGATGATGCTGAGTGCCAGCCTCCACCTCCATGCTGACACAATCCTCCTCCTCATCCTCCTCCTCCTCCTCTTCCTGTGTGATGGGTGGGACAGAAGGAACATTGTCTGGGTAAAGGGGGCCTTGAGAGGCAAGGAAGTCCTCCTCTTCCTGCCTCTGTTCTGCCTCAAGTGCCCTGTCCATTATTCCACGCAGCGTGTGCTCCAACAGGTGGACAAGAGGTACAGTGTCACTGATGCATGCACTGTCACTGCTCACCATCCTCGTGGCCTCCTCAAATGGTGCCAGGACAGTGCATGCATCCCTGATCATGCCCCACTGGCGTGGTGAAAAAAAACCGAGCTCCCCTGACCCTGTCCTGGTGCCGTAGTCACACAGGTACTCATTGATGGCCCTCTGCTGCATGTGAAGCCGCTGCAGCATGGCCAACGTTGAGTTCCACCTGGTGGGCATGTCACATATAAGGCGGTTCTTGGGCAGGTTCAACTCCTTTTGCAGCTCAGCTAGGCGAGCACTGGCATTATAAGATCTGCAGAAATGCACACAGACTTTCCTGGCCTGCCTCAGGACATCCCGTAAGCCCGGGTACCTGCCCAAGAACCGCTGCACCACCAGGTTAAGGACGTGAGCCATACAGGGCACATGGGTCAGTTGTCCCTGTCGGAGGGCGGAGAGGAGGTTGGTGCCATTGTCGCAAACCACCATTCCTGGCTTAAGCTGGCGTGGCTTCAACCACCTCTCGGCCTGCCCCTGCAGAGCAGACAGGACCTCTGCCCCAGTGTGGCTCCTGTCCCCCAAACACACGAGCGCAAGCACGGCATGGCATCTTTTTGCCTGCGTACTTGTGTAGCCCCTTAAACGCCTACGGAGCACCGCTGGTTCCGAGGACAAACCACAGGAAGAGGCCATGGAGGAAGAAGAAGAGGAGGGGGTGGAGGAGAGAGGTGTGTCACAACCAGTAGTAGCATTTTGGAGGCGTGGTGGTGGAACAACCTCCAACACTACTGCACCTTGTCCTGCATCCTTCCCAGCTGCCAAAAGAGTGACCCAATGGGCCGTGAAAGAAAGGTAACGTCCCTGTCCATGCCTGTTGGACCATGAGTCAGCGGTAATATGCACCTTACCGCTGACCGCCCTGTCCAGCGAGGCCAAGACATTGCCTTCCACATGCCTATAGAGAGTCGGAATCGCCTTCCGTGAGAAAAAGTGGCGTTTGGGAACCTGCCACTGAGGAACCGCACATTGCACAAACTCACGGAAGGGGGCCGAGTCTACCAACTGAAAAGGCAGCAGTTGAAGCGCTAGCAATTTAGCCAAGCTAGCATTCAACCGCTGGGCATGTGGATGGCTGGGAGTGAACTTCTTTCGACGGTCCAGCAGCTGGGGCAGGGAAATTTGCCTGCTAGAATCGGACGTCGGTGTACTGCTAGCAGAGTGGCCGCAAGTACTTGGCTGTGACACACCTAATTCTACACCTTCATTCCTCTCAGTGCAGGTTTCAGAGAGGACTGATGGTATAGTGGGGTTGGAGATCCCAGCTGATGCGGTGCAAGGAGAGGTCCGCTTTGTTCTTTGGTGTGGGTCTTTAAAGTAGGCTTGCCAATGAGCTGCATGGCAGGTCAACATATGTCTGATCAAGCATGTGGTGCCCAAGCGGCTGATGTTTTGGTCACGCGATATACGTTTGAGACATATGTTGCAAACAGCAGCTGTGCGATCTGATGCACTCGCCTCAAAAAAGGCCCACACCAAAGAACTTTTTGAATGACGGGCAGAGGCAGCGCCCTGCACAGGCGGAGCTCTGCGGTGTGATTCCGTCGGTGTGCTGCCCATACGCTGGCCACCCAAGGGCATCCTGCCTCGTTGGAGATGTGCCTCCTCCTCATCCTCCTCCTCCTCCTCCTCTCTCCTATTAGGCACCCACGTGGAGTCAGTGACCTCATCATCCCCTCCCTCCTCATCACTGGAGCCAATCTGGCAGTATGCTGCAGCTGCTGGAGCATGACTGCCAGATTGGTGTCCTTCTTGAGCATCCCCTCTCTCTGCTCTCACGCTACTGCCTTCCTCTAGCTGGGTATCATCATCAGATCCTTCGAAACGCTGGGCATCCTCCTGGAGCATGTACCCAACACTGTGCTCAAACAGTTCGGGGGACTCCTCAGGAGGAGGACATGGTGGGTCTAGGGAAGGAGTGACTAATGATGACATTGATACCAGAGAAGAGGACGCTTTGGCAGCTGCTTTGCCAGTACCCTGAGCCTGGGTGAGAGAGGATGAGGAGGATGAGGTGGGCTTGGTCATCCACTCTACCAAGTCTTCGGCATGATGTGGCTCAACATGTCCAGCTGCTGAAAAGAAGGACAAGCGTGTCCCATGGCCACGTGCTGATGACAATGCACCGCGTCCACGACCAGCACTGTTGCCCCCAGACACAGAGCCTGCTTGCCCTCTTTTTTTGCCTCCTGACTGTCTGCCTCTCCTTGTTTGCCTACCAGACATTTTAATGGATGGCCTGCAGGGAGATGGGAAAAACAGCAATAAGGGCTACCTTCAGGTGTATACTGTGTAGGAGGCTTAGCAACAAAGACACTGACACTGTCCCCTGCCTATCCTTCTCTGTCCCTAAACACAAGGATTTGCAATATGCTTCAGCAAGATTGGTTTAGCACAGAATAGCACACTGATAGTTTCCCTCACTGTCCTTCTCTGTCCCTACAAACAAGATTTAGCACAGAATAGCACACTGATAGTTTCCCCGAGTGTCCTTCTCTGTCCCTAAACTCAAGGATTTCAAATATGGTTCAGCAAGATTGGTTTAGAACAGAATAGCACACTGACAGTTTCCCCGAGTGTCCTTCCCTGTCCCTAAACTCAAGGATTTCAAATATGGTTCAGCAAGATTGGTTTAGGACAGAATAGCACACTGACACTTTCCCTCACTGTCCTTCTCTGTCCCTACAAACAAGATTTAGCACAGAATAGCACACTGATAGTTTCCACGAGTGTCCTTGTCTGTCCCTAAACTCAAGGATTTCAAATATGGTTCAGCAAGATTGGTTTAGAACAGAATAGCACACTGACAGTTTCCCCGAGTGTCCTTCTCTGTCCCTAAACTCAAGGATTTCAAATATGGTTCAGCAAGATTGGTTTAGGACAGAATAGCACACTGACACTTTCCCTCACTGTCCTTCTCTGTCCCTACAAACAAGATTTAGCACAGAATAGCACACTGATAGTTTCCACGAGTGTCCTTCTCTGTCCCTAAACTCAAGGATTTCAAATATGGTTCAGCAAGATTGGTTTAGAACAGAATAGCACACTGACAGTTTCCCCGAGTGTCCTTCTCTGTCCCTAAACTCAAGGATTTCAAATATGGTTCAGCAAGATTGGTTTAGGACAGAATAGCACACTGACACTTTCCCTCACTGTCCTTGTCTGTCCCTACAAACAAGATTTAGCACAGAATAGCACACTGATAGTTTCCCCGAGTGTCCTTCTCTGTCCCTAAACTCAAGGATTTCAAATATGGTTCAGCAAGATTGGTTTAGCACAGAATAGCACACTGATAGTTTCCCTCACTGTCCTTCTCTGTCCCTACAAACAAGATTTAGCACAGAATAGCACACTGATAGTTTCCACGAATGTCCTTGTCTGTCCCTAAACTCAAGGATTTCAAATATGGTTCAGCAAGATTGGTTTAGGACAGAATAGCACACTGACACTTTCCCTCACTGTCCTTCTCTGTCCCTACAAACAAGATTTAGCACAGAATAGCACACTGATAGTTTCCACGAGTGTCCTTCTCTGTCCCTAAACTCAAGGATTTCAAATACGGTTCAGCAAGATTGGTTTAGAACAGAATAGCACACTGACAGTTTCCCTCACTGTCCTTCTCTGTCCCTATAAACAAGGATTAGCACAGAATAGCACACTGACAGTTTCCCTCACTGTCCTTCTCTGTCCCTACAAACAAGATTTAGCACAGAATAGCACACTGATAGTTTCCCCGAGTGTCCTTCTCTGTCCCTAAACTCAAGGATTTCAAATATGGTTCAGCAAGATTGGTTTAGCACAGAATAGCACACTGATAGTTTCCCTCACTGTCCTTCTCTGTCCCTACAAACAAGATTTAGCACAGAATAGCACACTGATAGTTTCCACGAATGTCCTTGTCTGTCCCTAAACTCAAGGATTTCAAATATGGTTCAGCAAGATTGGTTTAGGACAGAATAGCACACTGACACTTTCCCTCACTGTCCTTCTCTGTCCCTACAAACAAGATTTAGCACAGAATAGCACACTGATAGTTTCCACGAGTGTCCTTCTCTGTCCCTAAACTCAAGGATTTCAAATACGGTTCAGCAAGATTGGTTTAGAACAGAATAGCACACTGACAGTTTCCCTCACTGTCCTTCTCTGTCCCTATAAACAAGGATTAGCACAGAATAGCACACTGACACTTTCCCTCACTGTCCTTCTCTGTCCCTACAAACAAGGTTTAGCACAGAATGACACACTGACACTCTCCCCACCTATCCTTCTCTGTCCCTAAACACAAGGAATCCAGGATTAGTAAAGGAAAAAATGACACTGTCCCTGCCTATGCTTCTCTTTCCCTGCTCCGGAACACACTACACAAGGCCGCCGCGCTGGCGGCCTTTTATAGTGTGGGGCGTGTACTAAACCCCCTCAGCAATAATTGGCCACAGGCATCCTGCCTGTGGCCAATCATTGCTCTCCTCGCTGCCGGAGCTGTGATTGGCCAAGCATGCGGGGTCACAGTGCATGCTTGACCAATCACAGCGCCTGGATGACACTGCGATGGCGTAGTGCATTGTGGGCCGTTCGCGTCACTCGAATTTGGCGCGAACGGCCCAAATCGTTCGATCTTCGTCGAACGATCGAACAGCCGATGTTCGAGTCGAGCGTATGTTCGACTCGAACACGAAGCTCATCCCTACACCCTAGACATAAATACAGTTTCACCGCACTGCGGATACCATACGCTGTCTGTACCTACCTCCCGCCAGGTCCACGATTCAGAACACTCTGAAACATCTGTGCAAGTCTCCACTTTCTAAAAGTTGAAACCCACATAAAGCTCAGGGAGTTCCTTTCTGCCCCTATGTGACAGGGCTCAGGGAAGGTGATTGATCACTTATGCACACAATGCATTAAAGCCCAGCTCCAACATTTCTTAAAACCTCTCCTCCACTCATGCATATTTTTGTTTTATTAACTGTATACATACCTAAAATCCTGCAGTCTTGTAGCCAATTATGTGATGTCAGTTGATGTCTCGTCCCACTGGTGGTGAGTGGCCCCTCATGCTGCAAAGAACAGTGCTAGATAATGAGATCAATATTGCTCCCTGAAGCATCCTCTTGAATCTAGGGTGACTTGATGATGCGTTTCTATAATATGTGTCATTCACACCCTGGGCAAACGTGGAGTTGGTGTAATAACCCATTTTGTTTGTTGCCCCAAAAGATGACCTATGCTGTGTTTTTCAGAGTGA
The DNA here is from genome assembly GCA_029206835.1 of Rana muscosa. NCBI lineage: Eukaryota > Metazoa > Chordata > Amphibia > Anura > Ranidae > Rana > Rana muscosa. The sequence continues at coordinate 226,788,322 of CM055118.1, forward strand.
TAAGTCTTCAGCGGACAACATCAGAGATAGGGTGAATACTGCAGAAGCCTGTTTTTTTTTCACATTTTCACAAGAATTACCTCGGAGTTGGGCTGTGCTTAATGCTTAAAGGTGCTGGATATTTCTGCAAGCTCCAGTGATGGATTGGTGGAGCTGGGGGATAAAAATGGGAACAGAAGAGTCTGCTATAAAACAACTTTGTTTCTTTGCCTAGTAAATGCAAAGTATACGTTTGCTTTAAGGCCTCTTTCATATGGGGGTTAGCTGTAAAAAAATGCAGTTGAGCCGCAGGTGCTCCTAATCTAAAGTCCACCATATAGCTGGAGGGGGCTGTTCACATGCAGCGGTTGCAATGCTTTGCATCTTGGCTACAGCAAATTTAGCCCAGCGTGTCAAGCTTAGCCATGCAAGTCAACGGGACCACTCTGCAACTGCAAGCCAAAAGCATTAGCCCAATTGTAAACTGCCATTCAGCAAAAGGAAAAAAAAGAAAAGTGATCCACGGGGATTGTTTTTTTTAGAGACTGGGCTAGGGTGAACCCAGCCCAAGGGAGAGAGAGTTCCAGATGTGTATCACCTGCTTCGGTCTCCTATTGTCAACACCCCAGGGAGAAGGTGGAGCTGTGGTAGTGAGTCTGGGTAACTGCCTCCCTATGCTATGTACCATTTACTGTTGGTCATAAGAGCATATTCATCACTCTACAAATCTTTAATACTGTAGCACACCCCTGTAGGGACTGCTGATGAACTGGATCCGCCAGCTCTGCACAGCCAGGCACACCGAATCTTCACAAGTACTCTAAAGTCAGAAAACAGTCTGTGACTTTGTTTTTTATTTATTTTTTGGGGGTTAATAACTAGGATAGAGATGGGAGGTTATGAAATGCCCACTTGACTTCAGAAAAACTTCAGCATCAACTTCAGGGACATCCTCCTATATACAGTCTATGTACATTCTCCTTTACTTTCCTTCTGAGCACACATGCTTGCTGGTTTCAGCTGAATCAGGCTTTTAGTCAGGTATAGCAATAGCCCTTTACAGGCAGGATCTCGTAGCCCCTCATTATGTAGAAAAATACAGTGAGCAGCTTGTACTCCTCCTCTGTGGCTACTGATCCCAGCACCACCTCTTTGGCACTGCCAACCCACCTGGCTGTAGATGCCCCTTTCACTAGCTCTCCAGGCTAACTCTTCACACCAGTCCTAAAAAATGGACTCTTCACCAGCCCACCAAGCTGACTCTCAGGATATCGTCCGGGGAAGGATGAAGACGTAAGCACATCGCTGCCTTCAGGGAGGCTGGCTACATGTGTCAGACTCCCCCCTTATTAGTCCCCAGCAGTGCTGGTCTACTCATGCTGTCCTCTCTTGCTACCGTGCCTCCAAGAAGGACTTCCTCCCATGTGTTATGGCAGGATCTCTCCAGCACTCTTGCCCCAGCCCAAGGCAGGACCACCCCCCCACACTAGGGGGTACCCCTCAGGGCCACCCACAGCCTCCTCAACTCTGTATCTCCATCTTCCACCCAACTGCCCCTGCTGGCCTGGCTCATGCTTAGTTATGAGGTAAGCTCTACCCCCTGCCAGCCCACTACTGGGGATTGGTCGAGGCCATATACATATTCCAGGCAGCTCCTCCTAACCTCCACCCACTAGCTCTAGAACATTCTCCAATGTCCCAGAAGCAAGGGGAGGCACCAGAGGAGCTGTCAGGATGAGTCATCCAGCCCTGACTCACTGAACCATTTATTTTATTAAAAACTTCCACACCAGACGCTGCCTGTCGCCTCTCTCTCTCCCTTATGTTTTGACTCCTCTGCCTTTTCCCCCCTCCTCTGTATTTGCCCCTCTCCTCTGTAATTGCACCCCCTCCTCTGTATTTGTCCCCCCTCCTCTGTAATTGCCCCCCTCCTCTAATTACCCCCTATCTCTGTAATTACCCCACTCCTCTGTATTTTCACCACCCTCCTCTGTAATTGCACCCCCTCCTCTGTATTTGCCCCCCCTCTGTATTTTCACCCCCTCCTCTGTAATTTCCCCCCTCCTCTAATTTCCCCCCCTATCTCTATAATTACCCCCTCCTCTGTATTTTCACCCCCTCTTCTGTAATTGACCCCCTCCTCTGTATTTGCACTCCCTCCTCTGTATTTTCACCCCCCTCCTCTGTAATTTACCCCCTCCTCTAATTGCCTCCCCATCTCTGTAATTACCCCCCTCTGTATTTGCACCCCCTCCTCTGTAATTTCCCCCCCAATCTCTGTAATTGTCTCCCCTCCTCTGTAATTGCCCCCCACGCCCGCTGCTCGGAACCCCCTGCTGTCCGGGCCCCCCTGTGTGCTGGGGCCGCGTGATACTCCCTGTCGGCTGCCATGGGGGTATTGAAGGGAGGAGGATTTGTGCTGGTAGGGGAAGAAGATTTGTAATAGGAGGGGATGGGGACAATGACACCCCAATCGCGAAGCAAAACTACTTTTGGGTGACAGGCATCCCACAATTCTGTTTACGTGATTTTGCCGCGATTTGTCGGGTGACAATCGCGGCAAAATCGCACTGCAGTTGGGGTGTCATGCCGTGCGCTGCTAAAGTGTTCGGGTTTGGCTTGAAGAAAAGGTGGCAACCCTAGTCATACCGACTTTCTTTATCTGCATGCTTGTTTCCGGTTAGTTTATCAGAAAGTATTGAAGCCACAGTCAGCCAGGTAACTAATATTTTAATACATGGTCATTTTGCCTTAAATCCATAGTATGCATTTAGCTGCACTCTCCTCCTTCCCTGTGTCCTATACAGAGTAGAATAGTTTAATTTACCGCTGTTATATGTATTAATATTTTTATTAATCTCTTTACCAGCGATCATGAATATTTCATACAGGTTACACCTCACTTTGAACGAAAACAATGAGGAACAAAAGGAGCACATACATAATCAAGGAGAGGTTTCTAGGGAATAGTAATGACAACTTGTTTTAATCTGGCAGGAAAGAACACACATTTCCATCCAGCAAGAGGGATTACTTATTAATGGACAGAGGTTTAACTGCTTCATATCAGGTTCAAAACCTTCTAAGAACATCCCTTTCATATTAAGAACGCCTCTGCTTAATAAAGCGGAACTAAACCCATCAATTTAACGGTTTTAAAAACCAGTTACATTACCGTCACATGTCAGGAATGTAACTGTCACATTTGCTGGTGCTCTCAACAAAATTTTCCAGCCATCGAATGGCTGGTGTCAGAACTGGTCACATGTTCAGCATCACGACAGTTGAAGATCAAATAGAGACCAATATGTCCAATATTCCTGGCATGTGCTGGTAGCATTTTTTGAAACTGTTAAATCGATGGGTTTAGTTCCGCTTTAAATCTATATTTTATTTCCCTACTGGAATTGAACCTGTCAGTTAGTAACTGCTGCCAATTCCACACTGCTTGTTATTTGCAACAACCCTATAGATCACTAAAATTTCTCTTCTGTCAAATTCCATCAAGTTCATCCTGCCCCAATTTATAATTAATAATGTAGTTGCTAGTAGTGGTAAAACTCATTGGTTAGAAGGCTTTAAAGTGCCAAATGAAACACATACAACTGAAATAAAACAATAAAAAAATATGCACATGAATTTCCAATCTGCAGTTGCTGTGCATCTACAAAAAAAATGGAACCTGTTGTCAGGAGGAGAAAGAACAGATAAAATAGAAATACAATTGTTGTTTTTAACTTTTTTTTTTTAATTCTTGTTACATCTCAGTGCTTCTGATATCCTGCAGCCTCTTTGCAGCCATTTGCTGCCTATGTGCGCTCACTTTAGTGACGTGGCATTTTTCATGGCAGGTTTCCTGATGGTACCAACTTTGAACCATGCCTGAGCAATGTGTGTTGAAATGGTCACAGGGTGACAGCATAGGAGCACAAGTGGGGGACAGGGACAAATTGTTGACACCCTATAACAGGATATGCCTAAATAAGGACCTTCATGCATACCTCCCAACATTTTGAGATGGGAATGAGGGACACCTACTAACAAAGGTATGTAGGCAAAGGACATGCCCCTGCCATACCCCCTTAAAGGAGAAATTACCAAAAAAAAAGTTAATTAAATCCACAAGGGCTTTTTTTTTTACCACTACTATTCCTTTATAAAATGTACAAATGCAGCACTTTATAATTTGGATGAAAGGTTTAGCACTGGGAAACACTTTTTAAAAGATAAAAAGTGCATTTAATATGCAACTATATAGATCAGACCAAAATGAGGGGGAAAGAGGGACAGAGGGATATTGCTCCAACTCAAGGACAGTCCCTCGAAATCAGGGACAGTTGGGAACTATGCTTAATGACCAGTTAATATTTAGGATATTGGGAGTGGGGGTATGGGTGTAACAAGAAACATGGTATGAATGGTGAAATTAGGCTTTAAAGTTTGTACGATATTTAAGTGATTGGGTTCATATATACTTTAATCATATGTGTTGCTTTAGACTGCACAGTTCCATGTGGAGAGCATCAACAATAATAAGTGCACTTGAGTTTAAGCATCTCATCTGCATTATTAAGTCCAAAAACACTTCCCTGGTCCATCTCCAGATAGAAGGTTTCGTTGTTTTAGTGTGCCATTGTGTTTATCACATCATGATACTTAGCAGACTAGGCTAGTGTCTGTTGGATCATTAATACTGTCAGCCTTCCTGTTGATTTTTTTTCCCAAGTCCCACTTATGATGCTTATGGTGTGTAAAAGGAAATTAAAGTGTTTATAAAGCTTGATTTTTTTTTAAACAACAAAAACATGTCATACTTACCTTACCAGCCTGGATCCTCCTCCTTTCAGGTCCCTGCGCTTCTTGGTCCTTTCCTTCCTCTGAGTGCCCCTGTAGGAAGCTGTTTCCTGAGCCAGGCTGTTTGCGTCTATTCAGACATACAACCCGACTCGGCCCCGCCCCCTGCTCTCTGCTGACTGTTTTTGACAAATAGAAGCAGAAGCCAATGGCTTCCGCTGCTTTCAGCCAAGCCTGTCAGAGCCAGGAGAGGGATAAGGATCTGCTGCAGATGTGTACAGTGCTGGACCGAGATCGGGTTCAGATGAGTATTTAGGGGGTCTGGGGGGAAGCCACTATTAAAAGTTTTTTTTACCTTAAAGCGGTTGTATGTCCTAGTAAAAAACACTGCATACTAGCTCATTATGAAATACTTACCTTAGAACAAAGCTCCCACACCGCCGCCGGTCATCGCTGAGGGAGCTGACATGTTGCCTCGGCTATTCTTCTCGGTTCCCGGCTCCTTCCCGACTGTTCCGACTTACCTGTAGGTAAAAATGTGCAAGCGGGGTATACAACCGCTTTAATGCAGAGAATGCATTAGGGTGAAAAACCTTTTATCTTTAGAACCACTTTAAGCACCTGCTTGTTTTGCCATTCTTTTGAAAACTGGACTTTTAGTGCACTGGGGGGGGGGGAGCCTAATGTCATATACTGTTTAGTAGAGGTTTTACTACCACTACTATCTCTGACAGTTTCCTTCTTTTTCTGTCCATGGTTGTTAAGGAAACAGTGGGTACCTGCCTGCTTTAGCTACTAGTGACGTTCCATCTTTCCCTATTTAATCGATTGATCGATCGATCACAGCGGCGATTGTCTCGCACTAAAGCCACCCCCCAACTCCCGATCGATCTATCGATCACAGCGGACAATTGTCTTGCACTAAAGCCACCCCCCTAACTCCCGATCGATCTATCGATCACAGCGGCGATCCTCATGCACTAAAGCCACCCCCTCCCTGCGCAATCAGTGGCCTTACCTTATACTGCAGTAGAGGTGCGGAGAGGAGGAGGAGGTGGCGGTGCACTGCTGAATCCGGGGTAGACTGCTGCCGGGGCAGATGCTTCTCCTCCTGGTTGAACAGGAGGCAGGTCCTCAGACCAGTTTTAGGACACCCGGCCAATCGGGTCTCTGGAGCCGCTTCCTGATTGGCTGGGAGGAGAAGCAGGAAGACATTAGCGAATATTAATTTGCTAATGTCACACAAGTGGGTGGGCTCGAGGTGCAGTGCTATGCACTTCCAACCCACCCTTTTTAAAGCCAATTAAAGCTTCTAGCTCTAATCATGTGCTTCACAAAAAAAAGTCCATGCGTCCGGCGCCCCGCATGGAAATTAGGGGCCGGGAGCATAGATTAGTGGGGGCATCAATGTACGGGCCGCCACTGCCCAGCCATGTAAACCAAGGGGCACGGAAGATGGCTGACACCATTGCCAAAATATGGCAATAAGGCAAATTTGGGCAATGACTTTGACTAGGTATACCCTGCTGCTTTGTTTACATTCCACATGACAGTCTAAAGACCTGTCATTTTGCAGTGAGTGAACAATGCAATTGGACATGTTAGCAGGTCTTTTGTGAATTAGTACAGTTACTATGTACTCCTTACTTATTCACTTAAGGGGGGAAATATATGGGGAGCCCCTTATTTTAAAAGGGTACTTCAATAATCTCGTAAGCCCCTGACCTGCAGACCCCCCCAAAAATGGACTATTGTTGTGGGGAAGAGGTCCTCATATATAAAGGGGGAAGAGTAGGGACTTTGGGATTATTGCAGTGCCAAAAAAATGAGTATATACAACAATTATAGTAAAAATATGTTTTATTTATACAAAAAATAAATAGCAATATGCGTTTGTAGCTTTAGTGTACATAATTGATGGTTACACCCAACATGTTTCACCAAAACATTGGCTTCATCAGGGGTACTTGATTGTACAGTGTAGCTTTAGAAGAAAATCTAAAAAGTAGAATATATATAACATGAATAAACAATTTCATACAAACAAGCATGTTATAAACAGGAAGGCAAAATTGGGCGCCCTAAGACAAAAACAACAAGACCTAAGGGCGATGAAAGGAGTATTAAAGTGCAGGTCTGCCATACCCACCAATCTTCAAGGACAACGCAATCAAATAGCTGCCAAGGGCCAACCAGGAAGCTAGATAATGTGGCTGCAGGGGACTATTAGAAAAAAAAATGAAAAATTAACATTAATCCTAGAATGTGTAGGAATGACTAGTGTGGACAGAAAGAATCGCCACACTCAATTAGACATCCTATTATGTAGACTAACATAGTCTCTAGTACATAGCAATAAATTGTTTAGGAAATTTAAAACAAAAACTGGGCGCTGAAGGATATATCTGGACAAAAACCCCTCCCAAATGAGGTATCAAAAATACATCTGAAACAGAGAGATAATCGAAGTGCTCAATTATCATCCAAATATATATGTCCATAGATTTAGTAAAAATAGGAGGAGGGAAGCTTACCTTTGATTAACAAACTAGATGAAAAGTCAAAAGTTGCACGCCAATGTATGGTTGTTCAAAGGCAAAAAGACCCCCCTGGGTATGATGTTGCTGGCAAGGAGCAATAGCCCAATCAACACACGCTTACGACAGCAAAGTTGCTTGTTTTTAATGATGGAATTGGGAATAATAGTAAAAGGCAATGTTGAAAAAACCTAAAGTGCCCGACAAGAAAAAGAGTTGCATCACACCAACCAAACAATAAGCAAAGATAAGTCAGTCAAATATTTATCACTCCAAAGAAAAAAAACAAGAAATAATGTTATTCAAGTACCTGATGTCACCACACAGCATAGCAGCAGCGCCCCGCACCAGTAGACAGCTAATGAGCTGTCTATGTTGGTTTAAATAGCCCCCCAGCCGCCCGGCGTCTTGCGTCGCTGGGCGGCGGCGGACGTAAGGTAGCCAATGCGCATGCGCACAGCACCAAGCGCCTACAATGACCATACTGCTTAGCGAGGGACATCACATGACGCGGCCAGTGCGTACAACCGAGAGGACGCAACTGGTAAGGACAGAGAGTGGAGAGATGTAACCAAGGCAACCGTGGGCAGGCGTGGCTACAGAGCGGGCATGGTGTAAAGACACCAGCCCTTGGGTGTCCATACAGACATGGGTCAGCAACCCGGCATAGGCCCACGACCGCCAAAAGGCGCGCCGCCCAGGGATAAGGCAGATAAATGACAGACAGAGCACAAACTCCATCAACAAAGCCCACAGATGGAAAAGGCAAATTGTTTCAATCCCAAGGCCCCCGATACCTTCCGATCACAACATGATATCCTAAATTGAAAAGGGAAAGACACATGTCATATTGTTATTGAAACTGGTACAATGAAGCAAAAAAAACAAACATATATGCAGGTATATAAATAAGCAAACTAAATAAGAACATATACAGTATAAAAGATAGTATATTAGGTCATATGGTCAAAATGATAAATCAAGGATGGGAATTGACCCATTGTTGATTGGTTCTCAGTGGGTCCCAAGATGTTAAATGGGATAAGGTCAAAAGGTCATAAAGGAGAAAAAAGCAGGGAGTAAGCAAGGAGGGGAATCATGGACATAAATGAACTAGTCGATTGCTATAGAAAGGATTTATAGCTAATATATTCATTAAGTCCAGGGAATTTAACTGCATCAAGGGTATGTATCCATCGAGTCTCCAGTTGTAGCAGGGCTATATCTATATTGCCTCCACGAACATGTTGAGGCACATGATCAAGGGCATAAAAGGTAACAACTTGGGCATCATAGTTATGTTGATATCCAATGTGTCAATTTAATGCTGTAGTGGTTAACTTTTTATAAGTCGGCAATACATGATCCCTAATTCTTTTAAAGAATGGTCTCTTGGTCTTGCCCACATAAAAACAGCCACTATGGCAAAGTGCCAAATATACAACACCAATTGTTTTACAGTTAATGCGATGCTTGATGCTATGGATACATCCATTGGGTAATGGAACATTATGAGAACCAGGTAGGAAGCAACAGATATCACATTTTCCACAGGGAAACGTGCGCCCCTGGGTCGAAGATGAACGTTTTGAGGAATCAAAGTGACTAGAGACCAGATGATCTTTAAGTGACGGAGCACGGCGAAAAGTGATCTCTGGATGAGGTTTGATGAATTTTTTAACAGTCTTATCAGCCAACAGAATATGCGAATAATTTTGAAGAACATTTCTAACTTGACCATGTTGGTTAGAAAACTTGGTAATTACACAAACTGAGCTTTTGGGCTTATTTTTTTTAAAAGAATGAATAAGGTCATTCCTGCTGAGCTTGACAACCCTGTTGAAGGATCTCTTTAAAAGAGAACGACTGTATCCACGAGCAATCAATCTATTCCGTAGATCATTAGCAGCCACATAGAAGTCTGAGTCCGAGTGCAATTGCGCTTAAGACGAAGAAACTGACTATATGGAATGTTTTTTAAGAGGGATTGAGGGTGTGCACTAGAGGTGTACAATAAAGTATTTCCAGCCGAAGGTTTACGGTAAAGAGAGGAATGGAGTATACCTTCCTGATCAATATGGATTGTTAAATCCCCAAAAATAATTGGATTGTTGACTACACTCCATTGTGAAGGACAGATTGTAATCATTAACAGCCAGTTTGCGCGTCAGTTGCAGGAGCTCACCCTTGGTACCAGACCAAAGAATCAAAATATCATCTATATACCAGGTAATGACATGATTGAGCAAGGGTATAAACGATTCAGTAGAAAATAGTTCCCTCTCCCACCCCCCCAGATACAAGTTGGCATAAGAGGGGGCACACTTGGTCCCCATAGCCACCCCCTGTATCTGGAGGAAGTGGGAGTTGCCAAACAGGAAAATGTTACGTGTAAGTATGAACCTCAACAGCTGAAGAACAAACCGGCTATAGTGATCAGATGAAGAATCTCTTTCCTTTAATTGGTTCTGAATAGTTAAAAGGCCTTTATCATGTGGGATAGAGTTTAATAAGCTTTCCACATCCAAGGCAACCAACCATGTACCTGGTGGAAATTGCTTGCCATCGATGTTGCGCAATAAATCGATGGTGTCCCTTACAAAGGAAGATAGAGAAATGACATGAGGTTGCAAATACTGGTCAACTAGGTCCTCATATACATGGGAACATAATGCTGTATCATGGGTCTCCTCTGGAAAAGTAACCACCACCCCCCCCACATTGAGGGCATGAGCCCTGGTGTGGTTTGGGAGGAGGAAATGTATACTGGCCTGGAAACCATGTTCAAAAAAGTCTCTAGTATGGGTTTAGAGGAGGGCCTCATGCTGTTTTTTTTGTTGATTTTTTTTGTTTGTTTTTGCGTGACCCTCCTTGACAGCCATAGCAGACCCTTATCACAGATTGGAGTCTGGTATGTATTGTTAGAGGGAACCCTATGCAGTTGTGTGTGTGAGTGTGTGAATTCCCCCTTAAACATCTCTAATGTTGTGTACACATAATCGGAATTGCCGGCAACAAATGTTCGATGTGAGCTTTTGGTCGAATATTCCAACCGTGTGTAGGCTCCATCGGACATTTGCTGTCGGAATTTCCGACAACAAATGTTTGAGAGCAGGTTCTCAATTTTTCCGACAAGAAACGTTCTTGTCGGAAATTCCGACTGTGTGTAGCCATTTCCGACGCACAAAAGTGCTGCTTGGAGCCAATTCGACGCATGCTCAGAATCGTTGTACTTCATTTTTCTCGGCTCGTCGTAGTGTCGTAGTCTCTGCGTTCTTGACATTCGGAATTTCCGAGCAACATTTGTGTGACCGTGTGTATGCAAGACAAGTTTGAGCGAAAATCCGACAGAAAAAACCCCACGGTTTTGTTGTCGGAAATTCAGATCGTGTGTACGTGGCATTTAGATCTTCGTCTCAGATGAATGTTTGTTATAGATGATGGGAATCATCAGCTGCTTTCTTTACAAACAGAAGTAAGTGGCCAGGAGATATCATTTGCTGGCAATTTAAGGGACATTTTTTTTTCTTTGTAAATTTTTGGTGTTTGGCTGCAGCAGGTTGTATACATAATACAGATGCACCACTTCAAAAGCAGGTTCAGAGTGTCTCTCATGTAAATTTAAATTTTAAATGTTTAAGCATTAATAAAATTACTGCCCTCCACAAAATGGAATGTAAATTTTTATTTTTTTGCTTTGGTACATGTTCCCCAGGGCATTGCCCCATCCCCTCATAATATTTGTTTGACAATCCTATGTCTAGTAGCCTAGAAAATGTATATTAATATTTTTTACACAGTTCAGCTCCCACTGACTGGGGAAACCTTCCCCAAAGTGAACCTAAGTACATTCAGCTCACCCCCACTCTTGATCTTCTCAACAGTCTGGCAGGAGATGTGATACAGATTGCTCCTAAGCACAGTTTATACCAAAGGCTTTGCAAAAAAAATAAAAATTCCGAACAAACACTAAATAGCAAGGCTGTCGGGGGAACACATCCCTACATCTGGAAACAGTGAATTACAAATACACAAGCTAACTACAACTAGTAAGATTTGTGCTGCTGCTTTTGTGCAATCAAAACATGGAAACAAGAAACCGATGGATTTTTCCATCGGAAAACCGATGAAGCTGACTTCCATCAGTCTTGCCTACACACCATCAGTCAAAAAACCGTCCGTTCCAAACGCGGTGACGTAAAACACTCCGATGAGCCGAGAAAAATTAAGTTTAATGCTTCTGAGCATGCGTCGATTTGATTCTGAGCATGCGTGGGTTTTCTAACTGATGGACTTGCCCATAGACGATCGGAATTTGCTATCGGTTTTTTATCCATCGGAAAAATTTAAAACATGTTCTATTTTTTGACACCGATGGAAAAAAGACAGATGGATCCCATACACGATCGGTTTGTCCGATGAAAAAAATCCATCGGACTGTTTTAATCGGTAAAACCGGTCGTGTGTACGCGGCTTTACTGACAATGTTACCCCAAACCCCCATCACTTTATCCCCATATCCTGAAGAAATATTGCTACCCCTAGTTAATACCATAGTGTAAGGCAACCATTCTAAACCAGGGTCCCCCCAGGAGTGGCTAGAGGAGGTGTTGCTCATAATTAATGGTACCTGAATAGTATGGAGCCATTGTCAATTAGCAACTACCAGACACTAGGGATGAGCTTCGACTCGAACATTGCCTGTTCGCCCGTTTGCCGAACAACGAACAATTTGGGGTGTTTGCGGCAAATTCGAAAAGTCTATGGGAGAAATCTAAAGTGCTAATTATAAAGGCTTATAAGCAAGTTATTGTCCTAAAAAGTGTTTGGGGACCCGGGTCCTGCCCCAGGGGACATGTATCAATGCAAAAAAAAGTTTTAAAAATGGCCGTTTTTTTAGGAGCAGTGATTTTAATAATGCTTAAAATGAAAAAATAAAAGTGAATTATTCCTTTAAATTTCGTACCTGGGGGGTGTGTATGATATGCATGTAAAGTGGCGCATGTTTCCCGTGCTTAGAACTGTCCCTGCACAAAGTGTCATTTCTGAAGGAAAAAAAGTCATTTAAAACTCACTCGCGGCTATTAATCAATTGTCGGCTTTTATCAATACATAGAAAAGTCATTGATAAAAAAAAAAAAAAAAAAGCGTGGGGGTTCCCCCAAATTCAATTACCAGGCCCTTTAGGTCTGGAATGGATATTAAGGGGAACCCCGACGCAAATTAAAAAAAAATGGCGTGGGGTTCCCCCTAAATATCCATACCAGGCCCTTGAGATCTGGCATGGATTTTAAGGGGAACTCCACCCCAAATAAAAAAAAAATTGCCTGGAGTCCCCCCAAAAATCCATACCAGACCCTTATCCGAGCACGCAACCTGGCCGGCCACAGGGGAAGAGGGGGGGACGAGAGAACGGCCCCCCCTCCCTCCTGAACCGTATCAGGCCACATGCCCTCAACATGGGGAGGATGTCCCCAGTTTGATGGGGACAAGGGCCTCATCCCCACAACCCTTGCCCGGTGGTTGTGGGGGTCTGCGGGTGGGGGGCTTATCGGAATCTGGAAGACCCCTTTAACAAAGGGGACCCCCAGATCCCGCCCCCCCCATGTGAATTGGTAAGGGGTACATTGTACCCCTACCATTTCACGAAGAAAGTGTCAAAAAATGTAAATAAAAACACACACACCTTGGAAAAGTCCTTTATTAAAAAATAAAAAAAGAATAAAAAATAAAAAACATTCCAGCGATGAAATCCAGTGTCCCGCAGTGATCCCGATGTCCAGCGCTGTCCGTCATTGGTTGTGCCTGTGCGGACCTGATGGGGAACTTCCTCCGCTGTGTTTTAAATGTATAGACCCGCCCCTTCTAAAGTTCCCCATCAGGTCCGCTCAGCGGACCAGATGCGGAACATGAGAAGGGGCGGGTCTATACATGTATTACACAGTGAATGAAGTTCCCCATCAGGTCCGCCCCCTCAGTATGTTCGACCCTGCCTATGTCATTGGCCTGAGCGGGGAACTTCCTTCACTGTGTAATTTAAATTTACACAGTGAAGGAAGTTTCCCGCTCAGGCCAATGACGTAGGCGGGGTCCGACATACCGAGGGGGCGGACCTGATGGGGAACTTCTCTCACTTTGTAATACATGAATAGACCCGCCCCTTCTCATGTTCAGCATCTGGTCCGCTGAGCGGACCTGATGGGGAACGAGAGAAGGGGGCGGGTCTATTCATGTATTACACAGCGAACAAAGTTCCCCATCAGGTCCGCCCCCTCGGTATGTCAGACCCCGCCTACGTCATTGGCCTGAGCGAGAAACTTCCTTCACTGTGTAAATTTAAATTACACAGTGAAGGAAGTTCCCCGCTCAGGCCAATGACGTAGGCGGGGTCGGACATACCGAGGGGGCGGACCTGATGGGGAACTTCATTCGCTGTGTAATACATGTATAGACCCGCCCCTTCTCATGTTCCGCATCTGGTCCGCTGAGCGGACCTGATGGGGAACTTTAGAAGGGGCAGGTCTATACATTTAAAACACAGCGAGGAAGTTCCCCATCAGGTCCGCACAGGCACAACCAATGACGGACAGCGCTGGACATCGGGATCGCCGCGGGACACTGGATTTCATCGCTGGAATGTTTTTTTGTTTTTTTTTTAATAAAGGACTTTCTTGTTCATATATCACGGGACACAGAGCGGCATAGTCATTACTATGTGGGTTATATAGAATTACCTTCAGGTGCTGGCACTGGCAACTTCCAAAACAGGAAGTACCCTCCCCTATATAAGCCCCTCCCATCCGGGAGCACCTCAGTTTTTTGCCAGTGTCTAAGGTGTTGGCCAAGGTTAACATGTATTCATCTGGGCTTGTGTACAGGTTCTCTGGGCCTTAGCAAGCTATTCCGGATCCGACCAAAAAAGCTTCATAGCTAAACGGTCGGTACCCGGGCCTTGCAGAGAAGAGCAGGGTTTTGCCTGTAATGCCTCTCTTAGGAGGGCTGGACCCTGGGATCCAGAGCTCTGGTCATACCCAAAACCAAGAGGCTATCTGTGCAGGGTGCTATACAGGTCCAGGGGAGTGGAATCCTTGGGAACCCGGTCCCTGAAGGTCTAGTACAATGCCTGCCGTGAGAGGTGAAGTTTGGGCTTCTGTGGACCAAACAAAGTCCTGCGGCGGGGAAAAGGTAAGTGGGGGCCCCTCAGGAACTTGGTTCTATTGAGGGGACCCCCAAGCCTAATATGTCTTTCTGCCTGTTACCTAAAGGTATTCCCGCTAATAGCTGTATATGCCTAAGAAATCCTAGAAAATGTCTTTTCATAAAGGAAGTTTTAAAAACTGTAAACCTAGAAATGTTTTTCATAAAGGAGGTTTTAAAAAAAAAAAAAAAGACAAAAGTGCGGTACCTGTGTTTGTCCACTAGAGGCCGCTGTGGAACGTCTTTTTTTCTTGGGACTATTCCTTCCATGGTGAAAGTCCAGGCAGATGAGTGAGCTCTCTATCAGGGAAGCTGCATTCCTCTGTCATGCTGCCAAGTAGTTTCCTTCCATCCCCGAGTCCTGGTGAAACAGGGACCCTGGCTCCTCTCCCTACATGGCGCCAAGAGCGCACACGTGCACGCGTGCGCGCACACACGCTTTCTTTTTATAAGATTTAGCTTCAAAAAAGGGGGCGGAGCCTGGCGGATGACGCGCTGTGTGCGCCCAGCGCTTCTGCGCATGTGCGGGCGTCCCAGCAAGATAAAAGGACTCAGTCCACGCTGCTTGCTATGGACACAGAGCATGAAAAGGAGCTGGTAGCATGGTATAGGGGCTTACAGCGGGCGGTTGATACAGGCATCCCCAGAAAGACGCATTAGTAGACACCCACTGATGTACATAGCAGCAAATTGCATTAGACTATTTCAGTAAAGGGGTGTATTGCGGCTGGAATACCTCAGCTTTGAACTAAGGAATATGCCGCCTAAAAAACTCTGAGATATACCTCTCAGGAAGTGTAGGGGGTCTCCATCGGGCTCTGAGGATCTGGAGCAGTCATCTGCACCTTCCTCCCCTGAGAAATCAGAGGTTAATACCCATAAGGAACCCCCGGGAGTGCCAGGTACTGCGGCTGTCCTCAGTCCACCTGCTCCTGCATATATAACAGAGGAGGTTTTTGCCTCAACTCTGGAGGGATTGGAGCAGAGATTGGCAGCATTGATCGCTTCTTCTCTACAGGAAAGAAAGCGCGCCAGATCTCCATCCCCTCCATTAGAGTGCCTGTTGGCAGAGCAACAGTCCCAGGAAGGGACTGACCTTCCTGAAGGGGATCAGGAGGAGGTTAACTCTGTTTTTGAGGAATCGACAGTAGATGAACCATTTTCAGCATCACAGACTGAAAGATTGTGGGTCCAGACCCTAACTGACATGGTTCGATCTGCATTTAAAATGCCTCTTGTTGAACCATCAACTACTGCTGTCTCCTCGTTGGGGTCGCTAAAAGCTCCCCAGATTAATTGCTCCTTTCCAATTCATCCATTATTGGAAGGACTTATATACCAGGACTGGGAACATCCTGATAAACTATTTGTTCCACCTAAGAAATTTCAGGTGATCTATCCCATGGAGGAAAAATTCACCCAGAGATGGAATGTTCCTACGGTGGACGCAGCCATTTCTTCTTTGAACAAATCACTGACATGTCCAGTAGATAATGTTCAAATGTTCAAAGATCCAGTAGATAAAAAATTGGAATCTTTATTAAAATCTGCTTTTTCCACAGCAGGGGCTGTTACACAGCCAGCAGTGGCAGCTATTGGGGTCTGCCAAGCTTTAAAGGATCAAATGAAAATGGTCCTGAGGGATTTGCCAGACCAGCAGGCCCAGGCTCTGGCTGATCTGCCTAGAGCATTATGCTTTGCGGTTGACGCCATCAAGGATTCTATCCATCAGGCCTCCCGCCTCACGCTGTCTTTGGTACATATGCGTAGGCTTCTGTGGCTCAAAAACTGGTCTGCTGAGGCTCCCTGTAAGAAGCTCTTAGTTAGCTTCCCATTTCATGGAGAACGCCTTTTTGGCGAAGACCTGGATAAATATATCCAGAAGATTTCCAGTGGTAAAAGTACTCTCTTACCAATTAAAAAGAGGTCTAGGGGTCCGTCTTTTAAGAGGACTACCTCTCCTATCCCTGGGACATCTGCTACTAAGCAGTTCCGACGGCCTCCTCGGTCAAACTCAGGAGGTAAAAATCAGGGACAGTCACAGGGTAATAAAAAGCCCTGGATCCGAAGAGGTACTAAACCAGCCTCCAAGTCAAGCCTATGAAGGGCTGCCCCCACTCAAACGGGTGGGGGGAAGACTTCAGTTGTTCACAGAGACCTGGCGGGAGACGATCAAAGACAGATGGGTGCTCTCCGCAGTAACTCGGGGATACAAGTTGGAGTTAAAAGAGTCTCCTCCTTCCCATTTTATGTGGTCAGGCATGCCAAAAGACCCTCTGAAAAGAAGGTGTCTCCTAGTGGCGTTAGAACAACTATTGCTCCAAGGAGTAATTATGGAGGTTCCTATGGAAGAGTGGGGGTTGAGTTCCTACTCAAACCTTTTCACAGTCCCGAAACCAAACGGGGACATAAGACCCATATTGGACCTAAAGAGTCTAAACAAATTTCTAAACGTCCGGTCCTTCCGGATGGAGTCGATCCGATCGGTCACCGCTGCCCTACAGGGGGAGGAATGGTTAGCCTCGATCGACATCAAAGATGCTTACTTGCATGTTCCCATCTTTCCAGGTCATCAAAAATTTCTACGCTTTGCAGTAGAAGGGCGCCATTTTCAGTTCAGAGCCTTACCATTCGGTCTGGCTACAGCACCACGAGTGTTCACAAAAATTCTGGCCCCACTGTTGGCTGATCTAAGAACACGAGGTGTAACGATAATGGCATACCTACACGACCTGTTGTTGATGGACCACTCAGTTGCCAAGCTGGAAGTGGTAATTGTCGATACAATCAAGTATCTAGAATCTCACGGTTGGGTCATCAACCTGGACAAGTCAGCCCTACAGCCAGTGAAAAACCTGGTATATCTAGGGCTACGGCTGGATTCAGACCAGAGGAAGATTTTCTTACCTCTAGACAAGGTATCCTCTTTGAGGGGCTTGGTCCATCTGCTTTGTGCAAAAAGACAGCCATCCATACGCCTGTGCATGAGGCTGCTAGGAAAGATGGTAGCATCATTTGAAGCTGTGCCATACGCCCAATTCCACTCAAGGAATTTACAGAGGGCCATATTGTCAGCCTGGAACGGAAAAATTCAGGCTCTAGACTTCCCGATGGCTTTGTCCCCTTCCGTTCGGAAGAGTCTCTGCTGGTGGTTGATCCCCCAGAATCTCCAGAAGGGAAAACCCTTCAGTCCGATATCCTGGAAGGTGGTCACTACAGATGCCAGCCTTATAGGCTGGGGGCAGTACTGGAGCAATGGTCTCTCCAGGGCAGATGGTCAAATGTAGTAAAAACCCTGCCCATCAATCTCTTAGAGATACAAGCAGCCCGGTATGCCCTAGTAGCCTGGGCATCCAGACTCCAAGGGTCCCCTGTCAGAATTCAAGCAGACAATGCCACAGCAGTGGCATATATCAATCATCAGGGAGGCACCAGGAGTCGTGCAGTCCAGAGGGAAGTAAGTCACATCCTGGAATGGGCAGAAAAGCATGTCCCATGTATGTCAGCTGTCTTCATTCCAGGGGTGGAGAATTGGAAGGCGGACTTTCTAAGTCGCCAACAGTTATGCCCAGGGGAATGGTCCCTTCATCCTGAGGTCTTCCGAGCAATATGTCAGCGGTGGGGAACACCGGATGTAGATCTGCTAGCATCCAGATTCAACGCAAAGGTGGACAGATTTGTCTCCCGGACAAGGGATCCCCTCGCTTGCGGCTCGGATGCTCTGGTGTTCCCTTGGAATCAGTTCAGACTGATATATGCATTCCCTCCGCTACAATTGTTGCCTCGACTCCTTCGCAGAGTCAGGTTGGAAAAGAAGCCGGTGATCTTGGTGGCTCCAGCGTGGCCCCGAAGGGCCTGGTACGCGGAGATCATCAAAATGTCTGTGGGGAGTCCTTGGACCCTTCCACGTCGTCCGGACCTGCTTTCGCAAGGGCCGATATACCACCCTTCCTTGCTAACTCTAAGTTTAACGGCCTGGCTATTGAATCCCACATCCTAAAGAAGAGAGGTCTCTCTAACTCTGTGGTATCAACTATAATCAATGCCAGGAAGCCTGTATCCAGGCAGATCTACTATAGAGTTTGGAAGGCGTACATCACTTGGTGCGAGGCCAGAAAGTGGCATCCACGTAAGTACGTTATAGGCAGAATTCTGGACTTCCTACAGTGGGCTGTAGACAGGAAGTTTGCCTTAAGTACTATCAGGGGTCAGGTTTCGGCCTTATCAATACTATTTCAAAGGCCCCTGGCTATGCATTCACTTGTCAAATCCTTTATGCAAGGGGTGACTCGTATTATTCCACCGATTAAAGCTCCCATATGTCCATGGGATCTAAATTTGGTTCTGTCGGTTCTGCAGAAGCAGACATTTGAACCTTTGCGGCACATTTCCTTGGTTCTACTCACCAGAAAATTGATATTTTTAGTAGCCATATGCTCGGCTAGAAGAGTGTCGGAAGTAGCCGCCATGTCCTGTAAAGAGCCATATCTGGTTATTCATGAGGACAGAGTAGTATTACGTCCTCACCCAGCCTTTCTTCCTAAGGTGGTATCGAGGTTTCACTTGAACCAGGATGTGGTTCTTCCTTCTTTTCCCCAAACCGAGCTCGGTAGAGGAAAAGTTATTGCATTCTTTGAATGTAGTAAGAGCAGTTAAAGCTTATCTAAAAGCCACTGCTCAGATTCGTAGAACGGATTCTTTGTTTGTTCTGCCGGAAAGCCCCAGAAAGGGTCAGGCAGCATCAAAATCTACTTTAGCCAAGTGGATTCGACAGGTCATAATACAACCTATGGCTTGAGAAGTAGACCGCCTCCGTTCAAAGTTAGGGCGCACTCCACGAGAGCAGTTGGAACTTCATGGGTAGTGCATCACCAGGCCTCCCTGGCTCAAATTTGTAAGGCCGCAAAATGGTCTTCAGTACACACGTTTACTAGGTTCTACCAGGTGGACGTTAGAAGTCAGGAGGATGTCGCCTTTGGGCGCAGTGTGTTGCAGGCCGCAAAAGATCCTCATGCCTGATGGCGCCCAGCTTATGTATGGTATATCCCCCCCCTCATTTGGCATTGCTTTGGGACGTCCCACATAGTAATGACTATGCCGCTCTGTGTCCCGTGATGTATGAACAAGAAAGTAGGATTTTTGGAACAGCTTACCTGTAAAATCCTTTTCTTGGAGTACATCACGGGACACAGAGCTCCCACCCCGCTTTTGGGGACACGTATTGCTTTGCTACAAAACTGAGGTGCTCCCGGATGGGAGGGGCTTATATAGGGGAGGGTACTTCCTGTTTTGGAAGTTGCCAGTGCCAGCACCTGAAGGTAATTCTATATAACCCACATAGTAATGACTATGCCGCTCTGTGTCCCGTGATGTACTCCAAGAAAAGGATTTTACAGGTAAGCTGTTCCAAAAATCCTACTTTTTCATGGTGTTTGTGTGTTTTTATTTACATTTTTTGACACTTTCTTCGTGAAATGGTAGGGGTACAATGTACCCCTTACCAATTCACATAGGGGGGGCCGGGATCTGGGGGTCCCCTTTGTTAAAGGGGTCTTCCAGATTCCGATAAGCCCCCCGCCCGCAGACCCCCACAACCACCGGGCAAGGGTTGTGGGGATGAGGCCCTTGTCCCCATCAACATGGGGACATCCTCCCCATGTTGAGGGCATGTGGCCTGGTACGGTTCAGGAGGGAGGGGGGGCCGCTCTCTCGTCCCCCCCTCTTCCCCTGCGGCCGGCCAGGTTGCATGCTCAGATAAGGGTCTGGTATGGATTTTTGGGGGGACTCCACGCCATTTTTTTTTAAATTTGCGGCGGGGTTCCCCTTAATATCCATTCCAGACCTAAAGGGCCTGGTAATTGAATTTGGGGGAACCCCCACGCTTTTTTTTTTTTTTTTATAAATGACTTTTCTACGTATTGATAAAAGCCGACAATTCATTAATAGCCGCGAGTGAGTTTTAAATGACTTTTTTTTCCTTCAAAAATGACATTTTATGCAGGGACAGTTCTAAGCACGGGAAACATGCGCCACTTTACATGCATATCATACACACCCCCCAGGTACGAAATTTAAAGGAATATTTCACTTTTATTTTTTCATTTTAAGCATTATTAAAATCACCGCTCCCGTAAAAACATCTATTTTTTAAACCTTTTTTTGCATTGATACATGTCCCCTGGGGCAGGACCCAGGTCCCCAAACACTTTTTAGGGCAATAAATTGCATATTAGCCTTTATAATTAGCACTTTAGATTTCGAACGTTCGAGTCCATTGTATTTAATAGGGTTCTAAAGTTCACACGAACATTCTGTCTGTTCGCAGGTTCTGGTGCGAACCGAACAGGGGGGTGTTCGGCTCATCCCTGCCAGACACCAATAATCCTTTTGGCCCTCTGTTAGGATGAAATTCTGACTACCGTTGTAATGGGAAGCATTCTTTCCACTGGCCACCAATGTAAGGGACATTTTTCCCACTGACTTCCAAATAATTATTTTAGCAGGAGTTTCCCAAGACTTGAAAATTATTTCAAGTGTTTCTCTGGGGTGAAAAGGTTAAGAAGTAGGTCACCCATGAAAAAATTAACATAGATCTAAACAATACCAATACACTGATACAAATATGACTGTGTATGAGCATGAAATGGTCTCAGCAGATGATGGCTAATCATTGGGACATCATTTACAGTCAAATCATCAGATGACTCCTATTGTGTTCTGCTGATTAAAAAGCTCATAACAAAAATACAGGGACCACCTTTGCTGCTGATCTTCTTCTAAAAAAAAAGCTAGTTTCAAGGCTTTTTGTCATGATGATCTTCATACTAGCTGTGCTCTCTGAGAAGTGATTCGTGACTTGAATGTGTCACGTCCGGCGGCAGGCGTTAGGCCCCCTAAAAGCGGCAGCTGGGGATAAAATTATTTCTGTGGCCGCAAAGACAAAGCATCATCCCCCCCCCGGCAACTGCCTCTGCAGCTAAGGGGGTAGCGGTTGGTGGGTGGAAAAACGGGGATCAATCATGTGTTTTTATTTAGAAAAGGGAAAGAAACCATGCTTTATCCTTAAGACAAATGTATTTCCAAATAAATGCTTACAAATGTGCACTCACTCATTAAAGGTGCTACCAGTGCACCACACTTAATCTCGCAAACAATGCTCCAGAGTATGCAAAAGATTGCCAGTGTATAGTCCTTTCACTTGTGCAATTACCACATCATTCGTTCTGAAGAGCGTTGTGATGTCATCAAACCCTTCCCCTACGTGTTACGCCACAGGGTCATGTGGCTTCCTTAGCGGGATAATTATTCATTCATACAATATACAATTATATAAGGTAATCCTAATAATTTTCCATAGTCGCTCACAAGTAGGGATGAGCTTCGTGTTCGAGTCGAACATACGTTCGACTCGAACATCGGCTGTTCGATCGTTCGACGAAGATCGAACGATTTGGGCCGTTCGCGCCAAATTCGAGTGACGCGAACGGCCCACAATGCACTACGCCATCGCAGTGTCATCCAGGCGCTGTGATTGGCCAAGCATGCACTGTGACCCCGCATGCTTGGCCAATCACAGCGCCGGCAGCGAGGAGAGCAATGATTGGCCACAGGCAGGATGCCTGTGGCCAATTATTGCTGAGGGTGTTTAGTACACGCCCCACACTATAAAAGGCCGCCAGCACGGCGGCCTAGTGTAGTGTGTTCCGGAGCAGGGAAAGAGCAGCATAGGCAGGGACAGTGACTTTTATTTCTTTCTTGCTTAACCTGGATTCCTTTAGTTTAGGGAAAGAGAAGGATAGGTAGGGAGAGTGTCAGTGTGTTTTGTGCTTGTGCTATAGTGTGCTTAAAAAAAACATTTTTTCTAGGGACAGAAAACTCTAGGTAGGGAGAGTGTCAGTTTCTTTCACTGTGCAAGTCCTTGTTTCCAGGGACAGGGAAGGACAGTGAGTGAATTCTCCTTGTGCTATAGTGTGCTTAAAAAAAAAATTTTTTCTAGGGACAGAAAACTCTAGGCAGGGAGAGTGTCAGTTTCTTTCACTGTGCAAGTCCTTGTTTCCAGGGACAGGGAAGGACAGTGAGTGAATTCTCCTTGTGCTATAGTGTGCTTAAAAAAAACATTTTTTCTAGGGACAGAAAACTCTAGGTAGGGAGAGTGTCAGTTTCTTTCACTGTGCAAGTCCTTGTTTCCAGGGACAGGGAAGGACAGTGAGTGAATTCTCCTTGTGCTATAGTGTGCTTAAAAAAAACATTTTTTCTAGGGACAGAAAACTCTAGGTAGGGAGAGTGTCAGTTTCTTTCACTGTGCAAGTCCTTGTTTCCAGGGACAGGGAAGGACAGTGAGTGAATTCTCCTTGTGCTATAGTGTGCTTAAAAAAAACATTTTTTCTAGGGACAGAAAACTCTAGGTAGGGAGAGTGTCAGTTTCTTTCACTGTGCAAGTCCTTGTTTCCAGGGACAGGGAAGGACAGTGAGTGAATTCTCCTTGTGCTATAGTGTGCTTAAAAAAAACATTTTTTCTAGGGACAGAAAACTCTAGGTAGGGAGAGTGTCAGTTTCTTTCACTGTGCGAGTCCTTGTTTCTAGGGACAAAGAAGGAAAGTGAGGGGAATTCTCCTTGTGCTATAGTGTGCTAAAGCATTCCTCATCAACCATCTTTGAAATCCTTGATTTTTGGACAGTCAGGGAAATTGTCGTTGTGCTATTCTGTGCAAAAGCAATCATCCTCAACCATATTTAGAAATCCTTAAGTAAAGGGACAGAGAAGGACACCTGAAGGTAGCCCTTATTGCTTTTTTCCCATCTCCCTGCAGGCCATCTATTAGAATGTCTGGAAGGCAAACAAGGAGAGGCAGACAGTCAGGAGGCAATAAAAGAGGGCAAGCAGGCTCTGTGTCTGGGGGCAACAGTGCTGGTCGTGGACGCGGTGCATTGTCATCAGCACATGGCCATGGGACACGCTTGTCCTTCTTTTCGGCAGCTGGACATGTTGAGCCACATCATGCCGAAGACTTAGTAGAGTGGATGACCAAGCCCTCCTCCTCCTCCTCATCCTCTCTCACCCAGGCTCAGGGTACTGGCAAAGCAGCTGCCAAAGCGTCCTCTTCCCTGTTATCAATGTCAGACTCATCATCAGTCACTCCTTCCCTAGACCCACCATGTCCTCCTCCTGAGGAGTCCCCCGAACTGTTTGAGCACAGTGTTGGGTACATGCTCCAGGAGGATGCCCAGCGTTTCGAAGGGTCTGATGATGAAACCCAGCTACAGGAAGGCAGTAGGGTGAGAGCAGACAGAGGGGATGCTCAAGAAGGACACCAATCTGGCAGTCATGTTCCAGCAGCTGCAGCATACTGCCAGATTGGCTCCAGTGATGAGGAGGGAGGGGATGATGAGGTCACTGACTCCACGTGGGTGCCTAATAGGAGAGAGGAGGAGGAGGATGAGGAGGAGGCACATCTCCAACGAGGCAGGATGCCCTTTGGTGGCCAGCGTAAGGGCAGTACACCGACGGAATCACACCGCAGAGCTCCGCCTGTGCAGGGCGCTGCCTCTGCCCGTCATTCAAAAAGTTCCTTGGTGTGGGCCTTTTTTGAGGCTAGTGCATCAGATCGCACAGCTGCTGTTTGCAACATATGTCTCAAGCGTATATCGCGTGGCCAAAACATCAGCCGCTTGGGTACCACATGCCTGACCAGACATATGTTGACCTGCCATGCAGCTCGTTGGCAAGCCTACCTCAAAGACCCACACCAAAGAACAAAGCGGACCTCTCCTTGCACCGCATCAGCTGGGATCTCCAACCCCACTATAACTTCAGTCCTCTCTGAAACATGCACTGAGAGGAATGAAGGTGTAGAATTAGGTGTGTCACAGCCAAGTACTTGCGGCCACTCTGCTAGCAGTACACCGACGTCCGATTCTAGCAGGCAAATTTCCCTGCCCCAGCTGCTGGACCGTCGAAAGAAGTTCACTCCCAGCCATCCACATGCCCAGCGGTTGAATGCTAGCTTGGCTAAATTGCTAGCGCTTCAACTGCTGCCTTTTCAGTTGGTAGACTCGGCCCCCTTCCGTGAGTTTGTGCAATGTGCGGTTCCTCAGTGGCAGGTTCCCAAACGCCACTTTTTCTCACGGAAGGCTATTCCGGCTCTCTACCGGCATGTGGAAGGCAATGTCTTGGCCTCGCTGGACAGGGCGGTCAGCGGTAAGGTGCATATTACCGCTGACTCATGGTCCAGCAGGCATGGACAGGGACGTTACCTTTCTTTCACGGCCCATTGGGTCACTCTTTTGGCAGCTGGGAAGGATGCAGGACAAGGTGCAGTAGTGTTGGAGGTTGTCCCACCGCCACGCCTCCAAAATGCTACTACTGGTTGTGACACACCTCTCTCCTCCACCCCCTCCTCTTCTTCCTCCATGGCCTCTTCCTGTGGTTTGTCCTATGAACCAGCGGTGCTCCGTAGCCGTTCACGGGGCTACGCAAGTACGCAGGCAAAAAGATGCCATGCCGTGCTTGCGCTGGTGTGTTTGGGGGACAGAAGCCACACTGGGGAAGAGGTCCTGTCTGCTCTGCAGGGCCAGGCCGAGAGGTGGTTGACGCCACGCCAGCTTAAGCCAGGAATGGTGGTTTGCGACAATGGCACCAACCTCCTCTCCGCCCTTCGACAGGGACAACTGACCCATGTGCCCTGTGTGGCTCACGTCCTTAACCTGGTGGTGCAGCGGTTCTTGGGCAGGTACCCGGGCTTACAGGATGTCCTGAGGCAGGCCAGGAAAGTCTGTGTGCATTTCCGCAGATCTTATAATGCCAGTGCTCGCCTGGCTGAGCTGCAAAAGGAGTTGAACCTGCCCAAGAACCGCCTTATATGTGACATGCCCACCAGGTGGAACTCAACGTTGGCCATGCTGCAGCGGCTGCACACGCAGCAGCGGGCCATCAATGAGTACCTGTGCGACTACGGCACCAGGACAGTGTCAGGGGAGCTTGGTTTTTTTTCTCCACGCCAGTGGGGCATGATCAGGGATGCATGCACTGTCCTGGCACCATTTGAGGAGGCCACGAGGATGGTGAGCAGTGACAGTGCATGCATCAGTGACACTGTACCTCTTGTCCACCTGTTGGAGCACACGCTGCGTGGAATAATGGACAGGGCACTTGAGGCAGAACAGAGGCAGGAAGAGGAGGACTTCCTTGCCTC
This sequence comes from Rana muscosa, assembly GCA_029206835.1. Lineage (NCBI taxonomy): Eukaryota > Metazoa > Chordata > Amphibia > Anura > Ranidae > Rana > Rana muscosa. The sequence continues at coordinate 226,814,021 of CM055118.1, forward strand.
TCAAGGCCCCCTTTACCCAGACAGTGTTCCTTCTGTCCCACCCATCGCACAGGAAGAGGAAGAGGAGGAGGAGGAGGAGGAGGAGGATTGTGTCAGCATGGAGTTGGAGGCTGGCACTCAGCATCATCAGCAGCAGTCTTTTAGGGATGATTTACAGTCCCAAGAAACCAGTGGACTTGTACGTGGCTGGGAGGAGGTGACTGCGGATCATGTCGTCCTTAGTGACCCAGAGGACTCCGGAGCGAATGCCTCAGCAAACCTACGCTGCATGGCCTCCCTGATCCTGCAAAGTCTGCGGAAGGATCCTCGTATTCTTCGGATCAAGGAGAGGGACCATTACTGGCTGGCCACTCTCCTTGATCCACGGTACAAGGGTAAGGTTGCGGACCTTATGTTACCGTCGCAGAGGGAGCAGAGGATGAGACAACTCCGGGAGGCCTTGCAGAAAGGTCTGTGCAACGCGTTCCCAGAGACTGGGAAGTTACAAACTCCTGGTCCTGGACAACGAGTTGCTGAGGCTTCGGCCAGTCAAAGAAGGAGCGGTGGGGAAGGTGGCCGTCTGACCGATGCGTTCAGACAATTCTTTAGTCCGCAGCCCCAAAGTATGATCGGTTCCAGCAACCATCGCCAGCGTCTGATAAACATGGTGCAGGAATATCTAGGGGCAAGGTCAGACTTGGACACCTTCCCCACCGAAAATCCTCTGGCTTACTGGGTCTTGAGGATGGATCACTGGCCAGAGCTTGCACAGTATGCAATTGAGCTACTGGCCTGTCCTGCATCCAGCGTTCTTTCGGAACGCACATTCAGTGCTGCTGGAGGATTTGTCACGGATCACAGGGTGCGCCTGTCCACCGACTCGGTTGATCGACTGACTTTCATCAAGATGAACCAGTCTTGGATCACCACCAGCTACCACACACCTGATGCTGATATAACAGACTAATTGATTTTAACATGTCACATCCCTTCAAGACTGATGCTGATGCTGAGTGCCTGTGCTGTTATGTTGACTGGCTATCCTCCTCCTCCGAGTCCTCAATGATACGATTGATGATGATAGCTTGGAAGATCATTTTTGTTTATGGGTGCCGCCACCAGTGGCTAAGGCCCAATTTTTCAGCCCCTGTTTTACAGGGGCGTGTACTTACAATTTTTTTAGCAATAATTTGCCATAGGGCTCATTGCTGTGCTCCAAGTACAGTATCTGTGAGGGGTTGGAGTGTTGTGGCACCAGTGCCTAAGGCCCAATTTTTCAGCCCCTGTTTAACAGGGGCGTGTCATTACAATTTTTGAAGCAATACTTTGCAACAGGGCTCATTGCTGTGCTCCAAGTACAGTATCTGTGAGGGGTTGTAGTGTTGTGCCACCAGTGCCTAAGGCCCAATTTTTCAGCCCCTGTTTAACAGGGGCGTGTCATTACAATTTTTGAAGCAATACTTTGCAACAGGGCTCATTGCTGTGCTTCAAGTACAGTATCTGTGAGGGGTTGTAGTGTTGTGCCACCAGTGCCTAAGGCCCAATTTTTCAGCCCCTGTTCAACAGGGGCATGCAATTACAATTATTGATGTAATAATTCACAGCAGGGCCCATTCCTGCACCCACCAAGAGTAAGTCTGAGGGCTTACAGTGTTGTGGCAACGCCACCACCACCACCACCACGAAAGGCCCAATTTTTCAGCCCCTGTTCAAAAGGGGCATGTAATTACAATTCTTGATCTAATAATTCACAGCAGGGCCCATTCCTGCACCCACCAAGAGTAAGTCTGAGGGCTTACAGTGTTGTGGCAACGCCACCACCACCACCACCACGAAAGGCCCAATTTTTCAGCCCCTGTTCAAAAGGGGCATGTAATTACAATTCTTGATCTAATAATTCACAGCAGGGCCCATTGCTGCACCCACCAAGAGTAACTGTCAGGGCTTACAGTGTTGTGGCACCAGCACCACCATCAAAGCCCCAATTTTTACTACCACTGTTCAACAATTATATGTAATTAAAATTCCTGATATAATAGTTGACAGCAGGGCGTTCCAGCACCAACCAAGAGTAACTGTGAGTGCTTACAGTGTTGTGCCAACACCAACAACTAAGGGGCCTATTTCTGCAGAGTATATACGGCAGGTCCCTACTTTCAAACATCCAACTTACAAACGACTCCTACTTGCAAACGCAAGAAGACAACAGGAAGTGAGAGGAAATCTACCCCTAGGAAGGAAAATTCTCTCCTGTAAGAATAAATATGGGAGAAAGGTGTCTCCTCTGTACTGATGCTTTATCAGCAATCCTTGTTTCAAGAAAAACACCACATTTCAAAAACAGTTGTCATTGGGACGGAAAGTGAGGTGAAATGTTCTGAACAGGGGCACAGACAGCAAAACAAATGTTACAGGGGTGATAACCCTTACCTATGTTTTCCAAAAAGTTTAAAAATAGATTTTTGGGCTGGAGCTACACTTCAACAATGTACCTGTTCAAAATTACAAACACATTCTACATAAGAACAAACCTACAGTCCCTGTCTTGTATGCACCGCCTGTATACGGCTGTTCAGAGTATATAGGGCCTTTTTTATTTTATGTGCGGGGTTCCCCTTAATATCCATACAAGACCCAAAGGGGCTGGTAATGGGCTGGGGTAGAGGGGGGGGGGGGGGGGTCATGGGGTAGCTATGCCATTTTTCTTAAAGATTTTCATCCATATTACCGGGACCAGACATTACATTAAAGCCGCAAGCAGTTTTAAATGGCTTTTTTTTCCTTTAGAAGTGTCATTTTGTGCAGGGACAGTTCTAAACACGGGAAACACGTGGCACTTCACAGGCATACTTTAGACACCCCCCAGGTACGATATTTAAAGGAATATTTGACTTTTTTTTTTTCACTTTATGCATCATTAAAATGACTGCTCCCGAAAAACGACCGTTTTTAAAACTTCTTTTTGCATTGATACATGTCCCCTGGTGCAGAACCCGGGTTCCCAAACCCTTTTTAGGACAATAACATGCATAATAGTTGTTATAATTAGCACTTTAGAATTCGAACGTTCGCATCCATTGTATTTAATAGGGTTCTAATGTTCGTACGAACTTTCAGTCCGTTCGCGGGTTCTGGTGCGAACCGAACCCGGGGGTGTTCGGCTCATCACTACTCACAAGGATTCTTTCTCTTTTTTCTTTATGTATTCTTGCCCTAAAACCAAAGACAGGTGGGTAACAATTATGTTCAGAAGGAAGCCAGCAGTCCACATATTTCAGATTAGGTTAACATAGATGTAGCGGCCTCACCCCTCTCCCTTGGTTTATCGGTTATATGGCTGTTGTCTAGGGGTACCTGGGAGAGAGATGATACAAACCACGGCCCATGTCTTCCCGTGACTAAGAGGTGAAGGCCAGAATTTGGGGTTTTGTGTAGGTGTCCTAGAGTCAGGTCCAGTCCTTCGTCCCTGACTCCTTTGCTTAGTAACCCAAGTTCCACACAGTGAATAGGTACAACTCAGTTTTATTCTTCTTGCCAAGCAATAAAACAGTCTTTCTCCTTTTGAATACTGGGGGGACAGATCGAGGCACAATCCATTCCCTTCTTGCTGCTGCCCACTGTGCTGTCACCAGTGGTGAATAGTCACTGCCACTGACTAGGCAATTTAGAATGTGAATTTACCTTCTCTCACTTGCCCCTGTCAGGGGAAGAAATCCGTCCAAGGGAGAAATGGAGGCCTCTCCGTCACCAGCGATGCTGCGCCGGACTCTTCGGAGAAGTTACTGCGCACCAGTCCTCACGAACTCAGACACCGGCACCCAAGGCGTTAGGGCCCCCTCGGATTCCTCACCCTTGCGGAACTCAGTCGAAGGTACTGAGCCCCAGGCATCCGCCATAGTACCTCACCCCAGGCTAAAGGTGCCTGGAATGGACTCCATCTCTGCTCCAGCTAGGCCAAGGGCGCCGAGGCCTGGAACACCAGAACGCCAGCACCCAAGCTGAAGGTGCCTGGGTGCGGCCACGTCCTCCGACTCTCTCCTCTAAAATCCGGGCCTCCGCCCCTTTTATGACCTCTCCCTTTGCATCACAGCGGGTTCCCCGCCCCGCTGTACCAGCTCCAGGGGAGGACAAAAAGGCACGGTTCACGGTGTATGTTCAGCTCGGGCCCGAGGCAACAGCGCCACCCAGGCACCCCAAGGAACTTCACACCACCAGAGTCCTTACAAATTCAAATACCCGCTACATAGACATTGTTTGGTTCTCTACATATCTCTCTGTATAGAGGTCATCCAACTTGCACTCAGTGCATGTCAGTTCGAAGAACAATAATTTAAGGGCCTGATCTTTTCTCATAAAGGAATCATGGGTATGGGCACTTTTATTTTGCCGCAGTCCCCCCCCCCCCCATTGACATTTGTCACAGTACCATCTGACTTTATTTTGTTTATATGGCTACAGCAGAGGACTTACAGACTCCCAGAAGTCTGGCAGTTCTAGACACCAGAAAGCAAAACAAACACGCTGTACTTTCCCTCGATAAGCATGAAAGGGGATTAAGGGTGACAGAGCTGTCTGTTCATATCTGGAGCTTGGCTCGGGGACGTAAAGACACTTGTTTGAATTCACACAAGGAAGAAAGAAAAAAATGCATGTCTGGCTCCACTTATTTCACTTTTCACTCGAATAAGCTTTGGCGAATCCTGCGCTTGTTCAGTAATGCCTCCAGAAAACATAAGACATTTTTTTTTTTCAGTTAAATCTAGGGTAATCATATCTATCATCATTTTGAGGTGAATAACCTACTGTGAAAAGTTGCAATAACATGAAGTATGTGCTATGTTAGAGCAGGAGGTCACATTCTGAGCAGAGAAACTAAAAATACTGTGCAAACATATACAGATTTAGAAACAAGTCAGCTAGACAATAGATGTGACACAGCCAACATCCAAGCCATATTTACATGAATATACTATTGTTAATATAAAAGTTTGCTTATTCTTTCAAAAAAAAGGGTGACAAAAGTGATTAAGAAGAGGCAACACCAAATCTCTGCATTTACTTTTTTTGTTTGTGTGTAAACTCTCTTGTATGATTTTTACCCATAGACAAGCCTATAATAAGGCTTACCTATAGGTACAGTATATATCTCCTAAACAGGTATTGTTTAGGAAATATTTACTTTAGATGCAGCAGGTGACATCACAGGCACATGCGCTCTGAAGGAACAGCATACCTGTGCCATTTCTTCAGAGCCAGGCTGTAAACAGCAACTTCCACACGCATGCACAGGAGTGACCTCATCACCGGCTCTGCAATTTATATTGCCAAAGTCTGTGAACCCAGAATGAAGATGGAAGCACCTTCAGCTGTGACAGTGCACCGCTGGACGGATTCGTTATCAGGTAAGCCTTTCATTATGTGCTAGTATGCAATGTCCGGTGCCACATTAAATCTAGAAGCATAACTTGAGAAGAATACAAGGCCCCAATGAGAGAAGGTAAAATGTTTTCTGCCATTCTTATAACATGCAGCTTGTAGTAGGGTGTTGCAGTGCAGCCATTGCTTTCCCACTGGGCAATCGTGTTGCTTGAGTAGGTGCCAGCACAAAGAGTGAGGCAGCATTCATCCACTCTACTAACAGAAGTAAACACAACAATCATACAATTACTTCTTAACCCCTGGCACTAGGGGGGACCTGACAGAGAACTTATGTGTTTTTTGCACTGGACACCCGGGGGCCATCTTGGGAGAGTCTGTGTCTAATTGAACACAGAGCTCTCCTGGAATTTGGACAGTTATTTCAGACTGAAGGTATATAGCCCTCACTGGGTCATTTCTGAGAACCCTGAAGTGTAAGGGGGTGAGGTGGGGATAGAGATCTGCCAGTTAGGGAGAAATTGTATTAGTGCAGCAAAAGGTTCCTGTGGATGAAGGTCAGCTTAGGTTAGGCCCTGTCACTCTGGGAAACTACCTGGTTTGGGGAAGGACCTTTCTGCCAGCCTGCATGTGCAATTGTGCACCCTTGGCTCCTGTGTGATCAACGTAGAACCCTGCCTGGAGGTCAATTGTTGAAGCCAGAGGTATCTGTTTAAGGAAGCAGTCCTTGAGCATATTGCTACATGTAAGTTGAATTGAATTACACTGTTTTGGAGCTGTAAAATCATTTTATTGCCTATATTGATACTTAGGGATTACCACTGTACTGTTGTATTGGTTATTATTCTTTACATAAACCAGAAAATTACAAATACATTAAGAAGTGTCTTGCCTGGTTCTTTTAAATTCCTGCCATCCAGTTAGTCCTACACACAATATATGTCCTTTTTCTGCAGGCCTGTGATTGGTGGATGGTCTGCTTATTCTACATGTAAAGCAGATGCTATGCTGTTTACAATATTCAGTGGTGTAGCGTGGGGGATTGGGGGACTAAAGGGGTGGTTGCCCTGAGTGCAAAATTCTTAGGGGCACAAAATCAAATCTCCCAACCATTCTGGACTTCTCAGGACTGTCCCTGGATTTAAAAAAAAATCCCAGCGCCCCACAGATTCAAGCTGAGTCCTGGAGCCTAGTGGCTCCACAAACTAACCTGACAGGGGCATTCTAGTGCCAGGCTCCCAGGGGACCTGTCCTGCATCTTCTCCCGGTTGCCCCATGTCCTAGCACTGTGATCTCGCCCTCTCAAGCAGCAGACATTTCTCCCCACCTGTAACCACAGTACACCTCAGAGCCGAAGCGCTGAAGCTAGGTTCCCTCTTGGCTCTGACACATATCATGCAAAAAAAGGAGGAGCTGGGAGGAGGAATGTCCCCCTGTATTGAGCTACACTGATCCGAGCTCTGTTTAAGGGTTTCAGGGAGGAAAAATTGCACGGGGGAGGGGCATAAGACCTGGAGCAGGTGGGGGGGGCAGTTAACAATGATTTGTGCTGGGGTTGGATGGGTGATTGGGGGAGTGCGATTTTGGTGAAAGGATTTGCGCTGAGGGGCAAATTGGGAGGGGATTGGATTTGTGCTAGAAGGTGGAGGGATGATTAAAGGTTGAAGGGGGAAGGATATGTGCTAGAAAGGGGGGGGGGTTGGAGAGGGTAGGATTTTTGCTAAAAGGGAGAATGGTTGGATAAGGGAGAATTTGTGCTGACGGGAGAATTTGTGTTGGGAGGGGGATTTGTGCTAGAAGTGGGGATTTGAGGGAGGATTTTTGCAGGGAGGGGAGATTTGGGGATGGGCACAGAGATTTGAGCTGGAAGAGGCACTTATATACTGTATTTATTGGCGTATAACACTCACTTTTTTACCCTGAAAATAGAGGGTAAACTGTGCCTGCGTGTTATACGCAGGGGGCTGTGGAAAGTTTTTTCCTGATACTTTCCTTTTAAAGTTAGGGTGCGTGTTATACGCCTGTGCGTGTTATACGCTGATAAATACGGTATATACATCATACATACATCATATAGATAGAGGTGGAAGGTACTCAGTGAATGCAGACCACTGGTTAGGGGGGCGCAATATATGCCTTGCTCTGGTTGCTGGCAACCCATGCTACACCACTGCCAATATTACCTTCTGGTTAACCCCAGCACCAGTTAATTTATTTAATAGCAGAACACTGCTACCTTTCTACATTTAGATAGCTTTGCTCTGATATCAAACTATATGCTCTAAGTCAGTGGTTCTCAACCATCGGGCTTTGGCTTGGTACCATGTTACCATCTTTCTCCTACTGGGCCATGCTGCCTTGAAACAAACATTAAACAAGGGTGTGTTTGTGTGTGGGAGCGTGACTTCCATATTCAGTTTTCTTCACAGTATAAATTAATGACCAGGCCACTGCTTTGAGATCACTAACTGCTGGAAGCAGACAGCACTTGCAAAGGTTTAAGTAAGCCCTGCCCATATTACATATGATTCCATATAGATTTGTGGAAAGAAAAAAATACATCTATAAGGATCTTTGATGCCTTCTTTGTTCTTAGTTTTGCAAACATCTGCTCTCTAAACACACACTTACCTGTTCCAGGATCCAGCCATGTCCTCGTCTGACCCATCCCTTTGCTGGTCTTTGGGTGCAGGCACCAGCATCTTAACTGTGGGCAGCCAATTGTGGCTTCACAGTCAGCTGCTGACTGTGCATGCGCGAGCCATGCTGCACCCCTTGAATGGTACTGCAGTCTCCTGGTACCTATGACCTGCCCCAATTGATTGATTTTTGTGAAAAGGGCAGGATCTTGTCTTGCATACTAACGGTACACAATTGTGGTGCCACAAACACGAACGTAAAGACGTACTAGGAGGAATTTCAGCTCTTGAGCACCAGCCTTTGAACCCTTTCTGCTAATTTTGTGTTTGGTGAGCATTGATTCCGAGCATGCGTGTTTGTACTTTCGACTTTTGTGTGACGGATTTGTGTACTGACCATACAAAAATCATTGTCCGCCGAAAATTTACTAGCCTGTCATCCAACATTTGTTTGCGGAAAATTGGACAACAATTGTCAAAATGAGTGTACTAATGGTAAGATTTTAAGACAACAGTCTATCAACAGACAATCCCCTGCCAACAATCGGACCGTGTGTACGAGGCTTTAGACTGGCCATACACAGAATGTTTTGTGTTCAGCCTGAAGCTTACTCCTATCATCATATCATGTGCAAGCAAAATTACTGTTTTGTGTTTTTCTTGCAGGTGATTGGGTATTCTTGCAAAGTGAATTTTTTACCACATTCACTAAAATATGGGAACTTTACTATGCAAAGTGAACAGCATATTTTCTTTCAATTAATCAATTCCATTGTCATCTGCAGAATGTTCAGAAAAGCTGCCTGCAACCCAAAGACAAAGTACTAAACTCACCCAAGACTTAACTTAATCAGATTACACCTCTTGCAGAAGTCAGTCATGTCTCTCAATGCTAGTGCATGTGAAAAGCTGGCCAATCAACATTTGTATATACAACAATTCCTTGGCTTTTGGAAATATTACTCATGGAACCAAAATCTAAAATGTATAGAGGTCAGAGTGATCTTTCATCTTTTATTATAGCATGACTTATTTAGACTGGGAAGCCCTGAGGATCTCACACAAGCCCATAAATGCTCAAATGTCAGAACTGTCAGTTCATGCCTACTCGTGATTGTACTTTACTTTTCAAATCAGGAGTGTACAGCTGCAAAGTCAGAGTCTGGAATCACATCCCACCTGGGTAGCAGTCAGTGGATTTATTCTGACATCTGTGCAGTGTCTCTACCCTCTACCCAATCTGCTCCACATTTGCTTCAAGAGAGCAATTTTTTTTATTTAATATTTAGTGTTGAGCGGACCCGAACTGTAAAGTTCGGGTCCGTACCGAATTTTGGCGTTTTCCCGACCCCGGACCCGGATTTTGCGCTAAAGTCCAGGTTCGGGTTCGGATTCGGGAATTTAATGGCGCAGTTAGAAATGCTTCAGGGGCCAGCCAATCACCATTTGATTAGCTGGTGTGCCCTTAGAAGCCATCATAGCCATGCCTACTAATGGCATGGCTGTGATTGGTCAGTGCAACATGTGACCCAGCATGTGACCAGCTTCTATATAAGAAAGAGGCACACAGCACAGATCGTCACTCTGCTTTTAGACAGTGTAGGGAAAGGATCCTGGCTGCTGTTGCTGTGAGGGAGAGAATTATATGATAGGAGTTAGTCCTGATTTTGCAATCTACTGATAGAAAAGATAGGGAGACAGTGTAGTGTAGTGTAGTGTAGGGGCAGGATCCTGTTTGTGCTTTCAGGGAGAGAGATTTAGATAGGAGTCCAGATTGAGAGATATAATAGCTCAGCGATCTGCATAGGTTTATCTGTTTGTGTTGCAAGCTCAGTGCACCAGCACTGCATTACGTTGAGTGATACACCTATTCCATACTGTGGCTGTATTGTGCTCTTGCTAAAAGACCTATTTTGGTCAGAAAAAAAAAAAAAAAAAGGCACTTTATTGTGCTTTTGCTAAAAAGACCCATTTTTGGGCCCCCCCAAAAAAAAGGCACTTTATTGTGCTGTTGCAAAAAAAAAAAAGGCACTTTGTTGTGCGCAAAAAAGACCTATTTTTGGGCAAAAAAATTTTTTTGCAGTGTATATCTCTAGTTGTGTGAAATAACCAATTTCTATATATTTTTCTTGTACTATGCTATACTAAAAAAAAAACAAAAACTTTTTTTTGAATAGCATTCTCTGCAGCTGTGCGATTCAGCGGTTATATACTGTGGTTGTGTTGTGCTCTTTCAAAAAACGCCATTTAGGGCCACAGAAAATATTTTGCAGTGTGAAATACACATGTGGAGGTGTGTAAAATAAACAATTTCTATATATTGTACAGTGCTATACTAAAAAAACAACATTTTTTTTGAATAGCATTCTCTGCACTTCTATAGCTGTGCGATTCAGTGGTTAAATACTGTGGTTGTGTTGTGCTCTTTCAAAAAACGCCATTTAGGGCCACAGAAAATATTTTGCAGTGTGAAATACACATGTGGAGGTGTGTAAAATAAACAATTTCTATATATTGTACAGTGCTATACTAAAAAAAACAACATTTTTTTTGAATAGCATTCTCTGCACTTCTATAGCTGTGCGATTCAGTGGTTAAATACTGTGGTTGTGTTGTGCTCTTTCAAAAAACGCCATTTAGGGCCACAGAAAATATTTTGCAGTGTGAAATACACATGTGGAGGTGTGTAAAATAAACAATTTCTATATATTGTACAGTGCTATACTAAAAAAAAAACATTTTTTTTGAATAGCATTCTCTGCACTTCTATAGCTGTGCGATTCAGTGGTTAAATACTGTGGTTGTGTTGTGCTCTTGCAAAAAACGCCATTTAGGGCCACAGAAAATAAATTGCAGTGTGAAATACACATGTGGAGGTGTGTAAAATAAACAATTTCTATATATTGTACAGTGCTATACTAAAAAAAACATTTTTTTTGAATAGCATTCTCTGCACTTCTATAGCTGTGCGATTCAGTGGTTAAATACTGTGGTTGTGTTGTGCTCTTGCAAAAAACGCCATTTAGGGCCACAGAAAATAAATTGCAGTGTGAAATACACATGTGGAGGTGTGTAAAATAAACAATTTCTATATATTGTACAGTGCTATACTAAAAAAAAAAACATTTTTTTTGAATAGCATTCTCTGCACTTCTATAGCTGTGCGATTCAGTGGTTAAATACTGTGGTTGTGTTGTGCTCTTTCAAAAAACGCCATTTAGGGCCACAGAAAATATTTTGCAGTGTGAAATACACATGTGGAGGTGTGTAAAATAAACAATTTCTATATATTGTACAGTGCTATACTAAAAAAAACAACATTTTTTTTGAATAGCATTCTCTGCACTTCTATAGCTGTGCGATTCAGTGGTTAAATACTGTGGTTGTGTTGTGCTCTTTCAAAAAACGCCATTTAGGGCCACAGAAAATATTTTGCAGTGTGAAATACACATGTGGAGGTGTGTAAAATAAACAATTTCTATATATTGTACAGTGCTATACTAAAAAAAACAACATTTTTTTTGAATAGCATTCTCTGCACTTCTATAGCTGTGCGATTCAGTGGTTAAATACTGTGGTTGTGTTGTGCTCTTTCAAAAAACGCCATTTAGGGCCACAGAAAATATTTTGCAGTGTGAAATACACATGTGGAGGTGTGTAAAATAAACAATTTCTATATATTGTACAGTGCTATACTAAAAAAAAAACATTTTTTTTGAATAGCATTCTCTGCACTTCTATAGCTGTGCGATTCAGTGGTTAAATACTGTGGTTGTGTTGTGCTCTTGCAAAAAACGCCATTTAGGGCCACAGAAAATAAATTGCAGTGTGAAATACACATGTGGAGGTGTGTAAAATAAACAATTTCTATATATTGTACAGTGCTATACTAAAAAAAACAACATTTTTTTTGAATAGCATTCTCTGCACTTCTATAGCTGTGCGATTCAGTGGTTAAATACTGTGGTTGTGTTGTGCTCTTGCAAAAAACGCCATTTAGGGCCACAGAAAATAAATTGCAGTGTGAAATACACATGTGGAGGTGTGTAAAATAAACAATTTCTATATATTGTACAGTGCTATACTAAAAAAAACAACATTTTTTTTGAATAGCATTCTCTGCACTTCTATAGCTGTGCGATTCAGTGGTTAAATACTGTGGTTGTGTTGTGCTCTTTCAAAAAACGCCATTTAGGGCCACAGAAAATATTTTGCAGTGTGAAATACACATGTGGAGGTGTGTAAAATAAACAATTTCTATATATTGTACAGTGCTATACTAAAAAAAAAAACATTTTTTTTGAATATCATTCTCTGCACTTCTATAGCTGTGCGATTCAGTGGTTAAATACTGTGGTTGTGTTGTGCTCTTGCAAAAAATGCCATTTAGGGCCACAGAAAATAAATTGCAGTGTGAAATACACATGTGGAGGTGTGTAAAATAAACAATTTCTATATATTGTACAGTGCTATACTAAAAAAAAAAACATTTTTTTTGAATAGCATTCTCTGCACTTCTATAGCTGTGCGATTCAGTGGTTAAATACTGTGGTTGTGTTGTGCTCTTTCAAAAAACGCCATTTAGGGCCACAGAAAATAAATTGCAGTGTGAAATACACATGTGGAGGTGTGTAAAATAAACAATTTCTATATATTGTACAGTGCTATACTAAAAAAAACAACATTTTTTTTGAATAGCATTCTCTGCACTTCTATAGCTGTGCGATTCAGTGGTTAAATACTGTGGTTGTGTTGTGCTCTTGCAAAAAACGCCATTTAGGGCCACAGAAAATATTTTGCAGTGTGAAATACACATCTGGAGGTGTGTGTAAAAAAACAATTTCTATATATTTTCCTTGTACTATGCTATACTAAAAAAAACAACCTTTTTTTTTATAGCATTTTCTGTAGCTGTGCGATTCAGCGGTTACGTGCTGTGGGTGTGTTGTGGTCTGGCAAAAAACGCCATTTAGGGCCACAGAAAATATTTTGCAGTGTGAAATACACATCTGGAGGTGTGTGTAAAAAAACAATTTCTATATATTTTCCTTGTACTGTGCTATACTAAAAAAAACAACCTTTTTTTTTTTGAATAGAATTTTCTGCAGTTCTGTAGCTGTGCGTTTCAGCCATTACGTACTATGGGTGTGTTGTGGTCTTCCAAAAAACGCCATTTAGGGCAAGATCCTAAATTTGGAAAATATGAGGGGAAGGTCAAAGGGACGTGGTGGCCCCGGTCGTGGTGCTGCTGGTGGAGCTCCTGTTGCAGGGAGAGGACGTGGTGGATCTGTGCCAGCTACACGCACAAGTGAAACACCTTCCTCAGGTGCGAGTAGGCGACCGAGCCTGCGGCGGTATTTTGTCGCGCCTAATGAGGCTGTACCAATGTTTAGGCCAGGACAAGTACAGGCGATAGTAGATTGGGTTGCTGACAGTGCCTCGGGTTCCTTCACATTGTCTCCCACCCACTCTTCTGCTGAAAGATCAGAGTTAGCACCTGAAGCCCATGTCCATCAGTCTTTCACCTCACCCCCTTGCAAATCAGCCAAGCAGTCTGAGCCCCAAATCATGCAGCAGTCTCTTCTGCTTTTCGATGACTCTGTTAGCAGGGTTTCCCAGGGCCATCCACCTAGCCCTGCCCCAGAAGTGGAAGAGATTGAGTGCACCGATGCCCAACCACTTATGTTTCATGATGGGTACATGGGAGGACCATCGCAGCACGTCTCGGATGATGACGAAACACAGGTGCCAACTGCTGCTGCTTTCGCAATTGTGCAGACAGACATGGAGGGCAGGGGTGAAGACTGGGTGGAAGATGATGTGGAGGACGATGAGGTCCTCGACCCCACATGGAATCAACATTATGCAGGTGACCAGTGTAGTTCGGAGGAAGAGGCGGTGGTCGCACAGAGCCACCAGCACAGCAGAAGAGGGAGCAGGGTGCAAAAACGGAGCATTCGTCCCCTAGACAGTACATCTGCTACTGCCCAACGCAGCAAGGGACCGACCACACCAAAGCCAGGTCCAAGGACTTCCCTAGCGTGGCAGTTCTTCACACAGTGTGTTGATGACAAGACACGAGTGGTTTGCACGCTGTGCAATCAGAGCCTGAAGCGAGGCATAAACGTTCTCAACCTGAGCACAACCTGCATGACCAGGCATCTAAGTGCAAAGCACGAGCTGCAGTGGAGTAGACACCTCAGAAACCAAGAAAGGTCTCTGGCTCCTCCTTCCTCTTCTGCTGCAGTCTCGGCCTCTTCATCCACCTCTGTAGTGACAGTGGCACCTGTCACCCCGCAAACAGAGGATCTGCCAGCAACACTACCACCTGGGTCACCGACCATCTCCACAATGTCCCATGGAAGCGTTCAGCTCTCTATCTCCCAAACATTGGAGCGGAAGAGGAAGTACCCCCCTAGCCACCCGCGATCCCTGGCCCTGAATGCCAGCATTTCAAAATTCCTGGCCTTTGAAATGCTGTCATTCCGTCTGGTGGGGACGCAGAGTTTTAAAAGCCTGATGGCATTGGCTGTCCCGCAGTACGTCGTGCCCAGCCGCCACTACTTTTCCAGGCGAGCCATCCCTTCCCTGCACAACCAGGTGGGGGACAAAATCAGGTGTGCACTGCGCAACGCCATCTGTGGCAAGGTCCACCTAACTACGGATGCGTGGACCAGTAAGCACGGTCAGGGACGTTATATCTCCCTAACAGCACACTGGGTAAATGCAGTGGCTGCTGGGCCTGAGGCAGATAGCGGTTTGGCGCATGTCCTTCCACCACCGAGGATTGCAGGGCGCTTCAGTTTGCCTCCTGTTGCTAACTCCTCCTTCTCCGCTTCCTCATCCTCTACCGCCTCCTCATCCATTCAGCGTAACACCTTCACCACCAACTTCAGCACAGCCAGGGGTAAACGACAGCAGGCAGTTTTAAAACTTTCCTGTTTGGGGGAAAATCCCCACACCGCGCAGGAGTTGTGGAGGGACATGGAACAACAGACCGATGAGTGGTTGCTGTCAGTGAGCCTCAAGCCCGGCCTGGTGGTGTGCGATAATGGGCGAAATCTCGTAGCAGCTCTGGGTCTAGCCGGTTTGACGCACATCCCTTGCCTGGCGCATGTGCTGAACTTGGTGGTCCAGAGGTTCCTTAAAAATTACCCCAATATGCCAGAGCTGCTGCAGAAAGTGCGGGCTGTCTGTGCGCACTTTCGGCGTTCTCACCCTGCTGCTGCTCGCCTGTCAGCGCTGCAGCGTAACTTCGGCCTTCCAGCTCACCGCCTCATATGTGACGTGCCCACAAGGTGGAACTCCACCTTGCACATGCTGGCCAGACTGTGCGAGCAGCAGCAGGCAATAGTGGAGTTTCAGCTGCAGCAATCACGCGTGAGTCGCTCTGCGGAACAGCACCACTTCACCACCAATAACTGGGCCTCCATGCGAGACCTGTGTGCCTTGTTGCGCTGTTTCGAGTACTCCACCAACATGGCCAGTGCCAATGACGCCGTTCTCAGCGTTACTATCCCAGTTCTATGCCTCCTTGAAAAAACGCTTCGTGCGATGATGGAAGAGGATGTGGCACAGGAGGATGAGGAGGAAGCGGGATCATTTCAAAGGCTTTCAGGCCAGTCTTTCACAAGTGGCTACGAGGGTGGGTTCCTGCACCAACAAACGCCAGGTACACAATTGTCCGGCAGAAAGGGCACAGTTCTGGAGGATGAAGAGGTGGAGGAGGAGGAGGAGGAGCCATGTTCACAGCAGGGTGGCACTCAGACCAGCTCGTGGCCATTACTGGTGCGTGGCTGGGGGGATACAGAGGAAACAGACGATACACCTCCCACAGAGGACAGCTTTTCTTTGCCTCTGGGCAGCCTGGCACACATGAGCGATTACATGCTGCAGTGTTTCCGCAACGACAGCCGAGTTGCCCACATTTTAACTGGTGCTGATTACTGGGTGGCCACCCTGCTGGATCCCCGTTACAAGGACAACGTACCGTCCTTAATTCCCTCACTGGAGCGGGATCGTAAGATGCGCGAGTACAAGCGCACGCTGGTAGACGCGCTGCTGGTGGCATTCCCACCTGACAGCGGGCGTACGGTGGAAGCACAAGGCGAAGGCAGAGGAGGAGGAAGAGGTCGCCAACGCAGCCGGGGCACCGGCAGCACCTCAGAAGGCAGGGTTAGCATGGCCGAAATGTGGAAAAGCTTTGTCAGCACGCCACAACAACCAGCACCACCAGCTGAGATGGAACGTCTTAGCAGGAGGCAGCATTTCACCAACATGGTTGAGCAGTATGTGTCCACAGGCCTACACGTACTGGATGACGGGTCTGCCCCCTTTAACTTCTGGGTCTCTAAATTGGGCACATGGCCTGAGCTTGCCGTTTATGCCTTGGAGGTGCTGGCCTGCCCTGCAGCCAGTGTATTATCTGAACGTGTATTTAGCACGGCAGGGGGCGTTATCACAGACAAGCGCAGCCGCCTGTCCAGAGCCAATGTGGACAAGCTCACGTTCATTAAAATGAACCAGGCATGGATCCCACAGGACTTGTCCGTACCTTGTGCAGAATAGACATGTATACTGGTGTTGTGACAAAAACTGTCCGGCCATCGGATTGTGCCCGGCCCGTACTGCGCAGGCGCAGCGCTTGCGCAGTACAGAGGACAAGGAGATTCACAAAATCTCCGAAGATGAACGGCGCCTGCGCTGTGAGTGCAGGTTCAAGCCCCACCATCCAAGAGGACATACGGTAGCACATAGTAACAGGGCCCCTCACGGGCTCGCTTCGATCGCGGCCTTGCTTGGCTCGGCTTGAACCACGGATGGTGTGGCCTTCACCTGAACTCAACACGCAGGCGCCGTTAGTCTTGGGAGATTTTTGAAATCCCCTTGTCCTACATACTCAGCAAGCGCAGTACAGGGCGGACACTATTCGACAGGGGACAGAATTCGACACATCACCGGCCTTACCCAGCCATTGTTGTATTTTTGAACCAGTGTTGGCTACCTCGTCCCCCTCCACCGCCGCTTCCACCTACACAGCCACATCCACCGCCACCTCAACCTCCTACTCCATATGGACCTCGTCCTGCTAGGCCAAGATTAAAATTTTTATTTTATTTTTTTGTAGCGCACAGATCCTTTCCCCCTTACCTGCCTTTATGTTGTTGGCTCTTCGCAGGAGGGAGAAAGGCACACCGCACTACCAGCCCGTATCCTCCTATATAAAGAGGTTGAGCGGTGTACTTGACGGGCCGTGTCCACAGCCGGAGTCAAAACTCCTCCAGAGGATGATTCTCACCTCTACTGTAGGTAGAGGCAAGTCCTTTAATTGCCAGTAAAGTCAATGTCCACACCAGCTGAAACTCCAACTCTTATTCTCTCATGGCAAAATAAACTGTACTCAGATAGAAAAGGTTAGAGCAAAGAAACAGGACAGCTTAAGGTGTGGAGGAGGTCCAGGCACAAACGTAGCACATTCACTTCACTGCTTAGGTTTCTCAAACAGTTTTTGGCGCACGGTCTCTGCCACAGACATTGAGGTTGGTCTCTGCCACAGACCGGGTGTACAAGGCCCCTGCCACGGGCCTGGAGAACTTTGGTCTCAGCCACAGACCAGGGTGTATAAGGCCCCTGCCACAGGCCGGTTGAATAAGGCCTCTGATACAGTCAAGGTGACCTTGAGCTTCTCCTTCTACGAACCTAGCCCATATCAAGGGGAAGACATCTCTCCAGGGAGTCAACAGACCATTCCTTCACCGTGACTCCCGCATCGGTCCATCAGAATGATCCTCCCTTCCCTGGAACAGGGTCCCCTACACGAGGCGGCTCTGGACTCCAGGCTTTACTCCCGCCCCTAGGCCTCCATACCCAGGGCAGCAAGAACTCCAGGATAGTACCTCACCCCGGGCTAAAGGTGCCCGAGATGGAACAGGAACACATGCACCCAGGCCGAAGGCACCTGGGCGCGGACCCCACTGGACATCAGCCCCCAGGCCAAAGGTCTGCCCCTTTTATATGCTCTCCCGGCATGCACAGCAGGTTCCCCGCCCCGCTGTACTACTGCCAAGAGGGGACACAAAAGGCGCCACCTGTAGGCCGCAGGGAACTGCACACCAATACTGTCCCCCGAGGACAAAATGGTCCATGAATCCTACAGAATTAGGGTATTTGAGCCTATTTACCACTCAAACACTTTCCTTAAATTTAGCACCCCGCTACATTTTTATTTCAAAGTATTTTATTTTCCCACTAGCTTATCCATTAAATTAAATAATTTATTCCAGAAAGGGCGTATTCTGGGGCATTCCCACCATATGTGTGGCATCGTGCCGTTGAGTTTCTGAGGTTCTTAATGACTTCCTGTACCTCTTCTGCTGAAAAGGGGGCCTCCAGCATATTTTTTAATTTTTTAATTTTTTTTATGTTCTTTTAAGTTATTTCCTATCCACATTTGTTTGCAGAGCACTTGCCATGTTCTTAACAACATTTTGCTGCCATTTGCAGCCCTCTAGCCCTTTCCATTACTTTTTTAGAGCCTTTTTAGTCGTCAGAAGTCCGGGTCCCCATTGACTTCAATGGGGTCCGGGTCCGGGTTCGGGCTAAAGTTCGGTCCCGTATCCGAACTTTTTTCCGAAGTTCGGCCGAACCCGCCGGACCCGAATATCCAGCTACCCGCTCAACTCTATTAATATTTCATGTTTTACATTTGGAGCATATTTGAATACATTTGTATATTTATAGCTATAGAACCCCACTGAAACAGAGTAATTCAGCTTTGGGTGAGCTTTGGGTATAAGTGCTCCATAATGGTTGCCTTGTAAGAGAACATCAGCAGAGACTCCAGGGTGTAAGGTAAGACAGTTTGCTAAACAAGTGCAGAATAATACAAAGCCAATTATGAAATCTGCACAAACATGGACTCTTCATGGCAATGTCTCTGTGGCTTAGTTATTGTTAAGCCTCGTACACAGGACCGGTTTTCTCTGCAAGAACCAGCAAGAAAATTGCTGGAAGAGCTTTCTTGCCGAGTAAACCGTGCGTGTGTACGAGGCTTTCAGGTTTCTCATCAAGAAAACTGGCCAGAATCTCAACGAGAAAAATAGAGAACCTGCTCTCTATTTTCTCGTCGAGATTCTCGTCGGCCTGTTTCCCGACGAGAAACCCAAGAGTGTGCACGCTTACCTGTCGCTGTGGAAACCCGCGCATGCTCGAAATGACTTTGACGCATTTGCGTTAGCTTCCTAGGCATAGGTAGGGTGTAGCAAGATGGCGGCGGCATCGAATGTAACAAGCGCACGCTCATCGTAGTCGATGACATCACCGCGTTCGTTCCATTCAAAAGAACGGCGGTTCTTTTGAATCGAGCGTGTGTACACTCGGCCGGGACAAGATTCTTGTCAAGAATCTCGTCAGGGAAAAACAACGGGTTTTTTCCTGATGAGATTCTCGGTCATGTGTACTAGGCTTTACACCATTGTCTCTGTAAGCAATAGAAAATCTAGCTTAGAGTTACTACTTTAATAAAACAGTTTAGAACACAAACAGTTACTTGTGCTTATTAGGCTTGTGCAATTCGTTTCGTAACGAATTGAAATTCGTCCGAATTTAGCAACTTTCGGACATTCGGAAGCATTCGAATTTCCGAACAAAGCAATTACGAATAAGACCGAATCCGAAATAAATTATACCGCAAATAGCGAATGCCCGAATGTCTTCGGCATAATTCGTTATGAAAAAGTTACGAATGTACGAATCCATACGAAGCACAATAACACTCACTCTGCTCTGCTCTTTGCTTCTCCCACACCGTGCTGAACTCCCTCTCAAAATGGTGTACAGGGGCGGAGGCTATAGCCGCATGTAAAAAACGAAAGTAAAATACGAGATTTCGAATCCATTCGAAGCACAATAACACTCTGCTCTGCTCTCTGCTTCTCCCTCACCGTGCTGAACCCTCTCAAAATGGTGTACAGGGGCAGAGGCTATAGCCGCATGTAAAAAACGAAAGTAAAATACGAGATTTCGAATCGTTACAAATAACCGCAATGTATTTAGAAAAGTACAAATCCATTCGAAGCACATTAGGCATAATAGGCAGCGTCGTTGTGAGAGAGACACGGAAAATTACGAATCAACGAACCCAAAAAAAGTTACGAAAGTAGGAGTTGTGTCCAGAATCAACGAAAAACAACGTACTCTACCGAAAGTACGAACCCAAAAAAAGTTACGAAAGTAGGAGTTGTGTCCAGAATCAACGAAAAACAACGTACTCTACCGAAAGTACGAATTATAAAGCAACAAAAAATTCAACGAAAAATGTCGCTTGCAAAAATACGAATGAGTCCGAACACGAAAAATCCCGTCTAGCAAAATTACGAATGATTACGAATCAACAGGACCGGAAAGAAACGAACCGAAACGGAACGAATTTTTCCGTTGTGCACAAGTCTAGTGCTTATCCTCATAAATAGCATCCTACAAAGTGAAGTCCAGGGAAGCTCTGGTACCACAGGTGAATAGCTAGTGGGATCCAAGGCAGAAAGAAAAGGGGGCTACCACACCAGAACTAGAGTATTCTAGTAGCAAATGGAAAAGTGCTCCCCCACAGTGGCTGGATGTTCCAGAGAAGCTGCATGCTATTAGTCTCCTGCCCAGCTGCCCATGCATTTGTTTGACAGTGGAGGGCCTCTCAACTGACTAGGGATCACTTGGCCAGCTACTGCTGCTTCATCAGGCATGGCCTCTCCGAATTGCTGAGGCAAGGCAGCAGAGAAACTTATCTTCCTTGAGTATGACCAAGAACCCAGGGAATTGTGGTAAAAGGAGTTAAATGGGCATGCACCTTCTTCAGAGCATGGAATGTAAATGGGCACTACTTATACACTTCTAAGTGTTTCAGTGGAGAAGGCTGTGTGCCAAATAGATGCAGGTGGTGTAGGTGGGGGAGAACCATAATTTTATTAATACAGGTGACAAACCAATATTCCTCAACTGAGCAAAGCTTTGGAAGCACTGTGAGGATTTACAGAACTTGATCACAAAGGTATGATTCAATGAAGTTCAGCAAAGTGCACACCAGGTTTTGTTTATGGTGAGGGGCAAGCTAAGTGTAAAGGAACGTGCCTCAATGTACCCCTGATCTCTAATACATGGTTCAAATCTCAGCCAGTCCCTTATGAACAGGCTGATATTTGAACTGTCTATAGATGGCTTAAGTCTGCTGATGTGTAGATAAACTTGAATGCTGAGCATGGACTAGAAATGGGGGAGGTGGGGGTGGGGAGGAGGTTGTCTGATTTTCCACAAAGGTGATCATGATGTAACTGACAATGGTATCAACTTGTACGAAAATTCTCAAACAACAAAGACAAACTTTCTTTTTATTGTATGATTTTGACGCTTGTTGACACCTTCTTCAGAGTTGTTCTTTGCATCTGATTAAATACGTATTTTTCTTTTTGATTATTTTGGTTCGGCTGTCGAAAGCGCTATACTAACGATCAGATAATCAACTGGTTGTTCCTCGTACAGAATTTTTCTTGTGCTGTGTTCTTAGCTTAAGTTTTCTAATATTTTTTTCCCCTGTTTTCTTCTGGAAAAATGTAAAAACAAGTTCAGTGTGGAGCAGTTTTACAAATTGAAAGTTGTTTTATTACAATGGGAAGGTGAAATGCATTGTATATAAAAGTATTATGCTTGAGATAAAAGTACAGCTTATTCAGTAAATAAACGAAACTTGCTTTTTAAAATTTTATTTTCTATTATAAATGTAATAACCAGGGTTGTATATAAGAACATTTCACCTATATATGAGAACAGGTAACCCCCCTCTTTCCCTCATAATAGTATAAAAGCTTCCTAACAATGTGCATTTTCAGTTCTTGACAATGCTGATCCAGAAGCATATATTGCTCTTGCAAGGGCTTGATCAATGTTATCCTGATTTTCAGGTGTTGTTTTATCTATAAATGCAGGGATTTTGTATTTTTGAGAGGCAGTTGTTTGCAATACTTCCTTACTTAAAGATGCTGCTAGTGAAGAAACCTTTTGTGATCCAGAAGCAGCAGAAAGAGTATTTCACGCTTTTATAATGGTCCTCATCATTTCATTCCATAAAGTATTTTTTAACGTCTTTAGGGCACCTATGGCATGCCAGGATGTGTTTTGTCATCCTTGTAGCATTTGGAAAATAATATTTCTTCTCACAATATTTGCAAATTGCAGCTTTGCTCTCAGCATAAATTGTGCTGTGGAAATGTTTCCAAACGTTTGATGTTGGTCTCACCATTTTACTTAGAGAAGCAAAAGAAAAAAAAATAGAATTTGCTGACCAGACTATAAGTAAATATTATGATGTGATGATAAAGAACATTAATAGGAATCAATTATGAAGATAAACGAATTTGTTAGACAAATGAATCCCTTTACCTGTCACTTAGGACAGAAATGAATAATATCATCTACCGTATCCCAACAATCACACAACTGTAGGAGGTACAAGATGGAGCCCACTAGCAAACAAAAATGGAGCCCTTTCTTTGCAGTGCCCCTTAGTAACAGACATGCATTTTTTTCTTGTTTGAGAACTGCATTGAGAAGTACAGTGTTACTTGAATTGCATTCCAGAATGTGTTTGACTTCAGCTGAGAGAACTTGCAATAATTTAAGATTGTACTTAAAGCCTCAGAAATCTTTCATTAAGGTCTTCATGTTATATAGTTTGAATGCCATGTCATAGATATATTATTTGGCATTGTAAAAAAAAAAACATATTCCACACTTCTCTTTTTTTCCAGAAAAATAACTGCTTTGAAAAAAAAAAGAAAGAAAGAAAAACGTTTTCTCCCTCAATTTTTCAATTTTTTTTCCTGGCCTTCCCATCTCTATGTGTTCCTGACTAGGGATGAGCTTCGAGTTCGAGTCGAACTCATGTTCGACTCGAACATTGCCTGTTCGCCCGTTCGCCGAACAGCGAACAAATTGGGGTGTTCGCGGCAAATTCGAAAAATCTATGGGAGAAATCTAAAGTGCTAATTATAAAGGCTTATATGCAAGTTATTGTCCTAAAAAGTGTTTGGGGACCGGGGTCCTGCCCCAGGGGACATGTATCAATGCAAAAAGAAGTTTTAAAAACGGCCGTTTTTTCGGGAGCAGTGATTTTAATAATGCTTAAAATGAAAAAATAAAAGTGAAATATTCCTTTAAATTTCGTACCTGGGGGGTGTGTATGATATGCATGTAAAGTAGCGCATGTTTCCCGTGCTTAGAACTGTCCCTGCAAAAAATGTCATTTTTGAAAGAAAAAAATGCATTTAAAACTGACTCGCGGCTATTAATGAATTGTCGGCTCCCGGCAATACATACAAAAGTCATTGATAAAAAAAAAAAAAAAAAAGCGTGGGGGTTCCCCAGAATTCAATTACCAGGCCCTTCAGGTCTGGAATGGATATTAAGGGGAACCCCGCCGCAAATTAAAAAAAAATTGACGTGGGGTTCCCCCAAATATCCATTCCAGGCCCTTCAGATCTGGCATGGATTTTAAGGGGAACTCCACCCCAAATTTAAAAAAAAATGGCGTGGAGTCCCCCTAAAAATCCATACCAGACCCCTTATCCGAGCACGCAACCTGGCCGGCCGCAGGGGAAAAGGGGGGGACGAGAGAGCGGCCCCTCCTCCCTCCTGAACCGTACCAAGCCACATGCCCTCAACATGGGGAGGATGTCCCCATGTTGATGGGGACAAGGGCCTCATCCCCACAACCCTTGCCCGGTGGTTGTGGGGGTCTGCGGGCGGGGGGCTTATCGGAATCTGGAAGACCCCTTTAACAAAGGGGACCCCCAGATCCCGGCCCCCCATGTGAATTGGTAAGGGGTACATTGTACCCCTACCATTTCACGAAGAAAGCGTAATTTTTTTTAAAAAAAAACACACAAACACCTTGAAAAAGTCCTTTATTTAAAAAAAAAAAAAAAACATTCCAGCGGTGAAATCCAGTGTCCCGCGGCGATCCCAATGTCCAGCGCTGTCCATCATTGGTTGTGCCTGAGCGGACCTGATGGGGAACTCCCTCTCAGTATTTTAAATGTATAGACCCGCCCCTTCTAAAGTTCCCCATCAGGTCCGCTCAGCGGACCAGATGCGGAACATGAGAAGGGGTCGGGTCTATACATGTATTACCAAAGTGAGAGCAGTTCCCCATCAGGTCCGCCCCCTCGGTATGTCGGACCCGCCTACGTCATTGGCTTGAGCGGGGAACTTCCTTCACTGTGTAATTTAAATTTACATAGTGAAGGAAGTTCCCCGCTCAAGCCAATGACATAGGCGGGTCCGACATACCGAGGGGGCGGACCTGATGGGGAACTGCTCTCACTTTGGTAATACATGTATAGACCCGCCCCTTCTCATGTTCCGCATCTTGTCCGCTGAGCGGACCTGATGGGGAACTTTAGAAGGGGCGGGTCTATACATTTAAAACACTGAGAGGGAGTTCCCCATCAGGTCCGCTCAGGCACAACCAATGAAGGACAGCGCTGGACATCGGGATCGCCGCGGGACACTGGATTTCACCGCTGGAATGTTTTTTTTTCTTTTTTTTTTTTTAATAAAGGACTTTTTCAAGGTGTTTGTGTGTTTTTTTTTAAACATTTTTTTACGCTTTCTTCGTGAAATGGTAGGGGTACAATGTACCCCTTACCAATTCACATAGGGGGGGGGCGGGATCTGGGGGTCCCCTTTGTTAAAGGGGTCTTCCAGATTCCGATAAGCCCCCCGCCCACAGACCCCCACAACCACCGGGCAAGGGTTGTGGGGATGAGGCCCTTGTCCCCATCAACATGGGGACATCCTCCCCATGTTGAGGGCATGTGGCCTGGTACGGTTCAGGAGGGGGGGGGGCGCTCTCTCGTCCCCCCCTTTTCCCCTGCGGCCGGCCAGGTTGCGTGCTCGGATAAGGGGTCTGGTATGGATTTTTAGGGGGACTCCACGCCATTTTTTTTAAATTTGGGGTGGAGTTCCCCTTAAAATCCATGCCAGATCTGAAGGGCCTGGAATGGATATTCGGGGGAACCCCATGTCAATTTTTTTTTAAATTTGCGGCAGGGTTCCCCTTAATATCCATTCCAGACCTGAAGGGCCTGGTAATTGAATTCTGGGGAACCCCCACACTTTTTTTTTTTTTTTTTATCAATGACTTTTGAATGTATTGCCGGGAGCCGACAATTCATTAATAGCCGCGAGTCAGTTTTAAATGCATTTTTTTCTTTCAAAAATGACATTTTTTGCAGGGACAGTTCTAAGCACAGGAAACATGCGCCACTTCACATGCATATCATACACACCCCCAGGTACGAAATTTAAAGGAATATTTCACTTTTATTTTTTAATTTTAAGCATTATTAAAATCACTGCTCCCGAAAAAACTGCAGTTTTTAAAACTTCTTTTTGCATTGATACATGTCCCCTGGGGCAGGACCCAGGTCCCCAAACACGTTTTAGGACAATAACTTGCATATTAGCCTTTATAATTAACACTTTAGATTTCGAACGTTCGAGTCCATTGTATTTAATAGGGTTCTAAAGTTTACACAAACATTTTGTCTGTTCGCAGGTTCTGGTGCGAACCGAACAGGGGGGTGTTTGGCTCATCCCTGTTCCTGACCAATGCCCTTTTCTGGAAGTGATCCAAACCATGATGTCACTACTGGATTCTTCAGGAACTGGACAATAGCAGGTTTTATAATTTTTTGTATTCAGATTAGGGATGGAGATGCACCCCCCTTTTTGCACCTCATTTAAAGTCCCAGTATACATTCCCCCCTTTTTTTGCATGTTTGAACCAGGGATGGAGACAGAGCTTTAACACTTAAGCCTCGTACACACGGGCGGTTTTCCTGTCTGGAAAACTGCGAGGAGAGCTTTTGGATGGGAATCCCGGCCGTGTGTATGCTCCCTCACAGTTTTTCCGACAGGAAAACTGACAAAAACCGCCGGACAAAAAAAGAGAACCTGCTCTCTTTTTTCCCGCCGGCCAAAGCTCCATCGCAGTTTTCCTTTTCCTGTCATGAAAACCTCTCGTGTGTAGGGGGAAAGACTGACCGAGCAGGTTCTCGGCTTTCCCTTCGGGTTTTCCGAAGGGAACTTTTCCCGTCGGAAATCCTGCACGTGTGTACAAGGCATAACACTTTTAGCTACCTTTTGAACGCTCAGATACGTGTCCAAGGTTTGGGGGGGATTTTGTTCTGGATACCCACCCTCTGGACACGTGGGGTGTTCGCGCTTCTATCAGATGTTTGTGTACATATGGTGCGTTTTCACCATGACACTCTCACGTTTACAATAGTTTCACAGCTCCTGCATTCCTGTTCTTTGTTCTCAATGGGCTGTTTTGCTTGGGCTTCCCTTTGTCTTATTCTCGGGAGCTATGATGCACACCAGACACCACACCCACCTCCCCCTGGTTCCAGTTGGTGGGGTGTTGAGGGCGTGTGGTCTTCTGTATATCGGTGCCATGCTCATGCCATGCTAGTGATGTCCCTGATGGGCGCAGCCTAGTCCTCACGGCTTTTCCACCTTGGCTGATGCGACGGCGGGATTCAGGTTGGCGCCAATGGCGGCGGACGCTTCCCGCTTGTCATCACGCTTGCGTGATGTTGGTTTGTGTCCGCCCTATATATCCAGCCCACCTGGACATCCCCACTTGTAGCTGACCAGAAGATCAGGTTGCACTGTCTGACCCACTATACACAAATACTTTGTATCTGCTATTATAAGGTAACTTCATGTGTCACGGTTGTTTTTATCCATTTTCCTGTTTAATCTTTTCTTATAGCTTTCACACACATCACTTAGCAGGTTCATCTTAGCCTACGTTTCATTTCACATTTCCATCACACTATCTCTCTCACATATTTGCACTTCTAACAGATAGCTTTTCTTTTACACTCTATTGCGACAGTGCTACCTGGTGTGCTACGCACAACATGCTATATTTATTTTACAGATTTTGGCAGCCAATATTGGCATAATAATCATTACCTAATGTATATTCTTAACATGTTGGGGGTGCCCCTGTGCAGGTCTGGTATTCTGGTGGATCGAACACCTCAGCTCCTGGGGAGATTAATATGGCGACTCTTGCATACCAGCATCGCTCGGGTTGAACATTTAATGGGATGTAAATTTGTGGATTAGACCATCTATTTAAAAAAATTTACATACAACTTTCCCACAACATGGGTTTTTATCTAGACCATTTTTTATTCTCTACAGACAATCTAGCATCCGCTCCTTGTAATAAAAGAAATGGCTGCACATCCAGGAATTCCGATTGCCTTTTATTGTTCAAAGTGATAACACCAAAGACACCAACACGAGGTCACGTAGACGCGTTTCACACATACCCATGCTCCTGATGAGTCGGATTATCGACAAAACGCATTGAGATTTTAAGGATGCAGTCCCCATTTCCATCATTGGTTTTATGGACAATTATTTTTACTCCACAAGGTTTATTCCATCATATTCATGCTTCCTTGCTGTGGCATTCATGTTTTATATTATGGTCATATGTACAGTATGTGCCCGCGAGAATGTGTTTCCAGCGCGATCCCATCGCGCTGGTTCTCGGCGACAGGGTACTGTATATCTCTCGCTCGCTGCAATAGGAAAAACACATTACAGCGAGCACGAGAAAGAAGCGACAATGTCCCCTCTCTATGGAGGGGACATTGTCGGGGATCCGACTTGGATCCCTGCCAATACTAGGCACTGTGTTTGGTATGAATCATGAGGGGGAACTCCACGCCAAATTTTAAATTAAAAAAAAGCATGGGTTCCCTTAGGTCTGGTATGATTTTAAGGGGAACCCCTTACGCCGAAAAAACGGCTTATCCGAGCACGCAGCCCGGCCGGTCAGGAAAGGGGGTGGGGACGAGCGATCACCCCCCCTCCTGAACTGTACCAGACCACATGCCCTCAACATGGGGGGTGGGTGCTTTGGGGCACCCTGCGGCCCCCCCACCCCAAAGAACCTTTTCCCCATGTTGATGAGGACAAGGGCCTCTTTCCGACAACCCTGGCCATTGGTTGTCAGGGTCTGCGGGCGGGGAGCTTATCATAATTCGGGACCTCCTTTAATAAGGGGGCCCACAGATCCCGGCCCCCCACCCTATGTGAATGAGTATGGGGTACATCGTACCTCTACCCATTCACCTGGAGGAAAAAAGTGTCAAGAATAAAAACACATTACACAAGGTTTTTAAAGTAATTTATTAGGCAGCTCCGGGGGTCTTCTTCTGACTCCGGGGGTCTTCTTTCGACTTCGGGGGTCTTTTTCCAACTTTGGGGTCTCTTCCAACTTCTCCTCTCTCTTCGGCCTCTTCTCCCGCTCTCCGGCGCCTTCTACCTTCTGCCGGGCTCCTCCGCTATCTTCTTCCAGCTCTTTTACTAGCGTTGGCCCGGTCTTCCCTGTCGTCTTCTTCCCTCTTCTCTTCCAATGTTGACACAATGCTCTCTCCCGCTGTAATGCCATGTGCGCGGTTCGCAACGATTTATATAGGCATGGGGCGTGGTCACCGGGTGATGTCACCTGGTGACCCCGCCCCTTATGTCGTCACCACCCGGATCATGATGGGACTGTGACGTCATAAGAGGCGAGGTCACCCGGTGACGCACCGCGCACAAGACATTACAGCGGCAGAGAGTGTAGTGTCAACATCGGAAGAGAAGAGGGAAGAAGACGACGGGAAGACCGGGCCAAGGCTAGTAAAAGAGCTGGAAGAAGATATTGGAGGAGCCCGGCAGAAGGTAGAAGGCGCCGGAGATCGGGAGAAGAGGCCGAAGAGAGCGGAGATGTCGGAAGAGACCCCCGAAGTCGGAAGAAGACCTCCGAAGTCAGAAGAAGACCCCCGGAGTCGGAAGAAGACCCCCGAAGTCAGAAGAAGATCCCCGGAGCTGCCTAATAAATTACTTTAAAAACCTTATGTAGTGTGTATTTATTCTTGACACTTTTCTCCTCCAGGTGAATGGGTAGGGGTACGATGTACCTATACTCATTCACATAGGGTGGGGGGCCAGGATCTGGGAGCACCCTTAATAAAGGGGGCTCCCGGATTCCGATAAGCTCCCTGCCCGCAGACCCCGACAACCAATGGCCAGGGTTGTCGGAAAGAGGCCCTTGTCCTCATCAACATGTGGACAAGGTGCTTTGGGGTGGGCGGGGCCGCAGGGTGCCCCCCTGCCCCAAAGCACCCACCCCCCATGTTGAGGGCATGCGGCCTGGTACGGTTCAGGAGGGGGGCGCTCGCTCGTCCCCACCCCCTTTCCTGACCGTCCGGGCTTCGTGCTCGGATAAGGGTCTGGTATGGATTTTGGGGGGACCCCCACGCCATTTTTTCGGCATAGGGGGTTCCCCTTAAAATCCATACCAGACCAAAGGGCCTGGTATGCTCCTGAGGGGAACCCATGCCGGTTTTTTATTTAAAATTTGGCATGGAGTTCCCTTTCATGATTCATACCAAACACAGTGCCTGGTAGTGGCGGGGATCCAAGTTGGATCCCTGTTCATTGAAAGTCAGACGTATGTCGGCTTCAACACACTTTTCCTTTCCTGGCGACAGGGCTCATAGGTGGTCAATCTCGCCGGTAAAAGCGGCGAGATTGACACAATATCGCGGTCACCTACTGTATGCATATTTTTCAAGTTCAATATACTTATTACTGAGGTTGTTGTATATGCTTTGAGCATTAACTTTTTCATTTACACTGTTATGCATATTGATACTCATGCTATTAAATGGTTACTCTCATATTGTGTTTCAGCCTGCCTCACTCAAGTCCCATACTTTTATTATTTTTTTGTTGCTACGGGAGTCTTCAGGAACCTGACAATAGCACTAGCCAATATCATGAGTCAATGATGTGGGCACCTGAAGAGAAACCCTATACCAAACGCTAAACAAAACACTAAAAGAAAAGATGTATTTTTATAATAAAGTTTACTCTGGATTTTATTATCAAAATTTGCACAGTTTAACCACTTGACCACTGGGCACTTAAACCCCCTTAATAACCAGACCAATTTTCAGCTTTCGGTGCTCTCACATTTTGAATGACAATTACTCAGTCATACAACACTGTACCCATATGAAATTTTTGTCCTTTTTTCACACAAATAGAGCTTTCTTTTGGTGGTATTTAATCACTGTTGGGTTTTTTATTTTTTGCGCTATAAGAGAAAAAAGACTGAAAATTTTGTAAAAAAATTATTTTTTTTTCGTTTCTGTTATAAAATTTTGCAAATTACTATTTTTTCTTCATAAATTTTGGCCAAAATTTATACTGCTACATATCTTTGGTAAAAATAAGTACAAATTGGTGGATATTATTTGGTCTTTGTGAAAGTTATAGAGTCCACAAGCTATGGTGCCAATATCTGAAAATTGATCACACCTGAAGTACTGACGGCCAATCTCATTTCTTGAGACCCTAACATGCCAGATAAGTACAAATACCCCCCAAATGACCCCTTTTTGGAAAGAAGACATTCCAAGGTATTCAGAAAGAGGCATTGTGAGTTTTTTGAAGTTGTCATTTTTTCCCACAATTCTTTGCAAAATCAAGATTTTTTTTTTCTCTTTTTTTTTTTTCACAAAATTGTCATATTAGCAGGTTATTTCTCACACACAGCATATGCATTCCACAAATTACACCCCAAAACACATTCTGCTATTACTCCCGAGTATGGCGATACCACATGTGTGAGACTTTTACACAGCGTGGCCACATACAGAGGCCCAACATGCAGGGAGCACCTTCAGGCGTTCTGGAGCACCAAGGTCAATTCTGACATTTCTCTCCTACATGTAAAAATCATCATTTATTTGCTAGAAAATTACATAGAACCCCAAAACATTATATATGTTTTTTTAGCAAAGACCTTAGAGAATATAATGGTGGTTGTTGCAACTTTTTATCTCGCACGATATTTGCGCAGCAATTTTTTAAACGCGTTTTTTACGGAAAAAAAATGTTTTGTGCTTAAAAAAAAAAAAAAACAGTAAAGTTACCCCAATGTTTTTGCATAATGTGAAAGATGAAGTTACGCCGAGTAAATAGATACCTAACATGTCGCCCTTAAAAATTTAACACACTCGTGGAATGGCGCCAAACTTCGCTACTTAAAAAATCCCCATAGGCGACGCTTTAAATATTTTTACTGGTTACATGTTTTGAGTTACAGAGGAGGTCTAGGGCCAAAATGATTGCTCTCGCTCTAACGTTCGCACCGATACCTCACATGTGTGGTTTGAAAACCGTTTTCATATGTGGGCGGGACTTACGTATGCGTTCGCTTCTGTATGCGAGCTCACGGGGACAGGGGCGCTTTAAAAAAAAAAAAAAAATTTATTCTTCATTTTACTTTATTTATTTTAGTTTGACATGTTTTTCCGCCCTAAACATTTTTTGATCACTTTTATACCTATTACAAGGAACGTAAACATCCCTTGTAATAGGAATATGGCATGACAGGTCCTCTTTACAGTGAGATATGGGGGGGGGGTGTCAATAAGACCCCACATCTCACCTCTAGGCTGGGAAGCCTGAAAAAAATACAAAAAAAAAAAACAACAATCCTGGCTTTGATCGTAGCGGTGAGTCGGTAGAAGCACCGGAGGGCGGCGGGGGGGGACATCCCCTCTCGCCTCCCGTAAGAATGATCAAGCGGCGGAACAGCCGCTATGATTGTTCTTATGGTGTAGGGAATCGCCGGCTGAAAAAGCTGATATCTGAATGATGCCTGTAGCTGCTCCCATCATTCAGATATCCCCGCACAAAGTCAAGGACGTCATATGACGGCCGGAGGGCGGGAAGTGGTTATTGCAGAGTATTGCCGGGCATTGCGGAGTATTGCCGGGCATTGCGGAGTATTGCCGGGCATTGCGGAGTATTGCCGGGCATTGCGGAGTATTGCCGGGCATTGCGGAGTATTGCAGGGCATTGCGGAGTATTGCGGACTATGGCAGGGTATTGCGGTGTATGGCAGGGTATTGCGGTGTATGGCAGGGTATTGCGGTGTATGGCAGGGTATTGCACGGGTATTGCACAGGGTATTGTGGAGGGTATTGCACAGGGTATTGTGGAGGGTATTGCAGAGTATTGTGGAGGGTATTGCAGAGTATTGTGGAGGGTATTGCAGAGTATTGTGGAGGGTATTGCAGAGTATTGTGGCGGGTATTGCAGAGTATTGTGGCGGGTATTGCAGAGTATTGTGCAGGGTATTGCAGAGTATTGTGCAGGGTATTGCAGAGTATTGTGCAGGGTATTGCAGAGTATTGTGCAGGGTATTGCAGAGTATTGTGCAGGGTATTGTGCAGGGTATTGCAGAGTATTGTGCAGGGTATTGCAGAGTATTGTGCAGGGTATTGCAGAGTATTTTGCAGAGTATTTTGCAGGGTATTGCAGAGTATTGTGCAGGGTATTGCAGAGTATTTTGCAGGGTATTGCAGAGTATTGTGCAGGGTATTGCAGAGTATTGTGCAGGGTATTGCAGAGTATTGCACCAGGGTATTGCAGAGTATTGCACCAGGGTATTGCAGAGTATTGCACCAGGGTATTGCAGAGTATTTCGCAGGGTATTGCAGAGTATTTCGCAGGGTATTGCAGAGTATTTCGCAGGGTATTGCAGAGTATTGCACCAGGGTATTGCAGAGTATTGCACCAGGGTATTTTGCAGAGTATTGGCAGGGTGTATTGCAGAGTATTGGCAGGGTATAGCACAGGGATGGCTGAGCAGGGATGGATGGATGGCTGGATCTGTGACTGCAATTGTCACAGATCCAGCCCAAAGTGCTGCTGCTGCCATCCGCTCCCTCCCCCTCCCCTCTCACACTGTACCGATCGGTACAGAGAGGGGAGGGAGGAACCGGCGTCATCAAATGACGCCGGTCTGTTTACAAGTGATTGCTCCGTCATTGGACGGAGCGATCACGTGGTAAACGGCCGCGATCAGCGGCGATTTACCGCGATTCGTGATCCGCCGGGTCCTCTGGACCCGGCGGTCACGGAGTTTCCCGTGTGCGCGCCCCAGGGGGCGCGCGGGAGCGCGATTCTGGGAGGACGTTATATAACGTCCTCCCAGAGTTAAGCAACCACCTTGTCTACGTTATTTGTCGGCAGGTGGTTGTTAAGTGGTTAATTAGAAATCTCTTACCGGAGCATTTTTTGTAATTTATAATAAACAAGACTATTTTACTGAAAACACTTTCACTCTGGAACCCAGAAGGCAAAATACTTCTGTAAGTACCAGTATGACTTTAGAAGCTATCAATAGCTTAGTTTTACTTTAAATACAGACAGCTTGAAACAGAACAGCTAAAAAGACAGTCATAAGGATGTTTCTTTCCTATTTTTTATATAAAAAATGGCACATCATATATACACAAGCTAGCTACAGCTAGTAAGATTTTCGCTACAGTTTGTGTGTAATATGTTTAATCAAAGCATGGAAACTGAAGAACAGGTATTATCAATCTTACTCATATGTCATATGACATTTCAGGTCGATCTCCCTTCTTTGATTTCAGCTTCAGTAATGCAGAGAATTCTGATTATTTTTTTAATTATTATTATTATTATAATATTATTATACAGGATTTATCTAGCACCAACAGTTTGTGCAGCCTTTTACAAAGAAAAGGGAGGCAATACAGTTATAATACAATAAAATGCAAAAGGGGTTAAGAGGGCCCTGCTCATAAGAGATTATAATCTAATAGGGTTGAGCAAGTGGTACAAAAGGTTATAACTGTGGGCGATGAGCTGATGATAGTGATAAAAGTTCAGTTAGTTGGACATTCAGTTCAGTGCCCCCATCATTTGGAATCTATCCCTCACAGGGTATGGATACCCCCAGTTTAGCATCTCTTCCCAAAACGTTCAGTTGTGGTGCTGAATTTGCCTACAGTGGGGCCAGGAAATGCGGTTATGAACTGTTGTGCTTGGGTACTGTGCATTTTAATTCTTCTTCCTCTGGAACAGGCCAGTGAGTGACAACTATAATGCCGCGTACACACGACCGTTTTTAATGTCATTGAAAAAAACAAAGTTTTTCTCGACATGATTCTTCTGAAGCCTGCCTTGCCTACACACTATTATGAAAAAAAATGCTTGAGCAAAGCGCGGTGACATACGAAGTGTAGGACGGCACTATAAAGGGGAAGTTCCATTCAGATGGCGCCACCCTTTGGGCTGCTTTTGCTGATCCTTGTGTTAGTAAAGTTTGGTGAGAGACGATTCGCGCTTTTCAGCCTCGTGCTCTTCAGTCCGTTACAGCGTGACGAATGTGCTATCTCCAATCCGAACGCTAGTTTTACCAGAACGAGCGCTCCCGTCTCATAACTTGCTTCTGAGCATGCGCGTTTTTTTCACGTCGTTAGCCTAAACACGGCCATTTTTCATGACGCGAAAAACGCGACGTGAAAAACGACAAGAAAAATTAGAGCATGTTCCAAATTTTTAATGCCCATTTTTCACATCGTGAAAAATGCTCTGGAGCCCACACACCATCGTTTTTAATGTCCAAATTAAAAAAATTGCATTTTTCTCGTCATGAAAAACAGCCGTGTGTACGCGGCATAAGTCTTTTATGGCATAAAACAGCTGTAAATACATCAAGGAGAGAAGAAACTATATATGGATCAGCTATATTTTGTGATCAAAATCTGTTTTTAGCATTGGCTCAGCAGACTGGCCTGAGCTCAAGTTTGTCAATTTCAGGGTTAATTTTCAGTAAAATAGTCTTGTTTATTATAAATTACAAAAAATGCTCCGGTAAGAGATTTCTAATTAAACTGTGCAAATTTTGATAATAAAATCCAGAGTAAACTTTATTAGAAAAATACATCTTTTCTTTTAGTGTTTTGTTT
Source organism: Rana muscosa (assembly GCA_029206835.1). Taxonomy (NCBI): domain Eukaryota; kingdom Metazoa; phylum Chordata; class Amphibia; order Anura; family Ranidae; genus Rana; species Rana muscosa. The sequence continues at coordinate 226,848,936 of CM055118.1, forward strand.
AGCGTTTGGTATGTGCAGAACGCAAAGCACTTTCTGTTCTTCCACTTGTCTGAAAAACAGTTTAGAGTACAATTACACAGCTGTCAACATACAGTATAATTAGACTACAATGTGTGTTTTTAAATGAAAAAAAAAAATTGAAATGCATTAATTTTAAGATCACTCTTCTTTAATGCATATCATGGGAGAGATTTACTAATAGAAAGTACCTGCCACCCACACACAAATACACAGATACCTAGAGAGACAATACAAAATATGTTCCATTGATTCTACTAGAGCTTTATTGATTCCCTTCTATTCCCCATGTCACATCTGTACAGGTATGTTAATCAGGAAGGACATAGAAATCTTCTTTGTAAGGTGAACTAAGGGCTAAGTAACCAAATACCTTCCATTTGGTAATACATTACATTAGTTGTGCTTTTACAACAGAAACCATTCATGTATCCAACTTACTTATAAATCTCAAGGACAATTTTCTCACTTTAAAGTGAACATTGCACAGACAAAAAGTATAAAGCATATCATACTGTACCTGTAAAAAAAAAAATTATTAACCGTATATCCCACTTTCGGTAGCTGCACCTATACAAGGGTGGCTTCATGATCCTTCCACTGAGGGTCCCAAATTGCATGACAAGACCTTTTTGGAACGCTGTGTTTATAGTCTCTGTATTACTGTATAATTTTAAAAGTCTCTACCACTGTTTTTTTTTTTTACAGCTATAATGTGGCATTTCTACATGGGGAGGAGGGGGGCTACTATGTAATGAACTATCTCTGCAAGGTCAGCTTTGAGTGAACCTATGGTTTCCTAAAGGACAAATTTCTACAATATTATAATTCAACTCAGGGTACCAAATTACCCCAAGAAGCTAAAGTTGACAGAGAGAGTGGGTTTAATATGTTTTTGAAGCCGAAAAGAAGAAAAAACAAGCTACAAAATAAAAACTAGAAAGAGATCATTTAATTAAATTTAAAAAGAAAAGCGGGGCACTCAAATCAAATAAAAAGTAGATCAAATCAACCATAATTGTAAACATATATCACATAAATGTGCATCCCCTAATTATATGTGAGCACAACATGCCACCATTTATCATAAGCGTTCAAAACATAAAAAAATCTGACATAAAATATGTGAAGCTTATTGTACCACAAACAATATATAAAAGCAGTCCCCACAGTGACCCACAGGTAAAACAAAAAAAATCTCTGTGGTAAACTTAAAAAAATTATAAACATAAACAGGCCCCATAATGATAAAGGTGTTAAAGTGCTGCACACTCTCCTGAGTCATACCTTCACCTCATTGTGCTTTTATGGATGGACTCTCACCTCAGCGATTGGACCCCTATATTAAAAGGTGGTCATATGCTAATAACTCCCCACAGTGGTGAAAGTGATAGACAAACAAAAAACCGTCTACTATGCCAAAAATCTTCTACCGTACCATTACCATTTGTATCATCCACCCCTCGGTGCTCTTATGGATAGACTCTAATGCCCTGTACACACAATCGGTTTTCCCCGTCGGGAAAAAGTTGGATGGTTTTTCCAACGGAATTCCTCTCAAGCCTGCCTTGCATACACATGGTTACACAAAAGTTCGGTAAACTTTTGACTGCCAAGAACGCAGTGACGTAAAAGACTACGGTGAACCGAGAAAAATAAGTTCTATGCTTCCAAGCATGCGTCGATTTGTTTCCGAGCATGCGTCAGAATTTAGCGCGTCATGATTTGTACACACAATCGGAAATTCCGAACAGTTTTTTTCCTGACGGGAAAATAGAGAACCTGCTCTTTCTTTTTCCAGCAGTTTTTCCGTTGGAGCATACACACGGTCGGGATTCCCGGCCAAAAGCTCTCATCAGACTTTTTCTAACAGGAAAACCGATCGTGTGTACGGGGCATAACTTCAGCTGTTAGACCCCTCTATTATAAACTGGTCATATGCACATACATCAACTCCTTGTCACTTTCCAAAAGTTCCCTTCCTACATTAAGCCCAACCTCAAGTGCATCGGCTCTCAAACAATCACATAAAAACCACTTGATGTTCCTGGAGTCGTCTGCCTCCTTGCTCAATCACTCTGCAGCCTAAGATTCATGGCCAAAATACTCAGAACAGACTCCAGATAGCATGTGATGTCACAGCTCCTCCCACCCGACGTATTGCATTCTGGTTGGACATCCTCAGAGGTCAGCACATTATGTATACTATCTTTTTTTATGAGAACCTAATTTTCTGTTCTATATATTGACTTTTTGTGAGACCTTATTTGAGATCTGCATGCTGTGGACCTATGGTTTTGAGATATTGATTGTATTTGGATATACCTTATATGCCCCTATGGGTGAGCAAACCATATTGTTCCTCTTTTTGTAAATTAGACCCCAATTGTATTATTTCTTGCTGCACTCTGGGCCTGAATTTTCCCTCACTAGTGGTTACTATCTGCCATGAATATAGTAATCGCATAGATATTATCTCCAACATACCGTATATTCTCGAGTATAAGCCGAGTTTTTCAGCACATTTTTTTGTGCTGAAAATGCCCCCCTCGGCTTATACTCGAGTCACCTTTTTTGCGCCTGATCTCCCGGACTTTGGGGATGCAGTACCGGCCGGTCGTAGGTCCCCTGGATCCCAAACTTAGCACACATATAGCTCCACTCTTCCTCTACAACTGTGCAAAGCTTGTTGTCCGGAGGACCTACGGCCGGGGAGCACCGATTTTTCAAAGTCGGGCACCCCTTCCATTGACTCCTATGTTAAATGGTAATTTCTCCAGTGACTTTGGGGACCCGGTACTGGCCGGTCGTAGGTCCCCTGGACCCGAAACTTGGCACACATGTACCCTCATATCTCCTCTACAAATGTGCAAAGTTTTTTTGTCTGGGGGACCTACGGCCAGGGAGCACCGATTTTTCAAACCTGGGCACCCCTTCCATAGACTCCCATGTTAAACGTCAGTCTAGTCATGGGCACAGTGAGGCATGGGCACAGTGAGGCATGGGCATAGTGAGGCATGCACATGGACACAGTGAGGCACAGTGAGGCATGCATATGGACAACCTAGGCTTATACTCGAGTCAATACGTTTTCCCAGTTTTTTGTGGTAAAATTAGGTGCCTCGGCTTATATTCGGGTCAGCTTATACTCGAGTATATACGGTAATCCTTGGGTAAGCCAATGGCCTCGATGATGTGAAGAGGAATTATGATCACTATGGATTATGGGCTTTTATAAGATTTAAAAATAATTTCCTTTCCTCTTTTCTCTTTCCTTTCCTCACACCTCCCTCACCAACACACCTTGAAGTATTTTAAAACTATTATTAGGCCAAGCATAGCCTAATGCTGGCCATACACTATACGAAAAATCGGCCGAAAATCGGTCGTTCAGACAGTTTGTTCGTTTTTCGAACAGTTAATGGGCACAAAATCGATAATCGTTGAGACGTTTTTGAGCCGAAAAAACGAAGGACAAGTTTGGATATTTTCTGCCGAATGAACGATAAATTGAAACGTTAATGTTTTTCCCGTCTGAACTTTCTGCACTAGGTATATGTAAAAAAAAAAAAAAAAATGTTTTATTTATTTAAGTCCACTGAACGATTTATCGATCATTACATGATGGCACTATCGTTTGTACTCACGACCGAACGTTCGTTTTTCGAAAGTTCGTTCGGACGATTTTTCGTATAGTGTATGGCCAGCATTAGGCCCCTTCCACGTGGGGGGGGGGGCTCCATTGGAGTCCACCTGCTCATCAGGAAATTTGTTTGCTGAGCAGGCGGATTGCTGGTCCGTGTCAAGCTATAGCAGAATTTTGTTTAGCCAGTAGTCCAATTTCTGCATTCAACCGGCAGTCCAGTTTCTTCTTCTCACCTCATCTTCTTTAAGACGGTCCTATCTCCTCTCCTTACCAACCTGACAACCCTCCTCTCCTTGCTTTGTTGCAGCAGCCAATGAATGTCTTTCCAGGATTGACCCAGACTCAGCCTAGTTGGTTGCCCCCTGCACTAGAGACACTCCATATGTGAGCCTTGCAAAGTGGTCTCCTTAACCAGCTGCAGGCCCTCCCCACCCACAAAGCACTGCAGACGGGCGGCCCACACAAGCAAAGCAACGTGCCAATACGTTGCTGTCTACTTCCGTACACCCCCCCCCCACCCCTTAAACACCCACTGTGATTGTACATAGCAGGAGTCTGTTAGCAATCCCGGAGTTCTATCGAGAAATGCCGTCCATCGAAAAATGCCTCCGATGGGTCTGCGCATGCGCAGTACACAACGTCACTACAGCTGATATGTTGAGCAGGTAGCGTGACATCAACACAGCGCATGCACAGATCGTCTAAGGCAGTATCTGACGATCTGCTAAGCACTGAGAGAGAATAAAAATTGTCAGATTCTGCCTCACTGTTGTGGGGTGGGTTTTGGCTGTATTGAACGGCGTGTTTTCTGTCTGTTGCACGTCGGCTTGAGTGTGGTAAATGGTGGGTTTTGGCTTTGTCTAAGGGCGGGTTAAAACACACACAAAACCCGCCTTTCAACACACCCACAACCCGCCCCGCAATAGCGAGGCAGAATCTGACAATTACATTCTCCCTCTGCGCTTAGCCAATCGTCGAATAATCCCTCCGACGATCTACGCATGCGCCGTGTTGACGTCACGCCAGCTGATCAACATATCAGCTGGAGTGACGTTGCATACTGCACAGACCCATCGGAGACATTTTTCGATGGAGGGTATTTCTGGATAGAACACCGGCAAATTGGATGATGGATTTCAGCAGAGCTTCCCCTGATTTACTAAGCTCCACAGCAACTTAACTTGCACAGTCTATTTGCCTTTAGTAAATAAACTCCACTGAGTTTATGTTTCAGAATATGACAAAATTATTTTCTAAACAAAATAATTTTTTTAAATGATTTTTTAAATGCGACTATACAAGATTTACCAAATAAACATATGAAATTAAATGAACATTACATTCAAACAGCAGAATGTGAAAAACTGCTGAAAACATGACTGAGGGAAGTTCTATAGGATTTTTAATTTTTTATTCTGAGGACTACAGGAAAGCAGACTGAGGAAATGCTTCCTTCTGCCTTGAGCAAACTGGTAACATCATCTCAGCTTAAAGTGTGCAGTAAACTAACATGCTTGGATTTCAAGGTCTGCTTTTAGTGATTCAATGTAGAGTTTTTAAAAAAAAACTGATAATGTTCCTGATTATTGTGACCTCTGGAGTTTATTTCTGTAGATTTGTAAAGTTATTGGAAGGTCCACTTAGATCAAGGGCAAGCCTCTAGCAAAATAACACTCTAATGCCAAGTGGGGGTACCATCATCCAGATAATTATTAAGAAATTGGAAAGGAGACAATTCCCCTAATAGTCTCCAAAAGAAAAAGAAAAAAATGGACTATCTCGGTACCTTGGACATAATACACATGGAGTAAAAATAAAAGTTTTTTATTTATACAAAAAGGATAAAAGCAGGATATCCAGATACAAACAAAACAATGGACATAGATTAAAGTTAAAAATGGTGTGTTGAAATATAGTCTGTCTATACATTTGTTCCACTAATATTTGGTGTAATCCAATTTGGAGACAAGAGGTTTAGTGGGTCCTCAATAGACAAGTACTCCTCTACATGTTTCGTGGATTTGTATTGCTTCTTCAAGAAGAACAGACTGGATAATATCTGAAAAAAAATAAAAAATACAAATAATATCTGGAAAACAAAACAAAAATATATAAACAGGTTTGTAACAAGTGGAATTTGATAAATGGGGAAAGGGAAGATACTGGCGACCAGTATAAATCAACACACTAAACAAAATCAACACAAACAAGTGTTGGTGGTGCCACTGTTTCGATTTTGTACAGTGTGTTGATTTATACCAGACGGCGTTAGCCCACGTGTTTTCTATGAGCTACCGCCTAATCCTTGCTTTCAAACTCCTTATTGGTCATAAGACGCCTGATGTATGCAGAAAGCTACATTAGTGAATCAGCGAAAGTCCATAGAATATTTCTAGAGCTGTTCAAAAATAATATAATTATAGCAAAAAAAGCAAGAAGTTAATCCATTCTCCTGTACCCTGTTACACATCCCTTCTTCTTTTCGCACCGTACTGTCTGTTATATTGGTCCATTTATTATAACATAAGAGTAAAGAAAATGAAAAAGCAATTTTCCTTCTTTACAAATGGTGAGATTCTTTCTGCCTGTTTTCATTTTTTTTAAAGCCTGAAATTTTGGGTAATGGAGATTTACTGCAATGTGTTTTTAATTGAATATCTGTAAGTAAAAAGGACCGGGCTTTATGCAGAAGTTAAAAACATGAATTAAAAGCCTCTCACATAGTTTTCATGTACCAACCTGTGGTGTGACTTATCCTAAAAGCTTTTTCCAGAGGTTGTATAAAGTACATGCCATTTAACTTCAGTGCCACTTCACCAGACTTAATGCAGCATATTTTTTAAAAACCTATAGGGCGGGAAACACAAGTAATTTAATGGCACGGGTAGTTTTACTGCTAACAAGCTTTTAACTTCCTGCTTAAAGCAGCGGTTTGATTGCTTGAAATAAATAAACTGAAGTACTGAATAAGAACATTTACGTATTACATACTTACAGCATAAATGCAGTTGAAAACATGCAAGTCCATTAAGCTCAGCCTATTCCAAACTGAGAAGGCATGGTCAAGAAAATGGCAAAAACAACAACTATGAAGAGATCAATATAGAAGACCAGATGGTTGCTCTGGAGCCCATACAAGGGTGGTACAATGCAAAGGAATCACTTTACAGTCCCTTTTGAAAGAGGAAGTTGTGTATATTTCAGCAGGTTATAAAAGAGCTGTATAAAAATACATTGTTTTTTAGTTTTTGCCTGCATTTGTCTAGTCACTAATCTATGGCCACCAGCTAGTTCACAAACACAGTGTCAGGGACTTGCCATAACAGGACGCAGGAACGTGCGTGCGCGCACGCAGGTCATTGGTCAGAATGGACAGCGGCGCGTGTGTGCGTGCGCAGGCCTGCCCCTTAGGCGCGTGTGCACGCGCGCTTGCATGCTGAGCGCTGTTTGGCGGCAATGGGCCTTTAAAAGGACAGCAGCTGCACTTATGCAGTGCTGTTTGATCTGCAGCTTCTGTGCCTCATAACCTGTATCTGCTATCTGACTACCTGAACAACCCGGCGCTGCTGACTTACCTGCCATCTCCAACCCTGACCTTGGCTTGCCTTGAACCTGCTGCTATTGCTTGATATCCTGTTTCCAGACCTCTGCCTGCTTATCTGACCCTGCTCCAGTCTACCGCATTGCTCTGTGAATGTAAAAATATTGCGCTACTCCAAAACAAAAACAAAAACCCTCATAAAAAGGGGGGGAATGAGATGAAGCAGCTGCACAAGAATGTGACAAAATTCAAAAGGAGTGTGGGTGAATGTGTAGCGCTACGTATTAGTGTAATGTGAAGTAACACCAAATAATGTATACTCAACAGGGTATAACCATAAAAAATTATGTACATGAAAAAAATCACTCCATGTAAAAATTCAACGTGATATATTGTCCATCGTGGGTAAATAACATAGTGAAAATGTCATGAGATTAAATGAACCATCCCAACGAGAATCTTCAGATGAAAGATGTAATTATGAATGTGCTAACCGGAACCGTTGGACCTGACTGTCGTACGACAACAGATCAATCGAGCTTAGGGTATCCAACCGGCTGTTCAACGGGACTGTCAGCGAGGATCCAAGAAGAAGTGGAATGCACCTCCCTGGTGTCCAGAAGACGTCAACCCGAGGTAAGGTCAATGAGCCCGATATTCCTCAGCCGAAGGTGACTCCAATGAAGGTATCTCAACCATGGAGTGGGTAGAGCAGTCATGGAGATCCACCAAACATCTGAAAACAGCTTGGTTCAGGCAAGCAACAATCCTTAGTAGGGTAATAGGGACCAACTGGAGACACTCAAAAAAACTTTTCCTCCACAGAGCATGCAAAGAAAAGAAAAAATAGGGGCTCCGATGGTGCAGAACAACAAAAGAAGGTTTTAATGATAAAAAACAACATACAAGTTAAAAAAGCGATCAAAGTTCAAAAATTCATAAAAGCAAGTGGTACCTGGCCTGGCCCTGCGCACGCAGGTCATTGGTCAGAATGGACAGCGGTGCGTGTGCGCGCAGGCGTGCCCCTCAGGCGTGTGTGCACGCACGTTGAGTGCTGTTTGGCGCCAATGGGCCTTTAAAATGACAGCAGCTGCACTTATGCAGAACTATTTGATCTGCAGCTTCTGTGCCTCATAACTTGTATCTGCTATCTGACTACCTATACGACCCAGCGCTGCTGACTACCTGCTATCTCCAACCCTGACCTCGGCTTGCCTTGACCCTGCTGATATTGCTTGATATTCTGTTGCCAGACCTGTGCCTGCTTATCTGACCCTGCTCCAGTCTACCGCATTGCTCTGCCTGACCACCTGATCTGACCCGGCTCGCCTGACCCTGCACCTGCCTGCTACTTGCTCTGTGTGTTCCTGTGTTGACCTGGCTTATATCTCCCTGCTTCAGCCTGCTACTGATCCTGCTGTCACCAGCTCACCAGGTCGCTGACCTGCACCTGTCTCTGCTGTCACCTGCAGTTCCAGTCACACCTGGAGGATCATCAACCAGCTACAGTGTCAACCACCACAGTCTCCACAGGCACTCCTACCCCACTGTGTTCCAGAGACCACTGTCCCCACTCCAGTGGCTCCTGAACCAGAGCTGTATGAGAGGTCTTCTACTACAAGTCAGACTCATCCTCGGAGGTACGTAACACACAGACATAGGGTGAGGCATGAAAAAGGCTGTTCAGAGGACTCAAATGACTCTCACATCAAGTAAATTGCTGTGTTTCATTCTCTATAGCATGATATGCTTGTAGGCAGTTGCAGTCTACTTTCTCCACTGCAGGTGGCGCTCAACTCCAGTGGCATTGCAGAGGGAGAGAAAGTTGAGAGGAACATGGTTTCTCTATGGTTTCCTGGGTCACCGGGGGAGCAATTCGATTGGATGCTGGTGCCCCATGTGACTCTGGCGGTCATATTGAGTCAGACAGAGTCTATTTAAGACCCTGGCTCCCAGGCGTTGTGTGCATTTTGCATGTGGGTAGCACAGGGAGGGGTCACCTGTCTGACAAGGACAGTAAATACACCCTGTTCCAAATTGTTATGCCAATGATATTTTTCTCATTTACCTAAATAATTGATGTAAACAACAGTCAGCATAATTCTCATGTTATCAACTATTAAGAGTACTATTCAAATTTTATTGAACAAACCTCCTAATGATAACAGTTTTTTTTTCAAAGTAAAAAACTTACAATGCACTGTTCCAAATAATTATGCACAGTAAGTTTGAAAACACTTTATAGGTTGTAAAGAACTGAAAATTGTCATTTGTTGTGTTTGCAGCATATTTACTGAAATCAAAAGCTATTTCAATCAAACTTTGAACAACATTTTAACATTTTAACTTTTTAAACATTTTAACAGGTCACGTTACATTTTGACATAGGACCCCTTATTTGATAGCAGCTTCACAAGTCTTGCATCCATTGAACTTGTGAGTTTTTGGACAGTTTCTGCTTGAATTTGTCTGCAAGATGTCAGAATAGCCTCCCAGAGCTGCTGTTTGGATGTAAACTGCCTCCCACCCTCATAGATCTTTTGCTTGAGGATGCTCCAAAGGTTCTCAATAGAATTGAGGTCAGGGGAGGATAGAGGCCACACCATGACTTTCTCTCCTTTTATCCCCATAGCAGCCATTGATGCAGAGGTATTCTTTGCAGCATGAGATGGTGCATTGGCATGCATGAAGATGATTTTATTATGGAAAGCATAGTTCTTCCTTCTGTACCAGGGAAGGAAGGGGTCAGACAGGAACTCCACATACTTTGTAGAGGTCATCTTTACACCTTCTGGGACCCTAAAGGGGCCAACCAGCTCTCTTCGCATGATTCCGGCCCAAAACATGACTCCACCACCACCTTGCTGATGTCGCAGCCTTGTTGGAACAGGGTGGCCGTCCACCAACCATCCACTACTCCATCCATCTGGACCATCCAGGGTTGCACGGCACTCATCAGTGAACAGGACTGTTTGAAAATTAGTCTTCATGTATTTATCTGCCCAATGCAGCCGTTTCTGCTTGTGAGCATTGGTTAGTGGTGGCCAAATGGAAGGTTTATGCACAGTTGCAAGACTCTGGAGGACTCTACACCTTGATGTCCGTGGGACTCCAGAGGCACCAGTAGCTTCAAATATATGTTTTCTGCTATATAATGGTGTTTTAGCACCTGCTCTCTTGATCCGATGCATGGATCTGGCAGAAATCTTCCTCAATGTGCCTTTATCTGCACGAAACCCGTCTGTGCTCTGAATCAGCCACAAATCTCTTAATAGTGCGATGATCACGCTTAAGTTTTCGTGAAATATCTAATGTTTTCATACCTCGTCCAAAGCATTGAACTATTTCACTCTTTTCGGCAGCAGAGAGATCCGTTTTCTTCCCCATATTGCTTGAAAATGGTGCTCTGCTTAATAATGTGGAACACCCTCCTTTAGTAGTTTTTTCTTTAATTGCTCACCTGGCAATCTAATTATCACAGGTGTCCGATATTGTTTTCAGTGATCAAAAGAGCCCTGAGACACAATGCCATCCATGAGTTAAACTGAAAAATAAAATATTTAATCTTTGTGACACTGAAATATAATTTGCATAATAATTTGGAACAGGGTGTAGAGGCAGGGAGAGGTTCCAGACAAGCAGGGACAAGTCACCCTACCTGGAAGCCTCCCAATTTGGGTATGGACTGGCCAGACTGCATTCCACCCCTCAGTGCACCCAGGACCTACTGTTGTACTCGCGGCAACATTCTGTGAATGTTCCAGGTTGTGGCAAGTTTGTCTTTCTGCCAGGTAGGTGTATCTAGTTGAACTTTAACTTCAATACAGTTCTGTTAATAGGTAATTAAATCACTGTGCTAGGTGATAATTAACAATTAAGATCCTACAAAAAGAAAAAACACACATATAAAAGACTTGTGCTGTGGCTGCCCCACATGGATGTGCACTCACCTTTAGATCTTGACCAACTATCTCTAGTATGGTCAATTAGGCGTGTGGGGAAACCCCTGGATAAATCTGTTGTTGGTACCTCATACACTGGATAGACCTCACATAGATAGCTAGAAATGACAGAGGGAAAATCTCATAGCGTAAAACCATATTGTAAATTTATTGGGTAAAAACAGATGTAAAATTACACTCACATTTTAAGGTGGCTATCGTCCTGGCACCCAGTGTGTACAGCATGCGATTTTTTGGGGGGAAATTAGCCTGCAATCTGCTGGAGACCGACGGCTCGATTCCCGGAAGTGCCATGGACGGATGTGTCGCAATGACGCGATTAAGCTTTGACGCGTTTCAGCCAATCAATGGGCCATCATCAGGAAGCTCTAAGTGTGCCATGTTGAGTGTAGGCTTTGCAGTTCTGTTACTGCAAACTGGATTCTGAATGTTTACTGCCGCTGCACCACACTGTACCTCCCTACATGCTATAGCAGAAGCCAGTGACGGAATTTTCAGGGTCGCAACAGTCGCAGTTGCGACTGGGCCCTGTAATTCCGCCAAGTCCCAGGGGCCCACCACCCGTCCGTGAGAGGAGCCTGACCACCGCCCGTATGAATGGCCCACCGCCCACCTGATTGTCACTGGTGCGGTGCGCTCTGTGTGGCGTGCTGTTCGTTCAGCATTGAGGGAAGACAGAGGAATGCAGAGCACTGGCTGGCTGAGGCACAGAGCGAGGCAACACTCACTGACTAAGACTGTGGACGGTCCGCCCCTGCCTATCCAGAAACACAGCGATGTAGGGAGGCGGGTGGACTCTGAAAAATTAAGTCAGCAGACCAGTTTTACCAAATGAGAGAAGGGGGGGAGCTTTCCCTTCTGCGTGGAGTACCTACCCGGCGTCTACCCAGGCATGAGGCAAGGCATCCTGGCACAGTGAAAGTGACTCAGTCAGACCCTGACCCACGGAACAGATCGGAATTCCCGGGCCCTGGAATCGATTGATTGATGGTAAGTCAATCAAGAAGTGACAGAGCACAGCTTAGCAATCAATGCCATTGCCAACCTCCGTCCACCACCTGTGTGCCTCTTACTGATCCCATCCCCCATGGCCCCACCACTGATCTCATCTCATCATCCCTATCCCCCTCATTACTTCTACAACAGAGGTGATGGGGGGATAGGGATGAGATCAGTGGTGGGGGGATGGGATCAGTAAGAGGCACAGGTGGTGGTGAGAGAGGATGGCACCACTGCTGCCGCCCACCCTCAAGTACCACCGCTGCCGCCCCCCTCAAGTACCACCGCTGCCACCCCCTCAAGTACCACATGAGGGGGGTGGCTGTGGTGGTACTTGAGGGGGGGTGGCTGTGGTGGTGCTATCCTCTCCCACCACCACCTGTGCCTCTTACTGATCCTATCCCCCCACCACTGATATCATCCCTATCCCCCCCCATTACTTCTACAACAGAGAGATGATGGCACCACTACTACCCCCGCAGCAGTGTTAATTTCATCAACGAAAACGTTTTTTTGTCAACGATTTCGTCAGCGGCGATTTTAAAGTGATGATAACGGAACGAAAAGTACAGCACGTTTTCGTTCTCTGACGAAAACTATGACGAAAATTTGATCCGTTTTCATTATCGGACGACAACGAGACAAAAATGGGAAGGAGGGACGTTTAACAACTTACGGAGCTCCGCCTACTTACGCAATCCACGCGCCCAGTGACACCGTAAGAAGAGTCTGACGCCAGTGGTGAGGCGAGGCCGCCCACGTGAGGACACAGACAGGACACAGAGAAAGCACTCCGAATCTCGAGACAGAGTCCCGTTCCCGACTCCCGACTACTCCGACTCCACCCGCCACTCTTCACCCTCCCAGAGAGGCAGAGAAAACAGAGTACAGACATCACTCAGCACTGCAGCTGCAGCAGTCAGACCTACACAAATTGTGGTGGTACGTACAACAGGTCTGAGGCCTCCCCCTCCCCTGACCCACTACTAGTTTGTACAGTACTACTGCCCTTAGACAACCACTTGTTGTGTGTGTGTGTATGATGAAATTCCAGTCAGTGCTGTAGGCCCCCTCTGCTGCTCAGTGGAGTGGCACTGGCATCCATTCCAGGCCTTTTTGCAAAATATGTCTCACTGTCAATTATAGGCCATCCCCTCAGAGTCAGACCAACATCCAGGCTCCAGGCAGAATGTGTACTGTACTGACTGAATGCCATTTATTTCCAAATTTCACAGGCCTACTCTACTCTACTCAGAGACCACCGTCGAGAGAGCACTGCACTGCCACATACAGGCTCCCCCCCCCCCCACCGTACAATATCCAAGACTCCAAAGTCCAAACTATTACTATACCGGAATGTCGGCTGTGATTATCACTGGTAGAAAGAGAAGACAAGGTCTATGGCTGTATTTACATTTGATGTTAAGGACAACAAGACTCTTTGCAAACCATGTGGAGCGACACTCGCTGGTAAAAATACAACAAATTTGAAGCGTCATTTGCGGACAACTCATCCTGAAATTCATAAAAATGTAAGCACAGCAACATGTGACAATATAAAATAAATAAAATGAATAAGAAATTTTTTTTTTAAAGCGTCCCCCACGAGCTGAAAACGTAAGTGGCCCCTGCATAATGCATATGCAAAGTTGTAAACGCCAGTGTTCAAATCACACATGTGAGGTATTGCCGCGATCACGAGAGCAATAATTCTATCATTAGAACTTCTCTATAATCTGTATTAACTCTTGTGAGGGGGTTAGCTCGGCAGCGGGTGTGTGTGACCCCCAGGATGGGCTCCCCACACAAAACAGGCCCAGCAAACGGAGGTTGTGGTTTTCAAAATCAAAAAGGTGCGGTTTATTTTCTATTTACAGTGACAAAACACAGCAAAGCAAAAGAAACATAAACAAAATAAATCCTGGTCAAGTTGACCTCTGACTAAACATACAGGTTTCCTAACTAACAACTGGGATCAGCCTAGTGCTGTCCTAGTCCCTAAGTCCCTGGTTTTAAATGTCCAAGCAAATAGCCACACAGGCTTTGTCTCACCGCACAGGGGTTCACTCTCCCTAGACAGTCCACACAGGTCTGGTTCCAGGCATGAGCTAACATCTAATGAAGCTGGGAGTTCTTATAGAGGCCTAAATGAGCTGACAAGCTTCAGCTGGTCTCATCAACTCCCTGTCTGCACGACGCCCCACACTCTCCCTAGACATATGAGTCATCCATGAGCCCACTAGCCTTAGCTGGGCTTATACAACTCTCCACCTAGTTGTATAAGTCGGCGTAAAGCCTGAATCTGGGCGAAATATATCTACCCCCCTGGATGCAACCAGGTGACTTTACCTTCCTGCTGTCACATACCCCCCCCTCTTGTTTTAACCTCGGGGTTGGAACACCAGCAATCAGGCATTCATGTACTCGAGACAAAGCATCCACATTCCCCATTTGAACGCCAGGGCGATGCTTTACTGTGAAGTTGAATTCCTGGAGGGCCAGGAACCACCTATTCACTCTTCTATTTGTTTCCTTGTTTTGAGCCATCCACTTTAACGGAGCGTGATCCGTAACCATGTCAAAGTGCCTACCTAGCAGGTAGTACCGAAGGGAATCTAGAGCCCACTTCACCGCTAAACACTCCTTTTCAACGGTGGCGTAATTTACCTCATGGGACTTCAACTTCCTGCTGAGGTAAATGACTGGGTGCTCTTCCCCGTTCCAGACCTGGGACAATACTGCTCCTAACCCCACATCTGACGCATCACTTTGTACGACAAAGTCTTTAGAGAAGTCGGGTGAGTACAACACTGGCTGGCTACATAAGGCTTGTTTCAAGAATTGGAATGCTGCCTCAGCCTCGGGGGTCCATTTAATCATGACCGACCCTTTCCCCTTCGTCAGGTTGGTTAGGGGCACAGCCTTAGAAGCAAAGTGGGGAATGAATCGCCGATAATACCCAGCGATTCCCAGAAAGGCTCGTACCTGCTTCTTGCTGTTGGGACGTGGCCAACTCTGGATGGCCTCGACTTTGTTGAGTTGGGGTTTTATTACTCCCCTCCCAATGGTGTACCCAAGATATTTGGCCTCCTCCTGCCCAATGGTACACTTCTTGGGGTTAGCCGTAAACCCCGCTTCCCGAACAGAGTCCAGGACTGCTTGCACTTTTGGCAGATGTGAGGCCCAATCTGTGCTATGGACAATTACGTCATCCAGGTAAGCCGCAGCATACTTCCGATGGGGCCTCAGCATCTGGTCCATTTTCCGCTGGAATGTGGCCGGCGCATTCTGTAACCCGAACGGCATTCTTTTATATTGGAACGCCCCGTCTGGGGTTACAAATGCGGTTTTCTCTTTGGCCGACTTGGCCAGGGGGATTTGCCAATACCCTTTTGTGAGGTCAAGAGTCGTCATGTATCAGGCTGTTCCCAGCCGGTCGATCAACTCATCTATACGTGGCATGGGGTAGGTGTCAAATTTTGTAACTTTGTTTAACTGACGAAAATCGTTACAAAATCGCCAGCTCCCATCCGGTTTAGGCACCAACACGATGGGACTAGACCAATCACTTTGGGACTCCTCTATCACCCCTAAGTTCAGCATTTTCTGTACTTCCTCCCGTATTGCCTCCCGTCGGGCCTCTGGGATCCGATAGGGTTTTAACTTCACCCTTTCACCGGGCGGGGTAATGATGTCATGCTCTACCCCAGATGTTTGTCCCGGCAGCTCAGAGAATACCTCCTTGTTGCGAAGCACAAACTCCTTAACCTCCTGTTGTTGGGGTTGTGACAAGGTGGCTGCTATTCCAACCTCAGGAATCACGCAACCAGTTTGAGCTGGTGACCAAGTGTCTGCGACTAGGGACTCTCTATCCCTCCAGGCTTTCAACAGATTAACGTGATAGATCTGTTCGGGCTTTCGCCTTCCTGGTTGTCTGACCTTGTAATTCACTTCGCTCACTTTTTCCATTATCTCGTAGGGGCCTTGCCATTTGGCAAGGAATTTACTTTCAACCGTAGGGACAAGTACCAGTATCCTATCCCCCGGGGAAAAGGTACGGGTCTTGGCTCCACGGTTGTACACTCTCTGCTGTGCTAACTGCGCTTGGGCCAAATGTTCCTTCACGATGGGCATTACCTGTGCAATTCGGTCTTGCATCAGGGCGACATGCTCAATCACACTCCTGTGGGGAGAACTCTCACTTTCCCAAGTTTCCTTGGCAATATCCAACAGCCCTCTTGGGTGTCTCCCATACAGTAACTCAAAGGGGGAGAATCCCGTAGAGGATTGGGGCACCTCCCTAATAGCAAACATCAGATAAGGAAGTAGACAGTCCCAATCCTTTCCATCTCTATCCACCACTTTCTTCAACATTTGTTTTAGGGTTTTGTTGAATCTTTCAACCAGCCCATCGGTTTGGGGGTGATACACAGATGTACGTAATTGCGTCACTTTGAATAATTTACACAGCTCCTTCATAACCCGGGACATAAAGGGTGTACCTTGGTCCGTAAGCAGTTCTTTACAAATACCCACCCGGCTAAACACAAGAGATAGCTCTTTGGCTATGGTTTTGGCCGAGGTATTTCGGAGAGGGATCGCTTCTGGATAACGGGTGGCATAGTCCATTATAACTAATATGTACTGGTGCCCCCTAGCGGACTTGATTATAGGACCTACCAAATCCATGGCGATCCTCTCAAACGGGACCTCAATGATGGGTAGAGGGACCAGCGGGCTACGGAAATGTGGCATCGGGGCCGACCTCTGACACACAGGGCAGGAGGAACAATAATTTTCTACGTCCTTCATCACCCCCGGCCAATAGAATCTCTGTAATACCCTCTCTCGGGTTTTCTCTGTCCTTTTTGCCACCCGATACAGTAGGTCCTTCTCTACGCTGAAGTATGGGTAAGTGCAGGTATTATCTGGGTTCACTAACTCGCCATCTATTTTCACTACGTTTTCCCGTGCCTTTATTAGGGCGGGGTCTTTCAACTGTTCTGTGGCAAAGTTTTCCCTGTGAACCTCAAGATCAGAAAACTCCACAGACGGTAGGTTTTCGTCTGAGGAGGTGGGCTCCTCTCCAGTTTCTTGAGTCTCCCCTGCCAATACTGATAAGGGAAATTCCGGAGAGTCCTCACCACTCTCAGGGGAGTTCTGGCTATCACATTCCTGGTACATAGGGGCACCAGTGAGGGGCTCAGGATCATCCCACAGTTCCCAGAACTTCGGAAAATCCCTTCCCACAATGGCGTCATGCGGTAACTGAGATACTAAGCCCACTGGATGAGAGAGGGTACCTTTGGGGGTCTCGAAACACACTGTAGTCACTGGATACTCTCGGGTGTCCCCATGCACACAAATAACAGCTACCTTGCTATTCCCAGAGACCTCTGTTTTAACGAACTCAGCCTTTATCAGGGTCACAAGGCTACCTGAATCCAGCAATACCACAACATTTCTACCATTAACACACATTTTGCATAAATGTTTCTCAGTTCCTCGAATGGCAGTGCATGCGACTGTCGCACACAGCGACTGATGTCTGCCCGTCAGAAAGTCACACTGCATGGGTTCCTCCACAACCGGGCAATTGGCTGCAATATGTCCCGCTTGCCGGCAGCGGTAGCAAACGATCCTTCTTGCCGCCTCTTGAGCCGCTGATTTCCCAGGCTGTTCTCGCCAAACTTGGGGTAGAGCTCCCACCCTCTCACTCTCTCCACCCTCACCCCTTGGAATCCTCTTATCCGCCCCTGGGGATGGTCTGGTCTTAGGGTGGAAAGTCCGAGTGTCTCTGGAAGAGGCCGTCAGGTTCTCTGTAGCCAAGTATTTCTCCACACGATCCACAAGACCATCGGCCGTCTCTGGGTCTCCATGGCTTACCCACTTTTGGATGGCAGTAGGAAGAGCTCTCAAAAACCGATCCATTACAACACGTTCCACAATCTTTGGTGCGGACAAAGTCTCTGGCTGTAGCCACTTTCTGCTCAGGTGAATGAGATCATACATTTGAGACCTGGGGGGTTTTCCAAGCTGGAAAGTCCAGTTATGCACACGCTGAGCCCGGACAGCCTGGGTGACACCCAGCCTTGCCAATATTTCAGCTTTTAGCATCACATAGTCTTTTGCTTGGTTAGGCTCTAGGTCATAGTAAGCTTTCTGCGATTCACCAGTTAACAGAGGAGCCACCAGTCCAGCCCACTGCTCTCCAGGCCACTTTTCTCTTTCAGCGGTCCTTTCAAATGTGGTCAAAAATACCTCTGGATCATCCTCTCCAGTCATTTTTGTCAATAAACGACTCACCCCAAAGGACGCGGTATTAGTGGGACGGCTTTCCTCACTGGTCTGCGGACGTTGCTGCATTACTGCTTCCATCTGTTGTTGTAGTCTCTGCTCTTGCTTCTGCAACAGGTCTATGAAGCGGGCCTCAGATTGCTGCTGGGCTCGTTGCTGAGCCTCCAGACTCTGTTGCAAAGTTGCGTTTGTCTGCTGCTGGGCTGCAAGGCTCTGTTGATGAGCTTGCTGCTGGGCTGCGAAGTTCTGTTGTTGAGCTGCAAGGCTCTGTTGATGAGCTGCAAGGCTCTTTTGCAAACCTGCATTTGTCTGCTGTTGATTGGCATTTGCTAGAGCCAGCTGCTTCAGTATCTCCTCCATGCTGGCTTAAAAAAAAACTGCCCGCATTCTCCACCAACTGTGAGGGGGTTAGCTCGGCAGCGGGTGTGTGTGACCCCCGGGATGGGCTCCCCACACAAAACAGGCCCAGCAAACGGAGGTTGTGGTTTTCAAAATCAAAAAGGTGCGGTTTATTTTCTATTTACAGTGACAAAACACAGCAAAGCAAAAGAAACATAAACAAAATAAATCCTGGTCAAGTTGACCTCTGACTAAACATACAGGTTTCCTAACTAACAACTGGGATCAGCCTAGTGCTGTCCTAGTCCCTAAGTCCCTGGTTTTAAATGTCCAAGCAAATAGCCACACAGGCTTTGTCTCACCGCACAGGGGTTCACTCTCCCTAGACAGTCCACACAGGTCTGGTTCCAGGCATGAGCTAACATCTAATGAAGCTGGGAGTTCTTATAGAGGCCTAAATGAGCTGACAAGCTTCAGCTGGTCTCATCAACTCCCTGTCTGCACGACGCCCCACACTCTCCCTAGACATATGAGTCATCCATGAGCCCACTAGCCTTAGCTGGGCTTATACAACTCTCCACCTAGTTGTATAAGTCGGCGTAAAGCCTGAATCTGGGCGAAATATATCTACCCCCCTGGATGCAACCAGGTGACTTTACCTTCCTGCTGTCACACTCTATAACCGTTTGTTTTTTTAAGATGCAGATGTTTAGGTACAGTAGTGTAGTGTGTCGCCAATTCGCCATTATTACACCAGTCATGTTGGGTATTTACTGCGCGTAACATCATCTGATCTTTCACATTATAGTAAACAATTGAGCTTTACTGTTTATTTTATTTTTTTATTCATGAAAGTGCCTTTTTTCCTAAAAAAAAATGTGTTTGAAATACCGCTGCGCAAATACCGTGTGACATAAAATATCATGTGTTTCTCTGCTATACATATAGTATATTATAGAGAGGCAACTTAGTTGGAGCTGACTGACTGTGTGGGTGGGGAGGGTCACTGGGGTGAGAGAGCACGTACAATCAGAATAACTTTAACTTTCCCCCCTAATTCAACCCCACAGATACTGAAAACATCAAATGATGGACCGAGTCAAGCCAGTGGCAGTGCACAACCATAGCAAACTATTTGCACTGCTCTTTTAGGTGCTTCAAAATATAAAATTGACTCTAAGGAACAACATGCCAGGGAGGAGGCCATAGCAAGATGGATTGGGCGCACCGGATTACCAGTCAGAACGATTGAAGATGAGGACTTTGTTAGCATGATGGAGACACTAGATAGGAAGCTGACTGTTCCAAAGAAAACTAAAATAAGCAATCTGATTGAAAAACAGTATGAAGACGATAAACAAAAATTCAAAAAGAGAGTGGCTGCTGCTCGGACAGTATCTACTTGCACTGATTTGTGGACCAAAAAAGGACTCTCAGGCCTCGTACACACGAACGAGTTTCTCAGCAAAAACCAGCAAGAAACTTGCTGGCAGAGATTTTTTGCCGAGAAATTTGTTCGTGTGTATGGTTTCTCGTCAAGAAAAGCAACAAGAATCTCGACGAGAAAATAGAGAACCTGCTCTCTATTTTCTCGTCGAGATTCTCGTCAGCCTGTTTCTCGAAAGAAAAGTGAGTGTGTGTACACTTACCTGTCCTCCGGGAAGCCCGCGCATGTTCGAAATGAATTTGACGCATGCGCGGTAGCTTCCTAGGCATACGTAGGGTATACCAAGATGGCGGCGACGGCATCGAATGTGACGATTGCATGCTCGTCGTAGTCGATGACGTCACCGCGTACGCTCCATTCAAAGAACCGCGGGTTCTTTGAATCGAGCGTGTGTACACTCGGCCAGGACAAGTTTCTTGTTCAAGAATCTCGTCGAAAAAAACGACATGTTTTTTTCGACGAGAATCTCGGCCGTGTGTACTAGGCCTCAGCTTCATTCCTTGCCATAAGTGCATGCTACTTTTGTGTTGAACAACATAAACCTGAACACATATTGTTGGCCCTTGAACAAGTATCCCACCCACACACTGCACAGTCAATCAAATCCTGCGTGGACAAATGCTTGCAAGACTGGGACATACCAAAGAGGAAGATCCTTACAGTGATAACAGACAGCGGGAGCAATATGGTGGCGGCATTTAAACAAACCACAGCAGCAGCAGAAGAACCACCCAGCTCTAGTGAGGAAGACTCCCCCATGACGGAAAGTGACTCTGAGGCTGAGACGGAAATTGATGATCTGCGGTGAGTGAGTGAGCCATTTTTATTCTTTTACATGATGACATAGTTGACACGGTGACACCAGTCAATTATCTAATGGCTATGAGATGATTGATATGGGGGTACAGCGCTATCTGCTCTAGTCTACGGGGTGCAGTCAGTCAGTGCACCTTTTTTATTTTTCCACTATAATTTGTCTTGTGTACTGTAAAAGTATTCCCATAAGATGTTAAGTGTTAAAATAATAGAATGGAACAAACATTTTCTATAGTATACTTTATGCTTATTGGGCTGTGTGTGTGTTCCACTTGATAGGTACCAACAGATCGACATGGACCGGACACCATGTGTGGTGCATACGTTGCAACTTGTGGTCCACATAAGTAGGCAAATGTGAAGAGAATACTGGATAAAGCAAGATCAATAGTGCACCTCTTCCGCAAGTTTTCAGTTGCAACACAGAAGCTATTGGAGCATTGTGGCCTTATTCTTTTAAATGACTGCCTCACACACTGGTCAAGTACATTCAACATGATCGCAAGACTCCTCAAACTGAAAGAGTCAGTCTGCCAAATTGCAAACAGCATGAGATGGGACAGCTTGCTCCCTAGTGAATGGCAAAAGCTCATATCATTGCATGACCTACTGCTGCCTTTTCCAGAACATACCAAACCCTCCAGAGTGACACCGTGTCCATGTCCCTGGCTGTTCCTGCCCTCTTTGATCTGCTCAGCCATCTTGAGGACTTTAAACAGAACACTAGCTACCAAGACCTTGCCACAATTGCACAGAAAATGAAAGGGAGTGTCAACCAACGTTTTGCTTCATTCTTACATCCAACTGACGAAATGTTCTCTCCACTTGCAGCAGCTGCTTGTTTTGTCAACCCTATCGTCTGTAAAACCCTTGTTGATGTGGCGGATGAGAATATTCAAGAACTGCTTAAAAAGGCAGAGGAGTATGCCGCAAGAAAATCCACATTGCCACACACACCCCTTGAGGAATTGTCTGACGATGATGTGGTAGAACTACTATTGCAGGAAGTCGAAGAAGCACCGCCACCGGCATCCACATCTAAGCAACCAGTCTTTCGGTTTCTTTCTAAATGCCGCAGAAGACCCAAGCAGAGGATCTCCCCAAACAGCATAAAGCAGCAGTTCAGAGAATATAAGGAAGAGCTTTTGCACCAAGTTGCCATCAGTGAGGAGTACACCACCGCAATAGATTTTTGGCTGTCAAAGAGTGACACTTTGTATCACCAGCTAAAACCTTTTGCATTAGACCTGCTGGCTATGCCAGCTTCTCAAGCCTTTGCAGAGAGGGTATTCAGTGTTACAGGTGACCTCTCTAGAGGTCGGCGGAATAGAGCAAGGGTCATGTTGGCACAAAGTGCTTTCCTTAAAATGAATCAAAACAAATAGGAGTGTTTTATTATTCTCTTCAAGTATTTCTATTTACAGAAGCATACCTAATACTTGTGGGTTCTGCTTATTGCAATAGGATAGGAAGAATCAGTAGTTAAACAGTTTTAATTGTCAGTCAAATTCATAGAAAAAATGCACAGGCTCAGGCTGAGGCTACAAATGCCATGCCATTAGTATGTGTATTCTGGAACAATAACAAGTCAACCACCACTTTTTATCAACCAACTTGTTGACTGACAATTAGTGTTGAGCGAACCCGAACTGTAAAGTTCGGGTCCGTACCGAACTTTAGCTTTTTCCCGAACCCGAACCCGGACTTTGCGCAAAAGTCCGGGTTCGGATTCGGCAATCTAATTACGCAGTTAGAAATGCTTCAGGGGCCAGCCAATCACCTTTTGATTAGCTGGTGTGCCCTTAGAAGCCATCATAGCCATGCCTACTAATGGCATGGCTGTGATTGGTCAGTGCAACATGTGACCCAGCTTCTATATAAGCTAGAGGCACACAGCACATACGTCACTCTGCTTCAGAATAGATAGGGAGAGGATCTTGTCTGCTGCTGCTGCTTTTAGGGAGAGATAGAAAAATACATGAGTTAGTCCTGATTCTGGAATCTGAGGGAAAAGATAGAGACAGTGTAGTGTAGGGCCAGGTTCCTGTTTTTTGCTTTTAGGGAGAGAGATATATTATATAGGAATAGGAGTCCAGATTCAGAGATATAACTCAGCGACCTGCATAGGTTTACCTGTTTGTGTTGCAGTGCAGTCTTTTTACACTGCTATGAGCCCAGTGTCAGAGAAAATCTACCTTTTATCTGCAAGCTCAGTGCACCAGCACTGCATATATTACGTTGAGAGATACACCGTTTCCATACTGTGGGTGTATTCTGCTCTTGGAAAAAGATCCATTTAGGACAAAAAAAAAGGCACTTTATTGTGCTCTTTTCCAAAAGACCCATTAAAGGCTAAAAAAAAATAAAAAATTTCCATTTTATTTTGCTTGTGCAAAAAAAGACCCGTTTAGGGCAAAAAAATAAAAATAAAATTTGCACTTTAATGTACGCTTGCAAAAAGACCCATTTAGGGCCACAAAAAATATTTTGCAGTGTGTTATACATATGTGGAGGCGTGTGAAATAAACCATTTCTATATATTTGTCTTCTACTGTGCTATACTAAAAAAACAACATTTTTTTTGAATAGCATTTTCTGCAGTTCTGTAGCTGTGCGATTCAGTGGTTACGTACCGTGGGTGTATTGTGGTCTTCCAAAAAACGCCATTTAGGGCCACAAAAAATATTTTGCAGTGTGTTATACATATGTGGAGGTGTGTGAAATAAACAATTTCTAAATAGTTTTCTTCTACTGTGCTATACTAAAAAAACAACATTTTTTTTTAATAGCATTTTCTGCAGTTCTGTAGCTGTGCGATTCAGCGGTTACGTACTGTGGGTGTGTTGTGGTCTTCCAAAAAACGCCATTTAGGGCCACAAAAAATATTTTGCAGTGTGTTATACATATGTGGAGGTGTGTGAAATAAACAATTTCTATATAGTTTTCTTCTACTGTGCTATACTAAAAAAACAATATTTTTTTTAATAGCATTTTCTGCAGTTCTGTAGTTGTGCGATTCAGCGGTTACGTACTGTGGGTGTGTTGTGGTCTTCCAAAAAACGCCATTTAGGGCCACAAAAAATATTTTGCAGTGTGTTATACATATGTGGAGGTGTGTGAAATAAACAATTTCTATATAGTTTTCTTCTACTGTGCTATACTAAAAAAAAAACATTTTTTTTGAATAGCATTTTCTGCAGTTCTGTAGCTGTGCGATTCAGCGGTTACGTACTGTGGGTGTGTTGTGGTCTTCCAAAAAACGCCATTTAGGGCCACAAAAAATATTTTGCAGTGTGTTATACATATGTGGAGGTGTGTGAAATAAACAATTTCTAAATAGTTTTCTTCTACTGTGCTATACTAAAAAAAAACATTTTTTTTGAATAGCATTTTCTGCAGTTCTGTAGCTGTGCGATTCAGCGGTTACGTACTGTGGGTGTGTTGTGGTCTTCCAAAAAACGCAATTTAGGGCCACAAAAAATATTTTGCAGTGTGTTATACATATGTGGAGGTGTGTGAAATAAACAATTTATATATAGTTTTCTTCTACTGTGCTATACTAAAAAAAAACTTTTTTTTGGAATAGCATTTTCTGCAGTTCCGTAGCTGTGCGATTCAGCGGTTACGTACTGTGGGTGTGTTCTGCTCTTCCAAAAACACCCATTTAGGGCAAGATCCTAAATTTGGAAAATATGAGGAGAAGGTCAAAGGGACGTGGTGGCCCCGGTCGTGGTGCTGCTGGTGGAGCTCCTGTTGCAGGGAGAGGACGTGGTGGATCTGTGCCAGATACACGCACAAGTGAAACACCTTCCTCAGGTGCGAGTAGGCGACCGAGCCTGCGGCGGTATTTTGTCACGCCTAATGAGGCTGTACGAATGTTTAGGCCAGGACAAGTACAGGCGATAGTAGATTGGGTTGCTGACAGTGCCTTGGGTTCCTTCACATTGTCTCCCACCCACTCTTCTGATGAAAGATCAGAGTTGGCACCTGAAACCCATGTCCATCAGTCTTTCACCTCACCCCCTTGCAAATCAGCCAAGCAGTCTGAGCCCCAAATCATGCAGCAGTCTCTTCTGCTTTTCGATGACTCTGTTAGCAGGGTTTCCCAGGGCCAGCCACCTAGCCCTGCCCCAGAAGTGGAAGAGATTGAGTGCACCGATGCCCAACCACTTATGTTTCATGATGAGTACATGGGAGGACCATCGCAGCACGTCTCGGATGATGACGAAACACAGGTGCCAACTGCTGCTGCTTTCGCAATTGTGCAGACAGACAAGGAGGGCAGGGGTGAAGACTGGGTGGAAGATGATGTGGAGGACGATGAGGTCCTCGACCCCACATGGAATCAACGTTATGCAGGTGACCAGTGTAGTTTGGAGGAAGAGGCGGTGGTCGCACAGAGCCACCAGCACAGCAGAAGAGGGAGCAGGGTGCAAAAGCGGAGCGTCCGTCCCCTAGACAGTATGTCTGCTACTGCCCAACGCAGCAAGGGA
Organism: Rana muscosa; assembly: GCA_029206835.1. Taxonomy (NCBI): domain Eukaryota; kingdom Metazoa; phylum Chordata; class Amphibia; order Anura; family Ranidae; genus Rana; species Rana muscosa. Next base: position 226,874,494 of record CM055118.1, read on the forward strand.
CCGAGCACACCAAAGCCAGGTCCAAGGACTTCCCTAGCATGGCAGTTCTTCACACAATGTGCTGATGACAAGACACGAGTGGTTTGCACGCTGTGCAATCAGAGCCTGAAGCGAGGCATAAACGTTCTCAACATGAGCACAACCTGCATGACCAGGCATCTAAGTGCAAAGCACGAGCTGCAGTGGAGTAGACACCTCAAAAACCAAGAAAGGTCTCTGGCTCCTCCTGCTTCCTCTTCTGCTGCAGTCTCGGCCTCTTCATCCACCTCTGTAGTGACAGTGGCACCTGCCACCCCGCAAACAGAGGATCTGCCAGCAACACTACCACCTGGGTCACCAACCATCTCCACAATGTCCCATGGAAGCGTTCAGCTCTCTATCTCCCAAACATTGGAGCGGAAGAGAAAGTACCCCCCTAGCCACCCGCGATCCCTGGCCCTGAATGCCAGCATTTCAAAACTCCTGGCCTTTGAAATGCTGTCATTCCGTCTGGTGGAGATGCAGAGTTTTAAAAGCCTGATGGCATTGGCTGTCCCACAGTACGTCGTGCCCAGCTGCCACTACTTTTCCAGGCGAGCCATCCCTTCCCTGCACTACCAAGTGGGGGACAAAATCAGGTGTGCACTGCGCAACGCCATCTGTGGCAAGGTCCACCTAACTACGGATGCGTGGACCAGTTAGCACGGTCAGGGACGTTATATCTCCCTAACAGCACACTGGGTAAATGCAGTGGCGGCTGGGCCTGAGGCAGATAGCAGTTTGGCGCATGTCCTTCCACCACCGAGGATTGCAGGGCGCTTCAGTTTGCCTCCTGTTGCTAACTCCTCCTACTCCGCTTCCTCATCCTCTACGGCCTCCCAGGGGCGTACCTAGAGCATTTGGCACCCGGGGCGGATCCTATATCTGGCACCCCCCCCACATTAAAATGTAAAAACACCCCACTGTGCCCCCGGCATACCTCTGTATCCTTTAATATCTCTTTGTCACTACTGTGTACTCCCTCTCCACAACTGCACCTCTGGACCCTTTTATATTACACTGCACCTTGCACCTCTGGACCCCTTTACATTACACAGCACCCTGGACCCCTTTACATTACACAGCACCGCACCTCTGGACCCCTTTACATTACACTGCACCTTGCACCAAAGGACCTTTTACATTACACAGCACCCTACACCTCTGGACCCCTTTACATTACACTGCACCTTGCACCCTGGACCCCTTTACATTACACAGCACCGCACCTCTGGACCCCTTTACATTACACTGCAAATTGCACCTAAGGACCTCTTTACATTACACAGCACTCTACACCTCTGGACCCCTTTACATTACACTGGACCCCTTTACATTACACAGTACTCTGGACCCCTTTACATTACACTGCACCTTGCACCTAAGGACCTTTTTACATTACACATCACCCTACACCTCTGGACCCTTTTACATTACACTGCACTCTACACCACTGGACCCCTATACATTACACTGCACCTTTGGACACCTTTACATTACACTGGACCCCTTTACATTACACAGTACTCTGGACCCCTTTTACATTACACAGCACCCTGCACCTCTGGACCCCTTTACATTACACTGCAAATTGCACCTAAGGACCTCTTTACATTACACAGCACTCTACACCTCTTGAGCCCTTTACATTACACTGGACCCCTTTGCATTACACAGTACTCTGGACCCCTTTACATTACACTGCACCTTGCACCTAAGGACCTTTTTACATTACAAATCACCCTACACCTCTGGACCCTTTTACATTACACTGCACTCTACACCACTGGACCCCTTTTCATTACACTGCACCTTTGAACCCCTTTACATTACACTGGACCCCTTTACATTACACAGTACTCTGGACCCCTTTTACATTACACAGCACCCTGCACCTCTGGACCCCTTTACATTACACTGCTAATTGCACCTAAGGACCTCTTTACATTACACAGCACTCTACACCTCTGGACCCCTTTACATTACACAGTACTCTGGACTCCTTTACATTACACTGCAGCTTGCACCTTTGGACCCCTTTACATTACACTGGACCCCTTTACATTACACAGCACTCTGGATCCCTTTACATTACACAGTCCCTTGCACCTAAGGACCTCTTTACATTACACAGCCCCCCACAGTGCAGACCCCCCCACAGTACAGACACCCCTACAGTGCAGCCCCCCACTCCCCCACAGTAAAGGCCCCCAACAGTACAGACACCCCTACAGTGCAGCCCCCCACTCCCCCACAGTACAGCCCCCCCAACAGTACAGACCCCCCCCACAGTACAGACACCCCTACAGTGCAGACCCCCCCCACAGTACAGACCTCCAACAGTACAGACATCCCTACAGTACAGCCCCCCCAACAGTACAGACCCCCCCACAGTACAGACACCCCTACAGTTCAGCCCCCCACTCCCCCACAGTACAGCCCCCCCAACAGTACAGACCCCCCAACAGTACAGACACCCCTACAGTGCAGCCCCCCACTCCCCCACAGTACAGCCCCCCAACAGTACAGACCCCCCACAGTACAGACACCCCTACAGTTAAGCCCCCCACTCCCCCACAGTACAGCCCCCCAACAGTACAGACCCCCCTACAGTGCAGCCCCCCACTCCCCCACAGTACAGCCCCCCCAACAGTACAGAGCCCCCCAACAGTACAGACCCCCCCCACAGTACAGACAACCCTACAGTTCAGCCCCCCACTCCCCCACAGTACAGACCCCCCCACAGTACAGACACCCCTACAGTGCAGACCCCCACCCCCCCAACAGTACAGACCCCCCAAACAGTACAGACACCCCCACAGTACAGACACCCCTACAGTTCAGACCCCCCACAGTACAGACCTCCCCACAGTACAGACCCCCACCCCCCCATCCACAGTACAGACCCCCCCACAGTACAGACACCCCTACAGTGCAGACACCCCTACAGTGCAGACCCCCACCCCCCCCAACAGTACAGACCCCCCAAACAGTACAGACACCCCCACAGTACAGACCCCCCCACAGTACAGACACCCCTACAGTTCAGACCCCCACAGTACAGACCACCACAGTACAGACCCCCAACAGTACAGACCCCCAACAGTACAGACCTCCCCACAGTACAGACACCCCCACAGTACAGACACCCCCACAGTACAGACCCCCCTACAGTGCAGACACTAGACACATAATGTACCTCATTGCAGTCAGATAAGCGAGCAACTGGTCAGGTGACCGGTCCCCTCCCCCTGTGTAGGGAGGAGGAGGGGGAGGCGGCTTCTTCACTCTGCTCGGGACTGAACAGAGCCGCGGCGCGGCAATGAGAGAAGGGGATCGCTGCGGGTCCTGGGTCACTCGGCTCGCCTCCCCCCCTCTCTTGCAAAGCCACTACAGGCTTTCCGCGCGTTCTGTCGCCGCTGCAGTGCCGCGGCTTAAACCCGCCCCTTTGTTTTCATTTCACGCGCGGAGGGGGGGGCGCTGGCCTGACACCCCCCCAGTGTCTGTCACCCGTGGCGGCCCACCCCCCCGCCCCCCACTTAGTATGCCTCTGCCGCCTCCTCATCCGGTTAGCGTAACACCTTCACCACCAACTTCAGCACAGCCAGTGGTAAACGACAGCAGGCAGTTTTAAAACTTTCCTGTTTGAGGGAAAAACCCCACACCGCGCAGGAGTTGTGGAGGGACATGGAACAACAGACCAATGAGTGGTTGCTGTCAGTGAGCCTCAAGCCCGGCCTGGTGGTGTGCGATAATGGGCGAAATCTCGTAGCAGCTCTGGGCCTAGCCGGTTTGACGCACATCCCTTGCCTGGCGCATGTGCTGAACTTGGTGGTCCAGAGGTTCCTTAAAAATTACCCCAATATGCCAGAGCTGCTGCAGAAAGTGCGGGCTGTGTGTGCGCACTTTCGGCGTTCTCACCCTGCTGCTGCTCGCCTGTCAGTGCTGCAGCGTAACTTCGGCCTTCCCGCTCACCGCCTCATATGTGACGTGCCCACAAGGTGGAACTCCACCTTGCACATGCTGGCCAGACTGTGCAAGCAGCAGCAGGCGATAGTGGAATTTCAGCTGCAGCAATCACGTGTGAGTCGCTCTGCGGAACAGCACCACTTCACCACCAATAACTGGGCCTCCATGCGAGACCTGTGTGCCTTGTTGCGCTGTTTCGAGTACTCCACCAACATGTCCAGTCCAGTGCCAATGACGCCGTTCTCAGCGTTACTATCCCAGTTCTATGCCTCCTTGAAAAAACGCTTCGGGCGATGATGGAAGAGGATGTGGCACAGGAGGATGAGGAGGAGGAGGAGGAAGCGGGATCATTTCAAAGGCTTTCAGGGCAGTCTTTCACAAGTGGCTATGAGGATGGGTTCCTGCACCAACAAACGCCAGGTACACAATTGTCCGGCAGAAAGGGCACAGTTCTGGAGGATGACGAGGTGGAGGAGGAGATGGAGGAGGAGGAGCCATTTTCACAGCAGGGTGGCACCCAGACCAGCTCGTGGCCATCACTGGTGCGTAGCTGGGGGGATACAGAGGACACAGACGATACACCTCCCACAGAGGACAGCTTTTCTTTGCCTCTGGGCAGCCTGGCACACATGAGCGATTACATGCTGCAGTGTTTCCGCAATGACCGCCGAGTTGCCCACATTTTAACTGGTGCTGATTACTGGGTGGCCACCCTGCTGGATCCCCGTTACAAGGACAACGTACCGTCCTTAATTCCCTCACTGGAGCGGGATCGTAAGATGCGCGAGTACAAGCGCACGCTGGTAGACGCGCAGCTGGTGGCATTCCCACCTGACAGCGGGCGTACGGTGGAAGCACAAGGCGAAGGCAGAGGAGGAGGAAGAGGTCGCCAACGCAGCCGGGGCACCGGCAGCACCTCAGAAGGCAGGGTTAGCATGGCTGAAATGTGGAAAAGCTTTGTCAGCACGCCACAACAACCAGCACTACCAGCTGAGATGGAACGTCTTAGCAGGAGGCAGCATTTCACCAACATGGTTGAGCAGTATGTGTCTACAGACCTACACGTACTGGATGACGGGTCTGCCCCTTTAACTTCTGGGTCTCCAAATTGGGCACATGGCCTGAGCTTGCCCTTTATGCCTCGGAGGTGCTGGCCTGCCCTGCAGCCAGTGTATTATCTGAACGTGTATTTAGCACGGCAGGAGGCGTTATCACAGACAAGCGCAGCCGCCTGTCCAGAGCCAATGTGGACAAGCTCACGTTCATTAAAATGAACCAGGCATGGATCCCACAGGACTTGTCCGTACCTTCTGCAGAATAGACATGTATACCGGTGTAGTGACAAAAACTGTCCGGCCATCGGATTGTGTCCGGCCTGTACTGCGAAGGCGCAGCGCTTGCGCAGTACAGAGGACAAGGAGATTCACAAAATCTCTGAAGATGAACGGCGCCTGCGCCGTGAGTGCAGGTTCAAGCCCCAACATCCAAGTGGACATACGGTAGCACATAGTAACAGGGCCCCTCGCTTCGATCGCCACGCTTCAGGCACGGCCTCACTTGGCTCGGCTTGAACCACGGATGGTGTGGCCTTCACCTGAACTCACCACGCAGGCGCCGTTCATCTTGGGAGATTTTCGAAATCCTCTTGTCCTACATACTGAGCAAGCGCAGTACAGGGTGGACACTATTCGACGGGGGACAGAATTCGACACATCACTGGCCTTACCCAGCCATTGTTGTATTTTTGAACCAGTGTTGGCTACCTCGTCCTCCTCCACCGTCGCTTCCACCTACACAGCCACATCCACCACCACCTCAACCTCCTACTCCATATGGACCTCGTCCTCCTAGGTCAAGATTATAATTTTTATTTTATTTTTTTGTAGCGCACAGATCCTTTCCCCCTTACCTGCCTTTATGTTGTTGGCTCCTCGCAGGAGGGAGAAAGGCACACCGCACTACCAGCCCGTACCCTCCTATATAAAGAGGTTGAGCGGTGTACTTGACGGGCCGTGTCCACAGCCGGAGTCAAAACTCCTCCAGAGGATGATTGTCACCTCTACTGTAGGTAGAGGCAAGTCCTTTAATTCCCAGTAAAGTCAATGTCCACACCAGCTGAAATTACAACTCTTATTCTCTCATGGCAAAATAAACTCTACTCGGATAGAAAAGGTTAGAGCAAATAAACAGGACAGCTTAAGGTGTGGAGGAGGTCCAGGCACAAACGTAGCACATTCACTTCACTGCTTAGGTTTCTCAAACAGTTTTAGGTGCACGGTCTCTGCCACAGACCTTGAGGTTGGTCTCTGCCACAGACCGGGTGTACAAGGCCCCTGCCACGGACCTGGAGAACTTTAGTCTCTGCCACAGACCAGGGTGTATAAGGCCCCTGCCACGGGCCGGGTGAATAAGGCCTCTGATACAGTCAAGATGACCTTGAGCTTCTCCTTCTACGAACCTAGCCCATATCAAGGGGAAGACATCTCTCCAGGGAGTCAACAGACCATTCCTTCACCGTGACTCCCGCATCGGTCCATCAGAATGATCCTCCCTTCCCTGGAACATGGTCCCCTACACGAGGCGGCACCCTAAGACTCCTCGACCCTTAGCGGACTCCAGACGAAGGCTCTGGACTCCAGGCTTTACTCCCGCACCTAGGCCTCCATACCCAGGGCAGCAGGAACTCCAGGATAGTACCTCACCCCGGGCTAAAGGTACCCGAGATGGAACAGGAACACATGCACCCAGGCCGAAGGCACCTGGACGTGGACCCCACTGGACATCAGCCCCCAGGCCAAAGGTCTGCCCCTTTTATATGCTCTCCCGGCATGCACAGCAGGTTCCCCGCCCCGCTGTACTACTGCCAAGAGGGGACACAAAAGGCACAGCACTGTATCGGCGGTTCAACCCTAGCCTACCCTGGCAGCGCCACCTGTAGGCCGCAGGGAACTGCACACCAATACTGTCCCCCGAGGACAAAATGGTCCATGAATCCTACAGAATTAGGGTGTTTGAGCCTATTTACCACTCAAACACTTCCCTTAAATTTAGCACCCCGCTACATTTTTATTTCAAAGTATTTTATTTTCCCACTAGCTTATCCATTAAATTGAATAATTTATTCCAGAAAGGGCATATTCTGGGGCATTCCCACCATATGTGTGGCATCGTGCCGTTGAGTTTCTGAGGTTCTTAATGACTTCCCGTACCTCTTCTGCTGAAAAGGGGGCCTCCAGCATATATTTTAATTTTTTTATATTTTTTTATGTTATTTTAAGTTATTTCCCTATCCACATTTGTTTGCAGAGCACTTGCCATGCTCGAGTTCGGTCTGCTTTATTCTGCAACTGCTGCCTTCCTATCTACCCCCCCAGCACTGTCGGTTCACCTCCGTCCGCTCTGTGTGCTGCAGATGGGACACAGAGGAAGAGACTGAGCCTCCATGTTGCCAGAGACACTCCTCTGGTTGGCTGCAGCAGGGACAAAGAGGTGGGGTTGAAGGCGGAGCCTCCCCATTCCCTGCTGCTCTGTTGGAAAGTGTGCAGAGATCGCGCTGGGATTGGAGCTCAGCTTGTAAGGTAAGTTTTTGCCCCTCTTCCCATACACTACCATACAGTTCTGCCACCCCCCTCCCATACACCATCCATCCATCCAGTTTTCCCTCTCCTCCTCATACACGCATTTATCATCCCCTCCATACACCATCCTTATATACAGTCCCCCCATATATTCAGTTCTTTCCCCCCCATACACCATCCTTATATACAGTCCCCCCATATATATAGTTCTCTCCCCCCCAAACACCATCCTTATATACAGTCCCCCCATATATATAGTTCTCCCCCACATACACCATCCATATATACAGTCCCCCCATATATACAATTCCCCCCCCATACACCATCCATATATACAGTCCTCCCCATATTTACAATTCTCCCCCCCATACACCATACATATATACAGTCCCCCCATACACCATCCATATATACAGTTCTTCCCCCCATACACCATCCATATATACAGCCCCCCCATATATACAGTTCTCCCCCCCCATACACCATCCATAAATACAGTTCTCCACCCCCCCATATACCATCCATATATATCGTTCTCCACCCCCCATACACCATCCATCCATACAGTTCTCACCGGGTGACACCGTCAACTGCCCTACTGACACCGTCCTCTTCCCTACCGACACCGTCCTCTGCCCTACCGACACCGTCCTCTGCCTTACCGACACCGTCCTCTGCCTTACCGACACCGTCCTCTGCCTTACCGACACCGTCCTCTGCCTTACCGACACCGTCCTCTGCCTTACCGACACCGTCCTCTGCCTTACCGACACCGTCCTCTGCCTTACCGACACCGTCCTCTGCCCTACCGACACCGTCCTCTGCCCTACCGACACCGTCCTCTGCCCTACCGACACCGTCCACTGCCCTACCGACACCGTCCTCTGCCTTACCGACACCGTCCTCTGCCTTACCGACACCGTCCTCTGCCTTACCGACACCGTCCTCTGCCTTACCGACACCGTCCTCTGCCCTACCGACACCGTCCTCTGCCTTACCGACACCGTCCTCTGCCTTACCGACACCATCCTCTGCCTTACCGACACCGTCCTCTGCCTTACCGACACCGTCCTCTGCCTTACCGACACCGTCCTCTGCCCTACCGACACCGTCCTCTGCCCTACCGACACCGTCCTCTGCCCTACCGACACCGTCCTCTGCCCTACCGACACCGTCCTCTGCCCTACTGACACCGTCCTCTGCCCTACTGACACTGTCCTCTGCCCTACTGACACCGTCCTCTGCTCTGACACCATCCACTGCTCTACTGGCTGACAGTGTCCACTTTTAAGGTAGGCTAGTTTCATATTTTAACTGACATTTCTTTTATTAATTGAATCATAATTTATGGGTACACTAATGCTTTTTTTTTATTTAACCATGCCCCTTTATGTCCCCCCCCCCCCCCCACTGTTTATGCAATTTGGCCACAGCCACTGTTCATTGTAGCACACCTCATTACTACTCTCTTTGGGTAACCCAAAAGGTGTCCCAGGTATTTTACAATCCTATAGCGTGTAGTACAAAAAAATTGCCGTGCACCGCAAAATTGTTTGGGTTTGGCTTGAAGAAAAGGTGGCAACCCTAATCCCATCCCTCCTCCCCACCAGCACTGTTACTGATCCCATTCCCCAGGTCAGATTTAATTGATCCTATGATCGCTTCATAGGATCAGCAACTGATGTATTGCTTCATTTATGTGAAATCCCTGGTGATATGGCCAGTCCCTCTTTGTACAACAAAGTCCCCCTTTGTTGTACAGTGTAAAAAAATTAAGTATCAAAATCAGGCTTTTCGGTGGAGGGGGGGGGGCCTTCATGATTTCTTGCACAGGGCATCAATTGCACAGTGGCGGATGCCAGTACCTGACACGGTAATGCCAGGCGGCAACATGTCTGTAGACAATGTAAAGGATTGCATACTGGCAAATGCCAGCTCCTGACATGGTAATGCCAGGCGGCAACATGTCTGAAAACAATGTACACATGATAGGTTAGAGGGTCCACCTATGTTCATTAATTGGGTATAATTTTAGGAAACATACAATCTGCATGGTCTAATATTGACTAATCCATGTGGATAGAGTTGGCACATAACTTGGTAAACAGGTAGTTTGACGCGTTTTGCGGCTTAAAACCGCTCTTCAGGAGCATGTGTATGAATTTTCTGCAATAAAAGAATGCATTGCTGAGTAAACTAGCTTATGTCAGTATATGGATGGATGGATGCAATCAAGCAGCCATCCCAAGGTAAAAAAGTATCACTTACATGTGTATGTGCAATAAATGGCACACCAGCAGGGACTGTGGATCACTCAAGGGGGGTCTATATCTGGAGCTGAGGGGGCGTGTTCAGCAGAGGCGCCCACCATGAACAGCGCCCCAGGCGGATCCGGGCACACGAGCACTCCTGGGGGGGGGGCATAAAATAAACAGTTAGTGTGAGTGTAATGGAAACTAAAGTGACTGATTGGAGTGGGTGAAAAGATGGGATATTAAAATGTAAGTGTGCAGCAATGGAGAAAGTAATGGAAGGGGGTGTAGGTAGAGGACCATGGAGAGGGCCGACACCAACACACCAGATGACTACGAGGGGGAGATAAGGGAAAGTGGAGGAAAATTAGCGGTACAGTGAAGTGCCAGTGGCAGGAGAGAAAAGAGAGGTGCAATCCAGGGAAGGAAGTGTGGGATAGTGATGGGAAGAGGGGTGCCGGTGGAAGGCCATGGACAAGGCCGACCACACCGCACCAAGTGGTTGAAGGGGAAAGGAGGGTGAAGGAGAGGTGAAGGAAAGGTGGAACGTGAAGTGCTTGGAGGGGGGGAGAGATGTCCAATCCAGGAGGGACGTGAGGAGTAATGTGCAGGAGGGCTTGGAGCGGTCCAGACCCAGCCAGGGGCGCTGCCCATAAATGCGCGCCGCCGCCAACCAAGCCCCCAACGTCACACGCACAGGCGTAGGGGGGACGCGGAGAGGCCGGCACCCGGGCGGTGATTCGCCCGGCAGTCAGCCCCAACACGCCCCCAACCAGGTCCGTGAGATGGAATACCGCCGGAGGGACAGCGTCACAAGGACACCGCACATCCGGCATGTAGGTGTGACGTTGATGCGCAGTGACGGTGCGTCCACCCCCTGACCGCTCAGAAGAGGGGGCGGGAGGAGGCACACCCACAGTGCGCATCGCAGCTCCCGAATCGACAAGACCGGGCAGCACACAGTATCCCCATAGGGGCCAATGCACACTAATAAAAAGATGGAAGAAAGGAACTAATGGTAATGCTAGATGGCAAAGGATGAGAATATAAAATGGTATGAAAGGTAAGCAAAATAGGAAGGGAAAACTAATATAGACCACTATTTCTAGGGCAGACTATTAAAAGGCAGGATAAAACCTTGGATGTTACCATGAGCCTCCATCCCTGAATTACTAATGAATAAGAAAAAATGGGGGGGAGGAAAGTGGGAATTTTTCGTGAGGTCAGGACCGGGTAGGGCCCTGCACCTCCATCCCTGTCGTATTACGAAAAAAGGAGCAAAAAAGGAAGCATTTTAATATCCCATCTTTTCACCCACTCCAATCAGTCACTTTAGTTTCCATTACACTCACACTAACTGTTTATTTTATGCCCCCCCCCCCCCAGGAGTGCTCGGTGTGCCCGGATCCGCCTGGGGCGCTGTTCGCGGTGGGCGCCTCCGCTGAACACGCCCCCTCAGCTCCCAATATGGACCCCCCGTGAGTGGTCTACAGTCCCTGCTGGTGTGCCATTTATTGCACATACACATGTAAGTGATACTCTTTTACCTTGGAATGGCTGCTTGATTGCATCCATCCATATACTGACATAAGCTAGTTTACTCAGCAATGCATTCTTTTATTGCAGAAACTTCATACACATGCTCCTGAAGAGCGGTTTTAAGCCGCAAAACGCATCAAGATACCTGTTTACCAAGTTATGTGCCAACTCTATCCACAGGGATTAGTCAATATTAGACCATCAGAAAAAAAGGGAGCCGCTCAGGTGTGGGAATCCTCCAATCAACTCCTCTCAGCAGCCAAGGGTGCAGACAATGCTACTAACAGCAAACAGGAACAAAAAAGTCTTCTGGACTGCAGCACTCCAAAGATAAAAGCCTTTATTAAAATAGGAAATCCAAAATGCACACTGTACAACGGTACACAGGTCAAAAAAATCTGGCTAACATGTCTCATGTGCTAGTGCTTATTCATAGCTCATGGATTAGTCAATATTAGACCATGCAGATTGTATGTTTCCTAAAATTATACCCAATTAATGAACATAGGTGAACCCTCTAACCTATCATGTGTACATTGTTTTCAGACATGTTGCCGCCTGGCATTACCATGTCAGGAGCTGGCATTTGGAAGTATGCAATCCTTTACATTGTCTACAGACATGTTGCCGCCTGGCATTACCGTGTCAGGTACTGGCATCCGCCACTGTGCAATTGATGTATTATTTATGTAACCCATGTATTACAACATGTAAAAATGTATTAATAATAGGATTTTTATAACAGCTTACCTGTAAAATCCTTTTCTTGGAGTACATCACGGGACACAGAGCGACATAGTCATTACTAATGGGTTATATAGATACCGTCAGGTGCTGGCACTGGCAACTTCCAAAACCGGAAGTACCCTCCCCTATATAAGCCCCTCCCATCCGGGAGCACCTCAGTTTTGTAGCAAAGCAATAAGTGTTCCCAAAGAGGGGTGGGAGCTCTGTGTCCCGTGATGTACTCCAAGAAAAGGATTTTACAGGTAAGCTGTTATAAAAATCCTATTTTCTTTTTCGTACATCACGGGACACAGAGCGACATAGTCATTACTAATGGGATGTCCTAAAGCAATGCCAAATGAGGGGGGGGATACACCATATATAAGCTGAGCGCTATCAGACATGAGGATCTTTTGCGGCCTGCAACACACTGCGCCCAAAGGCGACATCCTCCTGACTTCTAACGTCCACCTGGTAGAACCTAGTAAACGTGTGTACCGAAGACCATGTTGCGGCCTTACAGATTTGAGCCAGGGAGGCCTGGTGATGCACTGCCCATGAAGTTCCAACTGCTCTCGTGGAGTGCGCCCTAACTTTGAACGGAGGCGGTCTACTTCTCAAGCTATAGGCTTGTATTATGACCTGTCGAATCCACTTGGCTAAAGTAGATTTTGACGCTGCCTGACCCTTTCTGGGGCCTTCCGGCAGAATAAACAAAGTATCCGTTCTGCGAATCTGAGCAGTGGCTTTTAGATAAGCTTTAACTGCTCTTACTACATCCAAAGAATGCAATAACTTTTCCTCTACCGAAGTAGGCTTGGGGAAAAAAGAAGGAAGAACCACATCTTGGTTCAAATGAAAACTCGATACCACCTTAGGAAGAAAGGCTGGATGAGGACGTAACACTACTCTGTCCTTATGGATAACCAGATATGGCTCCTTACAGGACATAGCTGCTAATTCCGATACTCTTTTAGCCGAACAAATGGCTACTAGAAAAATCAATTTCCTGGTGAGAAGCACCAAGGAAATATGCTGTAATGGTTCAAATGGTTGTTTCTGTAGAACCGACAGAACCAAGTTTAGATCCCATGGACATATGGGAATATTAACCGGAGGACTAATACGCATCACTCCTTGTATAAAGGCTTTGACTAGTGAATGCGAAGCCAAGGGCCTTTGAAAAAATATTGACAAGGCCGAAATCTGACCCTTGATAGTACTCAAGGCAAGCTTCCTATCTACAGCCCATTGTAGGGAGTCCAGACTCCTACCTATTACGTACTTACGTGGATGCCATTTCTTGGCTTCACACCAGGCGATGTACGCCTTCCAGATTCTATAGTAGATCTGCCTGGATACCGGCTTCCTGGCATTGATCATGGTAGATACCACAGAATTAGAGAGCCCTCTCTTTTTTAGAATGTGGGCTTCAATAGCCAGGCCGTCAAACCTAGGGCTGGTAAGGAAGGGTGGTATATCGGTCCTTGCGAAAGCAGGTCCGGACGATGTGGGAAAGTCCAAGGACTCCCCACTGACATTTTACAATCTCCACGTACCACGCTCTTCGGGGCCACGCTGGAGCCACCAGAATCACTGGTTTCTTTTCTACCCTGATTCTGTGGAGTAATCGAGGTAACCACTGTGGCGGTGTGAATGCATATATCAGCTTGAACTGATCCCAAGGGAACACTAGGGCATCCGAGCCGCAAGCTAGGGGATCCCTTGTCCGAGAGACAAACCTGTCCCCCTTTGCGTTGAATCTGGATGCTAGAAGATCTACATCCGATGTTCCCCACCGCTGACATATTGTCCAGAAAACCTCGGGGTGAAGGGACCCTTCCTCTGGGCCTAATTGCTGGCGACTTAGAAAGTCCGCCTTCCAATTCTCCACTCCTGGAATGAATACCGCAGATATGGCTGGGACATATTTTTTCTGCCCATTTCAGGATGTAATTTACTTCCCTCTGGGCTGCACGACTCCTGGTGCCCCCCTGATGATTGATATATGCCACTGCTGTGGCATTGTCTGATTGAATTCTGACAGGGGACCCTTGGAGTTTGGATGTCCATGCTACTAGGGCATACCGGGCTGCTCGTATCTCTAAGAGATTGATGGGCAGGGCCTTTTCTGCATCCGACCATCTGCCCTGGAGAGACTATTGCTCCAGTACTGCTCCCCAGCCTATAAGGCTGGCATCTGTAGTGACCACCTTCCAAGAAATCGGACTGAAGGATTTCCTTTTTTCCAGATTCTGGGAAACCAACCACCAACGGAGGCTCTTGCGAACGGAAGGGGACAAGGACATTGTAAGTCTAGGCCTGAATTTTTTTGTTCCAGGCTGACAGTATGGCCCCTTGCAAATTCCTTGAATGGAATTGACCGTAGGGTACTGCTTCGAATGATGCCACCATTTTTCCCAGCAGCCTCATATACAGGCGTATGGACGGCTGTCTTTTTTGTACCCACTAAGTGGATCAAATCTTTCAAAGACAACACCTTTCCTCGAGGCAAGAATATTTTTCTCTGGCCTGAATCCAACCTTAGCCCCAAGTATTCCAGACTTTTGACTGGTTTTTAGGGCTGACTTGACTCGGTTGATAATCCAACCGTGAGATTCCAGATACTTGATCGTCTTGTGAACGACCACGCCTAGTTTTTTCACTGAGTGGTCTATCAGCAACAAGTCATCCAGATATGCCATTATCATTACACCTTGTGTTCTTAGATTGGCCAATAAAGGGCCAGAATTTTTGTAAACACTCGTGGTGCTGTGGCCAAACCGAAGGGTAAGGCTCTGAACTGAAAATGGCGCCCTTCTACTGCAAAGCGTAGAAATTTTTGGTGGACTGGAAAGATGGGAATGTGCAAATAAGCATCTTTGATGTCGATCGTGGCTAACCAACCCTCCCCTTGTAGGGCAGTGGCCACCGATCGGATCGACTCCATCGGAAAGACCTGATATACAGGAATTTGTATAGCCCTTTTAGAATTAATATGGGCCTCCCGTCCGCGTTTGCTTCGGGACTGTAAAGAGGTTTGAGTAAAACCCGAACCCTCATTCTTCCAGGGGACCTCCATAATTACTCCTTGGAGCAATAGTTGTTCTAGTGCCAACAGGAGGGACTCTCTCTTCCGGGGATCCCTTGGCACGTTTGACCTCAAAAATGGGAAGGAGGAGAGTCTTTTAACTCCAAACTGTATCCCAAACCTACTGCGGAGAGCACCTATCTGTCTTGATCGTGTCCCGCCAGGTCTCTTGCGAACAACTGGAGTCCTCCCCCCACCCGACTGAGTGGGGGCTTCAATGAATTTAACTTTGGGGGAGGTTTTGTACCTCCCCTGACCCAGGGTTTCTCATTACCCTGCTACTGTCCCTGTTTTTTACCCCCGGGATTTGACCGAGGAGGCCGTCGGAACTGTTACACAGCCGATGCCCCAGGGACTGGAGAAGCAGGCCTCTTAAAGAGGGACCTCTAACTCTGCTTTTAACCGGCAAGAGCGTATTTTTACCGCTGGAAATTTTCTGGATATATTTGTCCAGGTTTTCCCTGAATAAGCGTTCACCATGAAATGGGACGCTAACCAGCCATTCTTTACAGGGAGCTTCAGCAGACCAGTTTTTGAGCCATAGGAGCCTACGCGTATGTACTATAGACAGCGTGAGGCGGGAGGCCTGATGGACTGAATCCTCTATGGCGTCAACCGCAAAGCCTAAGGCTCTAGGTAGATCAGCTAGGGCAAAGCCTGCTGATCTGTCAAGTCCCTCAAGACCTGTTTCAACTGATCCTTCACTGCTTAGCAGACCCCAATAGCTGCTACTGCTGGTTGTATCACCAAGCAGATTTTCATAAGGACTCCAATCTTTTATTGGGTTCTTGAACATTTGGACATTATCCACTGGACATGTCAGTGATTTATACATACAAGAGATGGCTGCGTCCACTGTAGGGACCTTCCATTTTTTTTTTTTTTTTTTTTTTTTTTGATGAACTTATCCTCCATGGGATAGACCACCGGAAATCTCTTGGGGGAATAAATATTTTCTCAGGACGTTCCCAATCCTGGTAAATGAGCCCTTTCAGTAAAGGGTGAAGTGGAAAAGAAAAAACAGTCTGGGGGCTTCTAGCGACCCCAACGAGGATACAGTAGTGGTTGATGGTTCCGCAAGGTGCATTTTTAAATGCTGATCGGACCATGTTAGTCAGAGACTGAACCCATAATCTTTCAGCTTGAGATGCTGAGAAAAGGTTCCCCCACTGTTGATTCCTCTAACAGAATCAACCTCATCCTGATCCCCTTCAGGCAGGTCGATCCCTGTATGGGACTGTTGCTCTGCTAACAGGCACTCTGAAGGAGGAGACGGAGATCGGGCGTGCTTTCCCTGACAGGGAGGCAGCGATAAATGTTGACAATCTCTCTCTAATCCTCCCAGAGCTGAGGAAAAAACCTCCTCTGTTACATACACAGGAGCAGGTGACAGCCACAGTACCAAGTACCCCTGCGGGGTCTCTACGGTCACTTACCTCTGAACTTCAGGGGAGACTGGTGCAGCAGAAGTATGCCCAAGATCCTCAGAGCCCGATGAGACCCCCTTCGCTTCCTGGAAGATTCAGTTCCGGAGCTTCTGGACGGCATATTCCTAAGCCTAAAGCTGAGGTATTCCAGCCGTAATACACCACTTTTACTGAGAATAGTCTAGCACAATTGCTGCTATATCACAGTTGGTGTCTACTAATGTGCCTTTCTAGGGGATGCCTGTATCAACCGCTTGCTGTATGCCTTTAAATGTTGCCAGCTCTGTCTCTGTACTTCATAGCCAGCTCACTACAATATTGTGGTTTTTTTAAAACTGCTGGGACGCCCGCACATGCGCAGAAGCGCTGCGGCGCGCACAGAGCGTCATCCCCCAGGCTCCGCCCCCTTTCCCGGCTCACCTTCGGCGCTAATTTCAAATATGGTAACAAGGGACAGGAGCCAGGGCCCCTCTTTGCCGCAGGCCGGGGGATGGACAAACACTGCAACATGGCAGAGGAAGCAGTTTCCTATAAGAGAACTCACCATCTGCCTGGACTTTGCTCTGCTGAGAAGAAGCTAGTCCACATGACAAGAAAACATTCCACAGCGGCCTCTAGTGGACAAACACAGGTACCGCAGTCTAATATATTAAATATATATAAAAAAAAATTATTTTTTTTTTTTTTCTTGACCACCTTTAAAAATTATTACATTTTTTTAGTAGTTACAGGCATGCACAGAATTTTGCGGGAATACCATTAGGTAACAGACAGAAAGACAAATTAGGCTTGGGGGTCCCCCAATAGAACCAAGTTCCTGGGGGCCCCCACTTACCTGTTCCCCGCCGCAGGACTTTGTTTGGTCCACAAAAGCCCAAACTTCACCTATCACGGCAGGCATTGTAATCAAACCTTCAGGGACCGGGTTCCCAAGGATTCCACTCCCCTGGACCTGTATAGCACCCTGCACAGAAAACATCTTGGTCGTGGGTATGACCAGAGCTCTGGATCCCAGGGTCCAGCTCTCCTAAGAGAAGCATTACAGGCAAAACCTTGCTCTTCTCTGCAAGGCCCGGGTACCGACCGTTTAGCTATGAAGCTTTTTTGGTCGGATCCGGAATAGCTTACTGAGGCCCAAAAGAACCTGTACGCAAGCTCAGTGAAAAACACATGTTTCTTCTTGGCCAACACCTTAGACACTGGCAAAAAACTGAGGTGCTCCCGGATGGGAGGGGCTTATATAGGGGAGGGTACTTCCGGTTTTGGAAGTTGCCAGTGCCAGCACCTGACGGTATCTATATAACCCATTAGTAATGACTATGTCGCTCTGTGTCCCGTGATGTACGAAAAAGAAAAATATTTTATATCCACCACAATTGTTCTTCTTTGTTACCATGGGCTTCATTTAAAGTCTCACCCTTCCCCCCTTGGTGCAATTTTGCAGCCTCACCGGCTTCCTTTTTTGCTCCTTTTTTCTTAGGACGCAGTGCAGGACTTAATTAAAAACTTGCTCCCCAATATCTCTCCCAATCGTCTCGAACTTGACAGAGCCCACAGGGCTCTTGGGCCCCCCCAGAAAAGATGGCACCCCAAGAGATATCATCGCCAAGCCTCATCATTACTCCATGAAAGAGGAAGTAATGAAACAAGCTAGATCTGCCACAGCAGTAATGTGCCAGGGCCACCAGGTTCAGATCTTTGCAGATTTATCCCCATCCACGATTCAGAGGAGAAGTGCACTGAAACCGCTGCTCCACGCACTGTCCCAGAGGGACATAAAATATCGTTGGGCCTTCCCCTTCGCGGTAAAATTCACTGAAAAAGGGAGACAATACGCTTTCTTCTCCCTGCCGGAAGGAGAAAAATTACTCTTACACCTGAAGCTCATTTCCCAGGAGGCTGAAATGGACACCTCCAACTCCGGACATGGATAAAACAAAAGGCCAATACCTACCAGCCCGCAATCCCCTGTGTGGACCAAAGGCAAAGCAAAGAAGGCCAAGGACAATGGGCCCGCCTGAAACAAGTACCCGCTTGGATTGACCCTTCCTGCTACCGGACCTAGAATTCGGACCAAGGACATAGTGACCACGCCATATTGGGCTCTTATCTCCCCAAGTCACAAGACTTCTGTTGCTCTCTCAATTATTATTGGTTAAACTTACAGTTTATTGTTTCAAGTTATCTGAGTTAACCAGAGGACTTCTCCTGGACTTCCATGACCGACCGGGTCTAACCGACCATCCTCACATGACTTACCCCCCTCCCCCCGAAAGGGTTTTCTTATGCAAGCCACGGCCGGAACTTTGCTTTGTTCCCCATATGGATGCTCTGATGGGGGAGGCTGGAGGGCTGAGAAAAATAGCTCTCGGCTAACACCCGAGGACATGGTCTTCTGTAGGCCCTTGGGTGGCCCCCCCGCTTACCGTTTTGGAGGGGGTACTCAGGGATACTGCGGTGATGTGAGGTTTCACGCCAACCAAACCCATACAAAGCTGTGCATTACTTTGTTGATTATTTGCAAGACACACTTTTACTTGGGGCGCCCTGTTCCGGGTTGGAACACTTGCGCCTCCACCCAACCCTTGGACACCTAATGGTCTCTGGGTGCTGGGTAAGTCTGGGCCCTATCGGGACAGATACGATTTTTCTATTGTTCACGGAATCAGAGGGTTATCTCCCCCCTTGCATTCCCGTTTCCACTTCTAGGAGAGCTTATTTTGTCTATTATTTTCTGTCTCCCCCCCCTCCTTACCCCTCTTACCTGTATCATTACAACTGTGCCTAATGCCAGACTCTTTTTCAGATCAGCAACGTGCTTACTGGGAACTGGGCTCCCTGACCTCAACCTCGCATGCTGGCGACACCGTGGAACCCACCTTTGCCCCAAGACTTTGACGAGTGAGTAAGGGTAGATCATGCTGCAGTTTGCCTCCATTGCTCCATGGCTGACGGTCCAGATGCTAAACTTCTCATTGCCTCACACAATGTCCAAGGCCTTAACTCCCCGATTAAGAGGAGAAAGGTACTAGATTACTATAAGTCGCTCAAGTTAGACATACTTAATACTTATGCTGCAAGAAACCCATTTTCCTGTCCGGTATAGCCCCAAGTTCCTCCACTCACACTTCTCACAATTCTTCCTAGCCAGTGCTGAAAACAAAACCAGGGGGGTGGCAATCTTATTCTCCAAATCCTGCAAGTTTGTGAAAATCTCTGACTTTATTGATTCTGAAGGCCGATTTATCCTAGTGAAAGGCATGCTGGGGGATCAACTTTACTCACTGGTCTCATACTACACACCCGATAAAGGATAGGCCAAATTTTTCAGCACCCTACTGAGCATTCTTTCCTCTAGACTAGAAGGCACAATTGTTTTTGGGGAGACTCAAATGTCGCCTTTGATCAGGGACTAGACAAGTCAAAACCACCAAGGGCTCAATTGGTTCGGAGAGACTTAAAATAGCAATGATTCTACACGCGAACGGTCTGGCTGACACATGGAGAGAACTCATCCCCTCCAAGAGGGATTACACCCACTACTCACACCCTCATAACACATATGCATGGATTGACCACATCCTCACTCCTTCATCCCTTCTCCCCGTAGTCCTCAAAGCCCACATCAGAGACTCAGCCCTATCAAACCACTCTTTAGTGATCATATCTCTCTGTACCGGGGTACAGAGAGGGACACAAGGACACTGGAGACTGAATGAATCTTTGCTCTCTGACCCTATCAGAGTAATAGAACTGGGTAAAGCCCTGAAAGAGTACTTCACTCTTAACAGCACTGAGGATACCTCCGCAGAATTGCTCTGGGCGGCACATAAAACCCTCATAAGGGGCAAGCTCATTCAGATCTCCACCCAAGTTAAAAGGGAAAGGAGGACCGATATAGAACGCCTAGATAAGGAATATTAGACCCTTAAAGCAATGCACAAAAAGGACCCATCCAAGTTCCCCATAACCCCAATTGACAACGCTAAACTAGCCCTCAATCTTGCACTCACGGCAAAGGCTGAAAAATCTATCAGATGGAACGGACACAAATTCTATGCCCAAGCAGACAAACCCAGTCCTCTACTGGCAGCTAAACTCTCCCTCGTCCTAGGATCCTCAATATGCCCAAAATCAGGATAGCGGGACAACCCCCCACGACCAATCCAGCCAAGATATTAGACACCTTCCAAGGTTTCTACTCTCAAAACTTTATGGCACCACCAATCAGACCAATGCAGACTCAATCTCCAGGTTCCTGGAGGATCTCCCCATCCCATCCCTGAAAGCTGCCCACAAAGATAGGATGGACTCCCCCATCTCTGAGGAGGAGGTGATGGAGGTCATCAAGGACCTAAAACAGGGTTCAGCCCCTGGCCCAGACGGCTTATCCATTCAATATTATAAAACCTTCTCAGACACCCTGACACCACATCTAACCAAATTCTTCAATTCTAAAACCAAAGGCGACCCCCTAGACGTCCACCTCAATACGGCATACATCACAGTCATCCCTAAGCCAGACAAAAATCCTGAAGATATCAGCAATTATCACCCAATATCCCTCATAAACAATGACCTAGAAATTCTCACCAAAATATTAGCGAATAGATTGTCATCCTTCATCAGCCAATACATACATAAAGACCAAGTCGGTTTCATACCCGGTAGACAAAGCCCCGACCAGGTCCGACGGGCAATAGACCTGATCTCGATCTTGCAAACAAATTGGGCAGGGGGGTCTGGACAACAGGGCTTCATTCTGTCACTGGACCTGCAAAAGGCCTTTGACACCGTATCCTGGCCCTACATCTTTTCCCTTTTGGAGCGATGGGGCTTCGGGGACCGCTTTATGGGACTTTTACAGGCTCTTTATTCTCCTCCGAAGGCTCTCATAAGGCTACAGGGACACTACTCCAAACCAATAGATGCCGCTAGAGGTACTAGACAAGAGTGTCCACTATCCCCATTAATATTCGCAATAGTGATAGAAACCCTGGCGATCGCTATTCGTCGGAACCCTGACATCAAAGGGGTCTCTTGTGGAGATCAGACCCACAAATGCGGCCTGTTCGCAGATGACGTCCTGCTGTTCTTAACCTTCCCCCTCACTTCTCTACCCAACCTCTGCCACACTCTGGATGACTTTGCCAAAATATCAAGACTTAGAATCAACTACTCACAAATCACAAGCCCTCAACGTTTCTCTTTCTCCCCAGACGGTATCTCTCCTGAAACAGTCCTTCAAATTTGCCTGGAATGTCACCTCAATTTTTTACTTAGGCATCTCACTGACGGCTAAAACGGAAACCCTATACAACCACAACTATCCCCCTCTTTATAAGAAATTGGAGGCAGATCTCCAACTCTGTCCAAACACGGGCTCACATGGTTGGGTAAGATCAACTCTGTCAAAATGACCTTACTTCCGAGAATCCTATATTTCTTCAGCTCCCTGCCCATCCCAATTAGGAGAGATCACCTTAGATCCCTTCAGAGTAAAATTTTGAAATTTACCTGGGGAAGCTCAGGATATCGCATTCCTCAGAGTACACTATTTATACATAGACGTAAGGGAGGACTGGGCCTTCCTAATCTATACTAATATTTTATCGCAGCCAGATTGGCCCAACTCTCCACACTTTACTCCAGGTACGAAAAAACAGATTGGGTGACAATCGAAAGACAGGCCACTCCCACCTTCACTTTAGACTACCTCCTCTGGTGCCCTCCAAAGACCCGACCTCCTATACTTTCTCTGGGTTTTATCTCACTCATGCACCCTGTGGGACACCCTCAGAAACAATCCATCCTTGGTCTCCTCCGGACGCCTCTCTGGCACACCTCTTTCGCAACCCCGATTTCCCGTCTGGCTTAAACATTACAGAATTCAGATGGTGGTTGGACAAGGGGCTATACCGGATAGGTCACTACTTCAACTCCAGCGGTCCCATTTCCCTCAGTTTCTGCGTCAACAATCTGGAGCTCCCGGAGTCAGAAAGTTTCCGCTTTAGACAAATTTCCCACTTCCTACACAAAATATGGATGGACAAACGCCTACCTCCCAAATTTACAGCATATGAGATGTGGTGTGGACAAACCATGGAGCAGAGGGGTGGTATCTCCGTGGTTTACTCTGCACTCACTCACCGAAGGAAAAAACCTCTTACATGATAGCGTGGGAGGCAGACTTCCAACGTAGCTTTGATTTGGAGACCTGGAAAACACATTCACCAAATCCTTCAAGGGGATCCAAAATGTCTCCCTTATGGAGGCAAGCATAAAAATTCTAACCAGGTGGTATCTTACCCCTACCAGGCTAGCGCCATTTACCCTTCATCTGACCCTTTATGCTTCAGAGGCTGTCAACTGCAAGGCTCCATGGCCCACATCTGGTGGGAATGCCCCAAGATTCACACATTTTGGAGACTGATCTTCAACATGATCTACAAGGTGACAGGTTGCCAGGTCCCTAGATCTCCTGAGGTAGCCATACTTAATGCACATATCCCACAACTTCCTAAAGCTACACAATCAATAATCCACTTTATTCTGCTTGGAGCGAAAATTACGATCGCTAAAGCTTGGAAACAACCCAAACCATCCATCCGAGCGGTCAAATGGAAAATATTGTGGATTATGACACAAGAAAAGCTTTCCAGCATCTTGACGGACTTCTCCACTAAATTCCAAAAGATATGGGAACCCTGGGCCCAGTATGTGGGAATCTCCCTTATTCCCGGTCTCCCCACAGTTGTTCGCCACTCCTAAGCCTGATATTAGGTACTCATCTCCCCCACACACTTTCCCCACCCTCTCCTACTCTTTCAATCTCCCCTTATCTTTCTACAATTTCTTTCTGTGTCTCCTTCATTCACACAGGTTTTTATTAGGATTCTATTAAGTGTTCAGATGTGCTGGGACTGCCTTTCTGTGGTTGAGTTGGTTCGCATAACTCCTCCTTCTATCCCTGCTAACATGACATGTCTGTGGCCGGGCTCTGGGGGTGACCACACCTCAGGCACAGCATGATCCCTTCAGGGGTGCCGGGGGTGGTGGGAACCTCGCTGATCCAGAGGACTGGCCAAGGGAGTGCTGCCATGTGGCCATACTCCGGCGGGACTTTAAAATGGCCCACACACCTCCTATTCCTGTGGTAGTAGTTTGATTTTGCATACTCTCGTGTAGTGTATTATCCTTTATTTCTCCGGGGGCCTCTCCCCTAGTGACTTGTATTTCGCTATAGTCATATGATATCTATATGCTTCTTATCCATAATAATAATAATTAATTGAAAGTTAAAAAAAAGTGTAAAAATCAAAATAATTAAGTAAAATAAAAAATTTAATAAATAAAAAAAATGCTTCTAAACGCAAACGCGGCTAAGAGTGGCATGTAAACCCGGCAAAACTGATGTTTTTAAACGTTGGTTACTATCTGTCAGTTGAATCGTTCAGGAGAGGTTTTAAACCGTCGCATGTACATTAAGCCTAAACATACAGCCAGAGCTACAATGGAATGGTTTGCATCAAAGCATATTCATGTGTTAGAATGGCCCAGTCAAAGTCCAGGCCTAAATCCAATTGAGAATCGGTGACAAGACTGTCAGTGTTTAACCAAGGAACGCACCCCCGTGCGTCCTCTGGTTAACTATTTGGAAGCCGATTACAGCCCCCCATAGCCGCTGGCTCTGATAGGCACTTCCAAAAACCAACCAGCCGCTGTTATTCAGATGTCCGTCGCTCAATAGGGGGCTGGCCATCTGAATAGTGGGTGGCAGCGACAATACATAGGTTCATGCAAGGCAGGAGAGAGAGAGGGGGCAGCGCTCCTGCCCCCACTATGGACGCACCGCCACTGCAGTCTCCAGCATGCTATCCTGGGCCCAAACACACCTAGCCTAGTCACTTCCCAATGTATTTTGTCAGCTCCATTGTAGTGCTTTACCCCCCCCCCCAATCACCCCCTAAAATGATTGCAAATGTTAATTTTCCTTATTTTTTGGCATTCACAAACTCATCTAGCCCCCCCCCAATATTTTTACAATGGGCCATCAGAGGGGGTGATGAATATGATACTTGAGCCTTCTATTTTAGTATTTAAAAACACATTAAACTGAAACTTATAATGATGTTGGGCAAGAATGTATTTTTGTATAATCTGCTTGCAATGTTATGTGCAAAAGTACTATATTTTGTTTATCTTGTTTGACTCCACAGCTTCCTTCCACGCCACAGGAATGGCAGACTGTGGCATCGGAGTTTGCCACGCGGTGGGACTTCCCCAACTGCGGTGGAGCCATTGACGGGAAGCACGTCCGTATTGTGCCACCATCCCGTTCTGGGTCCTACTTCTTCAATTATAAGGGGTTTCATAGTATTGTGCTGATGGCGGTGGTGTCAGCACAGTATGAATCCCTCTATGTGGATGTGGGGAAGAATGGCCGGATGTCTGATGGGGGAGCCTTCAGCCAGACGGAGTTTGCCCTCCGTCTCC
This sequence comes from Rana muscosa, assembly GCA_029206835.1. Classification (NCBI taxonomy): domain Eukaryota; kingdom Metazoa; phylum Chordata; class Amphibia; order Anura; family Ranidae; genus Rana; species Rana muscosa. The sequence goes on from CM055118.1 coordinate 226,899,590, forward strand.
AGAGTGACGACCTTGCATTGCCACCGGATGCAGGGAATGTTGAAGGACTCCCCTTTGTGTTTTTGGCTGATGAAGCCTTTGGACTTGGACCGCATCTCATCAGGCCATTTCCCCAGAGGACCCTGACCCCGGAGAAGTGGGTGTTCAACTACCGGCTGGCCAGGGCCCGACGAGTTGTGGAGAATGCCTTTGGCATAATGGCCAGCCGGTTCCGCATTTTCATGACACCAATTAACTTGGTGGAGTACAAACTGAACTACGTAGTATTCTGTTGCTGTGTGCTACACAATTATCTTCGAAGCAAATCACCAAAATATATGGCCTCAATTGGGCCTGAGGCAGGACTTTCAAATGTCAATACCCTGCCGGGCCTAGAATCTGGCCGTCCTGGCTTGCCCCCCCAAAATGCCTGTGAGGTTCGACAGAAATATGTTGAATATTTCACGGGTAGGGGGGCAATTCCTATGCCAGGCCATGTCTAAAAAATTTCTTGTTTAATCTGATTTTTGATGTATTGCTTGTTTTTTTTTAGCTGTCTCCTAGTTTTCCCTAGTGCATTTGTAGTGACAAGTGTATTTTCCTTTAGTAAATACCAACCATTTCCCTAGTAACACCAAAAATATACACAAAAAAGGTTAGAGCGTATTTGATAAAGAAGCTACACTTTTTTGTTGTTCAAACATTTTACTCTGTGCACATTCACACACATGGTAAATATAACACTTTTGGTGTTAGAATTTTTTATTTTTTTTTTGGTTTGGCCATAAACAGGCCTTTTTTTGGGGTAAGAAAATACAAAACTATCATTACCATACAACAAAATACAACATTGTAAACCTCTCGGCAATATCAAACATTCTATTTTAAGAAAAATGTCTCTATCTGCCCTTCATAATATGGGGTGTTGTCACCTCTGACCAAGCCAAAATTTGAAGATGCACACAATTTAGAGTGTTTTTAAAAAGGGTTATTTCCCTCCTGATCCCTATTGTCAACATGTGCTATCTGCCATCATGGGTGATCAATGGACGTGTTTTGCATCCACAAAACCCGTACATGGATATCCCCAGATGGCAGATGGCTTGATTGTATAAAAGTGATTTTTTTTTTCAAGAAAAATAGAAAAAGGGGGGTTTTGTGCTTCATTCAATTCGCCCTAAAACATCAATGATGTCCTTAAATGGTTGCTCCATAACATTCATTCTTTGATGATTCGTAGGGCACTATCACTAGAGAAACAAGGACTTTCTTTCTCAACAACATTTTCATCCCCTATAAAAAAACGCCAAAAGGTATTATAACTCTGCAGGCCTACATCTCTTACCTGAAGCTGTGGTGACAGATACTGACCTGTTGTGGTGACAAGTTCCACCACGTCATCCACTTCTCCTTCCTCCACTTCTCCTTCCTCCACTTCTTCTACTTCCTCCACATCCTCAGGTTGGGGTTCTTGGTGAGGTTGGGGTTCTCTCTGTGGTGTGGGGTTCCTGTGCTCCCTGGAGTGGTGTCCTCCCAGTCTTCTCTCCCCTATGAGAATGAAACAAAAGGTATACTTAGCACACAGATATTTTAGGGGAAAAGTGTCTGTTTGGGCCGAGTTACAAGCTGAAGACATTATTTAAAAATAAACATATTTTGACTATTCACCTTTTTATGACAAGTTTTACACATGGAGGCACCCCAAAAATTCACTGATGCACCTTTGTGGGGCACCCTAAAAAGGTTGTTCTGGTGGCCCACACTAGTGCTCCAGAGTGCAGATGTGTAAACAGCTGCTGAGTGTCCACTCCTTTACACTGATTCAAGTTTGCATTTCATTCTAGTTCCAAACACATCATCTAGACAACAATGTACTAACATTTATGGAATAAAAACAGGCATGTCTCTAAATTATTGTAACCCTGTATCTTCGCCAAACATCGTATGTAGTGGGCGAACGATGTGTCTGTAACAACCGATTACTGGGCCCACAAAATTTTGAGAGATGCCATTTTCTAAGGTAGAAAAGCAACAACACGGAGCAACATGCAAGTTCTGAAATACAATAATAGGAACACAGGAGAAGTACTTACTTTTTTCTAGCATTCTCTTAATGGTCTTTAACTGCTCCGGCTCCCTCAGTTTGAGGTCAGACCACCTCTTTCTAAGCTGCTCCCTTGATCTTTTCACCCCGAAATTCTTCTTCAGACTTTTCACTACTTTCTTCAGAATTTGGCCTTCCTTAGATTAGGTTGTGTATATGGCCCATGCTTTGCATCATAATCCGACTTTAGCAATATGTCCACCATCTCCACCATCTCCGCCTAAGACATATTAGATGCCTTGAATCTCCTCCTTGATCGTGACGTTTCACGGTCCGGGCTGGTCTCATCATCGTTATTTGAAGAATTACCAGACACCTGCTGTGACTCCGCCATATCTGTCTGCGCGCCGAAAGAGAAGGGGCGGGGAAAAGTTGATAATGTGAATGTCATGGGCGGGCGAACTTGTGCGGAGTGACGTGTGCGGAGTTTCACGCATGCGTAGTGTATATAAAGCAAACACACATGTGACATTACTACGTTCTGTGTGCGGAGATTGTAGGAAAAGTGACGGACGTGAGACCGAAGGTATGTGATTTTTATACTTTGTGAAATTGGTGGCCTATACTGCCTAGAGATTATTTGAGGATATATATGGGGATTAAGATTTTCTTGAGTTTAGACTGTGTGACTGACATTACTTTTTTTGTCTTGTGTTTTGTCTTGCAGACAAAAAAATTAATGCTTTCTTAGATAAATAATTTCTGGGGGAATTTATTGACCGGGTAAGGGAGATACCCGCTCTGTGGGAGACCAAAAACCCCATTCACAGAAAAAAAGGTGTGAGGAAAGCAGCGCTGGAGAGCCTGCTCCCATTTGTGAAGACCAAGATACCCACAGCAACCATCCAGCAGGTGGACAGTAAAATTGGGCACATACAGGACAGAGCTTTAGGGTCCTGGCTTCTCAGAGGTCAGGAGCAGCAGATGTATATGTCCTGATATTGTGGTACTACAGCAGGATGTCCTTTCTGGATGACCACATTGAGCCAAGGCCATCACTGTCCAGTCTTCCCCCCAGACTTCCCTGCAGCCAACCTGAGCCTTCTCTGGAGCAAGAGGAGGCAGCCATCCTGAAAAAAACTGATTTGGACATCTGGGGCCAGGTATAGTATTTTATAAACATTTATTGGGTTAAAATTAATGCAGCATCAAAAAATTTAAGATGTAAATCAAAAAAATAAATTGGGAGCAAAAAATGATCTAAATATCAATAGACAGTAGTGGCCCAAAAATTTGGGGAGAAGAATGAAAACTGCTGGGGTCATAATGATAGTCTTTTCTACTGATTTATATTCCATTTGCAACAGTCATGAGCTAAAAATTGTGTGTAAATGATGAACCAAAAACTAAAACTATGTCCCTTTTTCATACACATGATGACATCAGCCAGGATGAGGGTCTGGAAAGTGTCAGACAGGAGGAGGCAGGGCCCACTGTGAGCCAGGAGGTGGCAGTGCCCACTGTGAGCCAGGAGGAGGCAGGGCCCACTGTAAGCCAGGAGGTGGCAGGGCCCACTGTGAGCCAGGAGGTGGCAGGGCCCACTGTGAGCCAGGAGGTGGCAGGGCCCAGTGGCACACAGGAGGTGGCCGGGCCCAGTGGCAGACAGGAGGTGGCCGGGCCAAGTAGCAGGACCAGATCTCAGGTGCCTCCCATCCGCCTTCTAAAAAGAACCAGGAGGGACAGGAGCACAAGTGAGGCAGTAATGGCCCTGATTAGAGAGGCACATGCCACCCTCCAGGAGCCAACATCCACCGAAGAGGCCATTGCCGGCCTAGTTGGGGCTAAATTCAATATTATGAGCATGGAACAACGCCTCCTATGCGAGCCCCTGCTGATCACCTTAATGAACAAGGGGGTGATGGGGAGAATTACCCCCAATACGGCCATATGTGAGGTCGCCCAGCTTACGCAACCTCAATCTCCTCCTCCTCCTCCTCCACCTCCTTCTCCTCCTCCTGACACAAGTACACCTCCAGTGGCACAGCCTCCAGCCACTCGCAAAAGGAAGGCTGCAGGGAAGGCTGCAGGGAAGGCTTCCAAGAAGACCAGGAAGTGATGGCCTTGCTTCAATGTGGTCTGACAGAAGGCAGCCTGTTGTAGTACCACAGACTTTGGACATATATATCACCTGCTGCTGTTCCTGACCTCTGGTCCAGCATCAGATTGTGCTCACAACTGATGTGCTTGTCAAGCTCCCAATTTTATTGTCCACATAGGGTTGATGTGTGCTCTGGGGTCCCATGGATGCACAAATGGCAGCAGGTTCTCCAGCGCTGCCTTCTATTTATTTTGTTATATACCAGAATAAATGTTTTTTTTTTTTACAGTTAATACTTGACTATGTGTTTTTATAAAACTAAAAAAATTAGCTTTGGAGTAGGCAGATACATTTAAACAAATAAAATAAAAGGGACAGATAACACAAAACAATCTCCTTGAAGGTCGAAAAAAACAAGATAATAAAATTAATTTGGTAAACTTGACACAACAAAAATTAAAATTAAAATCATGGAGATCACTATAAATTAAATAATCATTTAAAATGAAGATCTGTATTCCAAATTTAAAATATATAAATATTAAGGAGATCTTGCTCTATATAATACAGCAAAATATTAATGAGATCAGCATGAAAATTTTTTCAAATAGTTAGTTAGAACTCTGTGAATATCAGCAGCAAAAGAAGTTATTTTTCATTATTGTACCATTCTAAATGCGCAACATTTAAACGATGCAATAATTTACAGCGTGATGAATGTGCTATCTCATTTATGAAGGCTTGTTTTACCAGAAGAAGCGCTCCCGTCTCATACTTGATTCTGAGCATGCGCGATTTTTTAAGGACTCGGAAAAGCATACACACGACCGGTTTTCTCGTCGCAAAACAGGCCGATGAGAAACCCGACGAGAAAATTGAGAATCCTGACGAGAAAATAGAGAGCAGGTTCTCTATTTTTCTCGTCGAGATTCCCGGCAGTTTTCTCGACGAGAAACCATACACACAAACGGTTTTCTCGGCAAGAAAGCTCTCTCTGCAGTTTTCTTGTCGTTTTTTGATGAGAAACTCGGTCGTGTGTACGAAGCTTAACAGTAAAGAACCCTCTATGCAGTTTAAGGTTAAACTGCATTTCTTCTAGTTTTAGTGAATGGATGCGTGTCTTATTAAATTCCCTTTGGCAGGAAAAGTTTTATCCCTATTGTGGGGTCACCAGTATGGTATTTGTACATTGAAATCATATCCCCTCTCAAGCGTCTGCTCTTCAGAGAGAAGAAGTTCAGTGCTCGTAACCTTTCCTCATAACTAAGGTCCACCAGTTTCTTTATTAGATTTGTTGCCCTTCTCTGGACTCTCTTCAGTTCCAGCACTTCCTTCCTGAGGACTGCATGCCATTGCTGAGCCTGTCATCTACTAGGACCCCCAGGTCCTTTTTCCATCCTAGATTCCCCCAGAGGTTCTCCCCCTAGTGCAGGGGTCCTCAAACTTTTTAAACAGGGGGCCAGTTCACGGTCCCTCAGACTGTTGGGGGTCCGGACTATAATTTAAAAAAATATGAACAAATTCCTATGCACACATCTTATTTGTAGTGCAAAAAAAACAGGATTTTTTTTTAAATATTTAAAATAAAAAACTATTTTAATCAACATAAACTTATTAGTATTTCACAGACTCCCCTCATCACAGATCCCCCTCCCCCATGACAGAACCCCCTCCGCATCACAGAACCCCCTCCACATTACAGAACCCCCTCCGCATCACAGAACCCCCTCATCACAGAACCTCTCCATCACAGATCCCCATCACAGATTCCCCCCCATCAAAAAGCCCCCATATAAGGTCATCCATCACAAAGCCCCCCATAAAAGATCCCCCATCACAAAGCCCCCCATCACAAAGCCCCCAACACAAACTCCTCTCCATCACAAAGCCCCCCGTAACAGACACCCACATCACAGAGCCCCCCCATAACAGACTCCCCCCTCACAGATCCCCCTTTAAGATTCTCCCCATAACAGACTCCCCCATCACAGACTCCCCCCCAACCACAATAGAAATATGTGTATTCCAGAAAGTTTAACAATCAGCAGATAAAGATACTCCAAACATCTGGTGTTAGCGTTTCAATCATCCCGGCACCATGGTTGTTATGGTGTCAGGGTGATTGAAGCACATTATTTCTATTATTACATTGTAATATAAAATTAAATAGTTCAACTCACCATAATGCAGAATCAGAATCAGTCGGAACTCTGATGTCAATGTCCCCAGCCAGCGGAGTGCTTCCTTACATCTCAGGTGTCACTGTCCCCAGACAGCGGAGTGCTTCCTTACATCTCAGGTGTCACTGTCTCCAGCGGAGTGCTTCCTTACATCTCAGGTGTCCCCAGCGGAGTGCTTCCTTATGTAGCGGGTATTTAAATTTGGGGGGGAGCATCTGGGTTATTTAACCCAGATGTGCTAATTGTTAGGGAATCTGAGAATCCCTTTTGTGGTTCTCTGAGGACTCTGATGGTGCAAGGTTCCCTGTGGCCTGCAGGTGGCGTTGTCGCCCTGGGTCGGAGTTGAACCTGCACCGCAAGACTGTACCTTTTTGTCCTTTCTTGGCGACGGTACAGCGGGGCGGGGAACCCGCTGTGACGCAAAGGGAGAGGAGATAAAAGGGGCGGACACCCTGACCTCGGGGTTCAGAGTTGGAGGACGCGGCCGCGTTCAGGCACCTTCAGCCTGGGTGCTTGCTTTCCGGAGTTCCGGGCCCAGGTGCCCTTGACCTGGCCGGAGTGAGGGATGGAGTCCATCCCAGGCACCTTAAGCCTGGGGTGAGGTACTACGGCCAAGGCCTGGGACCCAGTAACTTCGACTGGGTTCTGCAAGGGTGGAGGAGTCCGAGGGGCCCTAAGGTGTTGGGACCCGTATCTGAGCCGAGGAGGCCCGGGGAGTGTAACCCTTCCGAATAGCCCGGTACAGCATTAATCCGGTGACGGCGGGGCCTCTGGTAACTCCCTTGGAGGGATGTCTTCCCCCTAACAGGGGCTGCAACGTAGCGAAGGTAACTCCAGTTCTCGTTCACTAGAGTCGCTGGAAGAGACTCTGTACCAAAAGTCCATTTAACAGCCACTGTGCTTAGCAACCGTTGGTGAAACCTCCACGGTTTAGTTTCTTTGAGGATTGTGCCTTGACCTACTCCCCACCAATACTGAACTGTTCTATGGGTCTCAAACTGTCTGCTCGCAAAGGACTATTTGTTTGCCGTTATGGAATAAATACGTGTTGGACCTTTTTCAGTGTGTGGTACTCCAATTACTGGGAGCAAAGGGGGGTTATCAGCAGAACAGACCTGGCTCTGAGCGTATACACAGCCAGAATGTAATCTGATACTGGCCTTCACCTCTACATGCTGTAATCTAGAGGACATGGGCCGTGGCGCACCTCGCTCCCCCCCTTTCAAGGTACCCCTAGACCGAAGCCAAAGTAACCGTTAAAGAAGAGAGAGAGGGTGAGGCTGCTACACTTACATCTCAGGTGTCACTGTCCCCAGCCAGCGGAATGCCTCCTTACATCTCAGGTGTCACTGTCCCCAGCCAGCAGAGTGCTTCCTTACATCTCAGGTGTCCCCAGCAGAGTGCTTCCTTACATCTCAGGTGTCACTGTCCCCAGCCAGCGGAGTGCTTCCTTACATCTCAGGTGTCCCCAGCCAGTGGAGTGCTTTCTTACAGCTCAGGTGTCCCCAGCCAGCGGAGTGCTTCCTTACAGCTCAGGTGTCCCCAGCCAGCGGAGTGCTCCCTTACCTCTCAGGTGTCCCCAGCGGAGTGTTTCCTCACATCTCAGGTGTCCCCAGCCAGCAGAGTGCTTCCTTACATCTCAGGTGTCCCCAGCGGAGTGCCTCCTTACATCTCAGGTGTCCCCAGGTGTCCCCAGTGGAGTGCCTCCTTACATCTCAGGTGTCCCCAGGTATCCCCAGCAGAGTGCTTCCTTACATCTCAGGTGTCCCCAGCCAGCGGAGTGCTTCCTTATATCTTAGGTGTACCTAGCCAGCGGAGTGCTTCCTTACATCTCAGGTGTCCCCAGCGGAGTGCCTCCTTACGCCTCAGGTGTCCCCAGGTGTCCCCAGCGGAGTGCCTCCTTACATCTCAGGTGTCCCCAGGTGTCCCCAGCGGAGTGCTTCCTTACATCTCAGGTGTCCCCAGCCAGCGGAGTGCTTCCTTACATCTCAGATGTCCCCAGCGGAGTGCTTCCTTACATCTCAGATGTCCCCAGCGGAGTGCTTCCTTACATCTCAGGTGTTCCCAGCGGAGTGCCTCCTTCCATCTCAGGTGTCCCCAACGGAAGGTGCTTCCTTACATCTCAGGTGTCCCCAGCGGAGTGCCTCCTTACATCTCAGGTGTCCCCAGCAGAGTGCCTCCTTACATCTCAGGTGTCCCCAGCAGAGTGCCTCCTTACATCTCAGGTGTCCCCAGCAGAGTGCCTCCTTACATCTCAGGTGTCCCCAGGTGTCCCCAGCGGAGTGCCTCCATACATCTCAGGTGTCCCCAGCGGAGTGCCTCCTTACATCTCAGGTGTCCCCACCGGAGTGCCTCCTTACATCTCGGGTGTCCCCAGCGGAAGGTGCTTCCTTACATCTCAGGTGTCCCCAGCGGAGTGCCTCCTTACATCTCAGGTGTCCCCAGCAGAGTGCCTCCTTACATCTCAGGTGTCCCCAGCAGAGTGCCTCCTTACATCTCAGGTGTCCCCAGCAGAGTGCCTCCTTACATCTCAGGTGTCCCCAGGTGTCCCCAGCGGAGTGCCTCCATACATCTCAGGTGTCCCCAGCGGAGTGCCTCCTTACATCTCAGGTGTCCCCAGCGGAGTGCCTCCTTACATCTCAGGTGTCCCCAGCAGAGTGCTTCCTTACATCTCAGGTGTCCCCAGCAGAGTTCTTCCTTACATCTCAGGTGTCCCCAGTGGAGTGCTTCCTTACGCCTCAGGTGTCCCCAGGTGTCCCCAGCGGAGTGCCTCCTTACATCTCAGGTGTCCCCAGGTGTCCCCAGCAGAGTGCTTCCTTACATCTCAGGTGTCCCCAGCCAGCGGAGTGCTTCCTTACATCCCAGGTGTCCCCAGCCAGCGGAGTGCTTCCTTACATCTCAGGTGTCCCCAGCGGAGTGCTTCCTTACATCTCAGGTGTTCCCAGCGGAGTGCCTCCTTACATCTCGGGTGTCCCCAACGGAAGGTGCTTCCTTACATCTCAGGTGTCCCCAGCGGAGTGCCTCCTTACATCTCAGGTGTCCCCAGCAGAGTGCCTCCTTACATCTCAGGTGTCCCCAGGTGTCCCCAGCGGAGTGCCTCCTTACATCTCAGGTGTCCCCAGCGGAGTGCCTCCTTACATCTCGGGTGTCTCCAGCGGAAGGTGCTTCCTTACATCTCAGGTGTCCCCAGCGGAGTGCCTCCTTACATCTCAGGTGTCCACAGCAGAGTGCCTCCTTACATCTCAGGTGTCCCCAGCAGAGTGCCTCCTTACATCTCAAGTGTCCCCAGCAGAGTGCCTCCTTACATCTCAGGTGTCCCCAGGTGTCCCCAGCGGAGTGCCTCCATACATCTCAGGTGTCCCCAGCGGAGTGCCTCCTTACATCTCAGGTGTCCCCAGCGGAGTGCCTCCTTACATCTCAGGTGTCCCCAGCAGAGTGCTTCCTTACATCTCAGGTGTCCCCAGCAGAGTTCTTCCTTACATCTCTGGTGTCCCCAGTGGAGTGCTTCCTTACGCCTCAGGTGTCCCCAGGTGTCCCCAGCGGAGTGCCTCCTTACATCTCAGGTGTCCCCAGGTGTCCCCAGCAGAGTGCTTCCTTACATCTCAGGTGTCCCCAGCCAGCGGAGTGCTTCCTTACATCCCAGGTGTCCCCAGCCAGCGGAGTGCTTCCTTACATCTCAGGTGTCCCCAGCGGAGTGCTTCCTTACATCTCAGGTGTTCCCAGCGGAGTGCCTCCTTACATCTCAGGTGTCCCCAGCGGAGTGCCTCCTTACATCTCAGGTGTCCCCAGCGGAAGGTGCTTCCTTACATCTCAGGTGTCCCCAGCGGAGTGTTTCCTCACATCTCAGGTGTCCCCAGCGGAGTGCCTCCTTACATCTCAGGTGTCCCCAGCAGAGTGCCTCCTTACATCTCAGGTGTCCCCAGCAGAGTGCCTCCTTACATCTCAGGTGTCCCCAGCAGAGTGCCTCCTTACATCTCAGGTGTCCCCAGGTGTCCCCAGCAGGGTGCCTTCTTACATCTCAGGTGTCCCCAGTGGAGTGCCTCCTTACATCTCAGGTGTCCCCAGCGGAGTGCCCCCTTACATCTCAGGTGTCCCCAGCAGAAGGTGCTTCCTTACATCTCAGGTGTCCCCAGCGGAGTGCCTCCTTACATCTCAGGTGTCCCCAGCAGAGTGCTTCCTTACATGTCAGGTGTCCCCAGCAGAGTTCTTCCTTACATCTCAGGTGTCCCCAGCGGAGTGCTTCCTTACATCTCAGGTGTCCCCAGCGGAGTGTTTCCTCACATCTCAGGTGTCCCCAGCGGAGTGCCTCCTTACATCTCAGGTGTCCCCAGGTGTCCCCAGCGGAGTGCCTCCTTACATCTCAGGTGTCCCCAGCGGAGTGCCTCCTTAGATCTCAGGTGTTCCCAGGTCCCCAGCCAGCGGAATGCTTCCTTACATCTCAGGTGTCCCCAGCGGAAGGTGCTTCCTTACATCTCAGGTGTCCCCAGCGGAGTGTTTCCTCACATCTCAGGTGTCCCCAGCGGAGTGCCTTCTTACATCTCAGGTGTCCCCAGCAGAGTGCCTCCTTACATCTCAGGTGTCCCCAGCAGAGTGCCTCCTTACATCTCAGGTGTCCCCAGCAGAGTGCCTCCTTACATCTCAGGTGTCCCCAGGTGTCCCCAGCAGGGTGCCTCCTTACATCTCAGGTGTCCCCAGCGGAGTGCCTCCTTACATCTCAGGTTTCCCCAGCGGAGTGCCTCCTTACATCTCAGGTGTCCCCAGCAGAGTGCTTCCTTACATCTCAGGTGTCCCCAGCAGAGTGCTTCCTTACATCTCAGGTGTCCCCAGTGGAGTGCTTCCTTACATCTCAGGTGTCCCCAGCGGAGTGCCTCCTTACATCTCAGGTGTCCCCAGGTGTCCCCAGCGGAGTGCCTCCTTACATCTCAGGTGTCCCCAGGTGTCCCCAGCGGAGTGCCTCCTTAGATCTCAGGTGTTCCCAGGTCCCCAGCCAGCGGAATGCTTCCTTACATCTCAGGTGTCCCCAGCGGAGTGCTTCCTTACATCTCAGGCATCACTGTCCCCAGACGAGTTATTAACAAGAAGGGAGCCTGCCGAGTGGCTACAATAGAAATGGAGCTGCGGCACCGCCCACCCGCCACCCCTTTCCACAACAGCTCACAGATGACAGACAGGCCTGGGGCGGGGGGTTGGGTGGTGCTGCAGCTCCATTTTTATAGTAGCCACTCGGCAGGCTCCCTTCTTGTTAATAACGCGTCTGTGGTCTTCTTGAAAATGGCCGCCGGCGGAAACATTACCTCTGCCGGCCGGACCTGTAGCGGCGGCGGCAACGGGCAGGGAAAAATTGTGAAAAAAAAAAAAGGTCAGTGGGAGGGGGATTGCTGGAATGTTAAAGGGGCAGTCTGCGGGCCGGGTAAATAACACTGCCAGGCCGGATGCGGCCCGCGGGCCGTAGTTTGAGGACCCCTGCTTTAGTGAGTAGATTGCATTCATGTTTTTGCCACCAAAATGCATTATTTTGCATTTTTTTACAATGAGCCTCATTTGCCATGTAGTTGCCCACCCCAGTAATTTGTTCAGATCTTCTTGCAAAGTTATTGCCCTGCTTAGCTTAGTATCATCCGCAAATACTGAGATTCAGCTGTTTACCCCATCCTCCAGGTTGTTTATGAATAAATTAAATAGAATTGGTCCCAGGACAGAACCCTGGGGGACCCGGATTTCTACGCCGGACCATTCCGAGTACTCCCCATTTATCACTACCCTCTGAACTCACCTCTGTATACAGTTTTCAATCCATGTTGTACTCACCCTATGGTATATGGCAATGGACCTTAATTTGTACAGTAAACGTGTATGGGGAACTGTATCAAATGCTTTTGCAAAATCCAGATACACCACGTCTACGGGCCTTCCTTTATCTAGATGGCAGCTCACCTCCTCATAGATGGTTAATAGATTGGTTTGGCAAGAACGATTCTTTTTGAATCCATGATGATTACTGCTAATGATACCGTTGTCATTACTAAAATCTTGTATATAGTCCCTTAACATCCCCTCCAAGAGATTGTATACAATTGATGTTAGGCTAACTGGTCTGTAATTCCCAGGGATGTATCTTGGCCCTTTTTCAAATATTGGTGCTACATTGGCTTTTCTCCAATCAGCTGATCCCATTCCAGTCAGTAGACTATTCGCAAAAATTAGGAACAATGGTCTGGCAATTACTTGACTGAGTTCCTTAAGGAACCTCGGGTGCAAGCCATCTGGTCCCGGATATGATCCGTCTTGTCAACGTATATGTGCACGAGGCTGTCATATGACGTCCTCTCAGAATGCGCCTCTCGCATGGCCGTGGCTTGGCTTGGCTTGGCATGGGGCTTTGGAGTTTTGCGTGGAATGTATCAGATTTGGCTTTTTGTTTCTCCACTTTTTTATGTCACACCAATACAAACAAAATAAATAAACATGAGAATGTCTAAACATTTGTAATTGCAACAATTTTTTCGGCCATGTGATGCATTATCTGATAAAAACACAGGGGTGCCAATATTTTTGGCCATGACTGTATGTACCATAGTGTGTGGATTTTATAACTTTCCTACAGACTAAATAATAAATATTGATTTGGGTTATTTCCACCAAAGAAATGTAGAAGAATACATTTTGACCCAAATTTATGAAGAAATATTATTTTTTTTGCAAAGTTTTATAACAGAAATTAAGAAAAACTATTTTTTTTTCAAAAATTTCAGTATTTTTTGTTTCATTAAGAAAAATAAATAAAACATTGGTGATTAAATACAAACAAAAAAAAGCTCTATTTGTGTGAAAAAAAGTATACAAATTTCATATGGGTACAAGGTTGCATGACCGCGCAATTGTCATTCAAAGTGTGACAGTGCTGAAAGCTGAAAATTGTCCTGGGCAGGAAGAAGGTAAAAGTGCCCGGTATTGAAGTGGTTAAAGCTACGGTGCGTAATAATAATAATGATTCTGTCTGTTCAGGTAGCGTTTTATTATTATACTTTTAAATATTCTACATGAACTATAAAAACCAAATATTATTCCCTCTGCATTTTTCTTCCTTTTCAACTTTTAAGGCGACTTTTTAACTTGTCCCAGATGTTGCCCTCCTCTCATTAGCAGTAAAATAATTAGAACATAAAGTCATAAAGAGGTAGAATGAATGTTGCACGGCTCCCCTCCAGCACACACATTCATATTTCACACTTTCTAAGTACGCTATTTTCCCATTAACAGCATTTTTTAATTAAAACTACAAAATGCATTATGTGTTTTCAGCCATAATACCCAACAACCGGCCTGCGTGTAAAATTGTCATTCAGCAAGAGTAGGCTCTGCCTATAGAAGAATCTATAGGCACCAACAGTATTTATAGTGACAGGAGATTTGATGTCCCATCCCAGGCAACAAAGCTGTTCCCTTTGTAAGTAGGACCTTGTCATGCAAGCCAATAAAACATATTTCTACATAAAAAGAGCAATACAAGAGAGACTACGCTCTCTCAAGAATGATGGCACTTTAACTGGATAGTGTGTCTGTTATTAAGGCGAGCACACAAACAAAATTCTTTAAGAAAATATACCAATTTTATAGACCAGGTGAGCATGTGCAGCTTCTGCTGCTAGTATATAGTGTTTAATATGACAAAAAACTTTTACCTTTGTTATAACTTATAACTGTTTGTTTGATACTATACTAATGACATGTTCTATGTCCTGTGTAACCTATGTAGCGCCCCCCCCCAATATTTGGGGGCGCTGTGTATATATTTAGTTGTAATCTGAGCTAGTAGTTGGGCTCAGATCAATTGATTCTTCATTATTGCTTCTGCTCTGGGTGTGATGCTGCCTGGCAGTAGTGTTCCCTGTTGCCTGTAGGTGGCACTGTCACCACCGGTGTAGGTCGAACCACAGGGGGTATCACAACACCTTGGGTGTCCTCTCTTGGCAGCCGTGCAGTGAGCGTGACGCCATTGGGATGGGGTTCGTTCCTGAGGGAGTTCGTTCCTGAGGGAGTTCATTCCTGAGGACCCATTGGTCCTGTGCGTGCGCCTCGTGGCCCGTATGGAACTGGGTGCATGTGTACTGGTCCCGGGCACCTTCAGCCCGAGGCCGCATCGCTGCTTGTAGGCACAGCTATGCTGGCTAAGGCCTATGTTTCAAGAAAAGGATCCCAAGCTACCCACCTACGGGAAGCCCACAGTTAGGAAAGGAGACCAGGGGAGGATCAGTCCCAGAGGAGACTAGCGACGGTACTGCTGTCTCGGGAAGAGGCCTGGAAACTCGCCCAAGGAGGGATCCATAATTAGAAGCCTGCAATACGCCAATCTGGCCTAACGGTGCTCTTCATTATTGCCTGGCTTGGAGGTCCGGGACTTTAATCCTGTGGCAGGAGATTCCTGATCGTATCCATAATACAGAAAGGAAAGATTGATTTGCGCTGCACTCCGGCTGCTAGGACCATTAAACGGGACTATCCGGGTGAGCAATACCACTCAGGCTTGAGTGGCGATGAGTGCTATTCTAGTGTTGCGTGCCTGAACCTTCCCCAGTGTGTTTCTATCTCGTATCCTACTCTTCCTCTAAAGTTTTCCTCAGCAAAGAGAAAAATAAAGCCTAGCTGTTTGGGTTTTACATTGTGTGGACATTGGCCTTTCTGAACACTCTTCTCACACCCTGACAACGGAAGCCAAGGAGGTAATTTGCAGACCCAAACAAAACCAGCCAGTCCCTTAAATGGGGGTAAGTGCTACACCTAGATGAAATCATAGATGTATGATGTGCCCTGAAGAAGCATCTTGCGAAACATGTTGGCTCCCTGCATAATCAATCATCTTATTTCATGCATCAAGTATCAACTCATGGTCTAAATATGTATTATGACTGTGTTATTTTTATCTGATTCTATTTAATACATTTATATTTTCTTAAAGAGTTTTGTTTGTGTGTTCGCCTTAATAACAGACACATTATCTCCAATTAAAGTCCCATCATTCTTGATAGAGCGTAGTCTCTCTTGTATTTCTCTTTTTATCAATAACCAGGGATTGGGAGCTACCTGTCTGTTTCTGGAAATTGTCCAACCAACATACATATATATTTCTACCTAGTTCACAAAAAAGCAGCATATGCAAATAAACAGAAGCGAAAGCCACTGAAGCAGAAGCAAACACTACATCATCTAGGCATGGGTCAAGGGGATCTAAAGGTGCCTGAACTCTTGGGTTACATATAGTGGTGCCAGGTATCAGGGAATTAGTTGACCAGACTGTGTGGACTGTACAGAGAGAACCAAAGACGCATGTAAAGTGAATTATATTGATGTTTATTAAGATAGGTGACATATAAATAAATACAAACAGTGCAAAACCAACCAAACAACCCACAAACAACAAATAGTATATACAGCAAAGGGCAGTACCAGAATCTTGAACGTAAGCCAGGCCAGGGTCATACACAGCAGATCAGGAGATTAACAAAGGGGTGTTCCAGAAGCATAAACATAGCCAGGCCAAGGTCATACACGGGGAGTCAGCAGATGAGGACAGGGAACAAACAAGACAGGGAGAGGATGGATGGATAGGCTGCAGGGCAGGGATCCAAGGAAATCAGGTATGCAAGGTAATCAGGGGGCAGGTCCAGGATAGGCTCAGGATGGGGCTCAGGATGGGGATCAGATCAGGTCAGGTGGGTTACAGGCTCAAGGTCAGAATACAGGCAGCGAGGTCAGGGCTCAAGGAGAGAGAGAGATACCAAGGCGAGCTTGTAAGGGCTCGCCGGGTATTTATAGGACTGCAATGATTGTCCTCATGTGACAGCTGAGCGGAGGAAGTGCTGCCTGCCCCACACTGCCGGAATACACCCGCTGGTGGACGCCGATACTACGGCCCATGGATCAGGCATTATCACCAGCAGGTGAGATCCTCTATCAAAGATACTGGCTGCAAGGGGACACCTGCTGGTGGACACTAGTACTGCAATCCATAGGACCAACAGCGGGTGAAGCCTTTCCTGACAACAGGTATGGCTGTGCAGTGGCTGGATCTCAGAAGCCTTCCTTCCTATAATGGAAATCATCACTGTGTGCAGTATGTAGCCATTATTTGTTGTTTAATCTTTAAAGTGTTACTAAACCCGGGACCCTGCATGTATTATATCTGGTCTCCCACAGTATACAGAACATGGAAATGCAATTATTTTGGTAAATATAAACTGCTAAATACCTTTTCTTATCAGCAGTATATAGCAACCTTGTCACTTAAATCAGTGTCTGGCCGAGCACTGATTATAGCTTGTAGAAGGAGTTTTCATTCTCCTCTGACTGTCCTATGAGGCTGCAGGACCCCTGACCCTCTCACTGGACAGTGCTGATTGGCCCTGTGCTGATCACATGCACCCTCCTAAGAAAAAATAAATCTTCAGAAATGCACACCAAACTGAGCCTGTATATAGTGTCCTCAAGGCTCTGTACTATCAGGAGATAGATTGGGGACTTTGGAAGAAGGGGAGGTTCAGAGAAGACAGGATCAAACAGCCTTTTTACATAATGTGCAGGATTAACTCCTTAGATTCCACAGTAAGTATAACAAGCATGCTTTACTGCATATAAAGACTTATTTTACTGTTGTGGGTTTAGTAACAATTTAATACCTGATTGATTAAAGTGGGAGTAAACTCCCATGCATGAATTTTACCTATAAGTAAGCTTATAGTAAGGCATACTTATAAGTACAGTAACTATCTTCTAAATATGCACCGTATAGGAGATACCGTCACTTTCCTTCAGAGTCCTGTGCTGAGAATGACGGCTCCCGCACGCATGTGTCATCACAGCTCCGGCCACTCACTGCGCCGTAGTCCATGAACCCGGAAGGAAGACCAGGTTAAAGTGGAGGTCTACCCTGAAAAAATATTTACACTAAAAATTCGAAGAAAAAAAAAAAAATTATAGAAAAAAAAAAAAAATTATACTCACCCTAAATGCCTGTTGCTATGCGGAAGTCCCCTAAACTGCCTCTAAAGTTCCTCTTCTCCGTCCACGGTGGGTCTCCTTCTGCTTCCTCTTCTTGTGAATGGGCCGCACTGCCTTCTGGGAACTGTGTGTATCCTAGGAGGCAAGCCGCCCATTCACAAAGCGCTGTGCGAGTGGCGCATGCGCAGTAGGAAACGGGCAGTGAAGCCTTACGGCTTCACTGCCTGTTTCCCCTACTCAGAATGGAGGAGCCGGGACCTGCCAGCAGCGATTGATCGCTGCGGCAGGACCAACATCGTGGGCGAGTAGGACAGGTAAGTGTCCTTATTAAAAGTCAGTAGCTGCTGACTTTTTTTTTTTTCCTGCACCTCCGCTTCAAGATGGAAGTGCCTTCAGTGGTGACAGTGTGTCACTGGAGGGCTTTGTTATAAGGTAAGATGAGAAAAAAGCAATTCATACTAGCACATTATGGCATATTGAATAAAAAATAAAAAACCACAGCGGTTTACTGGCACTTTAAAGTAAGCAGAATGAACCATGGTTGTATCTCGTAGCTTCTCAATGGCAATGGAAAACCAGATCATGAGCAACTGAGCTGCTGATCCCTTGCTATCAATACCGTGTTTCCCTGAAAATAAGCCCTACCCCGAAAGTAAGACCTAGTGTGATTATCAGGGCAGGCTGCAATATAAGCCCTACCCCGAAAATAAGCCCTATCAAAGCTCACTAAAAAACTTGTAATCCATTACTGCATACTGGTGTAGTGTCTCCATTTACTACTGTTTAATAATATAATGTTTTACAGCCACCGGAGGTCCATTTTTCTCATCCTGGCTGATGTCTGCAGCCCCTTCCTCTTCAGTGTAAGGAGCGTGCTGATGTCAGTGGGATCTCGGCTCTTCTCTCTCATCCTTTCCTCCCTGCTAACGTCAGCTGGATCTTGGCTCTTCTCTCTCATCCCCCCCCCCGCACTGATGTCGGCAGCCCATTCCTCTTCAGTGTATGGAGCGGGCTGACATCAGCGGGATCTCGGCTCTTCTCTCTCTTCCTCTCCTTCCCACTGATGTCTGCGGCCCCTCCCTCTGCAGTACTCGGAGCGGGCTGACGTCAGCGGGGATCTCGGAGAAGAAGAGCAGATCACACGTGAATGCCCAGGGGAGCTGTAAAAGGTATTTTTATGGTATAAAACTGTGGAGAGTGGATTAGTTGACACACTAATGTACCAGTATAATACCAACTTCTGACCTGACAGTGAGGGGGGGGGGGGGGTGACACAGGAACTTTTTTATTTTTTATTGATTTATTCATGATTGATTTTTAGAACATGGAGAGGGGTAAATGATGCAGCACAAGCACTATCATGCTTTAAAAGGAACCGTTTTTTTTTTTTTTTTTTTAGGGTTACAACCACTTTAATGCCGTAATTAAATAAGCCCTACCCCGAAAATAAGCCCTAGTCTGTTTTTTGTAGCAAAAATTAATATAAGAACCGGTCTTATTTTCTGGGAAACACGGTAGGTATATTCCTGTAATGTATGGATATTCTCCACTATTTGGCTTTGAGATCAAATGCTTCACAGCTTGATCAATTTTCCCAATTTGCATATTTGACAATATATTAGACTGGAAATGGCAATTTGAAAAACATAGGCTTTACTCAGCCTTTCATATTCTGTGGAAACAAACAGGGGAAGGGGGGCTATTGTCACATACAAATTATTTTTATAATTACATATCTAAAAGAAATGCCTACAACTTCTTATTATCCAAGAGATGAGTGGGGCAGGGATCACCATTTTCTGTACGTATTCCAGTAGTATAAGTTTGATAAAAGGGATTTTCCCTAACATTTGGATTTGCAGAGGATCACGATCACGACCACAGTTCAGCTCAACTGAAGATGCAAGGAAAAAAGTGGCAGACAGGATGTGTAGAATCCCCAAAAAAAGTTTAGCAAATGTAACAGTGAATAAAAAAACCAAAGCATTTTTCAGAATTTTAGAGGATTTTTATTGGGGCTTGAAAATGTTGAAAAAAGGTATATTCTGGACGAGTAGAGTTTCAAGGAGTAGAATCTGAATTTATTCTTCGACATACTTCTCTGCTACATGTATACACTTATCCCAGCATTAAAGGGGAGTTCCAGCCTTTTTTTATGTTTATTAAAAGTCAGCAGCTACAAAAAGTGTAGCTGCTGGCTTTTAATAAACATACACTTACCTGTTCCACTGTCCAGCGACGCGACGCCCGGAGCTCCGCTCCTCTCCCCCCCTTCTCCGCTGGCGCCTCCATTCATAGTGTGGGCACCCGGCCGTGACAGCTTTCGGCTTCACGGCCGGGCACTCACTGCGCATGCGCGAACGGCGCAGCGCTCTCTGAGTGGACATGCGATCGACTGGGACCTGTCACGTCCCAGGTGATCGCCTACAGGGAGTGGCCGCCAAAAGGCGATATGACAAATTGCCTAGGCGGCCCCAGGGCGGAAGGAGGAAGTGGGACAGGAAGTCCCACTCCTACTGAAGCTCCCACTCCCCCCACCAAAAAAATTACATGCCAAATGTGGCATGTAAGGGGGCGAGGAGTGGATTAAGCGGAAGTTCCAATTTTGGGTGGAACTCCGCTTTAAACTAATGCCTGAAAAGCTTTTGGCATAGAAAGATTTGTCAGTATGCCTGAACTATCCAAGGACAGCCCGCTTCACTTCCTCATCAGTGCTCAAATGCTGACCTCATCTCTTGTGCAAGTTCACGACAGGTTATGTGTCGATTATACAGGAATGACTGCTGTGGGCTGGGAACCACCACAGCCGGGATCGTCACTAACGGACGGACGACCGTCTTTGAAACATTTACACCATTCAAATGTTTTACTGTGGCAGAACGTCTCATCGCCGTACTGTACTTGAAATGTTCTGTAGATTTCCGCTGGTTTTTTATGCCTTCGTTCGCATGAAACTTCATCACTGCACGCTGTTCCATGCATGCACTAACACTGTTGTGTGCCATCTTGATTAACGGTCTTTGGACTGGCCAGAAACATGTGTACTGCCTATCAGTAATAGGACACACTTTCCACTTACTACTGCGTGTAGTACCACCACACTAGCAACCCTTTTTATACATGTAAAACTCTTGGTTTGACTTGAAACATCAAGGGACCTTCTCTATAATGTGTTCACAAGGTAAAGGCTTTTCTACTCAGGTTGTGATTGCTTTCTGAAAAAAAGTGTATTTTTCAGCTTTTTAAGCCATTTGTATTTTGGGGTGTGGAGGTTTTGAGTAATGTAGACCTTCAATTTTCATGAAAGGTCCAATTTAAAGCGGAGTTCCGCCAAATTTTTTTTTATTAAAAGTCAGCCGCTACAAATACTGCAGCGCCTGACTTTTAATATATGGACACTTACCTGTCCAGGGCGCCCGCGATGTCGGATCCCAAAGCCGATTTGTCCCTCGGCTCTCGGGTGGAGGGACCGGCATCTTTGGTAAGGGAATCAGGAAGTGAAGCCTTGCAGCTTCACCTCCTGGATCCCTATTTGCGCATGCGCTAGTCGCGCTGCGCGATCCCACTGGTCCCTGCTGTTTTCTGGGACCTGTGTGTCTCCCAGAAGACAGCAGGGGGGATGGAGTAGGCGCCGGACGTGGCGTAGGACACCCCCGTGATCTATGCCCGGAAGTGGGAGCAA
Organism: Rana muscosa; assembly: GCA_029206835.1. Lineage (NCBI taxonomy): Eukaryota > Metazoa > Chordata > Amphibia > Anura > Ranidae > Rana > Rana muscosa. Next base: position 226,920,568 of record CM055118.1, read on the forward strand.
ATACAGGGGGTCCCCGACTTACGAACAACTCCTACTTATGAACGGGACCGTATCTGCCGTTCTGCGCATGCGTGGCCATTTTCGACGGCGGGCACATTCGGAAAACATCGGACAACGACTTATATCCCGCTCTGCGCATGCGCGGCCATTCAACAAAACATCAGAAAACATTGGAAAATGACGGAAAATTACGCATTTGCAGTTCTGCGCATGCGGTTCCGACTTATGACCCATTCCGATTTAAGAACCTGACCCGTTCGTAAGTCGGGGACCCCCAGTACCTGTATTACACAGGTATCTGCTCCCTCCTCCCCCCTGAAAGGTGCCAAATGTGACACTGGAGGGGAGGAGGATTCCAAAAGGCGGAAGTTCCATTTTTGGGTAGAACTCCGATTTAAGCTACTGCTTTTTTTAAACTCAGCAAACTGAAAGTCAACCTTGCTGAATATATTCTTCCATTTCTAGTACTCTTGTCGTCTTTGTATTCCAGCACAAATGTCTCTTATCTGAAGTTATGTGAGCGTTTCTAGCAGTCTCTTTAAAAAGGTTGCCTTTTTTTCTGTATCTGGGTAGGACTATCAGAGAAGAACAGGCATATTAATCTTGACAAAGCGTGGTGTAAGTCTGTAATGGAGCATTCCTTGCCTGCTCTCTGATTTACATGAGACGCTCAAACACCTGTCACTTAGAATGACCCTATTAACACCACAATACTGTTCTTCAATGAAAAACACACCTTCACTTCGGCTGCCATGAATAAAACACTTGGTGTCAGACAAAGAGAAGTGAAGGCATGTTGTATTAGCTGATTTCTGATAACCAGACTAAGCTCTGTTCTCCTTACATGCTAATGGAATTGCTGCGCTCCTGTCCTTTCTTTGCAAATGGGTTTATGAAAAAATGTTTTAGATGATGGTACAATTTGTAAAAATTTCTCTGTAATGGGACCAATGACACGATGGAAGCAGAAAACTCAATGTTTCCATGAAAAGCACACAGTGTATAATGGAGCATGAACTTCATGACTGCTCTTTAAATGCTTTCAAATTCACAGTCATGAGTGAGCCTTCTGGCTTTTCTAGGTCCTATTGAGCCATTGTATTGAATGTACCTTTATTTCTTGTGTAGCGGACCCCCCATAATTGGTGTCGCTATGCCTAAATTTAAGGGGTAGCCTGAGCAAATAGTTAGGCTCAGGCTGTTTGAATTCTTTAAATTGGTTTCTGCTTTGTTGTGGTGTTGCCTGCCAGTACAGTCCCCTTTGACCTGTGGGTGGCGCTGTCACCCAGGTCTCAGGTTGAACCACAGGTAGCATTGCAGCGCGATTGAGTGTCCTCTCTCAGTGGCTGTACAGTGGGCGTGGTCTACCCACTGTGCATGCCGGGAGAGGGTACTTAAGGGGTGGCACCATTAGGTCCAGAGTTCGGAGGTCATCCAGAGGACCCCTTGGTCCTAGGTGCATACCCCTCCTTCGGTGGCCCTCATGGCCAGGGGTATGTGCATGTGTATTCAGTCCCGGGCACCTTTAGCCCGAGGCTGCATCGTTCCAGGTAGGCCCAGCACCTTTAGCTGAGGTCTACACCAAAAGAGGAGTCCCAGGGTGCCCAAGTGGGGGTGACCCACTCTGAAAGAGAGGAAACCAGGGGAGGACCTGTCCGCGGGGATTGGTGAGGGAAGTCACTGTCTCAGGAGAGGCCTGGTTGCCTATCAGAGGGAAGGATTCCATAATCCACCAAAAGCCTTGTAACGTGCCCACTGGCACCTAAGGTCTCAAGTGTTACAAGTGCTGGGAAGTTCGGGATTCAGAAGTTCATGTCCTGATCGTATCCTTAGGAAATTTAAAGTGTATGTTCCGTGCTCCACACCGGCTGCTAGGACCGTGAGAGGGGACTATCCGGGTGAACAAAGCCCACTCAGGACTGAGTGGAGATAAATGACTGTTAAGTGCCGCGTGCCTGAACCTGCCTCCCTGTTAAAATTCTCTATCTCCAACTTTCCTATCAAGTTTCTACGCAAGAAAAATAAACCTCTTCTTTATTGGGTTTAATACTGTCTGGACAATGGCCTTATTGAATACAAAGAGAGAATAGACTTTTCCCTACACTCTAGGGGAGAGAACTAACGGAAGGAGGTAACTCGCTGCAGGACCCAAAATAGATAACACCGCTCACCCTCTTTTATCAGGAGGATATTGGGCTTGTGGCATGGTGTGTCCCATTCTGCTTGTGGAGGTAAGCAGGGTAAAGGATCTGTGTGCTACACTTGTATTGGTCTTTAGCATATTCTGGGGATTTTAAAAGGAATTCCAATCATAAATGGAAAACCAAAAAACTGCCCTCATTAGTAACAATACCCACTGTCTTCCTTTAGAATCCTTTCTTCCTTTGTGCAGGCCATTTTTAGTTTTATCAGAGGTCAACAGCAATAACACAGCTTTATCTTTAAGAGACTTCCATTCTCCTAGACTACAATTATGTCTGTAAGGGGTCTCAGCTCTACATCATGACATACAAATAAACATTGCCTTACATCCAGTGTGGTTGCCTTCATTGTCAAAATATGACAGTGCCACTACCAAAGCTGTAAAGGAACTTCATATAAAGAAGAAGTTTTTCAAAGACATTCACACACACATCCTTAACCATTTTTTAGTGAACTTTAAATATATATAGTAGCAGTTATCAGCCTTGAGCTCAGTGCCAGGAGAGTGTGCTTTTGGTGCCAAATACAGTTTTTTTTTTATTTTTGAATTAGGCTAGGCCACCTTTAATAACAAGGGGAGAAATGGTGCCCTATATTTGGTGGAAGGCTAAGGGCCAGATCAAGGCAAGCAAAGGGCTTCATGTTGGCAGGGTGGCTACACATAGGAACTGCATGTAGCCAACATGACCAGGTTTTATGTCTGGATATTACACTTCATTCCTCAATAACATTAGCTGTAGGTGCACACACACAGTTCTCTTGTTTTTCAGTAAATCAGACCACTCTTTGTTAATAAAGTAGAACTCTCTTTACTTGAATCAAGATGGCAGTGGTACTGTTAGTTCAGTTGTTTCTGCATTACACAGAACAATAAAACATCCAGATATTAGGTGACCATCTACTCTTCTTGAATAGGTTGAGAGTTAGAACTCTAGTGGCCAAGGGACAGGCCACCTTACCAGGCCTGACACCAGAAGCACAACATATTTTCTCCAGTCAGTGACATTGGTTGTTCCTACCTGTCCCATCACTCGACTACAGAGACATTTTTAGGTTAACAGTGCAGAACACTAGCTATCCTCCACCAGTTCTCCAGTTACAGCACAATTGACTTGCTCCCCCCTGTAGGTATGGAAGGGGATGCTATTCAATGGCAAGGCCTTGCTCCTCTATGGTACAGGCCTGGTCCCTGGAAAGGCTCCATAAAAAAGTGGCCTTTAATAGGGACCCACTGCTATGATGGGCATACTTAGACAAGCACCAAACAACCCTTCCGACTTGAACCTCCCGTCACCAGCCCCATCATGAACTGGCCGCTCCTCCTTTTTATGTAGATGTTACACTCTCCTCTTCACCGCCCCAAGATTTAACTGCAATACACGCTTCATTCCATATCTGCAAGGGTGAACCTTGTATTAACACACTTCACTGCACAATCCAGAGGATTAACCTAGACAGGTACTCTTCATTTCCCAGGTATTTTGATACACTAGGAATACACTATTACAGCACACACTTAGTTCTTAGCCTATTGAATAAACAATATTATTTGCAGTCCATATGACATTTCAAGCATTGCTGGCACGGTAACATCCTCATTTTCACATAGAGCCACATAATAAATGGCTGTTGGCTATGCTTGGCTGTGATTAACTATTTAACAGTTGTTCTGTCTATACCTTAGTAGACAACAGAGTCCAAAGATAATTGTCCATGTTGCCCGCACCTCAGTGGAGCTCCGCTGAAGTGGTTACCTCTGAGAGACAGGGGGAGCTGAGAGACAGAGGGGGGAGCTGAGAGACAAGGGGGGAGCTGAGAGACAGAGTGGGGGAGCTGAGAGACAGAGGGGGGCTGAGAGACAGAGGGGGGCTGAGAGACAGAGGGGGGTTGAGAGACAGAGGGGGGAGCTGAGAGACAGAGGGGGGAGCTGAGAGACAGAGGGGGGCTGAGAGACAGTGGGGGGCTGAGAGACAGAGGGGGGCTGAGAGACAGGGGGCTGAGAGACAGAGGGGGCTGAGAGACAGAGGGGGGAGCTGAGAGACAGAGGAGGAGAGCTGAGAGACAGAGGGGGGTCTGAGAGACAGAGGGGGCAGAGAGACAGAGGGGAGGGCTGAGACAGACCACATAGCACTGTCCCTTTCTGCAGTCCCTCCTCTGCTCACCTCCCCGCTGTCTCAGTGTTCTGGCATGTTTGTGTAGGATGCCAGGTACCCGATGGCCAGCAGCGGCAGCGCCAAGTCTCCCTCTTGATCCGGGGGGTGCTGTCGCTGCTCTGCTCCTTACAGTGGTGCATGTTCTCTTCCTCCGGGCTCCCAGTCAGCCTGCCCTCTGGCCCAGGCCGTGTGGTTCCTGGAGCAGAGAGGAGGTGGAGGAATCGAGGTTCTGGGAGCGCCGGGGTGGCCGCGCTCGCTACTGTTCGCCTCTTCTATGGTCAGGGAGGGGGTGGAGCTCTTCTCCCTCCTCTGAATTTTAAATCCAACTGCCCTCCTCGCTGGCCACCTTCCCCGAATCCCCGCTGCTGTTTGCTGCCACGCTCCCGCCAAACTGCATAAAAAAACGGGTCACAAAAAAAAAAAAAAAATTTTTTTGTGGGCCGCTGTTTGCTGCCACACTGACACTGTACACTGCTGTACTGACTACAACCATCACGGCGATACTGCCACGTCCACTGCCCTAGTGACACAGTCCATTGCCCTACTGACACCGTCCACTGCCCTATTACTGACACTGTCCACTGCTCTACTGATTGACACTGTCCATTGTCCTACTGACACCATCCCCTGTCCTACTGGCAACATCCTCTGCCCTACTGACAATGTCAATGCCTGTACTGACCTCCACTGTCCACTTTTAAGAAAGGCTAAGTTATATTTTTACAGAAGCATTTGTTTTATTATATTTTTCTAAGATTTCTTTACTATTTAGTTACGCCTTGCTAGTTGATTACTAAAAAAATAAAATGGCACGAACCCTCTTTCATGCTGTTCAGGTAAATCTCCACCTCTCAAAGGGTGCCTACCCCTGCTCCAGGGTATTCAAAAGAATTGGAGAGGTATGTCAAATGTTGGACAGTTTCTCCAAAATATTTTGAATTACCCTCTCAGTATGTAAATAAAGATCTGAAAGGACTCTCACCCTTGTGGTTTTTCACCTTAATGCATTCTATGCATTGAGGTGAAAAACCTTCTGTAGTGCAGCAGCCCCCAGAGCCCCCTTCTACTTACCCGAGCCCGATCTTCCCAGCGACAAGAACGAGCCCAGCAGCTCCAGCTGCTGCCTCGGGTCCTCATTGGATAGATTGATGGCAGCAGCAGCCATTGTGTCACGTACCTACAGCGGAGCCGGGGTAGTGGGGGCAGCCTCTCGCACGATCCCGGTCCCCGTACCCCCTGGAGGTGGGAACAGGGAATGCAGGGGCACGAGAAGGTGCGGGTGCCTCTTAGAACTGGTAGAGCCACTGGAACCCTCTTCAGGCACAGGTGTGGTGGAAACCAGGCGTCAGATCCGTTCAGGGAAGATCCAAAGGGTCAACAGGCGGAGGCAGAGGTTCAGCAGCAAGCTAGCGGAGAGGTACAGATCGTGAGGCAAGATCGTGGTCAAAGTCCAGGCCGAGGTCAGAGGAACAGGCAGGCAGAAGAACAGGCAAGGGGAATCTGAGAAGGGTAATCAAGAGCAAGCCAGGAGTCTTCAGGAGGAGATCAGTCAAAACAAGCAGGTTTTCAGACAGGGACACAGGTACTAGCTAGAAAGACAATCCAGCACTGACACTCAGGTGAACCTGGTTTAAATAGGGCGCCGGGATTGGAGGAGGCGCGCGCATGCGCATAGGCGCACGCTTTTCGCGCATGGGCGCGCGCACTGCGCGCATGAGCGCGCGCATTGCGTGCGCGCGGTCTGAGTCCAATTCGGCCCATTCTAAGTGTCCGGGCATGCGCACTAGCACCTGGAGAGCAGACTTTCCTTGCTGACACCCGGAAGTGTGTGTCAGCAGCACTGGGTCTCTGACATTGCCCCCTCCCTAGGGGCAGCCTCTGGATGCCCACTCAGGCTGGTTGGGAGTGATGAAATGCCCGTATTAGCTGCGGGGCATGGAGATTGGTCTCAGGTTCCCAGGAATTCTCTTCTGGGCCGAAGCCCTTCCACTTGATTAGGTATTGGTTGAGACCACGTCGTTTCCTATGACCCAGGATGGCTTCCACCTCAAATTCTTCTTCACCATCTATCATTATGGCCTCAGGGGGCCCAGTGTCTCGATCTGGAAATGGGTTTGACACGTCAGGTTTTAATAAAGAAACGTGGAATACCGAATGTATTTTAAAGGACTCGGGAAGCTCAAGCTCGTATGCCACCGTGTTAAGTTTCCTCTTAATTGGGAAGGGTCCCAGGTACCTAGGCCCCAATTTTTTAGAGGGACAGGTCAGTTTCAGGTTTGTTGTGGACAACCAGACAAGGTCACCAGTCTTTAGATCCAGCTCCCCCCTTCTCCTCCTGTTGAAAAACTTCTTGGTATACTCCTGAGCTTTAAGAATGGCTTCCTTTAGGATACGGTTATTGGAAGAAAGGAATTTTAACCTATCCTGGACTGCTGGTAACAGAGATTCCGGAATTAGTGTTGGTAGGAAAGTAGGATGGAATCCATAGTTGGAGAAAAAGGGAGTTTGGTTAGTAGCCGTGTGAATAGAATTGTTAAATGCGAACTCCGCCAAGGGGAGCAAAGATGCCCAATCCTCCTGGGTGAAGGATGAGAAGCACCGTAGGTACTGTTCCAGTGTCTGGTTCGTACGTTCTGTCTGCCCGTTAGTCTGAGGATGGTAGGCTGAGGAGAAATTGAGTTTAATGCCCAGGGTTCCACATAGTGTTTTCCAAAATTTTGATGTGAATTGTACTCCACGGTCAGAAATTATGTCATCCGGAATCCCGTGCAGTCTGACGATCTCTTTCACGAATACCTTGGCTGTTTCAGGTGCAGATGGGGTTCCCTTCATGGGGATGAAATGCGCCATTTTAGAGAAACGGTCGACCGCTACAAATATAGATGAAAATCCCTCCGAAGGGGGAAGTTCAACAATGAAGTCCATCGCAATTCTTTCCCAAGGTCTTTCGGGGATGGGCAGAGGTCTTAACAATCCCAAGGTCTTGTTCTTCGGACTCTTATTCCTGAGACAGGTTGGGCAGGAATTTACGTAGGCCCTGCAATCCTTAGCTAGCCCCGGCCACCAGAACTGTCGCTGGACTAAGTCCGTGGTCTTGTGGCCCCCGAAATGGCCAGCCAAGGGGGAATCGTGACACATCTGCAAGACATTCGTACGGAGATCCTGGGGTATGAATATTTTGTTTCCCTGCCAGTAAAGCCCCTCTCTTTCCTGGAGACCGGTATGCGGAGGGAGAGGAATATCCGAAGATGCCTGGGGGATCTGGGACACAAAGTCAGTTAGCAAGAAATTTCCGGCTTGCAGGATAGTATCTGGCGGAGATGATGTTTCAGTATCTGGGAACATACGGGAGAGAGCGTCTGGCTTAATGTTCTTGGATCCTGGCCGGAACGTTATGTGAAAATTAAAGCGAGAAAAAAAAGAGCCCATCCCGCTTGCCTGGGCCTAAGGCGTTTGGCGGTTCTGAGGTACTCCAGATTTTTGTGATCTGTAAAGATCAGTACAGGATGTGCTGCTCCCTCCAAGAGATACCGCCATTCTTCCAAAGCTGTCTTTATGGCCAGCAATTCTCGGTCCCCCACGTCGTAATTCCTCTCGGAAAGTCCCAGTTTCCGGGAGAAGAAGGCCACAGGGTGCATCAAAGATTTGGTTCCCAGACAATGGGACAGGATGGCCCCTACCGCAGTCTCAGAGGCGTCCACCTCCAGGACATATGGTAACGTAGGGTCAGGGTGCCTTAGTACTGGGGCAGATGTGAATAGCTCCTTAAGTTTGTCAAAGGCGTTTTGTGCTGCTTCAGTCCATTGGAAGTGGCTCTGTTTTTTGGTAAGGTTTGTAATGGGCGCTATAATGCCGGAAAAGTTCTTTATGAACTTCCTATAGAAATTGGAAAATCCAATAAAACGTTGCACCCCTTTCTTGTCAGTGGGAGGAGGCCAGGACATGATAGCTGCAACCTTCTGAGGGTCCATGGCCACACCCCCAGTTGATATGACTAGGCCGAGAAAGTGGATGGTTTGACGCTCAAACTCACACTTCTCTGCCTTAGCGTAAAGTCCATTTTGTCTTAGTCTGAGGAGGACTAGCTTTACATGAGTCCGGTGTAACTCTAGGGATGTTGAGAAAATCAGGATGTCATCCAAGTATACGATCACGAACAGGTCCAAAATGTCTCTGAAAATGTCGTTGACAAAGTGTTGAAAAGTCGCTGGTGCGTTGCATAATCCAAAAGGCATCACGAGATATTCAAAATGACCAAAACGTGTCCGGAAGGCCGTTTTCCACTCATCCCCCTCACGGATTCTAATTAAGTTGTATGCCCCTCGTAAATCAAGTTTGGTAAATATTTTGGCAGAGCGAAGTCTCTGGAACAGCTCTGGGATCAACGGAAGAGGGTAGCGGTTTTTAATGGTAACCTTATTCAACTCCCTGTAGTCGATACAGGGACGAAGGGAGTGGTCCTTCTTTTAGACAAAGAATATTCCCGCACCAGCTGGGGAGGATGAGTGTCGGATGAATCCCTTGTTGAGATTCTCGTCAATGTAATCCTTGAGGACAAGAAGTTCGGGTTCTGAGAGAGGAAAAATTCTTCCATTCTTCCAAAAGGAATCTCTGCCCCTGGTAGTAACTCAATTGGGCAATCATATACCCGGTGTGGAGGAAGAATGTTCGCCTTTTGTTTGTCAAATACGTAGAGGAAGTCGTGGTAAACGGGTGGAATTCGTTTCTGGGTTTCAGGGATAGCTTCCAGACAGCCAACTACAGGGGTGGTAGGGCGGAAGACCTGGAGACAGTTCTGGATGCAGTAGGTGGACTGGAAGATCACCTGGCCGGTGGACCAATCAATGTGAGGGTTATGAGCCCGTAGCCACGGCATTCCCAGGATGACTGGGAATAGCGGAGAGGGAATGATATCCAGACGTAGAAGTTCCAGGTGGTCCGGTTGGATAGTTGAGGGAAGAGGTTGGGTTTCATGGGTAATGGGCCCAGACTTGATGTTTGATCCATCAGCCAGTCGCACGGAGAGTTGCTGTGACTTGGGTTGCAGAGGAATGTTGTGTTGCTGGGCGAAGTCACAGTCTAAGAAGCAACTGCAGGCACCTGAATCAATTATTGCTTGGACCCAGACCACCCCTTCCGAAAGCTGAAAAGAAACAGGAATAGAGATGTGAGCGGTGTTGGTTAAGGTCAAGAGACTAGGATCTGGAGGAGGGGGAGCAGACTTATGGGTCTTGTTGGGGCACATATTCGCATAATGTCCAGTTCCACCACAGTATAGACAGAGGTTGTTCCTGCGACGTCGCTGTTTTTCTTCTGGGGTCAGAGGTGCACGGAGAAGGCCTATTTGCATTGGCTCAGGAACGTCAGAGGCAGTAGCAGGAGAGGAGGAGGCAGAGGCCGCTGGGTGGCTGGGGACCCTGGGTAGCATCCATACCGGACGGTATTGGCTAGTTCTTTCAGACCTACGCTCCCTTAGGCGTCGGTCTATCTGAATAGATAGCTGGATCAGGTCTTCCAAGGAACTAGGGACCCCCACTCGGGCCAATTCATCCTTCAGTGCCTCTGAGAGGCCAATGCGAAATTAGTATCGGAGGGCAGCATCATTCCATAGGGTATCGGAACTCCATTGCTTAAAATCCGTGATCTAATCCTCTACTGGCCTACGTCCCTGTTGGAGGGCACGGAGGCTGGTCTCAGCCGTGGCAGTACGTTGAGGGTCAGCATACAACTTAGCCATTTCATCCATGAATTCATCTAGGGTATTTACTTTAGGCAAGCATTGGCTTGTTCCATCAAGCGATTAGCCCAGGTTTGAGGTTTTCCTTGGAGAAGAGATACGATGAAGCCCACCTTTGTGCTTTCCAGAGAGAAAGTGCGTGGTTGCAGCAGGAAGTAGAGCCGACAGGCGTTTCTGAACGCACGGAATTTGCTGCGATCCCCTGAGAACCTTTCCGGAATAGGAACACGTGGCTCTGGGAGTGACACCATTACTGTGGTGGGAGGAGCTGGTGCTATGGCTGCTGGGGGTGCTGCTGCTGTGGCAGGTGAAGGTGAGGTACCCGGGGTGATAGATACCACTCTTTGCTCCAGACGGCGGTAGCCTTCTTGAAGGCCCTGAACCGCCTGGGTGAAATCAGCGATCTGCTGGCACAGTGTGTCCAGAGGCGAAGCCCCCGACCCGGACTCCATTTCTGGCTGGATTGTACTGTCACATACCTACAGCGGAGCCGGGGTAGTGGGGGCAGCCTCTCGCACGATCCCGGTCCACCTAAACCCCCTGGAGGTGGGAACAGGGAATGCAGGGGCACGAGAAGGTGCGGGTGCCTCTTAGAACTGGTAGAGCCACTGAACCCTCTTCAGGCACAGGTGTGGTGGAAACCAGGCGCCAGATCCATTCAGGGAAGATCCAAAGGGTCAACAGGCGGAGGCAGAGGTTCAGCAGCAAGCTAGCGGAGAGGTACAGATCGTGAGGCAAGATCGTGGTCAAAGTCCAGGCCGAGGTCAGAGGAACAGGCAGGCAGAAGAACAGGCAAGTGGAATCCGAGAAGGGTAATCAAGAGCAAGCCAGGAGTCTTCAGGAGGAGATCAGTCAAAACAAGCAGGTTTTCAGACAGGGACACAGGTACTAGCTAGAAAGACAATCCAGCACTGACACTCAGGTGAACCTTGTTTAAATAGGGCACTGTGCGGCGGGATTGGAGGAGGCGCGCGCATTTCGCGCATGGGCACGCGCATTGCGCGCATGGGCGCGCGCATTGCGTGTGCGCGGTCTGAGTCCAATTCGGCCCATTCTAAGTGTCCGCGCATGCGCACTAGCACCTGGAGAGCAGACATTCCTTGCTGACACCCGGAAGTGTGTGTCAGCAGTGCTGGGTCTCTGACACATTGGCTCCCGCTGCTGTCAATCAAATCCAGCGACATGGGAGCCGGCGGCAGGGACGAGTCCTGCTGTCTGTGTCAATGGTCGCAGCAGCAGGAATCGGGAGCCCGCCCGCACGGGGGCTCCCTTAGAATACAGGTCTCCAAGGGGACACTCGATGCGGGGAGGAGCCAGGAGCGCTGCTGGGGGGGCCCTAAAAGAGGAGGATCGGGGCCATTCTGTGCAAAACCCTTTGCTCAGAGCAGGTACTGTAAGTAGGAATGAGCCGAACACCCCCCCGGTTCAGTTCGCACCATAACCTGCGAATGGACCGAAAGTTCGTGCGAACTATCGAACCCCGTTAAAGTCTATGGGACTCGAACGTTCGGAATAAAAAGTGATAATTTTAAAGGCTAATATGCAAGTTATTGTTCTAAAAGGGTTTGGGGACCCGGGTCCTGCCCCAGGGGACATGTATCAATGCAAAAAAAAGTTTTAAAAACTGCTTTTTTTTCGGGAGCAACGATTTTAAAGATGCTTAAAGTGGAAAAAAAAAAGAAGTGAAATATTAATTTAATTATCGTACCTGGGGGGTGTCTATAGTATGCCTGTGAAGTGGCACGTGTTTCCCGTGTTTAGGACTGTCCCTGCACAAAATGAAATTTCTAAAGGAAAAAAAGGCATTTAAAACTGCATGCGGCTTTAATGTAATGTGTAGTCCCGGCAATATGGATGAAAATCATTGAGAAAATCGGCATGGGTACCCCTCCCCCAACCCATTTGGGCCTTGTATGGATGTTAAGGCAAACCTCGCACCCAAATTAAAAAAAGGAAAGGCGTGGGGCCGCCAGACCCTATATACCAGGCATGTCCAAAGTCCGGCCCGTGGGCCAGTTTTATACGGCCCCCACTTGCAATTTGTTTTTGTCACTTTTGTGGCCCCCCAAGCTCCGCACAGGGTAAGGACGAGCTCGGTTTAAATATATATATATATATATATATATATATATATATATATTCTCTAATCCCTGAGCGCCTCTCACTGATAAGCTGGGTGTGTTGTTGGGTGTTGCTGGGGCATGTTCCAAAGCCCATTGGGAAGCGCGCATCGCCAATAACAGACACTGAGTAATTTCCCGGTCCACAGCTGCAGAGCTCTGTGTCTCAGTGCCTGTGATTGGCTACGGCGCTGCATGCTGCATGCCTAGCAGGCTCGCCAGAGGTCATCGAGGATTTCTCAGGGGATAAGATACGTTTACTACTGTAACGGATATAAAGCGAATATTTCAATATATATAAGAATTTAAAAAAAGGAGCTCATCCTTGCCCTGATCAGAGCTTGGGGGCCACAGAAGAGATCAGGGCAAATAAGGGAAAATTACAAGTGAGAATATAAAAAAAATGGTCGGCCCTCAAGCACGTTCACTTTATCAAATCTGGCCCTCTTTCAAAAAAAGTTTGGACACCCGTGCTATATACTCTGTACAGCAGTATACAGGCGGTGCAAACAAGACAGGGACTGTAGGTTTGTTCTTAAGTAGAATCTGTTTGTAATTTTGAACTGGTACATTTTTAAAGTGTAGCTCCAGCCAAAAAAACGATTTTTAAGCTTTTTGGAAAACCTAGGGAAGTGTTATCACCCCTGTAACATTTGTTTTGCTGTCTATGCACCTCTTCAGAAGATTTCACCTCACTTTCTGTCCCAATGACAATTTGTTTTTGAAAATTTTGGGTTTTTAGTGAAACAAGGATTGGTGATAAAGCATAAGTGGAGAGGAGACACGTTTTTCCCATATTAACTCTTACAGGAGAGAATTTCCCTTCCTAGGGGTAGATTTCCTCTCACTTCCTGTTGTCTCCCTCTGTTTGCAAGTAGGAGTCATTTGTAAGTTGGATGTTTGGAAGTAGGGGCCTGCCCTATATACTCTGCAGAAATTTGGGCCTTAGGTGTTGGTGTTGCCACAACACTGTAAGGCCTCACAGTTACTCTTGGTGGGCGCAGGAACGGGCCCTGCTGTGAAATATTAGATCAAGAATTGTAATTACATGCCCCTGTTGAACAGGGGCAGAAAAATTGGGCCTTAGGCACAGGTGCTGGTGCCACAACACTGCAACCCCTCACAGAAACTCAAGTTGGAGCGCATGAATGAGCAAATGATTGCATCAAAAATTGTAATTACACGCCCCTGTTAAACAGGAGCTGAAAAATTGGGCCTTAGCCACTGGTGGCGGTGCCCAAAGCCCAAAATGTTCTTACAAGCTATCAGCATGAACATTGAGGAGGAAGAGGATAGTCACTTAGCATAACATGATAGTCACTCAGCATCAGCATAGGCAGTCTTGAAGGGATCTCCCATTAAAAAAAAAATTTGGTTACATCAGCATCAGGTGCTTGGTAGCTGGTCATCCAAGACTTATTCATTTTTATGAAGGTCAGCCGATTGACCGATTCGGTGGACAGGGGCACCCTGTGATCGGTTACAAAGCTTCCAGCAGCACTGAATGTGCGTTCCGAAAGAACGCTGGATGCAGGACAGGCCAGTAGCTCAATTTCATACTGTGCAAACTCTCACCAGTGATCCATCCTCAAGACCCAGTAACCCAGAGGATTTTCGGTGGGAAAGATGTCCAAGTCTGATCTTGCCCCTAGGTATTCTTGCACCATGTAAACCAGACGCTGGTGATGGTTACTGGAACCAATCATACCTTGGGGCTGCGGACTACAAAATTGTTGCATCGGTCAGATGGCCACCTTCTCCACCGCTCCTTCTTTGACTGACCAAAGCCTCAGCAACACGTTGTCCAGGACCAGGATTTTGTAACCTCCCAGTCTCTGGTAACGCGTTGCACAGACCTTTCTGCAAGGCCTCCCGAAGATGTTTCATCCTCTGCTCCCTCTGCGACGGCAAGATGAGGTCCGCAACCTTACCCTTGTAACGTGGATCAAGGAGGGTTGCCAGCCAGTAATTATCCCTCTCCTTGATACCACGAATATGAGGATCCTTCCACAGGCTTTGCAGGATCAGGGAGGCCATGCAGCGTAGGGTTGCTGAGGCATTCGGTCCGGAGTCCTCTGGGTCAATCAGGACGACATGATCTGCAGCCCCCTCCTCCCAGCCACGTTCAAGTCCATGGGTTTCTTGGGACTGTAAATGATCCCTTGAAGACTGCTGCTGATTCTGAGTGCTAGGCTCCACCTCCATGCTGACACAATCCTCCTCCTCGTCCTCTTTGTGTGTGATAGGCGGGCCAGCAGGAACACTGTCTGGATAAAGGGGACCTTGAGAGGTAAGGAAGTCCTCCTCTTCCTCCCTCTGTTCTGCCTCAAGTGCCCTGTCCATTATTCCACGCAGCATGTGGTCCAACAGGTGGACAAGAGGGACAGTGTCACTGATGCATGCACTGTCACTGCTCACCATCCTCATTGCCTCCTCAAATGGTGACAGAACACTGCATGCATCCCTGGTCATAAACCACTGGCGTGGCAAAAAAAACCCAACAAGCTCCCCTGACCCTGTCCTGGTGCCATATTGGCACAGATAATCATTGATGGCCCTCTGCTGCGTGTGCAGCCGCTGCAGCACGGCCGACGTTGAGTTCCACCTGGTGGGCATGTCACACATGAGGCGGTTCTTGGGCAGGTTGTATTCCTTTTGGAGGTCAGCCAGCTGAGCACTGCCATTATATGACCGGCGGAAATGCACACACAGTTTCCTGGCCTGCCTCAGGACCTCCTGTAAGCCTGGGTACCTGCCCAAGAACCGCTGCACCACCAAGTTAAGGACGTGAGCCAAACAGGGCACATGGGTCAGTTGTCCCTGTCGGAGGGCGGAGAGGAGGTTGGTGCCATTGTTGCAAACCACCATTCCTGGCTTAAGCTGGCATGGCATCAACCACCTCTGAGCCTGCCCCTGCAGAGCTGACAGAATCTCTGCCCCAGTGTGGCTCCTGTCCCCCAAGCACACCAGCTCAAGAACCGCATGGCATCTTTTTTCCTGCGTACTTGCGTAGCCCCTTGAACGCCTACGGAGCACCGCTGGTTCCGAGGACAAAGCACAGGAAGAGGCCATGGAGGAAGAAGAAGAGGAGGGGGTGGAGGAGAGAGGTGTGTCAGAATCACTGGTAGTAGCATTTTGGAGGCATGGTGGCGGAACAACCTCTAACACTACTGCACCTTGTCCTGCATCCTTCTCAGCTGCCAGCAGAGTCACCCAATGTGCTGTGAAAGATAGGTAACATCCCTGTCCATGCCTGCTGGACCATGAGTCAGCGGTAATATGCACCTTACCGCTGACCGCCCTGTCCAGCGAGGCCAAGACATTGCCATCCACATGCCGGTAGAGAGCTGGAATCGCCTTCCATGAGAAAAAGTGGCGTTTGGGAACCTGCCACTGAGAAACCGCACATTCCACAAACTCACAGAAGGGGGCAGAGTCTACCAACTGAAAAGGCAGCAGTTGAAGTGCTAGCAAATTAGCCAAGCTAGCATTCAACCGCTGGGCATGTGGATGGCTGGGATCGAACTTCTTTCGGCGGTGCAGCAGCTGGGGCAGGGAAATTTGCCTGGTACAATCTGACGTTTGTGTACCGATAGCAGATTGCCCGCAAGTACTTGCCTGTGACACACCTAATTCTACACCTTCATTCCTCTCAGTGCAGGTTTCAGAGAGGACTGAAGGTATAGTGGGGTTGGAGATTCCAGCTGATGAGGAGTAAGGAGAAGTCTGCTTTGTTCTTTGCTGTGGGACTTTTAGGTATGCTTGCCAACGAACTGCATGGCAGGTCGACATATGTCTGGTCAAGCATGTGGGGCCCAAGCGGATGATGTTTTGGCCATGCGAGATACACTTGAGACATATGTTGCAAGTAGCAGTGCTGTGATCTGATGCACTCATCTCAAAAAAGGCCCACCCCAAAGAACTTTTGGAATAACGCGCAGAGACAGCAGTGCCCTGCACATGCAGAGCTCTGCGGTGTGATGCAGTCGGTGTGCTGCCCTTAAGCTGGCCCCTGGAGGGCATCATGCCTCATTGGAGATGTGCCTCCTCCTCCTCCTCTCTCCTATCAGGCACCCACATAGAGTCCGTGACCTCATCATCCCCTCCCTCCTCATCACTGTAGCAAACCTGGCACTATGCTGCAGCTGAGGGAACATGACTGCCAGATTGCTGTTCTTCTTGGGCACCCCCTCTCTCTGGGCTCACGTTACTGCTTTCCTCTAGCTGGGTACCATCATCGGAGCCTTCAAAACGCTGCGCATCCTCCTGCAGCATGTACCCAACACTTTGGTCAAACAGTTCGGGAGACTCCTCAGAAGGACATGGTGGGGCTAGGGAAGGAGTGACTGATGCCATTGAGCCGAGGGAAGAGGCGGCTTTGGCAGCTGCTTTGCCAGACAAAGTACCCTGAGCCTGGGTTAGAGAGGATGAGGAGGATGAGGACGGCTTGGTCATCCACTCTACCAAGTCTTCGGCATGTTGCGGCTCAACACGGCCAGCTGACGAAAAAAAGGACAAGAGTGTCCCACGGCCACGTGCTAATGAGGATGCACCGTGTCCACGACCAGCACTGTTGCCTCTAGACACAGAGCCTGCTTGCCCTCTTTTATTGACTCATAACTGTCTGCCTCTCCTTGTTGTCCTTCCAGACATACTAATGGCCTGCAGTGAGATGTAGCTGCACAAAGCTGGGATGTATATATATATATTGATTATACTGCAGCCAGCAGAATCAACTGCCTGCCTGTAGTATTATTAGTAAGAGAGCACCAGCAATTGTCTTCAGATAGCTTTAGTTGCACACTTTGCAGAGGACACAGTACACTAACTGAAAATAGTTCAGCAGCCTGCCTGTGGTATTATTAGTAAGAGAACATCAGCAATTGTCTTCAGGTAGCTTTAGGTGCACACTGTGCAAAGGACACAGTACACTAACTGAAAATACTGCAGATCCCTGCCTGTGGTATTATTAGTATGAGAACACCAGCAATTATCTTCAGGTAGCTTTAGGTGCACATTGTGCAAAGGACACAGTACACTAACTGAAAATACTGCAGCTCCCTGCCTGTGGTATTATTATATATTATTATATATATATAGACAGTATATGTTACACAAAATGAGTTACAGTACAAGAAAATCCAGAGAACCTATACGTATGCTAATGCCTAATGTTAGGTTAGTTGCCTAATTTGGTAGACCAATAATTGTATTTTAGTTACATCTTCTTTGCTCTTCATCAAATTGTGCTTCATAATAGGACAGGGAAGCAAATATTCCACTTTGTCCAGTCACATTTTCAGCTTGAAATTGCTCAGGTTTGAGACAGATTTACACTACATCTCTTGTTTTCCAACCATAAGGCACGATCAATCTCTTGATACTTGATCCTATGATTTATTTCCTAGGACCCATTAATCATTTTGTAGGGACCCAGGCACCAACAGTAGCTTAATATATTACCACAGAGGCACCATCCCCAAAATATGTAGGATTGAAATTCAAAAAGGAGAGTGGAGTGGGACTTTAATTGTGCCTCTGTGGAGTATGAACAAAAAATACAAATACCACAATTGTAATAAAATAGAAAAAGTTTTATTTGCCAACCATGGGCAGAGACTTCTTAAAATCTTTTACAGTTTAAGACAAAATACAGTCTACTATATCTTGTATCCAGGATGTGCATATCTATATTAACCACTTAAGGACCACCTCCAGTAGATATACGTCGGCAGAATGGCACGTACAGGCACATCAACGTACCTGTGCGTCGCCTTTAACTGCCTGACGGCGGCGGCGCGCGCGCGACCCCGCTACCTTCCCCGTGAGTTGGACCGCGGGTCCCGGGGACTCGATCGCTGCTGGGATCCCCGCGATCGTTTCACGGAGGGATGGAGCGGGGAGATGTTAGTGTAAACACAACATCTCCCCGCTCGCCTACTGACACTGTCACTGATTTCCGCTCTGTGTAATCAGAGCGGAGATCAGTGACGTGTCACTCGTAGCCACGCCCCCTAACAGTAGTAATCACTCCCTTAGGCACACTTAGTCCCTTCAGCGCCCCTAGTGGTTAACCCCTTCACTGCCAGTGTCATTTTTACAGTAACCAGTGCATTTTTATAGCACTGATCGCTGTAAAAATGACAATGGTCCCAAAAATGTGTCAAAAGTGTCCGATGTGTCCGCCATAATGTCGCAGTCACGAAAAATATCACTGATCGCCGCCATTACTAGTAAAAAAGAAAAAATGTATAAAAATGCCGTGAAACTATCCCTTATTTTGTAAACGCTATAACTTTTGCGCAAACCAATCAATAAACGGCGATTGCGATTTTTTTTACCAAAAATATGTAGAAGAATACGTATCAGCATAAACTGAGGAAAAAATATATATTTTTTTTATATATTTTTGGGGATATTTATTATAGCAAAAAGTAAAAAATATTGAATTTTTTTAAAAATTGTCGCTCAATTTTTGTTTATGGCGCAAAAAATAAAAACCGCAGATGTGATCAAATACCACCAAAAGAAAGCTCTATTTGTGGGAAAAAAAGATCGTCAATTTTGTTTGGGAGACACGTCGCACGACCGCGCAATTGTCAGTTAAAGCGACGCAGTGCCGAATCGCAAAAAGGGGGCCTGGTCATTAACTAGCCAAAATGGTCCGGGGCTTAAGTGGTTAATAAATCGAATTATATGCCATATATGCAATGTTAACATTCACTCATTACTCACGTAAATCTATGTCAATTTTATTTGATGTTTTTGATAATTTAATGTTATATGATGATTTATTTGTGCTATTTCTAAGGCCCTGACGCGTAGGCCATACCTTCTGACATCTCTCACCAGGACCTGCACATCCTGGATACAAGATATAGTAGACTGTATTTTGTCTTAAACTGTAATAGATTTTAAGAAGTCTCTGCCCATGATTGGCAAATAAAACGTTTTCTATTTTATTACAATTGTGGTATTTATATTTTTTGTTCATACTCCACCGAGGCACAATTAAAGTCCCACTTCACTCTCCTTTTTGAATTTCAATCGTATCAAAAGGGACTCATTCAAGGAAACCCTGCATGGTGTTGTGAGGTTTTTGGTTGCTACAGGAGATAGTTTTGGTTTGTTTTGGTTTTGGAGTCTGCTCGGAGTAAACTCACTTTTATTCATCCTAAAAGTGACTGATGCCCATCTTTTTTGCAACTGACCACATCCACCATGCCTAGGAACCAGCACCCTGAGGTGAAGTGTCAGACCATCCTGATGCCGGGGTTCAGGGATGTGCTACAAGAATAATATTCTACAATATGAACATGGGCAATCAATCACTACTGATGTTTTGTGGTGTGGTGTGTTGTACTTGGCTACTGATAAATTGCCTTATGCCATTGTTAGAGGTGATGGGGTGTTTAATACAAGAAAGAACCAAGATCCATTCACGGAGTGGAAGCACCTTCAATTGCAGTTGTGGCAAAACAGGGTAACAAAGGCTAGCACACTCCTCCTGAGTTAGGATACTTAGACTAAAAGTGTTTTAATGGTATAGCCTAGGATCCTGGGGTTATGGCTGTACCAGCAACACTGTAGTGTAAGGGCCTACCTACACAATCTATTCAATGCAAATCCAATCATGATGAACCAAAAAACGAAATTGGACAATCAGGTTGTAACGTGTGGCCAGTTTTAGACTGGTCGCTGCTCCCCTTTAACAGAGAACACATCCAAGTGGTTCAGAATTTAGTCATAATCAATCACTTTGTAATCCTAGAGCAGTGTTTTTGTGGCTAAGATAATTATTTCACATGTACCCTTAAATTTTTAAAGCTGAGGACTGAGCATGCTAGAGGGTTGTTCATATTTAATTATGGTATCATATTAAGTGTACGGTATGCCATAGATTTCTATCACAAGCTTTTATAAACATCCCCCTTGCGGCTTTTGACATTGTGTAGATGTAGAGATGTAGTATAGCTGCAGAGAGCGGTAAACGATATATCTTAATAAATAAACATAGTAAATGTCAGACCAGTTTTGATAGCTGCACCTGTTTGGAAGGACACATTTTGTAACTCATCTTATATCGCTGATAACCTCTTATATTTAATCTCTGCTTTGTCCTTGTCCCTTTCATATAAATATAGTGTTGTATATCCCAATAGACTTTAAAATTGCTCTCCTGTCCCACCTGACCCAGTTCATCCCTGACACCCCCCCCCCCCCTTCCCCGGCCCTCACCAGGATAATTAGTCATATCAGAAACCACATTATTTCAGATGCATGAACTAGAACAAAAAGAGTCAAATTTATAATTCATGGGGTTGTCTGATATATAAGAAATCTTTTTTACCGATTTAATTAATATTAATATTCATGAAACTAGAGGGAAAAAAAATAAAGCGTTATTTCTAATCAGAACAGACAATGTTTTATAATGCAAATGAACACTCTGAAAGTAATCAACATCAGGTAACGTTCTAAAATGAGTTGTATATTTACATTAGCAGAGAAAAGAAGGAGGTAAGAATATTTTCAGGCAAACATATTACAAGATGCTGCTCACAGCTTCACTATTCACAAGTTACAGTATGACCTTCTTGCTTTCTGTGGAACTGTAAAGTATAGCAAAATAAAAAATATGTATAAACACCGGAGGCAATCCAATGCAATTAAAACCTGATACATTTAGGGCAAAATGAGGCCCTACTTACTACTTACTGATGCACACAAGTGTTCAATGAAGTGTCAGCTTACCTCGAGCCATGTCACAGTGAATGCAGACTATGATGCTCGTAGGTGATGGCATTGCAGTCCTTGTTCATTGGCATACCCCCAACTTTTTGATCGGAATGAGGGACACCTATTAGAAAAAGTATGTAGGTATAGGACACACCCCCCTGATACACCCCCTTAAAGGGCAATTAAACAATAAACAATATATATATATATATATATATATATAGCCAACCCAGTGACTACCTGTGCCAGGCTGAAATTGTCAAAAGGTTAAATGGGATTTGCGCCCAGGTTTTGCCTTACCTTTCCCAAGAGCACCAGCAACAAGTTTTGGGAACCACTGAGAGAGCAAAGCAAGTGACTGTTCCAGAACTGAATTCCATTATTCGTCCTGCAACCTTACAACTGCACCATCAGCTACTGACCCGGTAAGCAAAATGGCAATGCTGATGGGTTGTCCAGGCTTTAGAGGAATGGGACTATGGACTAACCTCAGAGTCAACCCGTCTGGGGTCTCCTCCTGTGTTAGTCTCCTGCCGAAAGGGGAGATGTGTGACAGGGGTCACTTGGGGCACAGGGGGAATGAGAAACCCACCATGATCTGTGATAGTCATATTCAATGCTGTATATACATGGTATATATTGGGTGTATATTGTGTGTGGGCTGTTGTGTGATATTTGCTGTGATGGGGTGTGATTGCATTCTATTGTCTATTGTGGCTTGTGGTAATTAAGTCTGCTACTGTGGTGATGTGGATTGGAGCTTGGTAGACCGTCTGGCTGCCTATTATGGGACATTTAAGTGTCTTTCTGTGAGGAGGGGGGGAATCACCCCTCCTGCTAAGATTGTTTACTGAAAGAGAAGTTTGAACACACCTGACCTGTATGACCATTGTCATTGGACAGTTTAACCCGCCCTGTTCCCCAAGGATGGGAGGGAAGGGTTTTTAAGAGAAATGTGTTACCATGTGCGTGTAATAAATTCATTCCCTGTTTTGGGACTTCAACACAGAGCGTTTGTCTCGTATGTTTGGAAGGATTAATCCTATGGGAAGCGGTCGCCTGACTGTGGAGGATCGGCAGTGGATGTGTGTCCAGAGAGGGAATATCTTAAACGGCGTTAACCCCTTTCATGCTTGGGGTGCCGTTACACGTGCCATTTACTAATCCCTGCTCAGCCGCACCTCGGACCGCACTAGCAGACTTGTCCATCACCGCATCAGGTGGAGAGACCTCTGTCTCCAGCAGCCCCCCAGAGTGCCTTCTGTAATGAACCGTATCCAAAAGCACCCTCACAGGAAACTGGGGATCATTTGCCACACTATTAGAAAGCACTGTACCAACCAGTTCCACTGGTGATTAATTTTAACCAGCACAGGTTGTACTACCTGACTCCATCCATTGGTACCATGCAGCACCACCACATCCGACTGTAACGGAGGCACCCAGACATACAAGGACTGTGCTTTCACCATTTCAAGCAGTTCCACTAACATATCTGTAAATTCTACACACTCCACATCAATATGCAAAACATTTTTGGTGACCTTAACCTTATCAGAGACATGGAGGGGCTCATTCACTGCGGCTTGAGGGGCCGAGACATTTAAACAGGCCTCCACCTCACTGGCGGTACCCATCACAGCCTGATGCTCCTCTGGAACACTGTCAGACGCATGTCTCCCACTCATCCCTTCCAACTCAACAATGAGCCCCTGCACGTAAACATTTGTTACATTGTCACCTTCACACTTGACATTCAGCGGCTGGGCTGTGAACACCACATCTGCCATGCATGCGCCCTGATCTGGTCCTTCCGACTGGGGGGAAACAACCCTTGTAGGGACCAACGCACCCTCAACCATTGGTCGCTCTGCGATTTCCCTGTCTGGCATAGCAGTTGTTGTATTCACACCCCTGTAGCTCAACATAGCCTTATCTATCATGGCTAGTAATTGTTTGGCCCAACTGTCCCAATCCAATGTGCTTCCATTATGAGGGCTCAGCAGTACCTTATCATCGGCTCTAGGAGGCACCTGGGATTCTGCAGCGCAAACAGTAACTTTGTCAGTTCTATATAAATCACATTTTGACAACATGCTTTTACTCTTTGCTAAAGCTTCATCAAACAAGGCAGGCTGCAATACACCATCACTACCTTGCTCTGGGGGCGCTAACACACTCAGCTGTGTACCTTCAGCTCTGGCCAGCTGACTTAACTCCTTACCAACTGGGTTACACATATGATAAATGGACTGCTCACACAAACTCTCACTGCATGGTGTAGACCCAGTTTGTTCCATCAGAGCAATATCAGGGCCGTCCTGGACAATCTCCGGCTCCAACACCTGGAGACCCCCAGAGATTTTCATGGACAACACTGTGGCTCCGCTTCTGGTTGCCAAGGGAGACATCCCCCTTTTCTCATTACTAAAGAACACATCACCATAAATACATGTATCATCAGCAATACCTTTATCATCAGCATTCATAAACATAGCAGTTTCATAAGCTCTATCACAGTGGTTCTCAACTCCAGTCCTCAGGGCCCACCAACAGGCCAGGTTTGCAAGATAACTGAAATGCATCACAGGTGATATAATTTGCTGCTCAGGGATTGCAGTATTCTAGTCTGCATCTCACCAAGGTAATACTTAAAATCTGGCCTGTTAGTGGGTCCTGAGGACAGGAGTAGAGAACCACTGCTCTATCAGGTTTTCTTTTGTCATAACGCATTGCACCCTGCGTGCCACTCAGCACACCACCCTTCCTCTCCAAAGGAATTATTTTTCCTACTAGGGCGGCTTCACAGTTGTCCTGGGAAACCACTTGCCTCACCACTGCAGGCTCCTTGGCGGTTTCCTTTGGCAACTCTGCAGCACCTGTCACTGTCACAAGGGAACATGGCACACCAACTGCTTTGGTTACCCCTAGCACATCTCTCCCAGCACTCTGCTAGATTACCTTAGGTGCACACAGAGTCCACATGTCCTTTTCAGTCCTTGACCTTGCTGCAAGCTGGGTTTTAACCTGTGTCTCCCCGCTGATCTGGGTAGCACACTGTAGCAAGTCAATTTTTACACCTGCGGATCTCCCCACCGAACACAATGCCACTTCACTGGGATCAGACCCACAAATTGCATCAGTCTTACCATATCCTGTAGCAGGTAACTCTGGATTTACAAAACCGAAGTCTACCGGTGACACTTCTACCATCCTGGAGCATTGCTGGCGGCCCATGATACGATGGAAATCTCCTCTGAGAAGGATTTCCTCTTTAAACCTGCGGTAGTCATCCTGGTCCCCATCCATCAAATGGTGAACCGACCGGTACTCTATCCATAACAATGTTTGCAGCAATTTTGGCCACCGGTTCCTAGGCCATTTTCTCTTTACAGCAACTTTTTCAAATCTTAGCAGGAAGTCCCCAACCTCCTCTGTAGGCAGCACTTCTGCACTTTCCTGGTCACCCAGACCACCGGACTCCTCAAAGTAGACGGCTTCCCTTTAGCGTCCACAGCTCTGCCTCTTGCAGTCACCAATGTTCTGGCTGTCACCTACAGCCTCTCTGACTCCTGAAGACTTCCTGTCTCTTGGTGTGGAGCTGTCTCCAACTGGGAGCCCTGAGGTCTTCCCATACATTCATTATAAGGGCTGTGCTCACCTGAGCACACACCCTGCTGGTAATCAGCAAAGTCTGGACACAGGGTTGGAGATCCCATCCCTCCCAAGACACTGTGGAATCTCCAAACTACAAAGCCCCTTTCCAGAATATCAAAACCTGGAGAAAGCTGCGAAAGCAGTCTTCTCCAGTCCACATCTACGCTCTGTAGTCTTGCACCTTGCAAATGTGCAGACCCTGTGTCCAGCAAACTGACCATTTTACCGTGACAGTAGCTCCTACTGTCACACCACTCAGTGCTTTTTTTACCACTACTATTCCTTTATACTGTATTTTGGAATTTACAAATGCAGTCATTTAGAGATTGGATGAAAGATTTAGCACTGGGAAACACTTTTTAAGAGATAAATAGTGTGTTTTATATACAACTATATAGTTCAGTCCAAAATGAGAGACAAATGAGGAGAAAAGAGGGACTTTGTTCCAAATCAGGGACAGTTGGGAGCAGAGGCAGCTCTCTAATTAGGCAAATTAGGTGGTCGCCTAAGGCCTCGCACTCACAGGGGCCTCGCGGCCGCCTAATTTGCCTGTGGTCAATACTAATGTCGGCGCCGTCGGCTCTGCCTCCCCCGCCGCCGGGACTCTGCGGCCCAGGGGCGGACTGACCAATTGGGCACTGTCTAGG
Source organism: Rana muscosa (assembly GCA_029206835.1). Lineage (NCBI taxonomy): Eukaryota > Metazoa > Chordata > Amphibia > Anura > Ranidae > Rana > Rana muscosa. The sequence continues at coordinate 226,945,823 of CM055118.1, forward strand.
GGGCCTGTGCCAATCATGGAGCATCCTGGCTTTGTGGCAGCAGGTTCGGGGAGCGGGACAGCAAATGCGCCAGCACCTGGCTCCAGGTGCGATCTCAGCAAGGCACGCGGGAAGTCATAGGGCACACAGCTGCTCAGGTAGCCGGGCTGCTCCTTCAGCCCACATCGCCCACCCGACCACCAATACAGTTCAGCAGTCAGGGACAGAAACTACCCAGCAGCGCAGCCCCGTGACTGTGAAGGGGAAAGAGGTGGAGCTTCAATAGATCCGATCTTCTGATGCTGCCTGGTCGTCCGGAGAGAAAGTGAGTGCCTGGTCATGCAGCCCTCCTGTGCTCTGAGTCCTAGATAGGAGGAGCGGCGAGGCCGCTGCATACAGAAGAATAGATCTTTCCATATTCCTCCCGCAGCCGCTGAATGTCGGCAGGAGGGGGAGGAGAAACGAGCATTCACCGGCTGCAGGAGGAATATGGAAAGATCAATTCTTCTATATGCAGCGGCCTCGCTGCTCCTCTTATCCAGATTTTTTTGCTGCCCCCTGGCTCCACCCCCATGATCTCCCCCGGCCCGACCCCTGTGCTATCCAGGGCACCATGCTCTCAGTCCCCATGTGCTCCCTGGCTCCGCCCCCCATGATCTCTTCTGACCCCCCTGTGCTCTCCACCCCACCATGCTCTCGGTCCCCCATGTGCTCCCTGGTTCCGCCCCCCATGATCTCTTCTGGCCACCCCTGTGCTCTCCACCCCACCATGCTCTCTATCCCCCCATGATATCCTCCAGCCCCCTGTGCTCTCCACCCCACCATGCTCTCGGTTCCCCCATGTGCTGCCTTGCTCTGCACCCCATGATCTCCTCTGGCCCCCCTGTGCTCTCCACCCCACCATGCTCTCTCTCCCCCATCTGCTCTCCAGCCCCTCCATGCTCCCAGCCCCCCATCTGCTCTCCACCCCCCCCCCCATTCTCTCCACCTCACCTTGCTTTTCAGCTCCCCACACAGTGCTCTTCAACTCCCCCAGCGCTCTCTGCCCCCCATGTGCTCCCTGGCCCCCCAGTGCTTTCTGCCGCACCGTGCTCTCTGGCCCCCTGGAGGGAGAAGAGCGCTGAAGACCTCCCTGGACTGGAGGACAGGCTGAATGGGGCACAGAAAATTAGGACAAGCACAAGGTGCTGGCGGCCAGGGACCACTCAATCTCACATCAAACAGATCCTCTGGAAGGAGCAGAGCACTGTCCCCACCCAGAACAAGAATGAACCCTGCCTGCTGCTGGCCAACATGAACATCCTGCTGGCATGTAAGGTACTGTACCAAGCATCTCACAAACCTTCCCACTGACAGGGACTGCAGACTGGGAAATGGGGCACAGGAGGGGCTGCAGACAGGGACAGGGCTAGGGATCTCTCTATCACCCCTCTCTTTTTATCACCTACCCCTCTCCCCCCCTCTTGCATTGGCTGTATATGTCTGATGGGAGAGGAGGGTGCCCTGGAAGTGACGTTGATCACCTGTGCGCTAGATCCATGCATTTTCTGCAGCAATTTTTCTTGCTTGAATTATTTTTCCCATTATGGGCGTGAGTGGGGCCTCATGTCTAAGTTTTGCCTAAGGCCTCACAAAGCCTAGAGCCACCTCTGTTTGGGAGCTATGCTCATTGGTACTGCAATTCTAGACAGCATGCAGGGGAGTGCTGAACACACAAACCAAAGCTAGGCTCTTGTGTATGTAAATTGTAAGAAATAATGCACCCTGAGCTGTAAAATATAGCAATAGTAGAGCACAACGAGGAGCTTCTTATCGAGTCTCAGTAGTGTTCCATTAGACAACTAAGTGGTAACTACTGGAAAGAGAACCTCACCTTTCATTAGGGTTGCTGTTAGAAATCATAGGGCCCTGTACAGCCTTCCTGATGGGGCCACACCAACCCCGCCTCCACCCCCCTGAGGTGCATCTGAACAGCAGCACTCACTTTATTCGCCTACACCCCGAAAGTTGCTCCCAACTCCTGAGCTCCTCTGTTGATGTAAAGGGGCCCAGGGAAATGTAATTAAAGCCCTGGTAAGTAAATAGGAGCAGGGGTGTGGTCTAGTATAATCAATTTATTCATTAAGGCAGAAAAGAACAATAAAGCTGCCCGAGCCCTCCTGTTTAGCTGATGAGGCCTGGGTCCAGTACAACAGGGCCAGTTGTACTGCCTTATCAGCTGCCTTGCTTTTCCTACAAGAACAGAGTGTGCCAGGTGATGAGAGGACAAAATTAATTGTATGGGCATCAGCCAAAGGGATTTGTGGCATTTCTGTGCAGGCAGAGATAAGCAATCAGCAACTACTGTATGCCTGAACAATGATCCATTGGAACAAGCAGTTAACTTAAAGTGATTGTAAAGGTTCATTTTTTTTTTAAATAACAAACATGTCATACTTACCTGCTCTGTGCAAGGGTTTTGCACAGAGCGGCCCTGATCCACCTTTTCTGGGGTCCCCCGGTGGCGCTCCTGGCTCCTCCTCTTCAGACAGTGCCCCCACAGAAAAGCCCATGTGGGTGCGCTCCCGAGTCCTGCTGCTGTATCCATTGACACAGACAGCAGGACTCAGCCCCACCCCTGGCTCCCGTGTCACTGGATTTTATTGACAGCAGTGGGAGCCAATGTGTTTGTCAGGTCACCTACGGCCAGGTGACAGATGCACACCGTAGGGGGACAGGAGTGCACCGCAAGGTAGTGAACCCTATGGCTGACTGCTGCGGATAGGAAACTGGGTGGTTGTGGAAAGCGGGACCAGAGGAGCACAACCGGGATCCTATAGGAAGCTAGAGCCAAGATTCCCCAGGGCGCGGAGTCTAAGACCCAGCAGTTCTTCTCCAGAGCCTCTAGTGGTGAGGATGTTATGCTGCAGGCTGGGTCCAGGTTGCGGTCCCTAGAGTCTCCTAGCTCACGCCCCGTAGGATAAGGGGACAAGAGGGGAAGCAGCAGCACAAGATATAAGAGTAACGAATAACAAGCTGAAGGTCAAGGGCCACAAGCAGACAAGGATAACGAAAGACAAGCCGAAGGTCAAGGGTCACGAGCAGACAGGGATAGTCGGGGACAAGCCAATAACGTAACAGAGAGACAGACGTAGCACACGGCAGGCAGGAACCCAAACACACAATGCCTAACAAACACGTTGATCAGCAAAGCAGGCTTGCAGTGCACAGGTTAGTATAGGGCCTGGGGTGGAGTCTGGCTGGGAGGAGATTATAAAGGAAGCCAGGTGAAGGGGGTCTGGTCTCTAAGATGAACACATGAGGAGGAAAGGTAAGATGGCAGACAGACATTAATGCATATCCATGACAGTGTTACTTTAACGTCTCATAAACCTTGTGGTCAAAAAATACAAAGTTAAAACTAATGATCTGTTTCTTGCCATTCTCTTAATTTTCTGGTTACATTTTTCTGGTATTCTTCTGGCCAATATGTAACATCAACTTCTAGTTGATATTAGATGCTGGCCCTAATGCCCTTATGCTCTGTAACCAGGCTACAAACTCTGTAGGCCCCAGAGCAACCACATAGGCACCTATAGCTATTGTAGTGCCCTAGTCTGGGTAGTAGCTCTTTATAAAACAGTCACTTTGAGCATGCTGGGGATGTATGTTAAAGTGGAACTTAAAGGGGTTGTAAAGGTTCGTTTTTTATTTTCTAAATCTGTTCCTTTAAGCTAATGCATTGTTGGTTCACTTACCTTTTCCTTAGATTTCCCTTCTAAATATTTTTTTCTTTGTTTTCTTTGTCTGAATTCTCCACTTCCTGTTTCTCATCAGTAAGCTGTTCAGTAAGCTGTTCTGGCTGACTCCACACCACTCGGATGATGGTGTGAAGTTTACTGAGGAGAAACAGGAAGTGAGAAATTCAGACAAAGAAAAAAAACATTTAGAAGGTAAATCAAAGGAAAAGGTAAGTGAACCAACAATGCACTAGCTTAAAGGAACCTATTTAGAAAATAAAAAACGAACCTTTACAACCCCTTTAAGTCAGAAAAATATTTCTAGCAAGTACATTTTTTGGTAGTAGAGGCTTTGAAATTTTCTTTTTCAAAAATGTTTCCTATTTACAAGCATTTTTTTTTTTAAACTTCTTGCTCCCCATATGCAGTGCAGTATACACTCTCATGATCAGTAAAATGCTAAAGAGTGGAGGCTTGTGGCAGGATAATGCAACTATATTATTTACATGCAGGAGTTGCCCCATCCTTAGCTGTTCTATGGCTTAACAAATTTCTGCGAAGAGGACACCAGCAGCTATGGAACACAAAAGAAAATGACATCATTAACCTAAAATAGCCACATATGTTAATGTCATTGTGTGTTTATATGGTCACATGGCCATATCAGCTCGATGACATTGACCTAATATGGCATCCCTGCCCCTTTGTAAAAGCTCACTGCACCAATAATAACAGCTGGTTACTGGGTTTGGACTTGAACTTACTGTAGGTCCAAACAAATGTAAGTCATCCCTACTCAGAGGTAAATATGTTATAACGTTCAAGTATGCTGTGTATTATGTCAAGTGCCCCAGCAGAAAATCCCCTCCTTTTTAAACATAAAAGGCCTCAAGGTGGCTTCCTACCTGGATATCCCACCACAAGCCTGTATATTAATAATGGCTACTTGGTTACTGCTAGTCTTCCTTTTTTTAATAAATTCACCAATTTTAACAGTTAGGCCATTACAATACCCACTAGTTAGAAATGCTAGATGGCTGTCTATTTTGACTGAAAGTGGTATTAAACCCAAAAGTGACCATTTATTGTATTGCAGCTCACTGTTTCCTAGATGTAATGGCTCTATTTTCTTTCTTTCTTTCTTTCTTTCTTTCTTTCTTTCTTTCTTTCTTTCTTCTTCATAATTCATCGTCTCTCCCCTACCTTTATACCTGTGCTCGTTGCCTTTCTTTCTTTTATCTCTCCCTACTCTGTCCTGCCCTACCCCTCCGAGTAGGCCTACTGGGCCATACTTAACCCTATACCCCTTATATACATTGTCCACTCTATTGTTATATATAATTTATATATAGTTTGGAAAAACCTGCGCTAAACCGAAAGTATATTTTAAAAAATGGTGAATAAATAAATGATCCAAAAAATGTGGTGCTGCTGCAAGTAAAAAGTTAAAAATACTAAAACTCAAAAGACATGTGTAAAATGACAAGCGTGCAACCACTGACATTGATTAAATAAAAAATGATAAATATATTACTAATAACACACTATGTGAAAAAAAACGCAAGAGAATATATACTGAATCTCAATAGTGAAAAAAACCACAAGAGAATATATACTGAATCTCAATAGTGAAGGTGAAATTGTTCTCCAAAGGCAAATATTAATTTAAAAATTAAAATTATAAAGGTGAGATTGAAAAAAATGTCCACAACACATTTAAATTCCAAAGGTGAAATCCACTTGCTTCATATGGATAAGGGATATCCAAAGGGAGCCTTACTCTATAGATGTTCAGTGATAACAGATAATCTTAAAGCCGCTTACCAGATGGACGGGACCTCAGATCATAGAGGTCACAAAGGCGTGTGCATCAGCCTGCCGGCAGCGATGGTATTCACCTGTTCCTTTATCCCAGGTGGCCTGTCCTCACTCCACCAGGTAATCAGATGTCTTGACACACAGTATCCAAAACGAAAAAGGTAGGCGGGAATAGAATCGCTCCAGCTTCCAAGTGTACTCCTAAGAGCTTGTTCAACTCAGCAAGGAAGGATTAAAAAAAGGACTTCAAGGTGCGGTATTTTCAAAAAATTCAAAGGATTTATTGTAAAAACACACAGCAAAAAAGCCAAAATCAAAAAGTCCACATCCAATCCACAAATAGTAAAATAGGCAAAATAGGCAAGGAAACAGCAACGTAACAAGGGTAAAAAAGGTTTCTAATGTTTCCGTATGCTAGTCAGAGAGCAAACATAGACTGCATCAATACATCAATATCCAATACGTGATGACGTTAGGAATCTTGGCTCCACCCGACGCGTTTCCCCAAAAATGGCATCAACTGGGAACGGAGGCCAGTTGATGCCATTTTTGGGGAAACGCGTCGGGTGGAGCCAAGATTCCTAACGTCATCACGTATTGGATATTGATGTATTGATGCAGTCTATGTTTGCTCTCTGACTAGCATACGGAAACATTAGAAACCTTTTTTACCCTTGTTACGTTGCTGTTTCCTTGCCTATTTTGCCTATTTTACTATTTGTGGATTGGATGTGGACTTTTTGATTTTGGCTTTTTTGCTGTGTGTTTTTACAATAAATCCTTTGAATTTTTTGAAAATACTGCACCATGAAGTCCTTTTTTTAATCCTTCCTTGCTGAGTTGAACAAGCTCTTAGGAGTACACTTGGAAGCTGGAGCGATTCTATTCCCGCCTACCTTTTTCGTTTTGGATACTGTGTGTCAAGACATCTGATTACCTGGTGGAGTGAGGACAGGCCACCTGGGATAAAGGAACAGGTGAATACCATTGCTGCCGGCAGGCTGATGCACACGCCTTTGTGACCTCTATGATCTGAGCTCCCGTCCATCTGGTAAGCGGCTTTAAGATTATCTGTTATCACTGAACATCTATAGAGTAAGGCTCCCTTTGGATATCCCTTATCCATATGAAGCAAGTGGATTTCACCTTTGGAATTTAAATGTGTTGTGGACATTTTTTTCAATCTCACCTTTATAATTTTAATTTTTAAATTAATATTTGCCTTTGGAGAACAATTTCACCTTCACTATTGAGATTCAGTATATATTCTCTTGTGGTTTTTTTCACTATTGAGATTCAGTATATATTCTCTTGTGGTTTTTTTCACATAGTGTGTTATTAGTAATATATTTATCATTTTTTATTTAATCAATGTCAGTGGTTGCGCGCTTGTCCTTTTACACATATATAATTTATAGATTGTCATATACTTTGCTGGACCATTAAAAATGTCTATCAAAAAATAATTATTGAGACAAAAAAATAAATAAATGCGGAGACCACATCTAATGATTTGCAAGCTGCAATATATTACATTTTCATTTTTGGGTTTAATACCGCTTTAAAGAAGAAAAAGGTCACAAAGTAAAATAAATAATACACCTGTGCTCTGTTTGCAGTGTATTTAGTCTGGCTGCTTTCCAGTCTTTGAGAAACTCATACTTCATTCTCAGCAACAGCCTTGATTTCTAAACGGCTGTTTAAAAAATGAGTACTGCCGTTGGATTATTCCCCTAACTGTACGGGCGCTAATTGGAGAAAGGATATTTTAATTATGAAACCAGAAAAGGGAATTGTGCCTGATTTAATGCCAGGAGTTGAACAGTACTGCTTGTCACATGTACAGCATTGGCTAGCTCTACCTCTGATGTCAGACACACTACACTATTCTACCCCTCCATCTTGGGTGACCCTCCTGGATCCCAGCATGACGTGCTTATGAGCCTGTCATTCTGATTTGTGACGTGCACAGTTTTTCAGTGTGTAGATATACCGCCAGCACTCTAATACTGATCCTCATACTGTGCATTCGCTACTATCAACTGGCACACAGCTGTAGCTGTCTTAAACAATCCTCTCATCGTGTGTGGGTTTCTGACATGTCACACACAGGGTGCCATCCATTTGAAGACAATATATTTGTTATTTCAAATGTTGACTGTTATTTCCTCAAATTTTGCCAGGTTACTGAAATTACTGAAGGCAATTATTGTAGACTATTGATGCTATATTTTAGACTCATAGGGAGATAATATACTTTCTAATTTGTGTATTAATAACATAGCTTTTTATGTTATTGGGAGTCATTGTTTTCCATACAATCCCTGAAAAAGGGTTTATTACCTATATACAGAAACTTTAGCTCCTCTTGCCCAGTCTGCCAAGCTTTTCCCACATTTAAACCATATAAATGTCATAAATTTGTTATGTGTCTTTGGCATATTTGCAATGAATTCCATTCACCACTGGGAGACTATCAGATGCCAATATTAGGATTTCAATAAAGCCATAATTTGTGTAAATGAACCTAAAAAGAAGGATATTACTCATGTGTCACACTGCTGCCTAAAGCTTGTACATGTATAATGGCATTGGAAAGTGGATGTGTTGCTTATAGCATCCAGGCAGGTTTAGGCTTTTAATAAAACTGGTAATAAACCTTGCACCATTCAAAACATATATAAATACATTTTTTTATAATCAAACAAAATATAATTGTAAAGCTTCTATCCCCAATTGTGAAAAAAAAAACACTATGTGAAATGGAAATTAAATGAGGGGTCACTATACTCTATACTATACTAGGTGGATAGTATATTCCTAAGTGATATAAAAACTGAGATGTTCAATATATATTGTGTAGCATATCAATAAACACATAAATCAAAAGTGCTTAAAAAAAAACATAAAGTGGATCAAATAGTTAAAGTGCTTCAAATAAAGTTCATTGTGTCCTTATGCATAAATATTCTTTACTCTTCAGTGTGAGATATCATTAACACCATCACCACCATTAACATTCACACCCAATGTGCTCTGATGGAATATCACTCACTTAACTACTAGGCTTGTGCAATTCGTTTCGAATCGAAATTCGTCCGAATTTAGCAACTTTCGGACATTCGGAAGCATTCGAATTTCCGAACAAAGCAATTACGTATAAAACCGAATCCGAAAAAAATTATATCGCAAATAACGAATGCCCAAATGTCTTTGGCATAATTCGTTATGAAAAAAGTTAGAATGTACGAATCCATTCGAAGCACAATAACACTCTGCTCTGCTCTCTGCTTCTCCCTCACCGTGCTGAACTCCCTCTCAAAATGGTGTACAGGGGCGGAGGCTATAGCCGCATGTAAAAAAACAAAAGTAAAATACGAGATTTCGAATCGTTACAAATAACCGCTATGTATTTAGAAAAGTACAAATCCATTCGAAGCACATTAGGCATAATAGGCAGCGTCGTTGTGAGAGAGACACGGAAAATTACGAATCAACGAACCCAAAAAAAGTTACGACAGTAGGAGTTGTGTCCAGAATCAACTAAAAACAATGTACTCTACAGAAAGTACGAATTAGTCCGAACACGAAAAATCCCATCTAGCAAAATTACGAACGATTACGAATCAACAGGACCGAAAAGAAACAAACCGAAACTAAACAAATTTTTCCGTTGTGCACAAGTCTATTAACTACCATGACATCTTTAACTAAAAAGAATGTCAATCAACGTTTAAATTCTGGGTTTCTTTATATCTCCTCACAGATGTAACACAGTTCTCATGGGTCCAATACTTGACACTGTAACGGAGTGGAGTGTTTGTATATACAGCCACATATGAGTAATTTTTATTTTGTCTGTTTTCAAACAGTGTTTAAATAAAGCATTGTTATTTTATCATGCACAGTTATTTCCTTATGTTGTCCAAATCTATGGGGGTATTGTCTCTGATACTTTCTGGGGGTATCAATGGAGGTTATTGCTGGGTCCTACCACTTACAGCAGGTTATTGCTGGCCCTGACACCTACTGGGGGTTGCGATTGCTGTCATGCAGACCACTGATTAGGATTATCATACTTGCCACTCACATTATCAATCATAGCATACTTTACTCCCACAATCTTTTGACTATAACCCCATGCCCTACGTAATCTAAAACATATCTATTAAAGGGCGTACACCACAAGCCACACATCATGAAGCAAAACCCACACTTTTGGCCATGTCAACTTCATAGACAAAATCAAAAGTATTGCATGTTCTACTCCCTTTAAAGCTGAACTAAACCCTCCTATCCTTTACAGCTATGGAAGCTGCTATCTTAGCCCAATTTTGATCTGCAGCTGCCATGGTGTTGCACATGTGTTCAATTATGACACCAGCTTGACAATTTGGTTGAGAGCATAAACAACTGTGACAGTTGTAATTCATGGTATGCCTTGAATGCAATAATTTTGAGAAACTGTTAAATCAATAGATATAAAAGCAATCGTGCAGCGCTAAATATCAAAACATGTGATAAACATGTGCAAAAATTCAAATAAATTAAATATAAATAAATGTCCACAAAAGTGCAAGTCCACAGAGGTATTCCAGATATCTGTGCAATCGCATAAAGCCCTGTACACACGACCGGTTTTCCTGGCAGGAAAAAAAACATTGGTTTTCCCGACGGGATTCCTGCCAAGCTTTACGGGTTTCCTGCCAAGCTTGTCTTGCGCACAGACTGTCATACAAAATCCCGCCGGTCCAAAGTGCGGTGACGAACAACACGTAATACGGCACTATAAAGGGGAAGTTCCATTCCAATGGTGCCACTCTTTGGGCTGCTTTTGCTGATCTCTTGTTATCGCGTGTTAGTAAAAGTTTGGTGAGAGACGATTCGCGCTTTTCAGTCTTTGTGCTTTCAGATCGTGATAAAAATAAAGAAAAAAGTTTGTCAGAACTCTGTGTGAATATCAGCAGCAAAACAAGTTCATTATTGTAGCATTATAAAGAAGAAAAGAATGCGCAGCATTAAATGATGCAATAATTTGTAGCGTGATGAATGTGCTATCTCCGTTACGTACGCTAGTTTTACCTGAACGAGCGTTCCCATCTCATACTTGATTTTGAGCATGCACGTTTTTTTGCCCTCGGAAAAGCATACACATGACCGGTTTTCACGACGGGAAAAAGTCAGCCGGGAAAATAGAGAGCAGGTTCTCTATTTTTTTTCGCCAGTTTTCCTGTCGGGAAAACTGCGATGGAGCATACACATGGCCGGTTTTCCCGGCCAAACGCTCTCATGGCAGTTTTCCTGCCGGGAAAACCGGTCGTGTGTACGAGGCTTGAGAGTTTAGCAGGTTGGAAGTAAGAAATAAGATAGGATGGGTGACACCGACCAAAATCAACAAGCCCAAACCCCTGCATCTAACCAGAGCGGGTGGGAGGGAATGGGAGAGGCGCCAAAGATTTTACTATGCAATGTGCTTTGTTATATGATTAATGTAAATATGGTTTGCAACATGTTACTGATACATTTACAATTCTATGCATGTACCTATTGCTACATGTTATGGTACTCAATGCTCTAAAATAAATAAAACATTTTTTAACATTGACTAATTTGATCAAGCTGTGTCATATACCTCACGCAAAGTCCCCCCCCCCCCTTTTTCATGTATAGATATAGGGATGGAGGCGTATGGCTCTATAGGCCTCATTTAAATTCCCCCCAAAAAAACTTTTTGTTCACAACAGGTATTTGTGCTTATGGACTTTTTCCTTTACTTATGCAAAAACCACCTGCATAGCACCATCAAAGCATTTGTCTGTTGTTGCCCTATGTTTGTTTATGTAGTACAGTGCCTTGAAAAAGTATTCACACCCCTTGAAACTTTCCACATTTTGTCATGTTACAACCAAAAACGTAAATGTATTTTGTTTGAATTTCATGTGACAAGCCAACAAAAAGATGCACATAATTGTAAAGTCGAAGGGAAATCATAAATGGCTTTCAACATTTTTTACACATAAATATCTGAAAAGTGTGGCATGCATTTGTATTTAGCCCCCTTTACTCTGATACCCCTAACTAAAATCTAGTGGAACCAATTGCCTTCAGAAATCACCTGATTAGTAAATAGAGTCCACCTGTGTGTAATTTAATCTCATTATAAATTAAGCTGTTCTGTGAAGCCCTCAGAGGTTTGTTAGAGAACCTTAGTGAACAAACAACATCATGAAGGCCAAGGAACACACCAGACAAGCCAGGGATAAGTTTGTGGAGAAGTTTAAAGCAGGGTTAGGTTATGAAAAATTATCCCAAGCTTTGAACATATTACGGAGCACTGTTCAATCCATCATCCGAAAATGGAAAGTGTATGGCAAAACTGCAAACCTACCAAGACATGGCTGTCCACCTAAACTGACAGGCCGGGCAAGGAGCGTATTAATCAGAGAAGCATCCAAGAGGCCCATGGTAACTCTGGAGGACAACTATTAGTCGTGCACTCCACCAATCTGGCCTTTATGGAAGAGTGGCAAGAAGAAAGCCATTGTTGAAAGAAAGCCATAAGAAGTCCCGCTTGCAGATTGCGAGAAGCCATGTGGGGGACACAGCAAACATGTGGAAGAAGGTGCTCTGGTCACACGAGACCAAAATTTTACTTTTTGGCCTAAAAGCAAAACGCTATGTGTGGTGGAAAACTAACACTGCACATTACCCTAAACACACCATCCCCACCATGAAACATGGTAGGGGCAGCATCATGATGTGGGGATTGGGAAGCTTTTCCTTAGCGGGGATAGAGAAGCTGTTTAGAGTTGATGGGAAGATGGATGGAGCCAAATACAGGGCAATCTTAGAAAAAAAAACTGTAATGCCCCATACACACGATCATTTTTCATGCCGTTAAAAATGCCATTAAAAAAAATGGCCATTAAAAATGATCGTGTGTATGCTCCAGAGCATTTTTAACGACGTGAAAAACGGGCATTAAAAATTTCGAACATGCTCTCTTTTTTCACGTCGTTTTTCATGTCGTTTTTTTTAACGACGTGAAAAACGATAGTGTGTATGCTTTAACGACGTGAAAAAAAATGCGCATGCTCAGAATCAAGTATGAGACGGGAGCGCTCGTTCTGGTAAAACTAGCGTTCGTAATGGAGATAGCACATTCGTCATGCTGTAACGGACTGAAAAGCACTAGACTGAAAAGAGCGAATCGTCACTCAACAAACTTTATTAAAATGAAGGGTGGCGCCATTCGAACGGAACTTCCCCTTTATAGTGCCGTCGTACGTGGTGTACGTCACTGCGCTTTTCTTGAACATTTTTTAAAATGATGGTGTGTACGCAAGACAGGCTTGAGAGGAAACAAGAAAAAAAATGACGAGAAAAACGTCAGTTTTAAAAATGACATTAAAAATGATCGTGTGTATGGGGCATTAGAGTCTGTAATAAAATAGAGACTGGGGCAGAGGTTCACCTTTCACCAGGACAACGACCCTAAACATACAGCCAGAGCTACAATGGAATGGTTTAGATCAAAGCATATTCATGTGTTAGAATGGCCGAGTCAAAGTCCAGATCTAAATCCATTTGAGAACAGTGGCGGCTGGTGCGCAAAGTTTTTGGGGGGGCGCAAACAAACTGAAAAATTCTGGGGAAAAAACCCCATCAATTGCAGCCTCACTGTGCCCATCAAACGCAGCCACTGTACCATAAAACGCAGCCACTGTACCAAACGCAGCCACTGTACCATCAAACGCAGCCACTGTGCCCTCCAAACGCAGCCACTGTGCCCATCAAACACAGCCACTGTGCCATCAAATGCTGCCACTGTGCCCATCAAACACTGCCACTGTGCCCATTAAATGCTGCCACTGTGCCCCAAATGCTGCCACTGTGCCCATTAAATGTTGCCACTGTGCCCCAAATGCTGCCACTGTGCCCATTAAATGCTGCCACTGTGCCCCAAATGCTGCCACTGTGCCCATTAAACACTGCCACTGCGACCCAAATGTTGCCACTGTGCCCATCGAATGCTGCCACTGTGCTCCCCGCCCGCCGTCTGCCCGAATGGTGTCCGTGTCCTCCATGCTCTTCCTCAATGTCTTCTCCCACCCACTCCTCCCATCCTCTCCTATGATTGGACGCTTGATAGGCGTCCAATCACAGTGCCTGTCGTTTCAGCCAATCAGGTGACAGGTAACAGACCTGAGCACCTGATTGACGGAGAGGCCGTTCAGTGTTAGTAAAGCGAATATTCATTTGCTTTCCTAACACACAGCTAAGTGAACTGCGAGCGCCCATTCACCTATTTTGACGCCTATTAGAGCCTATGGCTCTAATCAGGTGATTCAAAAAATACCTCACTGCTGTAATTCAGGCGCCCGGGTGACAGCGGCGGCCATAGATAGATTCATGCAATGCATGAATCTATCTATTGGTGATAGAGAGCTGGCAAAAAGCTGCACCACCACTGTTTGAGAATCTGAGGAAAGGCTTGGATTGTGCTGTTCACAGACGCTCTCCATCCAATGTGACAGACCTTTAGCTATTTTGCAAAGAAGAAAGGGCAAAAAATGTCACTCTCTAGATGTGCAAAGCTGGTAGAGACATACCCAGAAAAAGTTGCAGCTCTAATTGCAGTGAAAGGTGGTTCTACAAAGTATTGACTCAGGGGGGCTGAATACAAATGCACGCCACACTTTTCATATATTTATTTGTAAAAAAAATGAAAACCATTTATTATTTTAATTTTACTGCACAATTATGCGCCACTTTGTGTTGTTCTATCACATAAAATCCGAATAAAATACATTTACGTTTTTGGATGTGACATGACAAAATGTGAAAAATTTCAAGGGGGATGAATACTTTTTCAAGGCACTGTATGTTATTTTAAATGTGTCTCATTTGTAAGGTGTCTTAAAACAATTTTTTTCTTGTTCTGATTTAGTTTGCTTTCTTTGTTCTGAAAAACACAACTTTTTCTTCTCAGACAAATTTCAAAGATAAAAAACAATCATGCTAATTATTGTGTCCCCGGGGTTTATTATGCTGCCCACAATTTCTTGGCTACATTTATTTATAGCAAGTTTTGTTTTTATGTTACAAAATATCCGCCTGTAAATTAGAATGAATTCAGTATGGAATATTACTGAGTTCAGAGTTTCTATGTGTGGCTTATAATTTTTATTTTATTTTTTATTTATTTTTTAAGGTTAACCTATTATAATATGGATTTTCACAGGATTTTACAATTTGTTTTTATATTAGGTAACACAAACTATATTTATACAAGATAGTGTAAAGAAAAACAATTCAAAAACAAAAAAAGTTATCCAATTAGGTAAGTAAAATCCTCTTTTAATTGCATTCTAAAAAACTTTACTATAAATTGTATTGAAAATCCTTTAGACATTAATTTTCTACCATGTGTTATGTCATACCCATAACTGTATTGACAATTATATAAATATGAGATAAATACATGTTTTTTTATCATTTCAGCTTATATGAATAGGATCAAACCAAAGTCAGTTATATAAAAACTCATCAAATAAAATCATGTAGAAAAAGTGTAAGCAAGCGTAGTAAAACATTAATACTATTAAAAATGAAAAGGCAAATCTTTTATTAATGCTTTAACAGTTCTTATTTGTTTCCCACAGAGCTTAAATTTCAATAGCCATAATTTTTCTTCAAATGCAACAAGTTTAAAATTATCTGAAGAAAAAAATAAAGTCCAAAACGAATTCAGCCACGGATAGAAGTAATTCTGTGTGTGTTTCCCCAAGGACATCATTATCTGGAATAGGAAAAGAGAGGTGTGTAAAACATATTATGTTTTTTAAATGAAAATCAAAATGACATACATTTTTGAATAACGATTTTCTTTTCATAGAAAGATAAAAATCAACCCACAAAGTTACAAAAGAGAGGCTAGGGGTGTGATCCTGATTGACAAATACACGAATGTGGCAAAAAAAATGTCTGCTCAGGTAATACAATATATCATGTAGATCGCAGCACAAGCATCGATGTTGCATGTACTGATTAAATGTATCAACCTTATGCATATACTACTGTCTAGTGACAGTAGTAGTGTCAAAATTAAGTAGACCAGGCAAAAAGATTAAGAAAACAAAAATTTATGTTTTTCACACCATGAAAATCTTGCTCTTGTATCAGATTTGGTTCCAATTTATGACAAATTGACTGGTGGAAATATGTTTCAATCTGAAACAGCATAATAGAGAAAATGGTGGGAGAAAATCATCCAAGAAAACACGAGGAAAAAAAATATCAACATATAAAAGTAAATACAGTGCCTTGAAAAAGTATTCATACCCCTTGAAATTTTCCAAATTTTTTCATATTACAACCAAAAGCGTAAATTTATTTTATTGGGATTTTATGTGATAGACCAACACACAGTGGCACATAATTGTGAAGTTGAAGGAAAATGATAAATGGTTTTCAAAATGTTTTGCAAATAAATATGTGAAAAGTGTGACGTGCATTTGTATTCAGTCCCTCTGAGTCAATACTTTGTAGAATCACCTTTTGCTGCAATTATAACTGCAAGTCTTTTTGGGATGTCTCTACTAGAGATGTCCCAAACTATTCACCGGCGAATAGTTCCCGGCGAACATAGCTTGTTCGGTCCGCCCCCTATTCGTCATCATTGAGCAAACTTTGACCCTGTACCTCACAGTCAGCAGACACATTCCAGCCAATCAGCAGCATACCCTCCCTCCAAGACCCTCCCACCTCCTGGACAGCATCCATTTTAGATTCATTCTGAAGCTGCAGTCTTAGTGAGAGGAGGGACAGTGTAGCTGCTGCTGATTTAATAGGGAAATCTATAGCTAGGCCAGTGTATTCAGTGTCCACTCCAGTCCTGAAAGACTCATCTGATCTCTGTTGTAAGGACAGCGTCCTGACAGCACCCCAAAAAGCCCTTTTTAGGACTAGTACATACATCAGTCTGCCTTTTATTTTTTTCTCTGTAATCTAATTGCAGTTGCCTGCCAGCGTGTGTGTGACAGGCTCACAGCGTATACTGTGCCCACTTACCCAGTGGCACCACTCATATATCTGGTGGCACAGTAGATTACTAGTGAGAGGAGGGACAGTGTAGCTGCTGCTGATTTAATAGGGAAATCTATAGCTAGGCCAGTGTATTCAGTGTCCACTCCAGTCCTGAAAGACTCATCTGATCTCTGCTGTAAGGACAGCGTCCTGACAGCACCCCAAAAAGCCCTTTTTAGGGCTAGTACATACATCAGTCTGCCTTTTTTTTTTGTTCTCTGTAATCTAATTGCAGTTGCCTGCCAGCGTGTGTGTGACAGGCTCACAGCGTATACTGTGCCCACTTTCCCAGTGGCACCACTCATATATCTGGTGGCACAGTAGATTACATTTAAAAAAAAACAACAATTTTGACTGCAATAGAATAGCAGTCAGTTGCCTGCCAGCGTGTGTGTCAGGCCTACAGCGTCTACTCTGCCAACTTCTGCCAGTGCACAGTGCCACTCATATCTAGTGTCACAGTAGCTTGCACGCATAGTACAACTTAACTAATCTAAAAAAAATGACAGGCAGAGGCAGGCCACCCCGCAGGGGCCGTCGTGGTCATGGTGCTGTGAATCCCTTTGGCCCTAGAATAATGCCCACTGTTCAGAGGCCACGTACCCTGAACTCGAAAAGTTCTGAGGACATAGTTGACTGGCTATCACAGGACACCCAATCTTCTACAGCTTCCGCTCGGAACCTTGACGCACCATCCTCCTCCAGCTCAGATTTGGGCACCTTTCAAGTTACCACTCGCCCGCCTGCCACCACCACCAACACTTGCACCACAGCTGCTTTACTTTATCTGTCAGAGGAGATATTTACACATGAGTTGGAAGAAATGAGTGATGCACAACCATTATTGCCAGAGGATGTAGATAAAAGGGATATGTCTCAGTCAGGCAGCATTACACACATGGACATACGGTGTGGTGATGATGATGTTGTATCCGATGCTGCTTCCTTTGCTGAGTTGTCAGATACAAGTGAAGCGGTTGATGATGACGATGTGTCCGTGGATGTCACGTGGGTGCCCGCTTGAAGAGAAGAAGAACAGGGGGAAAGTTCAGATGGGGAGACAGAGGAGGAGGAGACGAGTTGGAAGCAGGGGGAGGTCGTCGCAAGGAGCTAGTGGCACAGTCAGACAGCATGTATCCGCACCCGGGGTCAGCCAGACAGCACGCCAATCAACGCATGCTGTTGCCGCCACCAGAATGCCATCATTGCAAAGCTCAGCAGTGTGGCATTTTTTTTGTGTGTCTGCCTCTGATAACAGCAATGCCATTTGCAACCTGTGCCAAAAGAAACTGAGTCGTGGGAAATCCAACACCCACCTAGGTACAACTGCTTTGCGAAGACACATGATCGCACATCACAAACGCCTATGGGATCAACACATGATGATGAGTACAAGCAGCACACAAGCTCAAAGCCACCATCCTCCTCCTGGTCCAGCATCTTCAGCCACGTCAACCACTGCTGTCCTCCTTGCCCCCTCTCAACCATCCGCCACTCCGTCTCTCGCCTTGAGCAGTTCCTGCTCATCTGCCCACAGTCAGGTGTCTGTCAAGGACATGTTTGAGCGTAAGAAGCCAATGTCACAGTGTCATCCCCTTGCCCGGCATCTGACAGCTGGCTTGTCGGAACTCTTAGCCCGCCACCTTTTACCATACAAGCTGGCGGAGTCTGAGGCAGTGGAAGGTACCCGGCCAAAATTTATTTTCATAAAAGGCAATCCCCAACCTGTACTCTATTGTGCAAAAGGAAGTCATGGCATGTCTGGCACACAGTGTTGGGGCAAGGGTCCATCTGACCACTGATACCTGGTCTGCAAAGCACGGTCAGGGCAGGTATATCACCTACACTGCGCATTGGGTAAACCTGCTGATGGCTGCCAAGCATGTAATGCGTGGCTCTGCAGAGGAGTTGGTGGTGACACCGCCGCGACATGCAGGCAGGCCTGCTGCCACCTCCTCTACTCCTCCTACTCCATCCTCTTCGATAAACTCCTCAGCTGAGTCCTCTTCTGCTGCTGCGTCTTGCTCCACATCAACTGCACCCCCCCAGCTCCCTAGGGGCTATTCCACATCCCGGATACGACAGTGTCACACTGTCTTGGGGTTGACTTGCCTGAAAGCAGACAGTCACACCGGACCAGCACTCCTGTCCACCCTGAACGCACAGGTGGATCAGTGGCTGACTCCACACCAACTGGAGATCGGCAAAGTGGTGTGTGACAACGGAAGCAATTTGTTGGCGGCATTGAATTTGGGCAAATTGACACATGTGCCGTGCATGGCACATGTGTTGAATCTGATTGTACAATGCTTTGTGCATAAGTACCCAGACTTACAGGACGTCCTCAAGCAGGCCAGGAAGGTGTGTGGCCATTTCAGGCGTTCCTACACGGCCATGGCACACTTTTCAGATACCCAGCGGCGAAACAACATGCTAGTGAGGCGCTTGATTTGCGACAGCCCGACATGTTGGAATTCAACACTCCTAATGTGCGACCGCCTGCTCCAACAAGAAAAAGCCGTCAACGAGTATTTGTATGACCGGGGTGCTAGGACAGCCTCTGCGCAGCTGGGAATTTTTTTGCCACGTTACTGGACGCTCATGCGCAATGCCTGTAGGCTCATGCGTCCTTTTGAGGAGGCGACAAAACTAGTCAGTCGCACTGAAGGCACCATCAGCGACATCATCCCATTTGTTTTCTTCCTGGAGGGTGCCCTGCTAAGAGTGCTGGATCAGGCCGTAGATGAGCGTGAAGAGGAAGAGTTGTGGTCACCATCACCACCAGAAACAGCCTTATCAGCATCACTTGCTGGACCTGCGGCAACGCTGGAAGAGGAGTCTGAGGAGTCAGAGGAGGAATGTGGCTTTGAGGAGGAGGAGGAAGACCAACCACAGCAGGCATCCCAGGGTGCTCGTTGTCACCTATCCGGTACCCGTGGTGTTGTACGTGGCTGGGGGGAAGAACAGACCTTCAGTGAGTTCAGTGAGGGCGAGGAACGGGACATGAGTAGCTCGGCATCCAACCTTGTGCAAATGGGGTCTTTCATGCTGTCGTGCCTATTGAGGGACCCTCGTATAAAAAGGCTGAAGGAGAACGACCTGTACTGGGTGGTCACGCTACTAGACCCCCGGTATAAGCAGAAAGTGCCTGAAATGTTAACGAATTACCGGAAGTCGGAAAGGATGCAGCAGTTCCAAAATAAATTAAACAGTATGCTTTACACAGCGTATAAGGGTGATGTCACAGCAGAACGGGAATCTAACAGGGGAAGAGGTGAAAGTAATCCTCCTCCTACCACGACCACGCCGGCAAGGACAGGACGCTTTACAGACGTGTTGTTGATGGAGGACATGCAGAGCTTTTTAAGTCCTACGCATCGCCACAGCCCTTCCGGGTCCACCCTCAGAGAATGACTCGACCGACGGGTAGCAGACTACCTCGCCTTAACTGCAGATATCGACACTGAGGAGCGATGAACCCCTTGACTACTGGGTGTGCAGGCTTGACCTGTGGCCTGAGCTATCCCAATTTGCGATAGAACTTCTGGCCTGCCCCGCTTCAAGTGTCCTTTCAGAAAGGACCTTCAGTGCAGCAGGAGGTATTGTCACTGAGAAGAGAAGTCGCCTAGGTCAAAAAAGTCTAGATTACCTCACCTTTATTAAGATGAATGAGGCATGGATCCCGAAGGGACTGACAGTGGGGGATACATTTGACTAAAAAAGGCCTGATGAGATGAGCTGCCTTGGGCTAAAAATGGTCCACACGCTGCTGTATTTTATCTCTGCATGCCGGATGACTTGCATGACTTATCCGCCACCATCTAGGGTTCAAGCCGCAAGGTTTTAGGGCACTTTCTGCCTGGAAAACATAATTTTTTCTGGCCGCTGCCTAATTTTTCTGGCCTCTGGTGCTGCACTGTGGCTGCAAAAACAAAACAAAAAAAAAAGCACATACATGTGTCAATTCCCCTTCGTGATCGTTACCTTGTTGTGGTGAAGGGGCTTGCGTATCACAATGAAGCGACCACCTCTATGAGTGTGTTGGCAATGGCAATGTTGGCACACCCCAGATGATAAGGTCGCTGCTTCATTGTGAACAGACCAAAAGCGATCGGCTGGATAATTTTGCATAGAAAAAACATAAATTTTCTTTGTGATCACCTAAGGTGATCATTAAAGCCTTGCGGTTGGGCAAATGGACTGTTTGCGGTTGTTTGCGGTGCGTTAAACGGGGAGTTTGGTCTGTCAGAGTTTGGTCTGTCACTGTGAAGCGGGCTTAACCCTTACACTACCTGATCGATACAACATCATACCTGATGTTTTAAAGCACGTTATTCCAAACAATTTAGGAATGTTAGGTGATTTATGCCCTTTATGGATTAAAACCCGACTCTGCGTCAACTACGTAATTTTCCATGGGAGTTTTGCCATGGATCCCCCTCCGGCATGCTGCAGTCCAGGTGTTAGTCCCCTTGAAACAACTTTTCCATCACTATTCTGGCCAGAAAGAGTGCCTGTGGGTTTTAAAATTCGCCTACCTATTGAAGTCTATGGCGGTTTGCCGGGTTCGCCCGTTCGCGAACATTTGCGGAAATTCGCGTTCGCCGTTCGCGAACGGAAAATTTTATTTTCGCAACATCACTAGTCTCTACCAGCTTTGCACATCTAGAGAGTGACATTTTGCCCATTCTTCTTTGCCTAATAGATCAACCTCTGTCAGATTGAATGGAAAGCATCTGTGAACAGCAATTTTCAAGTCTTGCCACAGATTCTCAATTGGATTTAGGTCTGGACTTTAACTGGGCCATTCTAACACATGAATATGCTTTGATCTAAACCATTCCATTGTAGCTCTGGCTGTATGTTTAGGATCGTTGTCCTACTGGAAGGTGAACCTAGATTTTAGTTAGGGGTATCAGAGTAAAGGGAGCTGAATACAAATGCTCGCCACACTTTTCACATATTTATTTGTAAAAAAAAATTGAAAACCATTTATGATTTTCCTTCCAATTCACAATTATGTGCCACTTTGTGTCGGTCTATCACATAAAAACCCAATGAAATCTATTTACATTTTTTGTTGTAACATGACAAAATGTGAAAAATTTCAAGAGTTATGAATACTTTTTCAAGGCACTGTATAAAAGAATAATAATAAAAAAATAAAAAGGAAATATAAAAAAGAAATTGGCTATGGATATCAAAGAACAATACTGTAAATATGCATTTTTGAATGCTACCATTACCTATGTAAAATGATTAAATTATAGTTGAAATTAAACTTTTTCATGCACCATGGAAGTCACTGTTTGCTGATCCTTATTTAAAATAACCAAATTTGATTTCAGGAAAACATAACAGGTCCTTGTTCTGGACCTAAATTAAATTTTCTGACAATGAGAAAATTTTTTGATTAGGAGACTATTGTTGGAATTGATAAGAATTTTTAAACCTTAAGCCATCATTTTATTTATTTTTTCTGGTAGGAGGAATGTAGTCTATCCCTATGTGTTAGAGGTACAATTTCATGAGAAGGATGGGTGTTGTGATTTTTGATATGGGGTGGAATATTTGGTTCCAATAACAACACAGGGACTTGCAGTACCATAGTGAGTGGGAGTGGGAGCTGATGGGCCAACAGATTCTCTAGCACTAGGAAGAGTAAGAGGGGTAAAATTTGAATAACTTATATGGAGTGATGTACTGTCATGAATCATCTTTTGTAACAGCTCACAGTGGTTTGCACATTGATAAATGATAAGCCATAACGTTCATCTCCATTGATCCCTCTGGCAAAGAAGCACTTCTCAATGTATAACATACAAAGATCATTGGTAATATTTAGGGAGATATACCCAGTGGGAGTTACTCCAACTGGAAATGTTTAAAAGGGTTGTAAACCCTAGTTTGTTTGTTTTTTAAATAATAAACATATCATACTTACCTCCACTGTGCAGTTCGTTTTGCACAGTGTGGCCCCAAACCTCGTCTTCTGGGGTCCCCCAGTGGCGCTCGTGGCTCCTCCTTGCATTGGTAAATCCCCTGGGAGAAGCGCTCTCCCTGGGGGTTACCTTGTGGGCGCACTCCTGAATCCAGTATTTGCGTCCATAGACACAGAATTCCGGACTCAGCCCCGCCCCCCGGAGCCAGGGTCATTGGATTTGATTGACAGCAGCGGGAGCCAATGGCTGCACTACTATCAATCTATCCAGTCAAGAGCCGAGAATCCCGGGCAGAGGTACAGCGCGTCTCCACCGAGGGAACGAACGGGCTCTGGTGAGTAAAACGGGGAGGCTAGGGGGCCGGTCAATGTCAGAAGTTTTTTCATCTTAATGCATAGGATGCATTAAGGTGAAAAAACACGAGGGTTTGCAACCCTTTTAACTGACAGTTCGTATAGGAGGTCATCAGATGTATGAGTATTCTACCTTTACTACACCACGTGATTCCGCTCCCTTAGGTATTGCACTCACCAGAAATCTATCAGATAACGCTTTCGATATATTATGCCCATTTTGTCAGTACCAGAGAGTCATCTACAAGGATTTCCCATAGAAAAGGAAAGAGCCCTGGACTGCCGCACTCTGTATAAACGATTTATTTTCAAAATTCCAAAATTAAAATCCAAAGTTAATACATGGGTTCAAAAGTCCAAAAACAAGCAAAAACAGAAAACTGACATGCAAGGGTGGATTTCCCGATTGGATCACCAAGACCAAGACAATTAGTTTGTACGCTCTGGTCCTGGTCCTTACTTGATCTGCTAACTGTTCCAATCTCCTCCCGAGAATCACTGCGGATGATTAGACCTTCACGAGTGGTGAGCGAGTATCGTGATACAGTGCACAGTGTGATGCTTTTAATATTGAATGCTACCTTTTAACTGTTGTTTGTAAGTGCATAGGGGATTTCCTTTTATAGAATTAAGTTTTAACAGATTCACGCTCTGAGGATTGTTTTCTTCTTAATGTCCGAGCCATGGAATTGATTATGGTAATATGGTAATTATGAGAGCATGAGTGAATAACAGGAAAAGAGTGAATGGGCATAATATATCCAAAGCGTTATCTGATAGATTTCTGGTGAGTGCAATACCTAAGGGAGCAGAATCACATGGTGTAGTGAAGGTGGAATACTCATACATCTGATGACCTCCTATACCTCCCTAAATATTACCAATGATCTTTGTATGTTATACATTGATAAGTGCTGCTTTGCCAGAGGGATCAATGGAGATGAACTTTATGGCTTATGATTTATGATTTTTTTGTATTATTATAGCAGCTGCTATTGCATTCCTTTAATCAGTCTAAATGTAAGCCTATTTTTACCTAAGCGCCGGAAAAGTGACTTTATTTACTTTAAGATTGTGGGTTTGCACATAGAGTTGCCTTATAAGTTAAAGGGGTTGTAAAGGTTCGTTTTTTATTTTCTAAATAGGTTCCTTTAAGCTAGTGCATTGTTGGTTCACTTAACTTTTCCTTTGATTTCCCTTCTAAATATTTTTTTTCTTTGTTTTCTTTGTCTGAATTTCTCACTTCCTGTTCCTCCTCAGTAAGCTGTTCAGTAAGCTGTTCTGGGTGACTCCACACCACTCGGATGATGGTGTGAAGTTTAGTGAGGAGAAACAGGAAGTGAGAAATTCAGACAAAGAAAAAAAACATTTAGAAGGGAAATCTAAGGAAAAGGTAAGTGAACCAACAATGCACTAGCTTAAAGGAACCTATTTAGAAAATAAAAAACAAACCTTTACAACCCCTTTAAAGCAGTCAAAGCAATCTCCGGTGAAAAATGCTTTCTTTATACTTTCTTCTATGCCCAGCAAATATTTATTTTTTTCTATTCAAGCATGTTGCAATAATTACCAGCTGTAATTTCTGGCCACTAGGATTATATTCATTACAGGTTTCTGCCTTACTCTCCTCCAGGCCATTCATAAAACAAACACAGCACAAAGCTTTGTTTGTGAATGACCAGTAGACGAGGGAGGTGAAGACATGAAAGTAGCAGTGGAATATATAAGACATGTAGAAAGGCAGTACCTCCTTCAGCATCTAAACAAGAATTGTTTGGTATATAAGAAAGCGTTCATCACAGCAGAGTGCTTTTCTGCATTCCAGTAATCAAACTCACGTGAGTGTACACTCCAGGATCTGTGCAGGTTTTGGTCCCTGTGAATTGTCTACTTCAAGTGTTTTGTTTTTTCAAAAAGCAAGTGTTTGATAAAAATTATATCAGACTTGGACAAAATATAAGTGTTTATGTAAGATTTGTGTTGCTTTTCTTTGATTCATTGGTAAAAAGTGTTAGAACAGGTGATATCTCTATGAAGAAGGCTCTGCATGCCTCATTTGATGGCCATGTTTACCCACAGGAAAATGCACAGATATTCCATGCACAGCTCAAGCCACTGGTCCAAAAGGACACAGATGTCATATTGGGAGCAGTGGCTGTCTCTGTTCAGCCACTACATTCCAATAGACAGCAATAGGACTGCTTGCATGGGAATGCATGGGGTTACCTGTGCATCACCATGTGGGTAAACATGACCGTCAACCAGGGCACTCATTTGTAAGCCCCATGTGAACAAATCCTAAGGCTGGGTTCACACTAGAGCATGGAGCGGCTCACAGCAGGGGTCTGGTGCGCCTCCATTCGCCGGTTCAGGTCCCATTTCAGCCCGAATATTGCAATTCGCACCGGAGCCGCTCCAGAGATTTGTGAACCGGCTCCATAGAGAGCCAGTCACAATCTTCTACAAAAGTGTGAACCCAGCCTCAAACTTGGGGTAACATCGCAGAATTTCTTACATTTGTTGTGACATTTGAAATTTATGGAGGCCGTACATTCTAAAGAGAGTTGAATTAAAATCAATTCAAATACATTGACAGGCACAATTACACATTTTGAAATTAATAAATTTAAATAAGTCTGAATGAAGCATTCGTGCACTTTGTTGCCACACTCATCCTGGTGGGGTTATACTGCAGCAAAGTCATCCTCATTGGTGACAACTTCTACATTCTTATCAAGTTCAAGACCTGAATGACTAGCCATGTTAAGTAAAGCACAGCTTGCCAAATACGTGTACACTTCTCCAATAGGGATTAGCCAAACTTACCTGGGTTCAGTTCGAGGTGTGTTCACAGAACATGACTAAAATTCTAGTGCAGAATCTGAACCCCATTGAAGTTAAATGTTAAAATGGTAATGGACATTTTCTAGGCGAGGGATATCAAACAAATTACATGGGGGACAGGGCACTGCCGTGGGGGACATGTACCAAAGCAAAAAAAAAAAAAATCCCCCAATTTTTTTTTATAATAAATTAAAACCAATATTAAAACTGCTAAATTCCTTTAAATAACATGCCTGAGGACATCCTTACCCTGCCTGTGAAGTGGTGCATCAGTACAATGTATTAAAATTACTGCAGCAAAACTGACATTAACAGTGAAAAAAAATGCTCATCATGTTTGTTCTGAGGCCAGAGATTCCCTTCATCTATACCAGACCTTTATCCTAGATTAGGGTCCGACAAAGATGTTAACGGGGGGGACCTCCACACAAAAAAAAATGGGGTCCCCCTCCAAAATTCTATACCAAACTCTTTGGGTCTGTTTTGTTATACAGCATAAGGGGAACCCCATGCAAAAAAAAAAAACAACAACAAAAAAGCATGTGGGACGACTATCTCATAAGGGTCCATGCATATAAATTATAGTAATTTTTTATTAAATTTTTTTGTCAAAATTAAAGTGATTAATATTCCTTAAAAGTTTGGTATGTTAAAAGAAAATAACATCTTCTTTTCTTAAAGCGGAGTTCCACCCAAAAATTGAACTTCCGCTTTTCGGATTCCTCCCCCCCTTTGGTGTCACATTTGGCACCTTTCAGGGGGGGAGGAGGGAGCAGATACCTGTGTAATCCAGGTATTTGCTCCCACTTCTGGACATAGGTCACTGCAGTGACCTACGCCACGTACGGCGCCTCCTCCGTCCCCCCTCCGCTGTCTTCTGGGAGACACACAGGTCCCAGAAGACAGTAGGGACCAGTGGGATCATGCAGCGCTACTCGCGCATGCGAAGTAGGGAACCAGGAAGTGAAGCCACAAGGCTTCACTTCCTGATTCCCATACCAAAGATGGCGGCATCTCCACCCGAGAGCCAAGGGACAGATCGGCTTCGGGTGCCGACATCGCGGGCACCCAGGACAGGTAAGTGTCCATATATTAAAAGTCAGCAGCTGCAGTATTTGTAGCTGCTGACTTTTAATTTTGTTTTTTCCGGCAGAACTCCGCTTTAACAAAGGTAAATCAAACTCTATCTTGCATGTCCAGAGAGAGAGAGAGATGTGGCCACTGTGGCCTAGTGCCTTTCCAATCCATGCTGCTAGTTGCTTACAATAGTAATGACATGTGGCTTATGATGGACAGGGGTGAGTCTTCTTTTAGTGAGTAAATGGCTTCCAACATTATTGACCAACAAATTGCCTTGTGAACATAACCCCTGAATACACATTACATTCTTGGTGTAGACCAGACAAAGCTTCACCATTGTTTACTATCACCACTGTGGATTTCAAGGGAACTTAGCCACAGATTACAGATACTTGCCTGGACATTCCAGCTAAGGAGTATAATTTATTATTTAAGCAATTTGGTTGCCAAAGCAAAAAGAGCACAAAATACACTGTACATTTAAAGTAGAACTCTATAAACATACGACTCTATAAATTATTAAGTGCAAATAAAGGTCCCTCTGTGCAGGTATGTTAGCAGGGCTAATTGCTTCTCCTTCCTGTGAAATTCAAAAATTTGCATATGCTGAATATTACAGTTAAAGTTGTACTTCCATTGCTTCAGCTATGAGAGGAGTGGCTCTCATGCAAGTGTAGCGCTACCCTCGTGAGGGCCGCTGGTAGAATCTGCACCCTACTGGTTGCCCCGACTCTGTAAGTCCTCCGACACCTCTGACATCCTAGGTTCAGACATTTTTACCAAATATTACCAAAAATAATGAGCTTACACAATGTTAGTAAGACAATTTAGATTTGCTTACTGGGTCAAAAGTGGCACACGAAAAAGCATAACATAAGACTGTACGTCATAAAGGTAACTGGTTAGCCATAATTCCACCCTAGTATACAATATGAATGTGGAATCAAAGACCTCTACTTAGTAACACAATAGAAATGCAAAGAAACACAGTGCAAATATAACTCTCTTAATTCCTTGAGGCCTATGCGAACAGGCAGCAGAGAGGCAGTAGACTGACACTTAATAAAACTATGTCAGACTCTGCCCACAGGCACTTAACAACTACTGACAAACATTCAGAAAACTGTTGTATTTAGGTTGGCTGGCTCGTTTAAATAGAGTTCCAGAGAAATGTGAGCAGACCCCTTATACTAAATTATATTAGTCTCTTAGTAAGACGAGGAAAGAACAAAAAGGTGTTAAACTTCAGCTAGCACTCAAGTATGAGGAAGGAAACAAATTACAATTTGTCCAGAGCCTGGATGATAATGATTTCAATTTGAAATTCACTTTCCTCTTTGATAATGGCCAGATCCCATTTTTGGATCTGTCCATTATCAAACAAACAGACGGTACGCTGGGCAACGATTTATATCGAAAACCCACGGCCGGAAATACGTTGCTATATGCAACCAGTGCTCACCCCAAGCCACTGGTGCACAGCATACCCTTCGCGCAATACTTGCGTCTTCGAAGGAATTGTACGTTGGAAAGTGACTTTAGAACCCAGGCTAATGTCTTACGTGAACGACTGTTATCAAGAGGATATTCCCATACCAATCTCAGAAAAGCCTTCAATAAAGCTTTCTCACGTCCCAGAAACTCCCTACTTTACAACCGCCCTAGGCCACAACCTACCAAGGACTCTGTTAGATTCATCACTACATTTTCGGCCCATCACAAAACATTGAGAACAATTTAATCTAACCATTGGCATCTACTTGCTGAGCATCATGTCCTGAGCAAGCATATGTGACCTACCCCTGAGCTGGTGTTCCGCAGGGCCTGCTCGTTACGTGACCATCTGACCCGTAGTCACTATGTACCTGCTAACCATCCAAGACCAGGACATAATGGCACCTTCAGGTGTGGCGACTGCCCCCGTTCCCCTGGGTTCTTGAGGGGAAGCAATTAATTTTACCCAATGGAGAAAGCTTCTCCCCACAAGCTTTGCAAATTGTGTCACCAGGGGGGTCATATATCTGATGGTTTGCAGGTGTAATGCTTTTTACGTTGGCAAAACCATCAGAGAACTCAGACAGCGGATAGGTGACCACCTCTACTATTCTGGTAGTGGAAAACTCGCCACCATAGGTGGACAGTGGACCTGTTGCTATGGGGGGATTATGTGGCCACCCAAGCCGTTGGCATCCCGTGACAGTCCTCCCCAAACTGGGGAGATGACTGACATGATTCGCTGCCAATGGCACCATGAGAGACACTTTTCCACTAATGTCATCTCTTAGTACTTCTGCTCACAGCACACGGACCTTCACATGGCCCAGGTGCGCATACGCCGGCTGATGCATGCGCGGAGTACGAATTCTGGCCGGCTTGCGTGACGTCAGATGTCGTCTGGCGTGCACCCGAGCGGGATGCACAAATCAGCAGGACCGAGACACCAGTCCTCAGATGCTGCTGAGGAGTGGAGTCATCGGATTCACCCCGCTTACATAGCGGGCCGAAGACGGCTGGATGCGGTTTTGGAGGCTTATAATCTAGGGTATGTACATCATCACTGACTTCCTTTTTGCAAGTCAAACTTTGTTTCCTATGTCCTCCATGCTTACGGTGGCATGTATGTCTTTCCCTACCAGATTCAGTTGTATTGCCTGGTCATTTAGGAGCTTTAATCGGCTAGTAGCCTGCCTATGGGACATATTTACTCTTTCGTGGTTACCATTGATTCAACAACAAGGTACATATGCCATTGCTTTTTCTTTTGGTTTATAGTTAGATATTACTAGCTCAGTTCACTGACATATTTCTATTCATTTATTAACCAATCAGTGACCAGGTTTCTCAATATATTTTCAGTGATATGTAGCGGGTGTTTGAATTTTAGGGGAGGCATCTGGGTGGTAGTGTAACCCAGATGCACCAATTGCTAGGGGATCCGAGACCCTTTTCTGGTTCTTGGAGGACTCTGGTGGTGTGAGGTTCCTTGCGGTGCACAGGTGGCGCTGTTGCCCGGGGTCGGAGCTGAACTCATAAAAGGGGCGGACGCCCTTACCATGGGGTTCAGAGTTTGGAGAGAGTTGGAGGATGCGGCCGCACCCAGGCACCTTCAGCTTGGGTGCTGGCGTTCCGGAGTTCCGGGCTCAGGTGCCCTTGACCTGGCCGGAGCGAGAGATGGAGTCCATCCCAGGCACCTCAATATAGTCAGGGGCAGTGACTACCCGCCACTGGTGATATCACAGTGGTTTGCAGGAGAAGGGAAGGGATTGTGCCTCGATCTATTCCCCATTACTACTCAGTGGAAGAAACTGTTTATTGTTTGGCAAGAAGAATAAAACTGAGTTGGACCTATTCACTGTGTGGAACTCTGGTTACTAGGAGCAAAGGAGTCAGGGACGAAGTACTGGACTTGACTCTAGGACACCTACGCAAGACCCAATCTTCTGGCCTTCACCTCTTAGCTATGGAGGACATGGGCCGTGGTGTATCTCATCCCTCCCCCCAGCACTGAGACCCCTAGACGAAGAAAGACAAGCCGAGTAGGCTTGTGCAATTCGTTTCGTAACGAATTGAAATTCGTCCGAATTTAGCAACTTTCGGACATTCGGAAGCATTCGAATTTCCGAACAAAGCAATTACGAATAAGACCGAATCCGAAATAAATTATACCGCAAATAGCGAATGCCCGAATGTCTTCGGCATAATTCGTTATGAAAAAGTTACGAATGTACGAATCCATACGAAGCACAATAACACTCACTCTGCTCTGCTCTCTGCTTCTCCCACACCGTGCTGAACTCCCTCTCAAAATGGTGTACAGGGGCGGAGGTTATAGCCGCATGTAAAAAACGAAAGTAAAATACGAGATTTCGAATCCATTCGAAGCACAATAACACTCTGCTCTGCTCTCTGCTTCTCCCTCACCGTGCTGAACCCTCTCAAAATGGTGTACAGGGGCGGAGCCTATAGCCGCATGTTAAAAACGAAAGTAAAATACGAGATTTCGAATCGTTACAAATAACCGCAATGTATTTAGAAAAGTACAAATCCATTCGAAGCACATTAGGCATAATAGGCAGCGTCGTTGTGAGAGAGACACGGAAAATTACGAATCAACGAACCCAAAAAAAGTTACGAAAGTAGGAGTTGTGTCCAGAATCAACGAAAAACAACGTACTCTACCGAAAGTACGAACCCAAAAAAAGTTACGAAAGTAGGAGTTGTGTCCAGAATCAACGAAAAACAACGTACTCTACCGAAAGTACGAATTATAAAGCAACAAAAAATTCAACGAAAAATGTCGCTTGCAAAAATACGAATGAGTCCGAACACGAAAAATCCCGTCTAGCAAAATTACGAATGATTACGAATCAACAGGACCGGAAAGAAACGAACCGAAACGGAACGAATTTTTCCGTTGTGCACAAGTCTAAAGCCGAGTATGAGAAGGGGAGAGAGGGGTGAGGCCGCTACAGATATATATTCTTTATATCCTGGATTCCCTTGGGAACCTGATACTACCCTAGCGTTGGAGCAATCACCCAAATACATCTATTGGCACTAATTAATTCCTATTAAGGTATGTTTTATTCAGATCCATTAACTATGTCCCAAATATGTCCTATAATCTCTAGCTCTTAGACATAAGTAGAGGTAAAAAGATAAATTCAAATATTATTTTCTATTTTAATTTAGCAACATCTTCCTATACAGGTCAACAGTACCGCATCCAGTCCCAGGTCACCTGACAACCCCTCCTCCCCTCTTTTACTTTCGTTATATTATCAATGTAAGTATTGACACAAATTTCCTGGGGAAATCAATTGTGTCATCTTTAGTTAATTATGCATTACAGCATTTTAATGATATATATATACATACATATCTTTCTTATTATAGATATCTGGTGCATCCCCATACTCTCCTCCACTGTCAACATGGGCCTACAGCCTGAGGTCTGAGGGTACGGCGTCCTGCCCCAAGAATTACCATCTGGGGTGTTGGTCCCCTTGGTTGCTGCCCTTGCAGGGATGGGGTGGCTGTTTTTTAAACACTTCTTACCTGCATCAAATTTTGAGCGTTTCATATGTAATGTCTTTTTTGATTATGCCTAACACATCGTATTGTATTTTGACTATTTAAATGAGATATGCTCTCTTTATAACTTAGAAGCTCCTGATATACCCGACAGCAGATGGTCAACGCTGGAGGGGATGCAAAGAGAGAGGCACCCTACTTCACATCTGGTGGTCTTGCCCAAAGATAAGAAGATTCTGGGACGAGGTGATCCCGTGGATCATGAAAATAGCTAATATACCTATAGACCCAACACCTATGCATATCTTGTTTCACTGAACCACCGGCCCCGTAAAAGAATATAAAAATAGTGTAACACCACACTTAATAAACGCAGCCAAGAAATTAATCCCTAAGTATTGGGAACAAGAAACATCCCCTACCATTAAAGAATGGAAGAGGGAAGTAGAGGTAATAATAGAAGCAGAAAGGTGGGTATATAAAATACGAGATCAACAGGGGAAATTTTGAGAAATATGGAAAGGTTGGAGATACTACGCTCCAGAAATAGAAAGAGTCTAAGGGAAGAGGAGAGGGAGGGAAAGAAAAAGGAAAAAAAAAGGGGAAGGAAAGGGAAAAGAAAAGGAAAAGGGAATAACAACAAGACTCGAGGAGTAGAATGACAAATACCCCTTAATCCTCCAAAGGGTGACTGCAGGTTATATAGCAAAGAGAGGTTAAACTACAACAGTATTGAGATGGTGTATATGAGTATGTGAGAATCGTGGGGGATGGGGTCTCATCCTCCGGCACCTCACCCCTGGTTCCCCCGTACGTGAAACCCCCGAAAATAAATAAATGTAATGGTTTTTTTTTGGGAGGGAAGGCTCATTTTGTAATAAACACAGAACAAGTAGACAAATGCACATATACAAAGTTGCATGGGAATAACAATAATTAGATCGATAGGGCCGAGCACACTACATGTTCACAATAATAAAACATCTAAGGAGGGGGCGGGGGGGATTAAATATTATAGGGGTTTTTAATTAAAAGAAGGGAAAGGGAAGGAAAAAAGGGAACAAATTTTTTTTTTCTTCTTGGCAATAAACACAAAGTAAACAGATAAACGTACATACTTAAAGATGCACGGGAAGAATAAAAATAGATTGACAGGGCTGAGCATACCACATGTTCACAATATGGAAATATTTAAGGAGGGGGTGGGAGTTTGTTTCCCCCCCTTTTTTTGGGGGGGGGAACTACAGTGTCAGGATAAGAGGGGAGAGGATTAAAACGGTAGAGGATGAGAAACTCCCCCCATGGGAAAGTGAATGTATGGAATGTGATAGGGACTGTTTAAATGTTAAATGTGAATTTTATATGTAAAGAAAATCCTTAATAAAAGTTGAATTATCAAAAAACGTAGAAGCTCCTGAGGAAGCATTTATATATACATCGCAAAACATGTAGAGCTCAATTTTAATCCATTTAAGGATCCCGTGGACTTACACTAAGGAGAATTCTCTACTCAGCGGGGGCTTCTATCTAACAGATACCATCGCAGCAAGTTTTTTCATTGAGATATTCTCCTTGGGATTTACCACGTGACCTATTTCTTTACTGTATACTGTGTATATCTGTGTATTAAATTTTTTAGATACAGTGGTTGATCAATATGTCACTAATGTGAAACATTAAAATTTGTTATATTTTATTTACGTGCCTACAAAGTCCATTTTTTCTATATCTATTTTAATCCAATTATGTTCAGGATGTGGCACAATTGTTACTAAAGGTGTTGATTACCACCTAAGGGCAACTGTAATCAATCTATTCCACCACCATAGGTAGACACATTGTACTCTACCACCAGTATGGCACCTCAGTTGTCCGATTTCTGGTTCTAGAAGTGGTCCAACAAAACCCCAGGGGAGGTGATTGGGACCGGATGATCTTACAGAGAGAAACACTCTGGATAGGGCACCTCAATGCCACCACCCCCCCTCAATGAGATGGTCTCGTACAAACCGTTTCTATGATTTTTTTCCTGTCCTTCTCTCCTCTCCTTCTCTCCCCCCCTTTCCTTTTCCTCTCCTCCCTCCCCACTTTATTCCCTCCCCCCTCCCCATGAACCCCTACCTCCTTCCCCACTCAACCCCTTCCCTTTCCCTCATTCCCCCCTCCACCCTCCTTCCCCCCTCTACCCTTCTCCACAGTCGTTTCCCCCCCTTCCCCCCTCCTCCCTTCCCCCCCCCCTTT
Source organism: Rana muscosa (assembly GCA_029206835.1). Classification (NCBI taxonomy): domain Eukaryota; kingdom Metazoa; phylum Chordata; class Amphibia; order Anura; family Ranidae; genus Rana; species Rana muscosa. The sequence goes on from CM055118.1 coordinate 226,979,921, forward strand.
TCCTCCCCCCACTCTTTCCTTTTTACTGGGGACTTCCTACCTTTCTTTTTTTGCTGCTTATACATCCCCTGGCGGCACTGTTTATGTCCCTAACAGTGTCAAATAGCGTATTCAATGTCATTCCATCTGGGTGGCATATCAAACTTCTGGTGTATTCATTTTGGTGATCCTCTGGACTTTTATATTCCCAGAGTGTATCTACTGTATATGTGTTTGTGTAAAGACATAATTGTATATAGAGTTGATGTACCTAATTCCATGTAATTTATCGTTGTTTAGAAGATTTGCTCCCCCTGGTGGAGGATCCGACTGCAGGAGGCTCGGTTTCTATTCCCCATTAGCGGACTCGAGCTTGTCCTTGCAGGGACGCTCTCTGAGCTGTCCCAGCTTGCACTGACGAGCCTGGGCCCCCCGGCCTATGAGCTCTGTCGGAGCGTACATGCGCAGTAGCGCCTCACGCGCACCTGTGCTGTGTGGACAAACTGACCCTGTGACGGCAGACGCCGCTCCTCCAGCAACGTGATTCACGTTCACAGGGTTGGGGAGCTCATATAACGGCCCTTAGCAGGACCGTGTGTGTGAGCTGTACAGACTCACCACAATTGGGCTGTTGCGACGGGCGATGGTTTGACTAGATAAGTGACGGTGGTTGGGAGCTATGATTGTGGACTATTCCCGTTATACTTCCCCTCCTTTGGATCTAACCTCATTGCCCCCTCTCTTTACAGAAGGCCTGCCATATAGTGTGTTATAGACTGATCGGTCACAAACACCCTATCATCATAGCTGATCAACATAGGACATCAGATACTTCTGAATGTGCCTGTACTGAGATTATTTTCCCACCGCCCATGTGACCATCCAGCCCCTGGACACTTCAATACTTAGCTTTGTATAGCCTGGTGAGTGGAACTCCAATACATGGTTATCCTGATGCGGGATGGGAACTGCACTGTTCTTCTCCACTCAACGCACACCCCCCCTTTCCCTTCCTCCCCCCTTTCTTTCCTTCACCTCCCACTGACCTACCCCCCCTTTTCCCCCTTTTCCCTCCCCCCATTATTCCCCTTTCACCATCTTTCCTTTCCCTCTTTCCCCCTCCCCCTCCCTGCACATAAATCCCCCCCTTCCTTCCTCCATCCCCTCTCTCCCTTTCCCACCCCCCAATCCTTCACCCTCCCTCCCCCCTTTCCCCCCTGTTGCCCCCCTTCCCTTTTTCCCCACTCCGGTCATGTACACTGCACTACCCCGGGGTGTTTTCTATCCTTAGATAACGTCATTAATATATACCTTATTCCCTTCTCATTAGAGATTGTCATTTCTAATCCCCCCTGTCCGCCGCGGGGGGAACCATCCGAGGCTTCTGTTGCCTACGGCCTTGACCGACTGGGTGAGCAGGTCTTCTTATTTTAAGCAATGATTGTATCCCTGTATTATATTCTGTATGTACTGCTTTGTATTCATGTTTATGTTTTGTTTTATTGCATTATCTGTTTCACAGACCACTCCTACTGAAGAAGCGGCTTAGTCCGCGAAACCGGTAGAGGAAATATTTCATACTCCACTCCAACAGAAATCTCACGGGTTGTAATTGTCAGTAGTTGTTTTTGTGGTGTACTGTTTTTAATATCTCTGTATGTTTTATATGTATTAAACAGTATTTTTTACTATACCATATTGTCATTGTATATAGGAATGTGAGCGAAGCACAGATGTCTGCATATAGTGTCAGTGGGTAATTAACAACTTGCTTCCTGTGGGACTACAAGTGTCAGAAATGTGGGCTAAAGACAACGATGTCTATATGCAGTGTTTATGGGTTCAAATGGGTGTCCGCTCACCGATCATCACAGAAGTTTCTGGCAATTATCCAGATGATTTCAGACTCTCCCTCTGGGGCCTGGCTCAGGGAATGGCGTCCGATCCTCCAATCACACAGTGCCACAGCCTACCCGGAACTGAAGTGCAGGTAATGCTTTAGGATCTGGATCAACTGCAATTCGGCCATAGCTCACACTGGCACAGAACTCCTGCTGGCAGATCCAGGCCAACGTCCCAAGAGAGCGATCTAGGCCTAAACCAGCCTTTTTATATCCTTTCCCAGCAGTCTGTTCTTTCCTCCAAAGCACTTTGGTGGTTGTAGTTCAGGCCAGTCCTGCTAGAATTAAAACCCCATCATTCTGCACTATATATCCCACAATACATTGCTCTGCTCTAGTTTCTGTCTGTCAGGAAATAACATATGGAGTCCAAGCCAACACTAGAGGAAGACAGTTCCACATCAATAGCACTGCACATCGTCCCTAAATTGCAGGCACAATGGCCAGCTCCTGGCTACACAAGGATACAATCATGTTGTTTCTTCGCCCCTTCTCTCCCCTTGTCTATTCACAGAATGTCTTGTGATCTGGAAACCATTACAATGCAAAAAAAAAAATGCAATTTGTATTGTTAGTGGACAAGGGGGGATCAGGGCAGATCCTCTAATAGTCACAGTGAATAGAAGTGAATCTGACCTGTTATCAGACCTGCAAAGACATACCTTTTTTTTACACTTAAAGTGGTTCTAAAGGCAGAAGGTTTTTCACCATAATGCATTTTATACATTAAGGTAAAAAACCTTCTGGGTGTAACTCAAAAGTCAGACTGATTTTGCACGCTCGAGCTTTAGTAAATAAACCCCATTGGCTGTGCCTGGAGTTTCACGTTAAAGTAGATTTATACCTAATAGTCCTAGTGTCATTTCAACATGAATGTATTTATATTTCATAAAAGATGCCAAAAGCCAAATACATATGCTACAATGCTGTAATCCTGACTGTTTATGATCATTTAAGGAGAAAGTTGAGCAACAATTGTTTAATAGACAAGCTGCTTGGCTATCTGACAAGCAGCCTGTTCGGTTCTATACAGGGGTTGAAACAAGCATTAGGCGTACTTACACATTAACTATAATAGCTAAATATGCAGTTTTTATATAGATGGAAAATAGAATGATACATTTACATAAATATAATTGACCAAGAGGGCAGCCACCATTTTCTTTTTCTGTTTGATTGTGGAACTGGGATTGCCTCAAAATGTGTGCATCATGAACAGACCCTGGAAATCCAGTGACTGTGTTCCTGATTAACATTTGCACATCACAGACAGCTTGGATGTTGAGGTATTATTTTCTATTGCGGTATATATGCTATATAGGGGAGGGTGGAAAAAAGGTACATTAGCGCAGTCAATGGAAACCATGTCATTTGAAATACCAAGTATGGGATAGAAACTGCTTTTGATTTGGTCATATTCCTGCCTTGAGGAGGGTATGTAAATGTTTTTGGGTATGAAACCCACCCCATACATCGGATGTGGCCTAGGAGATTCCAACCACTTCAAATGACACCATATGAAATAAAGCCTTTTCAAATAAATGCAATAGCGCTAACAATTTCACTATCCCAGGTATTGCATAATTTTGTTAAGTGCTGAGATCTAGAACTTTTCCTAACTCATTATGCAGATGTAAAATGAAATCTTTTAATAAATAGAATTTTGTAAATTATTTCTACTTCCAAATAATCAACCAGCGGAGTGTGACCATAGAATTCTTGGAGCTATAACCCCGACCTTACTTCTTCTCTTTCTCCTACTTTGCATACAGTTAAACTCTAATAAGGTATTTTTGAAAGGCTCCATTCTGTCAAAAGAGTAAATTCCACCAGTGACTGACAGGCCGAAAATAGTATTGAGTGTACCATATAATAAATATCTCTCTTTTTTTTAATGAATTCATGTTAATGAACGTTTGCATTTACCAAGCATTATTTAGTATAAAAAAAAATATGCTCATGATGAAATTGAATGCAAATGTGATCTTTCTTTATTAAAAATGTATTAATAAATCTTCTCTTATATTATCGCATGTGCTATTTTTGAAAAAAAGGTAAAGTGACACTGTTAACGGATGCTGTTAGTGAAGTGACCCTGGAATCCAGCTGTTTCCGCCATATCAAATTGCCTGGCTTTCCCAAAAATCCACAATTGCACCTCGTGGGAATGATAACTTCAAGTGTCACTTTCTAAATTAAGGCAAGCTTGGCCAATAGGGGTGTAACGGCACCCGCGACTGCTTCCCATAGGATTAATCCTTCCAAACATACGAGACAAACACTCTGTATGAAGTTTCCAACTGGACTGACAATCTTTAATGACAAACTCCCAGTTTTATACACACAGAGAGGAGGTTCTTACATTCTCCTCAGACAATACACCTTTGACCAGACCTAATTTACATGAGCTATTTAACTACAGTGATGACTCAGACACATGACCTTTAGGCTAGCCTCACCGTCTCCCAATACACATCTGACATCTTAGCAGACACAGGTGGGGGCTGGATGTGGTGACATTAGCATCTAACAGTATGTGTCCCAACATCATGAAGGAGTCACTTTTCAGTTAACCTGTTGAGTTCATAATCAAACAGTAAATAGTTCTTTACAGGTATCCTGGGGAATATTGTGGAAAAATATCACAGTCCCATTTTAAAGCAATCCAAGACATATTCTTAATGTCCATTATTTTCTTGCTCAACCTGTGCCCAAAGTGACCCCTGTCACACATCTCCCCTTTCGGCAGGAGACTAACACAGGAGGAGACCCCAGACGGGTTGACTCCAAAGTTAGTCCATAGTTCCATTCCTCTAATGCCTGGACAACCCATCAGCATGGCCATTTTGCTTACCGGGTCAGTAGCTGATGGTGACGTTGTAAGGTTGCAGGACGAATAATGGAATTCAGTTCTGGAACAGTCACTTGCTTTGCTCTCTCAATGGCTCCCAAAACTTGTTGCTGATGCTCTTGGGAGAGGTAAGGCAAAACCTGGGCGCAAATCCCATTTAACCTTTTGACAATTTCAGCCTGTTTGTGCATTTCTACATGACGTAGTGTCGTTGCATCTCCAATTTCTCCCTGGCCAACTTGTCACATTCCAATTCTAGACTGTGATATTTTCCCTGTTCTAAGGCACATGTCGGGGAAGATAGTCTTACCCGTTCTCAGCCGTAAGCGGGCCGGTTCCAGCAGCATGGGTCTGGGCACAGGTAGTCACTGGGTTGGCTTCAGCGGGGCCCATCGGGGCGTAAGCAGAAACGAGGGGGGCCAAATCATTCCCCAGTAGTACATCGGCTGGCAAATCCTTCATCACCCCCACATTCACGTGTCCCGAACCAACCCCCCAATCCAGGTGAACACGGGCAACGGGTAGCCGGAAGATGGTACCTCCCGCTACTCTTACGGCTACAGTGTCTCTGGTGTGTTGGCTCTCTGGGATGAGGTTCTTCTGTAGTAGGGTCATGGTGGCACCAGTATCACGTAGGCCATTGGCTACCTTTCCATTGACCCAGACAGTCTGCCTGTGTTGCTGCCTGTTGTCCCGGTTAGCTGCTTGTATTGGATCAGCCTCATGCAGGACGCTCCAATGTTCTTTCTCCTCAACGCAGTGGGCCGCAGGCATGGATGTGCGGGGTTTCCACCTTGCTGGCTGTCTCCATGACTGGGACTGGATGGCTGGATTCAACGGACAGTCTGGCTTTTTGTGCCCTAGCTGTTTACACCAAAAACACCTGATGGGTTGTGAGTAGTCCGGGAGTTGAACCTGGGCTGCTGAGGATAAGTGGCCGCTGGAGGTGGTGCTGAAGTTGGGTTAGAGGCTGGTAAACTGGGCCGAGATAGTGGATAGCGCTCGCTTTCGCCTGACCTTCGAGAGTCCAGATATTCGTTGGCCAAAGTAGCCGCTTGCTGTACAGTCCGTGGTCGCTTATCTCGCACCCAATCCCGTAATACCGGAGGGGTGTGGTTAAAGAACTGTTCTAAGAGTACTAGCTGGGTGATGTCCTCTATGGTATGAGCACGGCTTCCCTGGAACCAGCCCTTAAGGTCTCGCTGCAGACGATGTGCCCACTCCACGTATGTTATGTGGGTTTGTTTCTGGGATTCTCAAAACTTATTCCGGCTGGCTTCGGGTGTAATGGCAAATCGGGCTAGCAGAGCTTCTTTTACCCGGTCATAGTCTTTAGTGTCCTCATCCTCCAGGGCCCGATACGCATCCGCCGCTCTGCCAGTTAAATTACTCGCCAGTAAGGCGACCCGATCTTGGGGCCATACTTCATGTATCTGGCATAGTCTCTCAAAGTCCTGCAGGAACGCTTCAATTTCCTCCTCTCCTTCCTTGAATAGTTTGAACGCCCGAAAGAGCAACTTACGGACAGGCGCTGCATCTTTAGGCGTTGTCTCCGATTGCCGTATTTCCGCCATTCTCCACTCATGTTGCCGCTCTAGTTCTCTCTCTTGTCGCTCCAGTTCTCTCTCTTGTCGCTCATCCTGCAGCTGGATGTCTCTAATGGCTTTCTGTATGGCGGTCTCTGATGGGTTAGCCCCATAGAATGCCAACCGCTCTCGAACTCGTTGCTGAAACAAGTCTTCAACTGACCGGGGTCCTGCATCACCATCCCTCTGATCCATCTCGGCTAGCTCCCTGATCAAGGTGGCCTTGTTCTTTGTCCCACCAGTACCTCCACGGCTCTCAAGTAAGTCTTTCAGCATGGCTTTCCTGCAGGCTGCATAGCTGGTCATTTACTGTGGTGGTTTGGAGTGTCCCAGTCACTGGAGGGAAAATCCCACCGCTGCCAACCAATGTAACAGCACCCCAAGTATGAAAGGGGTTAACGCCGTTTAGGATATTCCCTCTCTGGACACACATCCACTGCCGATCCTCCACAGTCAGGCGACCGCTTCCCATAGGATTAATCCTTCCAAACATACGAGACAAACACTCTGTATGAAGTTTCCAACTGGACTGACAATCTTTAATGACAAACTCCCAGTTTTATACAAACAGAGAGGATGTTCTTACATTCTCCTCAGACAATACACCTTTGACCAGACCTAATTTACATGAGCTAATTAACTACAGTGATGACTCAGACACATCTTAGCAGACACAGGTGGGGGCTGGAGGTGGTGACATTAGCATCTAACAGTATGTGTCACAACATCATGAAGGAGTCACTTTTCAGTTAACCTGTTGAGTTCATAATCAAACAGTAAATAGTTCTTTACAGATATCCTGGGGAATATTGTGGAAAAATATCACTGTCCCATTTTAAACAATCCAAGACATATTCTTAATGTCCATTATTTTCTTGCTCACCCTGTGCCCAAAGTGACTCCTGTCACAAGGGGGTGTTACGCAGTATTAATAACGACCTTGTCATAAGTAACAAAACCAGGGTATTCATAAAAAAGAAAAGGGCGGGACTTTTAATGAAGCATGTGCGGGAAAAGGTTCAAGTAAACAAAGAGTAAACAACACAATCTAGAGTGTTTAATATCATAAGAAGATTTTTTTATTTCTTTCACCTAATGCACCGTCCTTGACTAAGATTGCATTAGTGAAGTTTAAATTGATGTGTATATACATTATACAGACTGAATTTAAAAGGGGAAAACATATCAACTGAAGACCCAAGTATACAGACAATACAAAAATGTTTTAACAATATTGTATATGGTAATAATGCATTTGTGAAGCATGAGATGATGGCTCTACGCGTTTCGCGACTTTAGTCGCTCATCAGGAGCAGGCATGCGTTTTTCTTTCTGTAATGACACAAATGATATCCTGGGCTTAAACCGGGACTCCAAACATACATAGGACCATGGATAAAACCAGGGTCCTAGATGGTACTCACCAGGCCTCCAATTGCTGCCGGTATGGAAGTGGGACCCAGACAGGCCCCAATGGGCTGGGACAACTTGCGCCGGGGACTGTGGCTGGGAAATGCAGGACATGTGGCCCCCACACAGGACGCGTGCAGGCTGGTCAGGCACTGAAAAATGAGTGTTGTATAAAGGATCAATGAAGGATGAAAAGGACTGGTGAAAACTGGAGAAATTGAAAAATTAGGGACAGTAAAGGTGATGAAGTGCTAAAAGGGGGGGAGGGGGGAAGAGATTGGTGTTAGGAAAGCAAAAGAGAGTGAAAAAATGGAAAATGAGATTTGTGCAGTGTAAACAATACCTGTGGAGACAATGTGATCAGCATAGTAGTCTGAAGTGAATGTAAATCAAGTGCCTGTACCTGCCATGCACAACGCCCTTATGTGGGTTCCAGCGTCAAGAAATTCCCGCCAATGCCACGCACGCGAGGGGGTGGGGAGGGGAGGCGCCTACACCAATGCGGAAGAGCCGCCTGGTAGTAAGGCGCCGAATGTGCTCCCCAACACCCCTCGTAGCTGTTAAGCCATGGTCGCACGGAAGAGGTTCCCAGTGCGCACCAAAGGGGCGGCGTGGCGTCGATACGCCAATGCCCGCCCACACGTCCCTGCGTCAGTGTAGCGTGGGACGGGGGGCATGGTCAAGGCGCGTCGCAGCCCCCGACCAGAGCCGAGCCAGCAAGGGGGCCGGGGGGGCCCAAAAAACCAACCAATGCAGCAATGGTAAGGCCCGTGATGGGATGAAGGATGTCCAGGGAAAAGTATGCTGTATTAGCATATGAATGAATCACTTCAGGCACAGTGGGATAGTGTAAGGTAGGGCTACTGGATGGACCAAAAAGCAGGACTATCCCAGCAAATCCAGGGCAGCTGAAGCATGTTTAATGACAAATGAAGTGCTCTCATTGGTAAGATGAATAAAACTAACAACACATAGAGAAGCATATTAATATGATAAAAGTAGACATGTTGTATGGTGTGCCCTCTTAGTTTTAAATGTCGAAAATTATTAACAGGTTCAAAGTAAGATGGCCAAATGTCGATTTTGATCCGTCCCATTACCAAACGTGACCTTTTTACTAACTTGAATATTCTGTTCACATTATATTTAATCTCCACATTATATGATTTCGGTAACATCTGGTGATCCTACAAATTAAAATTGGTTGGTAGCCAGCTTTAGGTGTCACCTTCCAGGAAGTGGCAAGAAACAATGCTTCTACCTATGTAAATAATTACCGTATATACTCGAGTATAAGCCGACCCGAATATAAGCCGAGGCACCTAATTTTACCACAAAAAACTGGGAAAACGTATTGACTCGAGTATAAGCCTAGGGTGTCCATCTGCATGCCTCACTGTGTCCATGTGCATGCCTCACTGTGCCTCACTGTGTCCATGCCTCACTGTGCCTTACTTTGGCCATGCCTCACTGTGTCCATGCCTCACTGTGCCCATGCCCCACTGTGCCCATGCCTCACTGTGTCCATGCCTCACTGTGCCCAATCTCCCTACCTGATCTCTGGCGCTGTGTGACTAGACTGACGTTTAACATGGGAGTCTATGAAAGGGGTACCCGGCTTTTAAAAATCAGTGCTCCCCGGTCGTAGATCCCCTGGACAACAAACTTTGCACACTTGTAGATGAAGAGTGGGGATATATGTGTTCCAAATTTTGGGTCATGGGGCCCTAGGACCAGCCAGTACCGGGTCCCCAAAATCACAAAATAAATTACAATTTAACATTGGAGTCTATGGAAGGGGTGCCCAGGTTTGAAAAATCGGTACTCCCTGGCCATAGATCCCCCGGACAACAAACTTTGTACACCTGTAGAGGGAGAGTGGGGCTACATGTGTGCCAGGTTTGGGGTCCAGGGGACCTACGGCTGGCTGGGATCAGGCACACAAATTTAAAGATGATCACAGACGCGAGTATAAGCCGAGGGGGGCATTTTCAGCACAAAAAAATGTGCTGAAAAACTCGGCTTATACTCGAGTATATACAGTATCTTCCTCGTTCAAACATTGTAATAATGTTACAAACATTGTAATAATCTTATTGGTTGTTTTGAATAAAACCTTCAATAATCTTTTCTAAATAGAAACTAAAAGTGTGTTTATATATCAACACCATAGACAACCTCGTATCCTGTCCAACTGTAGACTGTTGACTAGAATGCAATAGTCATTAGAATAAAGTTTAAAAAAAGCCAAGCAACGCATAAAGCAACCCTGAAAAGCAGGTAATGAGGACAAGATAAAACACAGGGCAGAAAATACGAATTCTGATCTATATTAAATATATGTTTCTTCAAACAGAATCCAGTGGAATGGTAACTATTCAGTTTAGCGATAAAACATACTGTTGTAACAGTACATTTTCACAGATCTCCTGCTGCTTGTGAGATTTTTCTCTATCAGAGTTAAATAATTTCTGCAATAAATGAATATTTTCTGTGCTCTCTATAGATTAAGAATCACAATTTGAGCAGGAAAATTAACACTGTCAGCTAGACTTGGAAAGGCTTATCGCCTTATCGTGTTATAGATAATGTTTCCCAACTGTTTGTAAAAACAGCAGACTTTGCAAGGCGTTTCTAAAGAATGTAGAAAAAAATATTCTTCAAAACATCAGCTTACATGGCAGGAAAAGCATGGAGAGTGTATTAAATATATATCTTCACCCACGCACACAGCATCAGGGGACTGTTCCACTAAGCTCAACAAGGAAACAGTAATGAATCTCAGAGCCAGAGAAATGCTGGAACAGGAGGTCATGCTGAAACATTTGTGAGAAGCACATATAGGGCATCCATAGGTCAGCCTAGCAGGAGGGGAGGTGCAATCTCAAAAAAACATATCCATATTGGTGGTAAAGACTTACTGGTGGTAAAGAAAAGAAATTCAAATCATTATACTTCAGTAAGTTTCCTTATGTTTGGTTGCTGTGGCCTGCATTTTACATATCATCCTAGTCATTTGCACTGCAGTACCTGGTAAAAGCTTGTAAAGAAGGGTCATGAGCACCAGAATTAAAATACCAAGACAAAATGTATTCATTCAAGAAATGCAAAGAACAGTAGAGGCCTCTAAAAACATATGAAGGTCCTCACACTATCCACAAGATAGAAGGGATTCCTTATTTTAGAAAGGTGGCCTGTCTTTTGTTTTTGTCCCACTGCCAACTGTGCATCCAAAAGAGTTTATAGTGTAGGTACAGTCAATTTTATTTTGTTTCAGGCTTATCTTCAGATGTATGCAAAGGGATGGGTATGCAAAATGCCAACATCCCCAGAAATTAGTATACCACAACAGAAAAATGCAAATTATGGGGCTGATGATTGCTAACAAGACTGAAACAGCTTCATCACAACAGAAAAATGCAAATCATGGGACTTTTTAGGCATTATCAACTACATAAACCAGGGATATTCAATTAGCGGACCTCCAGATGTTGCAGAACTGCAAGTCCCATGAGGCATAGCAAGACTTTTACAGCCACAAGCATTACACCCAGAGGCAGAGGCATGATGGGACTTGTAGTTTTGCAACAGCTGGAGGTCCGCTAATTGCATACCACTGATCATAAACAATATTTTTATCCAACTAAATTGGTTTATAAAGCTAGAAAATTGACCACACTAAGATAGATGTGCTCTCATGCCTAGCGTAGTCAATTTGAAATAGAAAAAGCAGGGGGGCTGGCAGGATCACCAGGTATTTCACTCAAAAGAAGCAATACAAAGAAAACAGGATAGTTTGTAAAACAAGTACATGGTACAAAAGACACATATCAAGAATATGAAATGCTGTGGTAACATATTTTTTAATGATCTTTTTGAAAAAATCTTTATTAGTTAAAAGAAGCAAATTCAGCCTATTCGGTTTGGGGGAAAAGCCTTCCCTCTCCTGGCTTGAGCTGTTAATGTTAGACATGTGCAGAACAGAAAACTTTGTTTAATTCCCAATAGATTATGTTACTAATTTTGTTTTGTTGATTCGTTTTGTAAATTTTGGGTTATTTGGAGATTCAGGTTTATCCGAATCTTTAAATTAAATAGTAATGAATATCTATGAAATCTGTTTAATTTCATTTAGTTTATTTGTTTTCTAACGAATTCCAAATGTTTGGAATGATTAGAATTCGGATCGGTCAAAAAATTATCAACTGATTTGAACTCTATGTGAAGAATAGCTGGTTGTTAAGGAGTGGGCCAGGATGTCGGCCAGGATGTCGGTTAACAACCGAGGACCCATCGTCTGTCAGTGGGATTCCCCGCTGAGAGCTGAAATGTAGACAAAAGAATGCCGGCAATAGAAAATTCAGCAAAAAAAAAAGCGTGGGGTCCCCCCCAATCCATACCAGGTCCTTATCCGAGCATGCAGCCCGACAGTATGGTTCAGGAGGGGGGACAAGAGAATGCCCCTCTCCTGAACCATACTAGGCCACATACCCTCAACATGGGTGGGTGCTTTGGGGCAGGGGGAGGCTCGCCACATTGGATGGTACTTTTTCCAAGCACATGCAGAACGGCATGTTCATATGCAGAAACACCTCAACTTGCAGGTATACGCTCATCGTCTCTGGGTGCATGATGATGTCACAAGATCCCGATTCTGCCCAATGGATTTCATTATAATAATTTCTTCAGGAGAAAGTAAGCTTATTATAATAACTTCAGGAACAGTAAGCTTACAGTGTTAAGTCGAGTTAGGACCTTGTGTTGTCATGCACCCAGAGACTGCATGCATAAATCAAAACTTGGGAGCAGTTTTCTGTGTCTGTGATGTCACTCCACCACCTGGCTGAATTTCAAAGTGGTCTGACGTTCTGTTTCCCTCCTTTGCGAGTTCCGATACTACATGTCCCATGATCCTGTGAGCCTCTGTAGCTTTGCTCTGGGAGTCACTTGTACCCACTGTGGGAGTTGATGTGGGTGGGTCCTAGGGTTAAATGGCTTACTGCAAGACTACAGAGGAAGGGCTATGGGAGGTTGTTATGATGGTTTTTCTTTGTAAATGAATCACTTCACCTAAAGCAGGGCTCTGGGAGGACGGGATCTGAGAGCGGGACTCTCCCTGTTCACACTGGTTGGCATATTTAACTGGGCAGAATTTAATTCTAATTGTGATCCATTCAATCCTGCCCAGCAGCAGCACAGCTAGCTTTCAGGCTGTGTATGAAGGGGTTTCCTTCTTGAATAATGCTGATGCTAATTAGAATGTATTCAATCTCACCCACCATCAGAGCTGTGAAGGAAGTTACATCATTTGTAGGGTCTGAAAGACTACAACGGGGAGTGGCTCTAACTACTGCAGGAAGTGGCTGTGGAACGAGGCAGAGTCTATCAGTAGGATATACAGAGTGTCACATGATACAAAGCCACAACTAAACCCAGTTGATCAGGGGATCTGCAGACAACAGAGCAACATGGTACAGAGGTATGATCTATGCTGGGATGTTGTGATCATCTTTTCACCCACTGGAATTGGTTGTGTGAATGGAGACATTGGTTGCATCACATTTTTTGTGGACAATTTTTGAATGGCGTTTTTTTTTTAACTTTAACAAATTTTTGGCACTGGAGCACTTTATAATGATTGCGTTCAATTCTGAACATTTCTTAATGCACTTAATGCAGTGGTTCTCAACTCCTGTCCTCAGGACCCACTAACAGGCCAGATTTTAAGTATTACCTTGGTGAGATGCAGACTAGAATACTGAAATCCCTGAGCAGAAAATTATATCACCTGTGATGCATTTCAGTTATCTTGCAAACCTGGACTGTTGGTGGGCCCTGAGGACTGGAGTTGAGAACCACTGACTTAATGGAATACATTTTTTTGTAAAGACTTTTTGAATTATGTTATTAATTTGTGGATATGCACTTGTTTTTTTATGAACACTATTTAATCATGTATTCATTTATATGAAGTATTTGTAATTTTTAGCACTGTAATTCGTTTGTAATTATTATTACTATGATTTTTAGATAATTCACACAGCTGTTTTTTTGGAGGGCTTTATTTGTCAGTTTTAGGGTTTGAGCACAGGATTTATTGGTTTATTATCATTATTTATTTGTTTTTATTTCATGATTATTACTGATTATTACTGAAAATAATATTGTAGTATAGAGGGGGTTAAATTGATCTGCCTTGAGTGTAGCATATAATAGGTATGTCATAAGATTGTTTATAATGCAACGCTAATCACAGATTGCTATAGAAATAACACTTATTGTGTGCAATGTATAGCCGCTTGCCGACTGCCTCACGCACTTATACATCGGCAGAATGGCACGGGCAGGCAAAGCAACGTATATATCTGCGCCTAGCGTAACGGAAGAATGGGGGATGCCTTTGTAAACAAGGCATCTCCCTGTTCTGCCTAGTGACACAACAAAAAAATCGCCATTACTAGTAAAAAATAATAATAATAATAAAGATGCCATAAAACAATCCCCTATTTTGTAGACGCTATGACTTTTGTGCAAACCAATCAATATACGCTTATTGAGATTTTTTTACCAAACATACGTAGAAGAATACGTATCGGCCTAAACTGAGAAAAAATGTGCTTTTTTAAAAAAAAATTGGGGATATTTATTATAGCAAAAAGTACAAAATATTGCTTTTTTTTCAAAATTGTCTCTCTATTTTTGTTTATAGCGCAAAAAATAAAAACCACAGAGGTGATCAAATACCACCAAAAGAAAGCTCTATTTGTGGGGAAAAAAAGGACATCAATTTTGTTTGGCAGCCACTTTGCACGACTGCGCAATTGTCAGTTAAAGCGACGGAGTGCCAAATTGCAAAAAGTGGCCCGGTCATTTGGCAGCCAAATGGTCCGGGGCTGAAGTGGATAGAGACAACATTGAGTCTGTTAGAACATGCAGAGAAATATTTGGAAGGCTGCTTATTATCTACCCTCTTCCCACCACAGGTTCTTATTTTCTTATGCTTAAAAATAAATTATATAATGTATCTCATATAGTATAATATGAAATGTTTTTGTTTCATGTTCATATAAAAAAAAATTACTGCAACAATGGGCAACCAACACACCCACATTTTTTCATTTACACGTGAGTACTTTTAGAGCTGTTATAGGTACAAGACACTGCATACAACCTTCAAAATAAGATGGAATGTAAAACACACATGAAAAATAATAACAACTGTAAACATGAGTGTAAAAATTCATGCATTTTGCAAATGGAAAAATGAAAAAAGCCCCTGGAATAGTCATTAGAAGTACAAAAAATTCCACCAAGAAATAAATATATGTCTGCTTACGAGTCCTCAGTTTTCTGTACTGGAGAAACAATGCTCACTCACTTCCATGGGGCAGCAGCATTGTCACCCTAGGCTGCTTGTTAGTCATTTGAACTAAAAACACTTCCGCCTCTCTTCATGTCCATAATATAAGGGGAATGTTTTATAGTTCACAAAAGATAGCCAGAAAGACTGATAATCTTATTTCAGATTTGATTTGATACAAATAAGACACAAGACAGGATAAATGGGTATTTCTGTACTTGCAAAAAAAAAATATTTACTTAGGCCATTGCATTTAAGGACCAGAAAGATTTTGACAACTAACTGGGTGAACTGATTGAGGTCCACATCCCTGATACATAGAGTGAAAAAGGGGTTCCTCAAGGGTGGGATTTTAAATGGACCAGAAACAGTGATATACTTATAAAAATACAAATTTATTGTTACATGGAATATCTAATACATTTAAGGGCCAGAAATCTGCAATTCATTATCCTTTAAACTGGGATTTAGATGTAATTAATTGTTCCCCTGGCATTCTATGGAATCAGAATATATGATTTATAGCACTTACTGTTTACAGCTTATACACCCATTTATCCAACTTGCATATAGTAATTTTATGCTTTTTAGCTCTGAGAAGATATGGAAATTGGGTCCCATATGTAATAAAGCAACAAGACAGTACAGGATGCATTTCTCTTTATGTCGTAAATAGCCCCTTAATTATCTTCTGACAGGAAGACCTACTGGTGGAAGTTGTGTTAGTCAAGGAACATGCAGACTCTAGTGCGGAGTGAACACAACACAGCCAGAGACATTTCATATGACTCTCACTAGAACACAGCTCAGCTTTAGACACAGTGACACAAAGCAGAAATGTAGGTACCAGGCAGAAAAAAAAGCAGAATCATAAACAGGCAAAGAATCAGATTGGATCTCCAATTTATAGCATTTTTGGTCTCTATCAAAACGTAATTTTATTCTGTTCAATAATATTTGGTTGTTGTATTGTAAAACGTAGGTATAGTTAGAGAAACTGGTATCAAGGGTGTGCCTGCTGAACATCAAAAAACTCTTCAGTACACTCCTCAGACCCTTTGATTGGATATGTTAATTCTGTAAATGCCCTATTCAGGGACCAGAAAAAAAGAATTACAAATTTTACAGCTCGAGTGGTCTCATCTTCATTGAAACTAAGAACGAATACCAAGGGTCATTTTATGAGAGCCAGTGACTCTGATATCAGATTGAACTTACTCTGCAAAGAACCAAGGGGATTGTGCTTGCGCCATGTATTGGCACCAGTTTGGGTATTTAGTGATTGTGCTGTTGGTCTCCTCCAACCTGCTGCTATCTTCACAGGTACTGGCAATCAGCTCTCCCTCCACCAATAATGTATTTGTGGTTCCTACATGGCACATGATCTGCTGAGGATATATTCTGTAAAGATATTAGTGATGGGAAACTTCCTGTCAGGGATGCTGATTGCTGGCATGTGTGGGAATCGGATCATCAAGGTTAGAGCAGATCAGCAGCACTGTCACTAATTGCCGGGTCTGGGTCCCACTTCCCACACATGCAGTAAAACTCTGTAGACTTCTATGAACCCAAGTGGCAGTTCAGTCTCCTAGCCACTTATAAGCCTGTGGGATTCCATGGCCGGCAATAAATAGTGGTCGATATTCCAGGCAGAAGTAAACATTATGGCAGAAGGCTGATGCTAGTACCGAGTGAGTATACAGTGGAATGGGGGAGGAGATACACACAGTAGGAAGGGGGTGAAGAGCTCCACACAGTAGTGAGAAAACATTCAGAAAATGCTGTTTGACAATTTGTTTGCCCTTTAGCTAAAATCAATTATAGATGTGTCTTTAAATATACTAAATGACAATTATTTTAACAATAAAAGCATCTAAATTTTTAAACTCTGAACTACTTTATTTGCTAAGATCTCGAACATATAAGACCACTTTCACACTGAGGCAGTATTCAGGCGCTTTCACGCTAAAAAAAGTGCCTGAAAAGCTTACGAAAACGTATTTCCATTAAAATCAATGAATGCTTTCACACTGGGGCAGTGCGCTGAGAAAACGCCCCAGTGTCTGGAGGACACTGCTGATTACAGATTGAGGTAAAGAGCCAATCAGCGGCTCTTTACCACGTGATCAGCTGTGTCCAATCACAGCCGATCACAGAGGTAAACAGAAGCCGGTTATCGGCAGTCCTTTCCTCATGATGACAGCATGAGGACAGGAGAAGGGAGCCGATAACTGGCTTCTCTAAAAGGGACATGTATTCTGACAATCAGGGCACTGATTATCAGTGTCCTGATTATCAGTGCAGCCCCAACAGTGCCCACCAGTGCTGCCAGTCAGTGCCCACCAGTGCTGCCAATCAGTGACCATCAGTGCTGCCAATCATTAGTGCCTCCTCATCAGTTTCATCTGTCAGTGCCGCCTACCAGTGTCCATCAGTGCCACCTATAAGTGCCCAACAGTGCTGCCTACCGGTACCCATCAGTGCCACCTATCAGTGCCCATCAGTGCCACCTATCAGTGCCCATCAGTGCCGCTGTGACCATCAGTGCCGCCAATCAGTCCTGCCTATCAGTGCCCATCAGTGCCGCCTATCAGTGCAGCCTCAAACTATGAATTTTTTCAAATTTTTACAAAATTTTCAGTCTTTATTCGTTTATTCAGCAAAAAATTAAAAACCCAGTGGTGATTAAATACCTCCAAAAGAAAGCCCTATTTGTGTGGAAAAATGATAAAGATTTCATTTGGGTACAGTGTTGCATGCTCGCGCAATTGTCATTCAAAATGCGACAGCGCTGAAAACTGAAAATTGGCCTGGTCACGAAGGAGGAATAAGTGCCCTGTAGGCATGTGGTTAAAGTGTGTTGCATTAAGGAAGCCAATCATGAATGGACTGCCAATGCATGGCAACAGAAAAGCAAAACAGACCTACGCAAGTGTGTTTGTGTATTGTTAAACAGATGGCATTAAAAACTCACCCACTGTCTCTATTACTACGGAACCCTTCCGGTGTGGCATCCATTTTCTAGAAGTCCAACATCCAAATTCATTCTTTCTTGCTTTTACTTTCAAAGTAAACATTTTATTTGAAATACAACATCAATATGCTGTTTATCACTCTTCCCTAAACTATTAAAGTATATAGTAAACCGCTACACGGTATGCCGGACATTCAGAACAGTGAGAAATAAGGGCGCTCAGTGATAATAACCTAATATTAATCAATAATTAAATTGATATACTTACACCTCCCTAAAATATATAGTGCAATAAACAAATGGATATATGTAATCACAAACTAATAAAAAATCAATGTGCCAGTGATTCCTAAAAGAAACAAATAATGATATATAGTGTATCAAAGTCCAAAGAAATCCACAAAACGTCCCACAACGATAGTGAACAACGTATAGGTTTCTTGCATATATAATAAATCTTCAATCTTCAATAAACATGATATTTATAAATAGACTCTTGTGACTGTTCAAATCCACCTTCACCAAAAGCAGTGACACCCGATAGTGCTGAAGTAATGATGGCAGCTTACCCCAACAATATGACCCTTTTACCTAAAAAAGAGGTCAAGCAGGCTTTCAGCAAGTATCAACTTGCCAGATATCAAAGCTATGATGTCCACAGAGCAGGCAGCGATGGATGATGGGATAAGAACTCCGATATTATGCAAATTAGGAGAAGAGAAGCAAAAAATAGTGTAACACCATTTATTGCACAGAATAGTTTAAAAGCCAAAAACGCGCTTACTTTAAAAGTGCCCCGACCCGGCACTGAGGCTGTAAAAGCGTGGGTATACGAATGGCAGTCCCAGACCTGTGGATATTGGCGT
The DNA here is from genome assembly GCA_029206835.1 of Rana muscosa. NCBI lineage: Eukaryota > Metazoa > Chordata > Amphibia > Anura > Ranidae > Rana > Rana muscosa. Next base: position 226,998,848 of record CM055118.1, read on the forward strand.
GCGTTCCACCTCTTCGGAACGAACAGCCAGCGGGACCGGAAGTGACGTCAATTGCGTGACCTGTATTGCGCCTCGACGTACGTTTCGGGTTCCGTCATCAGGAAGCGCTACAGGTCACGCTCAGAATACAATATTTATGTTGCTCTTAATTTGAATATGGGAGGGGATATATACGTAGGCAGCCTCTGTCCCGGCAGAGCGGCACAGCATATTATGCACATGTACACAGTGACAGCATATATATTAATATAAATCAATACAATAATAGTAGTTTATATAAAAAATAAAAAAATGGTTATAAACCAATCCCAAATATTAAAATAAAATAATTATAAAAATATTAAAAAAATATATAAAATTTATATAACTAAATGGGATAAACAGGGCCCTAATAGATGGAGACCATTATTCATTTGTAAGGAAGCAGTTCAAGTCCAAATCAATATTTAAACCAAAGGGCTGCATCGTTCTAAGTCGGTATAGCCATTGAGTCTCATTCTGTGATATGGATTTCTTTAAATATGTTCCTCTCCAGTGTCCTACGACCTTGTCAATCCCATAAAAGGTCATTTTTCCAGGGTCCTGATCATGGTATTGGGCAAAGTGACGTGAGACACTATGGTTAGGAAATCCTTTAAGAATATTTGTTACATGTTCATTTATCCTAACTTTTAGCTCCCTTGTAGTCCTACCTACATATTGGAGGGAGCAAGGGCACTCCAGGACATATGTGACATGCCTGGAGTCACAGGTTATGAGGGGTTTAATATCAAATTCTTGATGTGTGACTTTGGACCTGAATTTGCTAATTTTCCTAGTATATCTTTTGGTTTTTCGACAAGATTTACATCGAGTACAGTAGTGGAAACCAGAACCATCTAAAAAAGTAGGAGGTTTCTTGGGGGGATCAGGTATATTAGGCGCAATCATGTTTCGCAACACTGGTGCCCTCCTATAAATAAATTTCGGTTTGGGAGGTAAAATTTTGGGCAAATCATTATCCTTAAGAAGAATAGGCCAAAATGTTTTAAAAGTTTTTTCTACATCCCTATATTGCCTATGAAAACCTGAAAGGAAGGCTAGTTCACCCGAGAAGGGAGGTTTTTTCTTTGAAACCAGAAGGGATTCCCTCTCCATCAAAAGAACTTCATTTTTGTTTTTTTCAAGTGTGTGTTGGGGGTAACCCTTTTCCCTAAACCTCTCAATGAGAGTGGCAGCTTGCGTTTCAAAGTCTGAGATTTGATCACAATTACGCCTAATGCGCATAAGTTGCCCCTTGGGGACTGCCCCCAACCACTGGGGATGATGACAACTCGATGTAGGCACAAATCCATTCCTGTCTGTAGTCTTGAAATGAGTTTTCGTGCCTACTCGACCATCTTTTTTAACTAATGTTAAATCTAAGTAATTGATGGAGGTAAGACTGATTTCTGCTGTAAACTTGAGACCATAATGATTTATATTCATGGCCCCCAAGAATGTTTCAAACGAGGGTAATGATCCCTCCCACAACAGAATAATGTCATCAATATATCTTTTATAAAAGATCAAACACTTGGAGATGTCAAGGTAGATGGACTCATTTTCCCATTTATTTAGGACAAGGTTAGCCACACTGGGGGCATAACGAGCCCCCATCGCCACACCTTTAATCTGATTATAAAAACTACCCCGTGCCCAGAAATAGTTGTTACCCATTGCTAATTGTAATCCTTCACCCAAAAATTCTATTTGATCCCCAGATAAACTGGAATGCTCTATGAGGGCCAATTCGACCGCCACAGAAGCATCTCTCTGCTGGATATTGGTGTAGAGAGACTCTACATCTATGGTAACCATCAAGGTCTCCTGGGTGACTACTATAGAAGACAGTAATTTGATAAGTTCTCTGCTGTCTTTGAGATAGGACTTCCCTTGTATGACCAAGGGTTGTAAATAAATGTCCAAATATTCTCCCACCCTGGAGTAGAGGGACCCAATACCACTCACAATTGGTCGCCCAGGGGGATTGTCAATATTTTTATGGACTTTCGGTAATATATATAACACCGGCGTCCAGGGCACTCGGTGTATAAGGTATTGGGCTTCTTTGGTATTCAGTATATTTCTATCAGCTCCCTCCGTCACCCATTCCAATAATTCCTCCTTTAATCTCCTCAAAGGATCACCTGAGAGAAGTTTATAAGTACTTTGATCTCCTAATAGGCGATCAATTTCATCATGATATTTTTGTATGGGAAGTACCACTACCCCCCCCCCCTTATCCGCGGGGCGAACAACAATATCTTTATTTTTCTCAAGTGATCTAATCCCCTCCATCAATAATTGGTTGTGTCTACCCTGCTGGATTTCTAGATCTCTAATGTCATCTTGCACCATATGCTTGAAAACCTCCACATGATGATGTGAACCTTTTTTAGGATTAAATGTGGAATTGTTTTTCAATCCACTATGTGAGTAGATACTACCCTCTCCAACCGAGGGAGTAATGGGTAGTTGGGATGCAAAGTGTTTTTTAATATTTAATTTCCTAATATACTTTTCAATATCAATAAAGAGATCAAATTTATTTAGTTTCTTATCAGGTGCAAATTTCAAACCTTGTGATAGAACTTGTAACTCCGCCTCCGAGAAGTCAATTCCTGTAAGATTGAAAATGCCACCATTTAATTGTCTCGCGGCCTTTTTCTTTCTGGTTCCCCCTCTTTTACCTCTTTTTCTAATTGTTCTTTGGGGTATTGTGGAGTATTGGTTGGAATTTTGTAGGGCTCTTTCCATCCTCTCCATTCCCCCCCCTGTGGGTAATTATTCTGATGTTGAACCGGTCTACCTCTGTAATTACCTCTAAACTGACCCCTCGGTGGTCTGGGGGCATAGTGACTGGGTCCCTGGTTGTAATACTGATGATTATAGTCAGCAGATCTATTATCCAGAGAACCATACTTGTTAAATGTAGGTGACATGTATGGGGCTGGATAATAATCATTAGACTGGGAATATTCCCCTCCATAATACGAGGTGGGGGGGGGGGCTGAGGGGGCCCCCTCCCATAGGAACTAGCTTGCCCCTTATTTTTAGCTGGAGTTTTAGCTTTAATAGGGGTATGTACTTTATTTTTAAATTTATTAGCTAGTTGAGTGACAACATTATGAACTTCTAAATCCCTATCCACAGGGGATTCATTTAAACTGGAGGGATCAAAATCCACCTGCCATTTGTACACCTTATTATCCTCATAATCTTTAACATCTCTCTGATATTTTTTTAATTTTTTCTGTTTAATGTCCCCATCGTATTTGGATAAATGGGTCTGTAACCCTTGGGCCTTATCCAAATACTCTTTAGTTCCCATAAGGGGCCCCATTTTCTCCTTCAAATCTGCTATATTGGCTTCCACTAAAACATTTTTTGCTCGTCTTCTCCGTACCATTAACTGCATAAGTTTTTGTTCACATGCGTTAAAGAATTGAAACCACTCATCTACAAGGGTTAAATCTTCTATACCATCATTTGGATGCACATCCCACCTCAACCTCCTAGGGGTGAGATTCCTCCCGATGTACATCTCAAAAGATGCTATGTCCCACCAGAGACGTATCTGTTTCTCCATATCATACTGGAGTTGCTTGAACCCCCTTTCCAGATCCAAATTAGGGCTAGGTGTTTGTAAAAAGATCTCCTCAATATTGGTCTGGCGACCCTGCATAAAATTGAAGACATCCATGGCTGCAGAGTTTGAAAAGTTGTGAAAAACTCCAAAAGAATGAAAAAGAAAAAACTTGCGCCACCTAGTGTATATATGAAAAAAGGCTGCACCAAAATTTCAGTGATGGCTGAAAACAATGTGAATAGTGAGAAATAAGGGCGCTCAGTGATAATAACCTAATATTAATCAATAATTAAATTGATATACTTACACCTCCCTAAAATATATAGTGCAATAAACAAATGGATATATGTAATCACAAACTAATAAAAAATCAATGTGCCAGTGATTCCTAAAAGAAACAAATAATGATATATAGTGTATCAAAGTCCAAAGAAATCCACAAAACGTCCCACAACGATAGTGAACAACGTATAGGTTTCTTGCATATATAATAAATCTTCAATCTTCAATAAACATGATATTTATAAATAGACTCTTGTGACTGTTCAAATCCACCTTCACCAAAAGCAGTGACACCCGATAGTGCTGAAGTAATGATGGCAGCTTACCCCAACAATATGACCCTTTTACCTAAAAAAGAGGTCAAGCAGGCTTTCTGCAAGTATCAACTTGCCAGATATCAAAGCTATGATGTCCACAGAGCAGGCAGCGATGGATGATGGGATAAGAACTCCGATATTATGCAAATTAGGAGAAGAGAAGCAAAAAATAGTGTAACACCATTTATTGCACAGAATAGTTTAAAAGCCAAAAACGCGCTTACTTTAAAAGTGCCCCGACCCGGCACTGAGGCAGTAAAAGCGTGGGTATACGAATGGCAGTCCCAGATCTGTGGATATTGGCGTGCGTTCCACCTCTTCGGAACGAACAGCCAGCGGGACCGGCAGTGACGTCAATTGCGTGACCTGTATTGCGCCTCGACGTACGTTTCGGGTTCCGTCATCAGGAAGCGCTACAGGTCACGCTCAGAATACAATATTTATGTTGCTCTTAATTTGAATATGGGAGGGGATATATACGTAGGCAGCCTCTGTCCCGGCAGAGCGGCACAGCATATTATGCACATGTACACAGTGACAGCATATATATTAATATAAATCAATACAATAATAGTAGTTTATATAAAAAATAAAAAAATGGTTATAAACCAATCCCAAATATTAAAATAAAATAATTATAAAAATATTAAAAAAATATATAAAATTTATATAACTAAATGGGATAAACAGGGCCCTAATAGATGGAGACCATTATTCATTTGTAAGGAAGCAGTTCAAGTTCAAATCAATATTTAAACCAAAGGGCTGCATCGTTCTAAGTCGGTATAGCCATTGAGTCTCATTCTGTGATATGGATTTCTTTAAATCTGTTCCTCTCCAGTGTCCTACGACCTTGTCAATCCCATAAAAGGTCATTTTTCCAGGGTCCTGATCATGGTATTGGGCAAAGTGACGTGAGACACTATGGTTAGGAAATCCTTTAAGAATATTTGTTACATGTTCATTTATCCTAACTTTTAGCTCCCTTGTAGTCCTACCTACATATTGGAGGGAGCAAGGGCACTCCAGGACATATGTGACATGCCTGGAGTCACAGGTTATGAGGGGTTTAATATCAAATTCTTGATGTGTGACATTGGACCTGAATTTGCTAATTTTCCTAGTATATCTTTTGGTTTTTCGACAAGATTTACATCGAGTACAGTAGTGGAAACCAGAACCATCTAAAAAAGTAGGAGGTTTCTTGGGGGGATCAGGTATATTAGGCGCAATCATGTTTCGCAACACTGGTGCCCTCCTATAAATAAATTTCGGTTTGGGAGGTAAAATTTTGGCCAAATCATTATCCTTAAGAAGAATAGGCCAAAAGTTTTTAAAAGTTTTTTCTACATCCCTATATTGCCTATGAAAACCTGAAAGGAAGGCTAGTTCACCCGAGAAGGGAGGTTTTTTCTTTGAAACCAGAAGGGATTCCCTCTCCATCAAAAGAACTTCATTTTTGTTTTTTTCAAGTGTGTGTTGGGGGTAACCCTTTTCCCTAAACCTCTCAATGAGAGTGGCAGCTTGCGCCAGTGATGTCACCGGCTGCATCCAGGGTGAATATCTCCTAAACGATGCACGTTTAGGAGATAATCATTTTACCCACAGGTAAGCCTTATTATAGGCTTACCTGTAGGTAAAAATCTCAAAGCGGACTTTACTACCGCTTTAAATCATCTATATTGTATTATGATCTTGCAGTCTCTATACCAGGCTTGTCACCATTCGAGTAGGCCTAGAGAAGCATGATCATTATGAACTCCTTATATGTAAAAAATATAAAAAAACTGTAAGTGACTTTTCTTATGAAAAGCCAGGTAATAAATTATTTTTACTGCATACTTTGCCATTGGAAATATAAATATTACTTTACTAATGTTGCTATAGACCAGCTCTAAGGCACTGGTGGGTACATATTATATACCAGAAAAGATATTAAGATAGGTTTGCTATTTTTTTTTTTTTGCTTGTTTTTATTGCTGATGAAAATGACAAATTGTGAATACCTTTTCTCTTAAGGATGCAATGCTCTTCTTCAAAATATTGTAGCAGAGGGCATTTTGGCTTACCTGCCTGGTTGGACTGTCTGAGATGCTTATTATGATATATGGTGTTGCTTCTTAACTTTTATACTTACTTTCTTGTAGTTCTACTGATAACAGCTAAGTGCCACCTTGTCTTCATTTCCTTGCCTTCCATTCAAACAGATGCTTTGGGGAACAACTCACATAGACAAACAGACTTGTTTTCATTTAGATAACCACCCAGAGACTGAAAATAATCTTCTTTTTAGAAACTTGTATAAATAGATATAAATCCTAGCGAGACACTGTTGCAGTTGTGTGCAGTGGGATTCCTCCTCTCTCCACAGCATGAGCTAATATAGATACACACTCTGTTTCCGACTCCGTATGTTCACAGTTTGTACACTTTTGCATACTGGTAACATATTAAACCCCAGTGGAGAATCATTTCCAGTTTTCCTTCCAATGCTACCGCGGTAGAGCGGCAGCTGTTAAGGGAAGAGAGATAATCTAGTTGGAGCTGTTTTCTCTGCCCTGGCCTGGATCTCTCCAGCTTTTTACCAAGCTTAACAGGGGGTATGATTCTGCCGGAAACCTTCTTGTCCTTAAAAAGAACAGCTCTAAACAACAAGTAAAGTCAAGCAGAAAACTACTAAGCTGTCCAAGAAACACTGCAGCCAATGTTATTGTCAAAATATCCATCCAAGTCTACCTTTAGGTTTTAAAGAAGCAAAAGCCATAGCTCTCAACTGTTCATGATTTAGGACTGTTCCTTATTTGGAACCAAGTCCTTCTGTCCCTCATAACTTCTCATCTGTCCCTAAATAAACACTATTTATCTATCAAAAAGCCAGTATAAAGGAATAGTAGTGGTAAAAGAGGCACTTGTGGGTTTAACCAATACATTTTTTGTAATAATTCTCTATGTAATGGGGGTGTGGCAGGGGGGTATCTTTTGCCCACATACTTTTTCTGGTGTCCCTCTTTCCCATCTCAAAAAGTTGGGAGGTATGGCAATACCCTTAACCAGTTGTCAACCGGCCGCCGTCAATTGACGGCGGCAGGAAGACACTGTTATCCTGGGCGGACGTAATATGATGTTGCGCCTTTAAAGTCCACTAGGGGGCGCGCGCGTTTGCTGGGCACCCGATGCGCTTGCCCGGCGGCCGCGATGGCCGCCGGGCACCCGCGATTGCCCAGTAACCGAGCAGGACCGTGGATCTGTGTGTGTAAACACACAGATCCACGTCCTGTCAGGGAGCGGGGACCGATGGTGTGTCCCTTGTACATAGGGACAACCATCGGTCACCTCCCCCGGTCATTCCCCTCCCCCCCACCGTTAGAACACATTTAACCCCTTCCTCGCCCCCTAGTGTTAACCCCTTCCCTGCCAGTCACATTTATACAATAATCAATGCATTTTTATAGCAGGGATCGCTGTATAAATGTGAATGGTCCCAAAAATGTGTCAAAAGTGTCCGATGTGTCCGCCGCAATATCGCAGTCACGATAAAAATCGCAGATCGCCGCCATTACTAGTAAAAAAAAAAAAATGCTATAAATCTATCCCCTATTTTGTATCTGCTATAACTTTTGCGCAAACCAATCAATATACGCGTATTGCGATTTTTTTTTTACCAAAAATATGTAGAAGAATAGGTATCGGCCTAAACTGAGGAAAACGTAAAAAAAAATATTAAAAAAAATAATTTTTGCTATTATAAGTAAAAAGTATTTTTTTTTAAAAGTAAAAAATATTGTGTTTTTTTTTTCAAACTTGATGCTCTTCTTTTGTTTATAGCGCAAAAGAAAAAAAACGCAGAGGTGATCAAATACCACCAAAAGAAAGCTCTATTTGTGGGGGAAAAAAGGACACAAATTTTGTTTGGGAGCCACGTCGCACGACCGCGCAATTGTCATTCAAAGTGTGACAGCGCTGAAAGCTGAAAAATGGCTTGGGCAGGAAGGGGGTTTTCGTGCCCGGTAGGTAGGTAGTTAAAGAAGCTGCTAAAAATGTTAGTCTTTCCTACTGTTTCTAGTGACCCACCCTGTAACTGGACCTAATAGTACACTGACACACCAATGCCAGATATCTGGGGTTTGGTATCCAAAGAATGACCCTATCAGGTAAATAATAGTAAAGCAAGGTAGAAATAATAATTACTAAAGCACAATACTAACGGTACCATATAACCACAAGAAAACATGAATACAATGGAGGTTTGTTTTCATTACTAGCTATGAATGGCCTTGCCTTAAATGCTCTGGATGGTTAGACAATGACACTGTGTTTAGCAATACCACAGTAACAATATAATATTATTCAATACATTGGTGTATCCAGGTGTATGGTCTAAAAGGTGCAGCTAGCTACTAGAGCCTAGCGATAATCCAATAGCCCTGACTAACCACTGGCTATCACAGAGTCTGAAAGTATATGTAATCTACAACTGTTAGTGTATCTTCTGCAAAATGCCCTAATTCAGCCAGTATCAACAGAGGGATGATGTTTTCTTTAAAACAGAAACCAACTCGTAGTAGTGCCCTAACATCTTTATAGTCAGTATTCAGTACACAGGAAGGTGGCCAAAGAGCCTTTCATTAGTCCGATGTTGGACAATGGACCACCTGAGTCCTTGGGCAGATTCCTCCTAAAACTAGCAGATCTCACACTGGAGGGGGCTGAGTGGGATTGTGCAACCATGAACTGTCATTACCTACCTATTGTACCTATTGGGTCTCTCACCCCTAAGCAACCCTCCTTCACCTTGCCTGTTCATTAGGACTTGCTATTGGGGCACTCAGTGGGGGACCCCAGAAAAGGAGGATCAGGGTTGCATTGCACAATGCAGATAAGTATACCATGTTTTTTATTTTTTTTAAATAAAATTGAATCCTTTGCAAGCACTTTAATAAAAGGTTGCTATCGTCATACAATTCTACTAGTTATAAACTGACTGGGGAAAGTAATTGAAAGGGTGTTTTTTTTTATTTTATATATTTTGGTCCTATCTGAATGATCCCAGTCATGAGTGAGGCTGCAGTAAGCCTACAGGAAAATTCTAAAATTGATGAACAACTGATCTGCACTTACTGTATAATTGCTTAACATTACAGCCACACTAGAAATTAGACAACTACAATACACATAAGTGGGTACTTAGGGATCCAAGCTGCATGAGTTATTTGCTGTAAGACATACTTTTATCTGGCCAGCTGGACACCATTTATTTTTATGTGACACTGAATATAGGTGCTTCACGAATCAAATTTATAAGATAACTATGCTTTTGTATAGTTATCTAAGTTACTCCCCCTCCCTTTCCTCTTCTCCATGGTCTTATACTCACCTGTCCACGATTCAGCCAGACTCATGTGTGGCCGATGGGAAGCCACACAGCTGCCGCTGCAAACCTACTGTCTTTTTTTAGAGATGCATAATAGCCAGCCTCTCCATTGGAATGAATGATTTTGTATTCCACATGTGTGCTGAAGAAGTAAGGGACTGGCATAGTTAACAGCGGTGGCTGTGTGACTTCCAGTGTGCCGTACAGTGTAGACCTGACAGGACAAGTGAGTAGAAGACTTTGAAGGGGTTCGGGGGAGGGGGGGGGGATAAAGTGTTTGTTACTCCAGCATTTCATACTGACATATGCCTGTTGTACCATGTGCGTATGTTAAAAAAGTATCCTATTCTCTTTGCATTGCTTCTTTTGTGAGAAATACCCATTGATTCTGTCTGTCCCCCTGCTTTCCTATTTCAAACTGACTACCCTAGACATGATCAGTTTTCTGGCTGTGCTGGGAGCACGGTCTGCCTGTTCTTCAATGGTCAGACTTGTGTGGACACTCCCCTCTGCACAGATCACTTGGAATATCGGTGTACTGCTGTTTCTCTGCCTCCTGCTGACACATCCCCCTGCAGTCTCCACCCCTACCTCTCTAAGCCCCCTTTGTAGCTGAAAACAGAGGTCATGTGATACAAAAAAAAGGTATATTTTATATATATATATATATATATACATACAGTATATGTTTTGCATTGCATTTATATTTTAAACGGAATAGGTTGTTTTACAAGGTAAGGGTTCGCATCTACTTTAAGTGTAAGGGTGAGGTTCGAGTGGAAATAAACCCATGATTTTAAAGTGGTTCTAAAGGCTGAAGGTTTTTCACCTTCATGCATTCTATGCATGAAGGTGAAAAACCTTCTGTGTACAGCTCCTTCCCCAGCCCCCCTTATACCTACCTGAGCCTGATCTCAATCCAGTGATGTGCATGACAGCAGCAGCTCTCCTCACTCTCTCTCCTCATTAGGTCAGACACAGCAGTGTGAGCCATTGGCTCCCAATGCTTTTAATCACAACCAGTGAGGAGGGAGCAGCGGGTGGGGATGAGTCCCGTTCTGACATGCAGAGTGGGGTTCAGGAGTGAGCATGCATGTGTGCCCCCATAGCAAGCGGCTTGCTAAAGAGGCCACTCAGCAAGGGAGTGGAGCCTAGAGCACCAGAAGAGGAGGACTGGGGCTGCTCTGTGCAAAACCATTGCACAGAGAAGGTAAGTATGACATGTTATGTTAAAAAAAATATATATAAATTAGGATCAATTTACCTGTGGCAGCGAAAGGCTGTGAAATGCTAACTGTCACAGTTGCTTGTGCTTTCAATGAACTGTCAAGTCATCAAATGGCTGGTGTCATATTGATCACATGTGCAGCACCATGGCAACTGCAGATCAGACAGCGGCTAAGATGGCAGCTTCCCTGGCTGTTAAGGTGATGTTTCTTAAAAGTTCAGAGACAGGGAGGGAGCTTCATGCCACAGAATACTAATGCTGGGCAGTCACTACCATGAGCTAACATTGCAATGTAGCAAGATTCATGCAATCTATGCATGCTCAGTGAAAGATTTCTAAAGAGTTGCTATGGGTTACTGCATTTTTTACATCAATATTGCTGTTTGTTATTAAATAACTCCACTGGGCTGTGGTTGCAAAATACAGGGTAGCAGCTAATCACTGAGCTGCTCTGAATACTAAAGTAGTTATAAACTATGTACGCTTGAAAGGTTCTCACCCTGGGAGCAGCCCAGCAGGAGGTGTCAGTGACACAGACAGTAAGGGAACATTCACTCATTTTGCAGTCTGTTGAGCTTTTTTTAAATAAAACTGCAACGTGCAGACGTTTTATGTAACCTGCAGCAACCAAATCTTGGGTTACTTCTAAAGAATGATATAAGATAGCAATCTGAAGAGATGGGTATTCTCAAACTAAATGTTGCTGCATCTGGGAAATACCATAGAATGGTCAATTATACAAACATTTTTAGAAAATGTTGGCAATAAATTGGACTGTAGACTTATGCCCTGTACACACGATCGGATTTCCGATGGAATAAAATCCGATGGAATTTTCTGTCGGAATTCCGATGAAGCTGACTTCCATCAGTCTTGCCTACACACCATCAGACACTATTCTGACCGTCCAAAATGCCGTGACGTACAACACGTACGATGGCACTAAAAATGGGAAGTTCAAATCCAATGGCGCCACCCTTTGGGCTGCTTTTGCTGATTTTGTGTTACCGCGTGTTAGTAAAAGTTTGGTGTTAGCCGATTCATGCTTTTCAGTCTCCGTGCTTTTCAGTCCGTTACAGCATGACAGCATGACAGCTATCTCCATTACGAACGCTAGTTTCTTGTGTCAGACATTTCTGTAATCTTTGAGCGAACATCTCAGGATAGGATGTAGATGTTGACCATGAGAGATGCTGTCCGAAAAAATTGTGCCATCATTCTGGAGAGAAAAGCAAATGAATGCATTCTCAGACTCAGAAAGTGAGGGTGATCCCCTCTTACACAGTTGCCACAAGAACAAGTGTCCTATTGGAACGTGTCCCCTCTGTTGCTGTTCTAGTGGCAATAGAAAATTCTGGATTTACCCTTATATGTCCTTCCCTGTGACATTGGTGACTATGACAGGTAGAGAGAGTAACTCTCCTTAAAGGGAACACAGACAGAAATAAAAACCTGACAGTGACTCTCACTACTCACCACTCTATTCAAATCTTCAAAAAAAAATATATATATATTTTTATGTTTTTGTAATGTCCTTTTCGTAATTTTGTGATTCTGTATAGCTGCAGTCAGCCTATCTATACTTCTTCAAGAATAATCTGTTAGCACAGGGTTATTTTCCCTGCCACTTTTTATTTGAGCTTGCTCCAGCAGGGTGTGCGAGAGAAGCATCATTCTGTGTTATGAAGGTTTAAAGACTTATGCCCTGTACACACAATCAGATTTCCGATGGATTTTTCCATCGGCAATCCGATGAAGCTGACTTCCATCAGTCTTGCCTACACACCATCAGTCAAAAATCCGACCGTCCCAAATGCCGTAACGCAAAACACTCCGAAGAGCCGAGAAAAATTAAGTTCAATGCTTCTGAGTATACATCGACTTGATTCTGAGCATGCGTGGGTTTTTCCTCCGATGGAGTTCCCCACAGACGATCGGAATTTGCTATCATTTTTTTTCCATCGGTAAAATTTAAAACATGTTCTATTTTTTTATACCGATGGAAAAAAGACCGATGGGGCCCACACACGATCGGTTTGTCCGATGAAAAAAGTCCATCGGTCTTTTTTCATCAGAAAAAAAACGATCGTGTGTACGCGGCATTATGCGGTGTACACACAATAGGAATTTCCTATGAAAAAAGTCTGACGGAGTCCGTCTGAGTTTTTTCATCGGAAATTCCGACCGTGTGTGGGCCCCATCTGAGAAATTCAGATGAATTCCATCGGAATTTTCAAATAGAACATGTTCTATTTTTTTCCAAAGAAATTCCGTCGGAATTCCGATGGAAGTTTGATCGGAAAAAGGTCAGATCGTGTGTACGGGGCATTAGTCAATAAGCAAGTTTAGAGAGCTTGTTGATGTATTTTTGGAGAACTGGTAAATGTTTAGGACACTTCCTGTTCAGACAATTCCCTCAAGAACTTCTGCCCTGTGTGGATGTTAAGGCCCGTACACACGGTCTGGCTTTTTGCCAACAAACTTCAAAATGAGCAATTTTTCCCAAAAATCCGACCGTGTGTACGCTCCATTGGACAAACTTTTTCGGTTTTCATCGGACAAAAGTTCGCTCTGCAAGCGGACAAACTTTTCGACAACAAAAGTCCGATAGTGCAAAGTCCGACCGTGTGTACAGAAATCCATCGGACTTTTGTCCAAAGTATAAATACGCATGCTCAGAACCAATGTTAAAATCAACCAACAATAGCAGAAGTTGACTAAAGGGTGGTGGTAAAGAGCAGAAAAGAGCAGAAAAACCACGTGATGTTGGGAAAGTTTTGGGAAAGTTTGCAGAAAAGTCCTGCCGTGTGTATGCTATGGGTGTGCCCGGCCAACTCCCTTCAGACAAAAATCCACAGAAAAGTTTGTTTGAAGTCCGACCGTGTGTACGAGGCTTTACTCTCTTTCCATAGCTTTGAGTGGGGAAAGGAACAAAGCCAAGATCTCTCCTATTGGGAGGTATTGCTGAAGATGCAGGCTGTTTGAGTCAAAGAGTGTCTGGCCTAGAAGAAAATAGCTGTTAAGTGGGAAGAATACACAAGGACCTTTTTTGTGTTGTCCTGCATCATAACATAAAGATAAGTTACCATTTGAACCACAATTGCCAAGGAGCCAAAGCTCTGTCCAGCTAACATAGACTGTGTTCAGGTACAGAGAGAGACTTTGTCAGAGATGAAAGATTTAACGTGCTTGGGATCTGCTTAGGACATTGGTGATGTAGCTGTTGGTCATCTGGAAGTCATTGTTTTTGAAGATCAATACCAACAGCCCTATGCAATTCTGAAAAAGATAATGGCATTCATGGTTATTCCTATAAACTTGAGTTGAGCATCTCACATTAGTCATTGTCTTCCAGGAGGCTTAACAGGTTGAGAACATCTTCTATTGCTTCTACCTCCTTTTTTTATTTTTTTTATTGTATTTTTAATGAAAATTTTTCAGAAAAATACATATCAAACAGTAATTTGAAATATCAAAGAGAGAAATAGCGAGCATTGGAAGAATACATAACAGTGGTATTGAAACATAAAATAAACAAAAATAATTAAAAAAATAATATAGAATTCAAACCAATAAGAATCAGAAAAAGTTGATCATCAAGCAGGGAAAGCTACCATACAGTGAGAGGCTACGTCCATCACCGAAATAAAATAAAAAAAGGGAATTGGATATTGGATAGGTATCAGAAGGTGGGGATAAAGAGATATTATTGAGATAAAAGGAGGGGGGGGAGGATGGCTAAGAGGGGCTTGTAAAACCATATCAAAACCGCAGGGGAACCTAGGGAAGGGGAACCTGCACAGATTAAATCAAAACAAGTGTAGGATGTTTAGTAGTACTATCAATGGGAAGAGCCATGTGTACAGCGATCCCATGAGTCCCATATCTTATCAAATTTATCAATAGCATCCTCTATCATAGCTGTCATATGCTCCATTCTGCGGAACTTCTACCTCCTTAATAATGTAATTAAGAGTCACACAATGAACTGGCTATCTGGATAATTGAATTTAAGATTGAAACTTTATAAAACATCCAGCATAATGATAAAACCTAAGATGTTTTAAAATCTTACATTTTAGAGTTTGGCATAATTAGTATCCATTTGAAACCACTTTTACTACTGCTATTAAAGATTAAAAATAGAATATTTTACTACTAGACTGGGAAAAAACTGTAACTGGCAGTACTAGCCAGCTACCGATTTTCCATCTAACTTACTACAAGACAGAATGAACATAACATGTATCATTGCCATCCTCCCCCCTATTAAATACATGCTGGGTAGAGGCATCTGGTATCTGCGGTTCTGTAGATAGGGGAATCAAGGGATAACAAAAACACATTATGCCAATGTAAAGGGAAACATTAAACCACAAATCTTTTCAGATTTAGGAGATTAAAAGAAACATTCACAGGTAGACATGATGGCAGTCAATGTAATGATCACATAAATTAGGTTAGAAACTTGGATTGGTGCTTTTCTCTTGTGAAAATCGAAATATCCCATCAGCTACTTTGACCATTATTGATTGCAGGAATATGTGTTTAGGTTTTATTTAATTGCATCCAATGGCTTACTGATTTTTTGGGGACAAATAAGGACCTAACTATGTTAATAAACACATTCATTATCTGAATGTCAACTTAATACACTAACCCGGTTTGATGTATAGCACACTACTACATATAGAATATACAAATGTTTGAACAAATACAAAACTGCTGGGGTTAAGATTAAAATGCATGCAAACCCTAAATATGGACTGCTCTTGTTTGCCCCCTTTTTGTCTGCCAAATATGACATTCAAAGTTTTTGTTATATCTATATAATAAATTAAAAAATACCTACAGATCTTACCAGAAATCTTGTGAGCTTATAATTTCCTGTGCTCTCTGCCTATGGACAAGGAGGGCCTATAGAGTGAGGAGGAAGGAGACAAGAAAGGGATTTTTTTTATAAACCATCAGAAATAAACTAGGCAGGGCCAACATGACAAGGGCGAAAAGGCAAATACGCTCTTCACTTTGTAAGGGAATTTTCTTGGGCTTGGTGAATGTAGTGAAAATCCAATTTTTAAAGAATATCAAATCACGCACAATGAAAATAAAACAAACATTATTTTTGCGCTTACTTGAATGGATGATGGATGCCAGCAGAGCATCACCTCATTCTCTAACCCACAGGAATATTCCCTTGCAAAGTGAACAGTATAGTAAATCAACCCTCATGTGTTTAGAATATTAGAGATGTGTTGAAATGTCAAAAAGGAAGGTAGAAAGTGGAACACGCTATATTTTTAGCACATCAGTTGATATTTTTCTGTATTTGCCCACACCCCTACCAGGTAATTTCACCCTCTCAATTTGTCCATTGTCACCAAAATAAAACTGAGGGTACATCAAAAAGGGTAAATATTCCAATGGAACCACCTGTTCCAGAGATGGCAGTCTAAAAGAAGAGTGCCTCTCACTTTCTGCTGCATCTCCAGGACAGAAAGTGAAGGGACATCTTAATAATGGGACACAGACAGCAAAAATAAACTAGCAGATGTTTTAAACCCTTATTACATTGCTTTTAGATACCCTTTAGTGTCTCACTTGGGCTTTAACCATAAATGGCTTGATAATAACATATCACAATAACGCTAGGTTGATAAAAGGCACATTTCTTTCAAAATAAACCAAACAAAAAACAACTCTTGCCTCTTCAGAACTTTAAACCCAAAGTGGATCTAGATGAAGAAAAAAACCTTATAAAGTATAGTCCAATTTGCTCTAACAAAGAAAAAATGTATTTTTTGATCTCCAAAGCCAACCAGATAACACTATGGGTCAATATTCTACAATGTTACTTCTAATATTAGGTAACTATGTACTTTTATAAATGTATCTAACCAATTTTGTGGCAATCTAATGTTCCCATGAAAGAGTAATATACTTTTTCATAGCTCTAATGCCCCGTACACACAATCAGACCTTTTTCCGATCAAACTTCCATCGGAATTCCGATGGAATTTCATCGTAAAAAAATAGAACATGTTCTATTTGAAAATTCGTATGAAATTCATCGGAATTTCTCTGATGGGGCCCACACACGGTCGGAATTTCCGATGAAAAAACTCCAACGGACTGCGTCAGACTTTTTTCATCGGAAATTCCGACCGTGTGTACGCTGCGTTACAGTAAATATACAAGGTTCTTTTTCTGTTCGTCCAGCCTTAAAGAGTGCACTTGTGTCCTTTGTGGTGACCTTAATGTAAACATCTTTTCTCTGAATTCTCTTTATGGGCCATTTATATACAGTATTCACACAAGGTGATCATTTCCTCCTTTTATTGTCTCTTCTCTAGGGTGAACACATTCATTTCAGTTAATCTTTCCTCATAGTTGAGGTCTTTCGTGCCTCTTATTCATTTTATTCTCCTTCTTGGCATTCTTTTTAGTTCCACAGTATTCCTTTTGTGAAATGGTGCTGAAAAAACTGCATTGCTTAGTTTAGATGAGGTCTTGATAAAGCTTTGAATAAGGGAAGCATTCTCTCTTTCTGGAGTCTATGCCTTTCCAAAGGCAAATAGACTGTTCACTTTGTGGGAGAAGTTGCATTTTTCAAGGGAATTTTTTTACAAAGCTATATGGATAAGGGGAAGATGTTCTAGCTTCCATCAGCCAAATATGATTTAGCAAAAATGCACTTTTATTTACATTTTTCTTGCACGTGATTGGGTCTTCTTTGCAAAATAAAATGTTGCCACATTTACTAAGCTCTGGGGAAAATTCCCTTGCAAAGTGAACAGTCTGTCAACTGTCCCATGAGATTTTATATGCACCTGCAGCCAGAAAAATACTTTAATTGGATAAGGGAATAGCTACTTATGCAGTCAATCCATAAAGTCGAGGAAGGTCAAACCCTAGTAACAAAGTAAAAGTAAATCACGAAAAGGCTTGAATTTTTTTTTTTTTTTTTTTTTTTTATTATTATATTACAGGTTGTGTTATTTGGGGTTTTATATTTAGTGTAGCTTAGTTTGTATCATTTAAAGAAGAACTCCAGGTTTTCACACAATTTACATAGTTTGGACCAAGGTGGCCCAAACAAACTAACAATGTCCCTCACTAACCTGTGAGGCCGCTGGATGTGCAGTATAAACTGTATGTAGCTGTGGCATTCAGCCACTTAGAGGGAGCGATGTATTCTATCATAAAATACAAAGCTTCCTCTGATTGGATGGGTAAGGGAGGCGGGCTGATGATGTCACACCTTCATTGATAGAATACATTGCTCCCTCTGAATGAAGGAACGCTATTGAAGATTCCCCTGTGTATGAGACAGGAAGTCTTTGCTCGCACCTGGAATACAGTGCGGTATGCTGTAGGTAGCCGCAGCTACATACAGTGTATACCGCAGCTACATACAGTATATACCGCACATCCAGCTGCCTCACAGGTTAGTGAGGGACTATGTAAATTGTGTTAAATCCTGGAGTTCTTCTTTAATGTTCTTTGTATATGTGTGTTTTTTTTCTGGATATTATCATTATTTGTGTATTATCACTAAACATTTTTCCATTTTAATTTGTTTCCTGTTGTTTTCATTCTTTGAAAACAAACTGTAAAATAATGAGGCTAATAAGTGTCCATTGTTTGTTACAAGAACAGGTCAAGAACAGTTAAAAGGACCTTCTGTAATGCTTAGAAGCCATTTAACCACTTCAAAACTGGGTAAATTTTTCACATACCTTCATTGTTTGCTTGAAAATTACTTAGCATTGAATGTCCCCCAACATCTGTTGCTGAGATCCTGAATACTGTCAACGCTGTGAATGATTTGGATATCCTTGATTGGGCACATTGAATGATATTTTGGCGTGTTATTACTTGTGGTCTGCTGAGTTTGCAGTGCATGTGGGGAGGCTGGAGTGTGGCACAGAGTCTGTCGGTTTGTCATCACCACCGGTGTCCCTTCCCTACTCACCCTTCACATTGATGCAGTTCCATAAACGACTACACTGAGTTTTTTCTGTTATATCTTACTTTATGGCGGAAATGAGGCCTAAAGCCTTGTACACACGGTCGGACTTCAAACAAACTTTTCCATGGATTTTTGTCCGAAGGGAGTTGGCCGGGCACAGCCATAGCATATACACGGCAGGACTTTTCTGCAAACTTTCCCAAAAGTTTCCCAACATCACGTGTTTTTTCTGCTTTTTTCTGCTCTTTACCACCACCCTTTGGTCAACTTCTGCTATTGTTGGTTGATTTTAACATTGGTTCTGGGCATGCGTATTTGTACTTCGGACAAATGTCTGATGGATTTCTGTACACACGGTCAGACTTTGCACCATCTGACTTTTGTTGCCGATAAGTTTGTCCATTTGCAGAGCGAACTTTTGTCCGATGAAAACCGAAAAAGTTTGTCCGATGGAGCATAAACACGGTCGGATTTTTTGGAAAACTTGCTTATTTTGAAGTTGTGACGAACGCGTGTGTCAGATCCCCGCCCTCCGCGCTAACTTGCGTCGAAGGACCGGCCAACCCCACACTGCGCTGTCACCTGCGTAACAATGCCCCTCTCAGCTACATCCAGTACAAAGATTTTCCAGCTTGCGGGACGACAATCTAAGTGCCAGCAGCCTGAGAGCGATTGTTACCGGGTTAATGTCACAATTAACCCTTTATCTGCCACCACCAACAGTGATCAGGAAGCGTTGGTACTCCCATAAATTAACAATACCAATTATGATTTTAGAATAAGCGTCTGCAGCCTACACTGTCACCACAGACAGGTCTGCGCAGAGCCCTACAGTAGCGCTCTTCAAGAGGCAGGTTCGTTATAGCTTGCATTAAGAGTTTCAGAGGCAAGAGTAACACCTTTCAACATAAGGGTTTATTTTGAAAAGGGTCAAGTTGGTGCAATAAAATGTTACAGAAAAATATGTTTCAAGAGATAATACTATACAGCCACAAGATTAAGGTAGAAATTAGAAGTAGAAGAATACTTGCAATTAAATGTCCAAAGGTTGAGCAATGTTTCCGGTTCTCCACTGGGCAGGGGTTCTTGCTTAAATGTCCAAACGATAGCTCTGCAGATGTTATTTCTTTGATGGTCAAGGAGAACTCCTTGTGTGACCTGAGAGCTCCTTTTTCTCTCAAACTCCAGGGGGTGTTGACAGTGACCAATGACCAATGGCTGCTGGTCGTTCAGAAATAGGGCTGAGCCCTGGGAGGTGTCTCACTCATTTCTACTTTTTTGAGATACATTTTCATAACCCTTAATCTCTACGTTTTACAGACTAATAATTTCCATAATCTTATTCAGTGTAATTTTAGCGTTAAGACAAGTACAAACATGACGATTCTGTCACATTGCGTTGGTCCAGGGGACATAAAGGCCACACCTCGTTTTCCTTAAGGCCTGTCATATCCATGTTTGGACTTGACGCGTTACAAACTCTCTGAGGAGACTGAATATATTTATGTTAGGACTGTGGGTTTTGGTATTCAAAAGTTATGAAACATGTTGAATTTCCATACTCAATTCTGCCTGGGTAAGCTTGAGGGTCACTCAGGGTTTTACGACCCTGGCCTGTTATAACTCTGAGGCTTTACAAAGGTGACAGCTTTACAACCGGTCAGGAACTGCTAAGCCCCTTATCAAACCTAGCTTCCTCTGCTGAGATAAGGGATGTTTGATGTAGAAAGCTTGAAATTCCAGATACCCTCTGAAATGGCAAGCTGCAAATTCCTTAAGGATGAGGGAGGGGGTGAGGGGGTTGGAGAGTTCAATTCAAATGTACAAGGTTTAGCTAACAAACTGTCATGGACGCCATACCCAACAAAATGGTTGCACTAATGCTCTAGGCATGTGTCCATTTTGTGAGATCGTCACAGAAGTTTGTTGGCAAAAAGTCCGACTGTGTGTACGGGCCTTAAGGCTCCATGCACACTGGAGCTCAAAAACTTCTGTTTTGAACGCCGTATTGCTGGCAGGAAAACGCTGCTTTAAAAATGAGATTTTATCAGCGTTTTGCATTGCCGTCAATGCACGTTTAGCGGCGCTAGCTTTCAGCTGCGTTTCTCTGTCTCTATTCAAAATCAATGGTTCCCTATGGGAGCCCATTGATTTGATTAGAAGTCGCACCGCAAGTCGGATCATCATGATCCGACTTGCGGTGCCACTTGCATGCTAAGGATGAAGGGGAACCCTGCCAAAAAATGAAAAAAAAAATTGGGCATGGGGGTTCCTCCTTGGACGATACCAGGCCCTTCGGTCTGGTATGGATTTTAAGGGGAACCCCCTACGCCGAAAAAACGGCGTGGGGGTCCCCCCAAAATTCATACCAGACCCTTATCCGAGCATGCAGCCTGGTCGGTCAGGAAAGGGGTTGGGGATGAGCGAGCACCCCCCCTCCTGAACCGTACCAGGCCGCATGCCCTCAACATGGGGGATAGGTGCTTTGGGGAAGGGGGGCCCTGCCCCCCACCCCAAAGCACCTTGCCCCCATGTTGATGAGGACAAGGGCCTCTTCCCGACAACCCTGGCCGTTGGTTGTCGGGGTCTGCTGGTGGGGGGCTTATCGGAATCCGGGAGCCCTCTTTAATAAGGGGGCCCCCAGATCCCGGCCCCCACACTATGTGAATGATTATGGGGTACATCGTACCCCTACACATTCACCTGGAGGAAAAGAGTCAATAAAAAAAACACATTAGACAGGTTTTTAAAGTAATTTATTAGGCAGCTCAGGGGGTTTTTGTCCGACTTTGGGGGTCTTCTTCCGACTTCGGGGGTCTTCTTCCGACTTCGAGGGTCTCTTCCGACTCTCCGGCCTCTTCTCCCGCTCTCTGGTACCTTCTCTGTGCTGTCCGGTTCTCCTCCTGCTCTGCGGTGCTTTCTGCCTTCTGCCGGGCTCCTCCGCTATCTTCTGCCAGCTCTTTTGCTAGCGGCGGCCCGGTCTTCTTCATCATCTTCTTCCCTCTTCTCTTCTTGAGATGTTGACACGACGATCTCTCCCGCTGTAATGCCGTGTGCGCGGTGCGCAATGATTTATATAAGCATGGGGCGTGGTCACCGGGTGATGTCACCCGGGGACCCCACCCTCTTATGACGTTAAAGTCCCAGCATGCCCCGGGACAGCGACATCATACGGGGGCGACATCACCCGGTGACCATGCCCCATTCCTATATAAGTCGTTGCGCACCGCGCGCACGGCATTACAGCAGGAGAGAGCATCGTGTCAACATCAGAAGAGAAGAGGGAAGAAGAAGACCGGGCCAACGCTAGCAAAAGAGCGGGCAGAAAATAGCGGAGGAGCCCGGCAGAAGGCAGTAGGCACCGGAGAGCTGGGAGAAGAACCGGAGAGCAGGGAGAAGAACCGGAGAGCGCGGAGAAGTCGGAAGAGACCCCTGAAACTGTCTAATAAATTACTTTAAAAACTTTTGTAGTGTGTTTTATTTTTGACACATTTTTCCCCAGGTGAATGGGTAGGGGTACGATGTACCCCATACTCATTCACATAGGGTGGGGGGCCGGGATCTGGGGGCCCCCTTATTAAAGGGGGGCTTCCAGATTCCGATAAGCCCCCGCCAGCAGACCCCGCAACCAATGGCCAGGATTGTCGGGAAGAGGCCCTTGTCCTCATCAACATGGGAACAAGGTGCTTTGGGGTGGGGGGCGCAGGGCCCCCCTGCCCCAAAGCACCTACCCCCCATGTTGAGGGCATGCGGCCTGGTACAGTTCAGGAGGGGGGCGCTCGCTCGTCCCTGCCCCCTTTCCTGTCTGACCAGGCTGCGTGCTCGGATAAGGGTCTGGTATGGATTTTGGGGGGACCCCCACGCCGTTTTTTTCGGCGTAGGGGGGTTCCCCTTAAAATCCATATTAGGCTGAAGGGCCTGGTATCATTCGAGGGGGGACCCCATGCCAATTTTTTTTCATTTTTGTGGTTGGGTTCCCTTTCATCCTCAGCACGCAAGTGGCACCGCAAGTCGGATCATGCGGTGCGACTTCTATTCAAACCAATGGGCTCCCATAGGGAACCATTGATTTTGAATAGAGCCAGAGAAACGCCTAACGCTAATTAGCGGGCATTAATGCGCGTTTATGTGCGTTTATCAGTGTTTGGCTTTTTTTGCGTTTTTTCCCGCTGAAAAACGGCACTTTGAATGCAAATTTCTTGAGTTCAGAAAAAAGCCCATAAACTCCACTGCTCATTAAAGCTAAAAAACGTCCATGTGTGCATGGACACATAGGCTAACATAGAGTGCAAATTATGGGCTTTTAAAAAAAACGCCCAAACGCCAATAAACTGCAGTTTATGAGCTCCAGTGTGTATGGAGCCTAATACTTCATCAACAATAGTGGGTTCCTTCAGAAGAGCCACTTCAGCATTTTGAATGTGATTCACATGCAAATTGTTTCTGATTTCTGGTGAGTGACCATTTCTACCATTACTACACAGACTACTTCATGTTTTTACAGACTTTGGACTGTTTCAACATTTCATTTTGGACTTTACTTATTAGCGCTGCAATTTCTCTTATTTTACTTTTATTTTAATACTTTAAAATTGCACACTCTGTGGAATAGTGGCAACTATGGTATTTAAAACTCTCTATAGGTAATGCTTTAAAAGCCTATACAGGTCACCAGTTTGGAGTTAAAGGATACACGTTCACTTTAAAAAAAAAATTATAAATGCAAATTTTTTTGCAGGTAAAAAAATATGCATTTATTATTTTTTGTTGCAAGAGAATGTACAGCATTTCACCAGCAATCAGCAGATCGCTGATGCCATGCAGGTCTCCTGCAGATCCGTCAGTGTATCTGCTTGCTCTTACCTCATAGGAGGAAACTGATACAATCTGACATAAAGAAACAATGAACTACCACAGCACTCACAGCGTCATGGTAGTTCATTGAAAACCACAGATGATGTCCTAGGAGACGAAACGCGTCGGGAGGACTCCATTGTTGCCACATTCTTTGCAAAGCGCTTTTATATCAACTTAAATGTAAGTGTTTCCACTACATAAAATTTTGATTTATATACAGAGTTACGCTATGTGGCTGTTTCTTTTCTCTATAACATGATACTTACCTGCTCATATTGATTGGGATTTTCCCGGACCACTACTGCATATGAGGTTATCTGCTAAGAGGTCATCTTTCTTCTGCAGTTTCTCTCTCCGTGTTGATGTTTGGCCATTTCCAGCACAGCAATTTGCAGCATACAGATTGTCCAGGTTCCATCGTGGTTCCACCACACCAAGCCCGTTTGACCCACTGAACATATGTTCCTCTGGGTTCAAACTATCTGGTAAGCTCCTTACCTATTGGTGGTGGTTCTCTTCATCTTCTCACCGTCACCTTTCCCTTCAAAGTCTTCACCCACTTTTGAATTTCACCATTGCCTTCATTTTTTAATTACTTTAGGACACTCAGTTGCACAAGTTTTCACTTGTATTTCGCATATAGACATTTTGTATATATGAGGACTTCTTACTGTTTTTACTTAATATTTGAGTGTCTTTTTTTATATTGCACCGTTTTTATATACTCATTTGAGTGCGTCATGCATTCTTGTTCATTTTTTTGATTAGCGCTACACTTTTTGTTTCCACGCTTTTTACTATTTGTTTACTTGTTGTGTTAGCAGCTTATCCAGAGGGCAACGCGGAATTATTTTGTATGCTACCATTGAAAACCACAAGCCAACAGCCGCAAAAGATGTCATGACTTGTAGTTCATTCATAAAAAGAGCTCTGTGTATGAATCAGTGTGAGGAGAAAAAAAGAAAGCCGGTAAAGGGTTTCTGTTACAGGGACATCAGTCCCAATCTGTGCACACCAGTGCTGCTCATCAGTGCCAACCAGTGCCACCTATCAGTGCCCACCAGTTCTACCTATCAGTGCCCATCAGTACCTCATCATCAGTGTCATCTCTCAGTGTCACCTATCAGTGCTGCCAACCAGTGCCTATCAGTGCTACCTATCAGTACTGTCATACAGTGCCCATCAGTGGCACCTCCCAGTGCCCTTCAGTGCCACCTATCAGTGCCCATCAGTGTCACCTATTAGTGCCCATCAATGCCACCTCATCAGTGCCCACCAGTGCCACCTCATCAGTGCCCATCAGTGCAGCTTCATTAGTGCCCATTATTGCCCATCAGTGCAGCCTATCAGCGCCCATCAGTGCAGCCTCATCAGCGCACATCAGTGAAGGAAAAAAATTACCTGTTTGCAAATTATATAAACTGGTGTAGCGGGGTCCCCTTTAAGACTCCCGGGACAACCTTGCCCAGAATCCCTTTTGGCATGTTTCCACCCCAGAGACTCATGGGAGGGGTTATAAAAGGAGGAGGCGAGGCTGGGCTCGGCCTCTTTGGGACACGAGACTTCAGTGACTGATCCTCCTGTGCGGATGTGCCGGAGTGCAAGGCCTGAAGCCTGAGGCCTTGCGCAGCACCAAAGAGCCTTCCACCCCACTGCGAGCCTGGGTGGCATCTGACTTCGCTTGTCTACAGCCTTGGTTGGATCGGGGACCCGATCGCTGGAGACACTGTGTGTGTGTGGTACCCCCAGGCCAAACACTCGGTCCCAGACCTCTCGGACTGAAGATACAGAAGCTTCTGAACTCAGTGGAGATGAAGAGGGAGAGCTTGACTGGCTGTGGCCTTCCCCAACTCAAGGGACTTCTGCTATAGATCTTCCAACTACTGAAGACACTATAGATACACAACTGAATGCAGAAGCCGCTGAATTCATCCCATATAGTCCTTCATTTGATTACTGGGAAGATGCCCGTGATGTTTACCCTGAACAGGACCCTAGAGACTCTATGTATCCCTCGGCTCCTGAAGCAGATGTTACAGAGCCTGCCGTGTTGCCTGAGCCTGTTACAGAAGAAGAGCATGTGGCGCCAGAGCCAGAAACCCCAAGGGAACAAAGGGCTCGCAGAGTCATAAGGCCTCCCAGAAAGTTGACCTACCCACAAATGGGGAAGAGCTCAGAAGATTCTGTGATCACTGCTAGGAGGGGTGTAGAGAATCCGGACCCCTCCACTGTACATTTGGTAGAGGGCAACCCCCACTTACTCTCTGGCACAGTTAGGCAGGTCACTCAGGATAGTATGACCTGTGGGAAAGGGAATCCAACCCCTCGGTTTTGGTGGGAATTCCCTATGCCAACCTCTTATGCAATGTTGTCTGGGGTTGTACGCAGTGTATGCTAAGGTTTCTTTGGGGACCAAAGAATTTAAGTGGGGGGAGTGTGTAGCGGGGTCCCCTTTAAGACTCCCGGGACTACCTTGCCCAGAATCCCTTTCGGCATGTTTCCACCCCAGAGACTCATGGGAGGGGTTATAAAAGGAGGAGGCGAGGCTGGGCTCGGCCTCTTTGGGACACGAGACTTCAGTGACTGATCCTCCTGTGCGGATGTGCCGGAGTGCAAGGCCTGAAGCCTGAGGCCTTGCGCAGCACCAAAGAAAGAGCCTTCCACCCCACTGCGAGCCTGGGTGACATCTGACTTCGCTTGTCTACAGCCTTGGTTGGATCGGGGACCCGATCGCTGGAGACACTGTATGTGTGTGGACACAGTCGGTGGAAGTTCCCGGACTGGGATCGCGTCCGGAGGGGTGAGCGAGCGTATGCTCAGACCATATACTGTTGTTGCTAATGTGCCTATAGACTGCCGTGGCCCACAAGGTTATATCTGATACTCTCACTGGAGATCCATATCAGAGCTGAACTCAGAGTTCATTCAGTAAAGTGTTTATTTCATCACAATCTTCCCACTGGATTACAAATGGTATTCTGTTATGTGCACCACCTTTAAAGAATTGCCGGTGAAGAAACCATCATCCCCTATAGACTGAGTTCTAGATATCTGAGCCAGGCCTGGCCAGCTAGTTAGTTCATTTGGTTACTGCGCCACAGGGTGCCTAGTTAACGGTCGCCCACGCGGCGCACCTTTACTGTTCATTTAATGCATAGTATGTTTATTGCTGCAGGGCTCTGCAACTTATTACCTGTAAACTGTTACCACTGTTAATCTTTCTTTACCATAAGCTTAAAGTAAATTTGATACCCCTTTCATTATTGCCTTGATGTCTGAGTTTACTCATACAGTATAAGAATTATATTGCTGCCATAACTAACTGTGCCAGTAGGGGTTCGAGTACATTGCCGGGGGTTGGCGGAGCTGTTTTCAGGGCCCAAACTAAATCTGCAGCCTTCTTAGTTGAAGGTATCGCTACACTGGGAAAAGGTTTTTTTTTTACCAAATTTTCTGTCTTTTTTTGTTTCTTTAACCACTTAACGACCGCCCACTGTAAATATACGTCGGCAGAATGGCACCGACAGGCAGAATCCCGTACATATACGTGATTGCCTTTGTATAGTTGGGGGGTCCGATCGGACCCCCTTCTTTACAGTGGGTGGTCGTTTTACCTTCGGGAGCGATCCGGCATGAGGGGACGGCCGTTCGATTCCGGCCCCCCCCTCTCGATCGCTCCCGGCGAATGAGAGAGCTTCCCCTGCCTGTGTACTGTTTACACAGGCAGGAGGAAGTGATGGCATCTCTCCTGCGGCGCTCACATATACCGAGCGCCGTACAGGAGAAGATGCAGGTTAGTGCACAAAACAGCACACTGACACCAGGACACATAGGCACATAAATCGCCCCCCCCAGGCCCCCCCAGACACCCCCAGATCACCCCCCAGATCACCCCCCAGCCCCCAGTCACAGTGTCACTGATTGCAGTGACCATTTATTTAGTGATCACTGCAATCAGTGACATTTGTGACTGTAAAAGTGTCACTACATTTAGTTTTAGGTCCAGTGTAGCCCCCTAACCCCCCCTAATAAAGGTTTAACCCCCTGATCACCCCCCAGATAACCCTTTCACCCCCTAGCACCGCCGTCGCTAAGCGATCATTTTTCTGATCGATGTCTTAGCGTCGGTGATGCTGATCGGTAGCCAGTAATTTTTTTTAGGTTCGCCGCAGGTTTTTATAGCGTCGGGTACCCCCATATATTACCTAATAAAGGTTTAACCCCCTTGATCGCCCCCCAGGTAACCCTTTCACCCCCTGTCACCACTGTCACTAAGCGATAATTTTTCTGATCGATGTCTTAGCGTCGGCGATGCTGATCGGTAGCCAGTAATTTTTTTTAGGTTCGCCGCAGGTTTTTATAGCGTCGGGTACCCCCATATATTACCTAATAAAGGTTTAACCCCCTTGATCACCCCCCAGGTAACCCTTTCACCCCTAGCACCGCCGTCGCTAAGCGATCATTTTTCTGATCGATGTCTTAGCGTCGGTGATGCTGATCGGTAGCCAGTATTTTTTTTAGGTTTGCCGCAGGTTTTTATAGCGTTGGGTACCCCCATATATTACCTAATAAAGGTTTAAAGCCCTTGATCGCCCCCCAGGTAACCCTTTCACCCCCTATCACCACTGTCACTAAGCGATAATTTTTCTGATCGCTGTCTTAGCGTCGGTGATGCAGATCGGTAGCCAGTAATTTTTTTTAGGTTCGCCGCAGGTTTTTATAGCGTCAGGTACCCCAATATATTACCTAATAAAGGTTTAACCCCCTTGATCGCCCCCCAGGTAACTCTTTCACCCCCTATCACCACTGTCGCTAAGCGATAATTTTTCTGATCGCTGTCTTAGCGTCGGTGATGCAGATCGGTAGCCAGTAATTTTTTTTAGGTTCGCCACAGGTTTTTATAGCGTCAGGTACTCCCATATATTATCTAATAAAGGTTTAACCCCCTGATTGCCCCCCAGGTAACCCTTTCACCCCCTATCACCACTGTCGCTAAGCGATCGTTTTTATGATCGTTGTCTTAGTGTCGGTGATGCCGATAGGTAGCCAGTAATCTTTTTTTAGGTTCGCCGTCAGGTTTTTATATAGCGTCAGGTACCCCCATATATTACCTAATAAAGGTTTTAACCCCCTAATTGCCCCTAGTTAACCCTTTCACCAGTGATCATCATATAAGTGTTACGGGTGACGCTGGTTAGTTAGTTTGCTTTTTATAGTGTCAGGGCACCCGCCGTATATAACCCAATAAAGGTTTAACCCCCTGATCACCCGGCGGGTGATATCAATTAGGTTTTAGCATCAGAGAGGGTCTGCGTCACACCCCAGGCAGCGTCAGGTTAGTGCCAGTAGCGCTAACACCCACGCGTTAAGCATACACCCCCTTAGTGGTATAGTATCTGAACAGATCAATATCTGATCTGATCAGATCTATACTAGCGTCCCCAGCAGTTTAGGGTTCCCAAAAACGCAGTGTTAGCGGGATCAGCCCAGATACCTGCTAGCACCTGCGTTTTGCCCCTCCGTCCAGCCCAGGCCACCCAAGTGCAGTATCGATCGATCACTGTCACTTGCAAAACACAACACACATAACTGCAGCGTTCGCAGAGACAGGCCTGATCCCTGTGACTCCAGTGCTGTAGGAGGTGATTTCACCACCACAGTTAAAAAAAAAAAAGCATATATGCCGAAGCATTGGGGCAGCAGGGGCGGAGGAGCGATTTTGCTCCTAATGCCGCGTACATACGGTCGAAATTCCGATGGAGGCTTGCCCATGGAAAAGTCTGACCATGTGTACGCGGCATAACTTTTGCGGGAAGATGCCCCCATGCTTCGGCATATATAAATGGTGCATGTATGCCCAACATTAGAAGTGGGTGGATGAAGGGCGGTATTCTAATGGTGGGCATACCCACCGATCAATCTTTTTTTTTCGTTCAGCCAACAGGCTGCATGAAAAAAAAGATTACAATACATGTCCAACAAGGACCAGCAACGCACTGGTATGTTGCTGGACTTTGAATGTTTATACCAGAATGATGCCTGCGGGTTTAGGTATCATCTTGGTATCATTCTTTTCAGCCAGCGGCCGGCTTTCATGTAAAAGCAATCCTAGTGGCTAATTAGCCTCTGGACTGCTTTTACAAGCAGTGGGAGGGAATGTCCCCCCCGGATATAAAAAGCGCCATTGGGAAATTGGGAAAGCATTTTATCACACCGATCTTGGTGTGGTCAGATGCTTTGAGGGCAGAGGAAAGATCTAGGGTCCAATAGACCCCAGTTTTTTCAAAAAAGAGTACCTGTCATTACCTATTGCTATCATAGGGGATATTTACATTCCCTGAGATAACAATAAAAATTATTAAAAAAAAATAAAAATATGGAAGCAACAGTTTAAAAATAAAATAAAAAAGCAAAATTAATAATAAAAATAAAAAACAAACAAAAAAAAAGCACCCCTGTCCTGCCCTGCTCTTGCCCAATGGCGAACGCAAGCGTCGGTCTGGCGTCATATGTAAACAGCAATTGCACCATGCATGTGAGGTATCACCGCGAAGGTCAGATCGAGGGCAGTAATTTTAGCAGTAGACCTCCTCTGTAAATCTAACGGGGTAACCTGTAAAGGCTTTTAAAAATGTATGTAGTTTGTCGCCAATGCGCGTTTGTGCGAAATTTTAAAGCATGTCGTGTTTGGTATCTATGTACTCGGCCTAAGATCATCTTTTTTATTTCATCAAACATTTGGGCAATATAGTGTGTTTTAGTGCATTAAAATTAAAAAAAGTGTATTTTTTCCCCAAAAAATGCGTTTGAAAAATCGCTGCGCAAATACTGTGTAGAAAAAAAAAATGCAACACCCACCATTTTATTCTGTAGGGCCTTTGCTTTAAAAATATATATAATGTTTGGGGGTTCAACATAATTTTCTTGCAAAAAAAAATATGTTTTCATGTAAACAAAAAGTGTCAAAAAGGGCTTTGTCTTCAAGTGGTTAGAAGAGTGGATGTAAGCTTCCTAATGTTGTGTATAAAATGCCAGAACAGTTCAAAACCCCCCCAAATGACCCCATTTTGGAAAGTAGACACCCCAAGCTATATACTGAGAGGCATGTCGAGTCCATGGAATATTTTATATGTTGACACAAGTTGCGGAAAAAATAATTTTTTTTTTTTTTTTTTGCACAAAGTTGTCACTAAATGATATATTGCTCAAACATGCCATGGGCATATGTGGAATTACACCCCAAAATACATTCTGTTGCTTCTCCTGAGTACGGGGATACCACATGTGTGAGACTTTTTGGGAGCCTAGCCGCGTACGGGACCCCAAAAACCAATCACCGCCTTCAGGCTTTCTAAGGGTGTAAATTTTTGATTTCACTTCTCACTGCCTATCACAGTTTCGGAGGCCATGGAATGCCCAGATGGCACAAAACCCCCCCAAATGACCCCATTTTGGAAAGTAGACACCCCAAGCTATTTGCTGAGAGGTATTGTGAGTATTTTGCAGATCTCGCTTTTTGTCACAAAGTTTTGAAAATTGAAAAAAAAAAAGAAAAAAAAAAATGTTCTTTCTTCATTTTCAAAAACAAATGAGAGCTGTAAAATACTCACCATGCCTCTCAGCAAACAGCTTGGGGTGTCTACTTTCCAAAATGGGGTCATTTGGGGGGGTTTTGTGCTATTTTGGCATTTTATGGCCTTCAAAACTGTGATAGGTAGTGAGGAGTGAAATCAAAAATTTGCGCCCTTAGAAATCCTGAAGGCGGTGATTGGTTCTCGGAGTCCCGTACGCGGCTAGGCTCCTAAAATGTCCCACACATGTGGTATCCCCGTACTCAGAAGAAGCAGCAGAATGTATTTTGGGGTGCAATTCCACATATAACCATGGCATGTGTGAGCAATATATCATTTAGTGACAACTTTTTGTATTTTTTTTTTTTTGCCATTATTCAATCACTTGGGACAAAGCAAAAAAATATTCAATGGGCTCAACATGCCTCTCAGCAATTTCCTTGGGGTGTCTACTTTCTAAAATGGGGTCATTTGGGGGGGGTTTTGTACTGCCCTGCCATTTTAGCACCTCAAGAAATGAGATAGGCAGTCATAAATTTAAAGCTGTGTAAATTCCAGAAAATGTACCCTAGTTTGTAAACGCTATAACTTTTGCGCAAACCAATAAATATACACTTATTGACATTTTTTTTACTAAAGACATGTGGCTGAATACATTTTGGCCTAAATGTATGACTAAAATTGAGTTTATTCGATTTTTCTTATAACAAAAAGTAGAAAATATCATTTTTTTTCAAAATTTTCGGTCTTTTTCCGTTTATATCGCAAAAAATAAAAATCGCAGAGGCAATCAAATACCATTAAAAGAAAGCTCTATTTGTGGGAAGAAAAGGACGCAAATTTCGTTTAGGTACAACATTGCATGTCCGCACAATTTACAGTTAAAGCAGCACAGTGCAAAATTCTGAATTCACCTCTGGTCCTTTACTTACCAAATGGTCCGGGGCTTAAGTGGTTAACAAAAAATAAAGTTGTGATTAAATACCCCCCCAAAAAAGCTCTATTTGTCTGAAAAAAAATGATAAAAGTTTTGTTTGGGTACAGTGTTGCATGACCACGCAATTGTCATTCAAAGTGCGACAGCGCTGAAAGCTGAAAGTTGGTCTGGGCAGGAAGGGTGTATAAGTAACCTGTAAGCAAGTGGTTAAGGAATGTTCACTTACAAATCCCTGCATACATTCTAAATACTCTTTGGCTGAGATCCAAGTAATTTCCAGGAGTCTTAATTAAAATAAATGAGGAATCAGCAGCATCCCAAACTGGATTTCTTGACATTTCCACCTTGCATGCCCACTCCCTAATACTATGAAAGGAAATTCATTTGTTGGGTCCTTTACCTGTCTCCTTCCCCCTGTACTTTATGAACAGATCTGAGGACAAATCTTTCATTGGTCATAGAGTAGCTATTCCCTTCAGATAAATATTAGGCACAATGTTAGAAGCACATTAACAGGCCAGCTCTTGCCAAGGAAGCTAAAAGGCCGGCAGATTGTAAAATGTGCTGAGAGAGCAGACAGGTAAGTAAGTGGGGTCACTTAAAGGGGAGACAAAAGTGGTGCTTAAGCGAATGCTGTTTGGGACAAATCACTGGCTTCCTGCTGCATCCCAATCTGTGTGATTTAGACTCCATCACTCATATTCATCCACCTAGGGAGAAAGAAATTAAGACTTCTCTACAGTTATGGTATACCGTACATCAGGGCTGTCCATTCGGAGGGCCGAGGGCCAGATCTAACATATTAGGATTAACTCACAACGTTAACACACATGAAAAAGCATTTTTATTTTCAAAACATGACAGATATTTTTCAGCTGACAGCCTAAGAGATTTGAAATTACAGTCACATAGTGGAAAATAAAGATTTTGATCCTCATGTTAAAGCTTCATGAATCAAGCTTATTTTGTCTACCTGCTGTGCTGAGCTGGCAGTGCACCTCAACACCTACGTTGTACATAAAACGGACCTGCGCCTTATTTTCATCACAAGGTAACACATGGTCCATGATGAAGTGCATTTAAAGCGGAGTTCTACCCATTTAAAAGTCAGCAGCTACACAAAGTGTAGCTGCTGACTTTTAAAAATCCCTCTGTCCAGCGATGTGGGCGCACAAAGCCTCGCTCCACTCCCCCTCCTCTCCGAGGCACCGGCATTCTAACTGTGGGCGCCCGGCTGTGGCTTCAAAGCCGGGTGTGCACTACACATGTGCGAGCTGTGCTGCGTGCTGTAAATGGGCAGGCAATCTGCTGGCACCTGTGACGTGTCGCAGAAGATTGAAGGGAGGGAGGGGGAGGGGTGATCTTCCTTCCGGTGCCGCGGAGCCAGAGGAGGAAGTGGGAGCTAGGTGCCTGTAAAAACAGGGTACCCGCTCCTCCAACAAAAAAATTACATGCCAAATGTGGCATGTCAGGGGGTCACCAGTACTTAAAGCGGAAGTTCCATTTTGGGTGGAACTCCACTTGAATCTGAAAAAGATAAATATAAAGATAAATATAATGATGCTATACCATTCCCCTTGTTGTATGCCTGTCCTGGTGTGACATCATCTCTGGTCTCCTGCGCTCCATGGCGGTTCCTGTGTATCTGGTTCCAGTCCCCAGCACTTCAGCATCGGCTGGAGCCTGCTAGAGGGGTTCCTATCGACAGGAGGACGTACAGGGGGCGATTTACTAAAGGCAAATAGACTGTGAACTTTGCAAAGTGCAGTTGCACTCTGCAAAAGTAATTGCTCCAGAGTTTAGTAAATGAGGTAAAACTTCACTTTGCAAAGAATACCCAAACACGTGCAAGGAAAATAAAAAAACAGCATTTTTTGCTTGGACACGATTGGATGATGGAAGTCAGCAAAACATCTGCTCATTTACTAAGCTCTAGAGCAGGGATATGCAATTAGCGGACCTCCAGCTGTTGCAAAACTACAAGTCCCATCATGCCTCTGCCTCTGGGTGTCATGCTTGTGGCTGTCAGAGTCTTGCTATGCATCATGGGTCTTGTAGTTCTGCAACAGCTGAAGGTCCGCTTATTGCATATCCCTGCTCTAGAGCAACTGCTTTTGAGTTCACAGTCTGTTAGTAAATCAACCCCACAGTGTCTTAGACAGGGCTTTTTTTTCTTAGAGAATAGGTACAGGAACACCCCCTTTTGGAGTCATTCTTTGTCTCCACCTCTACCCACCTCCAAGCACCATTCATTGGCTCCTTCCCCTACCCCTCTCCCAGTACCATCCTTTTAGAGAATACAGAACCAAGTATCATTTTGTGGTGCTAAATAATTTGTATGGAATTTATTTAATAACAAGAAAAGCAGTAAAATAGATCCCCTGCAGCCAGCAATAATAGATCCCCCCAACAACAATGGACCACCCGCAATGGAATACCCCGTAGCATCCTCACATTATATCCTTCTGGCAGAAAGTCTACCGCACCATTAGCTCCTTGAAAAAGGAAACGGTATCTCCTAACCCAGGGCCGCCATCAGGAATTTTGGGGCCCCTTACACAGCTTCAGGCATGGGCCACCGCAAATTGAGAAGCCTGGGGACCTGCGGGCCTCTGGGGACCTCTGGGCCCCTTCCAAAATTTTTTTTTTTTATAAAAATAAAAAATACAAAAATAATAATAATTTTTATAAAAAAAAAAAAAAAAGAAGGAGGTTGCCATCCGGGGCCCTGGGGACCTCCGGGCCTCTGAGTACCTCTGAGCCCCTTCCAAAAAAATAAATAAGTAACATAAATATATAAAAAAAAAAAATGTATATAAAAAAAATTAAAATTAAAATTAAAATTATAAAAAAAAAGAAAAAAAAAGAAGGGGGGTTGACATTCGGGGCCCTGGGGACCTCCGGGCCCCTTACAGGTATACTGCCTGTACCCTCCTGATGGCGGCCCTGTCCTAACCCCAGCATAGCACTACTAAATCACTACATCCCTGACCTTACTAAGCACTCTCAGGCACTGTCCTTTTTCATTTTATTAGGAGCCAAAATGACATTAGCCAAGGCCTGGAAGAAAACCACTGTCTCCTTCCAAGGGTTCAGGAGGAAAGCCTCTTGGCTCAAGAACAAATAGTAGCAAAGCTTAATGATAAAATTGAGAGGTTTAATGCCACATGGGAACCTTGGGCCACGTCCTGCAATATATCTATCCTTCCCGGAATAACGCCTGGAACCACGAATGATTCTATCCCTTCGTGAACAAATCTCCTCACACCTCTCTTCTCTTCTCCCACGTTTCTCTTCTTTCCTTTCAGGAACACCCTGGTCCCTCTTTTCTTTTATGTTAGGCAAGATATAACGCCTCCCCTGAAGGGGGTTAAGTTATTTTTTTTCTTTTGTGGTAGGACGGACTGTCTGGGTTTGGTCTCGTATTTTTTTGCACAGTTGACTATCTGCCACCCTTGTGCTGATCATTGTTCTGGTGGGCTCCGTTTTATAGCCTTTACCGGAGGACCAGTGGCCAGCGCAGGATAGGGGTGGGACGTAGGTTCCTGGGGGGAACCGTGCATATCCACAGAGAGTCCCCAAAGGGGTGGAGTGGGTGGAGCCTTTCAGGGGGATCGGCAGTCACCCACAGGTTGATTTCTATGTTTCACAATGTGAATCTTCCGGTTTTAGTGAGAAAGGATTTGAGGCTAGCCCGTTAGGAGAGATAGAAGTCCCCTTAGACTTTACCCGGTTTTAGGGCTCCCGGACAGTCCCGTCCTTATCTCTTGAGTTAGCTAATTACTTTTCTATGTTTTGAAGTTTCTCATATGCCTTTCTTGTAATACCTGCATTATTTGTGATACTGGGAATGTATGCTACTTGATGTAACATACACTATTATGAACCTTTACCACTGTTATGTACAAAATCTTTTTCTTCCAATAAAAATATTTTAAACATAAAAAAAAAAGAATATCCTGTAGCAACAATACACCCCCAGCAGCAAGCAAGAACAGATCTCCCCATAGCCAGCATCAATAGACCCTCCAGAAGCCAGCAACGATGGACCCTTCCCACAATACTAGATCTGACCCCCAGTAACATAAAACCCATGCCCAGCAACAAGAGACCTTCCCGGCAACAACTAACCCCCCCCCACACACACACACACACACACACACAAAATAGATCTTCTCCAGCTACAATAGATGCCTTAGCAGCCAGCATCAATAGACCTTGCAGCACACCCCAGCACCCCTTACCATTACATACATTCAGTGCTGGAGGTGCCGGAACGGCGTTCCCCTGCGTTCCTGCTGAAAAAAAGTCCTGGTCTTACATCAGAGGATTAGTCCATGTATTATGATGAGCGACATATACCCTCCTCCGCAGTGAGTTGTCAATTGTCTGAATTTTATTCAAATCTGTTTTATTACTACACTTGGCTGCCCCACCAACCCCCTCCCCCCTCCCCCATTTGTTCCCATTTAATCTGAATGGGAAAAACAGATTGGGGTACCATTAAAAATGAACAGTGCCCAATCTAGTGCACAATGGATCACGTGTTACTGTGCTTTGCTGTAATGCACAGAGGGATAAACAATTTACCCTGCTTTATCACAATTCACTGGTCTGAATGAGTCACAAAATCTTATAAAACGTATTAATCCTAGCTTATTAATAAACGTAAAAAATTATTATTGGCATACTACTAGCTAAAGATGAAGCTAAAGAGAGACAGCAGTCAAAGTTCCCTACCATCATGTTCCCTCTGTCTGATTGAAATCTTTGATTGAGGTATCTGAAAAGGGAGTGGTTACTTCTCTGACTCATTAATATATCATTTAATGTATTTTAAATGCAAGCAGTGTAAGTACCTTAATTATGTGTGGCATCAGACTCTTGCAGCCCTTGTACAGCAGGGGTGGATTGTGAGAGAAAGAAGCAGTACAAAGAGCCAATCATTTATGTGCTGACAAGATGAATGCTGACAAAGTGACAGAGTGATGAGCTCATCCCCATGCTGCTTCTCCTCTCACTGTCCAGTCGCAAGCTGGGGAGGGTCCATGACAACCTGGGCTCAGAGGAAGTGGAATAAGTGATTCTGGCCATCAGACAGAGGACATCTAGTTGCAGAAAAAAGTACTGCAGGGGAAATCTGTATCTCTTTTATCTTGTATTTGACTGGAGTACTGTTTTAAAACCTCCACATATGATATATAGCAGGGATATGCAATTAGCGGACCTCCAGCTGTTGCAAAACTACAAGTCCCATCATGCTTCTGCCACTGGGTGTCATGCTTGTGGCTGTCAGAGTCTTGCTATGCCTCATGGGAATTGTAGTTCTGCAACAGCTGGAGGTCCGCTAATTGCATATCCCTGATATATAGCATAATGCAGACAACATATTGTACTTAATAAAATTATTATAGTGTTTTTCTATAGTTTTCACTTAAAAAATAACCACGCTTTATCTTCTAATTAATGTCTTTTTAGTACATTTGATGTGTCAGAGAAATTATAATAAAATGAAATTTATTTCCCCATATGGAGTTATTAGTGTCCATATTTACAAGCTGTTCACGGTTCTGATGAAGACGTGTCCCCATTGTTCAGTTATATAGTTACTTGCTTATTGTTACAGTAATGATCATGTTTCCAAATATAGTAAATGATGAAAATGATCTGATTATGTAAAAGATTTGTAAAGTGTCTGACTGTATTATGTGTGCTGTCCCAACATATGGTTGTGTAAATAT
Organism: Rana muscosa; assembly: GCA_029206835.1. Taxonomy (NCBI): domain Eukaryota; kingdom Metazoa; phylum Chordata; class Amphibia; order Anura; family Ranidae; genus Rana; species Rana muscosa. Next base: position 227,036,734 of record CM055118.1, read on the forward strand.
GTACGATAATGTGTAATAAACAAAGAATAAATTGCATAATTATGTGAATTTATGCTGCTTAGGTTAAACATCAAAAAAAACTTCTAAATCACAAAACATATAAGTTCTTTCCTCTTTATCTCTACTAGACTTCTTATTTTTCTTACAGTTCTTAGGGTTAGAGGAATATTTTATGAGTACGTCTGACTTAAAGGGGTTGATTTAATGTATAAAGAATATACATAGCCATTTATCCAGTAAAAGTACATGAACGTTTGTTTTGTGTGAATGGGGCAAAAAACAAATGAAAGTAGGCAATATTGTGTGCTGTTTGAATCTAAATCATTGCTTTTAAATGGAAAATACTGCATTAGACCACGAGATGGAGTGAAGTTTTATAGAAAATGCACATGATACTTAGCTCCATCTAGTGGCCAAGAAGCTAGTAGCACAAAAGGCATTCAAGTCATTCACTCAGTAGCTCCACTTCCCATGCTCAATCCTCCCAGCAGCTACTCTGTAGATTTTCAGCCTTCTAATCTATAAAGTAAAAACAGAGCATGTGGTTTGGAAGGAGGGATCAGAGTGAACTGAGCTGCTGAAATGTGTTCCCTGGGAGGTGTTTCTAACTGTCGGGAGAGTGGATTCACTGAAGGAAAAGAGAGATTGGGATTCAGCTTAGCTGAAACACAATCTCTCTCTTTTCTTCCCTGACAGAGCAGAGGTGTGCTTTGTTTACATCGACTCACCGCTGCTCCGTCTCTCCTGTAAATGATCAGCGGGTCACAGCAGCCATCGCGGCCACCAAACCCACTAATTGGATACAGCGGGAGCCAATCACAGCGGGAGAGGCGCGTCGGCGGTGCACCGGCGCCCCCTGAACGCCGTGCACGACATCACGTACAAGTACGTGATTTTGCACACCTGGGTCGCCCTGCCGCAGTAAATGTACGTGGGGTGGTCCGGAAGCCGTTAAATACCGTATATACTCGAGTATAAGCCAAGTTTTTCAGCACATTTTTTTGTGCTGAAAATGCCCCCCTCGGCTTATACTCGAGTCACCTATTTGCGCCTGATCTCCCGGACTTTGGTGACCGTAGGTACCCTGGACCCCAAACTGGCAAACATGTAGCCCCACTCTTCCTCTACAAGTGTGAAAAGTTTGTTGTCCGGGGGACCTGCAGCCGGGGAGCACCGATTTTTCAAAACCGGGCACCCCTTCCATAGACTCCAATGTTAAACGATAATTTCTCCGGTGATTTGGGGACACGGTACCGGCTGGTCGTAGGACCCCTGGACCCGAAACTTGGCACACATATAGCCCCATTTCTCCTCTACAAGTGTGCAAATTTTTTGTCTGGGGGACCTACGGTCGGGGAGCACAGATCTTTCCAATTCGGGCACCCCTTCCATAGACTCCAATGTTAAACGTCAGTCTAGTCATGGACACAGTGAGGCATGGGCACAATGAGGCAAAGTGAGGCCCAGTGAGGCATGCAGATGGACACCCTAGGCTTATACTCAAGTCAATAAGTTTCCCCAGTTTTTTTGTGGTAAAATTAGGTGCTTATATTCGGGTCGGCTTATACTCGAGTATATACGGTAATAGCCAGGCAATCACCCACAAGGAAACAATGACAGACAGGCTTAAAATGAGGCAGAGGTGCTAGGAATTGAGTTAGTAGGGTGCAAGCTGGTCCTATAGGACAAAGTGATGGAAAGACAAATAAAAGTAAAAGTTCTGCATTTTTTTTAAATAATGCAATTTTGCAGTCAAAAATGTGCTGCTTCTCCTTTCACTGTCCAGTCCAGGCTGGGGAGGGTCTATCCAGGAGGATCTTGCTATTTTTGACTGGAGCTCTGATTTAAAATATATAACTACCTTTATCTTCAACTGCAAAATTCTCTGCTTGACATGAGTCAATTATCTAAAGTTATAAACTCCAACTTGAAATAGTTGAAATAAACAACACCCCCACAACATATCTGCTTCATCAATAAACCATTTCTTAAGCCTCATACACACGATCGGACTTCCATCAGACAAATCCATGGATTTTGGTCCGAAGAGAGTTGGCCATGAACTTGGTATGCATACACACGGCACAACATTTTCAGCCAACAAAACCTAAATATGTGTTTTTTCTGCTCTTTAGAGCCACCCTTTGGGAAACTTCTGCTAATGTTGTCTTAATGTTTAGCATTGGTTCTGAGCATGTGTGTTTGTATTTTGTATTTTAGTTGGACCAACTTGTGTACACACGATCGGATAATCCGACGTAACAGATTTATTGCCAGGCAGCTGGTGAACATGAACAGCCAACATTTGTTGTCGTTAATTCAGCCAACAATTGTCTGATGGAGCATACACACGGTCGGATTATCTGACACAACACGTCCATCAGACAATTATGGCCATAAAATTGGATCGTGTGTATGGGCCTTTACTATTTTCTCCTACCCAGTCTCTTTCTAAAGCATTCTTACTTTAAACAACATATTTTTTTACTTTTTCTTGGATTGAACAGATATGGGGTCCAACTGCAAACTTTACCAATTTACCACAGCAAGGGATAGCAACATAATTGCCCTCACCAGAAATAATTTATCCCTATTAATTGAACCACATTTTGTGTATAAACAGTAGATTATTCTGAGCACCAGGCTGGTGTTTTGAGTAAAGGTCTACCCATTTCTACTCACTCTAAAAGCATAAGTCAAATTCTGAAGGACAAACAAACCAATATTATCACAGAAAGAAGGCCACTCACTTGCCTGTCTAATTTTAATTAAAAAAAAACAGTAAAAAAATTATTAAGAAATTAGACCAACAGACCGGGTCCAGCAATTGACCAACGAATGGCCAGTTTTTACGGATATGTGTTGGCTGTGAATTAGCTTAATCCTGGTCAGATCTTGAACCTGGCAGATGTTTTCTGCATATTTCTAGCTCCGGTAATATTTTTCATAACAATGTGAAACTTCCTGCACTTTCCAGACTCCCCCAGCACCCTTCCGTCTCCTGCCTCGTCATGGTGATAAATATTCTAGGAGAGTTGGCGGCAGTTTATAATGTTTGCAGCTGGTGTAAATTCTCAGGCTGGGCCTCAGCATTTGGTAATCCGTCCTGGGAGATGGATGTGTTTTGTAATGCAATGTTGTCCAATCAATAACTTATTATTATATTAAAATAAAGGGTAGAATAGAGAACAAATATTTCTGTACCTTGGCAGAAAAAGTTATCGGAGACTTCTGATTAACCCTGTAATAATCTGAATCTTCCTTTCCTGAAGGGCTTATTATTGTAGTGTACTGTACCATTAAACTCTGCATACTTAGATGTGCTAAGGTGAAGTGCAATCACTATGTACAGTAACCCTTCAAAATTCAGTTTACTGTACTGATATCAGTTACAGGGTGTTTTCTAATTAACTGCTATAGGTTATTGCATTTCAAGGAGCTGTTGTGTTTTTTATCTCCCTAGTAAATAAGCTTGAATATGCATACATGAAATGTATCTGTATGAAAGGAAGTATTAAAAACCTAATGCCGCGTACACACGGCCATTTTTAATGTCATTGAAAAAAAAAAGTTTTTCTCGACGTGATTTTTCGTGTTTCCTCTCAAGCCTGCCTTGCCTACACACTATCGTGAAAAAAAATGCTCGAGCAAAGCGCGGTGACGTACAACCCGTACGACGGCACTATAAAGGGGAAGTTCTATTCGGATGGCGCCACCCTTTGGGCTGCTTTTGCTGATCCTCGTATTAGTAAAGTTTGGTGAGAGCCGATTCGCGCTTTTCAGCCTCATGCTCTTCAGTCCGTTACAGCGTGACGAATGTGCTATCTCCATTACGAACGTTAGTTTTACCAGAAGGAGCGCTCATGTCTCATACTTGATTCTGAGCATGCGCATTTTTTTCCCCGTACATACACACTACCGTTTTTCACGACGTTAAAAAGAACGACGTGAAAAACGACGTGAACAAATAGAGCAGGTTCTAATTTTTTTTAGGCCATTTTTCACGTCGTTAAAAATGCTCTGGAGCCTACACACGGTCGTTTTTAATGACCAATTTAAAAAATGGCATTTTTCACGCCATGAAAAACGGTCATGTGTACGCAATATAAGTTTATATATAATCAATAAAATACATTTATTGTGTAAACACTTGTGTGCAGCTATGAAGATGTCTTGTGAAAGAGTCTTCTCTGTCTGCAAATCCCTGCCAGGATATGTCTGTTAGCCATAGACATTAGAGGGCAGTTGGATCCGCATACATACTGATGCAAGGAACAACATTCAGTGATGACCTGAGGGAGAGGCAGCGATCAGCCAAAAATGGTCAATTTTCCCCAAAGATTTCATTTGTCTTCTCTGTGACCTAATGTCAGGCTGTTCTCAAGAGGCAAATTTCAGACACATCTAGGCAGTGTCAGAACTTACCAGAGCCCTCCCACTCCCAACACGTTTCTGCTGGCCCATCACTATAATTGGCTGCCTCACTGGCCAGTTGGAATATATGGGAAAGCAAGCCCCAACAGTACCTGGAAGTGAAAAAGATTTGCCTGATCACTATGGCCCAGCGTTTGGCCAGGTGCAAGGAATGCTGCTGCAGGTATGTGCAGTTGCAAGCAAGCTTTATTAAAATTGTTATTCTTTTTTTTTAAATGAAAGATACATTTTTAAGGTAACCTGTCATAAAAAAATATGGTGGCTACCCTTGTCGTCCTTTTTTAGAATACTGTATGCTACTTGGATGTCTCTGACCATAAAGCTGACCTCTAGGCTGTTATAAAAGACACAAAGCAAGTCAGCTCTTTAATCATTAATAGATTATTAAAAAGACCATGTCATCCACTCAGAAAGTATTTTAACCACTTGACCTCTGGAAAGTTTTACCACCTTCATGACCAGGATTTTTTTTGCTATTCAGCACTGTGCTAATTTATGTGGCAATCTATCATGCAATACTGTATGCAAAGGAGATGTATTATTTGTTTTTACACAAATAGAGCTTTCTTTTGGTGGTATTTCATCACCACAGGGTTTTTAAATTTTTGCTATATAGATGAAAAATACCAAATGTTTTGAAAGAAAATATATTTTTCTTAGTTTTTGTTTTAAAAATTTTCAAAATAATAATCTTTCTTCATAAATTTAGACCAAAATATATTCTGCTACATTTCCTTGGTAAAAAACAAAACAAAACAAAATCCGTGTCTCCTATTTAGTCTGTGTGAAAGTTATAGAGTCTACAAACTATGGTATATATATTTGAAAATTGATCAATCCAGATGTTTTGACTACCTATTTAATTTCTTGAGACCCTAACATGCCAAGACAGTATAAATACCCCCAAATTATCAATTTTTGGAAAGTAGACAGTCCAATGTATTTAGTAAGGAGGCATGGTAAGTTTTGTGAAGTTGTATTCTTTTTGTCACAATTTTTGGGAAAATTGAGAAATTAAATAAAATGTGTTTTTGTTTTTTAACTTTTCTTTATTTGCATACTGTCACCAGTGCAGTACAGCATCATCATATAACTAGTGTGGCGGAGATTAGGGATATTGACATCTGAACAGCGGGACCCCTGTCGCTGTATAATTGGGACTGGTGAAATAACACTGCTGCCATTAATCTATTGCTACTAGCAGAGACCGCACACATAGGGGCTGACCATCTAACTAGCAGCATTATTTACTCTATGCAAACTTTACTGGGACTGTACTCATGTGCACCACCATAAAAACTGGGCCCCACTCTAGCTGGCTGAAGAACTAGGGCTAAATACTGCTTACTCTGATAGCTGCTTCACAAGAACTTTGCCTATTGTCGATAGTAAGAGGTGCCTCTTTAGGGGGTCCTAAATTTCATCACTGCCATTCATATACAATGCACGCCAAAGTGGATATAGCCTACCATTTACAGAGTTATCACAGTATTGCTTATCATTGCTGTTACTGTTTT